>OW569419.2:3108052-7908052 GCA_937662695.2 Halyzia sedecimguttata | reverse complement strand
ATAGTGGAGGAAAGTGAGTATCTTATTTGCCATTTGGCGATAATTTATTCCATCCATTTTATTTTTATTCAGGCCCTTAACTCTACTGCTGAAACATCCCACATTCGATCTACACTTTATCGTATCAACATTGAACCCGAACAGAGACTTGCAATCTAGCATGGCTTCAACATCGTTACCAGCATCGACACAAAGGAATAAAGAGTTAAATATATCGGTAGAAGATCAACAAGCCCTCGCAAACGAAAACTGGGACGACATGTGGGATTTTCAAAACAAAAAAAAGAAGAATAGCTTTACATCGATAATGAACAAGGCAAGTTCGACGCGCAGTAGTATAAGCGGAGTCTCTAGATTAGAGAAATCAAATACGTCTATGAGAGTCAATTCTATGAATAGTGATAATCTCATTGATAACATACACATGAATGATGACGACTGTTGTTTTAAAATGGATAATATTCCGGAATCTCCTGAATCCCCAAGAAGTAAGAGGATCAAATTTGTCTTTGGACGTTGTTATGAAGCAACGATAATAGAACCAGACTTGGGTAAAGAATATTTAGGAAATAGCGATTCTGAATGATCATAATCATTAAGATTTTGAATGAGAGTATATTTTTTACGTTGTTGTTTATAAATATGTAATAAATTATTTATTTTCTTGACATGTTATTCAAACTTCGAAGAAGAGTGATCCAAGTTTCATGAAATCCGTATTTAATAAGCAAATTTCTACGTCAATAGAAAGTGTTTTGTCGCTAATGTAATTTTGGTGAACTGTCTAGATAGAACAATAATTGATCTTTGCGCATTCACGAGTGAATTTTAAATTCGAAATAATCAAACAAGTCTTTGTTTTGGGTATGAGCTGCACCCTATCTTCCGGTAGAAAAATGTTCTCTGTATACTATTATTAGCTAACCAAATTTAGTAGGAAATAGAAGTTTTCTATTCATCTTTGTTCTGACATTCTTTAAAGTAGATACCTACCTGTAGATGGAGCCTTCTTCATATTCTATGTCCTTTACAAATTTACCACTAGATGGCGCAGTAATCATTGAATATTACTTCCCACATTCGACATTTCTATATACAATGATTCGACTTTTCTGTGTGCAGAAGGAGAGTAGGTTCCTTCCAATCCAAAAATTTACAGTTTCCTTCCCGTTTGAGAGGGAACTTTAATATGCTCAGTAAGTTGACCCGAGATGTCGCCGCCATCATCGAACCGTTCTGACGTCATATTCGGGATTTTCATGAGCAGAAGCAGAATCGTTATCGTATACTCTACAAACGAGCAAGGCCACCGGTTTCCGTGCACCGCACCCAAACCACATCTCTTTAGAAGTGAGAACATAAAAAATAACTTTTCGATATTTTGCATAGTGTATAGGTGCCGATCCGCTGATGTGTACAACTACGAACCTTTTTTCATGTTAGCTCACAGTGAACTAGTGATATCTTATGAATATAAGCGAATGTATTCCTGATTTGGTGAACATTACATTAGGATAGCGCAGTCTGGACCCTTTGGCTCGTGTTTGAGATCTTTCGGAAAGTAAGTTGCCCATATAAACTGAAGTAATTGGCCTGTCTAGTTCTAGATTCCATTTGTGCATAGATATTTCCTTTACTCAATGTAATTTTGCTTATTTCTATATCCAGTGAGCGCCTATTGGAGTATAGTGTCATGGCGGCCTGTCATTTCTTAGCCATTATTGCTTCTATACATGAGTAAAATTAGGGTTATCGAAGTTCTAATTAGAAAAACCTTAATCGAACGAGTTCAAACTGGCTGAGTAGCTATTATCTCATTACTCGAAACCTCTCACTGATCTTTTCGTGAGTATTCTGTTGAAGAGTCACTGTAGGTGTGTCCCTAAACAAATTCTAATTTTAAATTGTCTATAAGCTGTACGAAAATTTTGAATAGCAAAGCAAATATGATTATGGGATATCATTATCTGGTATGAGTTCTCCTGTAGTAATAACCACGATAACAATCAGGACATCCTAAATATTCACTTGTCAATAATAATTAGTCTTTTATTTGAAATATGAATGTCATAACTGAGGGATAGGGTTTTAAGTTAATCAGGTCATTTACATTTTAACTGTTTTTTTTAACGATTTTATCGAATTCATTGTGAGATGTTTTTTATATCAATTCGATGATTATACATGGGGGAATTTGTTGAAACCACCCTCTACTAAGGAGATAGCGATCTAACCGTTATTTTCCAATTCATTATAGACAATTTCAGTTTTTATGCTGATAATGAAAAGCAAAGTACTTTTGTAATTAGTTTGATCCCATTTTTATATTTATTGCTCGTTAATCATCAATATCGTCCGAGGAAAAACAAAATATAAGGAATTTTATCTACTAAATTTAATTGTGTTCTAAGAAATTTATATGCTATGACTCCCTTTATAAATGAGTTTCATATGTCATTATAATCTTCAAGGAATTTAGGAATCGAATATAATAATGAACAAATACGTTTGAAAATGAAGAAAAATATACAGGGATAAAGTATGGAACCAAGTAAATATCATTGGAATGAAAAGGAGGATAATTATGGAACTTTGCAGGCTAGTACCTGCTGTATTCCCGGTTCAACTGGAAGTACTCTCAACTTTTTTAATTCAAAAGGAACACCCTGTATGCTTGCATTTTAAAATCCGAATTCGTGCATATTAAAGTTAAGTGGAAACAATTTGTAAAAACGAGAAATAACCCACTTTACAGTTACAGAATACGTAAATTGATGTAGGTACTAATGAGAATAATAATTTAAACAAAATAACTTCAAATGTAATGTAACTGAAATGGTCAAATATTTACCATAAACTGGAATCTAAAGTGAATAAATTAATAGGATTGCATTGTATTGTCAGGTGAATAGCGAGAATTTGAAACATTTGAAGTGATTTTGTTTGAATCGTTATTATTCTCATTAGTCTAAAGTAAATAAATTAATGTATCTATTTGATAACTTAAAATGATTTATTTCTCCTTCCTACAAATTATTTACACGAAATTTAGTATGTACGAATTCGAAATGACAAGATCTTTTAAAATCTGCTAAAAGATACAGGGTGTCCAATTTAAATTAGAAAAGTTTAATAATATTGTCCTTTTTGTATTAAAGATATTTACTTGGTTACATACTTAATCACTGCTAGCAAAGCAATAAAGGCTTTAATGGCGTGCAAGAATCTAGCCGGTAAGGCTTGGGGCTGCAACCCTAAGATACTGCGATGGATGTACGTCATAATTTTGAGACCCATAATCACGTATGGGGCAGGCTGGCCTATGTGTGTATTACTGGAGCTATTGGAACCTGTCCTGCCAGAATCACAAATTTAGCACCACTTCATCTAGTGTTGGACAAAATGGCCCATGAGGCCATTCTCAGGATATCTAGGAAGGGAACAGGTAATGAGAGTATTAAAAACCAGAGCGCCTGGTCCTCTCTTACCAGGTACATGTCATCAGCCAATCTCCCTAGTGACCAAAAAAAAAGACTGGGGCAGGGAATCCACCACCCAAGTTCTTAGAAGAAATGCCATTGAATGGTACACAGACGGTTCAAAAACCACTACAGGAGCTGGCGCTGGAGTATAAGGGCCAGGCACCAAATGCTCACTATCGCTAGGCTCCTATCCGAGCATCTTTCAGGCAGAAGTACTTGCAATCGAAAGAAAACCCCCTTTATTGGCCCGGAACCCTATTGTGGGGTTGGTAGATACACCTACAAAAGTGAATGTCAGATGAAGGAAGAAACTGAAAGAGGTATATATATACAGGGTGAGTCTTTGACCACTGCATTAATTTTAATCAAAGATTCCTCTCATCAAATGAAACACTTTTTTCATTTTCCATTTTTTCAGATTCGGCTCAGGTAAAAAGTTACAAGCGTTTAAAGATTTCACAATGTGCTGATACACTCCCGCCTATAAATTATCTATGACATTGTTGGCGGACGAGAATAAGGCATGGTAACGTGGTTTACAGCTTGATTCGGGATTCCAACGCTCAGGGACGGATCCATAAAAGTAGTGAAATTTCTGGAGTTTTCCATTTTAAAACATTCAATGAAGAATATCTCGAAAACGGTGCGTTTAAGGAGAAATGATAAAGAATAATATAATGTTCTAAAACGATGGAATATTCTTGAAATGACTCAATAAAAACTCTATATGCTTTCTTTATGCTAATTTCGTTTAGTTTTATGAATCCACGAATCCATAACTAGAAAACCAGTAGAAGTAGAAAATAACTAATATTTGGAAAATATGTATCATAGTTATAGGAAACTTTACGCCAACATTCATTTTATTCGAAAAAATGTCAAAGCTACAAAATAAAAACTGATTTTTTTTCAAAATGTCAACAGCCTGTATCTTTTTACCTGAGCTGAATTTGGAAAAATTTTCTAAGGAAAAAAGTGTTTCATTTGATGAGAGGAATCTTTGGTTAAAATTAATGCAGTGGTCAAAGACTCACCCTGTATATATATATATATATATAAGTGGAAAGGTTTAACGGGTAATTCCGCAAAAGGAGCAGATTAAAAATAATTCTGCTGGTACCTGCTGACACGTATTTCTGCTAGTTGGCTTCTTCAGGTTCTTCTTGGTTGCCCTGTCCTGAAGAAGCCAACTAGAAGAAACACGTGTCAGCAGGTACCAGCAGAATTATTTTTAATCTGCTCCTTTTGCTGAATTACCCGTTAAACCTTTCCACTGAAAGAGGTATTTTCTGGAAATCTCTCCCTGGATTGTATCACTCCAAAAAATTCCTCCGTTACTTAGACACTGTCGGATCCAAGAAATCCGCCATCTAACGTTTTTTTTTTTTTTTTTTCAACTAGTGCTTAGTTCGTGAATGGTAACACTTAGCTCATGTCTGATTTGACAGATAATTAGTTTTATCCTTCCGCCGAACGAATATGGTTGTGTATACGCTTGAACAACGCTGGGAAATATAGCGACATTATTTTAAAAATCATGGTAATGTTGCAGAATGTGTGCGAAAATTGCGTACGGATTTTGGAAGAAGAGAAGCACCGTCAGCTCCGTATGTTCGTTATCTTGCGTTAAAAGTGAAAGAAACTGGCAACCTCATCGATAAACCAAAGCGTGAAAAGCCAAAAACAGTGCGTACACCCGAGAATATTGCTGCTGTGGCACAAAGTGTGCGTGAAGCGCCATCAACATCAATTCACCGTCGTTCACAAGAATTGAACCTTTCGGAGACATCATTGAGACGAGTTTTGCATAAAGACCTGGGTATGTCGCCATACAAAGTCCAATTGGTTCAGGAGTTGTCCTGTTTTTGAAGATCGCATTATCAGCCGCAGAGCTGATGTCATTTGGCCACCTCGGAGCTGCGATTTGACACCGTTGGACTATCATTTGTGGGGTGTCGTCAAAGATAAGTGTTACGCCAACAAACCAGCGACAATTGACGCTTTAAAGGACAATATTCGTGAAGCCATTGGTGAAATACAGCTGCCCACAATCGATAATGTGCTTAAAAATTGGACCGATCGTGTAGGCTACTGCATGGCCAGCCGAGGCAGCCATTTAAATGAAATTATTTTCCATTATTAACCGGAAGGACAGTACTTTCAAATAAAAAAATAAATAAAAAAAAATATTCAGTAGCTTATTTTTTATTGCATTTTCAAAAAAAAAAAATTATTTGGCGGACCCGTTATATGGACCTCAGTAAGAACACCCGGCACCAGGGCCAGCAGAAACTGACGAGTGCAGGTACTGTTGGGGAAGGATGAAACTCCTGATCACGGAATGCCTCGCCATCTCAAACCAACGCAAGGAATGCTTTGGGCAAGAAATCTGCAGGAGCGAAGACGTAGCCTCCTTGAAGCCATCCCAGGTTCTTGAGTTCATCAGAACTCTGGAACTGGAAGGCGAGCTATGTAGATGGCGATGACATCGACAGCTCTGACGGGGGGTACAATAGACCTTAAGGTCGCAGTGTAACGTTACCCCTTACAACAATATACATACTTAATCCCAACCCTGTATTTTCCAACAAATACAAAATGTTAGATTTATGTAAAATGGGAGTTTTTGTGACGAGTATAAGAAAGAATCATTTTCCCAATATTCAATAGTCCCTTCCATGATTTATTAGCTATGTAAATATGCCTATCTGATTGATAATTAGAGGGAGTTCTTCAAGATTCATATAAATTCCTATGTTGCCGATAATATTTTGAATGTTTCCATGGAATGAATGATTTATTATTACTTTGGCTGACTTGTTGAGTATCTTTCTCGTGTGATGTCATATTTTTCCAAGTTGTTTGTGTTTTTTCGGTATCTGAAAGCGGTGGAAATAGATTTGCTTGGTTGATATCTCAGGAATATTATTCATAACCAAACCACATCTGCTGTGATTCATCATTCTGATAATTTTTTAAGGATGTAGGGGAAAACAAGTTGAGACTGTTATTTGGTTAATAATTGAATTCCGCTGGATTTGACTTGATATACATTCATATTGACTGAAATGAAAAATTAAACATATGATCAACAATCATTTATTGAATATTTCGACGCTCTGTTGAGAATTTAGTGTTGTCGCATCGAGTCAATAAATAAGTGTGAATCATGTATAATTTCTCATTTGATTAAGATCAAGTCGATATAGGTATAGGTGAAAGTATGGAAGAATGTTTTTAGATGATTTGTGAAATGTTTAACGTCACATAATTTTCTTATGATATTTATGACTGGTAAATTCTTTATGTTCTTCTAACATTTTTGTTCGTCAAGCAGGTGCTAATATACTCAGGTGAACTTTCTCAAATTTCGCGTTTATTATGACTGAATGTAATATGCAACTTTCATCGTTAAAACTAATATGATTAAACAGATTATTTCAAGTTCAAGCGATATATTATCGTAGTTTCTTGAAATCGCGCAGTTCACTTTCCAAGGTTTTGTGTCCTCCAAAGGCTTTTGTTCGTTCCCGATCATAATACTCTGCTGTGAAAGAAGTCAAATTTACGTCAACATAGACGTTTAAAATATAACGTCACGCTGAAGAACAACCCACCGTTTAGGGCCGGTTTCTCAATTGCGAGTTAACCCGAGTTTGCGGGTAACCCGAGTTTTGCGCATTCATGAATATCGCTAAATACATGCGTCAACTCGCAACCTCGAGTTAACTCGCAATTGAGAAACCGACCCTTAGGAAAACGGGCCTAACCTGAGATAACTTGGTCATAGAAATACATTTTGTATTCATATTACGTTTCAAACGTCACGTTGACGTTAGGTACGTCACGTTGACGTTTGGTACGTCACATTGACGTTTAGTACGTCACATTGACGTTTAGTACGTCACATTGACGTTTAGGACGTCACGTTGACGTTTAGAACGTCATATTGACGTTTCAAACGTCAGATTGACGTTTAAAACGTCAGATTGACGTTTAAAACGCCACATTATCGTTTGAGCATAACCTGCTATTACTTAAACATAGAAATATATTTTTATTGGAAAAGGATTTTCGGGATGGTCCGCAAAAGGAGCAGGAACTACGCAGAGCAAATTTCTGTTGCCTCTTGTAATTCTTTTTAAATTAATAGTACCTAATCATAAATAAAGTAAATAGATCTAAATTTACTCCATTGTTCTACTAATATAATACTGTTATTGTTGATCACTGACTTATTCTATGACAGTGATAACCACACACAAATAAGATGTTATTTGCAGGCTACAAACTGGTCATGAACTATAGACAATTTTTTGTGTGTTTGGCGTTCTTGTTCCTCGGAACAGAGTGCTTTTCAATTTGCCCAAATGTCTGTAACTGTCTAACAAACTAACACTTTCAGATATGTATATGACTTTTCAAAATTTCAATAATTATTCTTAATTCTATGAATTCACAGAATACTCTTATTATAATTTTCTGATGTATGTAAATCCAACATGAGGCTACGTTCTGAATTCAATTAGGAAATTCAATTTTTCTCAGGATTTTTATCATAAGAATCCACTAATATCATTCTCAACTTTAACAAACTAATACTTTGGGAGATATAATTTTTAAAAATTTCCATAATTAATCGTAATTTTATGAATTTGATTTCTTTTATGATGCAGTTCTATCATAAGAATCCATTGATATAATTCCCAACTCTGAGAAACCAATACTTTTGGATATATGATTTGTCCAAAGATTGAACAAGAGCGCCAAAGATCTTGTTCACATGGCTTTCCCACATTTTTTACGTACAGGTTGCTGAGTACAGCAAATAAAAAAATTAAAATAATATTAATAAATAAAAGCTTTCATGGCAAGCTGTGATTTCAATGGTCCTTTCATATTTCATTTTGGTTTATTTTATTTATTTTTTCAATGTATTGGTTCGATAAAAAAAATCAAAATAAATCAAGGAGTTGATTTCATTATTAATTCTTATTCTATTGTTGAGTACTGTCTTGATAGATTTTTTTTTTTCAGGTGTTCGTGATTTCTAGCCAGTGATAGCAGTATGAACGAACTGGATTCTCTCAGACAAGAAGCCGAAACCTTGAAAAATGCCATCAGAGTGAGTGGAAAAAAAATGTAAAATTTGCTGGTTGAGGATTTTGATCTGAGAAATCTTCGAGAGAAAATTCTCACCAGCGCCACCTAGGGAAATCATTACGAGCTCCCTATATTTCGGTAGTAAATGACATGGTTTTCAAACTTTTTTTTGGTTTCAGGATGCCAGGAAGGCCGCATGTGATACCAGCCTTGTTCAGGCCACTGCCAGTCTCGAGCCGATCGGACGAGTGCAGATGCGAACAAGAAGGACACTCAGGGGCCACTTGGCAAAGATTTATGCCATGCACTGGGGTTCCGATTCAAGAAATTTAGTATCTGCCTCCCAGGACGGAAAACTTATAGTATGGGACAGTCATACAACCAACAAAGTAAGTTTTAATGACGTTTTATCTCAAATTCAAGTTCTTCCTACCTAGAGTCGTAGTGAAGTTCTTTTCGATGCTTACTTTCTTAATCATTTTGTCATTATCTCTAGGAATCAATCACTTTTAAAGACCTTGAATTTGAATGGATGAACTTGTTCGTTATGTTCTCGAATAAGATAATTTTTTGAGAAATTTCATCACAAATCATTTATATATCACTTCTTTACAGGTTCACGCAATCCCCCTCAGATCCTCCTGGGTAATGACCTGCGCGTACGCCCCATCAGGAAGTTACGTAGCTTGCGGAGGACTGGATAACATATGCTCCATTTACAGCCTGAAAACGCGAGAGGGCAACGTAAGGGTCAGCAGGGAACTACCCGGGCACACAGGATATTTGTCATGCTGTCGATTTCTGGACGATAATCAAATTGTAACCAGCTCAGGTGATATGAGCTGTGCATTATGGGATATTGAGACCGGACAACAGGTTACATCCTTCTTAGGTAAGGCACGATCGTGTTGAAGATTTTTTTATCATGATTTTCGATTAGGCTTCGTTACTGAGTCAAATGTACAAATTTCCCCCACCATTTTACTGTTGGTTCAAAAATGAATACTGCGGTGACTAAGGTGACTAAGGTGAGGACATAGTAACAAAGTCTAACGGACCACAAACCAATCTTAAAACTCATATAAGCTTTTGAGGGGATCTCCACAGATCTAGGAGTATCTCTACCAGAACTGTGTACAGAATTATTGATTTCAACTGAAGGGTTATGCCTGATCCTGTACTCTCAAATGTAATTGCCCCAAGTAGAAAATAATCCAAAGGAAAATTCACGATACACTGTTTAATTCACACTCACTATTTAATCACAGAACATTCAGTACCAGTAAACAAACCAACAAACTTATTATTGTCCCTTTATATGATAACTTCGACTGTTTGTATTGAATGTAATAATAGAGTATTGATGTTCTTTTACAGGCCACACAGGCGATGTGATGTCGTTGTCACTTGCTCCAGACATGCGTACCTTCGTTTCCGGTGCGTGCGATGCCTCCGCCAAAATGTGGGACATCCGAGATGGAGTTTGCAAGCAGACCTTCCCAGGACACGAATCAGACATTAACGCTGTCACATATTTCCCTAACGGGTAAGTAAACAGTTTAACAAAGTGAACGGTGTCACATTAAAACAGATCGATGTTTGATCATCAATCGTTTGGTGTGACAACATTTAAAAAAGAGTAACAAATATAAATTGCCTTTAGTAATTTTATTAATTTCAATTTTCAGATATGCGTTTGCGACAGGTAGCGATGATGCCACTTGCCGTCTATTCGATATCAGAGCAGATCAAGAACTGGCGATGTACAGCCACGACAACATCATCTGCGGTATCACCAGCGTTGCATTTAGTAAATCCGGCAGACTATTGCTGGCGGGCTATGATGATTTCAATTGTAACGTATGGGATTCTATGAAAACAGAAAGAGCAGGTAGGTTTCTCCTTCACATTATAATAATAACAACGGGTTGGTAGTCAATATTAGTTGAATTAATGGAAATCTACAAAACAACTTCTGAACTCGTTTAGGCATGAAAAAAACCAATTTCTGAGAAGGTAGCTGGAATCGAATAAGTCTGATTTAAGGTTCACTAGCCAAAAAGTAATTTAATATGTTCGAATTATGATCGAAATGGCTATATAGCGTCCATTTTCTTGAATAAATTGAACGCTGTCGGTAATCTATGGTCCACGAAGTAATCAGCTGTAGGAGGGCAAACAAAATGGACTCTATGGTCCACGAAGTAATCAGCTGTTGGAGGGCAAACAAAATGGACTCTATGGTCCACGTAAGAATCAGCTGTTGGGAGGGCAAACAAAATGCTCTCTATGGTCCACGTAAGAATCAGCTGTTGGGTGGGCAAACAAACAATAAACAATTTTATAGAGAAGTTGAGTGCATTTCCATCGTTTTCAATGGTCCTTGATCTCGGGCATGATACACCCAACTCAAGAAGCGTATGAATCGACTTTTGTTGGAAATCGTGGCGGCCCCATCATGCGCACATCATGTCCAAATTTCCAGCAAATACGTGATGATCGTCTTGGCAGCTCTTTCGGTCTCGTTTAAAAATGTTAATTATTTTCAGGTATACTAGCCGGTCACGATAACCGGGTGAGCTGTTTAGGCGTAACCGAAAACGGCATGGCAGTGGGCACAGGTTCATGGGACAGTTTTCTGCGTATTTGGAATTAGACCACATACTGAAAGCAACAAAAAGTTCTTTCCTCACCCACATCACACTGATGTTATTTCATTCAGTATATTTTCTCAGCATTTATACAATTCGATGGTTAGTTCCATTAGTGTGCATCATTTCATGTCTCATCTTGTCAGACGAAACTATATAGCCTTGTAAAGTTCAAATTTTATTTTTAACTTATTTTAAGCTCTATGTATGTATTTTGTAATTTATGTTCCCTTTATGTGATTATTTTTTTAAATTCGGTTTCATTTGTGATTATTCCAAAAATTGTAATTATTATTTTTAGAATTTATAAATGACATTATTGAATAAACAGTATTCATTTTATTTTTGCGCAAACCTTAATAATTTTCTTCGTTTTTGAAACCTTCGTTGTGTAGGTGAGATGTGAAGTGTTCAAGTTAAAATTTCCGATTTTTGTGGTTAGGTACAAGTACAAACTCAAGAACCAATGCTTAGGAAAATACGTTATTTATTACACATATCTATATATCCGTACGGTGATCGATGTTTAACATTTTCAACATCGTTTTGGCGAACATATATGTCGAAATCTCTCATCTTCAATGACCTGGAGCTGAGTAAATTTTCGTGTATGTTTACGATAATAACTCAATCAGTTTGAATTTTCTAATGTTTTTTACGGATATATAAATATAGATTGTGAATTCTCACCAATCCTCTAAGAGGAATTCTTGATGGCATATGCTAGTCTTTTTACCAAATATGTAAAACATGTGCCATAAAAATTAGTTGCTGCAATTGTCATACCGAGTTTGTCCACACCACAAGAACCAAAAGTGAATATGTGGTGTAATTAAAAAAAAAAATATCAAGTTCAGAATAACTGTTCGAAATGTCTTCGAGATACTGCCTCCCCAAACTCAAACTGTTTCAAACAGTGTTCTATTTGATACTTCCTTGTTTGAAAGTCTAGTGGAGGAACAGGTATTGCTCTGTTAAGATTATTTGTTTGAACTGTGTTTTTTTTTATTGAAATTTTATGTATTCGTTGTATTTCGAAACTAAGACGGAATTATTAGATTCTTCTTAGTTTGGGAATTTATTTGAAATATTGAAAAAATTTTATAAAATTTCGTATAATCTGTAGTATCTATTCATATATACAATTCGGACGAATATTATCTAAATCGAAGTACAGATATAAACAAATGTAGAGAGCTAATTATTCCTCGAAAAATATACATAAACGTGAAAATGGCTGATTTGAAGGAAACCCGAGATTTTTAAATTATTGACAGGTGGAAGAACAGCAGTACATGTTCCAATACAGAAATAATTTTATTGTCTGTATATATTAAGTTCTCGATTATATAGGTTCATGCATTTAAAATAGTAACTAAGGTTCTTTCGGATTAATTAAAACAATTGTAATAATATATTAAGGATACCTATAGCTTTGCTTGTCTGAAAAAAATGTATATCAGTGGATGTTGACAAATATCTTACAGTTCAAGAACGAGATTGTTCTGCTTCGGAGATCTCCTTGGATATTCCATTGCTAGAATTCTCTCACCGTTATACTTTCATCATTCACACACACACACATTGTCTCGTGGCCAACCTTCAATAAACACCGATCTAGGAAAGTGACAACTTTCGTATTTCGATGTGTTGAAAGATGGATATTCCGAGGGGATCTCTAGAAAGACCGAATCAATTGAACAAACGTATGCATGAATTGTGTGGAAAATAGGAGTGTAACAGTTGAATTGTAAATCGAAAATGTATCCTTTCGTAACCAATTTCTTAATCAATGTAAAGGAATACTTTCGATCTTTTCTATCAAATAAGGGCTCAAATTGGCTACGAAAGTTTACGGGTTTATATTATGGTGCATTTTACCTTTTTATATGTGAAACTAGTTTGAAAAATACGCCAAATATGATCCTAGATTACAATGAGACATCGAACACCCCTCAACTCAAAATGAATATGCATTTTCATCGTGAGGTTAACTCAACTTACTGGTTGATCAGTATGTTTTTATATTTATGAGTCAAATATGTATATTATTAGATTTTATGATAATGACTCCTCAAACTCTGTGTGAAATGAAAATAATACTACAAGCCAGTAGTATATCATTGAAAAGAAATTAATTCACTCTTATATATAGAAGCAAAATTATTCTAGGTCTCATGTTTTTCTATCGAAAGTTTTAAGGGAAGGGGGCTCCAGTTTCAAATTTATTACATTATACTGGCAGTATGTGGGGCATAAGATGTTCCATCGATCATGGGTAGACTGTGCTGATGCATTTGTATTTTTTACGTTGTCTCCGTGGCAATATGCGAGTAGATTCAGAGCGCAACATTTTGGTGCCAGAATATTGTTTATTTTTTAATTCTTCTTGGTTTCTCTGTTACTATGGCTGTAAAATGGTTAAGCACAAAGATAAGAAATTGAATGTCACAAATATCGCTACTGTTCAAGTTTGTTTTTGCATATTTCATTCACATCTTAATATTTCCTTTCTGTTAAGATTGGTGTCTACATATACTTTTTCAAAACATAGGCTAGATTAGATAATTTTTTATTGTTAATATTTTGGAAGCGTATGGCGTATGGAAAAATAATATAGCAAACATATATGTTAAATTGTAACGTACCTACTAAATACATCATTAAAATATCTAATGCTTTCTTCATTCTCGTAGGTCCTGGTTTCCTTAAGACATATAGTTTTAAAAAATCATTGATGTATATGGTGCTGTCCTAAAGGTATTGTTCTTCCGGTTTTCCAATTTGGCACACCGGAAGAACAATACCATCTTGTTATTTATTCCGAATTTCAACCCTATCTGACTATTTTCATGTGAGTTTCAGCAGTTTGAAGAAATCAAAAAAATTCTTCATTGGCCAAAGTTTTGGAAGTTCTCGGAATGACTCCCAATTTGGCACACTGGAAGAACAATGTCACGTTATTAATTTCATCCCTATCCGACTTATAGGAGTTAGAAGAAATGAAAGAAATTCTAAGGTAATCCCCTTGTTTTTTTTTCTGTAAGATTTGAATTGTTTCGAAGGCAACCAGTAATTCAGGAGTATAGAGCTGTAGGTGTGATTTGTGTTGCCGGACAACATGGCGTTCTCCAACAGAGACATCTACCGGTTGGGCGCTCAAGTGGAGCTAATCAGCACTAGGTTTCTTCTCATTGATCCAACCATCCACCATTAGAAAAACGTAATTTTGGAATGGTTCTTGTTGGTATCTATAGATGTCACATCATTCTGTCAAGAATATTTCAGGTACGTAATGGATGTATTCAATTAACTTTAACTAATTTAAGATCTAGCACATCGGAAGAACATTTTTATTTTTATCTGACTTATAACAGTTTAATAAAATCAACAATTTAGCACTTATCTTATCTTAGCATTTATCTTGAATTTCAACCCAATCTGACCATTTTTATGTGATTTACAATATCCTAAATTGATTGTTATCATATTATAATGAAGGGAATATACGTGCAAATGTTTAAAATGGTGGAGAATTTTCGCGAATGTTATTACTATGGTAAATTTTAATTTTTCAATTTTTTTTCCTAGGAAATCAAGTTTTCAAGTTCCAGGAAATCAATGGACTTCGTAGTGGATTTCATGGAACAGGCATGAGAAAAATGATTGAATTGAAAATTAAATCTCTGTAATTAACTTGAAATGTTTCAATATTTTATATTGATTGAATATAAGTTTCCATGAAACAAAAAGTTTTATTTGACCCTTAATTCCGATCCATCCACTAATTAGAATTACGGATCAGCTGACGAAATAAATGTGGCTGTTGAAAATTATATCAATTTAGAAGAATAACTCCAAGTTTCCGATTTACATTATATTTTAATATAAATAAGACCATCGGTGACCATCAGGAGCAACGCTGATTTTCCCGCTAAATTACTCCTGTTAATTTGCAATATTTCTATGAGAAGTACGCATTTTGACACTACGGGAAATGTTAAAATGCACGTTTTTGGGACTTAGTATCAGGAGCATAGGAAAGCGAGGAGGTATACGGAATTTATCCGGAGCAGCCGGATATTTCGCGCCAATTCCATAGGCCACGCCCACTCTAGGAATGCAGGCTACACACAATACATCAGGTTGGATCTTTAGTTGCCTGCACCATCTAAAGTGAGGGGCAAAAATATTCTAGAGGACGAGGATTACTACGCTGGTCCTCAGTCCTGTCAACTTTTTGTCTTTGTTCATTTATTTTTTGAAAGTTGTCGGATTGGGCTCAAATTTGGCATATCATTTGAGTTGGTTGGTCGTATTATCTCTTCCAACTTTCATTGAATTCTGTTCAGTTTTACGGGATATATGGCGGTTTAAAGAAATCAACAAAATTTCGAAATTCGTCGGACTGTGATCAAATGAGTCGGTTGGTCGTATTTTCTATTCCAAATTTCATTAAATTCTGTTAATTTTTTCGGGAGATGAAGCGGTTTAAGGCAAGGAAAAAAATTCACATTTTTCACTAGTGTATCCTCTATTGCAAATTGATTAAATTCAACGTTGATTTTCCCGCCTAATTACTCCTGTTCATTTGCAATATCAATGAGAAATATGCATTTTGGTGAACCAAAACACTACTGAAATGGTTAAAAATGCACGTTTTTGAGACTAGTATCAGGAGCATAGGAAAGCGAGGAGGTATACGGAATTTATCCGGAGCAGCCGGATATTTCGCGCCAATTCCATAGGCCACGCCCTCTCCAGGAATGCAGGCTACACACAATACATCAGGTTGGATCTTTAGTTGCCTGCACCATCTAAAGTGAGGAGCAAAAATATTCTAGAGGACGAGGATTACTACGCTGATCCTCAGTCCAGTCAACTTTTTGTCATTGTTGATTCATTTTTCAAAACTTGTCGGATTGAGCTCAAATTTGGCATATCATTTGCGATGGTTGGTCGTATTATCTCTTCCAACTTTCATTAAACTCTGTTCAGTTTTACGGGAGATATAGCGGTTTAAAGAAATCAACAAAATTTCGAAATTCGTCGGACTGGGCTCAAATGAGTCGGTTGGTCGTATTTTCTTTTCCAAATTTCATTAAATTCTGTTCATTTTTTCGGGAGATAAAGTGGTTTAAGGCAAGGAAAAAAATTCACTTTTTTCACTAGTGTATCCTCTATTGCAAATTCATTAAACTCAACGTTGATTTTCCCGCCTAATTACTCCTGTTTATTTGCAATATCTATGAGAAATACGCATTTTGGTGAGCCAACACTACTGAAAATGTTAAAAATGCACGTTATTGGGACTTAGTATCAGGAGGATAGGAAAGCGAGGAGGTATACGAAATTTATCCGGAGTAGCCGGATATTTCGCGCCAATCATTTTTAGCCACGCCCTCCCTAGGAATGCATTCAACATTGACTGATTCTTAGCACAGGACTGTATTCAGCCCTTTGTTCAATAGAGGAGGTGTGTGGATTTTATCAGGAGCAACTTTGAAGGAAAATTAACGTTATTAGTGGAACATTTGCTAATGCCGTGATAATATTTTATAGGGACTATAATAATTCTCAGGAAAGTACACACGTATTTTTCTCTCGTTATCTTTCGTTTCTCAAATTGTTGGAAAATGTCCTGCCACTCCTGATAGAATCCAGAGACCTCCTCGGTCATGGGGCTGAATGCAGTCCTGTGCTAAGAATCGCTCAAGGTCGAATGCATTCAAAGGGTGGGCGGGACTTTATGATAAATCGGTCAGGCAACACAAAATACATCCGGTTGAATCTTTCGTTGCCGGCACCATCTAAAATCTAAAGTGACAATCAAAAATATTCTACAGGATGATTATTATCACGCTGATCATCAGTCCAGTCAACTTTTTGACAATGTTAAGTCATTTTTTAGAAACTTATCGGACTGGACTCAAATTTGGCGCATCGTAAGAGCAGGTTGGCCATATTATCTCTTCCAAATTTCATTAAATTCTGTTCAAGTTTTCGGCAGATATGGCGGTTCAAGGCAATGAAAAAATTCACTGTTTTCGAACATTTTCGAATGGACTCAAATTTGGCTGATTGTATGAGAAGGTCTAGTGTATCATCCATTACGAATTTCATTAACTTCTGTTCTTATTTAGCACCATATTTTCATCATATAAGACTATATATGGTGACTATCAGGAGCAACGTAGATTTTTACGCCAAATTACTCCTGTTAATATGCAATACATTTTGGCAAAAAAATACGAAAATTTTAAATTTTGTTCGGAAATCTTTTAAGAGAGACAAAATGGGATTAGGAACTACCCTGAATATCTCTTTTTTCACTATACAAAATGATTTCGCAACGCCAAAACGGCATGAAATAACATCAAGCAAGATTGTCCATGTTCAGGTATCAGGCGTATCATATATTCTCCCGCCATCTCTGTTTGCCTGAAGTTGCAATATTTCGATAATAAAACCGCATTTTGGCGAGCCGAAACACTACTAGAAATGGAAATCTAGAGGTTTCTGTCATTTTGAGAGAGTTCCATCGAATATTGGACATTTTGGGTAGTGTATGCGCGCCTGGCCGGGTATCAGGAGCATATGAGATCGAGGAGGTATACGGAATTTATCAGGAGCTCCGGATATTTCGTGCCAATTCCATAGGCCACGCCCACTCTAGGAATGCATTCGACCTTGTGTGATTTTTAGCACAGGACTGCATTCAGCCCAATGTTCGATGAAGGAGGTTTACGAATTCTATCAGGAGCAACTTCGAATGAAAAATCGCGATATTCCTGATACATGACCTAGGACCGTCTCGCTATTCTTATTATCTTAAAAACAATTTTAATGCTCCAGATACTTCGCAAAAGCCTTGGAAACTCCCATTTTACGTAACAGATAAATGATTAAGATTAAAATTTCGTGATGACTAGGGAAAATACAACCAAATTGTATAATTTCGGGATATTGAACTTTCCCATTGAAAAGTCAAAAATCTTCTGAAAGTAACAATGAGATATTAGGAACTACTTGAATAATTCATTTTCACTTTTTAAAATAGTATCGCAATGCAAAAACCGCTTAAAAAAGCATGAAGCAAGATTATTCTTGGTTAGGTATCAGGAGTAACGTGTATTTTTCCGCCATTTCTGTTTGCCTGAAGTTGCAATATTTCGATAATAAAACCGACTTTTGGCGAGCCGAAACACTACTAGAAATGGAAATCTAGAGGTTTCTGGCAATTTGAGATAGTTCCATCGAATATTGGACATTTTGGGTAGTGTATGCGCGCCTGGTCGGGTATCAGGAGCATATGAGATCGAGGAGGTATACGGAATTTATCAGGAGCTCCGGATATTTCGCGCCAATTCCATAGGCCACGCCCACTCTTGGAATGCATTTGACCTCGGGCAAATTTCACCTCAGGAACGTATTCAGCCCTTTATGCTGCTATTGAAAATTTTTAGTACAATCATTAGAGATGTTTTTCCGTGGAAAATTCTTCATATCAGAAATTTGATTCGATCGGGCTTTATGCTTTATCATCGCATATGTGGATATTTGAGTGATTAATTAATTGAATTAATATTTTGTTGGATGTTGAATGACACAACTCATTGCACTTATTATTTGTATTTAATCAATAATAAAGATATATTAGACGATAGCAAATACAAAGTTTTTTCTTCATCTTTTTAACAATCAGACAAATATTAATATTATACAATATAAGTTATCAAATAGGTCTCTTGAAGATTGCGAATAACTATCCTCCATTTTGCCAGTTCATCCTTGATTGTGATCCACTGTAAGAAAATATACAATATATCAGAAGTAATAATCTCTTATAGCAGCCATGATACCAACTTCATGTCTCAGAAAAACCATGATTTGTTGAAATATTCAAATAAATTAACAATCTTCTCTCCACCAAATAAGTAACCTTACACCCTCATGTTATAATATTGTCAAATAAGGAATATCTAGTTCACTCATATATACATTATATATTATATCATCTAAGCAATTAAAAAATCAATTTTGAACGAAAAACTGAATCCTATGAGCCCAAAGAAATGTTATAATAGATAAATAAATCAATTTTCGCTAAAAACATTGGATCAGATTTACTCCACTATTGTGACATTCTAGATTTATGATTATAATTGTACTTTTGAGAATAAGGACTATAATGACATACGACTGTTCCCAAGTCGTAGTGGTTAAGATCGGAGCTTATAACTCGGGGATCCGCGGTCTAGCTCCAGTGGAGATGGGAGTGGGTTTCTAAAAAGGGAACCAAGTAAATGGGCGCCAGGTAAATTTAAGTCTCCCAGATACCCCAGCGTAATGTAATAATTCCTAAATCCACCAAAAGAATATTCACGCTAAAAACAAACAATTTATTCCAGTAGCTTACAACCCAGGTCTCTAGATTCAACAAAATATAACTACTGTGAAACCCTGAATGAGGGTGACGGAAATTGTACGTAGATATTTCTCTCTGATTCAAATACGCGTCGCTTGAGCTCAGGCGCATCCACGTATCTTATCTATGATCTTGTATGATTTACGCAAATCTTTCCCCAATTTCCGCTTTACAACAACAATAATTTACACAATTGATGACAATATATGTTCAAGTTATATATATAGCAGGTATAAGATGTTTCGAGATATGTTTTCTATAACTTGCGTGCTATTCCTTATGCCTGAACGTAGTATTGCTTCGATGGTCTCGCAATACTGTTCTCCTTCCGCCTGTGCTCGCAGTCTGCAACCCTTGACTGAATGTCCCCAATCACAGCTCTACTTCCTGACCACCTTGTATATACTCGGGACCAGCAACACTGCGTTGGCTGTCTCACAGCGTTACTTATGGACCACCTTGTATATACTCGAATGCCTCAGTGCTACTCCTCCTGACGTAAAAATTCCTCTCTTCGCCACAAAAACTTCTATTCCTCTTGATATAAAAATCGTGCTGGCACACAAAAACTCCTGATGTTACAAAAACCCTGATGACAGAAAAGAAATCATCAGTGACTTCTCTCGGATAAGAAACAAATGAATTTTCGCAATACATAATAATTTCGGTTATCATAATATTAATCAGACCAATTATTCGTTGTTATGCAACAGTTATAGAATTCGTACATACCCTGATGTTCGGGGTTGTCCTGCACACGTTTGCTTCGAAACCAAATCTTGTCGTGCCTCCACCAAATAATTCTTCAAGCACACAGCGATGTTCTGGATATAGAAATATAATTACGACCTGAATTGATTCCACTATAAATGACGAGAATAGAACATCTAACACATACCTGTCAAAGTCGCCAAGATCGTTCACGTGGTCAACTCTTAGATTTGCAGAAAGGTCTTTATATCCTCTTTCGAGACGAGTGCAAGTTACCTGTTATCTTCCCAAATCAAACCAATGTAACCCTCACTCCTAATTCGATTTCGAAACTATATCCAACTAAGAAGAAATCACCAATTCTTATTAAGTTCCGAAAATACGCCTAACCTACTGCTCCTCCTTCGAATGTTGACAAAATGGACGACCTCATGTCCCCGACTGGCGCAGACCCTCACAAACTTTCAGACTGTCACTATGAAATAATATTGCCAACTTATTCGGCTCTCGAATTCGATATTTCTTGTGCGTCGATTGGTACCACTGAGATCCAACCTCAAATTCGACGTCAACACAAACGACAACCTTATCGTAAACAAAACATAAACAAACCCTTGCCTGAGTTAAAAAAGAAACGTTACAGGACCCAAATATACGGAAAGTTTGGTTTCAATAGTTAATTTGATAGGTGATTAATCGTATCGTATTCCTTTACTTCCTTCTACTCGTAATAATTTTGTTTAGAGTAGCATTAATATGTTTGGTACCTTTCAATATTTCATTATAGCTGTGTGTTATTCCTCTCATCCAAATTTGAATGAAATAATTTATCTATGCCTCGAGTAATTGATCTGGAAGGTTAAAAGTCCACCAATTTATTCCATCGCAACCTACAAATGAACCGAAATTAGGGTAAAAACATTCAGTCGTGATCATCATCAAACAGTTTATCGTTTTTATGTCTACTTTGAAATAATCTAACAAGGAAAATAGCAAAAACATTCAATGAATTGTTCTGTATCCTTACCTAGACCTATTGGTCTACTACCCCTACTACTACTACTAGAAATTATTGGAAGTTCAGCAGTTATTTGATAGGTGGCGGAAATTAAGAGTAATGAAAAATTCTTTCGAATTCTCAGGAACTTTACCATTGTAATAAGAAAATAGGATAACGCGGATAAGTTTATTAAAATGGAGAAGTATAACGGGTAATTCCGCAAAAGGAGCAGAGAAAATCATTCTGCTGGTACCTGCCGACACGTGTTTCTGCTAGTTGGCTTCTTCAGGACAGGGCAACCAAGAAACCAAGAAGAAGGTGGAAAGATAACTGAAAACAGGTGACACCACAACAGGAGCGAGCAACCAGGTTGCTTGGTTTCTTGGTTGCCCTGTCCTGAAGAAGCCAACTAGTAGAAACACGTGTCGGCAGGTACCAGCAGAATGATTTTCTCTGCTCCTTTTGCGGAATTACCCGTTATACTTCTCCATTTTACCATTGTATATAGATCAGACATGTGTCATGGAGAATATTGTTATGGGCTATTCCAATAGGAACATAGGAATTCCTTTCAGTCAATCAGGAAGCACTTAAGGCAATAGACAGCTGGAGGATTAACTCCAAGCTTGTGCTGGAATGCCGACAGAACCTGAAAACCTTGGCCGCCAGATAATGAAACCAACGGCATAGTAAGTTAATGATGGGGCAGCCCTGCCACTCACTAACTAAAGAAATCTTACTAGAGAGTAGGAGTAAGCTCAGGGCCGTAGCTGGCCTACTAACTGCACACTGTACCCTGAGAAAGCACCTGAACAACACGGGAATTCTCCGAGAAAACTCTGTTTGTAGGAAATGTGGGGGGACAGACTAAACTGCCTCACATGTCATATTTGATTGTCCAGCCCGCACACAATGGAGACTTCACTACCCTGAGTGCCAGAAAGCGTGCGATGTACCTAGTCAAAGGCCTAATCCTACTTGCTAAGAAAATGGATCTTATGTAGGTAATACACCGACAAGGCAGTGAGGATGTTGCATGAGACCCATGTAGAGTTGGTGGTGCAGGACTTCCAATCTCGATTAATTAATCCTGAGCTGCAGGGGATCGACTAAGAGACCCCTATGGAGGCTAGCAACCCAAGCTGAGGAGCATCAACCATGAGACCCAGTCAGCCTCTTTAGGCTGCAGCACGGGCTACTCGCTTGATCTGAATCGGTCTAACACAAACAAACAAACAATTGTATATAGATTCATTTATATACAATGATATTAGCAACAAGTTTTATCTCAAAAATTGGTAACTGTTTCAGTTCTTCTTTATTTATCACTGAGGCAAATTATTAATATCATTGTATAAAGATTAATCTATATACAATGCTAATATTCCTGAGAATTCTAAAGAATCCATATACAACATTAATTATTAAGGTAGAGTAAATTTTACTTTACCTACGTATTCATCCTATCCACCTTCTCTTCAACATTTTAATGATATCCACTATTGGTCACATAGTTTTGAAATGGGATGTGAAAGCATTGTATTGAAAGTATAAAAATTGTCCACCAATTTATTCCATTGCTACCTGGAAATTTGATAGGTGTGATAATCATCAAACAGTTTTTCATTTTCAAGTCAACATTAATACAGATTGGACAATGCAATACAAAAAGAACCATGAAGAAAATAAACTTAACATTCGACTTACGAAAAATAGTGAGGTGCACCCATATGGGACGAACAATCTAAATCTTTTGCAGGCTAGGACGGAGATAGGCAGTAGGGACCCAATAAGAAGATGCGGTAATTGAGATGCTCCGAAATTTTCAATAAATTCCATTGGCAATACAGAATAGCAGCTCACTTCCTAAATTTATAAAGTCAATAAAGAAGTTTTTACTAAGTTCTTGGAGGTTTGGGTAAATAAATAAAAATAAAACAATACTTACAACTAGTTGACTATATACAGAAATATGAATTTCTCCTCTAAACTTGAATTCATCAGATAAAATATCAAAATATTCTCATTATTCATTTCTCACTGTCACTTGTTGTTGTTGTTGTCTGACACAGATTACAGAATCGTGTAATCTGTGTTGCCTGATTTTTGTAAAGGGCACAGAAAATCGAAAAATAACATAGAAGAGTATGTTATCATTGCATAGATGATCTGTGGTCTGTGATATATTTCTATGATAAATATACCCTCTTCTCTGGTCCGATGAAAACTGTGGACACATAAACAATGAAGAAGATATTAATTTGGTACAAACTCAGTGCACTTACGTAACTGTCATTCTGGCTAACCTAGAAATGTTATTGTTTATAAATAAGCTCGCTGGATTTAAATATACATTAAATGGCTCAAGAACCGGTGAGACGATTATGGATGATAGCCTTCAAGAACTTCATCGATTCCTTCAAGCCTAAACAATTATTCGGCACCCTTAAAGGCACAGATTATATGGGCAATAAATATTTCGAGATACCCAAAAGTTCTAATAAACAACGAACATCCAGGTGGTTTGAACCAACAGAAAAGGATAATTTCTTACAAGAAGTACCAGCTGAATGGGAAGCTTGGTTAAGGGGTAAAATTTAGAATAATAAAAATTTCATTTATTTCGTATGAATTTCCTTAAGGGCGAAGACGAGAGCCTCCATCTGAGGAAGAAGTCCTCAAGAACCTAGCAATAATGAAGATGAAGAAGAAAAACGCTATAGCAGTTGAAGCTAAGGCTGGGAAGAAAACGCCAATGCAAAAAGGAATTGAAACGTTCCCCAAATTCTCAGAATATGAAACTATGCCTGGTAGGAAGCCAAATGATCCTCAGTAATTTGTGTGATAAAGCATTAAAAATGGAATTTAATTTAATATATTCAATTACGAAATATAAATAGTAAATAATATAGGAATGAATTGAAGAATGATTAAACTATCTGTTGTCATTCAAGTTTTTTTTTTTTCAATTTTATTGCAGCACTAGACAAATTCACAATAAAGTAGAACAAAGCCATCGTAACAATGATGTGGCAAATATTCATATACATTTTAGATATAATCATCGAGTCTATTACAAACTGAATTTTTCACAGTTGATGCTGTATTCCTACTGCAATTTGAGCGAGTTAAAGATGTTTAATTTTCAACCAATAATTGAAATTTTTCGAGGAATACGTCAAACAGCTTATTGCAAGTTTTCTGTTACTTAGCTGCAATGTCATTCTAACTATCAATCAAATGTGAATAAATGTCCAAATTTCCAATGAGTAGATTCAAACAAATTGAGTCCCAACTATACTGAAAATATTTGTAATTTGTATGATCATACAAAATGGTGAGTTGAACCATTACTAGCAAATGGGAATTTGATTTTCTGATTGTTTTAGATTTGTTATACTTGGAAACGTTTCGCAGTAAGTGATTCATAACTGTAAAAATGTTTTATTTCATATTCAACATTCTTGGGAGTGCCTTCATGATTTACGTCATATGGGTCAATATGTACCTGTTTTTTTGTTGGGCTAGACATCATATAATGTGTAATTAAAGTTTTTGGTTTGCAATTGTTTTTCAATAGGTTTCTCACTAATCGGTTTATGATTTAGTGTAATGTAAGCCCACACTTGACTAGAGTAATAGATAGCATGCTTCAGTAACGTTTCGTCTAAGAAGATGCAAACATATGTTAGATGACAAAATTTGTAGCGAACAAGGGCATATTTACTCGTGTAGAGGTATTAATAAGGCTTAAATACGGGAATATTATCATAAAACAAGGGATGCCCGACCCAAAGAGATATCGTTGGGCTAAGGACTCAATTTTTGAGTAAAGTGAGTATTTGTCGCTTCTCCATTAAAATTTATGTGCCAGTTTACAACTGGATCTTAGCTGACGATATACTCGGCCTAGGATCAGTAAACGGCTAGGCTTGGGGGATCTTAAATCTTCTCAAGACAATTAAGATTTCTTCGAAATAACAAAAACATCCCTTCAGGTAGATTTTTTTAATTTTACAGAAAAATATAATGGAATCAATACAATTGTTAACCTAATACGATTTGGAATTCTTATCAACTAAAAAAAACATCACTTCTTTCCATATGTACAAGTTACAGAAACATAAAAAAATAGTAACAATCAATAAATATTTGAATAATTTTATCACATTTTCAGCTAAACTATCCATAGTGATAGCCTCAGTTCTTCCACAGAAAGTACTCCGCTTCCATGCACCCCTGCAAATTCATCATTATCCACAGGAAATGATTCTCCTCCTATATACACTGTGATTTGCATCGCAATCTCATATATTCCCACGAACAAACTTGAGAATTCTCAATTTTCTTCCTTAGATTAATTCTAACAGACAGTCTCCATTTTCGGGGTAATCTAGAATATCGAAGGAATCCACATCCTTGAGTAGAAACTCCTCAATACAAGTGTTATCGAATAACAAAGAATCATCCTCAATATCTGAGAACTCTTTATATCAAGAAGACACATCATCGTCGTCTTCAATTATCAATGTCATGCAGTCTTTCAATCGTACCATAGGATTCAGATTGTATATTCTCCCCAGTTGATCGCAAGTCATCTTCATTTTGGCATCTGCGATCTCAAAATTAGTAACAATCTTCTTCATATCCACCGGCTCCGACTTCTTTCCATAAAAACTGTATTCCTGTTCCGGTTTTGTCGGTACACCTCCTGTTGATTTTCTAGCGAAAAATCTTTTTCCCTCAGTATTAGACGTATTTAATATCTCAGCTTCATCGCATTCTATATTCACCACCTCATCTTCGGCAGTTTTCAGAATCACTTCAGGCTGGAGTGTAGCAACAGATACACCGTCTTCAATTGATTCATCTGTTGCTTCCACCCCGGTTACGTTCTTTGTAACTTCTTCCATGAGTTGGTTGATCTTCTGCACCATCTCCTTGCATGTAGATATAACTTCCGGATTATGCGGGTGTTCCTTCAAATGGTGGGTTCTGGCATCCGATCTGGTTTTAAATAGGGTTTGGCAAAGTTCGCACTTGAAAGCTTTCGCATGAACCCGCAAATGATTTTTGATGTTGGCTGCATTGGGGCTTAGACTGTAGTATGCGCATATCGGACATCTGAAAAAACATTACGTTCAAAAATATTATGAACAAAAAATATTAGAAAGTATAATAATATACAATATACAATTAGATGAGTGAAGATCATACCATTCTTGTCGGTTGTCTATATTAAAGTCTGAAGGAAAAGTTAGTACATAATCTTGATTCATTCCATATTAGTCAAAGAGTTATTTTTAGCTTGCTTTTGTAACCTAAAAACAATATTTTGGAGGTACTTATTTCAACAATCGAACTTCCAAGTTATCCAATATTATTTTACAGTTTTCTATGGATAATATACACTTTTAAATCAGTCTATTTTATCAGGACTTAACATAAAGGAATATAAATAGAATTTAGTTAATTGTTAATGAATAAAAACAAATACTGTCAGTATGAAGAAGATGCGACAAATAAAAACATCAAGAAAAAAGAAGACTCGATATACTACTAGAGTCATAGATCAAATGAAAAACAATGTAGGAATGCCCTTACTTGTACAACTTGTTCTTGAGTGCGCTAGTGGTGTTAGCCTTGCATGACATCCTCCTATCATGAACATCGTAGTAAAACATCTCTTGTAGTTCATGAATCTTGAAATGCTGCCTGAAAGTTCTGAGATTTTCAAATTTCGCCGAGCATACTCCGCAAGAGAACCTGTAAAGGTCGATCTTTTGACCCGGATGATCGTTCGAAATATGAGTTTCCAAGTTCGCTTTGGTTCCGGTGTTAGAGCAATAACTACACCTATAAACATTCCTGGAAGAAAATGTATGTATTTACTTGATCTAAGAGAATTTTCTCCAACAAAATAAATAGCTTTGTATATCAAAGAACCTACCTGTTGACTCCAAACCCTATGGGCAGAGACGTAGTCTTAACGGTATAGTCGTTATATCCTTCTTGAATTTCCTTGCCGTGAACTTCTTTGCTGTGAAATTCCATCTCCGGCACCGAATTGAACTCAGCCTTGCATTCCTTGCAGACGTACTTGTCCTTCGTTATCAAGTTAGTCCTGGATATCGTTTTCACCTTCTTGGTTCCCGCGGGGTTCTCCGCAGCATCCTCGGATTTCCTCTTCTTCTCCGAGGTGTTGGTCTGTGCTCGAGGCTGATCCGGGACAGAGGTAGAAGCAGCGGGCTGACCAAACGCTATGTGAGGATGGTTGTATTTCATGTGACGATCTAGAGCGTTAGGCCCCGATACCGAAAAGCCGCATTCTTTGCATTTGATCCTTTTCTGAATGACTCTGAAATTATAATGAGTTAGTGTCCGAAAGTATAAGTGAATACAGCTCCGACAAGATTAATTCGCTAATATTGAAGTTAATTTATCACTCAATATTCCGTCCTTATGTATCTCTCAAGAATCAATCTTGTCGGACCTATACAACGGACTTCACAGATTCATGTGAAGAAAATGTTTAATTTTAGGTACTGTAACTACCGATTTATGGAAATACTTACTCCATCTTTCCGAGCAAGTCCTCGATATTTGGCGGAATCTCTTCGCAAGCAAAGCCCAATCCCTTTATGATGTTCCTCTGTTCTTTCAACAAAAGTGTGAGCCACTTATTTATTTGTAGGTCTATCGGAAGGTAATCGACGCTACTAACGGAACTGTCATGGTAATCGATACAGTGCATCTGTATGCTTTCCAGCGTGATGAATTTCTCCTGGCATATTTTACACAGGAACCTTGAATACAAAACACATCATCAATTGGCCGAAAAAAATTGATATCTCGGTTACAATTAATACACCAACAACATTTTTCTAGGGATTGATAGGACCAAAATGGTCATAGTATCGAAAGGGGCCAAATTCGCCAGCCCATAATCTAATCTAATCTAAGACACCTAATGTGGGGTCTAAAACCGGTAATGTAGTTATACACAGCAGTAGTTAGAACTGAATGAAGTAGCAAGCAAGCACATCATCGGTTGATTTAGCAAAACACACCTATAAAGGACAGTTCACAAAGAACGACAACTTACCTGTGGTATCTGACCTCACCGGCCACATGCTGTATGAATTCCCTCATTTTTGTCGTTTTGTATTTTTCGCATTTGGGACACTTGAAATGTTTATTTAATGGCATTCCAACATCGCCAAACATGCATATAAGATCGACATCGTTTTCCTGCTCTTCTGTAGATTCAACGGTCTTATTCTCCTTCCCTTCCAAACCTTCCCTTTCGTCATCCTCGATAACAATGACCTAAAACGATAGATGATCAAATTTAGCACAAAAAATAAAAAAAATTAATTTACATCAGTATTCTTTTGGGTGTTTCCTATCCGTACTTCTGGGGCCTCCTTCTTCGGCTCTACGTATTCTTCCTCTAATTTGTTGGGTTCGCCATAGGTGCTCATGCTACGTTTTCTCTTCTTGCCAAGGGAGGTGGGTAACTCTTTGCCAACTTGATCGTTAGCCGTTGATTTTAACTGGGTCGATTTTTTCTTCATAGCGGGGTCGTCTTCAAAAAGTATACCCCTTATATGTCTGATTCTAGGTTTATCCCGCAGCCACAAGGGTGTAGTGTCAAATTGATCGACCTCAGTAACTGTTCCATTGCCTTCGTCATCCTTTAGGAAAAAAAATATAAATTTACCGGAGTGAAAAAAATTATGACTAAGTATAGATATACAATATTTTGACATAATATTGATTGCATAAGCATTTTTTCTCGAAAATTATGATTCACCTTATGGTATACCAAAATGATATCTATTTCGTTGTCGGGATGGTGTTTCTTGAAATGCTCTTTGAATTCGGGGACTTCGTTGGTTTTGAACGTGCACAGGGCACATTTATATCTACAGTCGATGTTATGCTTGTTGTTGACGTGGTTCACCACTTCTTCTTCGGTGTGACATTTGTATTTACACATGCAACACTTCCACAACTTTTGTAATTTCTGATTAACAACTACCGGACTATAGGGTTGTTGTTGATTGTCATCATATGGTTCTGCGTCCATGGCCCTTATTACTACAACTGATACATCTGCAAAGATTGATGATAATTATGACCCACTTCAATTTCAGACAGTGCTTTAGATAGAAAATTGCTTTTGGCCACTTGACACTTTGATATACAGTGCTCAACAAAATTTAATGGATATTTCAAGTTCTCCTAAATTTCAACTGTAAATATTCGAAACAAATGAGTTTTGGAAGATGTAATCAGCCGTGTATATTATAACTCAATTAAAAATAGAAAAAAAACACATAAAAAAAAAATTTGTAAATCAAGTAAATGATGAAGATATCGATTGAAGTAAAACATAAGGTATGGCCCATCAAATCCTCAACAAAAAACCCATTGAGACTTGGAATTGGGTCAAGATGAAAATAATTAATATTTCAATTGTATTTTTTTTTGTAAAATAAAATATGAAAATTGTAAACAGTATACGATATACACAGTAGAACTAATCGAGTCAAAGTGAAGAATGCATTGTCGAGTACATTCATACCACTCCAAGGCGTTCCACAGGGTTCACCTCTATCCTCAGTACTGTACAACCTTTACTGCTGTGACATATATAGTTACAACTATTCAACTGAACACCACTTAGACAAAGAAGTATATGCCCTGCAGTTTGCTGATGATATAACGCTTATTACACACGTCACAACAACGAAAAAATGTATGAAGAGGTTGCAAAAACTCACAGATAGCACAGTAGCATGGATGAGACGCTGGCGATACCAACCAAACCCTAAAAAATCCAATCTGATAATATTCCACCACAAAATTACGAGCAACTCTCCAAGCATAAAAATTGGCAAAGACACAATAACCAAAAATTACATGCAAGTATTTGGGAATACACATCGATAACAAATTAAGTTTCAAACACCACATAAAAGGACAGAAAAAAGCAGCCGTTACACGAGCCGAACACTTCAGATTACTAACATTCAAAAACCTGGGAATCAACATCAAAACAGCCAGTGGAATTTACAAAATGATATGCAGACCACTGCTAGATTATGGATACTCTCAAATACAACCAAAACCACAATCAAAAACAAGTAAATAGCAGAAGGAACTAGTGGGCCCGCAGATCTACCTAGCCAGTAGCTCTACATTTTTCCGGTAGATCCAAATTTTTTCGGTAGATCTACATTTTCCGGTAGATCTACATTTTCCAGTAGATCTACATTTTTCCGGTAGATCTACATTTTTCCGGTAGATCTACCTTTTTCCGGTAGATCCACATTTTTCCAGTAGATTTACATTTTTCCGGTAGATCTACATTTTCCGGTAGATCTACATTTTTCCGGTAGATCTACATTTTCCAGTAGATCTTCATTTTTCCGGTAGATCTACATTTTTCCGGTAGACAAAGTTTAATCAAAATCGGTCCGGGCGTTTTCGAGTTCCTATACATCGATTGTAGCGCCATCTACAGGGTCTAAAAAACACGAAAAAGTGTGATTCCCTCTCCGGGATTCGACCCCGCCTTCTCTCGGTCTCACACCGAGAGTTCGATCGTCAGACACATGCGCCACCGACTTCAACGTAGATTTTGACCGATCTCCAGTATTCGAATAATTAGTCGGTACTTACCGGGGATAGATATTCTTAATTTTCACTTTTCGAAATAAAATCGCCACATGGCGGTTTATTGGAGGGTTTTTTACCCTTATCTTCGCTTTTCTTCAACTTTCAGGTCCGAAAACGACCTATTTTGACGTTTCTCGGAATGTCTACTAGCAAGGAAAATTCCCGGGGTCGAACCTCCAGAACTTGTATCGATTTAGTATATTTAGACTTATCGTAGGAAAAAGTTGAGCTGGTATTCGTCGAACCGATACTTCTTCTCCGTCTCGACGAAAAATTCGGAGCCAGAGCGGTCGAATTCTCGAAGCCTTATGCGAAGTAAAGTCGGTCTCGCTTTTTCGCCGGGCGAAGCATAAAAAATACATTTTCGTTCGTTACGGGAAAACCGCGATAGATCTACCCTTTCTCCCTCCCAAAGATTCGATATCCACCCCCTTCGAACCTCGAGTCGTCCTCTAGACTTTTAAAACAATTCCCAAAATTCCCGAGTTACTTAGGAAAAATCGCAAATATTTCTCGAATTTTTTTAACGCATAAGGACCCCTCTTCTCAATAGCCTATATTCTGTAGAAATCTTTCCCCTCCCGTCGTAATATATAGGTTATATAAGACGGTTTAGCCATCCAGATACCGCCGGTTTTTACACCTCTTTCCCTAAGTAATCGGTTGCCATGACATGGAACTAGCCTTAGAAAAGTATCAAAGTTGAGCCAATGCTAACCAGACTTCATAGACCGGACATCAAATTCATGAAGAACCAGAGTAAGCAAAATATTATGGAACCTCTATTACACAATTACAAGAAAATACATAATATAGGATGCGTTTTTATTTTAATCGAAATATTTAATCGTAAAAGAATCGGTGTGTTTGTTGAGCACTGTAGTAACACAAGTATGTTTCACTTCAATAAGGGCCGAATGCACTGTTTCGTTTCACCAAGACAATACACCAGTTCCCACGTACGTTATCGCAAACCTGCAAATCTATTAATTAGATCAAGTTCAAACTTACCTTTATTCTTATGAGTCTCTTTGATATGCCTTTCGATCTTGTGCTTCAAATTATGCATGTTGTCGCAGTAGCTGCATTTATACAGATGCAGATCGTGCAGTTTCAGATGCTTGATGATGGTATCCACGTCTGCGGCGTCGGAGAGGTCGCTTTTGCAGTGAACGCAGACGAAATTCAAATCTTCCATGTGTAGGGCGGTCAAGTGATGACGTAAGTTACCCTCCTCCAGGCAGAGATAATTACAACCGACAGCGCAGCACTGGTATCTTTTGTTGGTTGGTACAAAGGCCGGATGGTTGGTTTCCTTCGTCTTATCTATAAGAAAGGGAAGAATGAAATATCTTTCGTTGAGTCATGAAGATGGATTGCACATCTTGCAACACAGAGAAGTGGAATTTTTTCTGATTCGATATATTTGGTTTTTAGCCATGTTTTCCTAGAGGATGTATCTTAGTACCTTTATTGCTTTCTCCTTTCTGTTGTCCTCCCATTCTTCCACCCGTGTGGGAGCTACTGGCAAGGTTGTACATTTTGTCGAACATTTTTTCATTTTTTTCCAAACATGGCACTGGATTCACTGGAGCAGTATCGGGTACACTAAACTCTTTATCATTTTGGTGAAGAAGAAGATGTCTCACAATATTGGATCTGACCTGTACATAAAACATTATACGTCTAGTGATGGCAATGGCAAATTTCTTCAACGCAAATAATTTTGAGAAACTAATCAAATCAAAAAGTTTAATTTAAAATTTTAGGATTAATATTCATTTGAAATCAAACAACGATTGCATTAAAATATGTAATAGAAAATGTGGAAGGTAATTTTTCTTTAAACTCAGCGACCAACTAACCTTATTTTTAAACTTTTTGCAATGCCCACAAGTAACATCATATCCCAATATCGATTTCTGAGGTATTTGATCGGCTTCGAAAGAGAAGTACACAGTTTTAACCTCGGTAGATTTCTGAATGTCATGCTCACTTTTGTTCTCTTGAATAACTGGTTTAACGCTACCAACCACTTGGGGTTTAGCTATGAAAGAGTCGTTATTCATATTTGCTTTGCCTTGAACCAAAGGTTGCATTTGAACGTTAACAACATTATGTTGCGCCTTCATGTGATATCTGAAAAGAAGGAAATCTCATTTAATAAGAGAAAAGACGTATATCTACTTTCAATGGTATAGCATTTGAGTATTCAATTCAATATGCCGAACGGAACTGTTGAGAATTGAACAGAACTGTTAATAATTGAACAGAACTGTTAAGAACTGAACAGAACGTTAAAGAACTGAACGGAACTGTGAAGAACTGAACAGAACTGTGAATAGCTGAACTGTAGAGAACTGAACAGTTCTGGACAGAACTGATGAACAAACGTTCGTTCGAAATACTCACTTGATTTGGTTCGCGTGCGGGAACTTCTTGTTGCAGAGAGAACACGTGATCCTGGGATGACCGTGATAACCCAAATGATCCAAGAGATTGGTGTAGTGCTTCAGATACTTGCCGCAGTGATAACACTTGAACGGTTTGTTTGGAACGTTGTCGAACCGACACTGGGGAGAATTGATCAGGTGATCTTTCAACTGCCACCCGCCCGGAAAGAACATGTCGCATTTGGCGCACCGGAAGAGCTGGTATCCGACGAGGCCGGACTTCTGGACCAGCACTTCCTGCTGATCGACATCTTTCGAATCGCTGTCGTACTCGTGGGTCGGGGTGACGTTGGGATGGGGGGATTCGGAGGGTTGCGCAATTATCGGGTCCTCCATATCGAGACTGAGCGGGTCCACGGCCTCATCTTGTTCTTTATGGCCTGCAAAGTAAAAATTTTGAAGTCAATCAAGTTCATCAACAGATGTCAGGTATTATTATCATTGAGCTGTCGATGTCATTACCATCTACAGCTCGCCTTCCAGTTCCAGAGTTCTGATGAAATCCAGTATCTGGGATGGCTACAAGGAGGCTACGTCTTCGCTCCTGCAGATTTCTTGCCCAAAACATTCCTTGCGTTGGTTTGAGATGGCAGGTGTATCTGCCAACCCCACAGTAGGGTTCCGGGCCAATAAAGGGGGTTTGTGCTCATTTCTTGGCAAGTGTGTTGGCCTCCTCGTTTCCTATGATTCCAGCGTGACCAGGAACCCAGACCAAGGAGACCCTGCTGTTCTTGGCTACTTCATTAAGTATTCTTCGGCACTTCCATATTAGCTTGGACTCAATAACATGGGAGCTCAGAGCTCAGAGAGAATGGATTGCTATATCACATCTCTGATAGTTTCTTTCTAGGTTCATTTCCATGCATCTTTCTATTGCAAGTAGTTCTGCCTGAAAGATGCTTGGATAGGAGCATAGCGATAGTGAGCATTTGATGCCTGCCCAAATACTCCAGCACCAGCCCCTGTAGTGGTTTTTGAACCGTCTGTGTACCATTTAATAGCAGTCTTTCTTCCTACCGAGCATCGTAGTGAAGTTCTTTTCGATGATTACTGTCTTGATCATTTCGTCACTAGGAAGATTGGCTGATTAAATGTATCTGGTAAAAGAGGACCAGGTTTTCTGGTTTTTAATACTCTCATTACCTGTTCCTTTCCCTAGATATTCTGAGAATGGCTTCATGGGCCATTTTACCTATCACTAGATGAAGTGATGTGAGATTTGTTATAATCTCAAGTACCCTGATAGGACAGGTTCCCATAGCTCCGGTGATACACACAAAGACCAGCCTTTGTACTTTGTCGAGGGTTTTCCTCGTACTATTCTGGCTTGTTTTTGTGTACCAGACTACTGCAACGATAGCACGCTGTTCCTAGTGGAACAACCATGAAAAAACTACAAGACTTACCTAAACCATCACCGAAGACCACCATGGGCTCCTCTAAACCTTCCATTTCGGCACCGTCTTCTGCAATGCCATCATCCTTCTGAGACGCTGTAGCCTCAGACACATCCCCATTCGCCTCCGTTCTTCCTTTGTGGACAGCATTAGGAGGAGAATTTAGTGTTACAGTCTCACCTGCGATAATCTTACTGGTAGGTAATATATGCTGAACTGCGGTTAATGGTGCGAGTTTAGGCATCTTATGCGCAAAAGGAACCCCTTTAGGAGCGATAGGAACCATTTTAGGCGCGATCGGCACCACATTAGTGATATTCTTGATGATCTGAAACTTTCCGTCCATCGTAGGGCTCGATACCAGCTGAACCTTCTGCGGTACCATGTTACCAATCGATTTATCGCTGTTCACGACGATGGCCTTGAGCACCTGGTTCTGACTGCTCGACGCCGGCGACAAGCAGTAAACTACACCGCCAGCATTTATCACGTTAGCCTTGGATGTAGGCTTCAGCAGGCTTATCGCAGGTGGTGACTTCTTCATTATGTTGATGGGGGTCGCTTTGGAATATGTCGAAACCGTCTTCAGGGCGCTTGGTTGGGCCTTTTGGACGACGAAATTTTCGAACGCCTTCTGCATGGTGGATGGTTTGGCCGTGATGACCGTTGGTGAAACGACCTGGGGAGGTACCTGGGGAGCTTCCGGCGTCGAAGGACATGAACCTTTCAAATTCGATTTCAGATCAATGGCTAGTTGTTTGAAGTTGCATTGGACGCTCGACAGACCGGAGGCCTTCTGTAATAAGATATTTGTGAATTGCAGAGATGTGCAGAATAGTTTACCTAATATATTTAAATACAAAATGCAAGTACTTTTTACGTTTTTTATTTGAGATATAAAATACCGAATAATTTTTCATTTTGTATTTAAAATACTTAATGCAAAATACGTACATAGTTCCAAAATACTTTTAAAGTATTTAACTTATTATAAACTTAACATTATACGATAAGTAAGCTGACAATTTAATTAAGTTATTAAAGTAAAGGAGGTATATCAAGAAGCTGAGAAAATGTATCCCAATACTTTTTGGCACTCTAGTTCCTCGGAACTGAGTGCTTATCAATTTGCCCAAATGTCTGTAATTTTCGAATTTTTCGATGTCCAATGAAACTATGTTCCGTTTTTCTTAGTGTATTATATTATCTGGATGCCTAACGGCATCACTTATTACATTTCGAAGAACCTTACCTTGCTCTTGGTGACAGGGACATTATATCTGTCCACTATATCTGGTGGTAGAGTGGGATGTTCCAATACTAAATGGACCATCATGGTGTTCAGATCAAAATCGCCTGTATCACAATAAAAACATTGTAACGGGTAAACACCGTGGCAAGCACCCCAATGTTGTGCCAGTTCTTTAGAATTATCGTGTTGCGCCTGACAGAATTTCTTTCCAGTCTTGAAATAGCACGAGAAGGTCTTGTTTATAGGGCATTCATCGACATGCTCAACAAACGGTATCTGATGAGTGAATTCCTGAGAACAACCTGCAAAAAAGTAACATGTTATCATTTAAATTTTTCTCAAGTGTTTATCTATATTTTCAAGTCCAATTTCAGAAAAATTATGACCATTTTCGGAAAAAGAAAATCCAATTTTGGACTAAATATTCAGATTCAATTTTATGTCCATCAGACTCATTTTCAGTATGTCCATAATGAATATCTTCTTTCTCGTGGTTTAAACTCGTACGTTAAGTGATTTAATAATGACCAGATTCCAGGAAAAAGCCTTGAGATTGAACTCGGGACCTCCTAGTTTCCCATCAAACTTCACAAACACAATTTTTTCAACTTACATAAATATGGTTTAATCGGAGCACCCTTTGTAGCTTCTGTTAAGATAGAAATAGAATTTTTCTCTTCTGAATCCCTCTTTGGTAACAGTTGCATTCTAGAATTTACTTCCGGATGAGCAAGTATCTGATGAATATCCATGTAATCCTTTGCTATACACCTATACGAATAAAATGTTAAATTCTGTACCACATACCGTTGAATTAAAACATTTCTTACCTGTACAGACAATACGAGCAAGAGAACCTACACATTCCGTGCATATTCTCATAATGATCTCCGGTCGATTCGAAGATGATAAGTTTGTCGCAATACAAACAATTCATGAGTTTCTTGTGATTCGGATGCATCCTTAGATGAATGTCAAACATTTTCCTCTTGTTTGTGGTGAACAGACAGGAATAATCTGGACATTTGTAGAGATCGAAATGATTGCCCAGGAATTTTCTTAGGGCCACCGGTGTCTTCCTGGAGGGGAGCGCTACTTGCTTCGACTGATATTTCAACATCAGGGCACTCAGTAATGGTTTTTGCTTAGGCCTTGGCGGCGTGGACTCCTGTTGAATGAACAAATATTTAATCGGAGTAGTTCACGCATCGGAACTCGAATGGGATAACCAGAAAGCGTATGGGCTTACTCAATATCAAACAATTCGAGTGTTCTGAAAGTACAACAGTTACTCTTGAATATAATCGGGACTCAAACTGACTCTTGTGGTACACCAAGTATTAAAGAATACGATGCCCTGACAAACAAACTTTGAAATCATAAATGAAAAGGAAAGATCATGAAAACCTTTGAACCACAGATAAGACCAAGAAAAGTGGTAACAAACTGACTAACCTGAGTTTGGGAAGGACCGGTCTCCACATCAGAATTTTGCACTTCCACATCCTGATCTGAAGTCTGAAGTGGAGGCAAATCTTCATCAGCCAGTGAAACGACATCCACTATCTTAAACGAGAATGGATTTTCGCTTTCCTGGTCTTCTGTTATGGGTTCGATGTCCAACAAAGAGTCCATCAAGTCATCCGCACCACATCCTGGGGGGGAGGGTATGCTGATGGTGGGCGGGTTCATCAATGGATCCTCGGAATTTATAGCATCCTCCTCCTCCTCCTTCGGTTTACTATCCGGAAATAGGTTGGAGCTGATCCTTATACTACCAATCCTGGTACCGAGAAAATCTGAATGGTCACTAAGGCCATGATTCAAAGCAGTAGTTAAAAGGTTTGTGTCTTCGTCCGATGTAAGGGTAGCTCCACATTCCAAACATTCGGATGTTTTGGGACTGTTCTGGTCCCATTGGTGGTAATACTGACAATGGCTATCAAAAGCGGTCCTGTCTCTTGTAGAGAAGATGCACGGTGGGAGACAACAAACATATATGTATGTGTTCATTGTTTTCATAATTTTAACAAAGCCGATGTTTAAGGTTTCACTGTTGATTATGCTGCTTCTTTCAATTGTCTGTTCAACGTTATCCATGTGTATCAACGGCGGGGGTTGGTTGTTGGCTTCGCCAACAATGAGCTTCAAGGGAGGGGGATCATTACTATAGGCTACCTCTAAAGAAGGAGGATTATCATCAGGGACCAAATCAGCCGCGGGTTGAGATAATTCCTCGGATGAAACGCCTGGAGATGCAACGTCCTCACATGGCGTAGATTGGCTCCCTAAGATCCCTTGCAACTTTTCTATGACGCCAGTAATCCCGCTATCCTTGGCTACTTTCGGACAGCTCTCTTGGCGCGTGGGGGCCGTCTCGACTTCTCTGTTCTGAAGCACAGATTTCTCGAACACCGGCAAATCGTTTGCCGGTAATTTCTCCAGTACGTTTTCCTCCACTGCCTCCTCAACTTCCTCCCGCTTCACTACCACATCTTCCTCTTGCTTCAATCTATGGCTGAGTTTATCTACGAAATCCAACGAGGCTCTAGACTTGATGGTACTGTTTATGTCTTGCATAGTCTTCATACGTTCCTCTTCGATCCTCTTATTATCCTCTTGGATGTCAGTGTTACTTGTGAACACAGCCACGTCTACACTCTTGACGACCTTTTCTTCCGAATCGTCCGAAGTTTCCTTCTCGACATCCTCACTGGACGGCTGCACTTTCAAAGTACACTTTCTCTTAAGTCTTTTCTTCACGGGGCTCGGAGTGGCGACAGATCTACCCCTCTTTCTCGTTCGTCTCAACGGTTTTCGAGGCTCCGTTTCGTTCGGTGAATCCTCTTCGACTTTTTCATTTGATTTTTCATCATCATTTTCAAAATCGGTAGATTCCTCCTTCTTCTTTGTGGTCCGAGGTGGTGGCTTCTCGGGTTCTTCATCGATAGAAGATTTCGTTTCGTCCGGTGTGGCGTCAGAAAGAACCGCTTCCTCTTCCTGCGTTATGGTCGCTTTAAGCGATCTTCTAGTGGGACGTTCTGACACCGGTTTGTTGACGTCCTCTTCGGAGCACTTCTCTTCCAATTTCGACTCGAAATTAATCTTAATCTTGAAGATGTTACATTTTTTGGCGTTCGAATGATAAGTTTTCACGTGTTTTTCCACGTTTTCCAAGCTCATCTGGGTGTAGTTGCATAGCTGACAAATGTGCGCGTATACATTTCGATAAACAGGGGCGCGCAGCGAGACTATTGGTTTCTTATTAACTGCTTCCTCTTCAGCGTGGGCCTCTTGAACGTGACCTTGCATGGTTTTGATGTGGGACCTAGAGTAATGGCAATACGGGCATTTGTGTCTGAATTCACCTGTGTGGATGGAAACATGGTCACGGTACATTCTGGGCAAAGTGATCTGTTTATATTCACAAAAGCTGCACGTGAATTCGTGCTTTAACAACGATTCCTCGTTGTCATTCTCGTATTCCTCTTTTTTTTCTATGGCGTCCTTGATGCACACCTTGGCAATATGGGGCGAAAGTCGAGAACACATCACCTCTTCGTCCGGGTGTTCGGTTCTATAATGCGCGGCTATCCATTTCGTGGACACCTCGCAAAACTGGCACTTTAACGTTTTCTGCCCGACTTTCAAGTAGTAATCTTTGTCGTGAAGACTTGAATCTTTCTTTTCTGGAATTTCCTCCGGTTCTTCCGCCTTATCCACGCTAAGCTCGTGGTTCCCATCTGCGTCCGCTTCAACCTTGAACGTTTTCGCGTTGTTTTTTTCGGGAGAATTCGCCGCCTTCTGTTTCCTAGATTTTGGTCCTGGTTTTCTCTTGATTACTCCCGTTGCCCAACTGTTCCTCTTCTTCTGTCGTCCTTTCTTGGCACGACCGATCTTTTCTGTATTCACTTCAGTTTCTTTATCGGACGTCTCATCCTCACTCATACCTACAGGTTCTCGAGTTTCCTCGGTTTCGTCCTCTTTTTCTTCGTTGCAATTAGTCTCCTCTTCGTTCCTTAATCTTTCAGAGTGTTCGTCCGTTGTTCTAATTTTCTCCAATGACATTTTCGGTAGGATAACGGTCAGTTCTTTCATTTCTACATCTGGAGTGTTCCTGTTTTTTCTCCAACCGACTCTTCTTCCCCTTTTCCTCGTCAAGATGGGTTTATTCTCCAATTCTTCTTCGGCCGGTTCTTCCTCAACTTTTTCACTGTCCGTGGGAGATGCCGAGTTATCCTTCAATAATCTACACATCCTTTTTCCGGTAGCTGTTACAACGCCATCACGAATAAACATCTCCCTAATGTCATCGTGCAACCTGTCCAATTCTGATTTTACTTTTATCTTTGATTTAATTTCGACCTTTGGACACGCGCTTTTTCTTCTATTTTTCACTTTCGCAGCAGTAGTTTGTCGAGTACACTTATTATCGACAGGTTCTTCCTTTTTTTGTATTTCTACTTCTTCTTCAATTGGTACCGTTTCTTCTTGCGTTTTTGTTTCTATTTCCTCCTCAATTTTTTCGGTAGAATCTTCCGTTATGCTCTTAATTTCTTTTTCGTCGGTTTTCACTATTTCTTCCTTACTTGTAGTTGGTTGTTCCTCCTTTTTCGGTTGTTCCTCCACATCTTCCGACTTTATGATGTTCGTTATCTTTTCCATCTGCTGGTCACTGAAACTATCCGAGAAAGTACTGATGAGTGACAATAGAGCGCCTTTCTTCTCGTCTTTGTTACCACTTTTCATGAGGTTCTGAAAAAATTTACTCAATATGTTTTCCTCCTCTTCCTTCTTTTCGGTTGTCGGGACAGATTTCTCTTCTTTACTTTCTGTTTGTTTATCTGATTCGGATGTCGAATTCTTATCTTCTGTGTTTTTTTCGTTCGTTTTCTGTTCATCATCCTTTTTTTCCTCGACCTTATTGCTTTCGTTTGGCTTTTCATTTTGCGTCTGTTTTGTTTCACTAACCTCATCGCATTCGGCAATCTCGATTCCCTTTTTGATTTCAATGTCTTCCTTTTCTTTGATTGCGTGCTTCTTTTCAGGTGATGTATTTTCAGAGTCAGATTTGTCGATAACCTTCTGCTCTTCCACCTTAACTTCTTTGTTCGCAGAGGTGTCATTTGTTTTATCATCTTCTTTTGGTGGTTCTTCATCTTTCACTTTCTTTGGTATTTTATATTGAGTGCCGTATCCTTTTCCACCTTTTGTTTTGGGAGTGAAGAAGTTGTTAAGAGGGGAAGACAAATCTTTGCCTATTTTATTCCTGGTGGAGTAAACTTTGTCGAATTTACTTTCACCATAGCGGGATCTTTCTCTGCTTCGACCCCTCCTTTCGTTTCGATCTTTTCTATCCCCTCTACTTCTCCAATCGTCACGATCGTCATGGTCCCTTCGATACCTCGATGAAGACCGATTTCTAGAGTACCTATCTCTACTATGATTTCTTGGCCTGCTTCTCTCGCTTCGGTCATTGCATCGCGGGTCCTCCCTCTCCCTGTCATCTACTTTTTCGTTGTCTACAGTTCCTTTTCTTTCATTCTCAGACTCCTTTAGTTTTTTTTCGGCTTCTTCCCGTTCTTTGGCCTCTTTCGCTTTCTGTTCAGCCTCCTCCCTCTCCTTCTGTAGTTTTTCTTGAGCCTCTTTTTCCCTGATCTCCTTCTCGCGCATTTCCCTCTCTCTATTTTCCCTTTCCTTCTGTTCTTTATAATCTCTGTAAGTCATTCGACTTTCTCTGCACATCGGTCTTGGGTCCTGCACAGGGAGTTGGGGGCCTCTATGTACGTTGATCCTTGGATCTCTCGAGATGCGTGCATGGTAGGACGATCTTATGGGTTCTATTACATTAGCTGTATGTCCCCTAAGACCAAAACGACTAAAATTGTTGTAGTTTTGTTGGGCGTAAGGGTTGTTGTAAGGTAATCGGGGACCACTTCCTAGAAGACCTTCGGGACGTATAATGCCCCCTTCAGCTTCAAAAAATCGTTGAGAGTTATTTTGATAATTCTGATAGTTTACGTTCATCTCTCTGTATTTTTCAGCGTTCACTTCGTAAACGGGAGGCACGAAATTCAATGGCCTATCCATGTAAAATCCCTGGCCAACCCTGTCTTCGTAGTTGTTCAAACGTGGATTGTTGGGCAGCTCAAAATGTGGTCCCTGGTTCCTCGTCATTTGATAGTCGGGAACTTTTCTCTCATTACTAGTATCGACCTGTTCAGTCGGCGAGAACCGATTAAAACCCCTGGACTTGTGGCTGATAACATGATTCGGTGATAGAAAAATGGGATTATCCGCTGGTGGTGGATTGAATTGGAGCCCTTGTGGTGGTGGTGGTGGTGAGAAATGCACACTCGGTGACTGATTCAAAACTGGCTGTACGATATGTTTGGGTTCATTATTAGAGACAGTTGATGCTATACTAATGAGATTTTTCTCGTTATTTGATCGCCTCAGGGCTGATACGACTTCGTTGATCACCCCCGTAGTTTCTGGATTCAAAAGAAGGTCGTTCAATATAGTTGGAACGGCTTTCTTGTCAATCTCATCGGGCGATTCTGGAGAAAATAAGTCGTCTGGGGGAGCCGGAGGCGCTATTAATCTGGGTCGTGGTGGTAACGGTACGCTGGATTCTTTCATACTCTTCTCTATTGAGTCCAAAAGGTTCTTTTCTAAATCATTGTCAATTTCTTGGTTTTTAGGTTTCGGTTTGTACTTGAATGCCAATCTTTCAGTGGATGCTGGTGTTGAATTTTGGATACTTCCAGTTACAGCGGCATTTGTTGCGTATTTGAGACGAGGGTCTCTGTTGACTGCTTTAATTTCTTCCCTATTGACTGCTTTAATTTCTTCGGGGGACTTCTTCTGGGTTTGAATCTCTTCATCGACCTGGGACCTAGCTCGGACTTCTGTTTGTAATATCTGTTGAGCTTTGGGATTGGCATTCATAATTTCCTCAATCTTTTTCGTAAGTTCCTCCAAGTCACCATTGGGGGGCTTCGCCGTATTCGGTATATCGATTTTGGCTTTATCGTCCTGTTTTGTAACAAATTCATCAATCTTAATTGTTTTTTCGCTCCCCCCAGGAGGTTCTAGTGAAACTTTTTTATCTTCCTTAAGATCTTCACTCAAATCTTTCTTGTCTTTCTTCGAATCGCTATCCTTATCTTCTCTTTTCCTGTCCTTAGAAACCTTCGTTTCCGTAGATTTCGAATATTTTTCCCGGCTGCTCTTGTCTTTTGAGCGATCTTTTCGATCCCTATCTTTATGGTGTTCTTTCTTATGTCCATCGCGATTTTTTCCTTTATGCTTATCATCCTTATCTTTTTTATGATCAGTTTTGCGACTTTTTTCGTTTTTATCCTTCTTGTCATCGCTGTGTTTGCCTTCTCGATCATTATTAGAACTTTCCTTTCCACATTTACCGATTTCTTTGTTGTCTTTATCATTTGAATCTTCAGATTTTGTACCGGAGATTTTTAGGGGTTTTGAAATATCTTCAGGGGTTGAGGGTGGCGGTTGATTTTGCTCGGATTTCGATGCTTCAATCGGCGCTATTTCTGTCGAACGTATATGGTTCCTTAACTGAGCAGCTTTTTCCGATAATAGCTTGAGTGATGTTTTTTCTGTGTCTTCAATTTGGACTTCTTTCTTCTCCTTCTGGATCGACAATTTTCTTTCGTCTGTTTTCTTCAATCCCATTTCATAGGTTTTATCGATTTCGGAAAAAGCATTACAGAATAGGTCGCCTTCTTTCAAAACTTTCGGCGCGGCTATTTTGGGCGCATCAGTTTTCTTCGGCAACGCTGGATCTTTTTTGGCTTCGTTCTTAGGTTGTGCAATAGTATTTTCTATTTTTTTCTTATTCTTATCCGGTGACGCTGCGTTCAATTTTGCCAAAACAGGTTTATTCCTCACGGTTGTGTTAATTACGTCCGAATCCTCTAACTCTCTGTAGATGCGATCTCTTAGTGTGTCCAATTCTCGGCGTGACATATTTTTCACTAGTTCAAGTGCTACGTCTTTCTCTAAACATTCAAGGTCGGAGTATGAAATAGGCGGTTTTCTTACTGGAAAGCCCGCAGGCCTTGGTGACTTACTAATACTACAGCTTGCTTCGCCGAGCGGGCCATACGATTCGTTGCTTGATTTACTCAGACTTTCTCCGACGAAGCTGTATAAATTTATTGGTTTTCTGTAAAATATACAAGTTTTTGATCTGACAATCTCAAAATACGAAAAAAAAATACAAACCTTTTATTGTCCTCTGTATTCATTGCATCTGCGTGAAATATAGGTGGAAGGGCGGCGTTTTCCCCCTTCTGGAAACACAATAAATGTCAATTATTTGCTTCAAAATACTCAATAAATAACCGTACAAAATATCTGATAACTTACGACTTTGTAGTATAGCTTAATAATGACTTCTTCGCATTTTTGTAGAGTGTCTATCTTTAGCCTGAAACAAGAGAATGATCGATTTACAAATTCCGAAGTTTCAATTGTATAATTTAAAATTAAACATGAGCCAAATTTTCAAGTGTGAAAGATAATGTCCGATAAATGACGTCAACATAAAGTGCTCTATATGTTCTTGCCACAATTGAAAACCAACTATGTCGAATGGTCCAAGGCGTCATGGAAACTAACTTCTCAGCTTTAAGAACTTTATGGGGAAAGGGTATTCTGCACCCCTCCTTTACAAATGTGGTGTCCTGCACAATGCCACCCTGTATAATAATTAATACTACTGTGTAATAGTCATTGAACTAACGAATAGACGGATTCATTATTATATTTGAATTTAAATCAAGACGTGGGGAATGAATTTCAAGGTGGCCCAAATTATATTTTGCACTTCGAAAATGTTTACATTAAATATTTTGAAAGAATAAACCAAAATCCGACATAAACAATAAATTATTCTTCTTAGGTTCATTTATTCAAACTTAATTAGACTCTGAAGGATATGATACAATTATACTAAAACTCCCAGATCAGAAGAGACCCCCCATATGTTCTTAAGATCTTGAGCAATTAAGGAGAATCAGATGTGTTCTAAGTAAGCTTCATTGCGTTGCCCTTATGCCTCCTTATGCACAGCACCGTAAATTGTTTACCCAACGGCAGTTCTATTCTCGCCGATATCTACAGAAGTGTTTCTTTCCGAACCAATACGAATAATATTCTATTATTATGGAATAATTTCGAATTATTTTGAGTATACCGAAAAATCAAAGTTGACTTGCTATAATGTCGAGGTGTTTAGAATACTGACAGACATCATAGAATAATGTTCCATCATAAAATCAGTTTACGTTGTCATTCCTCCTGAAAAAAACACGTTTGAATCTTGATTTTTCATAAATTGAACTCGTGGCTAATCATTGTCACCTTCAAAGTCCCAGGAAATCTCAAAACTGGAAAATCAGGTACAGACAGAAACGAAATTTGCTCGAGAAGTTCAAAACAAAGTCATCATCATTCAGCGAAATGTAATTTTCGAATTCACCGATGAAGAATTCGAGGTAAAAATCAATTCTGTCCGTTGCCACGATAACTTTCCAACGGAAAGGGATAGCGACTTGAAATTTTCGGTGTAGGTTGAGTTTATTAATATGCATAATCGGCCAAACGGTTTTGGCCCATCTGAAATTTCGTTGTTGTTTCCTCGATAACTCAAAAAATTCAGATCTGATCACATTGAAACTTGGTAATTAGTTGTATAATGCCGACCCGCAGATATGTACAAAATTTCGTGGAGATCGTATAACTATAAAATAAAATACAATTTTTTTTTCAAAAATTTTATATTTCAGAAACTATCAGTCGGATTTCACTGAAATTATTATTTTATACTAAAATTTGAATTCAGATGATGCCCAATGCATGTTTTAGTGTTACAGTTCCCTTTATTCATACTGAACTTCATGCAAAATCCTGAGGGTGTGCGAGCTGTGAATAGACAATAGAACATGCGCGCAAATGCCTCTGACTTCACGTTAGTGCTTTTTAAGAATTTTTCGTGGTCTAAACTATTATCTATCTATTCGTGTCTATGTATATACAGGGTGAGTCGGGAGGAACGGAACAAAAAAAATAAAACTTCCAATATTGTTATCCTATTTTTATTTGTTTTCAAGTTATATGATACTTAAAAATAAAGAAAACTCCATATATTAACGTTTTCGTAATTATAGCTTTCTTACATTAAATGTTCAAAAATTAAAAAAGCACTGACGTGAGGTTAATCTGCTTTTGCGTGCTTGTTCATGTTGACCCATCTGAATTGTGTAATGTTATAAACAAGCGCGCACACACAGACTGACCCCATGCTAGTGATTTTAATTTTTTTTTCGGATAAAAATATTGCGGGCTAATTAAGAAAAACACAATATTTTCACTAATTCTTTTTTTATTCATCGACATATTTTCATTTGGGATAATCGGTCCAACTGCGAACAGTCAGTAGTCGGTGGGGGCCAAATCTGGCTAATAAGGGGGATAGGGCAGCAATTCGAAGTGCATTTGACCATCGTAGCCATTTACTTGTTACATGGTGCATTGTCTTGCTGGAACAGTGCCATGTGATGTGGGGGCGTTTTTTCTTTATTTCTTCGCTTAATAGGTCCAGTTACGCTGTGTAGTATTCAGAATTGATCAATTCTCCTTTCTCAAAGTAGTGTATAAACAAAATACCATGCGCTTCCCATAATACTGACGCCATAACCTTGCTAGCCGACTGTTGTCTTTGGTCGCTTTTAAATTATTCCAACCCACTCAACTGACGACCGCTTTGACTCTGGAGTGTAATGATGTATGAAGGTAAAACAATAATGCTTTATCAACACACGAAATTCTGTCTTACCAATATTTTAACAAAAACCACAAAGTTACTTGAAACTAACATCTATAATTTGAGAACACGTGGTCCAATTGTCATGAAATTTTCACACATAACCTCCTAAAGGATGGAACAATCGAATGCCGTAATTGATTTTGCATTTATGTGCTATCCGGAAACATTTTGATCAATGTAGTAGTTGCAATTTGCAAAAATATTCGAGTTCACCCTGTATGACGTTAGTAATCTTTCTTTTTTTGTAGTTTTGGTCAACCTGCCATGAATTATTCAATTCCTTGCGATGGAATCCTGGAAAATATTCCACGCTTGTGAAGACATTCAGCAGTAATCAAATTTTTGTTCTTGAAGGATTCCATCATTGGTTGAGGAAATATCCTGCGCATGTGGACGCCCTGTATAGAGTACCGATTTAAACTTCATCAAATCAGATTGTCAAGTGTGGATTCTTGTTTTCTTTTAAGCCATCAACGCTTATCTATTCCATGGTTCATCTGGACAGACGAAATATCACATTTACGTTGAATGTTCAGATTTTTAATTATTCTGAGTGGATGTATTCGATGGAATTCTCGAATAATTGAAAAATTTTCAATTGTTCTTTCACTCAATGGGATCACTAAATATTAAGGTGTTCACTGAATCCAATTTTATGAATTTATTTCAGATTTATCGCACCAAATTTGAAGAGCGTTCTCTAACACGTATGCACCTTGAAAACGACCTTAACTCAAAACATAATAATTTTAGTGATTACCTACAAATGTAAGAATGTCAAATCTCGCGTTCGTTGAAGTTTCCAGTTACGAAATATTAAATACAGGGTGATTCATAAGTGGTGTCCACTATTTTGGATTCCGATAGAAAATTAAATTGAAAAAAAAAAGAACTGCTAAAAAACACTGGTTTATTGATAGAGACAACAATGCAGCGTTAATGGTGCTGTAACTTATTAACTGGATTAACATTTGTAGGAAACCGTTCGTGAAATAAAGAAAAAGTATTTAGACTACATAGAATTTTATGACTCAAAACTAAAACTTAATACGTTTAAATATTATAATAACAGCGTATATTATTCTCTCCTGTAGTTTAATATTTACTTTATAGAACTTGTATATGTTGTCAACTTTTCTTGTTTAATATTGCATCAGAATTACAAATATTGCAAACGTGTAATCAATCATCCTGTATAAGGATTTGCTAGGTATTAGAAGTGTTTATTCCAAAATCTAATATAGATTTATTCCACTGAAATAAATAATGAGCTGTAACCAAATGAATTCTTGCGATATATATGTATGGATCCGATATGGCTTAAATCTAGAACTCCTGAAAAATAAGGTTCTGAAGGCTCTTGTGAAATTTCAGCGATATATGACGGATAGTTTCCGATTGTGTGCTATTTTTCAACTGTCTACCGAGTTTCAGTTAAATCAGAACAGTATTTTTCGAATTTTTGGCAAAATAATTTTTCTGATGCTATAACTCCGAAACTACTAGGCGCATTTTGGCAATTAACTAACCTAACCGGATAGACAGAATTAGATTTGGCCACGGATTAGTCTAACCCAATCGTTTGAGACCATTTAAGACACAAAAAACAGACATTTGCGCCAAGCGATAAGCGCTCCGTTCACAGGTATCGGTTTGGACAACTAATAGGAATACCGCGACCAATCAGAAGCCCTCACCAAAACGATAATGTATTTTCATTTTTTATTGCGCTATAACTTGTAAGAAAATGAAAATTGGTCAAGTGTACATTCGACTTCAGCAGTTGGGTCCGTTCCTCCCGACTCACCCTGTGTATATTAGACAACCCTATATATATTGGACAACCCTGTATATATTGGACAACCCTGTAGTTGTAAGCAGTTTTCTTGCGAAGTATTCGTGTTCCTTGAATTTGATTCTATGATTTTTTTTTTCATTTCACAACCTTCTGTGGGCTTTACTCTTTGCCATCAGGGCCAACAATAGTCCAGTATTCTCGGTTCTTCTTTCTTTCACGCTATTTACAATAGCGACTTCGCTGTGTAAAAACGATCCATCACTTGTTCATTTGATCAATATCAGGGTACATCGATTTAATCCAGATCGAGAAAACTTCCTTTTTGAATTCTGAGGGGACTCCTCGAAGACCTTTATTATCAGTGTAACCATAATAATAATTGTGGGTATTCCAGGGGAAACTATAGTTGTCACGATCTAGGTTGGCAACATTTACGTCACCAAGTTGATGTATATTGGTTAGGGCTCTATTCAAACACGTCAACACGTGCTACGTTGTTTCTTCAAAGATTGCTTCAAAGATTGACAAAAGATGTTGATAAAATTTAATTTTAAAATATTGGATTATGACTATACTTAAACCCGCTCTTACACGAAAATTAAAGAACCAAATTACTCACAAACCTATTGAATCTAATATGGAAGAATATCTACCAACAATGTTGATCTGTGGATCAACAAAAAATAAATAAATAGGTACGATATTCTTCCAACTAGTATTATTATTATAAACTGAACTTGATAGTGAACAAATATGATCAAAATATCTTCAAATAATTTCCCTTATAACCAACGTCAAGTTTCTACATGTTGTCATCAACAAAACTAGATTGACAGTTTGAAGATATTTTCAGCTGAAAAGCATGACAAAGAATGACCTTCGAATTCATTTCATACAGAAAAAAACTGTCTATCAATCTCGAAATGAAATGCTCATATTATTCATTACGCTAAAAATAATACATGCATTCTGAAAATCAATAACGCTAGTCCGAAGTCAGAGAAATTTATATAATGGAATGATCTACAATAATACGAAATTTGGAATCCAAGATTAGGAAAATAAGGAGGCAAAACACCTTACGTATACTCACTTTTTCTTTTTATCCGTTATCATTTGGTACAACGACTCCATTTTAGATAGCTGCTGCTCTCTATTCTTCATTTTAGGATCCTTCAATTGAGTAATCATATTCTCTAAGAAAGGTATGAAACGATGTACGTTCCGTAGTTTTGATTCGTAATCCGTTTGCATTTTGTTTTTTGATTATTCTACAATATATTATGTACACTAATATAAAACTTTACAACGAGGTGCATCGAAAATGTCTATAACTAAAATCGACATCGATTTTAACAACAAGTACTTGCACTGACAACATTATAATAGCAGCTCCCTCTATTGGCGTACAAGGAAGGTATAAAGGAATGTGTAATAAAGAAAAGATTCATCTTGATAATTGTGTGGGTAGTTTTGTCGAGGATAGGAAAATATACACGAAAAAATGTTGTTGATTAGTTATTCCGTTCCACCATCAAGCTGTTGCATTCCACCATTAAAATGATCCGTCCTGTCATAGTACTCGAAGTAGACGCAATTATACACCCAATAGCACTCACGTCGATGTCCCAATAACAACCAAAGCATTCACTTGTAGGTACTCCTTTATTCGTAAAAAACAACTTCGCATTCCTTCAAATAAATATAATGAGTTTCTTGAGTCTGAGATTAACTTTAAGGTACAATTATTCACTATTTAACAAACGCCTTCTAACTTCTGCTTCTACCATACTTGTCGTTATGCTTTGTGCCACAGCGTCGCTGTGTCGCGCGGACGCAGTCGGAGATGGACGAACGGAACCGAATTCGGGGACTGGCAGCTGGTAGAAAGAACTCGAAACGATCGTTTTCGTATTTCCTATTTCGTTCAGTCGAATAGAATCTGGGGTGGAGTGCACGCCAGTCGTCAGAAAATATTATTGACGTAACGTGAAATACGTAAGAATGTGGCATACAATAGATGACAGACACGAAAAAAATATTCGAAAGGGTGCATAATCGTTTTGGATTACGTCTCGCTTGCTTGTTATTCTTATCTGTTATACGGAACCTTCACTTTGTACAGCACTATTTTTAGCCTTTTAGAATCGCAATACGCCGTTAATTATTTTTTTCGCGATCGAATGTTCTAGTAGAAGTTCGTTGACCACCCGTTGACTGTTGACTCAGCTAGGTTATAATTCAGGTTACGCAATTACCGTTTCAAAATCGCATAGACTAATTACGATGTTGCATTGCAAACTAGTGCTTCGAATACCTTCCGAACGTGTACATAGTGCTGTAAAATCAATATCTCACATCTTCCTGCCTCCAAAATCGAAGTTTGTGCAAGTGACGAATATAGAGTGAAAGCCAACGCCCTTATTGTTTATGATCTGAACGAAAATCAATACGTTTTTCCGGACATCCTTGCAAAATGTTAATTTGTACACGTTCTTTCGATCAGTCCATCCTTGTAATTAATAATCCAGATTATTATTTTGTTCATGATGATATAGTCCCTACCTATAGTCCCTGCCTTTCAGTTTTACAGTTTCAATATCTATTAATTATTGTACCATATTTGATTTGTTCGAGGAGGTAATTAGCAGTAGAATTTTTATTAGCTTTAGCTAGGTACATAGTGTCTACAAAATTAACAATTTACAAAAAAACCAAAATATTGCATCTGTCTGCTAGGTACCTGACTACCTCCAAACACTTTCAATATTAATTTAGGTATTTAAAAGTGGAGTAAATTACCACTATGCCTTTGGAAATGCCTACTTCTTTTATCGTTCGTACTAGACACTATACCTATTTCATAGAACTTAATACCTATGTAACAATCTCTAAACTATTGATTATTAATCAACTACAAAGTTGAACAAAGAAGAAATTTATAAAACTTGAAGAAATTATACTAATAAAAAAGTTTAATTGGATATTCTCTTTCATTATTGATCCTTTCTCCCAATACAGCAGGTAGATTTTCCATCCAAAACTAAATAAAATATCAGGTGTGTTGAACCTAAGGTTTCTGACGTTTATAAGAAATAAATGAACTGCCTGTCAAAATTGAGATGAGAATTTTCGTAATTGAAAATCTTTCCTAATCTAAATCGAATTTTGATTTATATCGTGTTAATTTCAGTCTTAAAAAAAGTTTTGCATCCATTTCATCTTAGAGGCAACAAAACTTGGTGAGTTATTACCCATTTTTTATTAAAAACGGTAATTTCTTGTATTTCTACGAATCTCGAGCGGGACTAAAAGCTAATTTAAATTAACTCACCTTTTTAATGTTCGCTGATCAGTGTAAAGGGTAGAACATATTTATTGTGCATAATGTGAACTTATTTCGACTCGTGATACTATTTTTAGAATACTGTCTTCAAGAAACAAGAGAATGTCTTAATTTGACACTATTACGAAACAAAAGAAAAACTCGATTTGACAGTAGAGGTTTAATTCAAGATGAATACAAACATAATTCTAAATCATCCCGCAACTACCTTTCTGATTGGAAAAATAAGTTCTTGTATTTTTGTGCAATATCACAGTGAGCAATATTAAATAATTCCGAAAGAATATATTCGTTTCATTGGATTTTAACTAATCATTATTCTATCTAGCGTTTAAAGTTAAAAAAAATTACGGCATCAAGAAAATTATCCTGTGGTCATGATAAGCACTTCGTATCATGATATTGCATATAGGTATTTTATTTACCCAAAAAGCAAGATGGACGTGAATCGATTTAACAGCTGAGAATTTGTGGGAGAGCCATGCCGAAGACCATGATGACATCAAAACACCAAATTTTACCCCGAACAACGTACGCTACCTTCTCTTCGTTCAAGTGTGCGTGAACCTTCTTAATCCCCTGTAGTCCTGTATTGATTTATCTGCTAAAATAAAGGTTAATTTTGATCCTACAACTGATGCTCCATGTTTTTGTTACGCCATTATTCTTAGTAGTTAGTTTGAAATTTTATCAATATATTTTAAGAGCACTTTCTTGTATATCTGTACATTTTTGTCATCTAGTCCGTATAATTCTATTTCGAGATCAGCGTAGTGGTTTGAGCAGGACGCGTCTTTATTACATTCAAATATAAATAAACGAATTCTTCATCCATATAATAGTAAGTGGCTGCACGCTATTGCAAATCCTTCACAAAGATATATTTTTCCTCATGATTTCAACTAACTTGGAAACAAAACTTCGTGAATTATATCTTTGATCACTGCTTGGAAAAATAAAAAAAAAAGTTTTGTCGAGCTAGTCGCGAATCAATTCCTCTCATGGAGGAATATACAAATATTTTCTTTACCTTGTTTCTCATCAATTGCAAGAGTAAATATGAACTTATCTCTTCTTAGCATTCCCTCATGATATCATTGTACAAATAGATATAATTAAATCTCATCAAAGATAATATAAATAATCTTTAAATAAAATTATATATTCGCAGAGTCACCTATTGGTTACATAGTGAACTTATGTTCTATGGATACAACACAGGTTAGATTCCTGTAAACGTGATATCGAAAAAACAACAGATCACTGAATATCGTTTATGTAAATAACAGAATACGGATTGAAATGAAGTTGCTATTTAATTCTGTTGAATCTTATGAAATTAATTAGAAAGAGGGATAATTTTTTTCAATTCTGTAACATCAAAATGAGAAAAAACAAATTGAAATAAGCGACTGAAAATTCTGAATTGAAGAAGAAGAAATGACATTCAAGATCACAAACGAAAATTCCATGTTCCTTGTCGATTCCTGTCTTCAACTTCTTTTTATTTTGAAGTAACAAGGTAGGTTTTCCGAATCCGTGTATATTTAAATAATCTGTTATTTATTCACTGAAATTCTATAAAAGTTACAGTGTTTGATATAAACTATAATCCTCCATGCCCTTATATTCTTAGTTGAACCTAATAGTTTCGAATTATTTTGATTTAAGGTTAAAATGGCGATCAGGCCAGTTTATAGACCCACGATCATCAAAAAGAGGACGAAGAAGTTTATTCGTCACCAAAGTGATCGTTATGGAAAACTGAAGGTAATTTTTTCCTCGTTCAACTGAAAATATTCTTCAACTCAAATCTGTGTTGTCTTTTTTAGAGGAACTGGCGTAAACCAAAGGGTATTGACAACAGAGTGAGGCGCCGTTTCAAGGGACAGTATTTGATGCCAAATATTGGTTATGGATCAAACTCCAAAACAAGGCACATGCTCCCAAATGGATTCAGGAAAGTTTTAGTCCACAACGTCAGAGTAAGTACATCTTCGAAGTTGGTTTAATGTCTTTTATGATCATAAAATAAGAGCTTCAATGTTGATGCTTCACCGTTCATTAGTTAATGTTTGTTTATCAACTCCACAACAACGAATGCAGCTTTAGGCAAAGGAGAGCACTATTTTACTTCCCTATTTATACAGCTGACTAGTATCCAGTCAAATTGCTGAATACTTCATCAAATAATTAGGAGCAACTTTGTTATAACTAATCTAAGTTCTGCTTTCCTTTGATATTATCTAATATAACCTTAAATATCTGAAGGATTAATGGCTATGTACATTACAATGGGAAGAAAAATGTTACTATTTCCTATCTTACATCCAATAAATTTTACACATGATGGAATTGGTAATTTGCGACTGAAAAATAATGTCGAGAAATCAGACTGATATTATTAATCTACAAACATCAAAATCTGATTTGAAGAACTTTTAATAGCCTCCTCTTTTTTCTTTCAGGAATTGGAAGTTCTGTTGATGCAAAACAGGAAATACTGCGGAGAGATCGCTCATGGTGTCTCCTCGAAAAAGAGGAAAGACATTGTAGAAAGAGCACAACAACTTTCAATCAGACTAACGAATGGAAACGCAAGACTTCGCAGTCAAGAAAACGAATAGTTTAGCAATTTTGTTAATATATAAAAGTGTAAAAATTTCAATTATTGTTTCTATCAACCCCTCTGCTGATTTCTTATTGTTTTGGCACAGCTATTTAAGAAGAGCACAGTATCAGAAATAGGTTTAGGACCGGTTGTATAAACCTGTCGATCATAGTTCATAAATAAATTCTGCTGCACGAAGAAGTTCACTAGCTACAGTTCCAATTAGTAGTAATGTTGAACACTTCAAATTCTGGTTTAAGACGTCAATATCTCGATTGAAATATTTTTAGTTATAAACTACAGTTCATGGTAGAACCAAAGGTTAATGACCCTTATTAATTGCAGTTAGAGCAAGCACTTTGTTGATATCGTTAAACTTTCTAATGTACCATAAATATTGAGATATATTACTTCTATCAAACATGGGTGCAGGGGACTGTTAGTCCCAAAAAATAAACTAGAAGTAAATGGTATACCTATATAATATAAAAATTTCACTTATCAATATGCTGTGTGTATTTCACTCTTCTTATTACTTCTTCGACAAAATGCCCCAATCCTTTTTTATATTTTCACGATAGTTTATAAAATAACTAACCTCTAGAATCATGAAAAGAACTTATTTCCTCAGATTCCTTCTCCTAAAACATTACTGAAGGAAAATCATTAAACTCCATGCAAACCAAGTATGGTCTGAGCTTTCCATATGGCTAAATACACTTTCGGAATCAAAATTAGAAGAAAAAAATTCTCGAGAACGAAGTAACTGACTTCCGAATAAGTCAGTTTGGTAACTAAGAATATATCCACAATATTCTGCTATTAATATTTTGAAAATATGGAGGGAATGTTAAATACCATTCTTACATCAGACGTACAGATATGTAAGCTCTGATTATTTTGTTTTTTGTTCTAATTTCTTGATATTTTTCTAAAAAATTATTAGAGTGAAATTCATAAAACTTCCTACCAAAAATTATATATTTGGATGATCCATAAAATAAAAATTATACAATAATTTTTAAATTCCATACAATTTTATTTTAAAAATACCTTACTGAAAGGACCTTTGGTCTTCATATAGAAATGAAGAGGGTTTGATAGGATTAGATTATCATATTCCAATATAGTTTAGACCCCTCGTAGGTTTTTGACCTTAATTCTCTCATTATCGATTTACTATTTTCAAACCAGGTATGGTACGAAAGTGTTTACCTGTTTCGATTGCTCGTGCAGAATTGTTGCATATGAACTCTTTCCTACCTGAGTTGTCTAGGCAGTTCCGAAGGAAATCCTACGAAAAAAAATTAATCCAAACCAAAAACCGACCGTTATAGTTAGACAAAGATGCAATTTTCTTTATTCGCCGAGATGCAGGGCCACCATTGGATACATCTTTTGGCGCGAGACTCCAGCGCCTCTGTCGGAACGCCTTTAAACGTTTCCTCGACGGCGTAGAGCGGGCAACTATCACATTATTCGTGCTTTGACGTACTGGTAAGTTGAGTTTACAATTAGTCCGTTAATTTTTATAAAATACTAGCAATTTAATTGCAATGTGGTGGATTTTTATAAAAATATTAGTTTTTTAGCTTGAATTTTATCGAATATTGCTAAATTTCTACTATTTTCCGTAGGAAAGTTAAAAATTCCAGACACTTAATAATATTCAATATTTCTGTAGATGGCCGACATGGAATTCACTGTAGTGTACCAGCGGGACATGATTTTAACATTGAAAATTAATATCCGTGAAAGTACGTGGTCTTGGTTATCGGCGTTTATACCTAAATTTAGCATATTTTTTGTAGTTTATTTTCATCCCAAGCATTTTTTACGTTGTTCGGTATTTGAAATACAATTAATTTGGGTGTGTTCTCCTGTTTTAATATATTATTATTTCAAGCATGGCGCCAGCGCGAAGATTGTACTTTTTGAAAATTTCAAATGCATTTGTAATATCATACCAATTTTTATGAAATAAATCAATTAACGCCTTCCCAACGGAGTTACAACAGAAGATAAGGAATTGTTTATAGCGTCCTTTGTTTGGGTAAACGACGATAGCTGTGCATTTTGCAAATCGCTGTTGGATTAATGATTTCATTAATCATTTTCATATTGGATCCGATTTAATCAAACATATTAGCTGGTATTTTCCTGAAACCATTTCGGTAATTTCTGAAATTTCCAATTATCGAATATTTTGCATTTTAAGTAGAATATCTACTTTTTGCCCTTCATAGATAATCTATGTTTCGTAAATATTAAATAAGTCAAAATTAATTGAATTGATCTATGAATTGATTTTCCATAGATCTTCCGATGAATTTTTTCAGAAGTTCAATGAAAAATCAATAAATTTGAAACTCGCTTGTTTGACCCGCGTTATAGCTGCGCAGGAAGTGAAAACTTGTATCATTTTATATGCGCGGAGTCTGTTTTGGTTGACAAAGTTAGATGAATTATTAAGATAGTGCAACTTCGTAGCATTTTCGCATACGAAGTAGCTATAGATATTTGCGATTGGAACGCACTTTGTTAATATTTAATCCCGATTTACATATTTTCCGGTGGTCGGCCATTTGGGAAAATTTTATCATTAATAATGAATCAGTAATACTCGAGGACATCTGCTACTCCTAAGGAAGTCATTAATTTTCTTCTATTGTTTACCATTTTAGCAAGTTTAGCCATAACTTGCAGATGTCATAGAATTATATTAAAATAATTTTTCATTTAAGATGCGTTCCAGTCAAATATAAGTGATTTGTTTTCGATTATTCATTCAGGGAAATCCATTCTTTTAAGCGAGTATTGAAATTCTTATTTTTTTTATTAATCTCTTAATTCACAGCCGCCGATTACTGAATACCTCATAATATTCATTATTTTATCAACAGATTTTATTTTATTCAACAATTATGTCTGACGACGGTGCAGTTACAACCAAAAGGGGCCGGAGGGCAGCAGACAAGGCCGAAAAACCAGAAAAGGCTGAAAAAGTCGAGAAAGTGGAATCTAAGAAAAGGAAGGCAAAGGTAAGAAACAAGGTGGAATAGAACTAAATAATCCTCAGTTTAAATACTCTATTCATAATTATTATCACCAATGATGTCTAATGGTAATTTGCGACAGAACAAAGTTATGTTGACCTCATATACTGAGAAAACTCAAATACCGATCTGAATGGAATGAAAGGCTGTGAAGATTTACACGTTTTTGTGTTTTTCAGGATACGAAAGAGGACTCCAATGACGTTTCACCTGTAAAGAGGGGTAGAGGCAGGCCAAAGGGCACCGTCAAAAGGAAGGCCGCTGCAAAAGCAAAACCAAAGTCAGCTTCGGGACCAGGAAAGAGAGGGCGACCAAGGAAGGACGCAGCTAAAGATTCTGAAGAAGAGGAAGAAGAAGACGAGGAAGACGAGGCTGCAGCCGCAGAAGAAGAAGAAGATGACGAATAGATTTGAGAGTTAATCGTGAAAAAATCATCCTTTCATTGTTCATTCATATAGTTTCATTTTGTACTGAGCATTTCATTCGATATGATGCCATGCCATTTGTTTTGTATCCACCCTTGTGTGTGTATGTCATACATCAGTTCAATTTTTTGGTTCTCAATTACAGAAATATGGCCCCCGATTTACTATTAATTGTAAGTTTTGTGTATTATAAATTATTCATCTAATCTAGTGTGTTGGAATGGTGTTTGTATTATAAAACATTATCGTGAACACAGAATAAATCTTTAAGTAATATTAATATATCTTTTTTTCATGCCCAAAAAATTATCATTCAAATGATTGACCCATTATAGGTTCCTCCAGCCTCCAAGAAAAATGAAGTTTTAAAATTTGTCACAGCTATTTTTCGATGAACACTGTCTTTCTGAAATATTGATATAAATAAAACTAGCTTAAAAAAACAACTTTTAGGAGAAAATTGCTGCTTGCAGTGTTACATATAAATAATAATACCTCTGTATATTACGTTTATGGTTACGCCAGTAAAATCATAACTTCGGAACTGCATTTTTGGATTCAATTTATATTTATTAATTTTCACACGGAAAATCATTATTTTATTATTCAAACCAATTTCTTTATTATGCATAGCTCTGATGAGAGGATGTGCAAAATAGTTTTCAAAATGTATTTAAATGCAAATAGTTCTTGATTTTGTATTTTACAATAATACAACAATGGGCGATGATCAAATTATGTATAATCTTATAGTGGAAACTATTCATGGATTAGAATGAAAGTTGAGTTGAAGTTCATTATTGATATCATTAATAGTTTTCTATGTCGAACGGTGCAATGCATGAGTGTATTAGCACATTGTGAAATCTTTAAACACTCGTCTTTTTGTACCTGAGCCGAATCTGGAAAAATGGTAAATGAATAAGTGTTTTGCTAGATGAAAGGATTCTATGGTTAAAATTATTGCACAACTTAAAGACTCACCCTGCATATCTGTGTCGTGTATGCACCCTGTAGACTCGGGATACTACAAAACGAGTTATAGATTTGAAATGTTATACACGACACGAATTATATACATGTATATTTACAGGGTTTCTTTGCGAAGTAGGTATGTATATAAAAATTTTACGAAAGGAAGTGATTCTTGTTTAGATCAACGCGAAACTGGTATTTATTTATTTAAAATACGAATAAGAGTAGAGGCTTATTCCTATAACCTGCAAAAAAAATTCGTTTCATAATTTTCGAAAAAAATTTTTCCTCCCCGGCGGGGAATCGAACCCCGGTCTCCCGCGTGACAGGCGGGGATACTTACCACTATACTACCGAGGATATTGAATATGATATGTAATTTAAATGGTCATAAAGAAATATTTAAGGTAAATAAAATTCTATAAATTATTAAATTGAAAACGAATAATTATTCCATGGAATCCACTATACACAAAGTTTTAAACTTTGAATCTAGTGTGATAAATATTTAATCGAAACGTTTTACTTTTTATTACAGTAAATCGTATTGCGACATCTCCTTCCGAATAGCACAACTAACATCTACTGTCACACTAAAAAATTAAAGTCCCTGTACTACCATCAAGTTCAAAAGGCTGATTATATCATTATCAATAAGAAAATACAAATAATGACCATTGGACGGGCAGCTGCATATTCTGTTGAATTGATAATTCCAAAATACATCTTAAAATTCACTTTTCGTATTTGTAGAATTATCCCATGCATTTGGTATTTTTAGAAGTTTAAGTTGGTAAGTCTGATGAAAATGCGTTTGATTATAATGGCGTTTTTTTGATAACAATGAGGTGTACTTTGATAAACAATTAATTTTGAATTATTTTGAACATATCAAGGGTGTTATATTGAAAATAAATCTAAAGAAATAGTCAATATACAACGTTAATGTCAAAAAAAATTGAGTTTGCAATTTGTCGCCATTTTTGGGTACCTGTCAAACCAAATCAAGTAAGGTTCCTGTCAAAGAAAATCATTTTCACGAGTAAACAATAATATTTATCGAGTAAATGTGATGTGTTTCAGACCCTTGAAGGACTTGATATTAATGTGAACCAAAATTTCATCAATTAACGAGCTCCAGGAGGTTGCTATGTGGTTTTGGGTTTGTAGGTCAGCCAGTACCAATATGGGCAAAATTTCGATCATAAAGTTGGAATAACATTGGACAGAATGTAAAGAAATCGAATTCGAAAAGTGGGACGATGTATCGTGCCAAAAAGCCTCTTCTTTGTGACTTAAATGAACATCTTATTTGTAAGCTCTGTAAAGGATATTTTGTTGATGCTACCACTATCATAGAATGCCTTCACACATGTAAGCACTCTTCAAATTCTAATCCTTTCCTATCATTCATTAATCATTATTTTCAGTTTGTCGAAGTTGCATTGTTAAATACTTGGGATCTACGAAATATTGCCCGGTTTGTGATGTTCAGGTTCATAAGTCAAAACCCCTACTCAGTTTACGGCAAGATAAAATTATTCAGGATGCTGTATATAAATTAGTTCCAAGATTATACCACAGTGAGTAAATTGGCATGAGATTTATAGGAATGGTACTATAAGTTATTTATTATGTCTATTCTTCCACCAGATGAGTTACGACAAAGAAAAGAATACCAAAAAAAACATCCAGGATGTAAGTTATCCACTTCTGAGGAGAGTTTTGAAGCCTCATATGGTTTGTTTTTGACTCCAGAAGAAGAATTAAGCGTAACTTTGACTTACTACGGTTCATTAGGAAAACCAAGGTTAGGAATATTTTCAAGCAGTTTTCAGAAGTATTCTGTCTATATAACTGATTAAATTTGATAATTCTACCACAAAATTGTGAAAAAACCTTTTACTTTCAGGTACCTCAGGTGCCCTTCCGCTGTATCAGTGATGGTTCTTCAAAAACTGATAAGGGCCAAATTCGACCTTTCAGACTCTCATCATGTAGATATACTTCATAATCAAGATTGTCTGAGTCCGTTATATACCCTCATGGATATTATATATATTTATAAACTTTCAAAGGTAAATCTGATGATTTCTGACTAACATTCTTTCAACGAAATCTGTTGTAGCTGGAGCCTTTGGATCTCACATATCGAATATACGAATACATGGCAAAGAAGATGAAACTTGAAAATCAGGAATGTAAAAGCGAGGAACAAACTGATATTACCCTCCAAACGCCAGCATCCAATAACAACAACTGGAAAGAAGTCCAACTTCGAATAAGCGAAAATGGGGAGATGTCCATTACAGGAATCCAAGACGACCTGACGTCCCAAAGTTTTAGTAAGGAGATGATGGAAGTGCTCGATAGCAAGCCAAAATCACCAAGCGTGAACACCACTATGAATTCAGTCAAGAATAAAGAGATACCGGAACTTAAAGTGATCGCAAAACCACCTCAGAGTTCAAAATGTATAAATATATTAAGCGACACTATACTTAGGCCTCATTCGCTTAACACGAGGATGAATGATTCTGTGCTTCCTAATGTTGGTAATAATGGAGTTTATAATGTCATTCCACCTGTCAATGTGCCATCTATGAATTCTACAACAAACACAGTGTATACCACGGTAAATTCTACTAAGTGCAGTGTAGGACCAGCGGAAAACAAGGTAGAAAACAATTCGATAGAAGTTAAAATAGATATCTCTGATAAAGAATCCATAAAAGAGAGTATAGTCGTCCAGACAGACGTTAAGCTAACTAGTGAAAAAATTCAAGACAAGGGAGTCAAAAGAAAATACGATAATGTGAACATTGAAGACTCTAAAAAGCAAACAGATGTGGCAAACGTCAAGAAAATTGACCAGAAATCATCATTTGACTTAGTTAATGACACTAAGAGTACTGTAGTACAGAGTGTGGAGGTGAAAACTGACTATCAAAAAACAGAGGAGAAACTTACTAGTACAATTAAAAATGAGGTGAAGTCAAATGATAAAACAAGTGAAAACATGGAAATTTTAACAAAGAAAAAGAATTGTACGCAGACCGAAGAAAAATTAAGATTGCAAACTGAAACGACTCCTAATATAATCCAGAATAACGTGAAAAGTACAGTACCTTCCAGAGAACTCTTGTCCAATTGTAATAGCAATAATAATTCGAAACGAAACGAAGAAGTTGATCTTAAATTGATTAGGAACAATAAAAATTCAATGAGCCCGAATCCCACGCCTCCAAAGCCTTCTACTAAATATCAGGGGGGCTCTCAACCGTGTTATATGCCTAAGACCACCTTCAATCCAGTCTTGAATATACCTAAGCTACTCCAAAGTACCGTTACCTCTAAAAACGAGGCAAAGACGTCTTCTAAAGCCTTGAGCCATGTGAAGAACGATGTTAAGACCAATTCTTCACTAAGCTCATCCTCCAGCAGTACAGTGACCAGTAATTCTGTGAGTCGGTTTACACAAATTGTTGCTAGTTGTAAGGGTACATTACGATCTATCAGAATTTCGCTTTCTGGTCTGTTTTCTGGAGATCTTTAGTTAAAATGAATACTTCTCAATATCTGCTATTTCATTCAATGTCTTAACGATTGAAAAGAAGATTTGCATATCTAATATTAAATTTTTTTTAGAGTTTGGCAACGAAACAAAAATTCAGTACCAAACTTAAATCCAATGCACCTATAGGGTACAAAACATTGAAGGATCCACCAAAAAGTTGGAATTCTCAAATATCCAAAGCAAACTTGAACAAGGCCCAACCGGATCCGAAGTACTCCGATCTGAAAAATGTGCGACCTGCTAAATTCTTCAAAATGAGGAATAACATGCTCAGGTAGGTATAAAAAATAAGTGATACTTTGTAGGATGCAGGTTTTACGAATTAATACAGTTTCTTCCATAAACTAATAATCTGATTTAGTTAATTTAATGTTTGCACAGGGTAAAGCTTAATCTTAGGAAATTTGTCGATTTAATCATAGGAAATTGTAAAATTAATACTGTCTATTTACAAAGGTTTCTGGGAAATCCAGCGTCCGGTGTGAAGCCTATGTACTCTGTGCATGCGAATTCCGAACAGGATAAACCTCAGGAAAAGGTCGTAGAGAATAGGGAGATAAAGAAGCACTCCATAGTGAAGATCGATCCGAAAACGCTCAAACCGATCTCGGAAAAGGCCCCCGAAACCACCAGCTTGAGCAGTCAGGTGTCCACAATGGCAGATCTGAAGATCAACACCAGTTCTGTGTCAATTTTCAATCCTCTCAAGCTACAAAGTAAGTAGGACAATTGCAAAAGCTTCAAAGTCAGGGTTAATATTGAGACTTAGCCGTTACACTGCAGTTAAGTTGATGTTAGACTGCCTAGACTGGTTTTCGGTCGAATAATATTATTTACGCTGATTTTACGTTCTTTTCGTTCTATAAAGTCTCCCGGTTGGCCATGAAATTTTAACACATTTCACCGTGTATATTTTGAAAATGTTAGGTTATGCTCATTTTCCTGTCAGATAACTACGCAACGTTGTCCTCTCTACATAGAAGTCGTAGTAATTACGTATTAATCACAATGTGAATTTTCTTGTAAAAAATCATTAATTTGGGAAGATATCATCTGAATTCAACAATTCCAAAGACCTGGCGACTGTTGAAGAAAATTTTTCATCTGTTGTTACTAGGAAATATTTCCCGTATATAAACTGGTTGGAAGATTCAGTTATGCTATTTTCTTGTACGGAAATGAAGAATCAAGTGTTGAAATTTTAATGAAAAATAATGGCTTGAGTAGTCCGTTACTTTGTGATAGTTCATTTGAAAAATTGGTTCAAGCCCTGTGGACAGGAGCTTTGGCGCTCTTGTTCAAACTTTGACAAGATTTGTTGTTATTTATCAAGATTAAAAGAGCAATCTGAGAATGAGGACCATGGAAGAAATCAAATTAAAATAGCTGAAATGAATTTGACTCTCTCTTATAGAACAGGATAACATGTACGAGTATGAACACAGATCATATAATAATTCATAGATAGAATAGATAGAATAATTACAGCAATCTGTGAAAACATAGAAGTACGATTCGTTATTGAAACTTCGAAAAATCATATCTCCGAATGTATTAGCTTGTTAGAGTTGAAAATGATATTAACGGAATTTTATGGTGACACTGCATCTTAAAAAAAATTGAATTTGAAATTTGTAAGTTAAAAAAAAAATTTTTTTTTTCGTTGCTCCGAAACCATTTGGCTTATTTTGCCCAATAACGAACTTAACCGATATATTTATCTCCCAAACCTACTCTGAAAATTTGAACTGCCTAGCTCTCTGTTCGAGAGTTATTGTAGAAATAAAATTTAAAAATAAAAAAAAAATTTTTTTGACACTTTACGGCCACCCCATCAATAAAAAACTTCGCATGCGTATAAAGGTCATCATTCTACAATTTGATGCTAAATTTCAGATAGATCGAGTGATCGGTTTCGGAAATATTCATAAAAAATGTTTTTACTAAAAAAACATACCCTGCAAATTTCTATCCTCTAACTCCTTTCGTTCGAGAGTTATCGTGTTAACGGACGGACGGCCGGCCGGACAGAATCGATTTCGACCACGGATTCTTGATCAGTTAGTCGAACCAAATCGTTTGAGACCACTTTCAGCGAAAAATTCGAAAATTACAGACATTTGGGCAAATTGATAAGCACTCAGTTCCGAGGAACAAGAGCGCCAATAAGCCTACAGTAGACATTTTATTTAATACCTTGTTGCACAACTTGAAATACACCAGTTTCAAAATGTAGTAGTACTACGAAACCCTGTAAAACCACTGTTAAACCTTAATAAAACATAGTGATAGGATAGGAAACTAAGTAATTTCATTCGAGAGTTCAACATATCCTAAGACAGAATGAAGTTATCCTATTGCAGATTTCAGTTCTGTATAGCACTTCCTGATACTTTGTCTCTGCTTCTTCAAAACTGCTTTTGGCATTTTAAATTTCAAAGCGAAGAGTTCTTCATTATTCGAAGATAATGATTTGTGATAATAGCTTGTCTAAGATGGAGCATTATGTTGATTGTTGAGAGTAGAAATTGGCAACGTCTCAGAGAATTGTTTTGACATTGACGAGATTTCAGTAGTGCCAACCTGCCTCAGTTTTAGTTACAAAAACGTGATAGACCTAAATCATGGACAACCAAGAGACTTTATAAAAGTGAATGACTTATACAGGGTGAGTCTTTGACCACTGCATTAATTTTAACCAAAGATTCCTCCCATCAAATGAAACACTTTTTTCATTTACCATTTTTCCAGATTCGGCTCAGGTAAAAAGTTTCAAGCGTTTAAAGATTTCACAATGTGCTAATACACTCCCGCATATAAATTATCTATGACATTGTTGGCGGACGAGAATAAGGCATGGTAACGTGGTTTACAGCTTGATTCGGGATTCCAACGCTCAGGGCCGGATCCATAAAAGTAGTGAAATTTCTGGAGTTTTCCATTTTAAAACATTCAATGAAGAATATCTCGAAAACAGTGCATTTAAGGAGAAATGATGAAGAATAATATAATGTTCTGAAACGATGGAGTATTCTTGAAATGACTCACGAAAAACTTTATATGCTTTCTTCATGCTAATTTCGTTTAGTTTTATGAATCCACGAGTCCATAACTAGAAAACCAGTAGAAGTAGAAAATAACTAATATTTGGAAAATATGTATCATAGTTATAGGAAACTTCACGCCAACATTCATCTTATTCGAAAAAAGGATGTCAAAGCTACAAAATAAAAACTGATTTTTTTTCAAAATTTCAACAGCCTGTCTCTTTTTACCTGAGCTGAATTTGGAAAAATGTTAAATGAAAAAAGTGTTTCATTTGATGAGAGGAATCTTTGGTTAAAATTAATGCAGTGGTCAAAGACTCACCCTGTATATTATTAATGCTGATTGCGCCTTTTAAAATTCTTTCTTTTTTGTTGTAGGCTTGCTTACTTAATGAATAAATAATAATCTTCTGGAAATCGATCGTAGTTTTAACGACAGTAGTTTTAGTGCTATTCCAAACTTGGTGTTGGTATCATTGATTTGTCAGGCCAAATCCATGTCAAACGGCCCCCTCTTTTGCTCATTTTGACATTTAAACTTTTTACTCAGGTAATTCGCCGAAATCCGACCGGAAATCACCGAAAAGTCCTCAATCTCCCAGGAATAAATCGTCCCCCTCTCCCTCGCCGCCAGTGCTCAAAAGGGACAAACCTAACCTCAATTTCACACCTCCTAATCCCTTCATTCCAAACCTCTCTTCGCAGACGATCAACCCCAATCAGTTCTTGTGCAACCCCGGACCACCAGGTTTTCCATCGTACGACCCCAGGGTTATGGCTGCTTACCACAACTTGTTCTACGGGCCTACCATGGGTTTCGCTCCGAATCCACTTTCGTACCATTTGGGTGGGCTGGACATCACGCAACGAGGGAAAGGTTTCGATATCTCCAAGATCGTGGGATTGCAGCAGCAGGCATCTTCCAGTAAGGTTAGTAGATTGTTTGTATTGATTTGTATAAAATATTCAATGTGTACTGGCTGCATGTTGGGTGATAAAGCAGCTAGAACCATAGACATATGTCTATGGCTAGAACAGGTCTGTATTCATTTCATTATTAGATTGCAACTTTCTCTTGGCGGGAGATCCATATTAAAATTTTTTAAATAATAATATTTAAAGGATAATGTTAGTACAGAGACATCAAGTATTGGGTACGTTCATCATTAGTGCATGTTTCCATGTTCATTCCACATTAAAATGTACTCCTATTTCTCCTTAAATCAAAATTGAAACCAGTGTAGTTCGAAAGATTTCCGTATGTCGTAGATGACTTCTGTTGTGCGTCACTACAAGGCCGATTTAGGGTTGATAAATATATACAGGGTGAGTCTTTGACCACTGCATTAATTTTAACCAAAGATTTCTCTCATCAAATGAAACACTTTTTTCATTTACCATTTTTCCAGATTCGGCTCAGGTAAAAAGATACAGGCTGTTGAAATTTTGAAAAAAAATCAGTTTTTATTTTGTAGCTTTGACATCCTTTTTTCGAATAAAATGAATGTTGGCGTAAAGTTTCATATAACTATGATACATATTTTCCAAATATTAGTTATTTTCTACTTCTACTGGTTTTCTAGTTATGGACTCGTGGATTCATACAACTAAACGAAATTAGCATAAAGAAAGCATATAAAGTTTTTCTTGAGTCATTTCAAGAATATTCCATCGTTTTAGAACATTATATTATTCTTCATCATTTCTCCTTAAACGCACCGTTTTCGAGATATTCTTCATTGAATGTTTTAAAATGGAAAACTCCAGAAATTTCACTACTTTTATGGTTCGGTCCCTGAGCGTTGGAATCCCAAATCAAGCTGTAAACCGCGTTACCATGCCTTATTCTCGTCCGCCAACAATGTCATAGATAATTTATATGCGGGAGTGTATTAGCACATTGTGAAATCTTTAAACGCTTGTAACTTTTTACCTGAGCCGAATCTGGAAAAATGGTAAATGAAAAAAGTGTTTCATTTGATGAGAGGAATCTTTGGTTAAAATTAATGCAGTGGTCAAAGACTCACCCTGTATATAATAGGCAGATAATTGATTTTGATTGAGTCGGAATTTGTGATAGGAAAAACAATGTTGAAAAAAGAAATATCAAGAATTTTTAAATATTCTAAACGGCATATTATTAAGTATAAAGAAGCACTGACGTGAAGTCAGTACTTTTTGGCGCGCTTTTGGCTCATTCAATTCAAATTGGTCAACGTGAACAAGCGGGCCAAAGAATACTGACTTCACGCAGTGCTTTTCTCTATATTTTTCAATTAACTACCGAGATTCGATCCGATCATAACAGTAGTTTACGAGAAAATGGGGAAAACAAAATTTTCTATTTTTTTTTTGTTCCTGTCGATCAATACAAAACTTTACATACATTATTCAGGTCGTAAATCTACAAATTAGTGCTGAATTTCAATTAGATCGAATCAGTAGTTTGTGAAATATTCGGAAAAAAGCTTAAATGCAAAATATAGTCATTTGTGACCATTTTCGTCCAAAAATACGGACATTTGGGTAAAATCATATAGACCACATTAGTTGGGTTAGAATCATTCTCTTGGCGGGAGATCCATATTCAAATTTTTTAGCAAGGAATTTCAACTTTGAGGTGAAACCACCCTATTTAAAAGAGAATGTTAGTACAGAGACAACAAGTATTGGGTACCTTCATCATTAGTGCATGTTTTCATGTTATTTCCACATTAAAATCTACTTCTATTTATTCTTAAATCAAAATTGAAACCATTCTAGTTCGAAAGATTTCCGTATGTCGTGGATGACTTCTGTTGTGCGTCATTACAAGGCCGATTTAGGGTTATGTTATTATTTTTGACTGATTTCGAGTGAGCTAAGACATACGTCAATCGAATGTGGTGAACACTTTTATATTTATTAATTATTTTGGAAATATACAATTTTGTTATGAAAACTTGATTCTAGATTGTTGAGAGAGGTTCACTGAATCTATTTCAACTGAAATAAACCTTAAGAAATTAGCCAAAGTATCTAAAAAGAGGCGAGAAATTCGCGTAAATTTTAGGTCCATAAGAAATGCATGGGGAATTCAGTGCTCGGATCCACGGATGGATCGTGATTCTAATTTCCCGCCTAACCTAACTAATGTGTTCTATAGGAATTTCTCGTAGTGGGAAACTGGACTCAAAGCCCTCAGATGTAATGCCAACCATCCACCACCCAAGTTCTTGAAGAAAATGCCATTAAATGGTACACAGACGGTTCAACAACCAAAAATAATAATAATAATAATCAGCTAATATAGGAGCTGGCGCTGGAGTATATGGGGCAGGCACCTAAAGCTCACTATCGCTAGGCACCTATCTGAGCTTCTTTCAGGCAGAAATACTTCCAATCGAAAGAAGCGTGGAAATGAACCTAGACAGTCACAGAGTAAAATTTACTCAGCCTTTCAGTTTTCAAACGCAATGGAGTAAATATTAATCTACGGAGTTAATATTCGAACACAACCCAGGAATGTATAGCTCCAATAAATTCCTCCGGAACTTTGACACTGTCAGATCCAAGAAGTGTATAGATTTCAGTAAAAACACGCTGCACCTTCTGCCCTAACATGAATGTTATTCATACTCACCTAGATGCCCTCTAAACATTAGTTTAGAAGAACGTCCCTCTTGTCTTGGAACACGTATTTGAGCTTCTGAGGGCCTCTTGCGCTAGGTAGACAATATTATCATTATTATTGCGCGTATGTTCTGGGGAACATCGCGTTATAGTTTTGCCCAAATGTCGGTAACTTTCGAATTTTTTGACGAAAATGGTCTCAAACGATTTAGTTCGACTCCCCAATGAAGAATTGGAGGTCAAATTTGATTCTGTCCGGCCGTTGCCACGATAACTTGAGAACGAAAAGAGCTAGCGACGGACAAGTTCGTTAATGGGCATAATCGACGCTTTTGCGCGTATGTTCTATTGTCCATTCTTCTGTATTGGACACCCTTAATCGAATTTACCATGGTAAATTATGTTGTCCATTCTCCTGTATTGGACACTTAATTCGAATTTACCACTCTTAATTCGAATTTACCACTCTTAATTCGAATTTACCATGGTAAATTCGAATTAAGGGTGTCCAATACAGAAGAATGGACAATAGAACATACGCGCAAAAGCTTCTGACTTCATGTCAGTGCTTGAACCAATTTTATATCTTTAAAAACAGCCTGCAATTCAAAATTAGGAACAGAGGTAACTTGTTCATTTCATTTTGCCTCATTTTCTCTTTACTTGCAGAGCCCCTCATCGCCTCAAGGTACCTCAAAATTGGACGTTCCAATGGTACCTCCCCAGGTGCCATATCAGCCTAGGCCGAATCCAATGTCTTCGCGACCATCCAACGTGACCTCGGTCACCAAACGGTCACACAAAGATCTTTTGAAAAACGAGAAAAGCCTTCAAAATACTGTGGAAAAACTGACGCTTAGCAGGGCGAAGGAAATTCACAGAGCTGCGGAGGCGTTGAGTAAGCTCAATTCTGCCGATGCGAATAAGTTGGGCACTAAGGAACCGGAAAAGAAGAAGTATAATCAGAAAGACGATAAAAGAGGTAAGTTTGCTGTTTGTTCATGTAATTAAAACTCTTTCGATACAAAAATGTGAAGGAATGAAAGTGAGGCTAATCTCAATCAATAATAAACTGATTATCAAGAGAGACAGAAAATAATTTAAATGAAAACTTTTCAAAGGACTATCGACCGAGGTCTTCCTGCCCTTATATAACTTATGTTTGATGATGCATGATAGTATGTTAAGGGTATGCGAGTCTGTGATATATAGAATGTCTGGAATATCAAAGTAGGCTAAGTGTGGATTCATGCAGCCTCAAATAACAATTATCAAGTAAAAAGTATCAAATAACAATAATGAATTACCGAGTACAAAAATGCCGCATTCGTGCACTCAAATTAACAATTAAGAAATAAAAACCCACAAGTCAAAGATCCAAGGTATTAAATTTTCAAAATTACCTCTCTTCCCCCTATATTTGAAAACAAGTATTCGAAATTCAATTTTCCAATGTGATAACACGAAACCCACATAAATCCACACCAAATAAATTAAATATTTTACAAAGTGAGGTTATATTTACATCATCCGACTGTCTAATCTTCGTTCAGCTGCGCACGAGTTGCGTAAATAATATAATAATAAAGTTCACGAGCTTCCTTGTATTGGCTTTTGATTTAAGAATTGTGATTAATATTCCTCTTTTCCAAATCTTGCGGAAACAAGATTCTCGAATACAGTAGTTGTAGATTCGGATTATTTCAAGATGTATTGGTAGATCCAGCCTTCCTAAAATGCTTCTGGGAATATTGTCATATCCTGGGGCAACTTATTATCATTATAAATACCAAAAATAAATTTCAGCATCAAGGATACCAGCAGGAATCGAAACGAAAGAAAACCATAAAGAAACCAAGACATCACTGGTGGAAGAAAAGGCTGAGATGAAGATGCAACAAACTCAGAACGCGGAGAGTACGAACACCGAAGAAACAAAACCGACAGACAATATCAATAGTGAAAAAAGTGATAAAGCGAGTGCGAAAACTGAACATAAATTAAGGAAAGAACCAAATAGTTCAGAGAGACCTGGAGAAGCGCCAAAAAAATACGATGAAGATAATTTGTGCAAGATGAGGGACAATGTAGAAAGTACCGATTTAAGAAATAGCATAGGCACGTCCGAGATACATAAATGTGTCAACAACACTGACAATACATTGGGAACAAGTGGTGATTCTAGAAAAAAAGACGATAATGTTAATGATGCGGAAATTAATGCGGGTAGTGAGAAATTAGATGGGGTGGCAGGGGACAACTGATCTATTATAATGTAAGTCTTTTACTACTTAGGATTGCGGTTTAAGTTGTTCAGGTTTTTATGGATGAAACGAATTATTGTCTCATGAATAGGTTATGCAAAATTGAAGATTATTTTTTTTCGATTGTATTAAACAGTTTTATTTACAACTAAAAGAGTCAATTTCTTCGGTCATCTGATCGTGATTCAATTTAATTATGTAATTGATAATATTCTTGTTGCTCCATCTTCAAAATTGTCCTATTCACCAAATAGCGACTATACTACAAAAATTGCAAGATAGCACTCTATCACGTGCAGAACCAATTACGCCTTATTTCTCTTTCTGTTAATCGTAAGAAAAATTTATCTTCAAACCTAATGTTACCTGAACACCTTTTACTCAGAGTACAAGCAAATTAACGGCTTTTTCATGAGTTTACAAATCACTAGAGTTGTGTAATGAAAACATATGTTGAAAGAGTTATTTTGATTCTTAAGAAATGGAACAAAGTAGAGACAGGAAGTATTTTTACGCAAATGGAAAAATTTCTTATTGAAAATTTGTACTTTGGACACATTTTTATAGGATGAAGAAAGAAAAAAATGCTTGTGATAATCAGAACTTTCTTAATTGAAATTGATATGAAAATATATATACCTTCTTAGAGTTCAAAAGAAAATTAAATTCTTATCAAAGGGAAAATTTGAAACAATTAATGAATTATCTTTTTTTTTTGTTGTCATTGACCTAGGCACTGAAAGGAGATTTTGCAACTGTTTAGGAAATGAAAATATTTTCCTAAAGTTTTCTAAATGATGCAGAAATACTGGAAATAGTTATGATTTATCATTAATGAGGTATTTTTTCGAAGAAATAAAAAAAATATCAGTTTGTAATAGTTTGGGATGTCTTCCGAAGCTTTTCATAAAGAAAACATTGAAATTCCCATTGTACAATAAAAAATGGATTCATACGATATGTATCATAAATTTTTTTTTGGTAAAATTGAATTACGGTTTTACTCGTGAACTTTGTTGCACCAATCATTTCATTATGTACATAAGTGCCTGAATCGTGTATGCTAGAATGTAGATTGAGACATCCTAGAATGGTCAGTTGTTGAAAAATTTCAGAAACTGAAAGAATATATTCCGTACTAATATCGTGGAAACGATGGTAATGTAGGTTAGGCAAATGATGCCAACTTTTAGTCACAAAAATAGCCACAAAAATGTTTAACTTGTGGGGTATCAGATGCCAAACCCACATTACCATATTTCATGAATCCATTAAACTAGTCCTTCAGAAGCATAATTTTGTCGTTGAACTTTTGAGTCGCGTAAAATCACAAATATTTGAAGTTTTTCAAATAACTGAAAACCGCAATCTTGTTCTAAATCAATAAAAAATAGGATATAGTCGAATTCTTTCTCATCTTACGATGTAGCAGCTGAATATGTGCCTTTCCTTTATCATTTTTGTAGATAAGGTTTTCGAAACACTTGCTCATGAAATTTTTCCACCCTCACTTTATTAAGTTCTTGTATATTTTGCTCATTTAGTTTTCATCGACTCAATCCTACAAAAACACAGCTATGTATATTTTCTGTCGGAATTTTCAGGCGAATATGTTGAACTTATTTTTGTGTAGAACAAATCTGTAAATTCGAGTGTTAATTCTTAATTTATTAGTTGAAATGTAAATATTGTTACAACTAAAACTGGGAATATGTTGAATATTTTGTAATTTGATTGAATAATTTTTCTTAACTTGTAACAAAAGTGTAATAATTCTTTAGTTTTGTTATTGCAAATTCCTGGATATTACCTATTTCAAAAAGCTTTCAGACGTCAAACACTCGGGGTATTTAATTGAGATTTCGAAACTAATTCAGACGGCTGTGATCCCATGTTAGCTTCAGTTTGTTTCATTCATTATTTTGATCATATCACAATTCTTACATGTAATAAAGTAGAATTTTATGTTTGAATCTATTTAGAAATGAGTACAGTGAAAGGTATTTTGACAAAACTGAATTGTAGCCCTAATTTTTATGATATTTAAGTTATAATATGGAGATTTTATTGATTGATTGTATATTGTATATAGTTTCAGCACAGATGATTTAATAAAATATTTATAGTTAAATGTGTTTCTTAATGAGATCCTAAAACCTTTTATCCCACTTTCAATGTTCCCCATAGACCACATTAGTTAGGTTAGGCGGGAAATTTGAATTACGATCCATCCGAGCACTGAATTCCCCATGCATTTCTTATGGACCTGAAATTTACGCGAATTTTTCGCCTGTTTTTTAGATACTTTGTTTAACGTTTTTGATTTAACACACCTTGTATTAATACGTTTATTATATATGAAAATACCTTACAACATGTTTGCTACATGTACAGTACATAAAAGTTAAAAGCACACTGTCACCATCTTGGCTTCATAACACCATCCTGTGTCATTCCATAGTTAGGCAACCAATAATACACATATGTGTACTCAAGTACACTACATCTCCCTTCTTAAGTTCAAAAAGTACATTTTTGTTTACAAGTTTAATCTATCAGGAGGACGAATTGTCCTTTTAGGCCTGTCTCTAGTTATTAAAATATTTTCCTTATTTTCAGATATTACATCTTGTATCTTAGATTCTACCATGTCATCAGATATTACATCTTGTATCTTAGATTCTATCATGTCATCACTGTTTTCCTTATTACTATTGTCCCTATCGATTACAATACTAGGTTCATTTAATTCACTCTTTTCTTCCAAATTTACATTTACTTTTGACTCTACTTCTAAAGTATCTTTCGGTAACCTTATCATTTCTTCCCCTTCATAAAACTGTCCTACTCTGAGAATTTGATCTACATGTCTTTTCCATAAAAGTTCATTATCATCTAACGGTTTTACCAGGTAAGTAACTTGACCAATCTTATTAGTTATTCTAGCTTTAGTCCATCTAGGTTTATTTGCACAATTTCTAAAATCTTTAGTATATACAACCTCTCCTTCCTCAAATACAATATTTCTATTGCCATGATGGAATTTTATTTGATTTTGCCTGGCCTTCTCTGTACTACTCTGACTTAAGAAATCTAAACGTGTCTTTACCTTCCTTGAGAACATTTTTTTTGAAGGACATTCCCCAGTTACACAGTGAGGTGTGTTTCTGTATGAAAATAAGTATTTATTTATTAAAGTTGTTAGCTTAGAATGTTTTGTTCCTGCATCCATTATTAACTTATTTAGAGAATGTTTAAAGGTTTTGACGCTATTTTCCGCTGCTCCATTTGTTTCTGGATGATACGGAGCTGACGTAACATGTTCTATTCCATTCATTCTACAAAACTCTTGGAATTCATTACTTACTAACTGCGGTCCATTATCCGAAATAATTTTATTTGGTAAACCATATCTAGCTATGGTGTCTCTTAATTTTTCAATTGTACTTTCTGAGTCTGTTCTCCCCATTTCATAGATTTCCGGCCACTTCGAATAAGCATCTGTGATTATTAAAAAAGTTTTTCCTTTTACCGGCCCCAAAAAATCAATATGAATTCTATCGAAAACATGTTTTCCTTCCTCGAATTTGATTAGCGGAGTTTTATTTGGATTTTTAGAAAAAGTCATGCATGAATTACAATTTTTTACAAATGCCTCTATTTCTGCATCTAAATTCGGCCACCAAAAGTATTGTCGAGCGAGTGATTTCATCTTAACCATGCCATTATGCGCACCGTGTATTTCTTGTAATAGTTGTTCTCTAAATTTACTTGGTACTATTACTCTATAACCCCACATCAACAAACCATTCTCAATGCTGATTTCTTGTTTTCTTCTACTAAACGATTTGAATTCATCAGTTATTTCAAACGGCCAACCATCTCTTGCGTATAGAAATACCTTGCTCAAAATTTTATCCCTACTTAACTGTTTCTTTAATACTTCTGCACTAATCGGTATTTTATCCTCAATTAAAAAATTAAAATAATCAAAATCTGATTCTTCACTAGTTTTAGCTTTTAATGGCAATCGCGACAGTCCATCTGCTCCCCCATTTTCTGAACCCTTGATGTGTTGTAACGAGTAGTTAAAGCCACTCAGAAAGAATGCCCAACGTTGCAATCGCCCCGCTTGCATTTGTGGAATTCCTTTATTTTCTCCGAATATTGCCATTAAAGGTTTATGATCCGAACATAATACAAATGAGTTACCCATCAAATATTGATAATGTTTCTTTACACCCCAAAAAATTGATAGCGCCTCTTTATGTATAACTGAATAATTTAATTCTGTCTTACTCAGTGTTCTCGATGCAAAACAAATAGGTTTTTCTGTACCGTCAGGAAACACATGTAACAAAACACTCCCTAACCCTACATTTGATGCGTCACATACCAATTTTAACGGAATCTTCGGGTTGAAAAATGCTAAACTCAAATCGGATGAAATTATTTCCTTAGCTTTCTCAAAAGAATTTTCACATTGGGATGTCCAAATGAATTTGACATCTTTTTGTAACAATTTGTAAAGTGGATTCAATACTGTAGCTAATTTTGGAATAAACTTTCCATAATAGTTTATCATACCAACAAAAGCTTTCACTTGTGTCTGGTCTTTAGGCTTATCCATCTCAACAATTGCTCTAATTTTCTCAGGATCTTTATGTAAACCTTTCCTATCTATATAATGTCCCAAATATTTAATCTTCTTTTCGAAAAATCTACATTTTTTTAAATTCAATTTAAATCCGGCTTTACGCAGTCTCTCAAATACCTCCATCAAGTTTTTCAGATGTTCTTCCCTGCTTTCGCCTGTTACCACAATATCATCTATGAACATGACCGTGTTTTTAGCACCTTGTAACACCTTTTCCACAATTTTTTGGAAAATGGAACATGCAGGTTTTGTTCCATATGGTAAACGATTTATTCTATAAATACCCTTACTAGTGCTCCATTCTACTAATAGCTTAGTATTTTCTTCCAGTTCCAATTGATTATAAGCATTAGAAAAATCTAATTTGCTAAAATATTGACCTCCCTGCAATTCCACAAATAAGTCCTCAATTCTTGGTAAAGGATGTTTAACCTCTTCTAAATTCTTATTTAATGTTAGTTTATAATCAGCGCAAATTCTAATTTGGCCATTATCTTTTAAAACCGGTACCAAAGGCGTTCCCCATTCCGAGTTCTCCACCAAGGTAATAACACCTCTCTTTTCTAGTTCCCCTAATTCTTGTTCAACCTTACCCTTGAGTAAAAATGGGATTGGTCGTGGCTTACAAAATATTGGCTTTGTATTAGGTTTAAGTTTCAACTCTATTTTTTCATACTTATAAAGCCCTAAGTTACCATCAAAAAGATCGTTGTACTGATTCAACAAGAATTTTAAGTCATTATCTACATTTTCTACTAACTTAATGTCATTATCTTTGATTTTGGCTAAATCTATCTTGATTCCTAGCAATTTTATCAAATCTCTACCTAACAATGGTGTAGATCCATTTTCAACAACTATAAATCTACATTTCCCAAATGTTTTATCTTTAAAATTAACACAGACAATAAATTCCCCCAAAGGCTCTATCACTTTTCCATCATAACAACGTAATTTAACAAATGTTTGATTCAGGTTACAATTTGAAAAATACTTCTTGAAAACATTTTCAGGAATCAAGGAAATTCCTGCCCCTGTGTCTACTTCCATGTTAATCAATTTTTCATTAATCTTTAACTGGATTTTAGTGGGTTTTACATAGTCAACATTATTATCAAAAAAGTTCATTTCAATGAAATCACATATTTCATCTTCTGAATTCTCTATACCTTTTTCAACAAAATTGATCTTATGTCTACACACTTTAGCTAAATGTCCTGTCTTCTTACAGATTTTACATTTGTAGTCTTTGTACTTACAGTTATTAGCATCATGACCACCATTTCCACAGCGCTTGCACTTGCTTGGTTCCTTTCCTTTGCTATTCTTCTTCTGGTACTTCTGATCTGTTTTGGATCTTTCCTGTACATTCATCTTGAATGTTGAGTGTGTTGAACTTGCTAGCGAAGCCTCCTTACTTAAAGCTATTTCAAGAATTTGCTCCACTGACCTTTTATGATCTTCTTCACATATTCTGTCCAAAATTTGACCTTTTGAAAGTCCTGATATGAATCTGTCTTTGAGAATTTCACTCAAGTTTGCTCCAAAATTGCATGAACTGGCTTTATTCTTTATTCTGGCATACCACTGTCTGACTGGTTCATTTTCTGCTTGTCTGAGATTGTAGAAGTCTATTCTTTCCTTGAATACTGATATTCGTTTGGAATACTGCCTATCTAAGATATCACAGAGTTCCTCAAACTTTTTGTTCTTGGGAAGTATTGGGTCACATAAGTCTCTTAAAGTCTTGTAAGCTTGTTCTCCGATCAGCGTCAACAAAACTGCAACTTTCTTTTCCTCTTCGATATAGTTCGCTACAAAATACTGCTCTAGTCTCTCGGACCATGTTTGCCAATCCTCACTAGGTCTGTATTCAGATATAGCTCCAATCGTTGTGGATCGAATTACGTTAACCGACATGGCTTCTCAGGTTATTTTCTTTATTTCGCCTTGAAAAATTGAAAACTACCTTTCTCGGTGACTTCTGGTTGCTACTTTTTATTCTCGTCGCCAATTTAACGTTTTTGATTTAACACACCTTGTATTAATACGTTTATTATATATGAAAATACCTTACAACATGTTTGCTACATGTACAGTACATAAAAGTTAAAAGCACACTGTCACCATCTTGGCTTCATAACACCATCCTGTGTCATTCCATAGTTAGGCAACCAATAATACACATATGTGTACTCAAGTACACTACACTTTGGCTAATTTCTTAAGGTTTATTTCGGTTGAAATAGATTCAGTGAACCTTTCTCAACGATCTAGAATCAAGTTTTCATAACAAAATTGTATATTTCCAAAATAATTGATAAATATAAAAGTGTTCATTGACGTATGTCTTAGCTCACTCGAAATCAGTCAAAAATACCTAACTAATGTGGTCTATATTCAAGCATTAAGTACACAGGGGGCCAAAATAACATCTAACAACATCATTCAATGGCAAAAATAACAGTAATAATTGTCAAACATAACATAATGAGAGATTAGTAGCATTTCAGATGGCATTTAACCTGTAATTTTTAGGTTAATTCATGTTGTGAAGGCAAGAAAGGAATATTAGATTATAAGTTTCAGGGAGTATAAAAATTGTTTAATCGCAGCTTGTTTCTTTAGAATTTATTATAATTATCATATATTTAAAATCATTAAATTTGTTGTAAATTGACAATATACATAATTATAAATCATAATCCAGGAAATTGTTTTAAAACGTACCTTGCTATATCACTCTTCAAGTGCTTAAATATCTGTGCTCATTCTCTCGCAATGCCTTACTGCATCTTTTAGTTTGTAAACAAGATCTTGCATCTCTTGACTATTACATGTGAAGTTCAAATGTTTGCTTTTCTTACACATCTCCACTTCATCAAATTTTTCCATTGTAAACCCTATTCTAAAGAGCGGACCGCCACAATGATCTAAGCTGTTCGACTGCAATACAATCAGTATTAAATGAAAATAACGGAAGTTTGGAATAGCATAATGAAACCTGATATAATGAAGAGTTAATAAATACAAATTCACCTTGACGACAAAGTCAATTTTCCAGTCGACATCGACGATATGAGGTGGATGAGTCCCGATATTCAATAATGTTATTTCGACAGCTTGTTTATGAGTGGAATACAGACTGCTGTATATATCTACCCTAGACTGTACAACGTTACATTCTTCAAGCAAATATTGCCTTATATCATCCTCGCTCAAGCCATTTCTAACAAACTCTGCAGTACCAATAAGGAGATTTGCGTATAGTTCCTTTATCACATCAGATTTTGAACCGAATAGGGACCCATTGGCTTAAAATTAAATCAAACTATCAATCAAAATTTAAAGATTATTGTATATTCCTCACCATGTAGTTCTTGGGCACCACCAAGGACAGAAAAGCAGTTTTCCAGAAGTTTTTTGAATATTTCATCGCCCACTACCTTTGAATTATTCAAATGAAGCAATGATTTCTTAGTTGAATCTCGAAGAAACATATTCTAGTTCTAGATTGACAGAGATATAAGTCGAATAAAACAATTCCACAGTAAATTCAAATTGTTGTTCTGTTATTCACTTTTTAGGTTATGTTTAATATTTATCAACAATCTAAAACTAGTGGTGCCATCTACTGGATAGGAGCATAAGTTCGATGACCCCAAACATTTGGAAAAGGTTGTTAACCTGAATTTCTTTATCAATGCTTTATTTATTTATTCGAGGAGTAAAAGGGAAATAAGAAATAATCATTTCTAAATTTCTTAAAAATGTTCTACGAATATTAATTATTTCACGAGTTATAAAAGAGGTCTAAAAAAAAAATCATTTATTTACAGAGAAATAGGTCCTCACTGTTTTTTTTCCATTTCATACTATTTCTGAGATTTTCATAATCAGCCAACTTAAAGAATGCTTAGCCACGAAGAGACAGGTGTTGATATCTCTGCTTTTTTGCGATGAAAACATTCAACTCCTAAACCGTTCGGTTGATTAGGCCCATTAACGAACTTAACCGTTGCATTGGGATGCGCAACATATCCTGAAAATTTAAATTCGCTATCTCTTTCCGTTCGAAAGTTATCGTGACAACGACTGGCCGGACAGAATCGAATCTGACCTAGAATTCTTCATCAGTGAGGCGAACCTAATCGTTTTCGGCAAAAATTCGTAAATTACAAACATTTAGGTTAAATGACAGCACGCTGTTCCTTCTACGATGCGAGCAAAGACTTGTTTTTCTTGAAAAGTTAAGGGGTTTAGGACAAAGGTTTATTACATCTTATCTTGTTCAAATTTAGACCCCTAATGATCAGCATCATATTCTGAAACACCCTGTATAGAAAAACATTATATTGCCTTTTCACTATATTTTATTATCTGAGATAGTTTGTACATAGATATCCTTATATAATAGTAATTTTAATAATAAATATTCTCACTTTTCTCTTACTTATTAAAGTTCCTAAAATATTGCAGTATTTCTTTTTCACATTCGTGAAATATTTCTACATTAAATTGACATCAGAACATAAACAAAAAATCGAGAATAGCCAAGATTAAATGAAGACAATAGGAAATTTGAAAATAATGACCTTGTCGTGTACAAATTGCAAAATATGTGAACAGTTCATTTTCCTCAAATTTCCATAATTATCTTAAGATTGAGCTTTACCATTTTGCAGTCGAATCAATTACTCCACTATCTATTTTTTCTCCTTGAACACACACAAAATATGTCTCAACAATTTGAATGCTCGGATTCCATCTTGAAACATATTTTTTTTGCTTGCTATCACAAAAATTTGGCTTTGCTCACTTTACATTAAAACGAGTTATAAGGTCCTGTAGTGCCTCTGTTATATACTCATTATTCTTGAAGGATACTACTATTTCTTAACTACAGTATTTTTTATAATAGTATTATTATGCACAACCTTTTTTTAGAGCATGATCAACTTTTATATACTCCCTTATATACAAACTGAAATTGACATGTTTATGTTTATATATTGCTCTTTTTGTCACGCTGCAAACAAGATAATGCTGTGAAAATATCTCAACTTAACCATTAAAATGATGAATACACTGGAGATTTGATGAAAAACAAATAAAATATACACAAATTGAACATAGAACGAACATATTTATTTATAGATTTTCCTCTTGCGGGAAGTACATATTGAGAATTATAATTTCATTTAATTGAACAATTTAGAGCCAGCCTGTGGAATTTATATCGTATAAATCCATTCTTGACTTTCCTGGATCGTTGAGATATTTTCCAAAATTTCCTTCAGCTATTTCTCTAGAATATGCATACGCTCGATTAATTGAAAATTTTGTATCAACCTCACACAGTTGGCCAGTTCTTACACGAAAATACAGTGTTTGAAAACTTAACAACTTACAAAAAATATAAAATCATCCAGTTTTATAACATTCAACAATTATATACTTTATCGCAATTCACAACAAAATATTTACAGAATTTTTGCAGGTACTATTTCAAATTCATTCACGATTCATATGGTGTGTAGACAAATGGAAGGAAAAGCAAATAGTAGAGTGTAGTCCAACTATAATTTGGCATAAAATGCGATAGAAATGGAGAATTTGAGACTGTACTGCAGCAGAAAAATTAACGACGTTCAGGACGTCACAATTATTGGAAACTATGTCAAAACAACCATTTAATGAATCCAAACGCGTTGGTTCGAAAGAAATATTAAACAAGAAACGATAACTAGAAACATATTTACAAAGCTAAATAAATATAGCAATTCATCAGGTGAGGGTCATAATTTAGATCTTTTCGAAAAATAACAAAACTCTAACCACTTCATAGTTTTATCACAATGGTGCAAAAAAAATAATTTGAGCAAAGTCCTGTAGATTGGATAACATTCTTCATGAACAGAAATATTGGCCAAATCATCTCTCTAATACAAGAAAATACTTACGAACTACATTAAACCTACGCTATAAGTTACTAATACCTAACTTAAAACTATTTGGATTAAATATTTTCCATGTATATACTAAAGTTTAGACGTTTCTTTGGAAAATCAAATTTTCTGAAATTGAGAAGGAAATTCCCAATTGTTTAGGGCCATTTGAAACTTGAATTTCTCTTCAGTTACTATTATCAGTAAGCCCGAAAGAACTTCCAGAAATTAAATGGAGAACGCTACATTTTTCAGCCTTCGAAAAGCTTGGAACCAACATCGATTTAACCAGAAGTGATGTCAAATTTCATTAAAAACATGAAAAAACACGATCTACCGTCAAAGATCGAATACATTGTCGCGCAGGTTATCGAGTTGAAATTCCAAGAAACTAAATGGTTCCGTTAAAAGAAGTTTACATTATGGCAATGTCCGGGGACATTTTGGAATAAATAGCTACAAACAGATTCTCTTCCTTAAAAAATCTACGAAATTCAACAATACAATGTCACAGCCTAAAATTTAAAAAATGACACAAAACGGCTAGATTTTTCAAAATACCAGAATCACGTGGCAATATCCTTAAGTCCTTGAGTTCGATCTCCACCTCATATGCCCACGATCGGATCTGGTACTTTGAGAAATACAATTTGAAACCGTAATTTCAAGAAATGTGAAATCGATATTGAATCAATGGGGTAAAGTTGAAAAACTTGCTAGATGGTTTTGCATCTATAAAACAACCTATCAACGATGGCAGCCATTTTGAGCAAAAGTCTGGCGATCCTTCGATATACACAACAAAAAGTTTCAGGATGCATCCTCGAGTACTTGGAGCTCCATTGTTCGAGAACGTTCATCTGTCAATGTACAAACAATTAGTTTCGAATATTCTAATATCAATAAACATGATCTGAATAAATGACCTACACTGTGTATTAATTATTTCGGACGAAACTTGATTCGAAGGTCATCAAAAATCATTTAAAAATAAATATAATAATTTAAAATTACGACAATCCTGGATATGAGGTTTTGAAACAATTACTATCACGATAATCATTGACATGAAGGTTATCACAGTTTTAGTTCGTGTGATTATATGGATTAACCTCAGTTCCAAGAGAATACGAGCGAATGTCAAGTACGCCTTATCACTGACAGATGTACCAAGCGTTGGAATGATCTAAGTCGGCAAACTTTTTGTTATGCATAAAAACGGATATCAACAATTTTCCAACCTTATCAAAAAAGAATATTCTATCAAAACCTAATCTAACCACCAAGTTGAGAAGAGATAAATAAGGCAGACTGGTGTTACACCTCCCTCTTTCATCGATAAACAAATTGAAAGTTAAATGTCTTCAAAATCACCAAATAGAATTGACAATGGGTACGTTTACTCCTGTGAAGAAAATCCACGGAACACGAGCCTATCAAGTTTTATCTTTCGACAGTTCCAATTATCAAATCACAAAATCAAAGTCGTGGAGTTGAAAATGAGTATAGACTCGAGATACTCATCATAGAAAAAAACAACTTTTGCTTTCCTTAGACATTAAATAACAATGTAATATAGTAGCGTGACTCGATCTAGAAAAAAATCTACCGTTAAAACTTTCAGCATTTTTCGATTTTTATTTCTACAGTCCAATATGGCATCTCATTTTTGTATTACATATACAATTAATATTGTCGTTTATACTCTAAATAAATATTGCATACCAACTACAAATTTTTTTCGTTTTTGTATCATCATTATTATTATATACAAGGTGATGTTCTGGCGAACAACATGCTTCAGTTAAATAATAATTTAAAATATACAAAAAAATAATACTTTGAATTTACAATAAATATTTACTATCCCTTTCTTAAGTAATATCAAGTTTTTTTTGTTTATTTATAAAATTTACAGTCTTATTCGAAGATAATTGAATTTCTCAAATAAGTGATCTTTATAAATGGCTATTACCTATATTTCCTTACAATTTCAGACTGTCCAATTTCTTACACGCTTCGGACACTGAATCCGAGTTCTGGGGCAGGGGGGCATCCCCCGCTCCTATCTCGCTGAGTCCAGTTCCCGAACCCATGGTGCTCCTACGGATCGAACGTCTGTTCCTTCGAGCGGGTGCGAAACTCGACGGGCCCCCAGTGTGAACCTGCGGTGGTGCATGCATATCATAAATCGTGTTCACTACATTATTGCCCTCACTTTTAGGAAGGTTATTGTTCGTAAGGTCCGTTACAGACTCAGACTTGGCATTAGTCGAAGGCTTACTAGTAAAATTATTCGTTCTAGGTTTACCGGACGTTTTTCTATGATCGTACGACGACTGCTGATTGTTGTTGTAATAATTCCTACTGGGACGTACATTGTTAAACTGACCGTTCGGACTGACCACCCCGTTGTACCTTATGGTGTATCCGTGGTTGGTCAAAGGGGAGTAAGGGGCGGGCGGAGGCGTGTTCACGGCGGTACGGTGCTTATCCTCGTGGTTACGGTTCTCCTCTACGCCGCTGGCGGCCGAAGAGCTCGAATCGGTCCTCAGGCTGGACCTGTTGGAGAAATCGTTGTGACCTCGGTTACCGTACAACTTTCGACTGACCGGTTTCTTCGAGTAGCCGTTCAGCTGCGGTTTCGGATGATGTTTGAACTGGCCGTAATCGAACTGCGGCACCGGACCGTTAAAGGGGGCCTGATGGGGCCCGTTGAAGAACGGCGGGAAAGGTGAAGGAAAAGGGGGCTGAGAGCCCATCTGCGCATGTTGGTAGTTTATGGGAGGCGGGGGATAGTTGAGGGAAGGGAACGAGGCCTGCGGCAGGCCGTTTACAGCCGGGGCGTACAGCGTCGGATTCCCGGTGGGCGTCGGGGCGGGCAACGGCTTCTTCTTCCTACCGCCCTGCATGGCGTTGAAGTCTTTCTCGACGCTGTTATCGATCGACAGTAAAGACACGACGGGTGTGTTGGTTTGCCGCGTGGTGTCCGCCTCTGGTTGCTGGTGTTGTTGTTGTTGTTGATCGGCTACTGCTGTGTAAGGTGTGAAACGCGCAGACGTCGAAGACGACACGTGATTGGATGGTGCGATATTGTTTTGGTGGTGATCGCCAACCGGAGTTGTAGAGTCGCAAGGTGTGCCTCTGGCGTTGAACCTTGCGTCTACATCTTGTGGTAAGCATTGACCCATGTAGGGTTCCTGCGGCAAGACAAAGACAAAATCCTTAGTAATGATTCCAACAAAAATACAGAATTATTCAGACAATTACCAGTACATAGCAACAAATGACAAGTTCAGGATAAGTTCAAGTATTCCAGCAGTATATGTATAGTTCATATCTGGTATTGTTTTGTTTGGTTTGTGTTAGACTGATTCCGATCCAGCAAGTTGTCCGTTCTGCAGCCTAGAGAGGCTTATTGCTCCTCGGTCGGTCTCCTATTAGCTCTCCTCTTAGAATCCCCATGTTGTTCAGGTGCTTTCTCAGGGTACAGTGTCCAGTAAGTAGGTCAGTTATTGCCCTGAGTTTACTCCTACCCAGTAGTAAGACTTCTTTAGTTAACTTACTATGCTGTTGGCCAAAAGTTTTGCTCCAGTGCCAAGTGGGCTGCGCAAGGATAAATTTTTCAATGACTCCTTTCACAGCCAATTTCGTCACTCCTACTCCCGGCTCTGGCCCGAATAGCAAGTGAGCCCTCTGTAGCAAGTGCGTCAGCTCTTTCATTCCCTTCAACCCCTGTATGCCCCGGCACTCAGTCAGTATCTGGCAGTCAAGATTTCCAGGTGCTGTCGTCATTCCAGCACAAGCCTGGAGTTAATTCTCCAGCTCGCTATTGCCTCAAGTGCTGCCTGACTGTCCAAGAGAATTAGTATGTTCCTATTGGAATAGCCCACACGAGTATTCTCCACGACGAATGTCGTGATGGCTACCACGACACCATATGGAATATAGTGGTGCATTGCCCCAAGCAACATCGAAATGCTCACATTGGGTGCAACCCCATACACCCCAGCTCCAGAGCGTCCGCTCATCACTGTGAACCATTTTAGTTCAATGTGCGGTCTTTTCTCCACCTCCGCGGGGGGCTTTAGCCCCAGTTAGAACGAAGGTTCAAATTTGTGAGATACTGGACTCCAATCGCTCACCATGTAGGCCCTGCAGCCTGTAGGCCCCCAGCCTCGCTTCGGTCCTCACCTGAAGGTGCAAGGGAAGGAGTCGCACGGGAACCTCCATAGCCGCAGTTGGAGTATTTTTCATTCAATATTAACAACCTCAACTAATTAACAAGATTTCAGCAAAAAACAAAATAAAGCGAATCATGTATACATATATAAATATTACAGCAAAAGAATAACAAGCCACCATCAATATTACACTTTAAGAGGGCTGTTGCTCTTTATAGAAATACTGCTAAATCTCTTGAATTTTTCACTTCCTCAGAAAGACCATTAAAAGCTACAACAGCACGATAGTTAATTTTTGTCTGTCTTAGTTTTGTTGCCATTGGTGTTTTGATGTGTGTAATGTCACTGCGAGCAGTCGGCCTATTAAGGAACACTTAAATACACTGCGCAAAAAAATTTACGCACATTATGGAAATCTCAAATTTATTCTACAACTGAAGGTGTTCTCAATGATAATTATTTTTATCAGAATTATGCATGCATATGTTATCCACTTTCAACGTTCTTCGTCAATACAGATGTTTTTTCCCAGCAGGAATAAAAAAAGATGAGATTATCAGATTTTGAATGTATTGGCTCCATTCTGAAATCAGTTGTTCTCGATCAATTCTAGTGATCAATAGTTTTTGTTTCGTTTGATTTTCTACACTCGATCGCTATGCAACGCGAAACACGCAATTTGACCCAAGAGGAATGTGCCCAAGCGGTAGTTTTGCGAGAAGAAGGGTGGACATACACAAGAATTGCAGAAAGGTTTGGAGTTTCCCATACAAGTGTGTCCAGAATGTTGCAGCGATTCAGGGAGACAGGTATGAATGTCCGAAGACCACGGGTAACAACTGCCATTCAAGAACGTTACTTGAGAGTTTCTTCGTTGAGACAACGGTTTGCAACCGCTCGCCTCCTTCAAAATCAGCTTGAGCAGACTCATGGGGTGGAAATTAGCACTCAGACAATAAGAAATCGCCTCAGAGAATATGATTTAAGGCCTCGTGTCGCGGCAAGAGGCCCAGCTCTTACCCCAGCCCATCGAAGGGCGCGTTTGGATTTTGCGAGAGAGCATATCCATTGGGAAGAGGCTGATTGGGAAAGAGTTCTCCTCACAGATGAGTCTAGATTCTGCCTCTACCATTGTGATCGACGTTCCCTTGTATACAGACGTCCACATGAAAGATATGCTCAGTGCAATTTCCTGAATACTACTGGTTTCGGGGGAGGATCGATTATGGTATGGGGTGGAATATCTTTGACTGCTCGCACAGACCTAATGGTCGTTGATAATGGAGCTATGAATGCTGATAGGTATATAAGGAACATTCTTGAAGAGCATGTAGTGCCATTTGCCCCATACATTGGTGAAAATTTCATTTTTATGTACGATAATGCCAGACCCCATCGTGCGCGCATCGTTCAGGAGTACCTTGAAGAGGTTGAAGTCTCTCGAATGGAATGGCCAGCAAGAAGTCCAGCCTCAATTCGATTGAGCAGGTTTGGGACAACCTCAATAGAAGGCTGAGAACTTCAGAAAATCATCCAGCTACTCTTAATGACTTAGGAATCCATTTAAGAGAAATCTGGGAAGGATTAGATCAGAACATTTTAAGATCACTCATTTTGAGTATGAACCGTCGTTGCCGAGCTGTAATTAACGCAAGGGGTGGAAATACCAAGTATTAAATCACTTATCAGCATTCCAGTATTTTGAAAATTGTTTATTTCTCTTCTTTCACATAAGATTCGATGAAATCCTGAATTTTTCTTCCATGTAAAGTGTCTTGTTTCATCAAAACCTTCCCGAGAGAACATAAAAAATAAGTTATATAGTCAATGTAGAGTTAACTTTCATTAAAATTGAGATTTTCAGAATGTGCGTTACTTTTTTTGCGCAGTGTATATAACAAGTACCGAAATTTAGCCCTGCAGCAAAACATACTTGATCATCCTGCCGCTTCTTGAATCCATAATCTACCTGTATCATTATCTTTCCCACAGATAGTCCACGATAAGACTCTGAGACTATTTACATATAATAAAAATTCAAGCGTTGAAGGATCTGAACACAGATTCAATAGAATCTGGTTTTGGACCTAAGCATACTATTCAAATGATCGAAGGATATTACGTAGTTGCTTATACTTACTTCGGTGTAGTTGCCACAACTTTCAATGGGTTCTGTGTACACTGGTGGATGGTCCATGGGTCCATACATGGGCACATTATAGAAAACTGGTTCGGATGTGTAAGAGACCTGCTGATTGTAGCAGGGGGGACGCGGGGGACTACCGGACGGAGGCAGCGGGGGGCCCTGAGGTCCTGGACCTCCCTGGGCCCCGACCATATATTGGGTTGGGGCTCCATTGTTCGTATAGAAGCTGTATTCGTACTGTAATAGGTCAATTGACGAATGAAAATTATGGAACATCTTTGGGAGGGAGATCTCATGCACTTAATTCCTACATGTAAACGTTCAAGAAGCTGAGCAGCACATTTAACTCGGTTTGCATGATTTTCGGCGATAACTAACTAATTATGTTAGGAATATAATCACATCAAAGTATGCAAATTTTGGGAAGCAGAAACAATAATTTTATGTTTTCATATTTCAATTTCAGTTGATGAGAACTACTATCGATTCATGAGATGTTCCAACTAAGACGGTTTACTTCCATTACTTGTATCATCATAAATTTACAGAAAAATGTTTGATTAAACACTAAACAGTATACTGTTAATTAACTATACTAACTAACAAAGAAACTGCAACATCCAGAATGAGCTGTTTGAATTTCAAATTTTTTTTGGTAAAACAGATAGTATAGCAAGGAGTAAATGATTAAAATTTGGAGAAAAAACTCGTGAAGGCTTTTTCATGTAAACATTTTTTGTTACTTACATATTGTAGTCGTTTTTTGCGAATTTTTTTAATTTTACAACAAACCAGCTGTTCGAGGTGATCCAAAGTCGATGTTTAGTTGTTGTTAAAATGCCTAGAGCACGTGTACGCTGAATTAATTACCAACTAAGTGAATTTGAAAGAGGTCGACTCTTTGGTCTACGGGAGGCGGGGTTGTCTAACGAGAAATCGCTAACCGTACGAACAGAAATCCAACTACTGTTATGAGATGTTGTCAAGTGTGGTTTGATAATGCCCAAAATCGAAGAAGAATTAATAGGCACCGGACGTCGAAGGGGCACAAATGAAGTTTAAGATTGACGTCTAAGACTTATGGCTATTAGAGACCTATTTGTGACAACTCGATCTTTGGCCGTTGAATGGTTAGGAGAACAAGGCCATCCTGTAACTGTCCGAACGGTTTACCGCCGGATAAGGTCTTTTGGACTACAGCATTATCGACCCCATCTTGTGTTACCTCTGACGGTTGAGCATCGCCGGCAACGATTACAGTGGTGCAGAGAACGTCAACATTGGAATGTGGAGTGACATCAGGTCGTCTTTTCTGATGAATCTCGATTCTCCTTGGGTGCACATGATGGCCGAAGAAGGGTTAGACGACGTCGGGGAGAAAGACCGTGAACCTCAGTTTGATATTGAGCGTCATGTACACCGGACAGTAGGCGTTATGGTATGGGGTGCTAATGCACATGCAAGTAGGTCACCTTCATTCTTTATTCGAGGTAACATGACAGCGCTGCGTTACCTTCAAGAAATAGTGGAGCCATATGTTCTCCCTTACCTTAACCGGCTTGAGAATCCAATATTTCAGCAAGATTATGCTCGACCTCATATTTCGCCCATAGGGCATGTTTGGGACATCATGGGTAGAAGGCTTGGAAATTTACCCCAGCCCCCACAGAATTTGACGGCTCTGAGACATGAACTACAGGTAGCTTGGGATACTATCCCTCAAGAAGAAATCGATCATCTTATCCTTGCATCAATGCCAAGACGTGTTGGGGAGTGTATAGGTAATCGCGGTGGACAAACACATTATTAACAAATTTATTAAAAATAATTGCAAACCATTCTTTTTGGCGCTCTTGTTCCTCGGAACAGAGTGGACAAACACATTATTAACAAATTTATTGAAAAAAATTGAAAACCCTTCGTTTATTTTCTTCAAATTTCAATCATTTACTCCTTGCTAGACTATCTATGTTTTACCAAAAATAAAATAAAATGTAAACAGCTCCTTCTGGGTGTTGCAGTTTCTTTGTCAGTCAGTATATACAGGATGAGTCTTTGACCACTGCATTAATTTTAACCAAAGATTCCTCTCAACAAATGAAACACTTTTTTCATTTACCATTTTTCCAGATTCGGCTCAGGTAAAAAGTTACAAGCGTTTAAAGAGTTCACAATGTGCTAATACACTGCCGCATATAAATTATCTATGACATTGTTGGAGGACGAGAATGAGGCATGGTAACGTGGTTTACAGCTTGATTCGGGATTCCAACGCTCAGGGACGGATCCATAAAAGTAGTGAAATTTCTGGAGTTTTCCATTTTAAAACATTCAATGAAGAATATCTCGAAAACGGCGCGTTTAAGGAGAAATGATGAAGAATAATATAATGTTCTAATACGATGGAATATTCTTGAAATGACTCAAGAAAAACTTTATTTGCTTTCTTTATGCTAATTTCGTTTAGTTTTATGAATCCACGAGTTCATAACTATAAAACCAGTAGAAGTAGAAAATAACTAATATTTGGAAAATATTTTATTCGAAAAAAGGATGTCAAAGCTACAAAATAAAAACTGATTTTTTTTCAAAATTTCAACAGCCTGTATCTTTTTACCTGAGCTGAATTTGGAAAAATGTTAAATGAAAAAAGTGTTTCATTGGATGAGAGGAATCTTTGGTTAAAATTAATGCAGTGGTCAAAGACTCACCCTGTATATATACACTGAAGTATGCTGTTGCCCTTCTAAGTTCAATTTTTTTCTGTGTTGTCCTCGTAACTCCAAAACAATGAGTCTTACCTCGAAATCAAATGCTCAACATACAGGACGACCAATTTCTATTTAAATAGTTTCTTCATGAGCCTATAACAATGCTTACTCAAGTAACCGCTTTAGGTAGAACACCGGTTATAGGCAAAATCGACTATTATGCGGACCTATGCATGACTGCTAACATTAAATCATGCATAAAAATATATTAACAAGGCACAATTCTGGGCGAAAAGAAAATTCACAACATCAAAGTGCGACGTTTGGAAATGGCAGAAGGGAGTACACGGATCGTATGAAAATCTCCCATGTAAGGTTTTGTACACTGTGACAACACTGTCTTCCCAACATTACAGAGTCTTGCCATAGCCATCTTTATATACAAGCCCGGAACATGGAGGTCTCGAGATGCTCACTTTATGTTATGACCTAGTCGGTATGTTTTCAAGGGTTTGTGTCGGTCGTATTATAATATATTTCAATAAATTGTTTCTATTCTATTCTTTGATTACATAGTGTACAATAAATTCTCTAATTGGGGTGAGTACTTTAAGAGAACAGGTTGAGATTAATTGAAAATGTATTCCTTCCTATAACAACCAGATCTAATATTATAATATAAAGGGTTTTCCAATAAGAGGTGTTATATTCAAAGAAAAATGCCATTTTTCAATATAAATGATCGGATGTTTATTTCATTATAAAGAAGAAGTTATGCCGTTAATAGTGGAAAATAACATCAGGCAAATGACCACCACGACCACGCTTACAGGACCATATCATTTCAATGAAATTTTCCATAACCAAATCACAAAGTGGCTGCTCTATGTCCTCGATAGCCTCACGAATGGCCAATTGTGATCACCTCCTCGGTCCGGAAACTTTTCCCGCAAAAGATCAATGGTTTCGTTGCTTGCTTGGCACGTAGCGCTGTCTTGTTGAAAGTAAACGTTGTCCAGATCAATACCATCCAATTCCGGCCATAAAAAAATCATTAATCATCTCTCGATAGCGCAATCCATTCACCGTAACTGTTGCTCCAGCCTCATTTTCGAAAAAGTAAGGTCCAATGACTCCGCCGGACCATAAACCGCACCAAACAGTCACACGTTGAGGATAGAGAGGCTTTTCAACAATAACTCTTGGGTTTTCCGAGCCCCAGATGCGACAATTTTGCTTGTTGACGAAGCCACCGAGGTGGAAATGGGCCTCATCACTCAAGATGATTTTTCGATGGAATTCCGGATCATTTTCATGCATTTCAACGACCCAATCAGCAAAGACACGACATTGTTGATGATCGGCCGGCTTGAGTTCTTGTGTTAACTGAACTTTATGAGCCTTAAGACCCAAATCTTTATGCAAAATACGGTGTAATGACGTTTGTGGAATGCCTAATTCCAAAGAACGACGAGGAATGGACAAACCTGGGTTTACTTTAACACTTTCGGCTACAGCAGCAATATTCTCGGCTGTTCTTGAGCGACGTGCACGGGTTTTATTCTTCACATAACTAACTTGTCCCAACAGCTCGAATTTTTCCACCAATTTCTTTATTGTGGTCCGACAAGGTGCTTCACGACGAACCAAAAATGTTCTAGTTTTAAGAACCGTCTCTGCCAAATTTTCACCCTTTTTATAGTGAATTTTAATAATTTCAATGCGTTGTTGGAGCGTGTATCATTCCATTTTTATTAATGGCGTAGTTCCTACTTGTCAAATGTCAAAAAATGACAGCTTCAAAAGTGACATCTACCGAATTATCGGGCTATTCAAAATAACACCTCATATTGGAAAACCCTTTATCAGATATATGGTAACAGCAATTCAGCAATAATGATTCATCTTCGAGAATTAAAAATTATGCTATCGGTTTTCCAAAAAATGAAGAGTTGGAGAATTTATTAGTTAAGGTTTAATTTTTCTTCTACCTCTTTATAGCGCAGTTTTCGAGGAACATTTCAGTGTAATTAAAGCAACGAGATAATGGGCATGCGGTCGGACGTATCTAAAACCAGAACCCACACAGAGTGGCCCTACCGAGTCGTCTCTGAGACCCTACTGCTTGAGGGTCCCTGCTGGTTCACAGATGGCTCCGCTACCACTCAAGGGGTGGGAGCGGGAGTCAGCGGTTGTAGAATTGCTTGGGGTGAATCCATCAGCCTGGGTAGTTTTGCGACTGTCTTTCAAGCAGAAATTGTCGCCATTGATCACAGTGCGAAGCTCATACTTGAGAAAGGTTGGGATCACGGATCAATCAAGATCCTATCGGATAGCCAAGCTGCCTTGAAGGCCTTGACTTCATACAACTGCAAATGCCTGCTTGTGCAGGATTGCCGGACCACACTCGCTGAACTTGGAGGGCGCTGCAGGCTGCAGCTCTTGTGGCCACTCGGGCATAATGGGTAATGAGATGGCGGACTCATTGGCGGCACGGGGGGCTTCCATGGGGCTCATTGGACCTTAACCGGCCTATGGTATCTCTCTCAGAGCAGCGGCGAAGGAAAATAACAGATGGGTGGACCAAAAGGTCCAAGAAATCTGGAGCAGCATACCTGGACACAGACATGCTCACTCAACAATTACTGGCCAATCCTCTGAAAGAGCCAGAAAATGGCTCAAGTTCTCTAGGGTAGACCTGAGAATCCTCAATACGCTGGGGTTGACTGAGGACTCCGAGTCCAGACTATGCCTGGAGGACGAGGAGTCTATCGAACACATCATGTGTGACTGCCCCGCTGGGGACAGGATCAGATTGGAGGAAATAGGAGTCCACAAACTGACACTGAGGGAACTGGACAAGTTCTCACCCACCTGACTCATATCCCTCATCAAGAGACTTGAGCTTGCGGGTGAAGTATAGATAATATACTATAGGTGTGCCACAATAGACCGATTGGTCGCAGTGGAGGGGCGGGTTTCGTCTGCCCAGCACAATAATAATAATAAAAGCAATGAAAGCATAAAAATCATGTCTGCTTTTCCGGTTCTCCAGAAAATGAAGAGTTGAAGAATTTATAGGTTAAGGCTATATTTTTCTTTTACCTCTTCTTATCACAGTTTGCCAGAAACATTTCAAGGACTTCTTCAATGTAATAGCTAAAGGTAAGTGTACATGTACAACTAGATTGAACATATTTATTATTACGACACCCAAGGATTATCTCAAATTTACTAAAATACCTTTCATAACTAGTCTAGAAGCGATCCGAACATTTTTAGGTGGTTCTTGCTGAACAATGAATTGAATAACAACTACCCACCTACTTGTACTTTATCTCAACATTATTGTGCTTAATGAAATGGAGTTATTCAATTTATTGACAAAGTCTGGTCTCATATCGTTTATTCTCCCAGGGTTTCGGAAAAAATAACTAATTCAACGTCTCCAAGAGACGATAAATTGCGACGTTGTCAGGCCGTGTTCCAGGCTATCTCTATAGACGGCTGTGGTATTTTCGGACTACAGTATTTTGAAAATCACATGATATTTGAAACTGTTCGATATTACTTCCTTCTGACAAATATTATAAAAATTAATAAAAATGTGCAACACTGCATCTAGACAACAGAGACCTTAAGAAAGGGATGGTGGATGGGGCCGGACGCCCTCAGTACTGCAGGCTGTCCAGCAACACGTAGGCGGGCTGAGTCACAGGGTAGATGCCCTCCGAAATGTAGTTGCTGGACTGATTACACACTGTTATACTCTAATATGGATACGGTAACACTTATACCCCTATTACGCTATGCCTTTTTCGTGCCTATTTGTCAGCCTGACTGACTGCGCCTGAAATTTCGAAGAAATACGCAAGCGCCCGGGGCTATTTTGTAGACTGTTTCAGGCTTGATAATAAATAGAACTGGTTCTATTTGTTCCCCTCTGAATCGTGGGGATTTCAAGCCTTTTTTTCGAAATGTCATATCTACCAACACAATATTTATCTGTCTGACTTGGCGTCTTAACATAACCTAGTTTATCCTTTGAATAGCAGCCTTCTTAAATTCAATAATAAATGTATGTTTTTTACTCTGAGGACGTAAACTAAACTTACGAGGGCCAGATAATCTGTGATGGCTAGCTCCGAGTGATACGAAGTTTTCACCTGTAGCCTAGTATCGCAAAGTAATCATTAATTTCGTGTTTGGAGAAATGCTTTCTGGAATTACAGCGTCTTTTTTCTGTATGTCAATTTGCACTCTATGTAGTAGCATATTAAACGTTTCTTCAGACATTCTTAAAACACTATGGTATTGCTTTAAAACTAAACAAACAAAACAAGAACTTGAGGTAGGTAAATACGTGAATTTCTTCAATGTTTGCAGCTCTGAAATTACTGCCTGAAAAAAGGGCGGTGTAATAGTGCCACTCATTCGGGGGGAAATTCAATCAACTAATAGCCATGAAAATAGGCGCAAATATAGACATGAAAAAGGCATAGTCTAATAAGGATATTAGGGATGGAGAAATCATGTTTTAAGCCGAGTTCGACCATTCAATATTGGATACCTATTGGTGTGTGTGTGTATAAAAATATAATTTTATGTTGGGTAAACATACTGGTAACACAGGCCACCAGTCGAGGTTTATGTGGATTTTATTAACTTATTTTGAACACAAAAGTAAGAGGATATCTGAAATTAAGGAAGAGTTCGTAGTTGACCCCCATAAAGGACTCGAAAGGTTCCTGATCTGGGAAAACCGTATTTGAAAAGAATATGGGTTTCCAACATCTCAGTGTTTGGTACCCCCTGCTCAAATAATAGACCTTGAATCGCGACTAAAGTTTTGTGCTCAGGAAATGAGAATAAGTGAATATAAACCACAAAATCTGCCGTTACCACTAGCTCTTTGAAAAGAACCGTTAAAGAGCAAAAAAATTAAAAGATATACATTAGTACAAAATTAATATTTGGATTGAATTGAATGTAACTTATGAACTGAAGTGTCTCATTTTTAATTGCCTTTAATAACATTAATGATCAAAAGAATTTAACCAACATTAATTTGACCGACAGTTATTTCATATTATTAATAACTCAGACCTCATTAACAAGGAATAATCATCTAAAATTCTGGAACAAAGATAACGTAATGGTTCTATCATTGAGCAACAAAATGTTGATACATATTCTAGTTCAATAATTACTGGCTACAAAATCGAAATTATCACAGAATGGGAGCTAACATGGGAACATTTCGAAGATTAATTATACACTTAAAAGAAAAATCTATTGTGCTAAGTTAGGGAATTTTAAATGTTTGTTTCTAAAAGATGCTAGAAAATGACTATTCGGTAATATAGAAGATAACTCTAGTTAACACATGGTCGAACTGCTTTTACTGACAAATAACAAATTTAATCTACAGATTTAAATAAGAATTGCGCAGATTGTACTTCATGTTTGTTATCCTTCAATGTATGTTATTTCGAAAAGGACAATCGTAATAAAGAATCACAATAATTAATTATCAAACAGTTGTACTCTGATAAGAAAATTAGCATAGTTCGTGTCATAAAACTCACCGGCATTGCCATGGGGTACTGCTGGGGCATGTAGATAGTTTGTGCAGGAAACATCATCGAAGGATAGGTCGCCGCCTGTGGTGGACCGGTCTGGGTCGGATATACGGGGGGTGCTGAAGCAAAATTGAATAATCAGTCGATAATGTCAAGATGATGAAGGCTTCCCGAGGACGAAACGTCGCCATCACAACTACGTTGACAAATAAAGATTATAAGTTACTTACAATTGTTCATTGAGCCGTATTCATAAAAATAAGGTTATGCTTATACTTGCAGAAAATGAAGGGAATCCTTCAGCTCACATTCATAATATTTCGAGTGAAACCTTATACTTATAGAGTAGGGGCATATCCTCTACAAAAAAGTATTTGGTTATTCATAAACGTTTCCTTTTACTTTAAATAAAAAGCATATCCTTCAATAATTTTGAGTGTGGTCAGTAGCAGACTCACCGCCGTATTCACAAAGCATTCAAGCATTCAATCTCCTTTAAGTCCTAACTGAGGTCCACAGTTAAGGATAAATAAGAATCACAACCTCAGTTAACGTAAAAATTAACTTGAAACAGGCCTATTTCACCACCGTTAAATACGTTAACTGATGTTGCGATTCTTATTTATCCTTAACTGATGACCTCAGTTAGGACTTAACGGAGATCTAATGCTTAGTGAATACGGCGGTCTCGGTCGTGTAGTAACATGTTTATATAACGCATTTTTATAAACAAGGGTACATTTGTAGTTCAGATAGAATCTTATTACATATTTTGATCTGGAATTTGTTGGATTACAAGGTAATTTTTTTCGAAGAATTACGGACTATAGGGGGTCTTGGGCTCTATAGTATAAGTACTTTATATTCCGACAAATTCGATAGTCCGAGACTGCCTTGCAAAACGTTTGTCGGACTACCGGGGGTCCACTGTACAATAAATAAACAAACCATAGTGAATAGGTTGGAACCTGCCGCGGCACATACAAACCAACATCCCTTTACTTATTCTTGGAGGATATTCTTGCAAGTATGAGGTGATCATTATGAATACGAAACAAACAGACAAATTATATCTCCGAAAGTATCGGTTTCTCAGAGTTGGGAATTATATCAATGTATTCATATGATAGAACTGCATCCTAAAGGAAATTCAATTCAAATAATAGTTTATTTATCAAGATTAAATGAGCAATCATGAGAATGAGAAAAGCACCATGGAAGAAATCAAATTAAATCTGGCCAATTTTGCCCAATAACGAACTTAACCGAGATATTCATCTCCCTAAACTACTCTGAAAATTTCAACTACCTACCTCATTCCGTTCGAGAGTTATATCTATGTCTATGGATGAAAAGCAGTCTCACTACTCTCAGATCTCTTACTTCATGTTCAGTTCCGAAATGTAAGAATTTTCTGAGAAAAAAACTAATTTCGGAGCAAACAACTGAGATTTTTCTCACTTCGCTCACAATTCTTCGATTGATTAGATAATCTGTCAGGAACATCATTTGACATTATGACAATTCATATTCATACATAGAATAATATCATTCTGTGACAACGTTGAAATACGATTTATTATTGAAATTTTGAAAAATCATATCTCCGAAAGTATTAGCTTGTTAGAGTTAAAAATGATATGAATGGATTCTTATGATAAAACCTCTTATTAAAAAAAATTTAATTTGGAATTTGTTTCGTAAAAAAAAAAAATTTTTTTTGTTACTCCGAAACCATCTGTCCGATTTTGCCCAATAACGAACTTAGCCGAGATATTTATCCCCCAAACCTACTCTGAAAATTTCAACTCTCTAGCTCATTCCGTTCGAGAGTTATCGTGCCTACGGCCGGCCGGACCGGCCGGCCGAACCGGCCGGACAGAATGAATTCCGACCACGGATTCTTGATCAGTGAGTCGAACCAAATCGTTTAAGACCATTTTCATCGAAAAATTCGAAAATTACAGACATTTGGGCAAATTGATAAGCACTCAGTTCCGAGGAACTAGAGCGCCAAAAGAGGAAGTACTTTTACTCTTACCTTTTTCTTCAACTGAAAACCTTATACTTTCACCTTATTCTTACAAGGATATCCTTCAGTTTAATGAATACGGCTCAATGTTTGTTACTTTATATTATAAAGAATATTTCACATTTCGGCAAAACCTCAAATCTTCGGTACCCTATTATATCTGGACAACAAGCCCTGTGGACAGGAGCTTTCTGGCGCTCTAGTTCAAACAGACAAATTATATCTCCGAAAGTATTGGTTTCTCAGAGTTGGGAATTATATCAATGTATTCAAATGACAGAACTGCATCATAAAGGAAGTTCAATTCAAATGATAGTTTATTTATCAAGATTAAATGAGCAATCATGAGAATGAGAACTGCACCATGGAAGAAATCAAATTAAATCTGGCCAATTTTGCCCGATAACGAACTTAACCTAGATATTCATCTCCCTAACCTACTCTGAAAATTTCAACTACCTAGCTCATTCCGTTCGAGAGTTATATCTATGTCTTTGGATGAAAAGCTGTCTCACTACTCTCAGATCTCTTACTTCATGTTCCGTTCCGAAATGTAAGACTTTTCTGAGAAAAACTAATTTCGGAGCAAACAACTGAGATTTTTCTCACTTCGCTCACAATTCTTCGATTCATTAGATAATGACATGTCTCAGGAAAATAAACTGACATTATGACAATTCATACATAGAATAATTATATCATTGTGTGACAACGTTGAAATACGATTTATTATTGAAATTTTGAAAAATCATATCTCCGAAAGTATTAGCTTGTTAGAGTTAATAATGATATCATTGGATTCTTATGGTAAAACTGCTTATTGAAAAAAATTTAATTTTGAATTTGTTTTGTAAAAAAAAAATTTTTTTTTGTTACTCCGAAACCATCTGTCCGATTGTGCCCAATAACGAACATAGCCGAGATATTTATCTCCCAAACCTACTCTGAAAATTTCAACTGTCTAGCTCATTCCGTTCGAGAGGTATCGTGCCTACGGCCGGACCGGCCGGACAGAATGATTTTTGACCACGGATTCTTGATCAGTGAGTCGAACCAAATCGTTTAAGACCATTTTCATCGAAAAATTCCAAAATTACAGACATTTGGGCAAATTGATAAGCACTCAGTTCCGAGGAACTAGAGCGCCAAAAAATCAATCAACTTTCTACCAAACATAAGTATGTGGGTCCCAATTCCTAAATTGTTACTAAATATAGATTTAAAATAATCTTTTAGACAAACTTCTATTGCCTCATAAAAATGACATGGCCTAATCGAATTAATATTTCAATATTTTGCTTATATCCTCACGAATATACAGGGTTTCCCACTAGTGCCACAGCGGACGATATAAGCGTAACGGTCAAAGTTTGGCAAAATCTGATCGAGTTAGAATGAAGATTCTAAATTATTCATACTAATCTTAGCCTCACTGTATTTTCAAACGAACCGAATTCCGTTAAACAGTATACGAACTAGAGTTAACCGATTGAGAATACATAAAATGGGAGACTTACGTTGGTAAACAGGCTGCTGAGTGTTAGGATCCCCCGGAACAGGTGCACTGGGAGGTGCATAGTAGCCTACACTGCCTTGGAAATAAGGCATCGTCGGAGGCAAAAAATATTGTGGATTGCCCACAGCTACGGTTGTAGGGCTCGATCCATCAAACGCTCTGTTGAAGTTGAAGGGCTGCGGGAAAGATAACTATTATCGGTTAAACGCATCTTATACAGAGACCACTTCAAGGAAGTCAACCTAGATCAGAGTCGTTCCGAAGGGAAACAGAGATTTTCAGAACGAATTGTTCGCAACTTACTTGCTTTTTGACAGCTGGCGCTATATTCAGTTTACGTTCTCTCAAGACAATGTTGTCGGCCTCTCTTAGAGGCCTCTGGGCGTCGTCTTCGCTTTCAAACGTTATGAAACCGTATCCCTTGGATACGCCAGCTCTGTCCTGTATAATCTTAGCCGCCTTCACGGTGCCGTAGGTGCTGAACAGCTGCAGCAGCTCACCTTCGGTGGTATTGGCCGAGATGCCCCCCACGAATATCCGGTTCGGAACCAAGGTACCTGTAACGAGAGTCGAATTTCGCATCTGACAATAATCTATCAAATGCCACCAATATCTTGTTATAAAAAAAACTGGTTCAAGCCCTGTGGACAGAAGCTTTGGCGCTCTTGTTCAAACTTTGACAAATCATATCTTTGAAAGTATTGGTAAGAGTTGGGAATTATATCAATGGATTCTTATGATATAACTTCATAATAGCAGAATTTAAATTCAAACATCATAAAAGAATTCAAATTCAACAAGAGGGCCAAAAATTATTAATCCAAAAGCAATAGACCAATTCTACCCAACAACGAACTCATCCGAGATATTCGTTCCTCAATTCTATGATGAACGATAATTTTTGATGCTTGTATGTAATTTAAATTATATGGCGGTAAATAGCTCACATTTCGCCCCTACAAAAGTTTGTATGTTTATATTCATATCAAAGTAAAAATAAAAAGTAGTAAAAAAAGTTTGTTTTGTTTCTGCTCCTATTACACAAAATTTCCACAACCCAAAACATAATTAGATAGATACCATTGATAGATGATATATCTAAAGGGCTTTTCATCAAGAGCTTGATAACTTCAAATTAAAATGAAACATACAAAAATTGCTGGATTGTTTTTTTTTATTAAATAAATTCAATGCCATTTATTATTTGAAATTGATTCCTGCAGCAAATATACACCCAATATTATTTTTCCAATTTCAAGTAGAAAAATCAATTGAATATACATAATAATCATTCAAATCGAATCAATTAATTAAAATTTGACTGATATCAGCAAAAATCCAAATCACCTATCTACACAATTTTGAATTGACAGTTCGATTCATTTCCTGTAAGTGCAAACAAAACAAATATCCTTCTTTATCAAACCGTACAATGAGTCATTCATTGAACAGATTAAATAATATTAGCTCCTATAAACAGAACCAATGAGATATTAATAAATTGTCTTTCGTTGTTACTGTTATCACATGAATAAACACATCCAGCCCATATGTTACTACTAGATTAGGAGTAGTAACAAAAACAATGAAGCAGATATCTCATTGAATTTTAACGCAACACAGAATGATCGTAAATATTAACCCCCGAAAATAAATGTCAAACTATGTATAACCAATGTTGAAATATGATATACGTATAACAATTTTCTGATCCCAAATATTGAATGACATATGATGACAATGAATATATCTACAAAAAGCCTGTGTTCTATGAAGAATACATTATAATACAATACATAAAATAGCAAATACTTACCATACTTTGGAGCATTGTTATTTGGGGGTGGTGAATTGTGTATTACAGCTTGAGCATTGCCATTTGAAGTTGTGACTGGCGTACTTGCAGGAGTATTCGCAATGGAGCTATTAGAACTTTTCTTACCGTTAGGCTGAATGGGCACCGACATGTTTCAAATTTTAAATATCAAGTCCACTTAAGAAAACTACCTGTAAAAGATACCTGAAGTTATATGCCATTTCTTGTCATGCATAACAGGGAGTATCTTGATCCATCAAATATTAAAACAGTATTTTAACAAGATATGAATTGTATCTGCTGCAAAATAAGCCTTTATCAAAAAGTGTCAGTAAATAATCCAAAATAAAAACAGTAGCCAAGCAATCCAAACAAGCGGATTTAGTGGGGAAACAAAAAAATCCCCTATGGTATGACCTACTTTTGAGACTAATTCGGCCTATTTTCAATTCGACTTTCTCGCAAATACATCTTCAGATGAATAAATCTAGGTACAAATACTTTATTCAATAAACAAAGCAGTTACCTTTCTCTTTCACCTTTTCTTCGCTAGCTGATAATAATAAATAACTAAGAATAGTCAACTATATTTGCACTATACACATTAGAGATCTTCTTGAATTAAGTAAAAACTAAACCCCTATTTCTTTTAACAGAGACATACAACATTACTTGGATTTCATTTAATTCTCGACAAGAAATCCAAGAAATGTTGATGCCAATAGTTGGATTGACAAAAATCACCACTGCAGTCAAAATGCAGAGGTTTGGCGAACAACGAGAACTCTGTAATTGCAATTAAATTGAACACAAAAATGATTCAAATACTTACTTCAAAAGATTTTAACGATAGTTTATTAAGATTCATGAGTGAATTTGGGTAAAATAACACACAAAACTATGAAAAACTAACGAAGTTTGCACTACAAAACGGAACCATCGAAAATGGCGACGACCAATGAAATTATAGAACTAGCTATGCTGGGTTGTCATATTTTTGCAAGTTATTCGAAATTGCCCGAAGACGGTTAACGTGACAGTGTTGTCATATTTCCATAATCGAACCGGGAATATAAATCTATATAATTTAAAGACATTTTAACATAAACATATTACATTCATCAAAATGGTATCAATAGAAAATGAATTGTGTAGTTTTATGTAGAAATCTCCATGTTTCCATGAATCACTTATAATACAATTAGATAAACTTCAATTCAATTATCAGCGATTCCCATTTCAATATTGAATGAATTTGAGAATAATATCAAAATTAGACATAAACCGAAATTCAATCCAATATAGAACATGAAATATCATTTATTTCAAACATCAAATAAAGTTGTGGATATAAATACCTAGCAAGTTCTCACCTAAGTTTCGAAAGTCGGCTGAAATTCTTTATAATTTCTCTATTTAAATCACTGGACAGGTTCCTTAAAGTATAATACTAGTTAAAATACTTAAAAAGCATTTTAAAATGGTAAAATTGAACAGAACTTCAACAGAAAACGTTAAACTTTTTCAAAAAACAATTTCAACTGTCAAGTTCTGAATTGTATAGCACACACTAGATATTTTCGAAGCACACAAAATAATGCGTTATATATATTTATTTACTTTGCCTACTAAAGCACTGCGCAAAGTAGGCTTTGCTGATTGAAGGGTACTTAAATATTTTTTCTATGGCATCCATAATAAAATTGCACATACATTCATAGAAAAATGGAAATTAATTTTTTTTTATTTTACCATAGATTATTGGTCTTGTTACAAAATCAATTGATTTTTAACTTCATGGAATCTATAATACATTTATCACGTCCAGCACGATCATTTGAACCAAGATGGAATAATTTATTTGAGTTCCATATTATAATAAGAATTTTTCAAATATCTCCCACCACAGAAAATTAAAAAATTATGATATGGAAGGGTAATAATCACGGACCTTCGCGTTTGATTGAATTCTGTGCTAATTTTCTTCGTTTTTATTTTTTGAAGTAAAGTGTTCTATGACTCCCTTGTGCCAAATTCAAAAATTACTTTATAAATGATTGATGAATTTTTAGCTTCCATGTTTCATTTTATTATAGTATATCATGCTGTTAATATGAAAAAGTTTTCATTTTTGGATTCAGAAACAAACTCCAATATCTATGACAAAACTTTCTTTCACATGATAGTTACTGAATGAAGTTTTCGTTTCAAAAAACCTATATACCTCAGAATAATAAGTACCTATATTGAGTATGCAGAAGATTTCATCCAAATCTAAACAAGCTGAAAATTTTCCAAAAACTGTCTTCCTGGATGTACTCAGCATTTTTCCTGGAGTTTAGGCAATAAAAATGAGGAACCATCAAAATATTGTATTTCAAAAATAGTTTTCTCTTAAACAACAATCAAATATTACAAAAACTGGAATAATGAACATTTTCAACATCATTTACTTACAATACAATACCAAACTAATAGTAACATAAATTGTAAATTAAAATCAGATCTAACAATTTTCTTATCCAACTTAATTAGGACGATGAATCAAGCTAATTTCGATGCAAACATTTTAAAATTCTCTAAATACAGTAGGTCATGGCGTAATTATTATATTTAAACATTTTCACACGAATGATCACATCAAATGCTTTTCTAATACTCGAAATTCGGGAATGTTAAAAACAAATATTTCATGATGTTCAGTAGAATGAAACAATACTAAAAATATTTTACAAAACTAAGGATCCTGAGAAGAGTAAACTTTGTCCAAGGACGATATATTTATAAAAAGTGATTCAAAATGGATAATTATATTAACAAGGAACTATTATACATGATATTTCCCCAAAATAAATCAACATCTTTTCAACTAAAGTGACAAGTTATGTGGCAAAAAGTTCACTATTCAATAAACAAACTAATTGAGTCTATAGTATTCAGTTTCAACGATGTGATGTATTCAATTAAAATTTCACAAAGTTATCATTCCAAAATTATTTTTTTTTCACCGAGTTCAAAACGTTGTTTCTTCAAGGAATATTAGACTATTAACAATGGTAGTACGGGAACTTGAGAATTTACCTTAGCAGAATATTCGTAATAATAAATCCTTTAAATCGCCATCAGCTTAAGAATTTTCTCAAATACAGTCGTGGTATTCGATCACTGTATGACTGTAGGAAAATTGTGACCAAATCACTTGTAATACATATCTACAAACAGTTACCAAGTGTTTCAATCGAGTAAAGATTCAAAGCTTAAATTAAGTGAATATCAATTATTGGAATGACATATTATGCTGAACAATCTATCTTATTGTACTGGAAATTTATTCACTTTTGGAGCAGAAACAAGTATTTTTACAATGAAAAACTTATCAATACCGGCGTAATATAAGAAGAGCCACTATTGTACCATTACCAATCCTTAAGATGGCAAGTTTCTTATCGTCACAAACTTTGGATGAGTCTTCGTCAAAACCGTATCAAAATACTTATTCTGCCCTCTCTGAATTTCCCCAAGAATCAACCACTCCAGCACCTCAACACACAATCTCTTATTACTAACGTAGTCATCAAATATCTAGTAAACACAAACCAAGCGTAACGAAAACAATAAATTAAAAAACAAAGATAAAGTGATTTAAAAGTATTGAAATTAAAGAAACCTAGCTATCTGGTCAGACGTTTCAAATTTCTCTTACTCTGCTTCGAACATGCTAGAATTCTAACTTTAGGGGGACTGGGCGGCTCAAAGTCCTGTATCCTCTCGTTCTCCAGGGCGATCACAGGGGTGGTAATGAGGTAGGCTCTCTTCTTCAGGGGTGCTGATGGTGGAACCACGTCGTTGAATAGATGAAAAACTTGCGTTTTAGGCCTAATGCTCTTCAGCTTCTGGAGGAGATTTCTCTTGACGCTGACAGGCTGGAGAAGAATGACATATTGTTAAATTGGACTTTAGGGGATTGAGTGCTCACATGGTTGTCAGCTAATTACAATATATTGGATTGAATCTGGATACTTTTGAGAGGAAGTACTTGGAATCATTCTCTGAATGTTCAGAGATGATTTATCAAATAAATATGTGTTAAGTTATTCTTTATATGATGGAAATAGCCAGTTGAAGGTGGAACATTCCTCAAAGTTTTGTGGGATATATCTAAGACAGATTCCAACTTCTGAATTCTACCCACAGCCCACTATAGAGATAGCCTGGAACACAGTCTGACAACGCTGCAATTAATCGTCTCTTAGAGGCATACTCCTTCAATGCGGTAGCGCTGGATTTTGATGAAATTTCGACTATTTCATCATTTTTCAAATGATTTACTGTCGAAAAATGATGAGGACTACAATAATCTTATTTATGAGGAATACTTACCGATAAAACAGTTTAAAATAATGTAATTACGAGATGAAGTGTTGTGATTTTGGACACTTTGGGATTAAAAAAAAAAAACTAGAAGAGAGCACGGATTTTCAACTTCAGATTCGTTATCTACAACCCAAAATTAGCAAGTGTGTGAATTGTCAGGACGATTAGACAGTTATTTATGGGATGTTCTAGACAATTACCAAAAAATTATAAACTTGAATGAAATTCTCAGAATAAAAATATATTCCCAAACACAACTATTATATCAGACTATAATAAGGTAGGCTAATGAAAATTGTGATAATCATCTTAGAGTTTGTCTTGTTTTGGTTCTTACTATAATGGTAAGTTTCTGCTATCTACAAATGTTTCTGTTTATTTTCCATTCGGTGGACAATAACATTGTAATTCGTATTTTCTACAAAATTTTTCAAAAGTTAATTTGCGAAAACAGAACAAGGTGAATTTAGAATGATTTATTAATGTAAACCACAACTACAAGTCTATGTGAATTCAGAATATCAATTCAATGCTACAAAGATTAAATTCACATAAAATTATTTTTTGATCTGAACTGTGTAAAAATGTCGATAAAACAAATTGATAAATTCCGAATCTGAATCCCCATTAATTATATTTCTGTAGCGGGAAATGTTTACTTATTGATCTGAGATTGAGACCATCTGCTCGGGTAAAGGTAAGATCAAAAGGAAGAATCCATTTCAAATCACTGAAGAAAATCTGAACATTTTTAATGAATAATTTAAGATGAATAATAAGGTCCTTATTGATTTCAACTGAAGTATCTACAGATGCAGACTTTTGGAAATTGAATACATATATATATAATTCTTTGAGCTTCTTGAACTCCTATTCAGATGTATCAATTTTTGTTGAAAAATTATTAGAAAGGTCATCAAAATGTTTTATAAAATCGGAAGAAATGAAAGTTCTATTCCACCCATATTTCTAATCCATCTTGTTGTCTATAGTCTGAACTGAAATGTACTCATCTCCAATAAGTAGAAATAATCCAAAGGAAATTTCACTATTTACACACTGCAGATTAATCACAGAACATATAAATATCCGACCATATTTATCACTGCATTGCATAAATTCACATTTGTCACCATTAAACACAAAAAATACGACGAAATGCCCGCGAAAAACAATAATGGTTAACTCCAGAATCAGAATTAATCGTCCATTTTTACAATAACAAACGAACAAACGTTCGACTGACGTACGTCTCTGAGCGGTGTTGCCATTTTATCATCTTCCAGGCTAGTAAATATAGTGGGTTGTGATTCTACCCAAGAGACCAAACAAGCTGTTGTTATAGCAAGATACATCACACGAAATAGTCAACTTACTTTAGGTGAATATTCATTTTCCGAAATGAATCCAGAGGACTCTTCGAACATCCTACTGTTCCTAGGGCTGTGGATGATGGAATAAAGATGACTAGATGATTCATCATTGTAGCGACTAATAGAGCGATCACTATTGCTCATATCTGACAGCCCACTCCTTGAACTGTTCTTGACTAAGGCCGAAGATTGACAACTGCAAAAAGGGAAGGAAAAATTATTCCAAATTTTTTGAGAAGAATATTTCGAATGTACCTATCGTAAAAATCCTCTGGCCCTGTTTCGGAGAAACTGAGACATTTTTGACAATAGATATAGCCACAGGACGCTAAATTCTGACATTGCCCAATTGAATTTTCAACTATGCTTGGTTTCTCACATCTCGGACATTTTGTGAGACTTTGATCACAACTTAAGAGCCTGCCGATCTGAAATCAAATTGAATAATTTTATTCAATGAATTATCAAAATTCTACAAACAACTTGAAATTTCATTCACTTGCATCGCCTAATTTTGAATAATTAATTCTTCAAAGATAATACCAGTTTGGCATTGTTGGAATAGATTGAATATTATTAAGTTCCTTTCAATACCTTGCAATCATAACAGAGGTTAGAAGTGGATGTAAACAATTTTGGTTTAAATATTAATAAGTTCCTTTTAATACCTTGCAATCATAACATAGGTTAAAAACGGATATAAACAATTTTGGTGTAGTTTTTTTATAAAAAGCAAGTTGTTTTGCTCAAAAAGATCTTAATTTAGCTGAAACTCACCTTTATATACTCATTAAACCTACTAGGACTTCCCGGAGGACTGTCACTTTTTTCTGGAGAGCCAGGAGGTGTACGTTGGTAGTTTTCTTTGTTCTCCCTATGCACTTCCATGAAGGTCTCATACCTATTTCTTGCTTCTACGTTCATATAAACTGCGTCTTTCAAAGAAGCAGATACAAGAGATAAACGATAAATATCTCCATCAGACAGATATTTGTATAGAACAGACATTATCACTGGGTTGGTCGCGACTAGAGTGAACAATTTTTTAATCCGCAACTTTTCATTACTTTCAAAAAGGCACTTTTTGTTATTCTCAAAGAGGCACTTCTTAGCCGGAGGGCAGATTTTATCTGTACATTCCCTGTATTTGAATGGAGAGAATGTTTTCCTAACATTGGGCTTCAAATTGGCATACAAAATATCATGTGCTTCTTTCACTGGTGATTCAATTATTTTTCTGGCCCCTAAATCTGGAGGAAAACTACTCCTAATATGAAAATTTTCCAAGTTATCTACCAACGATTCATTCAATGTACTTGAGAATATATGTGACGACGTACAGGGAGTAGATTCAATTTTCTCCTGCAATCGTGTCGTGGTGAATGACTGACAATATTTTCTCTTACGAGAACCGACATGTGAAGTTGGGGTGGCAAATTCATTGCTTGGCGTCGAACCAAAAATTAACGACCTCGAAAAGGAACCAGAAATGCAGCCAGAATCTTCAGAAAGTTGATGGGATATAGGAGTAGCTTCCATTTCTGAAACATGTACAAATGTGAGCACTTAGTCAACCCTGAGCTACTTTCAACTTACTTGTCAATACATAAAAATATCCTATATAACACAGAAGAAAAATTAAATTTCAACGAAAAAAAAATTAATGAAGCCAAAATTATTCAATTAAATCTAACAGTCGAAAAGTATATATTCGGTTGAGAGGGCGCCATATTTTTCATTGTATTTTTAAGCGGTTTAGTACAGAGAATAGCTACTAAGAATTTTAAAAAGCAAAATCCTATAAGAAATACACTAGACACAAACAATTAAACTCATACTAGATGTAATTATTAACTAATAAAAACACGAAAACTTCCAATTAATACATTGTTTCACATCCGCGACTACAGAATAAAAAACGATTACTGATTTTGACATTTTTGACACAACCGACATACTTAAATATATATATATATATATCTTGTCTATGATTGTGTCTGGTTCTGGTTATTATTTTTGCGCGTATGTTCTGGGGAACATCGCGATATTATTATTATTAATCACCATTTGATATCACAATTCATATGTCATATTGATAAGAGGATCCACTTTTAACTTCTTGCGTTAATATTTTATCATCTATATTACATAATATACAAAATAATGAACACCTAATTAACAAGTAATTACCAAACTATTTAACTAGTTATCAAAGTTAACGAATCATCCAAACAAAGTTTTTACTATTTAATCATCTTCAACACTTCATTAACAGCGTAGGTAATCATTGATACATCGTTTGTTACCCCATGTCAGGTATTGGACATATCTACATTTGCGCATAGATGTAATACTACATTTAAATTAGAAATTATTTGTTTATATTAATCATTTGGTTTTTTGGCTGTTAATTCTAAGTATTAACATATCTTATAGTTTGGTGCATAGTTTATTCCGATTATACCATATTATAATTAGAATAAACCATGAAAGAATAATAATATTTTAAATCAACAAGTTCTGATTTTCTATCGAGAACATTTCTGCAACGATGAATATCTTGAGAAAATGAAGGAAAACATAGTATTTTCCACATATGTACATTAGCATATCCTATTTCAAATAAAAATATGTATCTATCTTTCATATCTAGATATCAGAAATCAATTAAAGTGGTTTATTTGACAAAAACCTATGTAAGCATTTATATCATTCTCCAAATAAATGCATTTTTTCATTTCATTATCGACATTTTATGGATGGCATTGAATCAACAAATAATAATAATTTAACTATTAAAATTCTTTCGTACTTATAGGACTGAAATGAAATTATTTCAAATTTGAAACTTGTTGACTCTTGCGTCCTACCCTGTGTGAACAAGTTGCTTGTCAATTTTCCTGTCAATATTGACAATTTTAGTTTGGAAAAAAATACCGTCAAGTCAAATGGTAGTGTCCCTAGGACAATCTCTATATTGCGAAAAAATGTAAAATTTCCAGTCTGAATCTTTTAACGCGTAAACTCTATCACTTCGATCAAAGAAAGGCGTAAAAACGGTATGATATTCTATTGGGGGGTTAAGATGTAAGATCTTTTGAATGATCGTCGGTCCATTGTGTTTAAGTGTGATTTATTGAAAATGGTACATTCCTGCTATATTTGTAAGATATCGTCTGAAAAGGACCCATCTGTATCGTTTCATAGGTAATTTGAATAACATTAACTTCAACTTGGAATGTAACCATTTGCTTTCAAGGTTCCCTAAGAACGACTTACAAAGAGAAAAATGGCTCAAATCCTTAGGTTTAGATGCAATTAAAGTATCAACAAGCACCAAGCTATGCTCTAGACATTTCCCTGAGGACTCCTTCCGGGTAAGAGATGGAGGAAGGAGAGACCTAAAGCCCTGTGCTATGCCATCATTCAGGAGCAGCAATGAAAAAATGTAAGATAACCGAATAAATATCTGAAATTCTTAAATTAACTGTTAATGTTTCAGTTATTTAGATGATTCAATTGTACCAGAAGAGATGCATTCAGTGACAACTAATCCGGATTTGATTGATGAATGCGAAAATTTCACAATGTTCCTTACAGATAACTTGGAATTGTTTCCCGATCACATCTTAAAAACCGAATATTTGGATGGATCGGATATACAGTTGAATGAGTCTATGGAGACTGAGATAATGGACTCTGAAAGGATCAAAATTGAGATGTCGAATGTGTTGGATCCTACTTTCAGGTTAATTATAGTAATTTTACGTTACAGCTTAAAGCTAATAAAAATGTTAATACTACTAATGGGACTAATAGTACATACATTGAGTACATTTTATTCTTTCAGTGAACGGTTGTCTGATTTGAGTTCTTCAATAGAAATATCTCCTTCTGCTTCTATTTCAACCACACCTACGCCCTGTCCTGCTAAGACAAAATTTCAATTTTCACCAAATGAATGCTTAGAGAACAATTCACCTATCGAGAGTGAGTATGCATTTTATTTTTGAGTTCTTTGTGCCATTTACAACCAAACAAATATTACCATTTACAATTTTGACAGTGTCATAGAATTTGTAGAGTTCATTTTAGTTATTTTCCTTAATATTTTCAGGTCAAGAGTCTATATTCGACGTGGACAGCCTGATCAATAAAATATCAGCTGATAACAATTTCAAGTGGAGGGCATATTTTAAACAATGCACTGTTGAAGATTTTTCAACGCCCGAAATGGCCAGAAGGAACATAGAGCTAGGTAAAAAAGAAATAGAAACTCACCAGAAGAAAATAAAAATTCTGCAACAGCAGAATCGTAGGTTGAAATGTAGGGTAGCTAGGTTGAAACAATTGCTGAAGCATTGCAAGCAGAATAACTCTGTAGATATTGGTAATGTTTTAGATGAAGACGACGAAATAGATATTTGAATTGGCTGTAATAGGTTTAGTTTTTTTTGTGGGCGGTGTCGTTGTTTTTGCCAGCAATAAATGCTGACTATTTTGGAGGTTTTCAGCATGTCAAGGTACGAAAGAAATGATTTAGCTCCTGTTATTCTTATGTGGATCTGTATGTGGCACTTGATTTCTCTTAGATTGATGTAAGACCTAATAGAAATGTGTTTGGGGGTCTATTTTAGTTTTTGAAATTTAGGTAAGCATTATCATAATGCATCTAGAATCTTTGGGTTCTGTCTTAGTTGATTGTTAGGAGGAAACACTTGAAATTGTTTTGGGACTATATTTTATATAGTCCGTATTAGATATTTCATTTGGAGGCTAATACCTTTTAAAGTAAGACAAAATCCATAGTTTCGAGTGTTCAGAAGATCAAAATAAGTAATTATAAAATATAAAACACATCTACTGTCATATCCAGTTCTAATTATGTTTAGCAAAATTTCTAACACTCTGTGAAATCTTATGAAACATTTTCTGTATATTTTATTTATATTTTACGTATGAACTATGAATTCTTTGAACTCCTTTGGGAAACATAGGTCCTGCTGAATGATTATTTCACGTCAAATAGACGATTATTTTTTCATGTTGGCAGCCTGATGCAATATGTTCGGCCTAATATTCTTGAAATTGGGTTCTCCATGAAAATTGCTCAACCATTCATAATAGTTACCATAATAGTATTATTTTATCTTTGCGGAAAAATTGTACAAAATTATTTTATTTATTATTACAACATTGACTGAATGTTCTATTTCAATTTAATTTTGAAATTTCAGTTATTTCCATTGAGAAATTCTCTCAAAACATTGTTGTATTTGATGTTTCAAACATATTCAAAAAAATATCCTATATTCCAAAAATTTCAATATGTATAAATATACTGGGGGCGAAATTACCAATTTCCACTAGATAATGACTTTTTCAATTTATTTAACGAAATTTGAATTTTAATTGATTTCCGGTTGGGAGTTTTATTGTATAACAAATGTGGTAATCGTTGAAATAAAAAAATAATGCTGCCATTACATATCTTCTGGAACGAAAGGTTTTATGTGTAAACTATGTATTACAAGTGAAACAAATAGGAATTATCACGTTTATCTTAGTCAATAAAGGCTGTAGGTTGTTGCAACTTGATATTAAAATTTTTTCTGAAGTAATCATGGTGGAAACAATAATGTAGATATTGAATGTATTCAACATATATGTCTCAATATCTTTTATGTATACTGTAATTATAGCACTGGGCTCCGGACAGTTTATAAAGTAAAACTTTGATGTTCGTTTTGTTTGCCTAAAAAAGGAATAATTTTTTCTAGTTCCTAAATTTACGAGACAATACTGAGTAATTAGAATGAGGGGAAACATGCCATATCTTCATTTATGTTAATCTGTGATTAATTAAGTATTACTTCATTGTATTTTGCTTGAATTTTATTTATAGCTAATTTTTAAAAATCAGTTTTTATGGCAATGTATATTTGATGTAAAGTACAAATTATATATTAGAACCTTGGGTACGTTCTCACTGATTTACTCGTAAATACAGGAATCAAACATGTCGGTGAAGTTATCGTCCAAAGCCAGATGTCCTGGCGGCATGATTTTACCGGTTGTTCAAGATTACTTTATCGTGTCTCTGTTTGAATAGGAGCCGTGCAGAGCCAAGGTTCTAATACTAAAAAGTCTACACCAATTCAGGGTACATCAGCAAAGAAATTCTTTATAAAAATATAATTTACTGGAATTTTCACTGATTACTCATTTTTTATGCAAAATTCATCAGAATAAATGTATGGAAAGGAAAGCTCCAAACCTTCTATAGTAAAATTCAAATTTGTTATCAATTTCAATGGTGCAGACATTTTAGGAATTTAATTTTTTCAACTCGATTAGCGAACAAAACAATGTACTGATTTCGATGGCAGCTTTTTGTGCCGTTTAGAATTGTCCTGACTGATAATATAGCTGTAGAAAAAATTTTTCACTGTCTGATGAACGTATTATTCCAAAAAAAGATCTCGTTTAAGTCTTATCAATTTTTTTGAAAGCACTGTCCATTAAATTAGTCAATTTGTGTATTTTATTTATATATTTTGTATTTTCTGTATATACCGTATTTTACTTTTTACAATCTTCATATTTTATTTTACAATAAAAAATACAATTTGATTATTAACTATTTTCATCTAGACCCTATGTATGGATAGTAGTCTCACCACCAATCGGAAGTTAATTCCAAGAGTTAAATTGGATTGTTGTTGAGACATCTTAATTTTTTAGTTTCTAATCCTCTATTTTACATAGGTGGGTTAATCTTGGGCAACTCGCTTAGTGTCGGAAAAATCATGGAGGTAGCCATGCATAAGGTCGGCTTAAATATTGAAATTGGTTCAAGCATTGACGTGAAGTCAGAAGCTTTTGCGCGTATGTTCTATTGTCCATTCTTCTGTATTGGACACCCTTAATCGAATTTACCATGGTAAATTATGTTGTCCATTCTCCTGTATTGGACACTCTTACTTCGAATTTACCACGGTTAATTCGAATTAAGTGTCCAATACAGGAGAATGGACGACATAATTAACCATGGTAAATTCGATTAAGGGTGTCCAATACAGAAGAATGGACAATAGAACATACGCGCAAAAGCTTCTGACTTCACGTCAATGCTTGAACCAATTTTTTTTTTCGTGATTTTTTTTTAATTTTCTGGAGGCGCGGTTCCTAAAATTTTTTTTTTCGTCATTTTTTTCAAATTTTCTAGGAGTACGGTTCTTACAGAATTTTAAACACGTCTTTGTGTTGATTTTCTACTACTAGTTACCAAGCTTCAATTCAATCGAATATTTATTTTTTGAGTTATCAAGGAAACAATATTCCAGGTGAATATAACTCGGAAACCGTTAAACCGATTATGCCCAAAAACGAACTCAACTCTCCCTTTCGGATACGCAACCTACCCTGAAAATTGCAAGTCCCTATCTCCTTTGGTTCGAAAGTTATCGAGGCAACGGTCACCCATCTACTGAACTCACACAAGAACGCTCGAATCTCCAACAATATTCAACCGATCGTATTAAAACTTGAAACTTGGCAGTAGAGTTAGGTAATGAACGCTCTTGCAAAATTTCAGCAATTTCAAACGTATAGTTACTGATATATAGAATTTTTTTTTTTTATTTTCAATGATTTATTAAAAATTTTCTACAGATGCTATCCTCACCAAATTTCGCAAACATTTTCGCGTTGGCATTCTACATCTAATAACCATGTTTGAATTCAATCGGTTCAGTATTTTTCGAGTAAATGAGGAACAAAAAACCACCAAATTTCAGAAAATTTCAGATGGCTATAACTCTGAAACCGTTTGGTCGATTATGCTCATAAACAAACTCAAATGTGGCATTCATATGCACAACATAACCTGAAATTTTCAAGCCGCTATCTCTTTCCGTTCTCAGGTTATCGTGACAAAAAAAATATTTTTTAATAATTTTTTTAAAATTTTCTAGCCATACGATTCGCCCAAAATTTCACAAACGTGCTTAGGTTCATATTCTACAACTACTCACCAAGTTTCAATTCGATCGGATTTATATTGGTTGAAAACAAAATTATTACTCGGAAACCACTGGGCCGATTATGCCCATTAACGAACTTGTCCGTCGTATTGCGATGCGCCACCCACCCTGAAATTTTCAAGTCGCTAGCTCTTTTCGTTCTCAAATTATCGTGGCAACGGACGGCCGGACGGACAGAATCAAATTTGACCTCGGATTCTTCATCGGGGAGTCAAACTTGATCGTTTGAGACCAATTTCGTCAAAAAATTCGAAAGTTACAGACATTTGGGCAAAACTATAACGCGATGTTCCCCAGAACATACGCGCAAAAATTAGTTATTAGAGCGTTCAAAAAATCTGACTTAGTCTGTTTCTTAATAATTTTATATTTGTTTTTTTTTTATTGCCCCATTTATCCCGCAACTGTTTGTCCTCCTAGGGTGAAAACTACAGAACATTATTTTTTCAAAATTTTAACCCAAGCAGCTTCCTTATCCTATCACAGAGTATTCCAGAATAGATTTCTAACGCTATGGTTGATACTGAGACTGAATAATCCGTTTACTTATTATTAATAATAATAATTAATAAGTTAACGGATTATTTAGTCTGATTATAAAGCATAACACTAAAAATAAATGTCTATATATATTATATATATATGATTAAGTTAAAGTTACCAGCCAGCATAAACCAGCCTTAAGTAAATTTCAAATTATACCAATAAAAGAGCGCGAAATTTTTTTTTTTTTTTCCTTTTATGTGCTAGGCACCTGTAGGCCATCTACACAGTTCTAACCTCATATTCCTCAAACTCTGTCATATCTATTTTTTGGACAACCCAACACCACATCCATGCTGAGCGGGATTCGAACCCGCGACCCCGGCACCACAGTAGGTCTTTATACCCACTGCACCACCTGAGCCGGCGAGCGCGAAAATCATTGATCTATGGTGCACAGAAATGGGATGTTTATAAACGGGCATTTACATTTACTTGGCTGTTAAAATTAAAGTTACCTTGCAAATTTTAAACATTCAACCAGTTTATTGCGAGAAGGCTATGATGTCCTTATTCATCTAAAATAAGATGATTTTCCGTTATTTGGGTATTGAAAAGTATTTCCATTTAATTAAATTCTATGATTTCTATCACATAACCTCCTAACATCAAAATTTCGTGATGTTCTGTGAACAAAACGTCAAAGTTGTATGTTCTGTGATTTGTATTCTGTGCTTAGTTATCTGTGGTCAGTGTTCTGTGTCTGTGGTATTGATTTATAGAATTTATAGGAAAATTGCAAATTTCAAAAATTCATATCTCCTGAACTAGTAATTTCCTGCACTCAAGACTAGTACCAATGTATTTCTCGTAAAGAACTGCATATTCAAAAAAGTCACTGGCCACGTGCGAAAGTGCAGCTCATTTATTTTATTCAAGATATTAATTTGAAACGAAGAAATATGGACATGGATGTTAAGGAAGAATCATGTGTTTCCGATGATTGGTACGTGTGGTTATTCGACTGCTTCAACTCTCTAATTATATTAAAATGGTATTTGATCTACTAAATTTTTTGATTCTTCTATTCCAGTACTAAAAACATAGATTGCGAAAGCTGTGATACATACGATGTGAAGATTGAAAATATTGATATTCATGAACAATTTACCGATGAAAATGGCATTCGGAAAAGGGAGTCATTCGAGATAAAAAGTGAAGTTACTGAATTGATCATTCAATCCGAACCAATACATAGGAACTTAGTAATAGAAACTAATGGACAAGGAGTAAACGTCAACAAATCCAAGAGTTTTGAATTTACCTCAGAACAAAATTATATAGTTGAATCCGAAATTAATAAGTATGAGTCTGGCAAATTTAATTTCAAATTTGAAGAAAGTTTAGATAAACCCATTAATAATGACAATACCGAACAGAAACAACACAAGGGATACTTAGGTGATTATGCCACAAATACTAACCTCAAAGCTCATTTGGATTCTGCTGATTTGAAATCGAAACGACAGAAGTGTCACATCTGCGATTATGCTTCAAATAGGAAACAACTCCTCAAAGCGCATATAGATTCAGTTCATTTAAATTTGAATCAAAATAAAAGTGACATTTCTGCAAATGAAGTAGGTGATCTGAAACTACCTATGGACTCTGTACATTTGAATCAAAATAAATGTAACCTTTGTGACTTTTCCGCAAATCATAAACGTCTTCTTAACATACATATAAAATCAGTTCATTCGAAATTAAATCAACATAAATGTAACTTATGCGACTTTTCTACAAATTTCACTAGTAATCTCAAAGTACATATAGAGTCTGTTCATTTGAATTTGAAGCTACATAAATGTAACCTATGTGACTTTTCTGCAAATCGGAAAGAGCATCTCAAAAAACATAAAGATTCCGTTCATTTGAATTTGAAGTTACATAGATGTAACTTATGTGACTTTTCTGCAAATCGGAAAGACGTTCTCAAAATACATATGGACGGCTTTCATTTAAATTTGAGGCCACATAAATGTCACTTGTGTGACTTTTCTGCAAGTGTTAAAACTAATCTCAAAGTACATTTAGATGCTGTTCATTTCAATTTGAAGCTACACAAATGTCACTTATGCGGCTTTTCTTCAAATCGGAAAGCCACACTCAAAACGCATATAGATGCTTTTCATCTAAATTTCAAGCCGCATAAATGTAGCTTGTGTGACTTTTCTACAACTAATAAAAACAAACTCAAAGTACATATAGATGCTATTCATATAAATCTGAAGGTGCATGAATGTAACGCATGTGATTTTTCTACAAATTGGAAAGAAGCTCTCAAAACGCATAAAGATGTTGTCCATTTAAATTTGAAGAAACATAAATGTAACTCATGTGATTTCTCTACAAATTCGGGAGAAGCTCTTAAAGAACATATAGAGGCTGTTCATTTAAATTTGAAGATACATAAATGTAACTTATGTAATTTTTCTACTAATCGTAAAAATAATCTCAAACTACATATAAACGTTATTCATTTGAATTTAAAGCAACATAAATGTAACTTTTGCGAATTTTCCACATTTCGTAAACCTTATCTCAGAGCGCATATGGAAGCTCGTCATTTCAATTTAAAGCAACACAAATGTAACATTTGTGATTTTTCTACGAATTTAAAAAATGCTCTCAAAGCACATACAGAAGCTGTTCATTTAAATTTGAAACCTCATAAATGTAACTTGTGCGACTTTTCTACATCTCGTAAATACTGCCTCAAAAAACATATAGATGTTATGCATTTAAATTTGAAGCGACATAAATGTAACTTATGTGACTTTTCCACAAATCAAAAAAAACAGCTCAAAGCACATACATGCTGTTCAATTGAATTTGATAAGAAATAAATACAACTTATCTGACTTTTCTACTAATAATAAAAGTTTTCTCAAAGCACATACAGATGTGTAAAAGAACTCATCATAAAAATCTCCCCGAAGAACATATTTTTTAGAATAATAACTGTCCTTTATTGACCACAGTCAAAGGCCATCGACCAAAGTCCTTCAGCCTTGTACATCTAATTACAAATCTGTGATTAAAATAATTAAATTCTATAATTACCTATGTACATATAAATTGTACAAGCCGGCCCAGGTGGTCTAGCGGTTGAAGAACTAGCTAGGGTGCCGGAGGCCGCGGGTTCGAGTCCCGCCCAGGGTATGGATGTGGTGTTAGGATGTGGGAATGTCCAAAAAACAGATATGATGATGAGTTTGTGATATAAGGTTATAACTGTGTAGATGGTCTCAGTTGCCTAGCACATAAAAAGACAGAAAAAAAAAATTGTACAAAATTATTTTATTTATTATTACAGCATTGACTGAATTGAATGGTTTCTTTCTGGGTTTTCTCTCCCAAACTCTGAAATAATAATCAACAAAATAGTTCTAAAGATTTTCGTTAAGCGTCTGGAGAAAGTCTGATATAGACTCCGAAACGTTACGATATAGTTGTTACTTCTTTGATGTTGTTTCGTTGTTGTTTGTTAGGCAACATTGTGCGATTGATTGCTTCTGACAAATATCTTGTGTTTCTTACGCAGAAGCAAATCGCAGAATAATTAATTTTTATTTTATAGATATTTTTCAGAGTTTGGGAGAGAAAACCCAGAAAGAAACCATTCAATGATGAATATACCTCCCACAGTATCCTTTAATTGACTGAATGTTCGCTTTCAATTTAATTTTGAAATTTCAGTTATTTCCAATGAGAAATTCTCTCAAAATATTGTTGTATTCGATGTTTCAAACATATTTAAAAAAATTCCTATATTCCAAAAAACTTCAATATATATAATTATGCTGGGGGCGAAATTGCCAATTTCCAGTAGATAATGACTCTGTAATTTATTCAACGAAATTTGAATTTCGATTGATTTCTGGTTGGGAGTTTTATTGTATAACAAATGTGGTAATCATTGAAATTAAAAAAAAACAATGCTGCCATTACATATCTTCTGGAACGAAAGGTTTTATGTGTAAACTATGTATTACAAGTGAAACAAATAGGAATTATCACGTTTATCTTAGTCAATAAAGGCTGTAGGTTGTTGCAACTTGATATTAACATTTTTTCTGAAGTAATCATGGTGGAAACAATAATGTAGATATTGAATGTATTCAACATATATGTCTCAATATCTTTTATAGATATTATAGATTATATCTAATTATAGCACAGGGCTCCGGACAGTTTATAAAAAAAAACTTTGATGTTCGTTTTGTTTGCCTAAAAAATGAATAATTTTTTCTAGTTCCTAAATTTACGAGACAATACTGAGTAATTAGAATGAGGGGAAACATGCCATATCTTAATTAATGTTAATCTGTGATTAATTTAGTATTACTTCATTGTATTTTGCTTGAATTTTATTTATAGGTAATTTTTAAAAATCGGTTTTTATGACAATGTATATTTGAGGTAAAGAACAAATTATATATTACAACCTTAGGTACGTTCTCACTGATTTACTCGTAAATACAGGAATCAAACATGTCGGTGAAGTTATCGTCCAAAACTAGACGTCCTGGCAGCATGATTTTACTGGTTGTTCAAGATTACTTTGTCGTGTCTCTGTTTGAATAGGAGACGTGCAGAGCCAAGGTTCTAATACTAAGAAGTCTACACCAATTCAGGGTACATCAGCAAAGAAATTCTTTATAAAAATATAATTTACTAGACTTTTCACTCATTAAACATTCTTTACGCAAAATTCATCAGAATAAATGTATGCAAAGGAAAGCTCTAAACCTTCTATAGCAAAATTAAAATTTGTTATCAATTTCATTGGTGCAGACATTTTAGGAATTTAATTTTTTCAACTCGATTAGCGAACAAAACAATGTACTGATTTCGATGGCAGCTTTTTGTGCCATTTAGAATTGTCCTGACTGATAAAATAGCTGTAGAAAAAATGTTTCACTGTCTGATGAACGTATTATTCCAAAAAAAGAACTCGTTTAATTCTTATCAATTTTTTTAAAGCACTGTCCATTAAATTAGTCAATTTGTGTATTTTATTTATATATTTTGTATTTTCTATATATACCGTATTTTACTTTTTACGATCTTCATATTTTATTTTATAATAAAATATACAATTTGAATATCAACTATTTTCTTCTAGACCCTATGTACAGTTAGTAGTCTCAGCACTAATCGGAAGTTAATTCGAAGATTTAAATGGTATTATTGTTGAGAAATCTTTATTTTTTAGTTTCTAATCCTCTATTTCACATAGGTGGGTTAATCTTGGGCAACTTGCTTAATGTCGAAAAAATCATGGAAGTAGCCATGCATAAGGTCGGCTTAAATATTGAAAATTAGTTATTAGAGCGTTAAAAAAAACTGACTTGGTCTGCTTTTTAACAATTTTATATTTGTTTTTTTTAATTGCCCCTTTTATCCCGCATCTATTTGTACTCCTAGGGGAGAAACTACAGAACATGGGGAAACCAATCTCCACTATTTTTTCGAAATATTAACATTAACGCAAGCAGCTTACTTATTTTCTCACAGAGTATTCCAGCATATCTTTATATATATTCATCCACCAAGGATACGAAAAATCGAATTTCTTCATTAGAGAAATTTGTTTCTGGTCTATCGATATTTAATTTAACACCAATTTACCACAATAATTTAATGCTTATTTAGTTCAATTATTAAGCTTAGGAAATTTCAAATTATACCAATAAAAGAGCGCGAAAATCAATATATGGTGCGCAGAAATGGGACTTCAATAACCACAGAATATACCTTAGGGTATATTCTGTGTCAATAACTTCCAAACATTCCACCAATGTGATCATAGACCATTTCCAGTCAGCTGTTTTTGACAACATCAAAACACGTGCTGAGGGGCAACCATACTTCATTTTCCCTTTGCCAAGTATAGAAAATGCACATATAAGTTGTGCTGTAAAGGCTTTTATGTGATTTTTGTTGATTATTTCTGGAAGAATGTCTCTTAGGGATATTATGAATCACTCAGCAGTGATGGGAATGAGCGCTATCTACAAAAAATGGCAGTTATTGATGATATTGACCCGTACACCATGAAAGACTGCGATCTCTCAAAAAACGTCTACAAGCCTACAAAGTACAAATTTAATGAATCTGGTATTGTGCAGGAGGGTTTGGCTGAACTGATCAATCTGGTGCTTTTGTTGCTTTGGGAAAGGTAAGATTAATACCACTAGTTTTCAAAATGAAGTGTAACAGAGCATTATTGTTGTATTCCATCAGAACAATACATATTTGCAGTGATTCATTATTAATTTTGTTTTAGGAGAAACAATCCCTGAAACTTCTAGTAAAACCAATGAATTTATGCTTAGTTGTTTTCGAAAACAATGACATCTGTGCCCATTGCGTCTGTATGGCTGGTTCGAGTACGGTATGCAGCCACATAGCAGCTATATTATTCTACCTGGTGTTTCGTCCCTAAGATGTACTGTCCCTTCTATATATAAAATGTCGACATGTTGAAAATCAAGGATATATATATGAAAAACACTGACACAGGCAACGGAATTGACCGATAAATAATTACACGATATGCAGCAATTGCTCGTTCAATAGAGCCATTTGTTCTGCTGGCTACTCTTCTATAACTTACAAAGAAGATGCATTGAAAGTTTCCTACAAACAAATACCAGAAGCTTGCGAAGCCATTGAAATTCACAATGATATTGTTGCAAATGACCAATTGGTGAATAGCTTATATGATCCAATTACAGATGTGGAAGAATCTCCTCTTCAAAATTTGAAGGATCAAATTGAAAAAACATCGAGAAGCTTCCATTAACACTCCTAAAAAGTAATTGCTATCCACGAAAGATGGTACGGATACCTTGAGGGGTGAATTTATCATTCAAATGTAATTTATTATCAATTAAGGTATTTATTAATTGTAAATGTCTGAAAATTTAATAACAATTATTACTGTTTCAATCTTGTTTTCTTTATTTTATATTGAATGTCTGATAATTAGTTGTGAAACACCTTTCCATTGGGTCATCTTCCGTATTTGTGGCCACGTTACTACTTGATGTATCACATCTTAACACTCTTATAACCAAGGATTTGGGTTGGAATCCAATCAAGATCGTTTTCATCCTGTAATATGGAAGATTCGCCTTCAAATATAAAACAAATTTGAGCTTCTTTCCAGACAACTTTCCTCTTTTCAAGCTTCCTATTCACCATTCCCATGGAAGACTTGACAATCGATTTACATCATCTTCTCTATTTTTTAACTCCGCCGGAATTCTAAAAAATGTAGCCTGGTACCTTTCTGCTCACATAGAGCAGCCCACAAGTCAACAAATCGAAGGCATCTTATCAAAAACTTGCAATGAAATGAGTATAAACTCCATGTAAACAAATAGCGACTAACGTTTATGTGCCCCTCAAGGAATCTAACTGACAGCTGTGACGTCACTTGGAAATGGTCTATAGACTAAATATTTAGTCTATGAATGTGATTACTGTTCTGTGGCCATAACCTCCAAAACGTGGTACAGAATTTATAGCAAAATTGCAAATTTTTAAAATTCATATCTCCAATCTCCTGATCTAGTAATTTCCTGCACTCGAGACTAGTACCAATGAATTTCTCGTAAAGAACTGCGTATTCAAAAAAAGTCACTGGCCACGTGCGAAAGTGCAGCCCATTTATTTCATTCAAGATATTAATTTGAAATATGGACATGGATGTGAAGGAAGAACCATGTGTTTCCGCTGATTGGTACGTGTGGTTATTCGACTGCTTCAACTCTCTAATTATATTAAAATGGTATTTGATCTACTAAATTTTTTTTAATTCTGCTGTTGCAGTACTAAATACCCAGATGGTGAAAGCTGTGATACATACGATGTGAAGATTGAAAATATTGATATTCATGAACAATTTATCGATGAAAATGGCATTCAGGATAGGGAGTCATTTGAGGTAAAAAGTGAAGTTACTAAATCGATCATTCAATCCGAACCAATACATAGAAACTTAGTAATAGACACTACTGGACAAGGAGTCAACTACAACAAATCCGAGAGTTGTGAATATATCTCAGAACAAAATGTTACAGTTGGATCCAAAATTAATAAGTATGAGTCTGGTGCATATGATTTGAATTCTGAAGAAAGTTTAGATAAACCCATTAATAATGACAATACCGAACAGAAACAACACAAGGGATACTTAGGTGATTATGCCACAAATATTAACCTCAACGTTCATTTGGATTCTGCTGATTTGAAATCGAAACGACAGAAGTGTCAGATCTGCGATTATGCCTCAAATTGGAATCATCTACTCAAAGCACATATAGATTCAGTTCATTTAAATTTGAATCAAAATAAAAGTGACTATTCTACAAATGAAGTAGGTGATCTGAAACTACCCATAGACTCGGTACATTCGAATCAAAATGAATGTAACCTTTGTGACTTTTCCACAAATCATAAACGTCTTCTTAACATACATATAGATTCAGTTCATTCGAAATTAAATCAACATAATTGTAACTTGTGCGACTTTTCTACAAATCGGAAAGACCTTCTCAAAAAACATAAAGATTCTGTTCATTTGAATTGGAAGTTACATAGATGTAACTTATGCGACTTTTCTACGAATCGGAAAAACGCTCTCAAAACACATGTAAATGGTGTTCATTTAAATTTGAGGCCACATAAATGTCACTTGTGTGACTATTCTACAAGTGTTAAAGCCAATCTCAAAGTACATTTAAATGCTGTTCATTTCAATTTGAAACTACATAAATGTAACTTATGCGACTTTTCTTCAAATTGGAAAGTCACTGTCATAGCGCATATAGATGCTGTTCATCTAAACATGAAGCGACATAAATGTCACTTGTGTAATTTTTCAACTTATCGTGAAAATAATCTCAAAGTACATTTAGATTCTGTTCATTTCAAGTTGAAGCAACATAAATGTAACTTATGCGACTTTTCTTCAAATCGGAAAGTCAATGTCAAAACGCATATAGATGCTGTTCATATAAATCTGAAGATACATAAATGTAACGCATGCGATTTTTCTACAAATCACAAGCACAGTCTCAAAGCACATACAGAAGCTGTTCATTTAAATTTGAAACCTCATAAATGTAACTTGTGTGACTTTTCTACATCTCGTAAAGATTACCTCAAAGAACATATAGATGTTATGCATTTAAATATTAAGCATAAATGTCACTTGTGTGACTTCTTTACAAGTCATAAAAACAAACTCAAAGTACATATAGATGCTGTTCATATAAATCTGAAGATACATAAATGTAACGAATGCGATTTTTCTACAAATCACAAGTACAGTCTCAAAGCACATAAAGAAGCTGTTCATTTGAATTTGAAGTTACATAGATGTAACTTATGTGACTTTTCTACGAATCACAAAGGCGATCTCAAAACACATATGAATGGTGTTCATTTAAATTTGAGGCCACATAAATGTCACTTGTGTGACTTCTCTACGATTCGGAAAGGCGATCTCAAAACACATATAAATGCTGTTCATTTAAATTTGAGGCCACATAAATGTCACTTGTGTGACTTTTCTTCAAATTGGAAAGTCACTGTCATAACACATTTAGATACTGTTCATCTAAATATGAAGCGACATAAATGTCACTTGTGTGACTTCTTTACAAGTCATAAAAACAAACTCAAAGTACATATAGATGCTGTTCATATAAATTTGAAGATACATAAATGTAACGCATGCGATTTTTCTACAAATCACAAGCACAGTCTCAAAGCACATACAGAAGCTGTTCATTTAAATTTGAAGAAACATGAATGTAACTTATGTGATTTCTCTACAAATTGGGAAGAAAATCTTAAAGCACATATAGAAGCTGTTCATTTAAATTTGAAACCTCATAAATGTAACTTGTGTGACTTTTCTACATCTGTTAAACGTTACCTTAAAAAACATATAGATGTTATACATTTAAATTTGAAGCGACATAAATGTAACTTATGTGACTTTTCCACAAATCAAAAAAAACAGCTCAACGCACATACATGCTGTTCAATTGAATTTGAAAAGAAATAAATAGAACTTGTGTGACTTTTCTACTAATACACATAGACGCATAAAAGAACTCATATGACTTTTCTATTCATCATAAAGTTAAGTTGTAGTTTTATTTTGAATTTTGTATTCAACCCTTTGGTTTTGCACTTAATATCAGGATTTTTTATATTTAAATGTAAAGATTAAACACCAATTCTATTGTCTACAAATTGCTATTTCAGTGGAAGCTTTTTTACTGTATAATATGTGATAACATTAGACATTCTAATCTTATCTAACATAATTTCATTTCAGGTGGACAATGTATTAAACAAGTTTTACTTTACTTGCAATAAGGCTCATTATTATTATTAAACAATCTTTACTCAGTTTTTATTAGCCTCTTACAGCTGGTAGATAGTCAACACGCAACATTCAACCGGTGTATTGCGGGAAGGCTACATTGTCCGTATTACTCAGTGATAAGAATGCGTTTTTATTTTAATCGAAATTTCTAATCGATTAATCGTTAAAGAATCGGTGTGTTTTTGTTTTCGTAAGGTGAATGAATACTTGAAAATAACGTGCGTTCAAAAAAATTCGTGGTCAAGTAGGCTATGCAATTTTGAACGTCAATGTTCTGCGTCTGAACATAGTTCAGACATTGCAAGTTTTAAAATTACTCGACCACGAATTTTTTTGAACGCACATTAAACACACCGATTCATTTAAGATTAATCGATTAGAAATTTCGATTAAAATAAAAACGCACCCATTGAATAGTATCAGATGGGTTATTTTATATTGAAAAGTAATTCCAATAAAATTAATATAAATAACACTTCCAATATAATTAATATGAATAACACATAATTAATAATAATCACTGTGTAATATATGTAATACAAATACATATTTATAATATTGAGTTTTTCTACTCATCTGTGTTCAAATTATTCAATTCTATGATTTTCATGACATAACCTCCTAAACTCAGGGTCAAAACGTCAAAGTGGTATAATATTTATAGAAAAATTACAAATTTTAAACATTCATATCTCCTAGAGTCGAGTTTAGTGGTGTTCTGTGTACCATTGAAATTCTCGTAAAAAAACAGCTTTTTGAAAAAAACACCATCAAAATCGGTCACTGGCCACGTGCCACAGTGCAGCTTATTTATTTTATTCAAGTTATACATTTGAATTGAAGAAATATGGACATCGATGTGAAGAAAGAACCATTTGTTTCAGCTGATAGGTACATGTGGTTATTCGAGTGCTTCTAATCTCCAATTATGTTGAAATGGTACTTAGTTTTTAATTTTGCTGTTCCAGTACTAAATACACAGATGACGAAGGCTGTGTTACATACGATGTGAAGATTGAAAATATCGAAATTCATGAAGAATTTATCGATGAAAATGGCTTTCAGGATAGGAAGGTATATAAGGTCAAAGGTGAAGTTAGTGACTTGAGTGTTCTATCCCAACCGACACATAGAAACTTAGTGATAGACACTAATGGACAAGAAGTCAACAAATCTAAGAGTTGTGAATATACCTCAGAACAAAATGATATAGTTGATTCCAAAATTCATAAATTTGAGTCTTGTGAAAATGATTTGAATTCTGAAGAATGTTCAGATAAACCCTTTAATATTGTTAATTACGAACCGAAACAACACAAGGGACACTTAGGTGATTATGCCACAAATATTAACCTCACAGCTCATTCTGATTCTACCGATTTGAAATCGAAGCGACATAAGTGTCACATCTGTGATTATGCCTCAAATTGGAAAAATCTGCTTAAAGTACATATAGATTCAGTCCATTCGAATTCGATTAAAAATAAATGCGACGTTTCTGATGTAGGCGATCTCAAAATAGATGGAGATTTGGTTCATTCGAATTGGAATCAAATTAAATGTAACCTTTGCAACTTTACAACAGATCATAAAATTGATCTGAAAATACATATAGACTCGGTTCATTTGAATCAATATAAATGTGACCTCTGCGACTTTTCTTCAAATCATAAACTTCTTATCAACATACATATAGATTCAGTTCATTCGAAATTAAATCAACATAAATGTAACTTGTGCGACTTTTCTACAAATCGGAAAGACCTTCTCAAAAAACATAAAGATTCTGTTCATTTGAATTGGAAGTTACATAGATGTAACTTGTGTGACTTTTCTATAAATCATAAATACCTTCTCAAAAAACATACAGATTCTGTTCATTTGAATGTGAAGTTACATAGATGTAACTTATGTGACTTTTCTACGAATCAGAAAGGCGATCTCAAAACACATATAAATGGTGTTCATTTAAATTTGAGGCCACATAAATGTCACTTGTGTGACTTTTCTACGAATCGGAAAGGTGATCTCAAAACACATATAAGTGGTGTTCATTTAAATTTGAAACTACATAAATGTCACTTGTGTGACTTCTTTACAAGTCATAAAAACAAACTCAAAGTACATATAGATGCTGTTCATATAAATCTGAAGATACATAAATGTAACGCATGCGATTTTGCTACAAGTCACAAGCACAGTCTCAAAGCACATACAGAAGCTGTTCATTTAAATTTGAAACCTCATAAATGTAACTTGTGTGACTTTTCTACATCTCGTAAACATCACCTCAAAGAACATATAGATGTTATGCATTTAAATATGAAGCATAAATGTCACTTGTGTGACTTCTTTACAATTCATAAAAACAAACTCAAAGTACATATAGATGCTGTTCATATAAATCTGAAGATACATAAATGTAACGCATGCGATTTTTCTACAAATCACAAGCACAGTCTCAAAGCACATACAGAAGCTGTTCATTTAAATTTGAAGAAACATGAATGTAACATATGTGACTTTTCCACAAATCATAAAAAACAGCTCAAAGCACATTCAAAGCACTGTTCAATTGAATTTGAAAAGAAATAAATACAACATATGTGACTCTTCTACTAATAATAAAAGTTTTCTCAAAACACATAGACGCATAAAAGCATATGACTTTTCTATTCATCATAAAGTTTAGTTTAGTTTTATTTTCAATTTTGTATTCAACCCTTTGGTTTTGCACTTAATATCTGGGTTTTTTATATTTAAATATAAAGATTAAACACCAATTCTATTGTCTACAAATTGCTATTTCAGTGGAAGCTTTTTTACTGTATAATATGTGATAACAATAGACATTCTAATCTTATCTAACATAATTTCATTTCAGGTGGACATTGTATTAAACAAGTTTTACTTTACTTGAAATAAGGCTCATTATTATTATTATTAAACAATCTTTATTCAGTTTTCATACGAGCGACTAAATCCCAGGTTACGTTCCACGATTTGATTGGTCCCATCTATGCGCCGATTTTATTGGTTGGAAGTGTGGCGGTATTTTCAAATGAGTGATACATCGTCTAGGGTGGAAACCTGTATTGCAATAAACTTTATGGACCTATGAATATAAACCTTTGGTTTTTATAGAAAACGTATTTTATATCACACACGCTCTCCTGACCTAACTTTTTTTTGCAAATTAATCACAATGAATATCAGTTGTATTTGAAATATTGTGGAATACCTATTATTATTTTTATCATTAATACTATACTATAAGGAGAGGAGAAAAACAGAAGCGTAATAAAAAAAAACATTGTATTAAATTACATAATATACCTCTGCCTATTTCATAATGAAAACTGGTAAAATGGAACAGCATTTATAATGAATATTTATGATCGTCAAAAGGATTGATGGAGGATACATATAATTGGTTGAAATTATTCTTTAAAATCTCACTTATTTCTACCGATTCAGAATGAGTTGGCTTTTTACATTGCTTCCTATTAGCTTTCCTTTGTTTTTGAGTTAAAAAAAATCTGGTCTGGTGTTTAATTTTTTTATTTATAGGTTCATTAGGCTGAACAGGAACAAATAATTCAGTTTTGAACTGCTTGGTAAATCGATTAAATTATCAATCAAATTCAAATGCCTTTGGATTTGCAAAAGTACTTCATTATCCACATTATTCATACTATTTTGGAGCCTGCTCATGGTACATAAAATTTGCGCAGACACATTTTCTTTTAAATTTTTAGATTATCGTTCCTTTCTAATGTGGTGTTATCAAGATTGTTATCATCAGTTACTAATTGCTGTATTTCTGGCAATTAATTTTCTTTTTCAAGATTCATTACCAAAAAATGAACATGTTTACAAATGAAGTTTCGGATGGAAAAATCACTGCAGGTAGAGGAATATGTGTGATAACAAATTTTACAAATCTCACACATTAAAACACAACAGCTTTCATTCCGAAGTTTCTCTATACAATAAATTTCACCAGTTTCCTTTTTGTCTGACAGAGTACTGATTAGATATCTGTTTTTATTAATTAACATTGTCAACATTAATAATGAAATCAGTTGATAGAGCAGCTCCTATGCCTCAATAAAATATTTTTTGTATGAATAGTGTGCTTATACCTTTGATGTTTTTTATAATCCTATCAACAGACTTATCTCTAATATACTTTAGGAGCACATGCAAACTTTTATCTAATCTTTTAACTTTTTTCCATCAAAATAAAAATATCCAGTTACTTTATGCATATATTCTAAACGCATATTTGTGTTTTTGCTACAATGTGCCTGGAAACAGTAAGCCCATTTACGATAATTATTTTGAAAATATATCCCAAAGTCATGGGTTTCATCTAAAAGTAGTTGTGAAATTATATTTTGCAGACATTCAGCAAATATATCTTCGTCAGTACACTGCTGCAAACATTTTACAAATTTATAAACCTCTGATCTTTATTATTTATTTTTGATAAGTTTTGCTGCCATGCACGGTCAATGTGCCATTAGCAAAATAACTGCTGTTCTACTGGTCCCATTATACTGCACCAAGCGCTGTAAAAGGTGAGAACAATGTCAGTCATAAATACTTTTGGAGAAACTACTCCTAAATTCAATTTAATAATGTCAAAAAAAATTTCATAAATGTATGTCCTTTCTATTACTGTAAACATAAAGGAATCCGGTAGTCCTTCACCAAATTCATCCACCACCAATTGTTGTTAACTCAAAATCATAATTATTCAAGCCATGAGTCTCATCTTATGCCACTATATTGTTACCAAATTTCTCAATCATTTTTTTCTTGAAAATCTGTCATTATATTTAAACAAAAATCTGTACTACACAACTTAAGGTTGCATAAATCACCTCTACTCCCTGTTGTTTATAATTCAATATACAATTATTTTCTTCTTTCCTACATTGATTGACCCACAAATTGACTCATATAGCATCATTATCATGCTTAACTCCCTCTGCTATGTTAATATGATATGATGTTTTGATATTCTGAATATCTTTTCTTGATATTAAATCTTCTCGATTTAAATTTTCCTCATTAATTTGATCACGATATGAATCTAGAATCCTAAAAATGAAGAAAAAAAATTAAAATCGGAATCTTTTAGCTTCATTTCGATATTCGATTAAGGTTTTAATGGTTACATGGTTTTCAGTCCTACCACTCCTACTTTGATGGTGGGACTCCCAATGTGAGTTTAGATGCTACTATTGATTTATCCATTTGTGGAAGCCTTGATTGTTGTAAGTCAAGTGCATGTCCATAGTGTGTTTTAATCACTAAATCAACAAACACGTACGACTAAGAGTAATTTCCATGATCGACAGCATATATTCCTTGTCTAGGATTGACAGGCGAGTAAAACCGCGGTTTTTGAAAATACCGCCACACTTCCAACCATTAAATAGATGGAACCAATCAAATCGTGGAACGCAACCTGGGATTTAGTCTCTCGTGTTTTAATTAGCCCCTTACAGCTGGTAGATAGTCAACACGCAACATTCAACCAGTGTATTGCGGGAAGGCTACATTGTGCGTATTAATCAGTGATAAAAATTGGGTGCGTTTTTATTTTAATCGAAATTTCTAATCGTTTAGTCTTAAAAGAATCGGTGTGTTTAACGTGCGTTCAAAAAAATTCGTGGTCAAGTAGGCTATGGAATTTTGAACGTCAATATTCTGCGTAGTTCAGACATTGCAAGTTTTAAAATTCCATAGCCTACTTGACCACGAATTTTTTTGAACACACGTTAAACCACAGTTAATCTGTCGTTAAACACACCCATTCATTTAAGACTAAACGATTAGAAATTTCGATTAAAATAAAAACGCACCCATTGAATAGTATCAGATGGGTTATTTTATATTGAAAAGTAATTCCAATGAAGTTAATATAAATATATAATGAATAACACATATGGCGTATTCCATTGGTAGAACTCGTGCGCACTGAGATGGCAGTGGCACTTATCGCATGAATGTATTCCATTGGGGAATTTCGTCAAGCATTTTGACACATTTTGACGTCCAGTGCAACATTTTTTGCACTCAGTGCGTGCTCAGTGCAGCACTGGTGCTGCCAATGGAATACGCCAATAATTAATAGTAATCACTGTGTAATATTAATGGTCGCATTCAGCGGACGAAACAGTTGCGCAACCGTTACCAAAACGTTCGGTGGCACATGCCCTACGAACTCAACACGTTGTGAAGCGGAGGCTATTTTATGGAGCACATTTGATTTGCGCTAGGTAGCGGTAGCGTAAAGTGGCTGAGCGCTTCGTCCGCTGAATGCGACCATTATGTAATACTCATCTGTGTTTAAAATAATTCAATTCTATGATTTTCATGACATAACCTCCTGAATATTATTTGTGTTCTGTGCTCCTAAACTCAGGGTCAAAACCACAGACAACTAAGGGTTAGTTGTCTGTGGTCAAAACGTCAAAGTGGTAAGTGGTATAATATTTATAGAAAAATTGCAAATTTTAAACATTCATATCTCCTGGAGTCGAGTTCAGTGGTGTTCTGTGTACCATTGAATTTTTCGTAAAAAAACAGCTTTTTGAAAAAAACACAAAATCAAAATCGGTCACTGGCCACGTGCCACAGTGCAGCTTATTTATTTTATTCAAGTTATACATTTGAATTGAAGAAATATGGACATCGATGTGAAGAAAGAACCATTTGTTTCAGCTGATAGGTACGTGTGGTTATTCGAGTGCTTCTAATCTCCAATTATGTTGAAATGGTACTTAATTTTTAATTTTGCTGTTCCAGTACTAAATACACAGATGACGAAGGCTGTGTTACATACGATGTGAAGATTGAAAATATCGAAATTCATGAAGAATTTATCGGTGAAAATGGCTTTCAGGATAGGAAGGTATATGAGGTCAAAGGTGAAGTTAGTGACTTGAGTGTTCTATCCCAACCGACACATAGAAACTTAGTGATAGAAACTAACGGACAAGAAGTCAACAAATCTAAGAGTTGTGAATTTACCTCAGAACAAAATGATATAGTTGATTCCAAAATTCATAAGTTTGAGTCTTGTGAAAATGATTTGAATACTGAAGAATGTTTAGATAAACCCTTTAATACCGATTTGAAATCGAAGCGACATAAGTGTCACATCTGTGATTATGCCTCAAATTGGAAAAATCTGCTTAAAGTACATATAGATTCAGTCCATTCGAATTCGATTAAAAATGAATGCGACTTTTCTGATGTAGGCGATCTCAAAAGAGATGGAGATTTGTTTCATTCGAATTGGAATCAAATTAAATGTAACCTTTGCAACTTTACAACAGATCATGAAATTGATCTGAAAATACATATAGACTCGGTTCATTTGAATCAATATAAATGTGACCTCTGCGACTTTTCTACAAATCATAAACTTCTTATCAACATACATATAGATTCAGTTCATTCGAAATTAAATCAACATAATTGTAACTTGTGCGACTTTTCTACAAATCGGAAAGACCTTCTCAAAAAACATAAAGATTCTGTTCATTTGAATTGGAAGTTACATAGATGTAACTTGTGTGACTTTTCTACAAATCATAAATACCTTCTCAAAAAACATACAGATTCTGTTCATTTGAATTTGAAGTTACATAGATGTAACTTATGTGACTTTTCTACGAATCACAAAGGCGATCTCAAAACACATATAAATGGTGTTCATTTAAATTTGAGGCCACATAAATGTCACTTGTGTGACTTTTCTACGATTCGGAAAGGCGATCTGAAAACACATATAAATGCTGTTCATTTAAATTTGAGGCCACATAAATGTCACTTGTGTGACTTTTCTTCAAATTGGAAAGTCACTGTCATAACGCATTTAGATACTGTTCATCTAAATATGAAGCGACATAAATGTCACTTGTGTGACTTCTTTACAAGTCATAAAAACAAACTCAAAGTACATATAGATGCTGTTCATATAAATCTGAAGATACATAAATGTAACGCATGCGATTTTTCTACAAATCACAAGCACAGTCTCAAAGCACATACAGAAGCTGTTCATTTAAATTTGAAGAAACATGAATGTAACTTATGTGATTTCTCTACAAATTGGGAAGAAAATCTTAAAGCACATATAGAAGCTGTTCATTTAAATTTGAAACCTCATAAATGTAACTTGTGTGACTTTTCTACATCTCGTAAACGTTACCTCAAAAAACATATAGATGTTATGCATTTAAATTTGAAGCGACATAAATGCAACTTATGTGACTTTTCCACAAATCAAAAAGAACAGCTCAAAGCACATACAGAAGATATTCATTTAAATTTGAAGAAACATGAATGTAACTCATGTGATTTCTCTACAAATTGGCAAGAAAATCTTAAAGCACATACAGAAGCTGTTCATTTGAATTTGAAACCTCATAAATGTAACTTGTGTGACTTTTCTACATCTCGTAAACGTAACCTCAAAAAACATATAGATGTTATGCATTCAAATTTGAAGCGGCATAAATGTAACTTATGTGACTTTTCCACAAATCAAAAAAAACAGCTCAAAGCACATACATGCTGTTCAATTGAATTTGAAAAGAAATAAATACAACTTATGTGACTTTTCTACTAATAATAAAAGTTTTCTCAAAACACATAGACGCATAAAAGAACTCGTATGGCTTTTCTATTCATCATAAAGTTTAGTTTAGTTTTATTTTCAATTTTGTATTCAACCCTTTGGTTTTGCACTTAATATCTGGGATTTTTATATTTAAATGTTAAGATTAAACACCAATTCTATTGTCTACAAATTGCTATTTCAGTGGAAGCGTTTTTACTGTATAATATGTGATAACACATTCTAATCTTATCTAACATAATTTCATTTCAGGTGGACATTGTATTAAACAAGTTTTACTTTACTTGAAATAAGGCTCATTATTATTATTAAACAATCTTTATTCAGTTTTCATTGCCCCCTTACAGCTGGTAGTTAGATAGTCAACACGCAACATTAAAGGCGGGTTTATAAAGCAAATAAGATAAAATAAGAAACAAATTAAAATAAAATAATAATTAAGGGTTAAAAGGATCGGTTTATACAGAGGATCTAAAACAAAATAAGAAATAAGAATGAACCAATCAAATCGCAGCTTTTTGAGAATTTTATGCAACTTCTATGAATTTCACTCTTTGAGCATGCGCATTGTCGTTTTCCAAACAAAACATAAAATAAGGAATAAAGATGACAGTTGGCCAACTTTAATTCTTATTCTTATTTTATCTTATTTCCTGTATAAACGCTCTCATATAAATGCACATGTTTAACTTCCTTATTTTATTTTAATTTGTTTCTTATTTTATTTTATCTTATCTTATTTGCTGTATAAACCCGCCTTTAACCGGTGTAGTGCGGGAAGGCTACATTGTCCGTATTAATCAGAATATAAGAATTGAGTGCGTTTTTTTTTTAATCGTTAAAGAATCGGTGTGTTTTTATTTTCGTAAAGTGAATGAATACTTGAAAATAACGAGCGTTCAAAAAAATTCGTGGTCAAGTAGGCTATGAAAATTTGAACATCTATATCAGTGTTCTGTGGTCAATATTCTGCGTCTGAAGCAGGGGTGGTGCGAGCGGTGCGACCGCACCGGGCGCCGTCTCGGGGGGCGCCAAAATCGATTGGTCAGAAGAACTTTTCAATTTCAATGATTTGAAATTTATGACAGTAAAAATTCGGTTTTGTAGTTGTAGGGGCGCCACTTCCTGATCTCGCACCACCCAAAAATAGTGATAGCACCGCCACTGGTCTGAAGTTCTGAACGTATACTTCAGACATCGCAAGTTTTAAAATTCCATAGCCTACTTGACCACGAATTTTTTTGAACGCACGTTAAACACAAATTTCGATTAAAATAAAAACGCACCCATTGAATAGTATCAGCTGGGTTATTTTATGTTGAAAAGTAATTCCAATAAAATTAATATAAATATATAATGAATACTAATATAAGAAGAATATAATAAATATATAATGAATAATTAATAATAATCACTATGTAATCTGTGGTAATACATAATATTGAGTTTTTCTACTCATCTGTGTTTAAAATAATTCAATTCTATGATTTTCATGACATAACCTCCTAAACTCAGGGTCAAAACGTCAAAGTGGTATAATATTTATAGAGAAATTGCAAATTTTAAACATTCATATCTCCTAGAGTCGAGTTTAGTGGTGTTCTGTGTACCATTGAAAAAACAGCTTTTTGAAAAAAACACCACCAAAATCGGTCACTGGCCACGTGCCACAGTGCAGCTTATTTACTTTATTCCAGTTATACATTTGAATTGAAGAAATATGGACATCGATGTGAAGAAAGAACCATTTGTTTCAGCTGATAGGTACGTGTGGCTATTCGAGTGCTTCTAATCTCCAATAATGTTGAAATGGTACTTAATTTTTAATTTTGCTGTTCCAGTACTAAATACACAGATGACGAAGGCTGTGTTACATACGATGTGAAGATTGAAAATATCGAAATTCATGAAGAATTTATCGATGAAAATGGCTTTCAGGATAGGAAGGTATATGAGGTCAAAGGTGAAGTTAGTGACTTGAGTGTTCTATCCCAACCGACACATAGAAACTTAGTGATAGAAACTAACGGACAAGAAGTCAACAAATCTAAGAATTGTGAATTTACCTCAGACCAAAATGATATAGTTGATTCCAAAATTCATAAGTTTGAGTCTTGTGAAAATGATTTGAATTCTGAAGAATGTTTAGATAAACCCTTTAATATTGTTAATTCCGAACAGAAACAACACAAGGGACACTTAGGTGATTATGCCACAAATATTAACCTCACAGCTCATTCGGATTCTACCGATTTGAAATCGAAGCGACATAAGTGTCACATCTGTGATTATGCCTCAAATTGGAAAAATCTGCTTAAAGTACATATAGATTCAGTCCATTCGAATTCGATTAAAAATAAATGCGACTTTTCTGATGTAGGCGATCTCAGAATAGATGGAGATTTGGTTCATTCCAATTTGAATCAAATTAAATGTAACCTTTGCAACTTTACAACAGATCATGAAATTGATCTGAAAATACACATAGACTCGGTTCATTTGAATCAATATAAATGTGACCTCTGCGACTTTTCTACAAATCATAAACTTCTTATCAACATACATATAGATTCAGTTCATTCGAAATTAAATCAACATAAATGTAACTTGTGCGACTTTTCTACAAATCGGAAAGACCTTCTCAAAAAACATAAAGATTCTGTTCATTTGAATTGGAAGTTACATAGATGTACCTTGTGTGACTTTTCTACAAATCATAAATACCTTCTCAAAAAACATATAGATTCTGTTCATTTGAATTTGAAGTTACATAGATGTAACTTATGTGACTTTTCTACGAATCGGAAAGGCGATCTCAAAACACATATAAATGTTGTTCATTTAAATTTGAGGCCACATAAATGTCACTTGTGTGACTATTCTACAAGTGTTAAAGCCAATCTCAAAGGACATTTAAATGGTGTTCATTTAAATTTGAAACTACATAAATGTCACTTATGCGACTTCTCTTCAAATTGGAAAGATACTGTCATAACGCATATAGATGCTTTTCATCTTAATATGAAGCGACATAAATGTCACTTGTGTGACTTCTTTACAAGTCGTAAAAACAAACTCAAAGTACATATAGATGCTGTTCATATAAATCTGAAGATACATAAATGTAACTTATGCGACTTTTCTTCAAATCGGAAAGTCAGTGTCAAAACGCATATAGATGCTGTTCATATAAATCTGAAGATACATAAATGTAACGCATGCGATTTTTCTACAAATCACAAGCGCAGTCTCAAAGCACATACAGAAGCTGTTCATTTAAATTTGAAAGCTCATAAATGTAACTTGTGTGACTTTTCTACATCTCGTAAACATCACCTCAAAAAACATATAGATGTTATGCATTTAAATTTGAAGCAACATAAATTTAACATATGTGACTTTTCCACAAATCATAAAAAACAGCTCAAAGCACATACATGCTGTTCAATTGAATTTGAAAAGAAATAAATACAACTTATGTGACTTTTTTACTAATAATAAAAGTTTTCTCAAAACACATATAGACGTATAAAAGAACTCATATGACTTTTCTACTCATCATAAAGTTAAGTTTAGTTGAGTTTTATTTTCAATTTTGATTAAAAAAAGATTAAATAAAACAGACACTAATTCTATTGTCTACAAATTGCTATTTCAGTGGAAGCGTTTTTACTGTATAATATGTGATAACACATTCTAATCTTATCTAACATAATTTCATTTCAGGTGGTCATTGTATTAAACAAGTTTTACTTTACTGGAAATAAGGCTCATTATTATTATTATTAAACAAACAATCTTTATTCAGTTTTCATTAGCCCCTTACAGCTGGTAGATAGTCAACACGCAACATTCAACCGGTGTATTGCGGGAAGGCTGCATTGTCCGTATTAATCAAATAAGAATTTGGTGCGTTTTTTATTTTAATCGAAATTTCTAATCGATTAATCGTTAAAGAATCGGTGTGTTTTTATTTTCGTAAAGTGAATGAATATTTGAACATAACCCGCGTTCAAAAAAATTCATGGTCAAGTAGGCTATGGAATTTTTAACATCAATATCAGTCATAGCCTACTCTATTAACAGGCCAGAAGACTCGTCGAAAATGCGAGGTTGCCCATTCTACACGGGAGGGTTATTCTTCTTCGGAGTGTCACTGTTACCGGCCATTTGTTTATGTTTAGTTAGTACTTATCGGTTTTCAAGCGGCTTGCTTACTAGTGTCGGTGTTGAAACGTTCGAGTTCAGTATAGGTATTATTATTTATTATTATTGATAAGGGGTTACGTTGCACCGCGACCTTGAGATCTATTGTGCCCCCCATCAGAGCTGTTCTCACCATTACGCCATCTACAGCTCGCCCTCCAGTTCCAGAGTATAAATGAACCTCAATATCTGGGAAGGCTTCAAGGATATTACGTCTTCACTCCTACAAGTTTCCTGTCCAAAGCATTCCTTTCGCTGACTTGCAATGGCGAGGCATTCTGTAACAAGGTGAAGAGGAGTTTCTTCCTCCTCCCCACAGAATCTGCACTCGTCAGTATCTGATAAATCTATTCTCATCAAATGCTTCCTGAGGCGACAGTGTCCTGTGAGGAAGCCAGTGACCAGGTGGCTGGTGTTCGATAGACTCGTCGTCCCCCAGGCATTGTCTGCACTCGGAGTCCTCAATCAACCCTTGCGTATTAAGGTGTTTTCTGAGGCTACATTGGCCCGTGTATACAGCTGTAAGGATTCTCAGGTCTACCCTAGAGAATTTGAGCCATTGCCTGGCCCAGCTGATGGGCCAATGATTGTTGAGCGAGCATTTCTTGGAACTTTTGGTCCACCCATCTGTTGTTTTCCTTCGCCGCTGCCCTGAGAGAGATACCACAGGCCGGTTCAGGTCGAATGAGCCCCATGGAAGCCCCCCGTGCCGCCATCTCATTACCCTTTATGCCCGAGTGGCCCGGGACCCACAAGAGCTGCAGCCTGCAGACTCTACAAGTTCAGCGAGTGTGGTCCTTCAATCCTGCACGATTAGGGGTTTACAGTTGTATGAAATCAAGGCCTTCAAGGCAGCGTGGCTATCCGATAGGATCTCGATTGATCCGTGAGCCCAACCTTTCTCAAGTATGAGCTTCGCACAGTGATCAAAGGTGACAATTTCTGCTTGAAAGACAGTTGTAAAACTACCCAGGCTGATGGATTCACCCCTAGCAATTCCGCAACCGCTGACTGAATGAAATCTGTTAGGTTGTCTGGTATGCAATAGATGTCACTTTAGTTGACGCAGGCAATTAAAGATTCAGCTCAATGTATTATGTGTTGCCTGCCCAATTTATTATGAGGCGTATAATTTAAAATTAATTTTTAGAGGTATTGACTTTGAATCTGAAGAATTGAAGATATTTATACAATGGAATATGATGCCTTCGGATATTAGGCAAATTGATATCATTATACCATTGTAAATAGATTATAGATTGTAATCTATATACTTCGGTTATACTGTCCGTAGACCCCTAGGCATCTACTAAAGGAGTATTTTCAAATTTCGTTCTTTAGAATATTTTTTATTGTTCCTCGGCATTCTAGAGAATGAGCATTATATCATATTTGATCCTCGATTCATCTTGAGATTGTCATCCTTAGTTGATTTAAGGATCAGTGAATTCAATGCATTATCTTAATCCTTTCATAAAAAAAACAGTAATTTTGAAATTCATATATTGTCATAAATATCAGGGGCAACGTTGATTTTCCCACCATTTCTGTTGCGTCAAGTCACAATATTTCCATTAATAAAACCCCATTTTTGAGTCAAAACACAACTGAAAATGGAAATTCAGAGGTTTCTGGCAATTTGTGAAAGCTCCGTCAAATATTCGCATTTTTCGGTAGTGTATGCGCGTTGCGCCGCGTATCAGGAGCATAATATAATACCGAGGAGGTATAAGGAATTTATCAGGAGCTCCAGATATTTCTCGCAAATTTTCTAAGCCACGCCTGCCCTAGGAATTCGTTTTACCTTGAGCGATTATTGGTACAGGACTGCATTCACCCCATTGTTCAATAAAGGAGGTGTATGGATTTTATCAGGAGCAACTTTGAAGGAAAATTCACGCTAATTATTGGAACAACAATGGCTAATTGCCGTAATAATTTTAGTTAGGGACTACAGGATTTCTCAGGATAATACACACGTATTTTTCTCGTAATAACGAGAGAAACCAAAGATAATAATCTTTGGTTTCTCAAATTGTTGGGAAATATACTGCTACTCCTAATAGAATCCAAAGACCTCCTTGGCTATAGGGCTGAATGTTGTCCTGTGCTATGAATCGCTCAAGGTCAAATGTATTTAGAGAGTGGGCAGGGCTTCGAGAACTGGCGCGAAATATTCGGAGCACCTGATAAATTCCATATATCTCCTTGATCTTATATCTTATCAGGAGCAACTTTGAAGGAAAAAGAGCGCTACTCCTGATTCGTGACAAAGTACCATCTCTCTTAAGAACAATTCCGCTGGTCCTGATTATTAGCCGAAGATCACAAAATAAGTGAATCAGAGATGAGAGGAAAAAATTTGTATATTGTCACATCCTCGTCATGAAATTTTATTTTAAACATAAACTACAGAATGAGTGTAATTTTGTTACAGTAGAGTTTTATAACAGTATTATAGGGTAATAGCACATATTAATATGTGGTAAAATTCTAGATTTTTCTTGGTTTGGTATCAGGAGTAACGTGTATTCTATATTCTAAGGTTACACCACAGATCAATCTTTGGTTTCACAGATCAATCTGTGGTCTAACTCTAACATATCAATCTGTGGTCTAACTTCTAACCTAACTAATTTTGCTAAGTTTCTAGACTTGAAATTCTTTTATTTTACTCAAGATAAAAGTTAAAAATAAATATTATATATTATATATATTCAATATTCATTTGATTCGAAGAGCTATGGACATTGATGTGAAGGAAGAACCATTTGTTTCCGCTGATTGGTACGTGTGGTTATTCGAGTGCTTCTACTTTCTAATTTTTAGTAATTTTACTGAAATGGCATTCGATTCACTTGATTGAGATTTTTGAATTTGCTTTTCCAGTACTAAATACCCAGATGACGAAGGCTGTGATACAGACAATATGAAGATTGAATATAACGATAGTAATGTACAATTTAGCGATGACAATGGCATTCGGAATAGGAAGGCATACGAGGTTAAAAGTGAAGTTGGTGACTTTAGCGTTCTATCCCAACCAAAACATAGCGACATTGTAATAGAAACTCATGGACAAGAAGTCAATAGTTCAAAGAGTTGTCAATTTACCTCGGAACAAAATGATATAGTTGATTCGAAAGTTCATGAGTTTGAGTCTTGTGAATATGGTTTGAATTCTGAAGAAAGTTTAGATAAACCCTTCAATAATATCAATACTGAACAGAAACAACACAATGGAGATTCAGGTGATTATGCCAGAAATATTAACCTCAAATATCATATGGATTCTGCCGATTTGAAATCGAAGCGACATAAGTGTCACATCTGTGATTATGCCTCAAATTGGAAAAATCTGCTCAAAGCACATCTATATTCAGTTCATTTGAATTCGAGTCAGAATAAATGCGACTTATGTGACTTTTCTACAAAACATGTAGGTGATCTCAAAACACATAAAGATTTGGTTCATTCGAATTTGAATCAAATTAAATGTGACCTTTGCGACTTTTCAACAGATCATGAATTTGATCTGAAAGTACACGAAGACTCAGTACATTTGAATTCGAATCAATATAAATGTAAGCTTTGCGACTTTTCAACCGGTCGTGATCTTGATCTGAAAATACATATAGATTCGGTACATTCGAATCAAAATAAATGTAACCTTTGTGACTTTTCCACAAATCACAAACTTCTTCTCAACATACATATAGATTCGGTTCATTCGAATTTAACCCATCATAAATGTAACTTATGCGATTTTTCCGCAAATAATAAGAGTTATCTCAAGGCGCATATAGATAGTGTCCATTTGAAATTGAAGCTACATAAATGTGACTTATGCGACTATGCTGTAAATCAGAAAAGAAGTCTCAAAAATCATGTACAGTCCGTTCATTTCAATATAAAGGAACATAAATGTCACTTATGCGATTATGGTACGAATGATAAAAGACATCTCAAAACTCATGTAGACTCTGTACATTTAAAATTGAAGCCGCATAAATGTTCCTTATGCGATTATTCCACGAGTAAGAGAACTGAAGTCGAGGCTCATATTGATTCGGTTCATTTGAATTTAAGGCAGCATAAATGTACCCTATGCGATTTCACTACAAATAATAAACAATATCTCAAACTACATATAGATTCTGTACATCTGAATTTGAAGCTACATAAATGTAACATATGCGACTTTTCCGCAAGTCGTAAAACTTACGTCAAAGCACATATGGACGCTATTCATTTCAATTTAAGGCAACATAAATGTGACATTTGTGGCTTTTCCGCAAATCTGAAATCCGTCCTCAAAGTACATATAGACGCTATACATTTAAAATTAAAGAAACATAAATGTAACTTCTGTGATTTTTCTACAAATCGGAAGGATAGTCTCAAAGCACATATAGATGGTGTTCATTTAAATGTGAAGACGTATAATTGTAACACGTGTGACTTTTCTACTAATCATAAAAATAACCTCAAAATGCATATAGATGCTGTTCATTTAAATTTGAAGAGGCACAAATGTAACTCGTGCGACTATTCTACTTATCATAAATATAGACTCAGAAGACATAGATGCAATGAATTTGAGGAGAAATAAATGTAACTTATGTGAGTGTCTTACTAATTATAAAAACCTCCTGAAAGCACTTCTTTTTATTCTCTCTTTTGGAGACAACCTTTCCATTATACTCCTTGTCTTTATGTTTGTTGATTTTTTTCGGTCATATGCACATATTATGCCTCTGGGCTGTAGCACGTGTTACTTGCTCGATCGTTATCGGTCTAACACAAACAAACAGTGAGTTTGGAATGGATTCTTCTAAAATCAAGGTTTCAATGGGTGTTGGATCAAGATGAACATCTTCAGAATTCGAGGAAGACCTGCTGGGAGATTGCGATGAAATGAACGTGCCTTATAAATAGGTATCGCAAAGTTGACATATCTTTTGTTTATTAGTAGTTATTAGTTGGATTTTCCAAGGAACTGATGCATATGATCAATTATTTTCAACTTCCTCATTTCTGAATTCGTTATTGTCGATGTTCAACATTATTTTGAGGCAGATTAATATCAAAATTATCAAAGCTGTAGAAAGCGCATCCACCATTTAAGAAGTCAGTGAGAAACTGACTTCCACCTCAAAGATCTGCTTGAATACTTAACTACTATATATATCTACCTATTTTATATCTGAAATATCACAAAAAGAATTTGGTATGCTGTACATAATTCCGTCTCAAGATATTTGCTTGTATCCATAATGTTTCTACCTCAGCAACAGTGCTACTTCAACTGAACTTTTTAAAAATTATCTTCAATTCAATTTCAATGATGAAACAATTTTTCTTGTTATGTTAACAGGTTTTGAAAGTAATGAAGATGGGGGAATTGAATTTGAGCAAAGATGAGATTATGAAAAAATCACTTTAGCAGCAGATGTGTTCTGTGAATATGAACTTTGGTGAAATTATCTTGAGATAAGCAAGACAAAGTGGGAAGAAGGTTGGTTGAAAATAATTTATCCATCTCGGTGAGTAATGGAGATTTGTTGGAATGCCTTCACATTTTGGCACATCCAAAAGGGCATATTATTATTTGGAAATTCCATCTCAATCTGACTTTTTTTTTGTAATCAAAGGTATGTTGGGAAAATTGTTTAAAAAAAAGTTATAACCTGGTTGTCCCAAGAGAAGTTTAAGCCTTGTATCTGAGACATAAAAACTGGCCCTGTAAACAAATCACACATAAAAAATCAATGAATTGAAAAGGTATATATTTAATCTCTTCGAACGTAATACTTTATCCACTTATCTTCAGACTTCAAAACAAAATTATACTCAATAAAATAGAATCAGACAATTATCCCTACTTGTTGACGTATTAAAATATTTTACAGGCAGCCCACAATACATGGCCGAGTTTTTTGTGTTGTTTTTTTGAAAATCGGTAAGGGGTACTATGCCAGCACCACCTACCATATTTCTGAGGAACTATTTTATTTAGTTCAGGTTGCTTGTGGTAGGTGTCGCTAGCTAAGGATCTATGAATACAATTTTTAGAGAATTTATTGGTGAATTGAAACTTGAAACTGTTTGGCGTGTTTGGGCTGTTTTGTTATGTGAGTGAATTCAAAAGTAGAATACAATTTAGAAAGAGTTAATGCGTGCTTCAAATTAAATATGTAGCGTAATTTTGCGACATTTAAATATGCAATTTAGATAATTGTTCTAGGTTGTTATTGAGTAAAATTGTGGACATGTAAGAATATATTCTCATACAAATTGAAAACTTCTTAACATCTGTGATTTTATTTGAATGTCTGTAAGAATCATGTCTCCAGATATAACAGTAAATTATTAATCCTTCTATTTATTGTATATGTTTTTCTAACCTATGTTTTATATATTATTATAGTTTCTTTCTTTTTACAGTTTAGTCGATCATGTGGATTATATTTCGACGAAGATCTTGAAATGGAATCTTCTAGTAGCAAGGCTTTTATGAACATGGGATTTGAATGAACATCTTCAAAATGAAATATGATTAAACCAGCTTATAGATTGCGAGGGAATGGATAAAACGTTCGTTAATGCACAGGTAACTTGAAGTCGATGATCCTATTTTATTTAAGTTAACTATATCTCAACAAGTAGTTCATAATCTATTCTGTATACACTGCTATAAAGTAACTAAGATACTTTTTTACGATCGCTCTGTATACATAAAACTTTATTCGTAGACATGGAAAGTTCAAATCTTCACCTAAACTCCAGTCGTGTATGATGGTGTGAAAAAGTTAAAAATGGAGAAGTCGATGGGCTTCAATGTGGGATGGAATACAAACATGGGTATTTCTTCAAGACTGTCTGCACGTGAGTTTTTAACATTATGTTTTTTATCATAGGCGTATCCTCCCATTAATCACTTTATTCTCTTAACGCATAATGCTTTATTTGTTTAACGTTCATCATCAATTGAATAACTGAAAACTACCTATATTAGATTTAATTTCATGCATGGCGAGAATAAATTTGAAATATTTGGTATTTGTTTAGTATCAGTAATTGTAAGATTTGTTTTAAAAAATGTTTGAATTTGGCTGATAAAATGTACTATTCCATTTGAAGAATTTCCTTATAGACTAATTATATTTTCAGGCCTAATCATGAAATAGAGGAAAAATATATTTTGCAGGCTGGAAGACTTCGGTCGTATGCTAATAAAGTTAATTCTCTCTATATTTTGCTTTTTGTTTTTGAATCCAAAGTTTTCAGAAAAACGATTATCCTAACTTGTTGACGTATTGAAATATTTTACAGGCAACCCACAATACATGGCCGAGTTTTTTGTGTTGTGTTTTTGGAAATCGGTGAGGGGCACTATGCCAGCACCACCTACCAAATATCTAACGAAGTATTTTATTTGGTTCAGGTTGCTTGTGGTAGGTGTCGCTAAAGATCCATGAATACAATTTTTTAGAGAATTTACTGGTAAATTGAAACTCGATACTGTTTTGTTATGTGAGTGAATTCAAAAGTACAATTAGAACAATTTAGAAAGAGTTAATGCGTGCTCCACATGAAATATCTAGCGTAATTTTGCGACATTTTAACATGCAATTTAGATAATTGTTCTAGGTTGTTATTGAGTAAAATTTTGGAAATGTAAAAATATATTCTGATACAAATTGAAAACTTCTTAACATCTGTGATTTTAGTTGAATGTCTGTAAGAATCATGTCTCCAGATATAACAGTAAATTATTAATCCTTCCATTTATTGTATATTTTTTCTAACCAATATGTTTTAGACTATGTTTTATATGAATTATTACAGTTCCTTTCTTTCCATAGTTTTGTCAATCATGTGGATTATATTTCGACGAAGATATTGAAATGGAATCTTCTAATAGCAAGGCTCTTATGAACATGGGATTAGAATCAACATCCTCAAAATTAAATGTGATTAAACCAGCTTATAGATTGCGAGGGAATGGATAAAACGTTTGTTAATGCACAGGTAACTTAAAATCGATGTTCCCATTTTATTCAAGTTAACTATATCTCATCAGTAGTTATTTATTGTATTTTGAACAGAAGTTTCACACATGGACTATTTGTTTCAGTTTCTACATTTTGATTTAATTATTGGAATGTTTAATATCGTACTGGGGCAGATCAATTTGAGAATATCAAAATTATTACACTTATCGAAAGTCAGTTCAAGAATTCGTCATATGCACTGAGAAGATTTACTTAAATATGTGATTTTGATATTGTATTTGTTGCAGTGATGAGAATTCCTTGTTTTTGAGACCAATATTCCGGGAAATATTGTGAATATTATGTTTTTCGTGGAGTAAAGTAGCCTTGGGCGAGTTCAGTACCTGAATGGGTGACCGCTCTGGTTATAGATTTGCACAGTGGGCCAAGGCTCCTGGCCACAGTGCTTTTGCAATTTGCAACTCTCATATGAACAAAACTTCTAAGGTTATCCCCTTGTTATTTTCCATCCAAAATATTGAATGGCTGCCAATTTGGCACAATAACAACAATACCTTCCTTTTACCTATTCTGGATTTCAATCCCATGTTACTATTCATATGCGATTTACACCCTTATTCTTTTAGCATTGGTCTGTTCTAATATGTAATGTTTCGCAGGCAACCAGTAATACAGGAGTGTAGAACTATAGGTGTAATATGTGTTGCCTGCCAGCTAGGCGTTCTACAACAGGGAAAACTACCAGTTGGACAAACATGCTGGTCTGGTAATCCTATGTTTCTTCAAATTGGTACCATTAGATGTCACCTCATTTTATCTAAGATATTTCAGGTAAATAGTTATTTTAAAATGAATAAATTTAATGCAATTTTAACTAATTTATCTCGCAACTATAATAGGAAATGCATTAGAATTACCAGAAAGTGACGATGGACTGTAATTTTTTTAACTCAAATCTCTCGAAGTTTCTTCTCAATCAAATGTTATTGGTATAGCTTCTAATCTAACATCTCCGAAGAACGATTCAATCTCTTCACTTGTACCGAATTTCATCCCTATATCTCCGTTTTTATGAGAGTTACAACAGTTTGATAAAATGAACAAAAGTTCTAAGGTTATTCATTTGTTATTTTTCGTCAAAAATGTTGAACGTTATCGGAATGACTTCCAATTTGACATACCGGAAGAGCAATACCATCTCATTATCTGTACACAATTTCAACCCAATCTGACCATTTTTATCTGACTCACAGCAGTTTGAATATATGAACGAAACTTATAATGTTTTCCCCTTCGTTATTTTTTTAAGAAGTTCTCGGAATGACTCCCAATTGGGCAGACGGGAAGATCAATACCATCCTTTTACCCATTCTGAATTTCAACCCTATCTTACTATTCATATGTGATGTACAGCCGTATTCTTTTGATGTAGCTCTAATCATTTTATTATCTGTAACATATGTGATGTTTCGCAGGCAACCAGCAATACAGGAGTGGCGAGGTATAGGTGCAATATGTGTTGCTTGCCAACAGAGACAAATATAATTTCAAAATGAGTCAGAATGATACCATTAGATGCAGCCGCATACAGTCGAAGATATATTAGGTAAATATGCATTTTAAAATTGATAGATATAATCATATTACAACTAATCTATCTCACGACTACGATACTAAATGCATTATAAATACTGAAGAGTTGCAGTGGACTCACTCTTTATGTGAACTAAGGCCCCTTGGTATTTTTGGTCCAATAAAAGAGGTGTATGGATTTAATCAGGAGCAACTTTGAAGGAAAATTCACGTTATTAGTGGAACATTTGATAATTGCCGTAATAATATTTGTTAGGAACTATAATAGTTCTCAGGAAAGTAAACACGTATTTTTTCCTCGTTATCTTTCATTTCTCAATTTGTTGGGAAATTTCCTGCTACTCCTGATAAAATCCAAACTCCTCCTGGGCCATAGGGCTGAATGCAGTCCTGTGCTAACAATCGCTCAAGTTCGAATGCATTCCAAGGGTGGACGGGGCCTTATAATAAATCGGTCAGGCAACACAGAATACATCAGGATGAATCTTCAGTTGCCTGCACCATCTAAAGTGAGGAGCAAATATATTCTAAAGGATGATTACTGCCCTGATCCTCAGTACACTTTACTTTTTCTCATTGTTAAGTAATATTTCGAAAGGATTGGACTCAAATTTAGCACATCGTAAGAGCAGGTTGGTCATATTATCTTTCTCAAATTTCATTAAATCCTGTTCAGTTTTTCGGGAGATATGGCGGTTCAAAGAAATCGACAAATTTCGACTTAAGATTTTTTCGATCAAAATTTCGAAAGTTGTCGGACTGGGATCAAATTTGGCACATCGTAAGAGAAGGTGTGTCATATTATCTCTTCCAAATTTCGTTGAATTCTCTTCAGTTTTTCGGGAGACCTGGCGGTTCAAAGAAATCGACAAATTTCAAAGACATAGACTTTGGATTTTTTCGAACAAAATTTCGAAAGTTGTCGGACTGGGCTCAAATTTGGCACATCGTAAGAGAAGGTGTGTCATATTATCTCTTCCAAATTTCGTTGAATTCTGTTCAGTTTTTCGGGTGATATGGCGGTTCAAAGAAATCGACAAATTTCAAAATTTCGAAAGTTGTCGGACTGGGCTCAAATTTGGCACATCGTAAGAGAAGGTGTGTCATATTATCTCTTCCAAATTTCATTGAATTCTCTTCAGTTTTTCAGGAGATATGGCGGTTCAAAGAAATCGACAAATTTCAAAGACTTGTTTTTTTTTCGACCAGGATTTCGAAAGTTGTCGGACCGGATTCAAATTCGGTACATATTCCCAATTTCATGAAATTCTGATCAGTTTTTTGGGCGATATACTGGATTGATGTAATTAATAATATTCAAAACTCTTCGGAAGATCAAAACCATCCTTTTACCACTTCTGAATTTCAACCCTATATTACTATTCATATGTGATATACAGCCGTATTCTTTTAACATAGCTCTAATCTTTTTATTTTTGGTAACGTATGTAATGTTTCGCAGGCAACCAGTGTTACAGGACTGCCGAGGTATAGGGGTAATGTGTGTTGCCTGCCAACAGAGATGGTCTACCTCAGCGACATCTACTAGGAGAAAAACGTAATTTCAAAATGATTCAGAGTAATACCGTTAGATGCCGCCACATACATTCGAAGATATATTGAGTAAGTAATTATTTAAATATTGATAGATTTAATCATTTTTCCAATAAAGGAGGTGTGTGGATTTTATCAGGAGCAACTTTGAAAGGAAATTCACGTTATTAGTGGAACATTTGCTAATTGCCGTAATAATAATTGTTAGGGACTATAATAGTCTCAGGAAAGTACACACGTATTTTTCCCTCGTTATCTTTCATTTCTCAATTTGTTGGGAAATTTCCTGCTACTCCTGATAGAATCCAAACACCTCCTTGGTCATAGGGCTGAGTGCAGTCCTGTGCTAAGAATTGCTCAGGGTCGAATGCATTCCAAGGGTGGGCGGGGCCTTTTAATAAATCGGTCAGGCAACACAGAATACATCAGGTTGAATCTTCAGTTGCCTGCACCATATAACGTGAGGGGCAAAAATGTTCTAAAGGAGGATGATTACCACGCTGATCCTCAGTCCAGTTAACTTTTTGTCATTGTAAATTAATTTTTCGAAAGTTATCCGACTGGATTCAAATTTAGCATATCGTAAGAGCAAGTTGGTCATATTATCTCTTCCATATTTCATTAAATTTTCTTCAGTTTTTCGGGATATATGGCGGTTTAAAGAAATCGACAAATTTCAAAGACACTTAAGATTTTTTCGATCAAAATTTCGAAAGTTGTCGGACTGGGCTCAAATTTGGTACATCGTAAGAGAATGTTGGTCATATTATCTCTTCCAAATATCATTAGAGTCCGTTCATTTTCTCGGGAGATAGCTGTTTAAGGCAATGGAAAAATTTCACTTTTTACGAACAAAATTTCGAATGGACTCAAATTTGGCCCATCATAGGAGAAGGTCTAGTATATCCTCCATTATAAACTTCATTGAATTCTGATAAGTTTTCTGGGAGTTACCGCGTGTTGATGAAATGAATATGTTTCAAGATTACTTCGAATATAGATTTCTGCGAATATTGCCTCTGCATCCAAGGATTATTGTAGCGACTTTACCATCTACTGCGATGTGAATAAGATGTATCTAAAAAGCTTTAGTGATAATACATCTAGTTGAATTTTTAGTTGCCGGATTAAATTGAATCAGCTGTCACTGCTGGTTCTGTCTGTCAGAGTACTGGTAGATGTGATTGTATTTATATGCTTTTTGTTTATTTCTGAGATGTTTTCGATCAATTGTAAATAATAATGTTAAAAAAATTGACTCATTTCTGTAGGAAAAATTTATTGTTATTATAAATATCACAGTAAGAGATGATTTGTTTCCAGATCTTGGATCTATGTATGGACAACCACGAGAAGAAGGAAGCTCAACTCTATGGAACTGCAACAGATGAAAGCGGCAGCTAAGGAAAAAAAACAAAGGAGGCAGGAACAAAGGAATCGTCTTACAGGAGGGAAGAAACTTAGGGAGGGACAGAGAGGGCAGCTTTGGAACAGAGGTTGCTACAGTATCGGAAAGAAATTTCTTCAGAAAATGAGGCTCTCGTAAGTAGTAAATATACTGCTATTTGAGAATGTTTCCAATGGTTGTTGAGCCTTGCCTGGTTTTAAAAATTAATGATTTTTTCAATTAGAGTTCAAGCTTTAAGTAATACTAACAGATCAACATCTTTACAAACAACATTTATGTCATTCGGAAGATACTGCGGGACAATAAAAATAATAAATTCAGAAGGTTATACCCTTAGGTCTTTTTTTGATAAACTTTTCGAAAATTTTGTAAGTTCTCGGAATGAATCCCAATTTCGTACATCGGAGGAACAATATCATCCTATTATCTATTTGTTTTTGAATCCACAGTTTTATTACATTAAACAATTATCCTAGCTTGTTAACATGTTGAAATCCTTTACAGGCAACCCAAAATACATGACCGAGTTTTTTGTGTTGCATTTTTGTAAATCGATAAGGACCTCTATGCCAGCACCACCTACCAAATAGCTAGCTAAGGATCCATGAAGACAATTTTTAGAGAATTTACTGCTTACTGGTAATTTGAAACTGTTTCGAATGTTTTGTTATGTGAGTGATTTCAAAAGGAGAATACAATTTAGAAAGAGTTCATGTGTGCTCTACATGAAATATGTAGGTTAATTCGCGACATTTAAATATGCAATTGAGATAATTGTTTCAGGTTGCAATTGAATAAAATTGTGGAACTGTAAAATTATAATCTAATACAAATTCAGAACTTTTTCTAACCTATATAATTTACACTATGTTTTATAGGAATTATTATAGTTTCTTTCTTTCCACAGTTTAGTCGATCGTGCAGTTTATATTTCGACGAAGATCTTGAAATGGAATATTCTAATAGCAAGGATTTGAATGAACAACTTCAAAATGAAACATGATTGAACCAGCTTATAGATTGCGAGGGAATGGATAAAAAGTTCGTTAATAGGTAACACAACGTTGATGTTCCCATTTTATTTAAGTTGGTATATCACATCAAGTGGTTTTTTACAATATTTTCAATTGATTGTTATCACTATAATGAAGGAATTTGAGGGAGGTTTGCATGAAAAATTTGGGAAATATACGACATTAGTTTAGAGTTCAATGATCAGTTCTTGATTTTTCTTGTAGAGGTATAAAAGTTCATATAAAAGCGATAAATTGAATCGGAAATGATTGCAGAGATCGGGAGCGCATCCACCATTTTTAATTTGAGTAGAAAACCTGAAGTGCCTGTCCAATAGTGGATTGATTTCATCAAAAATTCAATCCTATGTTTTCATTCACAATAAAGATTGAATTTCTTGTGTGCCATCTATCCTTATTTTTGAAATTTCAATATTGAACTTTTAAATGGTGGATGCGCAAACTTGATTCAAAAGAATCAACCCAATCTGACCATTTTTATGTCATTTAAAATATGTTCAATTAATTGTTATCGTACTATAATGAAGGGAATATACGTGCAAATGTTTCAAATGATGGAGAATTTAGCGAATGTTCCCTATTACTATGCTAAATTTGAATTTTTCAATTCTTTTATTTTTTCTAGGAAATCAAGTTTTCAAGTTGCAGGATGTCAAAAAAGCGGATTGAGAAAAATGACTTGAAAATAAAATCTCTGTAATTTACTTGAAATGTTTCTATATTCTATATTGATTAAATTTAAGTTATATGTAATGAAAAGTTTTATTCGACCTTTAATTCCGATCTATCCACTCAAATCGAATTATGGATCAGCTGATTTAAATGAATGTGGCAGTTGAACATTTTCTTAATTTTGAACCAAGTTTCCGATTTGCATTATATTTTAATATATATAAGACTCATGCTGAGTATCAGGAGCAACGTTGATTTTCCCGCCAATTTACTCCTGCTAATTTGCAATATTTCTATGAGAAATTCGCATTTTGACAAGCCAAAACACAACTGAAAGTGTTAAAATGCACGTTTTTGGGATCTTGTGTCAGGAGCATAGGAAAGCGAGGAGGTATACGGAATTTATCAGGAGCTCCGGATATTTCGCGCCAATTCCATAGGCCACGCCCACTCTAGGAATGCAGGCTACACACAATACATCAGGTTGGATCTTTAGTTGCCTGCACCATCTGAAGTGAGGGGCAAAAATATTCTAGAGGACGAGGATTACTACGCTGATCCTCAGTCCAGTCAACTTTTTGTCTTTGTTAATTTATTTTTCGAAAGTTGTCGGATTGGGCATATCATTTGAGTTGGTTGGTCGTAATATCTCTTCCAAATTTCATTAAATTCTGTTCAGTCTTTCGGGAGATTTGACGGTTTGAAGAAATCAACAAAATTTCGAAATTCGTCGGACTGGGCTCAAATGAGTCGGTTGGTCGTATTTTCTTTTCCAAATTTCATTAAATTCTGTTAATTTTTTCAGAAGATAAAGCAGTTTAAGGCAAGGAAAAAATCTCACTTTTTTCACTAGTGTTATCCTCTATTACAAATTTCATTAAATTGAACGTTGATTTTCCCGCCAAATTACTCCTTTTCATTCGCAATATCTATGAGAAATACGCATTTTGGTAAGCCCACTACTGAAAATGTTAAAAATGCACGTTTTTGGGACTTAGTATCAGGAGCATAGGAAAGCGAGGAGGTATACGGAATTTATCAGGAGCTCCGGATATTTCGCGCCAATGTCCTAAGCCCCGCCCACTCTAGGAATGCATTCGGCCTCGAGCGATTCGTAGCACAGGACTGCATTCAGCCCATTGTCAATAAAGGAGGTGTGTGGATTTTATCAGGAGTAACTTCAAAGGAAAATTCACGCTAATTGGTTGAACAATTGCTAATTGCCGTAATAAGATTTGTTAGGGACTACAATAGTTTTCAGGAAAGTATACACGTAATTTTCCCTCGATCTTTCGTTCTCAAATTGTTGGGAAATATACTGCTACTCCTGATAGAATGCAAACACTCAAGGTCAAATGCATTTCTAGAGTGGGTGCCGGCTATGAGAATTGGCGGGAAATATACGGAGCTCCTGATCAATTCCGTATACCTCCTCGATCTCATATGCTCCTGATACCCGGCCAGGCGTGCATACACTACCCAAAATGTCCAATATTCGATGGAACTCTCTCAAAATGCCAGAAACCTCTAGATTTCCATTTCTAGTAGTGTTTTCGCTCCTAAAAATACGGTTTTGATATCGGAAATTGGGAATTTAACAAAACAAAAATGGCGGCATAAAGCACGCTGCTCCTGATACATACTACTTGAAATTTATTTATGTTTGATACAAAAAGTCTTAGTGTAAAATCTCCTTGAATATCCAAATAACTGAACTAAGTTTATAAGAAATATTGGGAAGCATTTTTTTTCACAAAGACGTGATATACTATTTCCAATCCAATTCTACTACGATTTTTCCCGTATATAATTTGGATTTTTCATAAGGACTTGTGATTGAATTACCAAATGAAAATACTAAAAATAGGAATTCAGAACACGGAACATGCTATCAGGAGCACAAAAATGTGAGGGGTCTTATGGTAACTACCAGGAGTATCGTGGATTTTCCCGCCTTTTTCGTTGGTTTAAGTAGAATTATTCCGATAACGAAACCGCATTTTTATGAGCGAAAACACTACTAGAAATGGAAATCTAGAGGTTTCTGGCACTTTGAGATAGTTCCATCGAATATTGGACATTTTGGGTAGTGTATGCGTGCCTGGCCAGGTATCAGGAGCATATGAGATCGAGGAGGTATACGGAATTTATCAGGAGCTCCGGATATTTCGCGCCAATTCTCCAAGCCCTTCCCACTCTAGAAATGCATTTGACCTCGTGCGATTCATAGCACAGGACAGTATTCAGCTCTGTGTTCGATGAAGGAGGTTTATGGATTCTATCAGGACCAACTTACAACGAAAATATGTGGTATTCCTGAGACATGATGCTAGTCCACTCGCTATGCTTATTATATCAAAATCAATTCAGCTGCTCCTGATACTTGGCAAGAGTAGCAAAAATTTGGGTGAAATTAACCTGAAAACACCTGAAAAAACTTTCGAGAAACAGAAAAATTGTCAGAAACGAAAATTTTGTGCTTTCTGAGGAAAAATTAACCAAATGGTATAATTTCGGGGTATTGAAATTTCTATTTGAAAAGCCAAAAATGTACAGAAAGTGACAATCAGAGATTGAGAACTACTTCGAATATTTTATTCTCACTTTTCAAAAAAATATCGTAATCCCAAAACTGCTTAAAAAAGCAATAAGCAATTAAGATTATTCTTTGTTAGGTATCAGGTGTAAAGTGTATTTTCCCGCCATTTTCGTTAGGTTAAGTTTTCATAATTCCGTTAATAGAACGGCATTTTGGGGAACGAAAACACTACTAGAAATGGAAATCTAGAGGTTTCTGGCATTTTGAGAGAGTTCCATCGAATATTGGACATTTTGGGTAGTGTATGCGCGCCTGGCCGGGTATCAGGAGCATATGAGATCGAGGAGGTATACGGAATTTATCAGGAGCTCCGGATATTTCGCGCCAATTCTAGAAGCCCCGCCCACTCTAGAAACGCATTTGACCTCGAGCGATTCATAGCACAGGACCGTTTTCAGCCCTATGGCCGAGGAGGACTTTGGATTCAATCAGGAGTAGCAGTATGTTTCTCAACAATTTGAGAACCGAAAGATAACACGGGAAAAATACGTGTGTACTTTCCTAAGAACTATTATAGTCCCTAACAAATCTTATTACGGTAATTAGAAATTGTTCGAACAATTGACGTGAATTTTCCTTTAAAGTACTCCTGATAAATCCACAAACCTCCTTTATTGAACAATGGTCGAATGCATTCCTAGAGTGAGCGCGTGGCTTAGAAAATTGGCGCGAAATATCAGGCTACTCCGGATAAATTCCGTATACCTCCTCGCTTTCCTATGCTTCTGATACATGGTCCCAAAAACGTGCATTTTTGCGCGTATGTTCTGGGGAACATCGTTTTGCCCAAATGTCTGTAACTTTCGAATTTTTTGACGAAAATGGTCTCGAACGATTAAGTTCAACTCCCCAATGAAGAATTCGATGTCAAATTTGATTCTGTCCGTCCGGCCGTTGCCACGATAACTTGAGAACGAAAAGAGCTAGCGACTTGAAATTTTCAGGGTGGGTGGCGCATCCCAATACGACGGACAAGTTCGTTAATGGGCATAATCGGCCCAGTGGTTTCCGAGTAATAATTTTGTTTTCAACCAATATGAATCCGATCGAATTGAAACTTGGTGAGTAGTTGTAGAATATGAACCTAAGCACGTTTGTGAAATTTTGTGCGAATCGTATGGCTACAAAATTATTAAAAAATTATTAAAAAATATTTTTGTTGTCACGATAACTTGAGAACTGAGAGAGATAGCGGCCTCAAGTTTTCAGGTTGGGATGTACACCACAACGCGACATTTCAGTTTGATTATGAGCCTAATCGGCCAAATGGTTTCAGAGTTATAGCCATCTGAAATTTAATGAAATTTTGTGGTTTTTGTTCCTCATTTACTCGAAAAATACTAAACCGATTGAATTCAAACATGGTTATTAGTTGTAGAATGCCAATGCGGAAACGTTTGCAAAATTTGGTGAGGATAGCATTTGTAGAAAATTTTAAATAAATCTTTGAAAATAAAAAAAAAAAGTTCTATATATCAGTAACTAATCGTTCGAAATTGCTGAAATTTTGCAAGAACCTTCATAACCTAACTATACTGACAATTTTCAAGTTTTAATACGATCGGTTAAATAATGTTGGAGATTCGAGCATTCTTGTGTGAGTTCAGTAGATGGGTGAACGTTGCCTCGATAACTTTCGAACGAAAGGAGATAGGGACTTGCAATTTTCAGGGAAGGTTGCGTATCCGAAAGGGAGAGTTGAGTTCAATTTTGGGCAAAATCGGTCTAACGGTTTCCGAGTTATACCCATCTGGAATATTGTTTCCTTGATAACTCAAAAAATAAATATTCGATCGAATTGAAGTTTGGTAATTAGTAGTAGAAAATCAACATAAAGACGTGTTTAAAATTTTGTGAGAACCGTACCCCTAGAAAATTTGAAAAAAACGACGAGAAAAAAAATTTTAAGAACCGTACCCCTAGAAAATTTCAAAAAAATCACGAAAAAAAAATTGGTTCAAGCACTGACGTGAAGTCAGAAGCTTTTGCGCGTATGTTCTATTGTCCATTCTTCTGTATTGGACACCCTTAATCGAATTTACCATGGTAAATTCGATTAAGGGTGTCCAATACAGAAGAATGGACAATAGAACATACGCGCAAAAGCTTCTGACTTCACGTCAGTGCTTGAACCAATTTTTAATATTTCCAGTAGTGTTTTGGCTTGCCAAAATGCGTATTTCTCATAGAAATATCGCGAATTAACAGGAGTAATTTGGCGGGAAAATCACTTTTGCTCCTGATAGTCTACATGAGTCTTATCTATATAAAAATATAATGCCAATTGGACACTTTTCGGATATTTTTCTTAATTAAGAAAATTTTCCACATTCATTCAGATCAGCTGATCCATAATTCTAATTGAGTGGATGGAGCGGAATTGAGGGTCAAATAAAACTTTTTATTTCATTCAAACTTATATTGAATCAATATAGAATATTGAAACTTTTCAAGTTAATTACAGAGATTTAATTTCCAATTCAAGAAGATCGAATAAAACAATTTATTTATATTTGAAATCATTATTTAATTGGAAGTATATACATTCTAAGAACACGAAATGATTATCAATTATTCTGATAATCGCCACCATTCACTGTTGGGTCAAAAATTAACAGTGCCGTGCCTAAGGTGGCGTAAGGACACAGTAAAAAAGCCTACACAGAACACAACTGATTCACCTAACTAGCTCAAGCTCTTCGAGGGCTTATGAGGGGTCTCCTTGGGGAGGATCAGTACAATAATACAATAATAATAATACAATATTTCACAATAGTAAATTCACGATTCTTCAATTGATAATGTATGTCCATTCCACAACAGGAGCGGTTATGGTTTCTTTGGAATGCTTGAAACAGAAAAAAATTATTAGAGATAGAACTATCTATACACTATCTAGATGGAATAAACAAAATATAGAGTTTAATAAAATGGAAAAGTATAACGGGTAATTCCGCAAAAGGAGCAGAGATAAACATTCTGCTGGTCCTTTTGCGGAATTACCCGTTATACTTTTCCATTTTAATAAACTTATCCGCGTTATCCTATTTTCTTATTACATATCCTCGGGTTTGGGTCGCATCGCACAGGTGGCTTATGCTTCCTTCGTGCCGATGCCATAGTTTACCTCCGAATTGGAGGTCCTAGAGCTGAAGGCACAAATTGGTTGCTCGCTCCTGTTGTGGTGTCGCCTGTTTTTCAGTTATCTTTCCACCTTTTCTTGGTTTCTTGGTTGCCCTGTCCTGAAGAAGCCAACTAGCAGAAACACGTGTCGGCAGGTACCAGCAGAATGTTTATCTCTGCTCCTTTTGCGGAATTACCCGTTATACTTTTCCATTTTAATAAACTTATCCGCGTTATCCTATTTTCTTATTACATATCCTCGGGTTTGGGTCGCATCGCACAGGTGGCTTATGCTTCCTTCGTGCCGATGCCATAGTTTACCTCCGAATTGGAGGTCCTAGAGCTGAAGGCACAAATTGGTTGCTCGCTCCTGTTGTGGTGTCGCCTGTTTTTCAGTTATCTTTCCACCTTTTCTTGGTTTCTTGGTTGCCCTGTCCTGAAGAAGCCAACTAGCAGAAACACGTGTCGGCAGGTACCAGCAGAATGTTTATCTCTGCTCCTTTTGCGGAATTACCCGTTATACTTTTCCATTTTAATAAACTTATCCGCGTTATCCTATTTTCTTATAGAGTTTAATCATTTTCAATTTCCGAGTATGGTATACCAAATGAATTTTGTGTATCTATATAATTTAACTAAGTTCGAAAGGCACTAAATTTGCTTTATTTCACGATTGAAAGAGAAAATGATAAGAGCTTAGAAAAAATAGACAAAATGAAATGAAATTTGGAAAAGAATATATGTCAGGTCAAGAATATATTTAGTTAATGAAACAACTTCCTAATTTCCTATTGGAAACAGATCAAAGGTAATAACCCTTGAAAAGCATCCAACAACCTGTTGTAACTCTAACAGAAATAGTTGTATTGAGATGAAATACACTTTGTGCCAAAAATATAACAATCCTTAATAATTATTAGCTCTGCTCTTGCGGCTAACCTTTGTAAGATCACTGGTGAGGGGCACACCAAGGTTGTAGGCAACACATAATACAGCTGAACCTTTAAAAGCCTGAATAACTGGTTGCCTGCGAAAAAAATATTACTATCAGATAAGGGTGAAATTCAGAGTGGATGATGAGATGGTTATTGTTCTTCAGGTGTGCCATATTGGGAATCATTCAAAGAACAAAGGTGTTAACCTTGTTAATTGAAATGCATTTCCTGTTATAGGTGCAAGATTAATTTAATAAAATTTCATTGAATCTATGCATTTTAAAATAATTCATAACCAAAATATCTTCAAAAAATTTGACGACATATAAAGGTACCAATCTGCAATATTTTCAAATTACTTCTATGTGCTAGTAGTAGGCACGGCACGAGTCGTGCCGTGTTGTGAGTGTGGAAAATGTCTTAAATACTCCTCTGATAAATACTGAAAAATGTCCGAAAATTATCATTACTTCTAAAAACAGTCGACATTTATAGTTTTTTAGTACTTATCGACATTATCAAAAATGTCTGGATAAATATCATAAATTTCTTTTCTACTTAAAAATTGGTTGTTCATTTTCATTTTTGTCCGATTTTTATTTTTCTTTACTACTTGGATCGAAGATGCTTAACGATCTGAGATGCCAATTATACAAAATTTTCTTTCTACTTGGAACGAAGATGCTTAACGATTTGTGATGCCATTATACAGAGTTTTTTTTAAGAAGTTCATTCTTTTCTACTTGGATCGAAGATTCTTAACGATCTGTGAACCAATTGGGAAATTATACGAAGTTTTTTCTAAACAAGTTTATATTTATTTTTCTGATATTAATTCTTAATTCAGAACCTGGCTCCTGTGCTTTATCTCTGATACTCAATAGAATAACATGATAATAACTCATTCAATGATAAGTTATTTTTTATTTCCAATTGACCATGAAAAATTTCTTAAAATACCTCAAATTGTCCTGATATTTTAACTTAACATGTGACGATTATCATATTTTTCCGCAATGTCCGTAAATACTTAAATACTCAAAATGCTCGACCTTGGGGGAAAGTTTCGGACATTTTTCCAGGATATTTGTCCTTTACTTAAAAACTCGAGTATTTCACATCACATTGAATTTATTTTCAACTTTTGATACTGTTAAAATTTTTGTAGGCAACCATAAATACAGAAGGATTCTTCCTATGCGTCGTGCGGCACGACACATAGGAAGAATCCTAGTGAATATTAGTCCTGTTGTGCCTCTATTCTTCTGTATTTATGGTTGCCTACAAAAATTTTAACAGTATCAAAAGTTGAATATAAATTTGATATAATTATGAGGACCCAACTCTCATAACAATAGTCTGATTGGGGTGAAATTTAGAATAGATAATGAGATGGTAATGTTCTCCCGGAAAATTGGAATTAATTCCTAGAACTTTCAAAATTTTGGGCGAAAAAGAACAAGTGGATAAGCTTTAGAACTCTTGTTCGATGTAACTCTCATAAAAATAGACATATAAGGATAAAATTCGGTACAAGTGAAGAGATTGAATCATCCTTCGGAGGTTTTAAATTTGAAGCTATACTAATAACTTTCGAATTTTGGAATGAGGAAAAACATTAATAGATTTGAGTCTTGAATCTATCAATTTTAAAATAATTAATTACCAAAATATCTTCAAAATAAAGAAAAAAAGCAGTATCATGTTGAATACCTTAATATTATTCTGGAACACAAATTTTCCATTACAATAATCTTCATCTAGCTTCTATTTAGTATCAATTCCTGTAGAACGTGATCATAATAAGTGTTTTCCATATAATAAAATGTGTTTGAACTTGGTATGTAGGAAATCTGATATCAATTATTGGAATTAATTGATTTGACAAACAGCCGTCAAATAAGGTAAATAGATTTTTGTGACGATTTTCTGTGACCATAGAACGTCAAAACACGCTGGAATGTGAATTTTAAGCAATATCTTCTGGAATTGAGATCGTATCGAACTGAAATTTTGCACACTCGTGTAGAATGCTTGATTTAACGTCGGTACAAATTTTTTTATTAAAAAATTTTCCAACTGCCCCATCCCAACAATACTTAGATAATATTATATCCATAAATTAAGCATTTCATTATTGCATTTCTTGAAATAGGTACCTTTTCAAGTCGATCAACATCGTCCTTCTTTCGACGTCTAAACTATGACTTGATTCTTTATGTTTATGTCTTTGAATTTGTTTTCGGTGGAATTCAAAGAGTTCATAGAATAATCGATGAAAATACTGAGAGAGACCCAGGAAATTTGACACTTTTTGTCTTATATCTCCAGAAATTGAAATCGTATAGAGCCAAAATTTTGCACAATGTTGCAAAATACTACAATTGACGTAAGTACAAGTTTTTGTTGCAATCTGATGAATAGTTCACGAAAAAAAATTTTTTTTTTCGAAAAAATTAAAAGAAATATTTTTTTAAAAATTACCAACATTTCGATCATAACAGAATTTTGCCAAAAGTTGCGCGTTTATATCCTCGAACTGACTACCAAGTTTCGATTCAACATCTTCTTTAGTTCCTGAAATATCAGGGAAATAACCTCAAAATTTTAAATGTCTATAACTCCTAAACCGTCCGGCCGATTTTGCCCGTTAACGAACTTAACCGTCGCATTTTGATCAGAAGCCTACCCTGAAAGTTTGAAGTCGATAGGACCTTCGGTGCTCCTGTTATCGTGCCTACGGCCGGAAGTACGGCCGGCCTGCCGGCCGGCCATACGGCACCCAAAATTCTGACACCGGATTCGTGATCAGGGAGTCCGAATTAGTCTATTAGCCAATTTTCAGCTCGAAATTCGAAAATTACAGACATTTGGACGAAATGATAGGACGATGTTCCCCTAGAACATGCGCCCAAAAACGTGGCGACATATGAAGGTACTAATCTGTATTATTTTTAAATTACCTCTATATGTGCTAGTAGTAGTCAGGACACATAGGAAGAATCCTAGTAAATGGTAGTCCTGTTTTTAAGACCGACTGCTTTGATATCACTGTAGAGGAACGCCTTGTTAACAGGCAACACATGTTACACATATGACTTGGTACTTCTGTATTTCTGGTTGCCTGAAAACATTTTAACAGTATCAAAAGTTGAATATAAATTTGATATAATTATGAGGCTCCAACTCTCATAAAAATAGTCAGTTTGAGGTAAAATTTAGAATAGAAAATGAGATGATATTGCTCTCCCGGAAAATTGGAATTTATCCCTTGAACTTTCAAAATTTTGGGCGAAAAAGAACAAGTGAAGCTTAGAACTCTTGTTCGATAATTCCAACTGTTGTAACTCTCATAAAAATAGACATATAAGGATAAAATTCGGTACAAGTGAAGAGATTGAATCATTCTTCGGAGGTTTTAGATTTGAAGCTATACTAATAACTTTCGAATGGGAAATAACATTGAGAGATTTGAGTCTTGAATCTATCCATTTCAAAATAATTAATTACCAAAATATCTTCAAAAAAATGTGGCGACATATGAAGGTACTAATCTGTATTATTTTTAAATTACCTCTATATGTGCTAGTAGTAGTCAGGACACATAGGAAGAATCCTAGTAAGGAAGAATCCTAGTAAATGGTAGTCATGTTTTTAAGGCCGACTGCTTTGATATCACTGTAGAGGAACGCCTTGTTAGCAGGCAACACATGTTACACATATGCCTTGGCACTTCTGTAATTATGGTTGCCTGAAAAAATTTTAACAGTATCAAAAATTAATTTATATTTGATATAATTATGAGGCTCCAACTCTCATAAAAATAATCAGTTTGGGGTAAAATTTAGAATAGAATATGAGATGGTATTGATCTTCCGAAAAATTGGAATTTTTTCCTTGAACTTCAAAATTTTGGGCGAAAAAGAACAAGTGGATAAGCTTAGAACTTTTTTTCCTTTCTTCAAAATGCTGTAACTCTCATAAAAATAGTCAGATTAGGGTGAAATTCAGAATACATAATGAGATGGTATTGTTCTTCCAGTGTGATAAATTGGGGGTCCTTCCGAGAACTTTAAAAATTTTCAACCAAAAATAATAAGGGGATAAACTTGGAAGTTTTGTTCATATATTTAAACTGCTGTAAGTCAGATAAAAATGGTCAGATTGGGTTGAAATTCAGGATAGATAATAAGAAGGTATTGCTCTTCCGGTGTGCCAAATTGGAAGTAATTCTGAGAACTTTCAAAATTTTAGACGAAAAAGAACAAGCGGATAACCTTAGGACTTTTGTTCATTTTATAAAACCTGTTGTAACTGTTGTAATAGACAGATAGGGATGAAATTCGGTACAAGTGAAGAGATTGAATCGTTCTTCAGAGGTGCTAGATTTGAAGCTATACTTATATTACTTTAAAATTTTTGAATGAGAAATAACATTGAGAGATTTGAGTCAAAAAAATTGAAAATCACTCGTCACTTTTTCTGGTTATTCTAATGCCTTTCTTATTATAGTTGCAAGATTAATTAGAAATCTTCAAAAAAATTTGGTGACATATAAATCTGCATTATTTCTAAATTACCTCTATATGTGCTAGTAGTAATCAGGACACATAGGAAGAATCCTAGTAAATGGTAGTCCTGTTTTTAAGGCCGACTGCTTTGATATCACTGTAGAGGAACGCCTTGTTAACAGGCAACACATGTTACACATATGACTTGGTACTTCTGTATTTCCGGTTGTCTGAAAACATTTTAGCAGTATCAAAAGTTGAATATAAATTTGATATAATTATGAGGCTCCAACTCTCATAAAAATAGTCAGTTTGGGGTAAAATTCAGAATAGAAAATGAGATGGTATAATTCTCCCGGAGAATTGGAATTTGTTCCTTGAACTTTCAAAATTTTGGGCAAAAAAGAACAATTGGACGAAAAAGAACAAGGGGATAACCCTATAGAACTTTTGTTCATTTTATCAAACTGTTGTAACTGCTGTAATAGACAGATAAGGATAAACTTTTTGATTGTGAAAAAACATTCAGAGATTTGAATGAAAAAAATTAGAGTTCATCCTCACTTTCTGGTAATTCAAATGCATTCCCTATTAGAGTGATTGTAGTTGCTAGATAAATGAGTTAAAATATCATTAAATCTATCCACTGGCGCAGCCAGAGGGGGGTTTGGGAGTTTATCGTCAAACATTAACAAACTTTTCTCATTAATAAGTATTCAGTTCAGATCCCCCCTCCCCCCCCCCATAATAAAATTATGGCTGCGCCACTGAATCTATCCATATTAAAATAATTATTTACCTAAAATTTCTTGGACAGAATGTGGTGACATCTAATGGTACCAATAAGAGTCATTTTAAAAGTACGTATTTCCACAAGTAGATGGCGGCACCAACGAGAAGAAATCTAGTTATTATCTGTCCTGCTTGTTCGTCCATCTGGTAGCTGTCTCTGTTGAAGAACGCCTAGCAGACAGGCAACACATGTTACACGTATAGTTCTACACTACTGAATTACTGGTTGCCTGCGAAACATTACATATTATTAATTACATATTAAGATTATAAAAACAAGTGCTTTCAGGAGATTTTTATAATTAGTAGAAAACTCACATAAGTTACATTTATTTTCCCTCAAATTCAAATTAACAACATTTATGTGCTTTGAGGTGTTTCTTAATATTTGTGGAAAAGTCACATAACTTACATTTATGTTGCTTCAAATTTATGTGAACCCCGTCTATATGTCTTTTGAGGTCATATTTACGAGATGTACAAAAATTACACAAGTTACATTTATGTTCCTTCAAATTCAAATGAACTGATTCTATATGTCTTTTGAGACGAAAGTTATGATTCGTAGAATAATCGCACAAGTGACATTTGTGTTTCTTTGAATTGAAATGAACAGCATCCATATGCGCTTCGAGATTAGTTTTACGAGATGCAGAAAAGTCACACAAGTTACATTTATGAGCTTTCAAATTCAAATGGACAGCCTCTATATGGTTTTTGAGGGCATATTTAAAATGAGTAGAAAAGTCGCACGAGTTACAATTATGTGCCTTCAAATTCAAATGAACGACTTCTATATGTTTTTTGAGTTTATATTTCGAATTAGTTGAAAAGTCACATAAGTTGCAATTATGTTGCTTCAAATTTAAATGAATATTATGAATATGTACTTTGAGAGTTTCTTTCCGAAATGCAGAAAAGTCACACACGTTACATTTGTGCAGCTTCAACTTCAAATGAACGGTCTCTATATGTATTTTGAGCTTGCATTTCTGATTTGCAGAAAAATCACAAATGTTACATTTATGTGGCTTCAAATTGAAATGAACGTTATCCATATGTGATTTGATATTTATTTTATGATTTGAAGAAAATTCACATAAATTACATTTATGTTGCTTCCAATTCAGATGAACAGAATCTATATGTATTTTGAGAGATTGTCTATGATTTGTAGTGAAGTCGCATATGGTACATTTATGCTGCCTCAAATTCAAATGAACCGAATCTATATGAGATTTGAGACAACTTTTATAATATGTAGAATAATCACATAAGTTACATTTCTGCTGTTGTTTTATGTTCTTTGCATGAATCGTATCTATATGTATGTTGAGAAGAAGTTTATGATTTGTAGCAAAGTCACATAGGTTACATTTATATTGATTCGAATGTACCAAATCCATATGTACTTTCAGATCAAGTTCATGACCTGTCGAAAAGTCGCAAAGGTTACATTTATATTGATTCAGATTCAAATGTACCAAGTCTACATGTACTTTGAGATCAAGTTCATGACCTGTTGAGAAGTCGCAAAGGTTACATTTGATTTGGTTCAAATTCAAATGAACCAAATCTATATGCATTTTGAGATCACCTAAATGATTTGTAGAAAAGTCACATAAGTCGCATTTATTTTGACTTGGATTTAAATGAACTAAATCCATATGTGCTTTGAGAAGATTTTTCCAATTTGAGGCATAATCGCAGATGTGACACTTATGCCGCTTTGACTTTGAATCTGCAGAATCCAAATGAGCTTCGAGGTTAATATTTGTGGCATAATCACCTGAGTGTCCATTGTGTTGTTTCTGTTCGATATTGACATTATTATTGTGTTTATCTAAGCTTTCTCCAGGATTCAAACCATATTCACAAGACTCAAACTTATGAATTTTAGAATCAACTATTTCATTTTGTTCTGAGGTAAATTGACAACTCTTAGAACCGTTGACTTCTTGTGTTTCTATTACTATGTCCCTATGTGTTGGTTGGGATATAAGGCTCCAGTCACTAACTTCACTTTTGAGCTCATATACCTTCCTATCCTGAATGCCATTTTCATCGATAAATTGTTCATTATCGATATTTTCAATCTTTACGTTGTATGTGTCACAGCTTTCATCTTCTGGGTATTTAGTACTGGAACAGCAGATTTAGAAAATTACGTAAAACCAATACCATTTCAATATAATAGTAGAAGCATTCGTATATCCACACGTACCAATCAGCGGAAACAAATGGTTCTTCCTTCACATCAATGTCCATATTTCTTGGATTAAAATAAATTATTATCCAGAATTACCTTAAACTTTTTCACGTGTTCAGTACATCAGGTATATTATTTGTTATCGTTAGCCAGGTTATACCAGAGACAACTCTGGTTATACCACAGAACATATAATATCCTTGACAACAAGACATCATGACAATTGACTACCACAGATCACAGCCACAGATTAACACAGTAATAATCACAGAATACAAATATAGAAACCATAGAGAAGGGATAAACTTAAGGTGAATTTTAGTCATAATGGTTTATGGTTTAAATGTCACTATCACTAATGTTGCATAAAGTTTACAGGGAGGGAACTGAGGGAAGCGCGAAGCGCTTAATACATGGCAACGACTCCATTATTAAAGAGAGAACGGGTTATAGGTTATTCTCGTGTGTAACTGAGACGGGTAGAAAATGATCACGTGACATGAGACATAAAATTCAAATTTTACAACGCGTTAGATCCTTTCATTTTTCCAAATTCTAGTATAAAAAGGATTAATACTAGAAATTTGGATTGTCCGATGAAGCAACTATTGACAATGAATCATTTGACATGGTATTGGTTGAATATGTACCTCAACTCAATAAACAAAATATTATGATTTTATTACCTATGCTATTTTTCTTTGCCCAAAAGAGGAGCTGTAATTTTTGTTGTGATATATTAATTCAGACTTAGGCAGTAAAATTCTATTTGATTGATTATTTGTTATTTATTGCTGATGATGTTTGTTGGATATTTAATCTGTTGTAGACATTATTTGTTTTTTTAGGAATGCGTGGTAGAATTCGCTGCCCCTATAGTTTGCAGGATGGGGTCCATTGCATAGAGCACATTTTGTAGACGTGTTCGGTGTTGGTGCTTTTCTTGCAGTTTTTAGTTCTGTATTCCCCACCACATTCTCCGCATGTAAATAATCTATTACAGTATGTCTATATTGTTGGCATACTTAGTTATCTGTGGTTGGTATCTCGTACATTGAGCTAGACCTCTGACTTTCGTGGTGGTTCAATCGTCACAATTCTTTTCTTTATGCCAGGTACCTTGTATATTTTGATAAAAAAAATTAATTTAGTGGTTCCTTTCTTATGCGACTTCTTTCATTGTGAATATTTATCACGTTGTGTACCATCTTGATGTCTTTGACATTTGTTGAATAATGAAGATTTTTTATCACTATTTTAAATGCTTGCTCCTCTTTTAATTGATACGTGTGGTGGATTATATTGGTACCCCTAATATGGTGTATCAGTTTACAATAGTCTTATGCAGTTTGTAATTTATTTTGATTGTATTGTCCGCTAATGTTTTTGTTGAAAACTATTCCATTTATAGAATTCGACAGAAATTGATGATCATTTCCTTGTACCTAGTTAGTAACTCCATTAACAGAAATTGGAGGACGACTTGGAAGCTTGGTATTTTGGTCTTCTGTTTCATTAGTACTCTCTTCTTTTTCTACATTTAATTTACTGAACCTGATATTTATGGGAATTTCTTTATTTTTTGAATTATTTATTTTTCTTTTTGTTGTTGTGTTTCATAAACTGCCATGGTAGTTCATTGTTGGCATAAGGGTCACCATTGAACCCATCATTGTTTGTTGATGACATTCTGCAGTAACTTGATGTTTGTGGATCATGAAAGCTAAAGAGCAATCAATCTGGAGCAGTTGGTAGCCATGCTGGCACTAACACAATAGGTTGCGGGTTTGAATCATGCCTAGAGCATTGGTGTGATGTCCAGAATGCATGTGTATCTAACCAAAAAATATGAAAAAATTCACAGACTAGGTGCATAACGGGAAAGTAGATTCCAAAAAAGATTATAAAAACAAGTGCTTTCAGGAGATTTTTATAATCAGAAAAGTCACATAAGTTACATTTATTTTTCCTCAAATTCAAGAGATAGATAGATAGAACCGTACTTTATTGGAAACCAAAAGGTCATCGACCTAAGTCCTTCAGCCTGTTTTTTTGTCTACTTGGATAATGGAGTGTTATATTACATAAGTGTACAAGTCTTGTTGTTTGAATGTGAATGGAAAGAGAAAAAAAAAGAACTTATGTATATATATATATCAAATTCAAATTAACAGCATTTATGCGCTTTGAGGTGTCTTTTAAATTTTGTGGAAAAGTCACATAAGTTACATTTATGTGTATTCAAATTTAAGTGAACCCCGTCTATATGTTTTTTGAGGTTATATTTCAAATTAGTTGAAAAGTCACATAAGTTACATTTATGTTTCTTCAAATTTAAGTGAACCACTTCTATATGTTTTTTGATGCTATATTTACGAGATGAAGAAAAGTCACACAAGTCACATTTATGTTCCTTCAAATTCAAATGAACTGATTCTATATGAATTTTAAGATTAAATTTATGATACGAAGAAAAATCACACAAGTTACATTTGTGTTTCTTTAAATTGAAATGAGTAGAATCCATATGCACTCTGAGATGAGTTTTACGACTTGAAGAATAGTCACATAAGTTACATTTATGTGTCTTCAAATTTAAGTGAACCGCTTCTATATGGTTTTTGATGTTATATTTATGAGATGTAGAAAAGTCACAAAAGTTACATTTATGAGCTTTCAAATTTAAATGGATAGCTTCTATATGGTTTTTGAGGACATGTTTAAGATGAGTAGAAAAGTCGCACAAGTCACATTTATGTTCCTTCAAATTCAAATGAATAACTTCTATATGCCTTTTGAGTTTATATTTCAAATTAGTTGAAAAGTCACATAAGTTGCAATTATGTTGCTTCAAATTTGAATGCATAACATCTATATGTTTTTTGAGGTCATATTTAAGATGAGTAGAAAAGTCGCACGAGTTACAATTATGTGCCTTCAAATTTAAGTGAACCGCTTCTATATGTCTTTTGAGGTTATATTTCAAATTAGTTGAAAAGTCACATAAGTTGCAATTATGTATCTTCAAATTTAAATGAACATTATCTATATGTACTTTGAGAGTTTCTTTCCGATAAGCAGAAAAGTCACACACGTTACATTTATGTAGCTTCAACTTCAAATGAACGGTATCTATATGTACTTTAAGCTTGCATTTCTGATTTGTCGAAAAATCACAAATGTTACATTTATGTTGCCTCAAATTCAAATGAACCGAATCTATATGTTTTTTGAGACAACTTTTACTATATGTAGAATAATCACATAAGTTACATTTAGGTTTTATGTTCTTCGCATGAATCGAATCTTTATGTATGTTGAGAAGAAGTTTATGATTTGTAGAAAAGTCACAAAGGTTACATTTATATTGATTTGAATGTACCGAATCTATATGTACTTTCAGATCAAGTTCGTGACCTGTTGAAAAGTCGCAAAGGTTACATTTGATTCCATTCAAATTTAAATGAACCAAATCTATATGTATTTTGAGATCACCTAAATGATTTGTAGAATAGTCACATAAGTCGCATTTATTTCGACTCGGATTCAAATGAACCGAATCCAAATGTGCTTTGAGCAGATTTTTCCAATTTGAGGCATAATCGCAGAGGTGACACTTATGACGCTTCACTTTCAAATCGGCTGAATCCATACGAAATTTGAGGTTAAAATTTGTGTCATAATCACCTGGGTGTTTCTTGTGTTGTTTCTGTTTGGTATTGACATTATTATTGGGTTTATCTAAACTTTCTTCAGAATTCAAACCATATTCACAAGACTTATGAATTTTTGAATCAACTATTTCATTTTGTTCTGAGGTAAATTGAAAACTCTTAGAATCTTTGACATCTTGTGTTCCTATTACTATGTCCGTATGTGTTGGTTGGGCTAGAAGGCTCCAGTCACTAACTTCACTTTTGACCTTATATGCCTTCCTATCGTGAATGCCATTTTTATCGATAAATTCTTCCTGAATATCAATCTTTACATTGTATGTGTCACAGCTTTCATCGTCTAGGTATTTAGTACTGGAACAGCAGATTTAGAAAATTAAGTAAAACCGATACCATTTCAACATAAATGGAAAGCAGAAGCAATCGTATATACACACGTACCCATCATCGGAAACAAATGGTTCTTCCTTCACATCAATTTCCATATTTCTTGGATTAAAAGAAATGAATATCAAGAATTACCTTAAACCTTTTCACGTGTTTAAGACATATCATCAGGTATATATATTACTTAATTAGTTATTGTTATCAATGAAATGACAATAACAAATAAAATTGACATGACATGACATTCATGCTAACCACAGAATACTAATAATCACAGAATATACCCAAGGTATACCTAAGGTATATTCTGTGCTAATAATTATATCTGCATTAAGGTCATAGACCAGGTGTAAACCACAGAATACAAATATATCAACCATAGACTTGGGATAAACTTAAGGTGCATTTTAATAATGGGATATTCCCATGGTATATTCCATAGAGTTATAATATCTCTTCTTCTTCTTTTATTGTGTATTTATAATGGGATATTCCCATGGTATATTCCATAGAGTTATAATATCTCTTCTTCTTCTTTTATTGTGCTTGGCAGCAGGGCCATCTACACATCGAACATATCAGGAGAGTTATAATATAAGTTATACTACCTCTATGGTATATTCCCACCTATTTTGATTTTCTCTAATCTATGGCGGTCAGTGCTGTCGCGCACAATTTCGGGGGAGGATAGCGCTTAAACAATTATATGTTCTATGGCAATGACTCCAACATTAAAGAGAGAATGGGTTATAGGTTATTCTCGTGTGTAACTGAAATGGGTAGAAAATGATCACGTGACATAGGGCAAAAAATTTCATTTTTCCAAATTAGAAAGTATAAAAGAGATTAATAGTAGAAATTTCGATTGTCTGATGAAGCAACTATTGACAATGATTTCATTTGACATGGTATTGGATGAATATGCCTTCCTTTGCCTAAAAGAATAGCTGTAATTCTTGTTGGGATATATTAATTCAGGCTTAGGTAGTAAAAAGCTATTGCTTGATTATTTGTTGCTGGTTGTGTTGATGATGTTTGTTGGACATTTAATCTGTTGTAGACATTATTGGTTTTTTTCGGAATGCGTGGTAGAATTCGCTGCCCATATAGTTTGCAGGATGGGGTCCATTGCATAGAGCACATTTTGTACATGTGTTAGTGCTTTTCTTGCAGTTTTTAGTTCTGTGTTCCCTACAACATTCTCCGCATATAAATGATCTATTACAGTATGTCTTTGTATGTCCATATTATTGGCATCTCGTGCATTTAGGTAGCTCTGACTTTTTGTGGTGGTTCAATCGTCACAATTCTATTCTTTATGCCATGTATCTTGTATATTTCCTTGTTGTTTGATCTAATAAAAATAAATTTAGTGGTTCCTTTGTTATGCGACTTCTTTCATTGTGAATATTTTTCACGTTGTGTAGGGTAAATGCGCCAGTAAGCCGGCCACCGCCTATAGTCGGCCACGAGAGCTTTAATTTTATAATAACTTCGGTCGCACATTAGAAATGAGTAATTATCTGTTTTTTTGCCAATCTGTTAGGTTTGCGCGACTTGTTTATCAAGATGGGATTCCCCTAGATCAGATCTAGATCCCGTAGTTCCCGCGCAAAGTTGGCATGTTCAACAGTTTGATGGTTAAAGTGCGAGTGCAAGAAGTGAGTAATATCCATAGTGAAACTTTTGAGGTAAGTTGAAATTTATTACTGTATGGCCAGTGCGTTTTATATCTTATTAGATGATCAAATATGCTTCTAAATTATCAACATTCCATTCAAACACGCCAAATTCTAAAGATTGGTTTATAATTAGCATGGCGGGTAACCGGCATAATGATCTACCATGGTAGCTAGTAGTCGGCCTCATCGGCCGACTACTGGTGCACCCTATTCATCTTATGTTCGTCCTTATTAAGCTCATCCATTAACATATCTTTTCTACTCTTTCTTCAGCGTGTAGTTTTAATTTACGCGAGATGTATGACCAGTAGTCGGCCATAGGTAGAGTAAACGAAATTGAAGTTATACCAAGTTGCATTTGGTGGCCGACTACTAGAACAGGTATTAACAGCTCATTGAGCCAATAGTCGGCCATAAGATTTCAAACCTGCATCAGCATCATTTTTCTGCTATAAATTTGAAATTATTAATTTCAGATAATGCCCAACCAAGCGAAACGAAAGTTTCATCAATACTCCGATGAGAATTTGCAAAAGGCTCCTGAAGAAATGAAGGAAGGAGCCAAAATAAGGCAAACATGTCGAAAGTACTCAGTACCACGAGGAACAGTACAGGACCGACTCAAGGGACGGGTCACCAATACATCAGGACGAATGGGTCCAGACCCATACCTGAGTTCGGAAAACGAGCAAAAAATAGTTGACTGGATAATACATAGCTAAATGTGGATTTCCAATAAAAAAACAGGAACTATTATCCACCGTTCAAAAAATTGTGTTGGATGGAAAGATCGAAACTCCATTTAAAGACGGAAAACGAGTGCTATTTCGGCGATGGCATGGCGATCCTATTATATAAATAAGGATGAAGAAAAACAGGTGAAAAAAAATATGAGGAAAAGAAAAAAAGAAGAAACGGAAAGAAAGAAGACTAAACAATTATTGGAAAATTAAAAAAAAAGAAAAACCAATGAAAACACTGATCTATCTCAAGAAGTTCCTCAGAAGAAACAAAAGTGTGCTGCTTGTGATCATGACTTGGATAGTGATGCAGATGACGAAGGAGACAAAAATGTTGGCTGTGACTCGTGTCCAAGATGGTTTCATTTGAACTGTACAAAATTGTCAGGTCAGGCATATGATGACGTCAGACTTTTAGATTTCTGTTGCGATTATTGCTCTAACGATTACTCTATTTTAACCACCAATATTTTTTGTTGGTTTTCATTTATTTTATTTTTTAAACTTTCATGTATCGATTTAACTTAAGAATAGTATTTGTTTTTGTTCGTGTATTCAATTTATTTATTTATTTGATTTTCCAAGCAATGTTTTTTTTACCATATATTTTTTTCATCAATTTTTTATTTTTATTTTGTTATTATTCTCCTTTTGATCCTAACATAGCTGTGATAATCGACCTTATTATTGAATAAAATATTTCCTAGTTTTTATAAAAATTATTTTGTTTTTCCCTATATTCTTTATGTTGATATCATTTAATGCGGTCCTGGTAAAAATATAGTCTTATTTGGTGCGGCCGACAACTGGCATTACCCTGGCCGACTATGGGGTGGCATACGGCTGACTACTAGCAAAACTGCCATTTCTTCAAAGAATAATTTAAAAAAATAGTGGATTGGACTCGAAGCGTCCTTTGTTTTCCTCATTTTTTTCTTTGATATGCATGCTTTAAGAATGTTAAGGAAAAAACAGTTCAGCCCAAGACATATCTTTGGTATTCATTGTGGAAGTACAATGTACTCAAAAAAGGCCGACTACTGGCACATTCACCCTACCTTCTTAATTTCTTCGACATTTGTTGAATAATGAAGATTTTTTATCACTATTCTAAATGCTGGCTCCTCTTTTAATTGATATGTGTGGTGGATTATTGGTATCCCTCATATGGTGTATCAGTTTACAATAGTCTTCTGCAGTTTGACAATTTATTTTAATGGTATTGTCCGCTAATGTTTTTGTTGAAAACTGTTTCATTTATAGAATTCGACTGAAATTGATGATTATTTCCTTGTAGTTAGTAACTTCATTAACAGAAATTGGACGACGACTTGGAAGCTTGGTATTTTGGAGTTCTGTTCTTTCTTCTTTTTCTTCATTTAATCTGATGAATCTGTTATTTATGGAGATTTAATTATTTGTTTAAGTATTTATTTTTCTTTTTTTTTGTTGTGTGTTTCATTCATTGCCATGGATAGTGAAAGCTAAAGAGCAATCAATCTGGAGCAGTTGGTAGCGATGCTGGCACTAACACAATAGGTTGCGGGTTCGAATCATGCCTAGGGCATCGTTATGATTTCCAGAATGCATGTGTATCTGACCAAAAAATATCAAAAAACTCAGAGACTGGGTGCATAACGAGAAAGTAGGTTCCAAAAAAGATTATAAAAACAAGTGCTTTCAGGAGATTTTTATAATTAAAAGAAAAGTCACATAAGTTTATTTTTCCTCAAATTCAAATTAAGAGCATGTGTGTGCTTTGAGGTGTTTCTTAATATTTGTGGAAAACTCACATAACTTACATTTATATCGCTTCAAATTTAAGTGAACCCCTTCTATATGTTTTTTAAGGTTAAATTTACGACATGTAGAAAAGTCACATAAGTTACATTTATGTTCCTTCAAATTCAAATGAACTGATACTATATGTTTTTTGATGCTATATTTACGAGATGAAGAAAAGTCACACAAGTCACATTTATGTTCCTTCAAATTCAAATGAACTGATTCTATATGAATTTTAAGATTAAATTTATGATTCGAAGAAAAATCACACAAAAAACATTTGTGTTTCTTTAGATTGAAATGAGTAGAATCCATATGCACTCTGAGATGAGTTTTACGACTTGTAGAATAGTCACATAAGTTACATTTATGTGTCTTCAAATTTAAGTGAACCGCTTCTATATGGTTTTTGATGTTATATTTATGAGATGTAGAAAAGTCACAAAAGTTACATTTATGAGCTTTCAAATTTAAATGGATAGCTTCTATATGTTTTTTGAGGTCATATTTAAGATGAGTAGAAAAGTCGCACGAGTTACAATTATGTGCCTTCAAATTTAAGTGAACCGCTTCTATATGTCTTTTGAGGTTATGTTTCAAATTAGTTGAAAAGTCACATAAGTTGCAATTATGTATCTTCAAATTTAAATGAACATTATCTATATGTACTTTGAGAGTATCTTTCCGATGAGCAGAAAAGTCACACACGTTACATTTATGTAGCTTCAACTTCAAATGAACAGTATCTATATGTACTTTAAGCTTGCATTTCTGATTTGTCGAAAAATCACAAATGTTACATTTATGTTGCCTCAAATTCAAATGAACCGAATCTATATGTTTTTTGAGACAACTTTTACTATATGTAGAATAATCACATAAGTTACATTTAGGTTTTATGTTCTTCGCATGAATCGAATCTTTATGTATGTTGAGAAGAAGTTTATGATTTGTAGAAAAGTCACAAAGGTTACATTTATATTGATTTGAGTGTACCGAATCTATATGTACTTTCAGATCAAGTTCATGACCTGTTGAAAAGTCGCAAAGGTTACATTTGATTCCATTCAAATTTAAATGAACCAAATCTATATGTATTTTGAGATCACCTAAATGATTTGTAGAATAGTCACATAAGTCGCATTTATTTCGACTCGGATTCAAATGAACCGAATCCATATGTGGTTTGAGCAGATTTTTCCAATTTGAGGCATAATCGCAGAGGTGACACTTATGACGCTTCACTTTCAAATCGGATGAATCCATACAAAATTTGAGGTTAATATTTGTGTCATAATCACCTGGGTGTTTCTTGTGTTGTTTCTGTTTGGTATTGACATTATTATTGGGTTTATCTAAACTTTCTTCAGAATTCAAACCATATTCACAAGACTTATGAATTTTTGAATCAACTATTTCATTTTGTTCTGAGGTAAATTGAAAACTCTTAGAATCTTTGACATCTTGTGTTCCTATTACTATGTCCGTATGTGTTGGTTGGGCTAGAAGGCTCCAGTCACTAACTTCACTTTTGACCTTATATGCCTTCCTATCGTGAATGCCATTTTTATCGATAAATTCTTCCTGAATATCAATCTTTACATTGTATGTGTCACAGCTTTCATCGTCTAGGTATTTAGTACTGGAACAGCAGATTTAGAAAATTAAGTAAAACCGATACCATTTCAACATAAATGGAAAGCAGAAGCAATCGTATATACACACGTACCCATCATCGGAAACAAATGGTTCTTCCTTCACATCAATTTCCATATTTCTTGGATTAAAAGAAATGAATATCAAGAATTCCCTTAAACCTTTTCACGTGTTTAAGACATATCATCAGGTATATATTACTTAATTAGTTATTGTTATCAATGAAATGACAATAACAAATAAAATTGACATGACATGACATTCATGCTAACCACAGAATACTAATAATTATATCTGCATTAAGGTCATAGACCTGGTGTAAACCACAGAATACAAATATATCAACCATAGACTTGGGATAAACTTATAGCGTATTCCATTGGTAGAACTCGTGCGCACTGAGTGCATGAATCGTATTCCATTGGGGAATTTCGTCAAGCATTTTGACACATTTTGACGTCCAGTGCAACATTTTTTGCACTCAGTGCAGCACTGGTGCTGCCTATGGAATACGCCATTAAGGTGCATTTTAATAATGTCCCCTCATAATGGGATATTCCCATGGTATATTCCATAGAGTTATAATATCTCTTCTTCTTCTTTTATTGTGCTTGGCAGCAGGGCCATCTACACATCGAACATATCAGGAGAGTTACATGTAGAGTTCGGTAATTATGTCCGAGAGGCGACGGATTTTTTCGTCACGTGACCACAGATCGCATGGATTTATCTGAAATAAACGAACGGGACAGAGCAGAATCACAGACACAGATTACTGTTTACTGTCTTCTGCGGTCATAATTGTCATTATTTTAAAAATTTCAAAATTCGTTTTGTTTATACTGGCAAATAACGTTTATTTACAGTTTTTAATTTTTGTACGAGTGGAATTTCGTGATAATGGATCTGATTAACTATTATTCAATCATAGTTGGTATTCGTCAAAAACGATATGACAAGAAAGTTGCAGAAGTTGGCATGGAACCTTATCTTATGAAGCCAGAAGAATTGAAATGTTTCTCTATTTCCAAGAATTATGTATCCAGCAAAATGTTAATTATTTAATAAACAGGAATAGTACTTTCACAATGAGTGAAGTGAAAGCGTACAAGAGCTTGGAAGCTTATAAACTTTCAAGTTGGAGATGGTCGTGTGAAGCACAAATTCTCATATTTTAGTAATTGGAAAGGTGAATAATCACACCTATAGCATTGTTGTTTACTAATTTCTGAATTTACTTCAGGTGATGCATTCACAAAGAGTAATTGAAAAATTATAAATGCCGTTGGTAATCAGTCTTGAAGATAGCTGTTGTTAGCACTCACAGGGGGTTCAGAAGAGAAAATGCACTAAAGCAAAGGATTTATTTCTTAAAGTTTCTGGAAATCTGGGCAAATATTTCACAAAATCTAATCCAGGACCCAATACGCATCTACCACAATTCTGTATTGTCTATGTTAACAGGAAAATGATAGAATAACTCCCATGATAGCCTGTGCATCCTGTCTTTGTGAAAATAGTGATATCACTTTTAAATAGATAGAGAATGCTACTTTATGTTTTCAAGATGTTAATAATGGTGCGATAAATAAAAAGAAGAGTTGTATTTTATGTCATTAAATAATCATGTATACCAAGAAGGAAGATATGAATAAATCCCATTGTGGTATTTTCCTTAGTCCAAAACATGCTTGTCATACATGGTCCACATTGTGTTGTCCCCCTCTTAGCCATTGATGGTAAAAAATTATAGTTTTAATTTTCCTCATGATTGTTCTTGTTCATTCTATAGTAGTAATTGTTAAAGCTTATTGGAAAAAAGTTGATTTTATTATTGTACTTGTTTGTAAGATAAATAAAGTTATCCAAATAGAGAGAAGTTTTTTTTTAATTCAACTAGATTTGAAAAAGTTATCAAGTTGAGACTTATCTCCACATGTACACAAAAAATGGAATACTATATGCAAATTAATCACAAAGGTTCCAGGATCCCTTTTTATTGCAATCAGGTATAAACATTTCCATGAATAGCAAAAAAGTAATACAGAAAAAAAATCCAATATCATTTTGAGGCTTAACAATAGTAGCAGAAGTTAAAACAACCCTATCTATCCTGCCTAGCTATTATTTACTCGTGACTTCTTTCAATAGAGCTTTCCTGATATTTCAAACAAGTATTTTAAACGTATGATGAACGTACATCGTACAATTATAATCGAAAATTTCCTGTTGCTCCACGAAAATTCAAATTTCGCTATAGGAATATTCAACGATTCAGATAAAATGAAGCAGGAAATGAATATTATTCTATAGTCTTAGGATAAAATCGCTTTGCTCGCTCTGAATACTCCGAGCAAAAAGATCGCTCTCGGATGGATCCGATTTACATTACCGAACGATTCAGATGTGTACTCCCCTACATCTGCTGGATGTCATTAAAGAACGTTTCAGAGCAATCTGATCGGTCCGAGGAAATAAACGAACTCGTCTATAATATAAGTTATACTACCTCTATGGTATATTCTTATACCATGGAATATTCCCATCTATTTTGATTTTCTCTAATCTATGGCGGTCAGTGCTGTCGCGCACAATTTCGGGGGAGGGTAGAGCTTAAACAATTATATGTTCTATGGCAATGACTCCAACATTAAAGAGAGAATGGGTTATAGGTTATTCTCGTGTGTAACTGAAATGGGTAGAAAATGATCACGTGACATAGGGCAAAAAATTTCATTTTTCCAAATTAGAAAGTATAAAAGAGATTAATAGTAGAAATTTCGATTGTCTGATGAAGCAACTATTGACAATGAATTCATTTGACATGGTATTGGATGAATATGCCTTCCTTTGCCTAAAAGAATAGCTGTAATTCTTGTTGGGATATATTAATTCAGGCTTAGGTAGTAAAAAGCTATTGCTTGATTATTTGTTGCTGGTTGTGTTGATGATGTTTGTTGGACATTTAATCTGTTGTAGACATTATTGGTTTTTTTCGGAATGCGTGGTAGAATTCGCTGCCCATATAGTTTGCAGGATGGGGTCCATTGCATAGAGCACATTTTGTACATGTGTTAGTGCTTTTCTTGCAGTTTTTAGTTCTGTGTTCCCTACAACATTCTCCGCATATAAATGATCTATTACAGTATGTCTTTGTATGTCCATATTATTGGCATCTCGTGCATTTAGGTAGCTCTGACTTTTTGTGGTGGTTCAATCGTCACAATTCTATTCTTTATGCCATGTATCTTGTATATTTCCTTGTTATTTTGATCTAATAAAAATAAATTTAGTGGTTCCTTTGTTATGCGACTTCTTTCATTGTGAATATTTTTCACGTTGTGTACCTTCTTAATATCTTCGACATTTGTTGAATAATGAAGATTTTTTATCACTATTCTAAATGCTGGCTCCTCTTTTAATTGATATGTGTGGTGGATTATTGGTATCCCTCATATGGTGTATCAGTTTACAATAGTCTTCTGCAGTTTGACAATTTATTTTAATGGTATTGTCCGCTAATGTTTTTGTTGAAAACTGTTTCATTTATAGAATTCGACTGAAATTGATGATTATTTCCTTGTAGTTAGTAACTTCATTAACAGAAATTGGAATTTTGGTGTTCTGTTCTTTCTTCTTTTTCTTCATTTAATCTGATGAATCTGTTATTTATGGAGATTTAATTATTTGTTTAAGTATTTATTTTTCTTTTTTTTTGTTGTGTGTTTCATAAATTGCCATGGATAGTGAAAGCTATAGAGCAATCAATCTGGAGCAGTTGGTAGCGATGCTGGCACTAACACAATAGGTTGCGGGTTCTAATCATGCCTAGGGCATCGTTATGATGTCCAGAATGCATGTGTATCTGACCAAAAAATATCAAAAAACTCAGAGACTGGGTGCATAACGAGAAAGTAGGTTCCAAAAAAGATTATAAAAACAAGTGCTTTCAGGAGATTCTTATAATTAATAGAAAAGTCACATAAGTTTATTTTTCCTCAAATTCAAATTAAGAGCATGTATGTGCTTTGAGGTGTTTCTTAATATTTGTGGAAAAGTCACATAACTTACATTTATATTGCTTCAAATTTAAGTGAACCCCTTCTATATGTTTTTTCAGGTTATATTTACGAGATGTAGAAAAGTCACACAAGTTACATTTATGTTCCTTCAAATTCAAATGAACTGATTCTATATGATTTTTAAGATGAAATTTATGATTCGCAGAATAATCGCACAAGTGACATTTGTGTTTCTTTAAATTGAAATGAATAGCATCCATATGTGCTCTGAGATAATTTTTACGACTTGTGGAAAAGTCGCATAAGTTACATTTATGTTTCTTCAATTTTAAATGAACAGTACGTACATGTTCGTTGAGAGCGGTTTTTACAGTTGCAGCAAAATCACAAATGTTGCATTTGTGTTGCTTTAAATTGGAATGAATAGCGTCCATATGTGGTTTCAGATTTGTTTTAAGATTTGTAGAAAAGTCACATAAGTTACATTTATGTAGCTTCAAATTCAGATGAACACAATCTATATGTATTTTGAGATTTTTTTTCAGCTTTGAAGCGTACTCACATAAGTGACATTGGTGTTCCCTTATATTCAAATGGACAGTATTAAAATGAATTCTGAGATGGCTTTTGTGATTTACAGCATAGTCACATAAGTTACATTTATGTAGCTTCAATTTCAAATGCACAGCATCTATATGTGCTTTGAGGTTATGTTTATGATAAGTAGAATAATCACATAAATTACATTTACGTTGTGTTGAATTCGAATGAATCGAATCTATATGTATGTTGAGAAGAAGTTTATGATTTGTAGAAAAGTCGCAAAGGTTACATTTATATTGATTCGAATGTACCAAATCTATATGTACTTTCAGATCAAGTTCATGACCTGTTGAAAAGTTGCAAAGGTTACATTTGAATTGATTCAAATTCATATGTACTGAGTCTATATGTATTTTCAAATCAAGTTCATGTTCTGTTGAAAAGTCGCAAAGGTTACATTTAAATTGATTCAAATTCAAATGAACCAAATCTATATGTATTTTGAGATCACCTAAATGATTTGTAGAAAAGTCACATAAGTCGCATTTATTTCGACTCGGATTCAAATGAACTGAATCCATATGTGCTTTGAGAAGATTTTTCCAATTTGAGGCATAATCGCAGATGTGACACTTATGCCGCTTTGACTTTAAATCTGCAGAATCCAAATGAGCTTTGAGGTTAATATTTGTGGCATAATCACCTGAGTGTCCCTTGTGTTGTTTCTGTTCGGTATTGACATTGTCAATGGGGTTATCTAAGCTTTCTTCAGAATTCAAACCATATTCAAAGGATCCAGACTTATGAATTTCTGAATCAACTGCATCATTTTGTTCTGAGGTAAATTGACAACTCTTAGAATCATCAACTTCTTGTCCATGAGTTTTTATTACTATGTCTCTATGTGGTGGTTGGGATAGAACGCTACAGTCACTAACTTCACATTTGACCTCGAATGCCTTCCTATCGTGAATGCCATTTTCATCTATGAATTGTTCATGACTATCGATATTTTCAATCTTCACATTGTAAGTATCACAGTCTTCATCATCTGGGTATTTAGTACTGGAACAGCAGATTTAGAAAATTGAGTAAAACCAATACCATTTCAGAATAATTAGAGAGTAGAAGCATTCGTATATCCACACGTACCAATCAGCGGAAATTAATGGTTCTTCCTTCACATCAATGTTCATATTTCTTAGATTCAAATGAATATTTTGATTTTGATTGTAATAAATGGATACTTTGGACCACAGAACATAAAATATATACATAGAAAGTTATTCTATGCATCGCATACATAGAAAAACGTGTTTTTCTTCTTTGTCATAGACTAGGTCTAAACCACAGAATAAATGTCACGTCACGTCAGTGTCAATATTGCAAATTTTCATTGTCAACATGTCAACCATATATAAATACATATAACCCTCAAATCAGTCAAATCAAATCTCAATATTCTGCATTTCTGCCCATATCATAGACAAGATATATCTAAAAACGCATGAAAAGGTAATTCTTGATCATTTATTTTATTCAAGAATCAAGTCAAGATATTCATCTGATTCGAAGAAATATGGACATCGATGTGAAGCAAGAACCATTTGTTTCCACTGATTGGTACGTGTGGATATTCGACTGCTGCAACCCCCTAATTGTATTGAAATGGTATTAGATCTACTCAATTTTTTAAATCTGTTGTTCCAGTATTAAATACCCAGATTACGAAAGCTGTGATACATACGATGTGAAGACTGAAAATATAGATATTCATGAACAATTTACCAATGAAAATGTCATTCATGATAGGAAGGCATATGAGGTCAAAAGTGAAGTTAGTGACTGGAGCCTTCTAGCCCAACCAACACATAGGGACATAGTAATAGAAACACAAGATGCCAAAGGTTCTAAGAGTTTTCAATTTACCTCAGAACAAAATGAAATAGTTGATTCAAAAATTCATAATTTTGAGTCTTGTGAATATGGTTTGAATTCTGAAGAGAGTTTAGATAAACACAATACCGAACAGAAAAAACACAAGCGACACTCAGTTGATTATGCCACAAATATTAATGTCAAAGTTCAACTGGATTCTGCAGATCTAAAATCGAAGCGACATAAGTGTCACATCTGCGATTATGCCTCAAATTGGAAAAATCTTCTCAAAGCACATACTGATTCAGTTCATTTGAATTCCAGTCGAAATAACTGCGACTTATGTGACTTTTCTACAAATAATGTAGGTGATCTCAAAACACATGTAGATTTGGTTCATTTGAATTTGAACCAAATTAAATGTAATCTTTGCGACTTTTCAACAGATCATGAACATGATCTGAAAATACATATACACTCCGAACATTTGGATTTGAATAAATATAAATGTAACCTTTGTGACTTTTCAACAGGTCATAAAGTTGATCTGAAAATACATATAGACTCAGTACATTTGAATTTGAATCAAAATAAATGTAACCTTTGTGACTTTTCTACAAATCATAAACTCCTTCTTAACATACATATAGATTCGATTCATTCGAATCTAACTCAACATAAATGTATCTTATGTGATTTTTCTGCAAATCTTGAAAGTACTCTCAAAACACATATAGATGCTGTTCATTTAAATTTGAAGGCGCACAAATGTAACTCGTGTAACTTTGCTACAAATAATAAACGTTATATCAAAAAACATATAGAAGCGGTTCACTTAAATTTGAAGGAACATAAATGTAACTTGTGCAACTTTTCTAGTTGTCATAAATATAGCCTCAAAAATCATATAGACGTTACACATTCAAATTTGAAACAATATAAATGTAGCTTATGTGACTTTTCCACAAATCTTAACAAATACCTCCAATTACATATAGGTGGTGTTCATTTAAAATTGACACATAAATGTAATTTTTGCGACTTTTCTACTTATCATAAAAGAAGCCTCAAAGTACATGTAGAAGGGGTTCACTTGAATTTGAAGACACATAAATGTAACTTGTGTGACTTTTCTACATCTCATAAATGTAACATCAAAAAACATATGGAAGCGGTTCACTTAAGTTTGAAGAAACATAAATGTAACTTATGTAACTTTTCCACAAATCTTTAAAAACACCTCAAAGCACATAAATGCTGTTAATTTGAATTTGAGGAAAAATAAATGTAACTTAGGCGAGTTTTCTACTAATTATAAAAATCTCCCGAATGCACTTGTTTTTATAATCTTTTTTGTAATCTACTTTCCCGTTATGTACCTAGTCTCCGAATTTTTTGATATTTTTCGGTCAGATACACAGGCATTCCGGACATCAAACCGATGCCCTAGGCATGATTTGAACCCGCAACCTATTGTGTTAGTGCCTGCATCGCTACCAACTGCTCCAGATTGATTGCTCTTTAGCTTTCACGATCCACAAACATCAAGTTACTGCAGAATGTCATCAACAAACGATGATGGATTCGGCGGTGACCCTCATGCCAACAATGAACTACAATGGCAGTTTATGAAACAACAAAAAAAAGAAAAATAAATAATTCAAAAAATAATTAAATATCCATAAAAACAGATTCAGCAAATTAAATGAAGAAAAGGAAAAAGGTGCTAATGAAGCAGAACACCCAAAATACCAAACTTCCAAATCCTCCTCCAATTTTTCTTAATGGAGTTAACAACTACAAGGAAATGATCACCAATTTCAGTCGCATTCTATAAATGGAACAGTTTTCAACAAAAACATTAGCGGACAATACCATTAAAATAAATTGTCAAACTGCAGAAGACTATCGTGAACTGATACACCATATGAGGGATACCAATATAATCCACCACACATATCAATTAAAAGTATTGTGACAATTGAACCACCGAAAAAGGTTGTGAGGTCTAGCTCAATGCATCTCTTATATTCCACATGCTATTTCAAATGTATATCGTTCACCACAAAGGAGGTACAAGCAGAAATAAAACTCCACAATGTTCGAAAGGCCCCAGGTATTCATGGTATAACCATTGAGTATATAAATAGATAGAGGTGTAACCCGGTTCAAGATCCCGAAGCCAGTTTTCGGACTCGGAATTTTACATGGAATATAGATGGCGTATATATATGCCAGCACTTTTGGTTCATTCTCCGAAAAATACTTCAGACATCTAGCGGTGAATAGCATAACTTTTGAGTTTGTCAATATTATGGAATTATTGGGAACTGTGAAGCATGGAACGTATTCAGAATAATTCAGTTGAATCATTTCTCTACAAATAGAATGGAACTCCCAGATTCCTATCAACAAGTTCTCGAAGATTGCAATTTTTATTACCTACCCTTCTGGCATACATTTGGACTAGAGCAAAGCGTTTGTTGTTAGGGTAGTCATAAAACATTTGTTCGAGTCAAGTTCTTGGTCACATTCTTGCATTATTGTATCTTTGGGTGGAGTAGGTACAAAAGGAGGTACTAATATGTATTTAAGAACCCTACGCATTTTTTTATTTTCAAAAACTTTGTCCTTGGTATGTTTTTATTTGAATTAATTCCTTTTTCCAAACCTTCGGTTTGGCGCCCCTTTGTCGATGCGCCCGCGTGCGTCGCACGCGTTGCACCCCCGGTCACGGGGGCCCTGGTGATATATTATATAATATCATTGAGTATATATGAATGTATACTCAATGATAATTTCTAAACTTACAGTTAAAATTGTATTTGTTTGATGACGAGATTCTCAAATACATAGAACGACTTCAATTCAATACTCAATTGCAGCTTCTTCAACTGTACGTCGGAATATTTTGAAATAACTAGGAAAAATCATGATAAGGAATTCAAAGAAAAATTTACAATTCAGGTTATTTCTTTTATTCTAGTAAATAGTTATCATTATTCATTATAAAGTGCTGCGCAAATATAATTTCTCTATGAGGAAATTGAAAAACAAATCAAAATTTCACATTCTTCAATAATTAACAACCGTTTTCATAAAACGTCGAGAAAATTGTCAGGTTGTTTAAAGTTTTCAATATAATAAAAACTTTGAAAAGAATTAGGAATGCTGGAAAACTTTCAATTTCTTTCGTTTTGAAGTGACATTTTTCTTTTGTGCCTTTCTACTTTTTGCTATCTTAAAAAGTTTAACCCGCGCTAATTGTTGTAGAATATAGGTACGATGTTCCACACAATCTGAATTGACGCCAATGACCCAATTTTTTATTTCATCTGATTTTGAAATGTTTTCCAAAATTTTCTTCTTGATTCCCGTTTCATGGGATCCACTTTTCAAAGTCAATTCAATCGACAACAATGATAGTCGTATTATATGAATTAAATTATCACTTGGAATTTTCAAATATGATATGTTTTCGTCCGGCCCATAATCTTTGTATGAAATAAACACCGTTGTGTCACCTAAAGTATCCGCATCATTCAAAAAGGCTTTCTGGCAATTTTCGCATTTGTATTTCCGACTGAATTTCTTCACTAAATATCCTGCGAAATATGTGATGGAATTACTTTCTAAAGAGTTCGCTTCAGAATGTTCATTTGATACTTTCTGATCAGGCGACTCAATATTGCTTGACGGATTAGGAGGTGTTGTATTATCATTTTCTTTCCTATTCTCATTCGGGTTTCCAGGTGCTGTTGAATCAATGGAGCATAAGCTATCATCAAAATCTTCTTGGCAATTTGAATTGTCTGAATATTTTTCCAAATATCCAGTCATAACTGATTGCAATCCATATCTGAAGTGATGTGCTGATGGATTAGGATCGTAACCTCTGCGTTGTCTGATTTTTGAAAATAGATTTTCGATTGGATCCTGATTGAGTCTACCAGTAATTAAATAAGGTTTCCAATCCTTTTTGTCTTGCCATAATTGCAAAGTTCCATTAATTGTCTGAATTAGACCCTCGAAACAATATGGTGAATTTTTCTCCACCGACCAAGACTCGATGAATGGAATTGCTTCGTTGAGAGTTTTCAGGATTAGCTGATTCTTGTCAGACAACGGCCTCTTTAAATAATTACTATCAAAATTTCCTTGAGAATTCAGGCAGTCGAAAATATCATTCAACCTCAATATGAATTGTGCGGTTGATTTAGCTGTTGGAGATTTTAGTTCGCCCGTTTTTATAACAGTCATCATCGCTGAGTAGAATGTCTTGCTGAATACTTGCGTTGCCAACTTCACCTTCATTTTCTCGAATGCATTCGGATTTATATGACTCTCGGTTATCTTCAGCAAGGTGTTAGAAAGGGTATTATTTGAGTCGATATCAAAAGTTGCCCTTATATCTCTCCAGGTAACTAACTCATCCCCAGTTTTAATATCTCTCCTCAACAAATTGTTTCTCACGTTTTTTATTAGATGCGGAGTATCATAGAGGGCAATAATTTTGTTATCGTTGAAAAAGAAATAAGGTTCACTTTTTGTTACGCCAAACATTTTGTAAACAGATCTGTTATTAGATCCTTGATCGCAGATAATCGCAGTATTTCTTAAACCTAACCTCTCTACTTCAAGCATACATTTCTCCAAGCATAGTTTCAAACGCTTCGCCGTTATGGGTCCGGCTGAGACATAGTATGCTAATGGTACCGACCAATTAGAATATAACCCTCTGGCCATAAATGCAATAGCATGCGAGGCTATTTTAGCGGATCTCCCGCCTTCACTTGCGAAGTCCTCGAAGCCTTCCAAAATATCATCTTTTTCATTATAATCTAAATGTTTTTTTATAGACATTTCATCCATTAATATGGTGCATTCTTTTTCTTCCATCTCCAGCAATTCTATTTTCTGTCTCAATTTTTTCAAAAATATGGTATCGAATCCAGGCCTCAAATCAATTATTCGGATCCATCTCCTTATTGTGGATACGGATGGTAAATTAAACTTCAATTTCTGGGAGATATAGCTATAAAGAGAAGGGGACTTATAGTACAAAGACAGGGAAATTTTTCTTTCCGCAGTAGACCATTTACTTAGAGGTTTATGTCTCAATTGCATGTAAATAATTGTTTTAACACTAGGAGGTAATTTCGTCAGTTTTGCTTGTAAATCTATGACCTCACCGAAATTTATAAGTTTTGACTGTAGTCTACGATTCTTTTGATGCATTATTTTCAATTGCCTCTTTTTATGCTTGATTATTTTCTTTAATTTTCTATTTTCTTCAACTAATTCCATAATTTTCTTGTTCCTTACTTTTGGAACAATTCTTTTCTTCCTTTCCTTCATAATGGGAGCGTTGGTCATTTTGACTTCTAGCGGAGAAATCAACGATTCTTCACTTGAAGAAGAAAATGTTTCAATTAGACTTATTTCCATTAGTTTGTCCTTGGCAGGAGGATAAGTTCTTATTTGAGCAGAATGCAAAACCTAGAATAAGAGGAATGCTCTATAACCTAATTTCATATTTCTTCGGAATCGCATATCGATAATTCTTGAAAAAAACTAGATTGAAAAGCACTGACATGAGGTCAGGGGATTTTGGGTGCAGGTTCAACATAGGTGATATATTCACGGATTGTCTATGTCCATGAATTTGTTGTCCCTACCCAGTAAACATTGATGCATCTCAGTAATATAGCTGAAACATTTCACGTGTAACATGAAACATTTCATTCATAGGGGTAGAGATGTTTCAGAAACATCTACGAGATCGTTAATGTCCAAGGACATTTATGCTTCAGTGGAAACATATCTCAGAAAACGTCTCAGTAACATATCATTGAAACATATAATATATGTTTCAATGATATGTTACTGAGACGTTTTCTGAGAAATGTTTCCACTGAAGCATAAATGTCCTTGGACATTAACGATCTCGTAGATGTTTCTGAAACATCTCTACCCCTATGAATGAAATGTAACGTAGATATTATCTACGTTACTTTTAACGTTAATTTGGTCTCATTGCAATATACCAAGGATATGTTACAGACCAATTTTTCACTGGAACAAAAACATTCTTGATTCTACTTTAATCTTCAGGTGTTTCATTAGGTTTGTACCAAATCAAGAAATTATCGGAGAATGCATCGTCAGGATTCGGAGCAGTATAAAAAAATGTGACTTTTCTACCTACTGCTCCGAATCATGACGCTGCATTGTAGGATAATCTCTTGATTTGGAACAAACCTATCGTAAAGAGTAAATATACAATATTACACTTAAATCCTTGGTGTCAACAAGAATACTATCGAAGGTTCTAGTCAATATATTAAACAAATGTTATCAAATCGAGTTTTTATTCTTCATTTATGCAAAGGTGTACAACAAAACCTGGAATCGAAATATTAAATAAAAATATATTATATAGCACAAAACATTTAATAAAATGAAAACAACTTATATTCTTTCGTCGTTGCTCCATGATATAATATAAATATATTATTAGAAAAGTTATCAAAAAAAAAAAATCAAGTAAGTATGATATTATAAAGAATTCACCTCCTTATCACCGCTGGATGAAACCATATATTTATTAATCACTTATTAGTTTCAAAGAGTATGAACTAATTTATCCTATCGCACAATGATGAATGAAACTTAAAAACTGCCAAAACTTCACTTTCCACCAAATTAAATTATCATCAACAGACATAACCTCCACTCCTAACCACGCGTAATCTGTGATCCATGGGTCTGTCGCACAGAACACCAATATGGCTGCCCGCATCCGTCTACCGCCAACCAATCAGAATCAGCAATCAGCATTCATTATTTGACATTTGACATAAGGCTTATTAAATCTTTCAGACAAGATTTATTCTTGAATATATATTCTTGAAGAGATAATGATATATATTTATACGTATCATTGTCGTTTGACGGAAAACTGAAAAAAAAAAATGTTGGAAAGGCTAATGTACCTATACTTGAATAAATAATTTAATATACATATTTCACAGATATTGCTTTTTTTTAGAGGCCGTGTTACATTCAAACATTTCCGTTAGATTACTGGAATGTTTTCTAATGTCCACATAATATACCTATATTATATGTCTCATATTTCATGTCACTGTGATATATCACTGATGATGCGAAGCGATGTTCCATATAAACATTTGCGAGATGTTCATGAAACATAACTTTGCAATGTTTCAAAATGCTTCACCCATATCTCATATGAAATGTTTCTGTAATATATCATGTTTACTGGGTAGTGTACCCTAAGATCATATAAGAAAGAACTATAATGAGAAAAAGCACGAAATTTAGACAATACCACTGTAGAATATAAAATTTAACGTAAAAACAATGATTTGTTCCTATCCAATTTTTTTCCAAAAGAATGAAAAAAATTTTTTTTAATTAACAACAGTATGATTCCAAATATATTCTGCCACTGAGTATATAAATCTATTTATATACTCAATGATTCTGCTTAAAGTTGCGCGTTCCTATGCTTGTGCTTACTGCCAAGTTTCAATTACAGACATTTTGACCAAATAATAGGGACTATTTTCCCCAGAACGTGCACCCAAAAATATAACTGACGTAATATTTTATCTATATCTTCAAAACCATAATGTAGATCCGCCATCGAAATTTTTTATGGTTTATGCACAAATTTAATTGTACCATTGAGTTTATAAATAGATATTTATAAACTCAATTATTGTGCCTATACCATTGAGTTTATAAATATCTATTTATAAACTCAAAGCCTATAAATAAAATTCCGAAATGAATTTCACATCAATGATTGAGAAACAAAATTCAGTTGTTTATATTATGATAATGCGACAATAACCGTAGGAAACTTACCGAAAAAGACTCTTCAAAATGTATCGGGACTGCATTTTTTTTTAATCTATTCCCTGTCGTATTAATGAACGCTGTTTCTTCAAAATGGTCTTGACAAATTCTTCTATTTTCCAATTGCTTCTTGTCTAAATCTGAAAATTATTAAAAACTGTAACAATTTTTCACTAATTGCCAATTCTTTTGAACAGCAGTATGTAAAATAGAATGAATTAATATTATAATATATTTACCTAGAAGTTTGGTATTTCCTGAATGTAATATCCATATTTGACACCGCCTGTCATCTTTCACTGGAAATCTGAAGAACTTTGTAGATGTTTCGTTCGATATTCTTCTGGAACATCCATTATAAACGCAGCTAACTGTAGACATATTCGAAGGATTTCACTTTTCACAGTATTATCACTTAGTAAGTTGCTTGACCGATGGAAGTACCTCAATCTTAATGATTGGAATGAATTTCGGTTTCTGCTTTAAATATCGGAACCAAGCTCTATTTCTAATTATTTCTAAGAATAATTTAAATTAATAGGTAGTAGAAATTCATTTTTACAATTACACTCTTTTCTGTAATGGAACATTTATTTACGATGACCTCTTATTTTGAGAAAGGGATTTGTATTAATACCAGGTAAACACAACTTATTGATGACTATTTCGAAGACCCATCAATTAAATCATTTGTCGGTGTTAAATCTTCCGAAATTACCATTAAATAGAGTTTAAAATACAGTTTTAGGGGGCTGAGATTTCTTATCGTTTAATATTTCCTTCAATTTATTTTTATTTTCAAGGGTGTCTAAATTCTTGAAAATCTGAATAATTAGCTTAAGATTTATTTACATTTACAATCGTTATAGTTGCGAGAACAATGAAAATAGAATTATTCGATGATCCTGCCAGTCGAAATATGACGTTATTGTTAAACGTTTGAAATTAAAGTATTTCCACTGACACAATCATTGAAAATTTCTATTTCTCAGCCGCTGCAGGAAAAGTAGTTACTATGCCAACGATGACTTACTATTCCGTCCGCGGGAAGGAGAAGTACGAGCGCTCTGTCATTTCATCACGATGTCAGCATTTTTGGGAGTTTGAACCGTGTTCCAGATTTGAACTCGATAAAATTCATATTTTTGCAAATATTGGGTAACTAAATATCATTCTTTTTCCTGGCAATCAACAAATGAACTCAGTTAACTTCCTTGTGAGTGGGCGAGTGACCTAAAGCACCTGACTCCACATCCGTTCTTTTAAAGACTAGTTGCCATTGAGTTAAAATATGCCAGAAGCACAGTCTTCTAGAAAACGGTTTCTCACCAGCTAGCAATAATTAATGATATCAATCAATTAATTCCCTTCATCTCTGCATAACAATCGACAACCGCAAAAAATACTAATTTCTTCAATACAATCTTGACATCATCTGTTAGTGAATATGAAAAGTCTTAAATAAATGAAGTATTATACCCACTACATAATACCATTGAGTATAAAGATTTATTTATGTAAAAAATGATATTACACAAAAATAAGTTCTTTCTGTCATTTATATTTATAAACTCAATGATTCAGTAACGAGTTCTATTTTGTATATTCTGTAATTATTTTTCAGTCCGGCTCTGAGCTCCAGAAACTCTTTCAAAATGCATTTCTTGACGAAATGAGTCGCCTTATACAGATGCCTGTTAAAGTTTGGCAAGTTTCGGGTGGTTGATTCACCCGATGTTCAGTGGTGCGCCACGTGTCGGACAAACAAACTGGCTTCGGGATCTTGAACCGGGTTATACCTCTATCTATTTATATACTCAATGGTATAACTCAGGGAATGATTAAAGAACTTTAAAAAAATGGTATAATCCTGACGACTTACATTTGCAACGGTATATCAGAACATTCAAAAAAACAGTGAGACAAAGATACTAGATTTTCCGTCCCATGAGTTGTCAATTTTTTTACATCCCTAAAGTGGGCAAAGTTTGCTCACAACCTGCCTCATACAGACCGATAAGCCTAACGTCTTTCGTTCTGAAAACCCTTGAGAAGATACTGGACCGCTACGTCAGGGGCAGTGCACTATCACTGAATCCTCTGAGTGAGCACCAGTACGCCTTCCACAGTGGTAAATCAACTGACCTGGCCCTAAACAACTTGATGGGAAGGCTGAAGCAATCTCTGGACCACAAGGAGACTGCTCTAGTGGCCTTCCTGGACATCGAGGGTGCTTTTAATGCACCGCTCACTTACTCGCTCTGTGAAGCAGCGCGGGCCAGGGGAGTATCAGACCTCATTGTGGAATGGATAAGATCCATGCTGACTAACAGACTCATCTCCACGTCCCTGTGTGGGGACATAGTGAGATTCGTTGCCAGAAGGGGCTGTCCACAGGGAGGAGTACTTTCCCCCCTCTTCTGGTGGACGACGAAAGAGGTGGGGACTGGCTCCGGAACAGCTCCACTGGTTGTACGTGATGGTGGTGAGACCACAAATCACTTACGGCAGCATTGCTTGGTGGGAGTGTACTGTAAAGGTGCAGTATCAGCTGAAGCTTGCAAAACTTCAGAGATCTGCGTGCTTGATGGTGACAGGGGCTTTTCGCTCCACTCCCACCGCAGCCATGGAACGCCTAATGGACCTCGCCCCTCTTCACCTGGTGATCAGGAGCGTGGCCCGGATGGCGACATACAGACTTCTGCATACGGCTCACAATGAGCCAGATGCGAGATGCGATCGGCTACGTGCCTGGTTTTCTGCAGGCTGAATTGGAGGTCAACGAGATAATGGGCATGCGATCGGACGTATCTAAAACCAGAACCTACACAGAGTGGCCCTACCGAGTTGTTTTTCCCAGCAGAGACGACTGGGCCGTCTCTGAGACCCGACTGCTTGAGGGTCCCTGCTGGTTCACAGACGGCTCCGCTACCACCCAAGGGGTGGGAGCGGGAGTCAGCGGTTGCAGAATTGCTAGGGGTGAATCCATCAGCATGGGTAGTTTTGCGACTGTCTTTCAAGCAGAAATTCTCGCCATTGATCACTGTGCGAAGCTCATACTTGAGAAAGGTCGGGCTCACGGATCAATCAAGATCCTATCGGATAGCCAAGCTGCCTTGAAGGCCTTGACTTCATACAACTGCAAATCGCTGCTTGTGCAGGATTGTCGGACCACACTCGCTGAACTTGGAGGGCGCTGCAGGCTGCAGCTCTTGTGGGTCCCGAGCCACTCGGGCATAAAGGGTAATGAGATGGCGGACTCATTGGCGGCACGGGGGGCTCATTGGACCTGAACCGGCCTGCGGCATCTCTCTCAGAACAGCGGCGAAGGAAAACAACAGATGGGTGGACCAAAAGGTCCAAGAAATCTGGAGCAGCATACCTGGACACAGACATGCTCGCTCAACAATTACTGGCCCATCAGCTGAAAGAGCCAGAAAATGGCTCAAATTCTCTAGGGTGGACCTGAGAATCCTTACAGCTGTATACACGGGCCATTGTGGCCTCAGGAAACACCTCAATACACTGGGGTTGACTGAGGACTCCGACTTTGCCTGGAGTATGACGAGTCTATCGAACACATGTGACTGCCCCGCTGGGGACAGGATCAGATTGGAGGAACTAGGAGTCCACAAACTGACACTGAGGGAACTGGACAAGTTCTCACCCACCAGACTCATATCCCTCATCAAGAGACTTGAGCTTGTGGGTGAAGTATAGATTATATACTACAGGTGTACCACAATAGACCGATTGGTCGCAGTGGAGGTGCGAGTTTCGTCTGCCCAGCACAACCCATAATAATAATATGTCAATTTTGACAGGAATAAAATGAACCCGGAGTCGAATACTCTGACATTTCGAACGACAGTCATGGAGTACCTTTCAGTTTTCGAACGCAATGGAGTTAATATTCAGACACAACCCTGAAATATATAGAGTGCAGATTATTACTCACGTGATCTTCGAGTAGTATCTTCAGTGGTGCCTGTCTTATCTCTCTGCCAACTCTTCTTTGGTCTGTTGGCGAGATAGGAGTTCCTGCTAGCTCATGGCTATGGCAGTTATACTGAGCTTCTCCAAAGCTCTCTGACCAGCCCTAAATAGGAGAGCTCCTTGGGTCCTGATTTCATAAATATTTTTGATTTAATTTTCATTAAATGCGCTCCATTAAATAGAAATGATATTTAAAACAACAATTTTTATTGCTACTAGAAATATTTTCCGATCAAAATTATAATATTCTGCACATATAAAATAAAAACACTTGATATCTCTATTCTAATCTTATTCTCAGAACCAATATACATTCGAGGAATATTACATACTAAATTACATACATATCTTGGATATGTAAATTTTCAAATGAACATTTTACATTCACCTCCATTTTTACTTCCAAGTAATATTGTCAGTTTTTATAATTACAATAGGAAAAATTTTAACATAATAAAATAAATTATATAAAGGTACCACGACAAAATAAATCTTAAATACTTCTTTTAATTCATTAACATTTTCATCTAACAATTGGGCCGTAGTTTTCACCCAACAACTACTTCAAAATATGACATTATTTGGAAAAATGGATAATCACAAATAACTCGATAATAGATTTTTGAATACTTCAAATAAGAGATAAGTTGAGATTATTTTTGAAGAATTTTTCAAATGAGAATACTGATGTTGCAGTCTGAGGTTACTGAAGAGCTAACATATCTAGCTCAAATAGAAATAAATAATTGCTAGTTTCGACTGAATTTTAACAATTGTTTTTTGAGCTTGCTTATGTTCGACTTGAACCTTACCTGATCGAAATATAAAACAAATAATTCAAATATCTTGGTTAATTATCCAAATATGAATTAAATCGGGCATAATCCAGAATATTTTCAAAGTTACGATGTTACACTTGATAAATATTGACTTATTCGCACATATAAGGATAAGTTATATCCTTCAAAGGTTGGAAAGTTTCTTTTATTGCCTGAGGATTGGCGAATCTTAGTACATAGTGAGGTCCTCCAGCTTTATCGTTAGTACCTGCAATGATGAAATTATTATTATTATGAACAATACTGATTAACTATAGACCACATTAGTTAGGTTAGAATCATTCGCTAGGCGGGAGATCCATATTCAAATTTTTTAACAAGGAATTTCAACTTTGAGATGAAACCACCCTATTTAAAAGAGAATGTTAGTACAGAGACAACATGTATTGGGTACCTTCATCATTAGTGCATGTTTTCATGTCATTTCCACTTTAAAATCTACTTCTATTTATTCTTAAATCAAAATTGTTCGAAAGATTTCCGTATGTCGTAGATGACTTCTGTTGTGCGTCATTACAAGGCCGATTTAGGGTTATGTTATTATTTTTGACTGATTTCGAGTGAGCTAAGACATACGTCAATCGAATTTGGTGAACACTTTTATATTTATTAATTATATTGGAAATATACAATTTTGTTATGAAAACTTGATTCTAGATGGTTGAGAAAGGTTCACAGAATCTATTTCAACCGAAAAAAACCTTAAGAAATTAGCCAAAGTATCTAAAAACAGGCGGGAAATTCGCGTTAATTTTAGGTCCATAAGAAATGCATGGGGAATTCAGTGCTCGGATCCACGGATGGATCGTAATTCAAATTTCCCGCCTAACCTAACTAATATGATCTATTAAACTCTTGAAAATGAACATACCTGACATACGAGCACCACCAAATGGTTGTTGACCGACCACACTACCTGTCGACTTGTCGTTAATATAGAAGTTACCAGCAGTTATTCTTAAAGTGTCCAAAGCCTTCTTCTGGAAAGCGCTGTAACCAAAATTCATCTTGAATATGCATTTCAACAAATTCAACCCATACTTACACATCCTTGGCGAATACTGCTCCGGTCAGGGCGAACTGGGTCGAACTTTCGATGATACCCATAATTTCGTCCTCCTGTCCGTCTTTGTACACATAGATCGACAGTACCGGCCCGAAGATCTCTTCGGTCATAATCTTGTCTAAGGGGTCCAACGTTTGCACGATCGTTGGTTCGATGAAGTAACCAACACTGAACGAAAGGATATTTCAGTCAGGCCGACTTGCAATGTAACCCTTCTCTTACCTGTTGTCGCACTTGCCTCCAGCGACGATCGTAAGGTTCTTTTTGGCGTGATTGATGTATCCGGAAATCCTGTCGTATGCCCTTGCGTCGATGACAGCTCCCATGAAAGCGTTGGCTTCTGTTGGATCGCCAATCTTCAGTTTATTCCTTTCGGCGATTAGGCCTTCTTTGATCTGGGCAAGGTAAAACAGGAATTATTTAACGGATTGAATGGTGACATTATTTGTGAACCCCAGGATATGACAATATTCCCAGAAGCATTCTAAAAAGGATGGATCTACCAATACATCTCGAAATAATCCGAATCTACAACTACTGTATTCGAGAATCTTGTTTCCGCAAGATTTGGAAAAGAGGAATATTAATCACAATTCCTAAATCAAAAGCCGATATGAGGAAGCTGGAAAACTATAGACCAATTACATTACTCCCAGTAATTGGAAAGAACTTCGAGAAGATAATCAAATCCAGGATGATGAAAATACTTAGTCACAAAATTCCCAAATTCAAATTTCAAACAGAAAACATCGACTATCCACACACTGATCATACTCGCCCAGAATGTACAATGTGAAAGAAAATAAGGAAATCATACTGCAGCAATATTTATGGACATCCAAAAAGCGTTTGACAGTGTCTGGCACGCTGGACTGATTTACAAACTGCATAATCTCGGCTGTCCCACATATCTCTTAAGGTTGATTAATGAATTTCTCACAGACAGGACAATCCAAGTAAAAGTCAAGAACAAACTCTCCTTCAAATTCCCCCCAGACAAGGAGTACCTCAGGGCTCCCCTCCATCACCATTTCTGTTCAACTTATACAGCTCGGACATCTTACCACAGTACCTAATAAACAAAATGAGATATTTTACAGTTTGCAGACGACACCACTATGATCGCACATGATAAAAGTATACAAAATACATTAAACAGACTGGAACATTTGAAGGAAGGGATGGTTCTATGGCTGGGAAAGTGGAGAATAAAACTCAACCTAAAAAAATCTAGATTTATGCTTTTCCACCATAAAAGTAACAAGAACTCGCCGACTATATCCTTGGACAACACGACCTTAAAACCAAGCGCAAATTGTAGATATCTTGGAATGATATTAATTGACCATAAAATGAATTTTAAAATGAATATAAAAACAACTAAGCAAACAACTACCAATAGAGCTAGCCACTTCAGAACATAGACATACAGAGATGAAGGGATTGGGACATGAACAGCCAGCAAAATATATCAAATGATCTGCAGACCTCTGCTAGAATATGGACACCAAACTCTGGGTCAGTGCAACAAAAGCACCATAAAAATAATAGTAAGTAGCAGAACGCACTAGTCTACGAAAGATCACTAAACTAAGACATCCGAACACTCCACTACATAATCCAGCCAACGAATATCTTTACGAGAAAACAAAAATAGAACCAATAAGTAGTAGAATACAGAGACTAAACAAGAAACTCATCAGTCAGCGACACAACATTAATACAATAGAATCAATAATATACAACATATCCCACCTTGAAAGAACTAAGAGAACATTACAAGAACAACCAATATTTCAATACTTACTTAGCCTACTTTAATATTCCAGACATTCTATATATCACAGACTAGCACACCCTTAACATACTATCATACTGTAAAACATAAGTTGTATAAGGGCAGGAAGACCTCGGTCGATAGCCCTTAGATAAGTTTTCAATAAAGTTATTTTCTCTCTCTCTCTCTAATATAGACCACATTAGTTAGGTTAGGCGGGAAATTTGAATTACGATCCATCCGTGGATCCGAGCACTGAATTCCCCATGCATTTCTTATATTCTGTTTTTAAATACTTTGGATGATTGCTTAAGGTTTATTTCAGTTGAAATAGATTCAGTGAACCTTTCTCAACAATCTAGAATCAAGTTTTCATAACAAAATTGTATATTTCTAAAGTAATCAGTAAATATAAAAGTGTTCACCAAATTCGATTGACGTATGTCTTAGCTCACTCGAAATCAGTCAAAAACAATAACATAACCCTAAATCGGCCTTGTAGTGACGCACAACAGAATTCATCTACGACGTACGGAAATCTTTCGAACTACACTGGTTTCAATTTTGATTTAAGGATGAATAGAAGTACAGAAAGAACATGAACTAATGATGAAGGTACCCAATACTTGATGTCTCTGTACTAACATTATCTTTTAAATAGGGTGGTTTCATCTCAAAGTTGAAATTCCATGTTAAAAAATTTGAATATGGATCTCCCGCCAAGAGAATGATTCTAACCTAACTAATGTGGTCTATAGAGGCTCAAAGCTTGTATTCATTGGGTTCTTTGTTACTGGACGTTCAACAGTCAACAATTCATTAATTCAAATATTATTAGTGTTCAACAAGTTAATGGGTAGAAATTTAAAGCCTGTCTGGTGTTTTTCATTGTCAGTACATGGCTGTTGTACCCTTATTTCCAAGTTTACTGAATCCTTTGAATACATCCCATAATCAAGTCCCTATGACCAACCCCTAACCAGGTAATAAATGCTGTTTCAAAACACCTACCTTAGGCCATAAACTCTCGGGAAGGTACATCCTGGAGCAAGCGCTACATTTTTGCCCGCAATATTCGAAAGCACTCCTGATCGTCCCATTTACCACCGAAAGGACGTCGGCCGAGGGATGGACGAAATGATAGTTTTTGCCACCGCATTCCCCTATCAACCTAGGAAAATTGACGTATTTGTTGAGATTCTGACCGACCTGGTTCCACAACCTCTGGAAGGTGCTGAAATAGAAGAAGACTTATTAATGTAATACATCACAGCAGCTAAAACGGTATAACCAAGATAGCTGGATAGCATTGGGATACAGGATGCCCAGGAAAAAAGATACAAGCTGTTGATATTAAAAACAAACACAGCAATCATGTTTTCGGCCCAGCACACCTCATCAGCATGACTTAGACGAAGGAATATCAATTTTCCCAAACATCCCCGCATCGAAAATGCTTACGGTACGCTTCCGGTGAAGTTCAGTCCAGCGAAATGGGGGGATGCCGTGATAGTATCGCCAAAAACTGGTCCATCGGCTGGTACGAAGTTGACGACGCCAGCTGGCACTCCGGCTTCTCTGCAGATCTTGAAGATTTGCCAGTTCGACAACAGAGCCGTGTCGCTGGGTTTCCACAGTACTGCGTTTCCCTGGAATATTCAGAAAATGTCAGCGTATCAACAGGAATAGAGCACTGTCAGCACTCTATGGTCCACGAAGGAATCAGCTGTTGGGGGGGCAATCAAACAATTTTATAGAGAGGTGTATCTTCGAGATCGATTATTAACTACAATTGGTGTTTTAAGACTCGTTCTTTTGGAACAATTGTAGGAGGTGATCAATGACAAAGCCAACTTATGGAATATACAGAAAATATCAGTGTATCAACAGGAATAGAGCACTGTCAGCACTCTATGGTCCACGACGGAAACAGCTGTTGGGGGGGCAATCAAACAATTTTATAGAGAAGTGTATCTTCGAGATCGATTATTATCAACTAAAATTGGTGTTTTAAGACTCGTTCTTTTGGAACAATTGTAGGTGATCAATGACAAAGCCAACTCATGGAATATACAGAAAATATCAGTGTATCAACAGGAATAGAGCACTGTCAGCACTCTATGGTAGACGACGGAAACAGCTGTTGGGGGGGCAATCAAACAATTTTATAGAGAAGTGTATCTTCGAGATCGATTATTATTAACTAAAATTGGTGTTTTAAGACTCGTTCTTTTGGAACAATTGTAGGTGATCAATGACAAAGCCAACTCATGGAATATACAGAAAATATCAGTGTATCAACAGGAATAGAGCACTGTCAGCACTCTATGCTCCACAAAGGAATCACCTGTTGGGGGGGGGCAATCAAACAATTTTATAGAGAGGTGGATCTTTGAGATCGATTATTAACTAAAATTGGTGTTTTAAGACCCGTTCTTACCGCGAGAGCCGGTGTATAAGCCAGGTTACCACCGATGGCGGTGAAGTTGAACGGGGCCACTGCCGCCATGAATCCGTCCACCCCCCTGTACCTCATCGAGTTGATGGTCTCCTTGGGATTCTCGGATATGGGCTGGTACTTGATGGCCTCCTTGAAGAAGTAGCTGTTGAACCTGAAGAAGTCGATGAGCTCGGCCGCGGAATCGATTTCCGCCTGTACCATGGTCTTGGACTGGCCCAGCATGGTGGCGGCGTTCAAACGAGCCCTCCATTCTTTCGACATCAAGCTCGCCGCCCTGTCCCAGATCTTGATCCTGAAATTTGAATATTGTAATATCCCGTGGTTTAAATAAATAGCAATAATTTCTATTTTCATAAAATAACCCTAATTAAAGTCTGTTCATAGGCTCTGTGCTTGCAAAGCATTTCAATGGTCCCGATTTAAGAGGACGTCAACTGACATGGTGGTATCTAAGGGGGCAAAGGGGCTTTAAGTGGATATCTCAAGTGGCACGCTTGGCCTCTTATTGGAAGTTATAAAAGAAAGACGATGGATTATCGAAGCTCTCTGTTCTTTTCATAACGAGATCGTTTGACTGTTTGAATGATTTCTCTGAAGTGTAGTTATATTGTATTGTAAGTCAAATGAACCATCCACAAGTAAGTGTTTTGCATTGTTAATGTTTCGATGATAATCTTTAGGGATATTTTAAACCAATATTCCGAACGTTGGAATTGTCTATATCTCCTTCTTACCTTTCTACAATAGGTACTCTGTCCCATTTCTTCTGAGTTTCCGTTGCCACTTGGATGGCTTTGTTGAGGAGCTCTTTGTTAGCATAGTAAAACTTTGCAATTTTGTGCTTATGGTTATGTGGCATCACCTGGAACAAAAATTAACTTCACCTTGTGAACACACGCATTTGCATCGATTCCTTTAAACTTACTGAACCTATACTGAGTGCAAAAATCAGCACAGTGGCAATCAAATCCAAGATGCTAACAGAGAGGCCACCCTAGATATAATTTATTACCCTACGAGCGTGAAACGGTCATTAATTGCCCCCCCGTCAGAGCTATCGATGTCATCACCATCTACAGCTCGCCTTTCAGTTCCAGAGCTCTGATGAACTCCAGTATCTGGGATGGGTTCAAGGAGACTACGTCTTCGCTCCTGCAGATTTCTTGCCCAAAGCATTCCTTGCCTTGGTTTGACATGGCGAGACATTCCGTTATCAGGTGATCAGGAGTTTCATCCTCCTCCCAACAGAATCTGCACTCGTCAGTTTCTGCTAGCCCGAATCTCATCATATGCTTCCTAAGGCCGCAGTGCCCTGTGAGGAAACCAGTGAGGAGGTGCAGCGTGTCCTTACCGATGTCCAAATATTTCTTGGATCTGACCCCTCCGTGGAAACTCGATTTCCAACCCCCAAGTGGTTCCCTGTTCTTTCAATGACCAGATGAAGAGGTCTAAGCCCTTCCATAGTCACAAGACAATGTATTTAAGTGGCCCTAATGCAGACCCTTGTGGCACCCCTCCGTGGAAACTCGATTTCCTACCCCCAAGTGGTTCCCTGTTCTTTCAATGACCAGATGAAGAGGTCATGCCCAAAGCATTCCTTCCGTTGGTTTGAGATGGCGAGGCATTCCGTTATCAGGTGATCAGGAGTTTCATCCCCCTCCCAACAGCATCTGCACTCGTCAGTTTCTGCTAGCCCTATTCTTATCAAATGCTTCCTAGGGCCGCAGTGCCCTGTGAGGAAGCCAGTGAGGAGGTGAAGCGTGTTCTTACTGAGGTCCAAGTATTTCTTGGATCTGACAGTATCAATGTTCTGGAGGAATTTCTTGGAGTGATACATTCCGGGGAGAGATCTCCAGAAAATACCTCTTTCAGTTTCTTTTTTCCTCCGGTATTCACCTTTGTAGGTATATCTACCAACCCCACAGTGGGCTTCCGGGCCAATAAAGGGGATTTGTGCTCCTTTCTTGGCCTCCTCATTTCCTATGATTCCCGCATTACCAGGAACCCAGACCAAGGAGACCCTGTTGTTCTTGCCTACTTCATTGAGTATTCTTCGGTACTCCCATATTAGTTTAGACTCGATAACATGGGAGATCAGAGCTTTAATAGCAGCTTGACTGTCAGAGTGGATTGCTATATCACATCTCTGATAGTTTCTTTCTAGGTTCATTTCCAAGCATCTTTCTATTGCAAGTACCTCCCATTTCCACCAAGGCATCCTTAACACGGTGGACAAAAACTGACGAAGCAAAAACAATTACAGTTCTTGAATAAAGAAGTTTATGGAATTTTAAAATTCGAATCATTAATTATCGACTAGAGACCCTCAAATTCCATATCTCCCTATCTTTATAACTTGAATTCGACCAACGTTTCTACTTGCCTGATATCTGACATCATCTGACTTGTATTCCTTATCGCCGATAACTAGAGGTACTTCTTCAACCTGAGAGGACATCTGCTTGAGAGCATCTTCCAGTTGTTTTCGCTCGGGAGAATTCTTGAGATACCCAAAAACCGGCTCATTCTTGACGGGAAAATCTGGTATTTTGTCTAGTTGTACCACGGATGAGTAACATTTACAAATCGCCCTGAAAAAATACGAAATTAAAATTGAGAAACTCGAAATATGGAATGATGAACATTTTGAGTGTATCGAAGATGTCGAAAACGTCAAATTAGACGTTTCAATTACATGCCTTCTCTATTATCCATTTCGTTTTTGCGCGTATGTTCTGGGGAACATCGCGTTATAGTTTTGCCCAAATGTCTGTAACTTTCGAATTTTTTGACGAAAATGGTCTCAAACGATTAAGTTCGACTCCCCAATGAAGAATTCGAGGTCAAATTTGATTCTGTCCGTCCGGCCGTCCGGCCGTTGCCACGATAACTTGAGAACGAAAAGAGCTAGCGACTTGAAATTTTCAGGGTAGGTGGCGCATCCCAATACGACGGACAAGTTCGTTAATGGGCATAATCGGCCCAGTGGTTTCCGAGTAATAATTTTATTTTCAACCAATATAAATCCGATCGAATTGAAACTTGGTGGGTAGTTGTAGAATATGAACCTAAGCACGTTTGTGGAATTTTGTGCGAATCGTATAGCTAGAAAATTTTAAAAAAATTATTAAAAAATATTTTTGTTGTCACGATAACTTGAGAAGGGAATGAGATAGCGGCTTGAAATGTTCAGGTTAGGATGTGCACTAGAACGCGACATTTCAGTTTGATTATGAGCATAATCGGCCTAACGGTTTTAGAGTTATAGCCATCTGAAATTTTCTGAAATTTGGTGGTTTTTGTACCTCATTAACTCGAAAAATACTGAACCGATTGAATTCAAACATGGTTATTAGTTGTAGAATGCCAACGCGGAAATGTTTGCAAAATTTGGTGAGGATAGCATTTGTAGAAAATTTCTAATAAATCATAGAAAATAAAAAAAATTGGTTCAAGCACTGACGTGAAGTCAGAAGCTTTTGCGCGTATGTTCTATTGTCCATTCTCCTGTATTGGACACTCTTCTTAATCGAATTTACCATGATGAATTCTATTGTCTATTCTCCTGTATTGGACACTCTATCAATCGAATTCACCATGATGATTTTTATTGTCTATTCTCCTGTATTGGAGACTCTTCTTAATCGAATTTGCCATGATGAATTCTATTGTCCATTCTGGACAATAGAATTCATCATGTCAAATTCGATTAAGAAGAGTCTCCAATACAGGAGAATGGACAATAGAATTCATCATGGTGAATTCGATTGAGAAGAGTGTCCAATACAGGAGAATAGACAATAGAATTCATCATGGTAAATTCGATTAAGAAGAGTGTCCAATACAGGAGAATGGACAATAGAACATACGCGCAAAAGCTTCTGACTTCACGTCAGTGCTTGAACCAATTTTTTTTTTTAGATTTCGCCATTCAATTGTGATCTTCGAAAATAGAACAGTGTACTTGGTGACTAAGAATTATGAACGTGCATTACGTTACGTAAGTAATTGAACATGAAGTGCCAAAATGAGATCAATAACTTGCCAGAGGTTCAAAAGTCGAACTTGATGGATTTCGAGTAGTCATTAAAGGATACTTTGTGAGATCAAAACAAAAAACTTCTTAAAAAAAATTGGTTCAAGCACTGACGTGAAGTCAGAAGCTTTTGCGCGTATGTTCTCTTGTCCATTCTCCTGTATTGGACACTCTTAATCGAATTTACCATGGTGAATTCTATTGTCCGTTCTGCTGTATTAGACACTCCAATACAGGGGAATGGACAAGAGAACATACGCGCAAAAGCTTCTGACTTCACGTCAGTGCTTGAAACAATTTTTTTTTATGATTTTTTGAAAATGTTCTAGTGCTAAGAATTTTTGCAAGAATTTTCGCGTTGGCATTCTACAAACTAATAACCATGATTGAATTGGATCGGATTTGTATTTTTTGAGTTATTGAGGAAATAACAACCAAATTTCAGATTGATATAACTCCAAAACCATTTGGCCGATTATGCTAGTTAACGAACTCAAATGTTGCATTCAGATGCGCCTTCTACCTTGAAAACTGCAAGTCGCTATTTCTTTCCGTTCTCAAGGAATCATGAGATACATAATATTGTTTCGTAATTTTTTTAAAATTTTCTAGTGATACGGTCCTCACGAACTTTTACACACGTCTTCATGTCGATATTCTAAAACTAGTTTCAGATTCTCAACCTAACCTGAAAATTTGAAGTCGCTATCTCTTTCCGTTCTTAGGTTATCGTGATGAAAATAATATTTTTAAAAAATTTCACAAATGCTCTTATGTTTATCTTCTAAAACTACTCGCCAAGTTTCAATTCGATCGGATTAGTATTGGTTGTAGACAAAATTATTACTCGGAAACCATTGTGCCGATTATGCCCATTAACGAACTTGTCCGTCGTATTGGGATGCGCCACCTACCCTGAAATTTTCAAGTCGCTGTCTCTTTCCGTTCTCAAGTTATCGTGGCAACGGCCGGCCGGCCGGACAGAATCAAATTTGACCTCGAATTCTTGATCAGGGAGTCGAACTCAATCGTTTGAGACCATTTTAAGCGAAAAATTCGAAAATTACAGACATTTGGGCAAAATGATAACGCGATGTTCCCCTGAACATACGCGCAAAAAGTACCGACGTGAAGTCAGGAGCTTTTGCGCGCATATTCTATTGTATATTCCCACCCTGACGAAATACTGCATGAACTTTTAGAATAATTAAAATACTGAACTTACTCAAAGTAAGAGATTTATATGGTAGATTTTATATTTTACAGAATGTTTTATGTGAATTGTCAACTCATAGTTTCCCATGGCACAACCGTACGATTGGACTGATTCGTTTATTAGAAATTACTCGCGGAATACACCATTGAAAATAAACCACTGCTATACAGGGTGTTTTTCATCTCTTGGCACAATTGTATGATTGAACTGCTTTGCGTCCTTACGCCAACACAAACAAATTACTGTTTATTTTCCACCCAACAGTAAATGCATGTATTCGAATGGGTCCTTACGCCACCACAGATACAGCACTGTTTATTTTCGACCCAACAGTGAATGTGTATGTATTTGACCAGATACCTTACGTCACTAGAAACACAGCACTGTTCATTAACGAACCACAGTGAATGTATGTATTAGAATGGGTCCTTACGCCACCACATACACACCACTGTTTATTTTCGACCCAACAGTGAATGTATGTATTTGAGTCGTAACTAATCGTTTGAGACCATTCCCTATCGACAACTGGACCAGTTTGGACGCTTGTTTTTACAGTCGGATTTATATTCTTGGAAAAATTATTTTTTCCTGTAGCTAAGCAGCCTTGGGCGAGTTCGGTAATAGGATGGGTGACCACTCTGGCAATAAATTTGAACCAGGGCGCCGAAGCTCCTGGACACAAAGCTTTTTCAAATTTTTTTTTTTATTCTTTTATTCGGTGACCTCCATGTCGAATTCTCTTAATTTCATGCAGGGGAGAAACGATAACTCTCGAAACATAATCCTCCGTCAAAGTCATAGGGGGCCCATTGTTTCTAATGTGCTTAGGGCCCCCAATAAGTTACAGACGGCTCTGGCTTGAAGGTACCTGTCACCCTCAGACATCGAAGGTAAGTACACAAGATTTTATAGGTTACAGCGCAGAAACGTATTAGGCCAATTTACCACTAATAATCCTAACAACGGGATAGTATAGTTTTCTCCGATTTAATCACTGTCGAGGATTATTTTTGGCAGTCCTTGCACTACCGTAAATCATCCTCGAAGGTGTTTGTTCATCATACATATATATTTGCTGTCGCATTAATAATTCACGGCCTCGTTGATTCGACCACGCAAGCAAATAGGTAAATAAGTTATTTTTATCTAACTGACGTAATAACATGGAAAATACAAGATATTTGCGGAACAAATCTAAAAAATGGTGTGCAAAATTTAGAATTCCTTGATTATTTGACATTGAAACCGCAATACAATAGATGACGATGTAATTGTTTATCTGTTTAATTCATATCAGCAGTTCAAAAAGTGCAGGCACATGAATTTATTTAGTGAATTCAAATTCAAAATAATCGGTGATTGGAGGTGTAAAAGCGATTGAAAAGCTATTAGTACAACGCAAGAGTTGTATATGGGCGCCATCTAGCGTGAACTAAATCGAAAAGGCGCGCCTGCATGAATATTTATGGAGATACGTGGGTAGTTTTGAAAGTTTTCGGACACATATTTTTCATATCAATTACTACGTTTACATGCACCTTCTCGATCCGTTTTGAACCAATGCGCATGTTTTGATGCGAATTAGATGAAATATGGTTTGAGAGTTTACATGCCTTATCTGAATCTAGTTTTCTGTAATTCGGCTTCATTCTAAGCTCGCGTAGCCAACATGGGAAGATTGAAAAAAATTAAAAATGGAAATTAAGAAAAGAAAATCATTCTAAATATCTTAAAAAATGATGAAGAACACCATAATTTCGCAAGGAATTAACCTTTTCTGGGTGGTTACAAGTGATTGAAAGAGCTAATCGTGAAAATGAATCCAGAAAATTGGCAGAAAATGATTAAAGATAATAGAAAAAGTTACCTCGAACAATATATTATATCATTTTTATCTCAAGAGATTTATTTCGATCTTCCAGCTTAGGAATTACGATTAACGTAACCCCAAAGCAGGTTCGTTAGATTATCAGATTTGTCAAACTAATAAATTTGGTGTTGGTAATTCTGAAATTTGTTTCTCTTAAAACTACTCTCAATGCGTATTTGGTGTATACATGCACATTAAATCGGTTTGGGAAAACTCAATCCACCTTTTCAAATCGCATTTACTAATTCGCATTTGAGTAGTCAATTCGAATTGAAAAAACGTTTACATGCGTTTTCATTGCGCATTACGGAATACGCATTGGCTTAAAACGGTTCGAGAGGATGCATGTAAACGTAGTAAATGTTGCAATGCATTTATACCATTTTTATAGTGTTAGCCCAAGTAATTTTATGAGGAAATAGACGATGATCACTGGGTGCTAAATCTTGTGAATACGCTGGACACCATAGGAAATAGCAGCATGTTTGCATATGAGAAGCGTTACAACTTCTTAATAAGGGTTAATGGTTACAACAGTAATGCACATTTTGAATTTCATGCAAATCCCTCCGTTCATTCTGATTTTTTTTTTAATTTTAACTTCCAATTCTCTACTACGATCGATGTGAATCGTTCAAAATAAATTTCTAGGAGGTTCGTTCTCAATTTTTCTAGCGAGTTTCATGAGTTTTCTACCAGTATTTACGGTGAAAAGCGATTTCAAAAGTATATTCGAACATTATACCTTGCAGCTTGACAGATATGTTGCCGCCCTCTACCGTGAAATAGGTGGAGTTTATTGTAAAATGTCAAAAAGGAGTAAAATATTTAGTCGCAAAAAAACGCATATATTTATTAAATTGAAATAGTAATTCTCCTTTCTGCAGACATTTATCCAATTGTAAATAAAATATGATTTACATGTTTCTGATATCTGAATGACGTCAAGTATCTTCATTCTTTAGCAACTCCACTTCATAGACATAGAATAATAGTGTTATTAACTTATTCTATGTCTACTCTATGATCCAGTTCGAAACTGTTTTGTGTTTTATTCAACCTTAAAAAAATGTATAAAATTTTAATTGTTTCAGAACTATCATGACTGAAGTCGCTTAGTATCCCTCAATTCGATGTAAATCCAATTGTAAATAAAATATGATACATGTTTCTGAAGTCTGAATGACATCAAGTACCTATCTTCAGCAACTCCAGTTCATAGACATAATAATGATATTCTATGTCTATGCTGCAGTTCAAAACAATTTTGTGTTTTTTCCCTTTTCAACCTTAAAATATACAATATTTTCTTATGTAAGTCTGGTAGGTGACTTCGAATTCTATCAATTTATTCTTTTAAAATTGTTCCAGTTTATTAAACAAGTAGATAAACTTTCCAGCCTTCAAATAATTTTTTATGATTTTGTGATGGTGATCACTTTGAAAATTGTATTTAAGCACTATTGGATGGAATATGGAGTTTGAAAAAATAGTTATTAATATATACTAACTTTTATGAGGTTCTAGAACTACATATATTCACAGTAGTCAAATGACAATGTCTCCTAAAATATTTATATTCATACTATAATTTAATAAAAAAATAAATAATTCTTCTGATTTTATATCATTATGAACCATTTTAGAGTTGAATTTCCCAACTTTTGAATTTCCCAACTTTGCGAATAATTTCACCGAACGTTCCCAGTTATATTAGGATTTGAACGAATACTTTTCTTTATAATGGGAGGATATTTGGCCTAGCATTGAATTTCCACAGTTATTGTGAGTCATGGGAAAATTCACGTATTTGATTACAAGAACGGCAAATTTCCTTTTCTCAAAGCTCCAGGTACTACACAATGTCACGGGATAATCATGAGGTGCGAAAATTTCCCGAAACTCTGGAGAAAATATCGATTTTCCACATTGGAAATTTCCAACGTCATGCTTCGATTTTAGAACGGCTGTTTGAAGGAAATCTGCCAGAATTTGTTATAAATACGTTGATAACGGATGAATCATCTGACGGGAATCTTATCTGTTCGATTTATTTCAATAATCCTCGATTATTATGATCATTATATGGGTCACTAGGCATACGAAATAAACACTGATAAATTTTATCATAGATTAAATGTCACTAACCTTTGGAAATTTGTTGTCGTTGCCGAGGTCTGCTTCAAAATTGATAACATCCTGGGATGAGCCTGTTGTAGGGATTCGAAAAATCGCTGTATTTTTTAGAGATTACACAATTTTATATGAAGGCATTGGTTGACACTTCTATTTGCGATTAGGTTGTGACGTAACAAGTAACAATGGAAAATTAAAGGCAGTTTTCCAACCTTCCACATCCAGACAAGGTCTGTGGATATGACAGACACCCAGTCTATGGTTAGAACAGGACCGTAATTAGCTTAAAAAGCAGAAACGCTACAAATTCTTTACAATGATCCATTAATAAACTTTATTAATTAATTTCTCTTCTCTTATTCGGAAACTAAACCACCTATTTCCACGATTCTTATATTATGAGAAGCTGTTGTAAGAATTCAAGGCTCAGCTTAGATGCAGAGATTGATATTAACAAAAATATTGTACAAAATAAATAACATATCAAATCGCGAACTTACTAATTCTAAATTGCTATTTCCCTTTTTACGAATAATATAAGTGATAAAACAAACAGTACTGAAAGTTTCTCAAAGTTTACGCTTTGAAGTAGGTAGATTTTAAGAATACAGAGTATTTGGGGTGCGATGGGAATAATTGAAAGAAAAAAAAATCATGTACACTTTTGCATCATTTTATTAACACAAGTGCTTGAAAGAAACAAGTCCATATACATTACATGGCAAAAACAACAACAAACGTGCTTGAAGGCACTCCAATATTTATATATAAATTTAATATCTTTTATACATATACAAAATTGACTAATAAGTGGAACATTCTCAGATTCAGTGTACATGTACTTAAATATAGGTAACTATAGGAAATATTAATTAACAATAACATAAAAATTAACCAAAGACTTTCGAAATAATCCTCCTATAAATATGATAAACCCCAACAAAAATATCATATATACATATTTAAAATTCACAATAAAACTTGCAAATATATATGAAACATTCATCAAATGCAATATAATAATATTCTCCTTATATACAAACAAATAATGTAAAAACAAAATATATGCTAATGCAAGAATTATTGTTCAAACGATCAAAGATTTCTTTGGTGTATATTTGCTATAAAAATTGACCTAAAACACTTTTACAATTCACCATCAAATCATTAAATTCTGTATAGTGTCAACTGAAAATTTTCTCACAACAATGATATTTGGTTCTTTATATTTCTTGATAAAATATCGGTAAATTTCAACTGTTGGCTATAATTTTAAATATATTTCTTTATGTAACATGTAATACTAAAAGCAATTTACTTCTCCCTTCGATATATAGAGTTCCAAAAATATTTGGTGGATTCTTTAAGGCGATTCTTTAATACTGAACCATCTGTTAAGCCACATTTGATGTTTTAAATTGAATTTAGTTCACAGATATTAAAAAAAAAAATGGAATTAGACTACATTCACTATGTATTTCATTTCGAGATCCAACTGACAATTCCTTTAACTTTATATGAAATATTGATTTAAATAAAATAATTTTTTGATTAGTTTCGTATAAATTAAGCATTTGATTCCGTCCGTATGTTATCAATATTTCCCTCCAAAATTTGAGCAACAAAAGATACAACTTTTCGAAGCTGCTTACATTTGAATATAGGCATTTATGCTGAATTTTTGTCTATTTACAACCCTGTATCAAGATGATAAATTTTATCGATAGTAAATATATATCTTTGAGGACCTAAAGTGGAAAAGTCATACATACTATTCAATATATAATATCCCCTCTATATTTCTTAAAAAGTAATTCATATATAAACAGGTACTTTTCTTAGAAACACTAGTGCTGACTGCCCAGTATGATAAAAAATTTAACTCACTTAAAAATGTTCATAACATTATACTCAAGGCTTTCGATTTGGTTTGGTCCCTGTATAGTCTCAAAATTCACTCAAATTTGAGTTTTTTTGCCATCGAATCGATATATCTACACCTTTGCAACTTAACAACCGGCTGAAGGTTCAAAAAGTCCGTTTTTCTCTTGAAAATTAACTTAACACCCGATATGTTCTCTCCTTCGTACACTGAAAACTCTCCAGCGGACTCCTGAACTTCAACTTCGCTCATCTCTGGACTATTGGAGTATAAATTTCTAAATCTCTTCTTTTTTTTCCTTAATTTACCGTCAACTTTCTTCAATTGCAGTTTCAAATCTTGGTTAGATGAACTTTCAGGTGACTTCTTGATCTCATACTTGTTTTCCGTTGTCTTATTGTTGTTAATTGCGTTTTGTTGGGTCAGTTCTTGTATTTTTTTCTTGAAATATATTATTCTTCGTATTTGTTTAATTTCATCCGAATTCAGTTGCTCTTTTCTAAGGAACTTATGCATTAGTAAGTCATCTTCGTTTAAAACCCTGTTCTTCATAGTCTTTGGTATTTGTATGTTTAAAGAATTGAGTTTTATATCAACTTCTTCTTTATAGTTTTTCAATCCATCTGTATTAGAATTATTTTTATACGAACCTTTCAGTTCGTTATTAATCAGACTTGTATCAAAATCATTAATATCTATGATTAGTTTGCTTTTTGTTGGGTTTTTATTGATTTCCAGCCTGCTTTTTTCCAAAAAACAACTGGAAAAAGCGTCTGTAATACAATCCTTGGGAGAATTTGAATCCTCCCAGTTGTTTTCGATCTTCCCCTCGTTTTGTAACCTTCTAACTAAGTTATTTTGATATTCTAGTCTTGTATTTTCAATTTTATCATCACATAACGAATGTACGTTGTCCCCATGGCTTCTTTCTTCGAAACTATCAGAGCATGAAGAAGTAACTTCACAATAACTGGAATTTGAGTCCTGCCTGCTTTTAACAATCTTGGTTTGGGTAGTATGTATTTCGTTTATTTGTACATTGTCGTCGAAAGAAACTTTTCGTTTATTTGTTGCCATCATTGGTTCGTACTTTTTTTCGATAGTTTCCGTAGTTTTTCTTCTGTTTGTTATTGGTTTTGATTCAACAGATAATTTCTCAGGTATTGAGGTATAGTGGGTTTTGAACTGATTAATGAGTGAAACCGTGTTGAGCAAAGGATCTTGGATGATGGCTGATGGACTTGAGATGGTTCCGGATGATAGAGATCCTGATGATGATATGTTTGGGGTCCTAGAAGAACTCGATTCCTGAAAGTGAAAAGCATGTGTAACTGACATCCAGAGAAGCGATATAGGCAATAAACAAACTGAATATTATGATAATATGATCTTGGTACCCCCTTGGACATGAGCCCTCTACAGAAAGAGACACTACCTGTCTATATTTGCGCTCAAGAGAGTTTGAAAATGTCTGTAGGATTGAATAAGTACATTTGTACCCTTGTACAATGGGGGTGCCGCAGGGCTCGGTCCTCAGTCCGACTCTCTGGAACATTATGTACGAAGGGGTGCTCAGGCTGAGGTGTCCAGTAGGAGTAAAACCGATCGCCTATGCAGATGACCTAGCTCTGCTGGTTAGAGCTAATTCGATCGAAGACCTACAAAGGGATGTTAATGAATCCCTTGAAAAGGTGGATGCATTCATGAGGGAAAACGGTTTAGAAATTGCCGTTGGTAAAACGGAGGTTGGACTTCTGAAGGGACGGAGGAGAAGTGGGCGGATAAGCTTTTCCATTCACGGACAGGTGGTGGAGGCAAAGACCAAGGTTAAATACCTAGGGATTGTCCTTGATAAGGGACTGGCTATGGGTAGATACGTGGAGTATGCTGCGGAAAAGATGATGGTGAAGACGGTGGCCCTGGCGAAGATTATGCAAAATATTAGGGGGCCGGGACAATACGGCAGGAAACTGTTGAGCTCGGTAGCCCACTGTGTAACACTGTATGGTGCGCCGGCCTGGGCAAAAGCGTGTGGTACGGAAAAATATAGAAGGAAAATAACGGCAGCGCAGAGGGTAATATTGCAAAGGGTTTGCTGCGCGTACCGCACGGTCTCCGCAGCGGCAGTGCAGGTAATTGCGGGCACACCTCCAATAGATCTTCTGGCTGAGGAAAGGAGAAGAATGCTTATGGACACCGACCTGGTGTGCGTAGGCAGATCAGGATAAGGATAATGAGGGCATGGCAAGATAGGTAGGAGTCACAGCAGGGAGCTGCGAGATGGACGAAGCAAATCCTGCCACATATAAGTAGGTGGATGAGCTGTCCCCATAAGGTAACCAATTACTGGTTTACACAAATACTTACGGGGCACGGCTCCTTTGAAGTCTCCAGGGAAAGAATTGGAAAGACTGACCAACCGAACTACCGAACGTGCAATTCGGAGGATAGCGTCGGGCACATGATATCGGAATGCGAAAGGTGGACAGTAGAAAAGTGGGGGCTAAGAAGCCCCTTCGTGGATAACCTGACTTGTCAGGTAATTGTAGAATAGATGCTAGACAACGAGAGCAAATGGAAAGATGGTTTCAAGATCTTGACAACCATAATGGAGAAGAAAGAGGTAGAGGATAGAAACAGGCAGGCCATGAAAAAAAAGTTAGAATGAGGAAATATACGCTCCGCAGAGACGCAAAGGGCCCTAAAGGGTCCAGTACCAATGCGGAACGAAAGATGGGCGAGGAGGTGGAGTTTGGTTGGTAGGCACTGTATTGTGAGTCCAACACTCTCTAGGGCAACTTCCTAGAGGAACATGAGTTTTTCCACCTCTTGAAAAAAAAAGGATTGAAAAAGTAGGGTATTAGAACAAACGATCGTATCTGTTGTAGTTCTGAAGGGCTGAACTAAGCCACACAACCTAAATCTAAGTGAGACTCAGTATATTTACCTCTAATTTGGCCCCAAACAGAGTGGGATTTTCAGAATTCACGAACTGCAGTCTTCTAGGATCTTTGACACAATTCGCAACTTTCTCAAACTGCCTCCCCGAGTATATTGTGAACGGTGTTCCATGGTTTTTCTCCAACCCCTCTATCCTCGAAGTTTCCTCCACACCCACGATCTTCATGACCTTCTCGGGCGTGGCTGCAACCTTCGACTCCTCCATCTTTCTCTTTCGACTGTTGTACTCTTGGATGCTCAGCTTCTTCTTCAAATTTGAATGGTCTCTTCTTGAAAGGTAGTGTTCGTTGACGTTCTTCGTCAGGGACAGGTCTCGAGGCGTCGATATCTTCGGAAATTTTGAATGTTTCTCCTGCACATTCGGATTCTTCGCAACCTCCATGTTGGTCGAGGTACGGGCCTCCTGAAAATTTTGAACTGACGCGTCTTTTCCTGTCTCGGCGGGGTTGGTGGAGATGCTGGAGGTGCTCGAGGGTTTTTCTTCCATCTTTGATTTGTCTGGAATTGAATTGGATCATTTTAAAACTGTCGATAGAGTAAAGAGAAGGTAGGTTGGTCAGCTCATCAAGTTAACAATATTTTATTGTAAAATGAGGTCTGTTTACTATATAGAATAATCAAGTCAAGGTGCTAGACATACTCAAGAAAAAGTGAAATTTAATGTAAATTTAAAAATGAATTCAAAGAAATAACGAGATAATACAAACACACATTATCCCTTGACTCCCAAACTTACTCCTACATGATTCCAAATACTTAAGGTTTAGCAGTGCTTTTTCTGTAGTAAAAATATTTATACTACTCACCTGAGTCTATATTTGAGCATGATTCCTTGACAATGACAGAAGATACTATGTGGATCCTCTCCTTGCCTTCTTCAATAGATCTTTTCCTAATCTTCTCTTTACATTTTCCCTTCGTTCCATGGGCTTCAGAAGATTCTCTTCTCTTCATCTCGTTACCTATTTTCACTTTATGCACCACAGAACTGACTTGGTTCTGTTCCATTTTTACAATATTCGACCCTGTTTTCGACACTTTCCTTACTTCGCTCCTAACTTCTTTATCTTGCTTGACGGCAGTGTTAACCTCTTGAGGCTTTTCACACACAACGTCTGCATCGTCAAGCACATATGAAGAATATTTGAGTCGAATTTTCTCCTTTCTCATCTTCCTCTGCTTGACCAGCTCCTGTAAGGCCACATGAGATTCCTCTTTTTGTTCAGAAACGTTTTTTTGCCTTGTAGAAGTGCGTGTGGAGCCTTTGACGTGTTTTTTATCCTTCGTTGAGTTATTATGATCATCCGGCCTACTTTTTTCAATGGTATGCATCTGTAACTCCGGTTTGTTCTTGATTTTACGGAACTCCCTCAGTGAACTATGAGGTTTTGCTGACAGATTAACAGATACGTCTTCGTATAACTTTTTAGCTGCTTTGGTACAAAGAACTGGTTTCTCCGGAGGGCTTACCTCGTCGCTTTTAAGATCCAGGTTTATCTCCTCCTCTAAACTCTCATCCCCTATTATTATTTCGTTCTCGTTCAAGATTATATCTTCAAATATCTCCTCGTTGTTGGTCTCCATCACCTCCGTTTGGGTGCTGCTGATTTCTTCATTTCGTATAACATCTTCCGAAGAACTTATCATTTTAACCAAGACAGGTATTTTTTTCTCCTGGTTTTCGTCGTCGAGGTCCACAGAGTTTTCTTCGTATAATTCTGGCATTTCCGACTCGTTTTGCACGTTCTCAACCGGATGTGGGCTACACGTTTGTTCGTGGATTTGTGCACGATCTGCATGTTCATAATTGTCGTTTATATCTACCGTTGCACTGTTAGAAATAGGTACGACAGTGATTACCTTCCTTCCGTTGATTTGATTAACGCTTATCTCAACCAATTCTCCGCAGATTTCGAGAAGAACTACGTTTTCCTCGATTTTAAGCACGCTTCTGTATTGGGCTTCTTCCCCAGGTAATTTTTCTTCTTGGTGCTCTTTCTTCGGGGGATTTTCTGGTGAGGTGTTCTTCAGTAGGGGTTCTACGAATCTCTGTTCGAAACTGATCTCTTCTTTTGATTCTTTCAGGGAGTTCTGAGCTTTTAAAGTTGGTTTTGGTTCATCCATGGTCATTTGAGGTTCTTTTTCAACTGAAGTGGTGTTTTCAGAGAGTTCACAAGAAAATTCTGTATTCGTAGAAGTTTCTTCTTCAATAATTACTTCCTCAGTAATCTCTAGATCTGGAGGAGAGATATGTTCTTTTGTTTCTTCTTGATCATCATTCTTCTCCTTGGATATTTGTTCATCTTCAGTTTCCACACTACATTCAACAAGTTTTCCTTCGTGTATTTCTTCCAATTCCATTTTTGGACTGGAGGTTTCATCGTTTGAAACTGACAAATCCTGTAGTTTTTCTTCAGAAGATACCAAATTTGGTACTTCTCGCTGTACTGTCTCTGTCCTGTGGATTACTGAAAATCTACTTGGGTTGGTTGACAGGACCTCAAGATTGGCTTCTTTCACAGTATTTACTTCATTTTCGGGAGTTTTTTCTTGTAGATCGATCATCTCTGTATGTTCACAATCGTTGAGTTTAACTTTTTTAATGCTTTTTTTTTCATTTATTGTTTCGCCATCGACTTTTTCTTCATTGTGTGTTTCAGTTTCAGATATATTTCTTTTAAGATTTTCCGAGATAATTCCATCGTTAGCTTTAGAGTACCCACAAATGGTTGTTTTGTTTTCTTGCACCAAAATTTCATTACTCAATATTTTTATTTTTTCATTTTCGAAATTTGTTTCTTTCTTATCTTCGACAACTGGTACTGTTTCATCTACGGTTGAACAGTGGGTCTCAGATATCTCTGTAGGTGATGCAGATTCTTGCAACCCATTCTCTCGATTATTATTTGGTTGTTCTTCCATCATAACATATTCTTCTTCTATTTTTTCAGAAGAATTTTCATCTGGTGGTACTTCCATTGCTGTGGCATTATCTACAGGGATTATTTGCATATTTTCCTTTTTTTCTTTATGACATGGCTTGATTTCGCTTTTATCAACTTTTTCTGTGTTGTTTTCTGCTTCATATATTGAGTCTAATTCAGAATTTGACTCTTTTGTCTCAAATTCAATATCGTTCATTAAATTTGGAGTTTTATCTTCACTTTCTGAAAGGGCATTTCCATTTGTTTCAATAATTTCCACAGTTTGAGGGAGCGATAATCTATTTATATTTTCTTCAATAACTTCAGTATCTTCTTTAGAATTTTCAGAAACACTTTTAGGTGAAAGTATTCCATTTTCATCGACTATTGATGTTTCGTTATTGTCTTCAATGTTATCTTCAATAGTGCTTTTCTCTACTTCATCGATGATACAATTTGGTTTGTCTTCTTCATTCCCATTAATACCAGTTTCTGTTTTATCTTGTTCTTCATTATCCTGTGGATGCTCGCTCAGGTCTTCGTTAGGTTCTTCCGAACTTGATGCCTCTTTTATCTGTCGTTTATCTGGATTGTCAGATTGATTTTCACTTGGACTTATTTCGTTTTCACTCATCATTTGGTTGGATGTATTCTCAGCTTTAATTTCATTAGGATTTTTATCGATATCCTGTTCACAACCTGAAGGATCACTGGGAGTACTTTGGATTTGGTGTGGCGTTGAACCAATACGATAAATAATATCGTCAACTGAAAAAATGCGTTTTCTTTTGATCCCAGATTTAGCAACGTCAACTATACTTTCCTGTTCTGAAGATTCCAAATGACATTCAGTTTTATCATCCTCTTTATCTTCCACAGAGTGTTCATCGGTATTACTTGGCTTCGAATCTATTACAGTTTCATTCGTTATGTCTTCTTTAACGTCTGATTTGACCTCAGAAATATCTTCTTTTGGTTCATACTTCTCTAAAGATTGCTGATTAATACCACCAAGTGTTTCTTTCAAGATCTTATCCATTTCTGATTTTTCTTCATCTACTCTAGGTTCTTTTTCTGTTATTTCTTCAGTTGCGGTTACAGCATCACTTTCCTTGGGTGAAGATGGTTGAGAAATGGATTCTGGAAGTTTTGAAACTGATTGCTTGTCATCTGCATTTTTTAATTCATTGTCCTTATCTTCGTTCTCTTCTTCCTTGGTTTCTTCAACAAGAGGTGCAGCAGGGGTGTCTTGTATTTCATTTCGTATTTTCGTGTCATTTGAATTGGAATCAGTTTCACATTTCTGATGTGAATTGTCTTCAAAGCCATCAAAAATCAAAGGCATATGTTTGATGGAAGCTTTGTCCATCTCACTAATATCCTCGTCTTTATTCTCATCTCTTTCGTCATCTTTCCTCTCAAGAGCCTGCTTGTTTTCGGTAGGATGAGTCGAAATGCTGGTAACAGAGCAGGATATTTCTTGGTCATCATTCTCACTCTTACTGGTTCTTCTTGAAGTCGTACTCAAATCCATAATGTCTTCGTTTTCCATAACTTCCTCGGCGTTTACCATGGGTGAAGTGGTGACCAAGTCTTTCGGGTTGGATTCCAAGTCTAAGTTTAGGTAGTCCGGAATTCTTGAATTTATATTCTCTTGAACACATTTTTCATCCATTTTCGATATCTGACCCCTATCGCAACTTTCCAGAGGCATATTAGTTGATGTTAAAGTGTCCTGAACAATTTTATCCAACTCTTCGTGGACTTCCTTCAGTATAGCTTCTTCGTTCAGCACGTTAGATATTACCGAAGTGTCGTTATTATCGTTCTTCTTCAGTTTCGCATCACAAGGCACTGGGTTTGGTAACAAAGACTCGTCAAAGTTCAGTCTGTTCTGCGTAGAAGGCATCACAATGCACGAATTTTGAGGCACTTCATTATAAGACATCACCTGTATCTTCAATCGGTCATTACCACCTGAATTTGTCCCACTCCCATGTATTTTTTGCGGAGAGTTGGACCTGTTGATTTGTTGGGGCGAACTGGTTGGGTGCATGCTGAGATTGATTGATGTTTCGCAGTTCTGGGGGGTGTTTTGGGACATTGGAGACACTTGATGGATATTCATCCGGCTGGTGTTATATCCAGGTTGGGGATAAGACATTTGAGAGGTGTTGTCTATATTGGAATGGTTCGTGTTGGTGGCTATAACGTTGAGGGTAGTTGAGGGTGCCTGATTCGTGGCCGGATTGAGGTTTGACTGTCTGCTGTTCACCAAACAGTCGGTTTTAGGGTTTTCTATGATATGAAGGCTGACAACTCTTTCTTGAGTGTCTGTGGGTAAAACGGAGTTTTCAACAGTCTTATCAATTATCTTTATAGTACCTGTATTGTCGATTGAAACGTTACTTTTAAAGATATACTGCCCGTTCTCGGATGCGATTAAGGGTACCCCATTCTCGAGGTACTGGGGCAGTTCCGATGCGTTTATAACATACACTTCGTTGGGTTCCTCGCGGTTGATACGAGATATATACTTGGAGTTCTCGATGGAATTGGGCAGCTCCGCTGTCGGTTCTTCTTCCGCCCAGTTCTCCAAATATTGCCTGATGTTGTTCGAAGCCACATGATTCTCAGATATTTCTTGAGGATGGTGGTTGGCCATGTACTGGGGATGCGTCCTTGAGTGAGGGTGTTGTTGATGATGGTAGTACTCCTGAGGAACCACAGGCGGTCTTCTCTGTTGGTAGTGCTGAGCGTATGCGGGGTAATTCGGGTAATTGGCAGGAATCTTCTGAGGTACTGGAGGAAAATTCATGGTCATGTCCATGTTTTCCGAGTAGGTTCTTCGTGGTGACATACTTCGTTCCATGTTCATTGGGTATCTTCCCATCGAGGGGTTAATCTGGGTGGATCTTGGGTAGTTGCAGCTGGGATAATTGTACTGTTGAGCGGGTATGTTACGATGGGGGTAGTTCGCAGGGTATGTGGAATTCGATGAGGGCAAAGGTGCTGGATAATACCTGAAAGAAGAGGAAATGTTATTCTCATTGTGGAATGGATAAGATCCATGCTGACTAACAGACTCATCTCCACGTCCCTGTGTGGGGACATAGGGAGATTCGTTGTCAGAAGGGGCTGTCCACAGGGAGGAGTACTTTCCCCCCTGCTGTTATCTCTTCTGGTGGACGACTTATTGACCATAATAGGCACGCTGGATGTATATGTCCAAGCGTACGCCGACGACATAGTCATTATGGCCACGGGCCGGGATGACTCAGTCCTGGTCGAGAGCCTATCAGAGGCACTGACAGCAACACAAGGCTGGTGTGAAGGCGTGAACCCTCGAAAGACCTTGCTTGTGCCATTCACTAGGAAGAAGAAACTTAATATAGTTTCCATCACTATGAATCGAATTAACATCCCGTTTGCGATTGAGGCCAGATATCTGGGTGTTATCCTGGATAGAAAGCTGAACTGGAACTCACACCTAGATAGGGTGATCCATAAGGCTAGGCATTCTTTATGGGCGTGCCAGCGGACCTGTGGAAAGAGGTGGGGACTGGCTCCGAATCAGCTGAACTGGTTGTACGTGATGGTGGTGAGACCACAAATCACTTACGGCAGCATTGCTTGGTGGGAGTGTACTGTAAAAGTGCAGTCTCAGCTGAAGCTAGCAAAAATTCAGAGATCTGCGTGCTTGATGGTGACAGGGGCTTTTCGCTCCACCCCCACCGCAGCCATGGAACGCCTAATGGACCTCGCCCCTCTTCACCTGGTGATCAGGAGCGTGGCCCGGATGGCGACATACAGACTTCTGCATACGGCTCACAATGAGCCAGATGCGATCGGCTACGTGCCTGGTTTTCTGCAGGCTGAATTGGAGGTCAACGAGATAATGGGCATGCGATCGGACGTATCTAAAACCAGAACCTACACAGAGTGGCCCTACCGAGTCGTTTTTCCCAGCAGAGACGACTGGGCCGTCTCTGAGACCCGACTGCTTGAGGGTCCCTGCTGGTTCACAGAATTGCTAGGGGTGAATCCATCAGCCTGGGTAGTTTTGCGACTGTCTTTCAAGCAGAAATTCTCGCCATTGATCACTGTGCGAAGCTCATACTTGAGAAAGGTTGGGCTCACGGATCAATCAAGATCCTATCGGATAGCCAAGCTGCCTCGAAGGCCTTGACTTCATACAAATTAATGCAAATCCCGGACCACACTCGCTGAACTTGGAGGGCGCTGTAGGCTGCAGCTCTTGTGGGTCCCGGGCCACTCGGACATAAAGGGTAATGAGATGGCGGACTCATTGGCGGCACGGGGGGCTTCTATGGGGCTTATTGGACCTGAACCGGCCTGCGGTATCTCTCTCAGAGCAGCGGCGAAGGAAAACAACAGATGGGTGGACCAAAAGGTCAAAGAAATCTGGAGCAGCATACCTGGACACAGACATGCTCGCTCAACAATTACTGGCCCATCAGCTGAAAGAGCCAGAAAATGTATCAAATTCTCCAGGGTAGACCTGAGATTCCTTACAGCTGTATACACGGGCCATTGTGGCCTCAGGAAACACCTCAATACGCTGGGGTTGACTGAGGACTCCGAGTGCAGACTTTGCCTGGAGGACGACGAGTCTATCGAACACATCATGTGTGACTGCCCCGCTGGGGACAGGATCAGATTGGAGGAACTAGGAGTCCACAAACTGACACTGAGGGAACTGGACAAGTTCTCACCCACTATACTCATATCCCTCATCAAGAGACTTGAGCTTGTGGGTGAAGTATAGATTATATACTACAGGTGTGCCACAATAGACCGATTGGTCGCAGTGGAGGGGCGGGTTTCGTCTGCCCAGCACAACCCATATAATAATAATAATATTCGAAGAAGGATGGAACTGATCAAAATATGTCTGAAAGAATTTCACACACACTGGACCTATTGACGTTGGTAGTAAGGTGATTATGTCTCATTCCGATATATGTCGGAACAAAGTTTGCCAAGTTCAGGTAGTCTACGCATAATAATCTAGATAAGGATAATCCGATGACAATCTCACCTTTGTTTCTGAGCATACATTCTGCTCTGTTCCATAGGGCTGTACTCCGACGGGAATTCTCTAATATGATGATGTTCGGCCATGAAAGATCTTGCCAAATGAGGATCCATCCTCTGGAAAGGAGTTAACGAGGAATTGTCCAGAGGTCCATAGTTTCTTGACTGGGGAATGTTGTACTTGAGGAAGGGTGAAATTTGGTGATTGAAACCGCTTTCCTTTGGAATGTATTGAGATTCAGGTTTGTAAGGGGAATGCATCTGTAAGGAAATTTGTTGTGATTTATTTGTTGAATTATCGAAAAGTCAAAGATTGGATATAGAGTCAAGGTAATTAGATAGAAATAATATCATATAATAATACAATTGAAGATGGACTTTATTACATTTGAATTATAGTTTCCTCTTGGTTAAATTCGAGTAAGCACTGCCCACAAACAAGTGTAAACTTACATCAGGCAATTTGCGAACAGCCACATAAACACTTAGAACATCATTTATTATTATTATTATACGAATTGTGCTGGGCAAACGAAACCCGCCCCTCCACTGCGACCAATCGGTCTATTGTGGCACACCTATAGTATATAATCTATACTTCACCCACAAGCTCAAGTCTCTTGATGAGGGATATGAGTCTGGTGGGTGAGAACTTGTCCAGTTCCCTCAGTGTCAGTTTGTGGACTCCTAGTTCCTCAAATCTGATCCTGTCCCCAGCGGGACAGTCACACATGACGTGTTCGATAGACTCGTCGTCCTCCCGGCATAGTCTTCACTCGGAGTCCTTAGTCAACCCCAGCGTATTGAGGTGTTTTCTGAGGCCACAGTGGCCCGTGTATACAGCTGTAAGGATTCTCAGGTCTGCCCTAGAGAATTTGAGCCCTTGTCTAGCTCTTTCAGCTGTTGGACCAATAATTGTTGAGCGAGCATGTCTGTGTCCAGGTATGCCGATCCAGATTTCTTGGACCTTTTGGTCCAACCATCTGTTGCTTTCCTTCGGCCGCTGCCCCGAGAGAGATACCACAGGCAGGTTCAGGTCCAGTGAGCCCCATGGAAGCCCCCCCGTGCCACCAATGAGTCCGCCATCTCATTACCCTTTATGCTCGAGTGGCCCGGGACCCATAAGAGCAGCAGTGTGGTCCGGCAATCCTGCACAAGCGGGGATTTGCAGTTGTATGAAGTCAAGGCCTTCAAGGCAGCTTGGCTATCCGATAGGAACTTGATTGATCCGAAAGCCCAACCTTTCTCAAGTATGAGCTTCACACAGTGATCAATGTTGAGAATTTCTGCTTGAAAGGCAGTCGCAAAACTACCCAGGCTGATGGATTCACCCCTAGCAATTCTGCAACCACTGACTCCCGCTCCCACCCCTTGGGTGGTAGCGGAGCCATCTGTGAACATCATACTTCTTGTTTTTGATGTTAATTTTCCTACGTGTTGAGAGCAGCTCAAATCAGATGTAACAGTCAATCCCAATGAAGCAGGGCATCCTTAGATATAGAGTTGTTATAAAGCTTAGTGTCATCTGCAAACTGTGGATAGGGAGATCTGTGAAGGCATCAGACACAACGCTGGTGATAGGTCTAGGCGAGAAGAATACCCTAACAGGAAAGTGCACATTCTGAAGAAAAGCTTTTCTAACTTCTTTTATGATTCATTTTGATTGGATATATTAACTAGATATTATAAAAAAAATTGAACGGAGTTCTTACTTGTGAAGCTTGGGGCTTCTCGTGCATATATTGATGGTGCATATCTGGCGGGTAGGTCTGCTGGCCGTTGAACTGGTGCTCCGGATATGGCTTGTTGAGGTGGCTTTGCTGAGGGATATTGCACATTTCTACGTACTCCTTCTCCTTGTGCTTCGTCAGAACAGAGGGTGGCAGGTGGTCTAGGTGGGGAATAGGCTGAATGACCGGCTCGGAGATTTCTGAATATTTGACGGGCGGGGAGCTGCGAAATGATGACATTATTGATAACTTAGGAGAAAATAGAGCTGCAGACCTTATTCAAATCTTATTCAAATTTTTACAGTTTAATAATTTCATCACTAATCATTCAAAACACTTTTGAATTATATTGAACATATACAGCTATTATGTGTTTTGATCATTGATTCTGATTGTTAAGCTAGATTTTGAATGAACGTCTGAAAGCGATAGCTTTTTAAAAAAGAAAGACCACATATAGATTCTTGGGGAACCCCTTCTAACATTCACTCGACAATAATGTGCGATGATTGGTGATTCCGAGAGGTTAGTTGAAATTGATATCTTGAATCAATGTTTCATTCATTGGTTCCACTTGTCCTTGAGTTGAAAAAAATCAGGGACATTTTGAAAATGGGAAGACCCAAAATAGATCCTTCAGGACCCCCTTTCAATATAAACGCGGCAATAATGTGCGATGATTCTTGATTCTGAGAGTTAAGCTAGAAGTTATATCTTGAATCAGCGTCTGATTAATTATTTCCACCTATCATGGAATGCCCACAGAATTGAGGGCTTAAAATAATGAAAATATCGTTTAGATCCCTGGAGAACCCTTTCCAATAATCCAACATAACGTGAGATGATTGATGATTCAGAAAGGAGATCTCTCACAGGAATGTATCACAACTTTGACACTGTCAGATTCAAGAAGTATATGGATCTCAGTAAAAACACGTTGCATCTCCTCATAGGACACTGCTGTCTTAGGAAGCATATGAGATAAGGGCTAGCAGTAACTGACGAGTGCAGATTATGTAGGGAGGAGGATAAAACTCCTGATCACCTGATTACGGAATGCCTCGCCAACTCAAACCAACTCAAGGAAAGCTTTGGGCAAGAAATCTGCAGGAGCGAAGACTCAGCCTCCTTGAACCCATCCCAGATACTGGAGCTCAGCAGAACTCTGGAACTGGAAGGCGAGCTGTAGATGGTGATGATAACACCGATAGCTCTGGTGGAGGGCAGAATAGACCTTAAGGTCGCAAGCAACGTTACCCCCTACAACAATATAACATTTATACAATAAGGTTACCTAAAACTTATATCTTGAATGAACGTTTAATTCATTGTTTCAACTTGTCCTCGAGTTTAAAAAAAATCGGTAACATTTTGAAAATGGGAAGACCCAATATAGATCATTGAGGACCCCCTCCCAACACTCACAAGACGGTAATGTACGATGAGCCTTGAATCTAAGAAGTTAGCTAGAACTTATCAACCGTTTGATTAATTATTTCCTCCTATCAAGGAATGTTAACAGAATCCAGGGCTTTTAAAAAAAGGAAGACCTCAAATACACCCCTGGAGAACCCCTCCCAATATTCTTCGCCGATAATGTGCGATGATCAACGTTTCATTCATTGTTCCCAATTGTCATCGTTGCAAAAATAAAATCGGGGACATTTTGAAAATGGAAAGACCTAATATTGATCCCCAATATTCACTCGACGATAGTGTGCGATGATTTGAATTTAATATAATATCAGAGACATTGGGAGAGCTGATATAGACCCTTGGGGAACCCCTCCTAACATTCAGCGTACCATAACGTTCGATGATTAGTGATTAAGAGGGTCGATCTTACCTGTAATCCTGGTATTGGGGTGGATATCGAAAATATTCGTTCTGTTTGTGGGGGTAGTGGTTGTGGGGGGCGACACGGGCCACATGACTAGAATTAGTGGAGTCCGTTCCACCTGAATTGGCTGCAGAAAGTCCCCCGCTCAGTCCTGCAGCCTTATCTACATTGTCCTTCTTTCGGAATTGTCTTAGCGAACTGGTCGAATTCGAAGAATTGATTTGCTGTAAAGAAAATATGTGTAAGATGTAGGAGAATTATCTTAATGTTAACGTGAAGGGATACACAGAGGTCAAGGGTTCTGGAATTTGATAAAGATGTTCCAAATACTCGAAATATTTGTATGTATGGTGACACATGCGGATGGTGTTTCGATAAACAGTGTTATTCGAATGATTGACCCATAATCGGCTTATAGAATAAAGAGTCATTCTGATTTCTGAAATGTAAACAGGATTTCCAATTTTTGCGCGCATGTTCTGTCTGTCAAATTTGATTCTGTTTTTTTGAAATGCAGTTTCATCATAAGAATCCATTGATATCATTCTCAAGTCTAACAAACTAATACTTTCGGAGATATGATTTTTCAAAATATCACTAATTAATCGTAATTTTATGATTTCATAAAATGCTCTAATTATAATTTGCTGATGTATACAAATCCAACATAGATCTATGTTTTGAATTTAATTTTTTATGATGCAGTTCTACCATAAGAATCCTTAGATAGCATTCTCAACTCTTGAAACCAATTCTTTCGGATATATAATTTGTCAAAGTTTGAATTACACACTAGTAGTTTGACAGAGCTTCCCTACATTTTTCCCATTTATTGACTATATTAACTTTTTTTAACACAGTTACACAAACACTACTAGATACTATTTCCTTATTTTGTTATAATTTATCCATACTATTAATATGAACTCAAATGACGATATAAACAATGCGAAAATTTCCCACTTTTACCACCTAAGATTTCCAAAATTTCCTTCACCAACAAAATGGTGGATGCGCAGTCAACACATGTCATAATCAAACATACCGACATCCACCAAAAAAAATCGTCCCACCTTAAACGATGGAACCGCGAACGAAAAGGGATCACAAACGACCGATACATACATATCTGATATATCTACGCAAGTGTCTCCTGTCCCAAGGAAACATGTTGAAGATCCCGACGAAATATCGAAGAAACAGTAAGTTCAATTAGCAAGGCACAACTGTATCCTTTTGTAAACAGTATATCGGTTGTACACGTAAGTTATTATTCTGCCTTGTTCATTGGACATCATCAGCCAATAGTTCCTGTACACGCGGAAAACGATTGAAAATAACTAGACGACAAGTTATAGGGGTTGTCCGATTACCCCTGGGGACGCATACGCTGTAGTGGTAATTTTTCAGAATTTCCGTTCGAAAAATTCATTCGAAAATTATGGAGGCACTGACGAAGAGTCAGGAACTTAAGCGCGATAGTTCATTAAATAGTAAATGAATTGTATAACATCCAACCAACGTCTTTTTGCGCGCATCTTCAAGGGAACAGCGTGCTATCATTCGATTCTATCTGGAGCTACGATAACTTTCGAACGGAAAGAGATAGCGATTTGCAATTTTCAGGGTAAGTTGCGCCTCCAAATGCAACGATTTAGTTCGTTAATGGGCATAATGGGCCGAAAGGTTCTGGAGTTATTTCGCCTTGAAATTTTGTTGTTATTTCATCAATAACTCAAAATTACAGATCCGATCCAATTTGAACTTGATAATTAGTTGTAGAATGCGGACGTGCAAATTTTTGTGGAATTTCATGAGGATCGTATCACTTGAAAATTTTAAAAAAATCATTGAAAATATTTGGAAAAAAATGTATATCTCAGAAACTGTCCTTCTGATATAGCTCAAATTTTACATGAGCCTTCAAAACGTTATTTCACAGCCAAGTTTCAAATTTGAACACGATCGGATTCATAACGGTGGAAATATTGAAGAAATACTGGAAACCGAGCAGCGTCGTGCGAGTTCAGTATCTGAGTGGGCGACCGTTCCCACGATAACTTTCGAAGGGTAAGAGATAGCGACTTGGAATTTTCAGGGTAGGTTGCGCATCCGAATGCGGCAGTTGAGTTCGTTAATAGATATACTCAGCCTAAACGGTTTTGGAGTTATTTCCATCTGATATTTTGTTGTTATTTCCTCAATAACTCGAAAAAATACAGATCCGCCCCTCTACAAACTTTATTACCAGCTTTAGAATGCCATCGTTTCACAAGGAAATTGAAAAAATTGAGATTAAATACTTATTTCAACACTTCTTCACATTAATTAAGATATGAATGTCAGGGAATTCATTTGAGGTTCTTATTTTTTGCTATTATTGAACCAAAAATCAAATAGTCCAAATTTGCATATCAACCTGAAGTCGAAAGAATATGAAATTTTTCCCAAGAATTCATATCTCCTAACAAAGCTTAACTATAAAATTTCAAGTGTTTATCTCGAGTATTTCTTTGAAATATTCTAACGAACGGTCTTCGTGAATGAACCTGTATAGTTTATCGAAAATTCGGATATCGGAAAAATATTTACGTCCTCGAATGTTAGGTACGAAGGCCACAAATTGTAGGAGACCCCCTGTACTGAATGTCACCAAGTGCCTTCTTCATAATGAGCATTGGACCAGTTAAATAATAAGGGTTGACTAGTTGTTTATATGCTTTGAAAATAGAATAATAAATTATATAATTGTAACTTCTAATGGATTAAATAGATGACGTTTGTGTTCGGCTACTAATGTTGATAAAACTGTTTAATTTGATTGAAGTTTGTTTGATGATTCCTCCATGCTTCATGGCAAAAACGCCGAAGATAATATTAATTTTCTTTGTGGCGATTGAAAAGATCGTTTGTTGAATAAAAGAAATTGGGTTTCCTGTTGTAGGTGCTTCTTTTTTCGTCGAAAAGCAATATTTTATCAACACTCGAAATTTTTTTAACAACTGTTGTGAAAATAAAAATTTGCTGGAGCACTGACGTGAAGTCAGGAGCTTTTGCTCGTATGTTCCATTGTCTATTGACGCCTCATACAAAAATTAACCTCAAATGGACAAATTTTCTGTTAATAATGTTTTATTTACCACTATGGTTCCCTTGGACACTCTTATTCGAATTAACCGTTTTCTCAGCTTTTAGAAAATATGAATTGCTGTAAACCAGATAAAAACGGTCAGATTGGGTTGAAATTTAGGGAAAATGATCAGATGGTATTGTTTTTTCCGATGTGCGAATTTGGTGGTCATTCCAAGAACTTTTAACATTTTCGACCAAAATAAGCCATGGGATATCCTTAGATGTTTTGTGCTTTCATTCAAATTCAAAAATGGTCAGTAGGGTTGACATTCAGGTAAGATAATGAGATGGTATCGTTCTTATGATGTACGAAATTGGAAGTCATTCCAGGTACGTTTGAAATTTTGGACGAAAAAGCACAAGAATAAACTTTTTCATTGTTTGCTGTTTTATAGTACAGACTATTCCCGTTTTTTTGAGACCCAAAATACTCTGTTTCCCATGAAATTTTGCACGCCCCAAGAGGTCGTTATTGGTCACCAAAATGCCAAAATAAGAGTCAATCCGATATAGGGTTTCGTAATTTCAAGCCAAATACTCCGCAAAATAGTTGAACATTTATTGAATTTTTTTTAGTTACGCCATTCACGTGAAATTTTGTACAATCCTTTGCGTCGGTATTTTGCAACTAACTACTGAGTTTCATTTCGATCAAATCAGTATTTTTCGAGTTATTGGGAAAAACTTAGGAAAAACATTTCCTAATTTTCGAATTTGTTTTCAGTTCATAGCGACGCCATCAATATTAAACTGGATATATTATAAAGGACGTAATACTACAATTCAGTGCTGAATTTCAGATAGATCGAATGAGTGGTTTCGGAAATATTCGGAAAGAAAGCTCCAACTCAAAATGGCCATAACTCCGAACCCACTAGGTGGATTTCGCCCATTAACGAACTTAACCTGGATGTTAAATATAAAAGTGTAAATATTTGAGTAGTACAAGGTACTCACCACCGGAGCAGTAACAAAAGGTGACTCTTGTACAGGAGCAACACCTTCTCCATATTGCAGCCCTGCATTCTGCATGTGTCACTGAAAAAAAAAAGAAATTAAGTATTTAATTTTCATGTATATTTTATGAATTACATTTCGAAAAAAGTTGTTTCACTAATACTGAGGTTAGTTCTTTCAAAAACATTACGTATTTATGGCGCCATCTGTGTGCCAGACCGGACACTCATCAGACGATGTACTAATATCAATTTTTAAATTAATTCCAGTATCCCAGATGAAGTAGATCCTGTTTGGGAGCAGGCAAACCAACCACAAGCCTACTTTAATCTTTGAATTAAAGGAGCTTTCCGCGTAATTAATATAAATTTCTGGTCATTTCAAGCAAAACTTTTTGGTCTGCTTTGAAGTCATTTATTTTCCTAACGAAAAGAGAGACAATTCTATTTTGCATGCACCTAGTGGTTCATGATTTCTTAGCTTCTTAACTCTCACTCTATACACACCCTGTATATAAAAGAAGTCAGGATCAATTTTAGCGCGCATATTCTTGGGAGCTGCGTGCCAAATGTCTGTAATGTTCGAACTATAATGACTTCTAATTTTTTACTTCAGAAAAACCAGTTATTGTTCTGAAGTTCTTCTTATTTGCCCAGGTGTCTGTATTTTTCGATTTTTTTTGCCGAAAATGGTCTCAAACGATAAGGTTCGACTTACTGATCTGTATGCAGAATGAAATTATCCGTCAAATATTGAAACTCGGTCACAAATATCTCTTATGGTTCGGTAAAGATTTAACTTCAAAATAGACCTAAATATTTGCTTGATTTCAAGTGTCCAGCAGTTTCTATCACGCTGTATATTGGATGACATTGTCCACTTATTTAATTTGAATGATTTCAGGGAAGTCAATAGCTTTTTAATTCAGTGAACCAACCGTGAAAAATTACGACATTAAAGAGGTACGCATCCGCTAAAATATATGTTCATTATACATATATAACTGACATTGAACTGAAAAATATTATAAACATAATATAAATTGGTAATTATTGTTGGAAAAAAGTTTGATTTATTCTATGACGTACTTAAATGAACGCATTCAGAGCAATATCGGAGAAAATAATATGGGACATGTCACCTTGTTCTGGTTAATACTGTAACATCGACCTGTCCCAGCATATACAGGGTGATTGGTAATTCGACGTTATACTTCAAAGGGGATATACTAGACGTCATTTGCAACGAATTGAGTCGAGTGAAAAAGGCCCGAAAATCTATGGTTACGAAGATATGGCGATTTTTTAAAAATTTTCTGGTTTGTTATCGAAAATAATTAATTTTGTAAAAACTACTTGACTCTAAATATTCAATGAAATTTTTTTTTAAAGCTGAAGAGATGGTTATCATTTCACGCGAAAAAGTATTTACTTAAAAATTAGATAACCTGAGATATAAGGGGTCAAAATGGCATCAACTGTTTTCCTCATGAAATCTTGATGAAACAATTGAGAATTACTCGAAAAAAGTATTATGAACTCGATGTACAAATTCAGGAAAAAACTTCCTTGTTTCATTAGCTTTTCAAAAAGGTACATATGTCAATAATTCTTTCACGCTATCGAAAAATATGGCCGAAATACCCAGCAGGTAACAGATAATTTTGATAAATAGGTATTCAGTCAGATATTCTCTATTTCACTCGTGATTTGAAAGCGGATCACATTCAATTTTCATTCGAGAAATACTGTGATTTTTTTTATTCGTATCAGTCCTACTCGTAACAAGCAACTAATAATTACAAGTAACGGAGAAGATAAGGAGGATAACCAAGTATCGAAAAAGTCTTTTACTTGCTTGGATTTCCGGCTATATTTTGATCTCGTAGGAAAATTTATTACATATGTACCTTTTTGGAAAGTTCATAAACCAAGGAAGTTTTTTCACTTATTTGTTCGCAAAGTAAATTATGAGTTTTTCGAGAAATACGCAATTGTTTCATGAAAATTCATGGAGAAAAACAATTGATGTCACTCCGACTCTTTATTTTTCAGGTTATTCGAATTTTTGGTGAACGATTTTTTCTGGAAATGATTTTCATCTCATCAGCTTTCAAAAAAACCTTACTTCTATATTCAGCGTTGAGTAGTTTCCACAAAATTAATTGTTTTCGATGGTTAGTCGAAATAACAATATATCTCAGTAACCATAGACTTTTGGACCATGGTTCACTGAACCAACAAAATTACCAAAAATTGTCTTTGATTTTCTGAAGTTGTTTCAAGTTAAAGACTCGCCCTGTATATTTCTCAAGGATGTTCCAGGTCATATCAATACTACCCCAAAACTCCCCAATTGCCTACCATTTGAACAACGGATCCCTTCGAATTCGATTGTTACAGCAATCTGACAATACCTACCGAGGTTCACGGATTTCTACAGCATGGCTATTGTCATCACTGTCAACGGAGTGTGACAGTTACTATTTCCGGACACGGTTTCAGTTATTTCGATAGCACGAAAAAGAGAAGCATTTAATCAAGTCACCCGGCATGTACTGTTACTGTTAGGACGTTATGAGACATGAAATCATTATGAAGCAATGTCTGTCAGTGGTACGAGTATAAAGAGCATAGTATTTGAGATACGTGAGAGTGTAGGGATGGGATATCATCATCGATGATATTGGAACATCGATGAATTTGTCATAGATGTCTACAAGCATTATCATAGAATATAATTAACGAGTTTGCATTCGATCAGATCAGTTTTTTTCGAGTTTTTGGGAAAACAAACTTTTCAATTTTTTTCCTCACGTAGCCATCCGATCAATACAAAACTTTGCATGCATATGAAGGCCGTAATTCTACAATATAGTGCTAAATTTCAGTCCTATTGAAAGAATAGTTTCGGAAATATGCAGAAAAGAAGCTTAAGCTTAAAATAGTCATAACTCCGAAACCCCTCGGCGGATTTTGCCCATTAACGAACTTAATCGAGATATTTTCACTCCACACATACCATGCGAATTTCAACTCTCTAACTCATTTCATTCGAGAGTTATCGTGCTTATGGCCGGCCGGACAGAATTGGATTATTAATTAATCGAACACAATCGTTTCAAAACATTTTCGCCCTGTCTACAGGGCTTGAACCAATTTTTTAATAAGTTGTATTATTTATAAAGTTAATAGAGTATCAATGCAGTTTCAATTTCTGAATATTGTCAATAAATGTCTAATATTACCATTCATTAAAACTTCGATGTTTGCGATATTTTATAGCCGATGTTTTACCAACATCTATGGTTTCTTTCGGTAACCCATCCCTGTATGTGAGACTTCCATCATTCTTGGATTCTCAGCAATTTCAAAGTATCGATGGCGTGAAAAATCTAGTTGCACCATTGGAAACTCACGTCAGGTGGAACCGGTTATATGAGATCAATTTGTTTTTTCTTAAGTCCGTGATTTAATTGAGATGTTTTTTGCGACTGTTCATTCACCTTGATTTGAGTTTTTTGTATGGTTGTTTGGATATTCTTCAAATATACGAAATAAACATGATTCAATTCGTAATTGGGTAGAATGGTTAATGTCTTATTGGCGCAGTAAATTTGGTGTTTTTCTGTGAGTTAGATGTTCGATGAACGTGTCAAAAATGTTTCCCTTATCAATTATTGAGGTTGGAATTTTTTTTCATATTTTTTTCTCTGGTTTTATTAATGACTTATTGTTCGAACTGTTGCATAATTGCAAATATTTTTAAAAATATCAGGAAGAAATGGACAATCAGCTATGATTGTCTCCAGCCTTGGTCTAGACATTTCGATGATACTTACCTTAGGTATTTCGAGTTGTGAAAACTATGCACCGAGTGTAAGTTTGCAACAACCCATTCCACGAGGTTAAATCATTGCAGATTGCTGTTTTAATCTCGTAAAATGAACTATTATCTGAATGTAATTTATTTTATGGTGCAGTTCTATTATTAGAATCCATTGATATCATTCCGAACTCTGAGAAACCAATACTTTCGGAGATATGGTTTGTCAAAAATTGAACAAGAGCGCCAAAGCTCCTGCCACAGGGCTTTCCCCCTTATGTTTTCGTTTATTTTGAACTATTTGGTCTGATGCAACAGTTCGAAGAGAAAGTCATTCAGAATTGAACACGGGAACAAAGAATGAAAAAAATTGTATTTCGAGAATTTTCATTCCCTCTATACAGGGTGAGTCTTTGACCACTGCATTAATTTTAACCAAAGATTCCTCTCATCAAATGAAACACTTTTTTCATTTACCATTTTTCCAGATTCGGCTCAGGTAAAAAGTTACAAGCGTTTAAAGATTTCACAATGTGCTAATACATTCCCGCATATAAATTATCTATGACATTGTTGGCGGACGAGAATAAGGCATGGTAACGTGGTTTACAGCTTGATTCGGGATTCCAACGCTCAGGGACGGATGCATAAAAGTAGTGAAATTTCTGGAGTTTTCCATTTTAAAACATTCAATGAAGAATATCTCGAAAACGGTGCGTTTAAGGAGAAATGATGAAGAATAATATAATGTTCTAAAACGATGGAATATTCTTGAAATGACTCAAGAAAAACTTTATATGCTTTCTTTATGCTAATTTCGTTTAGTTTTATGAATCCACGAGTCCATAACTAGAAAACCAGTAGAAGTAGAAAATAACTAATATTTGGAAAATATGTATCATAGTTATAGGAAACTTTACGCCAACATTCATTTTATTCGAAAAAAGGATGTCAAAGCTACAAAATAAAAACTGATTTTTTTTCAAAATTTCAACGGCCTGTATCTTTTTACCTGAGCTGAATTTGAAAAAATGTTAAATGAAAAAAGTGTTTCATTTGATGAGAGGAATCTTTGGTTAAAATTAATGCAGTGGTCAAAGACTCACCCTGTATAACCGCAAGTACTCAAGTTCCAAAAATGTTTCAGCTTAGTAGAGAATATCAAACAATATAATCATCTCAATTTTCAGATTTCAAAAATAGTTTTCCAGAAACGTCTAATAGGGACCAGGACTTGGGACACCCTGTAAATCGAAAAGCTTTATTATTGTAACGTTTCAATATAATATGTACTTCTCATATTCATCGACGACGAGTACTTTGTTGGACTTAATTCCGTTCGAAAAACGAAATGTACTGTTACCAAGGACGAAATTCTACTGATTATTGTGTTTTTTAGGAAATAATTGATGTCATTAGCGACAATTTCGGTTTAGAAACATGTTGTCGCTGACAGTCATTGTATTGGCAAGACCCTGATATCTGGATTGGGTATATCAGTAAAATTTAAACAGCGCCCAAGAAAATGTTCGTATTGTTTGAAATTATCATATTGAAGCAGCAGTACCAAAGAGTTTACCTGACTAGTATTCAATGATGGCTGACGTAGGTAAAAGTGCTCGAGAACGTAATGTAAGTTAATCTCATTGTCAGCTAATCATAGTCTTTATTAGTCAAGGCAAGAGGAATATAAATGTTGAGTAAGATAAGTTAATATGAGCTTAGAGATGGGACAAAGATGGTACCAAATTAAACAGGAGAAATTGCTAGCTATAGCTCAAAAGTAAAGAAAAAAATTGGTTCAAGCACTGATGTGAAGTCAGGAGCTTTTGCGCGTATGTTCTATTGTCCAATCTCCTGTATTGGACAATAGAACATACCCGCAAAACCTCCTGACTTCACGTCAGTGCTTGAACCATTTTTTTTCGTAATTTTTTTAAAATTACGACGGTTCACACAAAATTTTACACACGTCTTTATGTCGATATTGTACAACTAGTTACCAAGCTTCAATTCGATCGAGTCTAAATTTTTTGAGTTATCGAGGAAATAATATTCCAGGTGGGTATAACTCCGAAACTGTTTGACCGATTATGCCCAACAACGAACGTAACTGTCCCATTCGGATAAACAATCTACCCTGAAAATTGCAAGTCCCTATCTCTTTCCGTTTTCAAGTTATCGTGTGTTAATTCATATTTTGTATCAATTTTTTTAAGGAGTTACACGCATCTGGAATTTTGTTGTTATTTCCTCAATAACTCAAAAAAACAAATCCAATCCAATTCAAGCATGGTAGTTGTAGAATACCGACACAATGTATGCGAAATTTTATGAGGATCGTATCTCTAGAAAATTAAAAAAAAATTATTAAAAAATATTAATAATCACACGATAACTTTCGAACGAAAACAGATAACGACTTGCAACTTTCAGGGTAGGCTGCGCATCCAAATGCAACACTCGTATCTGTATGGGACACTTAAGTTTGTTGTCGGGCATAATCGGCACAACGATTTCGGAGTTATACCCATCTGGAATATTGTTTTCTCGATAACTCAAAAAATACAGACCCGATCGAATTGAGACCTGGTAATTGGTTGTAGAATATCGGCATACAGACATGTGTGAAATTTTGTGAGGATTGTACCACTAGAAAATTTAAAAAAAATGGGTTCAAGCCCTGTGGACAGGAGCTTTCTGGCGCTCTAGTTCAAACAGACAAATTATATCTCCGAAAGTATTGGTTTCTCAGAGTTGGGAATTATATCAGTGTATTCATATGATAGAACTGAATCATAAAGGAAATTCAATTCAAATAATAGTTTATTTATTAAGATTAAATGAGCAATCATGAGAATGAGAACTGCACCATGGAAGAAATCAATTTAAATCTGGCCAATTTTACCCAATAACGAACTTAACCGAGATATTCATCTCACTAACCTACACTGAAAATTTCAACTACCTAGCTCATTCCGTTCGAGAGTTATTGTAGAAAAACTTTTTTTAAATTTTCAAATTTTTTTTTGACACTTTGCGGTAATCTGGTCAATACAAAACTTCACATGCGTATAAAGGTCATGATTCTACAATTTGGTGCTAAATTTCAGATAGATCGAGTGATCGGTTTCGGAAATATTCATATTATTACTAAAATCGGCCATAACTCCGAAACCGCTTGATGGATTTCGCCCATTAACGAGCTCGTCCGAGATTTTTACGCTCCAAACCCACCTTGCAAATTTCAATCCGCTTACTCCTTTCGTTCGAGAGTTATCGTACCTACGGTCGGCCACTTCTGGGTAGATTGCGCATCCGAATGGACAGTTGAGTTTCTTATCGGGCATAATCGGCCGAACGGTTTCGGAGTTATACCGATTGTATGGCCTGAGATGTAAATTATGTCGAATTTGATCTATCTGGGATGCTAGCTCTGAATAAATCAACATTGGTCGCTTGTCAATTGAGATTTAATTTATTTCGTGTGCGAATATTTGCACAATCAATAATTTCTCGTTTGTAAACAAACGTTGGTTTAAACCCATAATATTTCCCCATAAAAACCGATTGTTTCGAATATTTTCGAAAATATCTAAACTATCATTTGCATTGCTAACAATCGCTGACAGGTTTTGCCATCCACAGCCTTCTTGAGATTTTTATTGAAGATTGAATAGTCAGTGAGAATATTTTCGGGTAATCATATTTGATTAACCAAGCGTTCTTGATTTTTTTTTCAAGCGAATTATATAAGCGACCTTGTATATATTTTAAGTAGCTCATTGAGCATGCTGAAATTACGGACGCTACATGGGTATACGGATTTTTTTTATTGAACGATGTGAAAAGATCATATTTATTCAAACTTTCGCGAATTGATGACAAAAGCCTCAATTTGAGTGGGCGGCAGTCGTTTTATGAACATATCTTCCTGAGTGTGCTTGGTAATTTTTTGCATAAAAAAGATTCGTACACTCTAAAGATTGTATTGTATATACAGGGTGGGTATTTGAGGTGCACAACCATATAATCTTTCCATCAAATAAAATATTTTTTGGGGCTCTTGTTCCTCGGAACATAGAATCCGTGGTCAGAATTTATTCTGTCCAGCCGGTCCGGACGTAGACACGATCACTTTCGAACGGAATGAGCTACACAGTACACAGTTGAAATTGATGTCATTTTCAACTCTAGCAAGCTAATACTTTCGAAGATATGATTTTTCAAAATTTCAAGAATACATCGTACTTCTATGTTTTCACAGAATGCTAGTTCTATCTGTCTGTGTTCACTGTTAATTCATGTCATCTTATTTGTTTATATAATTCGTGGTTTGAAAATATTTTGTGTTGCAAAACATCTTGAATTTGTGAATATATTCAGGACTGTTTTGATACCAAAATTTAGATTTGGATCATTTTAATGTAGTTTATGAAGGCAATAGGAAAGAACAAAATAATGGAATTATCAAAAGAAATTACTGTTCGTTGACCACGGAGGTTAATATTAATTACCTTTTACTAGTAGTGAGAAATGTTCCCATATACAGTATTTACATAATGTTGCTAGCAAAAGAATACTGAAATATGGATCTACATTTGTGTATCAATCATGTATTCTTGAGTTAAGGTTCATAATACATAATGAATGTGTTAGTGGTATGAACTATTAAATTATAAAAATGGGTTCAAGCCCTGTGGACAGGAGCTTTCTGGCGCTCTAGTTCAAACAGACAAATTATATCTCCGAAAGTATTGGTTTCTCAGAAATTTTTAATGCTTGTGGCTTTTACTTGATGCAAATCCATATTAACTCAATGAAAAATTATATACGATTTACACTTATTTATATTTATTACCAAATAAATAAGTGTAAATCGTATATAATTTTACATTGGTTTCTCAGAGTTGGGAATTATATCATTGTATTCTTATGATAGAACTGCACCATAAAGGAAATTCAATTCAAATAATAGTTTATCTATCAAGATTAAATGAGCAATCTGAGAATGAGAACTCACCATGGAAGAAACCAAATTAAAATAGCTGGAATGAATTTGACTCTCTCTTATAGAACAGGATGACATGTACGAGTATGAACACAGATCATATAATAAATCTTAGATAGAATAATTATAGCATTATGTGAAAACATAGAAGTACGATTCATTATTGAAATTTAGAACTTAGCAGAAATTGAATTCAAACATCATAGAAGAATTTAAATTCAACAAGAGTGCCAAAAATTATCAATCCAAAACCTATAGACGAATTCTACCCAACAACGAACTCATCCGAGATATTCATTCCTCAATTATATGATGAACGATAATATATATCTTTCCTCAAATCCACTCCAATACACCTATATTCCAGTTTATTTTTAGTGGAGTTATTCTGAACTCAATATTATTAACTTACCATTACCATTCCCATCATCATATGGATTGACCATTGGCATGAAAATATCAACCAACAATAAGTATGTAATTATAATTCTCATATTTATACGGTTGCTGGAATGAATGACAATGAGACAACGTCATGTCTCAGGAATCAAGTTGACATTATAACAATTCATAGAATACCCACAGAATAATTCTATCATTCTGTGAAAACGTAGAAATACGATTTACATTGAAATTTTGAAAAATCATATCTCCGAAAGTATTAGCTTGTTAGAGTTAAAAATGATATGAATGGATTCTTATGGTAAAACTGCTTATTGAAAAAAATGTAATTCGGAATTTGTTTTGTAAAAAGAAGAAAATTTTTTTTGTTACTCCGAAACCATCTGTCCGATTTTGCCCAATAACGAACTTAGCCGAGATATCTATCCCCCAAACCTACTCTGAAAATTTCAACTTTCTAGCTCATTCCGTTCGAGAGTGATCGTGCCTACAGCCGGACGGCCGGACAGAATGAATTTCGACCAAGGATTCTTGATCAGTGAGTCGAACCAAATCGTTTAAGACCATTTTCATCGAAAAATTCGAAAATTACAGACATTTGGGCAAATTGATAAGCACTCAGTTCCGAGGAACTAGAGCGCCAAAAAGAGTATTGTACTTTATTAATATATTTTGAAACCATTAAAATAAATTGTTCGTCAGCCTATACCTATTCAAATATCATTGATTATCTCCAGCCTCGCTCTAGACATTTCGATGATACTTTCCTTAGGTATTTCGAGTTGTGAAAACTATGCACCGAGTGTAAGTTGCAACAACCCATTCCACGAGGTTGAATCATTGCAGATTGCTCATTTAATCTTGATAAATAAACTATTATTTGAATTTAATTTCTTTTATGCTGCAGTTCTATCATAAGAATCCATTGATATCATTCCTAACTCTGAGGAACCGATACTTTCGGAGATATGATTCGTCAAAAATTGAACAAGAGTGCCAAAGCTCCTGCCACAGGGCTTTCCCCCGTTTTTATTTTTGCCGAAAATGGTCTCAAACGATTAGGTTCGACTCACTGATGAAGAATTCGAGGTCAAATTTGATTCTGTCCGGCCGGCCGTTGCCTCGATAACTTGGGAACGGAAACAGATAGCGACTTGAATTTTTCAGGGTAGGTTGCGCATTCGAATGGGACAATTGAGTTCGATGTTGGGCTGAAGGACTTAGGTCGATGGCCTTTTGGTTTCCGAATTGAAACTTCGTAACTAGTTGTAGAATATCAACATAAAGACGTGTGTGAAATTTTGTGAGGACCGTAACACTAGAAAATTTTAAAAAAATTATGAAAAAATATTATGTATCTCACGATAACTTGAGAACGGAAAGAGATAGCGACCTGCAATTTTCAGGGTAGGTTGCTCATTCGAATGCGACCTTTAAGTTTGTTAATTGGTATAATAGGCCAAACGGTTTTGGAGTTATACTCATCTAAAATTTTGTTATTATTTCCTTTATAACTCAAAATATACAAATCTGATCCAATTAAAACTAGGTGATTACTTGTAGAATGCCGTGGAATTTCGTATCCTAGAGTTAATTGAGGCGTAAGTGTTTTCTTCATTCAATTCCAATACAATACATATTATTATGTATTAAAAATTCTGTGATCATAGACGATTCTATCATTGCTGAAGTCTGTCATTAAAATGGTATGAAATGTATTAATATATTATTAAAGCTGAGAAAACGGTAGGTATAAATCGATGCTAAATTCGATTAAGAGTGTCCAATAGAGGCGAGTAGACAATAGAACATGCTCGCAAAAGCTCCTGACTTCACATCAGTGCTTGCAACAATTTTTTAATCGGAAATGAAACTGATATTCAGAAATATTAAATTCGAAATACTTTGTTTTAGGAACGCAACGTGAAAATTCGATGGTTTTACATGATAACAAACAGAAAATGAAAGAATAACATATTTCGATATATTTAATGAGCATAATGATCATCACAGGTACCTCCCATGTTTCATTCAGCTTGTAATTTTCATATATCCGTTATCTGATAAAACAACCAGACACTGGTCACGATATATTTTCAGCTCGTATGTTGGAAACCTTGGACAGAAACGGGCGGAAAAATCACGATCTATTGCTGGAAATTCAGAGGAATTTTGTTTTCGGTAAATTATTCCGTTGGATTGAAACTGACGAATTTAAAAGATCAATTTATTTCTATGATTTTTGATGTGAAGTGTCACTTATCGATATGATAAAAGATTGAAGAAGAAGAAGAAGTCACTTATCGATGAAAATGTATAGATTTTTGTTTCAATTCACAGAATAATATTGCAAAATCGACGGTTATACCGTTGTTCAACTTCAGCACCTCTGATCTAAAATTATCTGTTTCAATTCTTCAAAATCGTCCAATATATCATATTTGATTCTCTCTGGGTTGTGTTCGAATATTAACTCCGTAGAGTAATATTTACTCCATTGCGACTCGGAGTTCATTTTACTCCTGTCAAAATTGACATAATTCATGGAACGGAAAATCTAGGATCTTTGCCTCACTGTTTTATGAATGTTTTGTGAGGTTATTTAAAAGTTTTAATACCGCTCACAATATATATTTATGATTAGAGTTACATACAGGGTGAGTCTTTGACCACTGCATTAATTTTAACCAAAGATTCCTCTCATCAAATAAAACAGTTTTTTCATTCACCATTTTTACAGATTCGACTCAGGTAAAAAGTTACAAGCGTTTAAAGATTTCACAATGTGCTAATACAATCCTGCATATAGATTATCCATGACATTGTTGGCGGACGAGAAAAAGCATGGTAACGTGGTTTACAGCTTGATTCGGGATTCCAACGCTCAGGGACGGATCCATAAAAGTAGTGAAATTTCTGGAGTTTTCCATTTTAAAACATTCAATGAAGAATATCTCGAAAACGGTGCGTTTAAGGATAAATGATGAAGGATAATATAATGTTCTTAAACGATGGAAATTCTTGAAATTACCCAAAAAAAACTTTATCTGCTTTCTATATGCTAATTTCGTTTAGTTTTATGAATCCACGAGTCCACAATTAGAAAAACAGTAGAAGTAGAAAATAACTAATATTTGGAAAATATGTCTCATAGTTATAGGAAACTTTACACCAATATTCATTTTATTCGAAAAAAGGATGTCAAAGCTACAACCGCTTGGTGGATTTCACCCGTTAACGAACTCGTCCGAGATATTTACGCTCCAAACCTATCCTCCAACTCCTTTCGTTCGAGAGTTATCGTGCCTACGGCCGCCCGGACATAATATATTTCGACCATGAATTCTTGATCGGTGAGTCGAACCAAATCGTTCAAGACCATTTTCATAAAAAAATTCGGAAATCACAGACAATTGGGCAAATTGATAAGCACTCTGTTCCGAGGAACAAGAGCGCCAAAAATCAACTTTCAACACGTACCTAACTCAATGTGTTCGAGAGTAATCTTTCTAGACCATTCTCGGCCAAAAATTCGAAAATTACATGATATTTGGTCAAATTGTTGGCCACTCTGTTCAAGTGAAAAAAATTAAACACCAGAAAAAAATTTAAAAAAAAATAAAATTTTAATTAGCAAAAACAGAGTTGTTGAAGAACCTCCATAGATGGAGCTATCGGTTGATTGACTCATTACCCTAAAGAGCTTTTTCCTTAATTTTCCGTGCTATCTTTATACGAAACTTACCGACTCACCTCGTGATAATGGATTGTGAAACACACATAAAATGTTGTTTCAAAATTTGAAACATTACAAGTGAAATATGGGGAACTCTAACAAATTCGAAGATAGAAATAAATGGCGGGCGTATAATAATAATTAACGTATTAGAGTGTATAAGTTGATTTATATTGTTCTATTAAATTAGACGCAAATTAACCATGGCACAAGTCGAGCAATGAATTACTATAATTAAGTGTTTATTATGGGTTTAGCTGAGCTGTGTCATTATAGAGTGGCTAGTTTATAGGTTACGGGTTAATCTTCTTTAATTTTTGCGCTTGTTATGTTTGAATCGTTTTTTGAGCGCATGTTCTGGGGAAGAGCGTGTTTTCATTTTGCCCAAATGCCACGATAACTTTCGAACGGAAAGAGATAGCGACTTGAAATTTTCAGGGTAGGGTGCGCGTCCAAATGCGACGGATAAGTTCGTTAATGTACTAATTTCGTTTTCAAACAATAATCCGATCGAATTGAAACTCGGTAACTAGTTGTAGAATACCGACCTAAAGACGTATGTGAAATTTTGTGAGGATCGTATCACTTGAAACTTGAAAAAAAAATTATTAAAAATTATTATGTATCTTACGATAACTTGAGGACGGAAAGAGATAGCGACTTGCAATTTTCAGGGTAGGTTGCGCATCCGAATGCGACATTTGAGTTTGTTAATAGGTATAATCAGCCAAACGCTTCTGGAGTTATACACATCTGAAATTTTGTTGTTATCTTCTCTATAACTCAAAATATAAAAATTTGGTGAATATCATATTACTTCAGTTTTTGACGCTCTTGTTCCTCGGAACAGAGTGCTTATCAATTTGCCCAAATGTCTGTTTTTCGAATTTTTGGCTGAAAATGGTCTTGAACGATTTGGTTTGACTCACTGATCAATAATCCTTGGTCGAAATCGATTATGTCCGGCCGGCCGTCCGTCCGGCCGTTAACACGATAACTCTCGAACGGAACGAGTGGGACAGTTGAAATTTTCAGTAGGTTTGAGGGATAAATATCTCGGTTAAGTTCGCTATTGGGCAAAATCGGTCTAATAGTTTCGGAATAACGAAAAAAAATATTCAAATTTTTTTAAGATGCAGTTTCATCATTTGAATCCACTGTTATCGTTGTCAACTCTAACAAGCTAATACTTTCGGAGATATGATGTTTCAAAGTTTCAATAATACATCGTAAGTTCTATGTATTCACAGAATGTGAACACAGAATCTGTCTGTGATCACTATTCATAAACGTCATCTTTTCTAGCTATTAGAGATTGTCAATTCGGAGTTATTTTCTCTTGTTTCGTATATTATTAGATATTTAACTGATTTCAATTCCGATAGAATACAATACATACTCAAGTCTGTTATTAAAATGTATACAATACATACTCAAGTCTGTTATTAAAATGTATTAATATCTTACAAAAGTAGAGAAAACGGTCTATATCGATGCTAAATTAGATTAAGACTGCCCAATAGAGGTGAATAAAACATTATTTACAGCAACTTTATCAGTGTAAGGTTAAATTTTAATTTTTTTCAGCTATCTTGAAACATTTTAAATTTCAAAAACTACGCCTCAGGATCAGCTGAATTTCCACACATAATTTCGAGCCACCATTTTACAATCGAGTACCGAACTTCAACGTTATCGACTTTTTCTCGAATTTTTTCTACTCATTTGGATATAGCGACAAACTACATTAATGACAAATCCAATACACAGTTTTTCGATTTCATCCAGTTCATCAGGTCGGCCCTTCACCTACAATTTCCCCTCACAAACACAATGTGGGTTACAGTATCAATCGATATTCAATATCTATCGGTTGCAAGCAAAAGACATTGATAAATAATGAATGGTCAAACTCGCCATTAGGTGAAATTAGGTAGAAAGCAGCAACTGGGGTGAAAAGCTTACGCAAGCTGGTGCAAGGGTGAGGTTTAGTTGACTGCTGATATGTCAGGGGGTTTGTTGAATTGCACAAGTCTAAAGTCGAAAATTTGTTTATTTTCTATGTGTAAGATGATGCTTGATGATTTATTTTGTCATGAAGGGCGTATACTTTCCTTCCTTCGGATTCTTCCGGACTTTGGCACGCAATGATTATTAAAGGGTTTTCCAATAAGAGGTGTTATTTTGATATTAAAAGAAAAATGCCATTTTCAATATAAATGATCAGATGTTTATTTCATTATAAAGAAGAAGCTATGCCGTTAATAGTGGAAAATAACATCAGGCAAATGACCACCACGACCACGCTTACAGGACCATATCCTTTTAATGAAATTTTCCATAACCAGATCGCAAAGTGGCTGCCCTATGTCCTCGATAGCCTCACGAATTCCATCTTTGAGTTCTTGAATCGACGCTGGGCTATTGGCGTAGACCTTCTCTTTCACGTGGCCCCAAAGGAAGAAGTCGCAAGGTGTTAAATCACAAGATCTCGGTAGCCAATTGTGATCACCTCTTCGAGAGTTCGAGAGATAACGCGGTCCGGAAACTTTTCCCGCAAAAGATCAATGGTTTCGTTGCTTGTGTGACACGTAGCGCCGTCTTGTTGAAAGTAAACGTTGTCCAGATCAATACCATCCAATTCCGGCCATAAAAAACCATTAATCATCTCTCGATAGCGCGATCCATTCACCGTAACTGTTGCTCCAGCCTCATTTTCGAAAAAGTAAGGTACAATGACTCCGCTGGACCATAAACCGCACCAAACAGTCACACGTTGGGGATAGAGAGGCTTGTCAACAATAACTCTTGGGTTTTCCGAGCCCCAGATGCGACAATTTTGCTTGTTGACGAAACCACCGAGGTGGAAATGGACCTCATCACTCAAGAGGATTTTTCGATGGAAATCCGGATCATTTTCATGCATTTCAAAGACCCAATCAGCAAAGACACGACGTTGTTGATGATCGGCCGGCTTGAGTTCTTGTGTTAACTGAACTTTATAAGCCTTAAGACCCAAATCTTTATGCAAAATACGGTGTAATGACGTTTGTGGAATGCCTAATTCCAAAGAACGACGAGGAATCGACAAACCTGGGTTTTCTTCAACACTTTCGGCTGCAGCAGCAATATTCTCGGCTGTTCATGAGCGACGTGCACGGGTTTTATTCTTCACATAACTAACTTGTCCCAACAGCTCGAATTTTTCCACCAATTTCTTCATTGCGGTCCGACAAGGTGCTTCACGACGACCCAAAAATGTTCGAGTTTTACGAACCGTCTCTGCCAAATTTTCACCATTTTTATAGTGAATTTTAATAATTTCAATGCGTTCTTGAAGCGTGTATCGTTCCATTTTAATTAATGGCGTAGTTTCTACTTGTCAAATGTCAAAAAAATGACAGCTTCAAAAGTGACATCTACCGAAATAGCGGGATATTCAAAATAACACCTCTTATCGGGTATCCCTTTATTATTCGTCACTTTTAAACATCAACAAATATTTCCTGGTGATCCGGACTTGCCACCTCATCGTCCAGTGTCCCCAAAAAGAAGAAACTGTCATTAGGGCTTCAGACGACACGAGAGTAGGCGAGAATATAAAAAATCTCGTCTCGGTCTTCTCAATTCTCAAAAAATTGAGTCTTGGTCTCGTCTCGTTATCAGTTGTCTCGTCTCGTCTCGCTTAATTCCGAATAACGATAATATATATTAGAATATATAGACGAAATGGTAGATAACAATGAATAATTTTGTAAAGCTATATAAATTACGCCCTTATACAAAAATATTTATATCCACATGTACATAATCTTTTAAATTTTAAACATTGTCAATTTGATCTGTCAAATTAACGATGACCAAGAATTCAAACATAATCACGCTTGCTTCACATCATATTATTATGATGTACCTACATGTTTTTGCCATGATCATATATACCTGCTGTGGAAAATAATCTTTTAACAGGTACAGATGTAGCCACTGATGAATCATCGGCCATCTTGAACTTTTTCATGCACTTTCCACCATTCTGAAATACCATTATGATTCCTATTTGCTCTTTCTAACAGAAAATGTTTCGAAGGTTTTGTTGATGTTTTAAAGAGGCCATTGATGTCGATACATTTTTTAATAGAATTGGACAAATTGGTATCGTTTTCAATGAATACCTTCCCAGTGGGTAGATCATTAAGGGTGTTCTTGGCGTATTCCTCATAACACTTTTCGAAACATTGAATAGCTTCATTTTTTATATCTTTAACAGATTTATTATATGTACTTCCGCAGATGTATACAATAATTGTTCACATCTTCACAACAAGAAGCACAATAAAAAATAATACATTTCTCCACATGTTCAAATAGAGACGAAATTTTAAAAGCATTGAAAGTTGTCCGTTAAGTAGTGAATTCATAATGGGATCAGTTTTTATGGTTGTGAATTCTATTTTTTCTTGAAAAATAATCTCAATTATCGCAAGGTCTTTAAAACATTAAGTATTTCTAGAACGATCGGTGTATTATATAGACAAAATATATTGGTAATTATAGTGGAAACTCTTCATATTCAATTGTTTTCTGTGGGTGTTGAAAATGCTCGTGTCGCATATAAGAAAAGTTTACTGTTTGTATGTATCTGTAGTAAACAAGACGATCTACCTGGTAGAAATTTTCGTGCCAAAGAAACCCTTTCAATAGTATACACGTTTATTACTCAGTAGTTTATAGATACATAATATACTCAACCGAAAGTAAAAAATCTTGAAAAAAATACATTCAAACCTAAAATATAAAAATCTGGAAGGATAGATATTTATCATAAGAGATACCTATGTTACTATAAGAAGTTATAAGATCAGTTAACAAGTTGAAATAAAAATGTGAAAAAATTATTTTAATTACAATGAAATATTTCACAGATAGTCACAAGAGTTAATATTTTGTAAAATATATCGATCTCTCTCTATGTAGACCTTTTCTCATCTTTCGAATAAAAACTTCGCTCCTCCGAAACCATCAAGCCGATTTTGCCCAATAACGAACTTAACCGAGATATTTAGGTCCCAAACCTAATCTGAAAATTCAAACTGACTAGCTCATTGCGTTCGAAAGTTACCGTGTTAACGGACGGCCGGACAGAATCGATTTCGACCACGAATTCTTGATCAGTCAGTTGAACCAAATCGTTTGAGACCATTTTCGAAAATTACAGACATTTGGGCAAATTGATAAGCACTCTGTTCCGAGGAACAATAGCGCCAAAAGTGGACATACAATATATGTGCTTTAAACCGGCGACATGTTCTGCATGAAATTCTACAAAGAAATAAATTCAACATTATTCAGAATTTTGAGAGGCTAGGAAATTTTGAAAAGATTATTAAAAACAATTCTATATCTCATAAACTAATCGTCAGATATCGCTTCAAAACCATATTGTACAGCCAAGTTCGAGATTTAAACTCTGTCGGATTCATATTCTTGGAAATATAGGATTTTTCTTCCAGAAGTTAAGCAGCCTCAAGCAGTACCAGGATGGGTGGCTAGTCTGGCTATAAATTTGAACAAGCGCGCCACAGTGCATTTCCAACTTCTTCCTGGTACACTCCTGACCATTCTTTCCAACTCTTGTACGAATATTTCCATTCATTCTATTTTAAAACAATTCAAACGACTCACCTATACCAACGTAACATTGTTTAATTTTACTCTCTTTCAATGTAAGACCGAATAGTTCCTCAAGCTGGAACAATTTCCTTGTGTAATATCGAACTAACATCGACACGAATAGGAAAAATTCAATAATAAGTGATAACCAAAATAATCAATAACAGTAAATTGCTGTTATCAAAACAACACAGATAAGAGTAACAAAAGTTCCAACATTCTGGGAAACATCTCCGTTAAATAAATAAGAGTAAGACAAACAAATACCAGTGAAAAATCGGAGGTATGTGCTTATAAGTAAAGTTAACAAAAGAGCGCAATGGGCAATAATAACAAGAGAATGTATAATCACCAAATTAAACAGTCTGAGATAACTGCAATCTATCTCATTACGATATTTTATTTTTTACAGAGTTGTTTGTACGCCAGATAGCTTGCTACATTACTAAAGGCTCAGTTTTGTTTGATAAGGCTCGGAGTGAATTTTGAAAATACGTTTTAGAAAAGGACGCACAAGGTTATAGATAAGTTTGTACAGGGTTAAACTGTCTAGGTACGTCCTAATTCGAATAATTCGACGAATTTCTGGAATGGTAGGAAACGAATACGAAATATTGTACGTTGAAACTCGTTCAGATAAGGTATGTGCGATTATATTGAATTTATGATCCCTATTGTTGGTCGCTAATTTTATTGTTTCAGAGATTCAGAGATTTTTTTTCCATTTCCAGATAGAATTCGTTCAGGTAAATCGTGCGTTTTTGGTGAATGGAGTTCAACGAGTGAATTAACAAGTTGGTAATCGAGTGGTATTTTGGGGTGGCGCAGGGTTCAGTGCTTGGAGTAAATATTTAGTTTGTATGGTTGCATGGAAGTTATTTCAGCAAACGGTGTATAATTAGGGCTTCACATGAGAGCGAGATTTTTCCCGTCTCGTCTCGGAAAAGCGAGACGAGACGTTTTGAAATAATTTATAGGCGATACCAAGACCACATACAGCAGCGCAACCCGAGAGTCTCGTTAAATTTGTTTTATTCGAAAAATTAGGAAAGGTCTACATAGAGAACAATATATTTTACAAAATATCAAATCTTGTGAAATCTGTGAAATATTTCTGTTCTTATAGTAATGTATCTATCATAAATATTTATCCTTCCAGAAAAAAATCTGCAAGGAATTTAGGTTTGAATGTATTTTTTTCAAGATCAATTTCTTACTCTTGGTTGAGCATACTCTTATGTGCCTATAAAGTACTGAGTAATAAATGTGTATATTATTTAAAGGGTTTTTTTGGCTCGAAATTTTCTACCTGGAAGGTCGTCTTATTCACTACAGATACATACAGTAAACTTTTCTTATACACGACTCGACCTTTTTCAACACCCACAGAGGCCACAGAAATAAATTGAATATGAAGAGTTTCCACTATAATTACCGATATATTTTGTCTATATTATACATCGATCGTTCTAGAAATACACGATTTTTTGAAGATTATTAATTATTATGTTTGTTATGACCTTGCAATAATTGAGATTATTTTCAAGAAAAAATAGTATTCACAACCATAAAAACTGATGCCATTAAGAAATCAATACTTAACGTACAACTTACATTTAATAAAACGGGTAAAGAAAGGAAGCTATTCAATGTTTCGAAAAGTGTTATGAGGAATACGCCAAGAACACCCTCAACAATTTACCCACTGGGAAGGAATTCATTGAAATCTATACCAATTTGTCCAATTCTATTAAAAAAAGTATCGACATCGATAGCCTCTTTAAAACATCAACAAATCCTTCGAAATATTGAAAATCTGAGTTTAAAGAATATTTGCTGTTAGAAAGAGCAAATAGGAATCAAAATATTTTACAGTGGTGGAAAGTGATGATAAAGTTCTTCCTACACTTTTCAAGATAGCTGACGATTTATTAATGGCTACATCAATACCTGTTAAAAGATTATTTTCCACAGCAGGTATGATCATGGCAAAAATACGTACATCATTGAAAGATGATGTGATGTAAGCGTGATTATGTTTGAATTCTTGGTCATCGAGTAATTTAAAAGATGAACATAACAGTGTTTAAAATTAAATATAATATGTACATGTACAAATATGTTTGTATAAGAGCGTATTAAATATAGCTTTACTGAATTATTCATTATTATATACCATTTTCATTTAGTTGTAATTTGTCAAAAAAGTACAGCTCTAATTGGAAAGCCCTGTTTGAATTACAAGAAATTGTTGCATATAAAATATGGTGAGAATATGTATGATAAGTAAATGTTATTAGTATGGAGTGTTGGAGAAATTATCTTAGATATTTATAGTTGCCACTTGAGATTTGTTTTCTCTAATTCATTGTCAGTGTAGCTGATTTGCGATTTCCAATCTGAGGAAAATATTATGAAGGATCAACTTAAATTGATCCAAAGTTCATTTTCTTATACATATATGTATACTGGGGAGGCAAGATGCATAGAATACATGGTGCAGAGACTCAACGATATTGTTCTTGGTGAAAGTCGTACAATTTGCTGAAATTTCGTATTTTGATACCAAATGCAATACCCAGTTTTTTCATCGATAATCAGATTACCCATTGAATTCTACATTGTTTCAATGTGTCACTTACATATTATTCTCAGAAAATTCGTGTGGCATCGGAAAAAACCCTTTAAATTTTCTCAAATAGGGCTTCATTTCAATGTTAATAACTTGTAGATTTTTGTATGAAAATTCCTAATTTTCTAGCTTCTATCAGAAGACAAACCAATGCTTCTCCTTCGTTAATTAAAAATTCAATTGAACATACAGGGTGTTTCTATTTCAATGTCAAAGTCAGTTATAACAAAAACTTCAAAAGTAATATATTTCAAATGAGAACCCACTTTTTTATTGGTAAGCTGGAATCTACGTTAAAAAATAGTGTATTTTTTATAATAAATACTACTGCTTTACTTACCAAATATCTCGGGAAATAAGCATTTTAAAGCAGTACTATGAACTATGAAATATAAACTATATTCTAACGAACGGTCTTCGTGACTCACCCTGTATAGAATCCATTCGTAGAATTTGAATTTAGTTTCGTATCAGAAAATAAATTTTCGGAATCGTTGATAAATTAATGATGAAAGCGAATAATTGTTCAACGATATATTGCTTCATGTGGAACTACTAAAAAATTGAGGATTCGCTTATGGAAGCAGAAAAAATGGCTTGGAATGCAAACAATATCAATGTGGTAATAGTTGGAATGGTACACCTAAACATATGCCAATTAATTAATAAAATCGGTAACTTATAAGTTTGTGTAAATAATTGAATAAGATTTTATATTTCAATCAAAATGTGAGTGTCCTTCTTATTTCAATAATTATTTTAAAATATTTTCGGGGCTGAATCATAAGGGAATTTATACGTATTTACATTCATGTTTTCATATTCAAAACATTTACAGATTCTCTCTCATTGTAACTATTTGTAATGATTCTTTTGCAAATTTCAACTATTTTAATTATATTTCTACTTAAACCGCGAACTATTGATCGTATCATATTGAGGTAAAACTTTTTATAGGGGTTATTACGGGCATTAATGTATATTTCAGAAAATTTTGAAAAAATTACTAAAAAATATTATTTATCGGAAAAAGATAGCGACTTGCAATTTTTAGAGCAGGTTGCGCATCCGAATACGATATTTGTGTTTATTACTAGGCATAATCGGCAAAACGGTTTTGGAGTTATACCCATCTGAAATTATGTTGCTATTTCATCCATAACTCAAAAAATACGAATCTGATCGAATTCAAACATGGTAATTAATTGTAGAACTCCTACGGCTCAAGTTTTCGCGAATTTTCGTGAGGATCGTAGCACTAGAAAAATTTACAAAAATCATTGAAAAAAAAACTGAGTCTCAGAAACTATCCGTCCGATATCGCTGATATTTTGCGAAAATACTCAAAACCTAAATTCACAGCAAAATTCCAAATTTGAACACGATCGGGTCTATATTGTTGGAAATCCGAGCAGCCTTGGGAGGGTACAGTAGCTGGAGGGTTGCCGTTGTCACGATAACTTTCGAACGGAAAAAGATTTGCGATTTGCAAATTTCCGGGTAGGTTGCGCATCCAAAAGGGACAGTTGATCCCGTTGTTGGGCATAATAGGTCGAAAGGTTTCGGAGTTATACCCATCTTTTTGTTATTTCCTCAATAACTGAAAATATACAAATCCGATCCAATATTGTATCATTAGAATATCTTATTACTATAAAAACAAAATAAAAAAAATGTTTTTCTTCAAAAATTTTATATACCAGAAGTTCCAGAAGTACCAGAATTCGCTGAAATTCCTCATATACCTTCGAGCCTTTCCCTCACCACCCCTTAGACTATATAGTAGATATTATGTCTATGCACCCCCCGACTTTTAGTAATAAAAAACAAATAAGATTATATGCAACTTCATATTAAAACTTATAATTCAACTAAATTATTGTCCCCCGTATATATGCGACGATGAACGTGCCCGAACATATAGTTTATACAATTATTATTATACAATTCGAGAAAATTAACATATTCGTTATTCCAATGACTTAGTCCCGACGAAATTCAATCTGAAATTCAAATTTGTGAGGTATTGCCGTAGCAAAGTCTAGTTATTTTAACCTCCACTGATATGTAAACAATACGATGGGATTTTTTTATAGATATTAACGCATTGTGTTTAAACATTTCAAAATACCTTCGACGGCTAAAGGATGTGTTTTCAGAAATCCATTTTGATGGTGGGTAAGTGATTTTTTCTCCTTTTATTGTTCGCAAATGTTGAAGCTTTTATGTTACTTCTTATTAAATGTCCTAAAGACATGTTGATTATTCAACATCAAAGTTTGCAATGTAATGCATATTTTATTACAAATTATTTTTTCATTACTGCAGAGGTAACCTTGAATTTTTATTCCAATTGTTCGAACATTATTCAACATTAGAGTTTGCAATGTACTACATATTTTACTACAGATTATTTTTATATTAATGCTGGGGACAATTTGCAGTTTGTTCGTTTTATTCCAATTGCTCACAGAGGCTTAAGATTTTATGTAATTAAATGTCCTACAAATTTAAATTATTCAACATTAAAGTTTGCAATGTATTGCATATTTTATTACAAATTATTTTTTCATTATTTCATGGGGTAGGTTGAAGTTTTATTCTTTCATTCTAATGGTTCACAGAGGTTGAATATTTGATGTTATTTAATGTCCTACACATTTTGATTATTCATTTTTAAAGTTTGCAATGTACTGCATATTTTATTACTAATTATTTTTTCATTACTGCAGAGGACACCTTGAAGTTTTCTCCTTTTATTCCAATTGTTCAAAGAGGCCGAAGATTTTATGCTATTAAAATGTCATGTACATTTTGATTATTCACTACTACATATTTTACTAGAGATTATTTTTATATTACTGCTGGGTTCAATTTGGAGTTTATTCGTTTTATTGCAATTGCTCACAGAGGCTTAAGATTTTAAGTAATTCAATGTCCTGCACATTTTGATTATTCAACATTAAAGTTTGCAATGTACTTCATATTATATTACAAATTATTTTTTCATTACTTCATGGGGTATATGGGGAATATTTGATGTTATTAAATGTCCTACACATTTTGTGTATTCAATATTAAAGTTTGCAATGTTTGCATATTTTATTTTTTTATTACTAATTATTTTGTCATTACTGAAGAGGACCAGGTTAAGTTTTATCTGTTTATTCTTATTCTTGACAGAGCAGATTTTATGCTACTAAAATGTCCAGCACATTTTGATAATTCACATTAAAGTTTGCAATATACTGCACTATTATTACAAATAATTTTGTTATTACTGCAGGGGGCAATTTGAAGTTTGTTCGTTTTATTCCAAACGTTCACAGAGCCTAAGAATTTAGGTAATTAAATATCCTACACATTTTGATTATTCAACATTAGAGTTTGCAATGTACTGTATATTTTATTACAAATTATTATTTTATTAATGTGGGGACAACCTGGAGTTTGTTCGTTTTATTTCAATTGTTCACAGAAGCAGAAGAAGTTCAATATTAAAGTTTGCAATGTACTGCATATTTTATTACGGATTATTCTTGCAGGAGGCAAGTTGGAGTGTTCTTCTTTTATTCTAAATGTTCACAGAGACTGAAGATTTGATGTCATTAACTAATATTAGTTTTTCACAAAGTTCGACTCAAACAGTTTGGAAGAAAATGTCCGAATATTTTATTTTCAAATTCCACATTCGCAAACTCGTAAATTCAAATCTAAATATTAACTTCATACTGTTATACGATATTTCATCACTTTCTCATTCATCCTGTGAGGTGGTTTCATCCAATAAGATGTTAAATATGTTTTTCAATCCCCGCCTGGAGTACAGCTATGCTACAAGTGGAAGTGGTTGTTACCCCTAATGCGTATATATTGCTTCTCGAGATTTCTTCATTGGGTTTCATCCCTAATTTTTCACCCTCAGAATCAACCGACTTAGAAGAAATCTCGAAATATCGTCTTGGGATATGATTCAATATTTTGAAAACTATTTGGACTAATGCAACAGTTCGAACATGAAGACATTCAGAATTGAAAACTTAATCAGATCATAGACGAAGCATTTTTCAAAAATATTAATTTTCAATCCCTGTATAACCGGAAGAAAAGTCTAAAAGACACTCGAACTTGGACTTACTTCCTCCAAAACGTAAACTATGAACATTTCTTTCGTTTTATTTCGTCTTTAGGATTACAAATTTATATTTCGATTCTGCAAATAATAATTCAAGAATACTTTTATTAAGGTAAAAATTCACAACTTCTAAAAGACCGTGTACGAATCATTTTACAAATAGGTGATGAAGTTATTTCTAGCAGTTTGGTACCATTATTCCAATCCTTTCAATGCCAAGCACGTAATTTTTATATTCAATAACTTACACGATCAAATACTATCAAAACTGTTGTTAATCTCGAAAATGATATAAGAAAAATATGGGTCCCAACAAATGACCATTACTCTATGTTTCAATTCTTAATTCTATTTTCTTCGTTTAATAAGCCTTATCGAAAGAACGGTTTTTACATTAACTACGCCAAAATATACTATAAAGTAGCTTTAATAGTAACCATAAAATTTTAATCGTATATTTTTTAATCGCTAGGAATTACTGCTCATATATGAAACTATAATTCATCGAAAATTTGTAAGGACTTGAAACTGAAAAGTTGCTCGAAATACAAAATTTTTTGATAAATTGGACTTATGTTCAATAGATGTTCAATTGATATTTTAATTAAACTTCCTCTTTGTGTTGAGAGGTATAATATAATATTATACCGTGGATCTGTGTGAAAATATCTATGTTCTGCAAAACAGAGTCGAGTTTAAAAGATGTCCGATATTGTAAATAACTTAAATTGTTCATATATAGTAATGGTATTTGATGAATATTATGTAAAATTTCCGATGCAACGTAGTAGGAAGTATGTATTTGGGAATGTTAGAAGTAGATAGTAGTATTATTCACTACAAATGAATGACATACGTTGTTAGCTTGAGAACGAGAGTTATCAAGAAAAAACGAAAACAATTTAGAAACTTCAACACCCTGTAGGTTGTTGATGAAGAGTTTGCGGGCCAACGTTTACAGTATATATTTGTCTCGAAATTAAACATTTTATATGATTGTTGAAGTAATTCCACAGTGGACCACCCTGTATCTCATGAATCTTGAATTCATACCTAACAAGTAGTTACAAAAACTAAAAAATTCAAAAGCAGATAACATTCGGAACAACAGTTGAGGCGAACGTGGGATCAATCAACAATTCAACCGAAAATTGATATTAATATACAGATCAAAACGTGAATACCATCAATTATGAGCTTTCTAGGAAACGTCATATTCTGTGTTGTAAATCTAGTTTTTGTGACTCTATCGAAGTAATTTCTTCTATGGTTATTGTCAGAGAACAAACATAAAATTGATTTGAATCAAAAGCATGGCATGTGGTTTCCAGAAAAACCTTATTTTCTCTGCTCGAAGAATAAACAATCTGGCTGGAATTTTGTGCAATTCATGTTATCGATACCTTATTATATGTATATTCGAATTCCCACCTGAACTTGTTGATTTTTTCTCGAGATATTGGGAATTTGGTAATGGTAATATGTAGTATATTTTGATTCAAGTGTAAATTTCAATACATGTATGGTGGGTTTCAGAGATATTCGATTAGTTTGATAGCAGATTGAATTCGATGATTGCAGAACTGGAAATCGACATAGAATTTGGCAACTAAGAACTGTCAAAGTTTCGTGAAACCCACTGTCAGTCTGGTATAACTGTATATAAAGAAATATACAGTATACAAGTCTCTAACTTGTTCAAATTCAGTAAATCAAAGACAGTTATTTTGATGACAGTTCGGACAGCTCGATTAGTATCTTAAATTGCGCTTTTTTTGATGTAAGAAAATGTTATACAGCGTGTCCCAAATTTGAGATATTGCCATTTAAAAAAATTATCGATGACGTCATCTCAAATTTTGGGACACGCTGTGTAACATTTTCTTACATCAAAAAGAGCGCAATTTAAAATATTTATCGACCTTTCCGAGTTTATTCACAACAAAAAACAGTCTTTGATTTACTGAATTTATTCCGAATTAGATACTCGCACTGTATACAATGCTAGTATGTACTGTGATGTCACGTCTTGTTCACGTGGATATAGAATCATTGTTTACAAGCTTATTTGACAGTTCGTACCTTAGCAACCTTTATAACACGACATATTTCGCATGCTTTCAAGTTCATAGGACAGGGATTATGATGCAGGTATGATAAAAAACAATCTACCGACCAAACATGATTATTGAAAAGCCCCTATATCTAAAACTTATAACTGTTTGGTGCGGTTTTTGGACAGGAGGGATCATTGAGCCTTATTTTTTTTAAGATGGAGCAGAAGCGGGTGTTTTTTTGAACGGATTTCGCTATCGAACCATAACTGATGAATTTTTATGACCAGAATTTGAAGATATGGATGTGGACGATTCATTTGCGACAAGATGACACTACGTACAATTCAAGTGGGGAAACCATAGGTGTTTTGCGTGTTTCCAGGCCCAGTGATTTCCCAAAACAGCGATTACAATTGGCCGGAGAAATTATGCGATTTAATACCTGTAGATTTTTTTCTTCGGGATCAGATTAAATTTAAGGTTTATGCAGATGGTCCTCAGGCAATTCAAGAACTAGAAGATAAGTTTCATGGCGCCATCGTCGTAATAGAGTCTCAAATTTGCGGAAATATAATCGAAAATGTCATCGAAAGGGCTGGTGCTGCAACGTAGCCCTGGCAGATATTTGGCTATTACTGTTTTTCATTGTTAATGGTAATCCTTCCTCTATTGAATGTAAAACAGATTAAATTATTTTTTTTATAGGAAAAAACGGTTTTTCTATAAATTATAAGTAAACCTCTGATTTGGAGACCCTTTAGTGAGTCTTAAATTGATGAAATTGTATATTATTTGGAGTAATACCCAGTTCATTATTTACAGCAAAGAACAAGTGTCCCTGGAATTCCTCATTAAGCAGTTTAAACGTAAATTCCTCAAGTTTTTTTGAAGTATTTGCGCGCCGCTAAGTCTCCGGCCAACTTGTTAACACACCAAAACGTCAGAATTGGCCTTAATTCCATTTACGCCAATTCGCAATGACAGCCAAGTGACATCTCGACATCGTTAGACGACACTGTCGTCGCAGGTACACGCAGCCAACTAAGCATAAATATTTAAGTCCGGATAATCAATATCTACATGTTTCCGTCGATAATTGACGGATATTCACTTGACAACACAAGCGAATAGGGGTCCCTTTTAACATCAGACACCCCGACGACCTATTCTACCGTTCGCGATCTTAAAAAAGGGGAATACTCACCTAATGAAACAAAACACAGCGAACACTACACGCCATTTTGAGAGTAATTGTCAAATATCAAATTAAATTGTTTATTTTACGATGACACACGAAGTGCGGCATGCGCGGTAGTTGCTTGCACCGACACCGAACGCACGACGTCCGAAGTTGAAATGATTACCATTACCAAGGAAACCACGAGTTGATCGAGAATGGATAGGGTCAACGTTGCCGGTTTGACGGTATTTTTAAGAGGATTTACGTAAAATCGTATATATATTGTTTGAAATACGTGCTGTAAGTCTGTGTGGCCGTAGGTTGGGAATATTGTGATTAAAAGGCATTCCGGAAATGACTTCAGTCACATGGCTTCGCGAGGGGTTCTTTTAGAGAAAGCCACTTCGAAAATGGTGGAAGGGCGTATATCTATCAAGCTGGGTTGAAAATCGCGGTTGAAAATCGCGGCTCGTGGCGGTGCCATAGATATCGAATCCAATCATCTTTGGCGCTCTTGTTCCTCGCAACAGAGTGCTTATGGATTTGCCCAAATGTCTGTAATTTTCGAATTTTTGGATGAAAATAGTCTTAAACGATTTGATTCGACTCACCGATCAAGAATGCGTGGTTGAAATAAATTATGTCCGGCCTACCGGTCCGGCCAGCCGTAGGCACGATAACTCTCGAACGGAAGGAGTTATAGGATTGACATTTGCAAGGTAGGTTTGGAGCGTAAATATCTCGGACGAGTTCGTTAACCGGCAAAATCCACCAAGTGGTTTCGGAGTTATGGCTGTTTTTAGTAAAAACATTTTTTATGAATATTTCCGGAACCGATCACTCGATCTATCTTAAATTTAGCACCAAATTGTAGAATCATGACCTCTATATGCATGCGATATGCATTCCCAACTCTGAGAAACCAATACTTTCGGAGATATGGTTTGTCAAAAATTGAACAAGAGCGCCAAAGGTCCTGCCAAAGGCTTTTCGGCTTTCCCCCTTTTTTATACTCCCTCATGAGAAAATTTAGAAGGTTCAATAAAACTCAAGGAGGGGATTGATTCTCTAAAACCACCCCTTATATCTACTCCACTGACTCATGGCATTTCAAACGAATAGTTACTGATATATAGAATTTTTTTTTCCAATTTTCAATGATTTTTTTAAAATATTTTACAAATACTATCCTCACGAAATTTTGCAAGAATTTTCGCGTTGGCATTCTACAACTAATTACCATGTTTGAATTCATCGGTTTAGTATTTTTCGAGTTAATGAGGAACAAAAAACAACCAAATTTCAGATGGCTATAACTCTAAATCCGTTTTGCCGATTATGCTCATAAACTAACTTAAATGTCGCGTTCTGGTGCATATCCTAACCTGAAAACTTCAAGCCGCTATCTCTTTCCGTTCACAAGTTATCGTGACAACAAAAATATTCTTTAATAATTTTTTTAAAATTTTCTAGCTATACGATTCGCACAAAATTTCACAAACGTGCTTAGGTTCATATTCTACAACTACTCATCAAGTTTCAATTCGTTCGGATTTATATTGGTCGAAAACAAAATTATTACTCGGAAACCACTAGGCCGATTATGCCCATTAATGAACTTGTCCGTCGTATTGAGATGCGCCACCCACCCTGAAAATTTCAAGTTGCTAGCTCTTTTCGTTCCCAAGTTATCGTGGCAACGGCCGGACAGAATCAAACTTGACCTCGAATTCTTCATTGGGGAGTCGAACTAAATCGTTTGAGACCATTTTCGTCAAAAAATTCGTAAGTTACAGACATTTGGGCAAAACTATAACGCGATGTTCCCCAGAACATACGCGCAATAATATAGTCATTAAGTTTTCGGACATAGTTAGTCTAGTGAACTCTCTACTAGGATAGTTGTGTAATCTTTATACACAATTTAACAATTTGAATTAAAATACCAAGAAAATATTCTTGAAAACCACTGACGTGATGTCAGGGGCTTTTGCGCGTATGTTATTTCGTCTTTTCACTCCTCACACATGACACATCCTTATAAAATACTGATATTTCAGAAGTAGTTAACCATTCGAATATTTATTCATTATAATTGCAAAAATACCTGTCCGATCGAGCTGAAATCCGGTACTCGATTTTAAAATGGCGACGCGAAGATTCGTATGGAATTTCAGCGGAACTTGACAAATAGTTTCTGAAATATATAATTTCAGACGAAAAACATATAACAATTTCAAAATCTTCTAAGAACTTAATATGTTTTCTTCAATTAATTACAGTCTTTCATTATTTACATTTTAAAATTCAATTATTGCAGTGTTATGTCCCTATCTGTGGAGTTATTTTAGCGCTTTTGGATAATTGGCATCATCAGTTTTTGATACATGCATTTTTTATGCATTTTTACTGATACTATCATCTCGAAAGTTTGTAAAAACCTTACAGTCGTTATCGTACACCTCAATACCCAATTTGCATCTAATTTCATCTGAAATTTAGGAAATATTGAAAAAATAAAATATGTGTATTTCTCCGTAACAATATGGCGGATGCGCCGAGTTTTGACATGGTTAGGACGCTCGTGCCATCTATGGAAATATTACTGTGATAAATTACTTTAGGATAAAATTGAAAATTTGAGAAAAACATTGACGTAAAGTCAGGAACTTTCGTGCGCATGTTCAATCGCCTATTCACGCCTCATACAAAGTCAATGGAGCTGAAATTCGGTACTCTATTGTAAAATAGAGGCTCAAAGCTATGTGCCGAATGTCAGCTGACAAAATTACTGTTTTCTCAGCTTTTGTTAGATATGACTACATTTGGTATAATTTTAATGACTTGAGAAATGAGAGGATCGTCTAAGGTCACAGAATTTTTAATTCTGACCATATGTATCCTATTGGAATTGAAACACGAAAAAACTCACGTCTCAAGTTATTTCATGAAACGATATTCACAAAATTTTGCCAAAATTAGCGCGTTGGTATTCTACAAGTAATTACCGAGTTTTAATTGGATCGGTATTGTATGTATTGAGATATAGAGGAAATTACAACAAAATTTCAGATGTGTATAACTCCAAAACTATTTGGCCGATTATGCCTATTAAGGAACTTGAATATCGCATTCAAATGCGCAACCTACCCTGATAATTCCAAGTAAGTATATATCTCTTTTCGATCTAAAGTTATTGACATACATAATATTGTTTCATAATTTTTAAAAAAAATTTCTAGTGATACGATCCTCACAAAATGTCACATACGTCTCGTGGCAGTATTCTATAACTATCTCCCAAGTTTCAATCCGAACAGATCTGTATTTTTTGAGTTATCGAAAGAAGGTACCAGTTTGACAAGAAAATTTCAGATGGGTATAACTCCAAAACCGTTTGGCCGATTATGCCTCTTAACAGACTCAAATGTCGCATTCGGATGCGCAACCCACCCTAAAAACTCTATAAACACTATAAAAGTAACTACACTCTTGTCCGCTACAGTTTTTTGACGTCGGACATATGTTTCGGAAACAAAGTTTCCTTCTTCAAAGACGAAGCGTTAAAAAAAGCGTCAAAAATTTAATAATTAATATTTTGAATTAAAATAATCAAGAATAAAATTGCCCGTCATATTATCTTTCTAACAATTTGTTTCAATGAAAGTGGAATTACCTATATGAATATGTAAGTTTGCAGTAAAATTAGATTTTGAAGGCGATATGTGACAGATAGTTTCTGAGAAACGGAATTTTATTTGCGTAAGTCTTTGTGTGGGTATATTCCAACTAACTACCAAGCTTTAGTTCGATGAGATTAGTATTTTTCGAGATATTTGGAAAACAAAATTTTAGATGTCTATAACATGGGATTTTAACCATTAACGAACTCCAAACCAAATTTTATTTGAAACCGCTTATTTGTGGTTGTTATGGTGTTCGAAATGAATGATCAAATTGCTTATTTGCCATCCACCATTCTGAAACACACAGTTTATTCGACGATTTTCCTTCATCGAAACCTTGCGCATGCACCATTTTGCAATTCGTTGTAAGCGACTGCATAGCTTGATCAAGAACAATTTTGTTCAGATATTGCCATGTCTTCCACTTCTCCTACCACCCTATTACATGGAAGCATGTGCTCATAGGTGGGGTTAGTGGGGAACTTACGCCCAGAACCCAGCATGACCATAAAAGTAATGCAGGAAAAAGAAACTAAAAATTGTGTTTGGGTAACTTTTTCAGAAATATTTATAGATTACGTTCCTTACCAAATATTCCTAGATCTTAGTACACATTCTCCCTACATTCTTTATCATGCTAAAATTAAATTTTTCGTTGTTCTAACTAGGCAAACACTTACATGAAAAAAATATTGTACGTTTCTGTAAAACTCTTTTGAAATACTCAAAATTTTCAATTTTCTACTGCATTTCATTTCAAATGAATCTATCAATAGAAGAAAAAACAGTTGTCGTTTATTGATGTCATTCCCAACTCTGAGAAACCAATACTTTCGGAGATATGATTTATCAAAGTTTGAATAATTACTCGCTACTTTTACCTATAGGTATTAGCGCTTCCTTTATTCATACTCAAGGAGTATTTGGTGAGGGTGTATGAGGAATGAATAAACATTAGAACATCTCCCGACTTCCCGTCAGTGTTTTTGAAGAATTTTTATTATTTTTATTTGTATACTTGCATGTACACTGAAAATCCAAATTTCGTGCAGTTTTCAGAATATCCTTATTTACTATTTCTTCTTGAAATTTGTTGAAAATATATTTTCATAATCGCAGGGTGCCTTATCGGGACAATACGAAGGATGGTTCAAACGATTTGGTTCGACTCACTGATCAAGAATCCGTGGTCGAAATCGATTCTGTACGGCCATCCGTCCATTAACACGATAACTCTCGAACGAAAAGAGTTAGAGGATTGAAATTAGCAGGGTAGGTTTGGATCGTAAGTATCTCGGACGAGTTCGTTAACGGGCGAAATCCACCAAGCGGTTTCGGAGTTATGGCCGTTTTTAGTAAAAACATTTTTTATGAATATTTCCGAAACCAATCTCTCGATCTATCTGAAATTTAGCATCAAATTGTAGAATGATGATCTTTACACGCATGCAAAGTTTTGTATTGATCGGGGTGCCGTAAGTGTTAATTTTTTTTTTATTTTGTTTCCACAATAACTCTCGAATAGAATGAGCTAGGCAGTTGAAATTTTCAGAGTAGGTTTGGGAGATAAATATCTCGGTTAAGTTCGTTATTGGTCAAAATAGGCCAGGTGGTTTCGGAATAACGAAAAAAAAATTCAAACTTACAAATTTCAAATTCTATTTTTGGCGCTCTAGTTCCTCGGAACTGAGTGCTTATCAATTTGCCCAAATGTCTGTAATTTTGGAATATTTCGATGAAAATGGTCTTAAACGATTTGGTTCGACTCACTGATCAAGAATCCGTGGTCGAAATTCATTCTGTCCGGCCAGCCGGCCGGCCGTAAGCACGATAACTCTCGAACGGAATGAGCTAGAGAGTTGAAATTTTCAGAGTAGGTTTGGGGGATGAATATCTCGGCTAAGTTCGTTATTGGGCAAAATCGGACAGATGGTTTCGGAGTAACAAAAAAAAAATTTTTTTTTACGAAACAAATTCCAAATCAAATTTTTTTTAATAAGCAGTTTTATCATAAGAATCCATTCATATCATTTTCAACTCTAACAAGCTAATACTTTCGGAGATATGATTTTTTAAATTTTCAATGTAAATCGTATTTCACAGATTGATATAATTATTATTCTATGTATGAATTCTCATAATTTCAACTTGACAGAAGGGAATATTGTAACTTCAAAAATATTGGGGTTGAAATACTCGTATTTTAGCGATGCAACGGGGACCTCACCCGAAAATGTTTGAAAATATTACGTAAATATTGAAAGCATAATTCTGTAGTTTGGTGAACGTAGATCAGGAAATTTTTGATCGATTACAAGGTAATTTTAAATTATTACTTATCTTCTTTCATATTTGTTTTATGGAACACCTACTATTTGTAGGTACTTTAAACCTGTTTTGGGCAATTGTCATACGAAACTTGTTTTTTTGGCACTCTAGTTCCTCGGAACAGTGTGCTTATCAATTTGCCCAAGTGTCTGTAATTTTGAAATTTTTGGCTGAAAATGGTCTCAAACGATTTGGTTCGACTCACTGATCAAGAATCCGAGTGCGAAATCGATTCTGTCCGGCCGGCCGACCGGCCGTAGGTACGATAACTCGCGAACGAAAGGAGTTAGCGGATTGAAAATTGCAAGGTGGTTTTGGAGCATAAATATCTCGGACAAGTTCGTTCGATCTATAGCATCAAATTGTAGAATCATGACCTTTATACGCATGTGAAGTTTTGTATTGACCAGATTACCGCAAAGTGTAAAAAAAAAAATTTGAAAATTTAAAAAAAGTTTTTCCACAATAACTCTCGAACGGAATGAGCTAGGTAGTTGAAATTTTCAGAGTAGGTTAGGGAGATGAATATCTCGGTTAAGTTCGTTATTGGGCAAAATTGGCCAGATTTAATTCGATTTCTTCCATGGTGCAGTTCACATTGTCATGATTGCTCATTTAATCTTGATAAATAAACTATTATTTGAATTGAATTTCGTTTATGATGGAGCTCTATCATATGTATACATTGATATAATTTCCAACTCAGAGAAACCAATACTTTCGGAGATATAATTTGTCTGTTTGAACTAGAGCGCCATAAAGCTCCTGTCCACAGGGCTTGAACCCATTTTTTTAGGATGCAGTTTCACCATAAAAATCCATTGCTATAATTTTCAACTCTAACTAAGCTAATACTTTCGGAGATATGATTTTTCGAAATTTCAATAATGAATCGTACTTCTGTTTTCACAGAATGCTATAATTATTCTATCTATGAATTATTATATGATCTGTGTTCATACTCATACATGTCATCCTGTTCTATAAGAGGTAGTCAAATTCTTTTTAGCTATTTTAATTTGATTTCTTCCATTGTGCAGTTCTCATTCTCAGATTGCCCATTTAATCTTGATAAATAATTTATTATTTGAATTGAATTTCCCTTATGATGTAGTTGTATCATAAGAATACATTGATATAATTCTCAACTCTGAGAAACCAATACTTTCGGAGATCTGATGTGTCAAAGCTCCTGTCCACAGGGCTTGATCCAATTTTTTTAACACGCTTTTATTAGCTTGGGTTGTATCTGACTATGTATGTATGTAACGGAATCTTTGAACTTAATTTTCACCAGTTTCCAGAAGTCTGATTAATTTGAAACTTTGCATACGTATCAAGAACCGATGACAATGCAATAATTTGATAACAGTTTCCCATTATCCTTATTATCCACAAAAATTGATTATTATTTATAGCTTATTATCTCATACCGGGCACCTCCGCCAATTTGCAACGTGATGTTTCAGGTGCAGTTCATACTGATGCGATATCGCATGAGCGACAAGCGCAGACAGATACTCCGCCGTATTCACAAAGCATTCAATCTCCGTTAAGTCCTAACTGAGGTCCTCCGTTAAGAATAAATTTGAATCGCAACCTCAGTTAAAGTATTTAACGGTGGTGAAACTGGCCTGTTTCACGTTGATTTTCACTTTAGGTAACTGAGGTTCCGATTCAAATTTATCCTTAACTGAGTAGGTACCTCAGTTAGGACTTAACGGAGATTGAATGATTTGTGAATACGGCGGACTATCTGTATCTCATGTACAAAATCTCACAGAGTGGAGCCTGTCTATCGCAAGGCGATTTGTCGCATGCGATATATCATTTTGGGCTCATATTCTAAGAGTTCTAACATGTTCTAACAGTTTCCCATTATCCTTATTGGGACCGCCAGGATTAATAAAATTTTGAATGAAATGATGAGATTGCGAAATAATTTGTGAGACATTTCAATACCACATGTCAACAAATAACTAAGTGATAAATCGAACTAAAAAATGAAAAATAAATAATAGTTTAAAAAAACTAAAAAAACACGCTTTTATAGCTAACCGAACTAAATATTAGAAAATAATTTTTAATTTCAGAGAGTTTATAATACAGTAGTAGAAGATCGAACAATCAATCAGAATTTATCACCTCAAAATAAAATTATAATAAAGTTTAAGTTATTAACAAAAGAATTCAATTCAGAGTAAAAAGCGTGGGGTGCATTTTACTACTTTTCATAACTCTCTTCTCATAGATAGTTGCCAATAGAATGGTTGCTACATTTACTTTATCAAGCACCCCACGCTGTTTACTCTGAATTGAATTCTTTTGTTAATAACTTAAACTTTATTATAATTTTATTTTGAGGTGATAAATTCTGATTGATTGTTCGATCTTCTACTACTGTATTATAAACTCTCTGAAATTAAAAATTATTTTCTAATTTTTAGTTCGGTTAGCTATAAAAGCGTGTTTTTTTAGTTTTTTTATTCTTCTTATTTCTTCGATTTTTCACTAGGCGTATGTTTGATTTTCAAGACTAGAATATTGGAAATAGCATTATTCTTTATATGATAGAGATAAACAAACGAAGTAAAAACTTCCGATCCTGAATTCAGGGTACAACTTGACAACACCGCACGGAGTTTACCACTAGCTGATAGGCTCCGATTGACAGTTTTCGACGCATGACATGCATGGCATGACAGCTTCGGTTTGAAAGCCTATCGTCCCACAAAACAACGGAATAGGAAATGAATACTTTCGATTATCGATATCCGACACCTAATACCGCTCAGTTCAGTGTCCACGAAATAAAAAAAACGTCTTGTGTAATTGTAACTGTCATTAACTTGACTTTCATTTTTATCATTCCGACCACAACTCAGTTGGTTGGAACTATCGTAATACGAAAAATTATCTACGGTATACGTATCGTGTGCGGATAAGAACGGTCTGAGAAATACCTGTGATAACGATTTGGTAATGATTGTGACACGGGATGCATGACAATGCAGTTCAGTTGAGTTGTAAATCAGTGCTCGCAAAAGGTCCTTAATTTTTTACATGTTTTTTAGTCTAGTGAGTCAACAAGTGCTTTTTAGGTCAACATTTTTGCGTATTCTCCGAAAATCATGATTGAGGTGTCATTCGATTCGGAATGGCATATAGATTGTTTTTGAAAAAAATGCTAAGTCCGCTCGCAAAAATTTGCAATAGTTGTAAACAATTAAGTGAAAAAAAAAAGAAGGAGGTTCAGGTTTTCACCAATATCTCAAAAACTATTTGAGATAATTCAAATTTGAAAAAAGATTCGAATAGAGGAGGAAATTTCCTAAAAAAAGTTTCAACTGTCGGAACCGTAGGACCAATATTTATAATTTTCCTAGAGGGTTGAACATACACCCGCAAACGGGTACTCCGGCTTGCGCAAGCCTCGCCCTCTTCGTACCTTTGATGAATAAATATTATTTAAACTTATTAAATATGAAAATGAAAAATTGAATAAATTCAGGTGCCTGCAGGATAGATCAATGAACAATAATCCGTGGCTCAATAATATTTATCGCGATGTTTCAATTAGTTATCCATTAGTTAATTAACAAGTTTTTGTAGCACGAACATTAACATTGCAAGTAAGCTAGGTGTTAAACTATTAATCTGAGAATTTTTTCCTTTCGCGAAGCTATTTTTTGAAGTTCTTAGAATAGATTCCTGTTGGAAATTTTCAAAAATTGTTAATTTTCGTTTTGTTATGAACAATTTACTCAAGTGACAAATTATAAAGCTTCAAAGTTTATAAAATTACTATATTGATCCGTTTTCTTATGATCAGAAACTACTCAAAATTATTTTTAATAATTATTATTATCTCGTATTGTTTGAAAAATTATTATAAACCAATGCATTATTTATGAGATAATTTAAAAAAATGTGAGCGAAGTGAGAAAAATCTCAGTTGTTTGCTCCGAAATTAGTTTACCTCAGAAAAGTCTTACATTTCGGAACGGAACATGAAGTAAGAGATCTGAGAGACTTCTTTTCATCCATAGACATAGAATGCTCAGTTCTCTCAATTTATGACGGGACTGACGGAAGGGAAAATTATAACTTCAAAAATATTGGGGTTGAAATACTCGTATTTTAGCGATGCAACGGGGACCCAAAAATGTATGAAAATATTGAAAGCATAATTCTGTAGTTCGAGAGAGGAGAAAATTTGGTGAACGTAGATCAGGAAATTTTTGATCGATCACAAGGTAATTTTTCATTATTACTTTTCTTCTTTCATACATGTTTTATGGAATATCTACTATTTGTAGGTACTTTAAACCAGTTTTGGGCAATTGTCATACGAAACTTGTTTTTTTTTGCGCTCTAGTTCCTCGGAACAGAGTGCTTATCAATTTGCCCAAGTGTCTGTAATTTTGGAATTTTTGGCTGAAAATGGTCTCAAACGATTTGGTTCGACTCACTGATCAAGAATCCGAGGTCGAAATCGATTCTGTCCAGCCGGCCGGCCGGCCGTAGGCACGATAACTCTCGAACGAAAGGAGTTAGCGGATTGAAATTTGCAAGGTGGGTTTGCAGCGTAAATATCTCGGACGAGCTCGTTAATGGGCGAAATCCATCAAGCGGTTTCGGAGTTATGGCCGATTTTAGTAAACATATTTTTTATGAATATATCCGAAACCGATCACTCGATCTATCTGAAATTTAGCATCAAATTGTAGAATCATGGCCTTTATACGCATGTGAAGTTTTGTATTGACCAGAGTACCGCAAAGTGTAAAAAAAGAATTTGAAAATTTAAGAAAGTTTTTCTACAATAACTCTCGAACGGAATGAGCTAGTTAGTTGAAATTTTCAGAGTAGGTTAGGGAGATCAATATCTCGGTTAAGTTCGTTATTGGGCAAAATTGGCCAGATTTAATTTGATTTCTTCCATGGTGCAGTTCTCATTCTCAGATTGCTCATTTAATCTTGATAAATAAACTATTATTTGAATTGAATTTCCTTTAGGATGCAGTTCTATCATATGAATACATTGATATAATTCCCAACTCTGAGAAACCAATACTTTCGGAGATATAATTTGTCTGTTTGAACCATATATATCCCTTGTCTATGGTTTGAACTAGAGCGCCAGAAAGCTCCTGTCCACAGGGCTTGAACCCATTTTTGGGATTATTTTCAACCTTCTGGGAAATTTATAAATATTGGTCTTTGTCCCGGGAGTTGCGATTTTTTTTTAGCAAATTTCACCTTCTTCTTGAATCTCTTTTCAAATTTGAATTTTCTCGGACAGTTTCTGAAATATTGGCGAAAAACCAAAGCCCCTTCTTTTGCTTTCGCTTAATTGTTTATAACTATAGCAAATTTTTGCGAGCCGTCTTAGCATTTTCTCAAAAACTATCTACATGCTATTCCGAATTGAATGACACCACAATCATAATTTCCGGAGAATAAGCATAAATTTTGACCTAAAAAGCCCTTGTTGGCTAGATTATTTAGAACCTAAACCATTGCAATTTACAGGACCTATGGGACCAGCATTATAACCGAACTAGTTGGAAAAGAACTGTAGCAAGGAGCTTGTTCAAATGTATAGCCAGAGCGATCACCCATCCAGGTATTGAGCTCGTACAAGTCTGCTTAGCTCCAGGAAAAAATAATATTTCCAAGAATATAAATCCGACTGTAAAAACAGCGTCCAAAAAAAACTGGCCCACTTCTTGGCCGAGAATGCTGTCGACTCGATACATACATCCAATGCTGGTTCGAAGATGAACAGTGCTGTGTCTGCGGTGGCGTAAGGTCCCATTGAAATACATATACATTCACCCTTGGTTCGAAAATTAATATTGCTGTGTTTGTGGTGGCGTAAGGTGTCTGTTCAAATACATACTTTCATTGTCGGGTCGAAAATAAACAGTGCTGTGTCTGTGGTTGCGTAAGGACCCATTCGAATACATACGTTTACTGTTTGGTCGACAATAAACAGTGCTTTGTTTGTTGTGGGGTCAGGACACAAATCAGTTCAATCGTACAAATGTGCCATGAGATAAAAAACACCTTGTATAGCAGCGGTTTATTTTCAGTAGTGTATTCCAAGAGTAATTTTTATGTAACGAATCTGTCCAATCATACGGTTTCACCATGAGAAACTATGATGTGACAATTCACAACAAACATTCTGTATAGCAGTAATTTTAATCTCAAAATATTCGAGAATACTCACATAATTTCAAGAAAAAATCGACCTAAATTGGTTCGATAACCGTTTCCTTGGAGTTATTATTTCAATAGAAATGAAAAAAAATCGATTAAGAGTGTCCAATAAAGGAGAATGGACAATAGAATATACGCGCAAAAGCTCTTGATTTCGTCAGTGCTTGAACCAATTTTTCTTTTCGTTTTTTCTTTTTCGAAATTGTCTAGGGGTAAGGTTTTTACAAAATTTTAAACACATCTTTATGTCGATATTATACAACTATTAACCAAGCTTCAATTTGATCGAGTCTATATTTTTTGAGTTATCGAGGAAATAATATTCCATAACTCTGAAACCGTTGGACCGATTAAGCCCGTAAAAGAACTTAACTCTCCCATTGGGATACGCAACATACCCTGAAAATTGCAAGTCCCTATCTCCATTCGTTCGAAAGTTATCGAGGCAACGGTCCTCCATCCATCTACTGAACTCACACAAGGGTGCTCGAATCTCCAACAATATATATCCAATCGTATTCAAAATTAGAACTTGGTAGTAGAGTTAGGTTCTGAAGACTGTCGCAAAATTTCAGCGATGTCGGACGAATAGTTACTGATATATAGAATGTTTTTCAATAATTTTCAATGACTCTCACGAAATTTTGCAAAAATTTTTGCGTTGGTATTCTACAACTAATAACCATTTTTGAATGTAATGGGTTTTGTATTTTTTGAGTTATTGAGGAAATAACAACCAAATTTCAGATGGGTATAACTCCAAAACCGTTTGGTCCATTATGCCTATAAAAGAACTCAAATATCGCATTCAGGTGCACAACCGAACCTAAAAATTGCAAATTGCTATCTCTGTCCGTTCTCAGGTTATCAACACAAATAATATTTTTTAATAATTTTTTAAAAATTTTCTAGTGGTACGATTCTATCAAAATTTCACATACGTGCTCAGAAATGTTGTTTATGGATTACCAAGATCCCGTGCATCTTTTACATACAATGAAATACGTCCAAAATCATACAGGGTTGTTCAAAATCCTAGGCTTTTCCGGGACATAATGAAACGACAAAACATTCGTTTTTTCCAATGGGTTGACCTGTTATTGTAATACGGTTCAAATGGGAGGCAATAATGATACAAATGAAGTTTTGATAAAATTATTTATTCTTCACAGCCACTCCGATCAAATTGTAGCAAAAATATGCATAAAGTTTAATGAGATGTATCCTGACTTAAAACAAACTCTGTATATATGATGTATTATTTAAGGGTTAAATCTCTCTACTTAAAAAATACATAAGCATTAATTTTCTCCTCAAAATACACATTATATCATCATCGAAATAACACAATCATTTTAGCAATAACAATTTAATACACGCAACAACACAAATATATCAATAAATTACAAAAAAAATAGTGCATTCGATAACATTGAGCTCAACGTAAATCTATTTTCAGATTCAACAATTCGTTTCAAGATAACTTTTTCACCATTTATCGTCACGTGATCTGAGGAGGAGCATCCGTTGGTATGACCAGGCCAGCTATACAGGCGGTCATAAAACATACCATAGCGCCTCCAGCCGCAGCACGGAAGACCAGCCGCGTGATCACCGGTCTCTTCTCGGGTACCAAAGCACTCAAACCTGAGATCATGATACCTATAGATCCTGGATTTGCGAAACCGCAAATGGCGAAGGTTGCTATAGTTTTCGATTTTGGCTGTGGATAAAACAGAAAAAGCCTTAGAAGAATGTGCGACATGGTCTTGAAACACGAATTCAAGACTGTCCAGTGTATGTCAGCATAAATCTCAACCTATTTTGTTTTTCAAATTGCCGAAGGATTTTCGACCAATTGCTCAAAGGACATTTCGATATTCAGGGAAGATGTTCCGGTAAAAATGATAGCTTACCAGTAAATTCATCGTTCCCATACGTTGAAAGGCAACGAATTCGTTGACAGTAGTTTTGAGGGCTATAAGTTCACCCACTTTACTGCAGTCCTGGGAAGGAACTCCCATTACAAAAGCAACTGGGACGAACAGATCCCCCACGAAGAGGGTTAGAGACCACTCATCATTAGGGTTAGTATAACCTGGAATGCAAAAAGGTATGAATATATGACAGATTCAAAGTTATGAGAAGCTCATAATATTAGCTCAGAGACCCAGTAAACATAAATTAAGGAGCTACCCTTCCTGTAACTCCCAGAAACAGGACGTGAATCTGTAACCCAGGCAATATGCAGACCTCCCAAAGGCAATATCGCTGAGAGATCCCAAGAGCTCTATATCAACTCCAAATGTCTGCCACAAGTGTTTATCGTGAATGTACTAAATCAAAAGTGGACTATCATAATTATATTAAGTTTACAGAGGTATTTCTCTTCGATATACCCACAATAAATTAGAGTACATTACCTACTAAATTTCCCATCCAGGCAAGGATCCCATTTAGGAAATATACGAACGAAAGACATGCTATAATCCCTGAAATGATACCAAGTACCATTTTGACAGCATCTGAAGCTCCCGTTATTGCCGCATCCAAGACTGACGCAAAAGGCCTACAAAAATTCACCATGTCATTTGAATTTCAAGTAATCACCAGTAAAATCACCTAGCCTCAAGAGATTAGGTGAAAGTAATGAGGAGACTTATCGAATTCAGACTAAAAATTACTTTTGGAAAGTAACTAAGTCAACCTGGTTTCTTCTGGTTGCTTACATTTCAGTCAGATGCACGTTTTCCTGAGTTATTTCTGGTGTTTCAGTTTCTGGATACATCAGGTTACTGAAGACAAGTGCAGATGGTGCTGACATCACGCTTGCAGTGATTAGTGTAGCTGCATTGGCACCAAATGATATATAAGCAGCCAAGACAGTCCCTGAAAAATAAAACTCGATTAACATCCTATCTTATTACTAACAAATTCAAATTAATACATTTCTGATGTATACCACCTGAAAATTGCACTCTTGTAGTGGTGTGGGAGCTTAAGTAAGGTAAGTCTTGAAGTGATATCGACGGAAATCTAGGTTCCTGACAGGGACATCGAAGTCGATAAGATCCAAGATGAGCAGTGAAACTAAGATCAATCCACTGCCTATATCTGGCTGTATAGCATCCTGGCCAAGGGCTCGCGGCCAATGGTGGGGGTTTTGGGTTAACCACCTGAGCCGAGTGTTAGAAGGACACCGTGAATTCTTTCTCCAATACAAGGTGGAACAGCATTTGCCAACGTCTGCATGGCTAGTGGGAAGACTAGTGCCGAATATGCGCAATCCGGATACCAGAGGACCTCTGGTTTTTACAGTGACCTCCAGGATCATGCGGGAATCATGCGGGTGACTATTCTTTGCCTTGCTTCTCGTGAAACTCACATGGACCAAACCACTTTACATGAAGGGCTGAGCTCCAGCCCGAATATGCCAGAAAAGGGGGATGGAAAAGCCTCGATCAGCCGATGGGACAGGGTGCAAGTACTGACTCAAGCCTGAGGAGTCAATGACCTGAAAGAAATTACTCTAAAAAGTGTCGGGATGTCTCAGGGGCTACCAGAAAAAGGATGAAATTCATCATTAAGAAGGTAATAGCACCAGAGGAAGCCAGGAAAGAGGTTTCCAATTGGTTCCATTGGATCAATGCCTACCATACTAAAAGGCCAATAGAAACAGGTCATAGGCCAGTAATGTAAAAAAGAGGCCCCTGAAAAGGAACCTCAAGGGGGCGCATTATAACAGATAGCACCATCCCATACCAGCTGCTGCAGCTGCCACGAGCTGAGGTTCCGATAATGGTGGGACTGCTCACAGGGAACTGTCGGTACAAATACTAATTGTATCATATGGGCAAGTCAGCTAGTCAGCAGACCGACATGCAGGCTCTGAGGATCGGAAGAGGAAACAGACGAACATATAGTCTGCAAATGTCCAGAGCTGGCCAGCCTAAGAATTTTACACATGGGTGAGCCTGTTCTGAATCCTCACGACGTAATATCTAAGGCTCCTAAGGACGTCATCAGGTATGTTAAGAGCATCGACAATATCCTTTAGGATTGGACAAGTAGGGTTATATACCAAAAGTTCCAACATTGAAGCCTCCAGGAGTCTGTGGTCGAATTTCACAACAGGATATCCTTCACCGTTGCTTGGGGGAAATCAGGGTGATACGACATAATAACCACGAGGTGTGGTGAGGAAAAAAATTGAAAAACCTTACCTGAAGTGGTTGCAAAACCACAAGTCATGATGTTGTGTATTTCTGAGTCGGTCAAACGTTGTAGGAAAGGTTTGAGCAGCAGTGGAGCTTCCGTCTGAAATTATACGGTGATTGTAATCGTTTTTAAGCAAGTAAGGTTCCTACTCACCATTCCTAAGAATATGTTGGCAGCGCTGTTCACACTTTCGCATATTGACGTCCCAAGCCAAAATTTCAAGAATTTCCCTAAAGTTGAAACAAATGTCTGCATCACTCCGTAGTAGTAGAGTATGTTGATGCAAAAACCGAGGAAGTATATGGTGCAGAGACTCTGGAAGATTTAATGTCACAGTTAACAGATGCAACTGAACTTGGTTCAGTATCAGTTAAGTTTCAAAACACCAATAGGGATGAAAGATGTTGAATTATGAACTATCCTCTTCGTCAAATCGATAGAAAAATAGGTTTCATGATCTTAAAGCTTGCTTACCTTGAAAGCAAACACCCCTTGCTTATAAACAAGATCATCACCATAAACAAAAGCAGCTCCTTCCACAGCATACCCAAGGAACGTAGTGACCTTGTTTCCCAAACAGTTGAATAGTTCTTCACCTGGTTTGAATTTTATGATCAAGAGGGCTAACGAGAATTGTAGAACCATGCCATTGACGATAGTTTTCCAGTTGATCTGCGAAATAATTTTGTGATTTGTATTTAGTATCACTAGAAATACGACTTCTGATGTTCGGTAGCTCTTAGGATAATTGTACTTATGTTGCACTTACTTGAGATTTGAACGGACAGATTATATATCCGAAGAGAAGAAATACTGCCAGTCCCAATAAAGAAACCAGTCTGTATCGATCATTTTCGGTGTCTATGATCAGGAATATTATGAAACCACCAAAGAATGCAATGTAGAATACCCATAATGAATACCTGAAAAAAAATATGTTTAAGAAAAAAAAATTGATCTGGAACAATTAATATAAAAGGTTGGGATAAATTATGGAACTAAGTTCTTCAGGTTTCACCGGGAATGTTACAATATATATTGTATATTGTTGTAGGGGGCACCAGAGCTGTCGATGTCACCACCATCTACAGCTCGCCTTCCAGTTCCAGAGTTCTGATGAACTACAGTATCTGGGATGGCTTCAAGGAGGCTACGTCTTCGCTCCTGCAGATTTTTTGCCCAAAGCATTCCTTGCGTTGGTTTGAGATGGGGAGGTATTTATCCTCATCCCCACAGAATCTGCACTCGTCAGTTTCTGCTAGCCTTGATCTCATCATTTCCTTCCCAAGAAAGCAGTGCCCTGTGAGGAAACCAGTGAGGAGGTGCAGCGTGTTTTTACTGAGATCCATATACTTCTTGGATTTGACAGCGTCTGTCAAAGTTACGGAGGAAATTTTTGGAGTGATACATTTCTGGGAGAGATTTTCAGATTATACTCCCTTTCAGATTCTTCTTTCATCTGAAATTAACATTTGTAGGTGTATCTACCTATGCCACAGTAGGGTTCTGGGCCAATGAAAGGGATTAGTTCTCCTTTCTTGGCAAGTGTGTTGACCTCCTCATTTCATTTAATTCCCGAGTGACCTGGAACCCAGACCTAGGAGACGCTGTTGTTCTTGCCTTCTTCATTTAGTTTTCTTCGGCACTCCCACCATATTAGCTTATACTTGATAACATGGAAGCTCAGAGCTTTAATAGCAACTTGACTGACAGAATGGATAGCTATATCACACCTCTGATAGTTTCATTTTAGGTTAATTCCCATGCATCTTTCGATTGCAAGTATTTCTGCCTGAAAGACGCTCGGATAGGAGCCTAGCGATAGCGATCATTTGGAGCCTGCCCCATATTGTCCAGCGCCAGCTCCTATATTGGTTTTTGAATCGTCTGTGTACCATTATTATTATTATTTAAATTAACAAGAGTAGAGGTATTTACACCTATAAACTCAAAAGAAAAAATTGATATGTGTACAAAACCATCACATATGAGAAAAACCGCAACAAAAGTAAAACGAGAAAAGAGTATTAAATAAAGTGCATGCGTATGATCAATGAGAGCTGCACCATCCATCGAACCCATTTTTAAAACTATTGGTAGAGCTGCTCCCGACCACGTCAGAGGGCAGGCTGTTCCAGGTGCAGAAAACTCTGTTACTGAGAAAGCACTGAGTCCTGAAATTTTCCTTCCTCAACTTGTAATTATGTCCACGGAGATGATTCGTGTTTCTTGTAAAGATGGCTTCAAGCTGAGGACCAAACATTCCATGCAAGGCCTTATAAGTGAAGATCATGTCGCCTCTGGCCCGTCTGCTGTTGAAGGTGGATAGATTCAGCAAACGTAAGCGTGTGGGATAATCAGGACGAACTGTACCGTAAGGGATCCTAGTGTTCCACCTCTGAATTGACTCGAGAGCATCAATATCTCCTCTAGGGGCAGTCCACCAGGCTGGACCCGCATACTCCATGATTGGACGGATGTAGGTCTCGTATAGAAGTTTACATGTAGTCGGATCGGATTTGCTGAAGTTTTTCTGCAACAGGTAGGTCATCTGACCTGATTCTGATCTGATCTCATTTAATGGCATTGTTTTAGGTGGTGGATTCCCTATCCCAGTCTTTTTTCCTACCTAGCATCGCAGTGAAGTTCTTTTCGATGCTTACTTTCTTAATAATTTCGTCACTAGGAAGATTGGCTGATGAAATGTACCTTGTAAGAGAGTACCAGGCTTTCTGGATTTTAATACTCATTACCTGTTCCTTTCCTAGATATTCTGAGAATGGTTTCATGGGCCATTTTGTCTATCACTAGATGAAGGGGTGTGAGATTTGTGACAATCTCAAGTGCCCTGGTAGGGCAGGTTGCCATAGTTTGTCAAGGGTTTTCCTCGTACTATTCTGGTTTATCTTTGTATATCAGACTACTGCTGCAACTGTTACTAACCTCCATTTCTTGTTGATTATGAATTCGTTATCAAACTCCAATCTGCCCCTTCGTAAACATGATAACTTTCGAAAGATGGAATCAATCCGCCCAATGGTTTGGGAGATATATCCATTTGAAATTTCATTTCCTCAATAATTCCAAAACTACATAAATGTCATCGAGTTGAAAATTGGTATTTAGGTGTAGAGTTACGATTTCAAGCTTTTCATCATCAAATATTATCTTTTACGGAGGAAAGCGAAAAATTTCGAAGCATTTTAGTGTTCATTTTGTTCAAAGAAAAACCTATCTGGAGAAATGAAAACATACTTAGTGTTCTGACAACCAGTTACAAGGGGGTCCCATAAATGTTCCTTAATATGGGGCACCAATTTAGGTCCTAGAAGGTAGTTATAGCTCAAACTAAAAGCTATTAGACCATATAATACGATCAGGAAACCGTATCCACTGCAGAATGTTTCGTTTATATTTGTATCTAAAAAAAAAGAAGACAGATTGTAAATTCTAATATTTTCCACGGCTGATTCTCAGTTTCACCCTGTATGATTTTTAATCCAAACGAAAAAAAATCAGCTAAGGGAAAAAGCACTTCAATGCAGAAATTTGGTTTTCCCAATATCTCGAAAAATAGTGATCTGATCGAAATTATGAAAACAAATTCTGCATCTTAGAAACAATCCATCAGATATCGCTGTAATTTTGCAAGAGCCTTCAAAAGCATATTTTAGAGCCTAGTTCTAGATTTAAACTCGATCGGATATATATTGTTGGAAATATTGGAAACATATTATTTTCTTCCTTCTGTCTAGCAGTCTTGGGCAAGTTCAGTACCTGGATGGGGCACCGCTCTAGCTACTAATTTGAACAAGCGTGCCAAAGCAAAAGCCCTCTCGTCAGTGTTTTTCCAGTTCGTGGCGCGCTTGTTCCTCGGAAAAGAGTGCTTCAATTTGCCCAAATGTCTGTAATTTTCGAATTCTTGGCTGAAAATGATCTCAAACGATTTGGTTCTATCCGGCCAGCCGTTAACACGATAACTCTCGAATTGACTGAGCTAGACAGTTGAAATTTTCAGAGTAGGTTTGGGAGATGAATATCTTCGTTAAGATCGTTATTGGACAATTTTTTTTTAAGATGCAGTAATAAGATGCATCATAAGAATTCATTGATCATTCTCAACTCTAACAAACTAACACTTTCGGAGATTTGATTTTTCAAACTTTCAATGATTAATCGTAATTTTATGATTTCATCGAATGCTCTAATTATAATTTGATGATTTTTGTAAATCCAACATATGAGGTGAGACCTACGCTTTGAATTTAATTTTTACGATGCAGTTCTATCATAACAATCCATTGATATCATTCCCAACTCTTAAGGTGGGCTTCACAAAGCATTGAGAGCTCTTAAATGCCAAATCAGTGGGATCCTATGTCAATTTCCAGTTCATTTTTGATGCAACCAACGAATTAAATCCACAATTAAGCTAATCGAGGCTTCAGGAAACCCACCAAGAGAAAACAATACTTTCGGAGATATGATTTGTCAAAGTTAGAATAATTACTCGCTAGTAGTTTGACAAGAGCGCCAAAGCCCCTGTCCAAAGAGCTTTCCCACTCTTTTTTGGCGCTCTTGTTCCTCGGACCTGAGTGCCTTAAGATGCAGTTTCATCATAAGAATCCATTGATATCATTTTCATCTATAACAAGCTATAATACTTTCGGAGATATGATTTTTCAAAATTTCAATAATACATCGTAGTTCTATGTATTCACAGAATGTGAACACAGAATCTGTCTGTGTTCACTGTTCATAAATGTCATAAATGTCTGTTGGAAAACAAGTTTACGATTCTTGAATTTGTGAACATATACAATACTGTTTTGAAACCCAAAATAATATTGACTGGTTGCATATTGAATGATTTATGTATAAATTCGGGATGATGCTTCAGAAGATTTAGAATTTGATCATTATAATGATGTAGTTTATGAAGGCAATAGAAAAGAACAACATAATGGAGTCATCAATCACTGAGGTAAATATTACCTTTTAGTTCCTTAAGTATTGAGACATGTTCCTATATACAGTATTTTCATAATGTTGCTAGCAAAAAAATGCTGAAATATGGATCTACATTTGTATATCAAATATTTTTTCTTGAGTTAAGGTTCATAATACAGAATTTATGTGTTGGAGGTATGAACTATTAAATTAAGAAAAGATAATAATTTGTTCGTCAGCCTCTGTCTTCTCAAATATCACGAATAAATGGACAATCTGCTATGATTGTCCCCAGCCTTGCTCTAGACATTTCTATGATACTTTCCATATCATTTTAAATAATAATTTTTGAAGTATTAAAGCTTGGTCATTTAACCTTGTTAAATAAACTATTATTTGAATTGAATTTCCTTTATGATGCAGTTCTATCATAAGAATCTATTGATATAATTCCCAACTGTGAGAAAACAATACTTCGGAGATATGATTTGTCAAAGTATGAACAAGAGCGCCAAAGCTCCTGTCCACAGGGCTTGAACCAATATTCTTTAAATTTAATGAGAGGTAAAACGACTTACTTAATACAAATATTTGGAAATATGTGGCCCATACAAAATAAGCTAGAAGCACAAGCAGGACCACCGACTTGAAAATAGAGTTGCTATTTCTTTCGTAAAAATTTTGCGACCCTTGTTCTTCCTTATCCAGAAGATCGATGCTTGAATCGCTGTTTATTGAATTGTAGTTTGGAGATTTGAACACCTGCAAAAAACACTCATTAGCAAATATCAATATTTATCAAGAGAAGCAGCAATCATCTCTCAATAAATTTTCTTCAATAACCGATTTTGATGAAATTTTGTGTGTTGGAAGAAAAAATCTTCTCAAGAACTATGAGCTTTAGCAAGATTTCATGAAGAATATTTTCATTTTGGAATTACCCAAAACAAAAGAAAAAAACTCATTCATCCTGAAAAACTATAATGTTTCGAAAAATTATTTAAATGTGAAAGTTAAAGTAAAAGTTAAGTTAAACGTGGTATAAAATCTTTGAGTAATCAGTTTTATGACATAAACTTAATTATTATTGACTTACATTCAAAGCTTCGGTGGATTTCTCAATCGTTTCGTTTTTTTCCGGCTCCATTTCCAAAATTTTCCTCTCGTTCAGCTCCATGCCGCAGTTGTTCACACTTTTATCATATCGTTATCTTCACGCTTTCTACAACAGAAAGTTAACAATGACTGCAGGTTTCGCAAAACACGTGAATGTTGAAAACAACAGTATTGACATAACTCATTCGTTAACGACATTTTTATTGGAGCGATAAATCAGTAAATCCATTGTTTACGGCGGAAAATATCGTTTTGATAAGCTTGTACGTTGAATTTGAAAATTTCAGGCAGTAGTTACGAAGAATAAACAGAAGCTTTTGCGCGTATGTTATCTTGTCCATTCTCCTTTATTGGTTACTCTTAATCGAATTCACCATGGTAAATTCGATTAAGATTGTCCAATACAGGAGGATGGACAATAGAACATACGCGCAAAAGCGTCAGTGCTTGAATACATTTTTTTTTCAATAATTTTTTTAAAATTTTCTATTGCTACGATCCTCACGAAATTTTGCAAGAATTTTCGCGTTGACATTCTGCAACCAATAACCATATTTGAATGGGATCAGATTTGTATTTTTTGAGTTATTGAGGAAATAACAACCAAATTTCAGATTGATTTAACTCCAAAACCATTTGGCCGATTATGCTTGTTAACGAACTTAAATGTCGCATTCAGATGCGCAATCTATCCTGAAAACTGCAAGTCGCTATTTCTTTCCGTTCTCAAGGAATCATGAGATACATAATATTTTTTCGTAATTTTTTAAAAAAATTTTAGAGGTACGGTCTTCACAAAATTTTACACACGTCTTCATGTCGATATTCTACAACTAGTTACCGAGCTTCAATTCAATCGAGTCTATAATTTTTGAGTTATCTAGGAAATAATATTCCAGAGTATAACTCCGAAACCGTTCGGCCGATTATGGCCAACAGCGAACTTAACTCTCCAATTCAGATGTGCAACTTATCCTGAAAATTGCAAGTCCCTATCTCCTTCCGTTCGAGAGTTATCGAGGCAACGGTCACACATCCAGATACTGAATTCACACAAGGCTGCTCGAATCTCCAACAATATAGATCCGATCATGTTCAAACCTTAGACTTAAACTTGGAACTTGGTAGTATAGTTAGGTTCTGAAGGCTCTCGCAAAATTTCAGCGATGTCGGTCGAATAGTTTCTGATATATAGAATTTTTTTCAATAATTTTCTATGATTTCTTAAAATTTTCTATTGATACGATCCTCACCAAATTTTGCAAGAATTTTAGCGTTGCCATTATACAACTAACAAACCATGTTTGAATTGGATCGGTTCTGTATTTTTCGAGTTATTGAGGAAATAACAACCAAATTTCAGATGGGTATAACTCCAAAACCATTTCGCCGATTATGGCTAGAAACGAACTCAAATGGCGCATTCAGATTCTCAACCTAACCAGAAAATTTCAAGTCACTATCTCTTTCCTTTCTTAGGTTATCCTGACATGAATAATATTTTTTAATAATTTTTTTAAAATTTTCTAGCGATACGATTCTCACAAAATTTCACAAACGTCCTAAGGCTTAAATTCTGCAACTACTCACCAAGTTTCAATTCGATTGGATTAGTATTGATTGTAGACAAAATTATTACTCGCAAACCATTGGGCCGATTATGCCCATTAACGAACTTGTCCGTCGTATTGGGATGCACCACCTACCCTGAAAATTTCAAGTCGTTGTTTCTTTCCGTTCTCAAGTTATCGTGGCAACGGCCGGCCGGATATAATCAAATTTGACCTCGAATTCTTGATAAGGGAGTCGAACTAAATCGTTTGAGACCATTTTCGGCGAAAAATTCGAAAATTACAGACATTTGGGCAAAAATATAACGTGATGTTCCACAGAACATACGCGCAAAAAATTGTTTTTATAACTACTACAAATTTTATCCTTTATTGTCAGTCGTTGCGGATGGAACGCTGGGAGGATCATCTCAGGGTAATACCCAACATATCAAGGGGGTTGAAATGAATGTTTTCCAAAAATCCAATAAAATACTTATCGAAATATATATCGTTATAAATTTTTAGATTAAATATTACCATAGTAGAATTTATATCAACTCGATTAGAGATGATTGTTGACTTATTTGTTCATTAAAAACATTGAACTTGGGATTATGAAAGAGATAAATGGAATAATGCATTCCACTGAAATATTCTGTGAATCTGATCTGATCATCAATATGATGATTCAAGTCAGTGCTTGAACCAATTGTTATTGATGATTGATCAGATCAGATTGGTAAATTCGATTAAGAGTGTCCGATACAGGAGAATGGACAATAGAACATACGAGCAAAAGCTCCTGAATTCACGTCAGTGCTTGAAACAATTTTTGTTTTCGTAATTCTTTTAAAATTTTCTAGGGGTACGGTTCTACAAAATTTCATCCACGTCTTTATGACGATATTCTACAACTAGTTACCAAGCTTCAATTCGATCGAATCTATATTTTTAGACTTATCGAGGAAATAATATTCCAGGTGGGTATAACTTCGGAACCGTTGAACTGATTATGCTCAAAAACGAACTTAACCCTCCCACTCGGATGCGCAACCTGCCCTGAAAATTGCAAGTCCCTATCTCCTTTCGTTTGAAAGTTATAGAGGCAACGGTCACCCATCTATCTACTGAACTCACACAAGGCTGCTTGGATCTCCAACAATATAGATCCGATCCGATCGTGTTCAAACTTGGAACTTGGCAGAAGAGTTAGGTTCTGAAGGTTCTCGTGAAATTTCAGCGATGTCGGACGAATAGTTTATGATATATAGCATTTTTTTCAATGATTTTTTTTTAATTATCTAGTGATACGATCCTCAAGAAATTTCGCAAGAATTTTCGCGTTGGCATTCTACAACTGATAACCATGTTTGAATTGGATCGGTTTTGTAATTTGTCTTGTTATTGAGGAAATAATAACCAAATTTCAGATAGTTGTAACTCCAAAACCGTTTGGCGGATTATGCCTATAAACATACTCAAATGTCGCATTCAGATGCACAACCTAACCTGAAAATTTCAAGTCGCTATCTCTATCCGTTTTCAGGTTATCGTGACATAAATAATATTGTTCTATAATTTTTTAAAAATTTTCTAGTGATACGATTCTTACAAAATTTCACAAACGTACTAAGGTTTATATTCTACAACTATTCACCAAGTTTCAATTCGATTCGATCTGTATTGGTTGAAAACATAATTATTATTATTATTATTAACGAACTTACGCCGGACGCAATCAAATTTCTCCTCGAATTCTGCATCAGGTAGTTGAACTCAAGCGTTTGAGACCATTTTCGGCAAAAAATTCGAATAGACATTTGGGCAAAATGATAACGCGATGTTCCCCAGAACATACGCACAATAATCATCGTTTCCAATTAAACATCTTTATGAGGAGATAATGCGAAAGGAAAATAATTACATATTTCGATTTAGTACATTTCAGAACGTGAGCAATTATAAAATATGATAACTAAAAATACTCCAAATGTGATTTCCTTGAAATTGAACTTTAACCAGCGTATTGATATCTTTGAAGGTTTTTGTGATCTATATTATAAAGAGAGAAAAATTCAGAATCCGTATGAAGTACAAAATGTATATTATTTCCTCTTTCAGTGGAGAAAAAATTTTTGTTATTGATTTCAATTAATAATTAGAAAAAATATACAGGGTGAACCATTAAAGGAAAACAACTTCATTTTGATTTCACTCATCGACTGATCCTGTATACTTAATTTTTCTTTATTGTAATAATAATAATAATTTCATTCTACTGGTGATGAACATTAATCGTAGCCTGCATCCCAACTGCTCGATTCGAAGAATATATATATATATATAAACAGGGTGAGTCTTTGACCACTGCATTAATTTTAACCAAAGATTCCTCTCATCAAATGAAACACTTTTTTCATTTACCATTTTTCCAGATTCGGCTCAGGTAAAAAGTTACAAGCGTTTAAAGATTTCACAATGTGCTAATACACTCCCGCATATAAATTATCTATGACATTGTTGGCGGACGAGAATAAGGCATGGTAACGTGATTTACCGCTTGATTCGGGATTCCAACGCTCAGGGACGGATCCATAAAAGTAGTGAAATTTCTGGAGGTTTCCATTTTAAAACATTCAATGAAGAATATCTCGAAAACGGTGCGTTTTAGGAGAAATGATGAAGAATAATATAATGTTCTAAAACGATGGAATATTCTTGAAATGACTCAAGAAAAACTTTATATGCTTTCTTTATGCTAATTTCGTTTAGTTTTATGAATCCACGAGTCCATGACTAGAAAACCAGTAGAAGCAGAAAATAACTAATATTTGGAAAATATGTATCATAGTTATAGGAAACTTTAAACCAACATTCATTTTATTCGAAAAAAGGATGTCAAAGCTACAAAATAAAAACTGATTTTTTTTCAAAATTTCAACAGCCTGTATCTTTTTACCTGAGCTGAATTTGGAAAACTGTGAAATGAAAAAAGTGTTTCGTTTGATGAGAGGAATCTTTGGTTAAAATTAATTCAGTGGTCAAAGACTCACCCTGTATATATATATACTTACGCAGGGAGGCAGGGGTTTGTAATGCTTGGAATACCAACACTATCAACAAACCTTGGAAATTGCATTAAGGATATTAAGAAGTGAAGACCAGCAGATCAGAGAGCTCTGGAGAAGCTCAGTATAACTGGCATATCCATCGATCATGAGCTAGCAGGAACACCTATCACGCCAACAGACCAAAGAAGAGTTGGCAGAGAGATAAGACAGGCACAACTGAAGACTACTCGAAGATCACATGAGTAAACACCTGCACTCCATATATTTCAGGAGTTCCAAAGAGCAGGACCTGCCGGAAGAACTATCCTTCGCCCTTTTGAAGTCAGCTGGGCTCAAGTCAGAAACGGAGGGATTTATCATGACCTGTCATGATGGGGTGATAAATACCAGATGGTATGAAAAGAACATCATGAAAGTGGGCAACCCAACAACGTGCAGGGCATGCCACAGCCAGCAGGAAACTGTTATGCATATTCTGTCTGCTTGCAGAGTCCATGCTCCAACAGGATATGTGGAAAGACACAATGTAGCACTCCGAATTCTCTACTTCCATCAGAAGAAGAAGCAGAACCTCTCAGGGCGAGCCTATAAAAGGTTTTTTAAAAAAATAATAATAACAACAAAAGTAACATAATATTAAGACAAACAGAAAAAATACTTTTTAAATAATCCTAAAACACAGGTGATATACGTCCTTTCCCATACATATCAGCGATCCTGTATTTCTCCTTTCCCTACTTCGGACAGTTTTCCATGGGTATGAGAATAAATAATAATAATAAATAATAGCCTTGAATCAAGGATACAACCATCATTTTTCGATAATTACGTGTTGAATTTGTTTAATTTGTGTTTATTATTTTCAAATGACATTCGTTCGACTTCCTGCAGCGGAAACAATTTTTTTTACTCCGACTGCTGAAAAGTCAATTAACTATGCGAACAAAGTAAGTATTTATGTCCGTTCGATGTACTAATGAAACCAAGGTAAATATTTATGTATTTATCCTTTTTAAATATTGCCCCAAACAGGCGTCGGCTCAGTTGAATTAAGAAAGAAATACAACAAAAAACAGTTAGTTATCAGCAAGTATAGTTGACTTCTGGACAGGGAAAAAATCAACAGTGGAAATGTTGGCGTGTATTAATTGGGGATACTAATTCTTAATGTAAAATTTATCCCCGGCAAAAGTTATTGAAATTCAGTAGATTCGGGGATATCCAATCTACGGAGTTGTAAGGGAAAATCAATGGAGTTTTCAATTTGATGAAGTCTTATGAGTTTATTAATTCGGGTGCAAAACCAGAAATTTCTTTTCTATTTTATAAAATTACAAAATTTAATTCAACCAGTAGAGAGTTATAGAGGGCGTTTTTAAATTGATGCAAAAAATTTAAGGAGGCACTACTTCAACGAAAATAAAGGGGAGAATTTGATATATTCTTTGGTTTTCCTCCCCTCCCATGTCCTTAAAATTTTTATTTTAATTAATGTCTTCTATATGAAACAATTTACTTAATCGAAATCTTTTGGCAGTTTTTTCAATTCCAAAATTCCATCATAAAACGGTGGACAAATCTACCCCTACTATAAAATATCAGAACTTTTTGAAGCTTCAATATTTTTCAAATTAAAATTGTTAGTTTGATTGCAAAATAATTATTCAAACTTTGACAAATAATATATCCGAAAGTATTGAGCAGATTGTAAAAACACTTAAAGAAGAAACAAAGGAGGATTCGAAAAGAATGGAGAAATAAGTGTAACAGAACTACCAAACCAAAGCATGAGGAAGATTTCAGGAAGACTCATGAATAAATAAGTAAAAGAATTTGACAAAGTAAAGAAGGAAGGATTGAAGTACAATTTGAGGAATACAATTATGATATAGACAGTAATGAGGTTAATGTTAAACTGGAACAAAATGAAATGTTAAATGTAATAATGACCAAGGAAGATACAGCATCTACAAAGATGTCGAATATGGAGAAGGAGATAATAATATTTAAAAGAGGTATACAAGGTGAAATTAAGCTCAATGAAGAGTATAGAGAAGCCAACATGAGAGAGAACATAATTAATATACAACATATGATCGAAAAAAATAATTATTGTAACAACAACAACAAGTATAATGAGAAGTATGGAGGAAGTTTATGAAACGAAAATTACAGACATTTGGGCAAATTGATAAGCACTCTGTTCCGAGGAACAAGAGCGCCAAAACAAGAGAAAGGTTAAATTTAAAGTAATAATTTCAAATTAATTAATTTTTAAATTTAAAATATTCATTTCTTAAATTAATAATTCGATAAAGAAACATTTTAATTTTGGAGAAGTTGATATGCCGTTACCATTTTACCCAAATGTCTGTAATTTTCGAATTGTTTGCAGTAAATGGTCTCAAATGATTAGGTTCGACTCACTGATGAATTTGAGGCCGAATTCGATTCTGTCCGGCCAGCCACCCGTTGCCACGATAACTCTCGAACGGAAAGAGATAACGACTTGCAATATATTTTGATATAACACTATTTCACTCGCAATTATTGATTTTCATCTGGATCATTTTTTCTAAGGGGTAAACATTTAGGGTGAAAATTGAAAAAAACTATCTCGGAATTTCATGAAGGTATTGGCATAGGGAGGAAGGATTGTTTTATAAAGGGGGATGAGAAGGAGTTTGAGAGGCCAGGAAGATATTGGAAAAAGACGCAATATTATGAGATTGTACAAAAAGTTAATAGAGAGTTTAAATTCAAAAATAAAATCAGAAGTTGTAGGTTTAAATTGAAAAAAAGAGGAAGTTTAAATTTAAAGAAATAATTTCGAATTAATTAATTTTTAAATTTAAAATAATCAGTTCTTAAATTAATAATTCGATAAAGAAACATTTTTATTTTGGAGAAGTTGATATGCCGTTACCATTTTGCCCAAATGTCTGTAATTTTCGATTTTTTTGCAGTAAATGGTCTCAAATGATTAGGTTCGACTCACTGACGAATTTGAGGCTGAATTCGATTCTGTCCGGCCAGCCGTCCGTTGCCACGATAACTCTCGAACGGAAAGAGATAACGACTTGCGATATATTTTGATATAACACTGCTTCACTCGCAATTCTTGATTTTCGTCCGGATAATTTTTCCTAAGGGGTAAATATTTGGGGTGGAAATTGCAAAAAACATATCTCGGGATCGTATTGGCCTAAAATTCGGAATATACATCAGATCTCCCAAGCCAAATCCAATTTTTTTTAGCCCAATATGTCACGGTTAGCATATCGAGAGTTATTAAGATCATGGAGGAGGAGACGTACATGGAAAAATATGAATATTTAGTTGAGGAAATGAGTAACGAACCTCAATGTGAAAATTGCATTTCGAAACAGGAAAAACAACAATTTCCTACGTAATATTAGTTGATAAGCCACTCACCTCAAGGATGCATTGCACATCGAACGACTACAAGCGAACTTTTTAAACTTGAACTATATTTCGTTTCGAATGTTCGATGACTCCGAAATTTTTCCTCCAGTTGTGATTCTTTTCGCCGAATTCGATTCGTGTAATGAATTTCCCGATAAACCGTGATAAGGAAAATCGATTATTCCAATATATACTTACGGGTAATAGAAACGAACACTATTCCGGATGTTGTGTTTAATACAAAGTGACAAAATTCAAACTGGTTTAATTTGAGTAGCGACCTGACGTAGCTGAGTGGCCTGATTGGGACATGTGTTCATTATCTTCGATACCTGATGATCAAATTTTGATGTACAGGTTCGGTGCAGCATCAGAACTTCTTGGGGTCGAGTTGTCAAGACAGCGCAAGAAAATATACTGTTATGAAAATTTGTTATAATTCACAGATTGGAGTATAAATTATAATAATTTAAAAATGTAATGCTTGTGGCTTTTACTTGATGCAAATCCATATTAACTCAATGAAAAATTATATACGATTTACACTTATTTATTCAATATTGTGACGCGTTTCGTCGACACAGCGACTAAATCAGACTACATCATACTAAATTCTTAACAAGTTATACCGCCGTATTCACAAAGCTTTCAATCTCCGTTAAGTTCTAACTGAGGTCCTCAGTTAAGCATAAATAAGAATCGCAACCTCAATTAACGTGAAAATTATCGTGAAACAAGCCTGTTTAACCACCGTTAAATACTTTAATTGAGGTTGCTATTCAGATTTGTCCTTAACTGAGGACTTCAGTTAGGACTTAACGGAGATTGAAACACTTAACAATGCTTAGTGAATACGGCGGATTATCTCCCTATACCTAGATGACAGGGACACAGAATCATTTAAAACTAATTACATGAGAAACTTATTTAAAACAAATTACATAATAGACTTATTTAAAACTAATTACATGAGATTTCACTGCTGGATTCTTTGTACACATTAACAATAATTCATTCCTAATGCTTTTATTTATAAATTGATTCTCTATTTGAATAGATTGAGTAACGGTGAAAAATTTAGATCTAATTGTTCATTAACTAAATTACCCGTATGTTTTTCCCTATTTATTTCGACCATTTCCCAGTAATTGAGTTGCGCACCTTTATTCAAATTGTGTAGAATTTTGAAATCCGGGTTATACTTATGTCCTTCTGCTAATAAATGATTCGAATACAAAAATAACAAAATCAATTCAAATTATTCGAATCATTTATTAGCAGAAGAACATAAGTTTAACCCGGATTTCAAAATTCTACACAATTTGAATAAAGGTGCGCAACTCAATTACTGGGAAATGGTCGAAATAAATAGGGAAAAACATACGGGTAATTTAGTTAATGAACAATTAGATCTAAATTTTTCACCGTTACTCAATCTATTCAAATAGAGAATCAATTTATAAATAAAAGCATTAGGAATGAATTATTGTTAATGTGTACAAAGAATGCAGCAGTGAAATCTCATGTAATTAGTTTTAAATAAGTGTATTATGTAATTTGTTTTAAATAAGTTTCTCATGTAATTAGTTTTAAATGATTCTGTGTCCATGTCATCTAGGTATAGGCAGATAATAACTTGTTGAGAATTTAGTATGATGTAGTCTGATGAAGTCGCTGTGTCGACGAAACGCGTCACAATATTGAATAAATAAGTGTAAATCGTATATAATCTTTCATTGAGTATAATAATTTATTCATCGGAACAGAGTGCTTATCAATTTGCCCAAAAGTCTGTAATTTTCGAATTTTTTTATGAAAATGCTCTTAAACGATTTGATTCGACACACCGATCAAGAATCCGTGGTCGAAATCAATTCTGTCTGCACGATCACTCTCGAACGAAAGGAGTTGGAGGATTGAAATTTGCAGGTTAGGTTTGGAGCGTAAATATCTCGGTCGAGTTTGTTAACAGGCGAAATCCATTAAGCGGTTTCGGAGTTATGGCCGTTTTTAGTCAAAATATTTTTTATGAATATTTCCGGAACCGATCACTCGATCTATCTGAAATTTTGAATCAAATTGTAGAAACATGACCTTCATATACGTGCGAAGTTTTGTATTGATCGGGTTGCCGTAAACTGCAAAAAAAAATTTTCACATTTTTTAATTTTTTTTCTACAATAACACTCGAATAGAATGGGCAGTTGAAATTTTCAGAGTAAGTTTGGGAGATAAATATCTCATTTAAGTTCATTATTGGGCAAAATAGGCCTGATGGTTTCGGAGTAGGTAACGAAAAAAATTTTTTTTTTACACTACAAATTTCAAATTAATTTTTTTTAAGATGCAGTTTCACCATAAAAATCCATTGATGTCATTTTCAACTCTAACAAGCTAATACTTTCAGAGATATGATTTTTCAAAATTTCAATAATAAATCATACCTACCTACTTCTATATTATGTTTCCACAGAATGCTATAATTATTATATCTATGAATTATTATATGATCTGTGTTTATACTCGTACCTGTCATCTTACTTTCCTACAAGAGAGGGTCATAATATATTCATTTCAGCTATCGTAGAATTATGAGGTTTATAATATGATATACTTTTGGTGATATTTTAATGCCTGTGGATAATCCATATGATGATGGAAATACATACCTTGGTAAGTTTATCAGAATGGGTTTAGAATAGCTCGATTGAAAACAAAACTCAAATATTGGCTAAGTTTCAATTGTTATTCTATAATTTTCAGAGTGGATTTGAGCAATGAATATCTCGGGTAAGTTCGTGGTTTTTAGCGCTCTTTTTGAATTCAATTTCTTTCATGATGCCGTTCTATCATAAGAATCTATTGATATGTTTCCCAACTCTGAGAAACGAATAATTTCGGAGATATGATTTGTTAAAGATTGAATAAGAGCGCCAAAGCTCCTGCCACAGGACATTCCCCCTTTTTGTCTCAAATTATATTTAAATCTTTTCGAAAATCAACTGACAATTCAATTTATATATTTTATAACTAACAAACGAATGTTTTATGTTTCAATGGAGCTTTTAAAAATGCTATCACACACACTCTATTTAAATTTACATAAAAAACCTATCAAAAGAATAATTTCAAAGCATATCAACTTTTCCAAAATTAAAATGTTTCTTTATCAAATGGTTAATTTAGGAAATGAATATTTTAAAATTTAAAATTATTATTTTAAATTTAGCCTCTTTTTATTGGTATTTTCTTGTTCCTCGTAACAGAGTGCTTATCAATGAGTAACATCCATATATTCATATAACATTTATAATATTATGCTATATTATACATATTTTCATGCTGCCCTCAAAATGGTGGATGCGCTAAATAAAGCTATTTAGTTTGTGACTCCAATAATCTGTAATAATAGCATTTGATTTATTGGATAATATACGCATCAAATTGTACTGAGAATGATTGAAATCGACCCCAAATTCGAAATGACATAAAAACCTTTTCAATTAAACAAATTTATTACATATTATATAATATAAATTTTACATTTTCAAAATATCTGAGGATGTATCGAAAATATAAAAAGGAAGACGAAAATAGAATACTTTAACTAGTTAGGAGTATAAATATCTACAATAAACTTAACTAACAAAATAAACTTATGTAACACACCGACTGAAAAAAACATGAAATTATTTACAGGGTAGAATTTTTTACAGGAAGAAAATATGGTTGTTGAGTAAACGTTTGACGATATGCAACAATACTTAATCTAAGTACATTTATGATGAAGATATTCGAGATAAACTTATAGATGTATGGTGAATTAACAAGTAATAAGTACAAAAATGAAACGAAATTAGATGTTAAATATATTGACATTCGAGTATATCAAGGACAGGACAGAATAAAAACAGTTGCTGTTTGAAATTATTAAAATAAGTATTCAGTTAGAGGTAATGCTAGTACGGGGTATTCGATTTAGAGGCTTAATTTTGGATAACCCCCTATTTTGGCCGCTGTCATTTTGACAGTTCATCCTTTGAAAGTAGCCGAGATGGCCATTGGGCTTATATTGTTTTTCATTATTAATGGCAAACATCCGTCTATCAAGTGGAAGAAAAATTCAATTAAACTCCACAAAAAAAATCGTTTTTCTATCAATCAAAATTGAGCCTATAACTGGAAAACCCTTAACATAGAATGTACTACTAGAGTGACATTTTCTCTATGGTTCCTATGACTCATTATACTTTTTATTTTATCATAGATGATATGTTTATTTATTCATCGAAGAGACTATTTATTATTTACTAAAATACAGGTTCGGATAAAGTATGGAACCAAGTAAATATCTTTGAAACTCAAAGAATTTTATTTATAAAATTCGTGCAGACTAGTACAATAACACATAATGCATCTGATGCCATATTTTTGTTGCTACTGTACTCCCGGTTTAACCGGAAATACCCTCAATTTTTCAAATTTAAATGGGACACCCTGTACATGTTTGTAGATTTTGAAAGAACTTGTTATTTGGAATTCGTACATACTAGGTTTAGTGAAAATAATTTATAAAAGCGAAAACTAAATCTTTTGAAGTTAAAGAATAGGTAGATTTATTTACTTTAGACTAATAAGAATAATAATTTAAACGAAATCATTTCAAATATTCGAAATGCCCACCGTTCACCTCCTGATATTACAATGCAAGTAATTTATTTCTGGTTTTTACAAAATATTTCCTGTAAACTCAGTATGTACAAATTCGGAATAACAAGATCTTTCTGAACCTGAAAAAATATACAGGGTGTTTCATTTAAATTATAAAAGTCTAGGGTATCTCCGGTGAAACCGGAAGTATAGTAATAATGAGAATTATGGTTTCATATGCCTTGTGGATCATTGTACTTGTCTGCGAAGTTTCTCAAATATCTCCTTTTCGTTTTGAAGATATTTACTTGGTTCCATACTTCATCCCAACCATAAGAATCCCCTGGATTTCTGTGAGTGTTACTAAAATAAATAAGCTGCAATTTAAGTAACGTCAAAGTCCTAAAATTTCTAAATACTTAAAACAGTCTTGCATTCCCTATAAATTGGGGGAAAAAACGAACAATCCTGGATGAAAAATTGCTTGATGCTCGACCATCAAGTACATCAAATCACCCGAAGTGACTACTATAGATATTTTTTTTCTTCTGTTTTGATCTAGTTAAAGAGTGACCTCTTGGACTAAGAAAGTCGAAAGGTTGAATTGAATACATAAGGTAACAGAAATGTGTACAAGGGTACATGGTGTTATTCCATGTTATCCCGTTCCTATTATCTGCCTGTTTTGCATTTATCCGGTATCCGGTATTTCTTCACATTTTGTAACAATTTTTCCAGAAATATCCCAACTCCATTGAAATTTTTCCAACTGCTTCGAAATTTTTTCCAACTCTGTTCAACATTGGGGGGATCACCCTAAGAATTTCACATATGGGTGAACCAGTTCTAAAACCTCACAACGAGATAGCCAAGGGTCCTAAGGTATGTTAACACCATTGACAATGTCTTTAGAACTGTATAAGTAGGGTAATAGAACAAAATACCGTATCGGTTGCAGTTCTGAAGGTCTGAACCAAGCGTCACGACCCCATTCAAATAATTCTAATAAACAGCGAAGACCACATACCATTCAACTGCAGGATATGTTCACTTTTCCCCCAAATATTCTAATATACAACTACATTTAACACATTCAATTACGTATATTCGTCAAGTTCAAACTTTGCAACAACTGGAACACCTGTTCCTTCGTCATCAGTATCTTGGTGTCACTTTCCGCAAATTTATCCTCCAGGTAATTCCTCTGATGCCTCAAATGACGATGCGTGCTGCTGGTAGAAGGCCTAAGTTCGGACGTAAGGGTTGCCAAACGTTCCAACTTGTCCTTCTCCAAAACTCTCTGCGCCTGTTGTTGGAACTGAATGAGGTTGCACTTCCTCGTGCGTAATTTTTGACCGTTGGGGCCGTTTACTGGATATCCCAGGGTGCAGACTTCAAGGGTGGGTAGCAGTAGTATATCACCAGTAAAGGGCAGTGTTGTATTTCTTCCCAGTAGTCGGAGAAACTGCTCCGGAGTCCCTGAGTCGTCCATGAGGACGCTAGGGATTGGTTTTGGTGTTGCTGAAAGAGAAAAGACCGTTAGTTCCATGGAAGTTGACTTGATTTTATACTAAGTGACATAGAAAAATGGACACCCTGTAATTTATTACAGAAAGTTTTTGTATCCCCACGTTGTTCAGGTGCTTTCTCAGGGTACAGTGTCTGGTTAATAGGCTAGTTACTGCCTTGAGCTTACTCCTACTCAGTAGTAGGACTTCTTTAGTGAGTGAGGGTCAGGGCTGCCCATCATTAACTTATATGGTGCTTGCCCGAAGATCTATTCCAGTGCCAAGTGTGCTGTGAAAGGGTCCATTTTTCAATGGTGCCTTTCACAGCCAATTTGGCCACCCCTACTCCTGGTACTGGCCCGAAGAGGGAGATAGCCGAGCCCTCTCTAGTGACTGCGTCAGCTCTTTCATGTCCTTCAACCCCCGTATGCCCCAGCACCCGAACTCAACTCGGTTTCCGGCAGCTAAGGTTTCCAGGTGCTGTCGATTTCAGCACAAGCCTGGAGTTAATTCTCCAGCTGGCTATTGCCTTAAATTCTGCCTACTGTCCGTCAGAATTCGCATGTTCTTATTGGAATAGCCCATAGGGATATTCTCCACGACACATGTCGTGATGGCTACCACTTCCACCTGGAATATAGTGGTGCATTGTCCAAGTGACATCAAAATGCTCACATTGGGTGCACCCCTATACACTCCAGCTTCAGAGCGTCAGCCCATCACTGAACCGTCCGTGAACCATGTTAGTTCACTGTGCGGTCTTTTCTCCCCTTCTGCGGGGGGTTTTAGCCCCAGCTGGGGGAAGAATCAAATTTGTGAGTATCTGGACTCCAGGCCCTCAACATGTTCAGGATCAGGTGACTAATTAGTCCCCCAATCCCAGCGTGTCCGTATGACCGTTGTCTTCAGAAACCGTTTAGCTGCAGCCTGTAGGCCCCCAGCCTCGCCCCCAGCCTCCAGCCTCGCTTCGGCCCTCACCAGAAGGTGAAGTTGAGAGAGTCCCACGAGAACCTTCATAGCTGCAGCTGGAGTGTTTTCCATTGTTACAGAAACACAAAGCAACGCCAGTCTTTGAACTTTCTCCAGCTTTCTCCACACAGCACTAAGATATGCGAGGGAGGGCCTCACTATAGCAGTGTAAATCCACCTTGTGATTCTTGGTCTCAAGCCCCATGTTTTGTCAATTTCCCTGCGAGCAATCGTGAGGGTTTTCTTTCGCTTGGCAACTGTTGCTCAGAGACTTGGGCGTTCCAGGTTAGATTGGTATTAAGCATAACGCCCAGGTAGCGTACCTCATCAGACAGTTTTAGTTGCACACATATGATGGTGCATTGAAGCACTCTAATCTCTTAGGGTTAGGCTTGAGTGCTTCAAAAATTACATATTTCAGAAACTATTCACCAGAATCCGCTGAAATTCCGCACATACCCTTGGCAATCGAGTCAATAGACAATGGAACATGTTCACAAAAGCTCCGGTTCTCTAAAATAGTGTCCATCCTGCAGCCTCCTCGTGGCGAGAACCGGGCAACGCTTCCTCGGAAGCGGCTAATAGCAGGCCATGGTGAGGGGTGTTCTCTGTAACTCAGGGGTGTTCTCTGTAACCTGACTTAACGCCAGGAAAGAATTATTTTCTATGTCACTTAGTATATTTCGTGGATCATCAAAATTCCACCAAACGGAATATCCAAACAAGAAACCTCCATATTTAGCTCATTAGTGGTCATATCATCAGAAAATTGAACAATTAGCATGCGGTAATCAAAGGATTAATCTTGTTAATTATAAAACACTCACAGACGCCCACCGAACAACTTGGTCCCACGAAATATTTCTCCGTCTTCATCATCTTCCCGTCTTGGTCTTCCACCTCTACGGCCAGACCTAAATTCTGTTCATTATTCCATGCCCTGACTGCGTTCGCCATGTTGAGTTCCACGTATTTGCTGGTTTCCGCTATGACTCTGCTGTCGCAAAGGCGTTTTTTCGCTGCTAATCGAAAAAATGTTATATTTTCGTTTATATTTTTTCTTTTTGGCGCTCTAGTTCCTCGGAACTGAGTGCTTATCAATTTGCCCAAATGTCTGTAATTTTCGAATATTTCGATGAAAATGGTCTTAAACGATTTGGTTCGGCTCACTGATCAAGAATCCGTGGTGGAAATTCATTCTGTCCGGCCGTCCGGCCGGCCGGTCCGGCCGTAGGCACGATAACTCTCGAACGGAATGAGCTAGAGAGTTGAAATTTTCAGAGTAGGTTTGGGGGATAAATATCTCGGCTAAGTTCGTTATTGGGCAAAATCGGACAGATGGTTTCGGAGTAACAAAAAAAATTTTTTTTTTTTACGAAACAAATTCCAAATTAATTTTTTTTTGATAAGAAGTTTTATCATAAGAATCCACTCATATTATTTTTAACTCTAACAAGCTAATACTTTCGGAGATATGATTTTTCAAAATTTCAATAATAAATCGTATTTCAACGTTGTCACAGAATAATATTATTCTATGTATGAATATGAATTGTCATAATGTCAAATGATGTTCCTACATTATCGAAGAATTGTGAGCGAAGTGAGAAAAATCTCAGTTGTTTGCTCCGAAATTAGTTTTTCTCAGAAAATTCTTACATTTCGGAACTGAACATGAAGTAAGAGATCTGAGAGTAGTGAGACTGCTTTTCATCCATAGACATAGATATAACTCTCGAACGGAATGAGGTAGGTAGTTGAAATTTTCAGAGTAGTTTAGGGAGATGAATATCTCGGTTAAGTTCGTTATTGGGCAAAATAAGCCAGATTTAATTTGATTTCTTCCATGGTGCTTTTCTCATTCTCATGATTGCTCATTTAATCTTGATAAATAAACTATTATTTGAATTGAATTTCCTTTAGGATGCATTTCTATTATATGAAGACATTGATATAATTCCCAACTCTGAGAAACCAATACTTTCGGAGATATAATTTGTCTGTTTGAACTAGAGCGCCAGAAAGCTCCTGTCCACAGGGCTTGAACCCATTTTTTTTTTAATATCAAAAATATGTTGACATACCCCTCCTCTTGTTTTTTTGCGTTCTGACGTAATAGTAAGCAGAAATTCTGTACACCTTATCTTCTTCTTCCGATCTATGAGTACAGTTTCCACTTTCGATATGCGTAGAATTTTTCTGGGGAATCACGTGGAGCCTCAAGGTGGCCTCTGCTATTTGATTGGCCTGATCGTCTTGAGTGTAGTTGAAGAAAAGGTTCATCATTTTCTCTTCGATCCTGAACTCCTGATTGGCTACTTCTGGCACTGAGCCTGCAAAAGATAGAGTTGAATATGGTCACAAGAATTTTCGTTGAAGATCGCCAAGAAACATCTGTCTAATTTTCGTCATGACATTTATTCGTATAGATGTTTTGTATAGGACTCAAAGCACTAATATACAAAAACGCTATACAGAATAATGTTGTGGCGATAAAATAATCATTCCTCATCTATTCATATCAGACACTGCAACAATAATCGGAATATTGGGAATATATCTAAAAACTTGTAGAAGGTGATTCAACAAGAGATTTCAAATAAAACGAAAATCATAGTATTTAAGTGAATATCGGGGTTGTTTTCATGCAATCGAAAATACATCCCCTATATCGTTTATTGTTGTAGGAGGTTACGTTGCACTGCGACCTGAAGGTCTATTGAGCCCCCCCGGCAGAGCTACCGATGTCATCTCCATCTACAGCTCACCTTCCAGTTCCAGAGATCAGATGAACTCTAGTATCTGGAGTTGCTCGAAGGAGGCTACGTCTTCGCTCCTACAGATTTCTTGCCCAAAGCATTCCTTGCGTTGGTTTGAGATGGCGAGGCATTCCGATATCAGGTGATCAGGAGTTTCATCATCCTCCCAACAGAACCTGCACTCGTCAGTTTCTGCTAGCGCTAATCTCATCATATGCTTGCTGAGGCAGCAGTGCCCAGGAAACCAGTGAGGAGGTGCAGCGTGTTTTTGCTGAGATCCATATATTTCTTGGATCTGACAGTGTCGAAGTTCCGGAGGAACTTTTTGGAGTGATACTTTCCTGGGAGAGATCTCTAGAGTATGCTTCTTTCAGTTTCGTTCATCTGAAATTCACTTTTGTTGGTGTATCTACCTGTCCCACAGTAGGGTTCCTGGCCAATAAAAGTGGTTTGTGCTCCTTTCTTGGCAAGTATGTTGGCCTCCTCATTGCCTCTAATTCCCGCTTGACTGGGAACCCATACCAAGGTGACCCTGTTGTTCTTGCCTACTTCAATAAGTTTTCTTCGGCACTCCCATATTAGCTTAGACTCGATAACATGGGAGCCCAGAGCTTTAATAGCAGCTTGATTGTCAGAATGGATTGCTAAATCACACCACTTTCTTTCTATCTAGTATATAGTACCTATTTCCACCTGGAAGACGCTCGTATAGGAGCCTAGCGATAGTGAGTATTTGGTGCCTGCCCCTATGCTCCTGTGGGGGTTTTTGAACCATCTGTGTACCATTTAATGGCATACATACGTCCCGTACTTTATTATGAGTTTCAAAATAATGACGTACATCCATCGCAGTACCTTGGGGTTGCAGCCCCAAGCGTTACCAGCTAGATTTCTGCACGCCATAAAAGCCTTTATTGCTTGGCTAGCAGTGATTTCAACTTGCTTATTCCGCAGAAGTTTAGTATCTAGTGTTAGAGGGATCTCACAGCTGGAAGTTTCGGAATCACTATGGTCTTGTTCGATTTTATGCTCAGCACCACTGCTCGATAATTCTAAGGCCCTCTTGTATTAATTCCCTGTAGAGGTCCATGAAAAATTACTGTCGTCCAAATATTAAACCTCTTCTCTCAAGCCAAGTGGTAAGAACGTCACGTTTTTATGCCGAGGAATTTTTAAATGCTATTTTGTTATTCTAGCCAAAAGTAGAAGCTCACGAACTGGTCCTTGGGTAATATCACGTAATACTTAATTAACTGGATATTTACTCACATGATGGATAAAATGTCCTTATTTTTTTCGATATGAAGTCTTCGAGTGGGTTTGTATCATTAGAGCTATTTGGGAAGAACTGCGTTAGATTAAGAGGTGGTGTTTTTAGTCCAGCTAACGCTGAAGAATTTCCTCGCCCTACTTGCTGCAGGATGTTCATCTTCAACAGTTGTATCCAGCTATCCTTTGCCCTGAAAAATGTCAACGATAGGTATAGTAAATTGATTTTTATAAAGCACTGACGTGAAGTCGGTACTCTTTGTCCCGCTTGATGCATGATTATGATTATACTGATCCTCCTTGGTCATCCCCAAGGGGACCGCTCAGAAGCTCCTGAGAACTTGTGGGAGTTGGTGGAAGGTTGTGTTCTGCGTAGGCTTTGTTACTTTGTCCTAATAGACACAGCAAAGTTAAGGAAAGCAAAAATGAATTGTTCCTACTGAGCTAGAAGCACTCATCATTCAATTCAAATTTTTCAACCTAAACAAGATCACCAGAGTACTGAATTCAAGTCAGTGCTTTTTTGAGAATTGAGATCGAGTTTTATTATTTATCACAGCCATTTACAGAAGTAATTATTCACTTAATTTATGCTTCTACTTTCGATGAGGTTGTCGCATTTTTTGCGACCGATTGTTACGCCCTACACAACTAGACTTTACTGGTTTTCTCGCGTAATCTGAGGTCACACCGTCTGAGAATTCTGCATTTTTGCAGACTAGCCATACGCAATCTTATCTAGGCACACTCTCATGGCTGGCTAGACGTGCAAGACCCGTTTCTATTTGGCCAATGGCACGTCACCTTCCCTGGATCTTGCTCAACGCTTATAGAAAAAAACATACATAGACGACCTATACTTTCCCATTTTAATGTCTAGGTCTAGTACGGAACGTGACGACTAAAGGGGGACATGCACTGCGGGGAGTTACAGTACGATAACAAATCGTTGGAGTGTTTCCAAATATAAAATTGGTTCAAGCCCTGTGGACAGGAGCTTTCTGGCGCTCTAGTTCAAACAGACAAAATTTTCCTTCGATTCCGGGTCAAAAATATTTCTAAGTGCCGACCCAAAAAATTTTTTTCATGGTATATCGATACGGGGCTCGTGTCTAATTGAATCGAGGTCGCTGATCACGAATATGTAATTAGTTTTTCCCTAAGTGGCGTACTTTGGGAAAATTTTCACTTAAAGTGAAAAAATTGACGAAAATAGGTCAGATTTGGAACTTTCCACCGCCCAAAAAAATCGGAGTAAAGTGTTTCTGATTTTTTACGTCATATTTGGATCCTTTATCTATCGAATAATCCGAACAATAAATGTCCAGGTCGTACGCTTCGGAAATTATGGTTTTTTTCCCAAGGGTCTATTTTTCCGAAAATTCTTTCCGTAATATTTCCTCGGAAAATTTTTGTAATAAATATCTGATCGTAGATTCGAAATCTACGGCCCCGAATCTATAAGAATGAGTACCCGCTTCATAGTTTTGCGTCAAAAAATTTTTCTCGAAAAATGGGATTTTTTTAAGGCTAATGTATTAAAAAATTGCCAAAATTCGACCGGTCTCCGATTTCGATGCAAATTACGTCATTTACTAATTCGGGGCCGTAGATTACGAATATATGATTAGATTTTTCATTAGAGAATTTTCCGCGGAAATACCGCGAAATGAATTTTCCGAAAACCAGACCCTTGGGAAAAAAATCATAATTTCCGAATAGTACGGCCTGGACATTTTCTGTTTGGATTATTCAGTAGATAAAGGATCCGTATATGACGGCAAAAATCAACAACACCCTACTCAGATTTTTTTGGGCGGTGTAAACTTCCAAAATTGACCTATTTTCGTCCATTTTTTCACTCTAAGTGAAAATTATCCCAAACTACGCCACTTAGGGAAAAACTAATTGCATATTCGTGATCAGCGACCTCGATTCAATTAGACACGAACTCCGTATCGATATACCATGAAAAAAATTTTTTGGGTCGGCACTTAGAAATATTTTTGACCCGCAATCGAAGGAAAATTCTTTTTTCCCGTCCGAAATCTATGATTTTTCACATCTCGATGAACTAATTTTCTACGATTATTGGTCGGTGGACGACGTTTAGATTTATGTATCTATTTCCTATCCTATCCTCTATCCGTTCGGAAAATATTAGGAAATGAGTGAATCCGTCAAACGGCAAAAACTTTTCTCTAGTATCTAACCCATACGAAAATCTAAAGTTTTCCGATTAGATCGCCACGGCTTTGGCTATTCACTAAATCGAGGGTGTAGATTCCGAATCTGTAATTAGTTTTTCCGTATCTCGATTAGTTTTGGAATATGGCGAAAAATACGACTAATTAGACCATTTTCCGGAGGTAGGGCCAGAAATTGCGACTTTTTTCGTCATTGCTTCGAAACTAATCGAGATACGGAAAATCTAATTGCAGATTCGGGATCTGCGTGCCCGATTTAGTGAATAACCAAAGCCGCGTCGATCTAATCGGAAAATTGTAGATTTTCGTATGGGTTAGATACTAGAGAAAACTTTTTGCCGTTTGACGGATTCGCTCATTTCCTAATATTTTCCGAACGGATAGAGATACATAGGAAATAGATACATAAATCTAAACGTCGTCCACCGACCAATAATCGTAGAAAATTCGTTTATCAAGATGTGAAAATCATAGATTTCGGACGGGAAAGAAGAATTTTCCTTCGATTCCGGGTCAAAAATATTTCTAAGTGCCGACCCAAAATATTTTTTTCATGGTATATCGATACGGGGCTCGTGTCTAATTAAATCGAGGTCGCTGATCACAAATATGTAATTGGTTTTTCCCTAAGTGGCGTACTTTGGGAAAATTTTCACTTGAAGTGAAAAAATTGACGAAAATAGGTCTGATTTGGAACTTTCCACTGCCCAAAAAAATCGGAGTAAATTGTTTCTGATTTTTTACGTTATATTTGGATCCTTTATCTATCGAATAATCCGAACTATAAATGTCCAGGTCGTACGCTTCGGAAATTATGGTTTTTTTCCCGAGGGTCTATTTTTCCGAAAATTCTTTCCGCAATATTTCCTCGGAAAATTTTTGTATAAATATCTGATCGTAGATTCGAAATCTACGGCCCCGAATCTATAAGAATGAGTACCCACTTCATAGTTTTGCGTCAAAAATTTTTTCTCGAAAAATGGGATTTTTTTAAGGCTAATGTATTAAAAAATTGCCAAAATTCGACCGGTCTCCGATTTCGATGCAAATTACGTCATTTACAAATTCGGGGCCGTAGATTACGAATATATGATTAGATTTTCATTAGAGAATTTTCCGCGGAAATACCGCGAAATGAATTTTCCGAAAACCAGACCCTTGGGAAAAAAATCAGAATTTCCGAATAGTACGGCCTGGACATTTTCTGTTTGGATTATTCAGTAGATAAAGGATCCGTATATGACGGCAAAAATCAACAACACCCTACTCAGATTTTTTTGGGCGGTGTAAACTTCCAAAATTGACCTATTTTCATCCATTTTTTCACTCTAAGTGAAAATTTTCCCAAACTACGCCACTTAGGGAAAAACTAATTGCATATTCGTGATCAGCGACCTCGATTCAATTAGACACGAACTCCGTATCGATATACCATGAAAAAAATTTTTTGGGTCGGCACTTAGAAATATTTTTGACCCGCAATCGAAGGAAAATTCTTTTTTCCCGTCCGAAATCTATGATTTTTCACATCTCGATGAACTAATTTTCTACGATTATTGGTCGGTGGACGACGTTTAGATTTATGTATCTATTTCCTATCCTATCCTCTATCCGTTCGGAAAATATTAGGAAATGAGTGAATCCGTCAAACGGCAAAAACTTTTCTCTAGTATCTAACCCATACGAAAATCTAAAGTTCTCCTATTAGATCGCCACGGCTTTGGCTATTCACTAAATCGAGGGCGTAGATTCCGAATCTGTAATTAGTTTTTCCGTATCTCGAGATATTTATCTCTCAAACCTCCCAAACTCAATTTCAACTGTCTAGCTCATTCCGTTCGAGAGTAATCGTGCCTACGGCCGGCCGGCCGGCCGGACCAGCCGGACAGAATGAATTTCGACCACAGATTCTTGATCAGTGAGTCGGACCAAATCGTTTAAGACCATTTTCATCGAAAAATTCGAAAATTACAGACATTTGGGCAAATTGATAAGCACTCAGTTCCGAGGAACTAGAGCGCCAAAAATGGTTGAAGCATTGACGTGAATTCAGCTGGCATGTTTAGTTGTCGCATTAGGATGCACAACCTCTCCTAAAAATTGCAAGTCGCTATGTCTTTCCGTTCTCAAGTAATCATAAGGTAAATAATATTTTTTAATGATTTTTTTTTAATTTTCTAGTTACACGATCCTCACGTTATTTCACAAGCTTCTTTGCGTCGGTATTCTACAACTACTTACCAAGTTTCAATTCGATCGAATCTATATTTTTTGAGTTATCGAGAAAAAAATTTTCCAGATGGGTTTAACTCCGAAACCGTTTGGCCGATTATACCCAAAATCGAACTCAACTGTCCCATTCGGACACGCAAACTATCCTGAAAATAACAAGTCGCTATATCATTCAGTTGGAAAGTTATCGTGGCAACTGCCTCCCATCCCGCTTCTGAACTCACTCAATGCTGCTCAGAGATCCAATAATATAGATCCGATCGTATTGAAATTTGGAACTTGGCTGTATAGTTATGTTTTGAAGCCTTCCGCAAAATTTCAGCGATATCAGGTTGACAGTTTCTGAGATATAGAATTTCTTTTAAGGATTTTCAATGATTTATTGAAAATTGTCTAGTGGCATGATCCTCCCGAAATTTCGTAAGAATTTGTGTGTTGGCATTCTACAACTAATAACCATGTTTGAATTGGATCATTTTCATAGTTTTTGAGTTAAGGGGGAAATACAAACAAAATTTCAGATAGGTATAACTCCAGAACTGCTCGGCCGATTATGCCTATTAACGAACTCAAATGTTGCATTCAGATCTTCAACCTTCCCTGTAAATTGCAAGTCATTATCTTTTTCCGTTCTCTAGTTATCGTGAGATGAATAATATTTATTTATAATTATTTTAAAATTTCTAGTGACTCGATTCATACAAAATTGCATTAACCGATTCCCGGATAAATCCAAAAATTTGTCATACACAAATCTTCACACAAAATAAAGTGACAACACTCAGGTTTTGTGAGATTCTGAAAGCCTTTCCTTCTTTCGGTAGAGAAGGTCGAAATAAATCTTCTAGTGTGTGTCCGCTTTAAAATAGAACAACTTCCGTATGCGCTTAGGTGTGTTGTAGACCATAGAGCAGACATGTTTTAACTTTTTCTGATTGCATATTAATGATAAATTGTAGTTTACATGGTTTTTCGTTCCCAAGATGTTCAGACATATAGCAAACTGCTAGACTCGTACACAGACCAGCCATTTGATCGGGTCTAATGACCTTTACTTTGAGGTGCATCGCGATCTTTTATTGTAGTACAAACGCTTCGGGAATTCCTCCATCGGAATGTTATTTGTTATTTTGTGCCAATCAAAGCGCCAGACATTGTGGAAATAAACAATTCGTTTATCATTTTATCACATGATCGAATTCGGAATCGTGTAAAAGTTTCTCTTTAACGCCCCCCCTAAAATGTTTGCGTTTTGAGTGTAGAATTCAGAAATCGAATAAAAAGATCTGCCCGATAAAGATAACATTTCATTTTTCATTGGTTTTTGGGGTTTAAAACACGCTCACAAACAAAATCTACATGTTACTAATGACCAACTAGAATAAGTAGATTTTGTCTATGAGTGTACGGATTTTTAGGGTTTTGAAACTATAATGGCAAAAATTTACCTGTTTCTAATGACTTATTAAAATTCTAAGTGGTCATTAGTAACAGATTTTGTCTATATATGAGGGTTTATAAACCCTGAAAATTTCGTATGCTCATAGACCAACTCTGCCAATTCTAGTTGGTCATAGCAAACAGGTTGATTTTGTCTATGTGCGTACACAATTTTTAGAGTTTATAACAAGATCATGTATAAACAATATTTATACCAGTCACTAATGACCACCTGTTACATTAGTAACAGGTAGAGTTTTTCTATGAGCGTACAAAATTGTTAGGGTTTATAACACGTTCATACATAGACAAAATATACATGTTACTAATGACGACCTAGCGTCTCAATTGGTCATTGGCTGTGAGCTTGTTAAGGACCCTATAACATTGTACACCCACAGACAAAATCTTGCAGTTACTAATGACCATCTAGAAGTAGATTTTGCCTTTGAGACTACGAAATTTTTTGGGTTTTCATCACAGTCATTTTCAATATGTATTTACCTGTTTCTAATGACCACCTGGAATCTAATTTGGTCATTAGTAACAGGTAAATATTGGTCATGAGCGTATTAAAAACCCCATTAATCGAGTTTTTGAAATGGCCACTATTATTATTAACAAAAATACGAAATATTCTATATTACAGCATATTTTCGAGTAAACGAATCATTTTTCCACACTTCAAATGGGTATAAAGTTTGAAAATCAAACCAGAAAAAATACTGTTCCTGTTTTCAATTTATGATTCAATCCTGATTCGATAAAAGTATTAAAGTACAGTGAATAAGAACCTCATCACAACAATACCTATTTTTCCTTGAGCCTCCCTGGCAATTCTGTATCGTCTTCTACAGACAATTCTATCCTATAAGGAATCAATCTTTCTACTATTTTGAAAGGAACCCTCAATAGATTAACGGGTCAATAGGACTTCACTACCATGCTAGGCAGGATCTAGTGATTGAGAGGTTAGCCCATGAGGCCACCCTCAGAATATCTAAGGAAGGTACAGGAACTGAGAGGATTAAATGTCAGAGAGCCTGGACCTCTTTGACTAATTACATCAGTGAACCTTCCTAGTGATGCAATGGTCAAAAAAGTAAGCATTGAGAAGAACTTCACCACGATGATAAGTAGAAAGGAAGAATGGGAAAGGGAGTTCACCACCCAGACTTTCAAAGAAAATACCATAAAATGGTACACAGATGGCTCAAAAACCACGACGGGAGCTGGCGCTGGGGTATATGGGACAGGCACCAAGTGCGCACTGTCGGTAGGCTCCCGTTTGAGTATCTTCCAGGCAGAATTACTCGCAATCGAAAGATGTGCAGATATTAACCTAGAAAGAAAATATCAGAAATGCGACATAGCAATCCATTCGGATAGTCAATCTGCTATCAAAGCACTGAGCTCCCATGCCATCGATTCAAAGTTGATATGGGAGTGCCGAAGAAAACTAAATGAAATTGGCAAGAATAATAAGGTCTTTTTAGTCTGGGTCCCCGGTCACTCGGGAGTCAAGGGGAACGAAGAGGCCGATACACTTGCCAGAAAGGCAGCACGAACTCCTTTTATCGGCCCAGAACCTTTCTGCGGTATAGGAAAATGCACCTACAAGAAAGAGTTTCTGGAGATGGAGGAAACCAAAAGAGAAACACTCTGGCGGAATCTTCCAGGTTTGGTTCATTCCAAAAAGTTCCTTAGGAACTTTAAAGAAGTGAGATCCAAAAGGTATCTGGATCTCTGTAAGAATAAGTTACACCTGGTCACTGGCTTCCTCACAGGACACTGTCGCCTCAGGAAGCATTTGATGAGAATAGGTTTATCAGATACTGACGAGTGCAGATTCTGTGGGGAGGAGGAAGAAACTCCTCTTCACCTTGTTACAGAATGCCTCGCCATTGCAAGTCAGCGAAAGGAATGCTTTGGACAGGAAACTTGCAGGAGTGAAGACGTAATATCCTTGAAGCCTTCCCAGATATTGAGGTTCATTTATACTCTGGAACTAGATGGCGTAATGGTGAGAACAGCTCTGATGGGGAGCACAATAGACCTTAAGTTAAAAGTGCAACGTTATCCCCTACAACAATATAATATAATAACTGGTCGATAACTGCAAGGATCAGAAGAATCCTTTTTACGTTTTAAAATTCCTATGACTTTCACTTTGCGGAATTCTATCGGATTTGTCTGTATTTAGAATATTATCATAAAAAGATAATAACTAAGACAAGGCCCTTTTGCCAAATGTTTGATGATTTATGAGGTTATATTCCATAACATCCTACAGCTTTTCGAGATTTATTGCTTTCAATTGCTGATTTTAGTTGATCCATGAAGAGAATTGATACATCAATCTATAATGATAACGGAAAATCAAGAATTTTATTTTCGAGAACAAAATGGCTATATTCCATTCACCCGTATCTTATAAGGGAATCCAGCCAGTTCTGAATCGTCCTGCACAACTATTGTGTTGCTTTTTCTGCCCATCTTTCCTTCCGAAGGACTGTTAACATTGCTCGAGTACGCAAGAAGCCGAGTACGTGTTACTATTTGATTTGTCTAGACTAGTTTTTGTCTCTCTTACTTTCCCCTATATGCAGGTATAATGGTCCCAGATTTTTTCAAGTCTGATGTGTGATGCAATTCGATGAAATTCCAGGAGATAGTATAATTCGATTTGAATTAATCATTCATGGATTATTACGCGAAATAGTTATTTCCCTGACGGAAAAACACCTGTGTGGAGTATTTTGTTTCCTCAAATTCGCATATTTATGGTAGAGCTGCAAATGATATCCATGATTCGTATCATTGGAAATAACAAATAGGTAATTTTGCAGTTTACCGCCCCCTCGTAAATTTCGACTTTTTCGAGTTTTTCGAAGAAAATATGCATTTTACAGTGATTTTTGATAATTTTCAATAGTGGCAAATCAGTTATTTTGGAGCAATCTAACGGTATGGGGAGTGAATTGTGGTACTGGGTGGGGTAATAAATTCAATAGGATAGCTTAGAATTTTCAAATTTTTGGATAATAAAATGAGAAAAATTTTTGAAATAAAAAATCATCGTATTGAATATTTTAACCCTTCCCAGCACTCTCGTTCACTTCCCCTCCCGTTTAGATTCCAGCAAATGGACTATTTTGCCACTATTTAAAATCATCAAAATTCACCTCACGATACAATTTTTTTTCGAAATAATGAAAAGCGAAATGCATCTCTAAAGCCGGGCCTGGAAACAGTTAAAACTAACATGGCTGCCAGTTTGGGCTTACGTTTCTGAGTGTCTATCATAATACAGATGAATGGACAAAACCGGTTGCTACAAAAACACATTTGGATAGATTTAGCATGCATATATATATATTGAACCTAATATGATTCTAGTATCTTTAACTAACCTAATATTTTCCTTGAATCCACCTTCAATTTCTTTCTTGCGTTTTCTCTCTTATTATCTCCCTTTAATCTAATGAAATCCTTGTATCCTCCTTCGATTTCTGTCTTAAAATCTTGTCCCTTTCAAAAAACTGAGATATCTCTATATAACTTGTTTCTTCTTGTATTGTTTTGTCTGGAATAATATCCTCTTTAACTTGATACCAATTTCAACTCTATATTTCTTTAGGAGCCTTTAATATTCTTCTCTTGGGCACTTTGACTTCTTTCAAACTCGATAATTTCATTTATTTTTCCGTTACCTCGGTTTCTCTCCCATAAACTACTTCATAATTTTATATTTTCAATAAATCTATCAACATGACAATTATAATTTTGATATTTCTAAGCTGTTCCTAGATATTTTACAATTCTAATTTTCAATTTTCATTTTGAATTTTCTCGAAAAATACTCATTTGCCAGTGCTAAAATTGAAATTGTGGTATATCAACATCATGCAGATACTATATACAGAATATTTTGAAAATCGGTGAGGGGGCGTTAAACTGCAAATTAACCTGTCCCTTCACTGTGAGACCAGTTTTCAAAATTCTGATATTCTGCTTCATACTTGACTCTAGATTTTGCAGTTGATAAACTCAAACTTGCTTCATTAGCCACCTGCAAATATGGAGTGTGGAAGAACTGTTCAGTTCATTTCGACAGTGTTTACAATGTTTGTGTAGAAGAGAAAAGCTTGAGGTATTATACAATCTGAGAATTCTGACATAAACATGTGTCAAAATCTACAACTCTTGTTGCTTGATAAAATTGTCCCTAAGAATCTATCATGAATGTCTATTATTTACTCAAGCTGCAAATATTGGGAATATAATATTTGAAAAGTGGAGTTTTATACAGTCCCAAGAGTGCACAAAATATTTTTTCCACACGATGCGGAAAAGTGTTTCTTTGGTAACCCAAATGCGTGCGGAAAAGTACTCCTTTGTGCACGCTCGAAGGAAAAATTAATATTTCGCCATAAAGATGTTTGGATCTTATCATACTCAATCTCACTCCCAATTTTAATCTGACCCAAATAAAGGGGGGGTGCAAGTCTGAATATTGAATTAAAAAAACTAGGGTACTCTCCAAAGTCCTAGAGAAATTTGGTATAAAGATTGGAATTAGCGCACAAATAACAAAAAAATTAGGAGGTCTGTAATTTGAGCTCCTCATAATAAATCAGTTCAAATTTAGAACCCGCTGAAGCTACAGTGTGACAAAACAATTGTTCTTTAGTAAAGAAAAAATTTGACATTTGAATAATCACTTTTTCCAGTAGTTTTGAGAGCCGGATGACCGATTCGGAAAGTTTGAGATTGCAAATGTTAAACCAACTGGTGGAGATGAAATCTCCTCCTAGACATCGAATACATCCATAAATTATCGATCGATAACATATCTATAATTTTTTTTTAAAGGAATTTGACCGTAGTATGCAAATAGGAGAATTAACATCTAAATGATTTCGTCCATTCTTGGGAATCTTGGTCTATTCATAATCTCGCATGTTTTCTTATGGGCCCCCAGGCTATCTTGGTCGGTTCAATGGCCAGAGGCCCAACTGACCTCGATCTATTCGAAAAAGGCGCGTAAAAATCTGTGAATATTGATGAATCGTAGAAAAACAAAATACGCAATGTTAGATCCTATCGGTTATGAATCTTGGGGTTCAACGAATTTTTTATATGTGTTTTTAGAGGAAGCAATTAATGTGAAGGTTGTCGCATCTAGATTCTTGGCGCCGATGGAATGTTCAGCATGGTATGTAGCAGAAAATTAATGGTGATGGATACTCGGAATGTGGGGGATTTTGTTTAGAAATCCCTAATTGGTCAATCACTGGAATCGAACGGTTAAAATACCATAAAATATTCCTGAAGTTTTCACTTTTTACAAGAAAATTAATGGAGATGAATACTCGAATACTCGGATGGACAGTGCGTGATTTTGTTTCAAAATTTCTAATTTATCAATCTTCGGAATCAAAGGGTAAAAAAAAACATAAAATAGTCCTGAAGTTATCACCTTTAACAAGAAAATTAATGGTGATGGATACTCAGAAGGACTGTAAGTAATTTTGTTTCGGAATTTATAATTGTTCAATCCTTGAATTCGAACCATAAAAAACCATTAAAAATTCCTGAAGTTTTCAATTTTTTCAAGACAATTAATGGTGACGAATACTCGGAAGGACTGTGCGTTATTTTGTTATGGTAAAAAACCATAAATATTCCTGAAGTTTTCACACTCAACCAGAAAATTAATGGTGATGAATACTCGGAAGAAATTTGGGTGATTTTGTTTCAAAATTTCTAACTGATCAATCATTGAAATCGAACGTTAAAAAAACCGTAAAATATTCCTGAAGTTTTCACTTTTTCCAAGAAAATTAATGGTGATGAATACTCGAATACTCTGGAGGAAAGTGGGTGATTTTGTTTTAAAATTTCTTATTTATCAACCTTTGGAATCAAAGGGTAAAAAACCATAAAATATTCCTGAAAAGTTATCTCACTTTACCGAGAAATTAATGGTGATGAATACTCGGAAGGATTGTGGGTGATTTTGTTTTATAATTTCTAATTGATCAATCTTTGGAATCAAATGATTCAAACACCTAAAAGTATTCGTGAAATTTTCGCAATTCACCAAAAATTAATCGTGATGAATAATCGGATGAACTGTGTGATTTCATTTCAAACTTTCTGATTGATCAATCTTTGGAATCGAACTGTAAATAAACCATAATATTCCAGAAGTTTTCACACTTCACCAGAAAATTAATGGTGATGAATACTCGGAAAGATTGTGCGTTATCTCGTTTCAAAATTTCTAATTGATCAATCTTTTGAATCGAACGGTAAAAAAACCATGAAATATTCCTGATATTTTCACACTTCACCAAAAAATTAATGGTGATGAATACAGGGAAGGACTGGGTGATTTTATTTTAAAATTTCTTATTGATCAATCTTCGGAATCAAATGGTAAAAAAGCATAAAATATTAAAGAAAGTTATCACTCTTCACCAGAAAATTAATGGTGATGAATACTGGGAAGGACTGTGGGTGATTTTGTTTCAGAATTTATAATTGTTCAATCCTTGAAATCGAATGGTAAAAAAAACATAAAATATTCCTGAGATTTTCACAATTCACCAGGATGAATGGTGATGAATACTCGGAAGGTATGGGTGATGTTATTTTGAAATTTCTTATTGATCAATCTTCGGAATCAAATGGTAAAAGAGCATAAAATAATCCTGAAGTTATCACTCTTCACCAGAAAATTAATGGTGATGAATACTGGGAAGAACTGTGGGTGATTTGTTTCAGAATTTCTGATTGGTCAATCTTTGGAGTCGAACGGTAAAAAAACTATAAAATATTATAACAGTTTTCACACTTCACTAGAAAATGAATGGCATAAACGAATTAATATGAATTAAAAAAGAAAATTAACAAAACTTCATAAAGCACAGATATAATTGTCAAGAAGCTGTGAACCTATTGGTTCATTATTATTTATTATTTTTTTTAGATCATCTGTATAAACCAATCGTTAAATTCCTTAATTCTTATTTCTTTTTAATTATTTTCTTATTTTATTTTATTTGCTGTATAAACCCACCTTTAAACAATCTGGGCGTCCTAGGCAATCATTTATAAACGCAGCAGACATAAGCTAGACAACTTAATGAGTTGTTCATCTTGTTGATTTGATGAAATGAGAGATACCTAAGTCTACTAGCTAATGAGACGTTCTTAATTGATATGATTAGGCAATTCAGAATCTGACTAAAAAACATGCTGAACTAGTTATATCAAACGATTTCCGGCATGTAAAAAATTATTCCGAAAATTCCTATTAGCAGTTCGCGAATAATGAAGAAATATAAGTGGAAAATCAAAACATTCTCGAAAACTCAAAAAAAAAAAAAACAAATCCGACCGAATTGAAGCTTGGTAAATAGTTGTAAAATACCGACATAAAGACGTATGTGAAATTTTGTGAGGATCGTATCACTAGAAAATTTTTAAAAAAATTTTAAAAAATATTATGAATCTCACGATAACTTGAGAACGGAAAGAGATAGCGACTTGCAATTTTCAGGGTAGGTTGCGCATCCGAATGCGACATTTCAGTTCATTAGTAGGCATAATCGGCCAAATAGTTTTGGAGTTATACTGATCTGAAATGTTGTTGTTATTTCCTCTATAACTCTAAATATATAAATCTGACCCAATAAAAACTCGGCGACTACTTGTATAATGCCGACCCTTGAATTTTCGCGGAATTTCGTGAATATCGCATGCTGGAGCGTAAGTTTTTCGTATTATAATTTCAATAGAATACATATGTCAGAATGAAAAATTATGTGTTAATAGACGATGCTTCAATTACTCAAGTCTGTCATTAAAATGTATTCATATCTTTTAAGAGCTGAGAAAACGGTCTATATCGATGGTAAGCTCGAATAAGAGTGTCCAATAGAGGTGAATAAAACATTATTAACAGTCATTTTGTCGGTTTAAGGTTAAATTCTATATTTCAGAATCTATGCTCGATTGACTTCGTATTAGGTGTGAATAGGCGATGGAACATGCGCGCAAAAGCTTCTAATTTCACGTCAGTGCTTCAACCAATTTTTGGCGCTCTAGTTCCTCGGAACTGAGTGCTTATCAATTTGCCCAAATGTCTGTAATTTTCGAATTTTTCGATGAAATTGGTCTTAAACGATTTGGTTCGACTCACTGATCAAGAATCCGTGGTCGAAATTTATTCTGTCCGGCCGGCCGAAGGCACGATAACTCTCGAACGGAATGAGCTAGACAGTTGAAATTTACAGAGTAGGTTTGGGAGATAAATATCTCGGCTAAGCTCGTTATTGGGCGAAATCGGACAGATGGTTTCGGAGTAACAAAAAAAAAATTTTTTTCACATAACGAATTCCAAATTAATTTTTTTCCAATATGCAGTTTTACCATAAGAATCCATTCATATCATTTTTAACTCTAACAAGCTAATACTTTCGGAGATATGATTTTTCAAAATTTCAATATAAATCGTATATTTCGATGTTTTCACAGAATGATATAATTAATCTGTGGGTATTCTATGAATTGTTATAATGTCAACGTATTTTCCTGAGACATGACGTTGTCTCATTGTCATTCATTCCAGCAATCGTATATATATGAGAATTATAATATAATATCATACTTTTTGTTGGTTGATATTACATGCCGATGGTCAATCCATATGATGATGGGAATGGTAATGGTAAGTTAATAACATTGTCATTCATTCCAGCAATCGTATAAATATGAGAATTATAATTTAATATCATACTTTTTGTTGGTTAATATTTTCATGCCGATGGTCAATCCATATGATGATGGGAATGGTAATGGTAAGTTAATAATATTGAGTTCAGAATATCTCCACTAAAAACAAAACTGGAATATTGGTGTATTGGAGTAGATTTGAGGAAAGATATATATTATCGTTCATCATAGAATTGAGGAATGAATATCTCGGATGAGTTCGTTGTTGGGTAGAATTCGTCTATTGGTTTTGGATTGATAATTTTTGGCACTCTTGTAGAATTTAAATTCTTCCATGGTGTTGGAATTCAATTTCCGCTAAGATGAAGTTCTAAATTTCAATAATGAATCGTACTTCTATGTTTTCACAGAATGCTATAATTATTCTATCTAAGCTTTATTATATGATCTGTGTTCATACTCGTACATTTCATCCTGTTCTATAAGAGAGAGTCAAATTCATTTCAGCTATTTTAATTTGATTTCTTCCATGGTGCAGTTCTCATTCTCAGATTGCTCATTTAATCTTGATAAATAAACTATTATTTGAATTTTATTTCCATTATGATGCAGATTTATCATATGAATACATTAATATAATTCCCAACTCTGAGAAACCAATACCAGATATAATTTGTCTGTTTGAACTAGAGCGCCAAAAAGCTCCTGTCCACAGGGCTTGAACCCATTTTTTTTTATTACTTCTATCGACACATGCCGTTTGGTCCTCGAAAATTGGATCACCTTGTATAATTGTTCATTATAGTATATAGTTAGCTAAAAAATTTTCTTTTCCTGGAGGGGATGCGAACCAGTAACCTGAAAGGGCCCCGATTACAACACAGCCCGTCACTAATATACCAGAAGAGTTTAAATTAATATTAATTCCGCCAGGATGATCACAGATGTCACGCGGATCGTAGACGTAATCATTGCATCTCTATCTGCACACTCCTCTCCTATCCGACCTTTTCTAGTGGGACAAAATAGGGAGTCAGACGACCCGTCTAGACGGAGCATCCCGTCTGACCTACATTCTGATATCTCTCACCCGCAGATTCAAGAACTGACCCAAAAATTCCAATAGACACTTTAAACCTTATAAGCCCTCATTAAAAACGTCTGGGCCGCCTATCTAACCGTAAAGTCCTCCTTTTTTCGACTTTTTTCAGTCTGGACTCGAGCGAGACGCTGAAAAAAAATACAAGCGCTCGTTTCAGCAGGGACGTTCGCAGGTGAGTTCCGTTACTTTGTATCGGAACACGCCCTTGGGACCACAGAGTGGTCGTTCGACATCACGTCTTGTAGTACTCGATTATACCGTGAGGAACAGTCGAATGAATATATTCATTATCGTGGTTGCTGTACAATGTACATATTTATGGAAAATCACGAAATACTCTAATTCAAATTTTAAATTGTCATTCTTCTTCGTAAAATGCGAACCATACCTTCAACCCACTTCGAAAGACTGGTACAACCCCTAATTATTCATTTAGGAAGTATGGGTTTGTTATACATCGTTTGAAAGGTCTCGTCATTATTATTATTATTATTATTCTTCTCTCTTTTCACAGATTTTCATCTGGTGTTCAGCTATCGCACACCGGTGACTTATTATTATTATTATTATTATTATTATTATTATACTGATCCTCCTGGGTCTTCCACAAGGAGACCCCTCATAAGCTCTAAGAGCTTGCCCTGAGTTAGGAGAACCAGTTGTGTTCTGTGTAGGCTTTGTTACTGTGTCCTTACGCCACCTAAGGCACAGCACTGTTAATTATATCTTCAATGTCATCACTTTTATTAAGAAAAAATTAAAATTAGGTGATTACCGAAATTTATTATAATATTCTCTCGAATATTCCCAAATCTTATTACAATAATACTGAACTTATTTGCCTTCAAGATGTGAAAGAAATTGAAGAAAATTGGTTCAAGCACTGACGTGAAGTCAGGAGCTTTTACGCGTATGTTCTAATGTCCATTCTCCTGTATTGGACACTCTTAATCAAATATCAATTTTTTTTTTCGTAATTTTTTTCAAATTTTCTAGGGGTACATTCTTAAAAAAATTTTAAACACGTCTCTATGTTGATTTTTTGCTAATAGTTACCAAGCTTCAATTCGATCGAATCTATATTTTTTGAGTTATCGAGGAAATAATATTCCAGGTGGGTATAACTCGGAAACCGTTGAACCGATTATGCCCAAAAACGAACTTAACTCTCTCATTCGGCTACGCAACCTACCCTGAAAATTGCAAGTCCCTATCACCTTTTGTTCGAAAGTTAACGAGGCAACGGTCACCCATCTACTGAACTCACACAAGGCTACTCGAATCTCCAACAATATTTAACCGATCGTGTTAAAACTTAAAACTTGGTAGTAGAGTTGGGTTTTAAAGGCTCTTGCAAAATTTCAGCAATTTCAAACGAATAGTTACTGATATATAGAATTTTTTTTTAATTTTCAATGATTTATTAAAAATTTTCTACAAATACTATCCTCACGAAATTTTGCAAGAATTTTCACGTTGGCATTCTACAATCAATAACCATGTTTCAATTCAATCGGTTAAGTAATTTTCGAGTTAATGAGGAGAAAAAAACTATAACTCTAAAACCGTTTGGCCGATTATGCTTATAAACAAACTCAAATGTCTTGATCAGATGCACATCCTAACCTGAAAACTTCAAGCCGCTATCTCTTTCCGTTCTCAAGTTAAAAATATTTTTTAATGATTGTTTAATAATATTCTAGCCATACGATTCGCACAAAATTTTACAAACCATATGTGAATAGCATTGTATACAAAACTAAACCCCTTGATTTCAATGATCTAAAAGATCGAATAACGCTTGCGATTAGGTCGATCACTGCTGAGATGTTGAATAATGTTCGACGAAATTTTTATTTGAGGTTAGAATGTTACCAAGGCGTTCATGGTGAACACTTTGAACATCTACTTCATTAACATTCTAATTTGTTTGCTACATTTTGTATTACTTTTCAGTTGTACTAAATTTCGCCAATCACTTGATTTTTTTTTCTAATTTGATTTTTGCAATAAACATAAAAGTTTCTGAATAGAGAATGAAGAGACTTTTCAAACGATGTATCACAAGCCCATACTTACTATTTGAAAAATTGGGGATTGTACCTGTCTTTCGAAGGGGGTTGAAGGTGTGGTTCGCATTTTTACGTAGAAGAATGACAATTTAAATTTGACATGTTTCAGGATTTTCCATAAATATGTACAGTAACCAAAATAACGAATTTCTTCCGTTTGGCTCTACCACACTGTATGCGAATCTTCAGTGAGTAGCATGGGGTTTAATGTAAGGTTCGGAATTTTTATAATATAAAGTTTCGAATAATCGTTCGATATTTTATTCGAAAAATTCATCTGAGTTTTCCCATTCACACCAAGAAAATTAGATACACTTAACTACGTGTAAGTGAAGCTTGGTCATGGTCACTAATGAAAATTTCATCATTCTGGGGACGATTCGGACATCACCAAAATAATTATATTGTTCAGAAATCATCTCGTGGTTTTAAGGCTTGGGTCCTCTTATCACAGTATGCATTAATACTTCCTGTCTTACAATCTTGTGTTCCAATCTATTTCGGTAACTATCAATTCAACACCGCAAAGTCATTAACATTCACCGCATTGTTCAATAAATGAACAGAAATGCAGATAAAATTATGACTGTTGAGATATATACAGGTTGTACCAACGAAAAGGATGGATCTTATATTAGGTGAAAATTATCGCAATTTAAGGAAATCACTTAAACGGGTCAACTTTGGTGCGAAGAGGGAAGCACAGTGGTGACAAACGCGACCCTAAAACGGCCTTCAGAGGAGAAGCCACCCTTCTAAATTCATCATAGGGAAGAGGGGACAAGTTGCTCCTCGTATCAATGATAAACAATATAAATTCTCATCACGACGAATTCATATTTTTGTCATTTCATTGGTACTATGATTTGAAGTTTTTACTTATAATACCGGATGGTAGTTATTTGGTAGTTTATTTGAGTTTTCTAATAAATCGAAGTTTTCACGTAACTTAAAATCCATCCTTTTCGTTGGGACACCCTATATATCTATCCTTGAACTTTGAGCATTGCATTTTGTGCATCCTTACATAGTATAAAAGAAAGTCGCTTCCCGCTGTCTGTCTGTTCCTATGTATGCTTAGATCTTTAAAACTGCGTGAAGGATTTTGATGCGGTTTTTTTAAATAGATAGAGTCATTCAATAGGAAGGTTTGTATGTATAATACACGCATACTATATTAGAGAAACACTGATAATTTTAGAAGTTTCTAATGTGATGTCGTAAATAAACACATTTTTTTGCGCTTACATTGCGAACGCTGGTTGAACCCTACGAGACAGATCAAAATAATGTAGTACAGTATGGTACACCTTAAAAAGGTCTACAAAAAAGTCCGCGATGGTAAATGTCTATCTCTTAAGGATAACCCATAATAAACATTTTTTATCCTTTACATTCTACGAGAAATAATGGCTTGAATACGAAGCGATTTTGAGCAATACAGCATTGATCCTTATCCAATTAAGTACCTTAAATCCATTGTGCATTTAATATTGATCCCTTTACAGCATGTAATTTAAATGGATATTTTCGAAGATATTGCAGATTGTAAATGCAGGGACCTGATTACGGAATGCCTCGCTAGAAATGCTTTGGGCTAGAAATCTACAGGAGCGAAGAAGTAGCCTCCTAGATACTGGATTTCATCAGAACTCTGGAACTGGAAGGCGAGCAGTAGATGATGATGACATAGACAGCTCTGATAGACCTTAAGGACGCAGTGCAACGTTACCCCCTACAACAATATACAATATATCCACTGAGCTTAAAGCACTCATCATTCATAGGCTCTGCAGGCTGAATTGGAGGCCAACGAGATAATGGGCATGCGATCGGACCTATCTAAAACCAGAACCTACACAGAGTCGCCCTACCGAGTCGTTTTTCCCAGCAGAGACGACTGGGCCATCTCTGAGACCCGACTGCTTGAAGGTCCCTGCTGGTTCACATATGGCTCTACTACCACCCAAGGGGTGGGAGCGAGAGTCAGCGGTTGCAAAATTGCTAGGGGTGAATCCATCAGCCTGGGTAGTTTTGCGACTGTCTTTCAAGCAGAAATTCTCGCCAATGATCACTGTGCGAAGCTCATACTTGAGAAAGGTTGGGCTCACGGATCAATCAAGATCCTATCGGATAGCCAAGCTGACTTGAAGGCCTTGACTTCATACAACTGCAAATCCCTGCTTGTGCAGGATTGCCGGACCACACTCGCTGAACCTGGAGGGCGCTGCAGGCTGCAGCTCTTGTGGGTCCCGGGCCACTCGGGCATAAAGGGTAATGAGATGGCGGTCTCATTGGCGACACGGGGGGCTTCCATGGGGTTCATTGTTCCTGAACCTGCCTGCGGTATCTCTCTCAGAACAGCGGCGAAGGAAAACAACAGATGGGCGGACCAAAAGGTCCAAGAAATCTGGAGCAGCATACCTGGACACAGAAATGCTCACTCAACAATTACTGGCCTATCAGCTGAAAGATCCTGAAAATGGCTCAAATTCTCTGGGGTAGACTTGAGAATCCTTACAGCTGTATACACGAGCCATTGTGGTCGCAGGAAACACCTCAATACGCTGGGGTTGACTGAGGTCTCCGAGTGCAGGCTTTGCCTGGAGGACAACGAGTCTATCGGACACATCTTGTGTGACTGCCCCGCTGGGGACAGGATCAGATTGGAGGCAATAGGAGTCCACAAACTGACACTGAGGGAACTGGACAAGTTCTCACCCACCAGACTCATATCCCTCATCAAGAGACTTGAGCTTGTGGGTGAAGTATAGATTATATACTACAGTTGTGCCACAATAGACCGATTGGTCGCAGTGGAGGGACGGGTTTCGTCTGCCCAGCACAACCCATTTAATAATAATAATAATAGTAACTCATCATTCAATTCAAATTGGTTAAAGTGAACAAGACCGCCGAAGATTAACTCCAGATCTTCGCTCGTTTGCATTCTGATTTAATAGGAGTGCTATCGAACGTAGTGGGTCGATGTGTAATCAACTTCATCTGAGGAGCAGAGCAGACAAACAAGGGACAGGATTCCCTCAAGACAGGTGCAGGCTAGACAGATTTACCTGAAGTCAGAACTTGGGCAATTGTCATAACAGAAGTACAAGTAAAGTGTTATTCATAACGGTACCTGAAATTTCGATGTGCACAGTTCTCCAAGCGTACGTACGATAATTTACGGTAATGCAAAATAATGAATAAGAATGGATTCAATTAATCTAGAAGTTTTCTCGTAGTAGACACTGATTAAAAGTTGGGGAATCATTGTTCCATTGTCTATTCACGCCTCATACGAAGTCGATCGAGCTGAAAAGTGGCTGTCCAAAGGTATGTGCGAAATATCAATGCATTCTGATGGATACTTTCTGAAATATAAAATTTTTGAAGAAATTTTTTTTTTATTGAAATACGAACCTCACGAAATTTCTCAAAAATGAGTGCGTCAGCAGTATACAAGTAACTTCCAGGTTTAAATTGGATCGGATTTGTATTTTTTGAGTTATCGAGGAAAAAACAACAAAATTTCAGATGAGTATAACTCCGAAACCATTTAGCCGATTTTGCCCATTAACGAACTCAACCGTCGCATTTGGATGCGCAACCTACCCAAAAAATTTCAAGTCGTTATCTCTTTCCGTCCGAAAGTTATCGTGACAATAGCTGACCAGAGAGCTGGACGGAATCGATTTTGACCTCGAATTATTTATCAGTGAATCGAACCTATAATCGACCATTTTCAGTAATAAATTCGAAAATTTTAGACTTTTGGGCAAAATGATTAAACCTAGAATCTGGCTGTAAAATAAGATTAAGGCTGTTGCCAGATTTCAGCGAGATCTGAACTGTGATGCAAGTATTGCGTTTAAATCATGATTTCAAATCAATTTTACAAATAGAACCTTCATTCGAAAAACATAATAATTTACTTCATCATATTTGCTTCAATCAAACCTACATTTATATGAGTGCCAAATTTTTGCGCGCATGTTCTGGGAAACATCGCGTTATCATTCTGACCAAATGTCGAAAATGGTCTCAAAGGATTGGGTTCGACTCCCTGATGAAGAATTCTAGGTCACATGAGATAGCGACTTGAAATTTTTAGGATAGGTGGCGCGTCCCAATACGATAAGTTCGTTAATGGGCATAATCAGCCCAATGGTTTCCGAGTAATAACTTTGTTTTCAACCAATATAAATCCGATCGAATTGAAACATGATGAGTAGTTGTAGAATACAAACATAAAGACGTTTGTGAAATTTTATGAGAATCGTAAAACTCGAAAATTTTAAAAGAATTATCAAAAATGTCACGATAACCTGAGAACGGAAAGAGATAGCAAGTTTTTACAACTTTTTTAGGTTAGATTGTGCATGTGAATGCGCGATTTGAGTTTGTTTATAGGCATAATGGACCAAACGGTTTTGGAGTTATACCCATCTGAAATTTGATTATTTCCTCAATAACTCAAAAAATACGAAACCGATCCAATTCAAATATGGTTATCAGTTGTAGAATACTAAGGCAAAAACTCTTGTAAAATTTCATGAGGATCGGATAACTAGAAAATTAAAAAAAAAATTTAAAATCATTGAAAAAAGTTCTCTACAGTGCACGTCAAAATTATAGAACAAATTCATTTTCTCAGAAGAAAAATATTTGGCAACAAAATCCTGAAACTGGTCAATTTTTGTTTCACTTTTACCAAATTTTTATGAATTTTTGAAGGATTTTTGTTGCACCCTGTGCCATTCTTTAAAGGGGTGCAAAAATTAAAAAAAAAATTTTTCATTTTTGAAAAATAGTTAGGTCAAAGGAGTTTTCAGTATGTGCACTTTGTCATGGCTCATTTAATCTGAGACGATGGTACCTGATGAAATTTGTCACCATTACAGTTTTGTTCATGCACAACTTTCAACCCCTACGAACCCTTTAATGCAGAAAAAATGGGGGGGGGCGTGAGGGGGTTGAAAGTTGTGCATGAACAAAACTATAATGGTCGACTTTCATTCGGTGACAAATTTCATCAGGTACCATCGTCTCAAAGTAAATGAGCCATGACAAAGTGCACATACTGAAATCCTCTTTGAACTAACTATTTTTCAAAAATGAAATTTTTTTTTTAATTTCTGCACGCTTTCAAAGAAGATACAAAGACCTTGCCCAAAAAAAACCACATGACTTACTTTACCTATTCAAAAAATTTAGAGGGTTGATGGGAATGGCACAAGGTGAAACAAAAATCCTTCAGAAATGCATACAAATTTGGTAAAAGTGAAACAAAAATTGACCTGTTTCAGAATTTTATGCCAAATATTTTTCTTCTGAGAAAATGAATTTGTTCCATAATTTTGACGTGCACTGTATAGAACTTTTTTCAATGATTTTCATTTTTTTTTCAATTTTCTAGTTATACGATCCTCATGAAATTTTACAAGAGTTTTTGCCTTGCTATTCTACAACTAATAACCATATTTGAATTGGATCGGTTTCGTATTTCTTGAGTTATTGAGGAAATAAAAAAGTTGTTCGGTTCACGATTCCAAAAGTATAGTTGTTGAGGAAATATGAAAAAAACAGTAGATAAAGATATAAAGAATAGAAAAAATAGGTGCATCTGATGCGATAACGATACTTCTCGAAAAATCCGAAGTCGCGAATTTGTTGATATTTCTCCGGTTCCAATTGCCAAATACGAAATTCGGCGAATTGGTTTTAAAAATAACCGATATTTTTTAGCGTTGAAACATCTGTTTTCCGCGACGATCTCATAGGTATTTGCACTTTACAAAAATATCTAGTGAGACATTTTTATTCGCGATACCGAATCTGATGTCTTAGAAATTTTATTCAATACTCGCTAATTTATTATTAAGAGGTTTCTTTCTGGGTTTTCTCTCCCAAACTCTTGTATTTTATTGAACAGAGAATGCAATTTTACAAATTGCTCAATTGGTATTGACCATATTTGGCTGAATTTAATGAAAAAGGAGTTGGAACTTGGAAATCTCTATGTCAATGCGACAATTCTCGAATTTTAGAATAACTATTAACAAAATAATTCTAAAGATTTTCGTTAAACGTCTGACGAAGGAGTCTGATATAGACTCCGAAACGTTACGATATAGTTGTTTCTTCGTTGATGTTGTTTCGTTGTTGTTTGTTAGGCAACATTGTTCAATTGATTGTCTCTGACAAATATCTTGTGTTTCTTACGCAGAAGCAAATAGCAGAATAATTAATTTTTATTTAATAGATATTTTTCAGAGTTTGGGAGAGAAAACCCAGAAAGAAACCTCTTAGGTAATAATGAGTATACCTCCCACAGTATCATTTAATGATTATCTAATTTATTATTTTAAACCTTTAACTAGTAACCGAACTGATTGTATTTCCATTGGATTATTCGCACTTCTTGAAAGGATAGAACAATAGATCGTTTAATTTTTTTCTACGAACTTAGGCGATTTCAATTAGGTGCGGTCCATTCATTAGATTACATTGTAAACATTGTAAAAAGTTAGGAATATATCTTGAATTTAATTTAATTTTCAACAGGTTGTAACTCAGGGGGAAGTTATCATATAGGTAGCAAAAAAATTGGTTCAAGCGCTGTGGACAGAAGCTTCGGCGCTCTTGTTCAAACTTCGACGAATCATATCTCCGGAAGTATTGATTTCTCAGAGTTGGGAATGGTATCATTGGATTCTTATGATAGAACTGCATCATGAAGGAAATTCGATTCAAATAATAGTATATTTATCAAGATTAAATGAGCAATCTTCAATGCTTCAAAAATTATCATATAAAATAATAAGGAAAGTATCATCGAAATGTCTAGAGCAAGGCAGGAGATAATTTTAGCAGATTTTCCATTTATTCATGATATTTGATTAGGTTGAGGCTGACGAACAAATTATTTTAATAGTTTAAAATATATTAATAAAATACAATCCTCTTTTCATAATTTAATAGTTCATACCACTAACACATTAATTCTGTATTATGAACCTTACCTCAAGAAAAAATATTTGATACACAAATGTAGATCCATATTTCAGCATTTATTTGCTAGCAACATTATGAAAAGACTGTATATAGGAACATGTCTTACTACTTATGGAAGTAAAAGGTAATATTAACCTCAGTGGTCAACGAACAGTAATTTTTTTTGAAGATTTCATTATGTTCTTCTTTCCTATTGCCTTCATAAACTACATCATTAAAATGATCCAATTCTAGATCTTCTGAAACATCATCTCGAATGTATACGTAAATTATTCAATATGCAACCAGTCAATATTATTTTCGGTTTGAAAACAGTCTTGTATATATTCACAAATTCAAGAATCGGATCCTTGTTTTCCACCAGAAAATATTTTCAAACTGAGAATTGACATGTCTCTAATAGCTAGATGAGATGACATATGAACAGTGAACATAGACAGATAGAATTCGCATTCTGTGAATACATAGAACTACGATGTATTATTGAAATTTTGAAAAATCATATCTCCGAAAGTATTAGCTTGTTACAGTTGAAAATTATATCAATGGATTCTTATGATAATATTGCATCTTAAAAAAAATTGAATTCAAAAGTTGTAAACCATTTTACTCAATAATCCGTTCGGGATTAATCGTGTTAACGGACCTACGGACGGACGGACAGAATCGATTTTGACCATGGATTCTTGATCGTTTAAGACCATTTTCAGCCAAAAATTCGAAAATTACAGACATTTGGGCAAATTGATAAGCATTCTGTTCTGAGGAACAAGAGCGCCAAAAAATGTGGGAAACCTCTGTGGACAGGGGCTTCGGCGCTCTTGTCAAACTACTAGCGACTAATTATTCAAACTTTGACAAATTATATCTCCGAAAGTATTGGTTTCACTTGGGAATAATATCAATGGATTCTTATGAAGAAAGTGGATCTTAAAAAAAAATTAATTTGAAATTTGTAATGAAACCACTGGGTTACTAACGAACTCAACCGAGATATTCATCTCTCAAATCTACTCTGAAAATTTCGACTGTCTAGCTCAATCCGTTCGAGAGTTATCGTGTTAACGGCCGGCCGGACAGACGGACGGCCAGACAGAATCGAATTTGACTACGGATTCTTGATCAGTGATTCGAAACAAAACGTTTGAGACCATTTTCAGCCCAAAAATCGAAAATTACAGACATTTGAGCAAATTGATAAGCACTCTGTTTCGAGGAACAAGAGCGACAAAAACTATTTCTGCAGTATATTTCGAAAATATAAACTTTTCTCACATTTGTTTTTTATTTTCTCAAGAATTAAATTTTTGGAATCTTACCACCTACGCAAAGGACAGAAGGAATTATTAAAATTTTGCAGTGATTTTTTTTTCGAATTTTGAACGTAGGTACATTTAAGGGTGAACTCTTGAATTTTCGTTTTTTCTCTCCACGATTCGAAGGGATGGGGAAAATATCGAACCAAAAATTGACACTTCTCCAAATGTAATATAATGAATTTTAATGGTTTCTATCTGAAGAAAAATGTAATAACATTCGAAAATTTACACAATTGTGAATGTTTGAGGAAAAGTTGTTTAATATTTATCGCTGACTTCTCTTTTATTGAAGGATTTATACAATGGACCATAAAAAGTAAAATCGTTGATTGTACGTTAGTAAGAAAATAAAAGCCAAACTCAAAAACAAACTCAGTTGTTACAAAAGCAAAACAACGCAAAAAAATCTCTTTACCTGCTCTCCACATCAACTATAGGTAATCTTGAAAAATAAATTTGGAGTTAGATTAAATTCTTGAATTTTCTTCGATTAAGGGATGAAAATTGTTGTTCATTACAGTTTTTCTCATGGTAAATCTTACCTTTTTCTCGATGCCTGCAAGACAGTGATATCTGTGTGATTTCTACTGGAATTGTCGTTTTTTTGCTGGACCTCCACATCGTTTTTTTCTACTACAGGTTGGTCCCCTTGCATCGTGTCGTAGATGCTCACGATTTTCCGTGAATTTTCCTCGGATTTTCCCCCGATATATTTCTCGTAGTACGAATCCAGAAAATTGTGGACAATGTCTTCTATTTCCACCCTAGTCAACCCTTGATTTTTCACTGGCGCACTTCGAGAAAAAGCGAAAAAAACACTGACAACAGTCAAAGTTAACACGACGTATTCCCTGGAGAACATTTTGTCTATCCACTAAAATACTACACTCTCGATTTATTGAAATTTTCCGAACAGCAGACTCCGCATGAAAATCCCAAGAATTTTCTGTAATAAAACCTGAAATTAGGGAGCGAAAAATGTTTATCTTTTTTTTATGTGGGACTAATTCGATAGTTTTGGGCGATTTGGAGTGAATTAAACTGTGATTATGTTATTTGGAGGATTAGACAAATTGAGACTGAGCGCGTAGTTCAAATTCTGAGGATGGTGTAGTTTTGTCTTGAATAGAGTGAGCTTGGCTTAGAACGTCATCTACAATATATATAGTAAGGTATGAATTTAATGGTGGAATTGTCCGTGGTGTTAGAGGAGGAGTGAATGGGGGATCCCCGATCCAGTCTTTTATAGCGCTGGACGAATATTCTAAACTCATAAAAATGAACATGTGATAATTTACATATGAGTACACAGGGTATTTGGTAATTCGACGTCATTCTTCAAAGGGGATATACTATACGTCATTTGCAACGAATTCAGTCGAGTGAACCATGGTCCAAAAATCTATGGTTGCGGCGATTTTTCAACTTCTTGGAAATTTTCTGCTTTGTTATCGAAAATAATTAATTTTGTAAAAACTACTTGACTCTAAATATTCAATGAATATTTTTTTAAAAGCTGAAGAGATGGTTATCATTTCATGCGAAAAAGTATTTACAAAAAAAATAGATAACCTGAGATATAAGGGGTCATACATCAACTGTTTTCCTCATGAAATATTGATGAAACAATTGAGAATTACTTGGAAAAGGCATTATGATCTTGGTGTACAAATTCAGGAAAAAACTTCCTTGTTTCATTAGCTTTTCAAAAAGGTGCATATGTCAATAATTCCTTCGCGAAATCCAAAAATATGGCCGGAGGCGTATTTTATTCCAGGGACACTACCCATAACACAATGAAATATCAGCATTTTTTGCGCGTATGTTCTGGGGAACATCGCGTTATCATTTTGCCCAAATGTCTGTAACTTTCGAATTTTTTGACGAAGATGGTCTCAAACGATTTAGTTCGACTCCCCAATGAAGAATTCGAGGTCAAATTTGATTCTGTCCTGCCGGCCCTCCGGCCGTTGCCACGATAACTTGAGAACGGGAAGAGCTAGCGACTTTTCAGGGTAGGTGGCGCATCCCAATACGACGGACATAATCGGCCCAATGGTTTCCGAGTAATAATTTTTTTTTCAACCAATATAAATCCGATCGAATTGAAACTTAGTGAGTAGTTGTAGAATATGAACCTTAGCACGTTTGTGAAATTTTGTGCGAATCGTATTGCTAGAAAATTATTAAAAAATTATTAAAAAATATTTTTGTTGTCACGATAACTTGAGAACGGAAAGAGATAGCGGCTTGAAGTTTTCAGGTTAGGATGTGCACCAGAACGCGACATTTGGGTTTGTTTATAAGCATAATCGGCCAAACGGTTTTAAAGTTATAGCCATCTGAAATTTGGTTGTTTTTTTCTCCTCATTAACTCGAAAAATACTAAACCGATTGAATTGAAACATGGTTATTAGTTGTAGAATGCCAACGCAATTCTTGCAAAATTTCGTGAGAATAGTATTTGTAGAAAATTTTTAAGAAATCATTGAAAATTTAAAAAAAAGTTCTATATATCAGTAACTATTCGTCTGAAATTGCTGAAATTTTGCAAGAGCCTTTAGACCCCAACTCTACTGCCAAGTTTTAAGTTTCAACACGATCGGTTAAATATTGTTGGAGATTCGAGCAGCCTTGTGTGAGTTCAGTAGATGGGTGACCGTTGCCTCGATAACTTTCGAACAAAAGGAGATAGGGACTTGCAATTTTCAGGGTAGGTTGCGTATCCAAATGGGAGAGTTAAGTTCGTTTTTGGGCATAATCGATTCAACGGTTTCCGAGTTAAACCGATTAAATTCGAGATAAGTGACCAATACAGGAGAATGGACAATAGAATTTACCATGGTAAATTCGATTGAGGGTGTCCAATAAAGGAGATTGGACAATGGAACATACGCGCCAAAGCTCCTGACTTCACACAGTGCTTGTTTTATACTTATCCTCAAATTAAAATTCTTTAGAGTTACTCTCAGTTAATTGAGGATTATTTCAATTTTCATAAAATAAATACTGTGATTTTTTTTTTAATTCGTACTAGTCCTACTCATAACAAGCAACCAATAATCACATCAATCACAAGTAAATGAGAAGATAAGGGGGATAACCAAGTATCGAAAGAGTCTGTTACTTGCTCGGATTTCCGGCTATATTTCTCGATCTCGTGGGAAAATTTATTACATATGTACCTTTCTGGGAAGTTCAACAACCAAGGAAGTTTTTTCACTTATTTGTACCCAAAGTTAATTGTAATTTTTCCGAGAAATACGCATTTGGTTCATGAAAATGTAATGATAAAAACAACTGATGCCACTTCAGACCCTTTATTTTCCATGTTTTTCGAATTTTTGGTGAAGGTTTTCTTCTGGAAATGATCTTCATCTTAGCATCTTTCAAAAAAACCTTACTTCTATATTTAGCGTTGAGTAGTTTCCACAAAACTAATTGTTTTCGGTAAGTTGAAAAACCATAGACTTTTGGTCCATGGTTCACTGGACTCAAATCGTTGTAAATGATGTCCAGTATAACCATGTTGAAGGATCACGTCGAATTACCAAACACCCTGTATTATTTTCTGCCCATAATACAGGCTGTCCCGAAATTAATGCAACAAAATATGGTCACAGACTCCCGAGACGAAATTAGGAGACCCCTCTTTTTGATTCTTGCCCCCTCTTTCGAATTTACAGCCCCCTGAATTTCTTCCCTTAAAATAGTCTTTTCTTTTTGGCGCGCCGTTCACCTGAATGATTCGTCAAAATATCTGTCTTTTTCGAATATTTGGCCAAGAATGGTCTCAAACGATAGTTTCAACTCACTGATCAAGAATCCGGAGTCAAAATTGATTATGTCCGGCCGGCCGGCCGTCAGCACGATCACGCTCGAACGCAACGAGAGTTGCAAATTTCAGGGTAGATTTGGAGTTCAGACGCGCTGGCTGACTTCGTTAATGAGCAAAATCCACCAAGTGGTTTCAGAGTTATAACCTTTTGAAATTTTGTTACCTAATAACTCAAAAAATAATAATCTAATCGAATCAAAGCACGGTAATTAAATGAAAAATACCGACTCGAAGACTTATCCAAATTTAACGAGGATCACATGAATGGAAAATTTTAAAAAAAGTCTGTATCTCAGAAACTGTTCGACAGATATCGTTCAAATTCTGCGAGAGCCTTCAACACCTTATTTTACAGTAAAGTTCTCGATTTGAACTCGATCCGATTTGTATTGGTGAAGATATTGCTGAAATACCGAAATATTCCAACGATCGAGATGTACTGGTCAACTGTATTACACTCGACCAGCGAAGTTGGCAACAGTTTTCTATTCTGACGTGCCTGGAGTGAATTTCATAAATCATGATGTCATAGGCAACATATTAAGTATGTTTATGTTCATATTTATTTCCGTGCTTCCTATCGAATATATATTTGACAAGTCGATGCGTCAACAGTATGTCAAAATTCACTTAAGAATCGGTTGAACAACACAAGTATAAAGACGTGCTGTGGTGCCGGAGGTCGCGGGTTCGAATCCCGCTCAGGGCATGGATGGTGGTTGTGATTGTCCGGTATGAATGTGAAAATAATTCATATAACTACGTTGATCTGGGTACATGGCAAGCGCCGAGCCCAATAAAGAGAAAATTAATTTTTTTAACAACACAATATACAGGGTGAGTCTTTGACCACTGCATTAATTTTAACCAAAGATTTCTCTCATCAAATGAAACACTTTTTTCATTTAACATTTTTCCAAATTCAGCTCAGGTAAAAAGATACTGGCTGTTGAAATTTTGAAAAAAAATCAGTTTTTATTTTGTAGCTTTGACATCCTTTTTTCGAAAAAAATGAACGTTGGCGTAAAGTTCCCTATAACTATGATACATATTTTCCAAATATTAGTTATTTTCTACTTCTACTGTTTTCTAGTTATGGACTCGTGGATTCATAAAACTAAACGAAATTAGCATAAAGAAAGCATATAAAGTTTTTCTTGAGTCATTTCAAGAATATTCCATCGTTTTAGAACATTAAATTATTCTTCATCATTTCTCCATAAACGCACCGTTTTCGAGATATTCTTCATTGCATGTTTTAAAATGGAAAACTCCAGAAATTTCACTACTTTTATGGATGCGTCCCTGAGTGTTGGAATCCCGAATCAAGCTGTAAACCACGTTACCATGCCTTATTCTCGTCCGCCAACAATGTCATAGATAATTTATATGCGGGAGTGTATTAGCACATCGTGAAATCTTTAAACGCTTGTAACTTTTTACCTGAGCCGAATCTGGAAAAATGGGAAATGAAAAAAGTGTTTCATTTGATTAGAGGAATCTTTGGTTAAAATTAATGCAGTGGTCAAAGACTCACCCTGTATATTGCCAATTATCCAGAGCAATTTAATTCCCAAAGAAATTCATATAATATAAATTCGTACTGAAATCAAACTAATATTACTCATTTATTCTTCGATAATTTTTCGATACGAGAGAATCTTTGTCAGTTTCAGAGGATGTTGAAAAACTGTTATTTAGATGCATTTATATCGATATTTAAAACCATTCGTTTGATTTTGAAGATAGATTGCGCATATGAATGCGACATTCAAGTTCATTAATAGGCATAATCGGCCAAACGATTTTGGAGTTACACCCTTCTGAAATGTGGTTGTTATTTCCTCTATAACTCAAAACATACGAATTTGGTGAATATCGTATCACTAGGAAAAAAATAAAAAAATTTCTCCAAAAATTTTATATTTCGGAAACTATGCGCCTGAATCCGCTGAAATTCCGCGTGTACCTTCGAGCCTCCATTTTACAATCAAGTACCGAATTTCAGCTCGACTTCGTATGTCTATAACCAGTGTCGTAACACTTTTAAGAATTATATAGATTACTATATTGAGAATTATCCTTTCTGTGATACTGTTTTGGTTCAATCCCGTTTGTATTCCTCCTTTATAGATAAAAAATTGGTTCAAGCACTGACGTGAAGTCAGAAGCCTTTGCGCGTATGTTCTATTGTCCATCCTTCTGTATTGGACACCCTTAATCGAATTTACCATGGTAAATTATATTGTCCATTCTCCTGTATTGAACACTCTCAATTCGAATTTACCATGGTAAATTCGAATTAAGTGTCCAATACAGGAGAATGGACAACATAATTTACCATTTGAATCAATTTTTTTTTACGTGATTTTTTTGAAATTTTCTAAGGGTACGGTTCTTAAAATTTTATTTTTCGTCATTTTTTTCAAATCTTCTAGGGGTACGGTTCTTACAAAATTTTAAACACGTCTTTATGTTTATTTTCTACTACTAGTTACCAAGCTTCAATTCGATCGAATATTTATTTTTTCAGTTATCAAGGAAATAATATTCCAGGTGGGTATAACTCGGAAACCGTTAGACCGATTATGCCCAAAAACGAACTCAACTGTCCCTTTCGGATACGCAACCTACCCTGAAAATTGCAAGTCCCTATCTCCTTTCGTTCGAAAGTTATCGAGGCAACGGTCACCCATCTACTGAACTCACACAAGAATGCTCGAATCTCCAACAATATTTAACCGATCATATTAAAACTTGAAACTTGGCAGTAGAGTTAGGTTATGAAGGCTCTTGCAAAATTTCAGCAATTTCAAACGATTAGTTACTGATATATAGAATTTTTTTTTTTATTTTCAATGATTTATTAAAAATTTTCTACAAATGCTATCCTCACCAAATTTTGCAAACATTTCCGTGTTGGCATTCTACAACTAATAGCCATGTTAGAATTCAATCGGTTCAGTATTTTTCGAGTTAACGAGGAACAAAAAAACCACCAAATTTCAGAAAATTTCAGATGGCTATAACTCTAAAACCGTTTGGCCGATTATGCTCATAAACAAACTGAAATGTTGCGTTCTGGTGCACATCCTAACCTGAAAACTTGAAGCTGCTATCTCTTTCCGTTCTCATGTTATCGTGACAACAAAAATATTTTTTAATAATTTTCTAGCCATACGATTCGCACAAAATTTCACAAACGTGCTTAGGTTTATATTCTACAACTACTCACCAAGTTTCAATTCGATCGGATTTATATTGGTTGAAAACAATATTATTACTCAGAAACCACTGGGCCGATTATGCCCATTAACGAACTTGTCCGTCGTATTGGGATGCGCCACCCACCCTGAAAATTTCAAGTCGCTAGCTCTTTTCGCTCTCAAGTTATCGTGGCAACGGCCGGACGGCCGGACGGACAGAATTAAATTTGACCTCGAATTCTTCATTGGGGAGTCGAACTTAATCGTTTGAGACCATTTTCGTCAAAAAATTCGAAAGTTACAGACAATTGGGCAAAATGATAACGCGATGTTCCCCAGAACATAGGCGCAATAAATATATATTGGAGAGGACAGCCTGTATTTTAATATTAACCGATCGTTGAAACCTTAAAAATCGCTTCTGAAATATGTACAGGTCGGGTGACGACATAAGATCTTCCAATTTCCTGTTCGATTCGCCAAAACAATATTTTTATTGACTTGGTAAATTGATACCGTGACATATTACGATTATTTACAATTTGAATGGAGTCCGGCGCATCACACGGTGTCACGAGGTTTTCAATTTCATCAAAAACGCATTTATTTCAACAAACGACGTATTCAAAAGATATAAGCTTAAATAGTCCACATATTAGGTTTGGCCTCACCCGGTTTCAACCCATTCGGTGCGGTTAATTGGTGGAATTCGGTATGTGGAAGATGGAACAATTTAATTTTTTTCAGAAAAATCTCTCATAGAGGATGTAAAGTTCCTCCTCTAACTTGTTTAAGTACCACTGCGCAAAAAAGCGATAAATTGAGAACGGAAAGAGATAGCGACTTGAAGTTTTCAGGTTAGGATGTGCATCAGAACGCGACATTTGAGTTTGTTTATAAGCATAATCAGCCAAACGGTTTCAGAGTTATAGCCATCTGAAATTTGGTTGTTTTTTTCTCCTCATTAACTCGAAAAATACTAAACCGATTGAATTGAAACATGGTTATTAGTTGCAGAATGCCAACGCGAAAATTCCTGCAAAATTTCGTAAGGATAGTATTTGTAGAAAATTTTCTAGAAATCATTGAAAATTAAAAAAAAAATTCTATATATCAGTAACTATTCGTCTGAAATTGCTGAAATTTTGCAAGAGCCCTTAGAACCCAACTCTATTGCCAAGTTTTAAGTTTTAACACCATCGGTTAAATATTGTTGGAGATTCGAGCAGCCTTGTGTGAGTTCAGTAGATGGGTGACCGTTGCCTCGATAACTTTCGATTAAAAGGAGATAGGGACTTGCAATTTTCAGGGTAGGTTGCGTATCCGAATGGGAGAGTTGAGTTCATTTTTGGGCATAATCAGTTTAACGGTTTCCGAGTTATAATTTCGTAAGAACCGTACCCCTAGAAAATTACAAAAAAAAAATTGGTTCGAGCACTGATGTGAAGTCAGGAGCTTTGGCACGTATGTTCTATTATCCATTCTCCTGTATTGGACACCCTTAATCGAATTTACCATGGTAAATTATGTTGTCCATTCTCCTGTATTGGACAATTAATTCGAATTTACCATGGTAAATTCGAATTAAGAGTGTCCAATACAGGAGAATAGACAATAGAATTCACCATGGTAAATTCGATTAAGAGTGTTCTATACAGTAGAATGGACAATAGAACATACGCGCCAAAGCTCCTGACTTCACGTCAGTGCTTGAACCAATTTTTACATGTGAGTGTATTTTGAAAAATAAATGTTTGAAATCTTAAAGTTCTTAGGATGGCCAGGATAAATTCTGGTTACTTTGATAGTTAAATACTGATAGTATATTGAGTTGGGTTTCACGAAGCTTCGATTAGCTTAATCGTGGATTTAATCCGATGGTTGTATCAAAAATGAACTGAAAATGGACATAGAATCGCACTAATTTGGCAGAGCTGTCAAAGCTTTGTGAAACCCAATTATGAGTACTATACAAGCCTTCTATCCGTTCATTATTCCCAAGAAAAGCTTCAAATATACCAGGAAAAGCACCACTAAAACACCCTCAACAAATCACCCATTTTCATTGTAAATACCTCGGAAAAAAGATTGTCATTTACCTAATCACAAGATCAACTGGCACTGGACAAAACCAAGGAATTCAACTGTACGACAAAGACCTTGCTGGTATTTATATGTGTCCAGGTACAACGATGGACTGTATATAATTACCATTTTTGAATCTTGATCCAATCCTGGAATCTGAAATTAAAGGGATACAAGAAATCATATAAGATAGACATATTTCTGTAGATCTCTATAATTATACAGATACGATCGCCGAATTTTGAAAAAACTTATGTGTAAACGCATCTTAATGGCTACAAATTTATGTTATCGTTATTTCTGTGTTCATTTTGGATATTTTCTATTTAAAGATTACATTTTCCCAGTTTTCTATTGAAATTAAATCAGATACTGATACTCGCTTGTTAAAAATACAGATGTCTCAGAATAAAGAGCAGTCTCAGAGGCTCAAGCATACAGGACACTCCAAAAGATTCGGCAGTTACCTCATGATTTTTGGTTTCAACAACACGGAGCACCTCCCAGGTATGACCAACCGGTTGGGGATTTTTTGGATGAGAATTTTCCAAATCGATAGATTGGACGTAAGGGATTCATAGAAGGGTCTCTGCTCGTCGTCCTGACCTTCAACCGTTAGTTTTCTTTCTTTGCGGTTTTATTTATTTCCCGTCTTCACAAATTATTTACACTAAACTTAGTATGTGCAGATTGGAAACACCGAAATCTTTTAAAATCTGCAAAATATACAGGGTGTCCGTTTTAAATTTAAAATGTTAGGAGTATTTCCGGTAAAACTGGAAGTATAGATATAACAAAAAATATTGCATCCGATGCGTTATACCTCATTGTATTCTGCGAAGTTTTATAAATATCTTCCATTTAGTTCTTGCGTTTTATCGATATAAAGCATTATTAACCTTTTTTGCTCGAAGACTATCAGCCTAATGGAGAATAATCTGATCTATTTTTTTGCTGAATTGCCTGGAAATGCAATGCATGTTAGAGCTGTGTTCTTGCTTCACCCTAAAATATATTAATGATTTTGTATATTATGGTTTGTTAATTACTAAGTTTAGTTTTAATTCTTGTATTATTTGAGTCTTGTTTATACCATGTTTCTTAGTCTGTGCTGTGGGAAATCATAATGATAATAAATAAATAAATTGATTAAATTATTTCTCTGTAATCTTATGAGTAGTATTAGGAAACTTTAAACCGTTGACAAGAACATCTGAGATTAGATGTGATTCCCATGTCCAAGATTAATAATACAGTGGCATAATCTACAAATATTTGTGATTGTCTTTTGATCATTATATTTTTTAAAATTATTTTAAAAAAATAAACGAAAAAAATGTTTCAAAATGTAAATAGTTAAACCTTGGTATAATTAAATCATGATTAAGAAAAGCAGTCTTATCAACCCCTATAGCGTCCACTAAGCCACTCAACAAAAAAACATTAGGTACTCAAATTACCTATTTTTCATGTAAGACCCATAAAACCTTCCAAAACTGATCCCTCCAGTTTTTTGTCGCTTCTTCTTTCGGTTTCTATTAATGTAATTTATTCTAACCAATTTCATGTCATCAAGTCATGACCCTGTGCTCTGAAATTTCTATATTCGGCTATTTTACATGTCTAGACGTACTGTCAGGTCTTAGGTCCCCACCTATACGACTTAATTCATGCCCGTAAAGCGGCCATAAGCCCGAAAGACGAAAGACCAGTCGGGGATATAGTTGTTTTACAATTGTAATAAATAAAATTTCGGGGAACGCAATTAGTTTTTCAAATGTCCCAATCTTGAAACGTGAAATTGTAAATTTTAAAGTCTAGACTGGTGGTCATAAATATTTAAATGTTTACCGTACTCATGTTAGCTGAAGAGTACTCCGTAGTCTCTTCCTTGATCTTGATTTACCGTTGTTGACAAAAACGATTTATGTTGGATTAATGATTGATTATGAAATGATTCCAAGATGAGGGAATATTCTGAAATAATCTGATGTATACAACTTTGATATGCGCAGTTTGACATTGAATATTTTAAGTAAATTGTTGGATTTAGAAAACGACTGAAGAAAACGTTGAGCAAGTCAATAGGGCTGAAATTCTGTACACGATTATAAAATGGTGGTTCGAAGTCATGTGCTGAATTTCAGCGAATACTGGAGGATAGTTTCTGAAATATAAAATGTTTGAAAAAAAAATTTTTTCTAGTGTACGATTCTCACGAAATTACGCAAACATTATTACGTCTGCATTCTACAAGTTACAACTAAGTTCATATTGGATCAGATTTGTATTTTTTGAGTTATTGAGCAAATAACAACAAAATTTCAATGGGTATATAACTCTGAAATCGTTCTGCCAATTATGCCCATTAACAAATTTAACAATCGCATTCGGATGCACAACCTACCCATAAATTTGCAAGTCTCTATCTCTTTCCATTCCAAAGTTATCATATCAACGGTCACCCATCCAGCTACTGAATTTGCCCAAGGCTGCAGAGTTCTTTTTCGTACAATATTTTGAAAGTTCTCGGAATTAGTCCCAATTTCGCATAACGTGAGAACAATACCATATCCTTATCTATTCTGAATTTCACCCTAATCCGACTATTTTTATGAGAGTTACAGCAGTTACAGAAATGAAAACAATCCTAAGGTTATCGCCTTGTTCTTTTTCGTCCAAAATTTCTCGGAATGACTTCCAATTTCGGACATAGGAAGAACAATACCATCTCATTATCTATTCTGAATTTCACCCTAAACTAACAAATTTTATGAGAGTTGTAGTCTCCTAATTATATCAAATTTATATTCAACATTTGATACTTTTAAAAACTTTGGTTGACAACCAAAAATACTGAAGTGCCAATGAATAGGTGTATCATGTGTTGCCTGCTAATAAGGCGTTCTTGAACAGTGACATCTGGCAATCGGTCTTGATATCAGGACAACTAATTACTAGGACTCTTCTCATATGTCCTGCGTCTTCTGGTAGATAGAGATTTAAAAATACTGCAGGTTGGTGCCATTAGATGTCACCAAATTTTGTTGAAGATATTTGAATAAATAATTATTTGAATGTGGATAGATTTAATGAAATTTTAATTCATTTATCTCGATACTATAACAAGAAATGGATTCTAATAAGCAGAAACTTGCAATGTACTCCCTTTTTTTTATTCAAATTTCCTTTTGTTTTTCTTTCAATCAATATTTTTGAAATTGTTACTCCTACCAAATTTCATCCCTATCAGGCAATTTTTATATCACTTACAGCAGTTTGATGAAATGAAAAGTTCTAATCTTATATCCCCTTATTGTTCTTTTTCGTCCAAAAGGTTGTTCTTGGAATGAATCCCAATTTCGCACATCGGAAGAATATACCATCTCATTATCTATTCTGAATTTCCCCTTAATCTGACTATTTTTATGGGAGTTATAGCGTTTTGAAGAAATGAAAAAAGGACCTACTAAGTTTACTGTTTATTTTCGAGCCAAAGTAATTAAATGTATGTATTCGCCGAATGGGTACTTACGCCACCATAGACACAGCACTGTTTAAATGTGTGTTACATATGTCAATAGCATGTATTATTTTATTGAGAAAGTTCAATAATTTATGAAGTAATTAATAAATGTTGCTAGGCAATATATTTATTAAGTCAATAAAAACGTTTCCAAACCTTCAATATATTATATTCTCCTTGCATTCTTCCACGATGTCTATGTCCTGGAAAGATCCAGATAATCGCGATGAAGAATTCAACAATTTCATGCATAAAGTGACAGAAGTTGAAAGAATAGTTCACAAGCTCGCTTCCAAAGACAAGACAGAGCAAGCAATAGGTGATGCAGAAGCTAAGAGGTACTTGGGTGTATCTAACGATTTCAAAGAGGAAACTATAGATGTAGATAATATGAAATTGAAAGTGAAATGTGATAGAACCATTATAAACAAAAAGGCCTTTCAGGAAACTGCTTCCGGTGATCAGTCTACACAGTCTCAAGGTAATACCATCTGCGTATATAGTACCAGTGATTGTTTGGTAAAATCAGTCAGTTATATGCTACTTGAGAGACTTCTGCATCCTGTGAGAGATGTATTTGAATCCTTGAGTGATTGGCTATGTTGTAAGTTGTAAGTGCTACGAGTGCACTATGCTGAACAGGTGTGTCCCACGCTACAGCTCCCTGTTCAGTTGCAGAGTTCTAATGAACTCCACTATATGGCTTCAAGGAAGATATGTCTCCATCCTTTATGAATTCATGTCCCAAGCACCCATTAATAGTCTTGTAAAAAATAATACCACATTAGTTAGGTTAGGCGGGAAATTTGAATTACGATCCATCCGTGGATCCGAGCACTGAATTCCCCATGCATTTCTTATGGACCTAAAATTTACGTGAATTTGTCGCCTGTTTTTGGATACTTTGGCTAATTTCTTAAGGTTTATTTCGGTTGAAATAGATTCAGTGAACCTTTCTCAACAATCTAGAATACAGTTTTCATAACGAAATTGTATATTTCCAAGATAATTAATAAATATAAAAATGTTCACCAAATTCGATTGACGTATGTCTTAGCTCACTCGAAATCAGTCAAAAAATAATAACATAACCCTAAATCGCACAACAGAAGTCATCTACTTCATACGGAAATCTTTCGAACTACACTGGTTTCAATTTTGATTTAAGGATAAATAGAAGTAGATTTGAATGTGGAAAGAACATGAAAACATGCACTAATGATGAAGGGACCCAATACTTGATGTCTCTGTACTAACATTCTCTTTTAAATAGGGTGGTTTCATCTTAAAGTTGAAATTCCATGTTAAAAATTTTGAATATGGATCTCCCGCCAAGAGAATGATTCTAACCTAACTAATGATAATGAATGCGGTCTATATATTTCTATACATTTCAGTCTTGAACTTGAGGAATTTTGCCCCAAGTAATATTTGAATTCTTAAAATGAAATTTAAATTTCCAGAAGCATTCATGAAAGAGGTTGAAAGAGATGCAGACAGAAGGCATCAAGATAGAAAGATAAGGCAGGAGAAAATGGAAACCCTGAGGAAACAGGCCTCCTTGGCTTTCAACAGGAAAGAATTTGTGAAAGCTCTATCTTACTATAATAAGGTCGGATATTGACATATGCAATATATTGTAATTTTCTCTAAATTAAATTGAAAGCGCTCTAATATTAACGGTTCAATATTAACACTAAGATCAACATATTTTCAGGCATTAGACTTAGTGAAGGATAATCACAATCTTTTCCTGAACAGAGGCTTGACTTATATAAAACTCAGGCTATTCGACAAAGCCCTTACAGATATCGACAGAGCGTTGTACTTGAATGAAGATTCCCTGAAAGGATACTTGCTGAAGGCTAAAATAAACTTCCTAACTGAGAACCGAAAGAATATGGAAAACTTACTTCAAGAAGCAAAGAAAAGACATCCAGAAAAGGTGGATTTTATTGATGGTATACTTTACCGATCTTCAAAACTGGAAGCTTCACTAAAATAATTTTTTTCAGAATATGCGGAGGAGTTGAATAGTACAAAGATTGAACAATAAAATTCAATATTCACAATTAAAATTACAGAGATGTGAAATGCAATATTTATAGAGATATGCATAATAGAGATTCCAGTGAAAATAAATTTGATTCCATATTATAAGAGCTAAATCCGAGATTTAAAAGAAGAATTCATTGTTTATTAATTAAAAAAAAAATAAGAAAAATACATATTAGTTTTGAGATATTTCCAGCATAAAAGGCATGGAAATATCAAAGAAACCACAGAAATAACACAATTTTCAGTGCTCCATAAATATGTAGTTATTTTTGTGATTCCATTTTCAAAGACTCTATGACTATTAATGAAATTTATTCTGAATATCTGTGATTGAGGCATTATATTGAAAATACGAAAGAATTCAAGAAGAATGGACAACTCCATCGAAATTACTTCAAATACTGCAGAAAAAAATGAACACCCGACTCATTCCACCAAAAAAGATGAGTCATTAAGTCAAGAGAACCATTTTCAAGAGATTCTGGCTAACACAGAAAAAACCGCCAAGGATTTGGAAATGATGAATACATCCTTGCAAATAATAAAATACGAATGTGCAAAATTAAATGCACAATATGTGAAAATTGAAACTTACTTAACTTTGCACAAAAAAATCCTGAACGATCTCAAGGATCAAGAAGAGAATAAAATGGACGAAATCGATTGTGAGATGGTAGACGCTGACATCGTTTAAAATTATTCATGTAAACTTTTCAAATAAAATTATGAATGAGTAGAAAATATTTATTCGAAATACGCACAATAACAAATTTCGAAATTTTTCTCATATTAAAATTCTACTTAAAAGCTTAAAACAGATCAGTCAAATAGCCAAATTTCGCTTGAAATTACTTTATAATATATAATTATACGGAAGTGGCTAGCTGTAAAATGCAGCTTCAAGGAACTAATTTTAAAAATTGGAAGATAAAAAAATTTCTTTGAAACTGGCATTTTAATGGAAAATAGGTATAGAAATTCGATTAATTAACTCATATCTAATAATATTTTCCTACTTATCCCACTTATTTGCCTTGTATGGTTTCATAATTTCCCACACAGTCAAAATGAGAATAAAAACAGAAAATATTTATTAATATTTTGTATTTGACCCACGAAAAGCTAGAATTTTATACTTTGCGATTAAATTATGTTAAAACTGTTATCAAACATCGATAAATAAAAAAATTATGAAAATGCTTAATGTAAACAAATCTTGAACACTTCCAAGGAATAATCTGTAAGATTCCGATAGTAGACCCTAATCTAGACCTTTCAATTATTTAACTTTCACAATTACGAGATTTTTAAATTAAACTATATAAAAAATACTAATCAACAAATTTGTACATTTTAAAATACGTGAATTTATAAAACCCACTTGAAAAACAAAATTTCATCATAATTTGGAATAAATAAATTATTAAAACGATCACTAGTATGCTAACCAAGGATGATGTTTGAGCGATTCTCTTGAACGATCTCCGTAATCATATAACAGCTCTTGTCCCAGCTCGATGTCTTCTTTGGCTATCAGGACCAATCTGGGTTTACCATCGACGGTTACTGATTTCGTCATTAAATTACCATTTCTGGAGTGATTCACCAGTCTACCCAGTCGTTCAGACTCAGGCGTAGCGTCAATACTGTAATAAAAATTTGTTTACATGTTGCCGTCTGAAAAACAAAGTCTGGCTACTACAATGTGGATTCTGTGATAGTTAACAGTCAATAAAAATTGGTTCAAGCACTGACGTGAAGTCAGAAGCTTTTGCGCGTATGTTCTATTGTCCATACTTCTGTATTGGACACCCTTAATCGAATTTACCATGGTAAATTATGTTGTCCATTCTCCTGTATTGGACACTCTCAATTCGAATTTACCATGGTAAATTCGAATTAAGTGTCCAATACAGGAGAATGGACAACATAATTTACCATAGTAAATTCGATTAAGGGTGTCCAATACAGAAGTATGGACAATAGAACATACGCGCAAAAGCTTCTGACTTCACGTCAGTGCTTGAACCAATTTTTTTTTCGTGACTTTTTGAAAATTTTCTAGGGGTACGGTTGTTGAAATTTTTTTTTTCGTCATTTTTTTCAAATTTTCTAGGGATACGATTCTTACAAAATTTTAAACACGTCTTTATGTTGATTTTCTACTACTAGTTACCAAGCACCAATTCGATCGAATATTTATTTTTTGAGTTATCAAGGAAATAATATTCCAGGTGGGTATAACTCGGAAACCGTTAGACCGATTATGCCCAAAAACGAACTCAACACTCTCTTTCGGATACGCAACCTACCCTGAAAATTGCAAGTCCCTATCTCCTTTCGTTCGAAAGTTATCGAGGCAACGGTCACCCATCTACTGAACTCGCACAAGAATGCTCGAATCTCCAACAATATTTAACCGATCGTATTAAAACTTGAAACTTGGCAGTAGAGTTAGGTTATGAAGGCTCTTGCAAAATTTCAGCAATTTCAAACGAATAGTTACTGATATATAGAATTTTTTTTTTTATTTTCAATGATTTATTAAAAATTTTCTACAAATGCTATCCTCACCAAATTTTGCAAACATTTCCGCGTTGGCATTCTACAACTAATAACCATGTTTGAATTCAATCGGTTCAGTACTTTTTGAGTTAATGAGGAACAAAAACCACGAAATTTCAGAAAATTTCAGATAGCTTTAACTCTGAAACCGTTTGGCCGATTATGCTCATAAACGAACTGAAATGTCGTGTTCTGGTGTTCATCCTAACCTGAAAATTTCAAGCCGCTATCTCATTCCGTTCTCAAGTTATCGTGACAACAAAAATATTTTTTAATAATTTTTTAAAAATTTTCTAGCCATACGATTCGCACAAAATTCCACAAACGTGCTTAAGATCATATTCTACAACTACCCACCAAGTTTCAATTCGATCGGATTTATTTTGGTTGAAAACAAAATTATTACTCGGAAACCACTGGGCCGATTATGCCCATTAACGAACTTGTCCGTCGTATTGAGATGCGCCACCTACCCTGAAAATTTCAAGTTGCTAGCTCTTCTCGTTCTCAAGTTATCGTGGCAACGGCCGGACGGCCGGCCGGACAGAATCAAATTTGACCTCGAATTCTTCATTGGGGAGTCGAACTTAATCGTTTGAGACCATTTTTTTCAAAAAATTCGAAAGTTACAGACATTTGGGCAAAACTATAACGCGATGTTCCCCAGAACATACGCGCAAAAAATACCCAAACAAACTCTATGAATGTCTTTCATAGAGTTTCATCGATTCCAAATTAGGTTAAAACATCCTCAGATTTGTCACCTTGTTTGAGGATCTTTTAACCTAATTTGGAATATGTAGTTCCTGGAAAAGAAATTTGATATGATGGATTTGTACAGATTATTGTGATGGACCCTTAAAAAGATTTTCAACATCCTAAATCTTACAGCGACTTCATGCAAACAAGAACTAGAATGATATCTATACTAACCAGTATTTGTGATTATTATGTTCGAAATAGTACATGTAACAACCAGCGTTTTGATCTACCGCATACGTCTCTTCTCTCCTCTTTGCCTCAGAGATTTCTATAAGGTCTCCGCTGTATTCCACAACGAAATCTCCCCTTTTGAAGGGCTTGTCTGCCACTATACCTCTTCCCTTACCATTGAAATAAGTTATCTGAGGATAAATAAAAATACATACACACATTGGGGTTTTCCCTATTGTAGGAATTTAACATGTTAGTACAGAGTAATTGTAGAAAACTTACGGCTAATAATGTGTCTACCAAGGTACAATTAAAATAAAACTTCACTCGAATACTTACTTTGAGACCCTCTTCAACATTATTCCTAAGAGCCTTTTCCAAACTCCTCTGTTTTTCTTCTAGTACAGTCGTTTTCGTTTTTCTGACTGATCGTCTTACAGGGAAATAATTATTTACAGGATTATAATCGGTAATTTTGCGATTAGCACTTGCTTTGGCAGCTTCTTCCAATACATTGAACCGATTTGTATTCAATCTGAAAGTATTGATTACTTCACATCTAGTCCAAAAAGGCAATGATTAATTAACCGTCTGTATTACGAATTCTCAAGATATGTAAAAAGTAATCTCTGAAACTACTGAGCAAATTCTTTCAGCAATAGAAAGTTACATTATCCCTAAGTGATTCTAAATTGAAAAGTGTGAGGGTTATTTGAATGAAATCATTATTATCATCAAGGGAAAGTGGGTGAAAGTTACTGTTTTATGAACGATGTTATGGCATGATTACTAGAAAACGTTATACAGATGCAGCAGATAACATTTACAAGAAACTCACTTTCTGCGGGCCTTCGGTCTGATAATGGGTTTTTGAAAACTTTTTACTTCCATAGTTTTGACACCAGATTTCTCGTCTAGTGCTTCTGTGCATAACGTAATTCTATGTGGTGTCGTTGGGGGACTTCTCAGTTCATTCATGACTGCCAGTTGACAATTTTCTACTGAAATAAGAAGAAGTTGAATCTATGGTTATAATAACTGACTGAAGAATGTATATTTGAGGGAAAATGTTCTCGTAATAAACTTTGCCTTCAAAAACAGAACTTTTGCCTACATGTTCTATGGAACAGCGTGCTCATTTTGCCAACTGATGAAGAATTTTAAAATTCAAAACAGAGTTAGCTTCCTGCATAAAATGTCAAATTCTTGATAGTTTCAGAATAAATTAAAAAATCAGAAGTAACAAAATTATCGATATAAAAAGAAACACACGGTTAAGATAGGTTGAAACATGTCTAACACAGGCAGACGTCTTAGGGAGAGCAACGAAGAAATACTAAAATACATCCAACAACTCAGAGACCAGCGAAATGAACTTGGGTTTTTGGTGGAGAAACAGAAAACCGAAAGAATCAACCTGGAGTCCGAGATGGCCCGAATTTCGTACAAACTGAGCCTGGTGAGACCGTCCAGCAATCCCTAGCCAAATACAGGGTGTAAAAAACACTCAGAAACATGAAAACGATTAAAATTCGTTTCTCTGATTCTACATAATTATATCGAAACCCGAAAATAGAGTATTCGAGGGATGATGTATCCTTTTCACTGCCTGTTGCAGTTAATTATTAATTCTTCTACAGATAAACAAAAGTTTGAGCCAGAGGAGTCAAGCTTTGAAACTCTATGATGCGACCATTATGGAAATTGAGGCTAAATATAAAGGTTTGGCTAACTCCACCCAAGGCCTCTTGAAACATATACAAAACGAGTCTTCGAATTTGGAAAATAGCATCGATAAGCGAATAGGAACAGAAAAAGATTGTTCAGAATGTGCTGCATGCGACACAACAACCCAAAATCAAACCGTGACGCTCCAAACTCAAAGGAAAACTCAGGGTTTGTCAGACAAATCAATGTCTCCGTTATATCGTCAATCAAACAAGTATTATTAGTATTTTTTTATCAATATCATCATAATGTCATGTCTTAAATTATAAATATTTTCGTGCAGTTATCAATGTTCCAATTATCGGAACAAGTAGTCGATAAAATTATACAACCACTGCACAACTAATTTTAGGACTTTCAAATGAGTTTCCCACCAAACAGATGAACGAAAGTGAGGACCAAGTGAGAAAGCTAGAACGAAGAAGAACCTTGCAGATGGAACGTATCTTAGACGACGATCCAATCTACTGCAGAACCATGGAATACCCAATGGTACTTTCACCGATGATAGACAGAGAACATATGGAACAAATGAAAGAAAAACCTACACTGAGCACAGTAAACTCCCAGCAAGCCAAGATGGAGAAGACCTCTTCAAACAATGATAACACGAAAGTACGAAATGGTAAGTTAATTTCTTAATACGATGCACAACTTCGACAGTAAGGGATGACCAAAATTCTGTAGTTTTGAGAATTCACTTAACCTGACAAGTGAAACCAAGCCTCATCACTAAAAAAACTCAAGTCTAATATTATGTCACTCCTGATCACCTGATAACCTGATAACTCAAACCAACGCAAGGAATGCTTTGGGCAAGAAATTTGCAGGAGCGAAGACGTAGCCTCCTTGAAGCCATCTCAGATACTGGAGTTCGTCAGAACTCTGGACCTGGACGGCGAACTGTAGATAATAATAGATTCTACAATTCCATATATTTCAGGGTATACTTCACTTACACCAGAAGCACTTATTGTCAATGAACATCAATCCCAGAAAGATATCACAAGGCAGATAACATCTGAATCTACGTTAGGAACTGTAAATTTTATGATTGAGGACTTCAATGACATGCATCCAAGTAGGGACACTCCAGAAAAGAGGTGAGCCATGAAAACAAGCCTCCGGCATCGGTGTTATTTGGAATTTATATGTTGGCAATTCTTTATGAATTAGTTTATTTTGATGTGTTCCATACGTAATCTTCTAAAACAAAAACACATTGAATGGGAAAGACCAATAAATATATTCCGAACATATTCCTTTGCAGTTCTCCAACACCCATGGAAGAATCAAAATCTAAAGATGTCACACCCTTAGGATCCCCCGGCCCAAGTTCTGATTATACTTCTACAACTCCCACTGATGTAGAAGAGAAGGAAAAACTTACTATAGATGAATATGACGAAGTGATACAAGATGCAGAAACCAGGTAAAGAATTTCCCCTCTTCCTCGACAAATTTTGAGCGACTCTATCTCAGAATTCAATAGCAACTCAAAAAACTTCGATTTATTTCCACCTGGAATAAGGTTGATAATTTTTTCCTAAATAAATATTACTTCTGATCTTGTTCTAGAGCTCGGAGCAAGAAAAACACAAAGACGAGCGGGAAAACATGTACAAGCAGTGTAGATATTTTCGGACGAGCCTACAGTACGCAACATCAATTGAAGGAATGCCCTCCCAGCTTGGCACGTTCCAAAAAATCGATCCTCAATAAACGAGATCAAACCTTGTTGGTTACTGAAGAGAATAGTTGAAACCATATGTATATTGTTAACATTTTCATTCCTTCGATTAAATAAATGTTCTTTTAATAAGACTACTTCGAAATGCTTTGGGTTGCTGTTGAATCGAAAAATAATTATACTATTCTTTTCAATTTTTCCATTTTTACTGATAGCTCAAGACTTACCTACTAAACAACATGTCAAGCTAACATAGACCTTGTACCGCTCAATTGTTTAATCTCTCTCAATGATCTAAAACTAATAATACTTTTTTCATTTCCCTCTCCACTTGCCTAACATTAGCATTTTTCAAACTAGAGTTTTCACAAAAGTATATTTTTGTATCTTATGTAGAAAACTCACATGACTACCGAATTGAAGTTCTTGAATACAAGATACAGGAGTATCTACGCTTCAATCGAGAACTCACAACAATTTTAACCATTCTAATAGGAGATATGGGTTGATATACAAACCTTGTTGGATAGCTTCATCTACCCTTTCTAAGTCGACAGCTTCCTCATTACCGGGCAATACATCCTGAGGTTCTGGTAGAAAAGTTGCTGTGCTTCGAGTGCATCTTGTGGAAGGGCATATTTTGTCCACTGATTTTTCTTCAGGAATTTCGATACGCTGCGAATAAATATCTGATGAATGATTTTTTCTCAATTTATAACCTTAAAGTTTAAAGAGTGGGGATGTATGTGCATGTATGCTAAATTGAACAGCCTGTACTTTAATGGATGAAAGGTTCCAAAACAGCGAACTCGGTATTGGGATTACTGAAAAATCATAACTGATATCGGAGAGGATTTTCAGAAAATCGATAATCGTATTTGGGTTGGTCTTTAACAATTAATAAATCAATGAATACAGGATACAGGAATGGATGAAAACAGAATCCGTTGGCTGAAAATGTGGCAAAAATGAACTTTTTAACAAAGACATTAGGTGTGTAACAAATTCAACCATGCTGAAATAATTAAACTAATTGATCTTTACCTGAAAATAATCAGTAATGCTACGTGATTTTACACTGGGACACAAATTTGATTGGGGTGTCCTCTTGGCCATTGTCTCATCTACTTTTCTTGCTTCAGAATATAACATTTTGTTCTTGGCGCAAGAACGAACAGGACGCCCTGTAATATTTATTTGGATTATTTTACAGATTTTAAAGGAAGCCCAAACAAACGGAACACACTGTGAAGTCAACTTATTGAACTTGGCGTCATTTGCAACGTTGCCGCTCCAATTATCTAACTGTGATGCTTTAAAACAATTATCATTAAAAACCGTTTAATTTTACGCTTCAGTCCTAAACTAACATTAGTTACACCAAAATGCACCTTCTAAATAACAATAAAGAATTCCTAATAGGCCTAGATTATTTTCGAAATGTATTCGTGATTGAGCATGGGCAACGTAGCAAACAACAAAATTAAATTTGTACATGCACAAACGGCCTAACGTAACTGTACGGATGACAATAAGGTAACCTCACTTTTAAAGGTTTAAATCAACGGCCATACCTTGAACCATACTGGCTAATATATTAATTTAACGCCACTTGAATTATAAATATCCTGCAAACGAAATCCAAATTGAATTACGAGTATTACATAAAGATAAAATTAAGGAAAAAGCATTCAAATCAGAAATATCTTTTGGCATGATGCCTATCAGATGATCTTGATTGACGTTTGTAATGGTTGTTTTTTAATTTTGGAACTACCGAGGTACGAAGATGCTTGGAAAATTATCATAGTTATAATGGAAAATCACACGTATAAAATGTAATGATCGGAGCACAAAGTGAATTTAAATAATATATAATAATAATAATAATAAATAATATAAATACCACACAAAGAGACTTGTCTCTGTTCTAACCTAACTACACAGAATAATCACAGAACACTAATGTCAACTACCCAGAAAAGGTATTTCTTGATTATTTATTTTATTAAAGAATCAAGATATTCATTTGAATCGAAGAAATATGGACATCGTTGTGAAGGAAGAACCATTTGTTTCCACTGATTGGTACGTGTGGTTATTCGAGTACTTCTACCCTCTAATTATATTGAAATGGTATTGATTTTTTAATTATGCTGTTCCAGTACTAAATACCCAGGTGGTGAAGGCTGTGATACATACAATGTGAAGATTGAAAATATCGATAAACATGATGAATTTGTGGATGAAAATGGCATTCAAGACTGTAAGGCATATGAAGTCAAAAGTGAAGTTAGTGACTTAAACGTTCTATTCCAATCATCAATAGAAACTCATGGACAAGAAGTCAACGGTTCTAAAAGTTGGGAATTCATTTCAGAACAAAATGATATAGTTCATTCAGAAATTCATAAGTTTGAGTCTTGTGAATATGGTTTGAATTCTGAAGAAAGTTTGGATAAACAAATTAATAATGTCAATACGGAACACAAGGGACACTTAGGTGATTATGCCACAAATATTAAACTCAAAGCTCATTTGGATTCCGCTGATTTGAAATCGAAGCGACATAAGTGTCACATATGTGATTATGCCTCAAATTGGAAAAATCTTCTCAAAGCACATATGGTTTCAGTTCATTTAAATTCGGGTCAAAATAAATGCGAATTATGTGACTTCTCCACAAATCATGTGGGTGATCTCAAAATACATATAGATTTGGTTCATATGAATCAAATTAAATGTAACCTTTGCGACTTTTCAACAGATCATGAATTTGATCTGAAAATACATGTAGACTCAGTACATTTGAATCTGGATCAACATAAATGTAACCTTTGCGACTTTTCAACATCTCATGAACTTGATCTGAAAATACATATAGACTCGGTTCATTTGAATCAAAATAAATGCAACCTTTGTGACTTTACTTCAGATAATAAACTCCTTCTCAATATACATATAGATTCGGTTCATTCGAAATTAACTCAACATAGATGTAACTTTTGTGATTTTGCCTCAAATCGAAAACGTTTCCTCAAAGCACATGTAGACGCTGTCCATTTGAATTTGAAGCAACATAAATGTAACATATGCGACTTCACTACAAATCAAAAACAATATCTCAAACTACATACAGATGCTGTTCATTTGAATTTAAAGCAACATAAATGTAACTTATGTGAATTTTCTACAAGCCTTAAAACTACCCTCAAAGCGCATATGGATGCTATTCATTTCAATTTAAAGCAACATAAATGTAACATTTGTGATTTTTCTACGAATCGGAAAAGCTCTCTAGATACTCATATAGGTACTATTCATTTAAATTTGAAGAAACATAAATGTAACTTATGTGATTTTTCTGCAAATCGGAAAGACCTTCTCAAAGCTCATATTGATGGCGTTCATTTAAATTTGAAGACACATAAATGTAATTCATGCGACTTTTCTACAAATTATAAACATAATCTCAAAGCGCATATAGACGCATTACATTTAAATTTGAAGACACATACGTGTCAATCATGTGATTTTTCTACAAATTGGAAAGACGCTCTAAAATCTCATATAGAAGCTGTTCATTCTAATTTGAAGACACAAAAATGTAACTCGTGCGACTTTTCAACTAATCATAAAAAAACCCTCAAAGTACATATTGATAGTGTTCATTTAAATTTGAAGACACATAAATGTAACTCGTGCGACTTTTCTACTTATCAGAAAAGTAACCTCAAAGTACATATAGCTTCTGTTCATTTAAATTTAAAGACGCATAAATGTAATTCATGTCACTTTTCCACTAATCATAAAAATAACCTCAAGGCACATATAGATGGTGTTCATTTAAATATAAAAACACATAAATGTACCTCGTGCGACTTTTCTACAAATTATAAACATTATCTCAAAGCTCATATTGATGCGGTTCATTTAAATTTGAAGACACATAAATGTAACTTATGCGACTTTTCTACTTATCATAAAAATAACCTCAAAGCTCATATAGATGTTATGCATTTAAATTTGAAGCAACATAAATGTAACTTATGTGACTTTTCCGCAAATCTTAAAAAACACCTCAAAGCACATAGATGCTCCTGATTTGAATCTGAGGACGAATAAATGTAACTTATGTGACTTTTACTAATTATAGAAATCCCCTAACAAAAAATTTTCATTGTTAGTTCCCGTTATGCACCTATTCTCTTAAGTTTCTTGATAATAATAATAATAAACTTTATTGATACATGATGAATTGACTAACGACCGAAGTCTTCCTGCCAGTTACAATAGTATTTCTGTATATAATACATAATGATTACAATGTATGTTTGTTTTAAAGAGTTTTGAGATATTGTGCTAGTGGCAAAGTTGGTAGTTTTGTTTTAGCTGCTTCTTCTTGGTAAGAGTGGACGAGAGGATTGATGATGGATCTATTGCTTTCTTCCTTAATGAATTTCTTGCTGAGTCTTTGCATTCTTGTAAGTATCGGTTCTATTTTTGTAGTCTGGTATAATAGTTCGTTGGAAGGGTTGTTTGGATTTCTCAGTTTTGTAATTTTTCTGAGACAAATTCTTTCTGCAGTTGCAATGTTCTTGAGCTGTGTTTGGGCAATGTTAATGAATGATGTGTGAGCATACTCGTGTATTGGTCTGCAGATCATGCTGTATATTCTACTTGCTGTTTTCATGCTTATACCTGTGTTCCTGTACGTTAATGACCTGAAGTGACCTGCCCTTACAATGACTGATTTCTTTTGATGTTTTATATGGGTTTTGAACTGAAGTTTGTTGTCTACTTGTATTCCCAAGTACCTGCATTTTTGTGATGGTATTATTCGGTCATCTGCCAATTTTTAGCGTTGGTGAGTCTGTTCTAATTTTGTGATTGACCTAAATCAACTTGGTTTTTTTTTCATCCATTTTATGGTACTGTTTGTCAGTTCTTGTAAATGTGCTACACACTTTTTTGTGGTACTGTCATGAGTAATAAGGGTCGTGTCATCTGCAAATTGTAGTATGTATGCTTGTTTGTTGAAATGGTTTGCTGTTTCGTAATTATGATTATATAAATGTCGTAGCTGAATACATTGTAAAGTGTAGGAGAAAGTGGTGAGCCCTGCGGTAATCCTTGTGATGGTGAAAATTCCTCAGAAATATCGTTCTTAACCTTGACTTGTAATCGCCTTTTTATTAAAAATTGATTAATCAGCCTTATTATATATGTTGGGCAGTGTAATTGATGTAATTTATACAGCAAACCGGCAAGCCATTCAGTATTAAATGCTTTCTTGACGTCCATGAATAGTGCTGCAGTTTTTTCCCCGTCTTTCTTGTGCATTGTGTGTTTGAAGCCAAAATCACCAGGGGGTGAACTGTCGATGTTTTTTCTTTGAATCCAAATTGATAAGCCGGTATGTAGTCTCCTATTGTTGACTGAATTCTATTACCAAAGATTTTTTCCCAAAATTGGTAGCAATGTTATGGGTCTGTAATTTTCTATATTGGACTGGTCAGCTTTAGCTTTAGGAATTGTAATAATTAATCCTCTTTTCCATTCTTCAGGAAAGTAGGAGTTTGCTGAGCAGAAGTTGTATATTTTCATTATGCTGGAATGAACTAAAGGGTCTAGCTTTCTCAATATCTTTCGGGATATGTTGTCGTAGCCAGGTGTGGTGTTTTTACCTTGGTTCAAAACTTGAAAATAATATAATTTCTTGATATTTTTCAGTAATATACATTCTTGTCTCAGCACTCATCCAAATAATTAGCGCTTAATTTGAATTAGTCAATCAGTTGATGAAATATTCAACATCAAAGTGAGAAATAATAAATCAAAAAGTTCTCAGCGTTCTGCCAATAATAGTGGCAACGTTCTAGTACTTTACGGGGTAGGTATATGAAATGAAACAAAATCATGATTCTTGTATTTTATTTTCTTACAATATTCCATAATTTGATAATGTTTTTAAAGGTCCAATCGAAAATATTGTCTTAAAAGGATGGTTAATTTCATATTTTAAATCGTCACTTAACTGAGATAATATTGCAACATTATTAAGAAATATTTCGCGAATATGCATATATACAAATATTTTTAGTTACATTTCCACAACAAATTTTTTAAGACACGTTTTATAATTAACTCTTTAATTGTTCCAATGAGGACTTCCCAAAGTTTAAGGAGCACCAGACCTATTAAAACAATTTTTCTTTAAGTATATTTAAATATGCCGTATCCTCTTCATGTTAATTATTCGGTTGGTTTGCTAGGATGTAATTTCTTTTGGTCCCTAATTTCTGCCCTTCTAAAGTCTAAAGAAGCGGCTGTTGGCACCTTCAGAGGCAGCTGTACAATTTCTGGCTCAAATTGAAGTATATGCTCGGCTTCAACTGCAAAATATTGAATCTTTAGGATTTGACCTCTACTTGTAGAAACAGTACTGATTTTTCAATTCTTAGAAAGTAACATAATGCTAAAAGAGTAGGTATATATTGAAAATTTCAAACTAACATTCTTAAACTGCGAGGTACGAACCTATAATGCGATGTAGCTTCGTACCATAAGCTAAATCTGTTTGATATGCCATCAAAAAACTCAACGGTATGAGTGGTGCAAAAACAGATACATTTCTCTTATACCTATATCTGCAAAATCAATTTAAATAGCAACGTTTGACTCAGTACCACCACGATTCACTCAATTATGAGATTTTTCATCGAATTCTACCTTACCCCAAGGCACTCCATGTAACGGCAGTTAAATAGCAAGCACTGTACCAAAAAAATAATTCTCGTTGTTTTGCAATCTCCAAAGCCACCTCACGTTCCCTCATTTGACTTCTCATCTGAATCTCTCTTTCGATCTGAATAGAACAAAAATGGTTATTGTTGTATTCGGCTTCTTTGATTCCCTACCTTTATTGCAGTTATTTCGTTTATCAATTCTTGGCTCTGAAGAAGATTTTCTTCCATATTCGTGGTAAAAAAATTACCCATTCTTGGATTAATTAATTATTGCTAATTTCTACGTGAAGGGTTTTTTCAAGGTATTGATTTTTGAGGGAGCCGATTTTAGTGGCAGCTTTTAATTGAAGGAAAATCAATACCATGTTTAAAATTGAAACTTTGTATTTGTTCAAAATTTCGCCCCCTTGCGGTTCTGTCTATTTTGAACTAAATTCCTTCACCATTTGAACTACTGGCATCATACTCTTCATTCGTTGGTGTAAAATACGTTCAAGGTCGATATAAAACATATTACCTACTATGATGCAAGTAGAAAGTAGAATATCATCTCTATGGTTAGAGCATAGACTGAAATCTTAGATTATTCTATGCCTGGAACACAGACTATATTAGTGTTCTGTGCTAACAACGCCACTTGTCATCATAGACAAGGTATATTTGATCTGTATTCTGTGCTTGCAATTGCGCGGGATTTCATATATTTCAACTTTAAAACATTAACCAATTCATTGAATCAGTTCTTATTTTTGAAATTCCTGGAAGAATAAACGAAATAAGACCCTATACTTGGTCAACAAATTAAATAACTGCATTTCTTCTGCACAATTATCTTGAAATAAAGTTTAAATTATTATTATTCAATTCATTGTCCAGCAAGTACCACAAGAATGTGGTAAAAATAAAATAAAATTCTCGAAATAAGAAATAAATATGTATTCTGAAACCCAAAATGGTAAGGTAAGGTAATTTATAAAACTAGGGTATAGGTTAAGTAATCATTAAAGGATACTGTGGGAGGTATACTCATTATTGAAAAAAAAATTTCGATGATATGGGTTTTCTTTCTTCTTTTCCATTTCTTGGAGATTAACATTGATTTCCTATTTTTTACATAATTTTTCAAACGAAGATCCTTAAGAAGCACCCTGTATACTCATTTACTTCAGAACTGCGTGTAATGGTGATACATTTTCCTTTCCTAACTTTCCAATGAAGTTGTACAGACTGCTTATTAAAATGACAAACTGCTTGGGTGTATTAATTCAACAAATTTAATATTTAACCATATATTAAATACATTAAGTAATACAATTATCATTTAAGAAACAAAAATAAAGCTTGAACAGCCTTAAATAGAATATCTAAAAAGTGAAGTGTTAAATGTAATTCATCATGAGAAAACAAGTTTGAAAGATTTTGACTATTAAGAAATGGCTACACCAGTAATTCACTTTATGAAAAACCAAGATACCACATAGGTGATCGCAAAAATTCATGACAAAACTATTAACAGACGGCTCAGTTTCCATTTAACATCAAAAGGTTTCAGGATTATGTGATGGTGTAACCACCCCTTAGTCAAGGAGGAAGGTACAAGTAACAATTTTCTCAGGTGACATTGATTTCACATACAGATATTTTTCAATTTTTGCGAGCACCCAAACTATGCTTTTAATTTAGTCCTTCTAGAGTCGTTATATTTTTATAATGGTTTTAATAACATCCTACAATCCTTAAGAGCTTGCATCGCAACTTTTTTCATTGAAAAAAGTTAACTTCCCTAAGATTTTTATAAAAATACAATTTCTGAACCAAATTAGATGCCCATGCGTTAGAGAACGAAATGTCAAATGAACTAATGATTTTGTCAGCTACCGGAGAAGTCAAGAATAAAATAAATAAAACAAATATAAACTAATCTTAGTGTATATTCTGCACAATAAAGAATAGAAATAAAATATCTACATGTGTAAATAAGGATAGTTCGTTCTTTAACACCTTATCAATGGCTAATTCAATTCTTTTAAATGCGGAGGCAGTTAATGATCTACTATCATTTAAAAGAACTAAACCTATTCAAATGATTGAAATTATGTGTATCTCCGTATTACATAAATTCAAACATTTTTTCAGGAGAACATCTTACAAAATTACATTTCGGAAAATTGTATATTGAATATCATTCATTTTAAATAATTTTGCAAGACCCCCCCTTGGAATTTGGGAAAAATTTATACATGATTAACAATTTTTTAAGTACCTTTCCAAGAAGACTTACAATGTTTAAACAACTCAGAGGAGAATTTTTCAACTAACATTGACTTAAATCATAAAACCCATTATCATTGAAGTGAAAAAAATAAATGTGAGGCAACCTACAATTTGCACTAATCATCAATACCCTAACCTCAAAAAACAAAACGCTAAGTTTGTGCGTTGGATTCATAGATAACGGGCCTTATTTTCCAATTCTGAGGATCTTAAAAGAAAACTTCTCTGAACATCTAGAAACAAACAAGGAATTTTCAGTGCCGATAACGATATTAGAAAAGATATAATAGAATCCTTGCCTACTAGATTTTCACAACCTCAATACATTTTTATGGACTGAAATCTTTCAGCTATAAATTTGACTTCTTTGTCTGTCGAAGAGTATCCGACAATATTTACTCACAAAGAAATCTCAACAGTATGTAACAAAATATTTATTCCAAAAGTATTAAAAACCCTAAATTTCCAAAATGTTCCGAAGTCTCAACCGCTTCTGATAAGTCCTTCGAAAACGAGAGCATTATAAGAAAAATATTTAAAACAATGGTAAAAAAATTTAATTTTTTTTTTCAATAGAGCAATAGTAAAAAATCCGTCACGGTGTGGTGGGGGGAGACTGGAATACCGGTGGTGGGCAAGAGGAGGGATGGTTACATGACCATTAACCACTCTTGAAGAGTAAGATCGCCACCTGGCCCAGGTAGAAATAGATGAAATGACGAGTCTCGTGGGTCACATACGACCCGAAATTTCGGCCTACTATACAATGCCACGTTGGGTTGTATTTCTTGTCAAACTCCTTCTTGATATATGCGGCAATGTCCTGCAAAAAAAAACCTTTAAGGAAACATCCAACGTTACCTTCCATGGAAATTAACATATAGATATTGAAATACACTCCCACTCAAATCTATTAAAATTCAACATCTGTGGGCAGGTTACACAATTATGAGAACGCGGTATCAGAAGACATTAATTAAATTATTTTATGATGTAGCTATATAATCAAGAATTTCAGTCCCTCAAGTGAAACAAGAAATAAATGGCAGTTACTCAGGTTAAATGGTGGAAATCTTTTATCTATGTTCTGAAAACTGACCTTTTCTATGTTATATTTTTCAATTGCTTGTGTTGCACAGTCCACAGCATCTTGCTGCATGTCTTCGCTCATATCAGCATTTTTAATGACAGCTTTTCGGTCGGTCATCTTGGGAGTTATTGAGGACCTGAAAGAAAAAAGGTATCTTTTAGGAATCTCAAATTACATTCGCCAATAATAAATTTTCCACCTTTTGTAGTCGTCAAAATTTTTAATTCTGACAGTGGCGTGAGCATTAAGATCGGCCATTTCATACGAACTGGAAAACTGGGGAAGAAAACTGGCACAACCATGCTCCAATTTTGTCAATAAGTTGCATTTTTGTCATCACACATCATGCGATCTTATAAGATTGATTTACAATAACGAGTGGGGTATTCGGCTTTTAATAACCCAGAAAATAAGAGGTACATATACCGTTTTATACATGATACTCACGTGAAATTTACAATATATTACTATCTGCTAATCAAAAAATATTTTCACTTGTGTCTTCTGCACGTTCCTTAAATTTTTTCTGTCTTGTGAAAACTAACGATATTCATTTATTCGAATGTCCTACACTATCGCGGATACGGATTAATAAATGCCAGAAAATTCGCCGTTCCCATTGGCTGACGCGTAGAGGCTTCTGGCAGAGGTTTCTGACAACCGAGCAACTCGACTATGGAAGTAATTTTTGAAGTAGGTAAAATATACGGCACGTAACAAAATACATTTATTTGAAAACACACAAAATAATTACTTAGACACACAAAGCGATATTTATACAATAAATATGTATTAATTCAGCTTTAATTATTAACAAGTTAGTCACTGGGTAAGCATGGGAGGACTACTGAAATTTACGATATCATCATCAGTGGCATTTTGATATCAAATATCTAATTTTTGGGGTACCTTGGATGGTTGATGAGAAATAAATAGTTCTGATATGAAAGGGAGGCATCGGAAAATATTAAATTTTCGAATAAAAGAGTGATATTTCTGAGGCTATTGGGGGATATTATTATCATGCAGATACATAAACTTGGGAGACAGAGAACCTCTATATAACTCCGGGGGTTGACTGGTACACTGAACATGCGAAATATAACAAATTTACTGTACCGATGTCTCAATCTCAATAAGTTGAGATCATCACTGCAGGAAGCCTTAAGAACACCGCTCATTGGAACTAAAAATTGAAAAACTACATAGAACAGCCTGAACATCAGTTTTATCTGCTTATGATAAGTATCGATAATTTTTTGCGGCATTTCGTAAAAAGCTATAATGTCCAATGCTTATGCAAAAGTCATGCCTAGTTATTTCGTCTTAAACGGTTGGTTCTAAAGGCACTTACCTGAATTAGTTTTAGATCAATTTTTATGGTGAAACGGACTGATGAAGTCGACAGTGGTTATTGCTTGTATAAAAATAGGGATATCTCGGGGTGTCACTGTATTATTTTCAAAATATTTTCACCCACTCTTCTGGGAACTCTGCTTGTCCGATTTTCACTTCAGCCCAGAAATAAAATCGATTCATTCCCATAGCGCACTCTCTTAACGTCATGGTGAATTCAAATTTATTGACCTCACATTCGTATGTACGCGGCGTTTGAAAAGAGTCACTGATATAAGAAAATCTATTCCAAGAACTGCAAAATATATTTTTCAATTCCACTGGAAGATTTTTGTTACAGTTTTTCATTATTATTAAATTTCTTGTCTACTTCTTCAGGATAATGTAGGCGTACGGATGAAATCTATGAAAATCTGAAAGTCCATTAGAAAAATTAATGTAGCATGTATAATAATCTTCCTATATAATGCGTTTCAAAAATCAAATCTCAAAAATTAAAAAAAATCGATATCATCTCCATCTATCCGCAGAAGCTTGAACTATGGAATTAAAAATTACTGACATTAGTGACATTCCAGTATTCCACTGTCAATTGTCGAAGTATATAGTATAAATAAACATTTTTTTTGTTATATTATGTATTGTTCATTTTTTCCAACATGAAAGACTTTGCTTAATTGTTAAAAATGCAAGCAGATAATGAGATAACAATAGGTAGGTTAGCAAGGATTCCTTCAAAGGGTGACCAGATTATTTGAACTTAAACGATCTAAAGCCATTGCTTTGTTTCTAATGTTTATACATAAATATTTTTGCGTAGGTGTACACGAGAAATATGTTACTTAAATCTCAAATATTCATGTATTATTCTGTAATTAAAGACTTCACAGTATATTGTTCCTACTTTAATTGTGGAAAATCATAAAATTTCTATGGTATTGTAATGGTCTTCTCTGTTTAAATTTGTTTATCAACTTGTCACTTTCCTTTACAGATCACAATGAAAATTCTTCTAACGTTTGTGCTGGATGTTTGAATATCATTGACGATGAAGAGATAATATGTGCTTTGGACCAAGAATGGCATCTAGACTGTTTTCGGTATGTATCTCATTAAAACGATCCACCTAAATAACATTGGAAATTTTTAGTTGTTCGGCTTGTGATGCCTCTTTATCTAACTGGTATTTTGAGAAAGATGGACTGCTATTTTGTAAATTGGACTATTACACCAGGTTTGGAGAGGCCTGTCAGCAATGTGGACAGGTAAATATGCTTTGAAATCGTTTTAGTTCATCAAATATCATAAATGTACTTCAAAGGTTATCACGGGACCTGTTATGGTTGCCGGAGAACACAAGTTTCACCCAGAATGCTTCTGTTGTACCTCCTGTTGCGCATTTATTGGGGACGGAGACTCTTATGCACTTGTTGAACGATCGAAACTTTTCTGGTAACAGAGTTTGAATTTTTAAAATATCTCTTTTTAATTTAATGCTTTACCTTCAGCGGACAGTGTTATAAAAGACAAATGCAACCTTTACAAAGAACTGCAAGGTTTCCCTTTGCAAGAAAACCACATTCCATTAGGTTAGTAGAGATACCCGGTGGCCAAAACGGGCTCAAACTATCTGAAGATGTCCTTACCTCGACTAATAGTCAATGCTTCACTATATCTGAGTAAGTAGGCTGTATTGAAAAATAGTAGAGTATCAATACTTCAGTTCAAAGTGAATAGTTTATTTATAGATGCTTTTAACCAGAATACAAGTTCAAATATGAGACTTAAGCCGATTATTTCTTGGTACTATTTTGTACACCATTGTATAGAACTTGGCTTCAATATTATCTATGATCGAAATATGTTGGTTGTCTTCTGTGATTTTTTTTTTTCAAAAAACCTCCTAACCTTAATACAATAAATGTCGGACGAATCAAGGCCAGGTAGAGCTGTGTGAAATGTTCAATTGCTTACTATTGAAGTTTTTTTCGAAAAAATCTACCAATATTACGCAACCGTGTATTAATTATTCTGTAAATCCAGAGTAGCAAAAAAGTTCAAAGAAAATGGAGTTAGGTAATTTTCTTATTAAGGCGACGATTTGTGATTATGAATTTTAAGATATTTATATTGAGGTTATCTCAATAAACATTTTGATATTTTTATAAATCATGGTCTGATATTTTTGATGTGTAGGGTGATTTGGAGGCTACATGGAAAACTAATACAGCTCGCTTTCGCTTTCCTAACATCTGCTTTTAACCTCTGCTGTAATCTTTTACCATCATATACTCGGTAGGTACAATTTCTTAATAAATCTTAATAAAAACGGCATTTCTGACGTCAATATTGACGTTTCCAACTTTTAGGTTAGATGTAAATAATGATCTAATGTCTCTTCATGTCGGAGACAAAATTTTAGAGATAAATGGAACACCTGTAAGAGATACTCCTTTAGAGAAAGTAGAGAATCTTCTAAAATACTCCGATTCAGTATTACAAGTAAGTTTACTCAAGTCCCTGAGTAGAAATTATTTTAAGGAGATGCATTTCAGTTAACAATTGAGCATGATCCTGACAGTATTTCTAAGAAATTTCTGAAAACAAGGGTACCGTTGAATTTACCTCTAACTACGACAGCTAGTGATACCAACATTCCAGACAAAAAGTCATCGATTCCCTTAGATGTAAGATCTTTAGGTTCGTCAGATTCCATACACGATGAGAATTGTACCGTGCAACAAGGAAATTGCACGTTGACACCAGAATTCAACAAAGGGAATAAGGAAATAAAAAACAGATCGCCAAATACAAGAAACGAAAATAAAGAGAGGTTATTCAAGAAGAGGGATGAAGGGTACATGAGCGGAACGAGATCGAGGCAGTTGAAGAGAAAGACAAATCTAGACAATAAGCAATCTTTGGACAAAGAAAGAAGTTCCTCTTTGAGCCGACTGCTAGACGAGTAAGTTTAAAATCTACTTTATCGAAAAATTCTGTAATGAAATGACCTATTTCAGCACTCCGAATTCTAAAAGATGCCTTGAACTGTCGAGGGCTTACTCTTTTCTGGAACCAAAGCCTCAGCAGAGGGTTTTCAGGGCTTCGGACCTGGTGAAAGGTGAACTATTGGGGCAAGGTTTTTTCGGACAAGTGTTCAAGGTGACAACGAGGGATACCGAAGAGGTTATGGTGCTCAAGGAGCTGTATAGGGTGGACGAGGAGGCGCAAAAGAATTTCTTGAAAGAGGTTCGCTCAAACGCCTAAATCGATAGAGTGGGATAGATAGATTTTTTTCAAATTCCAGGTGGCTGTACTCCGAAATTTACATCACAACAACGTGCTTAGATTTATAGGCGTTCTGTACAAAGAACGAAGGCTTCATTTGGTCACCGAGTACATCTCCGGGGGCACCCTCACCGATCTCATACACGATATCAGTCAACCGTTACCTTGGGAGCAAAGGGTGTCTTTCGCTAAAGATATAGCCGCAGGTATGGCCTATCTTCACTCCATGAGCATCATACACAGAGATCTGAATTCTCACAATTGTTTGGTGAGTTTTTTTTTTCCTTATGATGATTGGTGAGTTGATGTATTTGAAAGGACAGCTGAGCTAAAAATTTAAAATCTCATATGAGTTCCATAAATTATGTGAGAAAGTTGTTTGACTGATAGTGGAGTAATATCATAACCTCAATCTAATATCTACCGTGGCAATCTGGTTTTATAGAGCCAAGTTCAAATATGTCCTTTGCAACGGAAATATATCATTCAGGCAGGTTAATCGTTGAACTTGGTCCAGTTGAACCAAGCCTCAAACCACAACTGAACAATCGGGTATTAGTGCACATTTCTTTTGCAGGTTCGTGACGATAAAACTGTTATTGTAGCGGATTTCGGTTTGGCAAGGATAGTATCTCATAATACAGACAGCGTAGGCAGAAGAATGTCTCCTAAAGGAACTCCAGGGTCGAGGAGACAAGAGAGAAAGAAGAGATATACGGTTGTGGGGAACCCTTATTGGATGGCCCCGGAAATGATGAAAGGGAACAAGTATGACGAAAAGGTCGATATTTTCAGTTTTGGAATTATTTTATGCGAGGTGAGAGTACAAAAATACTATCTATACTTAAATAATTTGTGGTACGGCCTTAGGAAGCATATAATAATATTAGGGCTAGCAGAAACTGACGAGTGCAGATTCTGTTGGGAGGAGGATGAAACTCCTGATCACCTGATAACGGAATGCCTCGCCATCTCAAACCAACGCAAGGAATGCTTTGGGCAAGAGATCTACAGAAGGGAAGACGTACCATCCTTGAAACCATCCCAGATACTGGAGTTCATCAGAACTCTGGAACTGGAAGGCGAGCTGTAGATGGTCATGACATCCAGCTCTGACGGGGCGGCACAATAGACCACATTAGTTAGGTTAGAATCATTCTCTTGGCGGGATATCCATATTCAAATTGTTTTAATATGGAATTTCAACTTTGAGATGAAACCACCCTATTTAAAAGATAATGTTAGTACATAGACATCAAGTATTTGGTACCTTCATCATTAGTGCATGTTTTCATGTTCTTTCCACATTAAAATGTACTTCTATTTATCCTTAAATCAAAATTATATACAATATATAATATACAATTTTGTTATGAAAACTTGATTCTAGATTGTTGAGAAAGGTTCACTGAATCTATTTCAACCGAAATAAACCTTAAGAAATTAGCCAAAGTATCTAAAAACAGGCGAGAAATTTGCGTAAATTTTAGGTCCATAAGAAATGCATGGGGAATTGAGTGCTCGGATCCACGGATGGATCGTAATTCAAATTTCCCGCCTAACCTAACTAATGTGGTCTATAGACCTTGAAGTCGCAGTGCAACGTTACCCCCTATAACAATATAAAATACTAGCTGGCCCGGCAGACTTCGTACTGCCCTCAAACTCCAACTCCAACTTCAACTCCAACTTCAACTCCAACTCCAACTCCAACTCCAACGTGAACTCCAACTCCAACGTCAATGCAAACCTCAACGCCAACGACAACTCCAACCCTAACGCCAACTCCAATTCAAATTGATCGTAGCACTATCTGTCGGGACAAACTAAAATTAAAATAGAATAATATTGAATGCGATGATAGCGCCATCCGTCGAATATGATGTAAAACATTCCAAAATCAAAAACTCCTTACAAAAAAAAAACATCTGAATTCACAAAATTATTTATACACACTTCAAAACTCTTTAAAAAATAATTACATTTAATATTTTAATCAGCTATGAATTGAATAACAAATTAATCGTAGCACCATCTGTCGGGACAAACTAAAATTGAATGCGATGATAGCGCCGTCCGCCGGATCTAATGTAAAACATTCCAAAATCAACAACTCCTTATAAATAAGAAATTAATTGAAAAAACATTTTCCAGTAGACCAAATTGTAAATCTAAACCATTCTCGAATCTCCACGAACACACACAAAAAATTTCATCAAAATCGGTCTAGTCGAAGTTACACATCGCGTTGCAAATTGGCGGAGGTGCCAGGTATACCATCAAAGAAAGGATAATTATGGTGAGCAATGAAAACTTTGGTTCTCCCCGTCATTTTTAGTAAATCTAAACCATTCTCGAATCTCCACGAACACACACAAAAAATTTCATCAAAATCGGTCCAGTCGTTTAGGAGGAGTTCAGTCACATACACACGCACACAAGAAATATATATATTAAGAATATATACAACTAATTAACAAAATAAAAGCAATAAAGTGAATTATGTATAGAATACTTCATTAGAAGAGATGTATATGTCGAACAAAGTCTTTTTTCCATAGATAATCGGTAGGGTGCAAGCAGATCCAGACTTCTTGCCTCGCTCAAATGATTTTGGACTGAACCAAATGACCTTCAAGGAAAAGTTTTGCGGAACCTGTCCAGAACCTTTCTATAAGGTTGCTTTTCTGACAACTGATCTCAATCCAGACAAAAGGTAAGTCCCCATGGATCACCGTCCCATCAAACATTAATATCTCAGTCAAGGAATCCAATAGGGCGATGTTTGTCAATATAATGATCAATATTCTAGTTTGAGTCCTTTGTGCACTGATTATAAACACTAAACGAGTAACTACACTCTTGTACACTACATTTGTAGTGGATACACTACAAGATAAAATGCAAAATGGTTTTCTATAGAAAGTATTTAAATACAAAATGGAAAGTTAGCAATATTGATAATATTTAATCATTGTAGACCACCATTCGAAGTGATGGAAGTTTGGTTAGAGTCTCTCCTCATGCATCTATCTGTGGGCATGCCTCTGCCTCCGGATCTTCTCTTCGACATTAGTCATTTCAGAGGTATCAGTCCCAGTTCGTCAGGAAGTACCACTCCGGAAGGTATTCCATCGGGACATAGAAGCCCCGCCTTAGAGCCGATTTGTGAGGGCAAAATGATAGATACAACAAACACCAAGAAATTAAACGATAAATGTACCAACAGCATGGAAAGCTTGAAAGGTGTGACGAAGGTCTCAAGTACCGAAAATTTATCGGGGAAAAAGGATAACGGCTTCATCAAACCGATAATAAAAGTTTCCAGTAGTAACATGTTGGATGACAAATTCGATAGTTCGTACAACATGGAGGATTATCATACGAAAAGTTGCGAAGATATCACTTCGCATTGTGGTTCTTCAGAGAGAAACTATAACCGAACGAAGAAGACAGATGATGGTGCGCTTAATAAAAATGTTGGTAAATTAGAGAATTTTGAATTCTTCGATATACCTCCGGTAACTGACTCTAGGTCCAAGGAATGTCCGAATTATGAGAATATAAACTTCTTGAAAAATGATACCGTTTTTAATGAAAAGAACGAAAAACCGATATGTATACAGAAAGTACAGACTGAAACAGCAAACGACAAAGTCATGAGTGAGGGAACTGACGAAATTCTTAATTCTAAGGTAGATTTAAGTTCTGTTAACCCAAATAAAGACAATATTTTTAAGGTCCAGCTAAGAAAAGTCCCCAAGAATTTCACTAGAAATAAACTTTCACCTGTCTCCCAGGAATCCACATCTCAAGGCCCCATTTTAGATAAAATCAAACTGTTGAGTAAAAAAAACACATCCTCCGACACACCAAATGTGAAAAAAAGTAACTTGAGCTTGCAGAACATGAACCTGAACACAAAAACGACCTCGAAAGTTACTGAAAAATATGTTAAATCCGTAGAATCTTCCGGAAGTACTAAAAGTCAACTGGAACGACAAAATCCTGCATCTCGTTCAATAAACGTTGTTGGTTTGGATGTTCCTGACATTGTATCGTCCACTTTGATGAAGAGTTTCAGTCCAATTGTTAAGGAGCGAAAACAAAAATCATTGGTTGAAAATAAAGCAGATAATGAAGTCAAACGTTTAACAATTTTCCCTAATAGCTTGGGAGGAACATTCAGTATTAATCGCAATATATTCAAGAAGAATGAGCAACTTAAGACTCCTAAAAATGGCGAGAATAGTCGGGTGAATTCTGGTGGGAAGAGTAGGGTTAAGGAGAAAGCCGAACTGGTCGAGGACGAACCACGTTTGAAACTGATTGATTCGGATGTTTGTGATATTTACGAGCCTTCTTGTAGCTTGAGCACCGGTAGTAGTTTGGTTAAAAGTATTGTTGATAGTTTGAATAGGAAAGATAAGGGAGGTTTGAACATAGGAGAAAGACTGAGTTATGGTAGGAGTTCTTTGAAGGTTCCGTCAAGGGGTAAACATAGTTTTGGGAATTCTAAAGAGTATACGGCTTTATAAGCAATACGGTACAGTTTATAAACATTTCCTGCTCTCACAAAAACTATAAAACCTAAATCTATTACGTTGAATTATTAAACTTCAATTGACAATCAAATCTTTCCGAGTATTCGCAAATTTTTAAAGAAGCTTTACTTGCTCATTGTCATAGTACAATACTAAACACTTCATGAGGTTAAAACATAGTTATATCGTTATTCTGTGATGTTTACATCTGATTTAATGTAAACATTTTTCACAAAATCGGTTGAATTGGCCTAAGATAAAGACTATTGTTATATTGTTCAGTATTTGCCAGTATTGAATTATTAATTGGTGCTTAAATTCCAAATATAGCAGTAACCGGAATAATTGTTGAAAAAATTAGTGTATATGGCTTCATCTCAGAATTTTTTTAATTAGTTTCCTCTATATTGTTGTTAAATCCTGGAATGAAGTATATTGAATGATAAATTTTATTGACATCGTGATTTAAGTAGAAATTAACCATTCCAATAAGATTTTATATTTTTCTGAAGTTCGAATTTTTAATTTAATTTTGAATATTTCCGGAACTTCACTAATTGTTCTGTGATAAAAAGATTCAATTAAAAGCCATTCTATTCGTAAATAGGGTAGTAGAGTGGAAGTAGTTCATCTAAAATGATAATTTTTGTACATGTATAGATTATATAACTCGAATATTGTACGTGAAGTTCTGGTAGCATTCCATTTGGTGTAAATAAGATGATATTGATATGTAGTTATTCATTTTTCAATAAAATGATTTATGTTATTCCTCATAGTTTATATTGGTATGGTAATTTTTAGGATAAGGATCATTGCAGCTAAAACTGGGTGCATAACCGGTGGTTAAACTCTGGAAAAAAATTATAAGTTTGAATTTGTGTAATTTTTAATTCGAACTCAACAATGCAAACAGAGTTAACTCTCCCACAACCCACTATATCTACTCTATATCTCTATAGTGGGCTGTGACTCTCCTATGATGTTACGGTTACTTCGGTTCACTTGACCTGTGCGTTTTCTCCCAAATACATCAAAAACCTAACCTAACCCAACTTCCGACAAAATAACTATTACTTTGTACTGTCTCCTCACCTGTGGAGTCTTGTGTGGGATGGTCCAATTATGGTGAAAGCCCCCAAAAAACTGTAGTTGTACCATTCACGAAAAAGAGAATCTTAGGGCCTTATCGAGTGCTGAATAAATTCTTCAATGTGTCTACCGAGAAAAATCTTTATGAGAGGAACTTTTGAAAGGTTATATATCATTTATAATTTGTCAATGAGAGAGAGAGAGAGAGAGAAAATAACTTAATTGAAAACTTTTCAAAGGGCTATCGACCGAGGTCTTCCTGCCCTTATACAACTTATGTTTTACAGTATGATATGTTAAGGGTTGATAGAGGAATGCGGGGGCAAAAACTATCATTTCGTCCATCCCTCTGCCGACGTCCTTTCGGTGGTAAATGGGACGATCAGGAGTGCTTTCGAATATTGCGGGCAAAAATGTAGCGCTTGCTCTAGGATGTACCTTCCCGAGAGTTTATGACCTAAGGTAGGTGTTTTGAAACAGCATTTCTTACCTGGTTAGGGGTTGGTCATAGGGACTTGTTTATGGGATGTATTCAAAGGATTCAGTAAACTTGGACCTAAGGGTACAAAGCCAGGTACTGACAATGAAAAACACCAGACAGGCTTTAAATTTTTACCCGTTAACTTGTAACTTGTTGAACACTAATAATATTTGAATTCATGAATTGTTGACTGTTGAACGTCCAGTAACAAAGAACCCAATGAATACAAGCTTCGAGTCTCTATATTAGAGAGAGAGAGAGAGAGAAAATATCTTTATTGAAAACTTTTCAAAGGGCTATCGACCGAGGTCTTCCTGCCCTTATACAACTTATGTTTTACAGTATGATAGTATGTTAAGTGTATGCGATTCTGTGATGTATAGAATGTCTGGAATATTAGAGTAGACTAAGTAAGAATTGAAATATTGGTTGTTCTGGTTATTTCCTCTTAGTTTTTTCAAGGTGGGATATGTTGTGTATTAGTGGTTCTATTGTATTAATGTTGTGTTGCTGACTTATGAATTTCATGTTTTGTCTTTGTATTCTACTACTTATTGGTTCTATTTTTGTTTTCTCGTAAAGATATTTGTTGGCTGGGTTATATAGTGGATTGTTCGGATACCTTAGTTTAGTGATCTTTCTTAGACTAGTGCGTTAGGCTACTTCTATTATTTTCATGGTGCTTTTGTTTCACTGACTCAGAATATGGTGTCCATATTCTAGCAGAGGTCTGCAGATCATCTCATATATTTTGCTGGCCGTTTCTGTCTCAATCCCTCCATCTCTGTATGTCAATGTTCTGATGTGGTATTTTCATCATCCTGGATTTGATTATCTTCTCGAAGTTCTTTCCAATTACTGGGAGTAATGTAATTGGTCTATAGTTTTTAAGCTTCCTCGTATCGGTTTTTGATTTAAGAATTGTGATTAATATTCCTCCGTTCCAAATCTTGTGCAAACAAGATTCTCGAATACAATAGATGTAGATTGGGATTATAATTTGTTAATTTTCCTCCTTGTTTCTTCCTTTTTCGGGTACCTTGCATTAACCTTACAGTTTTTTGACGAAAGAATCCATATTGATGAATGAAATGCCCATCAATATTTACTATTTCAGCTATTTTTGTAAACAATTTCAATTTTTACAAATCACAACACTAACAGGGAGACATGGCTTTTGCTGAGGTTTTTCCCTAAGCTCTTTCATCATACGTGGAATTGTATGGTAACCTGTTACACTAACCTCTGCCAACAACATATTGATTATATGAAAAAAGGAACACAAGCTATTCCTCTATAAATTAATTTTTCACAGATCTACTTCAATTTATGATGAAATCTCTTGGTTTGATTCGAATGAACTGATTCTATATGATTTTTGAGTCTACCTTTACGATTTGCGGAAAAATCACATATGACACATTTATGTTGCTTCAAATTTAGATGAACCGAATGTATATGATTCTTGAGAATCATTTTCCAATTCGCTGCGTAATCGCATAAGTCACATTTATGTTTCTTCAATTGCAAATGAACTGAATCAATATGGTTTCTAAGATCGACTTTTTTAAAAGTAGAATATTCGCATAAGTCGCATTTATGTCGCTTTAAACTCAAATGGACCGAGTCAATATGTTGTTTCAGACGATTCTTTGCGTTTGACGCATAATCGCAAATATGGCATTTATGTTCCTTCAAATTCAAATGGACGGTATCCATGTGCATTTTCAGGTCGTTCTTCCTATTTGTAGCGTAATCGCATAACGTACACTCGTGTTTCTTCGATTTCACATGCACGGTATCTATATGTTGTTTGAGGCAATTCTTTGAATTTGAAGCGTGCTTACACCAGTTGCATTTATGCTGCCTTAGTCTCAAATGAACCGAATCTATATGATTTTTGAGTTGAACTTTTTGCTTTCCTGAAAACTCGCATAAGTGACATTTGTGTTGCCTTAAATTCAGATGTACGGAATTTATATGAATTCTGAGATGATTTTTCTCATTTGAAGCATAATCACATAGGTTACATTCATGCTGCTTCAAATTCAAATGAACCGAATCTATATGACGTTTGAGATGACCTTTTAGATTTGTAGAATATTCACATAAGTGACATTTATGATCTTTTCGACCGTTTGAAGGGACAGAATCAATATGACAGATAGATTCTTCTTCGTGGTGTTCTCCTTTAACATGTTCACTTTTAACAGTATATTCTTCCCTGTCATGTAGTCCAATTTCATCGAGAAATTGCTCAGTAGTGTCAACATCTTCAATTTTCACGCCGAGGTTATCAATGTTCTCTTCGTTATCTGGATATGAGGTACTGAAATCCATCAAATTGTATTATTGGAATATACCAAGGTAAAATTATAAACGGTTATAACAGACACTTACCAAGCTGAGGAAGCATGTATTTCTTTTTTTCCACTAATGAACTGATTAGCCATTGTTCAACTATGTAGCAAATAATTTGCCAAGTTTCTAAGATGGACTAGAAAGAATCAATCCCTCAACAGAATGCAGGGCTTCGTTAATAACATGGGATGGGATTTGTATCAGTGGTAGATTCTTTTAAAGACTAAAGGATAACCTTTCGATTGTGTTAGGAACTCTTAAAAAGTGTATCTTCTTTCAGAATATGGAGTGCGATTTGTATCAGAATTTTAAAGGCTTTTCAAATTCGCTGTGTAACTAACTTATACTACAGCTAGAAATTTGTATAATTTATAATAAAATAAATAACATTTTCCCAGACCCAGAGCCAATTCAAACCACAGAATACATTGTGTTGTGATAGGAGAGTAGGAAGGAGACTGACATTAGTAGTGTTGTGAGTGTGGAAAATGTCTTAAATACTCCTCTGATAAATACTGAAAAATGTCCGAAAATTATCATTACTTCTAAAAACAGTCGACATTTAGGGTTTTTTAGTATTTATGGAAATTATCGAAAATGTCTGGATAAATATCATAAATTTCTTTTCTACTTAAACATTTTTTGAAAATTTTCATTTTGTCCGATATTTATTCTTCTTTTCTACTTGGATCGAAGATGCTCAACGATCTGAGATGCCAATTTTACAAAAATTTTTAAAAAGTTTATTTTTTTCTACTTGGATCGACGATGCTTAACGATTTGTGTTGCCATTATACAGAGTTTTTTCTTAAGCAGCTTATTCTTTTCTACTTGGATCGGAGGTTCTTAACGATCTGTGAACCAATTGGAAAATTATACAAAGTTTTTTTTAAACAAGTTTATTTTTATTATTTAACAGTCTAATTAAATCGATTTTTCTAATACTAATTCTTAATTCAGAACCTGGCTCCGGTCCTTTATCACTGATAGTCAATAAAATAACACGATAATAACTCATTCAATGATAAGTTATTTGTTATTTCCAATTGACCATGAAAAATTTCTTAAAATGCCTCAAATTGTCCTGATATTTTAACTTAACATGTGACAATTGTCATATTTTTCCCGATTTTTCCACAATGTCCGTAAATACTTAAATACTCAAAATGCTCGACCTTGGGGGAAAGTTTCGGACATTTTTCCAGGACATTTGTCCTTAACTTAAAAACTCGAGTATTTCACATCACTAGACATTAGTAACATTATCTTGTCTATGATTAGTCTACTGTGGGTTCTGTGAGTTCTGCCACAGATTAATCTGTGTTCTGTTATTGAAGTCTATGATCTAATCTTTCTAACCTTGGCTATACTGTGATCACCTAGTGCATTGGTAGGACTACTTACTTACACTGTGTAGGCAACCCAAGTTACACTCAAGGAAAATGAGCGCGAAGTTTAAAGATTCAAACAAGGTTGAGTTGAGTGTTCAGATATGTTATTTAATGTCTCTGTACAAACAATCACTTTTAAATAGCATGGTTTAATCTCAAATTTGAACCTCCACAAGTCTCAAAGACCATGAGACAAATTTTAATATGGATCTCCACCCAAGGGAATGATTCTAACCTAACTAATCTGGTGTTGGGTATGGGTGCGTTTTTATTTTAATCGCAATTTCTAATCGATTAATCGTAAAATAATCGGTGTGTTTTTATTTTCGTAAAGTGAATGAATACTTGAAAATGAAAACACATCGATTCATTTACGATTAATCGATTAGAAATTTCGATTGAAATAAAAACGCACCCTTTCTCAGGTATTTTCATTTTTTATCAATAATTTATCATATCACATCGCATTGTGATGAAAAACAAGCAACTTTTTTTAGTCCTTGTATCATGTGTACTGTTGTTTTTCAATCTTCGGTTGAACGAATTTTGTGGCAGTTATATAGAACGTCTTTTTAATTGAAAAAAAATGCCGATCTCAAATATTGGAAGGAAAGGCTCTGTTGGACGTACTTTTCGTGATCCAACAACTCTGAAGAAAAATATGGAATCTCTTGGTATTTGCCAGGAAGAAATCAACTGCCTCTGTACCAAAGAAGCTAGAATAATAATCCAAATGGAACAAACATTTAATGAGCTTAAAAAGCCCCACTATGAAAAAAGAAGTGAAGTCATCAAGGATCTACCTGACTTCTGGTTCAAAGCTGTATCCTTTTTCCACCTAAAACATAACTGTTCTTGCTGTTGACATGACATCTCTAAATTAAAACTTTTTTCCTGAAATGTTCAGATAATGAACCATCCAGATCTCAGTTCAATTTTTGCAGTCGACAAGAACGATGAAGAATGTCTGCAGTTTCTGAACAGGATAGACGTTGTCGAGCTTAAAGATATCATATCCGGTTATGAAATACAATTTCACTTTCAGGAAAATCCATTCTTCGAGAACACAGTGATCAAAAAAGAAATTAATTTTGAACCAGGTAACTTCAAATGGCATTCTAACAAAATATAGTTTAAGAATTAATATAAGTATTAATTAACAGATCCTTCAAATTCACGAAGTACTCGAATAAAATGGAAAGATGATATTACCATGAATACCGAAAATAATTCTGTTGAAAGCGGCTATAAAAAACATTTGGAGTTTGGCTGTTTCTTCGGCTGGTTTTTTGATAATTGTGATCCTGATAGTGATGACATAGCTAGAATCATCAAAGACGATTTGTGGCTGAATCCTTTACATTATTATCTTGCTGGTTCAAAAAATGAAAGGGACTCTGAACTATAGAATGAGGACCACTCTACCTAATAATTATTCGTTTTGTTCATTATCTCTGTCCAATAAATCTTTCGTTACATCTTACACAGTTTTTATTGGTTTGGCTTAAGTAATTAATTAATTGGATAGGGAGTATATTATAGTAGAAGGTAAACATGGTGAGTTGTGAATCCTAACAGCTCACATATTTTTTAGGCAACTCCATTGTTTAGGTACTAATGTAATAATGATATCAATCTACATTGAGTATTCAAATATGATACTATATAAAATACATATTGCTGAGTACGACCCTGCCTTGTTTCTCAAGTGTATATCAGAGAAATAGTCTCTATGTCTCTGGTGTATATCACAGAATACAAATATATCGTATATCTTGTCTATGGTAACTGCAAACAAATATGAAGTCCTGAGGATAAACCACAGAACATATAATAAAAACTTTAGCTCTGTGGTCCTGACCACCATTTCCGTTATCTTATCAATACAACCGAAAAAAGAAGTGGTTTGCTATGATAGTTGTTTTGATTCAGTTATAATATTTAACAAAAATAAGGTAAGTACTGAAATAGCGAATAATCATGCAACTTCTTCTGAATTAATGTATTTAATAACCAAATTTGAAAGGTTAACCTGAAAGTTCAGTTTTCAGTCGTGTTTTTTGACTACTTTAGGTTCGGTTCGGGGGAATCCCACAGTTAATAAAATGCTTATGGAATATTATATCCAGAGAAATATTTCTATTTCTCTGATTATATCACAGATTACACAGTTAATCTGTGATTATATGAAATCGGTATATAATGTGAATTATATGAAATCGGTAGGTACCTTAGACTATAGTCTAAGGTAGGTACCTATATAAATGTAGGTATATTTAGATGTAAATGATAATTGAAAATTGTTGATTATCCTGACAGCATGAGGTAGGGAAGAAATTAATTTATATGATATGATGATATTGCCATTGCACACTTTAGATAATAAGTCTATAAAAAATGATATTACCGCCAATACCGCAGCATACATTAATTCTTGGCAAGCACCCTCCAATCCCGAAGAAGCTGCTCGTGCTCATGCGCCACGCGTGTTTACAAATATCTTGGACGAAATTTGAATAGACTGTTCAGTCAAATTTCGATTTTGACAGGACCGAAGATATTATTTGTAAATTCTCGTGAAATATGGATTAGTTGGATGTGAGATCTTACTGTTATGGACGGCTGTAAGCAGTATTTTGTGCACTTGAATAACTTTTCCTTCAAAATTCAGTGCATAATTTTTAAGGGAAAAATCAATATCAACATTACCTTTTGCGTAAGTTTTATTTCCACGATGAACAATTCCTATCAAATTGCGACAATAAGCATACAGTTCATTGTATTAAGATGTTGTAGAAGGCTCATCCATTGAAAAGAAACCGATTAGTGTATTGTATGCTAACAACTATACGACATATGATTATTCTGGAAATCATATAGCTAATCTAGGGACACAAATATAAGCTATTTACCATTTGGGAAACAAATAATTAGATTTACCATAATCAGGTTTGAATATTGCTTTCATCCTCAATAGCTGAATTATTGCTTATTCATATATCATCCATATATATTAGCCACCGAACAGATGATTTGATCCTGCATATATTATTATAAGAATTTCTCTAGGTATGGAATATGGTAATAATGTTATATTGTAACAAATCATTTGATAAATAATGATTTCTTATAGTTAGATATCATTTTCATTTTGTAATTATTTTAGGTCAACTCATTTGATATCTGCAATTATGTATTAACTCAGAATATTGAAAGTTTACAGACATTTCCACTTATTAATTTGTATTCCAAGAATATGAATATATGTTAAATGCATGAAAAAATTGGTTTTCATAGGTAACGGAAACAAAGTAATTGTAAAAATGAAAATCATTTATTTAGATACCAATATACATATATTTTATACTTTCTACCAAGTGAATAAAAAAATTGTATACCACTCAAGTAGTAATTCAAACACAGGAAATACTTTCAAATAAAACTATATATTAACATCATTCTTAACTTCAAGAGCGATCAAGAATACCATTTATTTTGAAATTTACATTACATGCATCAAGCATTAGTACATCAAGCAGCATGCAATAATATTTTTTTTTGTGTTTGGCCCACCATACCACCCCACCATATAATCATGGACGGTTCCTGAAACACTACACAGACGATAAACATATGGATCATAATTGAAACATGATTACTAACTTTTTCCATTGAAAAAAAGTCTTATATACTACTTCTTCGTTGGAAAATATGCTTCTTGGTTTTTCCTCCATAGTCCTAGGTATATCATCATTTTAAAAGTTATTGTTGAATTATCATGCCATTCTAGTAGGTATAATATTAGTAACATCGGGGCCTTCATGCATATTTATATTGTTAAGCGTACTAAGCAACAAGCATTGGAAATTTAAGAAACATGTACCTGAAACTCTATGGGAAAACAACAAATACATACAAACATGTTATATTACTACGTGACCTTTTACTCCCATATTTTGAAATATTCTGCTACTGGAAAAATGGAAATTTGTTGTTAAAAACTCCTATTATATAATACATGCTGTCATCCAAACACCCCATGTTAAAGCATAGCTATCACCTACATGCATTGTTTAATTACTAAAAGATTGGCCAATCACCTCTCTGGGTCCCTAGAACTTTTCAAAACTATACATAAATGCATAAAAAATTACCAAAAGATTATTTACTTTCCACGTTTGCATTAACTCTACTTTTTGCATGGATAATATAATTGCTTATCAATTTTCCTTTTTCTACATCCAACATTTTCTGCACTTTTCTGATGTTCATAGAAAGCATTGTAAAATTTAGAGAAACTTGCAAAATCTACTAATTTGAGATCTTCACATAATTTTTTATGCATAATCTATAAATATACAAGCTATTGGAAATACTACCAAACTTCCTACTCAATAACAACTTGGGTACCTCACGTTTACTACTTTCATCATTAGGAACATTTAAATTAACTTTTTTTTCATTTTCCTCCAAGAAACGATCAACTTCGGATTGGTATTGGACCTTACTAGTAGAAGGTTCATCTATACATAAGTTGAAGTCATCAGAATCTCCACCTGAAACAGACTCGCTTCTCTTTTCGATCAAAGCAACTGCATGTATATGTTTGCACAAAGCTGTTTTCACAGCGTATTCTGAACACTCACATTTGAATCTGTGTATGCAGATTTTACACTTCTCACAGTACGAAGCTCTACATCCCTCATCGCAAAGTTCACTATATGAAATTATGTAATATTTGTCTCCTGTTGAACTTGATTCAACTTTGAATTCTCCTGAATCTAACCGAGTTACCATATGCTGGACAACATTTTCAGCTCGATCATGTGCTTCTAGATTGACTCTATGTTGATACGAATTAGCAGATGGTCTTTCAGTTTCGATTATTTTTTTCCACATTTTGTCATTTACCAATTCTTCCAATATATCCAGCAACTTTTCCACTCTGAAAGTTCAACATACACTTTTAGTAATTATTATTAAACAATTTCACCACTCACCGAATATTCTGTTTTGCTTTCAGTTTATTATATTTTAAAACTTTATTCAAACTTTCGATTGCCATGTTTGTATTAATTCCACAATTCTTCCTATAGCAATGAGCCCACATGTGTATCCTTTCGTCGCTCTGAAAATAATATCTGAAAAAAATCATTTATCAAAATGACGATGTAGATGTAGTCCCAACATTGTTACTCACCTCTGTAAATAGTTGAGAAATGCAGTTTCCCCTTCTTCTTCCAAGTGCTTGAAATATTTTATTTTCAACTCCCTAAATGTTGACTCGTCCATCTCAGTCAATATTCTTCTCATTTCCTTCTTCATAGCTTTCTTATTTTCAATTTTTTTTAATTTATTCCTTCCTTGTTGGTTCCAGTTTTTTATTATATGCCATGTGCATAATAATCTTCTGGGTTTATTTTCTGTAGTCATCACTTGGGTCCATGCATTGTAATATTTCACATCATCATCTGACATGATGTATTTAGCTTCAATATTTCCTCCTACTCTGGTTTTTAGTGCATGGAAAAAAGTTTGTTGGATCTTCTGATCCCTTCTATTGGAGAGTAAGAAAGCGACAGGAAATCCTATGTTCCTTTCATCTTTAACTAGCACTATGGTTAAATCCCAGTTTTTCCTGTTAGTCCCATGAGTTCCGTCTATGCAAATGATTCTACTGAACTCTTTGAGCTTCTTCTCCATGAGATTATTCATGAAGCCCAGAGCAAAATCTTGGTTTTCCAACTCAGGGTGGTTTTCACCTAAACACATGATGAATAAAATACTAATCACACATATTTGAGAACCACTCACCAATTTGTTTGAATAGAAACACCTGATTTTCTTCTTGGATATTCCACTCTTGAACTTTCAAAATTGTAGCGATCATGTCATCTTCATGTCGCCTTTTATCAACATTAAATTTCCTCATGAGATATGCTAAATCTCCACGAGTTAGTATATTTAATCTACTCAGTTCTGTATTCCTTGTAATTTTTGCATCTCTGAGGATTCTATCTGTAGTAACTCCATCATTCAATTTGTTGACGAGCATTTCTTGCTCACTTTTCGTCAACCGTTTAGATCTTAATTCATTCTCATGCCCCACATGTGTTTCAGTAAAGCATATGATCACTCCTAAAAATAAATAATGAGCCTTGGATAAGTAAAATAATTCAAATAACTACCAGTACTGCTGATTTTAGCTTCAATTCTTGAGGGACAGATTCCGGATATTTTGATGCTGCCTCCCCTTTTCATTCTTCTTTCAGAACAATTGCTGACAAATCCTAAATAGAATAGAAATTAATATATCATTTAGAACACATTAATAAGTAACCAACCTGTGGTATTACTACGATTACAATTATAGTGCCGTTGTTCTCCATAATTAGTCTTGCAATTTTTTTCACAAACATAATCAATATTTCTATTATCTAGATTCCTCCAAGCTTCAAACTCTTCAATTGTCTTGAAATCCAAGGTAGTCTCTACTATATTCAACGTATGGTATTGCTTCAAATGGTGGATCAATTCTTTTCGAAATTGAAATGGTTTTTTATTATTTTCGCAGCATATTGGGCACTTAATATGTTTTCGTAAGGTATTGGTAATAATATTGTGGAATTCTTTTAAATGCCGAGTCTTTGACGATACTCTGCCAAAATTTTTACCACACACTTGACAACTGAGTTTGTTATCGCTGAAAAGTAAATATACTTATAATTCCTTTCTATTAATTAAAAAGCAACTTACTTTTGCTCCGCCATATTCCTGGGTTTAATTATTTCACTGAAATACAACCAATCGATTCACAACCTATAATAAATATAAATCCAACGAAACGATTGAAATACAATCGATGTCAACAGGATAGTTAGTATTAGTAATAACTTGTATATTAAGGAATTACTCTGAGGGCCGATATATTCACCTATCTGTAAACTGTCAAGTAGCCTTACCGAAAGGAAAGTAATCTGTAACTGTATATTCACCTCTCAGTTATACGAAGTGATCTGTAAATCTGTCTTACCGAACACTTAAATTTACAGACTACTCCAACTTCTCAGTAAAAGCTTACCACAGATAACTAAGTATATAGATTCGACACTGGCCTTGTAACATGAAAAACACTGTTTTTAGTTCATTGGCATTCTCCAGAGGCGGGCACATCGCATGTGTCGGTATTACAGATTTCGGTTTTGGCGCGAAATTCAAATTAAGACGGTATTTCGCTTTTGGCGCGAAATTCAAATTATGTCGGTATTTCGCTTTTGGCGCGAAATTCAAATTAATTTATTTAATGTGTATTCCGAAATGTGAGCGAAATGAGGAAAATTTCAGAAGCTTGTTCTGAAATTGTTTTCCCTCACCAATTTCTTAGAAGATTCTTGTCTTTCGTAAGAGAACTTATGTTCTGTACCGAAATATAAGAATCTTCGGGGAAATTGCTGAGATGAACAAATTTCAGAACAAACTTCTGTGAATTTTCTCACTTCGCAAACATTTCGGTGTATACATTTAGTGGTCTGACAGATCTTGTTACAATAAAAGGAAGTATGAGATAGAATTACTTTTCCAATAAATCAACGTTTCCATAAAAATCACACTGAGCCAAGTTCATTGCGGTGCACAAAACCGACTTTAAAAACAAACAAGAGAGGAAAATCATGTCAATGTTACAATCACAGGAAAACTTGAATTTGTTAAAGATTGGAAAAAATTTGCATGTTCGTATAAAACTCGGTCACATTCCATTAATTGAAAGGGTAATTGTACCTCACAATCCAGTTTGTTTCGGCCTTGTACGCCTGGAAGACAGAATAACTTTTAAATTTGAAGGAAAATAAAAGGTACTATCACACATAAATTATATATATTGATATTTTCACCACAGTGAACATATGTGAAATTAATTGTGTATAAATTATAATAAATGCAAAGAATAAAACTTTAACACTAAAAAATCAGTTTTAAGAGGGCCATACTCATCGTCGGCCCTCAAGATCAGGTATGAAAAACGAGTTCTTCGTACCTCATCTAGAGGGTCGACTATTAATGCAGCCCTAAGTTTTATTTGTTTACGTAAAATACTTTTAAGCAATTAAGTAAAACTCACAATATCATCGCCCACATTATATAGTGTGCGGTGTTGAGGTATTATAACAGTAACAAGAAAAAAATAGCTATTAACATAATTAAAACAATAGTTCTCTTGCATGTAACATGAAATACCATATGTTTATGTCTTTCTGAAATCTAATTCAATACCAGATCAACATGTATGCCCTCATCCACTTTCATAATTTATACAATTTGAATATTTCGGTATTGAAAATCGGTAAATCAAGAAGCAAATTCAAATGAGGTAAAAAAACGCTTCTGAATCATTGCTATAACGGCTGACGTAATCAAAATTATTGCACTGGAAGAAAGTGTGAAATGGACACAAGAAGAGAATGAGAGTAGATATGACGGGCCATTATGTGCAACCAAATTTCAATGACCGTTTCCTCGTTGAATATTGAAAATTTTCACGGCAGTTTCACTTTTTCAGAATTCTTATGGATATAATACTCGATTCTAATAATAAAAAAAAATGCATGCAAGAGACCTATTACACCCAAACCCAATATATACACAAATAAAACAAACAAAAACAGAAATACAGAAAGTATACCCACAAAGCTCTAGCTGTCTATAGGAAAAATGGTTTTCCTCAGCTGACTTAGTAAAAACTCAAATATCTTGTTCGCTCACATTATATAGTGTATGGTGGTATTATAACATATCAGTTGCTTAAGAAGTTGCAATTACAACTTTACAACAGTTGTATATGTTGTGAAATCATTCCCACTTTTGTCGTAGTAACCGTGCTACTGACGTTATAATGTACTAATTTGATACTGATTTACGTAGGCTATCGGTTTTTTGGATTGTTATATAGATGTCCACACAACCGATATTCATAACACTTTTGCTACGTGGGACTACAAAGAATTGATTCCTGTTTAAAACAATAAAATAGAGGAGAATGCAGTACTGCTCCAGACAAAAGATCACCTTCAAATATGCTAACCATTTGAGGCCAGGATTCTTTTTCAATCTGCTCTGCTCTGTGCTCCATCCCATCCTAGCGTATGTCCCACATGACTATCCTTAACTGGGGCATCTCCAGGACCAAACTGAGGAAATAATAATAAATAATAAATAAATAATAAAATTTTTGGTATAGGACATATATATTGTGGAAAATGTACAAGCATTTAAAATTTAAAAGAAGATCCTCTCATTACTATTGCTATTCAAAGCAATCATGTCATCACTCCAACATTAGTATTATACACTTACTTTTATGAGTTCTTGGCTCCATAATATTTTGCGTTCCTTTAGACAGTGACATTTGTAGTTGGTCAATATCGGTTTTTGAAGTTGATGGTTGGTTCCATACATCATCAAGAACTTTTGAGATACCTTCAAAAGAAAGATGAACTGTTTTATATTTCTTAGAATTTCACAAAAATTTTAAAAACAAATTCAAATTATTGTTGTCAATGTATAGCTTACCTGAAACACCAAGTGTAGGAACTGCATGCATAGCGAGCCTTCTTCTTCCTCCTTCTATCTTGTAACAGTCTCCAAATGTGCATGGCATACATAATGCCTGTTATAAATCTGGTCAATCAACAGATAATATTTCCCAATCACTTGGCTTGATAATGTCGATCCACGTTTTAAAAAGACTTGGATTGTTTTTAGGAAATCGATGTCTCATGCTAACATTATCCTCACAACCATATACACAACATTTGATCCATTTTCCCATTTTTACGATAAAGTTCCAAACACGAGCTCGTCACTTACCAATCGATATTTTGGCTGAACCTCTTCGGTCGAAGGTGCGAATTCAAATTCACTTCAATTTCTACCTGAGTAAACAGTAATTTGGTTTACCTGCCATAGAAACGATCAGGTATCTGTGCAGGTATCTTATCGGTATTCTATGGATCCAAGTACACATATTTCATCGGAATAGTTATAATATAAAATTGTCCACTCAATAAACATATATTTATTTGAATAATTTTCATAGTTGTAAACAAGGTTCGTTGACACTTTCAGAAATTAATGACAAATCCATCACATTCTGAATCACTGTAATTCTGAACGCGCAACAGAGTCATCTATCGGATCTCATCCCATGGAAATCATGGAATTTGCGCAGGCAGAGACATCTCTAGAATGCCAATGAACTAAAAACAGGGTTTGGGGTGGGGGAAAGAGAGTGTCACGACCCTGAAGCTTACTGAAGAGATTCTAACCTAAAATGGCTACGTCATTTGAATTAATAAATAAACAAAACAGATAATTTGTGTAGTATTTTTCAATATTTGGAAATAATTGTGTTAAGGAATTCGTGACAATGGATCTTGTAGATGATTTGGATCTAATAATTGATAATTATGATGAAGAGCTTATGAATGCTAGGAGACCTTATAACAGTTCGAATCGTTACAACCATTGGGACAATTTAAATCGATGGGACGAATTGGAATTCTACCAAAGATTTCGTCTAACGAAACAATCTGTTTTGGAAGTTCTTCCATTGATAGAGCAGAGTTTATATTACGAATCTAATAGGTGAATACTGTGAAATTCTCAACACCAACATAGCTCAATATCTCAGAATTTGAACGGAAAAATATATGCATGTTATATTTTCAGAAACAATCCGTTACCGCCTTTACAGCAGTTGTTATTAACACTGCGATTTTTTGCAACTGGAGGTTTCTATGTAAGTGTGGGAGACTTCGGTGCAATTCATAAATCGACTGTATGCAAAATCGTACATAAGGTTACTGAAGCTCTAGCTGTCTTGAGACCAACTTTCATCAAAATGCCCCAGACTGATGATGAGAAGTTTCTCATTCAGAAAAAATTTATGGATATTGCTCGATTTCCGAGAGTTATAGGGGCGATAGATTGCACTCATATAAAAATTGAAAGTCCAGGTAGGCAAAATCTCGACGCTTTCTGTAAAATGTTTTCAAAAATGTTCTTTCTAGGAGGTCCGAATGCAGAAGTTTTCCGTAATAGGAAAGGCTATTTTTCATTAAATGTACAGGCCATTTGTAATGCAAATTACAAATTCCTAGATATCGTTGCTCGTTGGCCAGGATCTGCTCATGATTCCAATATTTTCGATAATTCCATTATAAAAAACAGATTTGTCGCAAAAGAATTTGGAAATGCTGTTCTATTGGGGGATAGTGGATATGCTTTAAGGGAGTTCATGATGACCCCAATACAGAATCCGAGGGATGAAGCCGAAAGCTTATTCAATGAATCCCATATAAGGACAAGGGGTGTTATTGAAAGAACTTTCGGAATTTGGAAAAGGCGATTTCCTTGCTTGTCAATGGGTTTGCGGTGTAGAATACCTTTGGTGCAAAACATTATTGTAGCTAGTGCAATATTGCACAATATTGCTAGGGATGATGCCAATGAAAGTTTGGAAACATTTGGAGATAATCATGAAGAAGAACAAGATGTTGTGCTTAATACTGATCATGGACATTTTTATCGGGCCGATTTTTTGAACTATTTCCGTAATTTGAGGTAGTTTTATTGTATTTAATCCTTTTTTTTATTTAACAGATTTTCTCATTTCTTTGATGTGATTTTCTCAGTTAATGCTATGGATACTGTTGTATCTTATGAGTAAGATAAGTAAAAAGTATCCTGTTAATAATAAAACTTATGAAGTATGATTTGTTGTATTTCTGTATTAAATATTGGCTGCTGTATCAACCTATAAACCAATAAATAAAAATGGGGGTAATCTTAATAATCCTTTATTCTTCTAATCTGAATAATTTAATTTTTTTCTCTCAACATTTTCATTTGAAGAGCATGAAGTTCTTCCTTGCGCTCTTCATCCCTTCTTAAATTTTTCTTCTCCATCTCAATTTTCTCTATTTTTTTTTCAGAGATGGTTGTTATATACGCCTTTTTCAATAGTAGATTTTCTTTCTCTAAAGCTTTGTTAGCGAGATCTTCTTCTGCCACTTTTTTTTGCGTCAAAATTAAATCCTCACGAGCTTTACTCATTTCAACGTATTTGTCTTGGATTAGAGGTGCCTTCAGCTTTTTGTTGATTGGAGTCCTCAATGACTTTGGGGTCCAAGAACTCCATTTAGTTTCTGTAAAGAGGAAATTCTAAATTAAAATATATAGATTTCTTATGAAAGAAAAGGAAAACATGACATATCGTCGGCACAATGACACAGAAAAGTATCTGTTAAATTTCTCATTTTGCGCTTCCTTCATTATTAATATCACATGGAACCTGTGCATGGTGATAACTTCCTTGATAGGTTTGCAAAACAAGGTAAATTAATATATTTGATTGATTTCATCAATTCGATGATTTATAATTTGCCTTCAAACATGAATATCTTGAAACTTGCTTCTTGCAGATATCATTGCGCCCACGATTTTAGTTTATAGTTTGATGATGTTATTTGACTTTATATCTAAACATAATCAGCATAATATGAAATTTCTACTAAATACCTCTTGACGATGGCGAATTGGTGGATGGGGGTTGTTCGATGATTATTTCATCCTGATTGACATTAGCACCAAGCCCACTAGTACTTGGAAGTACAGTGAAGTCTTCTTCGATCATTGGTTGGTACTCGAAGACCACACTTGGACCATCAATGTCCACCATTGCATTTTCTATGTCCACCATTGGATTTTCTATTTCCACAATTATCTCTTCTGATTGAGAAGTAGAGGGACAAGCATTTTGAGAATGCCTGATTGCTAGAACAATTCAAATTTTTTTTAAGAATAAAAATAAAAATAAATTTTTTCATATTTACCTATATCACTATCATTTTGATGAGGGAGACCGTCTACTCTCAGCGACATAAATTGTAAAAGTTTCTCCTCCCAGAGGGAAAACCTTACATCTACAGGTGGTCCACCTCCTGTTTTGAATCTTTCAGCTTTCATCCTAGCTGCTTTTGCCTTAATACTTCTTTTGATGCCATCATACTTCGTCTTCAACATTTTAACCGTACGAGTGCCTCCAGTTAGAATGTTGAAGGCATTAGTCACTTCATTCCACTTCTCCTCCTTTTCTTTCCACGTAACGGCATCTGTTGTTTTATTTTCAATAACAGAGGCTCTTTTCACCACTTCATTTATCAGACACTCGGTTTCTGATATTGAAAAGTTTATTGAGCGATTACGCTTCTCACCTACAACTGAAAAACGTGGTTATATAAGGAACATGTATATATTAATTCGCCTAAAACTTACCTTTTGTAGCCATGATATTCAAAGTTTTTAAAAACAGTTTAATTTACACCTCGACTTGAAAGGAAACTCAAACTCGGAATGAAATATGAAATGTGTTTGACTATTTCGTGAATTTAAGGTTATGCACCACATTGCCGACAAACATAGAAATTAGTATTTTCTTTTTCTAGTGTTCTATGCAATTGCATTGAATATAGAAAAGTGTATTTTTTCTCACGTACTATGGTCGTTATCTCTCTCTTACACTATCATCTTATATAGCGTTATCTTTGTTGGCGAATTCTACTAACCGCCTAAAAACATCGACTCTTCGGTAATACTTCCGAATCTCTTCGTTAACTACGGAAAGGATACATGGACATGAATATACGGTTATGAGTTAAAGGTGATCTATAAGTTTAACGAGCAGGTAGTTAACGAAAACTTTACAGAGAGGTTGAATATATCGGCCCTGAATAAGACAACTCGTTGTCGATTGACAATAGCTGAATGGCATCAGAAATCGTATTCCAGCCAATTTCGCGGTAAAATATCTCCAACACAAGGAGAGCGGAGCGCATGAGCAGGAGCAGCTTCAACGGGATTGGAGAGTGCTCGCCAAGAATTAATGTATGCTCAATACCGCAGCTTAGGGGAATCACACAGATTGAACGCTAAAAATGTACTGAAATTTAAATATTAATTTTTATCCGATCTGGGTGTAATTATACTTTCGTTTTAAATAATTTAGTTGCAGAATTCTTTATATGAGGTATTAAATGGAATACCTTAGTTCAGGTTCAGGATATTTGTAGGAAATTGGATACGACCTTATCAAATACTTTCCCCATTATCTTTATTGACAAAGTGTCATCGATATCATGTTTGAATAATATTTCTTTTAATCGCATAATTCGCATATAGGTACTTTATACAGATAGAATACTTCAAGTTATTACTGTCATCAAATACCCAAATTTTAAATAATTTTTAAAACGTTTCTTGTTGTTTTTTAGGGTGCGCTGGCCTGTTTCATTTTTGGATTATTATTATTAATTAAGTAATTCAAAGTTTGCAATTCAATCGAAATGATTAACCAAACGAATTTTCAGACCTAGAGATCTTTGGAGATTATCTGATATATTGTAATACAATAGATCAGTATTTCGCATGTACAATTTTTTTTATATTATTAACCGTAGAATATTGCTTTGAAAATTAGTTTTGGATTCGTAGTACTAAATCTGATACCTGAGAAAGATGTTTCTTGAACGAAATGAATTTAAATTTAGTTAGAAAATTTAAAAAAATATATTATTATGTATGTCACAATAACTTGAGGACGGAATGATATAGCGACTTGCAATTTTCAGGGTAGGTTGCGCATTCGAAAGCTACATTCAAGTTGCTTAATAGGCATAATCGTCCAAAGGGTTTTGGAGTTATACCCATCTGAAATCTCGTGGTAATTTCCTCAATAACTCAAAAAATACGTATCCGATTCTATTCAAACATGGTAATTAGTTGTAGAATGCAAACGCGAAAACTTTTGCGAAATTTCGTGAGGATCCGCATCACTAGAAATAAAAGAAAAATCGTTAAAAAAAATCCTTATCTCGGGAACTATAGGTCCGATATCGCTGAAATTTTGATAGACCCTTCAAAACCTAACTTTACCTCCAAGTCCCTAATTTGAACACGATGGGATCTTTATTGTTGGAGATCCGAGTGACCGTTGTCACGATAACTTTCGAACGGAAAGAGATATTTAATTTGATTTTAGAGTACAATCGTAAACGGAAAAATTCACAGAAATCCCTGCACTTATATTTGAAGAAAAATAATGAACAAAATTATGATTGGTATGTAATGAGAAGAACATTGTTCAATTTCATTGAGATATAATGAACGCCTTGCCGAAAATAAAGTATTCATCGAAATTTAAAGAGGTTTTCGCCCTTAAACAACGAAGATTAATCATACAGGAACGAAAGGAAGTGTGCCAGAAAAATTTTCACGTGGCCTTTGAACTCCAAGCGTCTAAAGACCTTAAACTAATCGTCGCGTCTAAAATTGGATACAAAATCTGCAAAATTCGCGATAGGTGTGCGCTCTAGAAGTTATGGACCTCGATTTTTGAACGTATCATGTTTGAAATAGAAGTTGTATATTAAGTTGAGATTTTAGTCAGCATTCTAAAAATATCGCAGAACAGTCCAGTTCGTTTCGTGTTCCTCATAGCCCATACCGCTAAATTATCGTAGTGAGGTGCATCAATTGTCCTTTGACTTCTTTATTATGACATCCTTTTGTTTTTTGTTTTAACGAGTCTTTTATTTTGACTGTTCTCGTCGTTTTCAGAGGATACAGCCTGAAAATGGGCGATCAAGTGGTTGAGCATGAAATTTGCGGAAATTGGTGAGTACATTTTGAAATTTAATACGTTTTCGAAAATTTTAAATTTAATTCTTCGTTCCAACAGTGTATATGTGCTATTTTGAGCATAGGCGGACGTTCAAGGATCCTCTAATGATGGATTTAGGCGATGTGATATGGGTTATATAGTTTCCTTGGTGTAAATTTTTCATTTTGGCTAATATTTTCCAGCGAAAAAATAATTTATCGATTTTTTAACATTTACTGGTGGTAATTTCTCCAATTCACGGAAAATAAATACTAACAATGTACAGTTGCTGTCAGAACTTTGTACTTCACTTTTTTTCCTATATGCCTATATATTTTTGGCGCGATTGTTCATCTGAACAGACTGCCTATCGATTTGTCTGTAATTTTCGAATTTTTGGTCGAAAATGGTCTCAAACGATTAGTCTCACTCGAATACGAGATCAAACTTAATTCTGTCCGTGCGTGGGCAAAAACCGGAGTTCTTGCTATCTGAAATTTTGTTTTCCCAATAACTCAAAAAATACTGATCTGATCGAATGGAAGCTCACTAATTAGTAGAAGAATACGGAGACTAAGACTAGAAAATAAAAAAAAATGGAAATCTGGCTACCTCATTTTACAGCAAAATTCCACATTTTATTCGAACGAATCTAAATTTTTGGAGATATTAGCAAAATATCGAAATATTACAACGATTACAGTTTACTGGTCCACTGTATTACCATTGAACAATGAACTTGTTGATTATTAAAAGGTTTCTTTCTGGGTTTTCTCTCCCAAACTCTGAAAAATATCTATTAAATAAAAATTTATTATTTTGTGAATTGCTTCTGCGTAAGAAACACAAGATATTTGTCAGAAGCAACCTTTTAATAATGAATATACCTACCACAGTACCCTTTAATGATTATTTAAAACTTGTTAATGGTTTGAAATTTGCAAGGTGGTTCGGAGCGTAAATTTCTCGGACAAGTTCGTTAATGGGCGAAATCCATCAAGCGGTTTCGGAGTTATGGCCGATTTTAGTAAAACACATTTTTTATGAATATTTCCGAAACCGATCACTCGATCTATCTGAAATTTAGCATCAAATTGTAGAATCATGACCTTTATACGCATATGAAGTTTTGTATTGACCAGGTTACCGCAAAGTGTCAAAAAAAATTTCAAAATTTTAATATTTTTTTGCTACAATAACTCTCGAACGGAATGAGCTAGGCAGTTGAAATTTTCAGAGTAGGTTAGGGAGATGAATACCTCGGTTAAGTTCGTTATTGGGCAAAATAGGCTAGATGGTTTCGGAGTAACGAAAAACAAAATTTTTTTTAAGCAACAAATTTCAAATTCAATTTTTATTTAAGATGCAGTTTCACCATTAAAATACATCGATATCATTTTCAACTCCAACAAGTTAATACTTTCGGAGATATGATTTTTCTAAATTTCAATAATGAATTGTACTTCGATGTTTTCACAGAATGCTATAATTATTCTATATAAGCTTTATTATGTGATCTGTGTTCATACTCGTATATTTCATCCTGTTCTATAAAAGAGAGTCAAATTCATTTCAGCTATTTTAATTTGATTTCTTCCATGGTGCAGTTCTCATTCTCAGATTGCTCATTTAATCTTGATAAATAAACTATTATTTGAATTGAATTTCATGTATGATGCAGTTCTATCATAAGAATACATTGATATAATTCCCAACTCTGAGAAACCAATACTTTATAGGAGATATAATTTGTCTGTTTGAACTAGAGCGCCAGAAAGCTCCTGTCCACAGGGTTTGAACCCATTTTTGATATTTGTCTTGTCATGTCTGTTGTGTTGTCATTTTATAAGGTAAGAGCCATTTGTTTGAAAGATTAATTTAAATCAATATTTAATACGTGTTGAGAAAACATAAATATGGTACTTATGGATTTATTCTAAAGAATTGGGAGCCATATATTTGATATATGGCATAGGTTTCATTGAACGTTAAAAGTGATTGTGAGACCCATAATCACTTATGGGGCAGTAGTCTGATGGTCCTAACAGGGCACTTGAGATTATCAGAATCTCACACCACTCCATCCAGAATATCTAGGAAAGGAACAGGTAATGAGAGTATTAAAGACTAGAAAGCCTGGTCCTCCCTTACCAGGTACATTTCATCAGCCAATCTTCCTAGAAGTACTTGCAATCGAAAGATTTGTGTAAATGAACCTCGAAAGAAACTATCAGAGATAGTTATGTTATTAAAGCTCTGAGCTCCCATGTTATCGAGTCCAAGCTAATATGGCCGTGCCGAAGAAAACCTAATGAAGTAGGCAAGAACAACAGGGTCTCCTTGGTCTGGGTTCCTGGTCAGGCGGGAATTAAAGGAAATGAGGAGGCCAACACACTTGTTAAGAAAGAAGCACAAACCCCCTTTATTCGCCTGGAACCCTGCTGTGGGGTTGGTAGATACACCTACAAAAGTGAATTCCGAATGAAAGAAGAAAGTCAAAATAGGTATTTTCTGGAGATCTCTTCCAAAAAGTTCTTCTGGGACTTTGACACTGTCAGATCCAAGAAATATATGGACCTCAGTAGAACAAGCTGAACCTCCTTACTGGTTTCCTCACAGGGCACAGCGGCCTTAGGAAGCATATGATGAGATTAGGGCTAGCAGAAACTGACGAGTGCAGATTCTGTTGGGAGGAGGATGAAACTCCTGATCACTTGATAACGGAATGCCTCGCCATCTCAAACCAATGCAAGGAATGCTTTGTGCAAGAAATCTGCAGGACCGAAAACGTAGCCTCCTTGAAGCCTTCCCATATACTGGAGTTCATCAGAACTCTGGAACTGGAAGGGGAGCTGTAGATGGTGATGACATCGACAGCTCTGACGTGGGGGCACAATAGACCTTAAGGTTGCACTGCAACGTTACCCCACACAACGATATGTACAAGTTAAACAATAGTTTTATCCAGATATAATATAGGTATATTGGATGTGTTCTAAAGATTGAAATAAATAATAACCTGCATAATTCATAGAAAATTGTATGATAATATCAAGTATCGGTTGAAAACCCAATAAAAATTTGTCGATCGAAGCCAATCTGATCGCGAATTATAATTAGTTCCCAACCTAACCTAACTTTAATTGAACATTTTCAGCAAGAAGGAGATCCCCCAAAGCAACTATGTGATGCACACAGCCCACTGCGCCAGAAATATCACTTTGTGCCAAGTATGCAAAGAACCGGTGCCGAAGGCTGACTACAAGGACCACGCCATACAATGTGTCAAAAAGATAAAACAACCTCCCAAACAGAAGACCCCAGAACCCCCCAAGACCAATCTGGAGAAGAGCGTCTACTTTCAAGCGAGACAAGAAATCCAGGATAAGAAACTGATGGACAGGAGGGAAAGATACCTGGAGAGACACGAGAAATTGTTGTCGGATTCGACTTCTAGAAAACTCGGTTCGACTCCCCAAAGCGTCTCGTCGTCTTCGAGTAGTTCCTTGAAGAATACCTCTTTCGAATCGTCCAATTTGCGTAGTACTGATCACTCAACAGTTGGTACCACTAATAGCATAACGTCAAATGGCACTGGTGCTATAAAGAAGGAAGAGAAGAGGACCAATGGACCTAGTGCAGTATCTAAACCGAGCAGTGGGCTTATGCCTTGCAGATATTGCGACTTGGAGTTGCCCAAGGTGGAATTGGAGGAGCACGAGAACTACTGCGGAAGCAGGACGGACAGATGTTTGGATTGTGGAGAATTGGTGATGTTCAAGCACAAGCAGGTTCATCTGGACACCAATCATGGTTTCGTGAAGTTGAACGATGGTATGTTTTGACCTTGAATCGCACCACTTATATAGAGGTTGCTAAAAAGACTTAGGAAAGTGTGATCTAGTATGTGACACCTGAATTTTCTAATATTATTTTGATGTATTTGGGAATTAATATCGGTTCGTATTTTAATAATAATATTTATTGCGTATGATCGATTGTCATAAGTTACAGTACAAGTAGGGGTCTTTTCCAAGCCTGTGTAAGGGTTCTAGTCCAGCAGGTGTTACCCTGGTGGTCCCTTTCATTTCATTATTTCCAATAATACCTAATAATTTGAAGTTATCTCATTCTTGTATATTATATATAAACTGCTCCACAAGAGTCCACAACTGACATTCTTAAACCTTTGTTTGCGCTGAAAACGTAATTTAATATAGTTTTAGGTTCAAAACTATAAATGCACGTAAGTTTTTTGGTCTGCAACATATACAGAAGGGTGATTAACAGAATAGGGTAAAATTTAACGACTTTTAGTTCCGGACATTTTATTGTTTTTTTTTGTCTTTTTATGCCTTCAATACAAGGTATGGCCACCTCGGGCATCAATGACCGCCTGACATCTTCGTTGCATACTGTCAACGAGGGTGTTGAGCATATCTTGAGGAATTTCATTCCATAAACGAGGCAGTATTGCTTTGAGGTCATTCAATGTTTCTGGTGGAAGTTGGTGATCATCTAGTCTTCTTTTGTAGCATATCCCATGAATGTTCTCTGCAGTTCAAGTCTGGCGAATGCGGAGGTATTGGTAAATGTGGAATACCATGCTCCTCTCGCGCATTTTCTACTATTGCTGCACACTGTGGTCTTGCGTTATCGTCAAGAAATTGGAAAGCTTCACCAATGGCAGCATGAAAATTTGGCACTACGTTGCTAATGACATGTTCCCTATAATGTAAAGCAGTCATATTGCCAGGAAAAATGTGAAGGTCTGTGCGCCCGTTGTAACACATCCCAGCTCATACCATAACAGAGCCATCTCGAAATGGATGAACCTCTAGCACATGACGGCGATTTCGGGGTATACGCGGCATATAGTCCATACCCTTATTCTTCGAGAATCTGAAAATCGACCGTATCTGGATTCATCTGTGAAAAGTACACTACGCCATTGGACGTTCAGATTAACATGTGCCTGGCCCATTCTAATCTTTGTCGTTTATGCTCATGTGTTAACGGAACGCCCCTCAATGGACGTCTAGAAGCCAGGTTAATCTCCCCCAAACGACGTCGGATGGTTTCAATGGAAATTTCAGGACCATTGGCATTTAAAAGTGGATTTCTCAGCATCCTACATGAAGAAAGAGGATGTCTCCTCGCCGAAATGGTGACAAAACGGTCTTTTGCGGGTGTTGTTTTTCTTGGTCCACCAACCCTATGTCTTCCCTGCACCGAACCTGTCTCATTCAACCTATTCCAGAGTCGCGATATTACACTTTGCGATACTTGAAATGTTTCTGCCACAGCGACTTGAGTGGGGCCACCCTGTAGCATACCGATAGCCCTATTAGCCTCGGCGTTTGTTAATTTACGTCTTGGCATCTTAAGAAGCTCGTGAAATTTACTAAGTTCGATATCGCTAAGAGACTGACAATAAATTAACTGCATATTGAAATGCTAAATCTTACGAATAATGTGAAAAACTGCCAAACTCAAGAATAAAGACGACCAGTGTGAAAATATGCATTCAAATCGAATTAATAAGTTTTTATTGGCAGTTGATCATGTTTTTGATATTGTCTTTAAAATTTTACGCCCCTCAGAACAACTTAATATGATATCCCTAACTCTTGTGGAGCAGTTTATATGTATATTGGATATTGTTGTAGGGGGAAACGTTGCACTGCGACCTTAAGGTCTATTGACACTTACCCAAAATGTGATCTGTAATTTGGGCCTGTATTGAAATCTATTTCAGAGCCAGGGCCTAAAGCTTCGTGGGATTCAACAACCCAGAAAACTCATTCGCCCCCTAGGACAAGAAGAGTGTTCTCGCCAGCCATTTATACAGATTTCAGCCAGTTCGATCCCACAGATTACCTGCCGTCCAACTACAGAATGCCCAAACCCAAAATCGAAAAGGGAGAATCCTACAAAGAGATATCGAGACGATTGGACTGTGAGTAACTACATCTCGTTTAATTTCTTCATGTAGTTCGTCATACTCAAAGTTGGACGCTACTAATACACATTACATTCGCAGGTAAAACTGAATACATAAGAAACCTCCTTCACGATTCTGCTAGCATAACTGTACCCCTTAGACACAGCGGAGCTGTACCGAGAAATCATTTCAATCACAATAAAGGTTATAATTTGTTCATTAACCAGTTTGAGTTTGTTGTGTGCGCTTGTCGAACGATTTTTCTGTTCTACTAACCGAATGTGAAAGTATATCGATGAAACGGATTTGTTTGGTTAGGTGGCACAGGGGAGCAGCATCTCTTTTTACAGTTCTAGGGAATGGAATGGGCTATCATTTGGCCCAGAAGCCTGTATTTTTGAAATTTTTAGCCGAAAATTGTCTCAAACGACAGTTTGTTCGATGGAAATAAGGTTTCTGTAAGCTTTTCCGTGGGTCGAAATATAAAAAGTTAAAATTCTATGAACATTCTGATGATCTACTGAAAAAATTGGTCTACCGTATTGGTTTTAATTTTTCTATATTTTCCCAATATCTCCAACAATACAGACCCGGTCGAGTTAAAATCTAGAGCTTGGCTGTAAAATATGGTTTTGAAGGCTCTCGCAAAATTTCAGCGATATCTGACGGATAGTTTGTGAGATACAGAATTTTTGCGCGAATGCTTTAGTGAATATCATTTTGCCCAAATACTTGTAATTCTCGAATATCGTCTGAAATGTTGAATTATCACGAAGCAATATGCAATTATTGAAACTCGTAGATTGGGTTGTTGAGTAAGTTGCAACCTACCCAATCTCAATCCAAATTCACAGATATTTTTCAGAGTTTGGGAGAAAAAACCCAGAAAGAAACCATTTTAGTGATGATTTCATCTCCAAAAGTATCCTTTAATTATGAGTGGAAATTAACCTAGTAACGCTTCGTCTTTGAAGATGGAAACTTTGTTTCGAAACATATGTCAGACGGCAAAAACTGTAGTGGACAAGAGTGTAGTTACTTTTATAGTGTTCATAATGAGTCCACAGTGAACTCAAAATAGAATAAATTTTTTTTTTCAAGAGGTGGAAAAACTCATGTTCCTCTAGGAAGTTGCCCTAGAGAGTGTTGGACTCACAATACAGTGCCTACCAACCAAACTCCACCTCCTCGCCCATCTTTCGTTCCGCATTGGTACCGGACCCTTTAGGGCCCTTTGCGTCTCTGCGGAGCGTATATTTCCCCATTCTAAGTTTGTTCCATCGCCTGCCTGTTTCTATCCTCTACCTTCTTCTTCTCCATTATGGTTGTCAAGATCTTGAAACCATCTTTCCATTTGCTCTCGTTGTCTAGCATCTCTTCCACGATTCCCTGACAAGTCAGGTTATCCCCGAAGAGGCTCCTTAGCCCCCGCCTTTCTACTGTCCACCTTTCGCATTCCGATATCATGTGCTCGACGCTAGCCCCCAAATTGCACGTTCGGCAGTTCGGTTGGTCAGCCTTTCAAATTCTTTCCCTGAAGACTTCAAAGGAGCCGTGTCCCGTAAGTATTTGTGTAAACCAGTAATTGGTTACCTTATGGGGACAGCTCATCCACCTACTTATATCTGGCAGGATTAGCTTCGTCCATCTCGCAGCTCCCTGCTGTGACTCCCACCTATCTTGCCATGCCCTCATTATCCTCATCCTGATCTGCCTACGCACACCAGGTCGGTGTCCATAAGCAGTCTCATACACTCTTCTCCTTTCCTCAGCCAGAAGATCTATTGGAGGTGTGCCCGCAATTACCTGCACTGCCGCTGCGGAGACCGTGCGGTACGCGCAGCAAACCCTTTGCAATATTACCCTCTGCGAGGCCGTTATTTTCATTCTATATTTTTCCGTACCACACGCTTTTGCCCAGGCCGGCGCACCATACAGTGCTACACTGTGGGCTACCGAGCTCAACAGTTTCCTGCCGTATTGTCCCGGCCCCCTAATATTTGGCATAATCTTCGCCAGGGCCACCGTCTTCTCCATCATCTTTTCCGCAGCATACTCCACGTGTCTACCCATAGCCAGTCCCTTATCAAGGACTATCCCTAGGTATTTAACCTTGGTCTTTGCCTCCACCACCTGTCCGTGAATGGAAAAGCTTATCCGCCCACTTTTCCTCCGTCCCTTCGGAAGTCCAACCTCCTTGGTCTGGGTTCCTGGTTACGCGGGAATTAAAGGAAATGAGGAGGCCAACATACTTGCCAAGAAAGGAGCTTAAACCCCCTGTATTGGCCAGGAACCCTACTGTGGGGTTGGTAGATACACCTACAAAAGTGAATTACGGATGAAAAAAGAAACTGAAAGAGGTAATTTCTGGAGATCTCTCTCCGGAATGTATCACTCCAAAAAAATTCGGAAACTTTTACACTGTCAGATACAAGAAATATATGGACCTCAGTAAGAACAAGCTGCACCTCCTCAATAGTTTCCTCACAGGACACTGCGGCCTTTGGAAGCATATGATGAGATTAGGGCTAGCAGAAACTGACGAGTGCAGATTCTCTTGAGAGGAGGATGAAACTCCTGATCACCTGATAACAGAATGCCTCGCCATCTCAAACCAACGTAAGGAATGCTTTGGGCAAGAAATCTGCAGGAGCGAAGAAGTAGCCTCCCTAAAGCCATCCCAGATACTGGAGTTCATTAGAACTCTGGAACTGGAAGGGGAGCTGTAGATTGTGATAACATCGATAGCTCTGACGGGGGGACACAATAGACCTTAAGGTCGCAGTGCAACATTCCCTTCTATTATTATTATTATTATGGGTTGTGCTGGGCAGACTAAACCCGCCCCTCCACTGCGACCAATCGGTCTATTGTGGCACACCTTTAGTATATAATCTATACTTCACCCACAAGCTCAAGTCTCTTGATGAAGGATATGAGTCTGGTGGGTGAGAACTTGTCCAGTTCCCTCAGTGTCAGTTTGTGGACTCCTAGTTCCTCCAATCTGATCCTGTCCCCAGCGGGGCAGTCACACATGATGTGTTCGATAGACTCGTCGTCCTCCAGGCAAAGTCTGCACTCGGAGTCCTCAGTCAACCCCAGCGTATTGAGGTGTTTCCTGAGGCCACAATGGCCCGTGTATACAGCTGTAAGGATTCTCAGGTCCACCCTAGAGAATTTGAGCCATTTTCTGGCTCTTTCAGCTGATGGGCCAGTAATTGTTGAGCAAGCATGTCTGTGTCCAGGTATGCTGCTCCAGATTTCTTGGACCTTTTGGTCCACCCATCTGTTGTTTTCCTTCGCCGCTGCTCTGAGAGAGCTGCCGCAGGCCGGTTCAGGTCCAATGAGCCCCATGGAAGCCCCTCGTGCCGCCAATGAGTCCGCCATCTCATTACCCTTTATGCCTGAGTGGCCTGGGACCCACAAGAGCTGCAGCCTGCAGCGCCCTCCAAGTTCAGCGAGTGTGGTCCGGCAATCCTGCACAAGCAGGGATTTGCAGTTGTATGAAGTCAAGGCCTTCAAGGCTGCTTGGCTATCCGATAGGATCTTGATTGATCCGTGAGCCCAACCTTTTTCAAGTATGAGCTTCGCACAGTGATCAATGGCGATTATTTCTGCTTGAAAGACAGTCGCAAAACTACCCAGGCTGATGGATTGACCCCTAGAAATTCTGCAACCGCTGACTCCCGCCCCCACCCAACATTCGACCCTTCACAACAATATAAAATCCTTTAATTATTACTTTCTTTAGTTAGCTCTTAGACAATAACCTTATTTCCATTAAAAAATTTTTTTTAACTAAATCTTAATACCATGTTCTCAGGCCCAGCGCCCCAACCCCCGACACGTCGTAGGAACCCTCCGACTGAACTGTGCATCCCCTGTGAATTCTGCGACACCCCCATACCTCACATGGACCTCGTCCAACACGAGACAGGATGTAGGCCTGACCTATTCACCTCAAGGTCGAGAGCAAAAACTTTCGATTTCGACGATTTAGAAGACAGACCACCTTCTCCCATAGACGTGCCGAAAAAATCGCCAGAGCCTGATCTTCCACGGTCCTCTAGGCGTAAGAAACAGCCAAAAGCGGACCTCCAGATCCCTTGCGAGTTCTGCAACGAGCCCATAGCAGAAGACGATCTGATACAACACCAAACAGGCTGTAGACCCGATCTGGCCCGATTTGGGGTGCCCGTTGAAGCTTCAGCATCGACCCCGGAGGTCGAATTGCCATGCGAGTTCTGCTCAGATATGTTCCCGGCTTCTCAGCTTTATAGACATCAAGCCACCTGTGATTAGACATTGCGTGAAGTTGAACTGACGGTGTTGCTTGTGTTTTTTCCGTTCGGATACTTCAGTTGTGAGACGTGATGTGATATCGATCCGAGGCCTTAGTACTTGATATTTTTGTAAACTTTCGTCTCAACTAGCCATTATGTAATATACCAGAAAGTCAGGTTGGAGTTTGTTTTTGATGCATAACAGGTTAATATTAGATTCGGCGGTTTTTTATTAATGTTTATGAATTACTCTAGTACAGCTGCAATTTTATATTTTTCATTCAAAAACTTTGTTCATGTTCTTTTTATCTATTTAATTTTGGAAGTCACTTCCTTATTGATATTTTAAATATAATAAGCATACTTCAAGTGAGGAATTTTCTTGATTACCATCTCCTTTAATTAAGGGGTTAAGTGGAAACTGAACCCAGTTCAGAGAATTAATTATGGATGTTTAATTTATTGAAATACTATTTTCAGGAATGCTGGTAATGCTTGAAATATCCATCAAATTACTCAAGGTTCTCGACTGGATTACTAGAAGTACGAAAAAAGGGGTAGCTTATACCTTTTTTTTTTTTCAATATTATCTTGACCGTAACGCACAAAAATTATCGGAATACTTTATAAATATTCTATTGACGTCAAATTCTAACAACTTAGGAAATATTGATCGAAAAATGTATAACGAGTGTATAAATGTAAATTCGTGCTTTTCCACCATAAAAGTAACCAGAATTCGCTGACTATATCCTTGGACTACACCATCTTAAAACCAAGCACAAATTGTAGATATCTTGGAATGATAATTGACCATAAAATGAATTTTAAAATGCATATAAAAACACCTAAACAAACAACTACCAAAAGAGCTAACCACTTCAGAACATTGACCTACAGAGATGAAGGGATTGGGACCTCTTCTAGAATATAGGTTGGTTTATGCTGGCTGGTAACTTTAACTTTATCCTGTATTCATATATAATATACAGGGTGAGTCTTTGACCACTGCATTAATTTTAACCAAAGATTCCTCTCATCAAATGAAACACTTTTCATTTACCATTTTTCCAGATTCGGCTCAGGTAAAAAGTTACAAGCGTTTAAAGATTTCACAATGTGCACACTCCCGCATATAAATTATCTATGACATTGTTGGCGGACGAGAATAAGGCATGGTAACGTGGTTTACAGCTTGATTCGGGATTCCAACGCTCAGGGACGGATCCATAAAAGTAGTGAAATTTCTGGAGTTTTCCATTTTAAAACATTCTAAAACGATGGAATATTCATGAAATTACTCAAGAAAAACTTTATATGCTTTCTTTATGCTAATTTCGTTTAGTTTTATGAATCCACGAGTCCATAACTAGAAAACCAGTAGAAGTAGAAAATAACTAATATTTGGAAAATATGTATCATAGTTATAGGAAACTTTACGCCAACATTCATTTTAAAAAAGGATGTCAAAGCTACAAAATAAGAACTGATTTTTTTTCAAAATTTCAACAGCCTGTATCTTTTTACCTGAGCTGAATTTGGAAAAATGTTAAATGAAAAAAGTGTTTCATTTGATGAGAGGAATCTTTGGTTAAAATTAATGCAGTGGTCAAGACTCACCCTGTATATAGACATAGATTTTTAGTGTTATGGCTTATAATCAGACTAAAGAATCCGTTTACTTATTAATTATTATTAATAAGTAAACGGATTCTTTAGTCTCAGTATAAACAAACCAAATTCTGACATGGAAGACGAAACAACCAGCCATGTCCTTTTCAAATGCGAGGCTTTCTCTGACATTAGTACCAACGTATTCAGGTTCGTCCACGAAGATGACTTTTTTCAACAGGAGAATTTTATGACTTGTGGAGTTCATGAAAAAATCCCAGCTGTTCTGAAACTAATCCTGAGTTAAGATAACTCAATTTCCTTCAGGGATATGTAGTGCTGGGCCTGAGACCCCCCTTATCCAATCAATCATTAGTCAAACTAAAATATATATTCTTCAATAAAATACAATATTAAAACATAAAATATTTAAAAAGACGGTCACAAATTATTAAAAAATTCATTCTTCTTCTGCCTCTTCGTCGGTATCCCACTCATATTCCTCTATGGAAGCATTTTGATACTGCTGGTATTCGGTAATAAGATCGTCCATATTCGACTCGGCTTCAGTAAACTCCATCTCATCCATACCTTCGCTTGTGTACCAATGTAAGAAGGCTCTCCTTCTGTACATCAAGGAGAATCTATGACCGATTCTCTTAAATATATTCTGAATAGCTGTCGAGTTTCCTATGAAGGTTGCTGACATCCTCAGACCTCTCGGTGGTATGTCGCAAACTGCTGTTTTGACATTGTTCGGAATCCACTCCACAAAGTATGGGCTGTTTTTCGTTTGTACGTTGAGCATCTGTTCGTCGACTTCTCTCATAGACATTCTACCCCTGAAAATTACGGCCACTGTGAGGTACCTGAAGAGAGATAAATTCTTGAGTAAAGTATTTTTTAACAGCAAACATTTCCTTACATACCTCCCACATCGTGGGTCACAAGCTGTCATCATGTTTTTAGCTTCGAACATCTGTTGCGTCAACTCAGGTACCGTCACAGATCTATACGGTATACTTCCTCTAGCGGTCAATGGTACAAATCCAAGCATGAAAAAATGCAGCCTTGGAAACGGAATCATATTAACGGCTAGCTTACGAAGATCTGCATTTAGTTGCCCTGGGAACCTAAGACAAGTAGTAATCCCGGACATGGTCAAGGATACCAGATGGTTCAAGTCACCGTAAGTGGGGTTGCTTAGTTTGAGAGTCCTGAAACAGATGTCATGGAGGGCCTCGTTGTCTATGCAGAAGGTCCCATCTGAGTTCTCGATCAAGTGGTGAATGGAGAGGGTCGCATTGTATGGCTCCACAACAGTGTCGGATACTTTCGGGGACGGACAGATTGAGAAGGTGTTCAGGATTCTATCTGGAAACTCCTCGCGTAATTTAGAGAACAGCAATGTGCCCAAGCCTGATCCTGTGCCCCCTCCGATGGAATGGGCTAGTTGGAAACCTGAAATTCACAGAGAGGATTATCATATATACCAGAGTAAGTCAAGTCTGTCTTTGAAACTGCTTTAAAATAGTTAAATATTCACCTTGCAAACAGTCGCAAGTTTCTGCTTCTTTCCTGAGCGTATCCAAAACTTCATCAACAATTTCGGCTCCATCAGAATAGTGCCCTTTGGCCCAATTATTCCCTGCTCCATTCTTACCACTAATCATGTTGTCAGGCCGGAACATAGAACCCCAGGGGCTCGCTCGGATTGAATCAAGAGTTCCAGGTTCCGAATCTACTAATACAGCCCTGGGTACAAATTTTCCGCCTGAAGCTTCTTGAAAGTATACGTTGATCCTCTCAAGTTGCAGGTCCGAATCTCCGTTGTAGCTACCAGCAGGGTCCAGGCCATGCTCGTCTGATATAACTTCCCAAAACTGAAAAATGAATTTTACATCTTTATTTAAGAAAATATTTCACTATACTTAGGCGGCTATGAAAGAAGCTAATGTAACTGAAAATTCTATTAATACTTAGATATACCGAGGTATGTACTTTAAAAACTATACATATGATTTATTTCGCTTTTTCGTGCGATCTCTTCATTTTAGAGATTTTTAAGATATATTCATATCACATTCAAACTTACCTTGGCGCCTATTTGATTTCCACACTGCCCGACTTGTATATGCACTATTTCTCTCATTGTGTATATATCAGTGTAGATTGGATTGTCGCATAGGATTTATTGGAAAAAAAGACTATTTAAGTACAATTTCAAATTTTATTCGTTTCTTGGGGCACGCGCAAAAAGCTTAACATTTGATATTGAGAACATAGAATAAAATATAGGTTAGATTTTCTTTTAGATCTGTTCCCATAATGGGCGAAAGAATTGAACCATATGGTGTACCAACATCCAAAATAAATTAGCCGCAAAATAATATCGTCCATAGGAAGTGTTGATTTTAATCCAATCATTCCAAAAGTTGACTACCAGTAGTTATATATTCTTCATTGCTGAAGTAGATTCTAACGAGAAACGTGTGATATTTATGGCAACAGAATGAACCATACCTCCAAATAGTGTTGTGAGTGTGGAAAATGTCTTAAATACTCCTCTGATAAATACTGAAAAATGTCCGAAAATTATCATTACTTCTAAAAACAGTCGACATTTAGAGTTTTTTAGTATTTATGGAAATTATCGAAAATGTCTGGATAAATATCATAAATTTCTTTTCTACTTAAACATTTTTTGAAAATTATCATTTTGTCCGAAATTTATTCTTCTTTTCTACTTGGATCGAAGATGCTCAACGATCTGAGATGCCAATTTTACAAAAATTTTTAAAGAAGTTTGTTTTTTTCTACTTGGATCGACGATGCTTAACGATTTGTGTTGCCATTATACAGAGTTTTTTCTTAAGCAGTTTATTCTTTTCTACTTGGATCGAAGGTTCTTAACGATCTGTGAACCAATTGGAAAATTATACAAGGTTTTTTTTAAACAAGTTTATTTTTATTATTTTACAGTCTAATTAAATCGATTTTTCTAATACTAATTCTTAATTCAGAACCTGGCTCCGGTCCTTTATCACTGATACTCAATAAAATAACACGATAATAACTCATTCAATGATAAGTTATTTGTTATTTCCAATTGACCATGAAAAATTTCTTAAAATGCCTCAAATTATCCTGATATTTTAACTTAACATGTGAAAATTGTCATATTTTTCCCGATTTTTCCGCAATGTTCGTAAATACTTAAATACTCAAAATGCTCGACCTTGGGGGAAAGTTTCGGACATTTTTCCAGGATATTTGTCCTTAACTTAAAAACTCGAGTATTTCACATCACTACCTCCAAAACATTCCACAGTTTTCGCATATTTCTTTCGAGGAGTATCCATTGGGTGAGAAGCAGTGGATTCTATGACGAGATTCTTTACACAAAAGTTTCTTCGTGGTTGACTTATAGGCGACTAGAACTATAATATTAATTAAGGAACATTGGACAAATGGAAATTTACATCAAACACATACCAAATAATGAAACGGACACAAAAATTATAGAATATAGGCAAATATACTCTAGAATTTCTGTCCAAATATCTTCCATACGTTTGAAATTTCAACCCACTGACAGCTGCTAAGAATCTACGACAGATTAATCTGTGCTTCTTCAGATTATGTAAAACCACAGAACACTAATATACGTGGATCACAGAGCACCAGAGAGCAATGATCTGAATCTCATCTAATCTAAGATCAAGAGTAAATATGTTATGGGTTTTATTGAGATTCTTACAAGTAAAACCAAATATGAGCAATCACTTTAGACCTTACAGACAATTCCAAAAACAATGAAACAACTACAATAAAAAAGAAAATCAATCAGTCATTCTTCTTCCTGTTCATCACCGTCCTCGTTCATTTCGCCGGAATCGCAGGCTTCGTACTGTTGATACTCAGTTATGAGATCGTTCATGTTGGACTCGGCCTCAGTGAACTCCATCTCGTCCATACCCTCACCGGTGTACCAGTGCAAGAAGGCCTTCCTCCTGAACATGGCGTTGAACCTGGTGTCCAGTCTCTTGAAGATCAACTGGATAGCTGTGGAGTTTCCGATGAAGGTGGCGGACATCTTCAGGCCTTTTGGAGGTATGTCACAGATGGCTGTTTTTACATTGTTAGGTATCCATTCGACAAAGTAGGGACTGTTTTTGTTCTGGATATGAAGCATCTGTTCGTCAATTTCCTTAACAGACATCCTACCTCGGAAGACAGCTGCTACTGTTAGGTATCTTGGGATATGGGGGGAAAATAGGGATTAATGTTTGTATTGAGCTATCCCTTAAAAATACAACGGTTAATTATATCAGATAATGAAGTGATAATGTAACTCTTATAAATGATTCTGGAATGTTACCTTACCTCCCACATCTAGGGTCACAAGCAACCATCATATTCTTCGCGTCGAACATCTGCTGCGTAAGCTCCGACACCGTCATAGACATATACTGCGCGCTAGTTCTCGAATTCAAAGGCACAAAACCAGGCATGAAGAAATGAAGTCTCGGAAATGGTACCATATTGACCGCAAGCTTGCGAAGATCTGCGTTCAGCTGACCCGGGAACCTTAAACAAGTGGTAACTCCAGACATGGTCACCGAGACCAAATGGTTCAGGTCGCCGTAGGTGGGCATGGATAGTCTCAAGGTCCTGAAGCAGATGTCGTAGAGGGCCTCGTTGTCGATGCAGAAGGTTTCATCTGAATTCTCGACTAGTTGATGCACGGAAAGGGTTGCGTTGTAGGGTTCTACCACAGTGTCGGAGGTCTTAGGGGAAGGGCAAACGGAGTACGTCTTTATGATTCTGTCTGGGTATTCTTCGCGAAGCCTGGCTATGATGAGGGTGCCTAGACCGGAACCGGTTCCGCCTCCTAGAGAGTGGCATAGTTGAAAACCTGTCGGATAAAACGAATAATTGAGGTTGCGTCCGATGTTACACTTTCTATACATCGATTAGCATAATAAAATGTATTCCATCCAGTACCTTGTAAACAATCGCATGTTTCTGCTTCTTTCCTCATTATATCCATGAGGCTATCTATTATTTCTGCTCCCAAAGAATAATGCCCTTTAGCCCAATTGTTTCCAGCCCCCCAGTGTCCGAAAATCATGTTGTCTGGACGAAATAATCGTCCAAAACAACCCGATCGAATGTTGTCCATTGTACCCGGCTCCAAATCGGCTAATACGGCCCTGGGTACGAAATTTCCACCAGAAGCTTCATGGAAGTATACGTTTATTCTTTCTAGTTGAAGGTCGGAGTTTCCTTGGTAATTACCACATGGATCCAAACCATGTTCGTCTGAGATAACCTCCCAAAACTGCAATTTGAATAATTTGTGGTAAAAACCAAAACACAAATTCGTTTATTTGCGAAGAAGTAACAATTATCTTGACAATATTGAATGGTTTAATTTAGGCTACCTTGGCTCCAACCTGATTTCCGCACTGGCCTGCTTGAATGTGTACAATTTCCCTCATTCTAAGTACCTGTATTATTTAAATATTGCTGTTTTATTATATACGGAAAATTCGAATTCAAATCGACGCAAGCGTATGTCAAATAGATCAAGAAAGGCATAAAACTTTCTAATTTAAATGTTAGTAATCTGTGGTGTTAGTGCGTTCCAAAAATATAAAATGAATGGCAATCTACGAAAATACTGTGACAAGGCATGGAGAAGATGAAAAAGAATGAACTCTATGCATTTTCATTCCCTCAATTCAAGGTCAGAATTGTCACGAATCAAAATATACAGCTGACACGAATGACGTTTTGAAATATTTGCAAAACAAAGACGTATTTTCGATTTTTTGGTAAATGACTGTAATTTAGGCTGAATTCGAAAACTGGAGATTTCCCGAAAATGGCCAACGCATTAACCTACGACGGTAAATAATATTTGGAGTATATACCATCTCTTCCTAACCGTGAAAGTAATCTCATATCGAATTTTAGATCTAAGAAAGCAGGCTAGGAGTTTAGAAAACGAAATAGATTTGAAATTGGTGGCTTTTAGTAAATTAGCAGCAGGATTAAAGACCCCACATAGCAATCATGCATCCGATACAGTTCCTCTTCTCTCCGGAGAAGACACGTTCGACACCATGTCGCTTGAAATCGAACAGCTGCTCAAAAAGGTGAGGAATGCTATATAGATTTTTCGATATCAAGGAAATGGTGAATTTCAGTTGACTCAAATCAATGAACACATGGGAGAACAGCCAGTGTCGGGTGCTGCTATGTTACATACGATACAACGACACAGAGATATTCTAGCTGATCTGTCCAAGGATTATAGGAAAACGAATTCTCAACATGAAAGTCGGAGGGAACGTGAGGACCTTCTGCATCGGAGTTCCGAAAATTATCGTACAGATGGTATAAATAATAGGAGGGATATGTACTTGAAAGAAAATCAACACATTCATAAGTGAGTGAAAATATCTATATAGAAAACGTACTAATATCTTTTGTTAATTTACAGCTCTGATAGATTAGTTAACGATCAGATTTCGATAGCTATGGAAACTAGAGATCATCTTCAGAGCCAAAGACAGACATTCAAGAGGTTGCAAACAAGATTCAATGATATGTCAAATAGGTACCCGGTTATTAACAGTCTTATTCAACGTATAAACTTGCGAAAACGAAGAGATTCGATAATATTAGGATTTGTAATTTCCATATGTACCTTATTGGCTTTATTATACATCTTCCATTGAGGCTGACGCTGATAATCAGACATTCTTAATACCAAAGTTAACACATTTTTCACATCATGCTGGATGTGATAATTCGTTCGTTTTAAATGGAATCAATTGAAGTTGGGCAACTTTTTGACTCTTGTAGATGTTTAGTATTTTTTTACCATATGTGCATGGGTTTGATATACTTGGATCAGTGACTAGTTGTGAAGAAATCAGAGTATTTAAGGAAAAACAAATATTTAAGATAGCAATAAAAGTATTTTATTATTAATATTGAAAGTTTTTATTTCTTTTCTAATGATCTCTAGTTTTTCAACAAGTAAAATAATGACGTTGAACTCTCATTCATTGAGGCCAGCTTTTTCAATTTTATACACCCAGACTGTGTCGACCCCACTTCCTATAGTGGCTAACGGTATCTTCATTGGTAAGGGAAATCTACAGGCAACAATGTTACAACCATTTTTGCATTCGTTAGCAAGTTTGCTCTCCAAGTTTTCCATCTAAAGACATTATATCATTAAAACGGCAAGTCATTAAGTTGATGGGCTTACCATTTGTTCTACCCCAAAAACCACAATATTATCATATTTAGAAACATCGTATTGCCACAAATCTTTCTTGAAAAAATCAGTTTGTTTCCTAAGGTCTTTTCTCCAGGAGTCATACTTCGAGTAAAACACTAACCATGGATTTAATTCCACACCATGAGAAGTGAATCCTACTTTGGCAGTTTCTATCCTGAAAATAATTAAATCACTATTCGATGAAATAGTAAATATGGATCAGGTCAAAGGGACCAACCTATTACAATTCTTCCATCTCCTGAACCTAGGTCTAATAAGTAGCCTTTCCTGGTTTTCAAGGCTGTTAAAACATTCTTTATTTGTTCATCAGTTGCTGGTATGTACGGAAGACAATACTTCCGAAATGCCGGCCTCACAAATGATGAAGATATGAGGGTTAGGCCTAGAGCTATTCCTCCTGAAAATATTTATCAGATACTTAAAAAGTCGTGAATTTGGTTCCATATCCACCTGTTATCCCAAGAATTATACGTCCAGTTGTTGTTGATATTGGGGCCTTTTTGTCATTTTTAGGAGCCTCTTGGAATATATCCATGGAGGAGTTTTTATTTTTGGACGTTTTTGATGATTTTTTGTTGGTTATGTCATAGAACTTTATTGGTGGAGAAATTTGTTAAAGATGCACCAGACATAGAATCACATTATCATAAATCTATGTCTATGACACCAGTTGAATATATTCTATGATATAACCTAGTAGGTGAAGGTGAGTGTTCTGTGGTGTGAGTACTTACAATAAATATTTCTCTTTTTATTGTAATTTGAAATTGATACTTCACAGTAATGATACTCTTGCTGTGATATTTAAATAATTCTGTCGGGAATTATTTATTGTTAATTGTTTCATGGGACAAGCATCCTATGGTTTCCTCCGCAATATTTTGAAATAATTCAACTGAGTATTTGGCAATGATGGTTATTTCAAATCTACAACATTTATAAATCTTGGAATATCAAGGAGATCTTTGAACATAACAAATTAATATTGATAAAATCTGTTTAATCTCAGGAAATATAAATATTGTTCATACAAAAAATGTTTATAGAAATATTCGTTTATAACGAAAGAAGTTCTCAATCATATAGGTATTCGAACATCACTGAATTCCTTATTATGAACTAAGTCGCTCTTGGGAATCACTCGAAAATTTGTAAAAAATTTTACTGATACCAGTAACTGGCTGGATTCATTCACAAACTGACAGTGCTCGACTTCAATTATTCTTCAATTCATCTCGTATTTTCTTAATTATCTCTCCTAAAACATTTTTACCATTGCTACCACATCTGTCACAGAAACACTTGCCCCAGTAATTATCATGCCAATCATTTCCTTCAACGATATCTTTATCATCGGTTTCCAAAAGCTGCTGTTTGAATTGTGACTGTTGGAATTTTTGCCTCAAAATTTCCGTCATTATACCATTCTTCACTTCCTCCCAGTCTGGTCTTAGTGTCACTTTAAGTCCCTTACGTTTGGCTATAAAAGGCGTTTTAGCCGATAATATCATTTTTCTCTGATCTTCGTCGTAAGTCTTAGCTGCTTGGAAGGCATGTTCAGTTGTTGGATATGTAGTTCCTTCGTATTCCACTTCACACTTACAAAAATTCGATAAGAATTTATTCGGACCATTAAAATTGTTTATAGCCATTTTAAAGGGTTTATTCAAGTCAATATGATCTATCTGAATGGTTAGCGTTTCTTGAGAGTTCTGGTTTTATTGTAAATGGTAGTACATATAGGGTTTTCCCTTAGAACATTGGTTTTTCCAGATTGCATCATATTACTCAGCAAGCAAACTAATTTTACAGTTACTTTACAGATGGTTGCAGAATTCCTTGAAATTTTGACACTTAAACTTAACTCAATTTCTAGGTTAGGAATTGGCTTGGCATTGGCATGGCCAGCGCCTCCTTTGGGAGAGTGTGTGACAGTATCTATTATAGTAGTCTCAACTCGTTTTAGATGGCGCTGTTTTTTTTTTCACAGTGCTATGAGAATTTGAGGAATCAAAACTGATTGGTGATGAATTTGAGAAGGGAAAGAAAAAAGAACAATATTTTGATATAATATATTAGATATTTTACATTTTCCTATTTCCCGAAGGTTTTAAAATATAACCCATTAATTTCTTGGCAGCAATTCATCCCTTACCTTCTGTAGAATTAATCCCAAATTATTTTTACCAACTCCTCCACATCGTTTACAAATACATTTACCCCAATATTTATCATGCCATTTATTCTCTTCAATTATATCGTTATCACAAGTTTCCAGCAACTGCTTTCTGAGTTCCGGATTCTGAAACTTTTGTCTCAAGATGTCCGTCATTATTTCATTTTTTGCCTCTTCCCAGTCATGTCTGAGTTTCACTTTACGTCCTAGTCTTTTTGCTATAACTGGGTTTTTGGACGATAAAATCTTTTTCCTCTCCTCTTTATCAGAGGTCTTTGCTGCTTGAAAAGCATGTTCCGCTGTGGGATACGAGGTGCCTTCATAGTACACATCACATTTAAAGAAATTAGATAGGAATTTGTATTGACCTTTAAACCCTTTCACGGTCATTTCAAAATCAGCACACTTGAAATGAATCTGATATACTATGGTGTACTGTAGAATAGCATCTTTTTATTTATCGTTATATCAGGAGTTTTTCCAACTGCATCATTCACATCCTCTGAAAATTTGATAGTTTGTTTTTATAGGTTAAGTATATCTTAGTTTGTGGTCAGCATAGACTAAGAATAACTTTATTCTATGTCTATGGTGGTTAGATTCTATCACAGATTACTTAATCTGTGATTCTACCACAGAGTACTTAATCTGTGATTCTACCAAAGATTACTTAGTCTGTGATTCTACCACAGATTACTCAATCTGTGATTCTACCACAGATTACTAAATCTATGATCTATAATTACTTTATCTGTGATTCTACCACAGACTTGTATATTGTTGTAGGGGGTAACGTTGCACTGCGTCCTTCAGAGCTGTCGATGTCATTACCATCTACAGCTCGCCTTCCAGTTCCAGAGTTCTGACGAACTCCGGTATCTGGGATGGCTTCAAGGAGGCTAGGTCTTCGCTCCTGCAGAATTCTTGCCCAAAGCATTCCTTGTGTTGGTTTGAGATGGCGAGGCATTCCGTTATCAGGTGATCAGAAGTTTCATCCTCCTCCCAACAGAATCTGCACTCGTCCGTTTCTGCTAGCCCGAATCTCATCATATGCTTCCTGAGGTGCCCTGTGAGGAAGCCAGTGAGGAGGTACAGCTTGGTCTTACTGGGGTCCAAGTATTTCTTGGATCTGACAGTATCAAAGTTCCGGAGGAATTTCTTAGAGTGATGCATTCCGGGGAGAGATCTCCAGAAGGTACCTCTCTCCGTTTCTTCTTTCGTCCGGAATTCACTTTTGTAGGAGTGTCTACCTACCCCACAATAAGGTTCCGAGCCAATAAGAGGGGTTTGTGCTTCTCTCGTGGCAAGTGCATTGGCCTCCTCATTTCCTATGATTCCCGCGTGACCAGGAACCCAGACCAAGGAGACCCTGTTGTTCTTGCCTACTTCATTGAGTTTTCTCCGGCACTCCCATATTAGCTTGGATATAGCAATCCACTCTGACAGTCAAGCTGCTATTAAAGCTCTGAGTTTAATAGCAGCTTGACTGTCAGAGTGGATTGCTAGCTATATCACATCTCTGATAGTTTCTTTCTAGGTTCATTTCCACGCATCTTTCTATTGGAAGTACTTCTGCCTGAAAGATGCTCGGATAGGAGCCTAACGATAGGGGCATTTGGTGCCTGTCACATATACTCCAGCGCCAGCTCCTGCAGTGGTTTTTGAACCGTCTATGTACCATTTAATGGCATTTCTTTTAAGAACTTGGGTGGTGGATTCCCTGTCCCAGTCTTTTTTCCTACCGAGCATCGAATAGAAGTTCTTTTCAATGAGTACTTGTACATATAACATTATGTACGTCTACTTAGTTTCTTGTCACCTACGCATCTTTATCATGGTATCAAAAACTCCCCCTGTTCAGTCCCACAGTAATATATGGGACAGCTTACCACAGACTGAGTACTTTATCTGTGAATCTACCACAGGTAAAGTGTATGTATACTCTTATCTGTGGTAAGTGTTATATATTAATGTTCTGTGGTGGTTGATGTTGAAAGTGAAAGAGTAATATGTTTTTACGCTGATAGCCACGCATAATATCTGAAGATGGTGATATGCATTGAAACAACATTTAAACAAAAAATATTTATTCAGCACTTAAACATAACATTAACAGATTGGTGTCCCATAACCAATGTCTTTCGTCGTCCGAAGTTGCTAGCTGGGGTCGAATTTACTGAAGTCCATTGCTCGTATCATTAAGCGGCTAAAACAATATAAAAAAGTCAAAAACATCGAAACAATAAACTATCTCAATTTTCTTTGTTACAAGCTCCGCAATGCCTAAAGTGTTTATTTCAAATAAACACTGCTGTATTTTTTATCTAAAACAATTACCGAGAGCTGCATGATGCTTCTGCTCATGTGTTTGGTGATGTTTGCTTTCATGATGCCTATCTACATGTCCATGATGTTTGGCTTCATGATGTTTTGCTTCATGACCATGATGTTTGGCCTCGTGTTGTTGGTGATGTTTAGCTTCATGTGTCTTGGTCTGGTGGTGCTTAGCTTCGTGATGTAAACCGTTGTGTTTGGCCTCGTGATGTTTATTTTCGTGACCGTGATGTTTGGCTTCATGGTGTTTAGCTTCGTGGACAGAACCATGGTGTTTAGCTTGATGATGATGTCTTCCATTGTGTCCAGCTGCGAGGAGAATGGCATAAGCGTCTTTATTCGACTGAAGGGAGATGAAATAAAGTTTGAGTTAATGTATGCGTACCTTCATGAGCATGGGATCTAGCATTGTGATGCTTAGATTCATGCTTTCTGGATTCGTGTGAAGCTTTCAAATTTGATCTCGGAAGAATCCATCTTGTGTGATGGTGAGACACTGAAACATGCATAGGATCATGGTGAAATTGTATTCATGTCTTACTGTCACATAGAATATGTTATACGGGTAGGTGCTCAGCGACATAGAAATGCAGCACCATTAAAGGGTAGATATTTTTGTATGAATACCGTTTTTGTTTTGGGATGGCTGTGCTAGTGCCAGACGCTGCATTTTCTGTTATATGTCAACATCAACTCATCGTTTAATTCCTTCGGCAGCTGAAAGATTTCCAAGACGCTGCCAGCACTACAGAACAAATTACAGGTTGTTTGGGGCGCACAACCTCGATAGAAAATTGAGCATCTGCCATAATCTTCACCACGAAGTGTAGGATGTAACCAAGTTAGTATTAGTGAAAATTTTCTTTCTCCATTTTCGTGTTGCGTTGCATAATTATGTTACTGAGTATAATAGTAGTAGTACAAAAAAACTTACGACCAACCGTCGATGAACAACTACAAGGGCACCAACATTGTCCACCTGGAATTTATAATACATTTAGCAATACACAGTTCTCATCATTAAGACATGCTCGAATTTCCTATACGACTGAAACATACCTGGTGGTGTTCCAGATGGGCTGGTATTAACTCCTGGAAATAAAAAATGAATACTATTATAAATCACCTTTTCATTTCATGACCTTACCTGTAGACCGAGTTGTTATTGAGCTGCCAGGGGATTCTGATGATGTTGGTCCACTAAATCCAGACGTCGTGCCGGCTGTAGGTGTTTGAGTGGTTTCTCCTTCTGTGGTTCCATCCGTTGGTCCTGAGGTATCTTCAGAACTAGATGATGATGGGGTCTCACCAGGACTTGACGGGCCCTCATCAGTAGTAACTGGGGAACTAGATGTTTCAGATGTACATGGGGTACCAGATGTTCCTGGGGAACCAGATGATTCAGAAGTGCCTGGGGTACCAGATGTTCCTGGGGATCCAGATGTTTCCGAAGTATCTGGGGTATCAGACGTTTCAGAAGTACCTGGGGTACCAGATGTTCCTGGAGAACCAGATGTTCCTGGGGAACCAGATGTTCCTGGGGAACCAGATGTTCCTGGGGAACCAGATGTTCCTGGGGAACCAGATGTTCCTGGGGAACCAGATGATTCAGAGGTACCTGGGGTACCAGATGTTTCATTATCTGGTTCTGTGGATGAACTGCCACCATGCCCTGGACTTTCAGTTTCCTCAGAGGTTCCTTCGGTATTCCCAGGGGATGAAGTGTCTGGAGAAGATTCAGGAGATGAAGTGTCTGGAGAAGATGAGTCCGTAGAGGATGGGGATCCACTGGGTTTTGTTGTTTCTGAAGGTTCCTCACTAGGTGTGGTGCCAGTTCCAGGAGGAGTATTCGATGGGGAGGAGGTGGTCGGACTTCGTCCCGTTACGGTTGATACAGCTGGTGAAACAGTTGATACTGGCTTTATGCTTGGTATTCCAGGGCCGGTAGGTCCTATGGGTTTGGGTGTTGGTGGAGATCCTCCTTTGAGGGCAAAATAGTTTGGTTAATATGTGGGACGTATGAAAGGACGAACATAGAATTTCATTTTTCGATAAGGAATAACGTTTTCTAACTTACCACTAGAACAAACTCTGTAGCATCCTGGATAGGGTCCTGAAGGAGGTGCGGGTTGCCATTTTACTTGTTGACCTTGAAACAACAATAATTGATCAGTGGCTACTGCTTATTGGTTTGAGTAACTACATGAAATTCTATATGCAAAAATTTCAACATGCTATTTCTTATTTTCTGATACACACATTCTGTGAAGTTTGCAGCGCTTTTACCTTTTACCCAGTTAATTAAACATTGAACATAGTTTCGATTATTGCTGAAATAAAATCGACCCACCTACATAAGAACTGACACTACTAGTTTTGAATGATGGCGTATATTTATTATTATTTTATTTATTAGAACGGTGTCTTGAGTCTCGGTCCAGCCCTTCAGAACTGCGACTGATACGATCTTTTGTTATATTACCATACTCATTCAATCCTATGGACTTTGTCGACAGAGTTAACATACCTGATCGCGACCTTAGGAGCCTTTGCAAACTATGTGTTCGGCAGTTTCCACAGCTGACTTGTCCCTGGAGTACCAGCTACAAAAAGAGCTGCAGAAGCTTTCTGGTATAGGATGGTGCAAAATCCACGAATATTTTAGCTGGTGCAAATCCAGGAGTGTTTCTCCAAAGAGCTGTTCTATTATTTGGCTCCCATTGTTGAACCGCTGCACTGTAGTGGTCTTTTCCAGGTCCACAGAAGGGTTATGCCCCAGTAGGCGTTTACCTGGAGGCTGGAGCTGTTGTCGACGAGGATAGCCGGGACACAGGTGGGCAATGAGATCACTTATGTCAAAGCCACTCGAGGAACACCTCAAGGTAGTGGACGAGCTGCTCCACAGGCTAACGGAGCTCAGCGTCGGGGATAAAGGCTATCCCGATGGCACCTTGTGTGACTTACTACAGGTGAGCCTTAGAACTATCGAGCAGTGGTGCTTGTCAGATGGGGCTGAGCATAAACGCGAACAAGACCACATCGATTCTGTTTACTCGGAGAAGGAAACTTTCAGCTGTGAGATCCCTCTTTTTGAATGGAGATATTATAGAATGGAAGTATGACGTTCAATATCTAGGGGTAACACTAGATCGATCGTTAAGTTCTGTGGAATAGGCATGTTGAAATCACAGCTAGCAAAGCAATAAAGGCTTTAAAGGCGTGCAGGAATCTAGCCGGTAAGGGCTGCAACCCTAAGATACTGCGATGGATGTACGTCATGATTGTGAGACCCATAATCGCATATAGGACAGTCGTCTGGTACACAAAAACAAGCCAGAATAGCACGAGGAATACCTTCGACAAAGTACGAAGGCTGGCCAGTGTGTGTGACACTGGAGCTATGGGAACATGTCCAACCAGAGCACTTAAGATTATCACAAATCTCACACCAGTTCATCTAGTGATAGGCAAAATGGCCCATGATGCCATTCTCTGAATATCTAGGAAAGGAACAGGTAATGAGAGTATTAAAAACCAGAAAGCCTGGTCCTCTCTTACCAGGTACATATCATCAGCCAATCGACGAAATGATTGAGAGAGGAAGCATCAAAAAGAACTTCACTAAGATGTTCGGTAGGAAAAAGACTGGACAGGGAATCCACCAACCAAGTTCCTGAAAAAATGCCATTAAATGGTACACAGACGGTTAAAAAACCACTACAAGAGCTGGTGCTGGAGTATGGGGCAGGTACCAAATGCTCACTATCGCTAGGCTCCTATCCGAGCGTATTTCAGGCAGAAATACTTGTAAGAGAAAGATGCATGGAAATGAACCTAGAAAGAAACTATCAGAGATGTGATATAGCAATCCACTCTGACAGTCAAGCTGCTATTAAAGCTCTGAGCTCCCATGTTATCGAGTCCAAGCTAATATGGGAGTGCCGAAGAAAACTTAATGAAGTAGGCAAGAACAACAGGGTCTCCTTGGTCTGGGTTCCTGATAACGCGGGAATTAAAGGAAATGAGGGGGCCAACACACTTGCCAAGAACATCAGTAAGAACACGCTGCACTTCCCCACTGTTTTCATCACAGGGCACTGCGTCCTTAGGAAGCATATGATGAGATTAGAGCTAGCAGAAACTGACGAGTGCAGATTCTGTTTAGAGGAGGATGAAACTCCTGATCACCTGATTACGGAATGTCTTGCCATCTCAAACCAACGCAAGGAATGCTTTGGACAAGAAATCTGCAGGAGCGAAGACGTAGCCTCCTTGAAGCCATCCCAGGTACTGTAGTTGATCAGAACTCTGGAACTGGAAGGTGAGCTGTAGATGGTGATGACATCGACAGCTCTGACGGGTGGTGGTCATAATAGACCTTAAGTTCGTAGTGCAACGTTACCCCCTACAACAATATACAATAAATATACCTGGAGGTCCCTTTCGCAGGATGATTCCAGGTCTCTGACTGCTGCGTGGCTGTCCGATGTAATATACAGGGTGAGTCTTTGACCACTGCATTAATTTTAACCAAAGATTCCTCTCATCAAATGAAACACTTTTTTCATTTAACATTTTTCCAAATTCAGCTCAGGTAAAAAGATACAGGCTGTTGAAATTTTGAAAAAAAATCAGTTTTTATTTTGTAGCTTTGACATCCTTTTTTCGAATAAAATGAATGTTGGCGTAAAGTTTCCTATAACTATGATACATATTTTCCAAATATTAGTTATTTTCTACTTCTACTGGTTTTCTAGTTATAGACTCGTGGATTTATAAAACTAAACGAAATTAGCATAATGAAAGCATATAAAGTTTTTCTTGAGTCATTTCAAGAATATTCCATCGTTTTAGAACATTATATTATTCTTCATCATTTCTCCTTAAACACACCGTTTTCAAGATATTCTTCATTGAATGTTTTAAAATGGAAAACTCCAGAAATTTCACTACTTTTATGGATCCGTCCCTGAGCGTTGGAATCCCGAATCAAGCTGTAAACCACGTTACCATGCCTTATCCTCGTCCGCCAAAAATGTCATAGATAATTTATATGCGGGAGTGTATTAGCACATTGTGAAATCTTTAAACGCTTGTAACTTTTTACCTGAGCCGAATATGGAAAAATGGTAAATGAAAAAAGTGTTTCATTTGATGAGAGGAATCTTTGGTTAAAATTAATGCAGTTGTCAAAGGCTCACCCTGTAGATGTGCGCCCCATTGAGGTTCCTTTTCAGACATTCTTGAACACAAATGGAGACAGCTAATGTCTCTGCCTGTAAGAGATCCTCAGCTTCGACACATATACTCCAATACCTGCACCCTTATCTCATTTTGATCCACCCATATTCCAAATGGATTACTTTTAGTCCAATAGGTTAACGAAGTATACCGCTTGCGCTTACATAAAATTCATCGTACGTATCACATCAATTTCGAAATATTTAAAACTGAGCAGTGCGATTGGCTCAGTGGTAGAGTAATTGACTTGGGAGCGGAAGCCCCAAGTTCAATTCCGAGGCTAGGAAAGAAATTTTCTAGTCACGGTAATCGCCACCAGTCGCTGTTGGGTCAAAAATTAACAGTGCTGTGCCTAAGGGGGCGTAAGGACACAGTAACAAAGCCTACACAGAACACAACTGGTTCTCCTAACTCAGGGCAAGCTCTTAGAGCTTATGAGGGGTCTCCTTGTGGAAGACCCAGGAGGATCAGTATAATAATAATAATAATAATAAAAGTGAGTATCAAAATATTATCTCACCTTGACTGGCAGTTGTGTAACAAATCAGAAGAACTGTAGCAAGTTTAATCATCTTGCTGTTCTTAACAATCTCCCAGCTACCTATGTTCATAAGTAAAGCCGATATGCTTTTATACGAGTAGTTGTTGTAATTTTTCGAATACTTTGAACGTTTTGCTTTGATAGGGGAACTATGCATGACGCTGTTGAATTTTTCGATTTGGAATTCGCCGCTTTCGATATATCGATTGATAACAGAATTCTTTTCAGTTTATGGCGTTCATACACAGTGTATTTAGGTTGAAGTCCTAGTTTGAACATATAATTTCATTGATTTCATGTATGAGGCATCTCTTGTAGATTCTTCTCTAGTAAATTTACCATATTAATGTTCTATTTTGTAAATTTACCATAGTAATGATGATGTATTGAATGGACAATATAATATACGCGCAAAAGCTCCTGACTTCACGTCAGTGCTTGAACCAATTTTATTTTCGTAATTTATAAAAAATTTTCTAGGGGTACGGTTCTCACAAAATTTTACACACGTCTTTATGTCGATATTATACAACTAGTTACCAAGCTTCAGTTCGATCGAGTCTATATTTTTTGAGTGATCTAAGAATAGTATATTCTAAAACAAGTTGCAGAGTGGGTTCCAATTCAAACACGAATGCAAAATTCGAAAACGAGCGACGAAGGAGCGAATTTTCGAACGCATGAGTGTTGGAATTGCCTTCTGCAACGAGTATTAGACGATATTTTCTCTATTTCAGGCAAGTTTTGTAAAATACTGTTGAAATTTGATGAAAAATTCGGATTATACATCCTAGTGCCTTTTGTATTGTATCTTGGCAGTTGGTATTACTGTTACGAAAGTTGACAGATTACGGAATTTGAAATTGAATTGTACGTAGGGCATGGAGATCAGATTTAAAACAGTTTCCTAATAGCATAAATTATTCAAAATTAGCAAGAAGGAAATATCTAGTACCTTATTTTTTTTATGAAAATAAAACTTTTCCTCTCAACAATTATTTCACTATATCCAGATTGTATTGTATTGATGATTGACGTCTATTGAAATTTGATATAGGATCGAATGTCAGTGCTGGCAACCACAAAACGAAAACTATAACTAGAAACAATGCGGGAATGAGTTCATTCCAGCAATGTTTTTAGTGCTGGAATGAACTCATTACGATACTGAAATAGAGAAATAATATTCCAGGTGGGTATAAATCCGAAACCGTTGGGCCGATTATGTCCAAAAACGAACTCAACTCTCCCATTCGGATACGCAACCAACCCTGAAAATTGTAAGTCCCTATCTCCTTTCGTTCAAAAGTTATCGAGGCAAAGGTCGCCTATCCAGCTACTAAACTCACACAAGGCTGCTCGGATCTCCAACAATATAGATCTGATCGTGTTCAAAGTTGGAATTTGGCGGTAGAGATAGGTTCTGAAGGCTCTCGCAAAATTTCAGCGATGTCGGACGAATAGTTTCTGATATATAGACATTTTTTCGATGATTTTCAATGATTTTTCAAAAAATTTCTAGTAATACGACCCTCACGAAATTTTGCAAGAATTTTCGCGTTGGCATTCTACAACTAATAACCGTGTTTGAATTCAATCGGTTTCGTATTTTTCGAGTTATTGAGGAAATAACAATCAAATTTCAGATGGGTATAACTCCAAAACCGTGTGGTCGATTATGCCTATAAACAAACTTAAATGTCGCATTAAAATGCAAAATAATCCAGAACTCTGGAACTGGAAGGCGAGCTGTCGATGGTGATGACATCGACAGCTCTGACGGGGGGGCACAACAGACATTAAGGTCGCAGTGCAACGTTATCCCCTTCAACAATATACAATATAATATGTACAATATTGTAGTAAACTTTTAGATCCATCTTTTTCAAGCATGTACGCATTATTTCCAACGGATGATATCATCCTCATACCTTTCAGTTGATAAGTTCGGAATATTTGTACAGACCAAGGTCTTTTAGGTACACCATTTTAAATATTTCTAGTCATACCAGCAATATTAAATATATTCCATACCTTATCGTCAAATACTTTCATTGAACGAAGTTATGCAAGCCGTAGATATAAGAATGTGTCCCAAAAACGCAATTATTGTTTCCATCTTGATGATCTCAACTCTTAATTTTTCTTACGGTGAGGTTATCCTTTTTTTTTACTGTTTAATATTAATTTTTGTTTTCATTCCAAACGGAATTTCAAGGTTCTATTTTTGGTCTAGTTTTTTTAAAAATGATAAATTAATAGTTATAGTAAGGCCGATTACTCTCGAATGAAATAAGTTAGAGGGTTGAAAGTTGTAGGGTACCTTTGGAGTTCAAATGCGATGGTTAAGTTCGTTAATGCGCAAAATTCGCATAGTAGTCTCGGAGTTATAGTCATCTGAACTTTTATTTTTCCTCTAACTCGAGAAATATTGATCAGATCAAATTGAAACTTGGTAGGTAGTTGTAATATGCAGACACAAAGACTTATTCAAAATTTTGTGTGGATCGTATGGCTAGAAAATAAGAAAAAAATCTTTATCTCAGGAACTATCAGTCAGATACCGTCAGACTTAAGTATCAGACAATATGTGGAACCAAACGCCAAGAAACAAAGGGAAACTCATCCCAAGCAAAAAAACGAGATAACAGGCGCCCTTACCTCTAAGAAAGTATGTATGAACGTATGCAACCCTCCCTATTACAATCAGGAATTTCCACCATCCAACGGTGGTCACTACAACCCTGGAGGAAATCAGTATAACCCTGGAGAAGGCCAGCAACACCCTGGAGTAGGCCAGCAACACCCTGGAGTAGGTCAGCAATACCCTGGATTAGGCCAGCAATACCCTGGAGAAGGCCAGAATAACCTCGCAGGTGGGCTCAATAACCCTATAGGGTGGAATCAGAATTATCCACCACAGGGGTATGGAGGCCTTCAAAGTTTTGATCCAGGATACGGGTACCAAAACTTTGATGAAAATCAGTTTTTTCCAGAGGGTAGTTTTGGAGATTATATCGCAGGATGTTACAGTTAAGTATATGAGCTGGGTGTGTTGAGTGGCTTAGTATTATTATTATTAAGATTGGGGAAGGTTAGCTGGGCATAAGTCTTTCAGCGACCATTTTGATGATTGGTTCTTGCACCCCACACAATCAGACCTAAGGAGGTCATCAATGATTTTCATAAATCTGATAGCATCCTTAGAGCATTGGCTTTCATGTCTTGAGTATTGAGAACTGGCTTGCCCAAGTTAGCCGATCCATTTCTGTTTATCCTGGAAGTAAACCCTCATGATACCAATCTAACCCCCTTTAATTTCGATTGTTTTTCAGGAAATATGTTTAGGAGGAGATACAAATTGGATCCAGGTCACCAAAAACCAACAATATTCAACTATAAGATGCTCTCGAAACCAAACTACGAAAGTTTGAGAAAGAGTAGGAAGTACAAAAATTCATACCAAGATTTCGTGAATTGTCAATTGATTTGTTATCCAGTCATGCAGCCAAGTTATACACCCACAAGTTCCCAACCCTGTGAGTATTCTAACACATCGGCTGATGAAGCAAACAACTTTTTTGGTCGTATTTTATTTTATTGCCAACATATCTGCTTCAAAAAGCGGTACAATCTCTTCCCGGCAAACATTATTTCTAGGTCTGCAGTCCGTAGTTTCATTGAATTTGTCGGATGATAAATATTATATTATATATTGTTGTAGGGGGTAGCGTTGCACTGCGACCTTAAGGTCTATTGTGCGCCCCCATCAGAGCTGTCGATAACACCACCATCATCTACAGCTCATCTTCTAGTTCCAGAGGCCTGATGAACTCCAGTATCTGGGATGGCTGCGAGGAGGCTACATCTTCGCTCCTGCAGATTTCTTGCCCAAAGCATTCCTTGCGTTGGTTTGAGATGGCGAGGCATTCCGTAATCAGGTGATCAAGAGTTTAATTCTCCTTCCCACAGAGAATCTGCACTCGTCAGTTTCTGCTAGCCCTAATCTCATCATATGCTTCTTAAGCAGCGCCCTGTGAGGAAAACAGTGAGGAGGTGCAGCGTGTTTTACTGAGATCCATACTTCTTGGAGTAGTGTCAAAGTTTTGGAGGAACTTCTTGGAGTGATATATTTCTCGGAGAGATCTCCAGAATATACCTCTTTCAGTTTCTTCTTTCATCCGAAATACACTTTTGTAGGTGTATCTACCTAACCAAAAGTAGGGTTTCTGGCCAATAAAATGGGTTCATGCTCCTTTCTTGGCATGTGTGTTGGCCTCCTCATTTTCTTTAATTCCTGAGTGACCAGGAATCCAGACCAAGGAGACTCTTTTGTTCTTGCCTACTTCATTAAGTTGTCTTCAACACTCCCATATTAACTTAGACTCGATAACATGGGAGCTCAGAGCTTTAATAGCAAGATAACTGTTAGAATGGATTGCTATGTCACACCTCTGATAGTTTCTTTCTTTCTTTGGATTGCAAGTATTTCTGCCTGGAAGACGCTCGGATAGCAGCCTAGCGATAGTGAGCATATTGCTTCTATATTGGTTTTTGAACCATCTGGGTACCATTTAATGTCATTTTGTTTGAGAACTTGGGTGGTGGATTCCCTGTCTCAATCATACTTCCTACCTAGCATCGTAGTGAAGTTCTTTTCGATGCTTACTTTCTTAATCATTTCGTCACTAGGAAGATTGGCTGATGAAATGTACCTGTTAAGAGAGGACCAGGCTTTCTGGTTTTTAATACTCTCTTAACCTGTTCCTTCCCTAGATATTCTGAGAATGGCTTCATGGGCCATTAGGTCTATCACTAGATGAAGGGGTGTGAGATTTGTGACAATCTCCAGTGATACACACACAGGCATGCCTTTTGTACTTTGGCTACGGTTTTCCTCGTACTATTCTGGCTTCTGGCCAGATGATATAGTCGCACTTAGAACCTATGAAGGTCCGAAACATGTCTTTGACAAATCTTGGACGATTTCTTACCGCTATTGCCCTTTTTGGCGCTCTAGTTCCTCGGAACTAAGTGCTTATCAATTTGCCCAAATGTCTGTAATTTTCGAATTTTTCCTGAAAATGGTCTCAAACGATTTGGTTCGACTCACTGATCAAGAATGCGAGGTCGAAATCGATTCTGGCCGGCGGGCCGTAGGCACGATAACTGTCGAACGAAAGGAGTTAGAGCATTGAAATTTGCAAGGTGGGTTTGGAGCGAAAATATCTCGGACAAGTTCGTTAATGGGCGAAATCCATCAAGCGGTTTCGGAGTTATGGCCGATTTTAGTAAAACACATTTTTTATGAATATTTCCGAAACCGATCACTCGATCTTTCTGAAATTTAGCATCAAATTGTAGAATCATGACGTTTATACGCATGTGAAGTTTTGTATTGACCAGGTTACCGCAAAGTGTCAAAAAAAAACTTCAAAATTTAAAAAAAAAATTTCTACAATAACTCTCGAATGGAATGAGCTAGGCAGTTGAAATTTTCAGAGTAGGTTAGGGAGATTAATATCTCGGTTAAGTTCGTTATTGGGCAAAATAGGCCAGATGGTTTCGGAGTAACGAAATAAAAATTTTTTTAAGTAACAAATTTCAAATTCAATTTTTATTTAAGATGCAGTTTCACCATTAAAATCCATCGATATCATTTTCAACTCCAACAAGCTAATACTTTCGGAGATATGATTTTTCTAAATTTCAATAATGGATCGTACTTCTATGTTTCACAGAATGCTATAATTATTCTATCTAAGCTTTATTATATGATCTGTGTTCATACTCGTACATTTCATCCTGTTCTATAAGAGAGAGTCAAATTCATTTCAGCTATTTTAATTTGATTTCTTCCATGGTGCAGTTCTCATTCTCAGATTGCTCATTTAATCTTGATAAATAAACTATTATTTGAATTGAATTTCCTTTATGATGCAGTTCTATCATAAGAATACATTGATATAATTCCCAACTCTGAGAAAGCAATACTTTCGGAGATATAATTTGTGTGTTTGAACTAGAGCGCCAGAAAGCTCCTGTCCACAGGGCTTGAACCCATTTTTTAGATTAAATTTCCATCTTCAGCCTATCAAAGCCTTTCCATGATATATTTTGTCAATTTCTCTTGTTGTATAGCGACAACTTCCGAGGACGATGAAACAACTGAAGAAAATACCTCTACTACGAAGAAACAAGCAACAAGTAGGTACTTTCAAATCAAATTTTAAATCATAACTTAACACAAGGGCGTAGCCAGGAATTAATTTCGGGGTTGGGGGGGGGGGGGGGGTTGAAATAGGAATTAATTTCGGTGGGGGTTTTGAGGGTGTAAGGGTCACTTTCTTCTGGCTACGCCCTTGACTTAACATATTTTTTGTTTGCGCCCTTGTGTTCGTTGTTTTCAAACGTATGTAATGAATATCATTTTTGAATTATTATTTTATAATGCAGTTTGGGATAGGTTGTATGAATTTATAGCCTGAACGGTCGCCCATCCAGATACTGAACTCACCCAAGTTTGCAAATGTTTGTTAAATTAAAAGCAATAATACCTACCTAATTTATTAAACTACCATGGTACTGAATTTCAATGGCAGAATTAACCTTATTCTGTTCGATTGATTTGTTCGACATTCTTCATTCTTTTATTTTATTTATTGGAGTAATAGATGAAGGTAATCGTCCTTGGATATTAATTGCAGGACATAAAGGGGATCTATCCCCATGAGTCTAAGTAAACTTAGTATTGTAAGTAAAAGAAAATTATGAGTATTCGATATCAAGTCATATATCCCCCATTACAAAAAGCTGTCTACTGTTGTAATTTATTTTAAAAAGTAATTAATACTTGCTCTCTAAAGGCGGGTTCATACAACAAATAAAATAAGAATAATTGGTTCATTATTATTCGCTATTTTATTTGCTGTATAAACGCGCTTTAGTACCTACCAATCGTTTTTTCCAGCTAAAAAGAGTAGAAAAACCAAGAGACACAAAGGAAATACAGCTGTATGAATGCAATTAAACTGAACCAACTTCTTTTCAGAGCTGATCATTAAATATTCATACAACCTTATTCGTCTTTTATTCAACAGTTCCTTTCAAATTTACGCCGAATACTTTTCATGAAATATCAGATTAGATTGAAGGTAAAACTCATTAGATTATGAGTGTATTTTCGATGGGTATTCGTTACAAATATAAAAAAATCCATCAAAGATACAATAAATCCTATAGAAATTAATAATACAATATCCAACTAACTTGTTCGTAGAGAATATCGATTACGTATTTTGAAAATGGTATAATAGAAGTTTTCCATTATGTCCCCATATTGTTGCTCCAGATACGTATACAGACATGAAAGACAAAAATTCGTACCTAAGATATTATTTCATTAAGACATCTTTTCATGGTTTTCATTTTATTTTTGAAAGAACCAGGCATTGGACTGAGAGGTAATTAAAAATAAGTAATATATCATAACAACGAGTACGAAAATTTAATTTAATTATTATACAGGGTGAGTCTTTAACTCGCACATTAATTCTAACCATATATATTCCTCTTCACTAACCATTTTCCAGATTTGGCTCAGCTAAAAAGATACGTACAGGCTGTTGAAATTTCAAAAAAAAAATCCCTATACCTACCGCGTTAATGAGAATACATATGCAGGGTCATTCACGAAGACCGTTCGTTAGAATATTTCAAAGAAAGATTCGAGATAAACACTTGCAATTTTATAGTTAAGCTTTGTTAGGAGAGATGAATACTTGGAAAATAATTCAGATTCGTTCGACTTCCAGTTTTACCGGAAATGATACCAACTTTTGTTTCTTAAATGTAGTACCAAGTTTTTCCATAGATGATCATATTACCCATTGAATTCTACATTGGTTCAATGTGTCACTTACATATTAATATTCTCAGAAAATTCGTGTAAAATCTGAAAAAACCCTTTGATTTTTCTCAAATAGGTCTTCATTCCAATGTTGAAAACTTGTAGATTTTTGCGTGAAAATTCCTAATTTCTAGCTTTTATTAGAAGATATACCAAAGCTTATCCTTCGTTAATTGAAAATTCAGTACAGGGTGTTACCTTAGACTATAGAAAGAGAATATTTCTATAGTCTAAGGGTGTTACTATTTCAATGTCAAAGTCAGTCATGACAAAAACCTTAAAACTCATTTTTTCCAAATGACTGAGTACTAGAACTCATTTTTTTTATTAGTTAGCTGGAATCTACGTTAGAAATCGTGTATTTTTCATAATACGTAGGTAGATATTCGCTAAGTAGAACAGTAGTATGTATTATAGAAAATACATTAGTTTTGAGGTTTTTGTCATGACTGACTTTGACATTGAAATAGAAACACCCTGTATGTTCAATTGAATTTTTAATTAACGAAGAGGAAGCATTGGTATGTCTTCTGATAGAAGCTAGGAAATTAGAAATTTTCATGCAAAAATCTACAAGTTATTAACATTGGAATGAAGCCCTATTGGAGAAAATTTAAAACGTTCTTTCAGATTACACATTAAAACAATGTTGAATTCAATGGGTAACCTGAATAGCAATAAAAATATTACATTTAAAAAACGAAAGTTGGTATCATTACCGGTAAAACCGGAAGTCGAATGAATCTGAATTTTTTTCCAAGAATTCATCTCTCATAACAAAGCTTAACTATAAAATTTCAAGAGTTCATATTGAGTCTTTCTTTGAAATATTCTAACGGACGGTCTTCGTGAACCACCCTGTATATGCCATTCAAATATCCCTGTTTTAAATATATATATATTCTTTTGACTGAGAGCTGTATATGTGTTAGCAGAGGTTGGTGTAACGGGGTACCATACAATTGGACGTATGATACAAGAGCTTAGGGAAAAACCTCACCAAAAAACCCTTTCTCCCCGTGAGTGTGGTGATTTGTAACTATTATATATTATAAAAATATTGATGGGGTATATTTCTTCAATGTGGATTCCCTCGTCAAAAAACGGATAGGTTTCTCCAAGGTATACCCGAAACTCAACCTGAAAAATGAAAAGACAAGAGGGAGGAAACGAACAAATTAAAAATAATACATGACCTTTCAAAAGTCTCCACTCACAAAAATACTTCTCTGTAGGCGAATGGTATCTCGTGGAGAAGAATCGCCTCCGCTAGTTTTCGAAGATATTCACTCCTGAAATCCCTTCAATATTTGAATTCAAAAATGAAAATGTTGCTCGTAAGGCCAGGAGGGTCTCTTTCAAAACCAGGTCTGACCGGTCCAAGTCCAAGCGATGATTATTCAGAACTTCAGATGTTCGAAGCCCGCTACAGGGCCCTTAAGAAAGGCTATCATCTCCCATAGATATATATTTTACTTTATATTGTATAAAAGAATGAAAAAATGCGCCGGACAAATTACGACTTATGTCATGATTTGGATATAGCCCTGAGTAATGTATTTGTATAAAATGGATCCTTTCAGAATTTTCTGGAGTATTTGTTGCATTCTCAGTTGGCTGGCCACCATAATGCTCATATTGACTGCATGGAACGATTTTAGAAATAACTCTATAAGTTTCGTGGTTGAGACTAGCTTCTTAGAATGGGATACCCATTTCCCTTCTATAGCTGTGTGCGAGACGGACAACCAAGACAGAATAAGCGAGTTTGCTGATAAGTAAGTCCCTATCAGGCATCATCTGCAAATTATTCACTCTGGTATTTTTTTCAAGAACTTACGGTACCCCACACGATTTTAACTTCAACGAGATCGTTAAAGAACTGGTTTATTTCAAAGGATTATCTTTTTACACACTTCAAATGTGCGGACCTAATGCAACAGAGAAGCACCCAGATTGTTTCAAGAGGAATTTTGTACAATTTTCTGCAGAGGTTTGTATGAAGCACATCCGGTTATAGAGATAGCCTGGAACCATAGTCATCTTTATATACAAGCCTGGAACATGATTAAATGGCAACATGGTAGAGACACACGGTATACATAGTCCACCATTAAACAGTATTGAATTTGTCAGTTTGTTTACTGATGCCGGTTAAATTATATTACATTTCATGAATACACGTGTGTAGTGATGTTTGCTTTGGATATTTTCTACTTGGGTTGAGTACATTTGAGAGTACAGGCTGAGTTTATTATTCATCTTCAAGAAATAAAAATTATGTTAGCTGTTCCTTTTTTTCACGAAAATAACGTCGGAAAGTATAAACAAACTGCTTTTGTACCTCACCAGAAAACTGCTAGATACTATGGTTATTTGTAGGCCTGGAGTATGCCTCAATACCATGTTGCCATTTAACCCAGGCTCGTATAAAGGAAGCTTTGTACTAAGATATTTCCAGGAATTATTTAACTGATCGCTAACATAAAAATTAGCAATAGTAATATATACTTTATCCCGGAGAATGTGAAAGTAGGTAATCATTTTTCTAGCTAGGGAGGAAAGTGACCATGTTTCTCCTTAGGGAGATAAAGGACCTCTTTCTACTGGCAAAGTGGCAAATGATGAATTTTAGCACTGAAAAACAAAAACTTGTGTGGTAAGAGATTGCCTCGTCATTTGCAGCCAAAGCAAAAAGTACTTGGGCCATGAATCCTAAAGGATTCAGACATATGCTCCTTGCGACCCTCCCACTATACTCACAAACCATTTGTATTTTAGGTTCGAAGTCCTTGCTCGAAAACTTTCCAGAAGTGTTTATGGAATGATGAAAATTTCAATTGCTGCGATTTTTTTCAAGTCATGGACACTGAGCTTGGGACGTGTTTTGGTATAAATTCCATACAAACAAGGTTCAACTATGTGACACTTTTCAGAAGATGAATGTTTTTCAAAATGCGTTTTTCAGGGATAAAAATGCCCCCAGATTTTCGATGATATCCAACAAAAAGACGGGACCTGGTACTTTACGCCTAGAAATAAGAGGAATAGCTTCCGTAAGTTCCACTCCTGTGATAATGAAGTTCAAAAATTCTTAAGAATTACGTGTGTCTCTATACCATGTTGCCATTCAATCATGTTCTGGAAATTCCAGAATTTCTGAAAAACAATTTTAAATGTTTTAATATATAGGTGTACACATTGGGGGAACAAGAAGTACCTACATTAACTACATTCACCACTGATATCATCCACATAAGCCCCCATATACATTCCAAAAGATATATTTCTATCAGAGAGATTGAAAATCAACCAGAGGTATTAAATTATCTGCTTCCTTGCAGAACGTTTATATCCATCGATAATTTTACAGGTTAAAGATGTTAGTATCGAACAGAGGAAATGCAGATTTACCTACGAAAACAATTTAGACGTACATGATCACTACAGCTATAGCGCTTGTTGCGTAGATTGCAGAAAAAGAGCTCAACTGGAAGTTTGCGGTTGTGTTCATCATTTGATGCCTCACCTTCGTAAGTGTTTGATTGTGTCGAGCACAGAGGGTATTCCACAGGGTTCCCATCGAGTGCTCTTATTATATTTCTTGCCGGAATTTGCGATTGGTTGATATTTATCTCCCATTTTTCAAGCCGAGCATCTGTTCTGCGATATCAATGGATTGTACTGTTTGAACAAACATTACAACAATCTCATAGTCTTGAAGGCTCATTGGTCTAATAGAACTGGCTTGGTATGTGATTGCCTTCCAAGTTGTACTGAATTCGAAATGTCTATCATCAAGGATGTGAAGTCTGGGTAAGAAGAATGATGAAGTGTTAGTAGGTAAGTAGGTGGTAAATATCTGTTTTTCTAGAATCAAGGAAGATTTTGGTATCGTAGAGATAAGCCTGCTACGTTTACCTAGCGAGAGGTACAAGAGGAAGGTTGTTAGGGGTATATTGGATTTTGTAGGTTGGTTGCTGTAGTCTGTTATACGTCTTTTCCAAGTATAACAGTATATTGTTTTTAGTGTCAACTGGTGGAATAACTGCCTTATTTTTGGGAGCGAGCATACTAAGTTTTGTGGAAATTGTTTATTACTTTTTAGTTCGACCATTCGGGGAGAAAACTTTATAATATAATAGTTTCAGATTGAGTTATTTGAATACATATAATTGCAGTTTTATCACTAGAGCATACCTTGTCTGAATACAATAGAATATAGCAAGAAAAGAGATGTCTTTGGTCTTTTTAAAATCGTCCAGTCCTACTGAAAATACTGTTCCTCCTAACTCTAACATCTAGAAAGGATATAAATTAATTTATTCATTTAATTAATCTAAATTCCACTGTAATAAAATACTAACCTCAAATTATGTATATAAAATCGTTAACGTTAATCTGTTATTTAGGTGATCAGTTACTGTTTCGTTATCGGTAAAATCTAGTTATAGACTGAAACTATCGATAACGATTAGCAGTTCGATATCCATTTATTTATTACCCATCCCTACTTCTGTGGTCATGTTAATCTGTCAAAGTTTTTGACGTAAACAAGTTCAAATATTGATCGCAATTTCTAGTAAGGTGCCTATTTTCCTCTGTAATTTTCCATTTCAGGAATAGAAAATATAGTGATATTGAAAAAAATCGAGGATATATACGTATAAAATCATTTAAATCCAGAAACGTTCAGTTCAATATCTCCAAAACTAATTTATAGTTGTGGAACAAATTGTGTGGAAGAAATGATAATCTAAAGCAGAATCTCCCACTTTTCTTCCTAGAGTATAGTGAACCATTTGAAAGGATAATATGAACAGTGACAAAAAGATCGATGAAGCACTGGAACACATCAAAAATGCAGAAAAAAGCTTAAAAACATCATTGATGAAATGGAGACCTGACTATGACAATGCTGCCGATGAATATAATAAAGCAGCAACTTGTTTCAGAAACGCAAAGGCATTCGATCAATGCAAAAATGCTTTATTGAAGGCAGCCGATTGCCACAGGCAGAACCGAGCAACATTCTACGCTGCTAAAGCCCTAGATCAGGCAATTCTTGTCTCGAAGGAGCTTGGAGACTTGAAAGATGTGCCTCAGTTAGCTGAAAAAGCTGCCAATCTATTCCAGACTCATGGAAGTGGGGAATCTGCAATGTCTTCCTTAGATAAAGCTGCTAAAATAATAGAAGCACAATCTCCGGCAGCGGCCCTTCAATTATTTCAGCGTGCTGCAGATATTGCTTTGGTGCAGGATTCTACCCGGCAGGCTGCAGAGTACATGAGTAAAGTTGCAAGGATTCATGTCAAATTGAAGGAGTTTGAGGCAGCTGCTGACGCGATCAGAAGAGAATTGGGTCTAAGGGAACAGTCTGAGGCCTACCAAGCTACTGGAAGGTTGGCTGTTGCTTTGGTTCTGGTACAAATTGCCCGAGGAGATATTGTAGCTGCAGAAAAAGCTTTTAAGGTGAGTAAAATGTCTATATTCTCCTTATTTCTCGTCCTTTTTTGTGTGACTTGAGTAGGAATGGGGAAACTACTGCGAAGGACCTGAGGTTCAATGCTTAGAGATGCTCCTTCAAGCCTACGATGAAGAAGATCCGGAAGGAGCTAAGGCTGCTCTTAATAATCCATTCATTAAACACATGGATGTAGAATATGCTATTTTAGCCAGAGATATGCCCTTACCTGAAGAAAGTCTGACCGTAGCAAAACCAGTGGTTAGAGAAAATGCTCAATCCGTATCTACTGGTCAATCTGTATCCGATGGAGGTCCTAGTAGAACAGACGGCGACTCAGGTCAAGGAAACAACGATGAAGATGAAGAAGAGGAAAACTTATGTTAGATAACTGTTGACGGTGGACACTTGAAACTTAAACAAGTTGGATATAAGTTAATCCTAGAAATTGCTATATCATGATGCTTTATGTATTCTGCTGAACAGAAACACCACAATATAAATAGCCTATAATTATTCAGATGAGAAAAATTTTTCAGATGTTGATTTTTATGAAATTACGATTTCGACTATTGTTGTCTTATATATCCCATTATTTTTCTTATGAAATATTAGTAGGTAGGATTATTTTTATCGTATAAGGAACGTGCATAAATCCTTTCGTTGATTTTTAACTGTTCAATAAAATCATAAATATTTATCTGTGTTATCATTAAAAAATCTTCCCTCGTACATATTGTTTCAAATCCCCTGACTTACTAATGGCCAAATTTTATTCTAAGCAGGGTAACTTCCGAAAGAAATATCATGGCATTTTAAATTTGCCGCCATATAAGATTCGATCGCCACCTAACGGTAGCACAATGAAGTTTTGTATAGTTCGGAATACTGTCGATAGGTGTCACTACGACTAAATACGAATTTCTCAAATTTAAGAATTTAGTAAATTTACTGGTAATTTAATTCATAGTTTCAGCCGTTATTATTATGAATCATTTCAAAAGAGAAATATATGAGAACATTATATAAAGTATATCAGGTATATCCATATCAATTTTGATTGAAACTTTTTGCCCTAATAATTCGATCTATATAAAATAGTTTGATTTTTTATAGGTTATGAGGGAATTCTTTTCTGGAGTTACTTAATATTAATACTCCTGGTACATTTTCTTTCCTATCATCATCATCATCATGGAGGATAGTATTTGCCAGGTACTAGAAATGTTAACCAAGGTAGTAACGACAAAGGTATGGAAAATATTAAGTCTCGTTTTTATATGTTTGATGAAATTCCAATTCAGTAAACAGATGAAATACAGTAGTTCAAGAGTCCAATTTACTTATATCATCTCATCTCAATAGCTCGAGGAACATAAGAACTAGACTTTTTCTCTCTTCGTACTAGGTAGGTAAGTAAAAAGAGTGTTAACGTAATAATCCATGATACAACTCATTCATGACCTTTTGGTTATTATTTTTATAGTGCTAGGCTAGGGAACGAAATTTTATGATTCTTAATTTACTATTTTATGGGTCTCTTCGCCCTCCATACATTAAATCCTTATTATCGGGGATCACTTTTATGTGAGCTACAACTTTATAACCAATAATTATTATCATTTTAAGTACGTAATTCAATATTTCTACCAGAACGAAACAATACTTTTCCATCTCTACCTACTTATTATTTGATGCAACAAAGCAAAATTCTAATAGGTTTCTTTTTAGTGGTGCTGCCACATAGTATATGTGTAGATTTAGTAGATCAGTATTAATTTTAATATATAATTATAGTATTAATATGATTGTTTCATAGGTTACAATGCGATGAATTAGTGGAAATACTGGAATAAAACACGAACATGTATGAGAAGCACTAGTTATTGCAAGAAAAAAGATTCAGGTATAGTAAATTGGAAATTGTCATGTATTCTTATGTTGTACAAAATTGGTTAAGAGTTCAATGATCAGCTATTGATTTTTTTATAGAGGTATAACATTTCATATAAATGAGATGATAAATTGTAAGTGTAATTATCGTAGGAATCGGAAGCGCATCCACCATTTTTAATTTAAGCAAAAAAAACTGAAATGCGTATTCAATAGTGGATTGTGATTCTCAGCAATTCAATGCTATGTTTTCATTAACAATAAAATTTGAATTTCTTGTGTGGCATCTATCCTTGTTTCCGAAATTTCAATATTGAACTTTTAAATGGTGAATGCGCATATGATCAACTGTTTTAACCAGAATAATCTGATTTGTTTTTAATTCCTGGTATATTAATGTCATGAGTATCATGAATATCGTTAATATTGCCACGTGATGCTTAATTTAACTTCGAATTCCATTTGCATTGTGAAATTGAGAGGAACCAAAGTAATTTTGTCAAAATAATGATTTAGTTTTTTGTACATTTTGATAATTCGTCTCGTTATTTCCAGATTCCTCGACGTGGAGGGTTTTGAGGAGTTTTGTGACAAAAATTTCTATTAATTCTCCTGATTTATGACAAAAAAATGTTTGGAAAATTCTGCAGAAACATAACCTTATATGTACAAGAAGGAGCAAGAATAATTATTATCATCTTCAGTGAGTGAGTAAATTACTTCTTTACTATGGATTATCAACTGGTTGTCGGGAGTGTTGAATATATTACACTTTTCAAAGTAGGATTTGATTTTCTTTGTTGAAGAATTACAATCTATCTTATCGATTGTTTGTATTTGTATCCATAATGGATACAAATATAGGCATAAAGGATTTTTCCACAGGACATATCCAAATGCCACGCTAGCCCGAAAAAGACTGCACAAAATTAGTGCGATAACTTCCCAGTCCAGCTGCAGCAATACAGGAAAAATACCGTACGTGACAACTCTCTTTGCAGTTTCCCAACTAGATCTAGAGGTCCTGTTAGATAGTCCCTCCCAACCCAGTCGGTAAAAAATTAGATGATGGTAGTCTCCTCTTCTGAAAGTCAGAACACACATCAACTTTTTTTGAAGCTTTTGCTATATTCTTGTCCACTTCTGTCCTTCGAACTTAAATGTGGAAAGTTATAATAATTATTCTTATGACACGGCATCAAACTGAGGAATAATGTTAGGAACTCACAGAGAAAGAAAAAGTAATAGTGTGAAATGAAACGAATATTACAAAAAAACAAATGAAACTCCACGAAGTTACAGAGTAAGACACTACATTATGGAAGCACCTATTACCATATAATAAGATTGAAAATTATTTGGATATCATGTTAAAGAAGGATTATTTAATGAATTGAAATATCTACATTGTCATCGAATTATTAATCTGAATTATTTAATCCGATAAATGTTGGTTGCTTGGATTTATTTCTAATAAATTTTCGACATTTTTCCAGTGACCGAGACCTCGGATTTCCCATCAAAATCACGTTTATGGAGTAGCCACGAAAAGAACAGGATGAAACACTTGGATTTCAATGGTAAATATATGAAAATTTGTTGGAGAAGCAGAATGCACCTTATTTATGTTTATAATTCGATTCTCATTCTACTTTCATGATGAACAAATAGTAATTTCATAAAACTATCCATTTTCACAGAGTTTAAATGATTATTTTTAAAAATTGCATATGGCGTCACCTTGTGACAACTATCTGAACTAATACGAAATTTTAGTACCTACCGTCAGGTGGCCGATGCACCAGCAGGAAATCTTTAAATATAATAAATAATTGAATTTGTTCCATCAGATTTCTTTTAGAGGGCGCTGGTGGAAAAAATCGTTTTTAATAATCATTCATTTTTTAACCCGCTGTATCTCCCATCTAAATTCAATGTAATTAGGAATAGATAAGGGGCTGTACCTTACCTGACGATGTTCTGAATTTGGGGTCAATCCAACAATATTAGAAACTTTTATGGAAACAAGAAATACTCCCAAAAACCTGATCAGAATTTCATGAAATTTGGAATGGGTAATATACTTGACCTTTACCCTTACGATGTACCGAGTTTAAATCCGGTCCGATACCTTTCGAAAATTTGATTACAAAAACGCTAAAGAATTGAAGATGTTCGTTTTGTAAAAGAAGTTCAGAAGTATTTATTTCATTATGCAACTATAGTATTAATATGATTGTTTCATAGGTTACCATGGGATGAATTAGTGGAAATACTGGAATAATACTTGAACATGTATGAGAAGCACTTTCTACAAACTTAGATATCGTTAAATAAGATTCAGGTATAGTATGGTAGAAATTATCATGTATTTTATGTTGTTTATCGTTTTAATTTAGCTAAAGGTTAAATAACTGGAGTTCAAGAATTCCAACAAACAGAATCAATTTTGTACACTTCTTCATTTACTCAAAACACTATATGTATATTGCATATATATCACATTTAATTAATTGATTGGAGACATTATTCCCTCTTAATCAACTGAACATTCAAGCTGATGTTTTGCACTTCATGCTATAATAATAGCTCCATATTTTTTTGCACACCTAATTAAGATTTCAGCATGTGATACTTTCCGAATTCCATCCCATTCCGAAAGTATTTCATGCAACATATTGCAGGTTTAACGGTGTGATAATTCATTAAATTAAGTGTTGTATTGAACACATCATATTTTTCAATATTCTGGATATAAACATTGTTTCACAGTGTTACATGATGAGAAGATATTTATTTTCAATTTATAATCATTAATTATTTATGTATATCCTGAATTGCAATCTTTTCAAGTAATTCCCAGAGTAAACAATTTGAGGGTGGTTTGCATGGAAAATTTGGGGGATATACGACATTAGTTAAGAATTCAATAATCAGTTCTTGATTTTTCTTGTAGACGTATAAAATATATAAAAACGATGATAAATTGAATCGTAAATGATTGTAGAAATATGAAGTGCATCCACCATTTTTATGTAAAGTAGAAAAACTTAAATACCTACTCAACAATGGATTGTTTTCCTCAAAAATTCAATCCTATGTTTTCATTCACAATAAAGATTGAATTTCTTGTGTTCCATCTATCCTTATTTTCGAAATTTCAATATCGAACTTTTAAATGGTGAATGCGCTAACATCATTCGAGAGAATCAACACAATCTGACCATTTTTATGTGATTTACAATATCTTCAATTAATTATTATCATACTATAATAAAAGGAATATACGTGCAAATGTTTGAGAATTTTCGCGAATGTTGTCTATTAATGTTGTAAATTATAATTTTTCAATCCTCTTATTTTATCCAGGGAATCAATGGAATTCGTAGTGGATTTCAAGGAACCGACAAAAGAAAAATGATCGCAGGAGTGAAAATTGAATGTCAAAAATACTGAATAATCTTAAAAATCTATGTAATCAACTTGAAATGTTTTAATATTCTATATTGATTAAATATAAATTGGAAAGAAATAAAAAGTTTCATTCGACCCTTAATTCTCCGATCCACCCACTCAATTAGAATTATGAATCAGCGATCTAAATTAATGAAGTTGTTGAAAATTGTTTTAATTCAGAAAAATATGCCCGAGTTATATTTATATTGTATTATAGTTTAATATAAATCTAAGACCCATGCTGAGTAGTAGGAGTAGCGTTGATTTTCCCGATTTCTATGAGAAATTCGCATTTTGACAATCCAAAACACTACTGAAAATGTTAAAAATGCACGTTTTTGGGACTTAGTATCAGGAGCATAGGAAAGCGAGGAGGTATACGGAATTTATCCGGAGCAGCCGGATATTTCGCGCCAATTCCATAGGCCACGCCCACTCTAGGAATGCAGGCTACACACAATACATCAGGTTGTATCTTTAGTTGCCTGCACCATCTAAACAGAGGAGCAAAAATATTCTAGAGGATGAGGATTACTACGCTGATCCTCAGTCCAGTCAACTTTTTGTCTTTGTTAATTTATTTTTCGAAAGTTGTCGGATTGGGCTCAAATTTGGCATATCATTTGAGTTGGTTGGTTGTATTATCTCTTCCAAATTTCATTAAATTCTGTTCAGTTTTTCGGGAGATATGACGGTTTGAAGAAATCAACAAAATTTCGAAATTTGTCGGACTGGGCTCAAATGAGTCGGTTGGTCGTATTTTCTATTTCAAATTTTATCAAATTCTGTTAATTTTTTCGGAAGATCAAGCGGTTTGAGGCAAGGAAAAAATTTCACTTTTTGCACTAGTGTATCTATTACAAATTTCATTAAATTCAACGTTGATTTTCCGCCAAATTACTCCTGTTCATTCGCAATATCTATGAGAAATACGCATTTTGGCAAGCCAAAACACAACTGAAAGTGTTAAAATGCATGTTTTTGGGATCTTGTATCAGGAGCATAGGAAAGCGAGGAGGTATACGGAATTTATCCGGAGCAGCCGGATATTTCGCGCCAATTTTCTAAGCCACGCCCACTCTAGGAATGCATTCGACCTCGAGCGATTCTTAGCACAGGACTGCCTTCAGCCCATTGTTCAACAAGGAATTGTTTGGATTTTATCACGAGCAAGTCTGAAAGAAAATCCACGGTATTTGAGGAACAATTGCTAATTAACGTAATAATATTTGTATGGGACTACATAAGTTCTCATGGAGAGTAACACGTATTTTCCCCGCGTTATCTTTCGTTTCTCAAATCATTGAGAAATATCCTGCTACTCCTTATAGAATCCAAAGACCTCCTCGGCCGTATGGCTAAATGTAGTCCTGTGCTTCGAATTGCTCAAGGTCAAATGCATTTCTAAAGTGGCGGGGCTTGGGGAATTGGCGCGAAATATCCGGAGCTCCTGATAAATTCCGTATACCTCCTCGATCTCATATGCTCCTGATACCCGACCAGGCGCGCATACACTACCCAAAAAGGCCAATATTTGATGGAACTCTCTTAAAATGCCAGAAACCTCTAGATTTCCATTTTCAGTAGTGTTTTGACTCGCTAAAATGTGATTTTGATGTCGAAAATTGCAATCTTACAGAACAAAATGGCGGCAAAACGCACGCTGCTCCTGATACATTCCACTCGATATTTATTTATGTTTACTACAAAAATTCTTAATAAAAAATCGTCTTGAATATCTCAATACCTGAATTATTAATGTAATTCAACAACATAATCAGAGGTTGATTTTCTTTTGATTTTAACAAATTTTTAGATTTTCTGTTTTGACGTCCTTATCTACTGTCAAAGAGGCTTTTATAATTTAGGGAACTTTCATGATATTTCAGCATAACGGATACCGAGTTTATGTTTTAAAAACATATGATTGATTACCAGGATCATCAGGAAAAGGGGTAGGTCTTTCTATTTTATCAGGAGTAGACAGATGTTTCCCTCATTCCAGGTCGCAACTAATGAAAATTAAATTCTCCAGGCAACTTTAATAGCTTTCTTGAATGAGAACCCCAATAGACTTCCCAAGATAATAAGAAATCTTGAGAAGGTTTTTTTTTCACAGTGAAGTGATTTTCAAATCTTAAATTCTACTACGAGTTTTCCCGTACATAATTTGGATTTTTCATAAGTAGTTGTGATCCAATTCACAAACGACAATACTGAAAAATAGGATTTCAGAACACGGAACATGCTAGCAGGAGCACGAAAAATGTGAGAGGTCTTATGGTAAGCACCAGGAGTATCATGTATTTTCCCGCCATTTTTGTTGGGTTGAGTTTACTATTCCGACAACAAAATCACATTTTTGTGAGCGAAAACACTACTAGAAATGGAAATCTAGAGGTTTCTGGCATTTTGAGAGAGTTCCATCGAATATTGGCCAATTAGGGTAGTGTATGCGCGCCTGGCCGGGTATCAGGAGCATATGAGATCGAGGAGGTATACGGAATTTATCAGGAGCTCCGGATATTTCGCGCCAATTTGCCAAGCCCCGCCACTCTAGGAATGCATTTGGCCTTGAGCGATTCTTAGCACAGGACTGCATTCAGCCCAGTGTTCCATGGAGGAGGTTTGTGAATTCTATCAGGAGCAATTTCAAATGGAAATTTACGCTACTCCTGATACGTGTTCTAGGACCATCTCACAATTCTTATTTTCTCAAAAATAATTTGGCTACTCCTGATACTTAGCTAAAGATCTTCAAATTTAATATATATTTGGATGAGTGATGAGAGGAAAATATTTTGATAGTGTCACATTCTCGTCTTGAAATATTAAAGTCAAAGAAGGAAAAATTCAAAAGGACTCAACCTGAAAAGCTTTCACGTTGCGAAAAAGAGAATTTAACAGAATTGAGAACCGTGTGAGATCTGAGGAAACTTCAACCAAATTATTTAATGTGGGAATACTTAAATTCCAAAAAATATTCTGAGAAGGACAATAAGGGATTAGGGATTACTTTCAATTATTCATTTTCACTTTTCAAAATATTATCGCTAGTATGATGCTTCCGGGCCGGGTATCAAAAGCAATGTATATTTTCCCGCCATTTTCGTTGGGTTGAGTTGCATTATTTCGATAACAAAACAACATTTTAGCGAGCGAAAACACTACTAGAAATGGACATCTAGAGGTTTCTGGCATTTTGATAGAGTTCCATCGAATATTGGACATTTTGGGCGCCTGGCCGGGTATCAGGAGCATATGAGATCGAGGAGGTATACGGAATGTATCAGGAGCTCCGGATATTACGTGCCAATTCTCGATGCCTTGCCCACTCTAGAAATGCATTTGACCTTGAGTGATTCTTAGCACAGGACTGTATTCAGCCCAATGACTGTGGAACCCTTTGTATTCTATCAGGAATAGCAGTATATTTCCCAACAATTTGAGAAACGGAAGATAACGCGAGAAAAATAAGTGTGTACTTTCCCGAGAACTATTTTAGTCCCTAACAAATATTATTCAGGTAATTAGCAATTGTTCTACTAATATCGTGAATTTTCTTCCAAAGTTGCTCCTGATAAAATCCACACACTTCCTTTATTGAACAAAGGGCTGAATGCAGTCCTGTGCTAAGAATCGCTCAAGGCGACTGCATTCCTAGAGAGGGCGTGGCTTAGAAAATTGGCGCAAAATATCCGGCTGCTCCGGATAAATTCCTTATACCTCCTCTCTTTCCTATGCTCCTGATACAAGATCCCAAAAACGTGCATTTTAACATTTTCAGTTGTTTTGGCTTGCCAAAATGTTGATTTCTCATAGAAATATTGCAAATGAACACGAGTAATTAGACAGGAAAATCAACGTTACTCCTGATACTCAGCATGAGTCATATTTATATTGAAATATAATGCGATATAAATATAACTTGGGCATATTTTTCTGAATTAAGACAATTTTCAAAAACTTCATTAATTTAGATCAGCTGATTCATAATTGTAATTGGGTGGATGGAACGGAGAATTAAGGGTCGAAAAAAACATTCATTTCTTTCAGACTTATATTCAAGCAATATAGAATATTGAAACATTTCAAGTTAATTACATAGATTTTTGAGATTATTTAGTATCTTTGACATTTAATTTACCCTTCTGCAATCATTTTTTCTCAAGCTGGTTCCTTGGAATCCACTGCGGAAGTCCACTGATATCCTGGAAAAAATAAAAGAATTGGAAATTAATTCAGGAAAATTCTCCACCATTTTAAAAAGTTGCACGTAAATTCCCTTATGATAACAATAAATTAATATTATTATGATTATGATAACAATAAATTAAGATATTTTAAATGACATACAAATGGTCAGATTGGGTTAATTCCCTTGAATCATGTTTGCGCATCCGCCATTTGAAAGTTCAATATTGAAATTGCGAGAATAAGGATAGATGGCATACAAGAAATTCAATCTTTATTGTAAATGAAAACATAGGATTGAATTTATGAGGAAAACAATCCACTATCGAATAGGCATTTCAGTTTTTCTGCTTTAATCAAAAATGGTGGATGCGCTTCAGATCCCTACAATCATTTCCGCTTCAATTTATCATCGTGTTTATAGGAATCTTTATACCTCTACAAGAAAGTGAAAACATGATCATTGAACTCTTCACTAATGTCGTATATTCCCCAAATTTTTCATAGAAACCCCCTTCAAATTCTTTACTCTGCAAATTACTTGAAGAGATTGCAATTCAGGATATAAGTAATGACTCAAAATTGAAAATAAATATCTTCTCTTCATGTAACATTGTTAAAGGATGTTAATATCCAGAAAATTAAAAAAAAATTATATGTTTAACAGAACACCTAATAAATTATCACTCCGTTAAACCTGCTATAGATTGCATGAAATACATTCGGAATGGGATTGAATTCGAAAGGTATCACATGCTGAAATCTTAATTAGGTGTGCTGAAAACATCATAAAAATCCTTTTCATGAAGTGCTAAAAATCAGCACTAAAAATAAAAATATATGATAATTTCTAATTTACAATACCTGCATCTCTGTCCTCAATATCTTAGTTGGTAATGGTTGAATTCCTCCATTTCCCACACACTGCTCTTCATCCATGCTCATATGAAAATTCACCGCTTTATTACGAAGTTTTAATACAAGGTGTATAAGTTTATTCCAGTATTTCCACAAATTCATACCAAGGAATCCTATAAAACAATCATATTAAATACTATATTCAGATAACATCAACCTAAATCACAAAGTTAACAGACATAATTTTGGTTTGAAACTTTCCAGAACTTAGCATTTTGAAATTCATACTTCTGAGTTCGTGTGAAATGGACCAAAACATCTTCAATTCTCCAAAATTATGCATTTCAAATTGATATTCCCTGAATTTAATATTTTTATATGTAGCGACACCTGCTGACATTAAGCTGAACTACACATGTACACTTTGGTGCATCGAATATTCATTAGGTGGCGCTGGGGAAGTATTTGTCCAGTTCTAGTAACTGGAATGATTTAATTTTCCCCCCTAAATGTACCAAATATCATCAGAATCATAAGCTTATCCTAACACGATTGGTAATATATCTGTAGATTATTTCATAAATTAATTCCCAAAGAGTTATTATTAATAAAACAATCATGTACATACATCGAATTCTTTAAGTTGAAAGCTTCATGTAATATCGATATTGATATTCCATTCTTAGAGTAATTTTCTGATGAGAAAACTATGCATGTTGAAATTGAATTTCTCTTTATTACATTAACTTCTTTAGTGAACCCTATCGACGGTATTCTGAACAAAGCATTAGGAGAACTTTCAAGGTAGGCAACCAACTATACATCAACCTGTTTTATGTGTTGTATAATTGTTCGCCAGAATAATATATTGAATTGAAAAGTATATTTTTACAATCGAAAAAGTAGGCAACATTAAGAAACATCCTTTTAGGTGAGATTGAAATCGAAATACGTGGGAAATTTTACATATTTCACTTTTCAACCAATAACGGAAACGGTCAAAATACTGTTATTATAAGGAATTGAATTTTTGCACGCATGATCTGGGGAGTACGTTGATAGGTATACTTAATCGGCCAAACGGTATGGGAGTTATCCACATCTGAAATTTTGTTGTCATTTTTTCAATAACTCAAAAAATTATAATCCTATCTAATTCAAACTCGGTAATTAGTTGTAGAATACTGACGTGCAAATTATTGAGAAATTTGGTGAGGATAGGACCACTAGAAAATTAAAAAAAAATTATTGAAAATCATTGAAAAAAAGTCTATATCTCAAAAACTATCCGTCCAAAATCACTGAAAATTTGCGGGAGCCTTCAAAACTTAATTCTACGGTCAAGTTTCAAGTTTGAACATGGTCGGATTCATATTGTTGGAGATACGAGCAGAATTGGGTGAGTTCGTTAGGTGCATGGGTGACCGTTGTCACGATAACTTTCGAATGGAAAGAAATAGCGACTTACAATTTTCATTGAATTTCAACAGTATTTTACAAAACTTGCCTGAAATAGAGAAAATATCGTCTAATACTCGTTGCAGAAGGCAATTCCAACACTCATGCGTTTCAAAACTCGCTCCTACGTCGCTCGTTTTCGAATTTCGCATTCGTGTTTTAATAGGAGCCCATTCTGCAACTTGTTTTAGAATATACTATTCTCGATAACTCAAAAAATATAATTTTGATCCAATTTAAACTAGGTAACTAGCTGTGTAACACCGACATAAAGATGTATGTGAAATTTTGTGAGGATTGTATGACTAGAAAATTTTGAAAAAATTATGAAATAATATTATGTTTATCACGATAACTTGAGAACCGAAAGAGATAGTAACTTGCAATTTTTAGGGTAGGTTGCGCATTCGAATGCGATATTTTGGTTTGTTGATAGGCATAATCCGCCAAACGGTTTTGGAGTTATACACATCTGAAATTTTGTTGATATTTTCTCTTTAACTCAAAAAATACTAATCCTATCTTATTCAAACATGGTAATTAGTCGTGGAATATTGACGCGCAGATTATAGAGAAATTTCGTGAGGATAGTATCACTAGAAAATTTTTAAAAAATTATTGAAAAAAAGTCTATATATCAGAAACTATCCGCCCAAAATTGCTGAATTTTTTGCGAGAGGCTTCAAAACTTAATTTTACTGACAAGTTCCAAGTTTGAACATTGTTTTGAACATCTTTTCTTATCGTGACAAATTTAATTACCTTCAGACTTGTACATACGTTGGTACCATAATTTGATCGATACTTGCTGTTAAATAAAAATATTTCATCTAAAATAATTCAAGTGTATATAACGCAGGGATAAAATTCAATTATCAAATTATTCCAGGTGACATAATTTATTGAAGGTACTTTATAGGTACTATTTACTAGAATGAGAAGTAGTTGAGTGGTTGGTACTATTTACTATTATCTAACAATAATCAGGCACGTGTAGAGATCAAAAACATCACTTCCAACTATATAAACGTCTAAACAAATATCTCTAAAAACAATACGCCTATAGCCTAAGTTAAACTTCTATGTAGTACTAGTATCACATTCTCGATATATATTGTAATATTTTTCTGATATATTTTTTATTGCAGGATACATTCTGAACACTTCAATAATATTTGGTCTAAAGTTCTATTCTTCTATTTCTTCTTTCTTTGTCTCTTCAAGTTATCTGTGGCATCATTGGAATGTATTTTTCAGAAGGTCTAAATTGCCACGATCTGCAAACTTCTATTTTTTCTTCCTTTGTTAAACCATATCTGAGGAAAAATTAACAGACAAAGAATAAGATTCACAATACCACATTAAATAAATAAGGCAAAATATATGATTGGGATAAATGATGAAATATTTATTCCTGATAAATTGATAAAATTAAATCTAATAAAATAAATAAAAATGAATACTCACTCAAAGAATCGTGGTATAAATAAGGAGAACATAAAAAATATATTCAAAAATAAAAAAAAATTTATTCGATGTAAAAAAATATAAAAATATAAATGGCACTAAAATATTCTTAAAGTTTTAAATATCACATTGAGAAAATCAGGTACTCTCTTATTTTTCAGAAAAGAAAATGGCCTGAATTGCTTGAAATCTACTGAGAACTTTGCCGACTTCGAATATCTCAGGGGGCAGTTATTATGATGGTTAGTTCTTCCGGTATTCCGACTGAAAAACAATGAAAGAAAATTCGTAAAATAAAATAAACTTAAAAAAAATTGAGAAAGCAGTGACGTGAAATCAGGAACTTTTGCGCGCATGTTCAATGCAATTTCAGCCGATTCTTTCGCATAGTTTCTGAAATATAATATTTATTAAGTAATTTTTTTTTTATATATTTTCTAGGATTCTATATATATGCCTTTTAACGAACTCAAATATCGCATTCGGTTGCAAAACCTACCCTGAAAATTGCAAGGCGTTATCCCTTTCCGTTCTCGTGAGATACATTCATAATTTTTTTTTTAATTTTCTAGTAATTCGATCCTCACAAATTTTTGACATAGGTATTTATGTTGGTATTCCACAACTAGTTACCAAGTTTCAATTCGATCAGATCTGTATTTTTTGAGTTATCGAGAAAACAATATTCCAGATGGGTATAACTGCGAAACCGTTTTGCCGATTATGCCCAACAACTACCTCAACTGTCCCTTTCGGATGTGCAACCTACCCTAAAAATTTCAAGACGCAAAATTTTTCCGTTCGAAAGTTATCGTGGCAACGGCCACCAGCTACAGAACAAACCCAAGGCTACTCGGATCTCCAACAATATAGATCCGATCGTGTTCAAATTTGGAACTTGGCTCTAAAGTTAGCTTTTGAAGGTTTCCGCAAAATTTCAGGGATATCAGACGGATAGTTTATGAGATATAGAATTTTTTTAATGATTTTTTAAAAATTTTCTAGTTATACGATCCTCACGAAATTTCGCAAAAATGTGTGCGTTGGCATTCTACAACTAATTATCATGTTTGAATTGGATTGGAATAGTATTTTTTGGGTTATTGAGGAAATAACAACAACATTTCAGATGGGTATAACTCCAAAACCGTTTGGCCGATTATGCCGATTAACAAACTCAAATGTCGCATTAGGATGCGCAACCTACCTTAAAAATTGCAAATTGTTATATCTTTCCTTTCTCAAGATATCATGAGATAAATAATATTTAAAAAAAAAAAATTAATTTTCTAGAGATACGATCCTCGCAAAATTTGACATACGTCATTGTGTCAGTATTCTACAACTAGTTACCAAGTTTCACTTCGATCGGATCTATATTGGTTGAAAACGAAAATAATACTCGGAAACCGCTGAACCGATTATGCCTTTCAACGAACTTAACCGCCGCATTCGAAAATTGCAAGATGATAGGAAGCCGTTCCCCAAAACATGCGCGCAAAAAACTTAGCATTTCAAAAATATCCACCCTTAAAAATGTCTCACCCGTGAATGGCGGCACAAGGGGTGCGTTCCTTGAAACAAATTATCTGGATGACGTTGAAGAATATTGCTCCTATAGTGTTAGCAGTTTCGGAGTTAATATTCTGTAAACACCTTCTGAACTTAGAGTCGCAATCGCAGTGAGATCTAAAAAAAAAAATTAATATTCAATATATTTATAATGAAGTAGCTGAAATCTTGCAGAACTTAATTGGTTATTATGTTACTAGAGCCCTATCTTTCTTAGCAGTATTCAAGGAGAATATCCTTAAACAACGGCAATAGTATTGATAGTAAACATAATATTCACCTTGTAAAGGGAGATTTATTACAGATTCCTCTCTCGCAGTTTCCAGGCTCTAAATATTTGTCACAAAAATCATGTTCTCTACAACATATATCCTCCTTTACGTGATATCCAATGTCAGAGTAATTATCTGCTATATTTCCTGAAAGAAATGTTTACAGCATTAATAGATTATATGAATAAATAGCAAATGGAAATATTGCTTGTATTCAGTGGACTGTCACTATTTCGTGTTCTATTGTACAGAAGTGCACTGGATTAAACATGGAAATATACTGCTCCACAAAAGTTAAGGACGTTCAGAAATTTTGTTTCAAAAGTTCCAAATGTTTACTCACTTATCTAACTTATTCTTTTGCCCATTTCTTTATAAGTCCACAGTTTTAGGTGGAAATTAATTTTTACTATTTTTCGTGCAAAATCGGTTGAAAAAATAAAGTTCAGTAAATAGTATGGCCTCCTCGAGCATCAACCACCGCCCGACAACGCCTTTGCACACTTTCGATCAGATTGTTGAAGTAGCCTTGATCAATTTCTATCCAGAGTTGCGGTAAAAGCCTTCTGAGTTCTTGAAGTGTATGTGGAGGTGGTTGATGAGAATCCAAAGCTCTTTGTAACTGATCCCAAGCGTGTTCGATGGGATTGAGGTCTGGCGACCGAGGGGGCAGGGCCAAATGTGGAATACCATATATTTCCAGAGCTTCATCGACAATTCATGCACGATGGAGTGGCACATTATCTTCCAAAAATAAGAAATTTGGCCCAATAAGAGCATGAAGCAAAGGTATAATATTATCATTGACTAGCTCTATGTAAATCTGCGAATTCATGGTAGCATCAAGCACCAACAATTCTGTACGTCCACTGAAACAAATGCCTTCCCAAACAGTACCACCTCTGAACGGATGATCTTTCTGAACCGATCACAAAGGACACAAAATTGCTTGACTTCCTTAATTCTTGAGGAGCTTTTTGTCCTCGAAAGAGTGGAAAGCCGTCTTTGACAAGACTATAAAATTTAATGGTAATGACTAATGATATTATGGAATTGCTTGCACCTATTTCCAACTAATCATCCCTTGTCTCGAGTAATATAGTCATGGAGAGTTTTGAAGACAAAATTTGTGGATACTTTAGATCCATCTCTTCAATTTAATACTTACAACTTACCCGGACCACACCATTTGGTTCCTGGATAGATAAAACCTCCTTGGTGAGCTGAGTGAACAAATTTGTCGTTGCAAATCGCCACCAGTTTCGTTATGGAGTCATCTGTCATTTGTCTAACACGTCTCTGGTCAGATGCGAGTAATTTCTCTCGAATTACACCCCTGTAGATCAAGGGGAAGTGGTTTTTAATCTTGGTCGAAGCTAAGGGCACTAAATAAAGAGCTGACATATGAGACAGAAGAAAAAACTCTACCGGTTGTTGCTGGTCCATTACATGAATTTAGTTAGAGAAGAGTGAGATTAACTGGAATATTAAAGGGTGGAGGGGGCTTAAGGATAGTCAGTTTTGCAGAACACCAATGTACTTGGAGTACGAGGTATTTGAAGAACTGGTTCACGAATGAAAAATCTCCATTTTTGAGAAAATTAAACTTTCATGGCAGAAAATCTTCATTCAATCTAAGAAACATTAAATTCAGCGCAAATATTCAAATTGATCCCCATTTGGTACTGACTAATATGATTGTAAACACTTTGTAACAAAAACAAAATGTTTTTTGCACTAATTATCGTTATGACATCTATGTTACATTCTACCGTGAGTAAATTGGTTGCTAATTTTACTGAAACGGTATCAGTCCTCGCCAAGGTCGACCTCGGCTAAACGAAGAAACCATATTAAATGTGTTAGTTGAAGCTGAAGAAAATCCTCACCTTTCTACAAGACAGCTAACCCTAAATCATAACGTGGTCCACTCATTTGTCGCAAAGTTATTCAAGGAAGAGAACTATCATCCTTACCAAGTTCAACTGATTCATGAATTAAACCAAGATGATCCACCCTCATGACTGCTCGCAGGGCAATTGGCAAAACATGGGGATTGAACCCGGGAATCACTAGGTGGATTTACATTGCTATAGTGAGGCCCCCCCACACATATGCTAGTGCTGTGTGGTGGACAAAAATGAACCAGAGCAGGGCCGTCAAAGAGTTGAAGAAAATTCAGAGACTGGCCTTGCTTTGTGTAGGAAATGTGGGGGACAGATGAAACTGCCTCACATGTCATATTCAACTGTCCAGCCCATACACAATGGAGACTTCACTATGGCGGCGACGACATGACCCTGAGTACTTAGTCAAGGCCTAATGCTACTTGCTAGGAAAATGGAACTTAGGTAGGTAATACACCGACAAGGCAGTGGGGATATTACATGAGACCCATGTAATGTCGGTGGTGCAGCACTTAGCGGTTAGTAAACCTGAGCTGCAGAGCATCGACTAAGAGACCCTATGGAACCTAGCAACCCGAGCTGTGGTTTATCGACCATGAAAACCTGTCAGCTGATAGGAGACCGTCTGAGGTGCAATAAGCCTCTGTAGGCTGCAGCACGGGCCACTCGCTCGATCGGTATTGGCTTAACACAAACAAACCCCATCAGGATATTTGGTTGCAACAAGTTGAGTCTCTTCCTCACTTTGGAATAAACTTCATTATCTCGACGCCACATTTCCTGGAAGGTGGATAGGACGTCGAGGACGTATTGAGTGGCCACCACGTTCACCAGACTTGAACCCCTTACATTTATTTTGTGGAGTTATTTAAAAACAATGGGGTATAGGGCAGTAGTTTGGTTCTCAAAAACAAGCCAGAATTGTACGAGGAAAACCCTCTACAAAGTATAAAGGCTGGCCTGTGTGTATATCACTGTGACCCATGAAGCCATTCTCAGAATATCTAGGAAAGGATCAGGTAATGAGAGCATTAAAAACCAGAAAGCCTGGTCCTCTCTTACCAGGTATATTTCATTAGCCAATCTTCCTAGTTTTGAAAGACTGGGACAGGGAATCCACCACCCAAGTTCTTAAAAGAAATGCAATTAAATGGTACACAGACGGTTCAAAACCACTACAGGAGCTGGCGCTGGAGTATATGGGCCAGGCACCAAATGCTCACTATCGCTATCCGAGCATCTTTCAGGCAGAAGTACTTGCAATAGGAAGATACGTGGAAATGAATCTAGAAAGAAACTATCAGAGTTGTGATATAGCAATCCACTCTAATAGTCAAGCTGCTATTAAAGCTCTGAGCTCCCATGTTATCGAGTCCAAGCTAATATGGGAGTGCCGAAGAAAACTCAATGAAGTAGGCAAGAACAAGAGTGTCTCCTTGGTCTGGGTTCCTGGTGACGCCGGAATCATAGGAAATGAGGAGGGCAACACACTTGCCAAGAAAAGAGCACAAACCTCCTTTATTGGCGGTCTGGGTTCCTGGAAATCATAAGAAATGAGGAGCACAAACCCCCTTTATTGGCCCGGAACCTTATTGTGGGGTTGGTAGACACCTACAAAAGTGAATTCCGTACGAAAGAAGAAATTGAGAGAGGTACTTTCTGGAGATCTCTCCCTGGAATGCATCACTCCAAGAAATTCCTCCGGAACTTTGATACTGTCAGATCCAAGAAATACTTGGACTACAGTAAGAACAAGCTGAACCTCCTCACTGGCTTCCTCACAGGGCACTGTGGCCTCAGGAAGCATATGATGAGATTAGGGTTAGCAGAAACTGACGAGTTCAGATTCTGTTGGGAGGAGGATCAAACTCCTGATCACCTGACAACGGAATGCCTCGCCAACTCAAACCAACGCAAGGAATGCTTTGGGCAAGAAATCTGTAGTAGCGAAGACTTAACCTCCTTGAAGCCATCCCAGGTACTGGAGTTCATCAGAACTCTGGAACTGGAAGGCGAGCAGTAGATGGTAATGACATCGACAGCTCTGAGGGGGGGGCACAATAGACCTTAATGTCGCAGTGCAACGTTAGCCCCTACAACAATATACAGCAATATACAATATCTAAAAACAAAGGTTTCTTTTAATAGGGCAAATAATTTAGAAGAGTAACAACAAATTCGAGCTGAAGTGGGGCAGATTACTCTTCGAGCGAAGTGCACCAAGTGTTTACACTCCTATCGGTCAGTGCTGAATGGTTGACGGACCACAATTTGTACATTTGCGCTAAATTTCCTTCGTTTTTTGGGTTCAATAAAGATTTCTACTCATCACCTACTCAAATCAAACCCAATTTGACATATGTATGTTTTGAAATACAAAAGAAAACAAAATTTTATAATTCTGGCCCATTCACGTATTTGATCTGTCCATTCGAGCTTACAACCTACCCTGCAAAGTTAATTCTTTCGAATGTAATCGTGCTTAATCGGTTTATGTTCGAGTATTAAGAATTTAAAAAAAAAAAAATGGGTTCAAGCCCTGTGGACAGGAGCTTTCTGGCGCTCTAGTTCAAACAGACAAATTATATCTCCGAAAGTATTGGTTTCTCAGAGTTGGGAATTATATCAATGTATTCATATGATAGAACTGCATCCTAAAGGAAATTCAATTCAAATAATAGTTTATTTATCAAGATTAAATGAGCAATCATGAGAATGAGAAAAGCACCATGGAAGAAATCAAATTAAATCTGGCCAATTTTGCCCAATAACGAATTTAACCGAGATATTCATCTCCCTAAACTACTCTGAAAATTTCAACTACCTACCTCATTCCGTTCGAGAGTTATATCTATGTCTATGGATGAAAAGCAGTCTCACTACTCTCAGATCTCTTACTTCATGTTCAGTTCCGAAAAGTAAGAATTTTCTGAGAAAAACTAATTTCGGAGCAAACAACTGAGATTATTCTCACTTCGCTCACAATTCTTCGATTGATTAGATAATGTCTCAGGAACATCATTTGACATTATGACAATTCATATTCATACATAGAATAATATCATTCTGTGACAACGTTGAAATACGATTTATTATTGAAATTTTGAAAAATCATATCTCCGAAAGTATAAGCTTGTTAGAGTTGAAAATTATATGAATGGATTCTTATGATAAAACTGCTTATTAAAAAAAATTTGATTTGGAATTTGTTTCGTAAAAAAAAATTTTTTTTTTTGTTACTCCGAAACCAACTGTCCGATTTTGCCCAATAACGAACTTAGCTGAGATATTCATCCCCCAAACCTACTCTGAAAATTTCAACTCTCTAGCTCATTCCGTTCGAGAGTTATCGTGCTTACGGCCGGCCGGACAGAATGAATTCCGACCACGGATTCTTGATCAGTGAGTCGAACCAAATCGTTTAAGACCATTTTCATCGAAATATTCCAAAATTACAGACATTTGGGCAAATTGATAAGCACTCAGTTCCGAGGAACTAGAGCGCCAAAAATTGGACTGAATGATGATATTTTTTTTTACCTATCCCTGTGTATATGACAGAATGGTGGTCTGGAAGTGACTTCAATCATATTTGACATGGAGTTGTCCGCTATCAATACGCTGCTGCAATCTATCCAATATACGAGGGTGATTGAGATGAAACTTATCCAGAGCAGAGGTCCCTTGAAATAGAGAAAAACATCATAATACATCCCTGTCTAACATACAGATTGCTAATTTAAAATTTGATCAAAAGAGTTGTGTTTTCTTCATCAGACCGCGTACTTATCATCCGATGTGTTATATTGAAACTTCGAGAACGTTTATTATACAGGGTGAGTCTTGGAAACTGCATTAATTTTAACCAAAGATTCCTCTCATCAAATGAAACACTTTTTTCATTTAACATTTTTCCAAATTCAGCTCAGGTAAAAAGATACAGGCTGTTAAAATTTTGAAAAAAAATCAGTTTTTATTTTGTAGCTTCGACATCCTTTTTTCGAAAAGAATGAATGTTGGAGTAAAGTTTCCTATAACTATGATACATATTTTCCAAATATTAGTTATTTTCTACTTCTACTGGTTTTCTAGTTATGGACTCGTGGATTCATAAAACTAAACGAAATTAGCATAAAGAAAGCATATAAAGTTTTTCTTGAGTCATTTCAAGAATACTCCATCGTTTTAGAACATTATATTATTCTTCATCATTTCTCCTTAAACGCACCGTTTTCGAGATATTCTTCATTGAATGTTTTAAAATGGAAAACTCCAGAAATTTAACTACTTTTATGGATCCGTCCCTGAGCGTTGGAATCCCGAATCAAGCTATAAACCGCGTTACCATGCCTTATTCTCGTCCGCCAACAATGTCATAGATAATTTATATGCGGGAGTGTATTAGCACATTGTGAAATCTTTAAACGCCTGTAACTTTGTGGCTCTGCTAACTTAATATTAAGTTAGCAGAGCCACACCATATGAAAAAAAAAAAAACTAAGCGCGCGAAAATTCCAGAGAATATAGAACTAAACATTTTACTATTCATAAATACTCAATATAGAATATCTTTAGAAGTACTGTGAGCTTTGTCTCTTTTATTCCGAAATCACCCTCGTAGATACTTGAAATCTGAAGAGATTTGAACTTTGTAATAAACAAAAATTCGTAATGTTCAATCACACTCTCCTCTGAAAATATATACGAATACACTTCAACCTTTGTACAATAATTCTTCATGTATGTATTGCATAAAAAATACAATGAGTTGGCATTTTCAAAATGTAATAGTCTTGTAATTGAAAGCCTTGAATACGAACAACGTATTTCTCTAATCGAATTGAAGCTGTAGGACTTCTAAATATACTGTGTAACGAAAAATTGCAACACATACTAATGACTAAATACTGTCACATTTATGTGTTAGATGCTTGTTGACATAAATAGTGGAGATTCGAGATTCATCTGAGCAAAACAACCGAATTGTCATTGATTTGATTGAACTATTTATCTGTCAATGGGATTCAAGTCAGGTCTGTTAGCCAGCCTGATCATGACCTAAAGTATTGTATATTACAATTTATATTCATATTGTTTATTACAATTTATATTCAGAGTGTTTTGTAAGCTGATTTTTGCGCGCATGTTCTGACGCATTCCCTGACTCACTGATGAAGAATTCGACGTCAAATTTGATTCTGTCGTTTCGGCCGTTGTCTCGATAACTTGAGAACGGAAAAAAATAGCGGCTTGAAATTTTCAGGGTAGGTGGCGTGTCCAAATACGACGGACAAGTTCTTTAATGGGTATAATCGGCCCAACGGTTTCCAAGTAATAATTTTGTCATCAACCAATACAGATCCGATCGAATTGAAAGTAGGTAGCTAGTTGAAGAATACTAATACAAAAACGTTTGTGAAATTTTGTGAGAATCGTATCACTAGAAAATTTAAAATAAATTATTAAAAAATATTATTTATGTCACGATAACCTGAGAACAGTAAGAGATACCGACTTGCAATTTTTAGGGTAGGTTATGCATCAGAATGCAATATTTGAGTTTGTTAATGGGCATATTCGGCTAAACGGTTTTAGAGTTATACCTATCTGAAATTTGGTTGTTATTTCCTCAATAACTCGAAAAAGACGAATCCGATCCAATTCAAACATGGCTATTAGTTGTAGAATGCTGACGCAAGAAAACCTGTGGACTTTCGTGAGGATCGCATCACTAGCAAATTTAAAAAAAAATAATTGAAAATCATTGAAAAAAAATACACAATCACAAATTATTCGCCCCACTTCGCTGAAATTTTGCGAGAGCCTTCAAAACCTAATAATACAGCCATTTTCCAAATTTGAACACGATCAGCTCTATATTATTGGAGATCCGAGCAGCCTTGTGCGAGTTCAGTAGCTGGATGGGTAACCGTTGCCTCGATAACTTTCGAACGAAAAGAGACAGAGACTTGCAATTTTCAGGTTAGCTTGCACATCAGAATGGTAGATTTTAATTCGTTGTTGGGCATAATCAGCCCAACGGTTTCGGAGTTATACCCATGTGAAATATCATTTTCTCGATAACTCAAAAAATACAGACCCGATCGAATTGAAACTTGGTATCTAGTTGTATAATATCGACATAAAGACGAGTCTGAAATTTTGTGACGACCGTACCCTTAGAAAATGTTAAAAAAATCACGAAAAAATATTATGTATCTGACGATAACTTGACAACGCAAAGAAATAGCTTACAATTTTCAGGGTAGGTTGCGCATCCGAATGCGACATTTAAGTTCGTTAATTGGCATAATCGACCAAATGGTTTTGGAGTTATACCCATCAAAAATCTGATTGTAACGTTTCTTTTTAGCCCGGGCAGGGGTTTGTTTACGTTTGGTTGGCGAGTGTCGTTTATGTCGTTTGTGTTGACGTCGAATTTGAGGTTGGATCTCAGTGGTGCCAATCGACGCTAAATAATAATTGTTGTATTCGAAGAGCCGAATGACTGTTGGCAATATTGTTGCATTATGACAGTCGGAAATTTGTGAGGGTCTGCGCCAGTCAGGGACATGAGGTCGTCCATTTTGTCAACATTCGACGGAGGAGCAGTAGGTTAGGCGTATTTTCGGAACTTCGTAAGAATTGGTGATTTCTTCTTAATTGGATATAGTTTCGAAAATCGAATTAGGAGTGAGCGTTACATTGGTTTGATTTGGGAAGATAACAGGTAACTTGCACTCGTCTCGAAAGAGGATATAAAGACCTTTCTGCAAATCTAAGAGTTGAACACGTGAACGATCTTGGCGACTTTGACAGAACATCGCTGTGAGCTTGAAGAATTATTTGGTGGAGGCACGACAAGATTTGGTTTCGAAGCAAACGTGTGCAGGACAACCCCGAACATCAGGGGTTTTTGTGGCAGCCCGAGTTTTATATGGCAGCACGAGTTTTTGGTGCCAGCACGAGTTTTTGTGGCAGCCCGAGTTTTTATGCAAGCACGATTTTTATGCCAGCACGATTTTTTATGTCAGGAAGAGAAGTATTTTTATGTCAGGAAGAGTAGCACTGAGGCATTCGAGTATATACAAGGTGGTCCATAAGTAACGCTGTGAGACAGCCAACGCAGGGTTGCAGATCCCGAGTATATACAAGGTGGTCAGTAAGCAACGCTGTGGGACATTCAATCGAGGGTTGCAGACTACGAGCACAGAGAGAAAGAGGACAGTATTGCGAGACCATCGACGCAGTACTACGTTCAGGAATAAGGATAATCAGCACGCAAGTTATAGGAAACATACCTCGAATCATATCTTATACCTGCTATATATATAACGTGAACTTATTATCATCAATTATATAAATTATTATTGTTGTTGTAAAGCGGAAATTGGGGAAAGATTTGTGGTAGTCATATATGATCATAGATAAGAAACGTGGATGCGCCTGAGCTCAAGCGACGCGTATTTGAATCAAATAATAATATTATCTACGTACAATTTCCGCCACCCTTATTCAGGGTTTCACAGTAGTTTTACTTTATTGAAGCTAAAGACCTGGGTTGTAAGCTACTGGAATAAATTGTTTGTTTTTAGCGTGCATATTCTTTTGGTGAATTTAGGAATTATTACATTACGCTGGGGTATCTGGGAGACTTAAATTTACCTGGCGCCCATTTACTAGGTTCCCTTTTTAGAAACCCACTCCCATCTCCACTGGAGCTAGACCGCGGATCCCTGAGTTCTAGTAGCTCCGAATTCAACCACTGTGACTTGGGAACAGTCGTATGTCGTTATATGATCCAATTAAAACTCGGTGATTACTTGAAGAATGTCGACCCACTCCTGATGGAGTTACTTGAGGCGTAAGTTTCTCTCATTACTCAAGTCTCTCATTAAAATAGTACGAAATTTATTGATATCTTGTGAAAGCTGAGATAACTGTCTATATCGATGGTAAATTCGATTAAGAGTGTCCAATAGAGAATAATAGAACACGCACGCAAAAGTTCCTGACTTCACGCCAGTGCTGGAAACAATGAATTATAGTTATTGTAAAACTATTTTTCGAATTAAATTTCTACAAAAATTAACTGATAATGGTATCATATGTATATGTGAACTTCTTGACTTAAAATTATTTATAATATTATATGTCCTCTAACATTGACATTCAATTATTAGATTGTATACAAAACGATGTTTCACCTCTTAATTCCTAATAATTATATTCATACTGGGTGCCCCAATTGCCATGTTTATATCAGGCAGTATATTCATTATTCCTTCTAAAATCCAATTATCTCCTATTCATCATCCACACATTGGAAGATTTTGCAATTATCATAACAATAAAAATACCAAAACTGAATCGAGGATATATACATACATTGTGGTGTTAAGGGGGTCAAGTTCATCAAAATAAACGCATGTAACCAGTTTCTTCGCCTATAATCTGGCAGTTAAGTAAAAGCTCAATTGATTCCAATTAAATAATGTGGCATTTGGTATAGAAGGTGAAATTATGAAATCATAAGTACAGTTTTTTCGACTTGCTGGTATAGGGTAAACGGGATTGTTTTTTATTCTGTTGGTATTGGTGTCAGTACGTTGTTTTTTTTTTGGGAATATCTTGAATCAGGGGCGTAGCCAGGGGGGGGGGTTTTGGGGGTTCAAACCCCCCCCCGAAATGTTATTTTTGTCTTAAAAAAAAATTTTTTTGCTGCAGAAAGTGACCCCCCCCCGAAATTAATTCCTATTTCAAAACCCCCCCCCGAAATTAAATCCTGGCTACGCCCTTGTCTTGAATGAAAGTGAAATAGATATTCTTGAGTCAAACAAAAGTTCGCCGTATGAGGTAGTCCCCTATTATTTTTTCTGTATAATTCCTGAGGGATACTTACATGCATTCTTGATTCGATTGGAAAGAAAGAATCTGAAACAATGTGTGGAATATTAATTATCAATCCAAAATTACCAAAAACATTCTTCAAAAAAGTAATTTCAGCTATGGTTATTTGTCAGAGATTTGTCTTGTCGAACTTGGGACACCCTCTATATTTATATTCAAAACAATTCATTGGTCAAAAAAAATCAAACAATATGGTATGTTGAATTGGAATAGTATATTCTAAAACAAGTTGCAGAATGGGCTCCTATTAAAACACGAATGCGAACGCATGAGTGTTGGAATTGCCTTCTGCAACGAGTATTAGACGATATTTTCTCTATTTCAGGCAAGTTTTGTACAATACTGTTGAAATTTAATGAAAAATTAGGATTATACATCCTAGTGACTTTTGTATTGTATCTTGGCAGTTGGTGTAACTGTTACGAAAGTTGACAGATCACGGAATTTGATTTGTACGTATAGAGCATGGAGATCAGATTAAACAGTTTCCTAATATCATGAATGATTCAAAATTAGCAAGAAATAAATCTCTAGTACCTTATTTTTTGATGAAAATAAAATCTTTCCTCTCAACAATTATTTCACCTTATCCAGATTATCTTATATTGACAATAATTGACGTGTGATGAAATTTGATAGGATCGAATGTCAGTGCTGACTACCACAAAACGAAAAATATAACTAGAAACAATGCGGGAATGAGTTCATTCCAGCACTGTTTTCAGTGCTGGAATGGACTCATTACGATACTGAAATAGAGAAAGAATATTTTCAGTATCAGGAATAAGTTGAATTCTTAGAAAAGTTCCATGTTCTAAGATTGAATTAAATAATAACCTGCACCATTCATAGAAGATTAATGATTTTAATGATGTCATAGTATGAACACACAGTTTTTCTATCGAGTACCTCACTTAAATCAAACTGTAAATGCGCGACAATATCGAATTACCTGTGAATTCTAGGACTTCACAAATCGATTAAGGAATGATAATTTTAGTTATAGTGTTGATGCAGTAAAATGCTTTCAAACGCTTTACGTCGAATAGATGTACAAAGCTAATTGTTCCCCTGACTAATCCATTAATTGATTTATTGTTATATGAGGAAACCATTCAGCTGATCTTTAACTGTAATGCAATTAGTAATTTGTTCCTGAAGCAACAACGAAAGAGGAAGTTGAGTGAAAACTTTGATTATTCCTGTTGGTAGTAGTTGATGGATATCTATCATCGTTGATCAAGATTGATCCGTTGCTTGAGTTCCTTAGGAAACATTAATTTTATTATTGTAATTATTGTGGCGGAGATTGTTTTTGGAAGTTGCGTAGTTTGATTTCTATTGATGCATGATGAAATGAAATTTTTCATTGTAAATATAAGGTAAAAATGCTGATTTCACATTTACGGATTCTAACATTATTTTTACTGAAAGGTTCTATGTCGAGATACTCATTTTTGCGCGTATGTTCTGGGGAACATTGCGTTATCATTTTGCCCAAATGTCTGTAACTTTCGATATTTTTGACGAAAATGGTCTAAAACGATTAAGTTCGACTCCCCAATGAAGAATTCGAGGTCAAATTTGATTCTGTCCGGCCGGCCGCCCGGCCGTCCGTCACGCCGTTGTCACGATAACTTGAGAACGAAAAGAGCTAGCAACTTGCTAGCATCTCAGGGTGGGTGGCGCATCCCAATTCGAAGGACAAGTTCGTTAATGGGCATAATCGGCCCAGTGGTTTCAGAGTAATAATTTTGTTTTCAACCAATATAAATCCGATCGAATTGAAACTTGGTGAGTAGTTGTAGAATATGAACCTAAGCACGTTTGTGAAATTTTGTGCGAATCGTATGGCTAGAAAATTATTAAAAAATTATTAAAAAATATTTTTGTTGTCACAATAACTTGAGAACGGAAAGAGATAGCGGCTTCAAGTTTTCAGGTTAGGATGTGCACCAGAACGCGACATTTCAGTTTGTCTATGAGCATAATCGACCAAACGGTTTTAGAGTTATAGCCATCTGAAATTTGGTTGTTTTTTGTTCCTCATTAACTCGAAAAATACTAAACCGATTGAATTCAAACATGGTAAATAGTTGTAGAATGCAAACGCGAAAATTCATGCAAAATTACGCGAGAATAGGATTTGTAGAAAATTTTAAAAAAATCATTGAAAATTGGAAAAAAAATTTTATATATCCGTAACTATTCGTTTGAAATTGCTGAAATTTTGCAAGAGCCTTCATAACCTAACTCTTCTGCCAAGTTTCAAGTTTTAATACGATCGGTTAAATATTGTTGGAGTTTCGAGCATTCTTGTGCGAGTTCAGTAGATGGGTGACCGTTGCCTCGATAAGTTTCGAACGAAAGGAGATAGGGACTTAAAATTTTCAGGGCAGGTTGCGTATCCGAATGGGAGAGTTTAGTTCGTTTTTGGGCATAATCGGTTTAACGGTTTCCGAGTTATACCCACCTGAAATATTATTTCCTCGAGAACTCAAAAAATATAGACTCGATCGAAGTCTATGTCCAGAATGGACAATAGAATTCATCATGGTAAATTCGATTAAGAAGAGTCTCCAATACAGGAGAATGGACAATAGAATTCATCATGGTGAATTCGATTAAGAAGAGTGTCCAATACAGGAGAATGGGCAATAGAATTCATCATGGTAAATTCGATTAAGAGTGTCTAATACAGGAGAATGGACAATAGAATTCATCATAGTAAATTCGATTAAGAAGAGTGGTCATTATATAAGAATGGACAATAGAACATACGCGCAAAAGCTCCTGACTTCACGTTAGTGCTTGAACAAATTTTTTGACTCATGTCATAGATAGATATCGCTGAACTTTTGCAAAAGCCTTTAAAACCTTATTATACAAACCAAGTAGTGTAAAACGTTTTCAGATTAACAGATTTTTTGCAAATTAAACTACTCTCAGGTAAATAAAAGTTTTTGAAAACGAATATTGTTTATAATTGCGCAGAAGTAAGTGTGTAAATTAATAAACAGTGAATGAATAATGACTCAATATTAATTTGGTTCTCTTTATGCACAAAGTTATAACTTTTTTGTTAAAAAACCTTACTGTCATTGCTTAAACTCAATATTTTTTTATGTCAGAATCATTAATTTTTTAAGGGTTTTCCCTGTACCTTTGTCCGGCCCTGGATATCAGTTGTGTTCATGTAACACAAAAAAATAGACCTGTTGGCAGAAACATGGAACAAAAATCGAAGCGTAAACCACATCCACAGCTGAATTGTATAAGAAATTCACCGATTCGGTGAAATTACGATATTCTGTGCTGCAATTTGATCTGCTTTGAAGCGTCAAAAAAATCAGATCAATATAGCCCCATCTTATAAATAAATAAAGTGATCAAAGAAAACGGAACGAATCAAGTTGCTGTATCGTTTAAATAATCAATAAACCGCATTTGGTGCTACTCCCATGATATTGGGTAAAAAGATATTGGAACATTATAGCCATTCAATAATTCTTCATGCAACATTGACCTGGATTCATATAAGATGAACTTTGCAGATCTTCTTGAAGGCTATTAACATTCTATTTTTGGAAAATGATTAAATTCAGTGGTTTGATTAATACAGATAATATCGCATGAATTCACAAAAGTGAAAAATGAGAAAAATTCTGAAAAGAAACTCAGACTGTGAAGCAAAGATGGATAGGTTCTGAGATAAGGAATTTTTTTCAATGATTTTTTAAAAATTCTCTAGTGATACGGTCTCCACAAAATTTCACAAAAATTTGCACGTTGGCATTCTACAACTAATCACCATGTTTGAATTGGATTAGATATGTATTTTTTGAGTTATTGAGGAAATATCAAAGAAATTTCAGATGGGTATAACTCCAAAACTGTTAGGTCTATTATGCCTATTTACGAACTTAAATGTCTCATTCGGTTGCATAACCTACCCTGAAAATTGCAAGTCGCTATCTTTTTCCGTTCGTGGTAACGGTCACCCATCTCGATACTGAACTCGAACAACGCTGCTCGGTTTCCAGTATTTGTTCGATAACTCCTACAATAAAAATTCGATTGTTTTCAAATTTGGAAACCCACAAAATCGAGATAAACCGTTTTTTACCCCTAACAACTCACCCCCTTACACTTCCCGACTTAGATCGCCAGTAAATTATTTTTCCTTTAATTTTTGTTATATTCTCTTCCTTTTCCAATGAGTTTCATCTTAGTATTTTTTTTTTTCACTTTTAACATTTTCAAAGGCTGTATTTTACTTTATACAGGTTAATTGTGAATTCTCACATTACAAAGAGAAAACAGATGGAAATATCGTCAATTTCTAGTCCTAGTCTCCATTATCAGTTTAGTACCTTGGAAATTTTCTGCATTTAACTTATACTCTCTATCGAAGTCGTGCTTCCTTTTAAGCAAGTCGTTAGATTGACCATAAGTATATTTTTTTCAGGTGGAGTGAAACTAACAAATCCTCTACAAAGAGATATCTTTGTTACTTTCATCTCATATCAATTGTCCATCATAAATGTCCTCTGTTATATTCAGTAATTTTCTATGGAAAACTATTTGTTTTGAAACAACTAACTTGTCATCTATTTTCACATGTCCCTTACTTAATACGATGTTTTATTCATTCGATTAACCAATTGCGAAATCTCTTATAAGCTTGATGATGAATATTCGGATTTCAGAATCTCTCAGGATTTGATTAAAGAGATCACAGTGCGAGGAACTGATTTATATGGGAGAATACATAAACCTTGAGTATTTAGGTTTGTTTATGTCGCTTTGTAAAGACATTTTTTCAACGTATTTTGTGTAACGTATTAGCATACAAATTACTATATAGTGCTCAACAATTGAATTGGATAATTTTTATTCTCATCAGTTTTAGACCCAAGACTGTTTTTATCAAACTAGTTGGAAAAGTACTTAGACCAGGGTATACAATACAACAAACTATTACTTTCGGAGATATGATTTTCCAAGAAAACTTCAATCATTAATCGTAATATTATGATTTAATAGAATGCTCCATTAATAATTTGCTGATGTAGGTATGTAAATCCAACATATGAGGTGAGTCAAAGCCCTACGTTTTGAATTTATTTTTTATAATGCAGGTCTATCATGAAAAAATGGGTTCAAGCCCTGTGGACAGGAGCTTTCTGGCGCTCTAGTTCAAGCAGACAAATTATATCTCCGAAAGTATTGGTTTCTCAGAGTTGGGAATTATATCAATGTATTTTTATGATAGAACTGCATAATAAAGGAAATTCAATTCAAATAATAGTTTATTTATCAAGATTAAATGAGCAATCTGAGAATGAGGACTGCACCATGGAAGAAATCAAATTAAAATAGCTGAACTGAATTTGACTCTCTCTTATAGAATAGGATGAAATATACGAGTATGAACACAGATCATATAATGAAGCTTAGATAGAATAATTATAGCATTCTGTGAGAACATAGAAGTAGGATTCATTATTAAAATTTAGAAAAATCGTATCGCCGAAAGTATTAGCTTGTTGGAGTTGAAAATGATATCGATGGATTTTAATAGTCATTTAATACTCATACGAGTATGAACACAGATCATATAATGAAGCTTAGATAGAATAATTATAGCATTCTGTGAGAACATAGAAGTAGGATTCATTATTAAAATTTAGAAAAATCGTATCTCCGAAAGTATTAGCTTGTTGGAGTTGAAAATGATATCGATGGATTTTAATAGTCAAACTGCATCTTAAATAACAATTGAATTTGAAATTTGTTGCTTAAAAAAAAATTTTTTTTTCGTTACTCCGAAACCATCTGGCCTATTTTGCCCAATAACAAACTGAACCGAGATATTCATTTCTCTAACCTACTCTGAAAATTTCAACTGCCTAGCTCATTCCGTTCGAGAGTTATTATAGAAAAAAATTTTGAAAATTTTGAAAATTTTTTTTTGACACTTTGCGGTAACCTGGTCAATACAAAACTTCACATGCGTATAAAGGTCATGATTCTACAATTTGATGCTAAATTTCAGATAGATCGAGTGATCGGTTTCGGAAATATTCATAAAAAATGTGTTTTACTAAAATCGGCCATAACTCCGAAACCGCTTGATGGATTTCGACCATTAACGAACTTGTCCGAGATATTTACGCTCCAAAGCCACCTTGCAAATTTCAATCCTCTAACTCCTTTCGTTCGAGAGTTATCGTGCCTACGGCCGGCCGGCCGGACTGGCCGGACAGAAACGATTTCGACCTCGGATTCTTGATCAGTGAGTCGAACCAAATCGTTTGAGACCATTTTCAGCCAAAAATTCGAAAATTACAGACATTTGGGTAAATTGATAAGCACTCAGTTCCGAGGAACTAGAGCGCCAAAAACGGTGAATAACTCAAAAACTACTCAAGATAGGTACGGAGAATGCCATATGAAATAGACGTAGAATTTGGAAATACATTCGAAAATGTAATAATATACAGGATGTTCATCTGAAATAAGCAAGTTGATATCTATTTCCGGTATAAATGGTTGTAATAAATCATTGCAAATATTTTAAAAAAGAAGGCACATTTCCCTTATGTCTTCGTAAAAAACTCAGAAAACACCCTGTAAAGTTGTGTTTGTACTTTGTGATCAATTTATTTGAATTTGTGTCGAATATTTCAATCTCTAAATCAAGTGTTCTACAAATAATGTAAAAATACTAAAAAATTTTAGAAATATTCACTAACAAACAGTAGCATGATAATTTCAAAGGACAGGTACAACATTTTCAATCTAAAAAAAAAACGAAGTAAGACCTCCACCAGATCCACCCCTTTTTCCATCGGAAAATCATTTAAAACCGACACAATCCCAGTCGGAAAACGTGGAAAATAACACCAACAAATCACAACCCACCTTTTCAAAATGAAACCATTTGAATCACAAATTTATCAGATTCACAACACGCGAAAAAAATCTTATCACATCTTCCCAGACGTCCACGTTTCACCGCTATCAACTTCTGCGTTCGATACTCGCAAACGTTGCACAGATGATGGACTGATAACATTGAAACAATTGTTGTGCAGAATATCCCCCCTCGCAGACTCCTCTTCCATGTGCTCTATCTGGAAAATTCAATGCCAGGTGCGTCAGAGGTGCATCGATCTAGTTTTCCGGGATAAGCCAAGTCTGAGTCCCTGTTCCCACGTCGGGAAAAGGGGGTTGGAGTCGTCGGATATATACAGGGTGCGTTCCAAACAAGGCAAACATTGTATGTGCCCCCCCTTTACAATGACGCCTCATAAGTCATGAGTTCTAAGCTTATTTTTCCGAGGATTTCTTAAAAAGCGCTGACGAGAAGTCAGGAGCTTTTGCGCGTATGTTCTATTGTCCAATACGGGAGAATAGAACATACGCGCAAAAGCTCGCGTATTCACGCCAGTGCTTGAACCGATTTTGTTTTTCTTTAATTTTTTAGAAATTTTCTAGGGTTACAGTTCTTACGAAAATTTCAACACGTCTTTATGTCAATATTCTACAATCTAAAACTAGTTACCAAGCTTCAATTCTGTCGAGTCTTTTTTGAGTTATCGAGGAAATATTCCAGGTGGATATAACTCTGAAAGCGTTGGACCCATTATGCCCGTAAATGAAATTAACTCTCTCATTCTCCTTTTGTTCGAAAGTTATCGAGGCAACGGTCACCCATCCGTCTACTGAACTCACACAAGGCTGCTCGAATCTCCAACAATATACAGGGTGAGTCTTTGACCACTGCATTAATTTTAACCAAAGATTCCTCTTATCAAATGAAACACTTTTTTCATTAAACATTTTTCCAAATTCAGCTCAGGTAAAAAGATACAGGCTGTTGAAATTTTGAAAAAAAAAATCAGTTTTTATTTTGTAGCTTTGACATCCTTTTTTCGAATAAAATGAATGTTGGCGTAAAGTTTCCTATAACTATGATACATATTTTCCAAATATTAGTTATTTTCTACTTCTACTGGTTTTCTAGTTATGGACTGGTGGATTCATAAAACTAAACTAAATTAGCATAAAGAAAGCATATAAAGTTTTTCTTGAGTCATTTCAAGAATATTACATCGTTTTAGAACATAATATTTTTCTTCATCATTTCTCCTTAACCGCACCGTTTTCGAGATATTCTTCATTGAATGTTTTTAAATGGAAAACTCCAGAAATTTCACTACTTTTATGGGTCCGTCCCTGAGCGTTGGAATCCCGAATCAAGCTGTAAACCACGTTACCATGCCTTATTCTCGTCCGCCAACAATGTCATAGATAATTTATATGTGGGAGTGTATTAGCACATTGTGAAATCTTTAAACGCTTGTAACTTTTTACCTGAGCCGAATCTGGAAAAATGGTAAATGAAAAAAGTGTTTCATTTGATCAGAGGAATCTTTGGTTAAAATTAATGCAGTGGTCAAAGATTCACCCTGTATATCCGATCGTGTTCAACCTTGGAACTTGGCAGTAGAGTTTGGTTTTGAAGGCTCTCGCTAAATTTCAGCGCTGTCGGAGGAATAGTTACTGATATATAGATTTTTTTTCAATGATTTTTAAAAATTTTCTACTAATACGATCCTCACCAAATTTTGCAAGAATTTTTGCGTTGACTTTATACAACTAATAACCATGGTTGAATTTCGGTTTGGTATTTCTGAGTTAAAAGGAAAGAATAACCAAATTTCAGATAGGTATAGCTCCAAAACTGTTTAGCCGATTATGCCTATCAACAAACTCAAATGTTGCAATCAGATGCACAACCTAACCTGAAAATCTCAAGTCGCTATCTCTTCCGTTCTCAGGTTATCGTGACATAAAAAATATTTTCTAATAATTTTTTCTAAATTTATTAATAATAAAATTATCAATCGGAAAGCATTGGGCCCATTATGCCCATTAACGAACTTGTCCGTCGTATTGGGATGCGCCACCTACACTGAAGTCGCTATCTCATTCCGTTCTCAAGGTATCGTGGCAACGGACGGCCGGCCGGCCGGAAATCGTTTAAGTCCATTTTCATCCAAAAATTCGAATATTACAAGGTAATTGGATAAATTGATGCACTCTGTTCCGAGGAACAAGAGCGCCAAAAAACTGAAAATTCATCCTTTCAAGGGTTATAGCTCAGCTAGGAGTGTACATTTGAAAAAGTGGGACAGCGCTGTGGACAGGAGCTTTGGCGCTCTTGTTCAAACTTTGACAAATCATATCTCCGAAAGTATTGGTTTCTCAGAGTTGGGATTGATATCAATGGATTCTTGTGATAGAACTGCATCATAAGGAAATTCAACTCAAATAATAGTTTATTTATCAAGATTAAATGAGCAATCTGAGAATGATTCAATGCTTTCATGCTTCAAAAATTGTCTTAAAAAAAACAATAGTGCCAAAAATTATTAATCCAAAACCACCACACCGTTTCTATACCTAATAACGAACTTATCCGAGATATTCATTCCTCTAATCTGAAAATTATATTATATCAATTGAAATTTAGTCAATATTCCAGTTTTGTTTTTACTGGAGATATTCTGAACCCAATTTTATTAACTTACAAAGTATATATTTCCATCATCATATGGATTATCCAAGTGCTGTCCATGATAGCTGAGGTTGTTTCATTTTCATTTTGCATTCAATCATAGGTACTTTGTTTTCTTGAACAGGAGGTATTTTATATAAAGAATTTTGAATTGAACTAGAAATAAATATGACATCATACTGAAATATTTCTTATCTGTAGACAGAGAGAATACCTTATATTTCTCTATGAGATGTCAGTCACAGAACACTAATACATGACAATGAAGACAGTGACGACACACAGAATATACCTTACCCAGGGTATATTCTGTGTGATACGTATGAACACGGATCATCAAATTCTTATTTACGATGACAGCATTCTTCGAAATCAATTTAATCGACTTACAATTTAATGCTGAAGTTTTGAAAAATCATATCTCCGAAATTATAAGCTTCTTAGAGTTGAAAATGATATCAATGAACTCTTATGATGAAATTACATCTTGAAAAAAATTGAACTTGAAATATGTAATGCAAAAAATGTCCATGATAGCTGAGAATTTCATTTTCATTTTGCATTCAATAATACTTTGTTTTCTTGAACAGGAGGTATTTTATATAAAGAATTTTGAATTGAACTAGAAATAAATATGACATCATACTGAAATATTTCTTATCTGTAGACAGAGAGAATACCTTATATTTCTCTATGAGATGTCAGTCACAGAACACTAATACATGACAATGAAGACAGTGACGACACACAGAATATACCTTACCCAGGGTATATTCTGTGTGATACGTATGAACACGGATCATCAAATTCTTATTTACGATGACAGCATTCTTCGAAATCAATTTAATCGACTTACAATTTAATGCTGAAGTTTTGAAAAATCATATCTCCGAAATTATAAGCTTCTTAGAGTTGAAAATGATATCAATGAACTCTTATGATGAAATTACATCTTGAAAAAAATTGAACTTGAAATATGTAATGCAAAAAATGTCCATGATAGCTGAGAATTTCATTTTCATTTTGCATTCAATAATACTTTGTTTTCTTGAACAGGAGGTATTTTATATAAAGAATTTTGATTAGAAATAGAAATAAATATGACATCATGCTCAAATATCTCTTATCTGTAGACAGAGACAATACCTTCTATTTCTCTATTAGATGTCAGTCACAGAACACTAATATATGACAATGACGACAGGGACGACACACAGAATATACCTTACCCAGGGTATATTCTGTGTGATACGTATGAACACGGATCATCAAATTCTTATTTACGATGACAGCATTCTTCGAAATCAATTTAATCGACTTACAATTTAATGCTGAAGTTTTGAAAAATCATATCTCCGAAATTATAAGCTTCTTAGAGTTGAAAATGATATCAATGAACTCTTATGATGAAATTACATCTTGAAAAAAATTGAACTTGAAATATGTAATGCAAAAAATGTCCATGATAGCTGAGAATTTCATTTTCATTTTGCATTCAATCATACTTTGTTTTCTTGAACAGGAGGTATTTTATTTAAAGAATTTTGATTAGAAATAGAAATAAATATGACATCATGCTCAAATATCTTTTATCTGTAGACAGAGACAATACCTTCTATTTCTCTATTAGATGTCAGTCACAGAACACTAATATATGACAATGACGACAGGGACGACACACAGAATATACCTTACCCAGGGTATATTCTGTGTGATACGTATGAACACGGATCATCAAATTCTTATTTACGATGACAGCATTCTTCGAAATCAATTTAATCGACTTACAATTTAATGCTGAAGTTTTGAAAAATCATATCTCTGAAATTATAAGCTTCTTAGAGTTGAAAATGATATCAATGAACTCTTATGATGAAATTACATCTTGAAAAAAATTGAACTTGAAATATGTAATGCAAAAAATGTCCATGATAGCTGAGAATTTCATTTTCATTTTGCATTCAATCATACTTTGTTTTCTTGAACAGGAGGTATTTTATTTAAAGAATTTTGATTAGAAATAGAAATAAATATGACATCATGCTCAAATATCTCTTATCTGTAGACAGAGACAATACCTTCTATTTCTCTATTAGATGTCAGTCACAGAACACTAATATATGACAATGACGACAGGGACGACACACAGAATATACCTTACCCAGGGTATATTCTGTGTGATACGTATGAACACGGATCATCAAATTCTTATTTACGATGACAGCATTCTTCGAAATCAATTTAATCGACTTACAATTTAATGCTGAAGTTTTGAAAAATCATATCTCCGAAATTATAAGCTTCTTAGAGTTCAAAATGATATCAATGAACTCTTATGATGAAATTACATCTTGAAAAAAATTGAACTTGAAATATGTAATGCAAAAAATGTCCATGATAGCTGAGAATTTCATTTTCATTTTACATTCAATCATACTTTGTTTTCTTGAACAGGAGGTATTTTATATAAAGAATTTTGATTAGAAATAGAAATAAATATGACATCATGCTCAAATATCTCTTATCTGTAGACAGAGACAATACCTTCTATTTCTCTATTAGATGTCAGTCACAGAACACTAATATATGACAATGACGACAGGGACGACACACAGAATATACCTTACCCAGGGTATATTCTGTGTGATACGTATGAACACGGATCATCAAATTCTTATTTACGATGACAGCATTTTTCGAAATCAATTTAATCGACTTACAATTTAATGCTGAAGTTTTGAAAAATCATATCTCCGAAATTATTAGCTTCTTAGAGTTGAAAATGATATCAATGAACTCTTATGATGAAATTACATCTTGAAAAAAATTGAACTTGAAATATGTAATGCAAAAAATTTTTTTTTTCGTTACTCCGAAACCATCTGGTTGATTTTGCCTGATAACGAACTTAACCGAGATATTTATCTCCCAAACCTACTGTGAAAGTTTCAACTGTCTAACTTATTCCGTTCGAGAGTTATCGTGTTAACGGCCGGACCGGCCGGACAGAATCGAATTTGACCACGGATTATTGATCAGTGAGTCGAACGAAATCGTTCAAGACCATTTTCATCTAAAAATTCGAACATTACAGACATTTGGGCAAATTGATAAGCACTCTGTTCCGATGAACAAGAGCACCAAAAAATGAAAACTGAAAATTCATCCTTTCAAGGGTTATAACTCAGCTAGGAGTGCAAATTTGAAAAAGTGTTATTTAACAAACTAGCTTTATTTTTAGCCAAGAAATCACCTCAAAAAATCTTTCGCAGTTGTTTTTCAACACCCTGTATAAATATATTTGTTACACCATTATTATCATCTAGAATAGACCACATTAGTTAGGTTAGATTGATTGTCTTGGCGGGAGATCCATATTCAAATTTTTTAACATGGATTTTCAACTTTAAGATGAAACCACCCTATTTAAAAGAGAATGTTAGTACAGAGACATCAAGTATTGGGTACCTTCATCATTAGTGCATGTTTTCATGTCCTTTCCACATTAAAATCTACCTCTATTCATCCTTAAATCAAAATTGAAACCAGTGTAGTTCGAAAGATTTCCGTATGTCGTAGATGACTTCTTTTGTGCGTCATTACAAGGCCGATTTAGGGATTATGTTATTATTTTTGACTGATCTCGAGTGAGCTGAGACATACGTCAATCGAATTTGGTGAACACTTTTATATTTATTGATTATTTTGGAAATATACAATTTTGTTATGAAAACTTGATTCTAGATTGTTGAGAAAGGTTCACTGAATATATTTCAACAGAAATAAACCTTAAAATATTAGCCGAAGTATCTAAAAACAGGCTACAAATTCGCGTAAATTTTAGGTCCATAAGAAATGCATGGGGAATTCAGTGCTCGGATCCACGGATGGATCGTAATTCAAATTTCCCGCCTAACCTAACTAATGTTGTCTATAGCTATCATATTTCAGACTCATCATATGTTGCCCTTTATTTGCATATAAAATTTCAGTGAAATGTGGAGAAACGTTTGAGAAATATAGAAGTTTTCTTGATAAACATTTTCTTATCTTCTAGTGCTACGTCTCTCATGGAATTTCGCATGGACCTTGTAATGGTTGCCCTACACCTAAATTTCGATTTATACTCGATATATCACATTATGATGTACCTACTGACATTATGTTATAATAAATACCAGTATTATTACTGTAAATACAAAAGACTTTCGACAATATTACGCAATTGATATTAAGAGAATGATAGATATTGAATTATGGACGACGCAAAGATCGCTGGAAAGGCAAAACAGTTGTTTTCAGTTGTATGTTCACTTGAAAAAAAAATTGATTAAACATATAATTTTCGAAGCAATTATATATAATTACTATGTAATTTTCTATGGTTTATTTCCATGAAAATATTAGCTCATCCAATTCTCAAGCTTCGTACTTTTAATATCATAATTTTCCCTCATACGTGTTTACATGAAGGCCAAAGATATTCCAATTAAACGCAGTAAAATAACAGGTTTTCATCATTTTATATTAAATTCTGAATTTTTCAACTGAAGAACCAACGAATTAAAAAATGTATATTTCCATATCTACGACAAGACGGGTAACAACAATATCAATTCCAGAGGAACTTCGGCCAACACCGGTTTCAATGAAGTGTGGAAATGTTTTTCCAGCTGCGCTTGGTAATCTGGTAAAATGTCATGCACGATGAGCATGGCGTTGTCGTTCAATACTTTCTCGAACTCAGGTGTTAAAATTTTCTTCTTATTCTCGCCAAACAAACTGCTGAGTTTCAGGTGGACACCACCAACTTTCATGATGGGCAGTTTCAAACTGTTCAGACAGAGTTTTCCATTGTCTAGGCCAACTGACATTTCCATCTTGATTTCCACGTTTTCTGGAAACAAGATTTTAAGAAGTAACAGCTTGGAAACATTTGATTACAAATTATTATGCGTTTTATACGGCTTCTGAATTGTAAAGTGTTTTCCAATAAGAGCTGTTACTTTGACATTCAAAGAAAAATGCCGTTTTTCAATATAAATGATCGAATGTTTATTTCATTATAAAGAGTAAGCTATGCCGTTAATAGTGGAAAATAACATCAAGCAAATGACCAGCACGACCACGCTTACAGGACCATATCCTTTTAATGAAATTTTCCATAACCAAATCGCAAAGTGGCTGCCCTATGTCCTCGATGGCCTCACGAATTCCATCTTTGAGGTCTTGAATCGACGCTGGCCTATTGGCGTAGACCTTCTCTTTCGCGTGGCTTCAAAGGAAGAAGTCGCAAGGTGTTAAATCACAAGACCTCGGTGACCAATTGTGATCACCTCTTCGAGAGATAACACGGTCCGGAAACTTTTCCCGCAAAAGATCAATGGTTTCGTTGCTTGTGCGGCACGTAACGCCGTCTTGTTGAAAGTAAACGTTGTCCAGATCAATACCATCCAATTCCGGCCATAAAAAATCATTAATCATTTCTCGATAGCGCTATCCATTCGCCGTAACTGTTGCTCCAGCCTCATTTTCGAAAAAGTAAGGTCCAATGACTCCGCCGGACCATAAACCGCACCAAACAGTCACACGTTGAGAATAGAGAGGCTTTTCAACAATAACTCTTGTTTTCCGAGTCCCAGATGCGACAATTTTGCTTGTTGTCGAAGCCACCGCGGTGGAAATGGGCCTCATCACTCAAGATGATTTTTCGATGGCATTCCAGATCATTTTCATGGATTTCAACGACCCAATCAGCAAAGACACGACGTTGTTGATGATCGGCCGGTTTGAGTTCTTGTGTTAACTGAACTTTATTAGCCTTAAGACCCAAATCTTTATGCAGAATACGGTGTAATGACGTTTGTGGAATGCCTAATTCTAAAGAACGACGAGGAATGGACAAAGCTGGGGTTTCTTCAACACTTTCGGCTACAGCAGCAATATTCTCGGCTGTTCTTGAGCGACGTGCACGGGTTTTATTCCTCACATAACTAACTTGTCCCAACAGCTCGAATTTTTCCACCAATTTCTTTATTGCGGTCCGACAAGGTGCTTCACGACGACCCAAAAATGTTCGAGTTTTACGAACCGTCTCTGCCAAACTTTCACCATTTTTATAGTGAATTTTAATAATTTCAATGCGTTCTTGAAGCCTGTATCGTTCCATTTTTATTAATGGCGTAGTTTCTACTTGTCAAATGTCAAAAAATGACAGCTTCAAAAGTGACATCTACCGAAATAGTGGGCTATTCAAAATAACACCTCTTATTGGAAAACCCTTTACATTCGGACGTCACTTTGCAGGCAACCTGTATATTCGAAATATAGATTGAATATTAACTTACTCAATGTGACGCAGCTATCTCCTTTACCCCAAATGGGTAACACTAGACATCTGCCATTTATGTTGTACTTTTTATTTATTTTCAATTCTTTAGCTTTGATAGTTAACCAGATTTTCCCTGCTACTAAATTTAACCTGGAATTTATATAGAGGATAATATTTTAAAATAGATTTAAAAAAATACAGCATCCAGAAAGTTTGGAAATATATTCAGAAATATACAGCGTGTCTTAGACCCTCAGATCCTTTCCGAAGAACCCCATTGGTCCAAGGCAAAGTAATTCAGCCAGGGAATTCACTAAATAGCGTTGCACACCTTAGGTGTTCAACCCTATGAGAGCGGGGAAAAGCTGTGGTGGAGGGGTGAAGAGAATAGGTATAGGTAGTGACAACGAGGGTATGGGTAGTTGGTTCTGATATGGATATGAAGGGGAGCACACCTCAATTAACCCATGGGCGATCGATATAAACATCCTACATATATGTATAATATAAATACTTTAAAAAAGGACTCACTTCGAATCAGTTACAGTCGCTTTGTTCAGACCTTCAATTTTTATATTTTCAAGTGTCTGTTCTAGTTGGAACACACCTTTTCCATATCCTATTTTCAGTTTTGGAATAACTAATGGGTTTCCAAGGTCTGAAAATGATTATTTGAATTTTATCTTCCTAGATGAAATTATAATATAGACTGATATTTCGATTCAGATAGATGATCATAGCTCCTCGCCCTTTATTGTTAGAAGGATGAAATTTTCAGATAATTTTTTTGTCAAAATCAGAGTGAAGAACGTACTTCATAGCTTCGATAATAGTTCCTGAAAATTTCATCTTTCTAACTTTAATGGGCGAGTAACTATGATCATCTTTCTGATCATCCAAAAAAGAGAATATTTGTCTAAAATCTCAAATAACTCTGGAAATATTCAAAATAACAGTGAAGTCATATGATCGGAGTCCCAATAAAGGTCGATGGGGATTCCAAAAATCTGATAATTTATTGAGTTTACAATGTAACCATATGCAACCATTTTTGGCTGAAATTTTTGGAAATGGAAGCCCCATGGTAGTATGTAATTGGAAACATCACATTTTGAATAGGAAGTAGGTACTTATCAATATTGTTAAATTTACTGTGTTTCCTACATGCTTTAAATTCAAAATTGGGTTAGTGAAAATAAATATTGAAGATAATCTTACGTTCAATTATAAGGGGCACAAGGGAAGAGAATTTTTTCTTGCAGCAAGCCTCATCGCTAGAATTACAAGGATCTCCGAGGCCATCTAAAAACATAGAGGAATTAACCAACAAAATATTCAGTATAGCAAAAAAATTCTTACGAAAACTGAGAACCTTCGGTTTCTTGATAAAAGTCGCAAAAACAGCGACGAAGAAAAATGTTAAAAATACAAAAGTCGACCTCATAATCTGACACTCTGAGTGAACCAACAACAATTTAAAGTCTCAATGAGGTTAGATAAATTTAAACCGTCTTAAATACAATGAAAAGGTGATTTTAGTTTTCCCCATTTTCCACGCGAATCGATAAAAATACAAATGTAGCGATAGAGCACGTGTTTTTTACTATTTAACAATCAATTTAGTTGAGCATGAATATTAAGTTGAAATTATTCGTTATTCCAGCAAATCCAAAATGTTATTTTGGATTTTCTCCAATTGCCTCGTGTACATTTGGAATAATTTGACATTTGGGCGAAATGATAGCACGCTGTTCCCTAGAATATGCGCGCAAAAATGATGTGGAATATGTGATTTTGAATTGATTCACTTTTTTCATATTCCGTGAATAATAAGACCACTATTTATTATTTATTCTGAGTATACACTTATTCAAAATATTCCAATGAGATATTCCACAGATATTCCATTTCATATTTCTAGGATATTCAAAACGATTATTTTGATAATATTTCTTCTGGAATTATCTGAGGATATTCCAAAAATATTCTACATGTTCTGTAGTCCAAGAATATTCTCTACGGAATATTATACGAATATCTGACGAATTCCCATTTGAATATTCTAGAAAAGCTATAATATTCCAAGAAGTATATTTTGAAAAAAGGGGATGTATGGATAATGTTCTCAAATGAGAACGTCAATTATAAGCGACGTCATGGCCCAGGCCAATATTTATAAAATAAGCCTGGAATGTCTAAATACTCTGAGGATACTTCATACTATTCCATTGAGATATTCGGCAGAGATTCCATTCCATATGCCTAGGATATTCAGATAATATTATTTCTGGAATAATCTCAGCATATTCCATACAGTCTATTCTATAATAATATGCAGTGCGCGTCAAAATTATGGAACAAATTCATTTTCTCAGAAGAAAAATATTTGGTAACAAAACCCTGAAACAGTTCAATTTTTGTTTCACTTTTACCAAATTTTTATGCATTTTTGAAGGATTTTTGTTGCACCCTGTGCCATCCCCATTAACCCTCTAAATTTTTTTAACAGGGTAGTGGGTCATGTGGTACTTTTTTGGCAAGGTCTTTGTATCTTCTGTACAGGCATGCAGAAATGTTCAAGAAAACATTTTTCTTTTTTGAAAAATAGTAAGTTCAAAGCGGTTTTCAGTATGTGCACTTTGACATGGCTGATTTACTTTGAGACGATGGTATCTGATGAAATTTGTCACCGAATGAAAGCCGACCATTACAGTTTTGTTCATGCACAACTTTCAATCCCTTTCAACCCCCTCACATTTTAAATTTTTTTTTCTCCTTTAAAGGGTTCGTAGGGGTTGAAAGTTGTGCATGAACAAAACTGTAATGGTCGACTTTCTTTCGGTGACAAATTTCATCAGGTACCATGGTCTCAAAGTAAATGAGCCATGACAAAGTGCACATACTGAAAACCTCTTTGAACTAACTATTTTTTAAAAAAGAAAATTTTTTTCTTGAAAATTTCTGCACGCCTGTGAAGAACATACGAAGATCTTGCCAAAGAAGTACAACATGGCCCACTTTCCCTATTCAAAAAATTCAGAGGGTTGATGGGGATGGCACAGGGTGCAACAAAAATCCTTCAAAAATGCATAAAAATTTGGTAAAAGTGAAACAAAAATTGACTTGTTTCAGGATTTTGTTGCCAAATATTTTTCTTCTGAGGAAATGAATTTGTTCCATAATTTTGAAGGATTATTTCTAGAATATTATCTATGGAATATTATACGAATATTTGAGGAATACCCATATGAATATTCTATTTAGGCTATGATATTCTGAAAAGAATATCTGAGGCAGTTTGGAATGAGGTATTAAAAGAATGATCATATTTATTAGCTGATTTACCTCGCTTTCTACGAATATTTTTCAGATAGACGAAGCATGAATGCAGAATATTCTCTCTTTGCCAGATTTATGGGATTTATGAATTTTGCATCATCTAAACACACAAATGCACAAAGCCATCATTGTAGTTAATTTGAATTAACATTTATAAACTCGACGAAAGTCAGGAACCAAGAAGAAATTTTAAAATATTTGTGGAATGTTCAAATACTCTCAGTTTGCTTCATAATATTCCATTGAGATATTCTACAGACAGACATACCATTCCATATTCCTATATTCAGAGAATATTCCTCCTGGAATAATCTCCGTAGAGTATATTCTAGCAATATTCTACATTTAGGATTATTTCTAGAATATTCTGTATGAAATATTATATTTGAGGAATACCTGGTATGAATATTCTAGGAAAGTTATCTGTGTTAAGGTAATATTTTCCAGATGGACGAAGCATGAACGAAGAATGTTCTCTATTTGTGTAGAACTTGACGAAAACCGCCATATTTATGGAGAGGACAAATTATGGATTTTGCATCATTTAAACCCACCATTGTTTAAATAAATCATTGGGTTGGATTTGAATTTGTATCCAAAAACTAGAAAAATGTCAGGGACCAAGCACCTAACCCAGTCTGACCAGTTTTCGAGGCTGAAATTACCACTTTGAGGAAGACGTTTTGACGTCACAAAGTAAAAATACTCCAATCCATAAAATCAGTAAAATTCATTTATAACTTAATGGTTAATGTTTAAATAAAATTTTATACTGTAATAACGATACGCTGACATCGGAAACGGGTTATTTTTTATAACAATTTTTTTTGTACGGCTTTTATACTGATTATTCTGGTTTTAATTGTTAATAAGGTTATTATATGTGTTGGAGATAAAGTTGTGTTATTGTATATCAATCATTCCAATTACTGGAAACTGAAAAACTTTATAAAAATAGGTTGTGCGGCACCTTGCTTCATTTAACGTGTGTAGTTTGTTGTGAAACATCGATATGAAGCTGATATCAGGAGCTGTTCTGGTCGTTTCCTTACTTCAAGGGATATTTTCTGAGGAACTACGTAAGATCACTTCATTTCTTCTTTGCTAATTTTTGAGAATGTATGATTTCTTTTATGTAATTTTTTTAGTCTCCAAATTTTTTATTATTATTTAATTTTTTCTTCAATTACTTCATTTTTATTTTTTTACGACCGTGGTTTCCAATTATAACTATCATTTCGCTTATAATGAAACGTTATAACTTTATGGATGATTTTTTTGAAAAAAAAGTCCTTGTTTTTATTGAATTTAAGTCAACTATTTACAATGCCAATTGGATCTTCCATAGAACCTTTGAGTATTCATATTATATTAATGAGTATTATTTTAATTAATTCAAATCTAATATTTAATAACAATAAAATAATTATATTATATTAATACTCAATGATAAATCTATTGAAATTGCAAACAAAGATTAATTTGAAAATATAAAAAATTTTGAAAATATAAAAAAAAAATTCTACAATTACTTTCGAACGGAATGAGCTAGGCAGCTGAAATTTCCAGAGTAGGTTAGGGAGATGAATATCTCGGTTGAGTTCGTTATTGGGCAAAATAGGCCAAAGGGTTTCGGAGTAACGAAAAAAAAAAGGTTTTTTTAAGTAACAAATTTCAAATTGAAATTTTTATGTAAGATGCAGTTTCACCATAAAAATCCATTGATATAATTTTCATCTCCAACAAGCTAATACTTTCGGAGATATGATTTTTCTAAATTTCAATAATGAATCGTACTTCTATGTTTTCACAGAATGCTATAATTATTCTATCTAAGCTTTATTATATGATCTGTGTTCATACTCGTACATGTCATCCTGTTCTATAAGAGAGAGTCAAATTCATTTCAGCTATTTTAATTTGATTTCTTCCATGGTGCAGTTCTCATTCTCAGATTGCTCATTTAATCTTGATAAATAAACTATTATTTGAATTGAATTTCCTTTATGATGCAGTTCTATCATAAGAATACATTTGATATAATTCCCAACTTTGAGAAACCAATACTTTCGGAGATATAATTTGTCTGTTTGAACTAGAGCGCCAGAAAGCTCCTGTCCACAGGGCTTGAACCCATTTTTTAATATTGAGTCTCTGTCATCTAGCTTCAGATTTCAAGAAATGTAGTATAAAAGACACAGCATGTCTGAAGGAAGCTGTCCAGGACGCCATTGGAAAACTAGCTAACGGTAAGTGTTTTTCTTATATTTATTATACTTTATTATATTTATTTTATGTGATAAGGGAATAAAGATAAAAACAGTCACATTTCTCTTCATTAGACATATCTTGAAAGATAGACTCCGTAGGGCAGAAAGAAAGGGCTATTAGCTTTTTTGAATATTTTCGCGCGCATGTTCTAGGTAACAGCGTGGTATCATTTAGCCCAAATGTGCGTAATTTTCGAATTAGGTTCGACAATGATGAATAATTCAGGGTCGAATTCGATTCTGCCCGGCCGTTGCCACGATAACTTTCGAACGGAAACAGATAGCGACTCGCAATTTTCAGGGTGGGTTGCGCATCCGAATGCGACAGTTAGGTTCGTTAAAGGATATAATCGGCCAAACGGTTTCGGAGTTATACCCATCTCGAATTTTGTTGTTATTTCCTCAATAACTCAAAATCTACAAATCCGATCCAATTAAAACTTGGTAACTACTTGTAGGATACCGAAGCGCTCATTTTCACGAAATTTCGTGAATATCGTATCCAGAAAAAAAATTTTTTTTTTCCTTATACATTTTTTATTTCAGAGACTATGCAAAGAATTCGCTGAAATTTCGCACATACCTTCGAGCTACCATTTTACAATCGTGCACTGAATTTCAACTCGATTCAGCATTTTTTTTTTATATTTTTATTCCTAACATCTAATCAGATTATAGAGTATATGTCGTTGAACAAAAATAAGAATTTTTCATTTCGTTTAGGAATCAAAAGCCTTGGAGTCCCATTACTTGATCCTCTGCACTTGACAAAAGTATCATTTTCATCTGGAAACATCGTACAATTGGTCCAAAACTATGAGAAACTTGATATTATTGGCATGTCCACTGCTAAAGTGACCGATTTCAGGTATGTACAAATTTCAACGTCATATAAGATAACTGTTGAGGTGGTACTGATTTGGAATTTTGAAATTTCCCATTTAAATATAATTCTCCACATTTTCACGATGATATTTCAACAAACACAACAATGATGAAACAACGTATTAGCAGCTTAAACTTAATGAGGAATAATACAACATAAACAGTGTGTCCCAGAAGTCGACGTCAAGCCGGAATCAGGTGATATTACAAGTCACGATAGTTATCAGAAAAATATTAACAAAAACTTGGGTGATTTCAAAATTATGGGCATTTAAAGAAAATCTACAAAATCTATACTTCGTGATGGTTATTCAATTCCCATTTCTACAAATCTTAATTTTTTGCCAATTTTATTTTTGTTATGTCATCCTGAATAATGCGTCTGTATATTATTGTACAAACCTCCAATACTATTGCCCCTGTTCGGAGAAAAATGTTACTTTTTGCTCCACTAAATATTCAAAGCTAGTTTTTCGTGCCTGTACTGAAAATAAAAGTACTACGCTAGTTCGGCAAGTAAATGTAAAAGTAGGCGCAGCGGAAATAGTGCGCGGGGCAGCCATCTTGCTGGAACCACATATCTCTACGTATGCTTAGTAGCACATCTTCCAATAAATTCGGTAAAAAAATTTTCAAGAATTATATTTGGTAGCTCAAAAATCGAATTATTTTTCCATTCATACTTCTGGTCCACATGTTCATTTTAAACCGATGCTGTGATATATCTTCCCTCATTAAATGTGGATTTTCTACATGCCATTCGTGTAGGTTGCGTAGATCCATGTAACCGTCATTACTGAATGTCGACTCATCGGACCATAAAACATTATCCAAGAATCGTGGATCCTCCCGGTGTCTTCGAATCATCATTTGACAAAATGCAACTCTTGGGAGGTAATCTCGGGGTTGTAGAGTTTGTACCCTCTGAATGTGTTTTTTTTTCAATATTTTACGTGCAGCACTTTTAGATACCGTGGGCTTTTTGGCGCTCTAGTTCCTCGGAACTGAGTGCTTATCAATTTGCCCAAATGTCTGTAATTTTCGAATATTTCGATGAAAATGGTCTTAAACGATTTGGTTCGACTCACTGATCAAGAATCCGTGGTCGAAATTCATTCTGTCCGGCCGGTCCAGCCGGCCGGTCCGGCCGGCCGTAGGCACGATAACTCTCGAACGGAATGAGCTAGAGAGTTGAAATTTTCAGAGTAGGTTTGGGGAATAAATATCTCGGCTAAGTTCGTTATTGGGCAAAATCGGACAGATGGTTTCGGAGTAACAAAAAAAAATTTTTTTTTTCACGAAACAAATTCCAAATTAAATTTTTTTTAATAAGAGGTTTTATCATAAGAATCCATTCATATCATTTTTAACTCTAACAAGCTAATACTTTCGGAGATATGATTTTTCAAAATTTCAATAATAAATCGTATTTCAACGTTGTCACAGAATGATATTATTCTATGTATGAATATGAATTGTCATAATGTCAAATGATGTTCCTGACAGATTATCTAATCAATCGAAGAATTGTGAGCGAAGTGAGAAAAATCTCAGTTGTTTGCTCCGAAATTAGTTTTTCTCAGAAAATTCTTACATTTCGGAACTGAACATGAAGTAAGAGATCTGAGAGTAGTGAGACTGCTTTTCATCCATAGACATAGATATAACTCTCGAACGGAATGAGGTAGGTAGTTGAAATTTTCAGAGTAGTTTAGGGAGATGAATATCTCGGTTAAGTTCGTTATTGGGCAAAATTGGCCAGATTTAATTTGATTTCTTCCATGGTGCTTTTCTCATTCTCATGATTGCTCATTTAATCTTGATAAATAAACTATTATTTAAATTGAATTTCCTTTATGATGCAGTTCTATCATATGAATACATTGATATAATTCCCAACTCTGAGAAACCAATACTTTCGGAGATATAATTTGTCTGTTTGAACAAGAGCGCCAGAAAGCTCCTGTCCACAGGGCTTGAACCCATTTTTTTTTAACTCTCTTCATCCGTTTCAAATAAAGAACTCAAAGAGCACTAGAATCATTTAGAGTTGGTACTAAAAATTGTTTCATAAATGGGTTTCTCTGCAGAAAAATTCTCAGACGAGAAAGTTGCAAAATAAGTAGCAAGTGTTATAGCATTTTGGAATCCTCATTAAATGCGCCAACTTTAAGATTTATTATTATTATGTCTTTATTTCCACATCTCAAATTAACATTACAAAAGAAAGAGAACAGATTTACACGTCAAATGCGGAAATCCCAAGGGGAAGTTCACCAATTGGTGCTCTGCCACTTAACCCTTGCTGTGGTACATTTTTTTTTTCAGTACAGACAGTTGAAATTTGACGAAGTATTAGCTCTGAATATTTAGTGGGGCAAAAAGTAACATTTTGCTTCAAACAGGGTCAAAAGTCATGAATTTTTGGGCAATAATATACAGACACATTATTCAGAATCACATGGTAAAAATGAAAATTTCAAAAAATTATGTTTTGTAGAAATGCGAATTGAAAAACCATCACAAGGTGTAGAGTTCTCGCTTCCGCCTTGACGTCGAGTTCTGGGTCACCCTGTATAATACAAAATATACAGTATATAAACTGTCGTCATTACTTTTGGGGTGGGAATGGAATAGACCAAGACTGGTAACACATCGTTTTCAAGAGGTGTCTTCTGGGAAAATAGCATATACCAATACCTATACTAAAACTAGGATTTTTTTTTGCCAAGCTGATGTTACCCTATGATACTTGCTTCTAATCCGCCTAACTGTTTGATTGTATCGATCTTTAGTCGACGAAAATTCATCTTAATCGGATTCAAGAAAAAAAAATAAAGAAATCGTCCCTATTAACAAGAAATCAGGGGTAAATAGATTAACCTGTGGTAGCATAACCATATGCATACGTTTGCTAAACATGTAGTGCTTTCGAAACTATTAGAATTCACTAGCTATTGTATTATTCACGAACGCTATTTAATCACAGAGTAGATATCACTGTATTGCACTAATTCACGAAAACAATTTCACCTAATATATTATAATTCAATCGCCAATATTAAACAACCAACAAAACTCATTATTGTTCAATTGCAATAATGTTCCGGGCTTGTATATGAAGATGACTATGATTCCAATAACTATACTCAAAGTTGCCCTCTTTTCATGAAATACTCAGTATCTATTCCCATGATATCAATATAATAACTTTTCCAATTTGATGGAATTCAAGAATAGACTATTTATTTTCAGTTTTGACTTGGACAAAGGAAAAATGAAAATGGAATTGTCTGCCCCGAAGATAGACCTAAAGGGTGCCTATACGGTCAAGGGCAAAATTTTGGTCCTCGATGTTTATGGCACAGGAGACTGTCTTGTAGAACTGGGTGAGACACAACAATATTCCATTAATGTTCGATTGCAAGAACCTTTATTGAATTTAGTTTTCACCTGAAGATTGCTTGAAAAATATCCGAACAGTGAACGTTAAATTCAAAAGAGTGGCTTTTGTACAAGCCATTCTCAGAATATCTAGGAAAGGAACAGATAGTTTTAAAAACCACACTGAGAAAAGTGGTGTTAGTAAACTGTTCTCCTGATCTTATTTCATTAGTGTTCAGTAAAATTAATGCTCTGCTAAATGAGCTTGTTCACTAATATCAACAGAAAGTCGTTTCTTGAAAGGTGTCATTGAGGATCAGTATAAAGATTTTTTCATTTAATAAACTTTTACTGATATTCAATATACAGGGTGAGTCTTTGACCACTGCATTAATTTTAACCAACGATTCCTCTCATCAAATGAAACACTTTTTTCATTTAACATTTTTCCAAATTCAGCTCAGGTAAAAAGATACAGGCTGTTGAAATAATGAAAAAAAAAAGTTTTTATTTTGTAGCTTTGACATCCTGTTTCGAATAAAATGAATGTTGGGGTAAAGTTTCCTATAACTATGATACATATTTTCCAAATATTAGTTATTTTCTACTTCTACTGGTTTTCTAGTTATGGACTCGTGGATTCATAAAACTAAACGAAATTAGCATATAGAAAGCATATAAAGTTTTTTTTGAGTCATTTCAAGAATATTCCATCGTTTTAGAACATTATATTATTCTTCATCATTTCTACTTAAACGCATCGTTTTCGAGATATTCTTCATTGAATGTTTTAAAATGGAAAACTCCAGAAATTTCACTACTTTTATGGATCCGTCCCTGAGCGTTGGAATCCCGAATCAAGCTGTAAACCACTTTACCATGCCTTATTCTCGTCCGCTAACAATGTCATAGATAATTTATATGCGGGAGTGTATTGGCACATTGGGAAATCTTTAAACGCTTGTAACTTTTTACCTGAGCCGAATCTGGAAAAATGGTAAATGAAAAAAGTGTTTCATTTGATGAGAGGAATCTTTGGTTAAAATTAATGTAGTGGTCAGAGACTCACCCTGTATATTCAATATATTTCAATATTCCTCTGTTGACGTTACTGGAAATATTTTACATGTCTAAACTGGTTGGAAGATTCAGTTATGCTATTTTCTTGTATGGAAATCAAGAATCAGGTGTTGAAATTTTATTGAAAAATAATGGTTCGAGTAGTCCGTTACTTTGTGATAGTTCATTTGAAAAAAGAATAAAAGTACCTGAATAACCGGGCAGGAAAACTTCTAAAAGAACAGACGTACCTATGGTTCATTCGTTCATAACCATCGTGTCAGTAATTAAAAATACTATGATCATTTGTAATTAATCAATGTCTAACAATCATAAGTGGATATTTATTTTATCAGTACTAATCAATTCATTGAAAATTGGTTCAATCACTGACGTGAAGTCAGAAGCTTTTGCGCGTATGTTCTATTGTCCATTCTTCTGTATTGGACACCCTTAATCGAATTTACCATGGTAAATTATCTTGTCCATTCTCCTGTATTGGATACATAATTCGAATTTACCATGGTAAATTCGAAGAGTCTTGGAAGTGTTAGAAGGGATTTTCGTAAACTTGAGTTGAGACTGCACATTTAAAGATCAATCCTACCAAGTAATACTGCCGTAAGTGATTTGTGGTTTCACCACCATCTCTTACAGTGGAGCTGTTTTGGAGCCAGCCTCCACATGTCCAGAAGTCCACTTGCAAATATACTACCCTCGTATTTTAACATGAATTAATTCAATGTTATTTTTTTCAGATAATCTCAAAGCGAAGGTTGACATAGATCTTCAAAAATATGAAAAAAATGGCGACACTTACATCAAAGTGACGAAGTTTGCATTAGATCTCGAGCCAGAGCACGTTCATTATAAATTTGACAATCTCTTCGATGGTAATAAGGCTCTTGGAGATAATATTAATAGTGTGTTGAATGACAACTGGAAAGAGATATATTATGAATTGAGGGATGGATATACCAAGGCAATTGATAGTAGTTTGATGAATTTCGCGAACAAATTGTTCGAGAAAGTACCTCTCAAAAATGTATTTTCTTCTTGAGTGCCAGTTGAACTCATTTGAAAATTGTCAAGTTTATAGTTTCTCAAGACTTTTGATACTGAAATATAGAATTATGTTGTTATGTGTTTTTTTTTTGCATTGCGGACGAAACAGGATATCTGGGTCTCATCCTAGATAGTAAGTTCAACTGGAATTTGCACCTGGAAAGGGCAATTCATCGGGCATTGCACTCTCTCTAAGCCTGCCAGAGGAGTTGTGTAAAGGGGTAGTTCCGAAACTGTCCACTGACTCTATGTGACACGGTGGTGACACCACAAATCACTAACCTTTCACTCCACCCCCTCTGCAGCTATGAGACACCAACTAGACCTCACCCCTCTAAGGGTGACCTTGTAGAGGTACTTTGTAGGGGCTAATGTTGCACTGCGGCCTCAAGGTCTATTGTGCCCCTCCATCAGAGCTCAACTGCAGCTAGTTTTCCAGTTTCAGAGTTCTGATGAACTCCAGTATCTGGCTTCGAGAAGGCTTCGTCTTCGCTACTGCAGATTCATTGTCCAAAGCATTCCTTGCGTTGGTTTGAGATGGCGAGGCATTTCGTAATCAGGTGATCAGGAGTTCCATACTCTCCCCTGTGAGATGAATCTTTGGTTAAAATTAATGCACAACTTACAGACTCACCCTGTATATACAGACATTTGAAAAATATTTTTCAAAAAAGAAAATTTTTTTCTTGAAAATGTCTGCACGCCTGTAAAGAAGATATGAGACCTTGCCAAAAAAGTACCACATGACCCACTTTCCCTATTCAAAAAATTTAGAGGGTTGATGGGGATGGCACAGGGTGCAACAAAAATCCTTCAAAGATGCATAAAAATTTGGTAAAAGTGAAACAAAAATTGACCTGTTTCAGGATTTGTTGCCAAATATTTTTCTTCTGAGAAAATGAATTTGTTCCATAATTTTGAAGGATTATTTCTAGAATATCATCTATGGAATATTATACAAATATTTGAGGAATACCCATTTGAATATTCTATTTAGGTTATGATATTCTGAAAAGAATATCTGAGGCTGTTTGGAATGAGGTATTAAAAGAATGATTATATTTATTAGCTGATTTACCTCGCTTTCTACGAATATTTTTCAGATAGACGAAGCATGAATGCAGAATATTCTCTATTTGCCAGATTTATGGAATTTATGAATTTTGCATCATCTAAACAAACAAATGCACAAAGCCATCATTGTAGTTAATTTGAATTTTCATTTATAAACTCGACGAAAGTCAGGAACCAAGAAGAAATTTTAAAATATGTGTGGAATGTTCAAATACTCTCAGTTTGCTTCATAATATTCCATTGAGATATTCTACAGACAGACATACCATTCCATATTACTATATTCAGAGAATATTCCTCCTGGAATAATCTCCGTAGAGTATATTCTAGCAATATTCTACATTTAGGATTATTTCTAGAATATTCTGTATGAAATATTATATTTGAGGAATACCTGGTATGAATATTCTAGGAAAGTTATCTGTGTTAAGGTAATATTTTCCAGATGGACGAAGCATGAACGAGGAATGTTCTCTATTTGTGTAGAACTTGACGAAAACCACCATATTTATGGAGAGGACAAATTATGGATTTTGCATCATTTAAACCCACCATTGTTTAAATAAATCATTGGGTTGGATTTGAATTTGTATCCAAAAACTCGAAAAATGTCAGGGACCAAGCACCTGACCCAGTCCCCACTTTGAGGAAGACGTTTTGACGTCACAAAGTAAAAATACTCCAATCCATATAATTCAACCAATATTAGGAGAAAATCAGTGAAATTCATTTATAACTGAATGGACCAGTGCGTTGGAATAAAATTTCATACTGTATTAACGATACGCTGACATTGAAAACGGGTTATTTTTTAGAACAATTTTTTTTGTACGGCTTTTTTACTGATTATTCTGGTTTTAATTGTTAATAAGGTTATTATATGTGTTGGAGATATCACGATTAAGTTGTGTTTTTGTATTCCAATCCTTCCAATTATTGGAAACTGAAAAACTTTATTAAAATAGGTTGTGCGACACCTTGCTTCATTTAACGTGCATAGTTTGTTGTGAAACATCGATATGAAACTGATATCAGCTGTTCTGGTCGTTTCCTTACTTCAAGGGATATTTTCTGAGGAACTACGTAAGATCATTTCATTCCTTCTTTGCTAATTTTTGAAAATATATGATTTCCTTTATATAATTTTTTTCGTCTCTAAATTTTTCATTATTATTTCATTTTTTCTTCAATTACTTCATTTTCATTTTTTTTACGACCATGGTTTCTAATTATAACTATAATTTCGCTAATAATGAAACGTTATAACTTAATGGATGATTTTTTTGAAAAAAATGTCCTTGTTTGTATTGAATTTAAGTCGACTATCTACAATGCCAATTGGATCTTCCATAGGACCTTTGAGTATTCATATTATATTAATAAGTATTATTTTAATTAATTCATATCTAATATTTAATAATAATAAAATAAGTATATTATATTAATACTCAATGATAAAACTAATGAAATTGCAAACAAAGATTAATTTGTTTCTCTTCATTTATTTCCTCTTCTTTTTATTATATTACTTCACCTTTTTGTTCCAATTTATCCATTATAAGAGCTGAAAATGATGACTTATTCGTGATAAGGAAGTAATGGTGAAAAAATGTTCTTAAACCAATATTTTTCGTTGCTTGACTTCAAATATACAGTGTTGAGAAGCCAAATGGAATAAATTCATTATCTTGGTTACTGTAGATATTTATGGAAAATCCCTAAACACGTCAAATTCAAATTTTTAATTGTCATTCTTCTTTGTACCCTACCTTTGAGAGACAGGTAAAACCCCCAATTTTTCAAACAGGAATTATGGGCTTCTGATACATCGTTTGATAGATCACTGTCATGTTCATTACAAAACTCAAAATAGAGCAAAATAAAATCATTTGTTTACCGAAATTTATTATAATATTCCCTCGAATATCATTAAATGGTTTCTTTCTGGGTTTTCTCTCCCAAAATCTGAAAAATATCTATAAAATACAAAATTTATTATTTTGTAATTTGCTTCTGCGTAAGAAACACAAGATATTTGTCAGAAGCAATCAATCGGTGGATAGGAGGGCGAGGAACGATCGAATGGCCAGCGCGATCTCCTGAACTCAACCCATTAGAATTTTTTTATGGGGATACGTGAAGAGCATTGTGTATAAAACTAAACCTCTTAATTAGAATAACGCTTGCGATTAGGTTGATCACTCCTGAGATGTTGAATAATGTTGGAAGGGATTCTTATTTGAGTTTAGGATAATACCAAGACGTTTGCAGTGAACACTTTAAACAGCTACTTCATAAACATTCATAATTTTTTTGCTACATTTTGTATTACATTTTAGTTTTTGATATTGTACCAAATTTCGCTAATCACTTGATTTTATTTTTTATATAATTCGATTTTTGTAATAAACATGAAAGTGATAACATTCCTGTTAGAGAACGACGAGACCTTTTAAACGATGTTTCACAAGCCCTTACTACCTTTTTGAATAATTGTTGTACCAGTCTTTCGCAGGGGGTTGAAGTTAGGATTCGCATTTTACGAAGAAGAATGACAATTTGAAATTTGATTTACGTGTTTCGGGATTTTTAATATAATAATATCTAAATGTATAATATTTTCTGGCCCATTATTTTGTGATAATATACCTCAACTGACAAAAAATATAATTCGGGTAAATCTGGAATTGAAGCCACGATCTATGTATGAAGAAACATTTTTTAATATTGAGTCTCTGTCATCTAGCTTCAGATTTCAAGAAATGTAGTATAAAAGACACATCATGTCTGAAGGAAGCTGTCCAGGATGCCATTGGGAAACTAGCTAACGGTAAGTGGTTTTCTTATATTTATTATACTTTATTATATATTCTTTTAACAATTTTCAACTGCAACAGATTTTGGTGATAAGGGAATAAAGATAAAAACAGTCACATTTCTCCTCATTAGACATATCTTGAAAGATAGACTCCGTCGGGAAGAAAGAAAGGGCTATTAGCTTTTTTGAATATTTTTGAGCGCATGTTCGTGCGTAATTTTCGAATTAGGTTCGACAATGATGAATAATTCAGGGTCGAATTCGATTCTGTCCGGCCGTTGCGACGATAACTTTCGAACGGAAACAGATAGCGACTCGCAATTTTCAGGGTGGGTTGCGCATCCGAATGCGACAGTTAGGTTCGTTAATGGATATAATCGGCCGAACGGTTTCGGAGTTATACCCATCTTGAATTTTGTTGTTATTTCCTCAATCACTCAAAATCTACAAAACCGATCCAATTAAAACTCGGTAACTAGTTCTAGAATACCGAAGCGCTCATTTTCACGAAATTTCGTGAATATAGTATCTAGGAAAAAAAATTGTTTTTCTTTAAAATTTTTTTATTTCAGAAACTATCCACTCGAAAATACGAATATTTCATAAATATTTCATCTTGTTTAGGAATCAAAAGCCTTGGAGTCCCATCAGTTGATCCTCTGCACTTGACAAAACTATCATTTTCATCTGGAAACATCGTACAATTGGTCCAAAACTATGAGACACTTGATATTATTGGCATGTCCAATGCGAAACTGACCGATTTGAGGTATGTATAAATTTCAACGTCATATAAGATAACTTTTGAGGTGGTACTGATTTGGCCAAGGAATTCACACGAGACGAGAGTATGCGATAATATAATATTTAAAAAAAAAAATAGTCTCTGTCTCGTCTCGTTATCAGTTGTCTCGTCTCGTCTCGCTTAATTCTGAATAGCGATGACCAAGAATTCAAACATGATCACGCTTTCATCACATCATTTTTCAATGATGTACGTGTTTTTGTCATGATCATACCTGCTGTGGAAAATAATCTTCCAACAGGTACGGATGTAGCCATTAATAAATCATAGGCCATCTTGGAAAGTATAGGAACTTTTTCATGCACTTTCCATCACTCTAAAATACAATTTTGATTCCAATTTGCTCTTTCTAACAGCAAATCAAAGATAATAGTGAATGTTCTTCAAACTCAGCTTTCCAATGTTTCGAAGGGTTTGTTGATGTTTTAAAGAGGCTATCGATGTCGATACATTTTTTAACAGAATTGGACAAATTGGTGTCGTTTTCAATTAATACCTTCCCAGTGGGTAGATCACACTTTTCGAAACATTGAATAGCTTCATTTTTCATTTCTTTACCAGTTTTATTATATGTACTTCCACAGATGTATGCAATAATTGTACACATCTACACTACAAGACGCACAATAAAAACAATAAATTCCTCCAGATGTTCAGATAGAGACGAAATTTTAAGTATTGGGATTTAGGGGCAATATAAGTTGTCCGTTAAATATTGAATTCATAATAGGATCAGTTTTTATGGTTGTGAATTCTATTTTTTCTTGAAAAATAATCTCAATTATAGCAAGGTCTTGAAAAAATCGTGTATTTCTAGAGCGATCGATGTACAATAAAGACAAAATATATTAGTGATCATAGTAGAAACACTTCAATTGATTCTTGTGTATCCAAGCCTTTAATTAAGGCCGTTACTGTAATATTTCTGGTTGAATTAAAGAGAAAGCTAATAATTCTACTATGTGTGAGCGATGCAGATAAGGACGCCAGATAAAAGTTGCTCTTTTACTGTTTCCAGGTAGTCTGAATCTTTTTTTTCTGTTTTATGTTTATAATTGTATTTTCTGATTCAGAAAACTTTTTTAATAAACATTACAATAACATAAATATTAAAAAAATGTTCAAACTGTTTCCCTGCAGCTGCAATACACGTTCGACATCGTCTTAAGAAAGATCGGAGTATCAGACTGGCGAATCCTCTTTTATTGACATTATTATTAGTCAATTCATAAGAGCCAAGGGTGATACCCTGATACCTATAGGGGCTCAAAAAATATACATTTTAAATATAAAAAGCTTAAAATGAAGTCACATTGTGATTAACAGTATTGATGAGAAAAAAATAATTATTATTATTGTTCAATTGACATCTTGTTCCGGGCTTATATATGAAGATGGCTATTTTCATGAAATACTCAGTATCTATTCCCCTGATATCAATATAATAACTTTTCCAATTTGATGGAATTCAAGAGTAGACTATTTTTTTTCAGTTTCGACATGGACAAAGGAAAAATGAAAATGGAAATGACAAACCCGAAGATAGACATAAAGGGTGCCTATACGGTCAAGGGAAAGATTTTGGTTCTCGATGTTTATGGTACAGGGGACTGTCTTTTACAACTGGGTGAGAAACAAAAATATTCCATTAATTACTTAGTTTCCACCTGAAGATTGCTTGAATAATATCTGAACAGTGATTCGATAGAGAGGCTTTTGCAAACCGGTCATGAAGCCATTCTCAGAATATCTAGGCAAGGTATAGATAGTATTAAAAACCAGAAAGCCTGGCTCTCTCTTACAAGGTACATTCCATCAGCCAATCTTCCTAGTGACGAAATTATTAAGGAAGTAAGAAACGAAAAGAACTTCACTACGATGTTAGGTAGGATGAAAGCCTGGGACAGGGAATCCACCACCCAAGATCTTAAAAAGAATCCATTAAATGGTACACAGACGGATCAAAAACTAATATAGGAGCTGGCGCTGGAGTATATGGGCCAGGCACCAAATGCTCACTATCGCTAGGCTCCTATCCGAGCGTCTTTCAGGCAGACATACTCGCAATTGAAAGATGCATGGAAATGAACCTAGAAATAATATATCAGAGGTGTGATATAGCAATCTATTCTGACAGTCAAGCTGCTATTAAAGCTCTTGAGTTCCCATGTTATCAAGTATAAGTTATGGGAGTGCCCAAGAAAACTTAATGAAGTAGGCAAGAAAAACAGGGTCTCCTTGGTCTGGGTATCTGGTCACTCGGGAATTAAAAGAAATGAGTAGGCCAACACACTTGCCAGGAAAGGAGCACGAAGTCCTTTTAAAGGCTCGGAACCCTACTATGGGGTAGGTAGATACGCCTACAAAAGAGAATTTCGCATGAAAGAGGTATACTCTAGAGATCTCTCCCAGGAATGTATTACTCCAAAAAATTCCTCCGGAACTTCGACATTAGGAGATCCAAGAAGTATATGGACCTCACTAAAAACACGCTGCACCTCCGCACTGGTTTCCTCACAGGGCACTGCTGTCTCAGGAAGCATATGATGAGATTAGGGCTAGCAGAAACTGACGAGTGCAGATTCTGTAGGAAAGAGAATGAAACTCCTTATCACCTGATAACGGAATGCCTCGCCATCTCAAACCAACGTAAGGAATGCTTTGTGCAAGAAATATGCAGGAGCGAAGACGTAGCCTTCTTGAAGCAATTTCAGATACTGGAGTTCATCAGAACCCTGGAACTGGAAGGCGAGCTATAGATGGTGATGACATCGACAGATCTGATGGGGGGGCACAATAGAATTTAAGGTCGCAGTGCAACGATACCCCCTACAACAATATACAAACTGGCCATCATTTTCACATACGAAAATTGCAATTGTCTGGTATGGAATCAATAAAGTAGGTCTGCACACGTATGGGAGAGGACGACAAAGTGCCACAACTTTCGCCCAAGATCGTTTAATAGTATAGACTACAACAAGAAACAGAACGTTCACAGCTTCTTCAGGAAATCTATTGGAATGGTTATTTCTTCTCAAACACTAAGAGGAAGAGCGCATACACGTAATTTACGAGCAAGAATACGTGCTACTCAACGGCAAGGCAGAGTCCATTCAGATATCGATGGGCGATATAGCATAATCATTGGAATATTCAAGATTTGAGCTACCGACGAAGCAAGACTTCGTTTATGCATAAAGGGAATCGATATCCTGCGAACTTCATATAGTGCCAAACACACTTTTTGGTGGAGAAACGTTTTGTGTCTGGGGAGGTAGATGATTCAATGGTTTGTCTGACCTACTTGTCACATGATTTCACATACTTTTGTTATCTCTGAATTTAAAAGTATATAGGTTATGAATATATTCAGTAACTACCTATTGAATTCGGAGGAAATACCGAAATAGTAATATTTTGTATTGAATAAACATCTTGGGAGGTGTTATAAGGGATTTTTGCAAGCTTGAGTTGATATTGCACTTTTGAAGATCAATCCTACCAAGTAATACTGCCGTAAGTGATTTGTGGTTTCACAAATATCTCTTACAGTGGAGCTGTTTTGGAGTCAGTCTCCACGTGTCCAGAAGTCCACTTGCAAATATACTACCCTCGCATTTTAATATGAATTAATTCAATGTTATTTTTTTCAGAAAATATCAAAGCAAAGGTTGACATAGATGTTCAAAAATATGAAAAAAATGGCGACACTTACATCAAAGTGACGAAGTTTGTGACGGATCTCGATCCAGGGCAAGTTCATTATCAATTTGACAATCTCTTCGATGGTAATAAGGCTCTTGGAGATAATATTAATAGTGTGTTGAATGACAACTGGAAAGAGATATTTTATGAATTGAGGGATGGATATACCAAGGCAATTAGTAGCAGTCTGATGAATTTGGCGAACAAATTGTTCGAGAAAGTACCGCTCAAAAATGTATTTACTTCTTGAGTGCCAGTTGAACTCATTTGAAAACTGTCAAGTTCATAGTTTCTCAGGACTTTTAATACTGAAATATAGAATGATGTTGTTATGTGTGTTTTTTTTTGCATTGCGGACGAAACAGGATATCCGGGAGTCATCCTAGATAGTAAGCTCAACTGGAATTTGCACCTGGAAAGGGCTATTCATTCACAGGGCTTTGCACTCTCTCTAAGCCTGCCAGTGGAGTTGTGTAAAAAGGTAGTTCCGAAACTGCTTCACTGGCTGTCTGTGACGTGGCGGTGACACCACAAATCACTAACATTTCACTCCACCCTCCTGCAGCTATGAGACACCTACTAGACATCACCCCTCTTCAGTTAGTGATCAGGAGCGTGGCAAAAATGGCGACATACATATGTCTCCGTATGGCTCAATATCAGCTTGAGAACAGGTTCATGCCCAGTTATCTGCAGTCTGACCTATCTACATTCAAAACATACACCAAAGCCCTACCTTACCGCCTCCGTGAGTACCCAACGGGTAGGTGCAGATGTCAATGGTTACGAAAAGCTAATGGATAAGTCTATGTAGATTTGCGATTGTCTTTCAAGTGGAAATTTTCGCAATTGATCACTACATGAAGCTCATACTTGAAAAGGAATGAATCCCTTAGGATAGCCAAGCCAGCTTAAAGGCTACAACTACACGTCCCTGCTTACAGGACACTCTTTTGTATATTGTTGTAGGGGGTAATATTACACTGCGATCTTGAGGTCTATTGTGCCTCTCCACCAGAGCTGTTGATGTCATCACCATCTAAATAAAGCTCGCATTCCAGTTCCAGAGTTCTAATGAACTCCAGTATCTTGAGTCTTTAAGGATGCTACGTCTTCGCTCCTGCAGATTGCTTTCCCAAAGCATTCCTTGCGTTGGTTTGAGATGTCGAGGCATTTCGTAATCAGGTGATCAGGAGTTTCATCCTCTTCCCTACAGAATCTGAACTCGTCAGTTTCTGCTAACCCTAATCTCATCATATGCTTCCTAAGATAGCAGTGCACTGTGAGGAAACCAATGAGGAGATGCAGCGTGTTTTTACTGAGATCCATGTATTTCTTGGATCTGACAGTGTCAAAGTTCTGGAGGAACATTTTGGAGTGATACATTCCTCGGAGAGATCTCCAGAGAATACCTCTTTCAGCTCCTTCTTTCATCCGAAATTAATGTAGGTGTATCTAGATACCCCACAGTAGGGTTCCGGGCCAATAAAAGGGGTTCGTGTTCCTTGGCAAGCGTGTTGGCCTCCTCATTTCTTTTAATTCTCGAGTGATCAGGAACCCAGACCAAGGAGACCTTGTTGTTCTTGCCTACTTCATTAAGTTTCATTCGGCACTCCCATATTAGCTTAGAGTCGATAACATGGGAGCTCAGAGCTTTAATAGTAATTTGACTGTCAGAATGGATTGCTATATCACACCTCTGATAGTTTCTCTCTAGGTTCATTTCCATGCATCTTTCAATTGCAAGTATTTCTGCCTGAAAGACGCTCGGATAGGAGCCTAGCGATAGTGTGCATTTGGTACATGCTCCATATAATCCAGCGACAGCTCCTATATTGGTTTTTGAACCATCTGTGTACCATTTAACTTGGGGGTGGATTCCCTGTCCCAGTCTTTCATCCTACCTAGCGTCGTAGCTTTTCGATGCTTACTTTCCCCTAATAGAGCGCTGCAAAGTGCAGCTCATAGGGGGATAACAGATGGTCACAGTGGAAGACTCTATAGATCCAGATCGAACGACAATAATGATAAAACAATATCAAGAGTTCGGCTTCTCGCCACCAGATGTCGCGGGAAACCACCGCAACTACAGTGACTTTATTAAACTCTATTAAATGTTTATAGAGTCACTGTACCGCAACGAGAAATGAATTATATAAAACAGTTTAGAAGGTTGCTGTTGTGAAGCCTATAGATAAGAAAGGATATATTAACGAATATAAGAACTATAGGCCCATAAATATTATTTTCATTCTCATGATTTTTGAGCAGAGTTGTTCAATACTTCATAGAGAATAATTTATTTTCCAGAAATCAAAATACAATACAGACAGCTGGATTTCAGTTTCTCTTGAATATAGTTGATGCTTTTGAGAATGAAAACTTGGCATTTGGATTGTCATTGTACCTCACTAAGGCCTTTGGTAGCTAGTGTTAGCATTTTGAGAAAGAACACAGTTAGTTGAAATATACTTATACTAATGAAGGTTCAATAGGATCTAAACTACCCGAATTTTAATTGGGAATTCCGCAGGGAACTATTGCTGGTCCTGTTTTCTTTATTATATACATAAATTACTTCCTTGGGGATTCACAGAGTAACACAAATAAGGTGAGAACAATCAATTATGTAGATGACTCAAATCTTCTCATAGTCAAGTCATTATCAGGGCAGCTGGCTGGAATTATATCCCAGAAAGCTGAGTTATGATTGAATAAAATAAACTCATACTGAATAAACCTAATACAGGTACGTTTTATTTCATCCTACAAATTCTGGAATATAATCCAAAGAGTATTCTATTACAAAATGAAAATTGCACATTATGAAGTAAGTCCATATTCCTAGGCCTCCATGTAGATGAAGAAATAAACTGGAATTCGACTGAGATTTGGATAACTTTTGGTTCTGGAAGTGTTCACAATGTTTGTTATATTGCGATGCATGATGACATACTCTAGGACAGTAAAGTAAACACAGTGTGTTGAATACGGTTGTTCCATTTGTTCATGCAGTAAGCAGCTATGGTGATGTCCTTATTTTTGGTCCAAGAAGATTTCAGAAATCGGTACAGCATTAAAAACAATAGCCAATTTAGACTCTAATATTTGGTTGAAAGCATCGTAATATAAGGGTCCCAATTCGTCGTATATTTCTTTCCAGTTTTCGTTGAGTACTTTGTTGATGTTGTCTCCTAGCTGTTGATTTCCATCGAATAAATTGTCGAACTGGAAAAAGACGCTACTAGGTGTTTGGATGAGGTTGGCTTTCTTTCCTTTCACGTATCTCTGGTTATTTCTGGTGACGATGTCGAAGTCATAGGTCATCGTGGTGTTTCCAGCACCTGAGAATTTAGACTTTATTTTATTGTATGGTAAATGGCGGATTTAGATAATACTTTTATAAAATTTCGTGATGATCCCATGACTGGAAAATTTAAAAAAAAATCTGTATCTCAGAAGCTATACTAGACTTAAAATTTTCAGGGTATGTTGCGCGTCCAAATACGAAGGACAAGTTCGTCAATGGGCATAATAGGACAAGGGTTTCCGAGTGATAATTTTAACATTAACCAATACAATTCCGATCGAATTGAAACTTGGTAGTTAGTTGTAGAATACTGACCCAAAGACGATTATGAAATTTTGTGAGAATCGTAGCACCAGAAAATTAAAAAAAAATTATTAAAAAATATTATTTATTTCACGATAACCTGAGAACGGAAAGAGATAGTGACTTGCAACTTTTAGGGTAGGTTGAACACCTGAATGCGACAATTGAGTTTGTTCATAGGCAGAATCGGCTGAACGTTTTTGGAGTTATACCCAACTGAAGTTTGGTTTTTATTTCCTCAATAACTCGAAAAATACTGAATCGATCCAATTCAAACATGGTTATTGGTTGTAGAATGTCAACGCAAATATTCTTGCAAAATTTCGTCAGGATGGTATTTCTAGGAAATTTTCAAAAAATCATTGAAAATCGTTGAAAAATATTCTTTATATGTGAAACTATTCGGCCGACATCGCTGAAATTGTGCGAGAGCCTTCACAACCTAACTGTATTACAAAGTTCCAAGTTTTAACATGATTGGATTTATTTTGTTGGAGATCCGAGCAGCCTTGTGTGGGTTCAGTAGCTGGATGGGTGACCGTTGCCTCGATAACTTCCCAACGAAAAGAGATAGGGACTTGAAATTTTCAGGGTAGGTTGCGCATCTCAATAGGACGGACAAGTTCGTTAATGGGCATAATCGGCCCAGTGGTTTCTGAGTAATAATTTTGTTTTCAACCAATATAAATCCGATCGAATTGAAACTTGGTGAGTAGTTGTAGAATATGAACCTAAGCACGTTCGTGAAATTTTGTGCGAATCGTATGGCTAGAAAATTATTAAAAAATTATTAAAAAATATTTTTGTTGTCATGATAACTTGAGAACAGAAAGAAATAGCGGCTTGAAGTTTTCAGGTTAGGATGTGCATCAGAACGCGACATTTCAGTTCGTTTATGAGCATAATCAGCCAAACGGTTTTAGAGTTATAGCCATCTGAGATTTGGTTGTTTTTTGTTCCTCATTAACTCGAAAAATACTGAATTGATTGAATTCAAACATGGTGATTAGTTGTAGAATGCCAACGAAAAATTCTTGCAAAATTTCGTGAGGATAGTATTCGTAGAAAATTTTTAAAAAATCATTGAAAATTGAAAAAAAAAATTCTATATATCAGTAACTATTCGTTTGAAATTGCTGAAATTTTGCAAGAGCCTTCATAACCTAGCTCTATTGCTAAGTTTCAAGTTTTAACACGATCGGTTAAATATTGCTGGAGATTCGAGCATTCTTGTGTGAGTTCAGTAGATGGGTGACCGTTGCCTCGATAACTTTCGAACGAAAGGAGATAGGGACTTGCAATTTTCATGGTAGGTTGCGTATCCAAAAGGGAGAGTTGAGTTCCTTTTTGGGCATAATCGGTTAAACGGTTTCCGAGTTATACCCACCTGGAATATTATTTCCATGTTAACTCAAACAATAAATATTCGATCGAATTGAAGCTTAGTAATTAATAGTAGAAAATCATCATAAAGGCGTGTTTAAAATTTTGTAAGAACCGTACCCCTAGAAAATTTGAAAAAAATGACGAAAAAAAAAATTTAGGAACCGTACCCCTAGAAAATTTCAAAATAATCACGAATTTTTTTACGTTGAATATTCAAATACCTGTTTTAACATAAAATGGACCTTTTCCTTTCACGGGCACAAGAAGGACCTTCCCATCTATTTCGTAGGTACCATTCATGCTGATCTCCTCAAATGTACCAGTAATTGTTATCCTCCCTTTCTCCAAGTCAAAGCTAAAAATAAAATGAAAATGAGAAAAATATTTGGAGTCCTTGTGAAAGAAAAAAGACATCAAATCCTTACTCTACATTATCAATCTTGTGGCTGCACACCCCTATCAAAGCTAAGTTCTTGTAGTTCTGCGCTAGTTGAATCACCCCATTCCCGGAAGGGATGGTGAACTCAGGCACCACCAGAGGATCCAGGGAGTCCAACTTGTATTCAGGCACACCTGAAATGAATGAAATATGAGCATATTCACAAGAAGACATGCAAGTTGTGTTCATGACTCAAAGCGTTAGAAATTACAATTTCTTCATCGACTTTCAACTTGGACGATGTTTCCATCCATCACTGCACACCTGAATCAAAACTACATTCAGGATTAAGTCCATAGAAAGAATATTGCAAAATTTATAGTCATTTCAATTTTCATGTATTCATGAATACTCATTTCCATTAATGAATATTCATGTATTCATGAATATTAATTGCTATTCATGAATAAATATACATGTATTCATGAATATTCTTGACTGGTGATGAGTAGCTAGTTGAAAAATATCATGAATGACTTATTGGAATATTGTAATATTCATTAGTCATTTTAATTTTCATGTATTAATGAATAATCATTCTAATTCATGAATATTCATTACTATTAATGAATATTCATGTATTCATGAATATTCATGGCTATTCATAAATAAATATTCACGTATTCAAAACTGGTGATCATTAGTTGAATAATCAATCATTTATGATTTTTATGAAGTTAAGAATAAATGTTTGAATGATCATTTAACTGAATATTCAGGAATAATTAAAACTAGTGTTTGTGAATTACAATGTTTGACACAGCCAGAGCTTCGAAATTCAGAGCAAACTGATTTTTTCAAAGCTTTATATAGGTAACTGATATTTACATCTACAGTGTGGAAAAGCGATTTTCCAAATGAACATATAATTTTGAGAACATGTCCATTTTGGGAAAATTTAGAAAAATCAAATTCACTTACCATTTGCGATATTGCTGAGTGCACCTTGAGTGGCTTCTGTCAGACATGCGTTGTCTTTATTGTTACATAGTTTGGCCCATGAAGCTGAAAATTCAAAATTTTTAGCGAATAACTAGACATAGAAAATGGTGAAAATTTTGTTGGAATAGTTCGTAATATTAAAAGATTTTTCGTATGTCGTGAAACACCTTCTCGGGCAAATATTGTGAAATTGACGAGAAAATTCGAGTGATTGGTACAAGTTAGTGATGTGAAGAATGGAACTCGTGCTCGCCGCAAAAACAACAGCAGGGATAGCTTCTGTAGCTAACAGTGTGGGGGTAAACCCAGGGTTTAGGGTAGGAGGGATCATTTAGCCTTATTATCATTATCTCATAAACAACGCATTGGTTTATAACAATTTTTTAAACAATAGGAGATAATAAATATTAAAAATCATTTTTAAGTAGTTTCTGATCATAAGAAAACGGATCAATAGTAATATTATAAGTTGAAGCTTTATAATTTTTCACTTGAATAAATTATTCATAACAAAACGAAAACTGATAATTTTTAAAATTTTCCAATAGGAATCTATTCTGGGACCTTTGAAAAATAGCTCCATGACAGGATAACATTCTCAGATTAATAGTTTAACAATGATCGAACTTGCAATGCTAATGTTCATGCTACAAAAAATTGTTAATTAACTAATGGATAACTAATTGAAAAATCGCGATAAACATTTTTGGACAACGGATTATTGTTCACTGATCTATACTGCCGACGTCTGAATTTTTTCAACTTTTTATTTGCATATTTAATAAGTTTAAATAATATTTATTAATCAATTATACGAAGGGGGTGAGGCTTGCGCTTGCCGGAGTACCTGTTTTCGGGCTTATTTTCAACTCGCTAGGAAAATTATAAATATCGGTCATATAGTTCCGGTGGTTGGGACTTTTTTTAGGAAATTTCCTCTTCTATCGAATCTTTTTTTCAAATTTGAATTATCTCAAATAGTTTTTGAGATATTGGCGAAAGAGTAAACCTCCTTCTTTTATTTTTATTTAATTGCTTATAACTATTGCAATTATTGCGAGCGGCCTCAGAATTTTCTCAAAAAAGCACTTGTTGGCTAGATTATTGAGGACACTGGAAAAAACAGTATTTTTTATCGTCTAATGAAAGAAATCACACCATTAGTAGTACTCACGCAATTTTTTAGCATAGGTACCAACTGATATCAAACAAAACAAGAAGATCAATTTCGACATCATACACTCAATTTTCAACGAACCACCTTCAGCCTGAGCTACGCGATTATTATAATCGATTTATAATATTATGTCTAAATCACCTTCGACTTGAAGAGGAAGATCTTGAAATGGTTGATTTTGGATGGTGGGGAAGAGGTTATACCTGTTTCTGCGCCTATATAAAAAATTTCATTTATTTAGTTTCCGTTAATTCGACCTTTTTATGGGTTTTTTCTCAAATCTCTAAACAATCAAAGATGATATCTCCTTGTTAAGATTTCAACCTGTAAATATCAGGTATCAACATCATGATTACCAACCTTTGGATTTTCGTATTGATATTAATGCAGAAATTAGATTTTGATTTTAATAGCTTCAACATGTGAACCCTACTTTCAACCCCCGTCGAAAGACAGGTACAACCCATAATTAATTTTTCAAGTTTGGGCATGTGATACATCGTTTGAAAAGTCTCGTTATTCTCTATTCAGAAATGTTATCACTTTTATGTTTACTCCAAAACTCAAAATAGAAAATAATAAAATCATGTAATCACCGAAATTCATTATAAATTTCCCTCGAATATTCCCAAATCTTACTACAATAATACTAAACATATTTGCCTGCAAGATGTGATAGAAAAAAAAAATTTAAGAACCGCACCCCTAGAAAATTTCAAAAAAATCACGAAAAAAAAATTGGTTCAAGCACTGACGTGAAGTCAGAAGCTTTTGCGCGTATGTTCTATTGTCCATTATTCTGTATTGGACACCCTTAATCGAATTTACCATGGTAAATTATGTTGTCCATTCTCCAGTGCTTGAACCAATTTTTTATTTCGTGATTTTTTTGAAATTTTCTAGGGATGCGGTTATTAAAATTTTTTTTTTCGTCATTTTTTTCGAATTTTCTAGGGGTACGGTTCTTACAACATTTTAAACACGTCTTTATGATGATTTTCTACTACTAGTTACCAAGCTTCAATTCGATCGAATATTTATTTTTTGAGTTATCAAGGAAATAATATTCCAGGTGGGTATAACTCGAAAACTGTTTGACCGATTATGCCCAAAAACGAACTCAACTCTCCCTTTCGGATATGCAACCTACCCTGAAAATTGCAAGTCCTATCTCCTTTCGTTCGAAAGTTATCGAGGCAACGGTCACCCATCTACTGAACTCACACAAGAATGCTCGAATCTCCAACAATATTCAACCGATCGTGTTAAAACTTGAAACTTGGCAGTAGAGTTAGGTTATGAATTTCAAACGAATAGTTACTGATATATAGAATTTTTTTTTCAATTTTCAATGATTTTTTAAAATTTTTTTACAAATACTATCCTCACGAAATTTTGCAAGAATTTTCGCGTTGGCATTCTACAACTAATTACCATGTTTGAATTCAATCGGTTTAGTATTTTTCGACTTAATGAGGGATAAAAAACAATCAAATTTCAGATGGCTATAACTCTAAAACCGTTTGGCCGATTATGCTCATAAACAAACTGAAATGTTGCGTTCTGGTGCATATCCTAACCTGAAAACTTCAAGCCGCTTTCTCTTTCCGTTCTCAAGTTATCGTGACAACAAAAATATTTTTTAATAATTTTTTTAAAATTTTCTAGCCATACGATTCGCACAAAATTTCACAAACGTGCTTAGGTTCATATTTTACAACTACTCACCAAGTTTCAATTTGATCGGATTCATATTGGTTGAAAACAAAATTATTACTCGGAAACCACTGGGCCGATTATGCCCATTAACGAACTCGTCCGTCGTATTGGGATGCACCACCCACCCTGAATATTTCAAGTCGCTAGCTCTTTTTGTTCTCAAATTATCGTGGCAACGGCCGGACGGCCGGCCGGACAGAATCAAATTTCTCCAATTCTTCATTGGGGAGTCGAACTAAATCGTTTGAGACCATTTTCGTCAAAAAATTCTAAAGTTACAGACATTTGGGCAAAACTATAACGCGATGTTCCCCACAACATACGCGCAAAAAATGAAAGAAAACCATAACATTTTGTTTTTCAGATGGTACCATGAAAACTACGTAAAACAATTCTGTGGCAATGTTAGCTTTTTTAGAAACGTCGCAAATTGTTTTGTGCTGATAAGTTTCGTTTATGAATTGTCTAGTTTGTGTTTGAATAGGAATTCAATAGGAATTCCAGGAATTCAATATGATTTCCTCGGAATTCAATAGGAATAGCGGTTTACCGGGGAACCGGGGGAATAAGCGTGCCAAAAAAACTACGGGACAGTATTGATATCCACGAAACTAAAGTTTGGTATGCTTGATGGAAAAGCAGAATTATCATACCATATTAAATCTTAACCTATGAGAACCTCAATTAAGGGGTAATATTTACTATTGCATTAATTTAACATCAAATATAGTATCATATAAATATTCAGGAACAAGCACATCCTTGATTTTGTGTTTCCTAATTAAATCTTGACGAAAATGTATTGTTCGAGATCTTTTATTTTCAATACAAGGTATAATGAATATGTTAATATAAATATATTGAAACTCATAACAATCATAATGATATAAGAATACCAAGAGAGGTGGTACATTGAATTTTATTGATATCTAATGTAAGAATCTCTTAGATTCAACTTTGCACAAAGTGCCTGAATTTATATATAGAGTTAGGAGTAATCCAGACTTTCGAAAAAAACTTATAAGATTAGATCAATTTTAGTATGATTCAAATATGTCTGCCCAAATCTGTAATTCTCGATTTTTGCGCGCATGTTCTGGGGAACATTGCGTTATCATTTTGCCCAAATGTTCGTTAATGGGCATAATCGACTCAACGGTTTCCAAGTAATGATTTTGTTTTCAACCAATACAGATCCGATCGAGTTGAAACTTGGCGAGTAGTTGTGGAATACAGACTTAAAGACGTATGTGCAATTTTGTGAGAATCGTATCACTAGAAAATTTGAATAATTCAAAAAATTATTAAAAAATATTATTCATCTCACGATAATTTGAGAATGGAAAGGGATAGCGACTTGAAATTTTCAGGGTTGGTTGAGCATCCGAATACAACATTTGAATTCGTTAATATGCATAATCGGCCAAGCAGTTCTGGAGTTATACCTATCTGAAATTTAGTTTTTATTCCCTACTCAAAAAATATGGAACCAGTCCAATTCAAACATGGTGATTAGTTGTAGAATACCGGCACGTAAATTTTTACAAAATTTTGTGAGGATCGTATCACTAGAAAATTTAAAAAAATATAATGAAATTTTGCAGAAGGCTTCAAAACCTAACTTTACAGCAAAGCTCTAAATTTGAACACGATCGGATCTATATTGTTGAAGTTTTGAGCAGCCTTATTTAAGTTCGGTAGCTGGATGGGTGACCGTTGCCACGATAACTCTCAAACGGAAAGAGATACCGACTTGAAAATTTCAGGGTAGGTTGCGCCTCCGAATACGATGGTTAAGTCTGTAATGGGCATAATTAAAAATGATCTCTGATTCTGTCATAGGGTCGTATTCAAAAGGATTAAGCTGATGATTACCCTTCGAGAACAAAACGTCGAATTATAAAAATGTTGACTTCATAAGATAGATCAGGTGAAGTGGTAATGTAAATCAGCAATATATTTTAATATTCATCTTCAAATGAAGCCAGGAAAGTAGTAATTAATCATAAAGGTAGCAACATTCAAGGATATGGGATACCCATAAAAAATGGTCTTACATGTATTTCCCAACGAATTTATATTCCTTTTTTCCTTCGAAACATTGTTGATATATATGCTCCTTTTGCTCCTCTTCGCACTCATTTCAAATCGAACTTCTTTTGGTACGAAATGTTTTTTCAGTGTTTAGTTCCTTTTATTTATTTTTCATTGCTTCAGAATCTTGCAAGTTCTGATAAATTGCGTGAGTAAAGTGTTTATAATAATAATTACCCCCATTAACTTTTCTTTATTTAACATGATTTTAATATGAAATCTGTTAATTATTAAAGTTTTTTTCTGTGATTACCTAACTATGTGAATATTGGAGGTTGGACTTAAAAAAATGCACTGATGTGATAAATATATTCCATTGATTCGTAACAAATAGTAAACTACTACAATGTATGATTTTAGAGATTTAATACATCAAGAAATCAGAAATTCAATTTGAACGTCACTTTACACTTTAAAAATTCCTACAATATCTGTAAGAAAATATATTAAGCACAATACATACTTTTTTGAAGGATTTTCTGCTCTCAGATGAAACCATAAACAAAATAAAAAATTAAATGGGATTTACACTTATTTATTTAGTACTGTGATGCGTTTCATCGACATAGTGACTTCTTCAGATTACAACATATTAAATTATTAACAATTAATGATATCTTCATCCTTTTTTACGACTTATTCAAAACTAGTTACACAATCTCACACTATTAGTACTTTGTAAACAATTGAAATAATTCCTTCATTCTCTATTTAAATAGATTGAATACCGGTGAAAATTAAGATCAAACTGTACATTAAACAAATTAGGTACCAGTATATTTTTCTCTATATATTTCTACCATTTCTCAATAATTTAGTTGCGTATCTTTATTCAAATTGTATAGAATTTTGAGATCCGAGTTAAACTTATGTTCTTCTGCTAATAAATGATTCGAAAAATTTGAAATAATTTTGTTGTGTTGGTATAGCTGTGATGGTGTTCGTTAACTCTTATACCAAAAGGTTTACCTGTTTTTCCTTTACATATGCTCTTTGATTTATTATTCTTAGTGAATTTGTTAGACTATTGTTTGCCTGGAATTAGATATTTATCTTTTGGCTTTGAAGAAACCTTTCAATTTTGTGACTCGGATTACCAAAATATGTTAAGTTGGTGAATTTAATATTTTTATCCTAAAATTTTTGAAATATTAAACTTTTATTTTTCTAAATTGCTTTCTTTCCAACATTTTTCTGATTAACTATGGATCATATACAGGGTGAGTCTTTGACCACTGCATTAATTTTAACCAAAGATTCCTCTCATCAAATGAAACACTTTTTTCATTTACCATTTTTCCAGATTCGGCTCAGGTAAAAAGTTACAAGCGTTTAAAGATTTCACAATGTGCTAATACACTCCCGCATATAAATTATCTATGACATTGTTGGCGGACGAGAATAAGGCATGGTAACGTGGTTTACAGCTTGATTCGGGATTCCAACGCCCAGGGACGGATCCATAAAAGTAGTGAAATTTCTGGAGTTTTCCATTTTAAAATACTCAATGACGAATATCTCGAAAACGGTGCGTTTAAGGAGAAATTATGAAGAATAATATAATGTTCTAAAACGATGGAATATTCTTGAAATGACTCAAGAAAAACTTTATATGCTTTCTAAATGCTAATTTCGTTTAGTTTTATGAATCCACGAGTCCATAACTAGAAAACCAGTAGAAGTAGAAAATAACTAATATTTGGAAAATATGTATCATAGTTATATGAAACTTTGCGCCAACATTCATTTTATTCGAAAAAAGGATGTCAAAGCTACAAAATAAAAACTAATTTTTTTTCAAAATTTCAACAGCCTGTATCTTTTTACCTGAGTTGAATTTGGAAAAATGTTAAATGAAAAAAGTGTTTCATTTGATGAGAGGAATCTTTGGTTAAAATTAATGCAGTGGTCAAAGACTCCCCCTTTATATTGACATGAGAATTGAAGTAGAATAAGTCTTTTTCGAATGAACCTTGAAATCTATATTTTGATCTTAATACCAAATTTCAACACGGTCGTAATCTACCGGGTTTCCCACTATATTTTGACCCCCCTTTAACTTTGTTACAAATGGAGACACAATAAAATTTTCTGTACAAAACATCTTGAAAAAATTCAGTTGATTTCGTACAATTTTTGAACAGAACATTTTTTTGTATCTCCACTCGTAACAAAGTTAAAGGGGGGGGGGTCAAATTATATTGGGAAACCCGGTACATATTTACCATATGTTCCAGCGGAGGATTTCAAAAAGTGCTCCAAAAAAGACATTGCATGTTTAAAAGATGCCATCGAAGATGCCTTGCCGAAACTCAAAGACGGTGAGTGTACTACAAATAAAAAAAAAATGCTTCATTTGAACTGTTCCAGGAATCCCTGAATTAGACGTGCCGTCTTTGGATCCTCTGTATATTGGAGATTTTACTGTAGGCAGTGGCGCCCAAGTGGTTGGGGTGGAGCAGAAGTACTCAAACGCCGAGCTTGATGGACTGTCAGCTTCGAAAATTCGTAATTTGATGTTCGTTGAGATATTTCTGTTATATTGAGTACCTATATCAAATCTCGTGGTTGTATAGAAATTTTCACTTAAAGATTTGCGATTTAGGATGAATAATAGTATATTATTTCATAAGGAGGAGAAGTGTCACTTTTCATGGTGAGCTCGAGTTTACCCGCCGAACCGAGTGAGAAAGCGAGCCATGAAAAGTCGCTTCTACTCCGAATGAAATATGTTATTTTATTTTCAAACGGTTTGAAATTCGTAAAAATCTGAATATTCACTTTTGGATTGAAAAAATTCATTCTGACAGATATAAAGTAAAATAATTAGTGTCCGACCGAAACTGGTATTTCAGCCAAAACCGAAACCGAAACCGAACTTTCGGCCAGGGTCTCAGTTTCGGCTGAAACCGAAACCGAAACCGAAACTTTATATTAGTGACCGACCGAAAGTTCGGTTTCGGTTTCGGCCAAGAAATCTAGTTTCGGCCCTAGTTTCGGTTTCGGCCCAAAATGGCCGAAACTTTCGGCCGGGCCGAAACTTGACTGTTCGTGAATTGTCCTGGTCGTTTGGCCGGGAGTTATAAGTAGGTATACTTAATTGTCGTACAAGTTATTGTAATCTATCTTTGTTAAGACTGAGAAATCATGAGAATTCACTTTAATGATTATTGATTAGATTACATAGGGTGATTCCAAATAAGACGTGAGACTGGGAGGAGGAGTTAGTATGACTCATTAGCTGTTGTTTAATCCATATTTATTATTAACCGAGAATCAACAGTTTTTGGAGTTCGGGTGATTTTTGAAAGATTTCTGAACTTAGTTCATATTTTGTCAATTTTTTCTACGTTGAGCAAATTTGATGATAATTTTGGTTTATTTTTGTCAGAAAAGGATATTAAATGTACGAAAAAAGCAAAACTATGCTGTATAATAGGTTGAAAAAGAATTAGTTTGATTTGAAATGTGGTATATGAAAAAATGAAATATCAATTTCTAGTATCAATTTGTCTGCAACTTTCGAATTTCACAATTTAGTATGCCAAAATTATTTTAAAAACTTGTCTACTTCGTTCTTCATTCTCTGAAACATTTCGTTAGATTGCTTAACTAGTTTCGTTTCAGCAGATTTTTTATAAGCAGCCTCTTGAATGTCCGGTATATAAAATAGTGAATATGTATCAAAGCGTGAGTAAATTTCAGGCGGAAAATAACAACCGAAGACATCAGAAAGACGGCACGTGCTTGCTTATGGAATGGTGGAACATAATTTATGAATACATTTTCTAATGGAATTTCGCATATACATAAAAATAGTTAAGCAGCGTTAAATAAAATAAAAAGAAATTTTTTTGAGGTCTTTATTTATTATTTTGGTATTACCAAGTTATCAAAATAATCAATCGAAGTATACAGGGTGATTCCAAATCAGACGTGAACCTTAGAGGAGGTGTTAGTAAGGATCATTTGCTGTGGTTTGAGCCATTTTTATTGAGGACCAAAAATCAATGGTTTCCGAGATATTTGAGTACTGGTTCTGTTGAAAAAGAATTAGTATGATTTGAGAGGGGATATAAGAGGCAAATAGAGGAAAATAACGAATTCAATATTTTTGTTGCAACTAAGCTCGAAATTTCATTAGAAAATGTATTCATAAATTATGTTCCACCATTCCATAGGCTAGCACGTGCCGTCTTTCTGATGTCCTTAGTTGTTATTTTCTGCCTGAATTTTACTCACGCTGTCTTTTGATACACATTCACTATTTTAAATGCCGGACACTCAAAAGGTTGCTTATAAAAAATCTGCTGAAACAAAACTAGTTAAGCAATCTAACGAAATCTTTTAGAGAATGAAGAAGGAATTTGGCAAGTTTTTAAAATAATTTTAGCATACAAAATTGTGGTATTCGAAAGTTGCAGACAAATTGATATTAGAAATTGATTTTTCATTTATTCATATACCACATTTCAAATCATACTAATTCTTTTTCAACCTCTTATAAAGCATAGTTTTGCTTTTTTCGTACATATCATATTCTTTTCTGATGAAAATAAACCAAAATTATGACCAAATTTGGTCAACGTAGAAAAAATTGACGAAATATGTACCATAAGTTCAGAAATCTTTTAAAAATCACCCGAACTCCAAAAACCGTTGATTTTCGGTTATTAATACATATGGATTAAAAAACAACAGCTAATGAGTCATACTCCAAGTTTCACGTCTTATTTGGAATCACCCTATGTAACCTAATTAAATAATCATTACAGTGAATTCTCATGAATTCTCAGTCTTAACAAAATTAGATCACAATAACTCGTACGACAATTATGTATACCTACTTATAACTCCTGGCCAAACGACCAGGATAATTCACGAACATTCAAGTTTCGGCCTGGCCGAAAGTTTCGGCCACTTAAGGCCGAAACCGAAACTAAGGACGAAACTAGATTTCTTGGCCGAAACTGGCCGAAGCCGAAACCGAAACCGAACTTTCGGTCAGTCACTAAAAATAATTGATAGTTATCATTTGCAAGCTGGTGAGAAGTGGTTGAAAGTGAAAGTGTCTTCAGAAATTGAGGTTTTGGCGAATGAAGCAGGCTCTTTCCTTGGACCTTCGAAGTCTATTGAAAAATATACCGCAGTTTATTATCACTTCTTGAATTGGTGCAATTCGAAAAGTGTGACTAAATAGTGAGCACCAAATTTCCCCTGACGTTGCTAACACGTTAAAGTTAGGTTATGATCAAGAAGGTGGCCCTTCGGTGTTGTGAATTTCTATTTCCAATACCACTCAGAAACGATATGACTTAGAGCATTCAGAATTGGTGGGTAAACTCAAAGAATAGAACAGAATAGAATAGAAATTTGATAATTGAGGAAAATGAGGTATTTTTCATGTTTCTGTCTCAATATGGTCTTCTTAACCTATTATCTTGATGACGCTCCCTGTACACCATACGAATTTTTATTAATAAATACCTTGAACTTCTTCAGATTCGATTTAGACAAGGGAAAGATCGCAATGAACTTCACAGCTCCAATCGTCCATCTGAACGGGTCTTACGAAGCCAATGGAAAAATTCTAGTTCTTCCTATCTATGGTCATGGACAATTATCAATGGCATTGGGTTAGTAGTCCATGAAGTACATTTTTGATAAGTTTCAAAAGACATAATTGTTAAAAGACCAAAATTTGCAAATCCCCTTTACACCCTTGCCACACGAAGCCATATTGAAGAGTCCGATAAATAGAAATGGAGAATGGAAGTCTGCATCCTTCATGATGTCATGATTGTCTTACTACACTATCAGCTTCCATGCACTCAATCATTGACCTTTTTACGTTTCTCGACAATTCAGGCTAATGTTTGGTATACACCCCAAGTGTTTGCGTCTATACTAGTGACAGTATTTTACAAAGAAACATCTTCATGCAATACTCACTGCCTCACTGCCAAAAGCTGTACACAAAAATACGATTTAGCCCATCTCTATCATTCAGACGATTACTTGATATTTTCTAGTGACGTACGTCACTGGGACCATGATCACCTACGCATCCTTAGCATGGTGGACCTAGTAGTGGACGAGCTCCTCCACAGGCTAACGGAGCTTGGCTTCAGGTGTATAGGCTATGCCGATGACATAGTCCTAATGGTCAGAGGTTAATTCGATGGAACCTTGTGTAACTTACAACAGTAGGGCCTTAAAATTATCGAGCAGTGTTGCTTGTCAGTGGGGCTGAGCATAAACCCTAATAAGACCACAGTGATTCCTTTTACTCGGAGAAGGAAACTTCCAGCTTTGAGTTCCCTGTTTTTGAACGGAGATATTGTAGAATGGAAGTCTGAAGTTAAATATCTAGGGCTAACACTAGATAGTAAACCTATGTGGAATAGGCATGTTGAAATCACTGCTAGCAAAGCAATAAAGGCCTTAATGGCGTGCAGAAATCTAGCCGGTAAGACTTGGCGCTGCAACCCTAAGATACTGCGATGGATGTACGTCATGATTGTGAGACCCTTAATTACGTATAGAGCAGTAGTCTGGTATGCAAAAACAAACCAGAATAGTACGAGGAAAACCCTCAAAAAAGTACAAAGGCTGGCCTGTGTTGGTATCACTGGAGCTATTGGAACCTGTCCTACCAGGGCAGTTCATCTAGTGATATAAAATGGCCCATGAAGCCATTCTCAGAATATCTAGGAAAGGAACAGGTAATGAGAGTATTAAAAACCAGAAAGCCTGGTCCTCTTAAACCAGGTACATTTCATCAGCCAATCTTGCTAGTGATGAAATGACCAAGAAAGTAAGCATCGAAAAGGACACTACGATGCTTGGTAGGAAGAAAGACTGGGGCAGGGAATCCACCACCCAAGTTCTTAAAAGAAATGCCATTAAATGGTACACAGATGGTTCTAAAACCACTACATGAGCTGGCACTGGAGTATATGGGCCAGGCACCAAATGATCACTATCTCTAGGCTCTTATTCGAGCATCTTTCGGGCAGAAGTACTTGCAATAGAAAGATGCGTGGAAATGAACCTATCAGAGATGTGATATAACAATCCACTCTGACAGTCAAGCTGCTATCAAAGCTCTGAGCTCCCATGTTATCGAGTCCAAGCTAATATAGGGGTACCAAAGAAAACTCAATGAAGTAGGCAAGAACAGCAGGGTCTCTTTGGTGTGGGTTCCTGGTCACGCGGGAATCACAGGAAATTAGGAGGCCAAGACACTTGCCAAGAAAGGAGCACAAACCCCCTTTATTGGCCCGGAACCCTACTGTGGGGTTGGTAGATATACCTACAAAAGTGAATTTCAGATGAAAGAAGAAACTGAAAGAGGTATTTTATAGAGATTCTCGTCTAAATAATAATAATAATAATAATAATAATAATAATAATAATAATAATAATGTAATAAAATAATAACTTATGTTCAAAAACTCGTAATTCTAAAAATATCCATCGCACAGATTGGTTATTTTTGTTTACAATAGATCAATACATATTGAATAAATCCTGAAAATCTCAAATTGACCGATAACTCTGCTTAGACATAAGAATTTTTCAACTGGTACTATCTTTATCACCATTTTACGAATTTCAAATTACGAGCTTCATAATTCCCAAAAGAATTATAGTTAGAATAAAAAATGTTGACTTTTCTGAAAGGTGGATCCTTTATCTAACAAATTCCGATAGTAGTTTGATCTAGGGCGAAAAAAAATTTGGATGATTTTTTTACGGAATATTTTCTGCCCGTTTTAGCAAAAAATTATTTTCTTCGATTTATACAAAAATTATAATATTAATAGAATCGGGCCTATAGAATAAGAAAATGTGAACAGATATTTAAAAAAAAAATTATTTTCCAAATGACGCAACCGGGAAGTAAAATTTTCCAAAATATAACCTGAATTTCGAGTTGCAGTAATCCTTAATTAGTACAGTAAACGAGATGAAAGTTACATATGAAATAGATACATTCTTCATCTAGAAATAACCGAAGTTTCAGATGCGCAGATGTCGCCGTTTGGGAATACCCCGAATCAGCCCGCGGGCCCATTTTCGCGGATTTTCCGAAGGCCTTATCTCGCGATATGTGTAGAATAGAGAAAAATTGTTAGCGCCATTGGATTCTACGACCCCAAATTTATAAAGAACCATCATGATTTGATTAAAGTTGGGTGATCGAAATTTTGACAATTTTTGCTTACATATGCATAGAAATTTTTTTGACAAAAAAAAATTTTTTTTTCGAATTATATGAAAATTTTACCATTTATAGAATCGAACTCGTAGAATAAGAAAATGTAAACAGGTATTTTCTAAAAGAATTATTTTCTAAATGACACAATTCGGAAGTAGAAATTTTTCGTCTAAATACGAAACTTATGTTCAGGAAGTAGTAATTCCGAAAATATCATTCGTACAGACTGATTGTTTTTATTTCAGACAGATAAAACAATAAAGAATACATCCTGAAAATTTCAAATTGATACATCGAATAGTTTTGACATGACGATTTTTCAACTAAATTGACTTTTTTATGACCGATTTGTGAAGATCAACCTCCGAGCTCCACAACTCCCACAAAAATTATAATAGGACAATAAAAGTCACCTTTTCTTAAACGTGGATTTTTTATCTACAAAATACCAGAAGTTGTTCGATCTAGGAGTAAAATAATATTTCGAAGATTTTTTGAAGCGCTATTTTGTAAGTTGGTGAGATTTCGAAACAAATTAGTAACTCTTTGCCTCGACTGCCTTCCCAACTAATTCATTTTGAAATATATGAATATCGTTAACAGTTACTTAACTTTACCTTTCAAAATAATTAACCTCTTCCATTTCATTTAATCAATTTCAGGAATGTCTTATTGCATCAAAGAAACGAGCTTTAGTTCATATTTAATTGATATTTTTTGGCTCCCTAGGTACCATCTATTCACCATAAAACTGTGCACAATCATTCGTGGATCACCTTATATATTAACCATAAAGTTTTCCATCAAAGAATCCCCAATTTTTGACATACTGCTAAAGTTTGAAATTTTTAATATATTATTTAGTCAATTGCTTTTTCCAGTGGGTTTCGATGGTGACATCCAGTTCGACCTAGAGGTCCATACCAGAAATTCAGAAAAATATCTGAGAGTAACGAAATACAGTTTCGTTATAATTTTGGATAGGATTACCTTCAAGATGGACAATCTTTTCGATGGAAATGCCTTGCTTGGTGACAATATGATCAAAGTTCTTAATGAGAATTGGGAGGTTCTATATAAGGAGGTCATCGGCGACTATGCACGAGTATATGGAGGAAAGTTTACGGAGTTCATGAACAAATTGTTTGCTAAAATACCAATGTCTGAAATGTTTCTGGATTAAAACAGAAATCATATATTATATATATTTTTTTAATGTTTCTTTACTAGTTCACTTTTCACTTTATTATTTTCATTTCTTATATTGTGATCTTTCTTTTGTTTTGTACCCTATAATTGGGGTTTGATTTCTCTTTCTCTCTTTTTTCCTTATTTTACTATTTTATTTACTATTTTTATCAGTACACATACAGGTCTTCAGACCTAGGTGTACATCAAGAATTATATAGTTTTGTTTTGGAGAATATTTCTGTAGCAGTGCATGCGTTATGGATTGATTTGATTAAATATATTAAATATTAATATACAGGGTGAGTCTTTGACCACTGCATTAATTTTAACCAAAGATTCCTCTCATCAAATGAAACACTTTTTTCATTTAACATTTTTCCAAATTCAGCTCAGGTAAAAAGATACAGGCTGTTGAAATTTTGAAAAAAAATCAGTTTTTATTTTGTAGCTTTGACATCCTTTTTTCGAATAAAATGAATATTGACGTAAAGTTTCCTATAACTATGATACATATTTTCCAAATATTAGCTATTTTCTACTTCTACTGGTTTTCTAGTTATGGACTCGTGGATTCATAAAACTAAACGAAATTAGAATAAAGAAAGCATATAAAGTTTTTCTTGAGTCATTTCAAGAATATTTCATCGTTTTAGAACATTATATTATTCTCCATCATTTCTCCTTAAACGCACCGTTTTCGAGATATTCTTCATTGAATGTTTTAAAATGGAAAACTCCAGAAATTTCACTACTTTTATGGATCCGTCCCTGAGCGTTGGAATCCCGAATCAAGCTGTAAACCACGTTACCATGCCTTATGCTCGTCCGCCAACAATGTCATAGATAATTTATATGTGGGAGCGTATTAGCACATTGTGAAATCTTTAAACGCTTGTAACTTTTTACCTGAGCCGAATCTGGAAAAATGGTAAATGAAAAAAGTGTTTCATTTGATGAGAGGAATCTTTGGTTAAAATCAATGCAGTGGTCAAAGACTCACCCTGTATATTTTGATGTGTTATTTTCACAATAAATCTTTGGAATCGTGCATTGTGAACATTGTCTTAGCATTTTGCTTTTAAAAAATTAAATTTGGAATGAAAAACCCGTATATTTATATCGAAAAATTGTTGGAAATCTGCTCTCTTTGTGCTAATTTCATTTGGATTTATGAATCCGCGAGTCTATAAATAGTAAACCAGTGGAAGTACGAAGAAACAACATATGTAATCCATACCCAAAATTTTAGGTTTCCAGGATTCCAAGTACCGAAGTTAAAAATGTTTAATTAAAACTATGTTTTGCAAAAAAAAAAATGGTTCAAGCACTGACGTGAAGTCAGAAGCTTTTGCGCGTATGTTCTATTGTCCATTCTTCCGTATTGGACACCCTTAATCGAATTTACCATGGTAAATTATGTTGTCCATTCTCCTGTATTGGACACTCTTAATTCGAATTTACCATGGTAAATTTGAATTAAGTGTCCAATACAGGAGAATGGACAACATAATTCGATTAAGGGTGTCCAATACAGAAGAATGGACAATAGAACATACGCGCAAAAGCTTCTGACTTCACGTCAGCACTTGAACCAATTTTTTTTTTTCATTACTTTTTTGAAATATTCTAGGGGTACGGTTCTTAAAATTTTTTTTTCCTCATTTTTTTTCAAATTTTCTAGGGGTACTACTAGTTACCAAGCTTCAATTCGATCGAAAATTTATTTTTTGAGTTATCAAGGAAATAATTTTCCAGGTGGGTATAACTTGGAAACCGTTAGATCGATTATGCCCAAAAGTGAACTCAAATCTCCCATTCGGATACGCAACTAACCCTGAAAATTGCAAGTCCCTATCTCCTTTCGTTCGAAAGTTGTCGAGGCAACGGTCACCCATCTACTGAACTCACACAAGGCTGCTCGAATCTCCAACAATATTTAACCGATCGTGTTAAGACTTGAAACTTGGCAGTAGAGTTAGGTTTTAAAGGCTCTTGCAAAATTTCAGTAATTTCAAACGAATAGTTACTGATATATAGAATTTTTCTTTTCAATGTTCAGTGATTTTTTAAAAATTTTCTATAAATACTATCCTCACGAAATTTCGCAAGAATTTTTGCGTTGGCATTCTACAACTAATAACCATGTTTCAATTCAATCGGTTTAGTATTTTTCGAGTTAATGAGGAACAAAAAACAACCAAATTTCAGAAGGCTATAACTCTAAAACCGTTTGGCCGATTATGCTCATATCGAACTGAAATGTCGCGTTCTGATGCACATCCTAACCTGAAAACTTCAAGCCACTATCTCTTTCCGTTCTCAAGTTATAGTAACAACAAAAATATTTTTTCGGCAACCGTCCGGGAAGTGCCCACTTCCCGGACGCTTTTTCTTTGAGAAAGAAGCATTTCCCGGCCTAGTCCGGGAAGTACGTACTTCCCGGACTAGGCCGGGAAGTATAACGTCGTTTTGGTCATTGTAAATATGAAAATCTTGGTAGGTATATTTTTGATAAATGAAGTTACCATAGCCCTGAGAAAACGGCTGACAGTTCATATAAAATTAGTTGTCAACATGTGATATTTTATGTTCTGTTTAATTTGAATAAGAATCAAAATTTATGAAAAAGAAATGTGTCGTCTCATTGATTTGTTATTCTACACGGTTGCCGAAAAAATATTGTACGCATCACGCCCGGAAAAGGTTTTTTTGGACTCATAGACTTCTAGGACTCGCTTACGCTCGTCCTAGAATTTTGTCTATTCGTCCAAAAAAACCCTATTTTCCGGACTTGTTACGTAAATTACTATTTTAATAATTTTTCAATAATTTTCTAGCCATACGACTCGCACAAAATTTCACAAACGTGCTTAGGTTCATATTCTACAACTACTCACCAAGTTTCAATTCGATCATATTTATATTGGTTAAAAACAAAATTATTACTCGGAAACCACTGGGCCGATTATGCCCATTAACGAACTTGTCCGTCGTATTGGGATGCGCGACCTACCTTGAAAATTTCAAGTCGCTAGCTCTTTTCGTTCTCAAGTTATCGTGGCAACGGCTGGACGGCCGGACAGAATCAAATTTGACCTCGAATTCTTCATTGGGAAGTCGAACTAAATCGTTTGAGACCGTTTTCGTCAAAAAATTCGAAAGTTACAGACATTTGGGCCAAATGATAACGCGATGTTCCCCAGAACATACGCGCAAAAACTGAGACTCTGTGGACAGGGACTTTGGCGCAACTCAAACTACTAGCGAGTAATTATTCAAACTTTGACAAATCCTATCTCCCAAAGTATTGGTTTCTCATGGTCGGTTTAACGAAGCTTCGATTAGCTTAATTGTGGATTTAATTCGGTGGTTGCATCAAAATGAACTGGAAATTGACATAGAATCACATTGATTTGGTAACTAAGAGCTAAGAGTGATATTCTCTATTTGAAAATATAAGATTTTAGCAATCTATAATGAGTGCAATTCTCAGGAAACGCATTGGAAAAATGTACCATTGGAGCATATTGTGGAAAATATCCTCGAAACAGTAAGAGGAATTAGAAGGATAAGGAGAACGTTCAATGTTACAAAAAAGCATCATTCGGAAGGTAAACACAGAATTTATGAGTTGAAGGGGTATAGTGGGTGAAGTCAAAGCTTTGTGAGACCCACCGTAAGAGTTTGGAATGATTTCAATGGATTCTTTTGATAGAACTGCATCATAAATTAGCGTAAAGGAGTTGTTGTTCAGGTATGAGCAAGTTTCCCACCCTGTAGAACCGTTAGAACCTGACGATAATATTTTAAGATTGAATTTCCCATATTGGATAGCAAATCATAGGAGCTGCTACGGTGGATCGAGAAAGGCAATACTATACAGGGTATTCTGATTGAAATATCACAGTTGTTCGTACTTTTTGATATAATCGGCCACACCGCAGCACTGAAAATAAGCTAGATCGATGGAGCAGGGGTTTCTAGTCAAGGAACCAATTTTTTTAATAAAATCGTACACCCCGTTCTCCGTAAAAGTCCAGAGTACCATCGACCATGGCCCACCCTGTATTGTTCAACTCCAGCAATCGAACTGGACAGATAATTACAGACATGCGCGCAATAAAAAGATCAAAAACGATTTTAATTTATATTTCAAACTGCACAACCAACTGCCCATCTCAGTAATCCAAAAAGACCTCCGATAGTGGAACTTTGGCAAAAAACCTGTTCACCACCTGAAGGAGAGCTTGAGCATATGCATCAGTGTACGAAGGCACCAATTCGTCGAAAATTTCTCTCCAGTTGTCGTTTAGAGCCTTTTCCAGGCCGTTCTCGATTTCCTTGTTCGTCTCAAAGAGGTTCTTGAAGTCATATGAAGCGTGATCAACGTCGAAAATAAGGGTTGCCAGATTTCCTTTTAAGTGCTTTTTGCCCTTCTTCGTGTAGGTCTCGAAGTTGATGTGCAGTGTTCCCACAGGTTGATCTACAAGAAAATCAAGTTGTTAGTATAAGCCACCAAGAGGGTGAATACAGATAAATTGGATTCGAAACGAAACAAGGAGGGTTCTGTGCACGAGACAGCTAAAGTATACTTTTCCCAGTAAATCAGAGAGAGCCACAACCTAGAAAGAAACTATTAGAGATGTGATATAGCAATCCACTCTGACAGGCTGCTATTAAAGCTCTGAACTCCCATGCTATGGAGTCCAAGCTAATATGGGAGTGCCGAAGAAAACTCAATGAAGTAGGCAAGAACTACAGGGTCTCCTTGGTCTGGGTTCCTGGTCACGCGGGAATTACAGGCCACAACAGGAGCAACCAAAATATGAAATCATAGCCCTAAGCACAACACCAAATCTGAAATTTTTTAACTCACCTAAAGTAATTCTGAAGGGTCCATGTCCATTCACAGGAAGCAAAAGGATCTTACCAGTTGCCTCATAATATCCACTTATCACCAACTTATCGACAACAGTGTTCAACAGGAGATCTTGACCGTTCAAATCCAATCTGAAAATGGAAAATATGTGTTCAACCACATTTATTTCTTTACGCGTATCATCTTACTTGAAGCTTGTAACTTTGCATTTTGATAATCCTGCCAAGGTCACATTCTTGTAGATTTGGTGAAGTTGTATGACTTTCTGGCCACCACCTAAGCTCATTTCCGGGATGAAAAGAGGATCTAGAGGGGGTATTCCGAAGTCCTTGAGACCTAAGAAAAATTCGAGTTGAACGAATATATAAATCATGAGAATTGATATACAGTTTGTGGATAAAGTAAGGTACAAAATTGTTTTCAAGCAAAACACTCGGACAGTTCAATTTTAGTTCTTGATTAACTACCTTATGGCATAAAAATGTTACTAATGAATTCATTCATTTTTACAGAGTGATGTCATAATTTTTTTTTAATGTATACCCCAAATTTTTTTTGTGCTTTATAACACGGTGCAACTGACCTAAATCACGATGTAAAAAATTGTTGCCGTAGATAATATTTTTTTGTGATATTTTCCGAAAAAAATTGTTTTCTACGGTACCAATTTTATACACCATCATTTGGTTAAGTTGCACCTGATAAAGCAACAGTTATCTCACGATAACTTGCGGACAGAAAGAGATAGCGACTTGCAATTTTTAGGGTAGATTTCGCATCCAAATGCGACATTTGAGTTTGTTTATAGGCATAATCGGCCGAACGGTTTTGGAGTTATACCTATCTGAAATTTCATAGTTATTTCCTCAATAACTCAAAAAATGTGGAATCGATTCAATTCAAACATGGTAATTAGTTGCAAAATGACAACACTCAAATTTTTGCAATATTTCGTGAGGATCGTATCTCTAGGAAATTTAAAGAAAATTATTGAAAATGATTGAAAACAAATTTATGTATCAGAAACTATTCGTCTAAAATCGCTGAAATTTTGCGAGAAACTAAAGCAACTAACTATACAGCCAAGATCCAAATTTGTACATGATCAGATCCATCTTGTAGGAGATCACAGCAGCCTTGGGTGAGTTCAGTAGCTGAATGGGTGACCGATGCCATAATAACTTTCCAAGGGAAGAGATAGCAACCAATGAAGAAACAAATTAAAGAACAACTGCCTCTTGAATATTTTTTGTTCATACATTTTTGGCGCTCTAGTTCCTCGGAACTGAGTGCTTATCAATTTGCCCAAATGTCTGTAATTTTCGAATTTTTCGATGAAAATGGTCTTAAACGATTTGGTTCGACTCACTGATCAAGAATCCGTGGTCGAAATCCATCCTGTCCGGCCGGCCGTAGGCACGATAACTCTCGATCGGAATGAGCTAGAGAGTTGAAATTTTCAGAGTAGATTTGGGGGATAAATATCTCGGCTAAGTTCGTTATTGGGCAAAATCGGACAGATGGTTTCGGAGTAAAAAAAAAATTTTTTTTTACAGAACAAATTCCAAATTAATTTTTTTTTAATAAGCAGTTTTATCATAAGAATCCATTCATATCAATTTTAACTCTAACAAGCTAACACTTTCGGAGATATGATTTTTCAAAATTTCAATGTAAATCGTATTTCTACGTTTTCACAGAATGATAGAATTATTATGTGGGTATTCTATGAATTGTTATAATGTCAACTTATTCTCCTGAGAAATGACGTTGTTTCATTCCAGCAATCGTATAAATATGAGAATGATAATATAATATCATACTTTTTGTTGGTTGATATTTTCATGCCGATGGTCAATCCATATGATGATGGGAATGGTAATGGTAAGTTAATAATATTGAGTTCAGAATATCTCCACTAAAAACAAAACTGGAATATTGGTGTATTGGAGTAGATTTGAGGAAAGATATATATTATCGTTCATCATAGAATTGAGGAATGAATATCTCGGATGAGTTCGTTGTTGGGTAGAATTCGTCTATTGGTTTTGGATTGATAATTTTTGGCACTCTTGTTGAATTTAAATTCTTCTATGATGTTTGAATTCAATTTCTGCTAAGATGAAGTTCTAAATTTCAATAATTAATCGTACTTCAATGTTTTCACTGAATGCTATAATTATTCTATCTAAGCTTTATTATATGATCTGTGTTCATACTCGTACATTTCATCCTGTTCTATAAGAGAGAGTCAAATTCATTTCAGCTATTTTAATTTGGTTTCTTCCATGGTGCAGTTCTCATTCTCAGATTGCTCATTTAATCTTGATAAATGAACTATTATTTGAATTGAATTTCCTTTATGATGCAGTTCTATCATAAGAATAAATTGATATAATTCTCAACTCTGAGAAACCAATACTTTCGGAGATATAATTTGTCTGTTTGAACTAGAGCGCCAGAAAGCTCCTGTCCACAGGTCTTGAACCCATTTTTTAGTTAATCATTGATTTCCGTTTATTTGAAATTTTATTGATCTCACTTGGTAAAATGTAATTTCAGTATAAACTTTATTATTAATATTATTATCGCATCAATTTTATTCAAATATTTTTTCGGTTGAGAAATATGGTAAATGTCTAAGAAATTCATATAGTTAACTCACCATTTTTAAACTTGGGAATAGCATCTTCCGTTGCTGCTCTCAAACAATCGTTGTCTTTGAAACTACACCTCTTAAAGCTGGAAGCTATAACAAGAAGACTTCGAATCATTTTAATATTCATTATATAAACTTGCATAAATCACTCCACTCACGAAATTTCTGGGAGACTGCAACCATGAATATCATGGAGAAAAATATTAGAAATTTCATCGTTCAACGCACGCAATAGCTAAGGGAGCTCATGAAACTTCTCAGATAGTATCCAGTCATAGGCATTTTTATATTCTTTGATTTTATTTGTGAGTGGGGTTTCATTAGTTCAAAAACAGGAATATATAGCGTAATTTCTATAATGTGAAATTTATCGGACATTATTACTCTTGGATTGGTTTTGAAGAATCGAATTGAATATTATATCAACAAGAAGATAAGCAAATATAAAGATATATTAAACTACATTCAACACAATCAGTTGGTTGTCCAGTAAAACTCACTACGTGACAGCGATATTATTCAGGTATTTTGTACATTTAGTTTTTCCGAAATATCTCCAATAAACTTAAACCAACAATTATGAATATTGAAAAATTTTGCACTTATGAAGAATGAGTTAGATAGTTGAAATTTTCAGAGTAGTTTTGGAGTCCAAATGCACCGGCCAAGTTCGTTAATGGCCAAAATCCTTCGAGCAGTTTCGGAATTATAGCCATCTGAAATTTTGTTTTACCAATAACTCGAAAAGTACTGATCTGATCGAATTAAAGCCGGTAGTTACTTGAAAAATACAGACACGAAGACTTATGCAATATTTTGTTAGGCTCATGGCTAGAAAATTAAAATAAAATTAAAAAAAATCTGTCCGATATCGTTGAAATTTTGCAAGAACCTTCAAATCCTTGTTTTACCATAAAGTTCTAGATTTGAACTGGATCGAATCTATATTATAGAATATATTAGAGAAATACTGAAAAATTACAACAAAAAATTGGTTCAGATTTTTTTTTGACGTACACAGTGCTTTTCCAAATCGTATATGGAATTAACCAAACGTATTTAATACAATTATTTTAGGTTTCAATTATATGATCAAAACAATAATGCTGTACAAAATATAGTTAATTAAGAAAACAATATTGTTGTTCGTTTATTAAGATTTTCCATTATTTTTATTGTTTTCGTTCATATTTTGTGCAATTTTGATTCTTAAAATTTTATTATTATTCATCCTCGATTTTCATAATGATAATAATAATCATTGGCCGACAAGATGTATAAAATATAAATGAAAGATATTTATATTAAATTTAAAAACTCTTCCAGCAGAGTATGAAATTATAATCCACGAACACACAAGGAAAACAAAAGGTCTTTCTCTTTTTTTTCATTCTCTACCCTTATCCACAAGCATACCAGCACAAAATTATACAGAAGTCTATAAAACATGCGCCTGAACTTAATCACAGTGCAATCTATTGTGATCCCTAAATATTTATAATTATTTATATCTAAAATGGCTATATGATCTGCCGAACTAAAATTCTGTCTGCCCAATCCAATATTCAGTAAACCATTGATATAAATGGTCAATACATGTGGATTCAGCAGAGAACCCTGTGGCTCTCCACTCCACAGATTTGGGATCGCCCAAAATCAACCCCTTGCTCTTGACTAGTCAACCTATATACTCGATTAAAACATGGTTGAATCTGTAATTATTTACAATATCAAAAAAATATTTAAATTGTCATATGACTGGACCTAGGAGACACGAGATGTGTGAGAGGTTTTTAGTGAGTAACCAAATAATAAAGAAGTCAATAGTAATGTTCATACCAAAAATAGTGAAGAAAGACGGGACTGATCCTAGATCTTTTAGACCCATTTGTTTGACATTGTTTCTACTTAAAATGATGGAGAAGGTAGTGGGCAACTACATAAGAATGGAGAATCTGAAGAGCATTCTACTTCACAAAAGTCAGCATGCTTACAGGATGGGCTGCTCAGCAGACACTGCTCTTTATCAGCTAATTGAAGTCATCCAGAAAACCCTCGATGAAGTACAAAGACTAGCATGTATGTGTATCACTGGAGCTATGGGAACCTGTCCAACCATGGCACTTGAGAATATCACAAATCTCAAAACCCTTCATCTAGTGATAGACAAAATGGCCCATAAAACCATTCTCAGAATATCTAGGGAAGGAACAGGTAATGGGAGTATTAAAAACCAGAAAGCCTGGTCTTCTATTACCAGTTAAATTTCATCAGCCAATCTTCCTAGTGACGAAATGATTAAGAAAGTAAGCATCGAAGAGAACTCCACTACGATGCTAGGTAGGAAGAAAGACTAGGACAGGAAATCCACAACCTAATTTCTTAAAGAAAATGCCTTTGAATGGTACACAGACGCTTCAAAAACCAATATAGGGGCTGGCGCTGGAGTATATGGAGCAAGTACCAAATGTTCACTATCACTAGAATCCTATCCGAGCGTCGTTCAGGCTGAAATACTTGCATTCGAAAGATGCGTTGAAATGAACCTAGAAAGTAACTATCATGGGTGTGATAAAGCAATCCATTCTGAAAATCAAGCTTCTATTAAAGCTCTGAGCTCCCATTATGTTATCGAGTTGAAGCTAATATTGGAGTACCGAAAAAAACCTAATGAAGTAGGTAAGAACAACAGGGTTTCATTGGTCTAGGTTCCTAGTCACTTGGGAATTGAAGGAAATGAGGAGGCCAACACACTTGCCAAGAAAGGAGCAAGAACCTCTATTGTTGGCCCGGAATCGTACTATGGGGTGGGTAGATACACATACAAAAGTCAATTTCAGATGAAAGAACAAACTGAAAGAGGTAAAGTCTGGAGATCTCTCCCTGGAATGTATCACTCCAAAAAGTTCCTCCTAAAACTTTGATACTGTCAGATCCAAAAAGCATATGGATCTCAGTAAAAACAAGCTACAGTTCCTCACTGGTTTTCTCACAGGACACTGCTGTCTGAGGAAGCATATGATGAAATTAGGGCTATCAGAAACTGACGAGTGCAGGGGAGGAGAATGAAACTCCTGATCGCCTGATTACGGAAAATCCCGCCATCTCAAACCAACGTAAGGAATGCTTTGGGCAAGAAATCTGCAGGAGCGAAGACGTAGTCTCATTGAAGCCATTCCAAATACTGGAATTCATCAGAACTCTGAGACTGCAAGGCGAACTGTAGATGGTGGTGACATCGACAGCTCTGATAGGGGGGCAGAATAAGCCTTAAGGTCATAGTGCGACTTTACCCCCTAAAACAATATACGACCAATAAATCTGACACTTCTGAGAGTGCGAACTCTCCCAGGGGAGCCTGTAAAAGTTAATTCCTCTCACACGGAAGCAAAAAAATAGTATAAATATGTCTGCTATGCAGATCTACCGGTTACGTAGATCTGCTGTCTATGTGGTTGTTCCAGTTACGTCGATCTGCTGGCTATGTATATCTACTGGTTTATTGATATGCTGGCTATATACAGGGTGTCCCAAAAATACCACGCGAAAGTGACACTGGAGATAGATTGGCATTAGGTCTATCAGATAGCATCAACATGACCTCAGTAAAAGTCCGCTGGTTTTCGAGATATCACCACTGTTGCGTCCCATGACTTCACATGTTGGGAAGCACTCATTTGTATTTCTAAACAAAGCAGCTCGCTTGTAAAACTTAAATGTTTTGGGTTAACTGGTTTATTTTTGCATGGGTGGTCTCACCCTTGAAATTAATATTTTCCACGAAAAGATAATTGCAAGTAAAATATCTTGTAATACTTCAACCCTTGTAGAAGTATTTATGACCTTTTTCCTGTGAAATATTGATAAAATGCATACAACAACTAACACATTGCCAGAGCTGTGAGTCCTTTGTCTAGATTCTAACCCATACAAAAATCTAGAATTTTCCGATTAGATCGCCACGGCTTTGGCTATTCACTAAATCGAGGGCGTAGATTCCGAATCTGTAATTAGTTTTTCCGTATCTCGATTAATTTTGGTAATATGGCGAAAAATCCGACTGATTAGTCCATTTTCCGGAGGTAGAGCCAGAAATTGCGACTTTCTTCGTCATTGCTCCGAAACTAATCGAGATACGGAAAATCTAATTACAGATTCGTGATCTGCGTGCCCGATTTAGTGAATAACCAAAGCCGCGTCGACCTAATCGGAAAATTGTAGATTTTTGTATGTGTTGGATACTAGAGAAAACTTTTTGGCGTTTGACGGATTCGCTCATTACCTAATATTTTCCGAACGGATAGAGATACAGAAAAAATAGATACATAAATCTAAACCTCGTCCACCGACCAATAATAGGGGAAAATTTGGTTATTGAGATGTGAAAATCATAGATTTGGGACGGGAAAGAAGAATTTTCCTCCGATTCCGGGTCAAAAATATTTCTAAGTGCCGACCCAAAAAATTTTTTTCATGGTATATCGATACGGAGCTCGTGTCTAATTAAATCGAGGTCGCTGATCACGAATATGCAATTAGTTTTTCCCTAAGTGGCGTACTTTGGGAAAATTTTCACTTAAAGTGATAAAATTGACGAAAATAGGTCAATTTTCGAACTTTCCACCACCCAAAAAAATTGGAGTAGGGTGTTGCTGATTTTATACGTCATATTTGAATCCTTTATCTATCGAATCATCCGAACAATAAATGTCCAGGTCGTACGCTTCGGAAATTATGATTTTTTTCCCGAGGGTCTATTTTTCGGAAAATTCTTTCCGCGATATTTTCTCGGAAAATTTTTGTAATAAATATCTGATGGTAGATTCGGAATCTACGGCCCCGAATCTATAAGAATAAGTACCCGTTTCATAGTTTTGCGTCTAAAAATTTTTCTCGAAAAATGGGATTTTCTTAAGGCTAATGTATTAAAAAATTGCCAAAATTCGACCGGTCTCCGATTTCGATGCAAATTACGTCATTTACTAATTCGGGGCCGTAGATTACGAATATATGATCGGATTTTTCATTAGAGAATTTTCCGCGGAAATACCGCGAAATGAATTTTCCGAAAAACAGACCCTTGGGAAAAAAATCATTATTTCCGAATAGTACGGCCTGGACATTTTCTGTTTGGATTATTCAGTAGATAAAGGATCCATATATGACGGCAAAAATCAACAACACCTTACTCCGATTTTTTTGGGCGGTGTGAACTTCCAAAATTGACCTATTTTCGTCCATTTTTTCACTCTAAGTAAAAATTTTCATAAACTACGCCACTTAGGGAAAAACTAATTGCATATTCGTGATCAGCGACCTCGATTTAATTAGACACGAGCTCCGTATCGATATACCATGAAAACTGGAGATTTTTAAAATCACAAAAAGTGGTGATATCTCGAAAACTAGCGGACTTTTACTGAGGTCATGTTGATGCTATCTGATAGACCTAATGCCAATCTATCTCCAGTGTCACTTTCGCGTGGTATTTTTGGGACACCCTGTAGATTTATCACTAAGGTAGATCAGAATGCTATATAGATCTAGCAGCTACGTAGATCTGCTGACCCTGTAGATCTATCGATTCATTGGTCTGTTGGCCTTGCGGATTTATTTGTTCATTGATTAATGGCTGGGTGGATTAATGGCTAGGTAGATTGATGACTCACTAGAACTCAGTAACGTAGGAGAAATGTATTTCACCACGTATTTTCCATGAGTAGCTCGAATGTCGGTTGAAGGCATTTTGATATAAGAACTCAATAAATACTGGGCAAAACGATAGCACCTCGGTACAAATGAAATGATCTACCCTTTCTCATATCTTATTTGGGAAAATAAGGCGAAATATCAACTTTATTATATAATTTATTTCATCTATACCTAGTCATATACAACACGAAAAATTCAAAACAATTCCTCAAATATTCAGTCTCAACTTCTTCAAATTTTCTTCCCCTACTCTCCTCAGCTGAAAGGCTCAGTTCTCAGGTAAAAAAATGTCCGATATAGCAACTCTTGAGAAAAATCTGTTGGCAATTCCGCTAAGCCACGAGCCTATAGCTGCTTCAAAGCTTGGTGTGAGCTCATTGTAGATCTCCTTCCAATTGTCGTTCAACACTTTGTTGATCTCATCACCAAGTCGTTTGTCGCCATTGAAGATGTTCTCGAAGTAGTATTTAGCGAAGCTAGCGTTGACCTGGTACTCTTGGTCTATAATCTTGGCGTATTTCTTTCCTTTCTTCTCGACAAGTTCGAATTTGGCCTTATAGGTCGGCCTCGGTTGGTCTGTGGAAGAAAATACATATTTAGCAGTTTAGCACAGCGATAACAACTAGAAGTATCATGATATTGCTTCGTTGGGCGGGGTTGTCATTTCGAGAAATCGCTAACCGTACGAACAGAAATCCAACTACTGTTATGAGATGTTGTGGGCATTGGTAATGCCCAAAATCGAAGAAGAGTAGGCACCGGACGTCGAAGGGGCACAAATGAAGTTCAAGATCGGCCTCTAAGACTTATGGTTATGTTAGAATATGTAAAGTCCAATCAGCACGAACTGAAAGGTGATCTTAAATTGGCATTTAGATCGTAGGATGGCCCGCCCAATCTCCCGATACAAATCCGTTACATCAAATTTGGTACTAAGAATTTTTGAATAAGATTGTACTTTACCCAATGTAATGGTGCATTTTCCTTTTCCAATCACTGGTAAAACCAAAATTTTACCCATCATCTCGTAATCGGCAACCAAGTTGAAACCAGGATATGACATAGCCATGGATAGTACTCCATTTTCAACATTAATTCTGAAATAAAAGAGGAAAAATAGTGTAAACTTTATATTTTCCACATGAAATTATCAGAAAATGAACATCGTATATCAGTGGATAAACTCCCGGTCTAAAAAAGAAGTTTTTGGCGCTCTTGTTCATCGGAACAGAGTGCTTATCAATTTGCCCACATGTCTGTTATTTCCGATTTTTGGCTGAAAATGGTCTTAAACGATTTGGTTCGACTGTCCAGCCGTTCGGTAACACGATAACTCTCGAATGGAATGAGCTAGATAGTTGAAACTTTCAGAGTAGGTTTGGGACCTAAATATCTCGGTTGAGTTCGTGATTGGGCAAAATCGGCCGAATGGTTTCGGAGTAACAAAAAAAAATATTTTTTTTTCATTACAAATTTTGAATTAAGATGCAGTTTCATCATAAGAATCCATTGATGTCATTTTCAACTCTAACAAGCTAATACTTTCGGATATATGATTTTTCAAAATTTCAATATTACATGGTAGGTACTATGTTTTTCACAGAATGCGTATTCTATCTATCTGTGTTCTATCCTTTTGCGGTAGGTCTAGTTTGCAATATAAACGTCATTAATGTCAAACGAAACTGAAAGTGTATTTCTGGAGAGTTTGGTTGATGCAAGCATGTAAACAATTTGAAATTTGGATTCGCTAAGTTCATAGGCAGAGTTTTTTGGTTAGTGAGTCGAAAATGAATGATGCAAGGAAGTCGAGCATAATTTACGAGTCATTGTCTAATTATGGAAGATTTAGAACGGGAGTTCCAACTAATGTATATGTAGTTATTCCTTAGTAACACTATTTAAGATTTCCTACATAAGTATTCTGGTTTGATTTCTTTCTGGACTAAATACATTAGATTTATTTCATAAATAAAACTGGCTATTTCATTCACTCAATTTTTCAGAATGACTCCTGAAAACACTTGTAGCCACTTGTTCTTTAAATTTTCTGCACTTATTGGCAATGGAAAAAAAAATTGCAAACTTACTCAGCGTCCGTGATAGTAACCTCCTTCGTTCCTGTAACTGTGACATTCTTGTAGAACTGTTTAACATTGACAATGGATCCAGCCCCAATTGTCATTTCTGGAATTATCAGAGGATCCAAGGATGGCAACCCAAGTGATGGTAAACCTATGAAAATCAATATTAGTCATTCACTGAGAATATCAGGTTGCCAAATCTACACAAATATTCAATATTTACTCATCAAAATTCAAGAATTATCACCCCTCTAGGTCTTAAACTACTGACCGAACAGCATTGCGGTTAAAAAAAATCGGCATTACAATACTGATCTATTTATGATAGACCAGTTTCAGCATTAGCCTTTGAAAATGGTAAAAAGGGAAAAAAATAATAGTAGGATGTAACCCACTGGGAAAGGAAGAAAATATAACAAAAATTAAAGGAAAAATAATTTACGGGTGATCTGAGGTCGGGAAGTTTAAGGGGGTGAGTTTTTAAGGGTAAAACATGGTTTATCTCGATTTCCGGCAAAGAAGTTGTAAATCTTTGTATTACCTACAACTTTTCGACCCTACTTTTTTCCATAGGACTTGTAGTTTTGCCAGAAATCGAGAAAAACCGTTTTTTACCCTTAAAAACTCACCCCCTTCCATTTCCCGACCTCACATCACCCGTAAATTATTTTTCCTTTCATTTTTCTTATATTTTCTTCATTTTCCAATAGGTTCCACCCTACTTTTTAATTTTTTTTTTACAAAAATAATCGACCCTAGTCTATGATGAAAATTTTCGAATTCTACGTTCTTCGAAACTGATCAAAATTTGATAATTTCGAGTATATCTCAAATTGAATCCTTTCAGGAATGTTACATACCTTTCTCTAACTTCCTAATTCCATCTTCGATAGCGTCTCTTAAGCAAACTTTGTCGCTCTGCTTACACTGTTTGAAGAAGGATGCTAAAATCAAAATAGAGATAAGGTCAAGGTCTAATCGAACTAAAAAAAATACTCACGTAGTTTTGCAGCTTCACTGTAAGCCGAAAGGCATACAATTCCGAGGATTAGTACTCTGAAGAACATGATGATGAAGTGAACAAAACTATCAGAGTTTAAAGTTTTTATATGTCTCAGGGCGTATAATGAGATTCACGGATTTCTCCATGTTAATCGTTCAAAGTAAAAGAGTTATAATGAAAATGTCGTTAAATGTACGACTTCCAAACATTTACCTATCTAAGCGATCGGTAAGTATTTTCAAACTACACTTTTGTGCGATGCAGTTAGGTGATTTCGGAAACGAAAATCTATTCATATAGTTATGTTTATCAGAAGAGGTGTTAATTGAGAGGAATTGCAGTTTCACAGAATACTATTTCGAGATAAAATCTAAATAGAGTTGTTATGAACGTATTCGAGAGAAACTAATTGAAAGATCAATATTTTCTCTGAAATATTAGCGTCCACTACAGAGTGAGTTAGATTCACTCGATTCGAAAGAATACAATGGAAAACAACCGATACTTACTTCAAAAACGAAATATACGAAAAGAGCAAACTTTCAACATACAAAGCAACTAAAAAATTACCAATAAGCGAAGCCAGGTGTCTGTAAGTACAAATAAATGTTTTTTCTGATACTTCAAAAGAAATTACTGTTCGTTGACCACCGAGCTAAATATTACCTTTTACTTCCTTAAGTAGTGAGACAAGTTCCTATATACAGTATCAACCCCCAAAATATTTGGGATCAGAAATCCTTGATACTTCAACAGTTTTCAAACTAAAAAATTGATTTGAAAAAAAATTTAATACCTACGCAACTTTTTCATATCAAGACATTTTCTCTGAAGTTGTTAGTTTACTCAAAATAAATGAATACTATAATTAAAATTAATAATAAGTATAATTTGTTGAAAAAAATAAGAAGATCAAGTAGGTTGTTATCAAATAAAGTCTGAATGACGAATATTTTAGTTGTTCAAATTTTATTATGTCAAAGGGCAGTAATTTGGAGGGAGAGGGCCTTTGAACAAATAATTATATGACAGACCCTCCTCAATTTTTTTTAATGAATCTCAATCATTCTTAAAATTTTATGCGACAATTTAGAAGCACCCTGTATATTATGCAGAAAATTGGACAACGTGATTAGGGCATGCTACCAGCAAACACAAGATTTTTTTGCGTCTTCAGCTTTAAGTATTGGTATCTCAGAGTTGGATTCTTATGAGAGAACTGCATCATAAAATAAATTGAATTTAAAAAAGTGTCATTTGAAAAAAAAAAACAAGAGTGCCAAAAATTATTAATCCGAAATCACCAGACCGATTCTACCCAATAACGAATATAACCGAGATATTAATTCCTCAAATCTACTCTGAAAATGATTTTATATCAATTGAAACTTTGCCAATATTCCAGTTTTGTTTTTACTGGACATATTCTGAATCCAATTTGATTAACTTACCAAAATATGTATTCCCATCATCATATGATCCTTATAATTCTACGATAGCTGAGGTTATTTTATTGATCATTTTGCATGCAATCATACTTTGTTTTCTAGAACAGGACGTATTTTATATCTAGAGTAACGAATTTTGAATAAAACCAGAAATAAATATGATATGTATCTTATCTTTAGATAAGATGACATGTATGAAGATAGATCATTCATAGATACAAATACAGAAGCTAATTTTCGATTACTGCATTTTGTAAAATCATAGAATTACGATTTAATATTGAAAAGTTGAAAAATCATATCTCCGGAAATATTAGCTTGTTAGAGTTGAAAAAGATACCAGTGGATTCTTATGATAAAACTTATTCTAAAAAAAAATTAAATTTGAGATTTTTAATGAAAAAAAAATTTTTTTTTCGTTTCTTGCCGATCTTGCCAAATAACGAACTCAACCAGGATATTTATCTCCCGAACCTACTCTGAAAACTTCAACTTTCTAGCTCATTCCGTTCAATTCCAAAAATTAAAAAATTACAGACTTTTGGGCAAATTGATAAGCACTTTGTTCCGAGAAACAAGAACTCCAAAAACAAAACAGCCCCTAACTCTCTCTAGGTTGCCATCATTGGTCACTTCATAGTTGGCGCCAGAGTCAAACTCAGCTCACTTGGAATCCTCCGGACATGAGGGGAACTGTACTTCAGCAAGCTCAGAATCTTCAAAAATATTATAGAGGTTAAAGAAAATTTAAGATAAAAATGGTGGTGAAGGGAAAAGGCGTATATCGCAAGAAGAAAAAATCAAATATCGATGAAACTACACCACTATAAGAGTTCACCAGCAGGATTATACTGTCAAAACATGAATCCTGCTGGTCATGCGCAGACAATAACCCTTTGTATCATTCTGTAAACATCTATATTCATCTGTATCTACAACTACTCACAAATCTTTCTCATATAATACTGTATTAATCATAATATCACTCTAAATATCAGTCATTTCTTAACCTAACTCAATCCAGATTCAAGAACACGTCTTTCAACGCTACCCTATTGAACAATCTGTTGGCCAAGTCCTGGAATATCAAACCAAAGCTCTGCTCGTAACCATTCCTTACATCCCCAAACACCGCATCTTGGTTCTCATTGAGGACCCTGTTGATTTCCGGACCTAGTCTCGGGTCACCGTTGAATAGGTTGTCGAATTTGAACTCTACCTTGTCGGGATAAAGGGTGACTGTGTAGTCCACGATGCGGATGTAATCCTTGCCCTTCTTCTGGACCTTCTCACCTTGGATGGTGTGATTGATGTGCGTGTTTACTGGAAGATTAGATTAGATTAGGTTGGCTGCTAAATGCCTTCTTGCGCTATGATCAATGAGATCTTGTGTGCTTTTGTATTGGAAGATCAGGGTATATCTGAAATGTGCTGGCTTGGAACAGTGCATTAGGCCATGAATCAATCATGAGTACAACCTACGATCAACCCTGACAGTTATAAACGAAGTTCCTGAGTAAACAATCTAGATAAGTATAACGGGAGTGTCGTTAGTATGGATTTCTGGACGCTCTTTAGGAACAGCCTTTTTTTTTTGTTTAGGGAAACACATTCAGGGACGAACAAGAGTCCAAGAGAGAAGCACCCTGGTGGGACGTTCCAGGTCTGGTAGACAAATCTTGATCTCAGCAAGGATGTCCTCACGATCTTGTCTTCATTATTAACTCGGCTTATAAAGGAAACTGCCCACTAAGAAGGAAACCTGATAACAGGAAAACCTCTTGGTGGAAAGCAACCCTCGAGGAACGTAGAAAATAACAGGGACTACTCAACTGAGTGAAGGTATCTGGGAACTAGGATATCTACAGAAAGATTCTTAGAAACTGAAACGAAGACATAAGAAGGGTAAAGAGAGGTTCCTGGAGAGGGTTTTGTGGTAAGAGTCTACTCTGGAGAGAGCCAGACTACACAGGATCCTCTCTAGAGAAAGGTCAAAGTACTGGGATTTATTTCTAGATCCAATAGCATCTTTACCGACTCTGGAAAATAGTTGGAAATCGACTTCCCAGATTGTCGCTTACTTGATTAATCAGATGACTGGAAGACTACGAAACTGATCATCAATCCTAGGAACTTCAAATGTATGATTCGCCTGCACAAACCATTTCTCAAGGTGCCTGTACGTTAGGATGGCCTCTTTCCTGCTCTGCTGCAGCAGGAGGAGTTTGTTCGTTTCTTTGTGTTTAACCGATACCGATTGAGCGAGTAGTCCGTGCTGCAGCCGAGAGAGGCTTATTGGACCTCCATTGGTCTCCTATTAGCTGACAGGGTCTCATGGTTGATCCCCTCAGCTTGGGTTGCTAGCCTCCATAGGGTCTCTTAGTCGAAACCCTGCAGCTCAGGTTTACTTAACCAAGCTAGGTCTTGCACCGCTGATATTATATGGGTCTCATGTAACATCCCCACTGCCTTGTCGGTCGGTAGGATTAGGCCCTTGACTAGGTTCCTAGCACGGTTTCTGGCACTCAGAGTCGTGTCGTCGCCCACATAGTGAAGTCTCCATTGTGTGTGAACTGGGCACTCAAATATGACATGTGAGGCAGTTTCATCTGCCTCCCTCATTTCCTACAAACAGGGTTTTCTCGGTGAATCCCCATGTTGTTCAGATGCTTTCTCAGGGTACAGTGTCCAGTTAGTAGGCCAGTTACAGCACTGGGCTTACTCCTACTCAATGGTAAGACTTCTTCAGTTAGTGGGGGGCAGGGCTGCCCCCTCATTAACTCACTATGGTACTGACCTGAAGTTTTGTTCCAGTGCCAACTGTGCTGTGCAAGGATCCATTTTTCAATGACGCCTTTCACAGCCGATTTGGTCACCCCTACTCCCTGCTCTATCCCGAAGAGGGGGATAGCAGAGCCCTCTCTAGCGAGTGTGTCAGCTCTTTCATTCCCTTCAACCCCTGTGTGCCCCGGCATCCGCCCAAGCTCAACTCGGTTTCTAGCAGCCAAGGTTTCCAAGTGCTGTCTGCATTCCAACACAAGCCTGGAGCAGGAGAAGGATAACCTCCTCCCCTAACCTGTTTAGGGACTTCAGAGCCAGTGTTGCCTGGAATTTTGACCCATCTAGCTGGAGGAAGGTTATGCCTGAAGACAGCTCCCAACCTAACTCATACATACCGATAAATCTTACGTCTTTCGTTCCAAAAACACCCGAGAAGATACTGGATCGCTAAATCTGGAGGTTTTTATACTGGATCCATTGAGTGTGCACCATTATGCCTTCCAAAGTGGGAAATCAACTGACCTGGTACTGAACAACTTGGTTAGAAGGCTACATCGGTATCTGATATAGATTTAATTGTGCCACTATAGACTGATGGTCACAGTGGACTGGAGTGTTCGTCTGCCTGACATATCATCCTATAATAACTCTGGAACTCGACAGGGAGTTCTTCCAATAATAATAATTGATTAATGTTGTAATTACCTGTCAATGGAATCTAAAACTTACTGCTATACTACTTACTGAGTGTGACGTTACAAGGTCCTTTTCCTACAATCGGAAGAAGAAGAATTCTGCCATTCATGTCATAGTCAGCTTCTAGTCTCAAAAATGGTGTGATAGATTCTGCTAGAAATCTTGTATTTGGCTCATCATACCTGAAAACACATCAAACTCATGAAGGTAGGGAATGATGAGGATAATTTTCGTTCAGTGATAGTTCAAGAAAGTTATATCCAAAGCAAAATGATTACCCATCCTCAAAACATCCAGATAATTAGATATTCTAGAAGAACCGAATGGTGGAAGAAGATGATTAGCTCAACCTTTAATTTTGTAGTGTTTTATGTTCGAAAGGGTACCTTGGCAACGGGTTAAATGTAATGGTCTTTCTAGGGGTCTTACAAGTCAAAATCTGACCGATGGATTTTGCCTTCTAATATTTGGCTTTTCACACTGTATACCTTATACTTACGTGAAATTCAGTACCTTGGAGCCTGTCAATCCGTGCAACTTGATGTTCTTGAAATTCTGGGCAACGTTCACTGGGCCCGTCCCTGCTCCAATGGTAAGGGCCGGAATCAGCAGTGGATCAAAGGACGCAAGACCAAGTTCTGGTGCTGGATTTATAAGTTTGTTGATGGCTTCTTCTACGGCTCCTCTCAAACAATCAGCTGAGCTCGGATCGTTTATTTTGCATCTGGTCCAATCGTTCGCTAAAACATTTCCCAACATTTGGCAAAAGTATTCGGGTCGGTACTTTTCAACTAATTACCGTGCTTTGATTCGATCATATTAGTATTTCTCATCGAGTTATCACGAAAACAAAATTTCAAATTACAATAACTCTTAAACCACTTGGTGGAATTTGCCCATTAACGAACTTAGCTGGCGCATTTGGAGTCCAAACCTACCCTGAAATTTTCAACTCTAACTCATTGCGTTCTAGCGTAATCATGCCGACGGCCGGCCGGACAGAATCAATTTTGACCTTGGATTCTTCATCAGTGAGACGAAACTAATCTTCAAGACCATTCTCGGCCAAATATTCGAAAATTACAGACATTTTGATAGGCAGTCTTCTGTTCAGATGAACAGCGCGCCAAAAACTATGTGTTTTGTGCATTTTAAATAAAATTATAAAAAGTATGTACATATTTACATTTTGAATTTAAATACCAACTTACGTAATTTAGCTCCTTTAGTAAATGACAAATAGGTTTGGAGTATCACAAGAACACAACAAATCGAAGTTTTTAAACAAGTCATTTTGTTCAGTAGCTTCCAAAAAAAATTAAAAGCACCGTTAATTGAAAAACCAAAGTGACATGCGGTGTACTAAGTCCCATCAAAAATTTAAAATGAGGAGAATTGGCTGGCTCTTATCCATTTTATATGGATTGGTACCACGATCACCCCCCATTACCAAATAAACAGATTATGGGTACTTTTAACACCGTTGCATGCTGACATGGGAGTGTGGACACATGGGAGTCGCAATTGACTTCGTTTTTGCGCACTCGCGATATCATCTTATCTGTAATTCTTTACATTTTGAGCACAAATAACTACACTCTTCTCCACTACAAATTTTGTCACTTGGCATATCTTTCGGAAACGATGTTTCCATTTTCTGAGACGAAGCGTTGTTAAAGCATTCTTTCAATTACTACTCTAAAGTATGGGTTGATATTATTACCCTTGTATATATTGTATATTGTTGTAAGGGGTAACGTTGCACAGCAACCTTAAGGTCTATTGGGCCCTCCCGTCATAGCTGTCGATGTCATCGCCATGTACAGCTCGCCTTCCAGTTCCAGAGTTCTGATGAACTCCAGTATCTGGAATGGCTTCAAGGAGGCTACGTCTTCGTTCCTGCAGATTTCTTGCCCAAAGTATTCCTTGCGTTGGTGGGAGATGGCGAGGCATTCCGTTATCAGGTGATCAGGAGTTTCATTCTCCTCACAACAGAATCTATTGTCGTCAGTTTCTGTTAGCCCTAATCTCATCATATGCTTCTTGAGACAGCTGTGCCCTGTGAGGAAACCAGTGAGGAGGTGCAGCGGGTTTTTACTGAGATCCATATATTTCTTGGATCTGACAGTGTCGAAGTTCCAGAGGTATTTTTTGGATTGATACATTCCGGGGATAGATCTCCAGAAAATACCTCTTTCAGTTTCTTTCATCCAAAATACATTTTTCTAGGTGTATCTACACCTCGGATAGTAACCTAGCGATAATGAACATGTGGTGCCTGTCCCATATACTCCAGTGCCAGCTCCTGTAGTGGTCTTTGAACCGTCTGTATACCATTTAATGCCATTTTTTCAAGAACTTGGGTGATGGATTTTCTGTCCCAATCTTTCTTCCTACCGAGCATCGTAATGAAGTTATCTTCAATGCTTACTTTCTTAATCATTCCGTTACTAGGAAGATTGGATGATGAAAAGTATCTGGTAAGAGATAACCAGGCTTTCTGGTTTTTAATACTCTCATTACCTGTTCCTTTCCTAGATATTCTGAGAATGGCTTCATGGGTCATTTTGTCTATCCCTAGATGAAGTGATATGAGTTTTGTGATAACCTCAAGTGCCCTGGTAGGACAGGTTATCATAGCTCCAGTGATACTCACACAGGCAAGCCTTTGAACTATGTCGAGGGTCTTCCTCGTACTATTCTGGCTTATTTTTGCACACCAGACTACTGTCCCATATGTGATTATGGGTCTGACAAACATGACGTACATCTACCGCAGTATCTGTAGTTTGCAGCCCCAAGTCTTACCGACTAGATTTCTGCACGCCTTTATTGCTACGCTAGCAGTGATTTCAACATGTTTGTGTTACCCCCAGACCTAGATATTTAACTTCAGACATAATACCCTTAGTCATACACCTATTAGTGGGAACAATGAGGTTAGAGTGGTTAGACCATTATTGAGTAACGCATCTATTCTCTTATATATTTTGATATCTTCAAGTGTTCCTACGTACAATTTATTGTAATTTTTCAACAATTTGACGGATTTTTCTTAAATTGGGTGGCCGGTTGTTGAAACGTTATTTGCATTAGTAGATTTAGCGATGTTTCGACATTTTTAGAAAACCCCCCCAATTCTGATATTTATTTTTCTTCTGATTCACTCACATTCGAAAACTCTTCACACATTAATTACAGTTTAATATGTGTCTTGAACAATATGTTTACAAACAGCGCAATACATACTGACTGAACTTATATTGTATTTGAAAAATCTTTTATATAATACATAATTATCTTGTCTTATGAGTAAAGTGTTTAAATACAAAATGGAAATAGTTATTTCGTATTTTGCATTTCAAATACCATATTCACATCTCTGCAAATTATTCCACAACCCTTTTTTTTTCAAAAAATATATTCTCCAGAAAAGAATTGGAATTACAAAAATAAGGAATATGTTAACGAGATTAACAGTTAAAATTATTGTTCTTGATTTGGATGGAAATTATCTGAATGGAATTAAAATTATATCCATCTCATATCAGTATGTATAAACGAAGTAACCTCTTGTTATTGTCAACATCAAATGAATTGTTTGAAATAGAATTATTTCTTTATCCAAGGTAAACGTCTTCAACTCGAGAGTTCATGTAGAAATGTTTGGTTATTCTAGGTGAGAGGTCTTCTCCAAAAAGAAAACACGGTTCTCCGAGTAGATATAATTTTTGGGAGCTCTACTTGTAGATTTCAACAAAATCTTTTTTTTTTTCATAAACGTATGGTCACATATTGATGGCAAAAAAAATGGGTGAAAGTAAATTCCACCATAAATCCATAAATAACTTGCCCTATATTTTTAATTTCGTTTGCGAAATAAATTTCAATCATGGATAATTATTTTCAAAATGATATGGGGAATAGCTACCTAAATTTTTGAAATACTTCTGGGAATATCCTATTTCTTCAGTTTCCATCAGTTCAAATTTGAGTAGAAATTGAAATAAGCTGTAAAGAATAGACACTTAAATAATGGTAATATGGTATATACAGGGTGTTTCCTAAACATGCGGCAAAAATTCAGGGGGTTGTTCCTTGGACTATTTTAAGCATGTTTTGTCCTTGGATGATTTTTGAAAAACCTCTTTGTTTCGAAGATACAGGGCGAACAACATTTTTCATATTTTTTAAATTAATAATAGTTTAAATAAAAATGCGTACCGCACTGTGTTTACTAAGTAGGTACAATTTATTTTTAAATTTGTTTAACAACATTCCAATTACTAAAAACGGCCAGTTTTTTGACTAAAAATTGATAAGTGCAGAAGAAAATGTGGAAGACTTGCGAAATCGGATCATTGCTGGGTGTAACTTAATAAGAAATGATCCTGGTGTTTTTGAAAGGGTTCGGCAGTCAATGAGGAGAAGATTGGATGCTTGTATGCTGGGTAGAGGTGGTCATTTTCAACAGTTTTTGTAGGTTGAGTTGAATTTTCATGTAATTTTTCATAATAAAATGTTATTATCCAAAATTTTGTTTCCCCTATATCTTCGAAACAAATAGGTTTTTCAAAAATCATCAAAGGACAAAATATTCTTAGAATAGTCCAAGGAACAACCCCCTGAATTTTTGCCGCATGTTTAGGAAACACCCTGTACTATATTTTGCATCAGAACTCATTGATGCTTCAACATTTTTCAAATTAAAAATTTGATTCAAGAAGACAAATTCAACATGCAACTTTTTGGTATCAAGACTTTTTCTCATAAAATTGTTAGTTTGACTGCAAAAAAATATAATATTACTGAGAAACTGTCCACAGAAATTATAAGGCGTTATAATTTGTTGAAAAAATTAAGTAGGCTACTGTCAAATGTATTTTGACAGATAGCTATAACTAATATTTCAGATGGCTATAACTCCGAAACCACTTGGAGGATTTCGCCCAATAACGAACCAAACCGGCATATTTGGAGTCCAAGCCTATCCCTTATATTTAAGTGAGAGGAAACTAATCCTTAGAAACCATTTTCTTCTAAAAATTCGGAAGACATTTGGGCAAATTGATAGGTACTTTGTTCAGAAGAATAAGAGCGCTAAAAATCAATGTCGCACACGACAGTAATGTCAACTCCCACAGAAGTTACGTACGTATCTTAAACATAGATATGTAGTTATTAAATTGTTTCTTGTTTCCTTAGTTGGAGATACAATTTTGATTAAAATCATATTTAATTGGATACATGTCTCTCATATGTATTCATAGTTGAACCCCAAAAAATTATTCATGGATATCTGCCTTACTTAATTCGTCTAAATATCAGACCTTCAAAACCTCTTTCGTATTTGTCAAACAATCTGATTATCTTCCTCAGGTAATATTTGGTAAATTGGATAATTGTACTGAACTCCCAATTTGTGGTAGGTACTTCACATATGTTTTCGAGATACCATCTACATGTACACCATTATTTTAATTCTGAAATGTGCGTGTGTCATCGACTAAGACCTCGGTCAAGTTCAGGTTTGCCAAATTACCATAAATTAATACTAATTTGATGAATTTCGTGCTATGCAGATCTTGTGTTGAAACGGAAATTGTGTAAGGTTGATTTCACAAATAGAATTGGCTGTGAAAATGTCGGGCATTATTCAGTTTTAGCTATGATGGACTGGCCATCGTTTTATTTATAGTCTAGAGAACAAGTGTTTTTCAGATCAAATTTTTTGCGTATTCTCCGAAAATTATGATTGAGGTGTTATTCGATTCGGAATGGCATATAGATAGTTTTTGAGAAAATGCTAGGGCTGCTCGCAAAATTGCAATGCGTGAAAAAAAAATGAAGGGGCTTTGGTTTTTTGCTAATATTTCAAAAATTATCTGAGGTAATTCAAATTTGAAAAAAAAATCAAGAAGAGGAGGAAATTTCCTAAATAAAGTCGGAAAAACGGGTAGTCCGGCTTGCGTAAGCCTCGCCCCCTTCGGACCTTTCATGAATAAATATTATAAACTTATTAAATATGAAATAAAAAAATTGAAAAAATTCAGGCTCCTGCAGGATAGATCAATGAATAATCATCCGTGGTCCAAAAATGTTTATCGCTTCTTTTCAATGATTTATCCATTAGTTAATTATCAATTTTTGTAGCACGAACATTAACATTGCAAGTGCGATAATTGTTAAACTATTAATCTGAATTTTTTTTCCTTTCGTGGAGCTACTTTTCGAAAATTGTTAATTTTCGTTTTGTAATTGACAATTTACATAAGCGAAAAATTATAAAGCTTCAATTATGTTTCAAACAAAAATTTTAAATTATCTCATAAACAACGCATTGGTATAACAATTATAATCATAACAATAGGGGATAATAATTATTAAAAATCATTTTTGAGTAGTTTCTGATCATAAGAAAACGGATCACTAGTAATATTATAAATTGAAGCTTTCTAACTTTTCACTTATATACAATACAATATAGGTAATATACAAATCCAATTCAATTAAAACTCTGTAATTAATTGTAGAAAGCCTTCGCGCCAATTTTCGCGGAATTTCGTGAATATTTAATGAATTTCAATTCCAATAGAATACATAAATGTCCGAATTAAAAATTCTGTTATCTTAGACGATTCCCTCATTACTCAAGTCTGTCATTAAAAAGGCACGAAATGTATTAATATCTTATGAAAGCAGAGAAAACGTTCTATATCGATGGTAAATTCGATTAAGAGTGTCCAATAGACGTGAATAGACAATAGAATATGTGCGCAAGAGCTCTTGACTTCACGTCAGTGGTTGAACCATTTCTTTAATGATTCAATGTATAGAAACTTTTAAAATTGCAGAAAGGGTTGAATAGATGATTTTTCTGCACAATTAAAAATTTTTACCATTCAAGAAAATATTAAACCAGAAATTATCTTCTGAAAATTACAAACAGTAAGACGAAAAAAAATATAACATCGATATTTTTGAAACTTCTTCACAGAATAAATGATTCATCCAATGACTTATTGTTATTAGGTATTCATTCCGTTATGCTCATTTGAAGAGATAAATTATATTTTACGATGACAAACCCAAATGATTCATTAAAAAAGATGAATACAAATTATATACCTAGTGATTAAAACTCTGTAATTGATAGTTGTTAGCCCCCGTGACATCGCATGCAAATTTTGCAAAATGTAATGTCTTCAATTTTAAGATGCCGAAGTTTGTAAGATATCAAATTGTAAAATTTTCGAAAATAATCAAAATACCAAACTATGAATAGGTGTGATTCACAAACTATTTCCAATATTCATACTGTGATCGTTGCTTCTTCGTTTCCGTTTATGAAAAAAGAGAGGAACCTGGAGAATAAAATAATATCAATGTAGGTACTGTACTGCTTCGAATAAATTTCCTTTAAAAGATTTTTTTTCCGATCCAAATAATAAAATCGAAAAGAAACCCATGCGCGCCAAAGCCTATTTGAAAAATTGGGGGTTTTAACTGTCTTTCGAAGGGAGTTGAAGGTATTGTTCGCATTTTTACGAAGAAGAATGACAATTTATAATTTAAATTTGACGTGTTTCGGAATTTTCATAAATATGTACAGTAACGAAGATAATGAATTTATTCCATTTCGCTTTTCCACACTGTAGGTACCTCACTGAAATTGCACACCGAATTCGATATTATCTCTTCAGAAGCTACTGCATTTACTTTCGTATTTCGTCATTTGCTGCATTTAACATGCGGATTGAGAAGAGATTTATTTTCATTTCGTTTTGTAGATTCTGATAGTACGATTACTTAACTATTGCAAGAAATAAATTATTGTTTAACTTCCGATCCGAAGACAACATGAAACTGGCATTAGCAACTAGATTAATAGACGTTTCGCAGTAGGTAAGTTATTATCAATAATCGAATACAAAAATTAATCCTTATGTAGCATAATGTCTAGGTTTGAAAATAATGAAAGATGAAATTCAAAAAAAATCTTACGAAGAACTGAATTAAAGTTAGGAGCTTTTGCGTTCAAGTTCCATTGTCCCCTCACGCCTCATACAGTCGAGAGTGAGAAATATATATTTTTTTTATTTTCTCGTCATATCATCCAAACGAAGTTTCATACAAATTTGCGCGTTGGCATTCTACAACTAATTACCAAGTTTAATTGGATCGGATTCGTATTTTTTTAGTTATTCACGAAATAACAACAAAATTTGAGATGAGTATAACTTCAAAACCGTTTGGCCGATTATGCCTATTAACAAAATTAAATGTTGCATTCGGATGCGTAACCCACCCTGAAAATCGCAAGTCGCCATCTCTTTCCGTTCTCAAGTTATCGTGGAGATAAATAATATTTTTCAATAATTTTTTTTTAATTTTCTAGCAATACGATCCTCATTAAATTTCACATACATCTTTATGTCGGTAATCTACAACTATACACCAAGTTACAATTCGACCGGATTTATATTGGATGAAAACAAAATTAGTACTAGGAAACCGTTGGACCGATTATACCCATTAACGAACTTATCCGTCGACTTTGGACGCTCCACCTACCCTGGAAATTTAAAGTCACTATCGCTTTCCGATCAAAAGTTATCGCGGCAAAAACATTGCAGACAATTGGGCAAAATAATAGCACGCAGTTCCCGAAAACCTGCGCGCAAACTTTAAAAATTTTTCGTTCAATATTTCGATAATGATTACAATACTTTGGGGATAAAATATCCTACTTATGCCCTTTTTGGGTCAGTCAGGGTTGGAACATGGCAAATTTAATTTTTGAATGAATTTAAATCCCTTGACAACATTGAACTCTGTGATTTCTTTGGAAATTAAAAATAAATCTAGTAATAATATTAATATTACTCCCAGTTCTCTCTTATTTCGAGAATGATTGATTTCACTGATAAATAAAATCGTATGCAATACTAAGAAATGCATTTTTAAACCAATAGGCTAACTTTCCGAGAATGTTTATGGTCTTACAAAACTCTTTCTCCATACAAGGTTAATTATTCTTCAAGTATAATTATTTATTTCAAATCGATATTATATTGGTATTAATGCTTGAGTAGGTATTCATCTCCAAAAGTTAACGTCTGGCTGTTGTGTAAACTCTTGCAGAAGGAATGTAAGATAAAATTGCATAATGAAGACCTTGACAAACAACAATGAACATTTATTTGAATGTTTGGCATGCAAATCTTCCTCTGTTTGTTTTTGCAGGTATAAATGAAGGCGAAGAGAAATAAAAACAAGTGCTGGAAGGTGTTCGCGGAATTTCAACGGAATCTGACAAATATAAAATTTTTAAAGAAAAAAAAATGAATTCATAAAATAAAAAAAAATATATTCGTTGATAATCAAGTACTGTACTGATCAATTCAAATGAAATAAATTAATTCACTTTTACATGAGACTAAAAATTTGCTTAAATGAAAACTATAATGAGTAACGGTTACTTTAGATTGGACCATTAACAAGAATATCTATGGAGGAATGATTATTTGTATTCTTATGGAATCTCCAGTTATATGAAGAATAATTAAAACTATTTATATATTGATATTTGCATTCCAAGTAGTATGAGGCTCTGTATAAAATACAATACCCAAACTCAGCATAACGCCTCTCATGTGAAAAAACATTTATCTAGTACTGTTTAAAATGAAACCAGATTTGCACTTGCCCTCATCCTTCAGTTTTGAAACTTTTTCCACGTCACATACGACCATTTTCAAATTAATTATCAGGTTTATTACACAATTAATTAAGAGCAGCCATCAATTAGTAACTGCTATTTTCGATGTGTCGATGTTTTCGCTGTATCATTCGCATCCCTGAAAATGTCAGTGGTTCGAAATCGAATTTTATTTCTGTGAGTTATTCGATTCAATTTTCTTGTTTATTTCCCAGGAAACGTTGTTTGGTGGAATAAAGTGATATAAAATGGCTGTAAGTATTGAAAATCAATTGCCAATAGTCCAATAAGATAAATACTCAGAACCCATCGCTAAATATTCACTGAATTCCCGAATATCATGGATTTTCAGAAGCATTTTATAATATAACCTAAGATCTGGCCGCAACAACCTCAACTCAACATGTTCTCTATTTAATTCTAGGCAGCAGCCGCGGCGAAAATCGCAGAAGTGCGTGAAACTACTCGTGTTGAACGTATTGGGGCCCATTCTCACATTCGTGGTCTTGGATTAAATGATAGTCTTGAAGCTAGAAATGTAACTATTCAATATCTATTCGATTTCTTTAGTAGTACAATAACTATCTATCTTTCAAGGTTTCCCAAGGTATGGTTGGGCAAGTTACAGCCCGAAAGGCAGCTGGTATCGTTTTACAAATGGTTCGAGATGGCAGAATTGCCGGAAGAGCTGTGCTCCTTGCTGGACAACCTGGTCAGTGTTCGTCATGTATTGATCAAACTCTCTCATAATTTCCAGGAATCAATAAGATAATGTATATTATTTTAGGAACTGGCAAAACTGCTATCGCTACAGCATTGGCTGCTTCTCTTGGACAGGATACTCCATTTACTAGTATGGCAGGATCCGAAATTTACTCTTTAGAAATGAGCAAGACTGAAGCCCTTACTCAGGCTATACGAAAGAGTATTGGAGTCAGAATAAAGTGAATATTTATATTAATTGCCCTAGACAAGTTGAACAATTAACTTTTTTAGGGAAGAGAGTGAAATTATTGAAGGAGAAGTGGTGGAGATTCAAGTCGATCGACCTGCCACTGGAGTTGGTTCCAAAGTTGGCAAACTCATCCTGAAAACAACAGACATGGAAACAATATACGATTTAGGTGGAAAAATGATAGACAGTATACTGAAAGAGAAGGTACAGTCGGGAGATGTTATAACCATTGATAAAGCAACAGGTAAAATCACACGGCTGGGCCGTTCTTTTGCAAGAGCCAGAGATTATGATGCTACTGGTCACCAAACAAGGTTTGTTCAATGTCCGGAAGGAGAATTGCAGAAAAGGAAGGAAGTCGTACATACAGTTACTTTGCACGAAATCGACGTCATTAACAGTAGAACACATGGCTTTTTGGCACTTTTTGCTGGAGATACCGGAGAAATAAAGCCCGAGGTCAGGGAACAAATCAACGGAAAGGTATGTAGAGGAAATAAACCCAGTTTGGACCAGTTTACATATTTCCTTCCATTCAATCTTCCTAGGTGGCGGAATGGAGGGAAGAAGGCAAAGCCGAGATCATACCAGGTGTCCTCTTCATCGACGAAGTACACATGTTGGACATCGAATGTTTCTCGTTCTTGAATCGCGCTTTGGAGAACGATATGGCACCAATAGTCATCATGGCTACCAACCGTGGCATCACGAAGATCAGGGGCACCAATTATAAGTCTCCACACGGAATTCCCCTAGATCTGTTGGATAGGATGATCATTGTGCCGACTAAACCTTACGAGGAGAAGGAATTGAGGGAAATTTTAAGGTATTACGACTATGCCACAATTAGAAATTTCTGACAATTGTTAATTTTTTTTTTTTTTTCAGTATACGCTGCGAGGAAGAGGACTGTCAGATGACAGACAATGCGCTCACTGTACTAACTCGAATAGCCAAAGAAACGTCTTTACGTTACGGTATGCAGCTCATAATGACTTCTCACCTCATCGCCAAAAGGCGTAAGGCCCCCGAAGTGGATGTTGATGATATTAAAAGGGCTTATACCTTGTTCTTCGACGATGGTAGGTCGGTGCAGTTCTTGAGAGAGTACCAACAAGAATTTTTGTATAGTGCTGGTGAGTAATATTTTGTTGTATATTTGTGTTTATTTATATTGTTGAATTATGTGTTTCAGACGATGATGCAACAATGGAAGTCGAGGAATCGGATCAATAATTTGATTTTGGGGTGTTTAGTTCTGAATGAAGACTAATAAATATTAAATAAGTGATTACATTATAGTTTTGTATGAAGAAAATAAATTAAAGATTTTCAGTATATAGCAATGTGAAAAACAAAATTATACAGGAAATATTCACTTGATTGTTCAGTATAAAAGAAATTTGAAACATTTATCTATGATTTTTTTTTCGGATATCCACTGATAGAATTTACAACGTATTCTTTATTGAGGAGTTTGTGAATTTTAAATTTAAATCTTCTGTTTTTTATTATTATTAATTTTACCTAGAATTATACTAACTGACAAAGAAACTGCAACACCCAGAAGGAGTTGTTTAAATTTTAAATTTTTTTTAGTAAAACATACATACTATATACAGGGTGAGTCTTTGACCACTGCATTAATTTTAACCAAAGATTCCTCTCATCAAATGAAACACTTTTTTCATTTAAAATTTTTGCAAATTCAGCTCAGGTAAAAAGATACACGCTGTTGAAATTTTGAAAAAAAATCAGTTTTTATTTTGTAGCTTTGACATCCTTTTTTCGAATAAAATGAATGTTGGCGTAAAGTTTCCTATAACTATGATACATATTTTCCAAATATCAGTTATTTTCTACTTCTACTGGTTTTCTAGTTATGGACTCGTGGATTCATAAAACTAAACGAAATTAGAATGAAGAAAGCATATAAAGTTTTTCTTGAGTCATATCAAGAATATTTCATCGTTCTAGAACATTATATTATTCTTCATCATTTCTCCTTAAACGCACCGTTTTCGAGATATTCTTCATTGAATGTTTTAAAATGGAAAACTCCAGAAATTTCACTACTTTTATGGATCCGTCCCTGAGCGTTGGAATCCCGAATCAAGCTGTAAACCACGTTACCATGCCTTATTCTCGTCCGCCAACAATGTCATAGATAATTTATATGCGGGAGTGTATTAGCACATTGTGAAATCTTTAAACGCTTGTAACTTTTTACCTGAGCCGAATCTGGGAAAATGATAAATGAAAAAAGTGTTTCATTTGATGAGAGGAATCTTTGGTTAGAATTAATGCAGTGGTCAAAGACTCACCCTGTATATATATAGTATAGCAATGAGTAAATGATTAAAATTTGGAGAAAAAAATCGTGAAGTTTTTTCATCTAAACATTTTTTGTTACATATACATATTGTTACTCTATACTTGCGCCAGCCTTGACACAGCACTGTTAATTTTCTTATTTTTCAATTAAGTGAAGAAAGAACGATATTCAAACAATTTATTCATTTAATCACATGTCGTATTCTTAAAAAATGTTGTTGTTCAACACCGCTTCTTGGTCTTGATTATTTCACGGTAAGAAAATTTCATCTTCAGGAATCTTCTCGAAAACTTTGTTCGCAACGTACTTATGCACTTCAGCATAAGCTTCCTCAAAGCTACTACCCAACTCTTTGAAAATATCGAGGGCATTATCGTTCATCGTTTTCAAGATAGTGTCGGACAGTTGTTTGTTTCCTGGGACGATATTCTCGTAATAGTATTGAACACTTTTGGGACTGTTCGAGAGTTTCCACGTGACGGCTCTCAGATAATTCTTGCCATTCTTCTGGAACCTCTCCATTTTGACGTGGTGTGTGGATGTCACTTCCTCTAAAAAAATCAAAATTTAAATCTATAACATCTTCTATAAAATACAACTGTCATAAGTACTCGTAAATGAGGTGACCAATTTTAATTAAATATTATGTGTGATTTTGAGTGGGTCCCTGAATAGTTTAGAGTCGCAGTCGGGCCCAGTAGGAGGCGCCACAATAAGTTTATAGATTTGTTTTGGTTTTTAGTCTAAATTGGCGGATGCATTGGCCCAGTTATTAAAACATGAGTCGAATTTAAGCGAATAACCGGAACAGTGCGGTTAAGACCAATCCCTTGCTATTATAACCGATCGGTTATGTTTAGCAAGGGATTGGTCTTAACCGCAGTGTTCCGGTTATTCGCTTAAATTCGACTATAGACTCTTTTCAGAGATGTACTTTGACATTCGTTATAAATTCAGTCAGTATTACGCAGAGACAATAGAATATCTTCTATTTCTCTATGGTATTACGCTAGAACTTTCGATGATCCTCTCAATCGATAAGTGAGGTTTTTATTGTACTTTTGAAAATAAAATTTATTGTATTGAAGAGTGTATAATTAATAAATTAATGTGTGAATGGTTTTGAAGTGTAATTAAATTAGGTATTTGGACGTATACATCAATACTCACCAAAAGTTATTTTGCATTTCCCTGCGCTGTCTATGGGGAACGTCAATAATTGTCCTTTTACTGTGTAATCAGCAGTCATCTCAGAATGTGGTGTAATTGCTTCCACATCTAGCTCCAAGGTGTCCCAGTTAACTCTGCAAATACATTTTTTTTGTGTCAACTTGAGAAGTTTGGTAATTGAATGAAATTTTATTATGTTATGATGGGATGGATCATCATATAGAAAAATTATTCTTTCTGAAATATGAAATTAAAAAAAAAAAAAATTTTTCTATTGAGGCGATATTCACGAAATTTCGCAAAAATCAGCACGTCGGCATTTTACAAGTAATTACCAAGTTTCAATTGGGTCGGATTTGTATATTTTGAGTTATTGAGAAAATAACAACGACATTTAAGACGGGCATATCTCCGAAACCGTTTGGCAGATTATGCCCATTAACGGACTCAACGTTCGCATTTGGATGCGCAACCGACCCTGAAAATTGCAAGTCGCTATCTTTTTCCATTCGAAAGTTATAGTGGCAACGGTCACCATTCCAGCTAATGAACTGAACCAAGGCTGCTCGTCTACCAATATTTGTTTCAATATCTCCAAAAATATAGATCTGATGCTGTTCAAATTCGGAACTGGGCTGTAAAGTTAGTTTTTGAAGGCTCTCGCTCTCGCTATATCGGACGGATAGTTTCTGAGATACGGAACTTTTTACGCGCATCCGAGGATCCTTGTGTGAGTTCAGTAGCTGGGTGATCGTTGCCTCGATAACTTTCGAACGAAAGGAAATAGGGACTTGAAATTTTCAGTGTAAGTTGCGCATTCGAATGGGAGAGATGAGTTCCTTGTTGGGCATAATCCTCCTAAAGGTTTCGGAGTTATGACCATCTGAAAAATTATTTTCTCGATAACTCAAAAAATATAGACCCGATCGAATTGAAGCTTGGTAACTAGTTGTAAAATATCGGTATGAAGACGTGTGTGAAATTTTGTGAGGACCGTACCACTAGAAAATTTTTGAAAAATTACGAAAAAATATTATGTATCTCACGATAACTTGAGAACAGAAAGATATAACGACTTGCAATTGTCAGGGTATGGTGCGCATCCGAATGCGACATTCAAGTTCGTTAATTAGCATAATCGGCCAAATTGTTTCGGAGTTATACTCATCTGAAATTTTGTTGTTATTTCCTCTATAACCCAAAATATTAAAAATCAGATCAAATTAAAACTCCGTGAATACTTGTAGAATGCCGATCCTCTAATTTTCGCGGAATTTCGTGAATATCGGATATGGAAAAATTAAAAAAATCTAGCCAAATATACAAATCAAGAAATAAAGATTACTCACTTCACTTTCGTGAATTTGGAGTCGGGTATTCCAGATATTAAAACATTTTTATAGATCTGCTTGAAGCCGCCATTTTCACTGGTCAACTCGGTTATTTCGATTGGGTCTAAGTTAGATATACCCAGTGGTTTATGTCCTAAAATATTGATAATAAATTAACCATGATATTATTACAATAATAACATAATATATGATAATGTTTAATGCTAAAACTGTTGAAAGCCATCTTGTCTTATGGCCCAAAATGCATATTAAGGGAGATATATCCATTCAAAGTTGAGAAAATTAAAATCATTTCTCCGCAAGAAAACGCCAGATGACGAAAAATTACCAATATTCCACGTCGTAAGGACGACATCCTGCTACCTGGACATTTGGATGATTACTTACCTCTAGCCAACCTTTTGATACCGTCTGTCATGGCATCTTTGAGGCATTCCTCGAAATTCGGCTCAGATTTGTGACAATGTTTCGTTCCTTCAGCTGCAAGGAACATATGGTGGTTAAAAACATATTAATTTTAGCCTCGTTTAGAACTATTATATTCCTGAGACTAATTGTCGGGACTTATTTCAAAAGTGCGTCAAAATTACCTATAATTTTGCACGGCATTGTGTTGACTATTGGATGACATGTTGACAAGGATTCAATTGTAATTGGCTTATTTGTAATGATTATCCAATATAATTCTTCATATGTATAATTATGATGATACTCTCATGAATAACCGAGTAGGATTTACTTCGAAGCAATTAGGTTACCTATATAGGGTCATTCTTTCTTAATCTCATCCAAAATTATACGGAGAATTACCCAAGATATTTTCTTGAAATTAATTTTCAGTGTGTCATCCGGAATAACGAGAAAATCTAAAATTTTTTCATGTTTTTATCACTTCAAGTTATACCGGAAGTAACTATCCACTTCGTTTCTGCGCGCATGTTCTGAGGAACAGCGTGCTATCATTTTGCTCAAATGTCTGTAACTTTCGAATTTTTTACCGAAAATGGTCTCGATACAGATCCGATCGAATTGAATCTTGGCAGCTAGTTGTAGAATACTGACACAAAGACGTTTGTGAAATCTTCTGAAAATCGTATCACTATAAAATTTTTAAAATTTTATTAAAAAATTGGTTCAAGCCCTGTGGACAGGAGCTATTGGGCGCATGTTCATCTTCCTTGTGGCCCGTACTGACCAGTAAAGAAAAAAAAAAAGCAGTATCATGTTGAATACCTTAATATTATTGATTATTATATAATAATCGATGAAAATACTGAGAGAGACCCAGGAAATTTGACACATTTTGTCTTATATCTCCAGAAATTGAAATCGTATAGAGCCAAAATTTTGCACAATGTTGCAAAATACTACAATTGACGTTAGTACAAGTTTTTGTTGCAATCTGATGAATAGTTCACGAAAAAAAATTTTTTTTTTCGAAAAAATTAAAAGAAATATTTTTTTAAAAATTACCAACATTTCGATCATAACAGAATTTTGCCAAAAGTTGCGCGTTTATATCCTCGAACTGACTACCAAGTCTCGATTCAACATCTTCTTTAGTTCCTGAAATATCAGGGAAATAACCTCAAAATTTGAAATGTCTATAACTTCTAAACCGTCTGGCCGATTTTGCCCGTTAACGAACTTAACCGTCGCATTTTGATCAGAAACCTACCCTGAAAGTTCTAAGTCGATAGGACCTTCGGTGCTCCTGTTATCGTGCCTACGGCCGGCCGGCCGGCCGGACGGCCGGACGGCACCCAAAAATCTGACACCGGATTCGTGATCAGGGAGTCCGAATTAGTCTATTAGCCAATTTTCAGCTCGAAATTCGAAAATTACAGACATTTGGACGAAATGATAGGACGATGTTCCCCTAGAACATGCGCCCAAAAATATTATTTATCTCACGATAACTTGAGAACGGAAAGTGATAGCGAATTGAAATTTTTAGGGTAGGTTGTGCATTCGGATGCGACATTTGAGTTTCTTAATAGGTTTAATCGGCCAAACGGTTTCGGAGTTATACCCATCTGAAATTTCGTTGTTATTTCCTCAATAACTCGAAACATATAGACCCGATCCAATTCAAACATGGTAATTAGTTGTAAAATGTCAACGCAAACATTTTTGCAAAATTTCGTGAGGATCGTATAACTAGAAAGTTTTTAAGAAATCATTGAAAAATATTCTATATAACAGAAACTATTCGTCCGACATCGCTGAAATTTTGCGACAGCCTTCAAAACCTAACCCTACAGCCAAGCTACAAGTTTGAAGACGACCGGAGATCCGAGCAGTCTTGGGTGAGTTCATTAGCTGTATGGGTGACCGTTGCCTCGATAACATTCGAACGGAAAGAGATAGGGACTTGCAATTTTCAGAGTAGGTTCCGCATCTAAATGGGCGAGTTAAGTTCGTTGTTCGGCATAATCGGTCCAACGGTTCAGGAGTTATACCCATCTGGAATATGATTTTCTCGATAACTCCGAAAATACAAACCCGATCGAATTGAAGCTAGGTAATTAGTTGTAAAATATCGACATAAAGACGTGTATGAAATTTCGTGAGGGCCGTACCACTAGAACATTTTAAAAAAATTCAAAAAAATATTATGTATATCACGATAACTTGAGAACGGAAAGATATAGCGACTTGCAATTTTCAGGGTAGGTTGCGTATCCGAATGCGAAATTTAAGTTCGTTAATTGCCATAATCGGTCAATTGGTTTTGGAGTAATACTCATATGAATTTTGTTGTTATTTCCTCTATAACTCAAAATATACAAATCTGATCCAATTAAAACTTGGTTAGGTATTACTTGTAGAATGCTGACTCACTAATTTTCGCCTAATTTCGTTAATATCAAATCCTGGAGTTACTTGAGACGTAAGTTTTCTCGTATTTCAACTCCTATAGAATACATAAGTATGTCAGAATTGAAAATTCCGTGATCATAGAGAATTCTCTCGTTACTGCAGTCTGTCATTAAAATGGTATGAAATGTATTCATATATTATGAGAACTGAGAAAACGGTATACACGGATGCTTAATTCGATTAAGAGTGTCTATTGGACAGTAGGACATATCATCATATGGATTATCCAAGAGATATCTAGGATAGCTGAAGTTATTCCATTGGTCATTTTGCATTCAATCATAGTTTGTTTGACATGTCTCTTATCTGTAGATGAGATGAGAATGATGAAATGTATGAACACAGATGAAATTCGTAGATACGGACGTTAATTTTCGTTTCAGTGAAATCATAGAGTTGCTATTTAGTATTGAAATTTTGAAAAATCATATCTCCGAAAGTATTAATTTCTTATAGTTGACAATGATATCAATGTAATTTTTTTTTCCGTTACTCCGAAACCATCAGAATGTTGTCCAATAACGAACTTAACCGAGATATTTATCTCCCAAACCTACTTTGAAAATTTCAACTGTTTCAATCGTTTAAGACCATTTTCATCCAAAAATTCGAAAATTACAGACATTTGGGCAAATTGATAAGCACTCTGTTCCGAGGAACAAGAGCGCCAAAAATGATAAACTTTCATAAATACAGCACAAGCAAGAATATACATTGAGTGACCCTGCACGTAAAAGAAGAAATAACATGTTGGTTTGAAAAATAATTACTTTCTATGCTTTCTTGAATTTGTGAAACGGTAGAAAAATGTTGGTTTGTCACGGTATTTCATTTTATCGCTGCCAAACGGACATCGCTATGGAAACTTTCAAATTAAAAATCTTACAAATGGGATAGTCATTAAAAGAATATGATCCAAATTCTTAATAAAAATTTTGATATACTTACGCAATTTCGAACTGAGCACAGCAGAGCTGAAGAGCACGAAAACAATGAAAGCCTTCATTTTCGTCACAAAACACCAGGAAAAGTTTTTCATATAATCCGTTGAGCGCCGTCTTATTAATATTTTCACGGGCACTTATTAACTTTGAGATGTGGTGGGGATAAAGAATAAAATAATTTGTAGCTTCAATGTTCCTGAGGAAACTCACACCTGATCATTTATTAGGTATTATTCGAGCAAATGATCAAATAATTGGCGATACTTATACCCGGGATCAAGAACAAAAAATAATGAATGACGTCAAATTATTATCTTTCGGTCGTTTGCAAAATTTGAACTGATTTGTGTTTTCTGCGAGAAATTCATTAAAACTACCATCGGGGGTAATGTGGTCAAGGTCAGTAAGTTTTGGCAATCTGACTGGATTGATTTATATTCCGGTATTTTTGATATGCCAAATATAGGCCTAGGGATATCGCTGATATTGTTATTGAGAAGGTGTTCTGGTCCATTATCTTCTTGGCGCTCTTGTTCCTCGGAACAGAATGCTTATTAATTTTTTTTTTGACATTTATCTCTCATAGGAAAATAAGATGACATGTAAGAACACAGATCATATAATAATTCATAGATAGAATAATTAAGTACAGTATTCTGTGTAAACATAGAATTACGATTCATTATTGAAATTTATAAAAATTATATCTCCGAAAGTATTAGCTTGTTAGAGTTGAAAATGATATCAATGGATTTTATGGTGAAACTACATCTTAAAAAAAATTTAATTTGAAATTTGTAATGTACAAAAAGAATTTTTTTTTCGTCACACCGAAACCATCAGGTTGATTTTGCCCGATGAACTTCACCTAGATATTTATTTCCCAGACCTACTCTGAAAATTTCAACTGCCTAGCTCATTCTGTTCGAGAGTTATTTTAGAAACAAAATTCAAAAAATTCAAAATTTTTTTTTGACACTTTACGGCCACCCGATCAATACCAAACTTCGCATGCATATAAAGGTCACTATTCTACGATTTGATTCTATAATTTGATTTATAATATCATTATAATTTCAGACAAATCGAGTGATCGGTTTCGGAAATATTCATAAAAAATATTTTTACTAAAAACGGCCATAACTCCGAAACTGCTTAGTGGATTTCGCCCGTTAACGAACTCTTCCGAGATATTTACGCTCCAAACCTACCCTGCAAATTTAAATGCTCTAACTCCTTTCGTTTGAGAGTTATCGTGTAAACAGACGGACGGCCGGATAGAATAGATTTCGACCTCGGATTCTTGATCAGTGAGTCGAATCAAATCGTTTAAGACCATTTTTAGCCAAAAATTCGAAAATTACAGACATTTGGGCCAAAAATGGTCCTATTTGGTTCCACTCACTGATAAAGAATTCGTGGTCAAAATCGATTCTGTTTGGCCGTTAACAACTCGGACGGAATGAGCTAGACAGTTGAAATTTTCAGAGTAGGTTTGAGACATAACTATCTCAGTCAAGTTCATTATTGAGCAAAATCGGGCTGATAGTTTGGGAGTAACGAAAAAAAATTGTTTTTACATTACAAATTTCAAAAAAAATTTTTTAAATGCATTTTTGCCATAAGAATCCATTGATATCATTTCTGACTCTAACGAGCTAATACTTTCGGAGATATGATTTTTCAAAATTTCACTAATAATGCGAATTCTATCTATCTGTGTTCACTGTTCATACATGTCATCTTACATACCTATAAGAGACATGCCGAATTTATTTCCGTTCTAAAACAAAGTAGCATTGTATTCAAAATGACCAATTATTTAAAAACATATTTATATTGAGAAATCAGTTTATATTGCCATACGAAAATATTTAGATTGATTATTTTTTTATTTTCTGGTTAAAGTGATTATACATTATTGAATTAAGAGGTTGAACTAGGCAATCTATAAAGAAATTATTATAACGATATTCTACTAGGTACTATAACAATTTACAACAATTATTATTGGAACTTTGAGTTTAAAAACATAAATAATTTTAAATAGTTCCTATATAATCAAATGCTGAAATAAGGTTTAGACATCTCTCTATTGTTCTACCAGTCCTATGAAATATTTTTCTAATTGGTAAGAACTGACATTTTCTTGGGAGGTATACTCATTATTAAAACGTTTCTTTCTGGGTTTTCTCCCCCAAACTCTGAAATATATCTATAAAATAAAAATTAATTATTTTGTGACTTGCTTCTGAGTAAGAAACACAAGATATTTGTCAGAAGCAATCAATCATAAATATCTTGTGTTTCTAACGCAGAAGCTAATCACAAAATAATTAATATTTATTTTATACATATTTTTCCCAGTTTGGGGGAGAAAACCCAGAAAGAAACCTTTTAATAATTATATGCAATATACAGGGTGTCCCAAAAATACCACGCGAAAGTGACACTGGAGATAGATTGTCATTAGGTCTATCAGATAGCATCAACATGACCTCAGTAAAAGTCCGCTGGTTTTCGAGATATCACCACTTTTGTGTATTTTTTTAAAAATCTCCAGTTTTCGGTCTTTTATCACCTAGCATTGCTAGAAATTACTTCAAACTCATGTTTTTTTTTACCTAGGCTATCCTGAATAGTTGCTTTAAACAATGAAGTAATAACTTCACCGACAACTAGAACAAAATCCTTGAAAAAATGTCTAACTTGTTGTATTTTATGCCGAAGTTAAAACGTTAACTTAAGTTTGACTGACTGCTGTGAAAACAAATTATATCAGACTGAATTGACAAATAATCGCAAAAACTGGTCCATTTCATGCCCTTCTCAAAATGATACAACACTACCAATTTTTTTTAATCAGAACCAGAATTGCTACTTATTAAAAAAAACCAAAACCCTTATCGGCTATCTCGCTCCCACATTCATTGTTTTGTAACATGGAAACCGGTCCGACTTTCACAGACTAGGGGTCTTCGAATAGTCTAGACCAGGGGTCACCAAATGGCGGACCGCGGTCCGGATGCGGATCGCGAACCTTTTTTTTGCGGACCATTTTTCCAGAAAACATGTATTCTTGATTAAAAAAATTCAGATAACTTTTCGTTTTATTTACTAATTATAGATATTGGATTTAGATTAACTGCTAGTCAAATTCTTATGCCATCATAATGCTATCAACGACCCGCGACAGATATACAGATTTTGTGAACGGACCTCCAATGAAACTAATTGGTGACCCCTGGGTTAGATACTAGAGAAAACTTTTTGGCGTTTGACGGATTTACTCATTTCCTAATATTTTCCGAACGGATAGAGATACAGAGGAAATAGATACATAAATCTAAACGTCGTCCACCGACCAATCATCGGGGAATATCGAGATGTGAAAATCATAGATTTCGGACGGGAAAGAAGAATTTTCCTTCGATTCCGGGTCAAAAATATTTCTAAGTGCCGACCCAAAAAATTTTTTTCATGGTATATCGATACGGAGCTCGTGTCTAGTTAAATCAAGGTCGCTGATCACGAATATGCAATTAGTTTTTCCCTAAGTAGCGTACTTTGGGAAAATTTTCACTTAGAGTGAAAAAATGGACGAAAATAGGTCCATTTTGGAAGTTCACACCGCCCAAAAAAATCGGAGTAAGGTGTTGTTGATTTTTGCCCTCATATATGGATCTTTTATCTACTGAATAATCCAAACAGAAAATGTCCAGGCCGTACTATTCGGAAATTATGATTTTTTTCCCAAGGGTTTGTTTTTCGGAAAATTCATTTCGCGGTATTTCCGCGGAAAATTCTCTAATGAAAAATCCGATCATATATTCGTAATCTACGGTCCCGAATTAGTAAATGACGTAATTTGCATCGAAATCGGAGACCGGTCGAATTTTGGCAATTTTTTAATACATTGAAAAATTTTTTGACGCAAAACTATGAAACGGGTACTTATTCTTATAGATTCGGGGCCGTAGATTCCGAATCTATCATCAGATATTTATTACAAAAATTTTCCGAGGAAATATCGCGGAAAGAATTTTCCAAAAAATAGACCCTCGGGAAAAAAAATCATAATTTCCGAAGCGTACGACCTGGACATTTATTGTTCGGATGATTCGATAGATAAAGGATCCAAATATGACGTAAAAAATCAGCAACACCCTACTCCGATTTTTTTGGGTGGTGGAAAGTTCCAAAATTGACCTATTTTCGTCAATTTTTTCACTTTAAGTAAAAATTTTCCCAAAGTACGCCACTTAGGGAAAAACTAATTACATATTCGTGATCAGCGACCTTGATTTAATTAGACACGAGCTCCGTATCGATATACCATGAAAAAAATTTTTTGGGTCGGAAATATTTTTGACCCGGAATCGAAGGAAAATTCTTCTTTCCCGTCCGAAATCTATGATTTTCACATCACGATATCCAAATTTTCCCCGATGATTGGTCGGTGGACGACGTTTAGATTTATGTATCTATTTTTTCTGTATCTCTATCCGTTCGGAAAATATTAGGTAATGAGCGAAACCGTCAAACGCCAAAAAGTTTTCTCTAGTATCCAACACATACAAAAATCTACAATTTTCCGATTAGGTCGACGCGGCTTTGGTTATACATCGGGTACGCAGATCACGAATCTGTAATTAGATTTTCCGTATCTCGATTAGTTTCGGAGCAATGACGAAGAAAGTCGCAATTTCTGGCTCTACCTCCGGAAAATGGACTAATCAGTCGGATATTTCGCCATATTACCAAAATTAATCGAGATACGGAAAAACTGATTACAGATTCGGAATCTACGCCCTCGATTTAGAGAATAGCCAAAGCCGTGGCGATCTATGGATCCGTGGAAAATTCTAGATTTTTGTATGGGTTAGAATCTAGACAAAGGACTCACAGCTCTGGCAATGTGTTAGTTGTTGTATGCATTTTATCAATATTTCATAGGAAATAGGTCATAAATACTTCTACAAGGGTTGAAGTATTACAAGATATTTTACTTGCAATTATCTTTCCGTGGAAAATATTAATTTCAAGGGTGAGACCACCCATGCAAAAATAAACCAGTTAACCCAAAACATTTAAGTTTTACAAGCGAGCTGCTTTGTTTAGAAATACAAATGAGCGCTTCCCAACATGTGAAGTCATGGGACGCAACAGTGGTGATATCTCGAAAACCAGCAGACTTTTACTGAGGTCATGTTGATGCTATCTGATAGACCTAATGCCAATCTATCTCCAGTGTCACTTTCGCGTGGTATTTTTGGGACACCCTGTATACTCGCAAATTTTGGCCATACCCCACCCAACAAGCAACCTGCAACAAATATTAAAATAAAACATCTCGAACGGAATAAACTAAAGATTTGAAATTTTCAGAACAGATTTGAGGAATGAATATCTCAGATAAGTTCGTTATTGGGTACAATCAGTCTGGTGGTTTCGGATTAATAATTTTTGGCACTCTTGCTTTATTTTAAACGACTCTTTTTGAATTTGATTTCTTTCATGATGCAGTTCTATCATAAGAATCCATTTATATCATTCCAAACTCTGAGAAACCAATACTTTCGGAGATATGATTTGTCAAAGTTTGAAGAAGAGGGCCAAAATGCTCATGTTGACAGGGCTTTCCCACTTTTCATATGCTGTATCAAATTATCAACGGCGTTTTTTTTTATTGCAAGTTAACCTCGAGTTATGTAGAAAAAAAATCCACATACATAACTTTGTGCCAAGAAGATAATTGTTGAATACATGTGGAATTTATTTTGCGTTGCTATAAATTATTTGTTCACTTCAACAAATATTTATGGAGAATATCCGAGCATTAAATAGGTATATACGTATTTTGTGGTATTTTTGAACAAACAAGACAAAGGTAAGGAGTATATACTTGTTTTATGACTGAATCAATGATTTTCCAACAATTACAACTCCAAATTGAAACATAATATTATGACTTTATCCCAATAACTGGCTTTTTGACCGTGAAAATAGTTGAAAGAGAGATAGATTATTAATTATTATGTATAAAATAAACAAGATCATAAAATTCTGAATTAAGTAATGCATAGGTAACGCCATTTAGGTCAATAATCTTCGAGGTATTAAGTTTTTAAAAATTTGAAAAACATGTGAACATTTCTAAATAAATCCTACATCAAATAAACACTTTTTGGAGCACTTGATCCTCGGAATAGCGCTTATCAATTTGCCCAGATACCTATTATTCTCGAATTTTTGGATGAAAATGGTCTTAAACGATTTGGTTCAACTCGCTGATCAAGAATCCGTGGTCTAAATCAATTCTGTCCGGCTGGCCGTAGACACGATAACTCTCGAACGGAATGAGCTAGACGGTTGAAATTTTCATAGTAGGTTTGGGAAATGAATATCTATGTTAAGTTCGTTATTGTAGGCCCCATTTTGGGCGCCAATTAATATTGAAAATATGTTTATTAAAAATGGTATGAAATCTAATTCAGTTCTAATTCAATAAGAACATTTATCGTATATCTCCTGAAATAATAATGATACATAGGTATAAAAAATGGGCCAATACCTTCATCATGAATAATCCATTATAGTTTAATAAACGAGTATTAAAATTTTTTTTTGACTCATCTGTCTATATTAACAAATCATAACTTCCTCAGTTAATTATAGTTTGAAAGAGATATAATTAGATATAAATAACGACAGTTCAAATGTCCATTTATTTTTCAGATGTGCAAAAAGTGTAATTCGAGAATGACATGTAATTTGGCTAGACTGATATGTTAATATCTGGAACTTTGGTGCTCTCGTTCTTTAATGATATTGATATACCGTGGATTTTACTGATTGTTATATCGAATACTAGTTGAGATCTTAAGGTTTGTAATCAAATTTCCTGATCTCGTCGAAGTATCTTCATCTATGCCTGCCAGACAGGGCTGATGGTCTGAGAGACGTAAGCGTGCACGGGGCAAAAAATAAAAAAATATACGTAATAATAATGCTCGAAATTTTTAACTGATACTTATAATGAATCTCATTTTGGTTATAGTTAAGTAAGAACAGTAATTTGAATCCATTCCGCTAAGCAATGTAAACTTCGAGAAAGAAAGAAAAATAATTTTCCAAATTGTTGAAAGAAAAGGGTATAGCCATCAGAAAAAAATAAAATGTAGCTAGGCACACCTGAAAAGAATCTACAATTGGCTACAATTAAAACGATCTCATGATTATTATAATCGCTATCCTCGAAATCGGACCAGAATCAGGAATTACTTCCGCATTCTCCATTTAGCAAACTTTTTTTTCGTACATAACCAGAGATTTCAGAAACAAATTATTTCTGTTATCTGTATACATAACCTCGAAATGTTTGATGATATCATCTTATTTCTACTGAAACAGCGCTTGACCTATGAATTCCTGTAATAAAATGTATTCTAATGATTAATTAAATAAATCATTTCCAGGCGTGAGGTTGATGAAATCGACAAAAAATATCCATGGGAAGTGTAGAATGAAACTGATATATTTTGGAGGATTTACACGTACCATTTATGGTTTTCAACATATTCTACCGCACTGGAGGTTGAGATTAGATATCCATTTTGCATGTAATGATATTTTAATGGCGTAAAAGGCTTCAAAAAAATTATTATATTTGTTTTTAATCACTAACAGTAGAAAATAAACATAGGTTTGTTTTTATTTTCCTAGTTTAATTTCAACATGTAGTATTAGTTTATCATTATCACAGCATATCAAACAAATTGGCAAAAAAATTAAGAGATCCACTTATCTCAATTACGATTACCTCTGAAATAATTTAGAGAAGTTTTTTCCTCAGGTACGTATATGATTTGTAGCCAGAAATAAAAAACAAATTAGTTCTATATATTCTGATTGCCACAGTCCTAATTTTTTCAATTCTCCGTTTTGATGTCAACAAATACTGCAAGGTGTCTTATTATCAAAATATTCGGATAAATTCGTTTTGATTTTGTAGTATGGGTTGACGCCGCTTCGTTCTTAGCCCAGCATAAGAGTCTCCGGTGTTTGTTTCTTAACTGAGCGTTTGGGTCTCCAGTTTATTTTGTAATTTTTTTCATAGTAGGAGTGAAGATATCGTTCTGAAAATTTGGTACGATGTATTGTGTCATATAATCTTCGTTTCAAAATATTTTGGAGTTGATTCTATTCCTATTTCGACAACGAATGCATACCAACTTCAATTAATTTATGGAACACCTTGTATATATTCACGGTATCGAATAGAGGCATTTATTCTACGAATTACTCGTGTATCGATATATCTAGTTTTGTTCACAATCTTGAATAATTACAGATGTACCAACTTTATTCCGTTTCGTTCTTATTCCAGCATTTGGGTCTCCAGTTTATTTTGTAATTTTTTTCATAGTGGGAGTGGAGATATAGTTCTGAAAATTTGGTACGAAGTCTTGTGCCATATAAACTTCATTTTCAAAATATTTTGAAGTTGATTATATTCCTATTTCGGCTACAAATAGACATCAACTTCGATTATTCAATTGAATTAAATAGGTCGAATTGAAAGCAGATAAGTTGCGACATAATTCAGATTACTCAGGAGAGTTACTCGATCGTGGGAAAAGTGACACTATTTTAACCTGTTTTCTATGCGCAAAGCTCAACATTCCAGAATAGTGGGCAGTTGCTAAGCAATTAGAAAATAACACTGCGGTAATATTCTTACCGCACTGCTGTAGCGTGCGTTAATGTTACAAATGGATTATTACAATAAAATGAAACAAAGTACGCTTTTAATTTTTATATTGATAAAGTTGTTATGAAAGAAATACAAGAAACAACTAATTTATAACGATATTCTTGAACACAAATCAATTGTTGTTAATATTTACATTTATTGTACAGTTTGTACAATTTGTAAATTGTACTGGAGGGCAACGAGAATTTATAGGCGTTGAAGCTGCATGGCTAATTGTTTGGTTTATCTCGTTTCGATCATTTTCATTTGAAGTCGAGGCAGGGGTGTTGAATATTTCATTAGCCACTTCTACTTTATATACCTGTATATTCTGTCGGATTTGGCAACTGTATATAACTTGCAGCAATTTGCGGAATTTTTCCAAATTGATTTATTCCAATTACTGTCTTCCATCCTTTTCCCTTGTTGAATTTTTAAAAAAATCTAGGATTTTCGAAATCATTAGGCCTAAATGATACGTACTTTCTATATAAACTTTTAAATCTTCTATATCCTGGATCTTTAGTTTGGAAATATTAGAGCTACCTAAAAGGTAATCAAAAATTGTATATTTCGTATTTTATGTATTTTAAGTAATACTATTTTATCTATATCTACTTACTTTCGTCGATAAAAATATGTCATCTGGGGCCTCTTAAATGAATTGCCGAACTTGTTCCTGGGTTAAAATTTTGGATTTTTTCGGTTTGTATCCTGTACTTTGACGTTTTAAAAATGCTCTCAGTTTTTGGTACTGGCCAATATTAATATTATTTTTAACAGACAAAGTTGATCGAAGCATGGAATAATGTGCCCACAACGTCGATCAGTACATTCTCAGAAAAGGATACACTCTTGTTTTTTCTGCAACCGCCGGAAGTAAATTAAGTGAAGCCGCGTTCGGGCCTTCTACTAGTTCAGGAGGCGTGCAAGGTAACAAATAATCACTATCAGTGTCCACGTTTATTAATTCTTATTCCTTATAAAATACAACGAATCAAACAAAACCAGCTTGAAAATTATTTTACTTTTGTCATAACAAACTAATTTCCATGGTTACCACTTCTATATTTCAATATGCACATAGAGAAACCTATTTAAACTGACTTGATTACATCTTGAATGAAATATTTTTTACTTAATCTTTTAAATATAAATCAACGATCGAAGAAAAAATAGTATGTATAATTCGTGGGAAAGGCATATTCCCAAACTCCTGTGTTACCAGACGAGGAGCGTAGCGACGATCACAGTCGTTTGGGAATATTATGCTTTTCCCACTAATCATACAATATACTATTATTCAAATTATCCTATTGCATCAGTAACAAGAAAGAAATATTCTTAATTCTCTTTATTCGATATAAAATTATAATTATATAAAGTATTTAACAAAGTTATACGTTAATAATAAAAACTCTATATTAATAATTCGTGGATGCTAAACTGACAATATTTGCAATTTTAATGAAGTTATATTATTGTTCATTTCTGGTTTATCATAGAATCCTTTTTACTACATGCCTTTCTGATCATCTCGATACAAGATTCCACTTTCTTCATAACTGAATAAAGTTCTCCCATCGTATCTTTTATAGTCTCATCTTTGTGCATGAGATTAGGCACATTTTCAGTACCCACACTATGCAAAAAGTACTGCCTTTGAATCAATTTTCTTTTATTCATCATGTGATTAAGATTCCTTATTGCCTGAATAGAAACAATTATATCCTCTAGTTTGGTTGAGCAGATATCCCACAGGTTCCCTTGTAGACATTCTAACTGGGTAGTCCTGTTGACAGCTTCTTCGTATCTGACCATATTTCGCGATATCTGACTCCTCATGTTCATTATCTTTTCGTTATAGACTATGATACATCCAAACTGCAAAATGGATAATTTACATACGAAATACTAAAGTGAATACAGGAGATAATATTGATATACCAGGTAAATGAAGATATTTTGAGAATGTGATATGCGTAGGGTGTTTGAAGGCACAATTTAAAATTATTTCCATATATACAGTGTGTTCGAAAGAAAAGATATAGACCAAAGTTATATTTTTTTAAATGTAACACCCTATATTTGACCTCAAAAATGGAATGACCAGCCCAAATTATTATGAGTTTCTTCAGGTCACTTTGTACCTTATAAGCACCATTTACGAGAAAATGGCGAAAAATTGAGAATATGTTTTTTGCGCGTATGTTCTGGGGAACATCGTGTTATCATTTTGCCCAAATGTCTGTAACTTTCGAATAATTTTTTGACGAAAATGGTCTCAAACGATTTAGTTCGACTCCCCAATGAAGAATTCGAGGTCAAATTTGATTCTGTCCGGCCGGCCGTCCGGCCTTTGCCACTATAACTTGAGAACGAAACGAGCTAGCGACTTGAAAGTTTCAGGGTGGTTGGCACATCCCAATACGACGGACAAGTTCGTTAAAGGGCATAATCATACCAGTGGTTTCCGAGTAATAATTTTGTTTTCAACCTATATGAATCCGATCGAATTGAAACTTGGTGAGTAGTTGTAGAATATGGACCCAAGTACGTTTGAAAAATTTTGTGCGAATCGTATGGCTAGAAAATTATTAAAAAATCATTAAAAAATATTTTTGTTGTCACGATAACTTGAGAACGGAAAGAGATAGCGGCTTGAAATTTTCAGGTTACGATGTGCATCAGAACGCGACATTTCAGTTCGTTTATGAGCATAATCGGCCGAACGGTTTTAGAGTTATAGCCATCTGAAATTTGGTTGTTTTTTGTTCCTCATTAACTCGAAAAATACCAAACCGATTGAATTCAAACATGGTTATTAATTGTAGAATGGCAACGCGAAAATTCTTGCAGAATTTCGTGAGGATAGTATTTGTAGAAAATTTTTAAAAAATCATTGAAAATTGAAAAAAAAAATTCTATATATAAGTCACTATTCGTTTGAAATTGCTGAAATTTTGCAAGAGCCTTCATAACCTAACTCTACTGCCAAGTTTCAAGTTTTAACACGATCGGTTAAATATTGTTGGAGATTCGAGAATTCTTGTGTGAGTTCAGTAGATGGGTGACCGTTGCCTCGATAACTTTCGAACGAAAGGAGATGGGGACTTGCAATTTTTGAGGGTAGGTTGCGTATTCGAAAGGGAGAGTTGACTTCGTTTTTGGGCATAATCGGTCTAACGGTTTCCGAGTTATACCCAACTGGAATATTATTTCCTTGATAACTCAAAAAATAAATATTCGATCGAATTGAAGCTTGGTAACTAGTAGTAGAAAATCAACATAAAGACGTGTTTAAAATTTTGTAAGGACCGTTCCCCTAGAAAATTTGAAAAAAATTACGAAAAAAAACTTTCAAGAACCGTACCCCTAGAAAATTTCAAAAAAATCACGAAAAAAAATTGGTTCAAGCAACTGACGTGAAGTCAGAAGCTTTTGCGCGTATGTTCTATTGTCCATTCTTCTGTATTGGACACCCTTAATCGAATTTACCATGGTAACATATGTTGTCCATTCTTCTGTACGCGCAAAAGCTTCTGACTTCACGTCAGTGCTTGAACCAATTTTTTTTAAATAGCAATTAATGAAGAAACCAGTTACGCCAGAGATACAGACATTATTTTTTCAAGTAGACATATTGGTTAATCCTATACAGAAAAAAAAAATTCACTCTGGAATATACAGAGCGATCATAATTAATTTTCAAACATCAACTACAAATAATGGTCGAAAATTGCTGAAAAATTATCAGGTTTAGGTGTAGGAAAACCTTATGAAGATAGTTTCGAAATGATTGTTTACGTTAAACGAGATATAGAAATACAGGGTGTGCGATTTGAGATAAGAAAGTTTTTGACCATTATTTGTAGTTGATGTTTGAAAATTAATTATGATCACTCTGTATATTCCAGAGTTAATTTTTTTTCTGTATAATCCATTATTATTGACGACTTCTGAAATTAGGAACTTAGAAAAAAAAAACAAATAGGTATTGGACAAAATTACTCACACTGTCTTGATACATCGCTTTAAGTTTATTGTGCCTCTCGAGGTACCTCGATATAAGATACCTCCTCTTCGATGCTAAATTGAGATACCTGGTTATCACATCGTTCAATGTCACCTTATTGTCAAAATCATACAGTATGGACTCCAGAAACTCCTTCATTGGAAAAAAGATTGTATTCAAATAAAACACAGAATAATTGGGATATTGGTTCGGCTTAAGATTAAATCTTAAGCATGTATAATCTGGATTAAATGGACCAAATAGTATAATCTTTTTTTTCAATCAGAAAAAAAATTGCGTGATATTTGCCGAGACCCCCCTCTCTCTCCAACGTAAGATTAGATAAGATTTGACTCGACCCCCTCCCCCCCTTAAACATCTCACGTAATTTATGGACGCCCCCTAAGACTCAACCTATTTGAAGATAGGCCGAGGTGTCTCACAATGTCCTAGAAAACATTTTAAGTTACGAACTGTTTCATCAAAATTTTCACAATTTTTCCAGTGGATTTCATTAATGTGCCAACTATACAGGGTGATTCACGAAGAAATAAGGACTCGAGATAAACACTTGAAATTTTATAGTTAAACTTTGTTAGGGGAGTTGAATTCTTGGAAAAAATTTTGAGATTCGTTCAACTTCGGATTCATACTCAGTTTTTTGGCGCTCTTGTTCCTCGGAACAGAGTGCTTATCAATTTGCCCAAATGTCCGTTATTTTCGAATTTTGGGTTGAAAATGGTATCAAACGATTTGGTTCGACTCACTGATCAATAATCCGTGGTCGAAATCGATTATGTCCGGCCGTCCGTTAACAAGATAACTCTCTAACGAAAGGAGCTAAAGAATTGAAATTTGCAAGGTAGGTTTGGAGCGAAAATATCTCAGACGAGTTCGTTAATGGGCGAAATCCATCAAGCGGTTTCGGAGTTATGGCCGATTTTAGTAAAACACATTTTGTATGAATATTTCCGAAACCGATCACTCAATCTATCTGAAATTTAGCATTAAATTGTAGAATCATGACCTTTAGACGCATGTGAAGTTTTGTTTTGATCGGGTTACCGTAAAGTACAAAAAAAAAAGTTGAAAATTTTTTAATTTTGTTTCTACAATAACTCTCGAACGGAATGAGCTAGGCAGTTGAAATTTTCAGAATATGTAAGGGAGATAAATATCTCGGTTAAGTTCGCTATTGGCCAAAATAGGCGAGATGGATTCGGAGAAACTCTATCATATGTATACATCGATATAATTCCCAACTAAGAGAAACCAATACTTTCGGAGATATAATTTGTCTGTTTGAACTAGAGCGCCAGAAAGCTCCTGTCCACAGGGCTTGAACCCATTTTTTATTTGAAAGTACAATCCTTCCGGTTAATAATGGAAAATAATTTCATTCAAATGGCTGCCTCGGCTCGCCATTCAGTAGCCTACACGATCGGTCCAATTTTTAAGCACATTATCGATGTGTGCAGCTGTATTTCACCAATGGCTTCACGAATATTGTCCTTTAAAGCGTCAATTGTCTATGGCTTGTTGGCGTAACACTTATCTTTGACGGCACCCCACAAATAATAGTCCAACGGTGTCAAATCGCAGCTCCGAGGTGGCCAAACGACATCAGCTCTGCGGCTGATAATGCGATCTTCAAAAACAGGGCAACTCCTGAACCAATTGGACTTTGTATGGCGTCATACCAAGGTCTTTGTGCAAAATTCGTATCAATGATGTCTCCGAAATGTTCAATTCTTTTGAACGACGGTGAATTGATGTTGATGGCGCTTCACGGCACACTTTCTGCCACAGCAGCAGTATTCTCGGGTTTGGCTTTTCACGCTTTGGTTTATCGATGAGGATGCCAGTTTCTTTCACTTTTTTGACAAGATAACGAACATACGGAGCTGACGGTGCTTCTCTTCTTCCAAAATCCGTACGCAATTTTCGCACACATTCTGCAACATTACCATGATTTTCAAAGTAATGTCGCAATATTTCCCAGCGTTGTTCAAGCGTATACACAACCATATTCGTTCAGCGGAAGGATAAAACTAATTATCTGTCAAATCAGACATGAACTATGTGTTACCATTCACGAAATAAGCACTAGTTGAAAAAAAAAACGTTAAATGGCGGACCCTTTATATAGGGTGCTATTTGAGATAAAAGTCCGGTCAAACCGAAAGTGAATTTCAATTTTGGTTTTTCTCAGTAGAAGGTTCCTTGAACGAATTGGAAATCATAAAATTTTCATCTTTTGAAATGGCTGAGATAATCCATTTGAACATGTATACTGTGACACCCTGTATATCACCTCGTAAATAAGATGCTTCAGAATTTCTTCCATAAACTTCTTCTTATATTGTCTTAGCTTCGATACTTCCTTCGATAGTATGTCCATCTGCTGTGAATGTGCCTTAATATACACAGTGTTCTCCATTAACCTTGATAGAGCACGCCGTCTTTTTTCCGCGTTGTTGGTAACTTGCTGTAGGTACATATAAAGTATATGAGCATATCGTGAATTTCTTAACTTAAACGCCTACTACCTCATTGAACTCTAAAAACTGTTGTTGAAAAGCCAGTTCTTTATCGTAAAGGTCCCTTTTCTGTAAAGTTATATCTTCGAGACACTGCAGGGCATTCTTTTTGCGCTCTTCGAGCTTCTGGCTTACACAGAAACCCTTCTCCCTGCACCGCGTACTGGTTATACGAGCTTTTGGTTCATTGTCTGCATCTTGTCTCACCGTGCCAGTTCTAGAATGTTATTTTTGAATAAAGGTTCAAGTTATCATCCATTTTTGACGCGCTGAACAGAGTGCAAGTAAATTTTCTCAAATGTCTGTATTTTTAGGGGCATGTCCTGGGAACATCGCGTTATCTTTTCGCCCAAACGTCTGTAATGTTCGATTTTTTTGCGGAAAATGGTCTCAAACGATTAGGCCGGCCGTTGCCACGATAACTCGAGAACGGAAATAGATAGCGACTTGAAATTTTCAGGGTGGATGGTGCGCCCAAATACGACGGATAAGTTCGTTGATGGGCATAATCGGCGCAACGGTTTCCGAGTGATAATTTTGTCATCAACCAATACAGATCCGATCGAATTGAAACTTGGTAGCTAGTTGTAGAATACTGACACAAAGACGATTGTGAAATTTTGTGAGAATCGTAACACTGGAAAATTATTAAAAAATATCATTTATGTCACGATAACCTGAGAACGGAAAGACATAGCGACATGCAAATTTTAGGGTAGGTTGTGCCTCTGAATGCGACATTTGAGTTCGTTAAAAGATAGAATCGGCCAAACGGTTTTGGAGTTATGCCCATCTGAAATTTGGTTGTTATTTCCTCAATAACTCGACAAATACGAAACCGATCCAATACAAACGTGATTATTGGTTGTAGAATACTGACCCAAATACTCTTGCGAAATTTCGTGAGGATCGTATTACTAGAAATTTTTTTAAAAATCATTGAAAATCGTTGAAAAAAAATCTATATATCAGAAACTATTCGTCCGATATCGCTGAAATTTTGAGAGAGCCTTTATAACCTAACTCCACTGCCAAGTTTCAAGTTTGAACACGATCGGATCTATATTGTTGGAGATCCAAGCAGCCTTGTGTTAGTTCAGTAGTTGCCTCAATAACTTTGGAACGAAAGGAGATAGGAACTTGCAATTTTCAGGGTAGGTTGCACATCCCAATGGGAGAGTTAAGTTCGCTTTAGGGCATAATCGGTCCATCGGTTTCGGAGTTATACCCACCTGCAATATTATTTCCTCGATAACTCAAATAATATAGACTCGATCGAATTGAAGCTTGGTAACTAATTGCACTAAGCACTTGACTAAACTATAATGAACAAACTGAAATCTTTCGCCTGAAAATTGCAAAATACGGACATTTGGATTGAAATATAGCCCCCAGGTATACGAGCACGCTAAGAAGATATTGGATATTAACAAAAAAAATAATTTTAAATTAACATTGCTCACCGAAGCCGTCTATGAGGAGTTTTGAAAAAACGGACTTCTTCATGGTACACATCCGTTAAAAATGATTCCCGCAACTTATGAAAATCCACCATTCTTGTACCTTCGAATAGATCTTAAGTATTCTATCAAAGTGACAAACTATACGATTGGGAATATTATATTATCTATGATTGGGAACTACTTGATTTGATAGGGTCAAGATGTTTTAACAGCATAGATATAATAATATCTGTGATTCGCATAGAATCTAATTAAATTAATGGAAATAATAGTATATTATTTCATAAGGAGGAGAAGTGTCACTTTTCATGGCGAGCTGGAGTTTACCCGCCGAACGGAGTGAGGCGGGTAATTGAAAGCGAGCCATGAAAAGTCACTTCTACTCCGAATGAAATATGTTATTTTATTTTCAAACGTTTTGAAATTCATAAAAATCTGAATATCCACTTTTGGATTGATTTACATAAATAATTCTATCCATTTACGATCGTTTTATAATTGAATGAATTATGAAACATTTGCCTAGCTACGGTTGCCACGTAAAATTCATTCTGACAGATATAAAGTAAAATAATTATTAGTTATCATTTGCAAGCTGGTGAGAAGTGGTTGAAAGTGAAAATGTCTTGAAATTGAGGTTTTGGCGAATGAAGCAGTCTCTTCCCTTGGACCATCGAAGTCTATTAAAAAATATTTCGCAGCTTATGATCCCTTCGTGAATTGGTGCAATTCGAAAAACGTGACAGTTTACCAAGAGAATGTGCTTCTAGCTTATTTCAACTTAACTGCTACAGAAAAAAATGGAAATCCTCTACTTTGAGGGACCGATATTCAATGATAAAGTCGCAACTAGCGATCAAACATGAAATACATATTGGTAAATATCTGAAGTTGCGCGCATTTTTGAAAAAATCTGATGAAGAGTATCTTGCAAAAAATTCAAGAGTTTTCTATTCGAAGCACCGGATGACTCATATTTAGGATTAAAGGTAACTATCATATTTCAAGTTATTATAATTTTGTATTTTGATCACGTGGTTGTTTCAGATTGTTCTATTATTCGGAGTAGCTGGTGCCTGCAGATGTGACGAAATGATGAAAATGAAAGCTACAGATATCGAGGACAAGGGAAATATGATAATAGTCAATATTCCTGATAGTAAAACGAGAAAAGTTCGAACATTCACAGTTATTAGGGAGAATAATCCAAATATTTATCGGAGATACACTGCGTTAAGACGATTTCGTTGAAAATAGATTTTCTTTGAAATATCAATCTGGAAAATGCTACAGAGCTGTGATGGGAATACATAGTATAGGAAATGTTCCAAGAAGCCAAGTAGTTAGCAGAAGGGTAAATCGAGGATTCGCTGCGAAATAAGAATGAGATTGCTGGTAGGATATTGAGCTTTAACGAATTCCCTGGAACTAACAACTTGAAAGACTCTAATGAGGCATCAGCTTTGGAACAGAATCCGAGACAGAATCCTACCATTTCATTATTACATGGTTTCAATTTTCAAAACGCGACATTGACCAATTATTATTGTACATTCAATGTAACTTTAACGAATAAAAATGACGTTTGAATTAGAGAATCTTCATGGTAACCAACTCATCTTTTGCATAGAAACACTTTTCCCGCCTAGGCGGAGAAATAGAACTTTTCGATGATCCTCTCAATCGAAAAATGACGTTATTATTGTACGTTTGAAAATAAAACATTTTTTGCCGCTCTTGTGATTATCTTCTATATTCCAAAATGCTTATCGATTTGCCAAATGTTTGTAATTTTCGAATTGACCGATCAAGAATCCATGGTCGAAATAAATTCTATCCGGCCGGCCGTAGGCACGATAACTCTCGAACGAAATGAGTTAAAGGATTGAAATTTGGAGATTAGGTTTGGAGCGTAAATATCTCGGATGAGCTCGAATGCCAACGCAAAAATTCTTGCGAAATTTCGTGAGAAGAAAATTTTTAAAAAATCATTGAAAAAAAATTCTATATATCAGAAACTATTCGTCCGACATCGCTGAAATTTTCCGAGAGCCTTCAAAACCTAACTATACTGCCAAGTACCAAGTTTAAACACTTTCGGATCTATATTGTTGGAGATCAAAGCAGCCTTGTGTTAGTTCAGTAGTTGCCTCAATAACTTTGGAACGAAAGGAGATAGGAACTTACAATTTTCAGGGTCGGTTGCACATCCCAATGGGAGAGTTAAGTTCGCTTTAGGGCATAATCGGTCCATCGGTTTCTAAGTTATACCCCCTGCAATATTATTTCCTCGATAACTCAAATAATATAGACGCGATCGAATTGAAGCTTGGTTACTAGTTGTAGAATATCGACCTAGAGACGTATGTAAAATTTTGTGAGAACCGTATCCCTAGAAAATTTTTCAAAATATTACGATAAAAAAATGGTTCAAGCACTGACGTGAAGTCAGGAGCTTTTGCGCGTATGTTCTATTGTCCATCCTCCTGTATTGGACCCACTTATTCGAAATTACTGTTCGTTGACAAACCGAGGTTAATATTACCTTTTACTTCCTTAAGACTACATGTTCCTGTATACAGTATTTTCTTAATTTTGCTAGCAAAAAATGCTGAAATATTGACTACATTTGTGTATCAAATATTCTTGAGTTAAGGTTCATAATACAGAATGAATGTGTTAGTGGTATGAACTATTAAATTATGAAAAGAGGATTGTATTTTATTAATATATTTTGAACCATTGAAAAAATTTGTTCGTAAGCCTAAACCTATTCAAATATCAGGAATAAATGGACAATCTGCTATGATTGTCTCCAACCTTGCTCTAGACATTTCGATGATACTTTCCTTTTTCGAGTTGTGAAAACTATGCACCGAGAGTAAGTTGCAACAACCCATTCCAGGAGGTTAAATCATGGCAGATCGCTCATTTAATCTTGATAAATAAACTATTATTTGAATTTAATTTCTTTTATGATGCAGTTCTATCATAAGTATACATTGATATAATTCCCAACTCTGAGAAACCAATACTTTCGGAGATACGGTTTGTCAAATATTGAACAAGAGCGCCGAAGCTCCTCCCACAGGGCGTTCCCCCTTTTTTTGCGCGTATGTTCTGGGGAACATCGCGTTATAGTTTTGCCCAAATGTCTGTAACTTTCGAATTTTTTGACGAAATTGGTCTCAAACGATTAAGTTCGACTCCCCGATGAAGAATCCGAGGTCAAATTTGATTCTGTCCGTCCGGCCGTACGGCCGTCCGTTGCCACGATAATTTGAGAACGAAAAGAGCTAGCGACTTGAAATTTTCAGGGTGGGTGGCGCATCGCAATACGACGGACAAGTTCGTTAATGGGCATAATCGGCCCAGTGGTTTCCGAGTAATAATTTTGTTTTCAACCAATATAAATCCGATCGAATTGAAACTTGGTGAGTAGTTGTAGAATATGAACCTAAGCACGTTTGTGAGATTTTGGGCGAATCGTATGGCTAGAAAATTTTAAAAAAATTATTAAAAAATATTTTTTTTGTCACGATAACCTGAGAACGGAAAGAGATAGCGGCTTGAAAATTTCAGGTTATGTTGTGCATATGAATGCCACATTTGAGTTTGTTTATGAGCATAATCGACCAAACGGTTTCAGAGTTATAGCCATCTGAAATTTTCTGAAATTTGGTGGTTTTTTGTTCCTCATTAACTCGAAAAATACAGAACCGATTGAATTCAAACATGGTTATTAGTTGTAGAATGCCAACGCGAAAATGTTTGCGAAATTTGGTGAGGATAGCATTTGTAGAAAATTTTTAATAAATCATTGAAAATAAAAAAAAAAATTCCATATATCAGTAACTATACGTTTGAAATTGCTGAAATTTTGCAAGAGCGTTCATTACCTAACTCTACTGCCAAGTTTCAAGTTTTAACACGATCGGTTGAATATTGTTGGAGATTCGAGCATTCTTGTGTGAGTTCAGTAGATGGGTGACCGTTGCCTCGATAACTTTCGAATCAAAGGAGATAGGGACTTGCTATATTCAGGGTAGGTTGCGTATCCGAAAGGGACAGTTGAGTTCGTTTTTGGGCATAATCGGTTTAACGGTTTCCGAGTTATATCCACCTGGAATATTGTTTCCTTGATAACTCAAAAAATAAATATTCGATTGAATTGAAGCTTGGTAACTAGTAGTAGAAAATCAACACAAAGATGTGTTTAAAATTCTGTAAGAACCGTACTCCTAGAAAATTTGAAAAAAATGACGAAAAAAAAAAATTTTAAGAACCGCGCCTCCAGAAAATTAAAAAAAAATCACGAAAAAAAAATTGGTTCAAGCACTGACGTGAAGTCAGAAGCTTTTGCGCGTATGTCCTATTGTCCATTCTTCTGTATTGGACACCCTTAATCGAATTTACCATGGTTAATTATGTCGTCCATTCTCCTGTATTGGACACTTAATTCGAATTTACCATGGTAAATTTGAATTAAGAGTGTCCAATACAGGAGAATGGACGACATAATTAACCATGGTAAATTCGATTAAGGGTGTCCAATACAGAAGAATGGACAATAGGACATACGCGCAAAAGCTTCTGACTTCACGTCAGTGCTTGAACCAATTTTTTTTGTTTTCTATGCACTTTCCATAATTTTACCCGCAGAAGGGTATATTCAGTGGTTTTACCTAAGATACCATATAGCCAAGATGCTTAGAATGACAGAATATATATCATATACATATATTTAAAAACATTCCTATACATTATAAATTATACTTATGAATAAATAAATATTGTACATCTATAAAACTTATGAAATATATGAACAATATCTTAACATGATTTACACAATATTGGAGGCTATTTTCCACCTATTTCTTTTGTTTATATGTGGTAATTTTTCTAAATTCGCAACAGTTGATATTATGCGATCAGGTCCAAAAATAGTAGGTTTATTTCTCGCAGCATGTGAATATGGACTGAGAGAATGCTCTTCTATCTTCGTCCCCAGAAAATCTCTCTCTGTGAAAACCAACCTATATTAAGGGGTGGCACTACAAGTTTTGATCACCGAAAGACAGATCTCATACCAATATTTCAAATAGTAAACTACGGAAAATAGAAAAAAAATTCTATAGTGAACTAGATAGTTCGATCTGCCAATACTGCCAATAAGCTGAAGAACTATACAATTCACCTCATCAAATCTGAAAAAAGGACTTCATATTATGAAGTTTTGTAAGTCATGTGAGATAGAACATTTGAACTGAAAATATTCAATTCACAACAATTCGGCAGATTATTCACCTACTTCACAATATTCACAATGAACCAATACTAACAATTTTTAGTTAATATTCGAACTCAAAGATAGGTACTCCAAAATCTATGTATATTGTTGTAGGGGGTAACGTTGCACTGTGACCTTAAGGTCTATTGTGACTGTCGATGTCATCACCATCTACAGCTCACCTCCTAGTTCCAGAGTTCTGATGAAGTCCAGTATCTGGGATGGCTTCTAGGAGGCTACGTCTTCGCTCCTGCAGATTTTGTGCCCAAAACATTCCTTGCGTTGGTTTGAGATGGCTAGGCATTCCGTTATCAGGAGTTTCATCCTCCTCCCAACAGAATCTGCACTCGTCAGTTTCTGCTATCCCTAATCTCATCATATACTTCCTAAGACACCTGCAGTGCCCTGTGAGGAAGCCAGTGTGGAGGTGCTGCGTGTTTTTACTGAGATCTTTATATTTCTTGGATCTGACAGTGTCAAAGTTCCAATATACTCCAGCTCCAGCTCCAATATTGCTTTTTCAACCGTCTGTATACCATTTGATTGCATTTATTTTGTACGAAACATCTTTAAAATATTGTTTATTTGCAGTCCCAAATTACGATTCCTTCGTGGACCATACAGTGATGACAGTGCTCTACTGGACCAAAGTCCGTTTGGTCTGGAAATTCAGGAATCAAGGAAATGAACCAGTGGAGAATGGGAGACGTCTTATGGTCAGAACTTTCCTGTGTTTCAGGGAAACTCCCTCAAATAGATGAGTTAGTGAAGAAATACGAGATATATTGAGCTGCAGTCCGACATAATCTACATTCCGAGAGAATTTTTCAACCGGGAAAGACAGACCTTGTGAAACTGAAGATCAACTAATAAGGAAGGACCTCTTGAGTCTGAATCAACTGATAGAAGAGCAGCATTGGGACATTTCACCTAGTAGAGTTGGACTGGGACCTAAAACTAAAGAACAACCTCCGCTACCTCAACACAGATACAAAATACCTAACTTTATGACAAATTTAAGCCACAGGAAATAGTGAACACCAAGGTTGTATCGACTATCATCACTACGACGCAAGGTAGGAAGAAATACTGAGACAGAGAATCCACCAGAGTTCTTAAAAAAATCGCTGCTAGGCACCTATCCGAGCGTCTTTCAGGCAGGAACTCTTGCAATCGGAGGTGTGATATAGCAATCCACTCTGACAGTCAAGCTGCTATTAAAGCTCTGAGCTCCCATGTTATCGAGTCCAAGCTAATATGGGAGTGCACAAGAAAACTCAATGAAGTAGGCAAGAACAACAGGGTCTCCTTGGTCTGGGTTCCTGGTCACTCGGGAATTAAAGGAAGTGAAGAGACCAACACACCATTTGTTGGACCGGAATCCTACTGTGAGGTAGGTAGATTATACACCTACAAAAGTGAATTTCGGATGAATGAAGAAACTGAAGGAGGTATACTCTGGATATCTCTCCCAGGAGTAATTCACTACAAAACGTTCCTCTGGAACTTTGTGACTGGGAGATCCAAGAAATATATGGATCTCGGTAAAAACACGCTGCACCTCCTCACTGGTTTCCTCACAGGGCACTGCGGCCTTATGAACCATATGATGAGATTAGGGCTAGCAGAAACTGACGAGTGTAGAATCTGTGGGGAGGAGGATCAAACTCCTGATCACCTGATAACGGAATGTCTCGCCATATCAAACCATCGTAAGGAATGCTTTGGACAAGAAACCTGCAGGAGCGATGACGTAGTCTCCTTGAAGCCATCCCAGATACTGGAGTTCATCACAACTCTAGAGCTCTAGTGCTAGAAGTTTTGTTGTCCCTTTGCATTTGATTTTTTCTGCATCCCTCATATCATCTTCTCTTCCACCCGATTGGAATCATAGACCTATCAGCCTGGTATCATCGGTAGCAAAAGTATTGGAGAAGATTATCTGCGATCAACTGATGGAGTTCTCTCTGGTTAACGGGATCATACCTCAGGAGCAGCACGGTTTTGTTCCAAGACGTTCTACAGTCACTAACCTGATATCATGCTTATCTGATTGGACGAAGGCTTGGGACTGTGGGGATCCTGTTGATGTTGTATGTCTCGATTTCTCCAGAGCATTCGACCGAGTGCCTCATCGGCGGCTCCTTGTGAAGCTTGAGCACTTGGACATCCGGGGAAACCTTCTGACATGGATCAGTGCTTCTCTACCAAACAGAACCTTCCGTGTAAGAGTCGGAGGTGTCTACTCCTCCTCGGACACTCCTGTTAAATCTGGTGTCCCACAGGGCTCCGTGTTAGGACCTATACTGTTTCTGCTCTTCATTTCGGATCTACCGCGCCTTTTCGCATCCAAGAGTGTATTCTTTGCTGATTATGGTAAATTATACAACCGTGCTATTTCCGGATCTGTTACCCTTCAGGATGATTTGAATTCTATTCGCCAGTGGTGCTTGGACTGGATGCTGCCTCTGAACATAGAGAAATGCAAAGTGCTTCATTTGGGAAGAAGTAATCCTAAGGTTGTCTACAATATCTGCGGTCAGGCTCTGCGTGTGGTTAATAGTCATAACGATCTCGGCATCACCGTATCGGCTAACTTGAGTTGGACAGAACACATCTCGAACATTATTTCTAAATCCAGACAAACCACATATCTTCTTTTCAAGTGCTTCAGGGGCTGTGATCCTAAAACATTCAACCTTCTTTATCGCTACTATGTACGCCCTATTCTAGAATATGCTGGTCCTGCCTGGTATCCCTGTACACAGGGAGTCAGGAATAGATTGGAGTTGGTTCAGCGCTGGATCACAAGGTTGCCATATATATATATAATATAATATAATCTATGGTCCTGTGCGACCTTCCTATGGGGATAGATTGCAAATTTTTGATTTGCCATTTTCGAGGATAGAAGATTGCGCGGTGACCTGATTTTCACATTTAGAGCTCTGCATGGTCATTTTGGAGACCAAATAGCGAACATCTTCAGGTTGAATCCAAATAATCTACGTGGTCATTCTCTCAAGCTTGGTAGAGAGGCGTTTCGCACATGTGAGCGCCAATATTTTTTGACTGACAGAATCTTTCATCACTGGAATGGTCTACCTGGTGGGGCGTTTGACGCCGGCAGTACGAACGCTTTCAAGAATGCTTAGGACAGGCTTCGGAGATGATACTTACAATTTCATTCGTTTTTATATTGAGTTCAAATTAATTAATTTTGTCTTTTTTTTTCTTTTCTCTCACAAATCTTGTTTTTCTTTCATTAACTCACTTTAATCGAATGTTATTTTATTTTTGTATAGGTGTATACCTCTACTCTTAATGATGTATCAATAATAATAATAACTCTGGACTTGGAAGGCGAGATGTAGAGGGTGATGGCATCCACAGGTGTGATGTGGGAGTAGAATAGACCTTAAGATCGCAGTGCAACGTTACCCCCTACAACAATATATAATATATGAGGGTGTATCGATTGCAACTATGGAATATGAAATGGAGAGACCCTAGAACTGATCCTTGTGGAACGCCTCTACGAAATCTACGAATCTACTCTAATCAAAGAGGGGCCCAAAGATGTATTTGCAGAATACGAAACCTTCCAACCGCATTATAGACGCGAAGTGGATGGCCTCGACTGCCTCTTACCAGTCGCCTGGTATCCAGACAAAATTGAGGGTAAGGTAACCGATTGCCTCTCTTTGTCCCTGGTCGGTACGGAGTCCAGCAACGCCGTAAACTTGCTCTCGATCAGCTTCTTCATCTGCATCCTCCTGCTGGACGTGGAGAATTCGCCGAAGACGTCGTCGCAGTCTTCGATGACAGTGAGGGCGCCGTCCGACAAGGCCGATACCATGGCGCTGCCCGTTGGGGTGGGTAGAAGGGAGTCGATTGCGACCTCTTTGACGCTCTTTCGAACAACCGCAGCGGCTGCCCATTTGGACTTGCTCGATTTCGAGGTGGTGGAGGAAGTGAAGTTATCCTTGATGATTCCCGATCCTGCGGAAGGAAAAATGGTTTATCGAAATTTGATCACCGAATCAAGAATGATTACAACGGCGCAATCTACAAGCAAAAGAAGTATATTCAGTATATTGTATATTTTGTATATTGTTGTAGGGGGCAACGTTGCACTGCGACCTTAAGGTCTATTGTGCCCCTCCTTCAGAGCTGTCGATGTCTTTACCATCTTCAGCTCGCCTTCCAGTTCCAGGGTTCTGATGAACTCCATTATCTGGGATGGCTTCAAGGAGGCTACGTCTTCGCTCCTGCAGATTTCTTGTCCAAAGCATTCCTTGCGTTCCTTTGAGACGGCGAGGCATTCCGTTATCAGGTGATCAGGAGTTTCATCCTCCTCCCAACAGAATCTACACTCGTCAGTTTCTGCTAGCCCTAATCTCATCATATGCTTCCTGAGGCCGCAGTGCCCTGTGAGGAAGCGAGTGAGGAGATGCAGCTTGTTCTTACTGAGAGGTGCAGGTGTGTCTACCAACCCCACAATAAGGTTTCGGGCCAATAAAGGGGGTTTGTACTCCTTTCTTGGCATGTGTGTTGGCCTCCTCATTTCCTATGATTCCCGCGTGACCAGGAACCCAGACCAAGGAGACCCTGTTGTTCTTGCCTACTTCATTGAGTTTTCTTTGCACTCCCATATTAGCTTGGACTCGATATCTTGGGAACTTTAAGCTTTAATAGCAGCTTGACTGTCAGAGTGGATTGTTATATCACATCTCTGATAGTTTCTTTCTAGGTTCATTTTCACACATCTTTCAAATGCAAGTACTTTTGCCTGAAAGACGCTTGGATAGGAGCCTAGCGATAGTGAGCATTTGGTGCCTGGCCCAGCGTCTCCAGCGCCAGCTCCTGTAGTGGTTTTTGAACCATCTGTGTACCATTTAATGGCATTTCTTTCAAGAACTTGGGAAGTGGATTCCCTGTCCCAGTCTTTTTTCCTACCAAGCATCGTAGTGAAGTCCTTTCGATGCTTACTTTCTTGATCATTTCGTCACTAGGAAGATTGGCTGATGAAATTAGCAAAAGAAGTAACACAACTGGGCTTAGAAGAAGCTAGACTCTAAGCCTCTTACTCGTATACATGTTGCTATTTAAGTATCCGCAAATGACAACACTAGTTTTGCCTTTGGCCTAAATATTGTTATAAGATCCTATTCATAGATCCTTTCATAGCTATCGCTACCCATAAAACAGATGACGATCCTCTGTCTTCAGGTTTGCAAGGGAATACGGCATGCCAAAGCCAATGCAATCTGGTCGAGGAAAATGAAACCCAGATGAATGTTCAACGCAAGATCTCAAGCGACGGTGGTTCAATAACAATATAAAGTTTCACCACTCCATTTATTTTCGCCAATTTTTTAAATATGGGAAATCTAAATGTTTACTCACTCATCTAACTCATCATTTTGCCCATTTCAGTTTCAGGTGAACATTTATTTTAAATTTTGTGATGTTAAATCAGATCACTCAAAAAATTGAAGAAATAAAGTTCAGTAAAGAGTATGATCAACCCCAGCCTGACAACGCCTTTGCAAACTTTAGATCAGATTGTTGAGGTAGCCTTGATCAATTTCTTTTCAGAGTTGCGGTAAAAGCCGTCTGAGTTCTTGAAGTGCTTGTCTGAAACTAAAAAAGTTATCAAACGAGTAGCAAAAAAACCATTCAGATATAAGAGAGTAAACATTTGATTTATCATAAATGAACATTTGGTAGACAAGAATTGGCAACTTTTCAAACGGTCACAAAATTTCTGAACTTCCTTTACTTTCGTGAAGCAGTATATTCTAAAGATTTCCACACATCTTGGATTATCTAAGGTTCTATAATGACTATCATCTTTCTTACCACCTTGTGTGGAATCCTGCATCTTTTGTACCAATTCCTCCTCCCTTATGGCAAGCAGGGCATTCTTGTACCTTTCCTCGAAATTTTGGACCTTGGCATGTTCCCATTTTTCCTGTCCGAGTTTTATTGGACATACGTCATCCAATAATTCTTGACCGGTTGCCAGCTTGAGGTATCCAGCCAGATCTCCCTGTGGTGAAATTTTAAAGAGATATTAACGCAATGCACATATATTTAGGTCAATTCAAACATATTATTAGAATGATGAGGTAGTGTGGATCAGTGCTGCTCTTCAGTACTGCGACTAATACGATCTTTTGTTATATTACCCTACTTATTCAATCCTATGGACACTGTCAATGGTGTTAACATAACTGATGACGTCCTTAGGAGTCTTGGCTACCACGCCGTGAGGATTTAGAACTGGCTTACCCATATGTAGAGAGAGTCAAAGCAGGGCCGTCAAAGAGCTGAGTGGGCCTAATCCTACTTGCTAGGAAAATGAACCTTATATGTAGGTAGAACACTGACAAGGCAGTGGAGATGTTACATGAGACTCATATCATGTCAGCGGGGCAGGACTTAGCTCGGTTAAGTAAACCTGAGCTGCAGAGGATCGTCTAAGTGGCCGTTTGGAGGCTCAGGAGGATCAACCATGAGATCCTGCCAGCTAATAGGAGACCGACCGAGGTGCAATAAGCCTCTATAGACTGCAGCACGGGCTGCTCGCTCAATCGGAATCAGTCCAACACAAACAAACAAACTAAATCCACTCCTTGAAGCTGCCCATAAACTGAACCCGGAAACTAGACGAGGAGTTGTGGCCTGCTCTGGACATTTGCAACCTCTATATGTTCGGGTGTTTCCTTTTCCGATCTACAGTGCCTGCATATGTTTCGTCTGCTAAATAAATTTCTACTCACCCTCGTACGTGAAGTTTCCCCCTTTTTACCCCTCCACTTGTTCGCCATTTCCGGCACCTTAAAAACCCCCAGTTGCGTCGAACTCTTTTGTTTGGTCTCGAAGACTTCCCGTACCGGATCCATTGAAGTACCGACATTTTTCTGGCCTTGTAGCTTCCTCAGTTGCGACTCAATCCTCTCCAGGGCCTTCAGGGTTTCGTTGATCCGTAGCATCTTCCCCATGTCGTCTTTTTTCGTTTTGATCAACCTTGAATGAATTGATTATTGTTATACTGGCCGTAAGAGCTTTAGAGTCCTATATAAAATTAGCTCTGAACTTGTTTTGGACTGTCATAACGTTCTCAATGATCTTGGAGCACGCAATAATGTCACAGTGATGTGGTTTCCAGCTCGAAAGGGAATAATTAAGGGACAACAAGAAGGCAGATAACCTTGCAAAGGTAGGAGCGGCATCTCCTCTAAGAGGTCCTGAACCAGCTTGTGGACTATGCTTCAGGAAAGTCCACAAGTTCTCTTTGTAGGCTTTATTACTGTGTCCTAATCACTGTTAATCTTTTAATGGTGGTTGCTACTGTTTGACTAGTAAATGTCTTCTCTAGCTTTGGGATTGAACTAGGGACGTCCAGGTTCTGAGCTATTGGCATTATTACTAAATGTTGATTGATAAACTGTGTGGTGCAAAAATCTGAAGGTCAGTTGGTTTGTATATATTGTTGTAGGGGGGTAACGTTGCACTGTGACCTTTGTCTATTGTGTCCCCCTGGTCGGAGCTGTCGATGTCATCACCATCTAAAGCTCGCCTTCCAGTTCCAGAGCTCTGATGAACTCCAGTATCTGGGATGACTTCAAGGAGGCTACGTCTTCGCTCCTGCAGATTTCTTACCCAAAGCATTCCTTGCGTTCGTTTGAGATGGAAAGGCATTCCGTTATCAGGTGATCAGGAGTTTCATCTCCCTTCCAACAGAATCTGCACTCGTCAGTTTCTGCTAGCCCTAACCTCATCATATGGTTCATAAGGCCGCAGTACCCTGTGAGGAAACCAGTGAGGAGGTGCAGCGTGTTCTTACTGAGGTCCAAGTATTTCTTGGATCTGACACTGTCAAATTTCCGGAGGAATTTCTTGGAGTGTTACATTCCGCGGAAAGATCTCCAGAAAATACCTCTTTCACTTTTTTAGGTCTACCAACCCCACAGTAGGGTTCCGGGCCAATAAAGGGGATTTGGGCTCTTTTCTGGGCAAGTGTGTTGGCCTCCTTATTTCCTATGATTCCCGCGGGACTAGGAAGCCAGATCATTGAGTTTTCTTCGGTACTCCCATATTAACTTGGACTCGATAACATGGGAGCTTAGAGCTTTAATAGCAGCTTGACTGTCAGAGTGGATTGCTATATCACATTATGATAGGTGATTAGGTGACTTATTTCGTCACTAGGAAGGTCGGCTGATGAAATGTACCTGGTAATAAAGGACCAGGCTTTCTGGTTTTCAATACTCTCATTGCCTGTTCCTTTCCTAGATATTCTGAGAATGTCTTCATGGGCCATTTCCTCTATCACTAGAGGAAGTTTTGTGAAATTTGTGATAATCTCAATTCAGTTGGGTTACCTCCTTCTCCTTCTGTGTATTCTGTGGAAGGCCATGTCGAACAAATGCCTTAGGGCCATCCTAGACCAGCTTATGTTCTGGGCAGCGGCAGCGTACTTGTTGCAGATATCCTGCAGGACAATCTCCCACGCATTCGTCTTATTCTTAGCGTCATCATACTTCCTTCGCATATCCGACAGTTCGTTGGACAGACCCAGGAATTTCAACTGCAAAATTTCAATCATCCGGACCTTTGGAAAGAGAAGAAAAGAATTAGCATTGTTAACTTGGCTCAGAACAAGTAATATTCCAAAGGTTACGGTCACCAGGGGTAAGATGGCCGAAGCCAACAAGCTTATTACTTTATTTTATTGCATCTTATCGCTTGGAGATTATACCGATTTTGGTTGAATCATCCCCCACACTTCAAAAATTGACTTTATTTCAACTTTCTAGCTATAATGTTGAGCACATGATAACAATTTAAATTAAAATGTACAAGTAAAGTAAAAATAATCATCTACTTACATACAGCATGCGGCGGCCGTGAAATGCTTCGCTACTTTCATTCATTTGCTTTCCCACAGCCTCCTTGGTTTCTTCCAGGAGGATGTACCTGTTTATAATATGGGAAATATTCCTGAAACTCTCGGTCATTACAACGGTATTCAGGTAGTTCTGGAATGAGAGCAAAAATATTACTTAAAAAAAAAACTTTTCGTCAAAAATTACATATTTCAGAAACTATCTATCACACTATTCATGCAGTATTTTGTAGGGGAGTTTGAAGCGTGAAGAGACAAAAGAATATGCGCGCAAAAGAATGACTTCAAGTCAGTGCTTTTTATGATGTTTTTTTAATAAGTCTCGTAAAAGCTATGCTAACAACTCTTGACCATGCTAAGGATTTTTCTTCAATAGTGTATATGATATTGAATAATAATAGTAAAATTAGAGATAGGTCATTATCTGACTATAAGAAACTATGTTCATATTTTCATCAGTTAATATTAATTTTTTTTATTTGATTACTTATCCCATCTAATAACTTCCTTATCCTATCGGTGTAACTCTCCTTTTCCGAAATTAGTAATGTTGTAACTAATTTCATACGCCACCTCAGGCCCAGCAAGGTCGAAATATGAGAAAGGAATCGATCCAATGAAAAATTCCAATCTGTTTCCCCATAACCGCTATATGTTAGCTATTTACCTCGTATATTTCGTGGATTAACACCATATTCTTCAGTTTATCGACGAAATCCTTTATATCCCCGGACTCCGCACGCATTTTGGTGATTTTTTCGGTGCATTCCAATCTTAAAGCGTTCATTTCGTGGTACTTTTGTTCTGCTCTGGTCCGTTTTGTTATGTTTCTAGTGAGGAACTAGAAGAATAATTACTATATTGAAATAAAGAATATATTTGCCAAAACTTATGTAGTCAGAATATAGGTATGTATTACTACCATAACGCTTAATCTAAAATTACTGCAAAATTAAGTGACATTTCATGGAAAACCGTGTTTTTCTAAGAAATATTTTAGTTTTTTCGCTCAAATTCAATACAAACAATTTATTGTATATAATTTGACAAGATTCAGTATGAAAATTGATTAAAACGATAATGAAGATATACATAACGAGAGATGAACGAACTAGTACACCTCTTAAGGTGGATGCGCTACAATATCTACCGACGATATTTGATACTTGGTATATACAACCCAAATAGTAATTCGACGAGTGAAATATGATAATAAACATTGAAGTGAATTCTAAATCGAACATTTGCAATATTATAACACCATATTCATCATAATGAATAAGAAAAATGTACTAAATTCATACTATACGGTAATAAATATGGCGGATGCGCTGGAAATTACATTATCTTATAATCAGATTTATCCGAGCTTGTCTTGTACGTTTCTTCTGAAATCTTCACCAAATTGTGAACAATGAATAATATCACAATTGTACCTTATTGAATTGTATGAAATTATCACGCAATTCCGTTTCCTTAGCTTCCAGTTCTTTCCAATCTTTTGCCAAATCTTGTTTTTTCCTCTTGGCTTCATCCTGCGAATGTCTTAATCTAAATTCGGTTTGGTGCAATACATTTTTCACTTGCAAAAATTCCCCTTTGTAATTTTCTGGTGGTCTGTCCATATCTAGATCGTAACTGAGAAATTTGAACGAGATATTTATTGTGAATCATTAGGAGAACTGAAAATTCCAAATGATCATCATAATTACTAACAGACATACCATGGTGCATTGAATATTTTCTTTGATTTTTTATAATAATACACGTTGTCATAATTCGGTTTTTCCGGTAAATTAAAATTCCACCTCCAACTGTCCGCTGTAGATTTCAGTTCTTTCCTCAACTTTTCCTCATGTTCTTGGGTTGCAGTAGAGGGCACCTTCATTTTAATCATATTTCCACAAATTATCAGATGGAAACTTCAATGTTACTGTTAATTATTTTTCGATTAGTTATTTCGATAAATGTACAATTTACATGGCAACGGATTTATTGGAGACCAGGAGATTGGAGGAAGAAGAAGAACTGTGACATGCGCCTGACGAAATTTTAATATGCTCTGTGCTGGATAGCTAACCTCAATCTTTGCTCAAGTCAAATCTTTCCATTTACTTCTTGCTGCATCACTCGTTTCGTGTCTAAGTACTTAAAGTAAGTTTTTGTTTTATTTTGGTCCAATTCTAATAAAATCCAATGAAATATTTTTACTTATCTCTTTTATTGAGCATTATTTTAAATCGTTATTGGTTTTTTTTCGATTCGTGTGTATGATTACTAAGATTTCATCGGATAACAGGATGTAAGGGTATATATTTTCTAATTTTTTAAATTTTCTTTCAGATGCGTTACGTGGCAGCCTACCTTTTGGCCACTTTTGGCGGAAAAGCAAGCCCAAATGCTTCAGATTTGGAAAAAATCTTGAGCTCAGTGGGTATCGAATGTGACCAAGATAAGGTTAAGAAAATCATTGCCGAACTTAATGGACAATCCATTGAGGAAGTCATTGCCAAAGGTATGTTCACTTCCAGTGTATTCTAACAGTTGAATTCAGTACAAAATGATGATTCAAATTCACACCATCTTTCGTTTGATATCCTGTGATGCAAATATTATTCCTGAAGTCTAATTTCATTGCTTCGTCTTCAAATTGTGGTTATTGCAAGGTTACAATTCTTCTTTCTGTTCTAGGGCGTGAAAAATTAGCCAGTGTACCTGCTGGCGGTGCAGCTGCAGCCCCTGCAGCAGCCGCAGCCACTGGTGGATCTGCTCCAGCTGCTGAAGCCAAGAAAGGTATGTTACTGAGTTCTGGATACACTATCTTTGGTCACCTAGCAACTAAATTTAAATTATTACAAGTGAAATTTTTGTGGGTGCTTTATTAATAATTCTTAAAGCTTTAGTTTGATTTCCAGTTAGTCAAAAATCGTATATATTCGGGGTTACATTCAACAAATAATTTCTCAGTTTGAGCTTGTCATGATGAATCAAAATCTAACACCATCTTTCGGCTGAAGATCAGTGCTGATTACTTTTAAGTCTGATATCATATCCTGAAGTAATTTTTATTTATAATATTAATCTATTCATCAGTATTTATCACTGTTTTTGTTCTTTACAGAAGAGAAGAAGGAGGAATCAGAGCACGAATCTGATGACGACATGGGCTTCGGTCTCTTCGATTAAGCCTGAAACATAAGGAAAATTAATGTAATAAGTTTTTAAATAAAACAGAAAACGTTACAAAAATGATTGTTGTATCTCGTCCTTTTCCCTAACCAAACAAATTTAATCTGTGTTGAAAATCTATAGTCACATGTTTATTCACATATACTACGTTTACATGCACCTTCTCGATCCGTTTTGAACCAATGCGCATGTTTTGATGCGAATTAGATGAAATATGGTTTGAGAGTTTACATGCCTTATCTGAAACTAGTTTTCTGTAATTCGGCTTTATTCTAAGCTCGCGTAGCCAAGATGGGAAGATTGCAAAAAATTAAAAATGGAAATTAAGAAAAGAAAATCATTCTAAATATCTTAAAAAATGATGAAGAACACCATAATTTCGCAAGGAATTAACCTTTTCTGGGTGGTTACAAGTGATTGAAAGAGCAAATCGTGAAAATGAATCCAGAAAATTGACAGAAAATGATTAAAGATAATAGAAAAAGTTACCTCGAACAATATATTATATCATTTTTATCTCAAGAGATTTATTTCGATCTTCCAGCTTAGGAATTACGATTAACGTAACCCCAAAGCAGGTTCGTTAGATTATCAGATTTGTCAAACTAATAAATTTGGTGTTGGTAATTCTGAAATTTGTTTCTTTTAAAACTACTCTCAATGCGTATTTGGTGTATACATGCACATTAAATCGGTTTGGGAAAACTCAATCCACCTTTTCAAATCGCATTTACTAATTCGCATTTGAGTAGTCAATTCGAATTGAAAAAACGTTTACATGCGTTTTCAATGCGCATTACGGAATACGCATTGGCTTAAAACGGTTCGAGAGGATGCATGTAAACGTAGTAATAAATACTAAGGTCTTGCTGAAGAGTACCTAAAATAAAAGAGCTTATGTGAAGAAAATCCCTGGAATGGATGCTTCGGCTTAGTTTGATATAAATTATTTTCCTCAGTTTGTAGATTTTCATTTTGAATATTAATTCAAAAGTTCCCGAAAATCTATGGTGTATTAGTCACCGTACAGAGAGAAACATGCGCGATCATCGAATATTACTTCCAACGTCTACAGTTGCGCTCAGCAGGCGCCATCTTGGGTGTCTACATTTTGAGTAAGCTGTCATGTCAGTCGATTTCTAAAGGGAAAACTCTTGTGTTCGGAAAAGCCACTTAGTGTAGTTTTTGTTTCGTGAAAGACTGATAGTATTTTAAGTTAAGAGACACAGGAATCGTTTAACAGTAAAACCGTCAAAATGGCAAGCCAAATGTTGCCAATAAAATTCCAGGAACATTTACAGGCAAGTGTCTTTGGAGAGTAAATTTACGCCCCTCGGTTTGTTATAATTGAGTACGTCGTGTCAATTGATGGAGATTTATAACTCAGTTTAATCGAGGGATGATTAATCAATAAGTAAACTGAATTAGTTGGGTCCTTACGCCGGTTTTAAATGCTGGAATTCAGCAGGTACTTCACAGGTTTCAGGGGGCGTTTTGGTATTCCCATTGAGGACTTTACGTTTCTTAATTTATTATTCATCTGGTTCCCTTGCTCTAAATTGATACGAACTTTTATCCGATAAGAAAACAATATTGATATAGGTCAAAATTCATGCTCAGAATAAATGTCTTGATTCCTTAAAAATATGTTCCCCTTATTGTAGATCTAGAATTTCATCTGACATCTTCGCCGCAATTTTTACGCTCGTATAATTGTTTCACGTCTAATGCATAAGAAAATAAACACAAGTAAAGGTCTAAAAATAAATTGTATTGGTAGGGAATCTCTACATGATTGATACAGCTGTAGAGGTTTTATTTTGTCCAATAAGTTCATAATGTCAACGATTGAAACTGCCTTGGTCGTTTAATAAAACACCCAATGATGCAGTTAATCGAATTATTAGATTCATTTTGAAATCATTGTCTCAAGGTGTATCAAAATCACTTATTATTTAGAGGTCCAAAAATATTTATAACAAACTGAAAGGTTATCCGAATAGGTTTAGAATTTATGCTCATTCTTCTCACCATGCCACAAAGTATAATTGATTATTTTAATTATTCATTGAGAAGAAATCTGAGTCATGATATCATCCTCTCCTGTCAGAAATACATAATGATGACCTAATGATGGTGATTTTAGAATAAAATATAAAACTAACCTGATTTCAAAATTTGTAATCATTATTTTCAAATAAAAACCTATGTTTTTTTTTTGCTTCCCAAAATATGAACCTTTTTATTTCTATGTTTTGTTCAAGATTCATTATTTTTGACTTCTTCGAAATATAGCGAAAGAAAACAATCCGAACATTCATTCACAACTTCATGAATTTAGGATGAAGTTAAATTCCAGTAAACAATAAAGTATTGGTTGTTGATCAATATATTGTTAGAGGAAAACTTGTATTTTTGCCAACATTTTGAACTTTATTAGGTTCAACCTGAAGTTAATTATGTGGTTGTACCCACTTCGAATAGATTTATATTCTCATAGGCAAATAATGAAATCAAAATTATCTGTTTATAACCAAAAAAAATTTTTTTTACATTACAAATTTCAAATTCAGTTTTATTTAAGATGCAGTTTCATCATAAGAATCCACTGATATCAATCTCAACTCTAACAAACTAATACTTTTGGAGATATGATCGGAGAATCTCACTTATCGAAGCTGGGAACCGGATATGGGATATAATGTTTTGAATGTAATCTTAATCATTATTTCAATGGTTTCAGCTGGTAAATGTCGGCATCAATGTCACGAATATCTCCTTCGCCACCCTTACCATGGAGAGCGACAAATTCATCTGCGTCAGGGAGAAAGTGGGAGATACTTCGCAAGTGGTTATTATAGACATGGCAGACACAGCTAACCCTATAAGGCGTCCTATTACAGCGGAAAGTGCTATAATGAATCCTGCATCCAAAGTTATAGCCCTCAAAGGTAATCCCAAACGATTCATGTATCTCCGATGTTAAAATTTGTTCGTTATCCATAGGCAAAGCCGGAGTGGAAGCACAGAAAACATTGCAAATATTCAACATCGAAATGAAATCGAAAATGAAGGCGCACACCATGAACGAGGACGTCATCTTCTGGAAGTGGATCTCGTTGAACACTTTAGCCTTGGTTACTGAGACTTCGGTTTATCATTGGTCCATGGAAGGAGATTCGACTCCTGTGAAAATGTTCGATCGGTAAGATAATTCTTGTTGGAGAATTCATTTGAAATGATTACCGTTGTCTTTGTTAATTACAGTCACTCCTTATTGAACGGATGCCAGATAATCAATTATCGTACAGATCTTAAGCAGAACTGGCTGCTTCTTGTGGGTATAACGGCACAACAGTCCAGGGTGGTCGGAGCCATGCAGTTGTATTCGGTTGAGAGGAAGTGCTCCCAGCCGATCGAGGGGCATGCGGCGTCTTTTGCCACGTTCAAGATGGAAGGTAATCCTGAGCCGTCTACCTTGTTCTGTTTCGCCGTAAGAACTGCCCAAGGTGGCAAGTTGCATATAATCGAGGTAAGTGCCTTTTTCTCTCTTTTTATTATTTGTTTATCACCTGAATCCGTAACAGACATGTCAAATGCGATAGCGAGATAATGTTCCTTTTCACTTAGGGATGTGCATTCGAACGCTAAACATTTGTTTAGTTATCTTGATCTGTTCTGAGTTATTTGCCTGGACTTTGAAGTATATCAGGAACAGCAGTGGACCAATCACTGATCCCTGAGGCACCCCACTATTCGAAGTGGCCAAACTGCTTTTTTTCTATCAATTATAGCGTACTGTTCCCGATTGTATAGGTAGCTGTTACGGAGATCAAGTGCTCTGCCTGTTATACCAATTTTAACATCATTTCTTTAAATATTGCGTAAACCCAAGGTCGGCTCTTGTCATCCGAACAACCAACCGTTCCCGAAGAAAACTGTGGACGTATTCTTCCCACCGGAGGCTCAGAACGATTTTCCAGTGGCGATGCAAGTGTCCTCGAAGTACGACGTTATCTATCTCATCACCAAATACGGCTATGCCCACATGTACGATATCGAAAGTGGTATCTGCATCTACATGAACAGGATATCGAGCGAGACCATCTTCGTAACGGCCCCCCACGAGGCTACCGGAGGAATTATCGGTATGTATTATTGTATTGTATATTTAATTAATGATTAATGATTTAATTAATGATACATTAGCATTAGGCCTATTCTTAGACCTTTCTAAGGCATATGATTGCTTAAATCATGAGATATTGTTAAATAAGGTGGAGGATTGCGGAGTAAGGGGTCCAGCTTTAAGGTGGTTTAGAACATACTTAAAAGATAGAAAACAAATGGTGAAGATTACGAAAGATGGAGCTGATGCAAAATCTCTCGCACAAATAACAAACATTGTTATTCCACAAGGCAGCGTTACGGGACCATTGTTTTTCATAGTTTACGTAAATGATCTGAATAAATTCATGAAGCTTAATGAGACTTGTAAGTTGATAAATTACGCTGACGACACGAATTTGCTAGTCATGGCTCCTGATATGATCAGTCTAATTGCCAGAGCAGATCTAGACTTTGAAAGAGCCAAATCTTGGTTTCTACAAAACAAACTGGTTCTCAATGAAAATAAAACAAGCCTCGTACTGTTCAATACTAACTATGCCCGCTCTGACATGCCTGCTAATGTCAATTTAGGTGATAAGATCTTTATATTTAGTAAACACTCCAAGTTCCTGGCGGTCTATATGGATAGTTTTTTATGCTGGGATATACATGTTGAGCAACTCTGTAGGAGGCTGAGTCAAGTCTGTTACACACTCAGGGTAGTTGTAAAATATGCAAACTTTCAAACAATGAAAATTGTGTATCATGCAAATTTTGAGTCAAGAATACGATATAGTTTGATATGTTTTGGAAGTAGTCGAGATATTGAAAAGGTGTTCTTGATTCAAGAACGAGCTTTGAGAATAATGTTACATTTGAAGTACAAAGAGTCGTGTAGGTGTTACTTCAGGAAAAATAGGTTACAAACAGTACCAGCTTTATACATTCAAGAATGTCTGTTATTTTTGTTCAGAAATAGGCATTTATTCAAACAGTTTGAAACAAGAGGGCTATACCCAACTAGACATGTAAATCTGCAGTATCCTATGCATAGACTGAGTGTAACTGAAAAAGGGGCACTGTACACTTCCATCAAATGTTTCAACAAATTGCCAGAACGCATCAAAGTGATCAATAATCTTACTGTATATAAAAAAGAAATCTTTGATATGTTAATAAAATTGGAACCCTATAGACCACATTAGTTAGGTTAGAATCATTCTCTTGGCGGGAGATCCATATTCAAATTTTGTAACAAGGAATTTCAACTTTGAGATGAAACCACCCTTTTAAAAAGAGAATGTTAGTACAGAGACATCAAGTATTGGGTACCATCATCATTAGTGCATGTTTTCATGTTATTTCCACATTAAAATCTACTTCAATTTATTCTTAAATCAAAATTGAAACCAGTGTAGTTCGAAAGATTACCGTATGTCGTAGATGACTTCTGTTGTGCGTCATTACAAGGCCGATTTAGGGTTATGTTATTATTTTTGACTGATTTCGAGTGAGCTAAGACATACGTCAATCGAATTTGGTGAACACTTTAATATTTATTAATTATTTTGGAAATATACAATTTTGTTATGAAAACTTGATTCTAGATTGTTCAGAAAGGTTCACTGAATCTATTTCAACCGAAATAAACCTTAAGATATTAGTCAAAGTATCTAAAAACAGGCGAGAAATTCGCATAAATTTTAGGTCCATAAGAAATGCATGGGGAATTCAGTGCTCGGATCCACGGATGGATCGTAATTCAAATTTCCCGCCTAACCTAACTAATGTGGTCTATACGATGGAAGAATTTTATGATATGTAGGTGTATTTGACATTGACACTATTTTGTTAAATGGTTGCTCTACATGCAATGTATTGTAATTATTTCTCAAAATAAAGATTATTATTATTGTTGTAGTGGGTAACGTTGCACTGCAACCTTACGGTCTATTGTGACCAACCTGTTTCCGCTTTTATGGTTAGCCAACACCCTGAATCCCATAGTAAACAGTTTCCTAAACATTATCTCCAGGTCGTCAGTATCGAAACATTTTCGTAAATCAACAAATTCTATGATGACGTAGTTGTTGCTATGTATTTCTAATGATGTCATCTTATCCGACCTCATATTTCGACAGTTATAAAAGTTATGTGAATGTTTCAGGTGTCAACAGAAGGGGACAGGTACTCTCCGTCTCAGTGGACGAAGACAACATAATCCGTTACGTTAGTGGTGTCCTCCATAACCACGATCTAGCCCTACGTATAGCGTCCAGGAACGATCTTGCAGGAGCCGAGGATCTATTCGTCAGCAAATTTCAGATGTTGTTCCAGAACGGCCAGTACACAGAAGCTGCAAAGATTGCTGCAAATGCGCCAAAGGGTAAATTGAAGAGGGTACATCAGAGCGATGAAAATGGACGAACTCAAAGATCTTAAACCGACTGACGAAACACAGACAGAAACATTGACAGTTTTCGGAACTTAAAGGGTGTAATGCCAAATTTTCATTCTAATTCTTCTGACATATTTTTGGGGTTATGACCGTTTAATTGACAGTTATACAGGGTGAGCCTTTGACTACTGCATTAATTTTAACCAAAGATTCCTCTCATCAAATGAAACACTTTTTTCATTTACCATTTCTCCATATTCGGCTCAAGTAAAAAGTTACAAGCGTTTAAAGATTACACAATGTGCTAATACACTCCCGCATATAAATTATCTATGACATTGTTGGCGGACGAGAATAAGGCATGGTAACGTGGTTTACAGCTTGATTCGGGATTCCAACGCTCAGGGACGGATCCATAAAAGTAGTGAAATTTCTGGAGTTTTCCATTTTAAAACATTCAATGAAGAATATCTCGAAAACGGTGCGTTTAAGGAGAAATGATGAAGAATAATATAATGTTCTAAAACGATGGAATATTCTTGAAATGACTCAAGAAAAACTTTATATGCTTTCTTCATGCTAATTTCGTTTAGTTTTATGAATCCACGAGTCCATAACTAGAAAACCAGTAGAAGTAGAAAATAACTAATATTTGGAAACTATTTATCATAGTTATAGGAAACTTTACGCCAACATTCATTTTATTCGAAAAAAGGATGTCAAAGCTACAAAATAAAAACTGATTTTTTTTCAAAATTTCAACAGCCTGTATCTTTTTACCTGAGCTGAATTTGGAAAAATGTTAAATGAAAAAAGTGTTTCATTTGATGAGAGGAATCTTTGGTTAAAATTAATGCAGTGGTCAAAGACTCACCCTGTATATACATATTACATAGAACGCTTGATTTCGTCTTTTCAATGCTTTTGTTCAAGTAAAATAGTTCAAATTGTTTTCGAGTTTCACGTCGTGATTGTTTTTCCAGGAATTCTGAGAACTCCAGCAACTATACAGATGTTTCAACAAGTGCCTACTCAGGCTGGCCAAAATAGTCCTTTACTACAATATTTCAGTATTCTCCTTGACAAGGGACAATTAAATAGGTAACTAATTAAGTAGCGCACATCACAATGGAAGATCAGTAATCGCAGCACATGTTCAAACAGTCAAAATTCTCCATTTCTTTTTCAGGTACGAATCACTAGAACTCTGCAAACCGGTCCTCTTACAAAACCGCAAGCAGCTCCTGGAGAAGTGGCTGAAAGAAGAAAAGTTGGAATGCTCCGAAGAACTCGGGGATCTGGTTAAACAGGTCGATCCGACGTTGGCCCTGTCCGTATATCTGAGGGCCAACGTACCTGAGAAGGTCATCCAGAGCTTCGCCGAAACCGGGCAATTCCAGAAGATCGTGATCTACGCGAAGAAGGTCTCCTACACCCCAGATTACATCTATCTGTTACGTTACGTCATGAGAACAAATCCGGAGCAAGGTGCAAAGTTTGCCGGTATGCTGGTCGGAGACCAGGAGCCTTTGGCCGATATCAATCAGATCGTGGATATCTTTATGGAACAGAATATGGTACCGCAATGCACCGCTTTCCTTCTGGAAGCTTTGAAGAATAACAGACCGACCGAAGGTCATCTACAGACGAGGCTGTTGGAAATCAATCTTATATCCGCTCCGCAAGTTGCTGATGCAATTTTAGGTAAGGGTCTGTCCGGTCGGCTAGTACTCTACATAAGGAAGGTTATGACATGACTTCATTCTTCGCAGGAAGCAACATGTTCTCGCATTACGATCGACCCCACATCGCGCAGCTCTGCGAGAAAGCTGGCCTTCTTCAGAGGGCGCTGGAGCACTATACCGACCTTTACGACATCAAGAGGGCTGTCGTACACACTCAACTGCTGCCTGTAGACTGGTTGGTCGGTTTCTTCGGAACCCTCAGCGTGGAAGATAGCCTGGAGTGTCTCAAGGCCATGCTTACCGCTAACATCAGACAGAACCTTCAGATTTGCGTGCAGATCGCCACGAAATACCACGAACAGTTGACGACGAAGTCGTTGATCGATCTTTTTGAGAGTTTTAAGAGTTACGAAGGTAGGTTTTCGAATGTAGTATTATGTAGGCATGTAATTTCATTGTGTACATTATAGTGAGAGAGAGAGAGGGAAAATAATAACTTGTGAAATATATGCATAAGTATATTAATTATACGAAGGTATTATGTAGACCCTATTGGCAGGAACGCTCTGGCCTTGTTGAAAATAACTTTATTGAAAACTTTTCAAAGGGCTATCGACCAAACTCTTCCTGCCCTTATACAACTTATGTTTTCAGTATGATAGTATGTTAAAGGTGTGCTAGTCTGTGATATACAGGGTGAGTCTTTGACCTCTGCATTAATTTTAACCAAAGATTCCTCTCATCAAATGAAACACTTCTTTCATTTACCATTTTTCCAGATTCGGCTCAGGTAAAAAGTTACAAGCGTTTAAAGATTTCACAATGTGCTAATACACTCCCGCATATAAATTATCTATGACATTGTTGGCGGACGAGAATAAGGCATGGTAACGTGGTTTACAGCTTGATTCGGGATTCCAACGCTCAGGAACGGATCCATAAAAGTAGTGAAATTTCTGGAGTTTTCCATTTTAAAACATTCAATGAAGAATATCTCGAAAACGGTACGTTTAAGGAGAAATGATAAAGAATAATATAATGTTCTAAAACGATGGAATATTCTTGAAATGACTCAAGAAAAACTTTATATGCTTTCTTTATGCTAATTTCGTTTAGTTTTATGAATCCACGAGTCCATAACTAGAAAACCAGTAGAAGTAGAAAATAACTAATATTTGGAAAATATGTATCATAGTTATAGGAAACTTTACGCCAACATTCATTTTATTCGAAAAAAGGATGTCAAAGCTACAAAATAAAAACTGATTTTTTTTCAAAATTTCAACTGCCTGTATCTTTTTACCTGAGCTGAATTTGGAAAAATGTTAAATGAAAAAAGTGTTTTATTTGATGAGAGGAATCTTTGGTTAAAATTAATGCAGTGGTCAAAGACTCACCCTGTATAGAATGTGTGGAATATTAAAGTAGGCTAAGTAAGTATTGAAATATTGGATGTTCTGGTAATTTCTTCTTAGTTCTTACAAGATGGAATATGTTGTGTATTAGTGGTTCTATTTTATTAATGTTGTGTTGCTGACTGATGAATTTCTTGTTTAGTCTCTGTATTCTACTACTTATTATTGGTTCTATTTTTGTTTTCTCGTAAAGATATTCGTTTGCTGGGTTATATAGTGGATTGTTCGGATGTCTTAGTTTAGTGATCTTTCGTAGACTATCGTGTTCTGCTACTTCTTTTATTTTTATGGTGTTTGTGTTGCACTGACCCAGAATTTGGTGTCCATATTCTAGCAGAGGCCTACAGATCATCTTATACATTTTGCTGCCTGTTTCTGTCCCAATCCCTTCATCTCTGTATGCCAATGTTCTGAAGTGGCTAGCTTTATTGGTAGTTGTTTGCTTAGTTGTTTTTATTTGCATTTTCAAATTCATTTTATGGTCAATTATCATTCCAAGATATCTACAATTTGTGCTTGGTTTTAAGGTGGTGTTGCTCAAGGTTATAGTCGGCGAACTCTGGTTACTTTTATGGTGGAAAATTTAGATTTTTTTGGGTTGTGTTTTATTCTCCACTTTCTCAGCCATAGAACCATCCCTTCCTTCAAATATTCCAGTCTGTTTAATGTATCTTGTATACTTTTACCATGTGCGATCAGAGTGGTGTCTTCTGCAAACTGTAAAATATACCTCATTTTGTTTATAAGGTATTGTGGTAAGATGTCCAAGCAATACAGGTTGTACAGAAATAGTGACAGAGGGGTGCCCTGAGGAACTCCTTGTCTGGGGGTGAATTTGTTGGAGAGTTTATTCTTGACTTTCACTTGGATTGTTCTGTCTGTGAGAAATTCATTAATCAACCTTAAGTTATATGTGGGACATCCAAGATTATGCAGTCTGTAAGCTTTATAGTGTTAACTTGAATTCTGTCTCTCTAGGTCTTTTCTATTTCCTCGGCTCCATCGTGAACTTCTCGCAAGACGAAGAAGTCCACTTCAAGTACATCCAGGCCGCCTGCAAGACCGGTCAGATCAAAGAGGTGGAGCGTATATGTCGCGAGTCCAACTGTTACAATCCAGAACGAGTGAAAAACTTCCTCAAGGAGGCCAAGCTGACCGATCAGCTCCCGTTGATCATCGTATGCGACAGGTTCGATTTCGTCCACGATCTGGTCCTGTACCTGTACAGAAATTCCCTGCAGAAGTACATCGAGATCTACGTGCAAAAGGTCAACCCCAGCAGGTTGCCAGTGGTCATCGGAGGGCTGTTGGACGTCGATTGTTCCGAGGACATCATCAAGAACCTGATACTGGTGGTCAGGGGGCAGTTTTCGACCGATGAGCTCGTCGAAGAGGTGGAGAAGAGGAACAGGTTGAAGCTTCTGCTGCCGTGGTTGGAGTCCAGGGTGCACGAGGGTTGCGTCGAACCAGCCACCCATAACGCTTTGGCTAAGATCTATATCGATTCCAACAATAACGCCGAGAGGTTCTTGAAGGAGAACCAATGGTAAGTGGAATGGGAAGGGGCTAGAATAGAGCCCTGGGTAATACCGGAGTTCAGCATTTCCTATTGGTTCCAATGTTTTTCGTTCTTAACCGTATGGTTTTGTTTAGGTACGATTCTAGAGTTGTGGGGCGCTACTGCGAGAAGCGCGACCCCCACCTGGCCTGCGTCGCCTACGAAAGGGGCCAATGCGACCGAGAACTCATAGCGGTGTGCAACGAGAACTCCCTGTTCAAGTCCGAAGCCAGATACCTGGTCCGCAGGAGGGATCCCGAACTCTGGGCCGAAGTGCTCCAAGAGAGCAATCCCTACAGACGTCAACTGATCGATCAGGTCGTCCAGACCGCCCTCAACGAGACCCAGGACCCGGAGGACATCTCCGTCACCGTCAAGGCCTTCATGACCGCCGACCTACCCAACGAACTGATCGAGCTGTTGGAGAAGATCGTCCTGGACAATTCCGTCTTTTCGGACCACAGGAACCTGCAGAACCTTCTGATATTGACGGGTAAGAAGCGTTGTTCAATTTGATCGGTTCCCGTTCGAAGGGGGTGCCGCAGGGGTCTGTTCGCGGCACTGATATGTTCTCGTTTTCAGCTATCAAGGCCGATACCACCCGCGTGATGGACTACATCAACCGTCTGGACAATTACGACGCCCCCGACATAGCCAACATCGCCATCAACAACCACCTGTACGAGGAGGCGTTCGCCATCTTCAAGAAGTTCGACGTGAACACTTCCGCCATTCAGGTGTTGATCGAGCAGGTGAACAACCTCGATCGAGCTTATGAGTTTGCCGAAAGGTGCAACGAGCCGGCCGTGTGGAGTCAGCTGGCCAAGGCGCAGCTGAAGCAGGGTCTGGTGAAGGAGGCGATAGATTCTTACATCAAGGCGGATGATCCTTCCGAGTACATGGCTGTTGTGGAGACGGCCACCCAGAATAATTCGTGGGAGGATCTTGTCAGGTTAGTTTTTTTTTATGCTCGAGAGGTAAAACCTTCTATAGGCCCACCCTGAGAGGGTCCGCTTCTCTTAGGAGTGTGAGACTCCAGTTGTTGATTGGTTACTCACTTAAAAACCTCTTGCACGTTCCTTCCTCAGGTTTGCTAAGCCCGTACTGTGTGACATATCCCAGAGCCTCTGAGGGGTTTTAATTATTATTATACAAGTTCTTAGTGAAAACCGAGTTTTGTTTCGACCGCAGATACCTCCAGATGGCGCGCAAGAAGGCGCGTGAGAGCTACATCGAATCCGAGCTGATCTACTCCTACGCGAAGACGGGTCGGCTCGCCGACCTCGAGGAGTTCATCTCCGGTCCAAACCACGCGGACATCCTAAAGATTGGCGAGAGGTGCTTCGAGGACAAGATGTACGACGCGGCGAAGTTGCTGTTCAACAACGTCTCCAACTTCGCCCGCCTGGCCATCACACTGGTACACCTCAAGGAGTTCCAGGGTGCCGTGGACAGCGCGAGGAAGGCCAACAGTACCAGAACCTGGAAGGAGGTCTGTTTCGCTTGCGTGGACCACGAGGAGTTCAGGCTGTCGCAGATGTGCGGCATGCACATCGTAGTGCACGCTGACGAGCTGCAGGTGAGGCTGTTTTGGTGAATTTTTTATTCTTACAGCTCCGAGTATATGGCAATTGCGAAATAACGTACGGATACAGTTTCTGGATCTGAAATCCAGCTTCCAGTCTGCACTAGTAAATGCTGTACATGAGTCAGGAATGTTTAAGAATCTAGGAAATTAGCGAGAGCTATGGTTTTGTTTCGATATAATTGACTGTATAATTTAAAAACTTAATCCAGCACTAGTTAATTTAATAATTCAACAAACTACTCTTGGTTAGCAATTCACACTTTATTCACAGATGAAAATAACAAAATTAGGTTATATCTGACTTACGTGACAACTGACAATCTCTGCCAACCGACAACTGATGAAGAAGAAGGAGGAACCAACTTCTCGAGCATCGACGCCCAAGTTTCGGTCGTAGAATTTACATAATACACAGAATATACAAAAAAACAATAAAAGGGAGAACTCTAAACAAATATATACAAAATATCAGAGATCAATTTCAAATTATATACATTTAAACAAATAGGTAGATATATAACCCAATTCAAAATAATAATAATAAGAGCAGCGACCTGTAACTAGCGGCGCCACCTACTAGGTGGCTCGCTAACTAGCGGCGCCACCTACTAGGTGGCTCGCTAACTAGCGGCGCCACCTATTGGGTAGCTTACTCTAAAGGAATGAACTGCAATTTTCTCCAAGCTATCTATTAAGGGAAACCCTCGACAAAGTACAAAGGCTGGCCTGTGTGTGTATCACTGGAGCTATGGGAACCTGTCCTACCACTTGATTTTCACAAATTTCACACCACTTCATCTAGTGGTGGAGAAAATGGGCCATGAAGCCATTCTCAGAATATCTAGGAAAGGATCAGGTAATGAGAGTATTAAAAACCAGAAAACCTGGTCCTCTCTTACCAGATGCATTTCATCAGCCAATATTCCTAGTGACGAAATGATCAAGAAAGTAAGCATCGAAAGGAACTTCACTACGATGCTTGGTAGGAAAAAAGACTGGGACAGGGAATCCACCACCCAAGTTCTTAAAAAAAATGCTTTTAAATGGTACACAGACGGTTCAAAAACCACTACAGGAGCTGGCGCTGGAGTATATGGACCAGGCACCAAATGCTCACACTAGGCTCCCATCCGAGCATCTTTCAGGCAGAAGTACTTGCAATAGAAAGATGCGTGGAAATGAACCTAGAAAGAAACTATCTGAGTTGTGATATTTATTATTTATTTATTTATTTAAAAAATACAACTACAAATCAACTGACAAGGTTGTTATCGTAGATGGTTTTTTAACAGTAACTTAAACTTATGAAAATTATCACAGTCTTTGAAAGGCAACTTATTAAATTTAACTGTACTAGAGTACAGCGGAGAACTCTTGGCTAATTCTGTATTAACTTTCTTCAGATAACAGTTATTTTTGTTTCTTGTGTGGATTTGATGTACATCACTTACTTGTTTTAGTATAATTTCACTTTTTATCATATTATTCTTGATTCTGTAAACTAGATTGCATTGATTTAATTCCACTAGTTTATTGAATTTTAAAAAAGGCATCATTCTATAAAGTTCGGATGTCGGAGTGTCAAATGGAAGCTTGAATAGAGATTTTAAACACTTGTTCTGCAATCTTTGAATGCGATTCAGGTTGTTTTTTGAGGTAACTCCCCAAATTACTGCCAGGTAACTTAGTACATACTGAATGTGAGCCGAATACACAAATTTTTTACAATCATCTGTTAAGAGATTGCCAATCCGTCTGAAGGCCCCAGTCAACCCAGATAGCTTTTTCATAATGGCATTCACATGTTCGTCCCAAGACATATTGTCTGACAAATGAAGACCCAAATATTTGGTAGTTTTAGCATGCTGGAAGCTTGAGTGGATAGCAATCCACTCTGACAGTCAAGCTGCTATTAAAGCTCTGAGCTCCCATGTTATCGAGTCCAAGCTAATATGGGAGTGCCGAAGAAAACTCAATGAAGTAGGCAAGAACAACAGGATCTCCTTGGTCTGGGTTCCTGGTCACGTGGGAATCACAGGAAATGAGGAGGCCAACACACTTGCCTAGAAAGGCACAAACCCTATTTATTGGCCCGGAACCATACTGTGGGGTTGGTAGATACACCTACAAAAGTGAATTTCTGATGAAGGAAGAACCTGAAAGAGGTATTTTCTGGAGATCTCTGTCCGGAATGTATCACTCCAAGAAATTCCTACGGAACTTTGATACTGTCCACTCCAAGGAATACTTGGACCTCAGTAAGAACACGCTGCACCTCCTCACTGGTTTCCTCACAGGGCTGTGCGGCCTGGGAGGAGGATGAAACTCCTAATCATCTGATAATGGAATGCCTCGCCATCTCAAACCAACCCAAGGAATGGCTCTGATGACATCGACAGCTCTGCGGGGGCAAAATAGACCTTAAGGTCTTAGTCCAACGTTACCCCCCTACAACAATATACAATATCTATTGATTTATTCATTTCTACAACCTCTAATTTTGTGTCGTTTCAGGATTTGATCAACTACTACCAAGACCGTGGTTACTTCGAGGAACTGATCGGTCTCTTAGAAGCCGCATTAGGTTTAGAAAGGGCCCATATGGGAATGTTCACCGAATTGGCAATTCTTTACTCGAAATATAAGCCAGCGAAAATGCGAGAGCATCTAGAGTTGTTCTGGTCCAGGGTCAATATTCCGAAAGTAAGCGATTTTAAACCTTTCGTTCATCAAACGTTTTTGTATGCGATGAAGTTGCTCGAAAATTAAAAATCTCTTCCCTAAGGTTCTCAGAGCAGCGGAACAAGCTCACCTTTGGGCCGAACTAGTTTTCCTGTTCGACAAGTACGAAGAGTATGACAACGCAGTTCTTGCGATGATGGCCCATCCGACTGAAGCCTGGAGGGAGGGTCATTTCAAGGATATAATCACCAAAGTGGCCAACATCGAACTGTACTATAAGGCGATCCAGTTTTATCTGGATTATAAACCCCTTCTTTTGAACGACCTTCTGCTTGTCCTCGCACCTAGGATGGATCATACCAGGTCAGAAAATGAGTTCTTAGTGTGTAAAAGTTATCAGTTTTCGAGTGATATTTATTGGTTCAGTGCAAATTAGGTGAATAAGTTGGTCTAGGTATCATTCACAATGCCTCGTCGATGGGTGTGTCAATTTTTAAATTTCCGAAAGACATTTTGATGAGTTAGTTCCAAAACTGTTAAAAAAAGACCTATTTTTTTCTGAAAATGACTAAAGACGCATTCACACTTCAATTGCACTAAATCAACCAATAGTCGTATATTATTGCTCAGAAATTGAATAATAATTGACAGTTTAAGGATGAAATATGTCAATACCTAACCTCAAATGTCAATTACACTTATATTAATGAATTTCTGTGTGCCAGGGCTGTCCAATTCTTCTCGAAAACGGGTCATCTTCAACTGGTCAAGTCATACCTTCGTTCCGTACAAAATTTGAACAATAAGGCAATCAACGAAGCATTGAATTCTCTGTTAATCGAAGAAGAAGACTTCCAGGTACGCATCTGTTGAATTTTGGTTGCAATGAAGCTTATTTGAATGTGTTGTTTTCCAGGGACTTCGAACATCTATAGATGCTTTCGACAACTTCGATAATATCAGTCTCGCCCAGAAATTAGAAAAGCACGAATTGACAGAGTTCAGACGTATTGCTGCCTATCTCTACAAAGGTAAGTTACAAGTTTTTTTCATCTGTATAGAAGAAACGGAATAAGTATAACGGGTCTTTTTTGCAGGCAACAACAGATGGAAACAGAGTGTCGAATTATGTAAAAAGGACAGGCTTTTCAGAGATGCCATGGAGTATACTGCCGAATCTAGGAATCAAGAGTTAGCCGAAGAGCTTTTGGCCTGGTTCTTGGAGAGGAAAGCCTTCGATTGCTTTTCTGCTTGTTTGTATCAGGTAAAGATTGAATCAGATGGGCTTCGTTTTCATTATTCATTCCTTTAATTTATGTTTAATCTTTAATGAGCTTACTATTTACTTCGTTTCTTTGTTCTTATTATCCGAATTGTTTATATTTTTGGCGCTCTAGTTCCTCGGAACTGAGTGCTTATCAATTTGCCCAAATGTCTGTAATTTTCGAATTTTTGGCTGAAAATGGTCTCAAACGATTTGGTTCGACTCACTGATCAAGAAACCGAGGTCGAAATCGATTCTGTCCGGCCGGCCGTAGGCACGATAACTCTCGAACGAAAGGAGTTAGAGGATTGAAATTTGCAAGGTGGGTTTGGAGCGTAAATATCTCGGACACGTTCGTTAATGGGCGAAATCCATCAAGCGGTTTCGAAGTTATGGCCGATTTTAGTGAATCACATTTTTTATGAATATTTCCGAAACCGATCACTCGATCTATCTGAAATTTGGCATCAAATTGTAGAATCATGACCTTTATAGCATGTGAAGTTTTGTATTGACCAGGGTACCGCAAAATGTCAAAAAAAAAATTCAAAATTTTGAAAAAAATTTTCTACAATAATTTTCGAATGGAATGAGCTAGGCAGTTGAAATTTTCAGAGTAGGTTAGGGAGATGAATATCTCGGTTAAGTTCGTTATTGGGCAAAATAGGCCAGATGGTTTCGGAACGACGAAAAAAAAATTTTTTTTTAAGCAACAAATTTCAAATTCAATTTTTATTTAAGATGCAGTTTCACCATTTAAATCCATCGATATCATTTTCAACTCCAACAAGCTAATACTTTCGGAGATACGATTTTTCTAAATTTCAATAATTAATCGTACTTCTATGTTTTCATAGAATGCTATAATTATTCTATCTAAGCTTTATTATACAGGGTGAGTCTTTGAACACTGCATTAATTTTAACCAAAGATTCCTCTCATCAAATGAAACACTTTTTTCATTTACCATTTTCCAGATTCGTCTCAGGTAAAAAGTTACAAGCGTTTAAAGATTTCACAATGTGCTAATACACTCCCGCATATAAATTATCTACGACATTGTTGGCGGACGAGAATAAGGCATGGTAACGTGGTTTACAGCTTGATTCGGGACTCCAACACTCAGGGACGGATCCATAAAAGTAGTGAAATTTCTGGAGTTTTCCATTCTAAAACATTCAATGAAGAATAACTCGAAAACGGTGCGTTGAAGGAGAAATGATGAAGAATAATATAATGTTCTAAAACGATGGCATATTCTTGAAATGACTCAAGAAAAACTTTATATGCTTTCTTTATGCTAATTTCGTTTAGTTTTATGAATCCACGAGTCCATAACTAGAAAACCAGTAGAAGTAGAAAATAGGATAGGTTATAGGAAACTTTTCGCCAACATTCATTTTATTCGAAAAAAGGATGTCAAAGCTACAAATTCAAAATTTCAACAGCCTGTATCTTTTTACCTGAGCTGAATTTGGAAAAATGTTAAATGAAAAAAGTGTTTCATTTGATGAGAGGTATCTTTGGTTTAAATTAATGCAGTGGTCAAAGACTCACCCTGTATAATCTGTGTTCATACTCGTACATTACATCCTGTTCTATAAGAGAGAGTCAAATTCATTTCAGCTATTTTAATTTGATTTCTTCCATGGTGCAGTTCTCATTCTCAGATTGCTCATTTAATCTTGATAAATAAACTATTATTTGAATTGAATTTCCTTTATGATGCAGTTCTATCATAAGAATTCATTGATATAATTCCCAACTGTGAGAAACCAATACTTTCGGAGATATAATTTGTTTTCCAATAGTTCCTGTGTTTTGCTGAATAAATGCTGAGTCATATTCTTTTCGACAACTTCATACTTCTCTTTCAATCCATATTTCGTGTCTTTTAATTTCTCATATTCAATATATCAAATTATCACAGTGCTACGATCTCTTGAGGCCCGACGTCATCTTGGAGTTGGCCTGGAAACACAAGATTATGGACTTCGCCATGCCTTATCTCATCCAAGTGACCAGGGAGATGTCGACTAGGATCGAAAAATTGGAACAATCAGAAACGGATAGACAGACAGAGGCTGCCGAGGAACCAAAGTCGATGATGATGCCGGAGCCTCAGCTTATGCTAACGGCCGGACCTGGGATGGGTACGTTCTTGACCGATATGAGAAGCCCGATTAATTTGATTTTTTTTTCAGGTATGCCCCCTCAGCAGTTTGTACCCCAAGGGTACGCCCAGGCGGGCTACGCTCCTCAGATGCCGTATCAGGGGTACCCCGGCATGTAATATACGCCTCCTATTAATTATACCCATATGACTAGCAAATGGATATAGTACAAGACAATATAGTGTGTTATTCAGGGGTTGGTTTATCTTGCCACTTAAAGGAAATAGTAAAAAATATTTTAAACTAAACGAAAAATTTAAGGTTTCGAATTTGGCTGGAGAAATAAATTAAACGGCCCAGTATTTTCAGTATTCTCTTGTATGCAAATTAATCTTATAGGTTTTGATTTAAGGGAGGTGTAAGAAGAATTAACCCCTAAACGCTTGATTAGGAACTTTGTTGAATCGTCCAAAGTCTTGGGTGTTACGGATCACATGTTTGTTCTCATAGTTCAAAGTTTTGAGATTAATGCAGGAAATCGTTGAAAATGAAATAGTTAATTGGATATGAAAAAGATGTAGATACTAACCTGAGATTTTATTCTGAACTGTAAAGAATTTTTCGGCATTTGTTTCTATAAAATAAATGTCTTGTTTTTTTCGAACTGGAATATCCGATGGGGTAATACTTCTATTATTAATCAATTTGAAATCGTTAGAAGTCAAAATGGTTTATTTGTTCACGTCCATTCTATATTGTGCTTTATTTTTGTTATTTTTTTAATGGATGCTTGTTTACTTTTTAGTATGTACATAATAGCATATTATGTGCTAGTAAATGAGAAGAAGCAGAAGACGTACTGTGTATATATAATATATTGATAATAATATAGTATAATTTAGTTGTCGATCAAAATTTTTATGTTTGTGGTGCAACATTCAACCTACTTTATATTAGTGATTTTAGCCATTCCCAGTTTGGTTCAAACTAAATCTTTTCTTACTTTCTAATGTCTTTTCTCAAGTAACCGATAGTTATTTTAATAGATTTTTAATGATGCACATCAAATTAAATATTTATTCAGTGTATAAGCAAGTTGAAACTTTTATTTAGTTTGTATTATTATATATTTGTAAATGTTGGTATATTTCTCAGTAATTGCACCTTAATGCAAAGTTCTTGTTATTTTCCTATAATTAAGAATAGCTATATTAATTAAAGACATGACCTATATATTTTTTTATTATCATTTTGCCCAAATGCCAGTACTTAGGTTCGAGGCCAAATCTGATTCTGATATCCGATAACTCTCGAACGGAAAGAGATTGTGACTTGAAATTTTCAAGAAAGGTTGTGCATGGAAATTTGCCACCATCTAACTATTCTGAATTTCACCCTAATCTGAATATTTTAATGAGAGTTACAGCAAAAAGAATAAAAGTTCTAAGGTTATCATCCCCTTGTTCTTTTTCGTCCAAAATTATATTATGTACTCCCATTTCGCACATCGGACGAACAATACAATGTCATTATACAGGGTGAGTCTTTGACCACTGCATTAATTTTAACCAAAGATTCCTCTCATCAAATGAAACACTTTTTTCATTTACCATTTTACCAGATTCGGCTCAGGTAAAAAGTTACAAGCGTTAAAAGATTCCACAATGTGCTAGTACACTCCCGCATATAAATTATCTATGACATTGTTGGCGGACGAGAATAAGGCATGGTAACGTGGTTTACAGCTTGATTCGGGATTCCAACGCTCAGAGACGGATCCATAAAAGTAGTGAAATTTCTGGAGTTTTCCATTTTAAAACATTCATTGAAGAATATCTCGAAAACGGTGCGTTTAAGGAGAAATGATGAAGAATAATATAATGTTCTAAAACGATGGAATATTCTTGAAATGACTCAAGAAAAACTTTATATGCTTTCTTTATGCTAATTTCGTTTAGTTTTATGAATCCACGAGTCCATAACTAGAAAACCAGTAGAAGTAGAAAATAACTAATATTTGGAAAATATGTATCATAGTTATAGGAAACTTTACGCCAACATTCATTTTATTCGAAAAAAGGATGTCAAAGCTACAATATTGGCTCAGTGGTAGAGTAATTGACTTGGGAGCGGAAGCCCCAAGTTCAATTCCGAGGCTAGGAAAGAAATTTTCTAGTCACGGTAATCGCCACCATTCGCTGTTGGGTCAAAAATTAACAGTGCTGTGCCTAAGGTGGCGTAAGGACACAGTAACAAAGCCTACACAGAACACAACTGGTTCTCCTAACTCAGGGCAAGCTCTTAGAGCTTATGAGGGGTCTCCTTGTGGAAGACCCAGGAGGATCAGTATAATAATAATAATATAAAACCTGGATTTTTTTTCAAAATTTCAAAAGCCTGTATCTTTTTACCTGAGCTGAATTTGGAAAAATGTTAAATGAAAAAAGTGTTTCATTTGATGAGAGGAATCTTTGGTTAAAATTAATGCAGTGGTCAAAGACTCACCCTGTATATTCTGTATTTCACCTTAATCTGATGATTTTTATGGTAGTTGCAGCCTCATAATTACATCAGTTTTGTATTCACCTTTTTAAAGGCAACCAGAAATACGGATGTATAGAGACATACGTGTAACATGTGTTGCCTGCTAATAAGCCTCTCCATAATGACATTCTGCCTAAAATACAGGACTAGGATTCTTCCTATTTGTTCTAGCAACCACTGCTAGATATCGCACATCGGTAGAACAATACTATCTCATTATCTATCCTGAATTTAAACCCAATCTGACCCTTTTACCCTATATACAGCAGTTTGAAAATATGAGCAAAGGTTCTAAGGTTATCTCCTTGTTATTTTTCGTCTAAATTTTTTCTCGTTCTCGGAATGACTCCCAATTTGGCACACCGGAAGTACAATACCATCTCATCATCTATTCTAAATTTCAACCTAATCTGACTATTTTTATGGGAGTTACAGCAGATTGAAGAAATGAAAAAAATTCTTAGCTTATCCCCTTGTTCTTTCTCGTTCAAAATTTTGAATGTTCTTGGAATGACTCCCAAGTTCGCACACGGGAACAACAATGCAATATCATTATCTATGCTGAATTTTACCCTAATCTGACTGTTTTTAAAGGAGTTACAGCAGTTTGAAGAAATGAAAAAAGTTCTAAGCTTATCCCCTTGTTCTTTTTCGTCCAAAATTGTGAAAGTTCTTGGAATGTATCCCAATTTAGTCACCACTTTATATTGGAGTACCGAATTCTAGCCCAATCGACTTCGCATGAGGCATGAACAGACAATGGGAACATGCGAGCAAAAACTCCTGACTTCACGATAGTGCTTTTTAAAAGAATTCATAATACTGTCTACTCAACTAAATGAACACACTTATCAAATTCTAATAGATACATACCCTTTAAAATGCCATGTTTAACAACTATTTTTATTGAAAACTTTTTACACATGGTCACCACAGTGTACGTTACAAGAAATAATACTGTGTCTTTGAACAATCTCTTCATGGGAAAACACTGAAATTCACAATCATCGTACAACCTTATCGACCAGTAGGTTACTTGAAGTTTGTCTATAAACCTTCGGTTTCAGCACTGCTTTATCCAAAATTTCCGAAAAAGTCTTCTGAGTCAGATCGCACAACACCCGACTTTCTTGAGCTGATATTTCGAGGCTCTTTCCAAGATGTGCATCGAAGTGAGACGCTAACGAAGCTTGGGATTCCGAGATCTTGGCCAATTGCATCAGAAGGTTCATTACGTCAGAAACTAAAGGTGGAAAGGCTTCGCTTATTCTTACGAGGGCTGGAAGAATGGGTGTGAATAGTTTGACCCTTTGTCCGCTGGAGAGTCCTATGGAAAAAGTAATGTTTAGTTGTTGTAGGTTTTGGAGTAGGAAGAGATCCAACTGATTTGCTTCATCAAATTCGTTTGATCGGGTTGCACTGACAAAAATTTTGCTTTAACAATTTTTTCATCTATACGATGGATTCAAATATGAGTAAGGGAAGTCAAACTCTGTAAACTATTTGCTTCATCCACCAAAGCTTTTCGATCAATATTTGTCAGTAACGGTCGAATTTGCTCAAGCAATTTTGATGAAGCAAATCACTTGATGTACAACCATTTATTTGCTACATTGCTTTATCAAATTCCCTCAAAATAGATGATCCTGATGTAGCATATAAGCAAAGTCAAACGATGCTCTCAAATTTGATGAAGCAAATTCTGTTGAGTAATATTTTATCCAACCATTTATTTGCTTTATCAAATTGTCTCTAGGCAGTTGGATGTGACATGGAGTGATATTGCTTCATCGAAGTTGCTTAAGATACCTAGAATTTACTGAAGCAATTTTGTCGAAGATTTGCTTTATCAAAATATACCAGAAAAATTAACTATTAATTTGCTTCATTCACCAAAGGTTTTCGATCAATATTTGTCAGTAACGGTCGAATTTGCTCAAGCAAATTTGACGAAGCAAATCACTTGATGTACAACCAATTATTTGCTACATTGCTTTATCAAATTTCCTCAAAATAGATGATCCTGATGTAGCATATAAGCAAAGTCAAACGATGCTCTCAAATTTGATTAAGCAAATTCTGTTCAGTAATATTTTATCCAACCATTCATTTGCTTTATCAAATTGTCTCTAGACAGTTGGATGTGACATGCAATGATATTGCTTCATCGAAGTTGCTTAATATACCTAGAATTTACTGAAGCAGTTTTGTCGAAGATTTGCTTTATCGAAATATACCAGAAAAATCATACGATAATTTGCTTTATCAATAGTCTTGAGGAGATTTGATGGGTCTCAAATTCATTGAATGCCCATTAAAACTATCTTTATCGGGTTCTTTCGCAATCAACTCAATGTAGGTTCAGTGTGAGAACCGAAATATTAAAGAATAAAGGCTGAAGGACCTCAGGTCGATGGCCAATTGCGTGCAATAAAAGACAGTTACTACTACTACTTAAAGAATAAAGTAAATTAACTACTAGACTCATCAGTATCCTTACCTCCGAGAAGGGCGTATAGAAGGTTCAAAGCTGTAACGCAGTTGTTCAGATTTTTGGGTAGAGCGTATTGTACGGAGAGATGAGATAATAACTGAATTGCGAAAATCTGTTTCTTCAAGCTGGGTTGCTGCATCAATTCCACTATGAAATCGGCACATATGTGCATAGATGGAATTCCTTTCACTGTTACTGCAAGAAGTTCGCTGGGATATCCCTGTACGTTGAAAGAAAGAATTGTAAACATATAGGTGTATGATGATATAGTTTTTATTAATGATTCTCATAAAAATGGGGGTGTATATGTAACAATTATAGATTGATTCAGTTGTGACTACATTGTTGTAGGGGGTAACGTCGCACTGCCACCTTCAGGGGCCAGTCTTTTTTCAGTTGTGACTAAGATTTTATGTGCTTTAATTTTCTTTTTCCATCAACATTTGAGCTATTTGTGTTACTTTGTAGTTAAATTATATTTAAATGAGAAAATTCATATAGATAAATTTGTAGGAGTTTGAATATACATTGTTTTTAAAATGTTTTCACCTGAAAATGAACCAAGGTTGCCAAGCCTGCTTCTGCTATGAAAACCTGATGGATGTAACTGCAAACTAAAGATCGAACCTCTTGAAGAGCCCACTGTTGACCAGAAACACTGGTATCTGTGTCTGTTTCCAAGCACGATTCCAAGAGCATCTGTACTGCCGCACTCTCCTACAAGAATAATAATAATAATCCTTTATTCGAAATAGGCAACCTAATATACAAACATTCTATATGCTACAACAGAGAATAAACTTCCATGCGCAACATTAACATTCAATATCTATTACAGTACACTTTATTTATTTTATTTTTTCTTTCTTTCTAGAAGATTAAACATATCAAACTAACTAAACTAATTGAACCAACCAAAATAATTCCCTTTCTTATTTAATTCACGTTTAGGTTAGGTTAGGTTAACTCCCATGTGCAACATCAACAATCAAGATCCATTACAGTACACCCTATTTTTGTTTTTCTAGAATATTAAACATATTAAACTAATTAAACCAACCCAACTAATTCTCTTTCATATTTAATTCACATTTCAGCACCATATCATCGGCAAATAGATTAAGGAATTCACAATCTTGAATATAGTTCACATCATTTAGTTATAAGATAAACAAAAGAGGTCCCAGTACACTTCCCTGGGGTACTCCCCAGGGATATACATAATGAATAAGCCTTCAACAGTTATGGCATTTGAATGAATTGTGTGTTATTTAAGATTATTAGCCGTCTTAATTTAATTTAGATTTTTTTGATTTACCTACTCTAAATATTCAGCTTATTTGACCTTATAGTTCATTAATATTTTATAGTTATTTAACATTTTTATTATTCAACTTTGTAATTTGAATTAAATTTATATGTAGCCTTCAAATTAGATTGTACTTTCTTTGTTTGAGGATTGTATATATATTGTATTCTTTATTGATGTAAGGGGTAACGTTGCACTGCGACCTTAAGGTCTATTGTGCCCCCCCGTCACAGCAGACGATTATCTCCACAAATACTAGTATCTGGGATGGTTTCAAGGAGGCTACGTCTTCGCTCCTGCAGATTTCTTGCCCAAAGCATTCCTTGCGTTGATTTGAGAGGGCGAAGCATCCCGTAAACAGGCGATCAAGAGTTTAATCCTCCTCCCAACAGAATCTGCACTCGTCAGTTTCTGCTGGCCCGAATCTCAAAAAAAAATGTTCTAAGACAGCAATGCTCCGTGAGGAAACCATTGAGGAGGTGCAGGGTGTTTTTACTGTTGAGGTCCATATATTTCTTGGATCTGACAGTGTCAAAGTTCTAAAGGTATTTCTTGGAGTCATACATTCTGGGGAGAGAGCTCCAGAAAATACCTCTTCCAGTTTCTTCTTTCATCTGAAATTCACTTTTGTAAGTACTCCAGCGCCAGCTCCTGTAGTGTATTTTGAACCGTCTGTGTACCATTTAATGCCACTTTTTTTTTAAGAACTTGGGTGGTGGATTCCCTGTCCCAGTCTTTTTCCTACCGAGCATCGTACTGAAGTTCTTTTCGATGCTTCTTTCTTAATCATTTCGTCACTCGGAAGATTGGCTGATTGAAATGTACCTGGTAAGAGAGGACCAGGCTTTCTGGTTTTTAATACTCTCATTACGTGTTCCTTTCCTCTATATTCTAAGAATGGCTTCATGGCCCATTTTATCTATCACTAGATAAAGTGGTGTGAAATTTGTGAAAATCTCAAGTGGTAGGACAGGTTGCCATAGCTCCAGTGATACACACACCGGCCAGCCTTTGTACTTTGTCGAGGGTTTACCTCGTGCTTCTTTAAGGGTTGCTTACCACTTTGCTGCTTCTTGTGGACTAATAAAGATTTTCTTACTCTTTGAGACTGGAAAACAGTTATTGGACAGCTTGGTTCATAAATTTATTGATTAAATTATAATTAAAAACATTACATTGTATATTGAAAGTGCTTCAGCATAGTTATATTCATGGATATACAGATTGCTCTACAATATAACTCAAACATTCAATTAAATAATATCTATTTACAAATTAGTTATCACAGTTTTCGAAGAAAATCTCCAACGATCAAAGCCTATTGATTACAGGATTTCTTATGCTTTAAAATATCCACAGGCGTAAGTAACAATTTTTGTCCACACTTATTACATTCGAAAACCTTCGAATTTGGTTTTACAACTACCTGAGAAGATTCCCCTCCGCCACCCAGTTCCTTTTCCTTTTTATTCATTTTCTCGCACTTAACTTCATGTTGCAGTCTTTTGAAAATAGAAGAACTCAACATTTTATCCCCGCAAATTTCACAGACAAACATTTCGGCTAAAATACGCTCCTCCAAGTCCCAAGCCCATTCTTCATCGATCAGACAGTCATAAATGATATTTTCCGTTAGATTAACACCACCGAAATCTTGGTTCTCAACTATTCCGAACTCTTCGTTGAAAGGATTAAAGGTAACATCTTCATTCTCGAAAAACGCACATTCCCTCTTGAATATAACCTTCAGATCGGCCGTTAATAGTCTTTTGATATTGTAGCTGACATCCGTTGTCATAAACGAAATTAAGTCTTCGATAAAGTAAAATATATCCTTTTTATTCATTTCCGAAGACTCGTTCTTATCCAATTTCCTCTCCAAGTTGTTCTTCCACTTTTGCCTCACCACCGTTGCTATTTTCAGTAATTTCTTCCCTTGTCCGTAATAGGGAACATCGATACTCAAAAAATCGTCGAAGACGAACTTTGTAAAGCTGGTATTCGTACAAATCCTCTTACCAAACAACATCAGTGTTTGTAAGGCTGGCATACGAAAACAATTCATCAAATAAACTTTCTTCGTTTCTAGAATTGACTGATATACCAACACTTGGTGCTTCCGACTGATTGGTCTATTACTAAAGTAGTTTGGTGGGGGAACCTCGATATCATCGTTGTGTAACTCAAGTATCTCTGGGTTTGCAACGAAAAAACTGGTAGGTCTAAGAAACAGGAAGTTCTTGGTTTTCGTGTGGAAAAGTCTCTCTGAAACGGTTTTGGAGGAGTTATGTTCGTCTTCGACTGCTATTTGAGGGTATAAACCGCTAGTTAAAATGAGTTTTAACAACATTACATCCTTGAAACTATCGGCTGAGGTTTCTTCCAGTAAACTCTGCAATTTCTTAAAATCATTCGATATCCTAAACTCCACATCTCTTATATCACTCTTTTCCTCTTCCTCCGTGTACTCGTTGAAGTTTTCATATTTCAACTGCTTTCTTCTCTTCGTTTTTTCCTCTTGTTTCATTTGGTACCTCATAGATTTCAAATTTTTTAGCTCACCGTGCCTTATAGCCCTTTCTCCGCTCGATAAATTTGGTTCTATGTCTTTCGACAGCAAATCCGCTTCGTTTAAAATATCCCTGAACTGTCGGAGCAGTTTGGTCACCTCGTAAAATCTCTGTTCTTCCAAACACCTCTTCTTGGCCCACTTTCTGGAACTTTCCGTTTTCGAATGCTTAGAAATAGGCGTTGAACTCTGCTTTACGTTCAGCCATTCTTTGTAGAAATTGAGATAGGTTAAAGGGTCACCATGCGACGATTCCAAGGGTTTCCTCAGGTTTTCCGCGTCTAAATTCTTATGGGATGTTTGTGATATTGGGCTCTGAACGCTGAGTAACGCAGCTAAAGCCAGCATGGAGTTAACCCTACCAAATACAGTTGATAGAATCAACATTTTTCCGATGGTGAGATCCACCGGTAAAGAACTCAAAGCTTGTCCTAAAGGTGTCAACCGTAACGTATCGTTATCCAGACCTAAAGCTCCACTAAACTTCAACTTTTCAACAGCTTGTTCCAGGCTTTGAACGCTGGGCTTCTCCAGAAATGGAAAATGGGCGATATCGTTCAATCCCAACGATATCATGTATAAAATCAAACTTTCTAAGGGAACCAAATGTATTTCAGCAGGAGTAAAAGCTTCGAATTGACTGTACTCTTCTTCCGAGTACAATCTGAAGCATACCCCAGGACCTGTTCTTCCCGCTCTACCCATCCTCTGCTTAGCCGAATCTTGAGATATAAACATTTCAGATAACTTACTAACACCACCGTTAGTATGGTACATCATCCTATTTACTTTGCCGGAATCTACAACGAATCTTATACCATCAATCGTGACAGAAGTTTCTGCTATATTCGTAGAAATAATACATTTCCTCACACCTTCCGGAGGGTAATCGAAGACCTTATCTTGGTCCTCCAGACTTAAAGTACTGTGAAGTGGCAGGACGATCCAATTTTTTTTATGTTCGCTGTAATCCAGGACAGCGTCGGCCAACTTCGAAATTTCATTAAAACCATTTAGAAACACCAACAAGTCACCCTTTTGATTCGGAGGGTATTTCTCGTCGATCATCTGTATTATCTGAAGGTACGGAGTGCAGTTGAATTTGTCCTTCTGTCGTTCGTACGGATCTTTAATAACAGGCCTGAAATTTATTTCTATAGGATATAATCTGCCGGGGACTTGTATAACTTGGACGTTTTCCTCTGAGAAATAATTTTGGAAGAGTTCTAAATTAATAGTAGCTGACATAAGAATCAATTTGAAATTATCCCGTTTATAAAGTAAACATTTCATAACTCCTACTAAAAAATCACTGAATAAATGTCTTTCGTGTACTTCGTCCAAGATTATAACATCGTAAGAGTTAAGTGTTGTTTCTTCACTGGCCTGCCGCAACAAAAGACCTTCAGTCATAAAAATTATTGCAGTGTCTGCCCTTTTGGATTTTTCAAACTTTATTTGATAACCTACCGTGCTCTTAAATTCTGTCAGTGTTTCATATGACACTCTTTTCGATAGGGAAATACATGCTATTCTTCTAGGTTGCGTACAAACGATCTTTTTGTACCCTGCTTCCAAGACATATTGGGGTACCTGGGTGGATTTCCCACAGCCTGTGTCCCCTGCGATCAGTAACACTCTAGATTCTTCCATCTTATCTATAATTTCCTTCTTATATTGCGCTATTGGCAATTCACTCTGGGACTTTCTCAGTTTTTTCAATTTCGCAAACTTTGTTTTCTGTTGGAAATCGTTGTAAATTTTGATAACCAACAAGAACTCCGTGAAATCCTCGTATTTTATCCTTACTTTTCTACCATTCTTATCTAACACAGGGAGTCTATCGAAGAGAATATTACGATTCTCAGAGCATTCAACGTTTAGTAGAAAATTTCTGTCAAAATCTGGAGTTTTCAACTGTTGTATGTGCTGGTACTTCTCGAAAAACCTCCAAAAGTCCTCCACATTCTGTATATTGGCATGTTCCAGTAAGAATCTCTTCAATTCGTACTTATAGTAGCCAACTTTTCTGTTTTCTGGCGATGGTGAACGTTTGCGCTTAGAAGGACGTTCTTCATATTCCGCGTACGAATGTCTTTTTCTTTTATCGTAATAGTTCTTTCGTTCTGAAGACGAATAACTTCCTCTATTGCTCATTTTTCTTCAATAAAATGAAAGAAACATCACAGAAAAATGTGGTTATGTTGATTTCTGAACCTGTCAAATGTTGACTTAGGTTAGCAAGACCATAGAATACAGTTTTCCTCTTACTTTTCCCAGGGCCAATTCAAACATTTGCAAATCAGAATCGTAAGAAAATTATGAATTTAGAATATTCTTTTCACCTAGAATATACATATTTTAGAGTACTAACCTGTGCATCAATTGTCGCTTTACAAATACTTTCTCGATCCGGTTCCACCACCATTTGTCCGGTGGGATCTAATTTCGGATTGGCCTGAAGATGCTGCAAAAGCTGACTCCTTGAAGAAGCCAAACTTGCTCTTAGCACCCTCAAAACAATGGCGTACATCGGGGCACATCTGAAGACACGTTCATCACATCTAAGTATCTAAAGAAGAAAATTATACCTTTTCGAATAAAAATTCCGATTTCTATTTACCTGTAGGGGATCTTCCGCTACATCTATCCTCGTCAAATTCGAAAAATCATCCACTAAATTCTTCACGGTCAACACCCACAGTCTACGGGGCAACACTGTGTTTAACCGTAGCCAGATATCCTTGTACAAGTCTTGAATATACCTAGGGACTTCATCTCCCAACACTTTCCTAGCGTAATAAGTGAAGACTTCAGCAAACGGCCAAATATCTATCGGTTCATGTTTTAAAAGGGTTTGAAGAACCGAATTCAGCTTGGAAGGGTTCTCTTCGATGTTGTTGAATGCTTCAACCAGACCTAGAAATTAGAAGAAATTGTCGAAGAAACCAAATGGAATGGATAAAACAAACTCACTTATCTCCGAGATGTGTTCTGTCCTGGTTTCCACCGTCATCGACATATCGTCCAACCAATCTTCCACAAGGGCCAAATGCGGGAAATGCGTGGCAAGCAACTTCAAAAGTGGCCCGAACAACCCCGAATACGAACTCTGATCCTTCTGGGCGTGGTGAAGTAAATACTTGATGGGCAGTTCGGACATGAACTCCGAACTATAGATTTTAACCTTCCGGTTATGGGCCGCCAAGACTTGAGCGTTATTAAGCCTGCAGTCCTCGTACAACAGCAGGTAATAGAGCAGGAGAAGCTGAGGGGTGAGACTCGTATTGTCCACCACTACCTCTTGATCTTCTAGACTGTTATCGAAGTCCATAGTGAATATCGACTTCTTTTGATCGAAGTATTGACCGAAAATGGAACTTTGGAAGACTTTGCGTATCTCGTTCTCGGTCAGAGGTTTATTTGTGTGCTCCGCATTCTTGGTGGTTGGTACGATGATGCTGTTAACGAACACTTCGACCAGCAGGGGAAGTACAGAGTGGAGAGGACTGACGCTGGTACAAATCTGAAACAAGATATTATTTCTTTATTTTATTAAGTATATTGTATATTGTTATAGGGGGTAACGTTGCACTGCGACCTTAAGGTCTATTGTGCCCCCCTATCAGAGCTGTCAATGTCATTATCATTTACAGCTCGCCTTCCGGTTTAGACAAATTCAACAAAATTCTAAACAAATTTAAAAACTACTACACAAAGAGCAATAGACCACATTAGTTATGTTAGAATCATTCTCTTGGCGGGAGAGACAACAAGTATTGGATACCTTCATCATTAGTGCATGTTTTCATGTTCTTTCCACATCAAAATATACTTCTATTTATCCTTAAATCAAAATTATAACCAGTGCAGTTCGAAAGATTTCCGTATGTCGTAGATGACTTCTGTTGTGCGTCATTACAAGGCCGATTTAGGGTTATGTTATTATTTTTGACTGATTTCGAGTGAGCTAAGACATACGTCAATCGAATTTGGTGAACACTTATATATTCATTAATTATTTTGGAAACATACAACTTTGTCAAGAAAACTTGATTCTAGATTGTTCAGAAAGGTTCACTGAATCTATTTCAACCGAAATAAACCTTAAGAAATTAGTTATCTAAAAACAGGCAAGAAATTCGCGTAAATTTTAGGTTCATAAGAAATGCACGGATGGATCGTAATTCAAATTTACGGCCTAACCTAACTAATGTGGTCTATTGGAGTTGTCTCGAATTTCAACACGAAACCACTTCCGTTTTTGACTACGGTGCAAGCAACAACATACCTGTCTATAAATCCAATTCTTGATGTTAACGTTATGCTTAGCGAAAGCCCTGGATTTCAACAGCTGATGTATACAGTGTATCGGCAAAAAGCCGGACATATTGGCGTTCAGATTACTCGTAACGGGCACCTTGATAGCATGGGCAGTTACAACCTGTTCCGTAAAGATCTCCTGCGTGAAGACCTGCTTCATCCTGGTCATGCTGTTATGTCTGATGGGTATTTTCATGCCGAGCGTCGCGCATACCAGATCGCAGATGGCGCTGAGCTGGTTGCTGTGGAAATGGATGGCCATCAGAAGAAGCATCTCTCCGAAGGAGGCTGTGACGCCGCTGGCCGATTCGAAGTAGGCCTCTTCCTTAACTAACCATTGCACCTGAAAAAAAACATAGGCATGTGAAAATCGTACGGCATTTTTTCACGGGTAAACGTTACAGACGGCTTGAAGGTTCATGGTGTATTTCATGAGGATGTTTGAGGTGTGAATAGATAATAGAACATGCGCGTAAAACTCCCGACTTTCTGGAAATACGCTGTTCTGATCCCGCATCGTCCACTCAGTCCAGAGAAAAAATATACTCATCTCGAACTACAAGTAAGTTGTTATCGACTTCGTGCGTTTATCAATGAACTAATCAGTTTAAACCTGACTAATTTCTGGTAGATTCGTATTCAATGTAGTAGTAGTAAATGTAGTAAAATAACTTCATTGACACTAAGATCAATTGGCTATCGACTGAAGTCTTCCTGCCAGTTACACTTATACATTTTTGTTAATCGACAAAAGGTTCAATAAAAAAATTGGTTCAAGCACTGACGTGAAGTCAGAAGCTTTTGCGCGTATGTTCTATTGTCCATTCTCCTGTATTGGACACTCTTCTTAATCGAATTTACCATGATGAATTCTATTGTCTATTCTCCTGTATTGGACACTCTTCTCAATCGAATTTACCATGATGATTTTTATTGTCTATTCTCCTGTATTGGAGACTCTTCTTAATCGATAATTAATTCGATTAAGAAGAGTCTCCAATACAGGAGAATGGACAATAGAATTCATCATGGTGAATTCGATTGAGAAGAGTGTCCAATACAGGAGAATAGACAATAGAATTCATCATGGTAAATTCGATTAAGAAGAGTGTCCAATACAGGAGAATGGACAATAGAACATACGCGCAAAAGCTTCTGACTTCACGTCAGTGCTTGAACCAATTTTTTTTTATTTATAATATCATTTAAATTAATATTGTAGGACGTTACTTTAAAAGTTCTAAGCTATACTGACTTACAGCTAAAATATTATAAAGAAAAGAAGCAATTGGATAGTCTAACTATCATTTTAATAAAATGATGCATTTTTATTGTTCAAATAAAGATATTTTGTTAACTTACAAGAATGTCTTCATTCAATGGTATTTCAAAGATCTAATTACAGTTTTAAATATAAAAAAAGCCTAAATCGTCAGTTTCGCTTCCGAAAATTTCCGACCCCGTCTCTCGAATTAATTCTGACGTTTCTCGGATTGACTTTTTGAATGGAAAATCGTCGGACTCAAAACCTCCGAAACTTGTTTCGAATTAGTATATTTAGGCTCAACCTAGAAGAACGAAATTTGGGAAAAACACAAATCGATTCGTCTTCTTCGACTCGACGGCAAAAGTCCGGGTCGAGCGATCGTTTCTTCGGAGTCTTACGCTACACCAAATCGGTACTACTGAACTCGCACAAGAATGCTCGAATCTCCAACAATATTTAACCGATCATATTAAAACTTGAAACTTGGCAGTAGAGTTAGGTTATGAAGGCTCTTGCAAAATTTCATGAATTTCAAACAAATAGTTACTGATATATAGAATTTTTTTTTTTTATTTTTAATGATTTATTAAAAATTTTCTACAAATGCTATCCTCACCAAATTTTGCAAACATTTTTGCGTTGCCATTCTACAACTAATAACAATGTTTGATTTCCATCGGTTCAGTATTTTTCGAGTTAATGAGGAACAAAAAACCACCAAATTTCAGAAAATTTCAGATTGCTATAACTCTATAACCGTTTGGCCGATTATGCTCATAAACAAACTGAAATGTCGCGTTCTGGTGCACATCTTAACCTGAAAATTTCAAGCCGCTACCTCATTCCGTTCGCAAGTTATCGTGACAACAAAAATATTTTTTAATAATTTTTTTAAAATTTTCTAGCCATACGATTCGCACAAAATTTCACAAACGTGCTTAGGGTCATATTCTACAACTACCCACCAAGTTTCAATTTGATCGGATTCATATTGGTTGAAAACAAAATTATTACTCGGAAACCACTGGGCCGATTATGCCAATTAACGAACTTGTCCGTCGTATTGGGATGCGCCACCTACCCTGAAAATTTCAAGTCGCTAGCTCTTTTCGTTCTCAAGTTATCGTGGCAACGGCCGGCCGGACGGCCGGCCGGACAGAATCAAATTTGACCTCGAATTCTTCATTGGGGAGTCGAACTTAATCGTTTGAGACCATTTTTTTCAAAAAATTCGAAAGTTACAGACATTTGGGCAAAACTATAACGCGATGTTCCCCAGAACATACGCGCAAAAAGTTATTCTATAGATAATAAGTGTTCGTATTGGACTATGTGTAGGTATTGGACTATGTATAAGTGTTCGTATTGGACTATGGACATACAATTTTCACAAATTCACCAAAAACAACCCGGAATATAATAGCAGTAGCAGAAAGAACTTGCTTACGAAAGATTACAAAAATAAGACACCCCAACAACCCACTCCACAACCCATCCAATCAACTTTTATACCAGATGACGCAAATAGAGCCAATAACGGAAAGAATGCACAAACTCAGCAAGAAGTTCATCACAAACCACGATAATGTCAACATAATTGAACCATTGCTATACCGATACAATAGAGAATCTACACCAAAGGCAAAGTTACCAGCTTTGCCACTTTTCGAACACCTGGAATCCCTAGGGTAACAAATAATTGTCAACACTCAATTTAAATAAGTTGTATTCTAATTCTTTTATATACAAAATGTAGATAACTGGCTGGAAGACTGCGGTCGATAGCCAATTGATTGCAAGATCAATAAAGTTGATTTCTCTCTCTCTCTAAGTGTTCGTAAATTGGCAATGTTGGCAGTTTGGCCCGTGATGCATACTGTGTTTCATAATGATGAATTAATGGTTCCATTATGTCTTTGTTCGTCTGCTTTCCAATGAACTTCCGGCCCAGTCTCTCAATTCTCTTCAGTATTGGCTCAACTCCAGTTATTTCGTAAAGTAGTTGATTAGGCGGATTGTGCAAGGGATTATTAGGGTGTCTCATTTTCGTAATTCTTCTCATACATGTTGTTTCAGCTACTTCCAGATTCTTGAGTGTTGTTTTTGTTGCGCTTATGAAAATTGTATGTCCAAGTTGCAGTCTTCGTATTGATACCCATGTCCCTATAGGTGGGTGATCTAAAATGACCCGTTCGAGTGATGAATGCTTGTTTCTGCATTCTTGAGTGTGACTTGAAGCTCAACTTATTGTCAATAAGTATACACAAATATTTGCACGTGTTTGTGGGCCTAAGAGTGTTCTTCTCAATTTTGATATTTGGAGAGGTGTTCTTGATTTTGTGGTTGTAAATAATGAGCTTCGACTTATCCGGATTGGGCTGAATTCTCCATCTTCTCATCCATGCTACAGTGACATCAGTTAGTTTTTGTAACTGTAGAATAAATTTTCCCAATGGTGTATCATGGGATTCATGGGTGACAAGTGTGGTGTCATCTGGAAACTGAAGTGTGTAGGCATTTTTGTCTATTTCCTCTGCATCTTTGTCTCTGTTGTGGTTATGTATGTCATGGCAGTACAGGTTAAAGAGGGTTGAAGAAAGTGGAGACCCCTGAGGAAGGCCTTGATGGGGTGAAAAGGGATCTGAGACCTCATTTTGCAATCTGACTTGCGTAGTTCTTCCAGATATAAATTGATGGGTGATCTTAATTGAATAAATGGGGCATCGTAATTGTGCTAGTTTGAATATTATCCCGGCATGCCAGACACTGTCGAAAGCCTTCTGAACATCTAAGAATAATGCTGCCGATTTTTTACCTCTTTTTTTGTTGTTCTGTATATTGGTAATTCATATAGTTAATGGGTGTATTGTGGATGTTATTTTTTTATCGAATAATCGATGTTCTTAGTTCTACATATCAAATTTCAAGAAATCATTGTTCCTTTACTCGGATTCTTGTGGTATTTAGTGCATTTCATGATTATGCACAGCCAGGATTAAATTTGACAAAGTATTCTTCATCAGTGGGTTGAAATTAATCGTTTGAGAACATTCTCGGCCAAAAATTACAGAAATTTGGCAAATTTATAGGCTCCCTGTTAAGGTGAACAATCGTGCCAAAAAACTAGTGTGGCCAGGGGATACCCGTCAGAAACGAAGTTCCGTACTCCTTTTCTTCAAATACAAATGCAATTTATGAATGTTTTACTTGTCATACCCTGTATGCGGCTTTCCATTTTTCCTTCAGTGGAAAATGAAGTATTACTTGAAATATCTTTAAATAATCGCATTTCAAACTTACCATTTCAACATTTTAAATAAAAAAGTATTTTAAGAGCTTTAAAACGAAAAAGAAATATGGGCATTTTAAATTTAAAGTCTATTTTGTTATTTATTTCCTACAATTTTTTCATTGTAAATAATGTACAGTATATATTGTTGTAGGGGCTAACGTTGCACTGCGACCTTCAGGTCAATTGTGCCCCCCTGTCAGAGTTGATGTCATCACCAACTACAGTTCGCCTTCCAGTTCCAGAGTTCTGATGAACTCCAGTATCTGGGATGGCTTAAAGGAAGCTACGTCTTCGCTCCTGCAGATTTCTTGCCCAAATCATTCCTTGCGTTGGTTTGAGATGGCAAGGCATTGCGTTATCAGGTGATCAGGAGTTTCATCATCCTCCCAACAGAATCTACTAGCCCTTACTCATCATATGCTTCCTAAGGCCGCAGTGCCAATGTAAAGTAAGGAAAAGGAATAAAAACACAAAGTTTCAGTTCATATTTTGGGAATAATATGATTTATTCAATACTACATACAATATAAATTATAAACGAGATAAAAAAATGTTTTAAACTTTTACCATCGTATTGTATCATGGTAGTTATTGGCTTATGGTAACTATAATAAGATACATATATTTGTGACTCAATTTTGTCCAAGCACCTAAAAAAAACAGCATCAATTGTAGTACAGTACTTTGTTGTGAACTGCTCTAGATCATCATTAAAACTCAAATCAAATGTGTTTGATAAAAAGGATGTCTATTTTTCTTTATTATTGAAGGTTACGTTGAGTACTCCAGCCAATAATATGAGTGGAACTTTATGAAAATTCTGTCTGACTAATTTAGTACTTCGCTCAGAATATTCTAATGAACGTTGAATCAACAATGTGATATCCCCTATTATGCGATATGGGAATATACAAATAGCTACAATGACTACTTCGACATTGTTTCCCATTTCATAAACAACTGAACTGAACATATTTTTTGTACATTTGTGAACAGTATCTTCAGTGTTACGGTATATTATTACGACTCGAGATATACCTATTTTTTACAAATCATATTTCAGTTTATTTGGGTCGGTAAAAAAAATTTGTAAAGGTTCCTCATTTGCAGTTTGTAAACGATGAATATTATGCATCAATAATTCTTTTTGTTCATCGTTAGCCGTTCCCATGATCCTGTACAACTGATGCCTTTCTGTCGAATTCTCTTCTTTTATTGCAACAGCATCAAGTTTGCAGACAGTTGCATTTGGGTCACGCTCAAACATATCGTAAGGATCATTTTCGAAAATTACTTTCTCATGCTTTTCTTCATCATTATCTATACATAATTGTCTGCAAATTTCCAAAGTTTTTTGCATATCTAAATTCAACTCGAATTCTTTTCTACGTTCTACAATCAAATCTTTGTTATTTTCGTATATTTCGATGAATTTGTTATCAGATAAAACATCCTTTTCTTCGCTTCTAAAAGGGATATGCAACAAAACCATCTCTCGTTTAAAATCATCAAAGTTATCAGCCATATCGTAATTACAGTATCTTATAATCCTTGGAGCTTCTCTTTCAGTAAATACTCCTTTAGTATTCTTGAAATATTTCGAAGCAAATTGTGCTAACGTAACATCGTTCAATTCCTTGGGCCTCTTTTCATATTTATTGAACCAATCATCATCCAGTTCATTCAATTCCTTCAAACTTTTTCTTATTCTTAGACGTTCTGAGGGATGCATGGTTGGTATGTAAACAATAGCTGTTGACGATTTGGCCATAGGTTCTCGTAACAAGAACCAAGCAGCTTCCAGCGCTGACATTTCTACAGAATGAAGCACTTCAATACTAATTTTTTTTGTAATTTCTATTATATCGAATTCTGGATTTTCTTCCATTATCTGAATAATCTGTCGTTGTAAGTTGCAAACTCCTCTATTGTGCTTGTTAACATACTCAACGACGTGAGAAGCACAAGCATGCTCATCTGGAATTATTTGAAAATCCATACTCGACTTTAAATGATGTAATACAAATGGATTAAATGAATTACACCATTTTTCTGAAGGTTTCCTGCGATATAATAACTTTGGCTGATCGATTCCAGCACGAATAATATCGTAATAATGTTCATCTGAAACAATTTCATTGTGTGTATAAAAATGATGAAAATCTGTATACTCAAAGTTTTCCAAATTTCTTCTAATCAATCTATAATGATTCCCATATTCTTTGAACTTTTGTTCCGAAAAATCAGACGTAGTATCTTTCATCGGTAACAATGTTATCGTACATCGAGATGGCATGAAAGGTGCACCAAATACACAGTTATCTTCTTCGTTGGGATCATTTTTCTTGAAGCAGGCGAAAGTGTGCTTATGTGTTTGTAGTTTGATATATCCGGATGCATTTGCTTCAGATACGGACACCAACTCGTCTATCATTTGAACGACTTCTTTGTCATTACATAGTAAGTTTTTTGGTACATTATCCAGCCACAAAAGGATATGAGCTCGAGGACTGCCACCATGTTGAAATTCTATCGATTTGAAATAGTGCATCACTCGAAATTTTCCAAAGGGACTATTGTACTTATACTGCAACATTTTCAAAAAGAAATTAACTAATTTATTGAAGTAAATGGCACAAGTAACTGAATCTTCCTTTACTAGTTTGGCCTTTTGAACGTAATTCATGTTTGATAGGAATTCATCAGATACATCCGTCTCATTATTTTTTAATTTATACAGTAATTTTACTAGATGTGTCCAACCAGTTTCATTTGCACTGAGCGTCATAAAAGCAGTTGGTGATCCTAATTGTCTTATCATTGCGAAAACATCTTTTCTCCGATCAGCCCAATACCATGCAGAATTTGGTATACACCGAAGAAAAGCGAGGTTAGTTTCTAAACAGTGATTAAAATACTTTTCAGACTGTATCTGTTCTTTAGTAATTGTAGTGTTAGAACCAAAATGTTTGAGAGCAATACTGATGCTTTGGCTAACCCTCGCTCGTATAATTTTTGTGGCTAAATATAGAAGATGTTGGGGATCAGCACCACGTCTATCTGTACGTCTCAGTTCACTGGTAGCTTGCATAAATGGGGTAACAGTTATATCTTTTCTGTAATTTCTACACTCACCACCGTATATTGTTGGAAATGAAAGCACTTCGGCATACTCCTCGACTAAATTACTAAGACCAAAGCTCTGTTGACCAGATATATGCAAAACCTTATCTTCGTTCCATAAAAGATTTTGTTGTTGAGCCGTTTGGTTATCCTCAATACGCACATGCTCACTAATATCATCAATCACCAATTCTGAAGCTACCTGAACACCGTTTAAAAATGCATCATCAATTTCTATTTTCTGCTGGATATATAGCGGTGTTTTAACTAAGTATTCCAACCATTCTTTGATATTTTCCTTGTTAACGAGACCTTGAACATGGCTAGTCTTAAAAATTAATTTTTTTTTAGCGTGAACATACAGGCAATGATCATCTTCGACATTTCTAGGCAATTTCTTCACCATCGTATCAACTTCCACTGGAACATTCATAATTTGACCATAAATACCATACTGACCATGAACATGCCGAAGTCTTCTTATCTGCATAAAATTAATTATCGGTGAAATTAGCCGTTGTTCGATAAGGTTTAATGTAGGCAAATACGAAGGTATAACTGGATATTTAAAACCGTTATAAGTTGACAACGTTGGAATTTTTTTTTTATCTAAACATACTTTACAAGAAGAACAAACATCAACACTTATAGTGGGATCATAATTCGTTATTAACGTTCGTAGCAGGTTTACGTCAACTTTAGAAGCTTTTTTTAAATCGTTCATCCACCATAGCCTGTCGCAAACTGCACAACTATGTCCGAATGTGTTAATTTGAAATTGTTGATGGAACTCCAAATGGGCACGACTATGTTTATAATAATCCTTGTAACTTGAATAAGTAAAGCTTGGTGTTTCTATTTCCATATTAATAACATCATTTTCACAAGGAGCTGGAGTACTTTCTTCAACGTAAACTTCATCACAAGATTTTTTAATAGTATGATAATCTTCATTTTGCCAAAGGTCTATTCTATTATCCAGAACAATTTCTTGAACTACAGCATAGGGTGTAAAATGTGTATCACGGAGGTGAAGATGTAAAAAACTCTGAGTATTATTCGCTTTAAAATAACAGAAACGAACTACTTCTTTACTTGTATTGTTATTAAAATAATGGAAGTGCACACATATGTTTTGATTGTACGCTCTAGAAAATATGAATAAACAATCTAAATCACCGTATTCAAACTCACTACTAAGTATTCTTCTTGCGCTAGTTGGATTCTGGCAAGCATTCAAGTAGTTTGAATCGCAAAGTATCTGACGAAGATCTGCCACAGATATTTGAAGATGTAAAAGTCTTATGAGAGATGAAAATAGGCAGTTACCATCACCAGCAACGTCTGTTTCATGACGCAAAGAAGCCTTCGGCATTGAACATTCATCGTGTTCCTCGTATGGTGCTTCAGATGATAGTAAACTTGGACCTATTACTGGTCTATCTTCGTTATTCAACGATGGTTGAATATGATACTGACTAACGATTAATTCTTCGCAGTTCTTACTATGAGTATGACCAGTATCTTCCACGTTATCAATTAATACGGTCGATATCGAATCCTCCTTCGATGATAGTAAGGAGTCAAGTTCGGCACGTAGCTTTTTCGATTTTGATTTGTCCCTGTATCTTTTAGCACGTTCAGCTTCAATTTTTTTTCTGAAAAATACGAAATTATAAATTAATATGATTGTTATATTGTAATTGATCGCAGCAATTATAATTGTTGTCCATCGTCATGTGAAAGATATATCGTACCTGGCAAGATAAGTTTCGCTGTGTTGTTTTTGATTTTGACGGAATTGTTGTTGGCGTTCAGCATTTGTTTTTGATGTTTTATTTTTTTTGGCACTCTGTTGGTTGGTACCCTGAAGTTGTTTCTCGATTTTTTTCCTCTTTCTATACTCTTTTTGACGTTGGGCGTTTGATTTTACTATTGACCCTCTGTGATTTATAAAGCAATGGTTAATACTCAACTAACATTAATTATAACTTGTATCAAAATATAAACGTTTAGGATTATGGTTTTCTCAAAAATGCCAGTTTTTTGAAAAACAAAATAGTTGGTTCAATTTTAGCGTATAAGGATCGAGATGCAAGGAAAAAGTGTGCTTTTACACAATTATTGGGTGAACTCACAGCATAGTATTTAATACACGGCATAAATCACTGATTGTTATAAATATTCAATATTCTAATAAACATTCCGGTGAAAAGTGAGGTTAAAATCGAAAAGTCAAGATCGGATGTCAACAATTCTTGACAGCCAGTGTTGCCAGATTAATATTTCTGAAAGGAGGGAAAAATAGGAAATTTACCTGTGAATTAAACAATAACTTACCCCTAGCTGCAAATTACATTTCTTGAATCTCCATCTTAAAATTGCACAGATACTGTAACTCGCTTTCAATGAAATTGTTCGTAGCAAAACGATTTTCTTCAGCGGAATCACTACTCAGGAGAGCAAACACATTTAATTAACACCCGTGTAACCGTTATAGCCTTGTAGCCAAAACAGCGGACGATATTTCTTCATTCCAAAAAAAGATCGGATGAATCTTACCCATTCTATACTTTTCCTTTCGTGTTCCGGCATGGATATCAAAGAAGGACATGCTATCAGCATACAGAGCCCGATGGATACAAACCTCACACCCGCTGGTGTTGGACTAGGATGAGAGGTTAACAATCTAATGATCAAACTAACTTCTTCGTCCTGGAACCTAAAAAATTGTGTTTACAAAGGAAAACAACACATCTTTTCCTACTAACTTGATGGCTGCAATGCCTCTCAAAGCACAGTACAACCTTAACAAAGCTGAGGCTTGAACGATCATATTGTCTGGTAGATGGCTTTCTATTGAAGCGTCCAGGATGACTTGTAGCCTATGAAGTAACTCGTCTCTCAGCTGCTGTAGCGCATTACTAGGTACCTCGCCTTTGCGTTTTTGACCTGTACGAATGAACAAAGCAATCCAATTCCTACGAAAAGAAATGTTCTAATCCAAGGACTTGTAAGATAAAAGCATGCTCACCGTATCGTTTGATCATTTCCTAACAGTAGTCCAGAAATAAATGCTACCATATCACTATCCCCTCTATCAGGGTTCTTACTGCAATGTTCTAGCGATAGTGTTATAGCTAAAGCCGGCATACGACACAATTCAACACATTTATTACGAACAGTCAATGCTTGAGATGGATTCATTGTACAAAGAAGAGATATAGCATTTGCCCTTGCAAGACTACTGATACTTTCTTCTTGTTTTTCGCCAGACTGGATCAGAAACGTACTGACTGAAAATTATCTTCATTATATCATGTCAATATTTCTATTCATCTTTCTCACCTTCTTTAAAACTATCTGGAAAATTAGCCACTATTCTACATATAATAGCATAACCATTGTGGACGTGGAGAAGAATTTCAACTATATTGATGATATTTAAAGTAGTTGGTAACTCGGCCAAAGCAATGCAAATAATATCAGATAACTCCTCAGAAAAAATATCATTGTCGAACAAATCCGACGTTTTCATATAAGTATCGTTTTCGTTAGTACTGTCCAAAGGTTCCTGTATTTGAGTTTGAATGTATAAAAGTTCTCCCAATAATATGCTCAACCGTCTGGTCATATCACTTCGTTCGTACTCCAAAGCCATACTTGTATTAAGAAGATTACCTATAAGAATAGAGTCGTTCAGGCATGTATTCCCCTTTTGTCTCAACTGTTGCTCTTTCCTAACATCTACTTCCAATCTGTGAAAATCAATCGAGAGTAACGCAACAATAGAATTGACTAATTCCATTCCAGAAACTATAGTTAATATATCAATTTTCATATTGGTACACTTCTTAGAAGTATCTAATGGTGATATGAGCCCCATTCTAACCAGACAGGGTAAGACAGGTCGAATTTCTTGTTCTGTACATTGCGCTAATTCGTTCATATCTACATTTTGAATTGCCCTGAAGACTTTTGGGTCAATGCCTGCACAAAAAGTCATTCTGGCTGTTCTATCTAATCTATTTAGTGCTCAATATATATTTTTTCACCCCTTAATTTAATTTTCCATTCGAACTAGAAGTGTTTGTAAATAAAACTTGTTATTGAATTTTTGGGTTATAATACCCATAGAATACAATTTGTCATAATCATAGAATAAAATGACATTAGTCCATAACTGGCACATGAACCAACACCTAAAATATGTATTTTAGAAAGAACTGCTGTAGATTATCAATATCTTGTATTTCTTCGTTTTTATTTCAATATTTTCATTGCTGTTGCTGCTGAATTCGTCAGAGAATTCAAAGGATTATAACGAGAATAGCAGTGTTGGAAACAATGTTCCAATGTTGGCAGTATTCAAACGTCATCTGTCAGTTAGTTCATGTTCTTCGTCTGTCGGTTGGTTGACTATTTTCTTAGATTAATGAAAAATACAAGCTATGAATCACTCAGTTAGTTTGTAGCGATTTCCTTAATGAATTTGAATATTAGCTGATGAGGAAGAATTAAAAAAAATCATCAAACATGGCTAGAGATTACGATCATTTATTTAAATTGCTCATAATTGGAGATAGTGGTAAGTTGGCGAGTGGGTGGGGTCAAAAGGCCAATTTATAGGAAAATGAATTGTTGATATTTCCACGAATTGTCTTATAATCGATTCTGCACATCTTACTTTTTATCCTTGGAGAAATTGATTGGAATTGTTCGTATATTCAAGACTAATAAGGAACAATAGATCCTCTGTTCTGATAAGAGTTATAGTTTGGTGTTTTTATTGTAGGCGTTGGAAAAAGTTCGTTGTTATTAAGATTCGCTGACAATACCTTTACTGGTAATTATATCACTACCATAGGAGTAGATTTTAAAATCAAAACTATAAATATAGATGGCCAGAAAGTTAAACTGCAAATTTGGGATACAGCTGGTCAAGAAAGATTCAGAACCATAACCAGCACGTAAGTTTGACAACAATCTTGAGTATAAAATGAATTTACTTTCATATTTTCCAACAGATATTATCGAGGGACTCATGGAGTTATAGTTGTATATGATGTTACCAATGGGGAGTCATTTGCGAATGTAAAAAGATGGTTGCACGAAATAGAACAGAATTGCGACGTAGTTAATAGAGTGTTAGGTGAGCAAGGTGAGGAATCCTCGAAACTCATAATAAAACTACATTAATTTCAGTCGGTAACAAAAATGATACTCCCGAGAGAAAAGTGGTCTTAACGGAAGATGCTCAAAGATTTGCAGATACCATGAATATTCAGTTATTCGAAACTTCGGCCAAAGACAATATGAATGTGGAAGAGATGTTTCTTGCCATTACACGTTTAGTATTGAGGTCGAAAAGGGAAATGAAAGAACGGCAAAATTTCACCCAAGGAGACACAGTCAATTTACGCAAAAGCAACAAGCCTGGAAAGAAAAGGTGTTGTTAAGAGAATAGTGTTTAACAGAGTCAAGCCAAAATGTTTTGTGAATGTGGATTATTTTGTGATTGCGTCATAGGAGTTATTCAAACGTGCGAATTCAATAAATCAACTTAGAAGGAGAGTATCTGGGTATAATTTTAAATAAAATATTAGGATCTCAACGGTAGAGTAAAATATCAAGCTGTGGTGAAATTAGGTAAAATTTAACAACTCCAACTAGGTTTTTATTAACCTTTAATTCAATTCTTCTCTCCCGTTAAAAGTTTCATGTTTACTCATAAGGCTTTTTCACGACCCAGGAAAATTTCAATATATATGCATAACGTTATAAAAATCCTTGAATTGAATTCCATTTAAAAATATCGTTAATACCCAGGAATGAAATGATTGATTTCATTATGTAGACAATATGTAAACTAACGATTTATTGAGTTTTAAGTCATTATTCCATTTTAACATTTCCCACCGAGGAAATATAATTCCAAATATCGCAAACATTGTCAAAAATTTAGTTCCTCCTTTGTGTTATTTTATTTATTTCAAGAAACTCGGTATTTGTACAGAAACATTACTAATACCTATTTGGAGCATTTAGCAAAATAATTCTCAAATTTGCCTATTTTTTTTAGAATAGAAATAATATTTTGTATACTCTGTATATATGTATTATATTAGCAAAATAAGGAAATAGTCTACAAACTTTGTTCCGAAAAATGCATTAAACCCCCCCAATGAACTTATTAATTTTAAATGTAATACCTGCTTCGAGTATACAACAGTATCTGAAATAGAGAAAAATTTTATCACCTTGGTATCCAGGGTGTTTTAAAAGGCGCTGTTATTTTTTTTACGGCAGGTAAAACTTTAAAAAAATTACATTAATCAACTTCATTATCTTGCACCTATCACATAAATGATTGTTTGATATGTATACCTGTTGTTGAAAATGGTATCGCCTTTGGAACCACCCTGTATATTTAAGAATTTTTAAAATGTATATTCTGAACCTTATTCGGTGCAAATTATATAAAAGCCGAAAAAAAAGCGTAAAAGGAACATCTTGATACAAGAAAACATATACCAACAAAGTGTATGTTGAGATATAAAAGTGATACTCGACCTGAAAGTTTGAGTTATGAGTTATATTATAATGACATATTCCTTTATTTTTACGTTAGTTAACTGAATTGTTTGAAATTCATTTTTATAAACATTATTTACTCGTAGTTGAATTTATTAAAATCATTTCTATTATAATATTGTGTTTAATTCGCAATTATCGAATAAATAAAGTTTAATGTGTTTCTGTAAACCAGTGAGTTTGATTTCAAAGTGACAACTCAGATAGTTAAATCAAAATTTTCAGTTATTAGAACAAAAGCTTGATTGTCATGAATTTGTCAACTTTATCTTGAAAAATGGCAAGAATACGGAAAGTTACAAAAGTTAACAAAGGAATGAATATGTGTAATGAAGAGTCTACTGATAAAAAACTGGATAAAAGCATGATGGAGTTCAACGTTCTCAACAGCCGAAAATTATGTAACAACGACAGAAACAGAAGGATACTTCTGAATTTGAGAAGCTACCCGAATTTGTTTCTCTCCAGTAATTTTCCTAGTAATTTAGTTACAGCAGTACGGAAATATTCAATCTCTGCTACTACCCAAACTACTAGTTACGATGGTATTGATAATGGTAAAAAATCTACGTACACACAAACTAATTTTTGGGTACAGAAAGAACAAGGAATGAAAGAAACAAACATACAGTTGGTTAGACAGTCAAAATCAGACTCATCTCTACTCCAAAATTTTGATCTGAACAAGAAGAGCAGGTTGGTAAAGTGACTCAGATAATATTAGTACAGTATGTTTTAAGATATCAAAGTTATATGATACTTTGGAAATTTTCATGAGATATTTTATTAGGGGCACTTGGTGCAGAATAGAGAGGTTTATTGCACCTCGGTCGGTCTCCTATTAGCTGACAGGGTCTCATGGTTCACCCCCTCAGCTCGGGTTGCTAGCCTCCATAGGGTCTCTTAGTCGATTCCCTGCAGCTCCGGTTTACTTAACCGAGATAAGTCCTGCACCGCTGACATTACATGGGTCTCATGTAACATCCCCACTGCCTTGTCGGTGTTTTACCTACGTAAGGTCCATTTTCCTAGCAAGTAGGATTAGGCCCTTATGACTAGGTACCTCGCACGATTTCTGTCACTCAGGGTCCTGTCTTCGCCCCCAGAGTGTGTGGGCTGGAAAGTCAGATTTTGCCCTCCTCACATTTCCTACGAACAGGGTTTTCTCGGAGAATCCCCATTTCGTTTAGGTGCTTACTCAGGGTACAGTGTCCTATAGATTGAATATTTTCCTTTTAGTACAATTGAAAGGAAACCAATATCAGACTTGAGATTATTGAATGATCTAGAACAATGTGAAGACGAAGAAATCCACAAAAATATTATAATCCTACATAAAAACGAAAACATGGATAATACCAAAACACTATTAAAAAAGAAAACTAAAATGAATAAAACCAAGTATAAAACAGGAAAGAAATTCAAATCAAGAGTATACAGAAAGAAAATATCCAAAATGCAATTGCATTCCTACGAAGTCCTCAGAAAGTTGAGAAAAGCTAGGGAATCGAAAGAAATCAACACATACTCCTACGATCAATTGATCAAAAGGGTGGGAAAATATAGCTTAACGACTGTAGCCAAATGCTCTTCCAAACTAATACAAATTGTATCATACTTTGGACTCAGTTTAACAGAGGTAAATAATTCCTTCCATGATTTCAATTTTATTCATTTCATTCATCTTCAGAGCTTGATCAACCTGTACAAGTCTTACGAGTCACAAAGGCAGTCTTTTAAGTCCAATTATCCACAAATCGACCGATTGGTATCGAAATTAAACCAGCTCGAAGACAGCTTGCATATTTCCCAAGCCAAAATCTACGAGCAACAGAGATGGATGGATAGCACAGATGACCTAGTCCAAAAATTGGAGGAAGTGAAACAAAAATTGGCGTCCTACGATTCGTTGAAATTGGAGTTGGCCGATATTAAGAAACAGTTGAATGGGAGTACTGATAGACCACCGGGTACTACAGCATTACCCCCACCTCCACCTCCGTTACCCATATTTTCTTTGACGACCAATTGTGCTTCCAAAACTTTCTTGAAAGTTGTACAAAGTGAGAGGAAACTGGTAAACTGTGAAAGTTCAAGGCCGATGATAACTTTAGAAGATATCCTAAAAGTTAAACTGAAGAAAATATCTGTGAGTATAGTGCTACTAGTATATGGGCAAAGACCACTTATAACACTGATCCAAATTCAACATATCTCCGAACTAACACCATTTTTCAATGATGGTGTAAGTAGTAGCTATAGATCCAGGTTAACACATTTATAAATACATTTATTGTATATTATTGTAGGGGCCCCTACAATAATATACAATAAATGTATTTATAAATGTGTTAACCTGGATCTATAGCTACTACTTACACCATCATTCGGGTAACCTTGCACTGCGACCTTAAGGTCTATTGGTTCGACTCACCGATCAAGAATCCGTGGTCGAAATCAATTCTGTCCGGCCGGCCATAGGTACGATAACTCTCGAACGAAAGGAGTTAGAGGATTGAAATTTGCAGAGTAGGTTTGTAGCGTAAATATCTCGGACGAGTTCGTTAACGGCCGAAATCCACCAAGCGGTTTCGGAGTTAACATTTTTTATGAATATTTCCGAAACCGATCACTCGATCTATCTGAAATTTAGCATTAAATTCCTTCATAAAATTATCAATGGCAGTATTGGTTGTCCTCAAATTGTTGAACTTACTCCTATCTCCGTAAATGTGAGAAGAAATAGAAATAGTGATATTTTCAAGGTCTCATTTTGCAGAACTAATTATGGTCTAAATGAGTCCCTAAATAAAACAATGAGATCAGCAAACGCGCACAACAACAGGCTTGAGCTGTTCGGTTCATCTTTAGCATATTTTAGAATGGCTGTAAATAAATTGTAATATTCTTTTTTTTACACTGACTATTGTCATGTGTACACATGTATTTGTACTTAGTTTTTGGTTTTTTTTTGTATTATTCTCTTTGTAATAGTATAATTGGCTTGTTCTTTCAATAAATAAATAAATAAATTGTAGAATAATGACTTCTATATGCATGCGAACTTTTGTTTTGATCGGGTTACAATAAGGTATAAAAAAAAAAAATTTTTATTTTTAAATTTCGTTTCTACAATAACTCTCGAACAGAATGAGCTAGGCAGTTGAAATTTTCAGAGTAGGTTTGAGAGATAATTATCTCGGTTGAGTTCGTCACTGGGCAAAATTGGCCTGATGGTTTCGGAGAAACGAAAAAACAATTTTTTTTTTACAATACAAATTTAACTCCTTTTTTAAGATGCAGTTTCAACATAAAAATCCATTGATATCATTTTCAACTCTAAGAAGCTAATACTTTCGGAGATATGATTTTTCGAAATTTCAATAATGAATCGTACTTCTGTACTTATGTTTTCATAGAATGCTGTACTTAATTATTGTATCTATGAATTATTATATGATCTGTGTTCTTACATGTCATCTTATTTTCCTACGAGAGATAAATGTCAAAATTATTTCTGGTACCTACACCTCTTGTTCTAGTTTTTTATAAGATAACGACACTTTTTTAAATTTAATTTCTTTCATGATGTATTTCTATCATAGGAATCCATTGATATAATTCCCAACTCTGAGAAACCAATACTTTCGGAGATATAATTTGTCTGTTTGAACAACAGCGCCAAAAAGCTCCTGTCCACAGGGCTTGAACTAATTTTTTTAAACGTCTGTGTACCATTTAATGGCAGTCCCAGTCTTTTGTCCTACTGAGCATCGTAGTGAAGTTCAATTCGATGCTTACTTTCTTAATCAACATAAATAATAAATCAACTCATATTTTTGGACAGGTCACAACAAACGTCTAGCAGGACTCTGGAAGAATATCAGTGTTGCGTTTACATTGGGATGACATATTTTATACTGTATTTTAATAATTGAATTCTATAGCCAATAAATTTTTCAATTTGTCCACTTACTTTTTTTTTTTTTCAGAGTATGAATATTTTATTTATTTATTTAACATTCGGAACACAAATAAGTCAGAGACCTATGAACAGTATCCAAACTTCTTATTGAATTGGTAATAATAATAATCCAATAATTAAAAAAATTTATTTCGTTTTTTATAACACCTAAACTTAAATTTATATTACACATTATAAAATATATACAATTGTCTAATAATAAAACTCTTTTTTGAGAAAAAATCAATTTCTGCTGACAACTTTCAAATAATTCTTCATCCACACTATACAAGATAACATAATTGATAATACACCTACATACAAAAGTATGTTATTAATGAAGAATTTTGTATGATAAGCTTCCTAACATATTTGATTTTTTTATATAAAATGAACTTCAATACATTAATTATAAAAATGACTCTCTCTTAATAAACAATACAGGGCAGCTCCGAATGTTGAAGAGAAATCACAAAACAATTTCGTAACAATAATTTCAGCAACAAAAAAAATTATGTACTCAAAGAGGTCATTTTGAATGAAGAACCTCTAAGAGATTCTACAATGATTTAGAAGGTTGTAAAAATGTAAATATCACAACAGGAAACCAGAATTCTCTTCTTAAACATCAGGAGCGGCCCCCAAAGAGCTTGACAAGCCTAATATTCTCATTCAACACACTCGATGATCGAAAAAACAAAAGATACACACCCGAACTTCAGTAGGGCCCCATGATTCAAGATGGCCGACCCCTCCCAGCCCGTCTTGCCCTCCTCCACGTTGCAACAGCATTCGGAACGTTCGCCTCCTTCCAGTGCTGTCATCTTCGACTCGAACGGGTTCTTCTTCGTCCGGCAGACCTTCCTTTTCTTGTCGATCATCTCCCTGACCTGGCTTTCGAGAGGGACGGCCGCGTCGGGGGGCACTGCTGTGCCGTTTTGTGGGGCCACTCCTTCTGGGCTGGCCGGTTTTTTAATACGATGCAACTGGCTTTCGTTGGAGTAGAAGATGTTGTTCACGTACGTGCCGTGAGGGGAGTAGTTGATCAGTTCGTAGTGTTTGGAGTACTGGAAAATTCCAAGTAAGCGTGTGATTTAGTTATGTAACTCTCCCAATCATACTCACTTCGTCATAAAATATTACAGCATGCTTCGGCGACAAATAATTGCAATGCCCAAATCTCTCCAAATCAACGTCATTAGTCGAGCCTTTTCCGATGTTCAAGACACGATACCTCATGGCCACGGCTTCTGGAAACCTGGTTGAAACTGTCGGTCTATAACCCATGTAGCTTGCGTCATGCCTAACATCGGTAGGATCAACTTCGGAAGTCCTGAAAGACATCTTCGATTTGTAATACGTTCCCTCAACGAACATGATAAGCCTTACCTGACATTGTAAAAATGTTTGGATACGACAGGACATAAAATTGCTCTGGCCCGCAAATTCGACTTAATTTTTTTCTTCTTTGGACTGGAGAAAACCTTACTTATCCTCTCGATATCAGCAGGTGTCAACAGTTCGCTTGGTAAAGGCATATTTCTCAATTTGCTTGAATTCAAACAATGAGTCAACTCGTCGGATTTGTTTGATTGACCGAGTATATTTTGAATTTGTTGATATGCTAAGAGTCGTATCAGTCTATCGTCCAAATGTTCCAAATTGACTGGAAAAAAAGAAAACATTCGTATCTTAATCATTCATTTATGACTGGGTAATTTACAAAGTAAGAATTTAATATCCTAATAAAACTTCAAAAAACACTCACTTATTTTATTACCAGATATAATATGACTAAGAGAAAACTGGTGCACAAGAAGTTTATCACCAAATTAGCTCTTGACATTGTTGGATTTCAATACAATACTTCACTACCAAAATTATGACTCTTTCATAGCAGTTTGATAATTAACAATGAAATAATGTTGAAGGACATACCTTACATATAATAAATCAACACTTAATTTTTTATTAAATCTTAGAGTATTTTTCAAAAATTCAAAATTGAATGCGCAGATATTACAAAAATTCCAACATCTGTAGACAGAAATCACAGAATAATAAATATAAATACGAAATATCGTAAATTATTTCAGACTGAACAAAATAATTGATAATGATTACCTTTGTAACTAAAGCTTTTTATTTTCGATTTGTTTAATTTTGCCTTCGATTAGAAAAAATTATAAATATTATTGACAGATAGTTATTCAAACTTTTCAAAATTTTATTCAAAGGAAATGAACCACAGAAATATGGTCCATATTTGTTTACAGTTTATGACAGGTAACCTCTGTGGATAACCTTATATTTTCGGAAAGTATAATTATTCAAATTTCAAAAAGAAATAGTTATAACACAATTTCTGATTGAATTTTCTGAGGATGGAAGAAAATTAAATGAATTATATAGAAAAAATTAAAACCATAATTTGGAACATTAATGGTTGTGAAAAAACTTACCATCACAGATTTCCTTTTTCACAATATCATCGTAGAAATTACCATTTATGCATTCATTTTTAACGAAACCATTTATAATTCCTTCTTTTTCAACACTATTACTTTCGGTTCTTTGAACGGTCTGAACATTATCACTAACTGAAGTAACTCTGTCTTCAACCTTGATATCTACATTACACGTACAATGTATTTTATTTATATTACATATTTCACATTTCAGATTTTCAGTATTTCTCTCCTCGGAATGACTGTTATTGGGTTTCTCATTTTCAAGAACTGAAACCCTCAAAACATTTCTTAGGCTTGGCAAAAGACTAACAGGCTGTTTATAATGGTTTTTCACCATTTCAGGTATTTTCACTCTATTTTTCGGACATAACCGATTTTTGAACCTAAAGGGAGGATTTTTTCGATTTATCGTTCTGAAAAACTCCAATTTCACAGCATGTTGGTCCAATGGTTCACTTGCAAACTTGTCCCAAAGCTGTATTCTCTCAGTCAAAGATGTGGATTTCAAAAAAACAGAGTCCTGTAGAAAAATATATGTACTGAACTGAATTATTGAATTCCATGAACATTCTTACCAGGGCATGTTCAACATGTACTGGACACATCCATCTTGTCATCGGAGGTGCAGTAAGAGGTGGATTCAGACAGTCTAGATGGAAGAGGAGCGAACAATAATCGCAAGCGATTAAAGGGGCCACTCTACAGGATTTTCTACATTCATAACATTTCTTTGCAGGCAGAGGAACAAGACCACCTGAAGTTCTATCATATTCTCTCGCATTTCTCAAGTTTCTTCTTATTTCTGTTAGATCTACAAAATATTTTAAGGAAAACAATAAGGATTCCAGATGCTTCATAACTAACCTTTGTCTGTGCCAGGAAAAACACAAGGCACGCTCATGCTACGTGGCAATTCAAATTGTTTAGGATTCATCGAACTAGCTACTTCTATCAGAATGTCCATTGGCGACATTTTTGCTTTCTTTGTAGGTTTAACAAATGTACTTTCAGCAGGTGTTGAACAAGACCTTTTACTTCTTGTTAAAGGTACGGGATTTTGTGTTTTAGCATGTATACAACTATGGCATAACCATTCCCCCAAAGGAATATCATTAATTTCTAAGGGTGGATCACTGAAAGCAAATGATTATTATCTAAAAAGTTATAATTGCGAATTCACTCACTGGCACTGTAAGTGAAAGCTTGAGGGACATTTATCGCAACAGATCAAATCGCCTCCTTCTCCACAAGCATCACAGTTGTCGTGATTGTGACCTTTGCCAGGCCTGCGGAAATAGGGATGTTGCTGGTCTTCCTGGGCATCTTTGAAATCATCATCAGTTGGGGGTGCTATTAGAGCTTGGATTTGCTAGAAACACAATTCATATTTGATTGGAGTTTACTAGCAGGCCTAAATGATAGAAGTACTCCGCCATTTTATAGTTAAATCAAGGATGTATACAGAGAGTAAGTCAGAAATTAACTTACATCCATAAGACCACCAGAGGTGTCCATATCGTACACAACGTTCGCCATCCTTTGCAAGACTTGAATTCTTCGATACTACATTTAGAAAGTCGCTTTAATTCACCAACATTTATTTAAAATAGGCGATTTATTAGGGCCATTAGAGCATCAACAATCAAACAACCATGATATCTGCCTAGAAAACTAAAATAATGTCCAGTGCATGAGAACATTCTACGAATATACCACCATATATTATGAAAATCACTGCAAATTTAGTAAAATCCTTATTTTATTGTTATTAATTTAGAGTTTTATCCAAAATTTGACATAGTGGCGCTAAAGGGTAGCCATTTTCTGTTGGAACATAGAGTAGGATATAGCTTGGTAACTTTCTACGCAGAATATTTGGAAGCGTCTCTCACGGTTTATCCATTTCATAATAAAAATTACAGTGACTATATTCTCAGAATATAGTCACTGTAATAAAAATCCTTCGCAGGTAATACACAATACACAGTCGAGTTTGTTGTGTTGTATAGCTATTATTACAACTAGGGAAATATGAATAGTATATTTCCCGAGGTTGTCAAAGTTACATCCCGAGGGCGGAGCCCGAGGGATGTATAGACAACCGAGGGAAATGTATTCATATTTCCCGTGGTGTAATCAATAGTTTTTTTCTGATTGAAACAATCTGATATGGAAAAATTGTTATTCGATTGTATATTTTTGTAATAATTAAATTTTTAACGTTGCTATGGGCCATGTTTCTGAGAATCTTGGTTGACTGGTTTCATTTTGACGTCTTGTCAAAAATAAAATTATTGAAAAAATGTCGAACTACGTCAAAACTCAAGCGGCAAAGGCCCGTGAATCTTTGGTTCCGGCCAAATCTCAAGCTGCCTACAGTAAAGAGTACGAATGCTTTCAGGAGTGGAAAAGAAAAAAAATTGGTGGACGGTGTGAGCGATAATATTTTGTTAGCATATTTCCGAGATTTGGTATGTTGCTCTGATTCTTGTTATTCTTGATGTATGATTAATTCATTCGATCCCCAGTCACAGAAATATTCTCCAGACACGTTTTGGCCGAAACAATCGATGTTACGATCTATGCTACATTTGAAGGAAAAAACTGATGTCAAATTATTCGATGAAGTCGAAGCATTTGTTAAGAACAAAAATAAAAGATACGTTCCTAAAAAATCAGCAGTGTTGTCCCGGGAGCAGCTCAAGACATTCTTGAGTGAAGCACCTAATGACGTTTTTATATGTATAAGGCAAAAGTTTCATTTTGAATGGTTGGGTTTAGATAATCCGAAAACGTATACAGGCCATTGTGGAAGACAAACATCCGCGACATTGGTTGCCGATGCGGGAGCCTCAATGACAACACTCAAGAGACATGTTGCTTGGAAAAGTTCGTCTGTTGCAGAAGGCTATCTGGCTGACAGTATGCTGCACAAAAATAAGGTAGCGAAGATGATAGCAGGTATGGAGGGAGAGCCATCTGCAGCATCACAATCTTTGAAGACCGTTTTGGGAGAATCGTCCGAGACTGCTGTTGCACGGAATGTTCTCAAGAAAACTGTAGTCTCGTCGACGAATAATTATGAACAAGATATTTCTTCTTCCTTTGTATCTGGTGGAAATACTTTTAGTGGAAATTTCAACAATTGCAGGTTCCATTTTGTTACTAAATAAAGAAATAAAATATGATTTGACGTTTTGAAAGAAATATGATTTGACGTTTCATATTTCCCTAGGGAAATATGAACTGACGTTTCATATTTCCCTTGGGAAATATGAGTGTGTTATGACACATGGTAACTAAGGCGATATAGCTCAATATTGGTTCGATCAGAAAAAAAAGAATTAATAGACCGGAAAATCGTTTTGAAAACTGTTGGGTTTTAGAAAACCGTAAGGGGTACTACGCCAGCACCTCCTATCAAATATTTGTTGAACCAAACGTGATAAATTTTGGATCTGTTCTGCCACCTAACGGTTGTATAACGAAGTGTTTTATTTAGTTCAGGTTCCTTATAGTAGGTGTCACTGACGATCTTTAAAGACAAATTTTGGCGCTCTTGTTCCTCTGGACAATATAAATGGCGGGAAAATAAATGTTTTTCCTGATATCTAACCAAGAACAATCTTGCTTAAGCAGTTTTGGCATTGCGATATTATTTTGAAAAGTGAAATTAAAATATTCCAAGTAATTCCTAATCTGTTATTGTCACTCTCAGAAGATTTTTGGCTTTTCAAATACAAATTTCAATATCCAAACATTTCAAAATATGGTTACACATATGTTTCTATTTTGCTAGATGACAGTCTCCTGGTTAATTAATTTTCAATTTTTCCTACATTCTCCTTCATTTTTCATGAGGATGTGACAATATCAAAATTTTTTACTCTCATCTCTAATTCACATATTGTGAGGTCTTCAGCTAATAATCAGGAGCAGCCAAATTGTTTTCAAGAGAATAAGAATAACGAGATGGCCCTAGGTCACGTATCAGGAGTAGCGTTCATTTTAGTTCAAAATTACTCCTGATAAAATCCATAAACCTCCTTCATTGAACAAAGGGCTGAATACGGTCCTGTGCCAAAAATCGCTCAAGGTCGAATGGATTCCTAGGGTGGGCGTGGCTTAGAAAATTTGTGTGAAATATCTGGAGCTCCTGATAAATTCCGTATACCTCCTCGATGTCATATTATGCTCCTGATACCTGACACCATACACTACCCAAAAATGCTAATATTTGATGGAACTTTCCCAGGTGGTCGGACACCTCTAGATTTTCATTTTCAGAAGTCCAAAAATGCGCTTTAATTAATGGAAATATTGTGACTTGACACAACAGAAATTGCGGGAAAATCCACGTTGCTCCTGATACTTAACTTGAGATTTTTACATTAAATTTAGACTCGTTAGACAATTCGGTATTGTCAACAAATATAAATTCCAAAATTATTGGTTTTTAAGATACATGAAATGAATGTACTGAATTCATTATTCAAAATTAATCAGGTAAATCTCAACATTTCGTGTTATAAACGATATTCACGAACGAATTCTTAACTTTATATTAATATTCACAATACATTTTCAATTCTCAAAGAAAATTCAAAGAATTTTCTTCCAAAATGTACGTTTTTGGGACTTTGTATCAGGAGCAAGCAAAGAGGTATACGGAATGCATTCGACCTTGAGTGATCCTTAGCACAGGACTGTATTCAGCCCTTTGTTCAATGAAGGAGGCGTGTGGATTTTATCAGGAGCAACTTTGAAGGAAAATTCACGTTATTAGTGGAACATTTGCTAATTGTCGTAATAATATTTGTTATGGACTATAATAGTTCTCAGGAAAGTACACACGTATTTTTCCCTCGTTATCTTTCATTTCTCAATTTGTTGGGAAATATCCTGCTACTCCTGATAGAATCCAACGACCTCCTCTGCTATAGGGCTGAATGCAGTCCTGTGCTAAGAATCGCTCAAGGTCGAATGCATTCCAAGGGTGGGCGGGGCCTTATAATAAATCGGTCAGGCAACACATAATACATCAAGTTGAATCTTCAATTGCCGCGATAAATCGAACCAGCTGTATATGTGTTCCATAGATAACATGATGTGTTCTGTGTTCTGTGGCTGAAGTCCTGGTAGATGTGCTTTTTGTTTATTTCCGCCATATTTTTCAACAATTGTAAATATCATCATGTTAAACAAGATGCGGAAAAAAAGTTCCCCAGTGAAAGTGTGCGCTAGATGCCGAGCTTGAATTCAACTTGGAAGTGAGTTTCAAATTCAAATACTGGTTATTCATTTCAACTACACGTTCTAGTGGAAAGTATCTGGCAGAGACCTTTTCGAATTGGCGAGCAGTACAACAGGAATTAGGCAAACTTGGTATTTTAGCCTAGAATATGAGGATTCTACGGGTTTTAATTTAATGGCTCAAATCATACAAGAAAGATATACTCTATCCTGATTGTTATAAATAGAGTTGGAACTATTGATAAACTCCACATATTGCTTATGAATCTCAAATAATTTCATCATTAATTCATTCTTGCAGCGCAAGACCAAAGTATCCAAATGATCAACATAGCACTGCCTCTATGTTTCTTGCTAAGTTTTACCCAGAGGAAGTAGCAGAAGAACTTGTTCAAGAAGTTACACAACATCTGTTACTCTTATAAGTTAAACAAGCAATATTATCCATGTATGGTTTATATCCCCCCAGTAGCATCAATTCTTCTAGCCAGTTATGCAGTCCAAGCCAAGGTAATTAAGGATTTCAATTCTTTATTCAAGTTTAATATCGTTTTCCTTCCTAGTTTGGGGATTTGGATGAAGACACCTATAAACCTGGTATGCTAGCTAGCGAAGATCTTCAAGTGCAAAGGGTGATTGGCAATATCAGATGATTTCGGCAATGTGGGAAGATAAGATAAAAGTTTGGTACGCTGATCACAGGGGGATGTCTAGGGACGAGGTAGAAATGGAATACTTGAAGATAGCTCAAGATTTAGACATGTATGTCGTTAATATTTCCCTATAACGGTTATTAGTTTTATTTTACGAAATAAGATACATAATCATTTGCTGAGCTGTTCAATTTTTAGAATAAAAAGGAAACGGAACTTAGGCTCGGTGTGACAGCTCTTGGATTGAATATATACGAGAAAGAATAAATTGCAGCCTAAGAAGACCTTCACATGGACAGAAATCAGACATATGAGTTTTGACGAAAAGAAATTCATGATTAAACCCGTCAATAAGAGTTCACCAAACTTTATCCTCCTCAGCCAATAAGTTCGAATTAATAAAATGGTAGGTTGTTCTTCTTATACTTCAAAAGTCAACAATTCATGTCTTTGCCTCTCAATCAAATACGATGATTTGTTTTCAGATCTTGGATCTATGTATGGGCCGCCACGAGGAGAAGGAAGCTCAACTCTATGGAACTGCAACAGATGAAAGTGGCAGCTAAGGAAGAAAAACAAAAGAGGTAGGAACAAAGGAATCGTCTTGCATGAGAGAAGAAACTTAGGGAGGAGGTGGAGACGGAGAGGGCAGCTTTGGAACAGAGGTATCAGAAAGAATTTTCTTCGACGAATGAGGCTCTCGTAAGTAGTAGATAAACTCGTTTTTGAGAATATTTCCAATGGTTGTTGAGCCTTGCCTGGTTTAAAAATTTATGATTTTTTCAATTAGAGTTCCAGCTTTGAGTAATAATAACAGATCAATCTTTACAAACAACATTTACATCAGTTGGATTGAATTAGATTGTCCATTTAAGTTAATAATTCATCTAAAATTCTCCCATTTCACCTCCTAGCAGCAAGGAGCCGAATAGCCATCGAAAAAGCCATATTATTAAGCCAAAAAGCTGTGGAAGCAGAACAAGAAATAGCACTGTTAAGACTGACTGCCATGCAGAGGGACGAAATTTTGAAAGTTGTCCGACTGAAAACAACCTTTAATTATCGTAAATACAGGTAAAGTATATTATATAATCCAATTTTCATTGAATTATGACCAGTTTCTTAAGAGTATTTCTTTTCTTCATAAAAGTTTTTGATATTGTTGAATTGACACCAAATTCGGCACAATGTCAGATAAGGTACTGCTCCTTGTCTATTCCCAATTTCATTGAATTTGGGTGGAGCATTTTGGGAGGTACAGCCGTTTAAAAAATGAACAATTATCAAAACCAATGTTTTCCACTGGCGCCATCTAAAAGAAATCTGATGAACCGAATCCAATTATTTGAAGATTAATTCCGATAGCTGTCACTAGGTGACGCCATATATAATTTTCATAATTATTGATTTAAAATTGCTTGAAAATAGCTAGTTTTAATGAAATTTTTGATGATCCACCATTAACGTAGAGTGAGAAACGAATAATAAACGTCAAAAAGGTGCATTTTGCTTTTCCAACAAATTTTCATACCTGCACCTTTGATTATTCTACATAAAATTTTCGAAAATTTTTGGTATGACCTAAAATTTGTCCCATCCTAAAAGCAGATTGGCTATATTGCCCATGCCAAATTTAATTAAATTCTGATCAGTAATTCGGGAGATACAGCGGGTTGATGAAAATGATAATTTCAGAAGGTTATAATACCCTTTGGTCTTTTTTCGATCGAATTTTCGAAAGTTATCGGAGGAGACTCAAAATCGGTACATCCTAAGAGCTGACATAGTACATTATCCAAGCCAAATTTAATGAAATTCTGATCATTTCTATATTCTACTTTTTCGTAAAAAAATTTCAGAGTTCTTGGAATGACCTCCAATTTGGCAGACGGAAGATCAAAACCATCCTTTTACGTATTCTGGATTTCAACCCTATCTTACTATTCATATGTGATGTACAGCCATTTTCTATTAACGTAGCTCTAATCATTTCATTATGTAATATAATATGTAATGTTTTGCAGGCAACCAGTAATACAGGAGTATTGAGCTATAAGTGTAATATGTGTTGCCTGCCAACCGAGGCGTTTTACAACAGAGGCTAGGGAAAAAAATGTAGTTCCAAAATGAGCCAAATGATACCATTAGATGCCGCCACATACAGTCGAAGATATATTAGGTAAATATGTATTTTAATATTGATAGATATAATCATATTTAAACTAATCTATCTCACGACTACGATACTCGTATTAAATGCAGTGTAAATATTTAAGAGTTGCAGTGGACTCACTCTTTATGTGAACTAAGGCACTTTGATTAAATGAAAAAAAATAAGAAGGTTATACCCTTGTTATTTTTTGTCCAAATTTTCTTAAGTTCTTGGAATGACTTCCAATTTGGCACACTGGAAGAACAATACCATCTCATTATCTCTCCAGAATTTCAACCCAATTTGACCATTTTTATCTGACCCACAGCAGTTCGAATATATGAACAAAACTTCTAATGTTATCCCCTCTGTTATTTTTCGAAGAAGTTCTTGGAATGACTTCCACTTGGGTGCACCGGAAGAACAATACCATCTCATTATCTATCCTGAATTTCAACCCAATCCGACCATTTTCGTCTGACCCACAGCAGTTCGAATATATGAACAAAATAATAATATTTATTGACGGACAAAAGATCCATTTTTCTTACAATACAGAGACAAGTCTCCAATAAAATATTTTACATAAATAAATACTTAAAACACAGACAACAAGACTCTTACGGATAACAAACCGAAACAACCCGAGGCAACTGGCCGAGGAACTTTTTTTCTGTGCAAAAGAAATCCAATTCAGGAAATTTGTTGGCTAACGACATAGTTCTAGGGAAAAATGTACCTTTACTATAGTTTGTACGACAAAATGGTACATGAAAAGGCTGATGGCTACGAGTTCTGACCTGAGGAACACTCAGAGTCACTCTACTAGTTAGCTGAGGACAATCGACTATTGAGTTGAAAATTTTAAAAAGGCAATGTAGATCATGGTGAACCCTGCGAGTCTCCAATGGAAGTAGACCTACATCGCGATAAAGGTCCAGATAGGTGCGCTCATTATTGAAGAATTTAAAATTAATATGACGAAGAAACTTCCTCTCTACTCTCTCGATTCTTGCAGAATGCACCTCATAATATGGACTCCACACAGAGGATGCATACTCGAGATGAGATCTAACCAGACTACAAAACAGGATTCTAAGCGTATGGATGGAATGAAAATCATGAGTATTCCTCTTCAAGAACCCGAGCATTCTAAGAGCTTTGTTTACAATTGAGTTGATGTGCTCAGCATAGGACAGCTCAGGGACAAGTACGATACCGAGGTCCTTTATTGTCTCGCATGTTACAAGAATCTCGTCCTTAATGACATAATTATAACAGGTTTTCACTCGTTTTCGGGAGAAAATCATGATCCGCACTTAGATGCATTCAGTTCCATCCCCCCAGACTCGCACCACTCCACAAATCTATCAAGGTCTCGCTGGAGATCCAGACAGTCAGCAGGTCCTGAAATTATCTTAGATGCCTTCAGATCATCCGCAAATAAATGTATGCGGCATGAAGTGAAACAAGATGCCACATCATTAATGTAGAGATTGAAAATCAGCGGCGCTAGATGCGATCCCTGTGGAACTCCAGAGGTTACCAGTATCTCACGAGATATAAAGTTATTAACCTTGACCCTCTGGAACTTTTAATGTTATCCCCTTTGTTATTTTTCGTAGAAGTTCTCGGAATGACTCCCACTTTGGTACACCGGAAGAACAATACCACCTCATTATCTATCTTGAATGTCAACCCAATCTGACCATTTTCATCTGACCCACAGCAGTTCGAATGTATGAACAAAACTTCTAATGTTATCCTCTTCGTTATTTCTTGGATAAAATTTTTTATGTCCTTGGAATGACTCCCAATTTTACACGCCAGAAGCACAATACCATCCTTTCATCTATTCTGGATTTCAACCCTATATTACTATTCATATTGGATTTACAGTCGTTTATGTTTCCGCCAAATTACTCCTGATAATTTGCAATAGTTCCCTGAGAAATACGCATTTTGGCAAGTTGGTGCAGGCAACTAAATATTCAACTTGATGTATTTTGTGTTGCCTGACTGGAATGCATTAGACCTGTAGTGATTCTTAGCACAGGACTGTATTCAGCCCTTTGTGCAATGAAGGAGGTGTGTGGATTTTATCAGGAGAAAACTCACGTTATTAGTGGAACATTTGCTAATTGCCGTAATAATATTTGTAAGGGACTATAATAGTTCACAGGAAAGTACACACGTATTTTTCCCTTGTTATCTTTCATTCCTCAATTTGTTGGGAAATTTCTTGTTACTCCTGATAGAATCCAAACACTTCCTTGGCCATAGGGCTGAGTGCAGTCCTGTGCTAAGAATTGCTCGAGGTCGAATGCATTCCAAGGGTGGGCGGGGCCTTATAATAAATCGGTCAGGCAACACAGAATACATCAGGTTGAATCTTTAGTTGCCTGCACCATATAAAATGAGGGGGGAAAATGTTCTAAAGGAGGATGATGCCACGCTGATCCTCAGTCTAGTTAACTTTTTCTCATTGTTAATTAATTGTTCGAAAGTTATCTGACCGGATTCAAATTTAGCATATCGTAAGAGCAGGTTGATCATATATATATATGGCGGTTTAAAGAAATCGACAAATTTCAAAGACTATAGACTTAAGATTTTTTCGATCAAAATTTCGAAAGTTGTCGGACTGGGCTCAAATTTGGCACATCGTAAGAGAAGGTTGGTCATATTATCTCTTCCAAATTTCAATAAATTCTGTTCAGTTTTTCGGGATATATGGCAGTTTAAAGAAATCGACAATTTTCAAAGACTATAGACTTAAGATTTTTTCGATCAAAATTTCGAAAGTTGTCGGACTGGGCTCAAATTTGGTACATCGTAAGAGAATGTTGGTCATATTATCTCTTCCAAATTTCATTGAATTCTGTTCATTTTCTCGGGTGATATAGCTGTTTAAGGCAATGAAAAAATTTTACTTTATCCGAACAAAATTTCGAATGGACTCAAATTTGGCCCATCGTAGGAGAAGGTCTAGTACTCTAGTATATCCTCCATTATAAATTTCATTGAATTCTGATAAGTTTTCTGGAATTTACGGCGTGTTGATGAATATAGATTACTGCGAATACTGCCTCTGCATCCAAGGATTATTGTAGCGACTTTACCATCTACTGCGATGTGAATAAGATGTATCTAAAAAGCTTTAGTGATCATACATCTAGTTGAATTTTTAGTTGCCGGATTGAATTGAACCAGCTGTCACTGCTGACTCTGTCTGTCAGAGTACTTGTGGATGTGATTGTATTTTTATGTTTTTTGTTTACTTCTGAGATGTTTTTGAACAATTGTAAATAATAATGTTAAAAAAATTGACTCATTTCCGTAGGAAAAATTTATTGTTATTATAAATATCACAGTAAGCGATGATTTGTTTCCAGATCTTGGATCTATGTATGTGCAACCACGAGAATAAGGAAGCTCAACTCCATGGAACTGCAACAGATGAAAGCGGCAGCTAAGGAAAAAAAACAAAGGAGGCAGGAACAAAGGAATCCTCTCAGACGAGGGTAGAAACTTAGGGAGGGACAGAGAGGGCAGCTTTGGAACAGAGGTTGCTACAGTATCGGAAAGAAATTTCTTCAGAAAATGAGGCTCTCGTAAGTAGTAAATATACTAGTATTTGAGAATGTTTCCAATGGTTGTTGAGCCTTGCCTGGTTTTAAAAATTAATGATTTTTTCAATTATAGTTCAAGCTTTAAGTAATACTAACAGATCAACATCTTTACAAACAACATTTATGTCATTCGGAAGATACTGCGGGTCAATAAAAATAATAAATTCAGAAGGTTATACCCTTAGGTCTTATTTTGATAAACTTTTCGAAAGTTGTCGGACCGGATTTAAATTCGGCACATCGTAAGCGAAAGTCAAGTTTATTACCTATTCCCAATTTCATAAAATTCTGATCAGTTTTTTGGGAGATACTGGATTGATGTAATTAATAATATTCAAAGGTTGTGACCTAAGGCAGTTTGATTAAAACAAAAATATTCTACTCATCGGAAGAACAAAACCATACTTTTACTACTTCTGAATTTCAACCCTATATTACTATTCATATTAGATTTACAGCCGTATTCTTTTAAGATAGCTCTAATCTTTTTAAGCAACCAGTGATACAGGAGTGTGGAACTATAGTTGTAATGTAGTGTTGCCTGCCAACAGAGGCGGTCTACCTCTCCGAGATTACTAAAACATTAGAAAAACGTAATTTCAAAATGATTCAGAGTAATACCGTTAGATGTCGCCACATACAGTCGAAGATATATTAGGTAAATATGCATTTTAAAATTGATAGATATAATCATATTACAACTAATCTATCTCACGACTACGATATTAAATGCATTATAAATACTAAAGAATCGCAGTGGACTCACTCTTTATGTGAACTAAGGCAGTTTGAATAAATGAAAAAAATTAGAAGGTTCCCTTGTTATTTCTGCTTCAAATTTTTGAAAGTTCTTAGAATGACTTCCAATTTGGCACACCGGAAGAACAATACCACCTTATTATCTATCCTTAATGTCAACCCAATCTGAGCATTTTTATGTGACCCACAGCAGTTTGAATATATGAAGAAAACTTATAATATTATCCTCTTCGTTATTTTTCGAAGAAGTTCTCAGAATGACTCCCACTTTGGTACACCGGATGAACAATACCACCTCATTATCTATCCTGAATGTCAACCCAATCTGACCATTTTTATCTGACCCACAGCAGTTTGAATATATGAACAAAACTTATAATGTTATCCCCTTCGTTATTTTTCGAAGAAGTTCTCGGAATGACTCTCAATTTGGCAGACCGGCAGATCAATAACATCCTTTTACCCATTCTGAATTTCAACGCTATCTTACTATTCATATGTGATGTACAGCGGTATTCTTTTAACGTAGCTCTAATAATTTTATTATCTGTAAAATATGTAATGTTTCGCAGGCAACCAGCAATACAGGAGTGCCGAGGTATAGGTGTAATATGTGTTGCCTGCCAACAGAGGCTAGAGAAAAAAATATAGTTTCAAAATGAGTCAGAATGATACCATTAGATGCCGCCACATGCAGTCGAAGATATATTAGGTAAATATGCATTTTTAAATTGATAGATATAATCATATTACAACTAATCTATCTCACGTCTACGATATTAAATGCATTATAAATACTTAAGAGTTGCAGTTGATTCACTCTTTATGTGAACTAAGGCCCCTTGGTCCAATAAAGGAGGTGTGTGGATTTTATCAGGAGCAACTTTGTAAGAAAATTCACGGTATTAGTGGAACATTTACTAATTGCCGTAATAATATTTGTTATAGGGACCATAATAGTTCTCAGGAAAGTACACACGTATTTTTCCCTCGTTATCTTTCATTTCTCAATTTTTTGGAAAATTTCCTGCTATTCCTGAGAAAATCCAAACACCTCCTTGGCTATCGGGCTGAGTGCAGTCCTGTGCTAAGAATCGCTCAAGGTCGAATGCATTCCAAGGGTGGGCGGAGCCTTATAATAAATCGGTCAGGCAACACAGAATACATCAGGTTGAATCTTTAGTTGCCTGCACCATCTAAAGTGAGGGGCAAAAATATTCTAAATGATGATTAGTACGCTGATCCTCAGTTCATTTAAACTTTTTCTCATTGTTAAGTAATATTTCGATAGTTATCGGATTAGACTCAAATTTAGCACATCGTAAGAGCGGGGTGGTCATATTATCTTTCCCAAATTTCATTCAATCCTGTTCAGTTTTTCGGGAGATATGTCGGTTAAAAGAAATCGACAAATTTCAAAGACTTTGGATTTTTTCGAACAAAATTTCGAAAGTTGTCGGACTGGGCTCAAATTTGGCACATCGTAAGAGAAGATATGTCATATTATCTCTTCCAAATTTCATTGAATTCTGTTCAGTTTTTCTGGAGATATGGCGGTTTAAAGAAATCGACAAATTTCAAAGACTTGAGATTTTTTCGATCAAAATTTCGAAAGTTGTCGGTCTGGGCTCAAATTGGCACATCGTGAGAGAAGGTTGGTCATATTATCTCTTCTAAATTTCATTGAATTCTGTTCTGTATTTCGGGAGATATGTTGGTTTAAGGAAATCAACAAATATCAAAGACTTGTGATTTTTGCGACCAGAATTTTGAAAGTTGTCGGACCGGATTTAAATTCGATACATCGTAAGGGAAGGTCCAGTTTATTATCTATTCTCAATTTCATGAAATTCTGATCAGTTTTTTGGGAGATAAACTGGATTGATGTAATCAATAATATTCAAAGGTTGTGACCTAAGGCAGTTTGATTAAATGAAAAAAAATTGAACAACAGAAGACCAAAACCATCCTTTTACCGCTTCTGAATTTCAACCCTATATTACTATTCATATGTGATATACAGCCGTATTCTTTTAACATAGCTCTAATCTTTTTACTTTTGGTGATGTATGTAATGTTTCGCAGGCAACCAGTGATACAGGAGTGTGGAAATACAGGTGTAATATGTGTTGCCTGCCAACAAAGACGATCTACCTCAGCGGCATCTACTAGGAGAAAAACGTAATTTCAAAATGATTCAGAGTAATACCGTTAGATGCCGCCACATACAGTCGAAGATATATTCAGTGAGTAATTATTTAAATATTGATAGATTTAATCTTATTTGAACTAACTATCTCACGACTACGATTTTAAATGCATTATAAATACTAAAGAGTTTAGTGGACTCACTCTTTATGTGACCCACAGCAGTTTGAATACATGAACAATACTTCTAACGTCATCCCTTTTGTTATTTCTTGTGAAAGTTCTCGGAATTACTCCCATTTTGGTACACCGGAAGTACAAAACCACCTCATTATCTATCCTGCATTTCAACCTAATCAGACCATTTTTATCTGACCCACAGCAGTTCGAATATATGAACCAAACTTCTAACGTTATCCCTTTTGTTATTTCTTGTGGAAGTTCTCGGAATGACCCCCATTTTGGTATACCGGAAGAACAAGACCAGCTCATTATCTATCCTGCATTTCAACCTAATCTGATCATTTTTTTTGACCCACAATCAGTTTGAATATATAAACAATACTTCTAACGTCATCCCTTTTGTAATTTCTCGTGGAATTTCTCGGAATGACTCCCATTTTGGTACACCGGAAGAACCTTACAACCTCATTATCTATTCTGCATTTCAACCCAATCAGACCATTCTTATCTGATCCACAGCAGTTTGAATATATGAAGAAAACTTATAATGTTATCCTCTTCGTTATTTTTCGAAGAAGTTCTCAGAATGACTCCCACTTTGGTACACCGGATGAACAATACCACCTCATCATCTATCCTGAATTTCAACCCAATCTGACCATTTTTATCTGACCCACAGCAGTTTGAATATATGAACAAAACATATAATGTTATCCCCATCGTTATTTTTGGAAGAAGTTCTCGGAATGACTACCAATTTGGCAGACCGGCAGATCAATAACATCCTTTTACCCATTCTGAATTTCAAGTAATCATTAAAGGATACTGTGGGAGGTATACTCATTATTCAACGGTTTTTTTCTGGGTTTTCTCTCCCAAACTGAAAAATATCTATAAAATAAAAATTAATTATTTTGTGATTTGCTTCTGCGTAAGAAACACAGGATATTTGTCAGAAGCAATCAATTGAACAATGTTGCCTAACAAACAACAACGAAACAACATCAACGAAGAAACAACTATAGCGTAACGTTTGGGAGTCTATATCAGACCCCTTCTTCAGACGCTCAACGAAAATCGAGAGAATTATTTTGTTGATAGTTATTTGGTGAAATTCAAGAATTGTCACATTGACAGTATTTAAAAATCATAGCTAACATAGTTTTACTTCGCATAGAAATTTCCAAGTTCCAACTCCTTTTTCAATAAATTTAGCCAAATATGGTCAATACCAATTGAGCAATTTGCAAAATTGCATTCTCTGTTCAATAAAATACAAGTTGACTCCTTAAGTTTCCTTTTCATAAAATCAGGTTCTGTCATTAGAATCTTTGTATTACTCCAATCCATCATGTGATCTCCTTGGATTGTACATACATGTTCTGCTATTTTTGATTTCTGTATGTCTCTATTTCTCAAGTTATTCTTATGCTCTGACTTTCTTACTTCTAGTGGTCTTGATGTTTCTCCTGTGTATATATATATATATTCTTTTGAACTTGAGCATTACAATTTTTCCTGTGTATGATTTACCACAAATACAAGGAATATTATATACACAGTTTTTTGATTTTTGTTTTTCATTTATGGGTTTTGTTTTCGTTAATAAAGACCCTATCTTACTATTCATATGTGATGTACACCCGTATTCTTTGAACGTAGCTCTAATCATTTTATTATTTGTAAAGTATGTCATGTTTTACAGGCAACCAGCAGTACAGGAGTGCCGAGGTGTAGGTGTAATATGTGTTGCCTGCCAACAGAGGCTAGAGAAAAAATAGTAATTTCAAAATGAGTCAGAATGATACCATTAGATGCCGCCACATACAGTCGAAGATATATTAGGTAAATATGCATTTTAAAATTGATAGATATAATCATATTACAACTAATCTATCTCACGACTACGATATTAAATGCATTATAAATACTAAAGAGTTGCAGTGGACTCACTCCTTATGTGAACTAAGGCCCCTTATTTTTTGGTCCAATAAAGGAGGTGTGTGGATTTTACCAGGAGCAACTTTGAAAGGAAATTCACGTTATTAGTGGAACATTTGCTAATTGCCGTAATAATATTTGTTAGGGACTATAATAGTTCTCAGGAAAGTACACACGTATTTTTCCCTCGTTATCTTTCATTTCTCATTTTGTTGGGAAATTTCCTGCTACTCCTGATAGAATCCAAAGACCTCCTCGGCCATAGGGCTGAGTGCAGTCCTGTGCTAAGAATTGCTCAGGGTCGAATGCATTCCAAGGGTGGGCGGGGCCTAATAATAAATCGGTCAGGCAACACAGAATACATCAGGTTGAATCTTCAGTTGCCCGCACCATCTAAAGTGAGGAGCAAAAATATTCTAATGGATGATTACTACGCTGATCCTCAGTCCATTTAACTTTTTCTCATTGTTAAGTAATATTTCGAAAGTTATCGGATTGGACTAAAATTTAGCACATCGTAAGAGCAGGTTGGTTATATCATCTTTCCCAAGTTTAATTAAATTCTGTTCAGTTTTTCGGGAGATATGTCAGTTCAAAGAAATCGACAAATTTTAAAGACTATAGACTTAAGATTTTTTCGATCAAAATTTCGAAAGTTATCGGACTGGGCTCGAATTTCGCACATCGTAAGAGAAGGTTGGTCATATTATCTCTTCCAAATTTCATTGAATTCTGTTCAGTATTTCGGGAGATATGGCGGTTTAAGGAAATCAACAAATATCAAAGACTTGCGACTTTTGCGACCAGAATTTCGACAGTTGTCGGACAGGATTTAAATTCGGTACATCGTAAGGGAAGGTCCAGTTTATTACCAATTCCCAATTTAATGAAATTCTGGTCAGTTTTCTGGGAGATATACTGGAGTGATATTTGTAGGTTGTGATCTATGGCAGTTTGATTAAATGAAAAAAATTCGACTCATCGGAAGATCAAAACCATCCTTTTACCACTTCTGAATTTCAGCCCTATATTACTATTCATATGTGATATACAGCCGTATTCTTTTAACATAGCTCTAATCTGTTTATTTTTGGTAACGTATGTAATGTTTCGCAGGCAACCGGTGATACAAGAGTGTGGAACTATAGGTGTAATATGTGTTGCCTGTCAACAGAGGTGGTCTAACATCTACTAAGAGACAAACGTAATTTCAAATGTTTCAGAGTACTACCGTTAGATGCCGCCACATATAGTAGAAGATATATGTAAGTAATTAATTAAATATTGATTGATAGGTTTAATCATATTTCATCTAATTATAAATACTAAAGAGTTGCAGTGAACTTATTTTTTATGTGAGCTGAGGAAGTTTGATTGAATGAAAAATATTCGAAGGTTATCCCTTTGTTGTTTTTCGTCGAAAATTTTCGCAATTTGACCCAATTTGACACACTGGAAGAGTAGTTCCATCTTATGTCTGTACCCAATTTCAACCCAATCTGACCATTTTTATCTGGCCCACAGCAGTTTGAATATATGAACAAAACTTCTTCTAACGTTATCCCTTTTGTTATTTCCTGTGGAAGTTCTTGGAATGACTCCCATTTTGGTACACCGGAAGAACCTTACCACCGCATTATCTATCCTGCATTTCAACCTAATCAGACCATTTTTATCTGACCCACAGCAGTTCGAATATATGAACAAAACTTCTAATGTTATCGACTTTGTTATTTTTCGAAGAAGTTCTCGGAATGACTCCCAGTTTGGTACACCGGAAGAACAATACTACCTCATTATCTATCCTAAATTTCAACCCAATCTGACCATTTTTATCTGGCCCACAGCAGTTCGAATATATGAACAAAACTTCTAACGTTATCCCTTTTGTTATTTCTCGTGGAAGTTCTCGGAATGACTCCCACTTTGATACACCGGGAGAACAATACCACCTTATTATCTATCCCGAATGTCAACCCAAACTAACCATTTTTATCTGCCCCACAGCAGTTTGAATATATGAACAAAACTTATAATGTGATCCCCTTCGTTATTTTTCGAAGAAGTTCTCGGAATGACTACCAACTTGGCAGACCGGCAGATCAATAACATCCTTTTACCCATTCTGAATTTCAACGCTATCTTACTATTCATATGTGATGTACAGCGGTATTCTTTTAACGTAGCTCTAATCATTTTATTATCTGTAAAATATGTAATGTTTCGCAGGCAACCAGCAATACAGGAGGGCCGAGCTATAGGTGTAATATGTGTTGCCTGCCAACAGAGGCTAGGGAAAAAATAGTAATTTCAAAATGAGTCAGAATGATACCATTAGATGCCGCCACATGCAGTCGAAGATATATTAGGTAAATATGCATTTTTTAAATTGATAGATATAATCATATTACAACTAATCTATCTCACGACTACGATATTAAATGCATTATAAATAGAAAAGAGTTACAGTGGACTCACTCTTTATGTGAACTATGGCAGTTTGATTAAATGAAAAAAAATTGAAGAATTGTTATTGTTCGTCCAAATTTTTTATTGTTCTTGGAATGACTTCCAATTAGGTACACTGGACGAACAATACCATCTCATTATCTCTCCTGAATTTCAACCCAATCTCACCATTTGTCTATGAGTTACAGCCTCCTTACTCTTGAAGTTGAAGTTCTTGTAATTTTTGAATATTACTTCTAATACTTTGTATTTCTTGCTTACAGAATACAGACTCTTGGGGCCATCAATGATTACTGACGTGAAATCAACGAGTTGCTATACAGAAAAGATTCGAAATACAATAATGAGTAGAATGTTTATACCCATAAGAAATGTTTATAATAATATTACTACAAATTATGTGATCTGTGATACGATGTATTGAATTTGGGATGAATATAAATAATTTATTAATAAATGGTTCCATTGAAACATTCAATACAATTTTTACTTCAAAACAATAAGTTCTCCCCCTAAAATTTTATTAATTTAGAAAAATATCCGAGAATATTCTAATTTGCATCATATTTTAATTAATATATGACTCATGCTGAGTATCAGGAGCAATATTGATTTTCCCGCCAAATTAATTCTGTTTATTCGCTATATTTCTATGAGAAAAACGTATTTTGGCGAGCCAAATCACTGCTGAAAGTGTTAAAATGCACGTTTTTGGGACTTTGTATCAGGAGCATAGGAAAGCGAGGAGGTATACGGAATTTATCCGGAGCAGCCGGATATTTCGCGCCAATTCCATAGGCCACGCCCACTCTAGGAATGCAGGCTACACACAATACATCAGGTTGAATCTTTAGTTGCCTGCACCATCTAAAGTGAGGGGCAAAAATATTCTAGAGGACGAGTATTACTACGCTGATCCTCAGACCAGTCAACTTTTTGTCTTTGTTTATTTATTTTTCGAAAGTTGTCGGATTGGGCTCAAATTTGGCATATCATTTGAGTTGCTTGGTCGTATTATCTCTTCCAAATTCCATTAAATTCTGTTACGTTTTTCGGGAGATATGAGGGTTTGAAGAAATCAACAAAATTTCGAAATTCGTCGGACTGGGCTAAAATGAGTCGGTTGTATTTTCTTCTCCAAATTTCATTGAATTCTGTTAATTTTTTCAGAAGATAAAGCGGTTTAAGGCAAGGAAAAAAGATCACTTTTTTCACTAGTGTATCCTCTATTACAAATCTCATTAAATTGAACTTTGATTTTCCCGCCAAATTACTCCTGTTCATTCGTAATATCTATGAGAAATACGCATTTTGGCAAGCCAAAACACAACTGAAAGTGTTAAAATGCACGTTTTTGGGATCTTGTATCAGGAGCATAGGAAAGCGAGGAGGTATACGGAATTTATCAGGAGCAGTCGGATATTTCGCGCCAATTCTCTAAGCCACGCCCACTCTAGAAATGCATTTGACCTCGAGCGGTTTTTAGCACAGGACTGCATTCAGCCCATTGTTCAACAAAGGTGGTATTTGGATTTTATCAGGAGCAACTTCGAAGGAAAATTCACGCTAATTAGTGGAACAATTGCTCATTACCGTGATAATATTTGCTTTGGTCTACAATAGTTCTCAGGAAAGTACACACGCATTTTTCCCTCGTTTCTCAAATTGTTGGGAAATATACTGCTACTCCTGATAGAATCCAAAGACCTCCTCGTTCATAGGGCTGAATACAGTCCTGTGGTATGAATCGCACAAGGTCGAATGCATTTCTAGAGTGGGTAAGGCATCGAGAATTGGCGCGAAATATCCGGAGCTCCTGATGAATTCCGTATACCTCCTCTATCTCATATGCTCCTGATACCCGGCCAGGCGCGCATACACTACCCAAAATGTACAATATTCGATGGAACTCTCTCAAAATGCCAGAAACCTCTATATTTCCATTTCTAGTACTGTTTTCGCTCTCAAAAATGAGATGTTGATATCGGAAATTGGCAATTTAACAGAACAAAAATGGCGGCACATTACAGGCTGCTCCTGATACATACCACATGATATTTATTTATGTTTACTAGAAAAAGTCTTAGTATAAAATCGTCCTTAATATTAGTATAACTCAAATATTAATGTACTTGTTCAAAAACGTAACAAGAGGTTGTTTTTCTTCTGAAAATAATATGATTTTGAACAAATTTTCGGATTCACTTATAAAGTGGTTCTTATAATTTAGGGGTCTTCATGACTTTCAGAATAACGGATACCTAGTTTATGTCAGGAAAAGGAGGAGGTCTTTCTATTTTATCAGGAGTAGAGAGATAGGTACCTATTTCCCTCATTTCAGGTCACAACTTCAATAGCTCTCTTGAATGAGAATTATTGACGTCCCAAGTTCATAAGAAATGTTGATAAGGATTTTTTTTATCACAGTAAGTGATATGCAAATCTTCAACCCAATTCTACTACGATGTTTCCACTATATAATTTGGATCTATCATAAGCGACAATTCCAAAAAATACTATTTCAGAAAACGGCACATGCTATCAGTAGCACGGAAAATGAGAGGGGTCTTATGGTAACTATCAGGAGTATCGTGTATTTTCCCGCCATTTTCATTGGGTTAAGTTGTATTATGGCGATAACAAAATGACATTTTAGCGAGCGAAAACACTACTAGAAATGGAAATCTAGAGGTTTCTGGCATTTTGAGAGAGTTCCATCGAATATTGGCCATTTTGGGTAGTGTATGCGCGCGTGGCCGGGTATCAGGAGCATATGAGATCGAGGAGGTATACGGAATTTATCAGGAGCTCCGGATATTTCGCGCCAATTCTAGAAGCCCCGCCCACTCTTGAAATGCATTTGACCTCGATCGATTCATAGCACAGGACTGTATTCAGCCCTATGGCCAAGGAGGTCTTTGGATTCTATCAGGAGTAGCAGGATAGATCCAAACAATCTGAAAAACGAAAGATATCGTGAGAAAAATACGTGTGTACTTTCCTGGGAACTATTTTAGTCCGTAACAAACATTATTACGGTAATTAGCAATTGTTCAACTAATACCGTGAATTTTCTTTCAGAGTTGCTCCTGATAAAATCCAAACATCTCCTTTGTTGAACAATGGGCTGAATGTAGTCCTTTGCTAAGAATCGCTCAAGGTCGAATGCATTTCTAGAGAGGGGGGGAAAATTGGCGCGAAATATCCGGCTGCTCCGGATAAATTCCGTATACCTCCTCGCTTTCCTATGCACCTGATACAAGATCCCAAAAACGTGCATTTTAACACTTTCAGTTGTGTTTTGGCTTACCAAAATACGTATTTCTCATAGAAATATTGCAAATGAACCGGAGTGATTTGACGGGAAAATCAATGTTACTCCTGATAGTCAGTATGAGTCATATTTATATTAAAATATAATGCCAATTGGACACTTTTCGGATATTTTTCTAAATTAAGAAAATTTTCCACATTCATTTAGATCAGCTGATCCATAATTCTCATTGGGTGGACGGATCGGAATTAAGGGTCAAATAAAACTTTTTTTTTCATTTAAACTTATATTCAATCAACATAGAATATTGAAACATTTCAAATTAATTGCAGATATTTAATTTTAAATTCAATAATTTTCCTCATGCCGCTTCCTTGACATCCTTCACAAAGTCCCTTGATTTCCTGGAGCTTGAAAACTCGATTTCCTGGAAAAAATAAAAGAATTGACAAATTAAAATTTTCCATAGTAATAGGCAACATTCGCGAAAATTCTCCAACATTTAAAACATACACACGTATATTTCCATCATTATAGTACGATAACAATTAATTGAAGATATTTTAAATCATATAATAAAATGGACAGATTGGGTTGATTTTTTTTTAAAGTTTTACGCATCCACCATTTAAAAGTTCAATATTGAAATTTCGAAAATAAAGATAGATGGCACACAAGAAATTCAATCTTTATAGTGAATGAAAACATAAGATTGATTTTTTGAGGGAAACAATGCACTATTGAATAGGCATTTCAGTTTTTATAATTGGATTAAAAATGGTGGATGCGCTTTACTTGTCTACAATCATTTCCGATTCAATTTACCATCGTTTTTATATGAACTTTTATGCCTCTACAAGAAAAATCAAGCACTCTTATCTCTTAACTAATGTCGTATATTCCCCAAATTTTTCATGCAAACCTCCCCCAAATTCCTTCATTATAGTATGATAACAATCAATTGAAGATATTGTAAATCACATAAAAATGGTATGATTGTGTTGAAATTCTGGATAGATAATGAGATGGTATTGCACTTCCGGTGTGCCAAATTGAAAGTCAGTCTCAGGAATTTAACATTTTGGACGAAAAAGAACAAGGGGATAACCTTAGAACTTTTGTTCATTTCATCAAACTGTTGTAACTCTCATACAAACAGACATATAGGGAACTAATTCGGTACAAGTGAAGAGATTGAATCGTTCTTCGGAGATGTTAGATTTGAAGCTATACCAATAAATTTTTAAATGAAAAAAAATATTGGGAGATTTACGTCAAAAAAATTGGAGTCCATTTCTGGTAATTCTAATGCATTTCCTATCATAGTTGCGAGACAAATTAGTTAAAATTGCATTGAATCTATCCATTTAAAAATAATTATTTACCTGAAATATCTTAGACAGGATGAGGTTACATCTAATGGTACCAATAAGAAGAAACAAAGGTATTATCAGCCCAGCTTGTTCGTCCAATTGGTTGTTTTCCCTGTTGCCGAACGCCTAGCTGGCAGGCAACACATATTACACCTAAAGTTCTGCACTCCTGAATCACTGGTTGCCTGCAAAATATTACATTTTAGATTAGAGCTATGTTAGAAGAATATGGCTGTAAATCACATATGAATAGTAATATAGGGTTTAAATTAAGAACAGTTAAAAGGATGGTACAGTTTTTCCGGTGTACCAAAGTGAGAGTCATTCCGAGAACTTTCAAAATTTTCTGCGATAAATAACAGGAACAGAAGTTTTGTTCATAAATTCAAAGTGCTGTGGGTCACATAAAGAAGGTCAGATTGGGTTGAAATTCAGGATAGATAATGAGGTGGTATTGTTCTTCCAGTGTATCAAATTGGAAGTCATTCCGAGACCTTCCACGAGAAATAACAAAAGGGATAACGTTAGAAGTTATGTTCATATATTCGAACTGCTGTGGGTCAGATAAAAATGGTATGATTAGGTTGAAATACAGGATAGTTAATGGGGTGCTATTTTACTTCCGGCGTACTAAATTGGAAATCATTCCGAAAACTTTCAAAGTTTCCTACCTTAGAACTTTTTTCATTTCATCAAACTACCTTAGCTCACATTAAAAGTGAGTCCACTGCAACTCTCTAGTATTTATAATGCATTCATTATCATAGTTGTAAGATAAATTAATTGAAATATGATTAAATCTATCCATTTTAAAATAATTACTTACCGAATATATCTTCGGTGTATGTGGCGGCATCTAATGGTACCAATCTGACTCATTTCGAAATTACGTTTTTCCCCTAGTAGATGTCTGTGTTGTACACCGCCCTGTTATCAGGCAACACATATTACACCTACTTTTCCACACTCCTGTATTACTGGATGCCTGCGAAACATTACATATGTTCAGAAATGAAAATGATTAGAGCTATGTTAAAAGGATACGGCTGTAAATCCCATATGAATAATAATATGGGGTTGAAATCCAGAATAGATGAAAGGATGGTATTATACTTCCGGTGTACCAAATAGGAGGTAATTCCGATAACGTTCAACATTTTCGACAAATAATAACAAGTGAATATAACCTTTAGAACTTTTGTTCATTTTATCAAACTGTTGTAACTTTCATACAAACAGAGATACAGGAATGACATTCGGTACAAGTGAAGAGATTGAATCGTACTTAGGAGGTGTTAGATTAGAAGCTATACCAATAACTTTCAAATTTTTGAATAAGAAAAATCATTGAGAAATTAGTCAAAAAAATGAGGATCCATCGCCACTTTCTGGTGATTCTAATGCATTACCTATTATAGCTGCGAGATAAATTAGTTTAAATTGCATTAAATCTACCCATTCTAAAATAATTATTTACCTGAAATATCTTGGACAGAATTAGGTGACATCTAATGGTACTAATAAGAAGAAACATAGGTATTATCAGCTCAGTTTGTTCATCCAACAGGTAGTTTTCCATGTTGTAGAACGCCTAGCTGGCAGGCAACACATATTACACCTAACGTTCTACACTCCTGTATCACTGGTTGCCTGCAAAACATAACATTTTAGCAAAGCGCTACGTTAAAAGAATATGGCTGTAAATCACATATGAATAGTAATATAGGGTTGAAATTAAGAATAGTTAACAGGATGGTATTATTCTTCCGGTGCGGCGAATTGGGAATCATTCCGAGAAGTTTCAAAATATTCTTCGAAAAATAACAAGGGAATAACCTTAGAAGGAAGTTCCAAAATGGTCATTATGGCAGGATTTCATCTATTCCATACGTTCCAGTTTGGAGCTCCAATTTTAGTATAATTTGAAAAATATATTAATTCAACGACCAAGATATATAGATTTATTGTGTGTAAATGATGTTTGTGATAAGTTTGCAACGATTAATCTGATTTATGGTGATAGTTGAATTGTAAGCGTACACGTGAGACACTGAGGTTATACCATTCTTGGGGCCCAGTTTGTTCAGAGAACGAACAAACAGCAATAACCTTAAAACTTTTTTTTATATATTAAAACTGCTGGGGGTCAGTTGGAGTTGAAATTCAGGACACCTGATGAGGTGGTATTGTTCTTCCAATGTACCAAAGTGGGGGTCATGGCGAGAACTTGTACGAAAAATAACAAAGGGGATAACATTAGAAGTTTTGTTCATATATTCAAACTGCTGTGGGTCAGATAAAAATTGTCAGATTGGGTTGAAATTCAGGATAGATAATGAGGTGGTATTGTACTTCCGGTGTACAGAATTGGAAGTCGTTCCGAGAATTTTCAAAAAATTGGATCAAAAATAACACCCTTGTTATTATTTATTACATTTTGAAATTACGTTTTTCTCCTAGTAAATGTCGCTGAGGTACCCAGTCTCTGTTGGCAGGCAACACATATTATACAGATAGTTCCACACTCCTGTACCACTGGTTGCCTGCGAAACATTACATACGTTACCCAAAATAAAAAGATTATAGCTATGTTAAAAGAATACGGCTGTATATCACATATGAATAGTAATATAGGGTTTAAATTCAGAAGTGGTAAAAGGATGGTATTGATCTTCCGATGAGCTTTGAAGATTATTAATTACATCAATACAGTATATCTCCCAACAAAATGACCTTCCCTTACGATGTACCGAATTCAAATCCGGACCGAGTCTTTGAAATTTGTCGACTTCTTTAAAGCGCCATATTTCCCGAAAAACTGAATAGAATTCAATGAAATTTGGAAGAGATAATATGACACACCTTCTCTTACCATGTGCCAAATTTAAGCCCAGTCCGACAACTTTCGAAATTTTGATCGAAAAAATCTCAAGTCTATAGTCTTTGAAATTTGTCGATTTCTTTGAACCGCCATATCTCCCGAAAAACTGAACAGAATTCAATGAAATTTGGAAGAGATAATATGACACACCTTCTATCACGATGTGCCAATCCGATAACTTTCGAAATATTACTTAACAATGAGTAAAAGTTAAATGGAATGAAGATCAGCGTAGTAATCATCTTTTAGAATATATTTGCTCCTCACTTTAGATGGTGCAGGCAACTGAAGATTCATCCTGATGTATTCTGTGTTGCCTGACCGATTTATTATAAGGCCCCGCCCACCCTTGGAATGCATTCGACCTTGAGCGATTCTTAGCACAGGACTGCACTCAGCCCTATAGCCAAGGAGGTGTTTGGAATTCTCAGGAATAGCAGGAAATTTTCCAAAAAATTGAGAAATGAAAGATAACGAGGGAAAAATACGTGTGTACTTTCCTGAGAACTATTATAGTCCCTAACAAATATTATTACGGCAATTAGCAAATGTTCCACTAATAACGTGAATTTTCCTTCAAAGTTGCTCCTGATTAAATCCACACACCTCCTTTATTGGACCAAAAATAACAAGGGGCCTTAGTTCACATAAAGAGTGAGTCCACTGCAACTCTTTGGTATTTATAATGCATTTAGTATCGTAGTCGTGAGATAGATTAGTTGTAATATGATTATATCTATCAATTTAAAAATGCATATTTACCCAATATATCTTCGACTGCATGTGGCGGCATCTAATGGTATCATTCTGACTCATTTTGAAATTATATTCGCCTCTGCTGGCAAGCAACACATATTGCACCTATACCTCGGCACTCCTGTATTGCTGGTTGCCTGCGAAACATCACATATGTTACAGATAATAAAATGATTAGAGCTACATTAAAAGAATACGGCTGTACATCACATATGAATAGTAAGATAGGGTTGAAATTCAGAATGGGTAAAAGGATGGTATTGATCTTCCGGTCTGCCTAATTGGGAGTCATTTCGAGAACTTCTTCGAAAAATAACGAAGGGGATAACATCAGAAGTTTTGTTCATATATTCAAACTGCGGTGGGTTAGATAAAATGGTTAGATAGAAAATTATAGAGATTTGGACGAATTGTTAGGTGCTTTGTTCACCTAAACAGCGGGCCAAAAACTACCCCACATCCGAACGCAACACGTAATACATCAATGACTCTTAGACCTTGTATAATTGGTTGCCTATTGATAGTGGTCATATAAATATGAAACATTAACAAACATTCAATATAAAGAACGTAGTTTTCAGTTATTCAAGTTGATGATGAACTAAAAACAAATAAAGAATTATGCGTTAAGAAAATAAAGTGATTAATCGGAGGATATACCTATGTTAAAAAAAAAATGTAAAGTACTCACTTGCAGGCCCTCATGAAAGAATTGGCAGGTTTGTATTCCATCACAAGTTGCAGTGAAAGGGCTTCTCCACCATTTTTAACTTTTTCACACCACCATACAAGACTGTAGTTTAGGTAAAGATTTCAACTTTCCATGACCGGGAAAAAAGTTGTATGTATACAGAGCTGTCATAAAAAGTATCTTAGTTACTTTATAGCAGTGCATAAAGAATAGAATATTTCCTGGTTATGTTCACAGTATAAATATAATAAATTTTCCTAAGATGCGGTGCAGATATAGTATCTAAAAGATGTATTCTTTTATTTATGCAACGAAAATGATTTTATTTCATTTAGGATGAATTGGGAAAACTACTATTCGTTCATTTCAATAATTTTTTCAAGAACAAAGAATTATCATCATTGTAACAAATACAATAGCTAAATCACATATTTAAGTGAATATTCTCAATGCATATCACGAATTCTTAAAGTGACTTTCGATTAGTGTAGTAATTTAATATTCTCAAATTAATCTGCCTCAGTACGATATTTCAATAATTAAATACAAAATGAGGAGACTGAAACAAATAGTCCATGTACGAAACTTCCTTTCAAAACATAATTAATTAATAACTACTTGATGTGATACAGTTAAATTAAATAAAATGGGATCATCAACTTTAAGTTACCTGTATAAGGAACGTTGCATTCCATTCCCTCACAATCTATGGGCAGGTTTAATCCTATTTCGTTTTAAAGATGTTCATTCTAATCCCATGTTCAGAACAGCCTTGCTATTAAAAGATTCCATTTCAAGATCTTCGTCAATATATAAATCTCATGATCCACTAAACTGTGGAAAGAAAGTAACTATTATAATTCATATAAAACATATAGGTTAGAAAGAGATATACAAAACATGGAACGATTTATCATTAACTGTTATATCTGGAGACATAATTCTAACAGTAATTCAACTAAAGTCACGATCTCACGAAGTTTTCAATTGGTATAGCAATATATTTTTACATTTCCACAATTTTACTCAATTGCAACCAAAAACAATTATCTCAATTGCATATTTAAATGACGCAAAATTAACCTGCATATTTCATGTAAAGCACACATTACCTCTTTCTAAATTGTATTCTACTTTTGAATTCAAGTTTTCAATTGATATTAGAATTTATTTTAACATTACCACAATTTAATTGCAACTTAAAACAATTATCTCAATTGCATATCTAACTGTCGCAAAATGAACTTACATATTTCATGTAGAGCACACATTAACTCATTCTAAATTGTATTCCACTTTTGAATTCACTCATATAACAAAAAGTTTCAATTTTACCAGTAAATTCTCTAAAAATTGTCTTCATGGATCGTTAGCGACACCTACCACAAGCAACCTGAACTAAATAAAATACTTCGTTAGATATTTGGTAGGTGGTACTGGCATAGTGCCCCTTATCGATTTACAAAAACACAACACAAAAAACACACCCATGTATTGTGGGTTGCCTGTAAAAGATTTTAACATGTCAACAAGTTAGGATAATTGTTTTTGAGAAAACTTTGGATTGAATAACAAATATATAATAGATAATATTGTTCTTCTGGTGTAGGAAATTGGGAGTCATACCGAGAACTTTCCAAATTTTCGACAAAAAATAACAAGGGGACACTTTAGAACTTACTTTCATTTCTTCAAACTGCTGTAACTCTCATAAAAATATCAGATTGGGATAAAACTCGGTGGAAGTAATGAGTTTGAATAGTTCTTCCGATGTGCTAGATTTAAAAATAGTTAAAGTTTGAATTTATCTATGTATTTTAAAATAAGTATTTACCTAAAATATCCTAATGAGGTAACATCTAATCATTCCAATCAGAATCATTATAAAATTAGATTTTTCCACTAATAGATGACTGGACCAATGAGAAGAATCATAGTTAATCTAGCCCTACTGGTAGTTGTTCCTGTTGTAGAACGCTTCGGAGGCCGGCAACACATATCACACTTATAGCTCAACACTACTGAATTACTGGTTGCCTGCGAAACATTACAAACATGTTACAGAAAATAGAATGATTAGAGCTACGCTGAAAGAATACAATTTTAACTCACATAGGAATAGTAAGATAGGGTTGAAATTCAGAATAGATAATAGAATCGTATTTATTAATTTATTATTTTGATGAAAGCGCTTTTACTACCAAAAAACTGATCAGAATGTGATGAAATTTGGAATAGATAATCTGCTTAACCTGCTCTTAAGATGTACCAAATTTGGGTCTAGTCCGACAACATTCAAAATTATGATCGAAAAAAACCAAACGTCCTTTGAAATTTATTAATTTAATCTCACAAAAACTGATCAGAATTTAATGGAATCTGGAATGGGTAAAATAGATACTGCACCTGCTGCCACCAAGGGGCAAAATTAAGGCCCTTCTGACAACTTTCGAAAATTGATGCACTGTAACTCCCAAAAAAACTGTCTCACTTCCGAATGCAACTCGTAATACATCAATGACTCTTAGATCTTGTATGTTTGGTTGCCTATTGATAGTGTTTATTTTAATATAAAAGATTAACAAATAGAATCTAATATAGGTAGTTTTCAGTTATTCAAGTTGTTAATGTTGTAAGTAAATGAACGAAAAACAAATAAAGAATTGTGCTTCAAGAGAATAAAGTGATTAATTGTAGGATATACCGATATTAAAAAACATAATGTTAAGAACTTACTTGCAGGCACTCGTGAAAAAAAAACAGGTTTGTATTCCATCCTACTTTGAAGCCCATGGGCTTCTCCTCTATTTTAACTTTTTCACACCATCATACACGACTGGAGTTTAGGTAAAGATTTGAACTCTCCATCACTGGGAAAAAAAGTTGTATGTATACAGAGCTGCCATAAAAAAGTATCTTAGTTACTTTATAGTAGTCTATACAGAATAGATTATTTACTTAATGAGATATAACTTAAATAAAATGAGATCGACTTCAAGTTACCTGTGTATTAACGAACGTTTTATTCCATTCCCTCGCAGTATATATTAAGCTGGTTCAGTCATATATCATTTTGAAGATGTTCATTCTAATCCCATGTTCATAACAGCTTTGCTATAAGAAGATTCCATTTCAAGATCTTAGTCGAAATATAATCCACATGATCGACTAAACTGTGGAAAGAAAGAAACTATAACAATTCATATAAAACATATAGGTTAGAAAACTATAAACATAAAATGAAACGATTTATAATTTAAAGTTATATCTGTAGACATGATTCTTACAGACCCCCAACTAAAATCACAGATGTTACGAAGTTTTCAATTAGTATTAGAATTTATTCAACATTTTCACAATTTATTTGCAACATAAAACTATTATCTCAATTGCATATCTAACTGTCGCAAAATTAACTTACATATTTCATGTAGAGCACACATTAACTCATTTTAATTTGTATTATACTTTTGAATTCACTCACAAAACAAGACAGCCGAAACAGTTTCAACATTGTAATATTGTATATAGAATATAATATGCAATATGGTTTCAATTTACCAGTAAATTCAAATTCTTTAAAAATTGTATTCATGGATCCTTAGCGACATCTACCACAAAAAACCTGAACTAGATAAAATACTTCATCAGAAATTTGGTAGATGGTGCTGGCATAGTGCCCCTTACCGATTTCCAAAAACACAACACAAATAACACAGCCATGTATTGTGGGTTGCCTGTTAAATATTATAACACGTCAACAAGTTAGGATTATTGTTTCTCAGAAAACTTTGGATTCAAAAACGAAATATCTTCTGTTATTTCATCATTAGGCCTGATATAATTAGTCTATAAGGAAATTCTTGAAATGCAATAGTTCATTTTATCAGCTGAATTGAAACATTCTTCAAAACAAATCTTAGAAATACCAGATTTTTCAAATTTATTCTCGTCATGCATAAAAAGCAAACCCTGATATCAATTTATGTAAAAATCAGACCGCTGACCTTATCCAACATTCATAGAATGATGGTAAATGGACCACTAAGGAATCTATAGAATTTAGAATTATTCATTCAGTAAACATTACAAGCAGTACAAACCTTAACAAATAATCAAAGTATAATATAAAATTTTATTATACCTGTTACTTTGTAGATATTCCTGAATATGTGATATGGAAAATGCTTTGGAATAATTGATATAGACATCTCAGAAGCTTGAACCAACATCAACATTTATTGGTAATTTAATTATATTGGATAATTTTGAGAGCCAACAATTTTCAAACTTTGGGTCTTTGGGAAACCATAACATATATAGCATAGAAGACAAGTTCATTAGAAATATATTCTATGCATATCGACATAATTAGGTTTTTTATGGCCATGGGTTTTTTGGTTTCGTTTTGCCTGATAAAAGGCATGTTCTAAAAGGATAACAAACCCGTTTGAACTGTAATGGGACTTAGGCAAGCTAACCATCTAAAAACCCAGGTGTATTCACAGATTAAATATTGTTGGAACGATACAATCCGTTACTTTCACTAGAGTTCAGTGTTCTCCTTGTAGATGGCGCTACCAATATGGAAACTGACCGAAATATTTCCATCAGTTCTGCCTACATTTTCCGAATTTTCAACAGAGAATAGTCTCGAAATATTACACTACACTTGCCTAATGATGATGATATATCCTGTGCAGGAAGTACTAAACACATACGTTGAAATTTTTTTCCAAAAACAATTTTAAATTCACATAACTCATTTAAAACACAAGTAGAATGTTAATAAAAACCACGATATATTTGAATAATATTACAGAGCTCAGATAAAACACGATCTCCATCATTCTTCGCCATACAAGATTATCAAACCCGATTTAGTCTTTATAATAAGTCGTAATTCCGTCACTGCCTGGATATGACTGGACAAAATAGTCTGAAACACTTCGTTACCACAGTTATTCAGATTGAGACTTTCCAGCTCCGACACGATGTCAGTTTGAGTCGACACCGTCGACCAAAGATGAAGGATAGTATCGAATTTTTTAGTCGCCGTCTTTAGAGTTTCTGCCAGATCTAGAACTGCCCGTTTTTCCTTCGTCTCCACCGGGTTCTTCTTACCCTTTTTACCCTGTCTCGGTTTAACGAAATCGTTACACATATCATATATAGTACAGGCGATGCAGACAATCTGAAACAAGATGATACAGAGTTCGAATTTTTATATTTTCGTTCATCATCATACTAACTTCAATATTATTTACAACATACTCCATGGTTGTCCTCAACTGCAAGAAATCCACGGTTTGCTTTATCATTGCGTCTACGTTTTCTATTAATTTATTTAGTTCAGTCTTTATTATGGTTAGTAATTCTTCGATTCTTTCCCTTTCTTCCTTTACAATGGCTATGAGAAATTTGAATAAGTTGCCTAGTACCGTCTGATATGGGCATAACAGAGCGCAGTGGATCCGCGATGGCAAGGGTAAAGTTACACGATCCTGAAATCAATAATGTATAATTTTCGAAACCGATTAAACTCATTAAAACAAATAAATTCACAGAAAATTGTCTGTATAAAAGTTTAAATGTACACATGTATAGAAATATGAACATTTTCCTTACCTGACTAATAGGCTTATAATCCTTCTTCCTCACACCTTCCTCTAGGCCCTCCCATTCCTCCAACACCTTCTCCAATTGCACAATATGATCCTCCTTATTACCCTCCAACAACTTAGCTACATCCAACGCAGCGATTATAGCATAAACAATTTGAGCACGCAACTTTAAAAAATCGACATCCTGAGCAAACAGATCGTTGATCTCCCCAGACTCCTCCGGAGGCCCCGCTATCCGTTCCGGGTCCCAATTCGAGTAGACATTAAGATCGCTGTTATTCCTGAAAACACAGAACATTCCTTCAAGCACGACCGAAGGATCGGAGCCTTGAAATTCACCTTAGCAAGTCCCACGCGGGATTTAAACCGTTCCCAAGGCTGGTGCTTAAGGCTTCCAGGTCTAAGCAACACATGAAAGATAACATTATCTTATCGATCGTTACAGCGGTGTAGTGAAGACTGTTGTTCAGTCTCGTCCTGAAATCCATGAAGTCCTCCAGTTTTGCGAACGAACCGAACTTGTAGGATGAGGTCAGATGATCTGCACTCTAAAAAGGAAATATCCTGTATTCGTTTTGCTTTTTTCGAGAGAAGGACTTACGTCTTTATAATTTGAAGCAAAAAATTTCAACGTTGTATCGTAGTGTGAGGTCGCTATACCTATGAGGCCGGTGGTTGGTAATCTTGCGCAGTGGATATATCCTAGAGAATCTAATTGTAAATGTTTTATTTCCAGACTATCGTACATATTTTGAGCACCAAGGCCACCACCTGGAAATTATATTTTGTTTTTAGTAGTTAGTTAGAAAATACCGTCGAAAACTTATGCAATATTTCCTTGTATCTGTATCTTGGAAAGTATCCGTGATATATCGATTATATTTTGCTAGAGCCATCGAAACCTTTTTCGATCACAAATAAAAAAAATGATGATACACCCACCTATATTGTATATTGTTGTATGGGGTAACGTTACACTGCGACCTTAAGGTCTATAGACCACATTAGTTAGGTTAGGCGGAAAATTTGAATTACGATCCATCCGTGGATCCGAGCACCCCATGCATTTCTTATGGACCTAAAATTTACGCGAATTTCTCGCCTGTTTTTAGATACTTTGGCTAATTTCTTAAGGTTTATTTTGGTTGAAATAGATTCTGTGAACCTTTCTCAACCATCTAGAATCAAGTTTTCATAACAAAATTGTATATTTCCAAAATAATTAATAAATATAAAAGTGTTCATCAAATTCGATTGACGTATGTCTCACTCGAAATCAGTCAAAAATAATAACATAACCCTAAATCGGCCTTGTAATGACGCACAACAGAAGTCATCTACGACATACGGAAATCTTTCGAACTAGAATGGCTTCAATTTTGATTTAAGAATAAATAGAAGTATATTTTAATGTGGAAATAACATGAAAACATGCACTAATGATGAAGGTACCCAATACTTGTTGTCTCTGTACTAACATTCTCTTTTAAATAGGGTGGTTTCATCTCAAAGTTGAAATTCCATGTTAAAAAATTTGAATATGGATCTCCCGCCAAGCGACTGATTCTAACCTAACTAATGTGGTCTATACTCCAGCGCCAGCTCCTGTAGTGGTTTTTAAACCGTATATCACTTTTATAAAGTCTCCCGGTTGGCCATGATTTAGGTCTATCACGTTTTTGTATTAAAACACAGGCAGGTTGGCACTGCTGAAATATCGTCAAGGTCAAAACAATCCGCCGAGACGTTGCCAATTCTACTCTCAACATAATCATAACTTCATCTTAGACAAGATTTTAGCACAGACCATTATCTTCGAATATAATAAAGAACAGAACCGAAATCTGCAATAGGAAAACTTCATTCTGACATGAACTCTCGAATGAAATGACTTAGTTTTCTATCACTATATTCTATTAAGGTGTAAGAATGACTCGGGTTTCGTAGTACTACTACATTTTGAAACTGGTGTATTTCAAGTTGTGCAACAAGGTATTTAAATGTCTTATGTAAGCTTATTTCTTGAGAATTTCGAAAAGTGGGGAATTTCATAGGTACGTCTGTTCGTTTAGAAGTTTTCCTGCCGGTTTATTCAGGTCCTTTTATTCTTTTTTCAAATGAACTATAACAGAGTACTCTATCCATTATTTTTCAATAAAATTCCAACACTTGATTCTTGATTTCCATACAAGAAAATAGCATAATGGAATCTCCCAACCAGTTTATATACGTGAAATATTTCCAGTAACAACAGAGTAAACGATTTTCTTCTACAGTCGCCAGGACTGTGGAATTATTGAAATCACATAATATCTTCTCAAATTCATTATTTTTCCGAAGTAAATTCACATTGTGAAAATACGTAATTACTAGGACTTCTATGTAGAGAGGACAACGTTGCGTAGTTATCTGACAGGAAAATGACTATAACCTAACATTTTCAAAATATACATGGTGAAATGTGTCAAATTTTCATGGCCAACCGGGAGACTTTATAAATGTGAATGGAGTATATGTGTACCATTTTACTGCATTTCTTTTAAGAACTTGGGTGGTGGATTCCCTGTCCCAGTCTTTTTTCCTAGCGAGCATCGTAGTGAAGTTCTTTTCAATGCTTACTTTCTTGATCATTTCGTCACTAGGAAGATTGGCTGATGAAATGTACCCGGTAAGAGAGGACCAGGCTTTCTGGTTTTAAATACTCTCATTACCTGTTCCTTTCCTAGATATTCTGAGAATGGCTTCATGGGTCATTTACTCTAACACAAGATGAACTGGTGCGAAATTTGTGATAATCTCAAGTGCCCACCTAATCTGTATCTCAGAAACTATCGGTTACATGTTGGTTAATTTTCGCAACAGCCATTAAAACCTCATTCGATAACAAATAAAAAAAAATGATGATACACCCACCTACGGTATGGTACAACCTAACACACAACAGTTTTGCATGGAAATTACTCGGACTCTTTTTGAGCAACCACTCCAGAAGAACGAGAGCGACGATTATGGGTTCTGCGCTCTTCTGCAACTGGGCCAAATCGTACATTACGTGCGCTGCCAGCAGCGCGTAAGGATCGGAGGGCCCCAGGTCTGTCGGCAGCAATTTACTCCCATACGACTGGTAACCGTGCTGATAATGTAAGGAAAAGGCTGTGACCAAGGCTTTGAGGTGGACATCGGGCAGGTTACGATGGCTACTGCAAAGTCTGGATAACTGGAGTGCGCATATGTGTCGCTGCATTTGTTGTTCCTGAAAAAAATACAGTTGGTTTCTTCCGTTCACAGAAAAATTCTTTAGTAGAACAGTTATGAGTGATAGGGAATTTAAGTTATCATCAAAGGATACTTTGAGAGGTATATTCATTATCGAATGGTTTTTTATACATATTTTTCAGAGTTTGGGACAGAAAACCCAGAAAGGAACTAGTTTCACTTATAATTTTTTCAAATTCGCTTCAGAAACTATCAAGATTGGAAAACTATGACAATGAAGTACCGAACTTCCACTTACCGATTTAGGAATATTTGTGGCGCTTATACCGACGTCCTTGAGGAGCCTAGCGCTCAAATCCGATTTTTTCTCATCGTCTAACAGTTTTAAATATGATCTGAGATCAGTGACGCAACAAGGCTTGTGTCCGAACTTCCTAAAATACTCCACGAAGAGCTCTATAGTCTCGCCGAGGAGTTCCGAGGTATCGATTCCCCTTTCGACGAGTTTCAAGCACAGTTCGAACCTGGCCAAGTACGGACCCCTCAGCAAAAATCCTGCAAAATAAACAAAACGTAAGAACGTTCCACGAGACTAAAGATGTGACTTGATTACCGTTATCTGCGCCGTTTTCTACCAATCCACAAATGAATTCGTGCGCTCTTTCTGGCGTATCATCGACAGAATCCAAATCGTCCTCTTTCTGTTGATGATTGTCTACGTTATTGATTAATTTATTTTTGGGCATCAGTTCCAATACAGAATTGACGTAATACTTCCAAACGTTCCATTTATCTACACTGAAAAACAAAATTGGATATTTTACAATTATACGATTTATTAAGAAGCAAATTATCGAAATCATTAATCCAGAAGCTGAAATCACCCAAGAATTCAATTTTGATTTAAGAATAAATAGAGGTAGATTTTAATGTGGAAATAACATGAAAACATGCACTAATGATGAAGGTACCCAATACTTGTTGTCTCTGTACTAACATTCTCTTTTAAGTAGGGTGGTTTCATCTCAAAGTTGAAATTCCTTGTTAAAAAATTTGAATATGGATCTCCGGCCAAGCGAATGATTCTAACCTAACTAATGTGGTCTATAAAGCAAATACATAATATACTATTCAATTAGTAAATTAAAATAAAAAATTTTTTAATCAATAAAGTTCTTTTCTCTTTTATTTATTTGAAGAAACATGATATTTGAACTTACCTCTCTGCCAGAATCTTCTTACATATCAAATTAACATCTCCCCATCTCTCTAAATTGATCAAATACGGTATTTTAGCTAAGGGTATATCGGTACAAGACAGTTTCTTCCCTAGTTGGCCGTCTATAACTTCTATGATCTCTTTGTACTTCTTCTGTTGTTCTAGGATCATGATGTACAGTTGTACCTGCTGATCTGCATCCATCTTGTTATCAGCTATGAGTTTGTCCATCATTCGTTCAGCCAGACTCAACAGGAGATTTCTTTTTTTCGGATCATCCTTATCTTAAAAAAAATTATTAAATATGAATAGAAATTAACATACAATATCAGGTTGTGAAATTTGAGAGAGTCCTTTCATCACTATTCACATATCAGTGTTCAAATGACACTTATACTTAACCTTACTAACTTTTGAATTTGACCTTGAAAATTTTGCATATGAACGGAGAAGCAATCGGACACGATGCAGTATTACTAATGTATATTATTCTACGGAGACTTGACGCTTGATCTTGGATGTTATGAAATTAATTAAATAAGAAGACTATTTTTCTAAGCTGTAATTTTGGCTTGACGCAGTTTTCAAAGTTTAAACTCAATAAAATCAATCTTGTTTCTTTGTTATGAACTTACCTTCACCCCTTGTGGCTTGTAAGAGGATGCTCATAACAGCCCAACAATAATAGGGATTTTTTGGTTTGAATTTGTACAGTGCCATAGCTGCTCTCTGTTGAGATTTGAAATCCGAAATTCTAACATACGACATGAACAGATGCGTGTGCAATTCTTCATTCGAAGGTTCCAACCTTACTGCTGTCTCGTATATCTTACAAATCTTCTCCACTGAAAAATAATAGTCGTTGATTTTTGATACAGGTAAGGCAATATATAATATAAGTTTATGGGTATTCCTAACTACTAAAATAACACAAATTACGGAGTTTTAATTTCAGATTTGCGTTAAGAAGATAACCATAACAAATGGCCTCTATTATCAAACCCATTATGCAGAACCATAATTCACTTCATGATAAAGTAAATGATTTTGACCCATTCTTAAAATTGATGTCTGTAATTTATCAATATGCATATTCATTTCTAACCAACTATCGTCAAGTAATTTTGGAATATTATCTGATAATTCCGACTATCTAATGAGAAAATTATAGTTAATTATGTTTACCTTGCTGCAATTCCCGATAGCACAAAGTCATAGCCTGTAAAGTGGCCTCGTCTGTTGGACTTTCAATTATAAGGCTGTCCAAAACTGCTTTCGATTCACTCTCTTTACCAATACGAAGCAACGTTAGAGCTTTTAATGCCTTAGCGCACAACAAGTTTGGAGTTTTCTTTAATATTTTATCACATACGTGTAGGGACTTTTTGTTATTACCACTGTCCAGCCATTCTGTAAGAGAAAAGAGTATGTTGAAGTACTTCCACAATTCTGAGATAAATCCCATGAGAGATTTTCCTAAAATCTCTGTCTACTTCTTCTCCATAATAAAAACACTAAAAACAGGATGTATTAATAGTAGAAATTGTATGCTTTACCATAAATTGGTCGAAGTCTCCGCTCAATAACTGAACTGTCATGTACGTGATTTTTCGACATTTTAAGGCTTATAATAAATAAACGTTTAAACAAAATGTACAGAATTGGCTTGGTTTATGCAGTTACCACTTTCGGAAATTGTACGATAGACAAAATATAAAATTTTTCCTTCAAATAAGTTCTGCACAATGCACCGCAAACGCCATGATTGAAATTCTAACCTATAATTTTTATAGTTGTCAAAAAAAAATACTCCTCTATGATCTGCTTAGTTAAGGTGTGTTTGCACGATATCTGTTATCTATAATACCCCGCGTACACTAATCGTTTGAAATAGCTGTACTTTCAATCAAATAAGGTGTCTGTTATTATTAATTTTAGTTTGGTAAGCAGAATTGTCTCAGGTGGGATCAATTAAGATACGTGCACAAATTTATGAACATTCATACATCGAATTTTTAGTCTGAAAAATAACTGTATCTGTATATTTTCGACTGCAAAATAGCGGCATTCTGTATTTTTTGAGATATGAATTTTCCACTAAGCTAGACATTATCACGTCTCTAGGATATTTCCTGTAAATGTTATCTTGCTTAGAAACGCATGTCCAGAATTTAATTTCCCTAAGAATTTTTTCTCCGTAAATCCAATGCAATAGCGTCCTTGAAAACAAATGGAAGAGGAGCATTTGAGTTCTCAAAAAACCTGATTTTCATTGATATATCTTAAACTTTCAGCTCGTGCAGTATGTTGAAATACCTTTCAAATAAAACTTAAATAAATAATAATTATCATCATCAAATTCGTCCTCAACGAAACACACTATCGAAGAAATTTTGATTTTCAAATTGTCTATGGCCTAGAAAAATATTTCTTAGAACACTATTATAATCGAAAGACATGCATATTAAGAAAAGGGCAACTGAATGACCTCTCAAACAATAAACAAGATAAGGAGAAAACATCTTTACTGTTGATACCAATTATTCAATATAGTCTGCTTCTATTTATCGTGACAGATAAACGGTTTTTTTAGAAATGAAGAGATTTTTTTCATTGTGAACTTTTTTTTGAAATGAAGCTAAAAGATTGTAATGCAGTGCTTCTACTGTTTGTTTTTGTGAAAGTTTCTTCAAGCGTAAGTTGTAATATACTGCATATACAGGATGGTCCACTTTTTTGTAGAATAACTTAAACAGCCCATAAAATATATAATGTTCGTATACGCTTTATAATCAAGCTACAGGGTGTTCAAATTTTTGCAAGACCCAAACATAGATAAACACGTTTCTCGGCTTATAGAAAAAATTGAGTTCTAAAATTTGGCAAACGGCCGGTTTTGTATGCGAGCTATCCTTGTAGTATATTTTCATTAAAATTGCACTTCCGGTTATGCCGGAAGTGACCAACAACTTTGAAATTTTAAATTAAACTACCCGTTTTTTCACCCGCATTAGATTGTTGCTTAATTAGCAACATTTTTTATCTGCGCCATATTTATATAGTTGACAGGGTTACGGAGATATAACAACTTTTATGAACAAAATGGCTACTTGCAGCGCTACGCCAGAAAAATTATATCATCGGAATTATTCTTGATAAAGAAATAAGCAAAATACATAACAATATCGAAAAAATTGCACTTTGTATTGATGTAGCGCTTTGAGAATTGTCACATTAAATCGGTGAAGTTGAGATATCTTAAACAATTTTTTTTTGATTATTTCCAAATACCACACTCCATATTTTCCTCAAACATTTCGATATATACAACTCGGACCATAATTTCTCGAAAAACATTAACCAGAAAATATTACCTTCACAATCATCAATTTTTTCAGGTTTACACCCCATCAGTAACTATCCAGAAAAAACCACATCTCACCCCCGGAATCAAAACCACCGGTTGGAGGAACCCACCCCCAAGTAACGTCCTGATTCATCATAATTACAGCCATGTTAATTACCAAAATCCCAACGCAGGCAATGCCCTGACTCCTGAACAAATAGTTGAGAGCACTACGAAAAGAATATATCCGGTTTACAAACGAAATCCCGATCAAGGCTTGACTGATACCAGTGCTGATGGACACGAAGATGGGACGCCCCAAAAAGTGATAATCCGGGTGAAAAAACAGCTGCAAACTTATGAAAAGTGTCCATCTGGTATGACCGGGCAGTTAGTGTATTCTTTATCATGCAACCAGTTCCTCAACTGTTGGAAAGGAAGAAGTTTTGTGCAGAATTGTTCTCCAGGTATTTTTTTTTTTTTTTTGAATCCGTGTAAGAGGAAAATCCCTTTATAGACTACCCTGTTCGTGTCTGACTACTCACTAAAAAACCTCTCATACAATCCTGTTGTTCTTATTTAGTTTGTTGATTTAACCCAGGCACTCTCATGCCATCTTTGAACTGACGATTTTAGAGTTCAAACTTTAGTTGCCACTGTTATAGTGGATCACTATGTTGTCCCATATGTAAGTTGAATAGCGACTGAGATCTCTAAGAGGACCTTGATTCAATCATAAACCACCTTACCACGATAATTTGAACTTCTATGCTCCAGTTTGTTTGTTTGTTTGTGTTAGACCGATGTCGATTGAGTGGAAGCCCTTGCTGCAGCCTAGAAAGGCTTATTGCACCTCAGTCGGTCTCCTATTAGCTGTCAGGGTCTCATGGTGATTTCTTAGGGTACAGGGTAGTAGGCCAGATACTTCCCTGACCTTACTCCTGCTCTGTAGTAGGTCTTCTTTCGTTAGTGAGAGGCAGGGCTGCCCCATCATTAACTTACTATGCCACTGACCCAAAGTTTTCTTCCAGTGGTTAAGGTGAAGAGGAGAGAGTCCCACCAGAACCTCCATATCCACAGTTGGAGTACTTTTCATTGCTCCAGCACACAAAGCAAGGCTCCAGACTAATACCTTCTTAACAATTACCTTTGTTATTTCCCAGGTACACTCTTCAATCCAGATACCTTAAGCTGTGATTTTCCCGAGAAAGTACGTTGCATAACAGGTCCAAGACGTACAATATACGAAGATCCACATTCATCTTTATCCCACACATTGAATACCAGGCATACTCAACCAAACTGCCCGCAAGACTTCTCTGGAAGGATACCAAACTATTCTAACTGCTCCAAATTCATTGTATGCATGCAAGGCAGACCGCAAAACCAACAGTGTCCCCCTGGCACCTTATTTGATATAAACAGAAATGTCTGTGACTTTCCCAAAATAGCCAAGTGCTTCAATGGTGAAAATCAAGATTCTCAAAAACAAAACGTTGATTATTTCGTTATGGGCCCCTCAAATCAGATTGCTGGCCAGTATCAACCCTCAAGACCATTATACTACCAAACGAAATACGATAATACAGGCTCTAATACTAACTGTGGTAATGTTAATGGATGCCCCAGACCCTTTGCTACCCATCCACCAGATGGTGGCGATTCTGGTTTCCTTCAAGGTTCCAACAGACAATTTACTAGCAATTGCAATTCACCAAATTCGAATTGTAACCCATCTGGACCCTCTTACCACAACACAAATGGTAATAAGCCTTTATTTATTGAAACTGTTAATGAAGGATCATTTGGAGGGGCCCATCCGTCGCCAAATGGAAGAATTGATCTACCCCAAAACACGGGATGTGATCCTTCGGTCTCCAATTGTAGGAAACAAAATACTGCACCTTCTAGGGAATTTCCACGAGCAAATAGCGGAGGTCAATATTATGTCAAGACTTCAGACTCATCAAATACACCTATACCTTACGGATGCAACCTATCAACCTTGGAATGTATAGATCCGCCAAACACAGCCATCCGCCAACAACCGCCTAACCATAGGCCAAACTATGATACTGCAGGAAGCGTATCAGGACCTTCATTTCCAGACCCAAACAGAAACAGTGTAAGAATTATCCCCAATTGTAACCACCAAAACTGCGGAGAAAGACCTTTAAGGAATTTACAGCAGGGTTATCCTATTCAACCACTAACCAATTACCAGTCCAATCAAAGAGGATACAACCAAAACAATCTAGGAAGGCAGAATATACCCTTCAAACCAGATGAGTCATTAACTGTTCCTTCAAGTCGAAAGTTAAGTTCTGGTCATCCCAGAGTGCAATGTCCACCAGGGGCAACAGGAGTACATGCACATCCTTACAACTGCTCATTGTTCTTGAATTGCGCAAATGGTCAAACCTTCATTATGTCTTGCGGTCCAATGACCTTGTTCAATGAACAAATTATGGGATGCGATCACGAATATAACGTAGAGTGTAACCTTAAGGGTGTAATCGAGCCCGATGGCAATGATTTAAGGCCATACGCCACACCAAGACCTACTCAAAGTACCGCAACCACAATAGATGATCACGAGGAAATTACCACCAGTTATACTTATTTACACCCTGATTTGAACTCTGCTCAGAGAGGTCATTACATCACCAGACCTCCAAATTCTCAGAGCTTCCACAAGGTATCAGACTATGACGATATAGGTCCAAGCAGTTATGGATTTACAAGAAGACCGCCAGTCAGTCCTATCGAAAACGTGGACAAGAACTTAATCGGCGACAATAAAAGGGAGATACCAAACAAAAACAACCCTACCAAAACATGGCCTCCTCCGTTTCCTGCAACAGACACCAACGCAGATTACGTGTTTGAATATCTGCAGGCAAATCTTGAACCAGAGATTGGAGCCGAGAATAGCGGCAAAAATACAAGGAATGATGATTGCAAACACAATGGGTTCATCTGTAGTCCCTCCAAATGTATTTCTAGGGATAAAGTTTGCAATGGGTTTCAGGTGATTTCTAGTGTAAGGGATTATATGGTTTTCACAACGATGTTTTTAGGATTGTCCCGATGGCAGAGACGAAAGAGGATGCCTCGATTACTTGAGCAAATTTGATGTCAGGAGGGATACTAGATTGGCTGTGGCGGAACGTGAAAGATGGAATAATATAAGTACCACATCCTGTGCCTATTTGTGTCTGGAATCGAAGAAGTTTGACTGCAAGTCTTTTAATTACAGGTAAATTATAGTTTTCACTCTTCCTCTGAAATAAATAGATATTTGTTGCCTTCATGAAAGTTTTTCTCTTTCAGAAAAATAGATAACTGTTGTTTACTATCAGACAAAAACGTAGGAATGACAGGACGTCTCATGTCCTACCAACCAAATGACTACTACGAGCTGAAGAGTTCAAGATTGGACTGTAGCAACATGTTCAAATGCAACAATAAGAAATGCATCCAGAAATCGCAGATTTGCGATGGCCAGGACGACTGTGGGGAAAGAGAGGACGAGAAAAATTGTCCCGCTGAAAAAATTGGCTACAGCATCAGATTAAACGGAGGAAACAAACCTTGGGAAGGAAGGATTGAAGTATCTGGTCAGTATGCAAATCAGTTATTCATTCAGGATGAGAAGTAAAGGCTCTTAATCGTTGGGAACTGGTTCTTTGTTTGGTCATAACTTGGGAATGATCTTTGATACATATCTTTCATTAAGGACCCCCTTCTAAATGGACCATGACTCTAGATGAACACATAATTAGTACTCGTGGTACCTACCATCAATAACCCTAATAGATCTTCAGTATAACTTCATTAAAAAGCCACATACATGTGGATGTGGTTCCTACTTAATCTCCTTGAGGAAAAGTTATAATCTTAAATATTCGTTACAGCTTTTGGTCGAACCGGTTACATCTGCGATGACAGATTCGAAATAAAAGATGCCAATGTAGTCTGTAAAGAGTTAGGGTACCATCTAGGTGCAGCAGAGATAAAAGGAAATTCCATTTTCGCCAAAGACGTGCCTCCAGAGAAGGTTTTCTACATGATGGACGATGTGACATGCTTGGGAAACGAAACCTCGATTAAAGACTGCGATTTTAATGGCTGGGGATCTCACGATTGCACAAACGAAGAAGTATAACACATTTAAATATTTCTTCCGAGAGAAATGATCAATAATATATCACAGAGATCTTATATCTAACCATACAAATCACCTATTGGTCACTTCTCTCGACAAAATAACAGAATCACCAAACCAACAGATTTAAGAGCAGATATGTTTAAGGTTGTTGGAGTTGTGTGCAACGGATTGCAAGATAAATGTCCGGAAGAGTTCTGGAAATGCAAGGAAACGAATGAGTGCGTTCCAATGGCTTTCGTTTGCGATGGCCTTGAAGATTGTTCTGATGGCTCCGAAGAAACTGATGTAATATGTAAGGTAAGTCCAGTTGAAAACGTAGATATGTTCAGTTCTGTTGTATGATACGTTTTTCAGGCTCCCGTTGAAGTCCGACTGACTAATGGTACCAACAGAGCGGAGGGAAGAGTGGAAGTACTTTATCATGACGTCTGGGGTACAGTTTGTGACGACGATTTCAACGAAGATGCTGCCAAAGTGGTTTGTAAGAGTTTAGGGTACAATGGAACGGTGGCAGTGAAGAAGGAAGCTTATTTCGGCAAAGGTTCGTATTAAAGCATAGCCAGAGTCGAATTAATTCATCGCAGATACAACCACTCAGGTTTGGTTGATTATCCAAATAATGAAAAGAGCTGGAACACAATTGATACCTTTTTCTACTCTAGGCAAAGGTCCAATTTGGTTGGACCAAGTATCCTGCTTCGGAAACGAGTCGAGAATAGATAAATGTACTCATTGGAAATGGGGAGAACACAACTGTGACCACAGTGAAGACGTTGGTGTAATCTGTAGCACTTCTGATACATCTGGGATCGAGAGGCATTTGCAAAAACCTCTAGAAATAAATACTTCTAGCACTGCAACTTTTCCATCTTACCCAATATACCCAGCCTCATGCGGATTACGCAAAAATAGCATATTCACAGCAGATAGCAGCGTTCATTTTAGGGTTGTTCAAGGATCGAAGGCTAAAGCAGGGGACTACCCATGGCAAGTAAGTTACGATTGTCCTCGAAGCCAGCTTCTCTGAATGGAAGGTTAGTATGGCTACTAATTCCATGGTTTCAGGCTGCCATAAGGGTCAAAGGCAAGCTACGCATGGCCCACTGGTGTGGCGCAGTCATAATATCCTCCAAATTCGTATTGACAGCCGCCCATTGCCTCGTGGGGTACCCCAAAGGAGCTTACATTGTGGTTGCTGGCGATTATAATATAGAAGAAGACGAAGGAACTGAACAGTTTGCCTACATCGAGGATTTCTATGTGCACGAGGACTTTAGAAGAGGACAAAAGATGAACAACGACATCGCCTTGGTGAAACTGAAAGGTCAGGGCTTCAGATTGAGCCAAGATGTACAGGCCATTTGTCTTCCGGACGAGGACGCTGATTATGAAACAGATATGAACTGTACCATTTCTGGATTTGGCTCTATTGAAAGTGGAGTGTCAGGTTAGTACAAGCCAAAACGTATCTTCACATGCTTCTTTATAGGACTCTGTTGGTGGTATAATTTCTGTGCAGAGGAAGAGCAAACTTCCGAGCATAATGCCTCGCCATTTGGAGCTTGAAATTATACAGGATCGAGATACCAAATCAGCGTTGTTATAAGTACTTGGTGTTTCTCTCTCAATCCGTTTTTCCTGGTTGTTTTAGCATTTTCTAACGAGCTGAGAGCTGGTACTGTACCTCTACTAACAAAATCTGTCTGTAATATGCCCCATGTTTACGGAGATGCCTTGACAGATGGCATGTTTTGTGCTGGTTACCTGGATGGAGGTACTGATGCCTGTGATGGAGACAGTGGTGGTCCTTTGGCCTGCTTGGATCATGGTAATATATTCTTTAATAAGTATACAAGATAACGTACAGTTCCTAGTACTGATATTTCTTTAAAGGTCTCTTCACACTGTATGGTATCACTTCATGGGGCCACAGATGCGCTTATGCGAACAAACCAGGGGTCTACGTGAGAGTAGCACATTACAAGAAATGGATTGACGATACTATAAAGAAGAGTGTATAGGTGTTGTGGACGTGGTGTTAAAAATTTACTTGTCTAGGATAAATATAGTTGATACTATGGAACAATATCTTAATTATGTATTATGTTAAATTAATTTTGATAAAACTTGTTTAGATATAGAAAATATAGAAGAATAATGAACCTTCTGTCATGCTCTCGTTCGTTTGACTCTACTGATCAACTTTGCTGAGAGTCTGATAGATGGCACACACTGTTTAGTTAATCCAGGTACTGCTATGCCAAGGGTGAATATGGATTCCCTTGCTATAAATACAGTTTACTTTACCTTTGCGGATGAGGTGGTGGTATGACCAAAAATCACTTACTTCACTTTCGTTCGTGGAGATTGCACAAAAAAAACTTTGGAGCAGCATGTGTGGTGTCTGGGTTCCTGGCAACTCAGGCATAGAAGCAAATGAGGTTTGACCATTGTCTCCAGACACCGTTTAGCAGCAGCCTGTAGGCTCCCACCTCGCCTCGGCCCTCACCAGAAGGTGAAGGGAAGAGAGTCCCACCAGAACCTACATAGCCGCAGTTGCAGTACTTTTCATTGCTCCAGTAACACAACGCAAGGCCAATCTCTGAACATTCTCCAGTGCTTTGACGGCCCTGCTCTGCTTCATTTTTGTCCACCACATGGCACTAGCATATGTGAGAGAGGGCCTCACTATAGCAGTGTAAATCCACCTAGAGATTCGCGGGCTCAATCCCCATGTTTTGCCAATTGCTCTGCAATCAATCATGACGGTTTTATTTCCCCTGGCAAGAGGGAGAACTTTGGAGCAGCATGTCCGGTCTCTGGCTTCCTGGCTACTCGGGCATGGAAGCAAATGAGTTGGCGAAATAACTGGTGGTGTGGTTGTCTTCCACCAGACTCATAGGACCTAAACTAACCTGTGGAATCTCTCTCAAGGCAGCAAGGTGGGAACACATAAGACGTTTGGACCAAAAGGCATATATGGCAGCATATCTGGAATCAGACATGCTCGATCAATAATTATTTGTCCTTCAGATGAAGGAGCCAAATGATGGCTCAAACTGTACTGGTCAGACCTTAGTGTTTTAACTCCTAAGTAAGTTGGGGCTGATCGAGGAGTCTGAGTGCAGACTATGCCTGGATTGGATTTGAGTAACTAGTAGTTCACAAGCTGAAACTTAGGGAACTGGACTTTTTGTCAATCTCTAGACACATCTCCCTTATCAAAAGGTTCGAGTTTGTGGGTGATGTATAGATTTAAGTGTTTCACTATAGACCTACTGTTAGCTATGGCGGAGTAGGGTTGATCTGCCCAACACAACACATATCATCATCATAATCATTTCACATACCTTTGAGCTGATAATTTTCGATCCCCTTTATTTTGGAATAAGTATGAAATCGTGATACCTTGTCATCATTTTTCAACTTGCACGTCATTCTGACAACCAGTCAGTTCACAACTTATTCTATTTCTGCTAAATCCTCAAATCTATCAGCCTTCGGAAAGTCCGTTCGCGATTTTAACCGTCCAATATGTCCTCGAATAAATTCGCCAACAATCCTTTTTTCAACTTCATAAGATCTTACAGTAGTAGACATGCAAATTGGCCTGTGACGAAGATAGCGGTTGAAGGAGCTAAATTATGGCACGCAATGTGCCCTACCGACAGGAAGAAGTTTGTCCAGCAGGCAGAGATGACGATAAAGAAGCAAGTCAGAAGGGGTTCTATACTCAAGAAAGGCAGGGATAGACGAAGAAAATCCGCCTGTTATGGGAGTGGAAGACGGGGGAGGAGCTCCAGGTCCAGGAAGAGATCTAGGTCCGGGTCCAAGGGGAGGAGGAGCAGAAGTAGGAGGAAGAATTGAAGTGTTTGGTCATGTTATTCGAAAAATTTGTTGTGTATATTGTAAAGATGAAATAAAATAAGGAAAATGAGTGCACGTACGTGGTTGATATTATGTTGAGGGAGATTTTGAATGTGTATCTATGTAACATTTTGCAATGCATCATCTTGTTTTCGCTAGGCTCCTATTCGAGCATCTATCAGGCAGAAGTACTTGCAATAGAAAGATGCGTGGAAATGAACCTAGAAAGAAACTATCAGAGATGTGATATAGCAATCCACTCTGATAGTCAAGCTGCTATTAATGCTCTGAGCTCCTATGTTATCGACTCCAAGCTAATAAGGGAGTGCCGAAGAAAACTCAATGAAGTAGGCAGAAACAACAGGGTCTCCTTGGTCTGGGTTCCTGGTCACGTGGGAATCCCAGGAAATGAGGAGGCCAACACACTTGCCAAGAAAGGAGCACAAACCCCCTTTATTGACCCGGAACCCTACTGCCGGGTTGATAGATACACCTACAAAAGTGAATTTCGGATGAAAGAAGAAACTGAAAGAGGTATTTTCTGGAGATCTCTCCCCAAGAAATTCATCCGGAACTATGATACTGTCAGATCCAAGAAATACGTGGACCTCAGTAAGAACACGCTGCATCTCATCACTGGTTTCCTCATAGGACACTGCAGCCTTAGGAAGCATATTTAGCATATGATGAGATTAGGGCTAGCAGAAACTGACAAGTGCAGATTCTGTTGGGAGCAGGATGGAAGTCCTGATCACCTGATAACGGAATGCCTCGCCATCTCAAACCAACGCAAGGAATGCTTTGGACAAGAAATCTGCAGGAGCGATGACGTAGCCTCCTTGAAGCCATCCCAGATACTGAAGTTCATCAGAACTCTGGAACTGGAAGGCGAGCTGTAGATGGTGATGAAATCGACAACTCTGACGCAGTGCAACGTTAACCCCTACAAGAATATACAATATATAATAGGTATAGTCGGACAAACCGGTTTGGAGTTATACGCATCTGAAATTTTATTGTCATTTCTTCAATAACAGAAAAGATACAGATCTGAGCCAATTTAAACTTGGTAATTGGGACATGAACACTCTATCTTACAGGCAAAGACACTAGCTGTCTACATTTGTGCTTAAGAGTGTTTGAAAAGGAACCTCAAGGGGGCGCACATTTTCAGATATTATAACAGACAGCCTGAGAGACCTAGTATCGCCCATCCATGGTTCCATAGTGTCCTGGGAATGCAGGAATACCATAAAGCGACTGGTTAGAGGCAATAAAGTGCTCTTCTATGGGTGGCAGGGTACTGTGTTATTGAATGAAATGAGAAGGCTGATGAACTTGCAAAAATGGCCTCCAAGGTAACACCTACTGCACCAAAACCCTTCGGTGGGCTTAGAAATAACCACAACTGACAGAGGTCCACCAAGGGAAGCTAAATAACAGAACAGCTCTTAGGAAAAATACTCCACGGCTTGCACAGGCCAAAAATTTCGATATAGCGATGCAGCTATCACGAGCTAAGGTTTGGGTAATTGTGGGAGTGTTGACAGGGTACAGTCGGTACAAATACCACTTGTATCGCTTGGAAAGTCAGTAGACGAAATATGCAGGCTCTGTGGACCTTAAAAGGAAACAGGTGAAAACATAGTTTGAAAATGCCCAGAGCTGGCCAGCCTAAGAAGTTCACATATGGAGGAACCAGTTCTAAATCCTCAAGATGTGGTAGCCAAGGCTCCTAAGGCGTCTTCAAGTATCTTAACACCATTGAAAATGTTCTTAGGGGTAAGAGAACAAAAGCTCGTAGTATGAAGATCCGTTTATTCTTGTTCCTGGATTTGGTACAAATTCACTAATCATTATTATCATTTATTGATTATCCAAGTAGACCAATGATTCAAAAGACATAGCAGCAAAAAACATCGACAAGCACTATAATTTAATATCAGAATATACACATTTGTCAACTACCGCCTTCTCCTTCTGCAACTCCCCTTCAGATCACACGAAGAATTCTTCCTATGATGCCTCTTTCTCCTCTTAACCTTGGGGGCGCACTTCGCCATATCGATGTATTTCTTGCGATCGCAAGGGTTCATCTTAATCCAACATTTGGCACCCTCAATGGCGATCTTAGTGACGGGCCAGTCACAGTGTTTCACCCTAAACTCCCTGAGGTAATTGAAGAAGGCGTTCCTGGTCACCTTGCCTGGCTTGCAACATCTCGCCTTCTGCCCGCAGGTTTGTTTCGGCTGAGCACAGCTCGCTTTTTTCGCAGGTTTAGACTCGCCGCAACTCTTTTTTTCGCTGCAAGACCACCACCCGAACATCCTGGATCTATTAGTTCAATTTAGAAGTGTATAGAGCTTCGCATTCTTTTAAAACTTATATTTGAAATTTGACAATTCCGGGCTGACAGTAAACGAATGAATGACAAGTGAGATAGTACTCTATCTTCGATATTATTAAGAGGAAATGCTGGATGTTTTAGGAATCTATGTAACTCTGATTTTATACAGAATTCGTTTGGTTGTTGGGTAATACTCAAGTTAGAAATGCATGTAACTAACATATTAAGCAATTAATCACTCTCAGTGATGAATAACAATCATCTAGTGGAATCAAAAATTAACATAACACTATCGGCTGATAAGTTAGAAACTTTTTTGTTATCTCCTCCTTCAAGAGCGACACAATCAATCCATCGCTTCTCTTCTCATATTTCGATACCTTTCTTAAAGAACGTTATATCTTCTATGCTTCTAATGCTTCCTCCTAGTTGATGCTGAAGTTTTCCCTCAAAATGGTAGTGCTAGAGCTCCAGACACAAATTGGTTACTCACTCTTGTTGTGGTGCCGACTATGTTTTCAGTTTTTTTGAAATCTTTCCCTTGGATTTTTGTTTGCCTTGCCCTGAAGAAGCCACCTGGCAGAAACACGTGCGGCAAGTATATTATATTGTATACCTTAGGATCTATTGTGCCCACGTTAGAGCTATCGATGTCATCATCACCACCTACAGCTTGCCTTCCAGTTCTAGAGTTCTGACGGACTCCAGTATCTGGGATGTGTTCAAGGAGGCTACACATTCGCTCCTGCATTTCTTGTCCAAAGCATTCCTTACGTTGGTTAGAGATGGTGAGGCATTCCGTAATCAGGTGATCACAAGTTTCATCCTCCTCCCAACAGAATCTGCACTTGTCAGTTTCTGCTAGCCCTAATCTCATTATATGCTTCCTGAGGCCGCAGTGCCCTGCGAGGGAGCCAGTGAGGAGGTGCAGCGTGTTCTTAATGAGGTCCATATATTTCTTGGATCTGTGTCAAAGTTCCGGAGAACTTTTTGGGGTGATACATTCCTGGGAGAGATCTCCAGAGAATACCTCTTTCAGTTTCTTCTTTCACCTGAAATTCACTCTTGTAGTTCTATCTACCAACCGCACAGTAGGGCTCCGGGCCAATAAAGGGGGTTTGTGCTTATTTCTTGGCAATTGTGATTCTTCTTCTTCTTCTACCGTGGTGCCGTCTCAGGCTGAACTGAGGCCTTCAGGCCCATTGTTCTCCCGCTTGCTTGGCAATTGTGTTGGACTTATAATTTTCTTTAATTCCTGCGTGACCAGGAACCCAGACCAAGGAAATCCTATTGTTTCTTGCCTACATTAAGTTTTCTTTGGCTCTCCCATGTTAGCCTGGACTCGATAACATGGGATCTCAGAATATCCCGATAATCTTTATCTATTAAATCAACATGTTTGCATTATCCAATTATATTGTTGTGATATCCTAGGGTTAAGATTGCATCGCACATGTTGCTTATGCTTCCTTCGTGTCGATGTCACGTCCTCAAAAGGTCATGAAATTTTGACAGCTACCTTTGTTCAGTTCAGGAATATTCGATGTGTCAATTTTTTTGGGATGAGGTACAAAAAGTCACATCATTATGCATACATTTAATCAAAGCCTTCTCGATACAAAATTATAATAGAAATTCATTTGCGGTGGTTGGTTCTTTCTTCTGATACCTGTGAACAAAATGTTTGTAAATAAATCACTTGGAATAGTATGCTTGAAAGACATTCTATATTTGACCTTATTATAGAAATGAACAATCCGTTACTAAGTAAAGAAAGTATTTCAGGAAAAAAGCTTTACTTAAAATTTGGATCACCTCAAAAAATGTTTAAAACTACCCCATACACTCCCTATGACAGTAAGTTATAAAAAAGAATTCATGGAATAAGTCAGCTTCTAAAACATACAACATTTATCATAATGTTGCTAGTAGTCTCCACATAATCGAAAAACATTTGAATACAAATTTTCCAGACTTCGTTACCAAAATTTATTACCAAGCAAACCTTACTTACTTCTTAGCGTTTTATCTATCCGTCCAACGGGGATAAAACACCCAGTATTAAGTATGAAAAAGCTTAATGATCATCGAAGAATATGAACTGAACACAAATATTCGAAAAACTTTTGAGTAGTTTCAGTTTTATACCTATTGCCCTCCAGCACTACCTCCACCTCTTCCACCAGCTCCTGCGTTCATTCCCACGTTCAAACCACCTCCAAAGCCAGCGTCAGCTCCAACACCTCCTCCCCCACCACCTTGACCCTCCGTCCCAGGTGGTTTTGGAGGTGCCATGGGAACTTGAGCAGATACGATGCCCTACAAAGAAGAGGAATTCAAAATTGTGATTTATTACAGGGTGCCCCAAAATTAAGTCAAAACATTCTAATGGTACATTCTATGTCACAAAATAGGTCGAAAACTATGTATAGTTCATCAGGATTCACCCTGTAAAAACCTATATCAGGTAAAGACTCACCAAAGTTAACAAGACAACGAAGAATGCACTAATTTTACGATTCATGTTGGTCACTGCTCAAATTCTGATGTTTAAAGTTTTTATATACCTAGAAAAAATGGTTATTTAACCAATTATTTGAATTAATCTCAATGATTTCAGTCTTTAAATTCAATTATAGCAAGGAGACAATGATTAAGAGAGTGATTAGTTCAATCCCATATAGAAAAGTAGCAATGTTTACTTGTAATTGACCTGATTGAGTGGAGATGAAAATTGGTTAGATATATTATATTTTATTACTTGTTTTGTGGGAGAGAATTGATCAATTTGGATATAATTTTTAAAATTCAGACCCAAATGTGGTGTTGTTATAACAACTTAGGTTAGTGAAGTTAGGGAAGTATTGAATATGTATTGAGATATTTCATCCATATGTTTTCTGTTTCAGCAGTTTAAATGACACAAACATATTTTTTCAGACTTTTTGGGTAAAGTAAGTAATGATCTAGATAAATGAATTTGAAATATAACAATCTGGATCAAACAACGGATACTTTGATGGGGTTTGAATTAAATAAACTGCTCAAAATGACCCTCTTTAACCTTTATATGGCACATTTTCGATAACTTAAGGAATTGTGTTTAAAAATATTTCAGATTGTATCTATAGGTAATTACAGGGAAATGGCTAGAAAAACCAAACTACTGGACCGATTTTAATAAACGGTACCTTTTTCTGGATTGCCATGAGACATAGAATTTAGATTTAATATTGATGATACGATACGACAACTAATTTAGAGATAACAACAATTTTTTTTAGGATTTTCGTCTACATACGACGCTTATGTTCAAAATGTCGTTATTCCTTAAGTATCCACCGCACATAATGATTATTCTCGCTTACAACAGATCAATGCATATTCAATAAATCCTGGAAATCTCTGATCAATCGATTTAGCGGTTTAGACATATCGATGTTTTTCAGAGTACTATATCTTTATGACCGTTTTACGGATTCCAACTTTCGAGCTTAATAACTCCCAGAAAAATTATAGTAGGGTAATAAAAGTTACCTTTTCTTAAATGGGGATCCTTTATCTAAAAATATCCGAGAGTGGTTTGATCTAGGACGAAAAAAAAATTTTTATGATTTTTTTATTTTCTTTTCGCAAAAAAAAAATTTCTTCGATTAATATAAAAATAACACCGTTCATAGAATCGAGCCCGTAGAATAAGAAAATGTAATCAGATATTTAAAAAAAAAATTATTTTCCAAATGGCGCATCTCGGAAGTGAAATTTTACAAAATATAACCTCACTTTCAAGACGCACTAATCCTTAATTAGTGAAGCTAACAAAATCAAATTCACATATGATGTAGATACATCCTTCATCTAATCATATCCGAAATATCAGATGCGCAGATATCGCGGTTTGGGTAAACCACGGATCGGCCCGCAGGTCCATTTTCGCGGATTTTCCGCGGGCCTTATCTCGCAATATGTGGAAAATAGAGGAAAATTGTTAGCATCATTGGATTCTACGACCCCGAATTTATAAAGAACAGTCATGATTGAATTAAAGTTGGGTGATCGAAATTTTGACAATTTTTGCTTGTATGGAAATTTTTTTGACCTAAAAATTTATTTTCTTCGAATTTTATGAAAATTATACTATTCATAGAATCAAACCCATAGAATCAGAAAATGTAAACAGATATTTTCTAAAAAAAAATTTGTCCAAATGACACAAATCAGAATAAAAAATTTTTCGTCTAAATACGACCTTATGTTCAGGAAGTCGTAATTCGGAAAAAAATCATTCATACAGACTGATTATTTTTAATCAGGACAGATAAACTCATTAAGAACACATCCTGAAAATCTCAAATTGATGAATGCAATAGTTTAGACATGACGATTTTTCATCTAAATTGACTTTTCTTATGACCGATTTACGAATTTCAACTTCGGAGCTCATAATTCCCAGAAAAATTATAGTAGGTCAATAACAGTTACATATTCTTGAAGGTGGATCTTTTACCTACAAATTACCGAAAGATATTTGATCTTGGACGAAAAAAATTTTCGATGATTTTTTCACGCAATATTTTCTAAGTACGTGGGACGGAGAGGGAAAACGTCTATAAAAACCGAACTACTGGAGCGATTTTAATGAACGAAACCTTCTTCTGGATTGGCATGAGATGTAGAATTCATATTCAATATTGATGGCACTAGACAACAACTAATTTAGAGATGATAACATATTTTTTAGAGATTTTCGTCTACATACGACGCTTATGTTCAAAATGTCGTTATTCCTAAAGTATCCATAGCACAGAATAATTATTCTTTCTCACAACAGATCAATACATATTGAATAAATTCTTTAAATCTCTGATCAATCGATAAACCGCTTTAATAATAACGTTGACAGAGCTTGGCTCTTTATCAGTTCTGACAACTTTAGTTTCTGGTGAAAATCCCTTTATTTTTGTAAGAAGCCTTACCTTCAGCGTTTCCTTTTTGGCGCTCTAGTTCCTCGGAACTGAGTGCTTATCAATTTGCCCAAATGTCTGTAATTTTCGAATTTTTCGATGAAAATGGTCTTAAACGATTTGGTTCGACTCACTGATCAAGAATCCGTGGTCGAAATTCATTCTGTCCGGCTGGCCGGTCCGGCCGGCCGGCCGTCCGGCCGTAGGCACGATATCTCTCGAACGGAATGAGCTAGAGAGTTGAAATTTTCAGAGTAGGTTTGGGGGATGAATATCTCGGCTAAGTTCGTTACTGGGCAAAATCGGACAGAAGGTTTCGGAGTAATAAAAAAAAAATTTTTTTTTTACAAAACAAATTCCAAATTAAATTTTTTTTAATAAGCAGTTTTATCATAAGAATCCATTCATATCATTTTTAACTCTAACAAGCTAATACTTTCGGAGATATGATTTTTCAAAATTTCAATGTAAATCGTATTTGACAGATTGATATAATTATTCTATGTATATTCTATGTATGAATTGCCATAAAGTCAACTTGACAGAAGGGAATATTGTAACTTCAAGAATATTGGGGTTGAAATACTCGTATTTTAGCGATGCAACGGGGACCTCACCCGAAAATGTTTGAAAATATTACGTAAATATTGAAAGCATAATTCCAAAGTTCGAGAGAAGAGAAAATTTTGTGAACGTAGATCAGGAAATTTTTGATCGATTACAAGGTAATTTATTATTTTATACATGTTTTATGGAATACCTACTATTTGTAGGTACTTTAAACCTGTTTTGGGCAATTGTCATATGAAACTTGATTTTTTGGCGCTCTAGTTCCTCGGAACAGATTGCTTATCAATTTGCCCAAGTGTCTGTAATTTTTGGATTTTTGGCTGAAAATGGTCTCAAATGATTTGGTTCGACTCACTGATCAAGAATCCGAGTGCGAAATCGATTCTGTCCGGCCGGCCGACCGGCCGTAGGCACGATAACTCTCGAACGAAAGGAGTTAGCGGATTGAAAATTGCAAGGTGGTTTTGGAGCGTAAATATCTCGGACGAGTTCGTTAATGGGCGAAAACCATCAAAGGGTTTCGGAGTAATGGCCGATTTTAGTAAAAATATTTTTTATGAATATTTCCGAAACCGATCACTCGATCTATCTGAAATTTAGCACCAAATTGTAGAATCATGACCTTTTTACGCATGTGAAGTTTTGTATTGACCGGATTACCGCAAAGTGTCAAAAAAAAAATTTGAAAATGTGGTGCAGTTATCATTCTCATGATTGCTCATTTAATCTTCATAAATGAACTATTATTTGAATTGAATTTCCGTTTTGATGCAGTTCTATCATATGAATACATTGATATAATTCCCAACTCTGAGAAACCAATACCAGATATAATATGTCTGTTTGAACTAGAGCACCAGAAAGCTCCTGTCCACAGGGCTTGAACCCATTTTTTTATCACCTACTTTATATTTGTGCCTTCCTTCTATTCTAGTATAGTTGGATAAAAAAGTATTTCTCTATTTCAGTACCGTAATGAGTTCATTGCAGTACTAAAAACAGTGCTGTAATGAACTCATTCCCGCATTGTTTCTAGATATATTCTTCGTTTTGTGGTAGTCAGCACTGACATTCGATCCATGCCCTACGTACGATTCAAATTCAAATTCCGTAATCTGTCAACTTTCGTAACAGTCACACCAACTGCCAAGATACAATACAAAAGTCACTAGGATGTATAATCCGAATTTTTCATTAAATTTCAACAGTATTCTACAAAACTTGCCTGAAATAGAGAAAATATCGTCTGATATCAAATCTCAACCTTCTAGGACTTGGGTAAGTACCTTTGATTTATTCACAGATCTACAACCCCATTCATGGGGGTTGGAGGGTGGAAATGATAGATTTCTCAATTTTATTTTTTTTTATGCTCATCCTAGCCTAAATACCAAATTTCCGCTTCTATAGAACTTCGGGAAGTACTCTTGTTCTATACATAGATTTGCATACCATTTTATGAGCGTTGGAGGGTGAAATTTACATATTTCAAAATTTTTCGGTTGTTTGTTTGCTAACACTTGCCTTCATGCTAAATCTTAGCTTTCTAAATCAACAAGTCCAGAGCGTTCCTGCCAATCGGGTCCTTCATAAATGGCTTTGTATGATAAATATACTTATGCATATATTTCACAAGTCAAATAGACCCCAGGGGGTTCATTGATTTGCCGAGAAAGCAAGAGCAGACGCGTTTGTGGCTTCTTGGCCTTCATCAGTACTCTGTAGCTTCTCAACAAATTCACTAAACTGACCCGGGTTAAGCCTCCCAGAGCCGGCTTGGTCGATCGTACCTAATCGCCCACACCACCTATGAGACACAACACAGAAATCAGCCTTTCCCCACCAGTGAATATTTGAAGCGTGAAATCATATGCCACCATTCACTCGATATTAATCGAGAACGAGTCCCGCAGAGCTCAGACAGTATCTTCCCAATGGCCATGAACGCTGTTTAGCGTTTTCAAAAATAATCATGAAAAATGGCGATACCGTTGTTAATAAATCAACAAGTCCACAGCGTTCCTGCCAATCAGGTCCTTCATAAGTGGCTTCGTATAACGCTCTGGACTTGTTGATTTATTATCATCGGTATCTCCATTTTTCATTATTATCTTAGCTTTCTACCCTAGTTATATTCACAGATCTGCACCCCCCTTTGTGTGGGTTAGACGATTTACTAATTTTTCTGTTATTCTTCGCCCATTTTATTCTGTATTCTAAATTTCAGCTTCCTAGGACTGTGTACCCTAGTTTTATTAGTTCATTATACATACTTGCACCCCGCATTATGCGATCAATTTTGCTCATATATTGCTTAACATTTTTACATTGAAACAGTTTGAAAACATTTTTAATATCATGACAATTCTACCTATATTTTTGAAATATTGACCAAGGCTATTTCAATTAATTTTGATTTTGATGGAAGTGAAGTACGAAATCAAAAATATCCTTATATATTTCCACATATTCGTGAATTACATGCACTAAATAAAATACAACTTGGAATGTATCGCTACTCATTTCTTCTAAGCAACCTTATCTATAACGTCTTCTCCTCCTACGTCTTCTATAACTATAACATTCAACGTTACTTTGTCTCAAATTTCCCATTTTCCCTTCAATGGTAGATTCCACTGGATTTGAAGAATCAACTGTCTGAACCATTTGCGAAGAATCATGCTCACTTTTGGTTGGAAAGGTGAGAATCTCTTTCTGAAAATAGGTTGAGTGAATGTGATTTCAAAATAAGGGTGGAATCGGTAGTTGAAATGTGTGATCAGGGATGAAATATCTAAATAATCGAGAACTAGGGCCTTGACAAACGGACAGCGAATCTGGGGAATGGAAAAGCGAACAGAACAGTTTATTGGCTGAACACCCCGGCATTTTGTCCTAAACTATTGGCAAGAAATTCATGGAACTAATGGAGACAGTAATCATTCCAAATGTTCATTTTTAAGGAATTATAAACGGTTGAAATATTGCGGTTAACTTGGAGTTGAATAATCATTAGATGATATTTTTAGAGTTGTTACTACCCTTTGCGATAGAACTAACCTGATTTGTTCTTATCTTGAACTCCGAAATATTGAAATTAATTTCTTGAAGATAATAAATATCTGAGACAATATATTTATTTATTTATTTATTTATTTATTTATTTATTTATTTATTTATTTATTTATTTATTTCAAAGAATCACAAACGGGTTGAATACCCAGCAAAGGATTCACAAATAAAAAATATACAATTTCCCAATCATAAAACTACATACAAGTGAAGAAAAAAGAATTTTACAATTTAAACCTCAAATACCAAAAAATCTTTAATCAATCTTTTAAACTGTTCGAGGGTCACATGAAAGATATCAACACAATAAAACTCCGTGTTGTAAGTCGACATCATTCTACAGATGGGCGAGTTTTTCGTAGCGTTGATCCTGCGAAACGGTACCGCAAACAAATCTCGAGATCTTAATATTCTATCTGGCACCCTAAAACCGATAGACTCCAGAAGGCCAGGCGCAGTTACGAGACCATTCACGATTTTATATAAAAGGCTCATGTCATTCAGCTTCCTACGATTCTTCAAAGTAATTAATTTAAACCTCTGTTCGGCCAAGGTGTATTCATGGTTTAATATTGGAAAATCATTTTTATGACTCAAAAAACCTCAAAAACTTATGCTGCACACTTTCCAATCTATTAATGTAGCACTTGTAAAATGGATTCCAAATAGATGTTACAAAATTTAATTTACTCAGGACGAAAGCATAATACAGAATCAACAATGTGTTATCTCTTTTGAAAAATTTACAATTACGCAGAGTGAATCCTAGCGCCCTGTTGGCTGTAGTAATAACATTATCAATATGATCCTCAAAAGTTAGCTTCGAATCTAAAATTACACCCAGGTCCCGTATGCTGTAAACTTTCCGTATCTGCTTATGATTAATTTCATAATTGAAATCAACAATATTTTTATTTCTGGTGAATATAATTCTGAAGCACTTATCGAAATTTAAAAAAAGAAAATTCTCTCGGCAGTATCGCCAGAGTCGTTGCAAGTCCTCTTGAAACCTTACACAATCCTCCAAAGATTGGATCATCATAAATATTTTGAAATCATCAGCGTACACAAGATATTTCACATAACGAAAACAAACAGAGATATTATTTATATAAATAATGAAAAGCAGGGGCCCCAGATGGGATCCCTGAGGGACACCTGATTCATTAGCAAATGATCTAGACCTTCGACCATTAACACAGACAAACTGAGATCTATTCAAAATGTAGGATTTCAGCCATCTCAACAAGCTACCCGATATACCAATTTCAGCGAGTCGCCGGAACAAAACTTGGTGGTTTATTTTGTCGAACGCTTTTTTATAGTCGGTGTAAACCGCATCAACTTGGCAACAATTCTCGAAGCCCTCATTTATATATTCAATGAAGCTAAGAAGATTAGCTTCCAAACTTCGCCCTTTCATAAACCCGTGTTGATTTTCATCTATTAGATTTTTTACATGATCCGATAAAAACTCATGAACCAACGCCTCGAACAGTTTGGGTATTGTGGAAAGAATGGTTATTGGGCGATAATTTTCAACGAGGTCTTTACGTCCATTCTTATGAATAGGAACAACTTTTGACACTTTCCAGATATCAGGAAAAACGCCCTCCCCGAGTGACCGATTGAAGATGATCACAAGTGGCTTAGCGATGTAGTGACTGCAGTTTTTTAAAAAAATTGGTGGAATTTCATCTGGGCCGGAGCCCTTATTTGGATTTAAAGATCTTAAAGCCTTCTCAATACGTCCTTCAGGGAGATATATTTCCCCTAAATAACTGCTACCGTAGACGTTCTCGATAGTGTTCAAATCGTCAGTGGTGTGACATGGAGGTTCGAAAGCTCCACTGAAGAAATCAGCAAAAAATTCTGATATTTCTTCAGACGATGACGCATCTAAATTATTGAGTCTCATTACTGAGGGAAACTTGCTATGATTTTTCTTATGCGATACAAATTTGAAAAAACTGTTTGAATTATGTACAAGACCATTCTCGACGTTTTCTAAATAGCGATGAAAATCTCTAGAAATAATTTTTTTAGATAAAGCCCTCAAATTTCTAAAATGATTATAATCTGAAATAAGTCCATAAATTTTATATTTCCTGTGAAATTTAAGCTTCATTTTTATAATTTTAATTAATTGTTTGGAGTAAAAAATAGGATACCTTCTATTTATTTTAGTTTTGGGCACATGTTTAATTATTAATCCATTAAGAATACCATAGAGAACATCCACCGCAGCATTCACATCTAAATTATACAATACACAATTCCAGTCAACCTCAGACAATTCATGGTTCAATTCATCATATTTTGCTTTCTTGAAATTGAAATGGTATGAAGCATCATTTTTCAAATAATCGAAATTATTTATATCCAATAGAAATTCCAATGACGGATGATGGCTATCCTCATCGACGAGAGGAGCATCACACCTCATTAGGTTATTTACTCTTCTCTTATTACAAAGAATAAGGTCTAGAATTCTATTATTAGCATTTTGAACATGATTGAATTGCTTCATTCCAAGAAAATTCAATGAATCGATTATACCTGCCCATTTATTTTCCACGTTAGATGCCATCATGATACTATCGCAGTTACCACCAGTCCAACAAATCGATGAAAAATTAAAGTCACCACACACCAATATCAGATCCTCGTCACTTAACTTATCTCTCACTGATTCAATCCTATTAAGAAAGGAGATTGGTGCCACGTCATGCCCTGGAGGAAGGTAAACGCAACAAATATAAATTTTCCTGTGGTTAACAGTAACAGAAATCCAGATATCCTCAACATCGCCCTCAAAGTCCAACAACCGTGCCGCATTCAGACCTGTACGACAAGCTATTAAAACACCACCGCCACCTGATTTAACGGAATTATTCGCATTACGATCCTGTCGAAAAATAACGTATCCCTCATCTATAATCTCACTATCATAAATTTCACTATTTAACCATGTCTCCGTAACTAAGATTATGTCAAAAGATCCGGAAAGTAAGCTCATTTTGAAAATGGGCAATTTCGTGCGTAAACCACGCACGTTTTGATAAAGTACATGAAGAGACATCAACTAGTTGGTAAAAAATCTATCAATGAATCAACACTACTTAATGATAATCAACATATCATTATCTCAAACCAGCCAGGTCGGACTCACTCCTTACGTGAAGGATTTTAGATGTTTCGCTAAACCTCATAAGTATGTTTCCGTTTTGTGTCCAAACAAATTTATATCCCTTATCTCGTGCTGTCGTTCGAGCTTCCCTTAACAAATTTTTATTTTTGACAGTTAAGTGTTCGTTAATATAAAATTTGTCGGACAATCCATCCATATATAAATATATCCATCATGAATTTAGAAAAAAAAGTTTCTAATCATATAACAATTGATCAAGTACAACAACATAATAACCAGCAAGAACAACCCAATCTTTTAAATGTGATCCGAAAAATTCTGGAGATTTAGTTCAAAGTTCAACATAGGAACTATTTTCAAGACCCGAAATTATCTTAGGTCATTATTAACTAAGACAAAATCAGTTAAAGAAAATTGGTTCAAGCCCTATGGACAGGAGCTTTGGCGCTCTTGTTCAAACTTTGACAAATCATATCTTCGAAAGTATTAGTAAGAGTTGGGAATTAAATCAATGGATTCTTATGATAGAATTTCATAATAGCAGAAATTAAATTCAAATATCATAAGAGAATTTAAATTCAACAAGAGTGCCAAAAATTATTAATTCAAAACCAATAGACCAATTCTACCCAGCAACGAACTCATCCGAGATATTCGTTCCTCAAATCTATGATGAACGATATATTTTTTCCTCAAATCCACTCTGAAAATTATATTATATCAATTGAAACTTAAGCCAATATTGCCAATATCAGTCTTGTTTTTACTGGAGATATTCTGAACTGAATATTATTAATTTACCATTAGCATTCCCATCATCATATGGCATTGGCATTAAACATAAAAATTTTTCATATAATGTATCAGGAAAATAAGATGACATGTATCAACACAGATCCTATTATATCGCATTCTGTGAAAACACAGAAGTACGATTTATTATTGAAATTTTGAAAAACCATATCTCCGAAATTATTAGCTTGCTAGAGTTGAAAATAATCTCAATGAATTCCTATGGTGAAATTGCATCTTGAGAAAAATTTATTTTGAAAGTTGTAATGTAAAAAAATTGATTTTTTCGTCACTCCGAAACCATCTGACTGATTTTGCCCAATAACGGACTTAAGTGACATATTTATCTCCCAAACCTGCGGCCGGCCGGACAGAATCGGTTTCGACCACGTATTCTTAATCAGTGAGTCGAACCAAATGGTTAAAGACCATTTTCAACCAAAAAGTCGAAAATTACAGACATTTGGGCAAATTGATAAGCACTCTGTTCCGAGGAACAAGAGCGCCAAAAAAAAAATTAAAATGTGTATACAATATTCCTTTATTTGTGGCAAATAGTATACACGGAGACTACTAGAGGTAAGAAACTCAAAACATTAGTTAAATAAAGTACTTACATAAAATAAAAAAAAAATGAGAGAAGCAATCACAAAAAATCTTCGGAAACTCGACATTATCGTGGAACCGCTTGCTGGAAGATATTTTTCGGAATTGAATTTATAACGTAATTTAAACACAATAAACAAGTAATCATCTCTCTTCCTGATTTGCGTGTTTTTTTAAAGAATTTCCACAATTTCCATGGCTTGTGCTCAAAGTAAATACGCTCATATACCTATAGTTAAATGCAATTAGGATCCCATTAGAGGTCGAACATATATGAAAACGCATTTAAAAAATTATTATGAATGAGAAGCGTAATTTTATTAGATACTACATTATCGTCTATTGAGATATAGCATATTTTCTTGGAAGAATTAATGGAATATTAAAATTGATTTTTCCGAAATAATCGACAGTTATTTTAATTGGTCTGATTATCAATTATCCCACCAAACTACTTAGATTTAGATTCTCAATTATAGTTCTTCCCTAAACTATTGCAGATAATACAAGTAGTTTTCAGAGGTGACGCTTTTTTGACAGAAGTTAAAACTGAAATAAATATAATTTCAACAAAAAACACCTCCATTAAATCTGGAAGATAGGGCTGCAATATTTCAAGAATGGGCGATGATCAAATTATGCATAATCTCATAGTGTATTCAAACAATTGATGGATATTGAATGAATGTTGAGTTGAAGTTGATTGTTTTGAATAGTGGGAAATTATTTGATGCTGCATCATAAGAATTGAGCGAGTAAAAAAGTTTTATCAAACAATTTCATTGAATTTCAAGTGTCAGGTGATTAAGTTTTTTGTTGTTACAATAGTTACAATAGATATCAGTAAATGTTTTCTATGTAGATTTGTGCAGTAGAGCACATTGTGAAATCATAAAACACTTGTAACTTTTTTCCTGAACCGAATCTGGAAAAATTTTAAATGAAAAATGTTGGAAAGACATGAGTACAGGGGCTTTGGCGCTCTTGTTCAAATTTTTACAGATCATATCTCCGAAAGTATTGGTTTCTCAGAGTTTGTAATGATATCAATGGATTCTTATGATAGAACTGCATCATGAGAGAAATTAAATTGAAAAAAGTGTAATTTGAAAAAAACAAGGGTGCGAAACATTATTAATCCGTAACCACCAGACCAATTCTACCCAATAATGCTAAATTACTCTGAAAATTATATTATATCAATTGAAACTTAGCCAATATTCCAGTTTTGTTTTACTGGATATATTGTGAACCTAATTTGTTTAACTTACCAAAGTATATATTTACATCATTATATGGATTATCCAAGGGTATTATATTATCACCCAAAATTATGATATCCTATAATCCTCATAATTCTATGATAGCAGAGGTAATTTCATTGGTCATTTTGCATTCAATAAAACTTTATTTTCTAGAACAGGAGGTATTTTATGGCATGAGGAATACAACTAGAAATAAATATGACATTTCTTTTATCTGTACAAAAGATGACATGTATGAACACAGATCACGAAATTCATAGTTACAAATACGGACGTCAATTTTCGATTACTGCATTCTGTGAATTAATATTTATTGTTGAAATATTGAAAAATCATATCTCCGAAAGTATTAGCTTGCAAGAGTTGGAAAATATATCAATGGATTCTCATGATGAAATTGCATGTTAAAAAAAATTGAATCCAGCAGACAATTTTGACCAATAACTCAACTAACTTAACCGAGATATTTATTATTTATCTCCCAAAACTACTCTAAAAATTTCAACTGTCTAACTCATTCCGTTCGAGAGGTAAGGCTGGCCGGTAACTTTAACTTGACCCTAAACTTAAAAATCGAAACATAGAATTCTAGTGCTATGGTTCATACTGAGACTTAATAATACGTTTACTTATCAATAATAATAATAATTAATAAGTTAACGGATTCTCTAGTCTGAGTATAAACCATAACACTAGAAATCTATGTCTATATACAGGGTGAGTCTTTGACCACTGCATTAATTTTAATCAAAGATTCCTCTCATCAAATGAAACACTTTTTTCATTTACCATTTTTCCAGATTCGGCTCAGGTAAAAAGTTACAAGCGTTTAAAGATTTCGCAATGTGCTAATACACTCCCGCATATAAATTATCTATGACATCTATGACATCTATGACATCTATGACATCTATGGTATCGTGGTTTACAACTTGATTCGGGATTCCAACGCTCAGGGACGGATCCATAAAAGTAGTGAAATTTCTGGAGTTTTCCATTTTAAAACATTCAATGAAGAATATCTCGAAAACGGTGCGTTTAAGGAGAAATGATGAAGAATAATATAATGTTCTAAAATGATGGAATATTCCTGAAATGACTCAAGAAAAACTTTATATGCGCTCTTTATGTTAATTTCGTTTAGTTTTATGAATCCACGAGTCCATAACTAGAAAACCAGTTGAAGTAGAAAATAACTAATATTTGGAAAATATGTATCATAGTTATAGGAAACTTTACGGAGGATGTCAAAGCTACCAAATAAAAACTGATTTTTTTTCAAAATTTCAACAGCCTGTATCTTTTTACCTGAGCTGAATTTGGAAAAATGTTAAATGAAAAAAGTGTTTCATTTGATGAGAGGAATCTTTGGTTAAAATTAATGCAGTGGTCAAAGACTCACCCTGTATATAGGAATAAGTTTAAGTTACCGGTCAGCATAAACCAGCCTTTATCGTGTTAACGGACGGATGGCCGGACAGAATCCATTCTGACCATTTTGAGGCAAAAATTCGAAAATTACAGACATTTGGGCAAATTTTTAAGCACTTTGTTCCGAGGAAGAAGAGCGACAAAAAGTTTTTAGCTAAATTTAAGGAATCTCTGGTTAAAATGAATGAATAACTTAAAAACTCATCCTGTATATTTGGAATCGTCTGTATATTACCTATCATTCGTTATCCATGTTGTTAGAATAACGAATAAAATAACGATATCATTATAACACAAATATTCTCACCACTTAAGAACAATAGAACTCAGTCCAAACTGATCCAATCGCATATTTAATTGAAACCTTCTTGTTCCTATTTTTTCTCCCTTCAAACACAAAAATCTCATATATTCCCAAACTGTCAAATGAATGAAAATGATCAAAAATCGACATCACCGAAAATATTCCCAGCAAACTCTCGGAAAAATAGTGATCTCATTTTAGGTAATCGTTATTGTAATTATAGTACAATTTTATATACAGGAAACATTAATTCATGATTAATTATCACATGTTTACATTGTAACAGGTGAGAATAGAAATGGTCAGTGTGAAGGTCAATGGCTATAATGAAAAATTGGGGCAGGAAGCAATAAGTTAACCATTAATATATTCTGCGAATAAAAAAAAATCTGCAATTGTCATCGATTATTAAAATATGGCTGGCGACGGGAGTCAGTCTGACTTTAACCCCAGCTTCTAGAAGAAGAAGTACAAAAAATGGGTACCATCCCTTTAGTAATTGTTTCAGCATTTTTTCTGGTGAGTTTAGACATTGTAATTGGTTACTGGCATGCGACTTAGAATATCGAATAATATCGAGTGATCCAAAGTCATCTGGACTATTTCAAACTGTTCAACGAAGACCTGTTTTTTGGGCGCATGTTCTAGGGGAACATCGTCCTATCATTTCGTCCAAATGTCTGTAATTTTCGAATTTCGAGCTGAAAATTGGCTAATAGACTAATTCGGACTCCCTGATCACGAATCCGGTGTCAGATTTTTGGGTGCCGTATGGCCGGCCGGCCGGCCGGCCGTACTTCCGGCCGTAGGCACGATAACAGGAGCACCGAAGGTCCTATCGACTTCAAACTTTCAGGGTAGGTTTCTGATCAAAATGCGACGGTTAAGTTCGTTAACGGGCAAAATCGGCCGGACGGTTTAGGAGTTATAGACATTTAAAATTTTGAGGTTATTTCCCTGATATTTCAGGAACTAAAGAAGATGTTGAATCGAAACTTGGTAGTCAGTTCGAGGATATAAACGCGCAACTTTTGGCAAAATTCTGTTATGATCGAAATGTTGGTAATTTAAAAAAAAATATTTCTTTTAATTTTTTCGAAAAAAAAATTTTTTTTTCGTGAACTATTCATCAGATTGCAACAAAAACTTGTACTAACGTCAATTGTAGTATTTTGCAACATTGTGCAAAATTTTGGCTCTATACGATTTCAATTTCTGGAGATATAAGACAAAATGTGTCAAATTTCCTGGGTCTCTCTCAGTATTTTCATCGATTATTCTATGAACTCTTTGAATTCCACCGAAAACAAATTCAAAGACATAAACATAAAGAATCAAGTCATAGTTTAGACGTCGAAAGAAGGACGATGTTGATCGACTTGAAAAGGTACCTATTTCAAGAAATGCAATAATGAAATGCTTAATTTATGGATATAATATTATCTAAGTATTGTTGGGATCGGGCAGTTGGAAAATTTTTTAATAAAAAAATTTGTACCGACGTTAAATCAAGCATTCTACACGAGTGTGCAAAATTTCAGTTCGATACGATCTCAATTCCAGAAGATATTGCTTAAAATTCACATTCCAGCGTGTTTTGACGTTCTATGGTCACAGAAAATCGTCACAAAAATCTATTTACCTCATTTGACGGCTGTTTGTCAAATCAATTAATTCCAATAATTGATGTCAGATTTCCTACATACCAAGTTCAAACACATTTTATTATATGGAAAACACTTATTATGATCACGTTCTACAGGAATTGATACTAAATAGAAGCTAGATGAAGATTATTGTAATGGAAAATTTGTGTTCCAGAATAATATTAAGGTATTCAACATGATACTGCTTTTTTTCTTTACTGGTCAGTACGGGCCACAAGGAAGATGAACATGCGCCCAATAGCTCCTGTCCACAGGGCTTGTTTAAACTTACGTATTCCTTACGTAGTCTCTTTGACACGCTATACAGCCATATGCAAGGCAAAGAATGTCCTCGAAAATATTGACGCAAGCATTTTTGGTAGCCTAATATTTTCTGTTTTCATTGCCAAATGCTTTCCCGGATGGAAAGGAATCAGATGGTATTATTGTCTATTGTTGTAGAGGGTAACGTTGCACTGCGACCTTGAGGACTATTGTGCCCCCCAATCATAGCTGTTGACATCATCACCATCTACCGCTCAACTTTCAGTTACAGAGTTCTGATGAACTCCAGTATCTGGGATGGCTTCAAGGAGGCTACGTCTTCGCTCCTGCAAATTTCTTGCCCAAAGCACTCCTTACGTTGGTTTGAGATGGCGAGGCATTCCGTAATCAGGTGATCAGAAGTTTCATCCTCCTCACCACGGAATCTGCACTCGTCATCATATTCTCCCTAAGACAGCAGTGCCTTGTGAGGAAACCAGTGAGTAGGTGCAGCGTGTTTTTACTGCAAAGTTCCGGAGAAACTTTTTGGAGTGGTACATTCCCCGGAGAGATCTCCAAAATCTCCGAAATTCACTTTTGTAGGTATATCTACCTACCCCACAGTAGGATTCCGCGCCATCAAAAGGGGTTTGTGCGCCTTTCTTGGCAAGTGTGTTGGCCTCCTCATTTCCCTTGATTCCCGTCACATCAAATACCGTCAATTACTGATGTTCCTAACAGTATCGATACTATAAACTTGTACGTTGTACGTTTAACAGTCTTTTCTATCATGTCTAATAAGGTTTTACAACACTCGAATGTGTAACCAGTGTTTCCGTCTAAGCAGAAATTAACTTCCTTACAGTGCATCCGTCTTATTACCCCTCTCCATGAGTTAGGGCTGTACTACCACGGTAGTGGTCAAAGCTGATTGGTAGATCGTCTACCTTGCGATACTCCGCTGGGACCAATGGGGTTCCATGGGAACGATATCTGCAGCGATATTGACCTCCAAGAACTGGCCATCCCCGAAGCACGAAGGAACTTTCAAGCTTTGAGTGACGTCTAAACATGTAAATGGTATTATCAGTTTCCTGTTCCACGAAAAGTAGTCTGCCACTCTAGACGACTTAAGAGCCTTCGAGGCGCCTCCAGAGTTGATATTCAATATCATGGGCATGTTTTAGGTTTTATTCAGACAGGGATAAAATCCAGAAATTCGTCTGAAATATCGGTTTGAACGTCGTTTAACTTCATCTACATCAGTAAAAATAATCTTAAGTCTACTATTTACAAGGGTGAAAATATTATAAATCCTACATATATATTGTATATTGTTGTAGGGGGTAACGCAGCACTGTTACAGGTCTATTGCACCCCCAATCAGAGCTGTCGATTTCATCACCATCTAAAGCTCGACTCCCAGACCCAGAGTTCTGATGGACTCCACTATCTGGGATGGCTTCAAGGAGGCTGAGTCTTCGCTCCTGCAGATTTCTTGCCCAAAGCACTCCTTGCGTTGGTTTGATTTGGCGAGTCAGGTGATCAGAAGTTTCATCCTCCTCAGCACAGAATCTGCACTCGTCAGTTTCTGATAGTCCTAATCTCATCATATGCTTCCTAAGACAGCAGTGCTATGTGAGGAAACCAGTGAGGAGGTGCAGCGTGTTTTTACTGAGATCCATATACTTCTTAGATCTGCCAGTGGTGAAGTTCTGTAGGAACTTTTTGGAGTGATACATTCCTGGGAGAGATATCCAGGGTATACCTCTTTCAGTTTCTTCTTTCATCCGTAATTCACTTTTGTAGGTGTATCTACCTACACCACAGTAGGGTTCCGCGCCAATAAAAGGGGTTCGTGCTCTTTGCAAGTGTGTTGGCCTCCTCATTTCCTTTAATTCCCGAGTGACCAGGAACCCAGACCAAGGAGACCATCCGCCGTATTCACAAAACATTGTTAAGTGTTTAAATCTCCGTTAAGTCCTAACTGAGGTTTTCAGTTAAGGATAAATTTGATTCGCAGCCTTAGTTAACGTATTTAACGGAGGTGCAACAGGCCTGTTTCACCACCTTTATCCCTTATTGTCCCTTTTTATCCCCAATTTATCCTTAACTGAGGACCTCAGTTAGGACCTAACGGAGATTGAATGCTTTGTCAATACGGTGGTATGTTGTTCTTGCCTACTTCATAAAGTTTTCTTCGGGACTCCCATATTAACTTAGACTCGATAACATGGGGGCTCAGAGCTTCAATAGCAGCTTGACTGACAGAGTGGATTGCTATATCACATCTCTGATAGTTTCTTCCTAGGTTCATTTCCAAGCATCTTTCGATTGTAAGTATTTTCGTATTGCCATTACTCTGGCAAATAAGAATAAAACACTTCAACCCTTAGGACTCATTATAACGTCTCCTATCTGCCAAAGATTTTGGATGATTTCAAGTCAGTATATTCTATCTTCCAGGTTCTCATAGAGGCTCAGAACATGACCTCCCCAACTGATATAATCAACAGTATGAAATCGACCTTCGAAGCTGCAGGTGCAGGTGCTCTTAAACTAGGACCCATGGGTTTATTCGGTGATATGAGTGGTCAGTTTGGGGTGAAGGTAAATAAAGAAGAAACTTCAGCTGCAGCTGCTTCTGTGCACGCTAAATCAGTACGAGGAGGAAGGTTAATGTCAGTACTAGGACCGAAAGATGAGGCTTTATCAAGAAGTTTGGTATATGGGAGTAAGAACTCTCTAACGAAAAAAGATATGAAGAACTGTGGAGGGCGTTATGGACGTCCTATAATAATACGTAAGTCAGAAACCTGGATATACCACAAAGATCTTACTTGATCACTAATCTCCTTGAATAATGACATTCAATTATAAATCACCCTGTATATTACGTATAATTAAGGTCTATCTCGTGCTTTATGACGATATAAAGGGGCATTTTTTGTGTAAAGGGTATTTTACCGATCTACAGGGTGTTTTTATAAGCAAACACTGGCGTTTTTTATATTTGTGAAAATAAATGAACAATATATAGGGTCTACCTATACGTATGATGTATCGCCAAATATTATTGTCATTATTTTGTGGTAATCCACTTCAAAGATAGATCTTGTTTTAACAACTTTGTGCATTTCGCGAATATAAATAAGTATAAGTGGAAAGGTTTAACAGGTAATTCCGCAAAAGGAGCAGATTAAAAATAATTCTGCTGGTACCTGCCGACACGTGTTTCTGCTAGTTGGCTTCTTCAGGACAGGGCAACTAAGAAACCAAGGAAAAGATGGAAATAAAAGTTTACTTCCGAAATGGAGGTCCTAGAGCTGAAGGCACAATTGGTGCTCGCTCCTGGTGTTGTGTCACCTATTTTCACTTTTATTTTCATCTTTTCCTTGGTTTCAAGGTTGTCCTGTCCTGAAGAAGCCAACTAGCAGTAACACGTGTTGGCAGGTACCAGCAGAATTATTTTAATCTGCTCCTTTTGCGGAATTACCTGTTAAACCTTTCCACTTATATATATATATATATTACTCCGCATGATCCATATTTCTATAAATAAGTATGTATCGTTTCATCTTAATTTATGTTGTTCTAGCTATAATTGTGTCTACTACAGCCGCTACAACTACGACTACAGCTGCTGCAGCAAAATAAGAAAAAAACTCACTTAGAAAATCAGAAATAGCTCATATTAGTTAATGGAAAAATAAATAAGTTTCAGATTATTTTTCGTTTATTCTGATATTACCAATGTTTCCACTTATATTACAGTATTTTTATTCGCCATTCACTGTTGATCAAAAATTAGCAGTGCTGTGCTTAAGATAGCGTAAGCTCTCAAGAGCTTATGATGCGTCTTCTAGTAAGACCTTTAGGAACCCCAGTATACAAGCACATATGAAATTAAAATTTGCGGAAGGAGTGTAGACATGTATTAATTCAAAAAGGAAACCAGTGTGCAAGATTCTCTTTATTTAGTACTTTTTTAAACGGAAACCATTCGATATCTCAGCCGGTTGGTGTTACTGATCCCCCTCCACTAACGGTGCCAATACCTGGTACAGAGACTGACGCCGAACCCCCTGCACTTGGAATAGGAATGCCTCCACCTGCTCCTGGAACTGGAACACTGCCTCCACCTGCTCCTGGAACTGGAACACCCCCAGCACCTCCACCTGCCCCTGGGACTGGAACACCCCCAGCACCTCCACCTCCTGCACCAGTACCTGGAATTACACCTCCAGCTCCACCTCCTCCTTTTCGATAAATAAAATTAGTTCAGTAGGCACTGGATAACAAGGCTTAGGGCAGAGACACATTAATCTCGATTAATGAAAACGAATATTGTTCAAGTATTGGAGTATATTAGGCGAAACTTAGATTCTCTGGGACATAAACTATCTATCTTACAGGCAGAGACATCCAAGGTTCACTACTGTCTTGGGAATGCTTGAATACCTTAAAGCAACTGGGTTAAAGTTAAAGGGTGACTCTTCTTTGGGTACCAGGGCTTTGTGGTATTGAAGAAAATCAGAAGGCCGATGGAGTTGCAGAAAGGGCTTCCAGGGTATTATCTGCTGGACCAGAACCCTTCTGTGGGATTGATAAAGACCGTTACAGGGCAGTGGCCTAGCAATGGGAGCTAAATAGAATGGCTCTTTGGATAAATAATCCAGAACTTGCACAGGCAACAAGATATGTGGATTTTTCACTATCCTATACCAGGAAAGGCTACTGCGGCACCTTGAGCTGAGCTTTGGGTAATGGTGGGAGTGCTTACAGGGCTCAGTCGGTACAAATACCAATTGCAGAAAAGGAAACTGCCGAACACATAATTTACAAATGACCAGAGCTGACCAGCCTTAGAATTTGACATATGGGTGAACCAGTTGTAAAAGCTCACGACGTTCTTATGATTGAATGTGTAGGGTAATATAACAAAATATCGTGATAAAAATAATAATAATAATAGCGTGTATAATATACCTATTATGATAACTGGTGGGCCACCACCTCCGCCGTATGTTCTGTACCCACCTCGTCCATAGCAGTCTGCTTTCTTCTGACCCTCAGCAACCAAACCAGTCAAACTGTTACTGTTACCCTTGATGGCTTCTGCTTTGATATTTTTGCTTCGGTAAGGTCTGAAGACGCCATTAAGATCATCTTTTAAACCATCCCCTGATGATATTAATACTGAAATCTGTGAAAATCCTTAAAGTTATTTCATGTACAAAGTAATAATGAGTGATGCTAAAACGATATATTTTGAAAGATATGAGTTAGAGAGTTGAAATTTGGAGGACAATTTCGATTTGTGGTTAAGGTTATTCATAAAAAATCTCAAACGTTACTCACCAAGATAAATGAAGTCAGTAGTATGAGTACAGAAGAAGAAACTGTCATTTTTGCTCAGCAACTCTTTCAGGTGTGTAACATAAAGTTATAACTTCGATCTTATATTTTGGTCTATTAACAGTGGACTTCCTCTATTAATATGGAAATGATTGACCACTCTAGCTTGGATTACGGATGCAAAAAGTCCGGAAATCGAGAATTATTTTTCATGAGTATTTTGATTTGAATTTAATGTGCCTAAATTGGAGCTTTTTAAAGGAACCTGCAATATTTTTTGGATTGGGCAATAATTGGCCTATTGTACCGAATTTTGTTTAGTTTGGAGTGGATGATACCGGAAGTTTCTTCAATATTTACGAGCCTCTTGACTTAGTTCAGTTAGGAAGAATTTCATCGAACAAATACTTGACAGTTGAAGATAATTATTCAATTACCTAAATCTAAAATTGAAGAATTGGAATTGTAAGAAGTAGAAAGTTGGGAAAGATTTGCAGTGGGGTCAGTCTACTTTGGTGCGCTTGTTTGAATTCATAGCTAGAGCATGGCAGATGGTTAACAGAAAAAAAATATTTTCGGAATACTTCCAACAATATAGATCCGATTGTTTTTAAATCTAGAACTATAAAATGAGGTTTTGAAGGTTCTTCCAATATCTTGCTATATCTGAACTGTGATAAGTCAAAAACTAACTAGAAAATTCTATGAAAAGAGTATTGTGTTCAGATATCGATTTCAAATCAATTTCACAGATAAAACCTTCGTTAAGTAGAGAACAAAAATATCTATTTCAGCATCTCTGATCTCAAAATATATGTGTCAATTCATCAAAATACGTCTTTATATTTAGTTTCCTAAATGTATGGGTCCCATTTCTTCAAAAAAGTCCATATTTAACTTGCCTCGACTCGCGATAAGTATTAAATATCTATTTAAATTTCATCTTTTAAACAAATTGCTCCTTTCTTATAAAAATGACACGACTACAGACATTCTATCAATTGAATCAGTATCATGAAATTCGTTCGAAATAGCGAAAAAAAATCACTCTTCAGATTTTGCCCATTAACGAACTGCGCATTTGGAATTATTAAAAAAATAATATTTATGGGATTTTAAAATAGCGACTTGGAGGATTATGCGAAATTTCAGTGGAATCTGGAATTTTTTTTTGCTAGTGACACTATAATCACGAAAATTGGCAAAAATTAGCTCGTCGTCCTTCTACAACAAATTAGGATGGTTCAGTTCGATCGGATAGGTATTTTTTTATTTTTTGATGGAAAATATTTCCGAATGGGTATTATCTCCAAAACCGTTTGTCTGATTATGGCCATTAACGAACCCAACCGTCGGATTCAGATGCGCATTTACCCTGGAAATATAAATTCGTTATCTTCGAAAGTTATCGTGGCTACGGATTGATTTGGACCTCGAACTTTTCTTCAGTGGACTTAGGAGTATATAAAATAACCTAATTATGGATTATTGTAACTATTTATTGCTTGTCCGTTTTGTATATATCCAATGCTATTGTAATTTCCGTATTTTCTATATAATTGTAGATTATTCTTCCTAGTTAGGTATAATTCACCTCATTATTTTGTATTTTCTCCGTATATTCAATATTATTGTAAATCTTTAAATAAAAGGTTATACAATAATTTATGGATTTCATTATTTCCATTTATATACAACAAAATCATCCAATTAATAAGATTTTAATTTTCACTCAATATCTATACAATTTTTGTTATTCCATCCTCGATTCATATCTCATTTTTCCTATGGGGTTTTTGGTATCATTTCTTTGAACGAGTTCAAGAAAGTATTGGCCATATCTGCTGCTTTAGAAGCCATGTTTGTGACCTGTTCGGACCCGGGAATATTAGACACCATAGGCAACTTGCTGATCATGGCTGCAGCATTTTTGGCGGCATCTATAGCTCCTTTTGTCATGTCTGAAGCAGCATCTTCAATGGGACCAGCTGATGCCGCATTCTGCAAAAATAATGTAGTTAGGAGTCTTCATTCGGTAACATAGTACAGCAATGCATATGAGCAGTAGTTTATAAACTAAAATTAGTGGCCCCGGGACTGTTCCTTGGGGGAAACCATATTCAATAGTACGTATGGGCTTTAGAGAGGTTGAATTAAATAAGAACCTGCACCATTCATCGAAGATTCACGATTCCAATGCTATCATAGAATTTTCTTGATATTTTTTTATTTATATCACAGTTCAGATATAATACTTCCAATAATATAGATCCGATAGAGTTTAAATCTAGAAGTTCCCTCCAAAATACGTTTTTGAAGGCTTTTGCAACATTCCAGCGATAACTTACCTGTACAAGTACCAGTAAATTCTATGAAATACTTGGACCCCAGTAAGATCACGCTGCACCTCCTCACTGGTTTCCTCTCAGGGCACTGCGGCCTTAGGAAGCATATGATGAGATTAGGGCTAGCAGAAACTGACGAGTGCAGATTCTGTTGGTAGGAGGATGAAACTCCTGATCACCCGATAAAGGAATGCTTCGCCATCTCAAACCAACGCAAGGAATGCTTTGGGCAAAAAATCTGCAGGAGCGAAGACGTAGCCTCCTTGAAGCCATCCCAGATACTGGAGTTCATCAGAACTCTGGAACTGGAAGGCGAGCTGTAGATGGTGATGACATCGACAACTCTGACGGGGGGCACAATAGACCTTAAGGTCAATATACAATATCTCCATATTTTGCCAATATCTCCAACAAGATAGATCCAACCGACTTGAAATCTAGAACATTGCTGTGTAATTAAGTCTTGAGGGCTCTCGCAAAATTTCAGCCTTATCTGACGGACATTTTCTTGGATACAGATTTTTTTTAAATAATTTGTTTAAAATTTTCCACGATCCTCACGAAATTTTGTCTTTGCGTTGCTACCGTGCTCTAATTCTATCAGATCAGTAGTTTTCGAGCGATCACATCAGTGCACAAAAACGGTTCAAAAATCATTAAACTCAAGGAAATGAATCAAGAACTTACCACAAAAAATATAATAGCGACTACCGCAAAAATCATTTTGGTGAAATATCTCATGATGAAATTTCAAAATAATATGTTACGGAAAATGCATCTTCGTCAAAATTTATCGCTTATATACCGAATGACCGCTAACTACGAAATAATTGATTGGAGCCTTCAAATGTCAATTTCATCGATAAATCTATTACATCCTCCTTTTTTTCACCCCGCCGCGATAATTTTTATTGTTGTGAAATCGATTTCACGTATCGTTTGATTTTGAGTTATTTTTTTAACGTTTTATGTCCATAAATATATATCTACCGCTCGAGAATCTGTTAGAAATTTTATTTGAACACGTGAAGGTAGTTGATAAGATTTTTATTTTAAAAAAAATTACGGTTATTTTTCCGCTTAAGCTACAGCGATTTCAATAGTTTCTCCCAAAACTAGATGAGGTATTTTTGCGCTCAAGTTCTAGGAACATCACGTTATCATTTTGCCCAAATGTAATTTTCGATTTTTTTTCGAAAATGGTTTCAAACGATTGGGTTCGACTCCCTGATGAAGAATTCGAGGACAAATTTGATTCTGTCCGGCGTTAACTTGGGAACGGAAAGATATACCGAAATTGACCAGGGTAGGTGGCGCGTTCCAATACAACGGGCATGTTCGTTAATGGGCATAATCGGCCAAACGGTTTCCGAGTAATAATTTTGTATCCAACCGATACAGCTCCGATCGAATTGAAACTTGGTGAGTAGTTGTAAAATACAAACTTAAAGACTTAGGTGCAATTTTGTGAGAATCGTATCGCTAGAAAATTTCAAAAAAATGTATTAAAAAATATCATTTATGTCACGATAACCTGAGAATGGAAAGAGATAGCAACTTGCAATTTTTAGGGTAGGTTGTGCATCCGAATGCGACATTTGAGTTTGTTAATAGATTTAAGCGGCCAAATGGTTTTGGAGTTATACCCATCTGAAATTTGATTGTTATTTCCTCAATAACTGGAAAAATACGAAACCGATCCAATTCAAACACGGTTATTACTTGTAGAATTCCGGGCGATACTTGCAAAATTTCGTGAAGGTCGTATCACTACAAATTTTTTTTAAAATCATTGAAAAAAATTCTATATATCAGAAACTGTTTGTCCTACATCGCTGAAATTTCGTGAAGGCCTTCAGAACCTCACACTACTGCCAAGTTCCAAGTTTGAACACGATCAGATCTATATATTGTTGGAGATCCGAGCAACCTTGTGTTAGTTCAGTAGCTGGATGGGTGACGGTTGCCTCGACAACTTTCGAACTAAAAGTGATAGAGACTTGCATTTTTTTCAGGGTGGTTGCGTATCCGAATGGGAGAGTTAAAAATGTCTACAGACATAATCGGCGCAACGGTTTCAGATTTATACCCACCTGGAATATTATTTCAACTCAAAAAATATAGACCCAATCGAATTGAAACTTGGTTACTAGTGGTAGAATATCAACAAAAAGATGTGTGTGAAATTACCAGTATAGAAAATTAGAAAAATTACGAACAAAATTATTTAACTCACGATAACTTGAGAACGGAAAGACTTTCAGGGTAGGTTGCGCATCCGAATGTGACATTTGAGTTCTTTTTGTGGCGTAATCGACCAAATGGTTTTGGAGTTATACTCATCTTTAATGTTGTTGTTATTTCCTCTGTAACTCAAAATATACAAATCGGATCCAATTAAAACTCGGTGATTATTTGTAGAACCCACTAATCTTCGCGGAATTTCGTGAATATAGTATTCTGGAGTTACCTGAGCCGGAAGTTTTTCCTTATTTCAATTCCAATGGAATACATATGTCAGAATAAAAAATTCTATGATCATAGACGATTCCCTCGTTACTGAAGTCTGTCATTAAAATGCTATGAAATGTATGCATATATTTTAAATGCTGAAAAAACGTTATATAAATCGATACTAAATTCGATTAAGGGTGTCCAATAGAGGTGAGAAGAGGCCCGCAAAACTCTTGATTTCACGTCAGAACTTGAACCAATTTTTTTTTAATATTGTATCATGTGCTATGTATGTTCTATTGAACAACCAAGTCATATTTTATAGCTAAGATGTAGGGGGTTGTGAAATTAGGGCGAGAAGAGAAAAGGCTTGTAGAGTAAGACACCATTATTTTTGGCGCCCCAGTTCCTCGGAGCAAAGTGCTTATCAATTTGCCCAAATGTCTGTAATTTTGGAATTTTTGGCTGAAAATGGTCTTAAACGTTTTGGTTTGACTTACTGATCAAGATCCCATGGTTAAAATTGATTCTGTCCGGCCAGCCGTCCGGCTGTTAACACGATAACTCTCGAACGAAATGTGCTAGGAAGTTGAAATTTTCAGAGTAGGTTTAGGAGATATCTCGGCCAACTTCGTTATTGGGCAAAATCGGCCAGGTTGTTTCGGAGTAACAAAAAACATTTTTTTTTACATTACAAATTCAATTTTTTTTAAGATGCAGTTTCATCATGAGAATCCATTGATGTAATTCTCAACTCTAACAAACTAATACTTTCGGAGATATGATTTTTCTAATTTCAATAACTATTCCCAATTCTATATGATTTCATAGAATACTCTAATTATAATTTTCTGATGTATATAAATCCAACATGAGATGAGTCATAGACCTACGTTTTGAATTTAATTACGAAAATTCTTGAGAATTGATGCACAGAAGCTAAATTGAAAAAGTGGGAAGGCCTTGTGGACAGGAGCTTTGGCGCTCTTGTTCAAACTTTGACAAATCATAACTCCGAAAGTATTAGTTTCTCCGAGTTGGGAATGATATCGATGGATTCTTATTTGATTTATTTTATTTTATGATGCAGTTCCATTGATATCATTCTCTCTCTGAGAAACCAATACTTTCGGAGATATAATTTGTCAAAGTTTGAACAAGAGCGCCAAAGCTCCTGACCACAGGGCTTGTTTGTATTATAAGACCTGATTACTTTTTCACTGTGAAAGCTTCTTGTAAGTGTTGACTACCAATTTTAAATGACATGTTTTTAGTGGGAAATGATTTTACTGAAACTCCTAGGTCTTCAGAATCAAAATCAATATAAAGTAAAATATATATCTATGGGAGATGATAGCCCTTCTTAAGGGCCCTGTAGCGGGCTTCGAATATCTGAAGTTCTGAATAATCATCGCTTGGACTTGGACCGGTCAGACCTGGTTTTGAAAGAGACCCTCCTGGCCTTACGAGCAACATTTTCATTTTTGAATTCAAATATTGAAGGGATTTCAGGAGTGAATATCTTCGAAAACTAGCGGAGGCGATTCTTCTCCACGAGATCCCATTCGCCTACAGAGAATTATTTTTGTGAGAGGAGACTTTTGAAAGGTTATGTATTATTTTTAATTTGTTCGTTTCCTCCTCTTGTATTTTCATTTTTCAGGTTGAGTTTCGGGTACCTTGGAGAAACCTATCCGTTTTTTGACGAGGGAATCCACATTGAAGAAATATATCCCCATCAATATTTTTAAATTTCAGCAAATTTTGTAAACAATAGTTACAAATCACCACACTCACGGGGAGAAAGGGTTTTTTGCTGAGGTTTTTCCCTAAGCTCTTGTATCATACGTCGAATTGTATGGTACCCCGTTACACCAACCTCTGCTAACACATATACAGCTCTCAGTCAAAAGAATATATATATATATAGGTTTGTTACTGTGTCCATACGCCACCTTATGGACACCATTGTTAATTTTCGACCAAACAGTGAATAAGACCAATGATATATTTCTACAACTTTTTATTTACGGCATTTCTGAAGGAACAACAAATCTAAACAGTTAAATTGCATCAAGATCGGATTAAGATTTAGGAACCTATCGATTTTCCCATTTCCAAGGCCTTCTCGGCGGTTTGTTGGCCTTCTTTAACGAATTGAGAAGCCATCTGGAATCCTTTCTGCATTGCATCTGCTGCCTGTTGGGCTCCAGGAATAGGAAGAGCTGATTTCATTTGATCCATACCGGCTTGTGCCATTTGACCTGGTTGTTGGCACACAACTGTTTCCTGTGAATTGAAATGTATAGTTATCCGAAAGAGTCCAATTTGTGTTTTGTCCTGGTACCTATCAATACATGTCATCGGAAGCTCAGATCTCTTTTAATGACTGTTAATTACGGTTTTTAAAACTCATGAAGTCAATCAATAGCATAGAGAGAGATAAAGAGTGAGAGTTGGAGAGAGATAGAGAGAGAAAGAAAGAGAAGGAGAGATAAAGTGAGAGAGAGTATATTGTTGTAGGGGGTAGCTTTGCACTGCAACCTTAAGGTATATTGGGCGCCCCGTCAGAGCTGCCGATGTCATCACCATCTACAGCTCGCCTTCCAGTTCCAGAGTTCTGATGAACTCCAGTATCTGGGATGGCTTCAAGAAAGCTACGTCTTCGCTCCAGCAGAATTCTTGCCCAAAGCATTCCTTGCGTTGGTTTGAGATGGCGAGGCATTCCGTAATCAGGTGATCATGAGTTTCATCCTCCTCCCCACAAAATTTGAACACGTCAGTTTCTGCCAGCCCTAATCTCATCATATGCTTCCTAAGACAGCAGTGCCCTAAGAGGAAACCAGTGAGGAGGTGCAGCGTATTTTTACTGACATCCATATACTTCATGCATCTGACAGTGTCACCCTACAGTAGGGTTCCGGGTCAATAAAAGGGGTTTGTGCTCCTTTCTTGGCAAGTGTGTTGGTCTTATAGAATCTGAACTCATCAATTTCTGCTAGCACTGATCTCATCATATGCTTCCTAAGGCCACAATGGCCTGTGAGGAAACCAGTGAGGAGGTGCAGCGTGTTCTTATTGAGGTCCATATAGTTCTTGGATCTGACAGTGTCAAAGTTCCGGAGGAACTTCTTGGAGTGATACATGTCTGGAAGAGATCTCCAGAGTTTGCTTCTTTCAGTTTCTTCTTTCATCCGAAATTCACTTAGTAGGGTTCCGGGCCAATAAAAGGGGTTCGAGCTCCTTTCTTGGCAAGAGTGTTGGCCTCCTCATATCCTTTAATTCCCGAGAGATCAATAACCCAGACCAAGTGAAACACCTAGTGAATTGGCTGAATAACTGACCCTGCCATAAGCGAAATGAAGCATCTGTTTAGTCTCTGGCTTCTTATTAGTGTTCGGTGATCTTTGGTTTAATGTAGGGAAGCTCTAAAGCTGCCAGAGATAGACATTCGATAGTTTATAAATATAGATTAAAATTTTAGTAACAATTCCATCACATACGTTGAAAATTTAATATAGAAACTTACCAATACAACAGCCAACACGAAGGCGATGCAGATGATTTTGGAGTTCATTTCGATATTTTCAAAATCTGACGCTGTTCAGTAACTATAACTCTACGAACAGGGACCCCCATTTTATATCACAGATAAATATTGGTTGACACTGCTAACTGCTAAATAATTCGATGCAAATTATTGGGTCACACTTCCGAGTTGCATAATTCGTAGCTTTAAGTAAACATTCATTGATGTAGGATGATTATTACGTTTCGGTTGTTGATTTTAAACCATTTATTATAACGAATTGTTGAAGTCGAGAACTAATTTAAGTTAGTTTTATATTTTGATTTTTCATATACTCTGCAAGTGAGGTTTTAAGATTAATTGGAATATCCTCCAGATATAAAGGGTGATTTTTTGAGCGATTGGTTCCTAAAATAAAGAAAAAACACAGAAAATCTCCGAAAGCATCTGAAATTTTTGTTTTAATAGAATCATTCAAGTTTACGTAGTGGGAAAGAACTAAAAAACAATCTAACATTGAACCTATATTATGAACAGTTTGCATAACATCAACTCAAGAATATAACAACAACAATTCAAGGATATAAATAAGTTGTAATAATTCTTTTATAGGATTTCAGATTGAGCATAAAAAATACACAATTGTCCTGGATGTTTTCATTGTTAGATATGATACAAAACAATGTTTACTGAATTTTTATATTGGTACTTCATCACTGAGCTGATCCTTTGGTGTTATGCATCTGGAAGAAAACAGAAAATTTAGTTTCCGCAGATTCATCAATCAGCTCCACACCCTTTGAAATTTTACGCATGAAACTTTGTACCAAAAACGTAAATGTTTGCTGCGATAAGGAACGTTGAAGTTCATGGGCGCTGTGTATTCCTCAAGATATTAGGATAAGGCCATTAATAAACAAGGAAGATTTTACATAATATGGGTAAGCTAGTTCTTAATCCTCAAGTCGTAATATCCAAGGCTCCTAAGGCGTAATCAGGTATGTTAACACCATTGACAATAATAATAATAATAGGTAATAGGAGCCAGGGATACTCCAGCACTTCACAGATTCCAGATATTATGAGATCAAAATCTGCAACAGACCGAAGAGCTCACTGAAATATCAACCGAAGAGATTAGACATGCCTTGAAGAACAAGCATGATTTCACAGCACCTGGACTGGATGGCGTTCAGAACTACTGGTGGAAGAACTTTCTAGCTACCCACCAACACCTAGCTAGATTATTCATTGAGATAGTAATTCACCGTGAGCCAATTCCTTCATGGTTAGTAGAGGGCAGAACTGTACTGATACCGAAATCAGGTGATCTAGGACAGCCTAACAACTACCGCCCAGCCTGTCTCAACATGCTGTGTACAATTTTCACAAGTGTTCTTCAACATCGGATTCTGGGGTCCATTGGACCAGTGTGGAATCAAATACGAACACGAACAAAGAGGAGGGAGGAAAAGGGTACAGGGGTGCAAGGACAACCTCCTTATAGACAAGAGCATTTGTCAAGCTGCCAGACACTACAAGCGCGACCCACATACATCATGGTTAGATCACGCGAAAGCTTTTGACACATTGCCACACAGCTTTATAATATGGCTGCTGGGGATGCTCCAAATCCACTTCAACATCGTCCATGTGATGGAAAACATCATGATGCTATGGAAAACTAAGTTCACCGTTCGATCCTAAGGTCAGACCACTTATACCGGATGGGTGATATACAGGCGAGGCGTATTTCAAGGAGACTCGCTAAGCTCGTTATTGTTCTGCATAACACTTCTACCATTAACAGCTGAGTTGAGATCAAGCAGAATACGGTACAAGGCTGGGCCACCAGGGAGAAGAGAACATCTGGTCTCACAACTCCTGTACATGGACGACTTAAAATGGTACGCTTCTTCCAAGGCAACACTACAACAACTACTGAATATCGTTGCTGAATACACCTTCGCAAAAGGAATGTCATTCAGTTTGGACAAGTGTACTGTTTTTCATCTAAGCAGAGGAATAACTGAAGAAACACGAGAAGACATCGAACTAGAAGGAGGAATAAGCATTCGGCATCTCGGAGATGAAGAAACCTAAACATTTCTTGGAATGAAACAAAGAGTTGCACTGGAGACAATCCAAATCTAGGATGCCTTAGCTTAGCAGTCTTTATAGTCACCTACTATTTCGGGATAGTTAACTGGACAGTGAATGAAATTCTCAAGCTACACAGATCCACACGTAAAGTCATGTACAAGAATCGTAGCCAGCATCCCAACTGCTCGATACAAAGAGTATACCTTCCACGAACGCAGGGAGGCAGGGGTTTGCAAAGTTTGGAATACCAACACCATCAACTAACGTTGGAAATGGCATTAAGGATATTGAGAAGTGAAGAACCACTTCTGAAAATGGTAACTCATCCTGAAATTAGGAACCAAGGATCTTTCCTATTTAGGGCTGGACAGAGAGCCTTGGAGAAGCTCAGTATAACTGGCATATCCATCGATCATGAGCTAGCAGGAACAGCTATCACGACAACAGGCCAAAAAAGAGTTGACAGAGAGATACGACATGCACAACTGAAGACTCTTCTCGAAGATCATATGAGTAAACACCTGCACTTCATATATTTCAGGAGTTTGAAAGATCAGGGCCTGTCGGAAGAAATATCCTTCGTCTTCTTGAAGTCGGCTGGACTCAAGTCGGAAACTGCCATCTGAGAGAAGTTTAAGAAATATACAATGAACCAGTGCTACCATCACTGAGCTCGAATCTACTGGAACTATGATATTCCAACTACTTCACAGATCCATACCATAAAGCCAGATATAGTACTGCTGGACAAAGAGCTCAAGGAATTGTTTGTTGTCGAATTTTCCTCCCCCGTCGAAAATAATAAAGAAGAACAGAAGAGGTAAAAATAAAAGGATTTAATGTTCGAACTGGGGATCCTGTACCCAAGGCATGAAAATAAGATGGTCGCATTAATCGCAGGATGTCTAGGCGGAATGAGAGTGGAATACGTGACAGAATTGAATATTATTCCATTCTGTAAATCCCTGGCTGAGGTTTTGGCACACAGAACGCAGAAATAAATTGTTGCTCAGATCACTTCGATTCATCAGGTCCCATCAACTATGAAGGCTACTTGCAGCTCATCTATTTTGTTAAGGGAATGTGCGAGAGGTTTTTTAGTGAGATACCAAACAACAACTGGAGTCTCACGCTCCTGAGAGAACAGCACACCCTCTCGGGGTAAGCTATAAAACGTTTTTCAAGAATGAATCGGGGAAAATTTTGTTGAAATAGTTCGTTCGAAGCTTTCTCGTACCACTAAATCACTGACTAGTAGTGTGAGGATGAAGGGCTGAATGTCAATCCCTCCAAAACCACCCTTATTCCCGTCACACGAAGGAAAATTATACATTTAAAAACGCCAATCTTGATAGGCAAGCTTTGAATTTTCTAGTAGTATCTAACGTCAAATAATACAAGGTCAGTCTTTCATTGCTACAGATATTTCACCGATATATTGCCACTTGGACAAACATTCAGGCATTGTATGACTATATCATATCAAATTAACAGTAATTACGACTGATAATAATGATAGGAACTTTAAGAATTTGTTACAACATAGCGGATCTATCTAATGAGTTATTAATTGTTCAACTTCGTTCGATAAATGTGCCGCGTTCGATTTTGGCTGTGGTTTTTGGTATGGTGCCAACAGCGAAGACATTGTTCATACAGTTCTATGATAGCAACTGAATATCTTCTTTTCCATCCATCAATATAATAAAAAAATAGCTATACAGAAAAAAAGCTATTTATTGAAATATCTGTGCTAACCCTAGACTCACCATGTACCCATATTTTATTCAAAACTATATCACGCTTAAGGCTGCTATTGCTGGTAAAGCTTCCACCGCTTCATCTAGAACGAGACCATTGAGTGGTAAAGGCGGTATTTTCAGCAGTTCAGGTAAAGCTACAGCTTCACTTAAATCTATGTTTGGTAAATTAAATGGCAATTCTCCTCCTTCAGCAAGTTCCGACAAGGATTTAAAACCTTGTGCTAATTGGTCCAAAAGTATTTGAGGATTCAAATCGTCTGGGATACCTCTGTTGTCTACCAGGTTCGGCAATTCAAAATTTTTGAAGAGACCTGATATGTCCGGAGGAGGAATTCCCGACAAGCTTTTCAAACCATCTGCTAACTGATCAAATAGCTTGAGTGGATTCAATTCTTCTGGGATACCTTGGGAGTTGTCGGACAGGTTTGGCACTCCGACATCCTTGAAGATAGCTGATAGGTCTGGAGCAGGAAGCTCCGACAAAGATTTGAAACCTTGTGCAAGCACGTGCAAAAGATTTTGTGTATTCAAGTTTTCTGGCACACCTTGGGAGTTGTCGAATAGGTTTGGCAATTTCATGTTCTTGAAGAGATCTGATAGGTCGTTGTCACCCTGAAGAGAGTTGGTTTCTTCATCGTTCTGGTTGCTTGGTGGGTCTTGTCCAGTCTTCTGCGGGTTTATATTGATCATTATTCTGCTGCTCCTTCCTGGTGTCATTGAAGGTTCATCAGAAAGCACTTCTGATATGCGTAGAGGATTCAGGTCTCCTGCTTTGTCTTGTGGGTCTGAATCTGTCTTTATGTCATCTAGGTCATCTAGCGATGACCCTCTTGTTGCTGGGGGAATCTATAACAAGGCAATCTCAGAGTTGATAATAGTGTTAGTGGGCTTGGAACATTTTTTCACATACACTCTATTGGAATAATTTTGGGAGAACTGTATATTCGCCTTGGATTTCAATTCTCAAAGTGCTACAGGCACATGTTGGTCAAATTTATACCTCAAAGTTACGATTGACGTCTAACATTGAATCTGATCTACCACTGTGGCTTTTAAAAGTGCTCCATCACCAGGAGATAAAATTGTGAATATGTTACCATGAACAACTCATATTTTTGACCTCCGGGCAGATATCCCTCAAAGAAAGATTCTGTGAGAATATGCTCACCTTCTGCTCCAAACCATTCAACCCATTGGCTAATTGCGCTTGCATTGCGTTGGTTGCGTCCATTAGACTAGCCCCTAACGCATTGGCACCCTTGGTGAAATCATCCTCAAGTTGTTTTTCTCCTTCTGCCAAGTCATTTCCAACTTGTGCCAGAGGGCCATCCTGAGAGAACAGATTCGTTTTTATACCAGCATGCAGTCCGGCTATGTTGACACCTGCAACTTCTTCCTGTGTTCCTTGTCCCTGAAATATTTTTTAGATTAGATGTATATTATATAAGAATATAAGTATATTTTCTTTTCAAATTGATCCGGTACCATTACTACCATCTGAGCGTAAACTGATGTATGGATGTTGGGGTGGAGGTTATACTTGAATGGATTATCGTACCTCCAAGAACCTCCAAACGGTTTCGGAGTTATATCCATCTGAAATTATGTTGTTATCTCCTCAAGGTCCCATCAACTATGAAGGCAACTTGCAGCTCACCTATTTTGTTAAGGGAATGTGCGAGAGGTTTTTTAGTGAGATACCAAACAACAACTGGAATCTCACACTCCTGAGAGAACAGCACACCCTCTCGGGGTAAGCTATAAAACGTTTTTTCTCTCAAGCGGACAGAACCAAACAAGGAATGATTCAAGAATGAATCGGGGAAAATTTTGTTGAAATAGTTCGTTCGAAGCTTTTTCGTACCACTAAATCACTGACTAGTAGTGTGAGGATGAAGGGCTGAATGTCAATCCCTCCAAAACCACCCTTATTCCCGTCACACGAAGGAAAATTATACATTTAAAAACGCCAATCTTGATAGGCAAGCTTTGAATTTTCTAGTAGTATCTAACGTCAAATAATACAAGGTCAGTCTTTCATTGCTACAGATATTTCACCGATATATTGCCACTTGGACAAACATTCAGGCATTGTAGACTATATCATATCAAATTAACAGTAATTACGACTGATAATAATGATAGGAACTTTAAGAATTTGTTACAACATAGCGGATCTATCTAATGAGTTATTAATTGTTCAACTTCGTTCGATAAATGTGCCGCGTTCGATTTTTGCTGTGGTTTTTGGTATGGTGCCAACAGCGAAGACATTGTTCATACAGTTCTATGATAGCAACTGAATATCTTCTTTTCCATCCATCAATATAATAAACAAATAGCTATACAGATAAAAAGCTATTTATTGAAATATCTGTGCTAACCCTAGACTCACCATGTACCCATATTTTATTCAAAACTATATCACGCTTAAGGCTGCTATTGCTGGTAAAGCTTCCACCGCTTCATCTAGAACGAGACCATTGAGTGGTAAAGGCGGTATTTTCAGTAGTTCAGGTAAAGCTACAGCTTCACTTAAATCTATGTTTGGTAAATTAAATGGCAATTCTCCTCCTTCAGCAAGTTCCGACAAGGATTTAAAACCTTGTGCTAATTGGTCCAAAAGAATTTGAGGATTCAAATCGTCTGGGATACCTTTGTTGTCTACCAGGTTCGACGATTCAAAATTTTTGAAGAGACCTGATATGTCCGGAGGAGGAATTCCCGACAAGCTTTTCAAACCAACTGCTAACTGATCAAATAGCTTGAGTGGATTCAATTCTTCTGGGATACCTTGGGAGTTGTCGGACAGGTTTGGCACTCCGACATCCTTGAAGATAGCTGATAGGTCTGCAGCAGGAAGCTCCGACAAAGATTTGAAACCTTGTGCAAGCACGTCCAAAAGATTTTGTGTATTCAAGTTTTCTGGCACACCTTGGAAGTTGTCGAATAGGTTTGGCAATTTCATGTTCTTGAAGAGATCTGATAGGTCGTTGTCACCCTGAAGAGAGTTGGTTTCTTCATCGTTCTGGTTGCTTGGTGGGTCTTGTCCAGGCTTCTGCGGGTTTATATTGATCATTATTCTACTGCTCCTTCCTGGTGTCATTGCAGGTTCATCAGAAATCACTTCTGATATGTGTAGATGATTCAGGTCTCCTGCTTTGTCTTGTGGGTCTGAATCTGTCTTAATGTCATCTGGATCATCTAGCGATGATCCTCTTGTTGCTGGGGGAATCTATAACAAGGCAATCTCAGAGTTGATAATAGTGTTAGTGGACTTGGAACATTTTTTTCACATACACTCTATTGGAATAATTTTGGCAGAATTATATATTCGCCTTGGAAGTTCAATTCTCAAAGTGCTACAGGCATATGTTGGTCAAATTTATACCTCAAAGTCACGATTGACGTCTAACATTGAATCTAATCTACCACTGTGGTTTTTGAAAGTGCTCCATCACCAGGAGATAAAATTGAGAATATTTTACCATGAAAAACTCATATTTTTGACCTCCGAGCAGATATCCCTCAAATAAAGATTCTGTGAGAATATGCCCACCTTCTGCTCCAAACCCTTCAACCCATTGGCTAATTGCGCTTGCATTGCGTTGGTTGCGTCCATTAGACTAGCTCCCAACGCATTGGCACCCTTGGTGAAATCATCCTCAAGTTGTTTCTCTCCTTGTGCCAAGTCATTTCCAACTTGTGCCAGAGGGCCATCCTGAGAGAACAGATTCGTTTTTATACCAGCATGCAGTCCGGCTATGTTCACACCTGCAACTTCTTCCTGTGTTCCTTGTCCCTGAAAATATTTTTTAGATTAGATGTATAATATAAGTAGATATGTATTATATGTATAAGAATATTATAAGTATATTTTCTTTTCAAAAAGATCCGGTACCAGTACTACCGTCTGAGCGTGAAATGACCTAAGGCTGTTGGTATGAGGTTGTACTTGAATGGATTATCGTACCTCCAAGATCGTCCAAGTGGTTTTGGAGTTATACCCATCTGAGATTATGTTGTTATTTTCTCAAGAACTCAAAAATAACAATTCCGATAAAATTCAAACATGGTAATTAGTTTGTAGACAACCAACGCACGAATTTTGTGAAATTTTGTGAGAATTTTATCACTAGAACATTTAAAAAAATCATTGAAAAGAATTATGTATGTAACTTAACAGACAAATTCCAAATTTGAACACGACCGGATCTGTATTGTTAGAGATATTGAAAACATATTGGGATCCGAGCAGGCTTGGGTGAATTCAGTAGTTGCATGGGTGACCGTCACCACGATAACTCTCTAACCAAATTATACCGAATATATTCCTTATATTTTTTTGGACGGTACAAGAATTTGGTTGAATGCTTATGATAATGAATTAATCTTAAATCAACACTTTGCTTACCAAGAAGTCTTTCGTTTGTCTCATATCGTTCTGCAAAGCTTGCGCTCCATTAGCAAGTTCTTTTTGTAGCTGATCAGCGCTAGATGCTATCTCCTTGCCAAGTTGTGCCAGAGGACCATCTGGTGCGAAGAGGTTGGTTTTGAGGTCAGCATGAAGCCCAGCAATGTTAACCCCACCTATTTCTTGCGGCTGAAATATATTATAATACCATTAAATATCTCAAACGAATCATGAGGATGCAAAAACAAAATATCAGTAAAATTACTGATCGTTTGATAAGTTTCCATTGGGTGTGTCTTAAAATAGTGTCTCCTATTCTAGTTCGAGATGACTGTGGACTGATTATGAACACTACACTAGTAACTACACCCTTGTCATTTAATATGTGTTTCGGAAACGATGTTTCCATCTTCTGAGACGAAGAGTTACTGAAGCATGCTATCAATTTCTAGACTCAAGTATGGGTTGATAATATACCCTTAGTCATACATCGATTAGTGAGAACAATGAGTTCTTAATAGGGTTTAGATCATTATTGAGTGAAATATCTTTTCTCTTATACATTTCGGTACCTTCAAGTGTTCTTAAGTGGATTTTGCAACAATTGTTCGGAATTTTCTGAAATTGAGTGTTGAATTGTTTTTGTACCGACGTAGCATTTGTTGCAATCTGAACATAGCCCAATATTTTGTCATGAAAGGAAAAGATATTTATTAATTTCTACTTGATATAACCTCGCTTTGTATAAGCATAATATATTTTCTTTTAACGATGAATAAACAAACCTTCGGTACATCCAGGTATTAGGTGACCCCCTTTCCCATTTTTTAGCCAATTAAAACCTCAGCAAATTAGAACTTGAATTAAACAAAAACACAAATATTATCCAAAATTTTGGGCTAGATTTCGATATTAACGAATTTACCTACCAGTATCTTGAACAGTAAATACCCATCGAGAGTTCACCTTCGAAATTGAAAAGGACAGCTACTCGCCATTTTTAGATTCGAAATTATCTAGAGATACCTCAAATTCAATCAGTTTTGACATTTTTAAAATCTACCAATTCTGATATTTATATTTCATCTGATTCAATTGCTCCTTGGTTAGATAAAACAGACATTTTACATTTCCTCGTCAACCGGTTATTTAATATTCCACTAAGCAATGTAAATTTCGAAAAAGAATGAAAAATTATTATCCAAATTGAAGAAAAAAACGGGTATAGTCATCACCTAGTTCAGGAAATTATCAACAAACATAAAGATAAAAATCTCTTCAGTAACATAACCCCAACGAATGAAACAGAAACCGAAAAAGGTTTCCAAGCTTTCACATTCCATCTGAATACAAACAACAAACTCTAGAATATTTTCAAAAAGGTTAATATAAAACTGGCTTTCAAAACATCCATGAAAATAAAGCAAGTTTTACGAAATACATTCGATGAAACTCCGGACATGTTCAAATCGGGTATAGGTAAATGAAATTAAATGTTTGGATTGCAACAAGTGCTACGTCGAGCAAACAACCAGAAACATTCTCACTGGGTATAAAGAGCATAATTAATTCCGATACTGTTTAACATTAAGATTGTTTCACTCTTTTCAATTAATCACTTTTATCATTAAGGTTTTCAAGTTATATGTTTTCACTGTCAGGTTTTTTGATTTTTTTTTCATAATATGTTTATCCTTTTCATTTATTACACTTACGACAGCTCGTGCTTCAATTCTACTCGCCAACAACATCAAAATACTAAACAAACAGAGCACATAGTAGTTCTTCATGGTGAATTTCTTCTGGGAAGTTTTCTGACTATATGAATGATCGGCAAAATTGAAAATGCAATTACGTTGTTGCAGTTTAGAGGAAATTTCATGTTTTATAGCGTTCCTTACGGAACGAATGCAACGATTTCAAGATAAAATTGATATTAATGTCGTAAAAATTTAGTGGTTGGGCTTCCTCAAGGAAATGTGCCAGTTTATACGAGTCTAAATAGGGTATTTATGCGTGTGGTTTTCTTTTTCCTCATTAGATTTATTCCTTCAATCGTTTCGAAGAGAATTATTGGATTATTGAAAATATCTTGATCTTAAGGACTACTTGTAGTACAAACTTAGATATGACTTTTGGACAAAGATATTTCTTTGAATAAGTATACTATCACATTTCAATTGGTCCAATTTCTAGAATAAAAAGGGGGAAAGCTTTGCGACAGCATCTTGGGCGCTCTTGTTCAATGTTTGACAAACCATATCTCTGAAAGTATTGGTTTCTCAGAGTTGGGAATGATATCAATGGATTCTTATAATAGAACTGCACCATAAAAGAAATGCAATTCAAATAATAGTTTATTTATCAAGATTAAATGAGCAATCTACAACGATTCTACCTCGTGGAATGGGTTGTTGCAACTTACACTCGGTGCATAGTTTTTGCAACGCGGAATACCTAGGGAAAGTATCATCGAAATGTCTAGAGCAAGGCTGGACACAATCATATCAGATTGTCCATTTATTCCTGATATTTGAATAGGTATAGGCTGAAAAAATATTTTAATAGTTCAAAATATATTATTAAAATACAATCCTCTTTTCATAATTTAATAATTCATAACACTAACACATTCATTCTGTATTATGAATCTTCACTCAAGAAAGAATATTTAATACACAAATGTAGATCAATTTTTAACCATTTTTTTGCTAGCAACATTATGAAAATGCTATATGTAGGAACATGTCTCACTACTTAAGGAAGTAAAAGGTAATATTAACTTCGGTGGTCAACGAACAGTAATTTCTTTTGATGATTCCATTATGTTGTTTCCTATCGCCTTCATAAACTGCTTCATTGAAATGATCCATTTTTAAATCTTCTGAAACATCATCCCAATATTTGCACATAAATTATTCAATATGCAACAAGTCAATACTATTTTTGGTATCAAAACAGTCTTGTATATAGGTATTCACAAATTCAAGATGCGGAACCTTGTTTTCGAACATAAAATATTTTCAAAGTACGAATTATATAAACAAAAAAGATAACATGAGTGAACAGTGAACATAGATAGAACACAGACAGATAGAATTCGTATTCTGTGAAAACATAGAAGTACGATGTATAATTGAAATTATGAAAAAGCATATCTCCGAAAGTATTAGCTTGTTAGACTTGAAAATGACATCAATAGATGCTTATGTAGGAACTGCATCTTAAAAAAATTAAATTTGAAATTTGTAATGTAAAAAAAAAATTTGTTTTCGTTATTCCAAAACCATTGGGCCGATTCACCCCAGTAACGAACTTAACTGAGATATTTATCTCCCAAACCTACTGTGTAGCTCATTCCGTTCGAGAGTTATCGTGCCGACGGCCAGCGGTAGATTTTTGTCACTTTAAGGCAATCCGATCAATACAAAACTTCGCATGCTTATAAAGGTCATGATTCTACAATTTGATGCTACATTTCAGATAGACCGAGTGATCGGTTCCAGGAATATTCATAAAAAATGTTTTTACTGAAAACAGCCATAACTCCGAAACGGCTTGGTGGATTTTGCCCATTAACGAACTCGTCTGAGATATTTACGCTCCAAATCTATTGTGCAAATTTCAATCCTCTAACTCCTTTAGTTATCGTGCCTACGGCTGGCTGGACCAGACGGCTGGACAGAATAGATTTCGACCACGGATTCTTGATCGGTGAGTCGAACCAAATCGTTTAAGACCATTTTCATCCAAAAACATTCGGGCAAATCGTCATGAAATGTTAAAGAAAATATGTGAAAGGAATGAAAGGTGCCTGAGTATCACATATCACAATGGTAAAATTCAAACCACTCGAAAATTTCATCATTTTTCTTCTGTGTAAAATTTAAGTCAAAAACGCCAAGTTTTGATTTCAATATGGAGTTAGAAAACTTCCATTTCTTTTCACCTAGAATAGCTAGAATGGTCAAATATATTCGACTATTCAAATATTTATGATTTAAAAATTCAGAGCCCTATTTAGATTACCCGCTCAACTGAAAATCCTCAACCATATCTGGAAAACTATGTTTGTGGAAGGTAAGTATCAATGAAGAAAAAATAAATAATTTCTGAATGCATGTTTCTATTCTACTCGAAAAACATCAAAATATCTGAACAACATATAGTCTATTTTTTCTTTCCCAAAAAGTCGAACATGTTGGTATCAAGTCCTGCCTTAAGCCCAAGGACGTCGAAGCCAAGTATTTCGGAGTCGGTGGTTGGTGGTGGGGGAGGGGGTGGTTGTTGAATTATGATTGGTCTGCGCATCCTTTTGGGTATGGGATCAGAAATCTGAAAATGAAAAAAAAAATTAATTTCGTGTAACTTCTTTGTCGGTGGATAATAATATTGATGACAACCTGATATCATAAGTGCATAATGACTTCCATTGAAAAACCATAGAAATGTGACACAGAAATTTCGTGTTATATAGGATTTTTCTGAAGCTATACATGACGTCTTTCATTTTATTTCGATTTGATATATTTCAACTTATTGTCTGTAATATTCGAATTTTTTGCCGAAAATGGTCTCAAACGATTAGGTTCGACTCACTGATGAATAATTCAATGTCAAATTTGAATACTGATACAAGACTATTGTGAAATTTTGTGAGAATCGTAACACAAGAAAATAAAAAAAAAATGATTAAAAAATATTATTTATGACACGATAATCTGAGAACGGAAACATATAGCGACTTGCAATTTTCAGGGTAGGTTGAGCATCTGAATGCGACATTTAAGATTATTAATAGGCATAATCGGCCAGACGGTTTTGGAGTTACACCCATCTGAAATTTGGTTGGTATTTTCTCAATAATTCGAAAACTACAGATACAATTCAATTCAAACATGGTAATTAGTTGTGGAATGCCGGCGCGAAAATTCCTGCAAAATTTCGGGAGGATCGTTGTCACTAGAAAATTTTTAAAAAATCATTGAAAATCGTTGAAAAAAATTCTACATATCATAAACTATTCGTCTGACATTGCTGAAATTTTGCGAGAGTCTTCAAAACCTAACTCTACTGCTAAGTTTCAAGTTTGAACACGATCGGATCTATAATAGTGGAGATCCGAGCAGCCTTAGGTGAGTTCCGTAGCTGGATGGGTGACCATTGCTGATAACTTTCGAACGAAAAGAGATAGGGACTTGAAATTTTCACGGTAGATCGCGCATCCGAATGGTTGAGTTGAGTTCGTTGTTGGGCATAATCGGCCGAACGGTTTAGGAGTTATACCCATCGGGAATTTTATTTTCTCGATAACTCAAAAAATACAGACCCGATCGAATTGAAACTTGGTATCTAATTGTAGAATATCGACATAAAGACGTGTGTAAAAATTTGTGAGAATCGTACCAAACTTGAAAATAAAAAAAAATCACGAAAAAACTTTATAAAAGTAATTCGATTTTTCGAGCACTAAGCACTAAGCACTTGTAGAAATTTGTTGGAAATGAGGATATTTACTCCGAACGGTTATATAAAATTGTATTCTATTGGAGAAATATGTGAACAAGCAAACTTGCATTCCCCATATGCATCATTGACGGAGTGCAGCGAAACAAATTTCTATGAAACTAACGAACTCAAAATTAGTTCTATTCTCACACAGTTTCAAAAGTTCTTTATTATTTTATCATATCTTGATACAATTAATGGAAATATGAATTCTATAAGCGTCTCAGTTTTTTCTGCACATATAAAATGTATTTCCGAAGATCAAAATGGGATAATACCCGAAACATATATGACAACAACATCGTATGATATTATGAAACTCAGGCCAAGTGTTTTCTTCGCCTTACCAATAAAAAAAAAAACACTGACGTGAATTCAGTGCTTTTTTGGGGAAGTTTTCCATTAATCCTTATTGCTTCTTAAAACTTTTCCAAATGTCAAAAATATAATCTGGAGAAACCGGATAACATTATTTCCTATTGTGATTGAATTCATAAGCAATTTAGCATTGGAAATTTAAATATGAATATATCGGATAAATCTGCGAATTCACACGACAATTTTCAAAACTAATTCACTGATATCTTCTTGAAAGACGATCCACTCAATAATGCTTTGATACTGACTAATTTTCAGGAGTTGGTAATATTCACATATCTACGTCCCATTCCATGAATCAATAACCAACAACTGATAATTACAAGATTTAAAAGATCCGTTCATGCCTCAGCTGATCTCCCTGGTACATATTAACTCCTACAACCACAGCGATTCAGCGCCTATTCGTGTTACGACATGATTTCGGAAAGGCTTAGTGCTTAGTAATCCTCGGGAGCACTTAAGGGATTACTAAGCACTAAGCCTCTTCATGAAGTGCTCGAATTACTAAGCACTGGTTTTAAAAAGTGCTCTGGAGCACAGTACTCGAGACCACAAAAAGGCTTCAAGCACTTTCACAAGCACTAAGCACAATGCTTTGGCTCAGCTCTGGTGGGGACATAGTTTTTTGAAGGGAATGTCAATTCTGACCTATTGAGATGCTTACTGAATTAAGTATAGTAATGGTTTGTGTAGTATGAATAACGTTTCGAATAAATCATAAAGACATATTTCTACATCCAACGTAAGCTTCAAATTTATCCTGGAAATAGTTAATTTTCTCAAAAACTTGCAAAAGGACGATCGCACAGGATTAATTCTGATAAATTGGTGGACTTACCATTGGTTCTATTTCTCTATGCACTATCACCTGATACGGAAGACATGAAACAGCCACCACGGCTGCAAGTAAAAATAACAGACAGATTTTAAGAGAAATCATCTTCACACAGTGTTTTAAATAATTCTAATTAGATTAGACAGTAGAAAATATTAGAATGTATGAAATCTTGTTGTTAATACTGAAGTCAGTTCATCGTTTAAATACTTTTCTCATATCTGGTACCTAGATTCGAAGGAAAAAAGAACAGGAAAATATTTCGAGATAATTGTGGAATTGTAGAATTACACTTTTTATTTTTTTCAATCATGAATTAGATAAAAAATGCAACGTTCTTCAATATACTCGATAATGAAATGTTCCCATCTTAAGTTAATTTTCCTGGAAGTGGTAGATTTGATTGCATCCTTTAGGATATACATACGTACCTTATCTAAAATTATTTCTATTTCGATAGTATTTTCAGATAATATTTTTGAGATAATTCGAAATTTCACATCATACAAATGTTGGAAAAATAATAGGGTTTACATTTTCGGAACAAATTTCAGAAAAACCTCAGTACACATGTTGGTCCCAACAAAATTTTTCTCAATTTTGCTGGCATGTTCTGGGCTATCATTTAGTCTAAATGTCTATAATTTTCGAATTTTTTGTCGAATATTGTTTCAAACGATCAGGTTGGACTCACTCATGAAGAATTCCATGTCAAATTCAATTGTGAACGGCCGGCCGTCCACTTCCGCGATAACTTTCGAACGGGAAGAGATTGTGACTTTAAATTTTCAGGGTAGGTTGCGTATCTGAATACGACAGTTGAGTAATTTGATTGGTTCAATTAGACAAATGGATATGGAGTTATAACCATCAGATTTTTTTTTGTTATTTCCTAAATATCTCGAAATACATAAATCTGATCAAATTAAAACTTGATAATTAGTTGTAGAATGCTGACTAGTGAATATGTACGAAATTCAATGAGGATCGCAATACTAGAAAAAAAAATAAAAAATTTTCCTTAAAAAATTTTATATTTCAGATACTACCTGACAGATTTCGCTGAAATACGGCAAAAGCGTTAAACCTGTTATTTTACGATAGAAGTATTTCAGCTTGGTAGGCTTTGTATATTTGGAATTATTTTATTCGAGTTCAGTTGAAAAAGCTCCTGACACCACCTTAGCGCCTTTTAAGTTTTTTTTTCATTTTACCTATTGATTTTTTTGAATTAACTGAGTTAACATACTTTGAACAATTGTGGTGATATTTTTAAGAAACTAATACTCATTTCGAGTTTTTTGTATGAGGGTTGATAATTTTTGGAAAATGTTTGCAAATGTGTGGGTGCCGAAATGCATTTCGATGTGTAAATTGCAGCATTCTTAATTTTCAAATTTCTAAATGTGCTTAAATTCTTGTTTTCTCCAATTTTGTACTAATAATAAATCCCCCTTTTCCCCTCATTATACGCTATCTATGTATATACGCAAAACGTCAAAGCGTTGAATATTTTCCATATTTTTTTTCTTTCGACTTCTATCAAGATATAGATAGTTATGCACTCATTAAAATGAAAACAACCTTTCAACAATGTTAGAACACTTTCCATTTAATTTGCTACAGAAAAAAAATGGAACAAAAACAAATTGATGTTATATTGCTTCCTGTATTTTTACAGTTTGCGTCATAAACATTACATTAAAAATTCTAAAAAAACCAAATGGAACAAATTCAAGAAACTGGATGATCAATCAAATAATAAGTTCAGATATACCTCTATAATTTTTGGTCTGTTTAAAATATTTTGAGGGGTAGAAATTTGGAGGGTTAAAAAAAATCAGTTTGCGATGAAACGACTTCAAAATTGTGAATGGAAATTGAAGAAAAAAAGAACAAACCTTCCTATGAAAATTGCGGCATTTTTCTCATTGTTTTTTTGCGCTCTTGTTCTTCGTTACAGAGTGCTTATCATTGCCCGAATGTCTATAATTTTCGAATTTTTGGCTCAGAATAGTCTCGAACGATTTGGTTCGACTCACTGATCAAGAATTCGTGGTCGAAATCGATTCTGTCCGGCCGTACGTTAACACGATAACTCTCGAACAGAATGAGCTAGACAGTTGAAATTTTCAGAGTAGGTTTTAGAGTTGAATATCTCGGTTAGGTTCAGTATTGGGCAAAATCGACCGGATGATTTCAGAGAAACGAAAAAAAAAAAAAATTCACATTACAAATTTCGAATCCAATTTTTTTCAACATGCAGTTTCATCATAAGAATCCATTGATATAATTTTGAACTCTAACAAGCTAATTCTTTCGGAGATATGTTTTTTCAAAATTTCAATAATACATCGTTTTCACAGAATGCGAATTCTATCTGTCTGTGTCCTATCTATGTTCACTATTCATTCATGTTATCTTCTCTACCTATGACAGATATGTCAAATGTATTTCTGTTCTAACAAAGTATGATTTAATGCAAAATGACCAAATATAAGATATTATAATTACCCCTTCCCCATATGCCCTTCGATGATCTATATGATGATGGAAATATATCATTCGGTAAGTTTATCAAATTGGGTTATAATAATAATAATAATAATAATAATAATAACGTTTATTTCTGGTCCCAAAAAAAACAGTGAGATCACTGGTAACAGGACCTAACTCCTAGTTTACAGCAATAAATAACTCAAAAATAAACAATTCATTCTTTCCCGATAAAACGAGAAAAAAAAAAGCCAAGATATTTGAACCTGTTCCCAACTAGACCCCTAAAAGAACGAAATGGTTTCATAACTGTCGGATAGCGCCGCTTGAAAGGATAACATTATTTTTTTAAGCGTCTCAATACGACAATTTGATCATAAAATAGATGGATTTCTATAATGCTGTTGTATATACGTTCTCACAACTCATATCATACGACAAATTTTATAACAGTTGCATAACGTACTATAAAATTCCTATAAAATAATTTTAAAACAGTGTTATACAGATTAGAATACGGTTGCATAGCTATTGTATTACTTATAATAGCGACGTTAAAAGATGGTTATAAAGGAAGCTGTATAAATAGTTGTATTAGAGTTCTTTAAGAAAAGTAATAAGATTGTTGCTTTACGCAGAAGTTGAACACTACACAATAGATATAAAACTATTTTATAATCATCTTATAACTAAAACATTATTCTCTCTTATGAAGACCTTATAGAATAAAAATGTGGATAGGAATAAATTTATCTCATGTTCTACGTTATAAAATTATCTACATTTACCTACAAACATATAAACATAACCCAATAGTAATAGAAAAATTACGCGGGTTTTCTAGCAGTTTTCGGTTACGAAATGAATTCGGCAATATCTGAGTGGAAACGTCTGATTCGTTTCCCAGTTTGTGGGAACAATCGTCAACTCTTTTCTATTATTTTCCTCGGTTTCTACTATCTTGAACATCTTTCAAATATATGAATACCGGTATATTTAAATCCAATAATTTGAGGTTAGTTCACGCTTGGAAAGAATCTGTATTAAGAAATTATTCCAAACACAATATAACTAAATAATTGTTTAGTGTCGCACCGAACGCGATAATTCTGTTCTATTATGTAGTTTGCCAACGCGCTAAAGGATAACACGAAAATCTAACGTACAGTGTTGCTAGCTTGGCAGTTAGTAGTTTTTCCGACATACATAAAATCAGTAGCAATAAATAGGCAGACTTTTTATTTTATTATGATACATCTTGTAGTTCAAGATGTTCTAAATGCACCTACAATGTATGTTTTGCAATTCAATCATGAAAAGTCATATATATTTGACACGGATTGTCATAAGGGTTCATTGTAACTTTTAACAGTAATCTTGTGCTAAAGAGAGTTTCGTCATATAAACAAACACAATATTGCGATAGATCCCTTTATTTTTACTAAGAAAACAACTTTTTTTTAAATAATAACTGAATAATTATCACAAAAAAATCTTGTGTAGCCTACACTTTATGCAAAACAGTGACGTGTACTTTTTGCACACAATGTGTTGGACCACTCACTATACTCTTGGTCCAATCCTCATCCTTTATATAAATATCTACCTATTATTTCTGTAATAAACAAAATGCTGTGGGAAAATATTTTGAATATATTATTAAATCTGGCAACAGTTAAAAGTGGTCAAGAATCAAACTGCACCATGATTCCTGAGACTGTTAAAAACAATTTTATGGCGCTGCATTAAACAACATAATAAAACTTTAATATCGTATACAGCTCAGAAGGAAACAGAATCATTGTATAAGGTATCTAATTTGTATTCTACCATATACGCCATATTTATTAAACGTTCGGCTGTTCAGAAACCGCCGCCATTGTGAAAAAATCATATAGAAACGAAAAAGGGGTAAAATAAAAATAGATTTTTTAAAGAAATATGAGATTTTTTCCGCTTTTACAACAGCCACAATACATGCTTTGTTTTAAGTTGAAAATTCAACAAATAAAACATTTTTTTTTATTTTTCATTTTTCAATAATACCAATAAAATGTACGCTAAACTGAGGCGCTTTAATTTTTTACCAACAAAATATATATATATTGTCAGAAAAGTTAGCTGCGCAAATAAATTTGGCCCCCACAGTAGCGATATAGGTCTTCAATATTTTCAATATGATTAACAGGTCCCATCTCCATCACCCACCGCCATAATAATGCCTGATATTGGATCTTACTCCTCTGTCAAACGCGAACGTTTACACATACCTAATAAAATATTCTTGTGATAATTCTATTCCGAATTTCAACGGTAGAAACCAAAATTATTGTATTAGCTATTCTGTCTGCATTATAAAATACTTATAAAATACTTTCTTAGTAGTTCTATATGTGTCCGTTAAATACTCTTAAACCGCAGAATAAGAGTACTGCTATACAATAGTTATATAGACATCCTAAAACGGTTGGGTAGTTTACTAAAGGATGTCCTAAAAGAACTGAACAGTTGTGTAAAGTGGGGCCCTTTTTGGTTGTAAAGACATTGTATAGTGGTTTATATCCACATTATAAGATTTTCACGTTTCTATAAGATATGCTGTATAGCAGTTCTTACAACCTTTATAAAATTATTTTTGCTAGTTGGGTTCGTTATCTAACTGTATCTATCATATATTTCCTAAGGTTATAGCTGAAGTTTTTATTATTTGTAACATGTACCGGAAGGGAGTTGAAAGCTGCTACACTGTTGTATATAGGAGACTCTTTGTATTTACTGCTTCTTGGTAGTTTCTGTCTGATATTAGTGCGATTTCTGGTGTTATATCCATGTATGTCTTGATTATAAGTTAAAGTGACACGTGTTTTCATTAGGTTTCTTCGTATATTACATATAAGTTTAGTCTGCTCCAGTATCAATAATTTTTTTATGTCAAGTATCTCAGTAGTTTTGTATACCATTGTTGTGGGTGTATAATAATCCATGCAATAGGCTGTTTTGACTGCTTTATTTTGAATTCTTTGAACTCTCTCCAGTACATATTTGGGTGAAGAACTCCAGCATGGCAGAAGATATCTCAAGTGTGGTTCAAAGAAAGAGTTGTATAGCATTTTTCTCGTCTGATCATTCAGTTGAAAGGCACATCGTTTTACAGCTCCTATCATAGGTGAAATTTTGTTTCTAATATTCGAAACATGAGAATTCCAATCTAGTTTGTTAGTGATAGTCAATCCTAGGTATTTATATTCGTCTACCTCTTTGAGTTTAACTTTATTGAGATAAACATCTATATTACATGCTTTTTTATTTTTTTGTTTGATTATCATATATGTAGTTTTGTCACAGTTCACACTTAATTTATTCGAGCACAGCCAGTTAAAATATATATTTAAATCACTATTTATCACAGCTTCTAGTTCCTTCATAATCGAGGCGGTCAGAACAAGCACTGTATCATCTGCAAACATTACGTATCTGGATCTGATATTAAGGAACTTTATGGAATGTACGTTCAGAATAGCTTCAATGAAAACAAAACTGGAATACTGGTTAAGTTTCAATTGATATAATATAATTTTCAGAGGAGATTTGAAGCATGAATATCTCGGATCAGTTCGTTATTTAATCTTAATTTAGTTTCTTTCATGATGCAGTTCTATTATGAGAATCCATTGATATCATTCCCAAGTCTAAGAAACCAATAATTTCGGAGATTAATTGTCAAAGTTTGATCAAGACCGCCAAAGCTCCTGTCCACAGGGCTTTCCCACCTTTTTCAACTATACGTTGAAACTGTAAAAACTTCAGGGTGTTAACAATATTTTCACTACACCCTTCCAAGAATATATTATTTGATAAAAGACAACAATTAAAAGAAAATATAGACACATTCACCTCTAGAATGAAATCTGATTATTCCTATAGAATTGATAGATATTCATTTCGAAATAGATAGTTTTTATATCTTCTACTAAGTGTGCTGGAAAAAAATGGAGGCCGAATAAATTAAATAAGTTGACTAAGTTCTGATGTTGACTATCATTATTTACTCCGGTTAGTTCTATTAAGTTATTCATTCAAGACTGAATACAATTTTATCACACAATATAATTATCCTCTAAATATTTTTGGAAATGTCGAGAAATTATTTGAAAGAAGACGAGGCTCGTAAACTGTCTTTGTTGGAAAGTTTGGGGGTGGCATTAGAAGATCTGAAGAGAGACGTAGAAATTTTCAAGAACTGGGCTAAGCAACAGAAACATCTACCTCAAGATTTTCTGGATGGTAAGTTGAAATATTGAATCAAATAAAAAATAAATAATTAATGTACAGCAAATAATAGCTACCTGTTGAACTTTGGATATTTGCACAGATTCCAATGTTGAAATTCGTGATCAATTTTCGCTTGGAAACTTAATATATTCATTGATCAATGACCACAAAATCTTCCAGATACTATGTACCTACATTTTTTGCGCGTATGTTCTGGGGAACATCGCGTTATAGTTTTGCCCAAATGTCTGTAACTTTCGAATTTTTTGACGAAAATGGTCTCAAACGATTTAGTTCGACTCCCCAATGAAGAATTCGAGGTCAAATTTGATTCTGTCCGCCCGGCCGTCCGGCCGTCCGTCCGGCCGTTGTCACGATAACTTGAGAACGAAAAGAGCTAGCGACTTGAAATTTTCAGGGTGGATGGCGCATCCCAATACGACGGACAAGTTCGTTAATGGGCATAATCGGCCCAGTGGTTTCCGAGTAATGATTTTGTTTTCCACCAATATAAATCGGATCGAATTGAAACTTGGTGAGTAGTTGTAGAATGTGAACTTTTGCACGTTTGTGAAATTTTGTGCGAATCGTATGAAAAATTTAAAAAAAATTATTAAAAAATATTTTTGTTGTCACGAGAACTTGAGAACGGAAAGAGATAGCGGCTTGAAATTTTCAGGTTAGGATGTGCATCAGAACGCGACATTTCAGTTTGTTTATGAACATAATCGGCCAAACGGTTTTAGAGTTATAGCCATCTGAAATTTGGTTGTTTTTTGTTCCTAATTAACTCGAAAAATACTAAACCGATTGAATTCAAACATGGTAATTAGTTGTAGAATGCCAACGCGACAATTCTTGCAAAATTTCGTGAGGCTAGTATTTGTAAAAAATTTAAAAAAAATCATTGAAAATTGAAAAAAAAAATTCTATATATCAGTAACTATTCGTTTGTAATTGCAGAAATTTTGCAAGAGCCTTCATAACCTAACTGTACTGCCAAGTGTCAAGTTTTAACACGATCGGTTGAATATTGTTGGAAATTCGAGCATTCTTGTGTGAGTTCAGTAGATGGGTGACCGTTGCCTCGATAACTTTCGAACGAAAGGAGATAGGGACTTGCAATTTTCAGGGTAGGTTGCGTATCCGAAAGGGAGAGTTGAGTTCGTTTTTGGGCATAATCGGTCAAACGGTTTCCGAGTTATACCCACCTGGAATATTATTTCCTTGATAACTCAAAAAATAAATATTCGATCGAATTGAAGCTTGGTAACTAGTAGTAGAAAATCATCATAAAGACGTGTTTAAGATTTTATAAGAACTGTACCCCTAGAAAATTTTAAAAAAATGACGAAAAAAAAAATTTTAAGAACCGCACCCCTAGAAAATTAAAAAAAAATCACGAAAAAAAAAATTGGTTCAAGCACTGACGTGAAGTCAGAAGCTTTTGCGCGTATGTTCTATTGTCCATTCTTACTCTTAATTCGATTTTACCATGGTAAATTCGAATTAAGTGTCCAATACAGGAGAATGGACAACATAATTTACCATGGTAAATTCGATTAAAGGTGTCCAATACAGAAGGATGGACAATAGAACATACGCGAAAAGCTTCTGCCTTCACGTCAGTGCTTGAACCAATTTTTTCATTTTGTTATTTGACGAATCTGTAGACCTTATAATGTTCTACAACTTCCTTCACTTGGAATAAGTTTTTTTTTGCAGATGATGCTTGCATTGAGCGTCTATTGATGAATAATAAATTCAGGATGGAACAGTCGAAAATAAAATATGACAATCATTACACTATGAGAGGAATATATAATTCGTTGTACCATGGAATTGAGAAGGTGGTACCATCTACAATACCTGTGTAAGTATCTCTCTTCCATTTGAACAATCTTCAGAAATATAGAACATTGAGTGTAGCTTTCGGTGATTCTTTCTTGAGACATAATTTTAATTCTAAATAACTATAGGAGTGAAACTAGATTCCTCTTTTAATTTTAAAGCTCATTTGGATGACTTGCGTCTGAAGTTGAAAGCAAGGAATAATATTCTGCAGAAATTAGCTGGAACTTCATGGGTTGCTGATGCTGTTACTCTTCGAAAGGCAGCCTTAGCCTTGGATTTTTCTGCCGCTGAATATTGTTGCCCCGTCTGGTTTAATAGTGCTCATACTCAAAAAATTGATGCACAGCTGAATTCATCTATGAGGATCATCACCTACACCCCGCATTCGCAGTCAGACTGCTGTTTCAAATACTTGGAATAAATTTCATTCTTTTCCGAATAATTTTCCGATTTTCTCAAATATTCCAGGCAATAAGAGTCCAAGATTGAAGTCACGTGATCCTTTATGGTCCAACTGTTTTATCAATTCGAATAAAAGCGACAAGGAAGTTTGGCGGTCTGAATGGAACTCTTGCGATTTATTCAACAAGGATTTAATTTCCTTCATATAGAGTTCCGGGGTTTGATCTTCCAAGGAAAATGTGGTCTATTCTGAATCGTTTAAGAACCAGTCATGGTCGTTGCAACATCATGTTTTCAGATGGAACTCAATTGAGAGCCCTGTTTGGGAATGCGGGGATCCAGAGGAGACCATTGTTAACAATTAAAATATTCATAAATCACAACATAAACGGGCAGACAGGGTTTTTTGCTGAGGTTTTTCCCCAAGCTCTTGTACCATACATCAAATTCTATGGTACCCTGTTCCACTAATCTCTGCTAACACTTTTTTAACCAAAGATTTGTCTCATCAAATGAAACACTTTTTTCATCCACCATTTTTCCAGATTCGGCTCAGGTAAAAAGTTACAAGCGTTTAAAGATTTCACAATGTGCTAATACACTCCCGCATATAAATTATCTATGACATTGTTGGTGGACGAGAATAAAGCATGGTAACGTGGTTTACAGAAATTTCTGGAGTTTTCCATTTTAAAACATTCAATGAAGAATATCTCGAAAACGGTGCGTTTAAGGAGAAATGATAAAGAATAATATAATGTTCTAAAACGATGAAATATTCTTGAAATGACTCAAGAAAAACTTCATATGCTTTCTTTATGCTAATTTTGTTTAGTTTTATGAATCCACGAGTCCATAACTAGAAAACCAGTAGAAGTAGAAAATAACTAATATTTGGAAAATATGTATCATAGTTATAGGAAACTTTACGCCAACATTCATTTTATTCGAAAAAAGGATGTCAAAGCTACAAAATAAAAACTGATTTTTTTTTCAAAATTTCAACAGCCTGTATCTTTTTACCTGAGCTGAATTTGGAAAAATGTTAAATGAAAAAAGTGTTTGATTTGATGAGAGGAATCTTTGGCTAAAATTAATGCAGTTGTCAAAGACTTACCCTGTATATTTCTCTAGTGCAGTGGCGAATTTTCGGTCTGAATTTTTTTCATTTTCAGGGTGAAAATTCCTCTGAGAAATCTCACCGAGGACGGAAAATGGATACTATTGATTTGCGCGACGAACACCGTCCAACCCAACTCAGATTTTCAAGGATGCTTGAAATTTCAATTGGCCGTCTCAGAAATAATGAACAAGTACAGTTTTTCTGATGGAAGAGTGTGTATTATAGATTTCAAGGGACTGAAATCTGGTCTCTTCAAGAATTTCGATGTATTCATGTTGCACCAGCATTTGAAGATTATAAAGGTGAGAAAAGGTTCATGAACATGCACTAACATGACAGAAATAACTGATTGTTCTTCCCTTTAAATAAAAGTAGCTTCATTCAATGAAATTGGCAAGAACAACAGGGTCACGTGGGAATTAAAGGAAATGAGGAGGCCAATACACTTGCCAAGAAAGGAGTACAAACCTCCTTTATTGGCCCGGACCCCTACTGTGGTGTTGGTAGATACACCTACAAAAGTGAATTTCAGGTGAAAGAAGAAACTGAAAGAGGTATTCTTTGGAGATCTCTCCCAGGAATGTATCACCCCAAAAAGTTCTCCGGAACTTTGACACAGATCCAAGAAATATATGGACCTCAATAAGAACAAGCAGCTCCTCCTCACTGGTTTCCTCACAAGGTACTGTGGCCTTAGAAAGCATATAGTGAGATTAGAGCTAGCAGAAACTGACGAGTGCAGATTCTGTTGGTAGGAGGATGAAACTCCTGATCACCTGATAACGGAAGGCCTCACCATCTTAAACCAACGCAAGGACCGCTTTGGCAAGAAATCTGCAGGAGCGAAGACGTAGCCTCCTTGAAACCATCCCAGATACTGGAGTTCATCAGAACTCTGGAACTGGAAGGCGAGCTGTAGATGGTGATGACATCGACAGCTCTGACGGGGGAGCACAATAGACCTTAAGATCGCAGTGTATCGTTACTACCTACAACAATATACAAAAGTAGCTTTAAAATTTCAATGAAACATATTTACTATTGATATTTTTTTTTCCATTTAAAATAGACCAATTTTCCTTTAAACCTCTGGAATAATACGAGATATTATGAAATACCAGTAGTGAACACCCTTCACTATTGGGTTGAAAATTAACATTGCTCTGCCTTACAAAGACCAAAAACCAAACTGATTATCTTAACCCCCACAAGCTCCTAGGAGCTTCTGAAGATTCTCCTTTGGGAAAACCTATAGCAGGATCAGCATAATAATATCATAACTTGGTTCAGGATGATCGTTATAATGCATAGAGCGACTCCAGAACCGTATTGTTTTCATTTTTAAATAATGTCAACTTCAAAAAAATATTCTCCTATATTGCAACATTTTCATGAAAGATTTTTATTCTGAGGGTTCCACTTATTGAAAATATATTAATCTTCAAATACACCCTATCTATCTACGTCAATTTTCAGAGTTGCTTCAGCGGCAGAGTTTCAGCTGTGCATGTGGTGAATACGACGAATTTCGCCAATTTATTGCTGACTGGAATAAGATTGGTTATGCCAGGCGAAGTTATTTCCAAGGTAGGTTTCTCCTCTTTGCCAAAGGCTCTGTTGAAAGAACAAAAGGGTATATCCTTTGCGTCGTGATTTCTGTAATTTTTTTTGAATGAACGTCTATTTTATTTTATATTTAATTCACCAGAATTTGTTATATGCTGTAGGTATATTTTGTTTTTTTTTATACATTGTTACATAAAACTATCTTATTCAGATTTTTTTATTTTGCAGGTTACAGGGGGTTTTATTCATGTTGCCTGTCTTAAAATTCCAATTTTCTCTGATTTTGGTGTCATATATGAATTGCATTTCCTAAAAATATATTATTCTAGTTGAGATCACCCTGGTTGATCAGAATTTCGTCATTATGTAGAAATCCAAAAAATTAAGTATCCGTTACACTCTGGAATTGTTTTAAATTTGATTTTTTTTCAGATTAAAGTCCATGATAGTATGGAATCGCTACACAAGCAAATACCACAAAATATTCTACCTCATGATTATGGCGGTGATGATATATCTGTGGAGGAGTATCTAGGTAAGTTTGCATTCGATTATAGAATGCAGGAATTTTTCTCAAACTTCCAAGTAGATTTCAATATCTTTTTCAATATTTTACATTCGGCGGAGGGATTATTGGGAAAAAATCGAAAATGATGGTTTACTATTGGAGGCCGGAGACCTCCCTTAAATCAATTATATCCAGTTTTCCACCAACAATTAACCTTCAATCGACTTTTTCAGACTGTATATATTACGATAATTGACGAAATTTTGAGTACCAAAATTCTTTCGAGTATTGCTTCTGTATTAGAAGATTTTAGCTTAGTGTCTTAGCAAGAAGTCTGATTCATACCCTGCAACATTACAGAAAAGTTGTGGGATAACTGGGAATAGATTTTCTCGTGGAACTGCCTGTACAATTAATATACTGATGATTTGGTCTTTTTTTGTCCGATTCAGTGCTTGAAATGTTTTATTTTTCAGGTATATGGGACAGCATTATTGAAGAAGAAGTTTCTTTTCTGAAAAATCTGCGGAATCAAGCTGCTGATGAATCTCTTAGAATCGGATCTACCCATCTTAGTTCAGACGGATTTGGTGTAGATGGCACATTCAAGAAGTTGAACTTAGATTAGATAATAAAACAGTGAAAGATGTCATCAAAATCAACTAATTCATCCTATCTACCATTTTTTGTCACATTTCCACCTTCAACTTTTCCAAACTGATCTTCATTTATCTGGGCAGCTCTAAAAACTACTGATTCGATTAATATCTCCACTTCAACTCTGAATTTATTAAAGAAAACTTCCAAATCAAAATGAGCTCTGTTTATTTGATAGATTCCTACTTCAGGTGAAATGTTCTGTTCATCAGTTTACCGCTAGGGGACGACATCTGTGAAAGGAAGTATTCTCGCATCACAAGTGAAACTTTCGTAACGTGATTATGGATGACGCCACAAGAGTTTACTTTTATTGGATTAATTCGATTTGTTAAGTTAACTTAAATTATGAGAACAAGGAACCAAGAAAAATTCAAAGAGTGGAGGACTCCCAGAGAGAGAGGGAGAGAGAGAGAGAGAGAGGGAGAGAGAGAGAGAGAGAGAGAGAGAGAGGGGGGGCTGAGACATATGGCGATTTCCATTGACACGCTCGGATCACTCGGAGCTGTCACACTGACATATTTGACAGATATTTTCGGTTCAATTGGACAGATGCATGACAGATGAGATCGATTTCGAGTGCTCCGAGCGTGTCAATGGAAATCGCCAATATTGAGCGAGAGAGATTGAGTGAGAGATATTGAGCCAAAGAGATTCGAGTGAGAGATATTGAGTGAGAAAGAAATTGAGTGAGAGATAGATTAAGTGAGAGAGATTGAGTGAGAGAGATTGAGCGAGAGAGATTGAGTGGGAGAAAGATTGAGTGGGGGAAAGATTGAGAGAGATAATGAGTGAGAGAGATTGCGAGGGAGAGAGAGTGGGAGAAATTGAGTGAGAAAAATAGAGTGGGAGAAATTGGGAGAGAGATTAGTGGGAGCAATTGAGGGAGAGATTGAGATAGAGACTGTGAGAGAAATTGAGAGAGGATGGGAGAAAGATTGAGAGAGAGAGATATTGAGATAGAGAGAGAGATTGAGAGAGAAAGAGAGATTGAGAGAGAGAGGGAGGGGGAGAGATAGATAGAATACGGTTAAGAAACATCGAGTATATTCCTAGGTTTCATATGAGTACGTTGATGATTATTTGAAAATAATGTTGCTACCAAAATCCAAAATTTCTATGATTTTTTTGTCCTAGAGTAGCTTGAAAACATTTTATTAAAATGATCTATATTTTCCTTTTTTGTTCTGAGAAGGATTTGGGTCAGGAACAGAAACACTTCGAATAATTTTTGCAATTTGCTATTTTCAGATATTAGATACATTAGTCACACATACATCATACATCAAAATTTCGATTTTTGTTTCTTTCAAAAACATTAACATAATTTCTTCATCTAATTCACAATCTTTTGTTGATCTAGTGCCATAAAATCAATTATTTAAATCGAATATTTGTAATGCCTCAATTTTCACAGATAAGGTAATTTCACTAGTACTAAATTGTCGAAAACTTTCGTGGAAAGTATCAATTACACACCGTATATTGCCTTAGTCCCTATAATGTACAATTTCACAATTTCAATTCGTCTAAATTTTTACAAATTTTGTACAATTTCGAGTGTATGTAATTGAGTTTCCAAATTTTTACAGAACAAAATTTAACAATTTGAACAAGTTCTCATTTATGCAACATTCACGCAAAAATTCTGCAATGTACCTACAGTTTCTTCAAAAAAATATATAGGAACTTAAAAATTAATTAAAAAAGCATAAGTTACGTTCGAAATGGCAGTCAAATGAGAAATAAAATGGCAAATATCGTAAAAAAATTAAAAATAGTATATAACCTCACTTAAACCTAGTTCAACATTACACTCTTGATATACAACAATTCTTGAAGAACTGTTCAAAATATTCATTTTTGTTAGCACAATCAAATAATATCAAACTTGAAATTGAATATTTTCAACACCTATTTAACTTAAACTATATAACAATTCAATAAATACATTAAAGCAAAAGAAAATTCAACTGTAGTTTCAACATGTACAGCTTGAGAAACTAGAATGATTTTGAGCCTCAATGTTTCTTGAACACATTGGACAACCTTTGATGGAGAACTCTCACACTGATATACAGTATTCTTACATTTATTAATGTCTTAGTTTCTCGTTTCAATCTCCTTTAGTTCATCGAATGACTCGATCTTATTTCTCTCTCTTTTTATACTAGATTCATGTAGCAGACTAGATTTTGTGATGTTTTATCAATTTAATAATTTTTGTCTCCATCAAATGTTGACCAGCTAAGTCCTAGACTCTTGTAGTCTTGTTAAGCTTCGAAAGTAACTATAAAATAACAAGACAATCCTATAAAAATCCAACATTACATCGGATATATCATTGAAAACTGAATATATAATCTTCGCACAACATTGTTAAATTTTGTGTTTCATTAGATATGTTTAGATTTGTGTTAAATGGCTGAAAGTTTTTTGACTCCAATTTTTGTATACCTGAGACTCTAGTTGATATTACTTCAGATACAATCAACAAAAAACTTGTATTCATCTATTGTAGCTACATTGATTCAACAAGAAACATTTAACTATTAATCTGCGCTATGTATGTGGTAAGGAGAAAGCAATATCAACTTTTGAATTAACATCATCTATATTTTATTTTATTGTGTGATATCTCCATAAAACCACGTTCAGTATGCGAATATATGGGACTTTTGGCAAAAATCTACAAGAAAATTAAAGGGAATCAAATTGCATTTCTCACAGGTTTTTAACCAAAGGTCTGAAAGGTCACTTTGGACCAGAAAATTCCAGAAGTTTCGGATTGCACACCTTGTATGGTTGAGATACGAAAAATTCCAGAAGTTTGTATAGCTTCAAGTATACAATGTCAATGTTGTACGATGCATTAACTTACAGTATGACGTATACGAAAAAACACAACTTAACATTAAAAAATTGTAATATAACACAACTAACATTTATATTATTAACTATTTGGGTTTACAATGGAATTACAAGTGGTTTGCCAAATGTAATTGGTAGATTTTGAACGATTTTGATATCTGGAGTTGCCAAAATGTTGTGTGTTTCCCAAAAGTGACTTTTAGTAGATTCCCTAGTTTTAATATTTAAGTGTTGATTTGTTCGAATTAAAAAAAAACGACCAAATATTGTCCCAACGTGTCTCACTATCAGAAAATGAACGAAAATCAACTGAAAACGAAAAGAAAAGTGTTGTTGAATAACGACTATAAATTTTAGGCGATCTTTTTTCGTTTTAATCTGTATTCATTAATTTTGTATATAAATTCTGAATATATTATTGTAATGAACTGAGGAAAACTTTGCAACGAAAATTGGTAAGTTAATTTTCCATGCAAAGTTGGTAACAACCTGAACATAAGTATGGTATACCGGACTTTTTGTATAGCATAAGAATACTCATGCGTTTAGACTATTGCAAAGAAAAATTTTTTAAGTTCGACAACCAATGAGGTGCTGTTCACAAAAAGGGTTTTTCTTGGTTTTATATGCTCTAATAAGCTAACTGTTGCAAAGCTGGGGATGTACAATACACCATTAACATGGAAAATCATGAAACATCGACTGGGAAAAAGACAGGACCGGATTCAGATGAATATCGTAGAGAAACAGGGTAAAAACATTGAAAATCATCGTGTTCCATCGACGCCATTTTAATGTATCGAAATCAACTATATTGAAAGCTGCGGAAGCGTATACAGAGGGAGTTGGGCCTATAGCATATTTTTTTGATTCCCTTCTTGCTATCCGAACAAGACACCGATCATCAGTTGCATGAAACAAGGAAAAACTGTAGAGAAAAAAATCTGGTTTGAACATTGAAAACTGCGTGCAGTACTGCACATGTATTGTGGGCTATTGCAAAAAAAATTTTGTTTTGTTGTAATTTTACAATAAATATTTGTCCATTCGGGCATTTAGACTCGAATATTTATGTAAAATACACTGATTGTGGGGGAGACTCGGGGTGAACCCCCCCAAGGGCTGGCTAAAAATTTGAGTTCAACGGTCGCCCCCGAGGACCGGCTCGCGTGCGCGCCACTGGTTCTCGGATCCGACATTTGATTGGGCTATTGTATAATTTTTGAAGGATAATAACTATTGTTATTATAGTGGGCAAAATGTTTGAAGCACTTGGTGCAACTGGGCTATTTCTTATTTTTACTATGTATTTTCATGGCGTCATAATCGGTAGTTGTAGCACGTTTTTTTGTAAACCGTGCGTTTGTCACGTCTGGTGAAAATGTTCGTAAAAGGACGCTTTTCCGTTGATCTTCCATCAGACCGGAGAAACCCCGGAAAACCGCCTGTATCCGTTACAGAACTTAACGAGAAAACATGGAAAAACAGCTCTAAATTCATAATTTTACAAATAAGCCGAAATAGTGTTATGATCATTGTTGATTTTTCGCCGAAAGTCTAAGAGCTAAGTTCACCATTTCTTGTTTCTGTCGAAAATCAATCTTTCACGAATCAAAACTGTGTAATTTACTTCAAGTAAATCTTATTTTGTCTCTTCTTTGTCACTTTTGAGGGAAATTATAGCAGTAACTGCTATCCTGTATCTATTGTATTTTTTAAACTATTGTCTATAAATGACTATTGCAATTATTGTGGAGACTGAGTACACTAAAATGAGTATTTTTTGAATATATACAGAAATCAATGCTGAGGGCCGAAATTACAAAAATTTTTAACAGACTCTCGTCTAAGGTCACCCAAATCGATTTTTGCTTCAAAAATATTTTTCAATGTTGTTGTGCTTTATATACAATATATTTATATGATATATACACTCAATAAAATTCCGAGACAATCAAAAATAATGAAGTTCTCATAAAGTATTAGTTTTCAGACTGATAAATTCGAAACTCGAAAAAATTTCCTATAAATTTTTTAAATTTCCAAAGGAAAAATATTTTTTACATATTCACATTCTCTGTATATATAAATTCTGTTGTAAGTACTCTGTTTTCAAAGTTTTATATATATGAAAAAATAAAATATACAACATCCTCTCACACAATCTCACGCTCATAGAAAATCAAAAAAGGAACACAGTTATCCTCTTTGTACTTGGTCGTAACAAAGAAGCAATTTTCTGAAAATTGCCACATCATTGAATTGAAAAAAAAAAATAAAGTTCAAGTTAATATATTTTCCTCTAATCACAGTTTTTAATTGCATTTAACAGTGGGATCTTTTATATGTCAGCCCCAGAGTCGATTTGGAACTAGGATGGCAGACAATGAGGGTGACTGATAAAGATCCCAACCAAAATCAGTTTTATTGCTCTACATTCTCGAAAACTTCGAAAACAAATCACAGAAAAATTTTGATGTCGCAAAAAAGACGTATAAACATCTATCTAAATTATATTCTCGCATTTTCTCTCACCATTCTCAATTTTTGTATATATTTACAATCTAACCTATATCTTAAGTATTTTATACCGTGAGTGAGGTATAAATTTTCAACACTTATACTATACAAATTATCGTTTCTTTCAAAATGATTTCTGCACTTTCAAAGTGCAAATAATATAATTGATAATGACTTAGTCATTGAGTCAAACTAAACGGATCTAACGCTTTTTCCATCTGATATATTTGGCACATTCTGTTTAGTATTTTTATTTCAATTTTTTTCCAATAAAGTAAGCAAGATACCCAGGAGATATTCAAACCATTTAAAGCGATATAAGACAAAATCGTTGATAATAGATAGCACCTAGATGAACAAACTCAAAACCGAAATTTCTATCGATTTGAACTCAGAACTATATAACTAAAATTATAATTAAATATAAAAAATAAATAAAATGAGATAAAACACAATTTTTCGATGATGGATAATTTTTTAATTCAAATATTAATATACTCATTTAAATAATCTGGATTGTAAAGTGAATGGTTTAGATATGGAAAATTCTTTCTTACAAAACTATTTCGGCTTATATCCCATGAAAAATCGATTTATTATTATTCTAATTCAACAAGGTTTATCCCAAATACGACATTATTTATATTTCTCAACATGACCGGATTATAAGGCTGAATTTGTACTGATTTTGTTGATAGTATATTTTATTTTTGAGGTTTTCCTTTGATCTTGAGGTTCTTTTGGTCGTTCGAATCTCTCATGACTAGCTTGCATACTGCAGATCAGATTTAACCGATAAATAAAATGAACTAAACTTAAGTAGAAATTTTAACGATGATTAAATTTCAACAATTTATGTGGGAAAAAGTGGAAGAAACGTTTCACGCGGCTTGATAATAAAATGCAGAAAACAATAACCACTGATATAAACCTATGTAAGTATATATACATACGTACATATTCATATATACATACATACTTGTACAGGTATACATATATTTCTATGGTCAACGTAAGACACGTTCAGTAATAACTGAAGTTTCATGGTTGATTCTGGTTCTGCTGCTGGCCACTCAGCGAAAACCCGAGTGACCTTGGATCGCTCCCGTGCAGCCTTAAGGCCTGTTCCAACCTCTGCTCTTGCAACCTTAAGGCCTCAGTGAGATCCGGACTTAGCTGCTGCGATGGCTGACCCTGGTGGCTTTGATAGTTACCGTTATGACGTAGGGGATTGTTGTTGTCTTCCTGCTTGAGCTGCGGGTAGGCCTGGCTCATCGCCAGCCTTAAGGCTGCCTCCGCCTGCGACCTCAGCAAGGCCTCGGCGTGCTGCTGCATCCGCAACGCTTCCTGCTGTTGCGATTGCTGCGAGTCCATCACCGAAGATCTCATGGGATCCATGTTTCTTATGCTCTCCATGGACGCCCTCATGACGTTCATGGCGTTGACAGAGGCGTTGACGGCCGATAAGGTGTCGTTGTTGATTGGGGGCGTTGAGGGGTTGGTGTTGTTCACTTGGTTGGCCTGTAAGGAGGAAATTGCGTCATAAGATGCCTGGGGTCAACCAGGATTTGTATGTACACATATAGTCTAGTCAACAAGTGCTTTTAAGGTCAAAATATTGGTCCTATAGTTCGGGCATTCGGAACTTTTTGTTAGGAAATTTCCTCCTCTATTTGAATATTTTTTCAAATTCGAATTATCTCAAATAGTTTTTGAGGTGGTTATCAATGTCAGGTAAGCAAATATTATGAATTCAAGTATCCTGTTTGTCCAGTTAATACCAAATCTTAACCAACTAAAAGACTACCTCATACATCTATACTTCTTAACAGGAAATTTGTATACATACTTGTGACACCCCTAACCGCATAAGGTTGGCTATGTTGGCTATATTGTCCGAACCCATTCCGGGCGGCACTCCTCCTTGACTAACCATATTCGCCAAAGCTGCCATTCTGTTTGCATTGTGTAACTGTTCTTCCACGTTGTACTGTTGGTGAAGCCCATTATTACCTAGGAAGAAAGGATCAATTGAGTATTACGTTCCAGATTCACTTGAATGGGACTCACTTCTTAATATGTCTCCCAGTTTGGTATTACAGTTATTGTTATTGTTGTTCAGTCCTCCAGCATCGGATCCGGTTGAAGATAGTCTGCCATTGCCTGATGAGCTATCACTGTGGGCGCTTGGAGACGCACACATTGGGCTGCCTCCTGCTGAAAGAAATCGACAAAAAATAATACCTGCAGAGGCTACTAGAAAACTTGAGAAACGTCTATACTCGAACAATGTAAATCAACTAGACTAAATCATCCACATGGTAGATATGGATCAAAATCTGCAGGAGTTACAGGAAGAGGAGCATATGGGTCGAAGTTGAGACTCTCCATGGCCCAAGGACATACAGGTAGAAATGATGGCCTTAGGGGGTGCAAATCTACTTTGGAACAGATAGCCAGGCTACGCTGAGAATCAAATAATAAGGCTTCTCTGCTGTCCTGAGATTGCCTAAGCAACTAGGTAGATGCAATGAGGTGACTCGCTTATGGGTGCCAGGAGATTTTTGGGTGCCTTGGGGGTTATACCTTTGGAACCTGATCCCTCTGGGATTGGGACAGCCATCCAGCAATGGGAGTTGGAAAATAAAACCTGTCCTGGAGTAAAACAACAGGACATATGCAAGAGGAAAAGATTAGGAGGATTCTGGCTGTTCTATACCAAGAAGCTTCTGCAAGTGCCGCTGACAGAGGATTACTGTAGATCTTTACTACAGGAGGGCCTTAGAATAATCGAGCAGTGGTGCTTGTCAGTGGGGCTCAGCATAAACCCGAACAAGACCACAGTATAGGAATCTAGCCGGTAAGGCTTGGGGCTGCAACCCTAAGATACTGCGATGGATGTACGTCATGATTGTGAGACCCATAATTACGTATGGAGCAGTAGTCTGGTACTCAAAAACAAGCCCGAATAGTACGAGGAAAACCCTCGACAAAGTACGAATGCTGGCCTGTGTATGTATCACTGGAGCTATGGGAACCTGTCTTACCAGGGCACTTGAGATTATAACAAATCTCACACCACTTCATCTAGTGATAGAATATCTAGGAATGGAACAGATAATGAGAGTATTAAAAACCAGAAGGCCTGGTCCTCTCTTACCGGGTACATTTCATCAGCCAATCTTCACTACGATGCTTGGTGGGAAAAAAGACTGGGACAGGAAATCCACCACCCAAGTTCTTAAGAGAAATGCCATTAAATGTTACATAGCTGGTTCAAAAACCCCTACAGGAGATGGCACTGGAGTATATGGGCCAGGCACCAAATGCTCACTATCGCTAGGCTCCTATCCAAGCATCTTTCAGGCACAGAAGTACTTGCAATAGAAAGATGCTTGGAAATGAACCTAGAAAGAAACTACCCCAGATGTGATATAGCAATCCATTCTGACAGTCAAGCTGCTATTAAAGTTCTGAGCTCTCATGTTATCGAGTCCAAGCTAATATGGAAGTGCCGAAGAAAACTCAATGAAGTAGGCAAGAACAACAGGGTCTGTTTGGTCTGGGTACCTGGCCAACACACTTGCCAAGAAAGGAGCACAAACCCCCTTTATTGGCCTGGAAGCTTACTCTGGGGTTGGAGGATGAAACTCCTGATCATCTGATAACGGAATGCCTCGCCATCTCAAACCAACGCAAGGAATGCTTTGGGCAAGAAATCTGCAAGAGCGAAGACGTAGCCTCCTTGAAGCCATCCGAGATACTGGAGTTTATCAGATCTCTGGAACTGAAAGGCGAGCTGTAGATGGTAATGACATCGACAGCTCTGAAGGGGAGGCACAATAGACCCTAAGGTCACAGTGCATCGTTACCCCTTACAACAATATACAATATTTAGGTCTACTGAGAGGTCACTGTACCGACTGGTTAAGTCAGCAGATGAAATTTGTAGGTTCTGCGAATCCGAGGAGGAAACGGCCGAACATGTAGTGTGCAAGAGGTCCAGTGGCTGGCCTTAGAAGAGTATACTTGGGCGGACCAGTTCTCGATCCTCATGAGGTGGCAGCCAAGCCATATAATGATTATTCATGATGATGACCCCCTTAGGACTGATTGAGCAGGGTACAAGAAGGAAATATGGAAGTGGTCGTAATATCAACAATAATAATAATAATATTCTATACTTACTTTGTCCAGGCATCGGAGGTATGGGAAGAAGACCACTACCAGAGGCGGATGCAGAAACAGCCGCTAGCAGTGTTTCTCTTTCCCTCCTTTCTGCAGCAGCCCGCGAAAGCACGTATTGCGCAGCGAACTGATGCTTTGGATCCATCCTCATGTGTTCCATATGACTCAGAAGACCTTGAAATTCAAACCCGATCAGTCCAAGTCTCACATCACCAATCAGATCAACCTCCAAGTTTGAAAGTGAAAATTTTGCGGCTCTTAATTGACCAGCGTGAACATATCGTGATAAACAAAGCTTTTTCCCCTGCTTTCAAACTAAGTGGTAGGTGCCACACGTGATAATGTCAACAATGAGTGAAGACTAGGTCTTGGAGAAGAGATACAGGATGAAACAAACATACACGACAATTCTGGGAGAAGCCTGCTTGATTTTATTTCTATGGAAAACAGTCCAAACTTCGGATTTGTGGCCGTAATCTCAGGTATTCCAAAACATTAATTTAGGTTAGATTGAATTTGGATGAAGGTAAATCAACAGTATACGGTTGTGCATCAATGTGAGGTTCGCGTGGTTGGATAGATGACGGTGTGCCCAAAGGATCTATTCTGGAGCCAATCGGTTTCATACAGTGTTTCATCCTGTACTCACAGATACTAAGAAACGTGATTTGAATACCTGATTCGTGAGTGAAAACGGCTTGACACACTGAGCATGGCCACATTCTCAAAGAGGTCGATAATTGCGACGTTTCGGGATGGCAAGCCAAATGCTTCCTCAGAGATCCTTCGTTAACATAATGCTTGCCACATACCGGGCAAGGGTGATTAGCTGTCCTTCTCTTCGCTAAATAAGGATCGATGACGTCAACAGAGAGAGAAAAACAAGATCAAGCAAAGCACCCCAGGATTTTTGTATAATAAAAGCGGTTTATGAACAACCCGAGACACCCAAACCACAAACTATTGTCATTATTTTATTTTATTTGAGTTTCATTACTTTTGTAATCAATAGTCACCTGTGGTGGTGTCTCAGGTGGTTGATATCATTTTTTAAGAATACTTCTCCAGTTTCATAAAATCACTGTAAACTCATCACTTAATCGGGACAAGTTTACTGTAAATTAAAAACAATGTTAGTAAGCATAGGCATGCATCATGTGGACAAGGGTTCCGCAAAAGCAACCAAAAAAATTTTTTTTCGAATTAGTTAATCTACATCTACTTCTTCAGGAGGAACTAAGCATTAAATAAAGTGTTATAAGCTATAAGAAGCTCAAAAACAAAGCCATTATAAAGGGTATCTAGTGAGATTTGTTCTTAACGCAATTTTTGTCGATTCTTTCAGAAATTTCGATTCACTTTGAAAAATAGTATTATAACTAATAAACCAATAACAGATGTCACTTGAAGGTCAAAAAGCATATCGTATGGGTAAATTATAGATAATCTTTTCTACAGAGAAAGCTAACGAGTTTTACATAAATTATAAATTAGAGGTAAATCATGAGTCATGAGTTTGAAAAAAAATTGGATTTGTTTGTTTATACATGGTGAGTCTTTGACCACTGCATTAATTTTAACCAAAGATTCCTCTCATCAAATGAAACACTTTTTTCATTTAACGTTTTTCCAAATTCAGCTCAGGTAAAAAGATACAGGCTGTTGAAATTTTGAAAAAAAATCAGTTTTTATTTTGTAGCTTTGACATCCTTTTTTCGAATAAAATGAATTTCGGCGTAAAGTTTCCTATAACTATGATACATATTTTCCGAATATTAGTTATTTTCTACTTCTACTGGTTTTCTAGTTATGGACTCGTGGATTCATAAAACTAAACGAAATTAGCATAAAGAAAGCATATAAAGTTTTTCTTGAGCCATTTCAAGAATATTCCATCGTTATAGAACATTATATTATTCTTCATCATTTCTCCTTAAACGCACCGTTTTCGAGATATTCTTCATTGAATGTTTTAAAATGGAAAACTCCAGAAATTTCACTACTTTTATGGATCTGTCCCTGAGCGTTGGAATCCCGAATCAAGCTGTAAACCACGTTACCATGCCTAATTCTCGCCTGCCAACAATGTCATAGATAATTTGTATGCGGGAGTGTATTAGCACATTGTGAAATCTTTAAACGCTTGTAACTTTTTACCTGAGCCGAATCTGGAAAAATGGTAAATGAAAAAAGTGTTTCATTTGATGAGAGGAATCTTTGGTTAAAATTAATGCAGTGGTCAAAGACTCACCCTGTATATCATTCAGGGTGGTTTTAAATCGATGCAAACGATTTCACGATGTAGTTCTCTAGCGAAAATTAGGTGGTATCTTTCACATAATTGTTTGTTTTCATAATAAAAAGTCGAGCAATACAAAAGTTGTTAAACTTTATTTGACACCAATCTACTTGATATTATTGAAAACTACTACATTTGACAGTACCTTACTTAATATATTCAATAAATTATAACGTCTGTGAATTTAAGTGACAAGACTCTTAGCAATAATGTATTTTTTTGTAATGTAACAAACAATTTCAACAGAAAAAGTTTGAGGCAAAAAAGCTGGATGTTGAGGTTTTCTTTTCAAATCCATTTATCAATTTAAAATTGTCTGAGCATCAAAAAATTCTGTCCCAAAATATTATGGGGGGTTGATTTTCTCACCCCTTTGTGATAATATTTCTAAATAACAAAAACTGTCCAAAAGTGACTTTAAATTAGCGTTACCAATCTGCCAAATTTAATTAATCTTAATTCCATAGAGGAGAAATTCAATACAGCCAATTCTCCCAATTACAAACTATCTTATATGAGAAGGGACTTCTTTTGCATCAATTAAGAAACCCCCTGTATATAATTTTAGATTGTCCTTCAAGATAATAAAATTTCTGAAACATACTTGATTTTTACAAGAGTTATTGCAGAATATTGTATGTTTTAATTATGATTATATATTGTTTAAAGTTGAGTAAGACCCATTTGAATTTGAATGTCCAGAATACATCTTTCATGCAATATTATTCCAGATTTAACGATCAATTAATGAAAAACTCGGTCAAGTGTGACTGCAATAATAACGTATTTGTTCCGAAGATATTTCTTTGATTACATCCTCACTAACATATCATTAACCATTAAAAACTCTATATATTTAATTCTAATTTTTTCAATTTGTTTCTTTTCAAATGCTGAACATTGTGGTATTTTTGAGGTTAAGAAATACAGCATCTGTAAAAATCCTGCTTTTATGAATCATTTGAAATGGTTTTCGAGTATTTTATTTTCAACTTTTAACCCTCAATTTTCATCCCTTGTAGCGAATCCATTAGGCTGAAGCTTCAAGGACCAATGAAGCATAAAAACGAATTTTTGAATAGAGTTTAAGAACTTTCTGTAACGAACTAACAGTAAGGGTAACATTTTTTATTCGATATTTGTTTTGTAGGACCTTCAAACGTTACAGTATGTCAAATTATGGAGGGATAAAATCATTAATTGCTGGTTGATTCCAAAACTTTATTGATTGAGAAAATAATAATCCAAAATTGATGTTTTCGACTCGTTCTCGATATGCTGTCGTTCCATTATTACGTATTCCCAGGGACATACTATACTATTTGTCATGTCAAAAGACCCATCAGCGACATTCTAAAGGCTCGAATCACAACAAAAATTGATTGTTATGAAATCATATTTACCCCACAATTTGTTACGCCCGTATATTTACATAGAAACTCTTGAAAAACAAGCCTAACTGCCCCATACATAAAATCGACAAGTCCCATAATAAATCAGTGTCAGATCTCACTTAAAAATTCAAAAGGGGCCCTTTTATGTTTCCTCAACACCACTACATCGAGCAGCGATTAGTGCTCGTTTTAAAAACCGCTACTCGAATACATTTTTAAATTGCTTTTTCATTAACTTTACTCTTTTTGTTCCTTTGTTCGTATTCGGTCGATTGTTCGCATTTTCTGCTTTGTTTCCGTTTGGAACAGTTACTTGTATTTGAAAATGTGCCTATCTATGTTATACCCACAGTATCGTTCTTGAATTTTTGGCTAGTTTTATTGGTTTGTGAATATTTATAATGGGAAACTACATTCTATACAACACATTTTTATCTAAAAGGTTTGCATTATTTAAACACTAACAAGAATTGGATTGGAAGAAATTTGATTTCGAAACTGAACTAATTAACAAATGGGAGGGGTTCCCCATGGTTCATTTCAAGCCCCTCATTTTTTCTTTGAACGTGTGTAAAAATGTAAACCTTCTAGATTTCAACCTCAAATACTAGCAGAATACGTGCTCTACGACAGCTTAGATACTTACTGGCTACCCCAGAAGCATTGGGGTCCTTGTGGGTATGCTTCATGTGTTCCATAAGGCTTTCGCCACCGATAAACATTTTGTGGCACAAGGGACACGTTGTAGCGTTTGGTCCGCCAATGAGAGCTGCATGTTGCTGCAAACGACCAATGCACTGTTGACAAATTTGTCGGTTAATGATATTGCCCAACCAAACCAAACTGTGGTCAATCCTTTCGCGCAATATTCAACTTTGTTTGGTTTGATTTGAACATTTCCTCCGATGTTTACTGTTTTGACATTTGGGAAAATCATCCCTGAACGTTTTTCCTTCACCTCAGAGGAGGCGTTGTCGAATTCAACTGGAGTTCATACGAAAGACGCTTAAGGATGCTCCTTGGAAGACTTCTCTTGATTTTTATCGATTGTTTTGCATACTCGATTTGTGGTAAGTCGTAATTAAAAATTTCCAATACCGAAATTGCGTTTCCTGATTAAAAGTGTGGCCTTACTGATGACGTGCAAGGTTTCACGTCGGTTTTTTTAATACCAAGGTTCTTCATCGATAAATGTCATAAATTATCGGTCGTATATGCATTTCCTGGTCACCAGTTTGACGGTCAATGAAAGCGATTACTTGTTTCAATTTTATTCAGGAGAATTTCGATTATAGATGGATAGAAGCATCAGTCACAGTGTGTATAATTGTATTGAACGCATTCCAATGCAACTAGTAATCCAATGTGATTGTACCTCGTGATAAAAAATCACATATATACATATATATAAACAATTTTATGTAAATTTTATCGTTACAGCACAGAAGGAGTTTCACTGAATATTCAGACTATTGATGATTTATAGCATTCGTGATTTGACCTGGGAAATAATATTCCATATTTCTAACAATATGAAATTGGCAGTAAAATAATGTTTGCTGGCTACCATGTTTTTATGAGGTTAGATTGAAATCATTTTCAACATCTATTCGCTTTTAAAATTATCTTAAATTGAAAAAAAAGCAAATAACTGACGTGAAGTTTTACCTCATGTCTCTTCATGGTAGTAGGGTACACAGTGAGACTTCTATAACTAGCAGGAAATATTCAAGAGAATATCCAATAAGAAAATATAGAGGATGATATATGCATGTATGTAATATAAGTGAGCAACTGGTAAAGTAAGTTATCTGGATAGTATATACCAAGAGTAAAGGGAAGATAGTCTTTTGAAATATCTTGTGTATTACAAAGGGGATAAAATATTCATTAAGCTGAAAGACCAAAAATGCAAATGTAGGGATGGCTGATACCAAACTTCAGGAACATTTTAAGGTTGAATAGTTTCTAGATAATATTCATGAGAGCGAATAGAGGATAGGGAATGGTATCTGAAACCTGTATTTATCTAATGTAGCCAATTGATAAAAATGAAGGAGTAGATATGAGAATTGTGTGTTCGGTGCCCTGTGTGATTATTATAACTAACAGAAAATATTCAAGAGAATATTCAGAGGAAAATATAGAGTATATGCATGTATGTAACATAAGTGATACATGCACATTGCTGAAGGAACCGATATGAGAATGCTGGTTTCGATAATAACAAAATTCAGGGGCACTCTGGAGAGTAGAGAATATTCAATAGGTGATTATCTTTGAACATACACTGTATACAACCTAAGTAGTAAATATATGAAGCTGAAGGAATATATATGGAAAAGTTTGGTTGGATGATATCGAAAGCGATGAGAATGCTGGATTGGATGATCACAAAATTTAGAGAAACTGCCAAAGAAAGATAACTAGATGAGAATATTGAACAGAGTGGATAGACAAATGAGAAGATAGCCTTTGAATGTATCCTGTACAATACAAACGTGATAAATACAACAAATCTAAAGAGCAGACATTAACATGTTGGGTTGGATACGTAATAGCAACTTTTAGGGCCAGTCCAAACAAGAATAGCTAGCATAGAATATTCAGGAGAGTGAATAGAGACTATGTAAGTATGTCCTTTGAAAATACCTTGAATTTATCTACTGTAAAAAATTTATGAAACTGAAAATATTTGAAGATATTCAGTAACATCTGTTTGTTCATTTAAAAGAACTTTCCTGCAATTATATCCATTCATTACGAGAGATGATTATTCTAGAACTTTTATTCTCTATTCGGATGATTTCATAGTACGATAATGTTTTAACTCTTCTGAAATTACCTAGATTTTCAGATGTGCTGGAAGCTGCTGTATAATTAATATATTTATTTTTAAATAATTGGCAATATTCTCAGATACTTTATCAATGTAGGTAATACGAATATATTGATTAGAGATTCCATCATTTATGACAGGGTGAAGTTTGTTGGCTGCCATGTTTACTATGATGTTAAGTTGAAATAATTGTTAACGTATATTCGTTTAATTTTGTTTAATTATTTCGAAATTATTTTTACCGGAAAAAAAAACGCATTTAACTAACGTGCATTTTTCCCACATGTCCCTTCATGGTAGCACGGGTATATCATCAGAAAAATCAACCACAACTTTCCGCAGTTCCTTCCGTGAGCTTCGCATCGTAGCAGGCGGATAAATACGGCCCCTGCGATGTTTTCTTTCGTTTCCCACGTAGCGCGGGGGCAAAAAATACGAGAAACGAGCTCTTGATGTGATAAAGAATGCGTGATAATTAGAAGTGAAGCTTGGGAAATTAAATGAGGAAATAGGTGGGGCTTTCCGTTTTCCACGTCGAGAAAATCGTCATGTAATTTTTCCCTGCTTATTTCGCAGTGAAAAGAGCGCTAAAAAGGCCCTAATTTTTATAAAACACGTTTGTGTATGTTAAAATCGAGTTTGCAAAAGTGTAGGAAGTTTTGAATGCGGAATTCGGGCTGTTCTGGAAGTTTGGAGTTGTGGGGAGTTTGAAGGAGGTTGTTTTTGGGAAAATGCGTAAATGTATATGTTATTCAGGACCAGACATGTGACATTTCATACCTAAAAAAAACTGGATATTGCATAAGAAGGTTAATTTTTCAAAAAAAAGCCAATTCTTTGCATAAAGAGAACGTAACAATCTTTACTATCAAATTATTGTGGCATTAAATTGATGTCTCATATTTTAAGATAATAATAAGAAATTAAAGAAAATTCAAGGTCTAATTTTAGTTATTCGGGTTTATTAGATCATTCACTCTCATTGCCAGCTTACTGAAGAAATAAAAAAAGTTGAATTTTATTTTAATAAAGTATTTTGGAAATACATATTTTGCATTCATTATTTATATACCAAATGAAACACTGTTGTGTATTTTGTGTACTAAATGAAAAAGTAGTAGTAGTAGTATTTGGATTTTTTATTTGAATATATTTTATAAATTATTCTCCACATCTCTGTTCTAGACTATTCCTGATTGTTCTAGTTATATCTGAATATAAATGTCATATATCCAACTAATGCTATGAAATCGCTTTACTTTCCCAAGATAGTATAGAATGTTTGTGTTTTATGAGTTTATTATTTTTATATTAGTATTATTATATTAAGTAACCATAGATGAAGTCACATTTGGATTAAATCAATGGATTCCCAAAACAGACATAGAATAGTGTCCATAATTCAATGTATCTGATTGTTTCTGAATATTTCCCCATTCGACGTCATCACATATCGCGTAAACCCTATCAAATTCCACCCCGTCGAAAAAACTCGATCGATACGTCCATATTAAGAATGATGACAGAAAAATGAAAGGGTTAAAATTGACCTATATTTGATGAGTCATAATATCGAATGGAAAAAAGGGGAGCAGAATAGTTTGAATGAAAAAAACATCCTAACGAACTAAGGGAAGATTACCGTCTCGTTCTATCTTACGTCCCTGTCCTTGTCCGACGCGTCCAAATCGACGTCACGTGTTCTGTGGTGCTTGAAAAAGGAAAAATAATAATTCCGCACAGGGGAGCAAATTAGAAATGATTGTTCTATCGACCCCGTCTATTCAGAGGATTCACCCTTGATACGTATTTTTATTTTTGAAGGAATCGATAGAGGGTCCCTCCTACTGGGTGAACATATACTTTAAACTCGACAATTTTTCGCCACAAGGTCCGATGGAGAGTCTTGAAATTGACAAGGGATCGTTTGGAGATATTCCGTATAGGGGTGGCAAAATTGACGAAAAGATGTATCTACCTCTAGAGCAGAAATTAGAACCTAAGGTTAGGTAATATGACAATTTACGAACATCGTGGAAGTAGAATAACTATCGAGGAATATCCAAGGAAATAGATAGAGAAAAGGGAGCACACCCTTGGGAATGTATATATTAAAAGTGATGAGAATGCTGGGTTGGATGATGAGATAATTCAGAGCAACTGGTATCTAATGTAAGATATCTGGAAAAAATATTCCAGAGAGTGGATAGAGTAAAGAGAAGATAATCATATGAAATATCCTGTATATTACGAAGGGAATAAATGCATGAAGCTGAATGATCAGGCTTGCAAATGTTGGGATGGTTAATAACAAAATTCAGGAACACTTTAAGCTAGAATAGCTTGTAGATAATATTCCAGAGAGCGAATAGAGGATAGGGGAATATGGCACCTGAAAATACCCTGTATTTATCTAATGCAGCAAATGAATAAAACTGAAGGAGTAGAAATCACAACAGTGAGTTCGGTACCCTGTGAGATTATTATAACTAACAGAAAATATTCAAGAGAATATTCAAAAGAAAATGTAGAGAATATGCATGTATGTAACATAAGTGATACATACATTTTGACGAAGGAACCGATATGATAATGCAGGTTTGGATAATAATAAAATTCAGGGGCACTGTGGAGATAGCTTAACTAGTAGAGAATATTCAATAGAGGATTACCTTTGAACATACACTGTATATAACGTAAGTAGTAAACATATGAAGCTGAAGGAATATATATGGAAAAGTTTGGTTGGATGATATAAAAAGCGATGAGAATGATGGATTTGATGATCACAATATTTAGGGAAACTGCGAAAGACAGATAACTAGATGAGATTATTGAAGACCGAGGATAGAGAAATGACAAGACAGCCTTTTGAATAACCTTGTACATTACAAACGAGATAATTACAAAAAACCTAAGGACATACATATACATGTTGGGTTGGATACCTAATAGCAAAATGTAAGGACAGTCTAATGAAGAATAGCTAGCAGAGAATATTCAGAAGAGTGAATAGAAAATAGGAAAATATGCCCTTTGAAAATACCCTGTACTTATCTACTTATATACTGTAAAAAATTGATAAAACTGAAAGAGCAGCAATGATAATTATGGGTTGGATAAAATCAACATTTTGGGATATTGTGAGACTAGTATAACTGGCAGAAAATATTCAAGAGAATATTCCAGATAATATTCAGGATAATATTCAAAATATAGGAGATATAAGAGTACACCGATCTCCAACATAATTAACATGAGGTGACGTGAAAGAAGAATAATAGCTGAGAATATCCTCAACACTCATCTTGAACACTGTTATTTTGCTAATCTCTAACTTGACAAGAAGACTTAAATTTTGAATGATTAAATTGAAAGCTAAACGATTAATTTGAATGGTTCGAAAGAATTTGATAATTACTTTGTAGCGCGTCTTGAAAATATCGACAATCGTGCTGTCGAAGAAATGATCAAACATGGAATAAACGAACATAGTTTATTCACCATGGCATTTTATGTAACCTTCCTAACCTCTCAAATAGGTCTGTCGGTTCAACATAACACGGAATTCTTGAAAGCATGTCATTCGCGGTTATTAAATCTTTTATGGATAATAAATAGTAGGTATAGAGATATGGAGTTCGACGTTTATTAGCGAAGAATTCCGATAATTCTTTGGAAATATGCAAGCAAATGAGGAAATTTCTTTTTTTTTTGATTAGGAGAGAAAACCGTTTTTTAGAGAATGGTATGAATAAATAAAGATTAAACGTTATTATTTAGTTATGAAACGGATGGGATAGCAGAGGTTTAATGGTGTAAACTCCTCAAAAAATCTCTCCATTACGCAAAGGAAGCTCATTTCATAAGCAGGTTCATCATCGTAAAATATCCTCTTGATGTTCGTTTTATGAATCAATCTATATTCTTTATGTTTTCTGCATTTATTTCAGATATTCTTTGAAGAAATTCAGGTGAAACATTAAAGGAAAAATAATTTAAGGGTGATCTGAGGTCAAAGGGGTGAGTTTTTAAGGGTAAAAACGGTTTATCTCGATTTCCGAAAAAACTACAAGTCTTAGGGAAAAAAGTTAAACGGCTAAGTTGTTGGCAATAAAAAGATCTACTGATCAACAACACTTTTTTCACATAACCTCAAAATTTATGTGAAAAATTCAAATAACCAAGATTTCGGTTTTTTATCTTTTATAAAACAATTTGTTTTTTTACGGAATTTGGACAAAACTTTTCTTTTTATATCCCATACACAGTGTAATTTTTTTGATCCAAAAAATTAATTTTTTCCCCTTATTTTGACTTAATATCGAAAAAGCAGCCTAATTTTAAATCTAAAAATTCTCACGTCAAAATATTTGCTTCTTTGAATAAGTCAATGGATTTTTTGTTCGCTGAAATCTCTACTTTCTGATGGTGTAAAAAACTACATTACTGTGGTAAATTTTCTCAGAAAAAAATGGGTTCAAGCCCTGTGGACAGGAGCTTTCTGGCGCTCTAGTTCAAACAGACAAATTATATCTCCGAAAGTATTGGTTTCTCAGAGTTGGGAATTATATCAATGTATTCATATAATAGAACTGCATCCTAAAGGAAATTCAATTCAAATAATAGTTTATTTATCAAGATTAAATGAGCAATCATGAGAATGAGAAAAGCACCATGGAAGAAATCAAATTAAATCTGGCCAATTTTGCCCAATAACGAACTTAACCGAGATATTCATCTCCCTAAACTACTCTGAAAATTTCAACTACCTACCTCATTATCCGTTCGAGAGTTATATCTATGTCTATGGATGAAAAGCAGTCTCACTACTCTCAGATCTCTTACTTCATGTTCAGTTCCGAAATGTAAGAATTTTCTGAGAAAAACTAATATCGGAGCAAACAACTGAGATTTAACTCACTTCGCTCACAATTCTTCGATTGATTAGTCTCAGGAACATGGAACATCATTTGACATTATGACAATTCATATTCATACATAGAATAATATCATTCTGTGACAACGTTGAAATACGATTTATTATTGAAATTTTGAAAAATCATATCTGAGATTTTTCTCACTTCGCTCACAATTCTTCGATTGATTAGCATAGACAAGATATACTATGATTTATTAGTCTCAGGAACATCATTTGACATTATGACAATTCATATTCATGCATAGAATAATATTATTCTGTGACAACGTTGAAATACGATTTATTATTGAAATTTTGAAAAATCATATCTCCGAAAGTATTAGCTTGTTAGAGTTAAAAATGATATGATTGGATTCTCATGAAAAAACTTTTTATTAAAAAAAATTTAATTTGGAATTTGTTTCGTAAAAAAAAAATTTTTTTTTTGTTACTCCGAAACCATTTGTCCGATTTTGCCCAATAACGAACTTAGCCGAGATATTCATCCCCCAAACCTACTCTGAAAATTTCAACTCTCTAGCTCATTCCGTTCGAGAGTTATCGTGCCTACGGCCGGCCGGCCGGCCGGCCGGCCGGACCGGCCGGACAGAATGAATTTCGACCACGGATTCTTGATCAGTGAGTCGAACCAAATCGTTTAAGACCATTTTCATCGAAATATTCGAAAATTACAGACATTTGGGCAAATTGATAAGCACTCAGTTCCGAGGAACTAGAGCGCCAAAAAGTTAATGAAATTAATATTCAATGAGACATCTACAATATTTTGAGAAAGTTGTAAATCTTCTCTAAATTATATGTGTAGATGCCTATTTATTGTTATGGATTATTATAATTTTTTTTAACGATGCACGAAATAATTCTCAAGTGTTAGTATATATTGTAAAACATGCACCATTTTTTAACGTAGATTCCAGCTGATCGATAAAAAAATGGGTTGCCATTTGTTTGTCATGACTAACTTTGAAATTGAAACAGAAACACCCTGTATTTTCAATTAAATTTTTAATTAACGAAGGAGGAGCACTGGTATGTCTTCTGATAAAAGCTAGAATATTAGGAATTTTCAAATTGAAACTTGCTAACTAGCTGTAGAATACCGACGCAAAGACGTATGTGAAATTTTGTAAAGATCGTATCACTAGAAAATTTTAGAAAAATTATTATTTATCTCACGATAACTCGAGAGCGGAAAGAGATAGCGACTTGTAATTTTCAGGGTAGGTTGCGCATCGGAATGCAACATTTAAGTTCGTTAATAAGCATAATCGTTCAAACGGTTTCGGAGTTATACCCATCTGAAATTTTGTTGTTATCTCCTCTATAACTCAAAATATACAAACCGGATCCAATTCAAACTCGGTAATTACTTGTAGAATACGGACGCCCTAATTGCCTCGAAATTTTGTGAATATCGTATCACTAGAAAAAATAAAAAAAAAAATTCTTAAAAAATCCTATATTTCAAAAACTATGCGTCTGAATCAGCTGAAATTCCGCACATAACTCTGAGCCACCATTTTACAATCGAGTACAAATACCAACCAGAAGCCCTCGTAATACCTCTTAACGCGATAATCGATAACAATTCTCAACAGACTCCATGCGAGCGTTAAAAAAAATAAGATGGCGTTCTTCCTGCAATTACCAGCAATCAGCCCATTGTTACCGGCACTTGGTCCGCGTTCTTTTCGCACGGTCCGCTCGCGAAAGAAAATTCTCGAATAATTGTTCTAATCCACCGATCTGCGGACTCTGATACGTCCGCGGAACTTTCATTTGTCCGTCGCGCGTGTGGCTCCACCCAGACGTTTTTCCCTCGACAAATGGTTCTAAATGAACGCCTGAATTTTTATTTGTGATTTTTTTACGCACGCGAAAGATCCCCCCGCCCACATCCGCCGGAAAAAAATCGCTATAGGGGGAGAGGCGAGCCGTAGGGAACACCCCGGCGACCGGAAGCGGGGCTATTATCCTCGCTTCTTTTCCTTTTTCGTACGTAGGTGCGATCTACGGCGTTCGCCACGGACAGAAGCCGGACTTATCGACTTTCACTCTTTAGAAAGTTTTCGCGACCTTTCACGGGTCGTTAGAACGCAAGAAACGTAGACGTTTGAGGTTAGGAATTGTGTCAGTTGTCATTTGATGATATGTCAACTGTCAAACTGTTGATTTTGACATTTGTTGGGTTGGGACTATTGAATTTAATCTTGTGGAATATTCCATTCTCAAAGTGGACTTTATATCAGCAATACGAGAGCACATAAAATACAGGGTCTTTATAAATTATTGTAACATCGAAGTTGGTTCTGAAACCCTCTCATCTTGCTGCTCCATATGCATGCTGTTCACATTTGCCACAGAATTCATAATATACGCATAACATCACATTTTCCTTTCTTTACATTAGCAATGATAAATGTTGAGTTCCCAAATGATTGTCATTAGGAGATTACATTTCTTCTCGTCCCAGTTTGGACCAAAAATGTATAATACAAAATAAATTGATCTAATAGTTGATATAGTTATCATTAAGTTTGTAGAATCCACCACCCAAGTTCTTAAAAGAAATGCAATTAAATGGTACACAGAAGGTTCAAAAACCTTTACAGGAGCTGGCTTGGGCCAGGCACCAAATGCTCACTATCGCTAGGCTCTTATCCCAGCATCTTTCAGGCAGAACTACTTGCAATAGAGAGATGCGTGGAAATGACCCTAGAAAGAAACTGTCAGAGATGTGATATAGCAATCCACTCTGACAGTCAAGCTGCTATTAAAGCTCTGAGCTCCTATGTTATCAAATCCAAGGTAATATGGGAGTGCCGAAGAAAACTCAATGAAGTAGGCAAAAACAACAGGGTCTCCTTCTGGCTTCCTCACAGGGCACTGCGGCCTCAGGAAGCACATGGTGAGATTAGGGCTAGCAAAAACTGACGAGTGCAGATTCTGTTGAGAGGAGGATGAAACTCCTGATCACCTAACAACGGAATGCCTCGCCATCTCAAACCAACGCAAGGAATGCTTTGGGAAAGAACTCTGCAGGCGCGAAGACCTATAGCCTCCTTGAAGCCAGCCCAGATACTGGAGTTCATCAGAACTCTTGAACTGGAAGGCCAGCTGTAGATGGTAAGGAAATTGACAGCTCTGAGGGGGGGAAAGAATAGACCTTAAGGTCGCAGTGCAACGTTACCCCTTACAATATACAATATTCAAGTTTGTAGAAAGTGAAATTTTAGATTTAAGTTTACATTATACCCGATTTTAGGTACATAGCATGATTACTGAGCCTAACGTCTTCTCTAGGTTTACAACAGCCCTTGTGATGACCAGAGTAGGGTTATGTAGAGTAGGGTTATGTACCATTGCGGTAATAGGACATCACGATAATGAAAGACACGGCTCTAAAAAGACCCAAATATAGTGTTTTAGAATCAAACTCACGAATATTACTAAAACAATTAGAGGCCCCACGTTGGGCGCCATTATAAAACTGCTTCAATCTTAGAAATTGTGGTAAACTCTGACTTATAATAATGATCAGAATTCATTCAGCGAAGTAAACAAGTTGAAAATCAAATCTTGATCTTATTTACAGGTATCCAATGGCCCTAGTCATCTAGATAAGGAGACAAGTTGGGCCCATAACTGGGTATCAGTTAACTGAAACGCGAATTATCCCCGTGTTCCCATTTTTACGTCAGATAGTATATTCCTTCCACCAGCTATCTGTCCCGAATCTTCGGAATTCTCAAGCCCCCCATCCTTGTATGCATCCGAGGCCGATTTTTCAAGAGGGATACGTTCGGAAGGGGGCGGGTGGGAGTAAGAGCGACCCCCACAATTCACAAAGAAATGGGGGAATGCTTGGTTGGCATGCAACGTTTTTTAATGTATTTTATACACGCATATACCTTTTTCCTTAATTGTATACGGTCGTCGGGTTATCCAGGCTGTAGGTATTGCTATTTATTTTCCACGAGGAAATTGAAAAGTTTTTCGCTGAGTTTTCCGATCGAAGCGGTAGATATCCCGAGGTTTATGCGGTTGGTTTTTAATATGATTTTCGTCTTCGGAATTCGTTAATTACACCAATGAACGTTTCTCAAGGTGGAAAAATATTTCAGTAAATCAGTGAAGACTGTTGGCATTCATATTTCGCGCCTCTTCTTGTGGCGAACATAGAGAATTGCTCTTTCTCTACAGTCATCAGAAACATTTGACCTCCTTAATCAATTGGAAGTGATCCAATTCGCAATACGGATGGATCAAAATCAGATAAGGGTGTCGGTATTCGGGTATATGGGTCAAAACTGGGACCCCTAGACATGCCTCTAAAACATGAGCTCCCTTTCTTACAAGCAGAGACACTAGCTTTCTATATTCGTGCTCAAGAGTGTCTGAAAAGGAACCTCAAGGGAACGCACATCTATATTAAAACTCATCCAAGGTTTCATACTGTCCAGGGTATGCCAGATGCCAGAATACCATAAAGCAATTGCTAGAGGGGAATAGGGTAACACCTATTGGACCAGAACCCTTCTGTGGGCTTATAAAAGACCACAACAAGGCAGGGGACCAACAATAGGAGCTAAATAACAGAATAGCTCTTTGAGAAAATGCTCCAGGACTTGCAGAGGCAAGAATATTAGAGGATTCCTCACCATCCTGTACCAGGAAGCTCCTGCAGCTGCAGGTGAGCTTTGGGTAATGGTGGGACTGATGACAAGGCATTGTCGGTACAAATACCAATTGTACCACTTGGGCAAGTCAGTAGATGAAATATGCAGGCTATGTGGATCGAAAAAGGAAACTACCGAACACATAGTTTGCAAATGACCAGAGCTGACCAGCATGAGAATATTATACAGGGTGTCCCAAAAATACCACGCGAAAGTGACACTGGAGATAGATTGGCATTAGGTCTATCAGATAGCATCAACATGACCTCAGTAAAAGTCCGCTGGTTTTCGAGATATCACCACTGTTGCGTCCCATGACTTCACATGTTGGGAAGCGCTCATTTCTATTTCTAAACAAAGCAGCTCGCTTGTAAAACTTAAATATTTTGGGTTAACTGGTTTATTTTTGCATGGGTGGTCTCACCCTTGAAATTAATATTTTCCACGGAAAGATAATTGCAAGTAAAATATCTTGTCATACTTCAACCCTTGTAGAAGTATTTATGACCTATTTCCTGTGAAATATTGATAAAATGCATACAACAACTAACACATTGCCAGAGCTGTGAGTCCTTTGTCTAGATTCTAACCCATACAAAAATCTAGAATTTCCGATTAGATCGCCACGGCTTTGGCTATTCTCTAAATCGAGGGCGTAGATTCCGAATCTGTAATTAGTTTTTCCGTATCTCGATTAATTTTGGTAATATGGCGAAAAATCCGACTGATTAGTCCATTTTCCGGAGGTAGAGCCAGAAATTGCGACTTTCTTCGTCATTGCTCCGAAACTAATCGAGATACGGAAAATCTAATTACAGATTCGTGATCTGCGTACCCGATTTAGTGAATAACCAAAGCCGCGTCGACCTAATCGGAAAATTGTAGATATTTGTATGTGGTGGATACTAGAGAAAACTTTTTGGCGTTTGACGGATTGGCTCATTTCCTAATATTTTCCGAACGGATAGAGATACAGAAAAAATAGATACATAAATCTAAACGTCGTCCACCGACCAATCATCGGGGATATCGAGATGTGAAAATCATAGATTTCGGACGGGAAAGAAGAATTTTCCTTCGATTCCGGGTCAAAAATATTTCTAAGTGCCGACCCAAAAAATTTTTTTCATGGTATATCGATACGGAGCTCGTGTCTAATTAAATCGAGGTCACTGATCACGAATATGTAATTAGTTTTTCCCTAAGTGGCGTACTTTGGGAAAATTTTCACTTAAAGTGAAAAAAATGACGAAAATAGGTCAATTTTGGAACTTTCCACCGCCCAAAAAAATCGGAGTAGGGTGTTGCTGATTTTTTACGTCATATTTGGATCCTTTATCTATCGAATCATCCGAACAATAAATGTCCAGGTCGTACGCTTCGGAAATTATGATTTTTTTTCCCGAGGGTCTATTTTTCGGAAAATTCTTTCCGCGATATTTCCTCGGAAAATTTTTGTAATAAATATCTGATGGTAGATTCGGAATCTACGGCCCCGAATCTATAAGAATAAGTACCAGTTTCATAGTTTTGCGTCAAAAAATTTTTCTCGAAAAATGGGATTTTTTTAAGGCTAATGTATTAAAAAATTGCCAAAATTCGACCGGTCTCCGATTTCGATGCAAATTACGTCATTTACTAATTCGGGACCGTAGATTACGAATATATGATCGGATTTTTCATTAGAGAATTTTCCGCGGAAATACCGCGAAATGAATTTTCCGAAAAACAGACCCTTGGGAAAAAAATCATAATTTCCGAATAGTACGGCCTGGACATTTTCTGTTTGGATTATTCAGTAGATAAAGGATCCATATATGAGGGCAAAAACACCTTACTCCGGTTTTTTTGGGCGGTGTGAACTTCCAAAATTGACCTCTTTTCGTCGATTTTTTCACTCTAAGTGAAAATTTTCCCAAAGTACGCCACTTAGGGAAAAACTAATTGCATATTCGTGATCAGCGACCTCGATTTAACTAGACACGAGCTCCGTATCGATATACCATGAAAAAAATTTTTTGGGTCGGCACTTGGAAATATTTTTGACCCGGAATCGAAGGAAAATTCTTTTTTCCCGTCCGAAATCTATGATTTTCACATCTCGATATCCAATCCCCGATGACTGGTCGGTGGACGACGTTTAGATTTATGTATCTATTTCCTCTGTATCTCTATCCGTTCGGAAAATATTAGGAAATGAGTAAATCCGTTAGTTTCATTGGAGGTCCGTTCCCAAAATCTGTATATCTGTCGCGGGTCGTTGATAGCATTATGATGGCATAAGAATTTGACTAGCAGTTAATCTAAATCCAATATCTATAATTAGTAAATAAAACGAAAAGTTATCTGAATTTTTTTAATCAAGAATACATGTTTTCTGGAAAAATGGTCCGCAAAAAAAAAGGTTCGCGATCCGCATCCGGACCGCGGTCCGCCATTTGGTGACCCCTGGTCTAGACTATTCGAAGACCCCTAGTCTGTGAAGGTCGGACCGGTTTCCATGTTACAAAACAATGAATGTGGGAGCGAGATAGTCGATAAGGGTTTTGGTTTTTTTTAATAAGTAGCAATTCTGGTTCTGATTAAAAAAAATTGGTAGTGTTGTATCATTTTGAAAAGGGCATGAAATGGACCAGTTTTTGCGATTATTTGTCAATTCAGTCTGATATAATTTTTTTTCACAGCAGTCAGTCAAACTTAAGTTAACGTTTTAACTTCGGCATAAAATACAACAAGTTAGACATTTTTTGAAGGATTTTGTTCTAGTTGTCGGTGAAGTTATTACTTCATTGTTTAAAGCAAGTATTCAGGATAGCCTAGGTAAAAAAAAACATGAGTTTGAAGTAATTTCTAGCAATGCTAGGCGATAAAAGACAGAAGACTGGAGATTTTTAAAAAATACACAAAAGTGGTAATATCTCGAAAACCAGCGGACTTTTACTGAGGTCATGTTGATGCTATCTGATAGACCTAATGCCAATCTATCTCCAGTGTCACTTTCGCGTGGTATTTTTGGGACACCCTGTATATGGGTTAGCCAGCTCTAAAACCTGACGACGTTATACCCAAGGCTCCTAAGGGGATCATCAGGTATGTTTACATAATTGAGAATGTCTTTTCGATTGAATAAGTAGGGTAATATAACAAAATATCGTAAGGGCTGGTCCAAGACTCACGAGCCCGTTCAAACAATAATAATAATAGAAAAACTTGTAATATCCACTACAATTTTTGACCACTGTATCTCTGATAAACAAGCCAGAATAGAATACGAGGAAAACCCTCGACAAAGTACAAAAGGCTGGCCTGTGTGTGTATCACTGGAGCTATGGGAACCTATCCTACCAGGGCACTTGAGATTATCACAAATCTTACACCACTTCATCTAGTGATAAAGAAAATGGTCCATCTAGGAAAGGAACAGGTAATGAGAGTTTCGAAAACCAGAAAGTCTGGTCTTCTCTTACCGGGTACATTTCATCAGCCAATCTTTCTGGTGGCGAAATGATCAAGATAGTAAGCATCGAAAAGAACTTCACTACGATGCTCAGTAGGAAAAATTGGTTCAAGCCCTGTGGACAGGAGCTATTGGGCGCATGTTCATCTTCCTTGTGGCCCGTACTGACCAGTAAAGAAAAAAAGCAGTATCATGTTGAATACCTTAATATTATTCTGGAACACAAATTTTCCATTACAATAATCTTCATCTAGCTTCTATTTAGTATCAATTCCTGTAGAACGTGATCATAATAAGTGTTTTCCATATAATAAAATGTGTTTGAACTTGGTATGTAGGAAATCTGACATCAATTATTGGAATTAATTGATTTGACAAACAGCCGTCAAATGAGGTAAATAGATTTTTGTGACGATTTTCTGTGACCATAGAACGTCAAAACACGCTGGAATGTGAATTTTAAGCAATATCTTCTGGAATTGAGATCGTATCGAACTGAAATTTTGCACACTCATGTAGAATGCTTGATTTAACGTCGGTACAAATTTTTTTATTAAAAAATTTTCCAACTGCCCGATCCCAACAATACTTAGATAATATTATATCCATAAATTAAGCATTTCATTATTGCATTTCTTGAAATAGGTACCTTTTCAAGTCGATCAACATCGTCCTTCTTTCGACGTCTAAACTATGACTTGATTCTTTATGTTTATGTCTTTGAATTTGTTTTCGGTGGAATTCAAAGAGTTCATAGAATAATCGATGAAAATACTGAGAGAGACCCAGGAAATTTGACACATTTTGTCTTATATCTCCAGAAATTGAAATCGTATAGAGCCAAAATTTTGCACAATGTTGCAAAATACTACAATTGACGTTAGTACAAGTTTTTGTTGCAATCTGATGAATAGTTCACGAAAATTTTTTCGAAAAAATTAAAAGAAATATTTTTTTAAAAATTACCAACTTTTCTATCATAACAGAATTTTGCCAAAAGTTGCGCGTTTATATCCTCGAACTGACTACCAAGTTTCGATTCAACATCTTCTTTAGTTCCTGAAATATCAGGGAAATAACCTCAAAATTTGAAATGTCTATAACTTCTAAACCGTCCGGCCGATTTTGCCCGTTAACGAACTTAACCGTCGCATTTTGATCAGAAACCTACCCTGAAAGTTTGAAGTCGATAGGACCTTCGGTGCTCCTGTTATCGTGCCTACGGCCGGAAGGCCGGCCGGCCGGCCGGACGGCACCCAAAAATCTGACACCGGATTCGTGATCAGGGAGTCCGAATTAGTCTATTACCCAATTTTCAGCTCAAAATTCGAAAATTACAGACATTTGGACGAAATGATAGGACGATGTTCCCCTAGAACATGCGCCCAAAAACGTCGAATAAATCTTCTATAAGAATGCAGCTTGGAAATATTTCAACGAAATCACTAACACCTGAATCCAAATCTTAGGTATCAGTCAGCTAGGTCGTTTCAGTGGGTCATAAAATCGTTGCAGAAACCGAAGAATCTAATCCAGGCATCTCATCGACGCATTCTTCGATAAGTTGGGGGTACCGTAAGATGCCCTCGTAATCCCTTTTATTACTTCGAAGGGGTTGAACCCTTCGGCGCGAATATTTAAGAAATAATTGAGGATTAAACCATCGCAGATTTTTAGATAAGCCGCACCTGATGCTGCTATTTGCATTTTTTCGGTGGAATAGCCGGAGGTCTGAGGGGTTTACGGGGGTGTTAAACTGACGTGAAGTCTGGAGCTTTTGCGCGCATGTTGCAATGTCTATTCGCGCATCATTCAAAGTCGATTAAGCTGAAATTCAGTACTTGATTGTAATAAATTGGCTCAAAGGATAGTTTCTGAAATATAAATTTTTTAAGAAACATTTTTTTTCTAGTGATCCGACGTTCTCAAAATTAGCACCACGACATTCTGCAAGTAATTACCAAGTTTAATTGGATCTTTTTTTTAATTTTGAGTTATTAAGGAAATAACAACAAAATTTAAGATGGTTATAACTCAATTGTCCCATTCGGATGCGCAACCTACCCTGAAAATTGCAAGTCGATATCTCTTTCTCTTCGAAAGATATCGTGGTAAAGGTCGCCCATCCAGCTAGAGAACTGACCCAAGGCTGCTCGGACCTCCAACAATATTGGTTCGATCCTGTTCAAATTTGGATCTTGGCTGAAAATTTAAGTTTTGAAAGATCTCGCAAAATTTCAGCGATATCGGACAGATAGTTTCTGAGATACAGGTTTTTTCTCAATTTTTGGCCTTCTTGTTCCCCATAACAGAGTGCTTATCAATTCGCCCAAATGTCTGTAATTTTCGAATTTTTGGATGAAAATGGTTCGACTCACCGATCAATAATCCTTGGTCGAAATAAATTCTGTCCATCCGGTCGGCCGTAGGCACGATTACTCTCGAACGAAAGAGGTTAGAGGATTGCAATTTCCAGGGTAGGTTTGGAGCATAAATATCTCGGAAGAGTTCATTAACGGACGAAATCCACCAAGCTGTTTCGGAGTTATGGCCATTTTTAGTAAAAACATTTTTTATGAATATTTCCGGAACCGATTATTCGATCTATCTGAAATTCAGCATCAAATTGTAGAATCATGATTTTTATATGCATACGAAGTTTTGTATTGCTAGGATTGCCGTAAAGTAGCAAAAGCTAATACTTTCGGAGATATGATCTTTCAAAATTTCAATAATACATCGTACTTCTATGTTTTCACATAATGCGAATTCTATCTGTCTGTGTTCTATCTGTGTTCACAATTCATTCATGTCATCTTATCTACCAATAAAAGCCGTCATATTTATTTATGTTCCTGCCACAGGACTTTCCTCCGTTTTGAAAAGAATTCCAGTAATACGATACTGACGAAATTTCGCAAAAATTGTTATTGTGGAAATAACAACAAAATTTCAGATGGGTATAACTCCAAAACCATTTGGCCGATTGGGGCAATTAGCGAACTCAAATGTCCCATTCGGATGCGCAACCTACCCTGGAAATCGCAATTCGCTAACTTTTTCCGTTCGAAAGTTATCGTGGAACGACTGGACGGTCAGACAGAACCAAATTTTGCCTCGAATTCTTCATCAGAATCGTTTGAAACCATTTCCGGCAGAAGATTCGAAAATTACAGACATTTTGGTGAAATGAAAGCACGATGCTACCTAGAACATGCGCGCAAAGATAGATGTTGTTGGAATGTGAAAAACACTGACCAAAAACGAAATTGCCATCATAAAGTGATGTCGAAATAAAAAAAAAAAAGTGATGTCGAAGAAGATCGAGCATTACCTCCTCCCAACCTAGAGTGCGCTGGAAGCAACCCCCTACTACGGGGGTAGAAATCCTCGCTGGCCCTTGTCTAGTAATTGAAACAACCAGTAAGCCTCCCTGCACAAAAGTGACGCTCAAAAAGGAATATATTTCCATACACCAGTTCCGTGTCCGGAACGAATAACAACTTCTGAATCGATGTTCTCTTTCAACATCTACCTTTTCAAAAAGTTTTCCAACTAATCAATTTGCCGTAACGTACTGTCCCTTTTCATGCAATCTTTTTGCCCGCACGTACGAATTCGGTCGTAAATTTTCGTGGTTCGTTCAACGTTTTACCATATTTATGATTCTTATGTACGCAACATTACGAGGTGTATGTCTAACTAGATATATCTTCCAGTCGTATAAGGGTGGCCGGGTTGGGGTAATGTAGAGGACTGTATATATCTGATTGTTCGATCACGTGAGTTTAAGTGGGTGGACTCTTCGTTTTTTGGGGTTTTTGGACTATATTCGGAAATACTATAGAAAATTCTTAATTGTTATTTCGTTATTGTTTTTTAATTTTAATTAAGTCTTTAAGTTGTACTATAGATTCTTCTCCTCAAATAATAGTATACTATTTCATAAGGAGGAGAAGTGTCACTTTTCATGGCAAGCTCTAGTATGAAAGCGAGCCATGATAAGTCACTTCACCTCCGAATTAAATATGTTATTTTATTTTCAAACTTTTTGAAATTCGTAAACATCTGACTATCCACTTTTGGATTGATTTACATTTACGCACATAATTCTAGCACACATAATTGTATATTGCTGTAGAGGGTAACTTTGCACTACGACCTTAAGGTCTATTGTGCCCCCCCTTCAGAGCTGTGGATGTCATTACCATCTACAGCTGGCCTTCCAGTTCAAGAGTTCTGATGAACTCCAGTATCTGGGATGGCTTCAAGGAGGCTGGGTCTTTGCTCCTGCAGATTTCTTGCCCAAAGCATTCCTTGCGTTGGATTGAGATGGCGAGGCATTCCGTTGTTAGGTGATTAGGATTTTCATCCTCCTCCCACAGAATCTGCACTCGTCAGTTTCTGCTAGCCCTAATCTCATCATATGCTTCCTGAGGCCGCAGTGCCCTGTGAGGAAGCCAGTGAGGAGGCGCAGCGTGTCCTTACTGAAGTCCAAGTATTTCTTGGATCTGACAGTATCAAAGTTCCGGAGGAATTGCTTGGAGTGATACATTCCAGGGATAGATCTCCAGAAAATACCTGTCTCAGTTTCTTCTTTCGTTCGGAATTCACTTTTGTAGGTGTGTCTACCAACCCAACAATAAGGTTCCGGGCCAATAAAGGGGGTTTGTGCTCCTTTCTTGACGAGTGTGTTGGCTTGCTCATTTCCTATGATTCCTGCGTGACCAGGAACCCAGACCAAGGAGACCCTGTTGTTCCTGCTTACTTCATTGAGTTTTCTTCGGCACTCCCATTTTAGCTCGAATTCGTTCTGAATTGAATGATAATTGTTAGTTATCATTTGCAAGCGCATGAGAAGTGGATGTGAAAATGTCTTCAGAAATTGAGGTTTTGACGAATGAAGCAGTCTCTTCCCTTGGACCATCGAAGTCTATTGAAAAATATTGTGCAGCTTATGATAACTTCGTGAATTTGTGAGTTACACTGCGTTAAGACCAAACGATTTCGTTGAAAATAGATTATTTTCGAAATATCAATCTGGAAACGCTAAAGAGCTGTGGTGCGAATACATAGTACCTATATGAAGTGTTCCAAGAAAGGTTGCCACTTTTTTGCAATTGAATCATCCAAACGAATACACAGGTCATTCATTGAGGCGAACTTCTGCTACACTTCTTATAGATGGAGGAGGCAACATTGAGTCTTTGAAACGACACGGAGGTTGGAAGTCAAGTAGTGTAGCTGAAGGCTACATCGAGGATTCGCTGCGAAACAAGAATGAGCGTGCTGGTAAGAAATTGAGCGTCAACGAATTCCCTGGAACCAGCAACTCAGATTACTCCATTGAGGCATCAGCTTTTGAACAGAATCCGAGACAGAATCCTATCAGTTCATTATTACATGTTTTTTTTAATTTCCAACATTGACCAACTGTACATTCAATGTAACTTTAACGAACAAAAATGACGTGTGAATCTTTTGTTCAAGGTAACCAATTCATCTTTTGCATAGTAACACTTTTCCTGCCACTTCTTCTCCTTGGGGGAGAAATAGAACTTTTCGATGATCCTCTCAATCGAAAAATTACTTTATTATTGTACGTTTGGAAATAAAACATTTTTTTCATTCACCGTTTACCCAGATTCGGCCAATGTGCTAATAAAAACTGCTGCACTGTTTACCCGTTCAACATAGAAAACTGTTACTGAGATCTTTATTGCAGAATAACGCAAAAACCTCATCATCTGTAGCTTGAAATCCAATGAATTGATTGAAGAAAATCTTCGTTGCAAGTCCATACCGATAGGCAACAAATGATGAACCACTTGTCTTCACACACAGTTTTGAAAGGCTCCACACAACCACGTAGTAATAAAAATAGTAATAAGGTAATATCTTCTTATTCCTTGCAATGAAATTATCTCTACCCCTGGTAGAGAAGGAATATTATCAATCCTGAAACCCTTCAGCAAATATTGCACGCCACTGAAATCATAAGGTTTATTTCTAGACGAAGAATTTTTAATCTGCAACTTTTTATTGAGGTGGATCTGTCAGGAAATGAAAAAGCCAGGTGCGCTTTCCCACACTAACAAAGTCTTGAAAATGCCGAGTTTTCCCGAGATTTATCGTCGGTAAAGTTTTGGGGCGAAAAGAACCACAATTTCATTTCCATTTATTCTAATCAAAATTGGAATGTTTTATTTTTGTTCTGGCGCAAGAATATTTATCATTCTCTCTCTTTCTCGCTCGCGAAATAACTTTGAACAACTTCGTGAACCGCAACAAGTTCAATTTTTTTTTTATCGATTCTTTATACAGGGTGAGCCTTTAAGTTGTACATTAATTTTCACCATAGAATGCTCTCATCCAATTAAACACTTTTTTTATTCACCATTTTACCAGATTTGGCAAAAATGCTAAATGAAAACAGAGGTTCACTTGATGGAGGAATACACGGTTAAAATTAATGAACAACTTCACGGACTCACCCTATATATGATTATATTTTTACTCCTGGATTTTTATCGATTTTCGCTGAAGAACCTTGGTGGAAACTTTTAAAAACCGAACGTGCAATTTTCAATTGAAATCTTCCATTCCAAATAAATTTCTGTGTTAAAATCAACTGAAAAAAAAATCAAATTAAAATCGTAAAACAATATCGAACTGATAAAAACGAACTGGAAAAAATTCTGTGTAAATTAAAATAATCAAACAATATTAAACGAACGTTCACTGAAATATAACTCAGTTTCAAAACTTCAACTGGAGATACATCTCAGATCAAACCAAACCATAACAAATAAAGGGTTAAAAAATAATAAAAAAACCAAGTGTACATACATGGCTTACTTTCGAAGTGTGGGTTCGTAGGCTGGACTCTGTGGCGAAACCCTTCCCGCAGATGTTGCAGTGGAAGGGCCTGTTTTTCGCCCTTTCCACTTGTGCGTCGTGATTTCTCAGGTGTTGCTGGAGGTTGCTGAGTTGTATGAAGGCTCTCCCGCAGTCGGGCAGGTGACATTTGTAGGGACGTTCACCTGCGAAAGAACCTAAATCAATAAAATATTCTCACGTAATTTTTTTCTTGAATTTCACTTAAAATTGTTTGAGAACCATTTAGTTCGATTTATCATCTTCGGGTTGTGTGATTCGAGACGTCACAAGACTATGTTTACTCCTCAAACTACCGAGTTTTGCGTATCTACACTCAGATCCGAAAGTATTAGCTGCATCGTTTTGTGCATCATCACAATCGACTTGGAAGCTTCGAGTTGTGTGAATCGAGGGGCGACATCGTTATGGTAATCCTGGTAGTTACGGAGATGGTGTCGAAATAGGGTCACGTGATCTATTGTGAAGTTTTGCGTTTTCTGGGCTTAATGGCACTTTCTGGAAGCCAGACTGGAAAAAATGAATAATGAAGCAGATTTCCGGGCAATAAAACGAAGATTTAAACGACCGTCGCTTCCTTTTGAATGCCGCGAATTACTCGCAATACATTGAGAATACGGCTTCGAAACGCAAATCCGTCGATTTAAAACTCTTGATTGCTGTTTCTATAACGAAAGTCCCGTCATAAAGAGAGAGAGATAATATCGCGATGACCCTTCCGAGGCTAGATTGTCTCTAGTTAGGAACGAAACAAATTATTCATCGAAACCGTCGTTTAAAACCGTATCGAGTGAAAGAAGTTTCTGCCTCTTTTGATCCTTTCTCTTCAAATTAAAAACCTGTAAAAACTTCTGAGTCGATTCCGACTAATAACCAAGTTTTCTTTTTTAATTTCGACCCAACCCTCGATTCGAATTGTAACTTCGACAAAGGGTTGAAATTGGTCACATTCTTCAGCGATTAGGGGTTTCGAAAAGTTTGATCTGGTTTTTATTCGATGCCCTCATTGTTCCAAGGGTTGTTTGTTTCATTCTTAAAGTATTACTCTTTTGTGTTTTCCCTCCACGGATCTGAATTATTAGGTTTTTTGTCGATGGATGGAGTTTGTTGAATCTGTCGAAAATTTCACAGATTTTGGCGATCTTCTTCCTCGGAACAGGGTGCTTATCGATTTGCACAAATGTCTGTAATTTTAGAATTTTTGGCTCAAAATGGTTACATACTTTTTGGTTCGGCTAATTGATGAAGATGAACTCTCGAAGGGAATGAGACAGTTGAAATTTCCAGGGTAGGTTTGGGATTTAAATGTCTCAGTTAAGTGAGTTCCTTATTGGGCAAAATCAGCCCGAAGGTTTCGGAGTAACGGAAAACATTTTTTTTACATTACAAATTTCAAATTCAGTATTTTTAAGATGCTGTTTCATCATAAGAATCCATTGTGAATTCATTTTTAAATGGTTTCTTTCTGGAATTTATCCCCCCAACTCTGAGAGAGAAAACCCATTTCATTATCGAATTATCTACTTGAAATTTAAAAGTATAGTTCAAATCTGAACAGGAGCTCTCCTTTATCAATGAAATCGATCCATCACGCAACTCCTTCCTCGAATTCAATACAATTTATTCACGATAATTATTGAATTTAGTTTCGTCCAGTTTTTGGGGGCCCCACGCTAATCACCAGTGCAAACTCCATCACGTGATCGTTATTGGCAAAATTATTTACTATCCTTTCAATAAATCTAAATGCCTCTCCAATATTTATTCCGGTACGCTGCCCCTCGTATTGACAAAACCATGTTGAAATTTCGCATGTGGGGTGGATTTCTATCTGTTTCGCTCCACACTGCAGCTCCTGAAATGCACAATGCATCGTTCAGAGTCCAGTACATAGGCCTAGGCTCCACCCTTGCGAATATATAACGCCCCCCCTCGCAGCCCCGCATCTATACCCCCCCGTATGGCACCCTCTTGCACATTTGCAATCATCGGTAGCGCGTGTACGCCATGTTTGTAAAATTTTATTTAAAAGTAGGCATTGGAATGTTATCGATTTTATCCCCGACCGACCCCGTGCGCCGGGGGGTTGCGGAAGGGGGTGGTCGCTGATATTTGCATGTGCATTCCATGAATTTGCATGTAATACTTCAAATGAAATTGTTGTTGAATTTTAGGATGAACCGGATTCTTTTGTGAATTTTAGGGGATGCGCGGAGGGGGAGGGGGTTTCGGATTTCGCTTTGACAATCGGGGAAATATTGATTTGTTTCGTTAGTTCATTATTCACGAAAATGTTTATTATTGTTAGTGCAAATAAACTGAATCCCTGAATTTAGGAATTACGGGGTTGAAAATTCGAGTATTAATACAAGAATTAAATGACATAAATTACTTAGGAGCAAACCCTTTACTTCCAATTATTTAGAAATAACGAGCTTAAGGTTTATCTTGCTATTTTCTACGACCAGAATCTTATGATTTATTTAAACAATATAAAATTTCGATCAGAGTTTTTTAATGGCAACACTCAAGATTACTAGAAGGTCAATTTTTGCTTTGACAACCAGGAAAATATTGTTTCGTTTTGTTAATTCATTATTCAGGAAAATGTTGATTATTATTACTGGAAATTAACTAAATGAATTGAAAATTTAAGGGAAAAATTCAGGAGGAAAGAATAAAAAATCGACATGCAATATTTCAATAACAATACAAGATTACAAGAATTAAACAAGATAAATTACATTGGAGGAACCCTTGTTATCCAATTATTTCGAAATAATGAGCCTGAGGTTTATCTTGCAATTTTCTACGGCCAGAAATTTAACCAAAAAATTGGGATTTATTCAAAGAATATTAAATTTCCATCAGGCGTTTTCTATGGCAACACTCAACATTACGAATTCACACAACTCTTCATTTAAATAGAGTCTGTAAATTTTCCTAAATTTTTCTAGAGATATTAGTGACATTTCAACTAAGGGTGACATTATTTTCATTTTGACATTATCTGCTGTTGCCTAAAGCAAAATACACATTCTTGGGACATGTTTGGACGATATTTGGTGTATTTTAAATTGTCATTCTACTTCGTAAAGATGCGAACCCTACCTTCAACCCCCATCGAAAGACAAGTACAACCCTCAATTTTTCAAATAGGAAGTATTGGTTTGCGATACATCGATCGAAAGTTCTCGTCATTCTCTATTCAGAAATGTTTTCACTTTTATGTTTATTGCAAAAATCCTAACCTCAAATAAAAATTTCTTCAAACATTATTCAACATCTCAGGAGTGATTCCTTTGTTTCTATCACATCTTGAAGGAAAATAAGTTTAGTAGTATTGTAATAAGTTCTGATAGTATTCGAGGGAATATTATAATGAATTTCGGTAATCACATTATTTTATTTATTTCTAATTTGATTTTTTCAATACACATGAAAGTGATAACATTTCTGAATAGAGAATGACTAGACCTGTCAAACGATGTATCCTATATGAAAAAATGGGTTCAAGCCCTGTGGACAGGAGCTTTCTGGCGCTCTAGTTCAAACAGACAAATTATATCTCCGAAAGTATTGGTTTCTAAGAGTTGGGTATTATATCAATGTATTCTTATGATAGAACTGCATCATAAAGGAAACTCAATTCAAATAATAGCTTATTTATCAAGATTAAATGAGCAATCTGAGAATGAGAACTGCTCCATGGAAGAAATCGAATTAAATCTGGCCAATTTTGCCCAATAACGAACTCAACTGAGATATTCATCTCCCTAACCTACTCTGAAAATTTCAACTACCTAGCTCATTCCGTTCGAGAGTTATCGTGGAAAAACTTTTTTAAAATTTTCAACATTTTTTTTGACACTTTGCGGTCATCTGGTCAATACAAAACTTCACATGCGTATAAAGGTCATGATTCTACAATCTGATGCTAAATTTCAGATAGATCGAGTGATCGGTTTCGGAAATATTCATAAAAAAATATTTTTACTAAAATTGGCCGAAACTCCGAAACCGCTTGATGGATTTCGCCCATTAACGAGTTCGTCCGAGATATTTACGCTCCAAACCCACCTTGCTAATTTCAATCCACTAAGTCCTTTCGTTCGAGAGTTATCGTGCCTACGGCCAACGAAATTCATGATCAGTGAGTCGAACCAAATCGTTTAAGACCATTTTCATCGAAAAATTCGAAAATTACAGACATTTGGGCGAATTGATAAGCACTCAGTTCCGAGGAACTAGAGCGCCAACAATTTTCGTATGACAATTGCCCAAAACAGGTTTAAAGTACCTACAAATAGTAGATATTCCATAAAACATGTATGAAAGAAGAGTAATAATGAAAAATTACCTTGTAATCGATCAAAAATTTCCTGATCTATGTTCACCAGATTTTCTCCTCTCTCGAACTACAGAATTATGCTTTCAATATTTACGTGATATTTTCAAACATTTTTGGGTGAGGTCCCCGTTGCATCGCTAAATTACGAGTTTTTCAACCCCAATATTTTTGAAGTTATAATATTCCCTTCCTTCAGTCCCGTCATAAATTGAGAGAACTGAGGATTCTCTTACTTCATATGTTCCGTTCCGAAATGTAAGACTTTTCTGAGAAAAACTAATTTCGGAGCAATTCGCTCACATTTCGGAATACACTTTATTCTCATAATTCTTCGATTGATTAGTCATGTCTCAGGAAAATAAGTTGACATTATGACAATTCATACATAGAATAATTATATCATTCTGTGAAATACGATTTATTATTGAAATTTTGAAAAATCAAATCTCAGTTCCGAGGAACTAGAGCGCCAAAATTGGGGGTTGTATATGCAGCAGACAACAACAAAGACAAGATTTTCAAAGCTTCCAATTGAAATTAGATGAGAAAAGGATAGAGTTGGAGATACAAAAAATACAGATATTCCAAGGGAAGAAGACAAATATGTTACAGAATCAATTCTAACGAATTATAGTTGAATCATAGAATCAAGAGATATCGATGTGGCTCCGATCAGATTACTGAATTGGACGATGTGTGGGACCTTTAGATTTCTAGAGGTCAATCTACATATTTTTTTCGATCTTCACGCCTTCAAATATGAAGCAAAAAGTTCTTCCATTGAACTTGAGATCTACACTCTCAGCTTCCAATCGACTCCCTCGACTTTTAACATCCGATCTCTCCGATGTAGCGTCCAACTCTTGACGGGGTACCTAACCTATCCCAACTCGATTTTCCCACACGTGAAAATTCGAACACATCCCTCCCCTCCCCTATTTTCCAGCCCCCCACTTCCCCGTTCGAAACCTACACATCTATACGCACACACTTCCCATTCTATCAACTACTTCAGCTGATACTGATTTTATTGATAGCGTCCTGTCGGACCAATGGCATGGCCGGCTATAATTGTGATATGGTAACATCGAAAACGTTTCGAAAAAATGTATATTTCGATATTGACTGCTGCCCCGGGTAAATATTCGGTTTTAGATTGAAGTGGCCGTCATTGGTAGGCTGGGGGAGGCACGATTTTCATATTGGGATTGCGTTTGTTTTGTTGGGTGTGCCCATCGAACGATCCGATGTCTGGTTTTTGGTGATTTTGGGAATTTTGGATTTTTTAAGCTCGGAATGCGGAGAGGAAAATGTAGAAATGATAGTATTTATTCAATTGAATATATTGGAAGTTTATCAACTGAATGATATACTATATTGATCAAAAAGTTTCCTGATTAGCACATAGATGGCGCCACAAATGCGCCAGATTTCATGACGCCATTCTTTAGAAGGTTACTGGTCAAAATTTCATGATAATTGAACCACGCGTTCGCAAGTTATAGCTGTTTGTGTCAGGCACTAAATACATTTAAACTTATTGAACATTCTATCATTATTATTATAATTTTGATAGAATGTTCAATAAGTTTAAATGTTTTCAGTCAAATCGAGGTATGTAATGCTTCATTAGTTCTAATTTGCTTTTGTTTCATTTTGACTGTATTCTTCCCCCTTTTTTAATTGATTTGGTTAATTTTTGTTAAAAATTGTATCCGTTTTTCATTGTGTCTTTTGTTTTGATTGTAGCCCTTGAAGATGTCAATAAATTGGACAAAACGTAGGCAGATAAATTGATTTTGTGTTGACAGTTTGTTCCCTTGTGCCAGAAGATAATTTAGAATTTATTATTTCATTATTGTTACTCAAAATGAACTGATATATAAATTGAGAATTTTAGGTAAAAATAGTGGTGGAAAGATATATGAACTGCGTAATGAAATACGAAATACAACGTTTCAGGTAGATAGTAGTAAAACAATTGAATAACATAAATTACACAGGAAATATACCTGTTATCCAATAAATAAATGGAAATTTATTTGCATTCTTTTACGACCAGTAGTTCTCAGTTAACAAGAAATCGACTTTAATTAAATTGGTAATTGATTTTAACGAAAAAACTGAATAACCTAAATACAGTCAGTTGAGTTCCGAAGAAAAATGAATTAATTATCCAATGATGTTTATAACTTATAAGGTATATTATTTGTTTTGGTTTTCCGACTACTTTAAATTTTTTCCAACTGCTTTGAAAATTTGACAACTCCGTTCAACATTGGGGGGAATCAATATCTCGGTTAAGTTCGTTATTGGGTTTCGGAGTAACGAAAAAAGTATTTTTTTACATTACAAATTTCGAATTCAATTTTTTTTTCTATCTAATCAAAGAAACTCTAAATTAGTTCTGGTTAAACTATACCAAACGACAACTCCCCACCCCCAACTACCAACCCGCGGGCAAATTCCTTATCTCCGCATTAAAACACCTCATTAACAAACTGATATATCCTTTCAGCCCCTCAAAACAAATGACCACATCACAAAAACAAATAAAAACAATTTATGTCTTGTAAGAAAGGGTCGGGGGATACCCACAACCCTTTTATGCTTCCTGGAGGAAATATATAAATTTCTTCCCCATTGATTGTCATGTTGTATGCAAAACAGCACACGAGTACGTCGTGGCGGAGGGTCCGATGTAGAAACCGTCTCCGCAGGTCGGCGAGAAAAAAAAAATAACTAGAAGGGCACGTGCTGAAAGGTGGATTTTGGATGGTTCGTAAACGAGCATATGCCGGATAGATAGTGAAAGTTTCAACGGATAAAATCGTTAGGTGGATACATAAGACGTTAGTAGTGGGCCGGAGAAAGTTTTTGACTTTTTTAACTTCCTACCTTTTAGATTCGATAATAAATCAAGCTTCGTGATAGCTGCCAATTCCGGATTAAAAATTTGATATTTCCCAATAACGGACCCAATAATTTTTGGCATGCTTGTTCACCTGAACAGATCGAGAATGGTCTCCAACAATTATGTTCGTTCACTGATGAATCATCAGAGGTTAAACTGAATTCTGTCCGGCAGTCAGCACGATAACCCTCGAACGCGAGGGGTTAGAGAGTTGAAATTTGCAGGGTATGATTGGACAGAAAATACGCATGTTGAGTGCATTTATAGATGAAATCCGACGAGTGGTTTAGGAGTTATAGCCATCTGAAATTTTGTTTCCAAACAACTCGAAAAATACTGATCTGATTGAATTGAATCCCGGTAATTAGTTGAAAAATACCGACACGAATACTTGTGAAGAATATCATGAGGATCGTTTGACTTGGAAAAAATATATATTTAAAAAATATCAGTATCCCTGAAATTAAGCGTCAGATATCTTTTAAATTTTGCAAGAGCCTTCAAAACCCTATTTTACAACCAAGTTTGAGATTTAAACTCGATCGGATCTACATTAATTATTATTTCCGAATTTTCGGCGCTCTTGTTCCTCGGAACAGAGTGCTTATGAATTTGCCAAAATATCTGTAATTATAGAATTTTTGGCTGAAAATGGTCTCAAACATTTTGGTTTCACTCACTGATCAAGAATCCGTGGTCAAAATCGATTCTGTCCGGCCGTTAACACGATAACTCTAGAACGGAGTAAGCTAGACATTTTCAGAGTAGGTTTGGGAGATAAATATATCGGTTAAGTTCATTATTTGGAAAAATCGGCTTGGAGGTTTCAAAGTACCTAACGAAAAAAAAAATTACATTACAAATTTCAAATTAATTTTTTTTTATATGCAGTTTCATCATAAGAATCCATGTTCAAACAATAATATTGTCAGCATGAATATGATTGCAACTATAAAACTTTGTTTGAACATGGTTTTTCGAATATGTTCTAGTTTTTCCTATTTCTGGTGCAAATTTGCTGAGATGGTCTGAATAGTGTTGGAAGTATTGTGAAAATATTTTTTTTTCCCTGGAAACCGTGCTGCTTGGGGCACGTTCCGTACTTGGATGGGTGACCATACTGGCTATAAATTTGAACAAGCGCGCCAAAGCTCCTGGCCTCAGTGCTCTCCCAAAAGTTTTTTAGGTGCACATCGCTCTTAATTAAATACACAAGTTTGTGTTATATTTCAGTGTAGATGCAGTTTTCTCCATCATAAAGCCACCCTTAACATAGTAACCTAGAAATCCGAAATGATATTCTTAAATGTTAATTAAAATCATTTTAATCCGATTCTGATAACCCCTGCGAAATTCTTACACTGTACAAGATGAAAAAAGGGTTCCCCTGCAATCTGAGCACCCCAACCGAAAAAAATCCCTCTGCAACCCCCGTCAGCGAAAACTCCTTATATAAAAATCTGATACGAAGAAAGGGGTGTGAAACAAAGTGACTATTTTTTCTTAAACGGTACCTAAGGTGCTGAATACATTAAGGAGGTAATTTCGTCTTTATTAATATTCCTAAGTGTGACTTGGTCATTACAGGCGACGAAGATGAATGAAAAAGGGTGTAAAAAGTCCAGTTTGTGTGCGCCGGAAGTGCTTCTCTATATTTTAAAATTAACACGGAAGCTCCTTGTTAACACCGAAGGGAATTTTTATCACTGATTACTTGTCCGAGTGGTTTTACGATGCCAACACCGTAATTAAGAGGTTTGGGAAACTCCCCATTACCATGGACTCGATTTTTGCACTTGAATATTTTTTTTTAACATCGGAGTCTTCAGGTGAAGACTCTGATTTGTAGAACTTCATTATTGGTCCTTCACTAACTGGAGGGATGGTTTGTTTGTTCGTTAGTTCGATTATTGTTTATCTGTTTGCCTGTGAATTTGTTATTCTTTTGTTTACTTGCCTATCTGTTTTATTATTCCAATTATTTTCTTATTGTTTAATGTATTGGTCGATTGTTCACATCATTGTTTTTTCCTGGTTTTCCTTATTCTTGGTTTGTAAAGGGTGTTTTTCTGAGATCTTGAGAACTTGAAATTGAAACGAAACTATACTATTAATGTTATTTTTAGTAATTATTAAAGAATAGTTGGGGAGGTGAAAAATTTCAGAATAATATCTAACAACAAATAATCCAGAAGATTTTTGCTTAGTGTCTGATGAAGGAGCCTGATTTAGGCTCCGAAACGTTTATAAAAATTTGGGAAAGCCTTTTGAATGGGGGTTTGGTGCTTTTGTTCAACCTTTGACAAATCATATCTCCGAAAGTATTGGTTTCTCAGAGTTGGAAATGATATCAACGGATTCTGCATCATAAAAGAAATTAAATCAAAAAAAAGTGTCATTTAAAAAAACAAAAGTGCCAACAATTATTAAACCAAAACCACCAGACCGATTCTACACAATAACGAACTTATCAGACATATTCATTACTCAAATCTACTCTAAAAATTATATTATATCAATTGAAATATAGCCAATAGCTATTTAATTTGTTTTGTTTTTATTGGAGATATTCTGAACCCAATTTGATTAACGTATTAAAGTATACTCTCTGTTCCGAAGAACAAGAGCGCCAAAAAGACGGCTTAAATAACGTTCATGCATTATTTCGTGAGGGCACGTGAAGCGTGAATAGAAAAAAGAACATGCACATAAAGCTCCTGACTTCAAGTCATTTCTTTTCAAGAATTGCTGTTAGATTGATAGTTCATTTATTCGCTTGGTTAGTTGTCCGTTTCTTCTTCATATTATTATTGGTTTGATTGTAACGTTTCCTTAGATAAAAGGAATAAAACACAAAAGAGACCAGTAAAAACCTCATCATCAGCAGCATCTGAAGCTAAGATTTTTTGTTGAAGCCACTCCTTCTCTTGAATCATACCCATCAGCTCCTACAACTTTTTAGCTCTTTTTGATATAACTGTTATTTCTTTTGCTGCATCTTCATTTCTATCCTACTATGTATGCCTTATCTATTTCAATCTGTTAGCACCAATTGCCTTCTCCACCTCGTCGTCAATCATATTTACAACACCTGGATTGTTGCTTTAATCATCGCTTTTCCTCTTCTTATAGTTGTGTTCGTTTCAATGTTTTTTTTGCTATTAATTTCTAGTTTTGTTTTTAAATGCATGTTCCTTTAGGAATATTCTTCCTTGAACCTTTTTAATCCAAAATTTCGTGACTCTTGCTGTGAGAAGTCAAGTCGAATGTAGGAAGACACGACCATCTCTCATCCCTATCGCCAAATCGGCATAAAATCATCTTCTTCCGATAGGGCAGCTCCCTCCCTGTCACGTTCAGATAAGCGCTACAAGACAGAAGAATTACAAGCACGATCGGGCAGGTGTGTATCGAAATTTTTGAAACAATGTGCGTACAAGGGTTAAACCAGGCCGTATAGTGGGTGGGTTTATAAGCGGGAATAATCGTTGCAGTCCATTATAAAGGTGTACTTCAAGTAGAAAAAGTAATTGTTCTCGTATACGCCATATGTCCATCCGGCGGAATGAATAAACGCTGTGCATTTGTTCTCCGGGCCCTTCTTTTGTTTTTTTTTCGCTCTGGTCGACGGCCGACTTGATTTAGGTAATGAATGTGTTTGAGGAAGATAAGAAAGGGTGGATATTTGTTCGGTATGCAGACAGTGACGTTTCTTACGGTGCACGAGCTCCGTATTTGATCCGTTTGTGGAAAAAAATGTACAGGCTGTTCCGCAAATGGGGATAATATTAGAATTTCTTCTTTCTCATTGTAGGAGGGGTAGATTTTTAAAGTTGTGTTCTGTGAAAGATATGTTGAGGTTCTTTCTTCTCTGCTTGGATTGGTGGGGTGCCAGTAAATTTGGTGCACTCCTACAATGACACTTTTTAATTTAACTCTAACTAACTGGTATTAATCTATCAGGATACTCATCGGCAGAATTTACTGATACTTTGTACCAATGGCGTAGCAAGGGGGGGGGGTTTGGGGGTTCAAACCCCCCCCGAAATGTTATTTTTCTCTTAAAAAAAAATGTTTGCTGCAGAAAGTGACCCTTACACCCCCAAAACCCCCCCGAAATTAATTCCTATTTCAAAACCCCCCCCGAAATTAATTTCTGGCTACGCCCTTGCTTTGTACCTTAATATATGAACAGTTTTTCTGGAAGCTACATAACTTCTTGATAGTATCTAAGTACAATATTTACTCGTTGCTTTTAATTTGATATACTATTAATGTTATTTTTAGTAATTATTAAAGAATAATTGGGGAGGTGAAAAATTTCAGAATAATATCCAACAACAAATAATCCAGAAGATTTTTGCTTAGTGTCTGATGAAGGAGCCTGATTTAGGCTCCGAAACGTTTATAGAAATTGGGGAAAGCCTTGTGGACAGGGGCTTTAGTGCTTTTGTTCAACCTTTGACAATTCATATCTCCGAAAGTATTGGTTTCTCAGAGTTGGGAATGATATCAATGGATTCTGCATCATAAAAGAAATTAAATTAAAAAAAGTGTCATTTAAAAAACAAGAGTGCCGAAAATTATCAAACCGAAACCACCATATCGATTCTATCCAATAACGAACTTATCCGAGATATTCATTCCTCAAACCTACTCTGAAAATTATATTAATCAATTGAAACTTAGCCAATATTCCGGTTTTGTTTTTACTGGAGGTATTCTGAACCCAATTTAATTAACTTACCAAAGTATATATTCCCATCATCATATGGATTATCCAGGGGCATTATATTATAATATCCTATTCCCCTCATAATTCCACGATAACTGGGGTTATTACATTGGTCATTTTGCATTCAATCATACCTTGTTTTCTAGAACAGGAGGTATTTTATATCAGGAGTAACGAATTTTGAATAGAACCAGAAATAAATGTGAAATATCTCTTATTGGTAGATAAGACGACATGTATGAACATAGATCAAGAAATTCAAAGATACAAATACATACTTTAATTTTCGATTACAGCATTCTGTAAAATCATAGAATCACGATTTATTATTGAAACTTTGAAAAATTATATCTCCTGAAAATGCATCTTAAAAAATTGAATTTGAAAACCAAGCATTTTAAATTTCCAACACTGAAAACTTGAAAATGCACTGATATGATATCAGGACCTTTTGCGCACCTTTCCGAACACAAATGTCAAAGAACTGTCACTTTGAGAAACGCTATTTGATAGTTATCCGTCTTGAAAGATATTAGGCAGCTAAAAAAGCTTCCTTTAGTTTGGTATTTCAGTAGCAATTCTTCCTATGTATACCAACAAAGCCTAATAATCTGATCTAGTTATCCTAAGCTTCTAGGTTATGTCATAAATTGGAGAGAGATTTCTATGTTCTTGGAAATCCTATCGAAAGATTTATTGCAGCTAAAAATACATCCTACATATTCGGAAATCTGTCCAACATATTGAAGATTACAAAGACTGAATCTAGTTGAATATTTCCTATCCTCAGTTACCAATAGACCACATTAGTTAGGTTAGGCGGGAAATTTGAATTACGATCCATCCGTGGATCCGAGCACTGAATTCCCCATGCATTTCTAATGGACCTAAAATTTACGCGAATTTCTCGCCTGTTTTTAGATACTTTGGCTAATTTCTTAAGGTTTATTCCGGTTGAAATAGATTCTATGAACCTTTCTCAACCATCTAGAATCAAGTTTTCATAACAACATTGTATATTTCCAAAATAATTAATAAATATAAAAGTGTTCACCAAATTCGATTGACGTATGTCTTAGCTCACTCGAAATCAGTCAAAAATAATAACATAACCCTAAATCGGCCTTGTGATGACGCACAACAGAAGTAATCTACGACATACGGTAATCCTTCGAACTACACTGGTTTCAATTTTGATTTAAGAATAAATTGAAGTAGATTTTAATGTGGAAATAACATGAAAACATGCACTAATGATGAAGGTACCCAAGACTTGATGTCTCTGTACTAACATTCTCATTTAAAAAGGGTGGTTTCATCCCAAAGTTGAAATTCCTTGTTAAAAAATTTGAATATGGATCTCCCGCCAAGAGAATGATTCTAACCTAACGAATGTGGTCTATATGGGCTACATTTGAACCAACAGACCAGCTGCAAGTTTAATTGGTTATTTATACCAACCATTATAGTTTTTACTCTCTTTTTTTCAGTCAATTCTAATACGATAACCCTTTCTCGTACTATATAATCATTTGTTTCAATCAATGAGCAATTTCATAGAGTAATAGGACGCTAGGAACGGTCATGCCATCTAGCCGCAGACATATGCTACCCCCAACGTTGACTGGTAACGATTTATGGTACGGCTATCATTTTTTTTCGCCTCATATGCATATGGCCAGTGCTTCAAATCGATACCGTAACCCTAAATAATCAAACCTGAAAGGCACATCTGCTTCAACTAGAGGTCAAATAGAAAATAGACCATGGTTCGGAGGATGGACAGAGGTGACGCACATACTGCATATCGAATTTTGTGATTAGTTTTCATTGTGTTGGTACCACGAGCGGCGATTAAAAGGGCACGTGTGATATGGTAAACACCTTTACCAATTTCCTAAGGTATGGGAGGATATAACACTTCATGGCTTTACGATTTCTAATTACACGGTGTTGTGGTGGCGATATATGTTCGATGGGGCGTCTAAGAATAAGAATGGTCATCATCAGCTGTCCAAGAAGTGCTTCGATAATTTTCCGGTTGATCTGCCTACCCGATTCTCATATGTTCATTAATATTTTAAAATTAATTTTAGGATGGATTCAAAACACCTAATTCACGTATTTTCTGTTTATATTTTCTCGAATAATATAATTCATTTTAATTTTAAATTTCACAGTATACGTTTTCTTTATATACAGGGTGAGTATTTGACCACTGCATTAATTTTAATCAAAGATACCTCACATCAAATGAAACACTTTTTTCATTTACCATTTTTCCAGATTCGGCTCAGGTAAAAAGTTACAAGTGTTTAAAGATTTCACAATGTGCTAATACACTCCCGCATATAAATTATCTATGACATTGTTGGCGGACGAGAATAGGGCATGGTAACGTGGTTTACAGCTTGATTCGGGATTCCAACGCTCAGGGACGGATCCATAAAAGTAGTGAAATTTCTGGAGTTTTCCATTTTAAAACATTCAATGAAGAATATCTCGAAAACGGTGCGTTTAAGGAGAAATGATGAAGAATAATTTAATGTTCTAAAACGATGGAATATTCTTGAAATGACTCAAGAAAAACTTGATATGCTTTATTTATGCTAATTTCGTTTAGCTTTATGAATCCACGAGTCCATAACTAGAAAACCAGTAGAAGTAGATAATAAGTAATATTTGGAAAATATGTATCATAGTTATAGGAAACTTTATGCCAACATTCATTTTATTCGAAAAAGGGATGTCAAAGCTACAAAATAAAAACTGATTTTTTTTCAAAATTTCAACAGCCTGTATCTTTTTACCTGAGCTGAATTTGGAAAAATGTTAAATGAAAAAAGTGTTTCATTTGATGAGAGGAATCTTTGGTTAAAATTAATGCAGTGGTCAAAGACTCACCCTGTATATATATTTTTTTAAGTGTAGAATTCAGAAGAGAAAATACCACATTCCAAAGGAAGGTTTAGATATCTTAGGACACTTTATCACTCGGTATTTCAGTTGACACGTAATTTTTTCAAATATGGAAAAAAAATTCTCCTGTGAGATTGTTATGTAACTATGTTACTAGATAAGTTACTTTTTGAAAGTGTAACTTCTTAAAAATAAAAACTCAATTTTACTTATCTCTAAATTCTTTTTGACGCACGGAACAGAGTGCTTATAAATTCGCCCAAATGTCTGTAATTTTCGAATTTTTGGATGAAAATGATCGTAAACGATTTGGTTCGACTCACTGATCAAGAATCCGTGGTCAAAATCGATTCTGTCCAGCCAACCGATCGTTAACACGATAACTCTCGAACGGAATGAGCTAGACAGTTTAAATTTTCAGAGTAGGTTTGGGAGATAAATATCTCGGTTGAGTTCGTCATTGGGCGAAAAGTAACGAAAAGGCTTATTCAAAATTTCAAATTTAATTTTTATTTAAGATGCAGTTTCATCATAAGAATCCATTGATATTATTTCCAACTCTAACAAGCTAATAATTTCGGAGTTATGATTTTTTTAAATTTAAATTATATATCGTAATTCTATAAATGCACAGAATGCTGTAATCAAAAATGAACTTCTGTGTTTGTATTTATGAATATATATGAATGATCTGTGTTCATACATGTCATATTATCCAGCAATAAGAGACATGTCATATTTATTTCTGGTTCTCTTCAAAATTCGTTACTCATGATATAAAATACCTCCTGTTCTAGAAAACAAAATATGATAGAGTTATTGTGTACTATATTATTAATCTGGTGGATTCAGATTAATAATTTGGCACTCTTGTTTGTTTTTAAAATATTTGAATTTAATTTATTTTATGATGTAGTTCTACCATAAGAATCCATTGATATCATTTCCAACTCTGGGAAACCAATACTTCCGGAGATATGACTTCTCAAAGTCATATGAGTGCCAAAGCTCCTGTCCACAGGGCTTTCCCACATTTTAATATATTCAATACGGTAGTTTTGTAGTTCCCTTATATAGTAGGTTGGAATTTGGCAGCTTGTTAGGACAGGTAAATTATTTCAGGTCTTAATTAGTTCAACAACAAGGAAAATATGTAGGTTCAAGCATATATGACAACATAATTCAATACAATTGAAATTTAAAACACAATCAACATAAAAACAACACCCTATGCCCTGTAAGCACACCACACTTAAAAAAACAATGAATTATAATATTAAATCTCATCGAACATACTAATTCATCCACCTTTTTTCAGAGTTCAAAGCAAAACAAAATTACCCTCTAAATTAAATATAATATCGTAAATAAAAACATTGAAAAGTACAACATACCTACAGGTAATTTAGGTTAAACAAAAATGGAACAGAATAACAGTCAAACAAGAGTTACAAGATACAAATACTCTTGAAGAATATGAGATACTAGTAATGACCCGCCAAAAAATAAAGGAACTAAGATACACAACTTAGATAGTTTAAAGTAACCAATTTATAAAGTAACTGAGTTATTAGCTCCCTCCAGCTCTTTACGGTCCGTATCTGAATTCCTCCGAGGCAATATTATTTTAACTGTATTCTTCTTATTATACATTTTGTTGCTTACAACCTGCTCAATATTAGTTTGTTCTCCTTTATTTATATTGAGATATTTATTCCAAATGAATCTATCAGATACTATCCTTTTTTTTTCACAAGTACCCTGTAGTTGATCTATTCGAAAATACCGAAGAACACACCCCTTTCGGCGCCGCTTTGATGTGGCCCATAACCTGTTCGTTCCTGACCAGCGCTACCACTCCAAATTTAATCTTCTAAAATATATGCCGTATCGGACACTTCCAGCATCGGAAGTACACGCAAATATCCAGTAAATCGATGGACGCCCGCCCGACTTCCTAGTTTACGTTGGTCGAGAGGGTGGCACGGTCCAAAACCGCCCTTATGCACCCCGATAGTGGACATACAGACCGGTCCGACAACCCCTTCCGCCGTGATTTCTCATTTGCGACATGTACCGACGAGGTTTGAACGTGTATGTGTGTGTGTGTGTGTGTGTCCTGCGAAAATGCACCCCCGTCATCATCACGGGGGTGTGTTCCGTTGCATCCGCGTTCGACGAAGCTCATTGCTGCGGAACATCCTATTAGTTCGCTTGATTGCGGGAGAGAAAACGCCAAAAATTGTCTGACCGATATCAGGATGCGGGAAATTCCTGAGGGGGAGTAAGGGGGTGCGAAACACCCTTTGTGTCATCCGTGGTCATGGTATCGGTGGAGAGCGGTGAAAAATTCTGGGGTTTCCAGGAGGTTAACGACTATAATGTTACGACTCGAAAAATCCAACCCTTCAACTGCCACGGGGGTGAAAAATTTCGTCCTGAGTTTTTTTTTTACGTTTTAACATCTGATATCTATGAAATTATGTTCTTGTTACAATTGTTTTGGTGTTCATCGCCATTAATATTTGCAGAACGTCCAGTCGAGAGTAGACCAAGGATTTGTGGGAATAACTAATAAAAAAATAAATAATAAATAAAGGAGAGCCGGTTAGATGTATGTTATCAATCTTGTGTCTTGATTTGTGGGGTGTAACTGAAAAAATTATATTAAATAAATAAATTAGGAAGGGGTGGAATGATAAATTAATAAAATTAATATTTAATTAAATAATTAATAAATTAATAATTTTTCAAAAACTCAATATTTACAACGACAGTTTGAACGAACAATTTCAACCCCTCCCGAAATTTTTAATTCACATTTCGAGGTGTTAAAAGGGGTGGCAAATGGGGATGAAAAAAATTGCCGCGAACAAATATCCAGGCAGATCTAGAATCCTAGTTGCACTCAATTATATTTGTTTTGGTATGAGACCAAATGTCGGACTAAACAAGCGTTATCGCTACCCCCTAGCGGGAATTTGTTCAGTTAAAACTAATATAACGTATGGATAATTTATTTCGAATTTCCTGGGACGATACCAGCCTGAAAATCAATTAAATCTGGTCATAAAATGGACATATAAATTAGTATATATAGGATGTATGCGGCAAAGCCAATAATTGAATTCGAAATTATTTATCGGGTATAGCTAGGATAGTGGCCAGGTCCAGCTAAACAGGGGAGGTTCATTTTCCCGTTTTCGTTACACGCAATTAAAATAACGCGAGAAAACTTCAAATTTATAATCTTTTTTTTATCACTAAGAGAGATAGCAATCTATTTTACGTTCTGAGAAAGGTACTTTTCAATAATTGAATAAAAAGATCGTCCACCCCCTACTAGAGAAAATTAGAAAGGATAGTTTTCCGTGCGAAGGATTTATTTCAAGGGAATAAATTTTGTGGAAAATTAATAAAATTGTTAGTGGAAAAATATTACTGTTGCAATTCTTAATAGTTCGAGAATAATAAGGAGAGGGGTAGCAGAGAATGTACGGAAAAGTTGGGAAATCACTGACATGGGGTCAGTGTGAATTGGCGCGCTTGTTCAAATTCATATCCAACAATATAGATCTGACCGAGTTTAAATTTTGAACTTGACTTTAAATTAGGTTTTGAAGGATCTTCAACTAATCAGTTATCATATTCCATATTTTGAATGTATTGGTATACTTCTACTTCTGAAAGCAATATTTTACGCATTTTGAGCCAGTGTTGCGTTTTAATATCGGTGGTCGAAATCGATTATGTCCGGCCAGCCGGCCGTTAACACGATAACTATCAAACGGAATCAGCTAGAAAGTTGAAATTTTCAGAGTAGGTTTCGGAGATAAATATTTCGTATAAGCTTGTTGTTGGGCAAAATCGGCTTGATGATTTCGGAGTAACGAGGAAAACATTTTTGGTCGCTTTATAAATTCCAAATTCAATTTTTCTTAAGATGCAATTCCATCATAAGTATCCACTGATATCATTTTGAACTCTAACAAGGTAATACTTTCGGATATATGATTTGTCAAAATTTCAAGAATAAATCGAACTTCTATGTTCTCACAGAATGCTGTAATCATTATATCTATGAATTACATGATCTGTGTTCATACATGTCATCTTATCTATATATAAGGGACATGTCAAATTTATTTCTGGTTCGTTGCTCATGATAATACCCCTCCTGTTCTAGAAAACAAGGTAAAATTTTTGGGTGATAATATAATGCCCTTGGATAATCCATTTGATGATGGAAATATATACTTTGGTAAGTTAATCGAATTGAGTTCAGAATAACTGGAATATTGGCTAAGTTTAAACTGATATAATACAGGGTGTCCCAAAAATACTACGCGAAAGTGACACTGGAGATAGATTGGCATTAGGTCTATCAGATAGCATCAGTAAAAGTCCTCAGGTTTTCGAGATATCACCACTGTTGCGTTCCATGACTTCACATGTTGTTCTAAACAAAGCAGCTCGCTTGTAAAACTTAAATGTTTTGGGTTAACTGGTTTATTTTTGCATGGGTGGTCTCGCCCTTGAAATTAATATTTTCCACGAAAAGATAATTGCAAGTAAAATATCTTGTAATACTTCAACCCTTGTAGAAGTATTTATGACCTATTTCCTGTGAAATATTGATAAAATGCATACAACAACTAACACATTGCCAGAGCTGTGAGTCATTTGTCTAGATTCTAACCCATACAAAAATCTAGAATTTTCCGATTAGATCGCCACGGCTTTGGCTATTCACTAAATCGAGGGCGTAGATTCCGAATCTGTAATTAGTTTTTCCGTATCTCGATTAATTTTGGTAATATGGCGAAAAATCCGACTGATTAGTCCATTTTCCGGAGGTAGAGTCAGAAATTGCGACTTTTTTCGTCATTGCTCCGAAACTAATCGAGATACGGAAAATCTAATTACAGATTCGTGATCTGCGTGCCCGATTTAGTGAATAACCAAAGCCGCGTCGACCTAATCGGAAAATTGTAGATTTTTGTATTTGTTGGATACTAGAGAAAACTTTTTGGCGTTTGACGGATTCGCTCATTACCTAATATTTTCCGAACGGATAGAGATACAGAAAAAATAGATACATAAATCTAAACGTCGTCCACCGACCAATAATCGGGGAAAATTTGGTTATTGAGATGTGAAAATCATAGATTTGGGACGGGAAAGACGAATTTTCCTCCGATTCCGGGTCAAAAATATTTCTAAGTGCCGACCCAAAAACTTTTTTTCATGGTATATCGATACGGAGCTCGTGTCTAATTAAATCGAGGTCGCTGATCACGAATATGCAATTAGTTTTTCCCTAAGTGGCGTACTTTGGGAAAATTTTCACTTAAAGTGATCAAATTGACGAAAATAGGTCAATTTTCGAACTTTCCACCACCCAAAAAAATCGGAGTAGGGTGTTGCTGATTTTTTACGTCATATTTAGATCCTTTATTTATCGAATCATCTGAACAATAAATGTCTAGGTCGTACGCTTCGGAAATTATAATTTTTTTCCCGAGGTTCTATTTTTCGGAAAATTCTCTCCGCGATATTTTCTCGGAAAATTTTTGTAATAAATATCTGATGGTAGATTCGGAATCTACGGCCCCGAATCTATAAGAATAAGTACCCGTTTCATAGTTTTGCGTCAAAAAATTTTTCTCGAAAAATGGGATTTTTTTAAGGCTAATGTATTAAAAAATTGCCAAAATTCGACCGGTCTCCGATTTCAATGCAAATTACGTCATTTACTAATTCGGGGCCGTAGATTACGAATATATGATCGGATTTTTCATTAGAGAATTTTCCGCGGAATTACCGCGAAATGAGTTTTCCGAAAAACAGACCCTTGGGAAAAAAATCATAATTTCCGAATAGTACGGCCTGGACATTTTCTGTTTGGATTATTCAGTAGATAAAGGATCCATATATGACGGCAAAAATCAACAACACCTTACTCCAATTTTTTTGGGCGGTGTGAACTTCCAAAATTGACCTATTTTCGTCCATTTTTTCACTCTAAGTGAAAATTTTCATAAAGTACGCCACTTAGGGAAAATCTAATTGCATATTCATGATCAGCGACCTCGATTTAATTAGACACGAGCTCCGAATCGATATACCATGAAAACTGGAGATTTTTAAAAAATACACAAAAGTGGTGATATCTCGAAAACCAGCGGACTTTTACTGAGGTCATTGATGCTATCTGATAGACCTAATGCCAATCTATCTCCAGTGTCACTTTCGCGTGGTATTTTTGGGACACCCTGTATAATTTTCAGAGTAGTTTTGAGGAATGAATATCTCGGATAAGCTCGTTATTGGGTAGAAATCATTATAATATTTCGATAATTTGCCAATATCCCCAAAAATATAAATCCGATCAAACTTAAATGTAGAAATTGGCTTCAAATTAGGTTTTGAAGGCACTCCCAAAATTTCAGTGATATCAGACTGATAATTTCTAAGATACGCAATTCTTTTAGATAATTTCTTTTATTTTCTATTCATACGATCCTCACAAATATTTGCACAAGCCTTTATGTCAGTATTTTAAAATTAATCACCTTGTTTCAATTCGATCAGATCAGTATCTCTCGACTTATTTGAAAAAAATAAATTCAGATGGCTATAACTCCGAAACCAATCGTCGGATTTTGCCCATTAACGAACCAAACAGGCGCATATGGACGCCGAAACTACCCTGCAAATTTCAACTCTCCAACTCATTGCATTCAATAGAAATCGTGCTGGACAGAATTAATTTTGACCGCTGATTCTTCATCATTGACTCAAACCTCACGTTTCAGACCATCAGCATCAAACTGATCGGCCCTCCGTTCAGATGAACGAGCCGACCAAAAACTGTCTTCACAATCTCGTATTTCCAAAACTGAGCCCTTCCAGATAGAGGTTTATATACAGCTTCGTCCTATTTTCCGACGTAGAATATACCATTAAATTTTTCAATTTAATCTTGGGACACCCTGTATAGTTTTTCTCAACCGAATAAATAGTGAATACAGAACATTCTTCAACCATTCCTAACAGCCAATTCACGCTAATGTCTCCATTTAAAATCGCCCGAATCCACATCGCCGAAGTTTTTTTTTCTCTTCTCATGTCCCGTCCAAACTGGTACTTCCTCCTTCCTGTAACGGCCGAAGGGAACAGCTCGGTGGTCTGTTGTATCTCCGAGCGCATCGCTTCAACAAACAGGTGTTTATTTTCCCCGTAACTGATACATCTACAGACGGCATGATCGAGTGGCTCGGATAGTGGTAGCACATGGTATATTGGGAGCCCCAGATTTAAACGGACAATTATATGTTGGGTCCGGATTTTTTGCCCGCGCTCCGACAGTTGGCCTGTTTAATTCTGGGTCTCGGAATTGTGTCAAGCGGTGGTTGAGGAGGTGTACGATGATTCGGCACTCGGGGCGAGGAAGAAAACGCCGTTAAAGGTGGAGATTGATTAGTTCGGACGTGTTGACGGTTGCTGAGGGTGATATCGACTTTTATAATTCGTAATAGACCCTTCAATATAATATTGGAACAGTTGGCCGATGATAACCCTGAGGATGCGTGTAGAAATCGCTGAAACGTCCGTGATATTCTGGGATTTCAGAGCTTGTCCTCTTGGCAAGGCAAGATATTGCATCAATAATAGGCCACATTCACATGTTTTAGCATGTGGGTCTTTTGGAGGTTCAACTTTGAGATGGAACCACGCTGTTTAAAAGTGAAAGCTGGATTCACGGATTAATTATTTTATTTATTAATTAGAATGGAGTCATGAGGTTAAGGACAATATCAATGGTGTTAACATATCTGATGACGTCCTTAGGAGCCTTGGTTATCACGTCGTAAGGTTTTATTTAAAACTGACTCGCCCATATGTAAAATTCATGGACTGGCCAGCTCTGGGAATTTGCAAACTATACAGGGTGAGTCTTTGACCACTGCATTAATTTTAACCAAAGATTCCTCTCATCAAATGTACACTTTTTTCATTTACCATTTTTCCAGATTCGGCTCAGGTAAAAAGTTACAAGCGTTTAATGATTTCACAATGTGCTAATACACTCCCGCATATAAATTATCTATGACATTGTTGGCGGGCGAGAATAAGGCATGGTAACGTGGTTTACAGCTTGATTCAGGATTCCAACGCTCAGGGACGGATCCATAAAAGTAGTGAAATTTCTGGAGTTTTCCATTACAAAACATTCAATGAAGAATATCTCGAAAACGGTGCGTTTAAGGAGAAATGATGAAGAATATTAAAATGTCTAAAATGGAATATTCTTGAAATGACTCAAGAAAAACTTTATATGCTTTCTTTATGCTAATTTCGTTTAGTTTTATGAATCCACGAGTCCATAACTAGAAAACCAGTAGAAGTAGAAAATAACTAATATTTGGAAAATATGTATCATAGTTGTAGGAAACTTTACGCCAACATTCAATTCATTCGAAAAAAAGGATGTCAATGCTACAAAATAAAAACTGATTTTTTTTCAAAATTTCAACAGCCTGTCTCTTTTTACCTGAGCTGAATTTGGAAAAATGTTAAATGAAAAAAGTGTTTCATTTGATGAGAGGAATCTTTGGTTAAAATTAATGCAGTGGTCAAAGACTCACCCTGTATGTTTAGAAGTTTTTTTTTTCTGATCCACAGGGCCTGTATGTTTCATCTGTGACTTGCCCATGTGGTACAATTGATATTTGTACCGACCGTGCCCTGTTAGCAGTCCTTCCTTTCTGGTATAGGATGAGAAATCCATAAATCTTTTTACCTGCACAAGTCCTGGACAAGTCCAGACATCTGATCTGTTATGTAGTTCCCATTGTGGGACCACAGCCCTGTAGTGGTCCTTTCCAAGCCCACTGAAGGGTGCTGGCCCAGCAGGTGTTACTCTGGAAGCCCCTTTCGTAAGTCTCATTTCCTTCAATACCACAGTGCACTGCCACCCATAGAACACACTTGCCAAGAAACCCCCTTTATTGGGCCGGAACCCTACTGTGGGGTAGGTAGATATACCTACAGCAGTGAATTTTGGATGAAAGAAGAAACTGAAAGAGGTATCTTCTGGACATCTCTCCCCGGTACCACTCCAAGAAATTCCTCCAGAACTTTGATACTGTTAGATCCAAGAAATACTTGGACCTCAGTAAGAACACGCTGCTCCTCCTCACTGGTTTTCTCACAGGGTACTGCGGCCTTAGGAAGCATATGATGAGATGGTCACGCGGGAATCATAGGAAATGAGGAGGCCCACAAACTTGCCAAGAAAGGAGGGGGTTGTGGGGTTGGTAGACGCACCTACAAAAGTGAATTCCGGAGGAAAGAAGAATCTGAGAGAGGTATTTTCTGGAGATCTCTCTCCGGAATGTATCACTTCAAGAAATTCCTCCGGAACTTTGAGTCAGATCCAAGAAATACTTGGAGCTCAGTAGGAATACGCTGCACCTCCTCACTGGTTTCCTCACAGGGCACTGCGGGCTTAGGAAGCATATGATGAGATTAGGGCTAGCAGAAACTGACGAGTGCAGATTCTGTTGGGAGGAGGATGAATCTCCTGATCACCTAATAACGCAAAACCTCGCCATCCCAAACCAACGCAAGGAATGCTTTGGGCAAGAAATCTGCAGGAGCGAAGACGTAGCCTCCTTGAAGCCATCCCAGATACTGGAGTTCATTAGAACTCTGGAACTGGAAGGCAAGCTGTAGATGGTGATGGCCTTAAAGTCGCAGTGCAACGTTACCCCTTACAACAATATACAATATACAATAGAAGAGTTATCTCTTTGCCTGAGCTGCTTTATGATATCCAACATTCCCAAGACAGTACAGTATCAATGAAATGAGTCTTCCAAAATCTCATCCATATTTCTTCCTCAAAAATCTTTTCAGGACAAACGTTTTGGAATGCAGTTAGGAAACAGCATTCGTAGTAGATACATTTATTCAACCCCAGTACTTTACGATGAGTAATTCGCTAGGAAAATACTCCAATACATTTCTAGTATTATTCCGAAGCCGTCAACTTTTCGCTTACATCGAGAACCTCCAACAAGAAGGAACTCATTAAATCTGAACGAAACAAACAGAACACCACTCCGCATTCCTTATCAAAGGACGAACGCATCCCTCTCAATAGAACGCGCAAAAAATGCGTCTAAAAAAGCGACCCCTATTATAGATTGATTCCAAATAAACACCCTAATCGTTCTAATGAAAAATCGCGTGGGGTTTGAGCGAATATTTCTTTTCCAGATCGCCCTTCGGGCCAATTAAGTCTGACCATGCCGCGTTAGACCAGTTGATTAATCGGGAATCGAGTCTCCTATCGGAGATCAATCAGTGTTTGGCCGTTTGGGGGTCATCTAGATCTATAACGGTCCGAATCGAGCTTCTTTTTAATTTTGGCTAGTTGGATATCGGAAGGAGCGGAAGCGAAATCGAGGCCGAACGGTTTTATGAAGTTTTTCCAATATCAGATTATTCTTCTTGGTTTCGCAATCAATAAAGTTAGTGGGAACAGTGGAGGATGGGACCAAATGCTGCTAATTTATTAATTCAATCATTTCGTATGGAATTCGACATTTTCTCGAATATGGTCTCGAATAACACTATTCGAATCATTCGAATGTACTTTAAATTCTCGAATAGGGCTTCACACTAGACGAGAGTGGGGAAGAATATGAAAAATCTTGCCTCGGTCTCGCCAATTCCCAAAAAATTAAGTCTCGTTTAAGTCTCGGTCTCGTCTTGTTATCAGTTATCTCGTCTCGTCTCGCTTAATTCTGAATAACGATAGGTAATTAATATTATAATACATAAACGAAATCGTAGATAACAATGAATAATTTTGTAAAGCTAAATTTATTACGCTCTAATACAAAAATATTAGTACATGTACATGATTTTTTCAATTAAAACCACTGTTAATTTCTCTTAAATTACTCGATGACCAAGAATTCAAACATAATCACGCTTGCATCACATCATCTTTCAATGATGTACGTGTTTTTTCCATGATCATACCTGCTGTGGAAAATGTTCTTTCAACAGGTACGGATGTAGCCATTAATAAATCATCAGCCATCTTGGAAAGTGTAGGAACTTTTTCATGAACTTTCCACCACTCTAAAATACAATTTTGAGTCCTATCGGCTCTTTCAAACAGTAAATGTTCTTCAAACTCAGCTTTCTAATGTTTCGAAGGTTTTTTTGATGTTTTAAAGAGGCTATCGATGTCTATACATTTTGTAATAGAAATGGACAAATTGGTATCATTTTCAATGAATAACTTCCCAGTGGGTAGATCATTGAGGGTGTTCTTGGCGTATTCCTCATAACACTTTTCGAAATATTGAATAGCTTCATTTTTCATTTCTTTACCAGATTTATTATATGTACTTCCACAGATGTATACAATAATTGTTCACATCTTCACTACAAGAAGCACAATAAAAAACAATACATTTTTACAGACCACAAACGAGACTCTCGGGTTGCGCTGTATGTGGTCTCGGTATGGCCTATAATATTTTTCAAAACGTCTCGTCTCGTCTCACTTTTCCGAGACGAGAACGAGACGAGACGAGAAAATTCTCGCTCTCATGTGAATCCCTATAAGTATATGGTGTTTGAATATTCTTACTTATCGGTAGTAATACTATCCTATTTAATGGATGATTTATCTTCGTTTCTACTCCGAATACTTAGATGTTAAAGAGTGGAGATGCAAAGCGACTCAGATACCAGTATTCGAGACCACCAAGTTCTCGAAATCTCCCACAGACTTAATATAGAATATTAGAATGGGATCAGAGAGAAGAACAGATACTGACGCGACATGTCGCATTAAACTACTCGAATGTGGTTATTCTCGAAAGACTCAGATTGGAGCATTCGAATCATTTGGCATGGTTTCCGACCATTCGAATTCTTTCATCATTCGTTATAATCAACAATATACCCAATTCTATACTGGAAATGATGTGCGAACCAAACACTCACCTGTATGCAGTCTTGTGTGTTGTTGTACATGGCTAAGCTGCTTGAACCTTCGGTCGCAATAGGAACATTTGTATGGCTTCTCGCCCGTATGGACCCTGATGTGTTGAACTAGCTGGTGGTTGCTGCTGAAACTCTTCAAGCACTGCTGACACTGGTGCGGTTTAACTTCGGATCTACCCGTCAGTTCTCTGGCGTGCATGTGCATCGACTTCGTCATGAAGATCTGGAAGAACGCAGGGTTTCGTCAGATAAACTTCTGAAGGTCGTCAGGGATGTTGTGTGTGTGTGTGTGTGTGGATGAAAGTTGGTGGTTTGCTCTTTTCGTTACGTTTCAGGGAATGTTCCGTATCCCAGGAACTTAGAGCGACAAAGACTGATCAAAAGGTGGTTATTTTGATATTTTGCCGCTTCCATAGGCGTATGAATTATTGTACTTTGGTTAAAATACTATTGACGTAAATGTGTTGATTTTTACTTGGGATTCTTTCAGATAATTCTCAAATTATAAGCAAGTAGTTATAGGATACCAACACAAAGACGTATGTGAAATTTCGTGAGGATCGTATCAAAAGAAATAAAAAAAAAATCTTTAAATAATGTTAATTATCTCACGATAACTTGAGAACGAATAGAGACAGTGACTTCCAATTTTCAGGGTAGGTTTCGCATCCGAATGGAAGAGTTGAGTTAGTTGTTGAGCATAATCGGCCAAATGGTTCCAGAGTTTTACCCATCATAAAATTTGTGGTTATTTTCTCAATGCATCACTCCAACTTTGATACTGTCATATCCAAGAAATACTTGAACCTCAGTAAGAACAAGCTGCACCTCCTCACTGGCTTCCTCACTGGGCACTGCGACCTTAGGAAGCATATGATGAGATTAGGGCTAGCAGAAACTGACGAGTGCAGATTTTGTTGGGAGGAGGATGAAACTCCTGATCACCTGACCACGGAATGCCTCTACATCTCAAACCAACGCAAGCTTTGAGCAAGAAATCTGCAGGAGCGAAGACCTAGCCTCCTTGAAGCCATCCCAGATACTGGAGTCCATCAGAACTCTGGAACTGAAAGGCGAGCTGTAGATGGTAATGACATCGACAGCTCTGAAGGGGGGCACAATAGACCTTAAGGTCGCAGTGCAACGTTACTCCCTACAACAATATACAATATATATGTGACTTTGGATATACTATGCAAATGATCAGGCTGTTCTATCAATGGAAGAGTTCACACGAATATTTTCACTAAAATTACAAACACCTGTTCCGTTGCATAGGTTCCTTCAACGCCCCCACCTTTTCACATTAAGAAAAAACCAAAACGTGCTGATAAGACGTAGTTCGTGATCTAGACTTTCTATTACGCAAGTTCTTACACCCATTTTATTCATAATATTGACCTGATATAAGCTATTTTAACCAGTCTATTAGCAGGCACTCGTACAGGTATATCTTACGAATCTCGATATAATTATACACTTTGTTCTTATCGGGAAAACATATATTATTTAACGTAGACATCTCTTTCCTTCGTACAGTTATTATGTGGGGAAACGACGTAATCGAGATTGGCCGACAAACTGCAAGTTGCGGAATTGCACTAGAGAATTCGTGAGCCTTCTATTCTGGTCGCCTTATGGTGATGGTATCTGCCTGGGAAGGTTCAGCCGTATGGACTGTAGGAGTGCTGATTTTTTCGATAATCGAGGACGTAGGATAGAAGGGTTCGTAGGGCAAATGTGGGCAGGGCTATGAGGTACATCTCAATATTTTTGGTTTTGATTTTAACTGCGTTGCAATGATTATACAGTGGAAATAACAACAAAATTTTAGATGGTGATAACAACTCCAAAACCGTTTGGCCAATTATACCCATTGACGAACTTGTCCGTCGTATTGGGACGCGCCACCTACCATGAAAATTTCAAGTCGCTATCTCTTTCCATTCGAAAGTTATCATGACAACGCCCGGTCGGACCGAATCAAATTTGATCCCGAATTCTTCATCAGTTATTCGAACCTAATCAACAGTGCTTTTAAAACCTTTTGCGCGCATATTCTAGGGAACAGCATGCTCTCATTTCAACCAAGTGTCTTTAGTTTTCGAATTGTTGCCAAAAATGGTCTCAAACGATTAGGTTCTACTCACTGATGATTCGAGGTTTAAATTGATTGTGTCCGGCCGGCCTTTGCCACGATAACTCTCGAACGGAATGAGATAGCGACTTGAAATTTTCAGGGTAGGTTGCGCCTCCAAGTGCGACGGTTATGTTCGTTATTAGGCATAATCGGCCAAACGGTTCCGGAGTTATACCCATCTGCTGTTTTGTTATTATTTCCGCAATAACTCGAAAAATACAGAAGCGATCGAATTGAAACTTGGTAGTTAGTTGTAGAATGCCAACTTGCAAATTTGTGCAAAATTTTGTGACGATCTGATTACTGGAAACAAAAATAAAAAATAAAAAAAAATGAGAATTTTTTCCATTTCATTTAGTATACCTATGTTTATATGAGTGTATAAACTGATGAATAGGTTACATCTGATATCGAAACAGTCTGTTGTGTGTATATGAAGTACAGGAGAGTAACTTGAACTCTATAATCCCCATTTCGGATGCCCCAAACCTTCGATTAAAAAACAATCGTCGAAAACGACGTACTTAAACGATTCCGAAAATATTCGGATTCTTCTTGAAGAGACGAATCTACGGAAAGCGCCCCAACCTAATTGCCCAAAAAGGCTAAAACGGGAGGCCTCGCCGATTCTCAAACGTTATTAAATCCCGAGAGTCCCGAGTCTGGAGATAAAAAAACCGGGAATAACTCGAATGAAATATTAAAACTCGAGTATTATTTTAATAATGACGAATTAAGGAAGGCAGGTGAGCGCTCGCTGAAATCGGAATTCTAGAATTCGTGATTAAAAACCGAGTTAATAGCCAGGGCGAGGGAAGAGGTAGGGTTAAAAAGTTGAGAAAGAAATTAAGGAGTATTTCAGCCGGTTTAATTCCGGGATATTTTATTTCTGCAACCCTCGGCGACAAATCTGGGATATCTAGACTGTCGATGGGTCTCTCATCTTGCTGTTTGCACTTTTCGCGTTCGCTAAAACTGAGGATTAAGCGCGAAATGAGGTTTTTGCGAGAACTTTTCATAACACTGGGCAACACCCGATTTTATTCTAAATTTTTGGAACGAAGTTCCTAAATGCGGCTTTCTTCTTCTTATTTTCTGTACACGAATGTTCTAGGGAAGAACGTGCTATCCGTCTGCGATTTTCGAACTCACTGATGAAGAATTCGAGGTCAAATTCAATTCTGTACGGTCAACCTCTGCCACGATGACTTTCGAAAGCAAAGAGATAGCGACTTGAAAATTTCAAAGGATGTTGCGTATCAAAATATGGTGGCTGAGTGTGTAAATGAGCATAATCGACCAAACGGTTTCGGAGTAATGACCATCTGAAATGTAGTTGTTATTTACTCAATAACTCAAAAACTACAGGTCTGATCAAATTGAAACTTGGCAATTAGTTGTTGAATGCTAACCCACCAATATGTCGAAAATTTCGTAGGGATCGTATCACTGTGACTTACTACAGGAGAACCTTGAAATTACTGAGTAGTTTACTCGGAGAAGGAATCTTCCAGCTGTGAGATCCCTATTTTTGAACGGAGATACTATACAGGGTGATCCAGATCTTAACCAAGAAATTTTAACCACGTATTATACATCAAAAATAAGCCCTAGTTTGTCATATAAACATATGTCGAGAAATGCTTGCTCTCTGAGATACAGGGTGTAAAAATTATTAGAAAAAAAAAAGTTTAGTTTTTTTTCCTTTACTTCAAACATCTTCTTTAAATTCGTATTTGAGTGTGGCTATTAACGCTTATTTTTTCGTAATTACACATTTTTTTATAAAGATAGTCTTATTATTACGAGTATTATTATTATGTACCATATCAAATTATAGCGATTTGCTCATGCATGAGAGTGTTTTGATTTTTTTACTCGGAAACGGTGCCTGTTAACTCCAGGTCAGTGCTTTATTTGCTATTTATTACGCACCGTGTCACAATTAATTGCCTACATTGGCAACATTGCACGATAAGCGCTTCGTATTGCTTCCGCACCCTCCCAATTCTCCAGATCTGGCACCCATCGACTTCTACCTGATCTCAGTCATAAACAATTTATTTCCAGGAAGAGATTTGGAGTGGGTGGCCACCGAAAAACGTGAAATAACAAATCGTTCTTCAAAAGACGTGTCGAAATGTCAGACAACCCAAAGAATGTGTGTTTTCTTCATAAAACCGCGAACTTATCAGCCAGCAAGAGTCACCGCGAAGGGAACACCAGACAGAACCATCTTCCCACAAACATAAAACAAATGAATCGATTTTCAAATACTAAGTAAATCAAAAGAGAACCCAATAGGCCATGACCATTGACTATTTTTGCACCTTTCCCCCGAAGCTAGCCACAACATGAATCATTTGCCTGCGTTTGTTATGCCATGGGTTGAACGTTCTTCCTTTTTTTCATTCGCTGCATCGATTATGCTTTTCGATTAACTTTTAAGTGAACGTATACTCACTCAACTTTTACAGGAAGTGAAGTAATTGCTTGTATCTTGAACGTGTGTAGGTGTATACACGTTGATCAATATGCGTTTTCTCTTTAATTGTTCGCTTGCTAGCACAGTATAAAAAAGTTTTACAGCAGATGTTGGACGGTATTGTCGAGATGATGCAGGACCGTAGCAGGGCGTAGATATTTCACCTTGGCTTCTTGAAGCTTTCAAGGTTGAATCAAAGCTTCTTCCTGTCCAAACCTTAATGTGGGATCACTAGAGGCCTTTCTTCTTTGTCCCTGGATCAAATTAACTCCAGATCGAGCCTCTGGATTATTTGAGGTTCATCAATTGGAATCTGCTGTATTTAATCGAATTAATATCTTCGATTAACAAGCTCATTTGGCTTATAAGCAAGATTTTCGACAAGATGGTGCACAAATAGGTCCAAAGATTGATCCATTGCGGTTCCCTCACGGTTCCTCGTTTGGATTCCCGGAGGTTCACTCGGGGATAAAGGGCAACGTGGAGTCCACCACACTAAGCAGAAAATTTGCTTCGAACTATGAAGAAGCCACCTATGAAGAAAACTCTAAAATGTTCCTTCAGAGCTTAAGCACTGACGGAAAGTTTTATATACGTAATCGATTGCTGCAAACGTGCTCGCGATGGTCATATGAACGACATCGACTTTAATAATGTAATGTATCATGTGTACTGCACCGGGATTAAATTTCAGCCAGATATCTCAATTGACATAAGAAATTGATATGCTTTTAATGAGAAACCCGTTACGTTAATTTTCGCTATGTATTTGCAAGGGATCATCATTTAACTACCGGATTATTCTCTGGGATCACCGAGATATTCTCTCTGTTCTTGCAGACACAGTGAAATAATTGACAACGAGAGGGCAGAAGTTCTTGCTAAACCAGGAGAATGTTGAGGGAAGATAATCTCTCTCCTCAGATTGGCATCCTTAGAGAAGAACCACTGTATAGGTTCTGCAATGGGGAGGAAGAAATGTGGAGCAACATCCTTCAGCTAGCTAATGATGCCTAAAGTGATGAAAGCCTCTAAATAGAACCTAGTAAAAGGGCTATGAAGGCAGGTCCATACAGCAAATAAAATATAATAAGACGCGAAATAAAATAACATGAAATCTAAAACAAAACATGAAATATATATTCTATATGGTAACGTTGCACTGCGACCTTAAGGTCTATTGTGCCCCGCCAGAGCTGTCGATGTCATCACCATCTACAGCTCGCCTTCCAGTTCCAGAGTTCTGATGAACTCTAGTATCTGGGATGGCTTCAAGGAGGCTACGTCTTCGCTCCTGCAGATTTCTTGTCCAAAGCATTCCTTGCGTTGGTTTGAGATGATGAGACATTCCATAATCAGGTGACAGGAGTTTCATCCTCCTCCCCACAGAATCTACAGTCGTCATTTTCTGCTAGCCCTAATCTCATCATATGCTTCCTAAGACAGCAGTGCCCTGTGAGGAAACCAGTGAAGAGGTACAGCGTGTTTTAACTGAGGAACTTTTTGGAGTGATACATCCGAAATTCTCTTTTGTAGGTGTATCTACCTACCCCACAGTAGGGTTCCGGGCCAATAAAAGGGGTTCGTACTCCTCTCTTGGCAAGTGTGTTGGCCTCCTCGTTCCTTTTATTCCCGAGTGACTAGGAACCCAGACCAAGAAGACCCTGTTCTTCTTGCCTACTTCATTAAGTTTTTTTCGGCACACTCATATTTGCTTAGACTCGATAACATGGGAGCTCAGAGCTTTAATAGCAGCTTGACTGTCAGGATGGATTGCTATATCAGGCCTCTGATTTCTGTTTCTTTCTCGCTTCATTTCCACGCATCTTTCGATTGCAAGCCACTCTAAACAAGACATAACAATGCAACCAAATTGCAGCTTTTTGACAATGAGTTATGTATATTATGCATGGTCATTTTTGAAACAGAATGAAAGAACAAGTTAAGTTGAAAGATTGCCATCTTGTTATTCTTATTTTTTCTCATTTTGTGTATGAATGCTATCATTCAAATGTGGAAGTACAACTTTCTTATTTTATTTGCTGTATAGACCAGCCTTAAGGTCTCTTATATAACAGACAGTTTAACACAATAGGTCTCATAGGCTGTAGTGCAAATCGCACCCTACTAGTGATCCTGACGATCTAAGATCTACTGGATTAATCCAACAACAAACAAAAAAAAATTTGAAAAATCTAATTGTAAGCTTCATAAAATTATTGAATAATGGGTAGGTTTCACTGCGATTATCGTATCGTTTCAATTAAGCTAGTTCCCATCCAACATTTCAACAGTTCAACAAATTATCCTTATCGCAAAATTATTTAATTCTATGTGGATATTATTTTCAACAACATATATATCCGAACAATCGTTTATCTATCTGCGTTCCTCTTTGTTCGACTAAATACGGTCCCTTCTGTTGAAATGCAGAATACCATGCCTTTTTTTGTCCATCAGACCATTAACTTCTTGTATGGTAATTCGAATTGTGGCGAACTTTGTAAGGGTCCGTAAATGTTTACTTTAAATTTATTGCTTCTTTTTTCATTTATCGATAATTTGGCTTTGTATTAACCATAAAATTCCCAGGCAGTTTGAAGCAGTCAGGAATGTGACTTTTAATGTCGCTTACTTTTTGATGATTGATGGTACTGTCCGGATTATGTTTGCATCAAGAAAAGAGGTAAAAGAAGCGTTATGTCCCATGTATAACGGATCGCAGTAGCCGCGACGAAGTTAGAATTTTTACAGTTTTCTTTATCTACTTCAATGCTGCAGCCAACGAATCGAACGATGTATAGTTTTTAATTACATTTGTAAATCTTTCACACATTCATTACGCTTTAATATAATATGTATTAAACTTTATTTCCACGAACAGCGTAAAACTGACTGAACTTAAAATTAAGAACGAATATCGTCCTACAAAACGAAAAAATATTCTGTAACCTGATTGTGGCACCCCCTACTGGAATCTCCGATTCTGAACCATCCAGGGTCCTTTTAAAATATACACACAAAATTTCATCGAAATCGGTCACGTAGTTTAGGAGGAGTTCAGTCACGTTGCTTTAAAAAAAAATATTCGGGAGACTTCTTCGAAACGAGAAACGAGACCACTATGTTCTTCCGTTGTAGATGTTGCCTTACGACTCCCTTCCCCATTACCACGATTAAAATATACAGGTCCTCGTCCATCCCCTAATTGCAAGCGTTTTCAAAGCGGTCCTCCCGTGTCTAGCTGCAATTTTTCAGGATGAAGAAGTTGGCATCTCTACAATTATGACTTATGCCGGTTATCCAATACTCAAAACTGTCCAAACTTTCTTAGAGTCTTATTCGATCCTCCAGCGCCAAAAACATGGGGAAGTAGCGAACCACAGAGAGAGAAATATCGCCATTATCATTAATGGCAAAAAAGGAAAATTAAAGTAGCTTAAAATTGCGGTCAGACATCTGAATTTCCCGCTATGATATATTGTCGAGCGCAGTTTTGAAATTGCTTTTTTCGTTTGCCACGAGGAAGTCAGTGGCGTAGGTCGGACGGAGGGAAACAATGGACTATCAGACATGAATGGCGACTTTCTAAAAATATTTAAAACAAACACAGAAAATCTGAAGAAATGTATGATTAACGATAGATTAAATGTACCTATACCAGAAATAGACAATCTTAACATATAAAATTCTACGTTGAGTGTGTAAGGTCGTTGAACTGCTCCTAAACGACGTGTTTTGAGGATATTTTGTGTGTGGTTTTGAGTGGGTTTAGCGTTGCGATTGGATCCAATAAAAAGAGCAACAATCAGGCTATTGAATATTTGTTTTTGTACGACAGGGTGGATGCATTGGTCCAGTTAGTAGAGCATTGTACTCTTCTCAGATCTCAGAGACCTGAAGATGGTTACATGTTTGGTTTAATTAATGTTAAGAGCTTGTTTCATCCTTTTCATTGAATAATTTTAGCAACAGTCGGGTTTTTGATAATTTTGTAATTTTTTTTTCACCTTTCATTCGATGTCCACATTGGAAGAATTGCTCAACCAACTCGCCTCAAAAATACGTCCATGGTTTCACGTGCCGTGTGGAATATGCCATTCGGGACAAAAAAAGTTTGAAATTAACGATCGTTACGTTGTGTACATCGTTGTCTTTGAAGAAATAGGATCCAATGATTCGGCCTTCCCATAAACCGCCTAAATACGGTGCAATTTTCTGGGTGCATTGTTAATGCTCTAATAATGTTGTATCACACGATCTTGGAGGCCAATTGTATTCCTAAAATGCAGTGCAAACTGATTTCTGATAAACCCAAGTCCTGCGAAGGAATAGAAATGGTTTGTCTGTCACACTTTCAGTTATAGGAACGAAATTTTCAGTTGACCTTCTGGATGAACATGAGTTATTATCTTCAAATCACTGACTAGTCCAAGATTTTCGAATTTATTCATCAAGTTGACTATAGATGAACGATCAGCAATTGTTCTCAAAAATTCGACATCAACGCTGCTTTTCCTTCCCCTTTTTTGTCACGCCACTGAGGGCAGAAGTATAATGTCTTTTTTATCTCCGGGGATGGAGAGAAACCTCACGGTACACAGAAGTAAGGAAGGGTTGTCCCATAACTCATACTTTTAATTCTCTTTCTGTGCGCTATCGAAAGAAAACGTAAGCACGAAAAAAGACCGGGTAAATTATGAGGATGGAAGTGATAAATCACCCAGTAAAATTTCATTAATAATTTATTGCGAAGTTGTTCCGAGATTATCGTGATCCAAACTACCTGTATTTAGGAAATTCGTTTTTTCGGCACGGAGACTCCACAGCGAAGAAAAAGACGTCGATTCTATGACACGCTAGGGCGAAGCCGCAGAGGTATTAAATATTTATCATACCGTGAATTGAATCATAGAATATCTTAACTTTCGTTTTTACCTGTTGGTAATCGAAGGGGACGTGATATGATGGAAACTGGAACATACTCTGATGGTGGTAGACACCGGAAGAGGTACTAGGGCTTGAGTCGAAGGTTGGAAAAGACATTGTCATGCCGCTACTCGTGTACATTGGCATCGGTGCTACGGAGTGTATAGGTTCACTCCAGGTTCTGACGTTTAGGTTTGGATGGACCAAAGAACTATGGGGTGCGTTCACTATCGTATCTTGGGTAGGTGCAGTCGGGAGTACGTTCACACTGTGATCATCATTGAACATTTTGGTACTCCATTCAAGAAATTTACTTTATTCTGTTCATTCTCGATTGTTTTAGTTGAAGGCGGATTGAGATGTTCGAAGATGAAGACACTTTGAGGTTAAGAGAGCACAGACGAAATAAAAAGTCACATATGATAACACGCGAACTCTAACCGTTTTCTATGTTACACATCGAAACACAAAATTGAACTGATCGACGAAAATCGACTCGTTGTGGAGATTAGAAAGGAATTATAGGAAAAAGAGGTCTAAAGTTGACAAACTACTAGCAAATAATTTAAATTTGTTCTATATTTATAATTATTACTACAAATCTAAACGAATATAAATCAACTTTTGTTTTAGTCGAGATATTTGCGCCAATTTAGAGCTTATTTTCAATAACTTCTCGATTCTGATATGAAAATTGGTCTTAGCTGCATTCCATTCGGCCATGCGGAATAGTCCACATCTAACTATCGTTTATCAGACGGAGTCGTTCGTACTTACCGACTGGTTGACTGGCCAGTTGTAATTAGGTCAGATAACAAGTGTTCTAGGCAAAAATCTCAAATGCAATTATTATAATTCAAGTGTGCACGCTGCAGTCATGACTAATGACGTGCAAGAGATCGCAGACGGGTAGATCTGTTGTGTTTATGATATCGGAATGACGTAACTTTTCGTTGGAGGACATACCGTAAACATCCGGGTGGAGGAAAACTGGAACTCAACCATTTTCGCCCGATCATCGAGATGACGAAGAATGGGTCAGAAAATTTGTTTGTCTGATACGTCGTCGTTTTCTATGTCGTCATTATGACGTTTGCGGATGATAGAATGGTGCTGGACGATGCAGATTTTTCTATGATTTCGATAGTCGACGATAATAGGGAATTTCATAATCATATCGCGCAATCCTAGTATTATTAATAGCAAAATGTGATAGAAGAACAAGTTGTGATTATATTGTAATGTTGTCAGGCAGTCTGCGGAAGATGGAGTTGCAAAAAGAGTGCGCAATTTTTTTTTGGTCAAATAAGTTGACCGATAAAAATACATTTCAGAGGGTATGTCCACATGAACTTAGTTCGGATTAAATATTAGAAATGGAATGAGCAATGCTCAGGGTTGCCCAATTAGCGGTTCCATTTTGAACAGCACGGTATTTTGACAGCTGCGAACTAAAAACCATGCTTAGAGCACAGATACAGGGATATCTGAGGATCCCATAGAGAATTTGTTTTCATAATATCAGTTTTAGGTTAGTTTCTTCCGAAATTCTTATTTGACGATATATCACGTTTAGTGAAGTTACAGGTAATTAAGTAATTTTGAATTTAGCAGAAAAAAATTATTGTTGAGGTTTTGAACATCAGTAATGATATAAAAGAAAAGTGGTACTTCAGAAACCCCTTAGAAAATTCAAGAAACACAACATATATCGTAAACTTTTCTTTTATACGACTCAACCTTTTTCAACACCCACAGAAAACAATTGAATATGAAGAGTTTCCTCTATAATAACCAATATATTTTGTCTATATTATACACCGATTGTTCTAGAAATACACGATTTTTTAAAGATCTTGCTGTAATTGAGATTATTTTAAAAGAAGAAATAGAATTCACAACCATAAAAACTGATCCCATTATGAATTTAATACTTAACGGACAACTTTTATTGCCCCTAAATCCCAATGATTTTAAAATTTCGTCTCTATTTGAATATCTGGAGAAATTTGTTGTTTTTTATTGTGCTTCTTGTAGTGAAGATGTGAACAATTATTGTATACATCTGTGGAAGTACATATAATAAAACTGGTAAAGAAATGAAAAATGAAACCATTCAATTTTTCGAAAAGTGTTATCAGGAATATGTCAAGAACACCATCAATGATCTACCCACTGGGAAGGTATTCATTGAAAAACGATACCAATTTGTCCAATTCTATTAAAAAATGTATCGACATTGATAGCCTCTTTAAACATCAACAAAACCTTCGAAACATTGGGTTGAAGAACGTTGGAAGTTAGAAAGAGCAAATAGGAATCAAAATTGTATTTCAGAGTGGTGGAAAGTGAATGACAAAGTTCCTACACTTTAAGATGGCCGAAAGGTGAAAGATTATTTTCCACATCAGGTATTATCATAGCAAAAACACGTAAATCATCGAAGGATGATGTGAATTAATCGAGACGAGACGAGGCAACCGATAACGAGACGAGATTGAGACTTTTTGGGAATTGGCGAGACCGAGACGAGATTTGTTTATATTCTCGCCTACTCTCATCTCGTGTGAGTGTGAAGCCCAACATTTGGCAGATATGTATTTAATTATTAAAGCCAAATCTCCTCTAAACGCCAATCAATCCTCATCGCTCCACAGAAACAAGACGATACATCGATTGCATAAAAACACTGACGTACTCGAATCTGGAAAGTCGATCGGCCATAAAAACCGAGCTATTACGAAACAATCGCCGCCGCGTTCGCTCCAATGGATCGTAATAATCACCTAATTCTAGTTAAAATACTCTCCGACTTTTTTCAATCCTTCTCGAAATTTATGCCTCCATCCAAGACGGTCGTGAATTGTTTCGTGTAGCGAACGTCAATCAGCGACCTCTCTACTCCGACCCGCTCAACGACCGTCGCTCGGACAGAGACGGACAACGGCACACGGACGTGATAAAAGCAGAAATACATCAGCGAGAAGTCTTAATACGTCCATTTCTATTCTACGCGAGAAATTAAAGCCATTCAATTTGTTCGGTTCTAATTTCTTGCGGTATTTAGTTTATTTACGACGTTTATGTCTCCATTTTTGACGTTTTTGAACGCGGTCTTCGGTGTTCGACGTATGTCATTGGGATCGATGCAATTACGGACACTCATTTAAATTACAATGTGTTCGGAGATGTTTTAACGCTCTTCTTCTTCTTTACTTAATGGACGTCCATTTAATGATGGACGATAACAATGGAATATTCAAATTTCCTAAATTGATTTGAAATATATTGAGGGGTGGTTCTTTCGCAAGAATAAATGGGGGTATTTTATATAAGTTTTTGTTCTTATTGAATATCTGTATAAATGTTAAGGGGTTAAGGGGTGAGAAAGTCAACCCCTACAATACTTTGCGTAAAACTACTTGATGCTTGAAAATTTTGCGAATTAAAAAATTAATTTGTAAAGAAAAATTCCCTACGCAACTTATTTGTATCGCTAGTTTTCCCCGTAAAATTGTTAGTTTAAACACAAAAAAATAAAATATTAGTCAAACTCTTTTCGCATGAATTCACAGACGTTATAAACTGATGGAAAAATTGAGGGGGCTGCTGTCAAATGATATTAACTAATATCAAGTAAGTTAGTATCAAATAAAGTCTTAATGATAAATAATTTAGTTGTGCATATTTATACTGAATAAATAAATATTTAACAAATGTTTCCTATTTTGAAAAGGTATATTATTTTCAGAAACTGGCAAATGAAAATTCATTTAACAATACCAAAAATAGTCAAGAGGCAATTTGTTCACTTGCATTAGTTCAGTGAGGAATATTTTAATTTTTGTATTTTTGTAAAGATTTTCAGAGAATAAGGTTATAACTTTCATTATTTCTTAAATTATCGAAATTATTATTGTGTAGTGCTTCATAAATACATAGTTTAATTCAAGTGGAATTATTGTTTTAAATATCAAGAACATTTTTCAGGTGTTCTCCTATTCTGTTCTGCTTCACGTGAGCTTTTTGGAAACCACTTATCGTCAACTAACTAGCTATGGATTATCTTTTTGGTGATCTTGTTCCTCGGAACAGAGTGCTTATCATTTTGCCCAAATGTCTGTAATTTTCGAATTTTTGGCTGAAAATGGTCTTAAACGATTTGGCTCGGCTCACTTATCAATAATCCGTGGTCGAAATCGATTGTGTCCGGCCGTTAACACGATAACTCTCGAACGGAATGAGCTAAACAGTTGAAATTCATTCTGTCCGGCCGGCCGACCGTAGGCACGATAACTCTCGGACGGAATGAGCTAGAGAGTTGAAATTTTCAGAGTAGGTTTGGAAGATAAATATCTCGGCTAAGTTCGTTATTGGGCAAAATCGGACAGATGGTTTCGGAGTAACAAAAAAAAAATTTTTTTTTTACGAAACAAATTCCAAATTAAATTTTTTTTAATAAGGAGTTTTATCATAATAATCCATTAATATCATTTTTAACTCTAACAAGCTAATACTTTCGGAGATATGATTCTTCAAAATTTCAATGTAAATCGTATTTCACACATTGATATAATTATTCTATGTATGAATTGTCATAATGTCAACTTGACAGAAGGGAATATTGTAACTTCAAAAATATTGGGGTTGAAATACTCGTATTTTAGCGATGCAACGGGGACCTCACCCGAAAATGTTTGAAAATATTACGTAAATATTGAAAGCATCATTCTGTAGTTCGAGAGAGGAGAATATTTGGTGAACGTAGATCAGGAAATTTTTGATCGATTACAAGGTAATTTTTTATTTATTACTCATCTTCTTTCATATTATTACTCATCTTCTGTCATACATGTTTTATGGAATACCTACTATTTGTAGGTACTTTAAACCTGTTTTGGGCAATTGTCATACGAAACTTGTTTTTTTGGTGCTCTAGTTCCTCGGAACAGAGTGCTTATCAATTTGCCCAAGTGTCTGTAATTTTGGAATTTTTGGCTGAAAATGGTCTCAAACGATTTGGTTCGACTCACTGATCAAGAATCCGTATGCGAAATCGATGCTGTCCGGCCGGCCGACCGGCCGTAGGCACGATAACTCTCGAACGAAAGGAGTTAGCGGATTGAAAATTGCAAGGTGGTTTTGGAGCGTAAATATCTCGGACAAGTTCGTTCGATCTATCTGAAATTTAGCATCAAATTGTAGAATCATGACCTTTATACGCATGTGAAGTTTTGTATTGACCAGATTACCGCAAAGTGTAAAAAAAAAATTTTGAAAATTTAAAAAAAGTTTTTCCACAATAACTCTCGAACGGAATGAGCTAGGTAGTTGGAATTTTCAGAGTAGGTTAGGGAGATGAATATCTCGGTTAAGTTCGTTATTGGGCCAAATTGGCCAGATTTAATTCGATTTCTTCCATGGTGCAGTTCTCATTCTCATGATTGCTCATTTAATCTTGATAAATAAACTATTATTTGAATTGAATTTCCTTTATGATGCAGCTCTATCATATGTATACATTGATATAATTCCCAACTGCGAGAAACCAATACTTTCGGAGATATAATTTGTCTGTTTGAACTAGAGCGCCAGAAAGCTCCTGTCCACAGGGCTTGAACCCATTTTTGTTGATGTAGCTATACTGAAATTCGAGAATTGTCACTTTGACAGTATTTGAAAATCATATAAACATAGTTTTACCTCCCACAGTATACTTTAATGATTATTTAGGATCTATTTGTTGGAATATTGTGACAATAGTATTTTTTTCCTGGAAGCAAATGCTCTTCGAACATTTCTGATCTAATTTTGGCAATATTATGCTTCTAGTTGTTCCACTTCAACCTGCAATGACCATAGATAATAGCTCCCTTAGAACTGCACCTATTCTAGTCGTATACCCAGCAGCGCCAATTACAATAGATCGGAATCTGTTGGAAAACACCACCAGGATCTGCAGAATACAAGAATGTAGGACAGACTGATCAAATCTAGCATAAACCGAACCTGTCCGATCAAACCCGATCGCAATCAACGTTTATGACCATAGAAAAGGGTCCATGATTACGAACACTCTCACAAGAGCTCATTCTCATTCATTATGCATACCACATCGAAAAATGAGCAAATGAACGCAGTACCAATAGCCGCATTTCAATGAAATCGGCTGCGGTACCAAATGATAATAATATCAACTTGTCCTCTTGGAATTACAGACATTGTGGGCACTTTTACCGTGTCATGATACGTCTGTAGGTGTCTGAGAGCGAGTACTTGAAAAAAACCAGACGCTTAAAAATAAACCTATGGGTCGGTTGACCAAAGGCAATAAACCCATGGTGGCCTTGTCCCATTCGTACACGTTTGCGCGTATCCCCTCGACGACATTTCAAGGAAAATGCGTGTTATTATTCCGGAACTAGACGGAAATTGAAGGTTGGTTTGGTGCGGTTCCGTTCTGGAACTGTTGAACGCGTAGGAGGTGATTTGGTGATCTTGGACAGATTGATTTTCTCGAAAGGTTCGATCTAGAAATGGGTCGCTTATTTTTCGGTTGAGTTAAAGCACCTAAATTCTGAAGAAACCAGAAGGTTTCGACTGAAGCTTCTTCAGAGCTTGTAGGTGCTGCAGGGGCACAAATAATTCTCAATATTTCTAAAACTCCAGTTGGGTTCAGAAGATCTCCAGAAAAAACAAAACTGGAATATTGGCTAAATTTCAATTGATATAATATAATTTTCATCATAGATGAGGAATGACAGTCGACCATTACAGTTTTGTTCATGCACAACTTTCAACCCCCTCACGTGAAGAATTAGAGTAGGAGTTGAAAGTTGTGTATGAACAAAACTGTAATGGTCGACTTTCATTCGGTGACAAATTTCATCAGGTACCATCGTCTCAAAGTAAATGAGCCATGACAAAGTGCACATACTGAAAACCTCTTTGAACTAACTATTTTTCAAAAAAGAAAATTTTTTCTTGAAAATTTCACGTCTGTAAAGAAGATACAAAGACCTTGCCAAAAAAGTACCACAAGACCCACTTTCCCTGTTTAAAAAATTTAGAGGGTTGATGGGGATGGTACAGGGTGCAACAAAAATTCTTCAAAAATGCATAAAAATTTGGTGAAAGTGAAACAAAAATTGACCTGTTGCAGGATTTGTTGCCAAATATTTTTCTTCTAAGAAAATGAATGTGTTCCATAATTTTGACGCGTACTGTATATACCAGAAAAGAAGAAACATTGAATGATGAATCATGCACTTCCCAAAGTGTTCTTTAATGATAATATTGTTCTGATTCTCGGTATAAAATATTTTTAAATTGATAGTTCGCGAAAATATAAAAAATCATTTGAATTAGTAAAAATTCGAACGGAAAATATTAAATTTTAGTTGTTTACAACTAATTGAAATATCACCGCTTGTCTATAGCCTCAAATCGAGGAATTTCAATCAGCCGAAGGACAATTGAACGCAAACGGAAAAAAAATCGTAAGTATAAACGATATTTCAATGACTCAATCGCCGTGCAGTGTCTCATTTTTTGGGCGCATGTTCTAGGGGAACATCGTCCTATCATTTCGTCCAAATGTCTGTAATTTTCGAATTTCGAGCTGAAAATTGGCTAATAGACTAATTCGGACTCCCTGATCACGAATCCGGTGTCAGATTTTTGGGTGCCGTCCGGCCGGCCGGCCGGCCGGCCGTAGGCACGATAACAGGAGCACCGAAGGTCCTATCGACTTCAAACTTTCAGGGTAGGTTTCTGATCAAAATGCGACGGTTAAGTTCGTTAACGGGCAAAATCGGCCGGACGGTTTAGAAGTTATAGACATTTCAAATTTGGAGGTTATTTCCCTGATATTTCAGGAACTAAAGAAGATGTTGAATCGAAACTTGGTAGTCAGTTCGAGGATATAAACGCGCAACTTTTGGCAAAATTCTGTTATGATCGAAATGTTGGTAATTTTTAAAAAAATATTTCTTTTAATTTTTTCGAAAAAAAAAATTTTTTTTCGTGAACTATTCATCAGATTGCAACAAAAACTTGTACTGACATCAATTGTAGTATTTTGCAACATTGTGCAAAATTTTGGCTCTATACGATTTCACTTTCTGGAGATATAAGACAAAATGTGTCAAATTTCCTGGGTCTCTCTCAGTATTTTCATCGATTATTATATAATAATCAATAATATTAAGGTATTCAACATGATACTGCTTTTTTTCTTTACTGGTTTTCTTTACTGGTCAGTACGGGCCACAAGGAAGATGAACATGCGCCCAATAGCTCCTGTCCACAGGGCTTGAACCAATTTTTTTTTCTACCGTGCATTTCCTGATTCCTTCGTTTTCCAGGTCACTGGATTTCATTGGAAACCGAGCAGGATGTAAAGAAGTTGGCGGCAATGAAAAACGCAAGAATTATGGATATTAAAACAATTAATAAAGGAGTCGGAGATGACAACATTGAACTCGTTGTCTGTCGTTTACTCAGGTAACTTAAAAGGGAATATCAATCGAGACTGGAATTTTTTTCGCGTCCGTATCTTGATCCAAGCGAATTTAATACTTGCTGTGATGGTATACTCGAATATTTCACTGATGTGTTGAAAGTCTTTGTTTAAGTAAAAAAAAAATTTACGAATAGTTACCTCAAGTCAAAACTTCTCACAATAGGTATGCAATTACCAAAAAATTAGATCTGTAATTGCTTCGTAGACGTAGCAAGTTTATGGCCAAAATGGTCTATGCTGGAAGCAACATTAAATGTAAAAACTATTATTGATATTAGCAGATATCATACATTTGTGATTTTCGAAAGTATGCACGAAATGATCGAAGTTGCTGGTGCATTAAGAAAAGATGACTTAGATATACAGGGTGAGTCTTTGAACACTGCATTAATTTTAACCAAAGGTTCCTCCCATCAAATGAAACACTTTTTTCATTTACCATTTTTCTAGATTCGGCTCAGGTAAAAAGTTACAAGCGTTTAAAGATTTCACAATGTGCTAATACACTCCCGCATATAAATTATCTATGACATTGTTGGCGGACGAGAATAAGGCATGGTAACGTGGTTTACAGCTTGATTCGGGATTCCAACGCTCAGGGACGGATCCATAAAAGTAGTGAAATTTCTGATTTTTCCATTTTAAAACGTTCAATGAAGAATATCTCGAAAACGGTGCATTTAAGGAGAAATGATGAAGAATAATATAATGTTCTAAAACGATGGAATATTCTTGAAATGACTCAAGTTAAACTTTATATGCTTTCTTTATGCTAATTTCGTTTAGTTTTATGAATCCACGAGTCCACAACTAGAAAACCAGTAGAAGTAGAAAATAACTAATATTTGGAAGATATGTATCATAGTTATAGGAAACTTTACGCCAAGATCATTTTATTCGAAAAAAGGATGTCAAAGCTACAAAATAAAAACTGATTTTTTTTCAAAATTTCAACAGCCTGTATCTTTTTACCTGAGCTGAATTTGGAAAAATGTTGAATGAAAAAAGTGTTTCATTTGATGAGAGGAATATTTGGTTAAAATTAATGCAGTGGTCAAAGACTCACCCTGTATAGAACGCAGTGTGTAATAAAGAGTAACGGAACACAACGATAAAACTTTTTTATAACGTTTCAGAACCTGAAGCAGACTCCTTCATCAGATACTAAGCGAAAATCTTCAAAATTATTTTTTTCTGGAATATTGTTAGCAGAAACTGCAGTAGCTCTTCAAAGAATAGCTCTTCGCTTGAGAGGTCTCGTCATTTTCATTCAGAAATATTATCACTTTCATGTTTATTGCAAAAATCAATTAAAAGAAAGAACAAATTATGTGATTACCGAAATTCATTATAATAATTCCAAATATTATTACAATAATACTAAACTCAGTTGCCTTCAAGATGTGGTAGAAAAAAAAATGATCACTCCTGAGATATTGAATAATGTTTGAAGGCATTTTTATTTGAGGTTAGGTTGTCGCCAAGGCATTCGCGGTGAAAACTTTGAACATCTGCCTTATTAACATTAATAATTTTTTCACCACATTTTAGTTCTTGATATTGTACCATATTTCACCAATTACTTGATTTTATTTTTTTCTAATTTGATTGTTGCAATAAAAATGAAAGTGATAACATTTCTGAGTAGATAATGACGAGACCTCTCAAACAATGTATCACAAGCCTATACTTCCTATTTGAAAAATTAGGGGTTGTACCTGTCTTTCGAAGGGGGTTGAAGGTAGGGTTCGCATTTTTACGAAGAAGAATGACAATTCAAAATTAAATTTGACGTATTTCGGGATTCGTGAAATAATCACCAAAACTCCAATAGAAAAATTATAAATAATATAAGACTCAATCGAGTCTTCAAATTTCAATCGAGAAATTATAAAAATTACGCAATAAAAAATTATCGATTATTTTAAAGCCCTCGAGTATTATTCTGGATAATTTCCGAAAGAAAAATTTGATATAGGCAGGGTCAATTTTGTGAACAAATGAGTAGTTCTTGAATGAGCAAAATCAGCCATTGGGTCCAGAAAATGTATCTTAAGTATAGAAAAACCACTTCCAAAGAATTTTCAAAACCCTGGGATTAATTTCCTACACGACAATAATTTATCCGAGAAAATAACCTCTGAAATAAACCTAAATCCAATAAACGTTTCCTTCCTCAAAACCATACCACTCACGATCATCGTCCCCATTCAAAATCCATTTCGCGCGGTTATTTCTAATTTTACAATACAATAAAAGTCGAAAATTTGCCCACGAGGAATTTTACGTCGAAACAACGACATTTTAAGTACCCCTCGAATATTCAATGTTTTTACTGCCCGCCACAGTCCACATATAAGAGATTAAAGGCTATTTTTAAATCTGCAAACAACATTTTCGCAGTTGAGATAGGTTATGTTATCGCAGCGGACCGAGTGAGCGATAGAGTCGACTTTCTTACGTCTTTTGCCCACGGTTTGGATGGACCGCCTTAGGTGAATACACTTTGAAAAAGGCAACTCGCTGCTCAAAAGAAATAAAAATAAGAACAAGTTAAAAATGCATAGTTGTTTTGTTGGCATGTAGAGGGCGTATAGCCATTATAAGATTCATGGCTAACTTGATATATTATAAGTTGGGATCAGGGTCGGATCTTTGCCGCACAGAGAGAAGTATTGGTGATGATAATTTATCGTTGTATATCATTGAAGGATTCAATCAGCGACCCTAAAAGATTTTAAAATGTAATAGTCTTGAAAAATTGAAAAAAAATCTGCTGAAATCGGATCTGGTCTTTTGTGTGGCCATAATTTCCCATAATGATCGAACTTCACTTGATTTCGCGGATCGTATAATCAAATTTTTCAATCAGGTAAAACATAATATGCTTCTGTAATCATTATAGTCGAACCAAATCGTTTAAGACCATTTTAATCCAAAAATTCGAAAATTATAGACATTTGGGCAAATCGATAAGCACTCTGTTCCGAGGAACGAGAGCGCCAAAAAATAATATCAAAGATCCCTCAAATATCTTTAGTTTTCGAATTTTTGGATTAAAATGGTCTTAAACGATTTGGTTCGACTCAACGATCAATAATACGAGGTCAAAATCGATTCTGTCCGACTGGCCGGCCGTTAACACGATAACTCTCGAACGGAATGAGGTAGACAGTTGGAATTTTCAGAGTGTAGTTTCATCATAAGAATCCATTGATATCATTCTCAACTCTAATGTTTTTCAATAATAAATCGTAGTTCTATATTTTCACAGAATGCTGTAATTATTATATCTATGAATTACATGATCTGTGTTCGTACATGTCATCTTATCTACTCATAAGAGCCACGTCATATTTATTTCTGGTTCGTTATCCATGATATAAAAAACCCCTCCTGTGCTAGAAAACAAAGTATGATTGAATACAGAATGACCAATGAAATGACCTCAGCTATCGTAGAATTATGAGGATTATAGGATATTATTTTGGGTGATAATATAATGCCCTTGGATAATCCATATGATGATGGAAATATATACTTTGTAAGTTAATCAAATTAGGTTCAGAATATCTGTAGTAAAAACAAGACTCGAATATTGCCTAAGTTTCAATTGATATAATATAATTTTCATAGTAGATTTGAGAAAGAAATATCTCGGATATGTTTGTTATTGGGTAGAATCGGTCTGGTGGTTTCGAATTAATAAGTTCTGGCACTCTTGTATTTTTGAATGACACTTTTGAATTTAATATTTCTTTTTCAATGCAGTTCTGTCATAAGAATACCTTGATATCATTCACAACTCTGAGAATCCAATACTTCCAGAGAAATGATTTTTCAAAGTTTGAACAAGAGCGCCAAAGCTCTCCACAGGGCTTTCCCACATTTTTTCTTGACTTTTTTATGCATGTTGATTCACCAAAACATTAAGGAATCTCGCATTCATGCGTATGAGGCAGAAATTAAAAAGCTGGGTACTTCAAGATAAGCCAAACCTAACAGAAGATATTGGCTCAAGGGCTTGAGTACCATTGAGGAAATGAAGAACAGTGAATTCCGGATACTACACAACCATCTTTCAACCATAAGTCTTGGCAGGTTGCACGAATTTCAACGATTTGCGTGTACTGGTGTCACAGAGGTTGGATTCACAACCCTCCTCAGCATTGGAGCTCTTACTGGACTTACTTTCTCTGCATCTCTATATAAAGAGATGCAATACAAATACCCCAAAGTGAAAAACTTCTATACCTGGAAATTGGTTTGGATATATGAGGATATTAAACCAAATTGATCCATATCTTCTGGCTAAATCCTCGGATACAATACCATCTGTATTCGATTTCGAGATACCCTTTGCAACAGTCATTCGTGACCATCAAAGTGCTGTGGACTTCGTTGATAATCCGGAAAAAAGATTCTCTGTGTGGTATACAGACGAAGCCAAGGCCTATAGAGGAGTGGAGATTGGTATTTATGGATACAAAGTGCTATACTCACTATTCTCTAGGGTAGCAACCTTCTGTCATATAGATTATTGTGGTGTACATATCTGCCGAGGAGTGTTTCAAAATAAACCTCAAGGGAATGAAAATATACACTGCCACAAATATCCAGGTCACCCTGAGGTTATTGGAAGCTCTCAGCCAGAGTTCTCTTTTATCTTGGCAATGCTGCAACACCTTCAAGTATCCAGCTATTAGCCAGCCAGGCCAAGCTGGCTAATAGACAGCCACATGTTGGAACATAACCTTTCTGTGGCCTGACTCCTGAGCAAAGACCAATATAGAGAGGATGTTCAACAATGAGAGCTAAGCAAAAAGATCCCTCTGGGAACAAACACCAGGACAACTAAATTCGAGAAGATTTATCAATCTCTTGCCATCCTACACTAGGAAACACATACAATAATCATACAATAAACAACAACGAACACAATATCCGTAGTCCGAACATTGACCCTTGGGGGATTCCGAAACGCCGGCATCCCATAACAACGCCTAGAAATGAGACCAATACGGTCCTGGGGTCCCCTTATTCTAGTTTCAAGACTTTCTCTGCATAAGTCTTCTCTGATACTTCTTCAAATTTATTCCCCTGTACGTGGACATTCAATTTGCATGATAATGGACTGGACGTAATGTCCATTGCACATATCTCACACTGAGGGCGTAGGTATAGCTCTCGCAAGATTGATAGATAACAGAGTCCAGCGTATAGAAGAAAAAGAAACGAAGCATATTTCGGTGAGAACACCACAGAAAATTCTCGTATCGGTCCCGATCCAACTGCGTGGGAAATATCCCGATACTGATCCGCCATATTATAAGTCACAGACATGACAAACGTCAATTAGCTGCTCATTCAAGCACAGAAACACAAGACATCGTTCTGTACTCATTAAGCGCACAGAACTCGGATCCAGTTTCCGAGTTTACCAACCTAAATCAAGAATAAGTTATTTTCATGTTAATTCCGATGTGGAAAAAATAACGCATATTAATACTGGCTCTATAAAGCCAGTTTCCGATTTTTAATATTATTAAGTGTGGGAACCTGAGAAAGAGGTCGACAAAGAATCATCATTATCGATGAATTTGTCCACAATTTATTTGTAGTTAGTTCGTTTGACCGGAAGCTGTACAATTTATGCCGTAAAGGCAAGACGTATGCAGGAGGTTTTTTAAAAAATTGCAGTGGAGTTCGTTCCCATCTAACGGTACTTAACTCTTAGATGAAGCTCTAGGATTTCAGTTAATTACTATGTTAGTGCCTGTTTTGATTCTTGTTTATAATAACTTGTACGGACGTTGGAAAATATATGGCAGGACAGGTGGAAATAGTTGCATTTTTTATTCGCTAATCCACTCGTTGAAATGTGACTATATGGAGACAACTTGACAGGCACGACATCGATTTTATACAGATGGGAACAGTGCCGATCATAGAAAAACGATTAATAAATAGTGAATGTCATTCGGATCACAGAGAATATATTAAATACGAAACTGTTCATTATATTGATATTAAGAATGTTTTAGACAATTACTGAATGATTTAGAAGGTTCAAAGGATATAATATGTACTGATTTCGAACCTGACAAAACAGAAATATGAAACGATGGATGGATATGGCATATTATCAGTCTGTGATCGAAAGCTGTCAACGTCATGATTCATACCAATGCGGAAACTGAAAAATCCCTACACGGAACACCTACCGAGACTTTATGGCCCCTTTATGCCACTAATTGACCGCCATTCCTCACAAATAACTATAATACCGTGTTCTGAACAATCTCCACTGCGAAATAAACGATGTAAAACAATATTCTCGAGTAATGATTTCTCCCAGTCGGTATTATAGATTTAGTACCATGTCAGTTATGAGCGGAACACCCAGTAGAACACGGCCTATGGACTTCTGGTATATAAAGACTGTTTTTTCGATAAGCATTCCAGCTGGCGTGACGTTTGTCAGATTGCTTGTTTGCGTTTCACGTGTAAGATAATGATGAGTAATGTATGTGTCTTATGAGATACAGGGTGTCCCAGAGTAGGTGATAATTTGATTTCAAAACAGAAAGTTAATATAAACATGTGTCAACTGCTTTCTTTACCATAATTTTATTTAGTTTTATGAATTCGCGAATCTGAGAGAATAAAAAAAATGTATGCTTGGTTAATATGTGTCACAGCTGAAGGAAACTTCACATCAACATTCACTTAATTCGGAAAAATCATGTCAAAGCTGCAAAATAAAAATTATTCTTTTTTCTAATTTTATCAGCTTGTATTTTTTTTACCTGAGCCAATTTGGAAGAATGGTAAATGGAAAAATTCTTAAAAAATCGCGAACTTTTGCGCGCATGTTTTTCGTCTATTCCCGTACCATACAGCCGCATGAAATACTGCATGAACCTTCAAATCGTAGTTTTTCATCCGAGTAATAAATTTTAAGTCAATCGAATCTGTATTTTTGGAGATATGTATTAGGAAAATAAAATGCTGCTTGAAGGTTCGTGCGGAATTTCAGCGGAATCTTCCGAATAGTTTCTGAAATATAAAATTTTTGAAGAAAGATTACATTTTTTTTTGAACAAAATTTTTTATTTTTTTTTCTAGTGCTAAAATCGTCACGAAATTTTGCAAAAATCTGCACAACGGCATTCTACATTAAATGCCAAGTTTCAATTCGATTGGACCTGTATTGTTTGAGTTATTGAGGAAATAAAAACGAAATTTTAGATTGGTATAACTCTGAAACCGTTCAACCGATTATTCCTATCAACGAACGAAATCGTCGGATTCAAATGCGCAATATACTCTGAAAATTGCAAGCCACTATCTTTCTGGGTTCGAAAGTTATCGTGGCAACGGACGGACGGCCGGATAGAATCGAATTTGACATTTGATTAGGGGGAACTTTGGTTAAAATTAGTAAATTACTGTACAACTTTAAGACTCACCCTGTAAATGAGTTAAAGTTCCTATTTTCCTGGATTTTAACTTCCTCATATTAAAAGTTTTTTCGGATAAGTTTTTTATTATATTATTGAGTAAATGTCTGAAAAAACTGAAGTTTCTAAAAGAATTACGTCGAAATACAATAAAAAATATGTTCAAGTCGTTGAATCCGCTATCAGCCAATATATAAAACGGCTGATGCATATTTCATGTTAATAATGTAAAAACAGAATTATTTTTTCACTTCGAGGTCATATACCGCAATGTTATACGTGTTGAGGTCGCCAATTCATAAAGAAAAACAATTTTTCAACTCGTAAAACATAAAAATCCACTTTATGAAAAACAAATTTGTCAGTTCCGACGCAAACATCCAGGTGTCGTTCCAAACAGAACAACCATTCACCTGATCGCATATTAATCGACATTGTTCATGAATTTTTTACATCGAAAATCCAAATTCGCGGTGCCATTCAATTATTTCGACGTTTCGACCTTTTTGTCACATCTATAAACGTATCCATCAACCGGCGTAATTGAAAAATGCGTGGGAAGGCCTCTGCTGTGCAACAAAATAGAAACGACAGCCTAATAAATAATAAATAATGAAATGTTGTATCAAAGCTTAAGTCCCCTGGCGGTAAACGTTTCTTTTACCGCTAAAAAATTGATTTCTGATTTATTATTTCTACGATAGTGGGAATTTCGAAACATCGGATCTATCGGTTGGCTGCACTGACGGAATAAAGAACGAGGAACTCCTTTTTGCGAAAGAGTTATCAATACTTCCTGGCAGCAATTCGTGATAAATTAATCATATTGGCTTTTTGACAGCAATTCTCATTATATAATATGCAGTAGTCTTGCATAATCAAGATTGAAAAGGAACCACATAAATTATACCCTTCCCAAACCTTTCATTTAAGATTAAAATTCATGTTTTAGTTATTATTACACTGGCGACATTGCTTCCTCCTTCCATATTTTGAACCCCATACTATTCTATGTTCTATAATTCCATTAAATACCCTAGAAATCACGTGTGGCACCATTTTCTACTTTTTTTTCATAAAACTTTTCAATTTGTATTTTTGTTGAGGAACCCTCGTACAAAGTGAAGGTGCATAAACTTCCTCAATGATGCGGTCGGTCCTTGATCGTTTGTGCATTTTTACAACCACACATAATGTTATTGAAATGCTTATGACCGATAAAAATGCAACAGTGATACCAGTTCCTTGACCTATCCAACTTGTCGCATACACTCTCGCACAAAAACGTTGCTCTCATTTCCTTTCGAATCACAACGAATGTGATGCTATGGGACAGAATCACCTATCAAGATTGTCTTTTTATATTCCTTGGTGATTCGTCCTAATCAAATGGTCCTTTGAGCCGGATACGAATCAGAGAACTAAGTTCGACGTAGACAAAATTGGTACATCATAATTAGCGACAAATGCCCATAACTTTCCGGTAGATGCCATCTGAAATCAGAAAGACCTGCAATAAAAAATGGATCGGAAAAACCTGTAATCGCATTTCCCAGAATGATATAATGACAGAGCGCCTAATAAAAATACCACAAACTCGAGCGACACAGCTAAAGGATGCCGTTCTCGAATTCTCCTATAATGAAGATAATTGCAAAACCATCTAGTCGCCGAAGACGAAACAAATGAAACACGTTCTCGAACCTAACCTATATGGAACGTCGTCATAAAAAGGTGTCGTACAAGTTATAGAAATAACGATCGTATCCATAGACAGGCACGTCGTAGATTTTATACTCCTTCGACTTGTGACAGGTTTGTGACGTAAAGGACATCATTTGTGACATTAAGAGACGTTGGATGCGTTCGCTCGTCTTTTTGACTGGTTTTTTTGGCGCCGGCGGGAAGATTGATTCGAAATTTTAATGAAGGGCAGTTCCCGAATGGTCACAGAGGTTGTGGCGTTGAATATTCAATTGAGAAGGCATTGTTGAAGATTCTATGACTTGTAGTTAGGTTTAGTTGACTCATACCAGGTATAGAAGACTATGAATAGATGGGAACATTGCATTCTTGAATATTCTGGATCCTCGATACTCTATATGTATGATTCAAGGACTTGGTCTTTCTAGATCTTTTGGACATTGGGTAAGGTTGGCTTGGGAAATCTATGAAGACACATAAATTCATTAGTGTGCAATGATTGAGAATCTTGGTACTGTTAATTGAGGGCTGAAGCAAATTCTATGACGTTCTAGGTTGTAATCATCACATGGTTATATAAGGTTTGGTTGAGTTTATAAGGTAGTTTCTGAAGAGCAGCAAAGCTTCTTTGTTTAATATTTAAGCATTTTATATCATGCAAAGGCTAGATACTAAGGGCTTTAGATTTTTAAGAACATAGAAGTCTCTATTAATATGGCCTTCATTGACGACAAAACTTTGAAGCTTTTGGAGGTTAGGATGTCTAGATCTGTTGGCTTCATTGGCATACATAGGAAGTATTGCTACTGAACTAACACACTTCAGGACGTTTTTTATCTGCATGATATCTTTCAATAAGAATAACTTTGCAGTGATGTCAGTCATAGTGACAGTTTTCAACATTTGTGTCAAAGAACTTCCCTACGATGCTCGGTAAGAACACGCTGCACCTCCTCACTGGTTTCCTCACAGGGTACTGCGGCCTTAGGAAGGATATTATGTAATTAGGGCTAGAAACTGACGAGTGCAGATTCTGTTGGGAGGAGGATGAAACTCCTGATCACCTGATTACGGAATGCCTCGCCATCTCAAACCAACGCAAGAAATGCTTTGTGAAAAAAGGCTGCAGGAGCGAAGACGTACCCTCCTTGAAGTCATCCCAGATACTGGAGTTCATCGGAAGTCTGGAACTGGAAGGCGAGCTGTAGATGGTGATGACATCGACAGCTCTGACGGGGGGGCACAATAGACCTTAAGGTCGCAGTGCAACGTTACCCCCCCCCCCAACAATATACATAATTTGTGTTCAGAATTGTTTATCATTTTAATCATGAATAAATTAATACCTACTTGAAGAAGACCACCGAATATTCTGGTCAATTGATCAAGAAGATAGTGTTCTCTATTTTCTTCGGGGGTATGTTTCAGATCACAAATGGAATTGAATTTACTCAAATAAATTATAAAAACATTCCATCGTTTTATTTATGTTTTGTTTCATTTTGAAGTTCTCAAACTCCTGGAAAATAATGTAGTATAAAAGATACATTCCAAATATCTCAACAATTTTTAGTGGCTCCAATGGTGCTAAAGAAGAAACACCTCCAAGAATACTGTCGATAAAACTGGAGGCTGTAGGTTCGAGACTTGCTGGGTAATGTGTATGTCTGAAGTTAAGAATAGTTCTCGAATTATTTATACTGGATAATGCACAAAGTATGCAATCATATCTAGAATACGTACGTTATTGTGTTAAAAAACACTTTCGAATTTTGTAACGTTCAATCCTGTATAATAAGAACGTTTGGCTCGACTTGAGTTAGGTCAGTAACTCCTTATCCGTATCTCATGAAAGTATGAATTTATTTTTCACGATTATCTCAGAAAACTATTGTTATAGCAATTTAACGATCGACCATAAAAAGATCAAACGGTTAAGTTTTTGCATTTCAACGATAAGAAGGTTTCATCGAAAGGCTTTGGTATTGGGAGAAAGTTATGCCATAAAAAATATACTGGCAAACATAAACAATTCTTTCGATGGAGTACTATCTCATCGAAAAAGATGAAAGAGAAGTTCGTATGATTATATGACGTGAACCGAGTTGCGTTGGAAATTGGTAAACTGGTCGATAAAATTGAAGAATGGAATTATTATTGTCTTGTCCATACTATAGCGTTTTGGCACGTTTGTTCGTTTGAACAAATTCCTATCAGAATGTTAATAGTCTACGTTAATAGTCTGAATTTTTTCAATTATTTATTTCCATATTTAATAAGTTTAAATAATATTTATTTATGAAAGGTCCGAAGGGGGCTAGGCCTACGCAAGCCGGAGTACCCGTTTTCGGGAGTATTTTCAACCCTCTCAGAAAATTATAAATCTTGTTTCTAGTTCCGGAAGTTTTTTTAGGAAATTTCCTACCCTTCTCGAATCTATTTTCAAATTTGAATTATCTCAGATAGTTTTTGAGATATTGGTGAAAAACCAAAACCCCTTTTTTTTCACTAAATTGTTCATAACTATTGCAATTTTTGCGAGCTGCCTTAGCATTTTCTCAAAAACTATCTACATGGCTATTCGAATCAAATGACACCTCATTCATAATTTTCGGAGAATACGCAAAAATTTTGACCTAAAAAGCACTTGTTGACTTGACTATAAAGAGAAGAAACCTAGACGTATGGGTTTTTATTCGAATTGAATTCTACGAATGTAAAAATATAAAGGGAGGCTATAAAAATATTTCCACTTCATGATTCGAAGATTTTAATATCCCAGATAATAAAATACTAGAATCTAGCACGAATATACTACCTCAACAAACATAGATACCATCTTAAAAATAAAAATAATTTTTCATATGCAAAAATTTTCTTATTTAAATCCAAGGAACGTTTAACTACCTCGAATATTTTCATGGCAATCTTAAAACCCTCATCATCATAGGGAGTCATCTATGAACATCGTAATACTTCCAGTTTTTCCGCCATATTCCCATCAATCTTGTAAAGTACCGTCAGAGAGATAGCTAATCAAATATAATTACCACTTTTAATCAAGAAGAAGAAAAATCCTGGTTATACGCAGGCATAGAGGCACATTCCACCGCAGTCCTCCACTCATTAAACTCTATCAAATATAGTCCTAAGCGTAATATACCATAAAGTATATTTCCCTGCCCGTTAGATGATATGAGACCAACTAGACAAGTTATTGCCTCTTCTTTTTCTTCTTTTTGAAACGCTGGCCGCAAAAATAACTAGCCAGAACTCGGGTTTATAACAGACCTGACCTGACCACTATAAACTACCATATTCTTGTCTTTTACCGCATTCTACGTTATAAGCAAATTGGTTTTAGAAGGTAGGCTGTACCGAGGATACTTATAGTTATAATCATTTTAATGGAAATGTGCTATAGATTCCGGGGAAATAAGTGATGGGAGGGGAAGGATGGCGCTGGTACAGGAGACCCATTAGATATACAGGGTGACCCGAAAATATCAAGCCATCTGATTCAATTGAATGCCATCTAACTCTTAGTTTAGTCTTGGGATGATGAATTTCACTATAAATAGATCGATATTTTGGCAGCTGTCATATTAAGGGAGGTCAGTTTTTGACAGGTGACAACTGAAAACTATGTCATCAATAACCAGAGTGGTTATCCATCCTTCGATCCAACGATCGAGTTTACATTTAGAACTTTGCTGTAAAATAAGGTTTTGAGGGCTCTTGCAAAATTTCAGTGATATCTGAACTGTGACATAACTCGAAGAATAACAAGAAATTCTATGAAATCCTTGAAATCGTGAATCTTCTATGAATGGTGCAGGATATTATTTAATTCAAACAGTATAGTTTGTATATTGTGGTAGGGGGTATGCGACCTTAAGGTCTATTGTTCTCCCCATCAGAGCTGTCGATGTCATCATCATCTACAGCTCGCCTTCCAGTTCCAGAGTTCTGATGGACTCAATTATCTGGGATGGCTTCAAGGAGGCTACGTCTTCGCTTCTGTAGATTTCTTGCCCAAAGCATTTCTTGCGTTGGTTTGAGATGGTGAGGCATTCCGTTATCAGGTGATTAGGAGTTTCATCCTCCTCCCAACAGAATCTGCACTCGTCAGTTTCTGCTAGCCCTAATCTCATCATATGCTTCCTAAGGCCGCAGTGCCCTGTGAGGAAACCAGTGGGGAGGTGCAGCGTGTTCTTACTGAGGTCCATATATATCTTTTATCGGTCAGTGTCAAATTCAACCTTAGAACATAGAACTGTTTTAGGAGTAACCACTTATCATATAATTAATTCCGAAAATTTACTTTTCCTATCAGCGTGCGATAAGTAGTACTTTTCCGCACGCATTTGGGTTGTCAAAATAACCCTTTCTCGCATCGTGCGGAAAAAATATTTTGGGGCACGGATATGTCAAACTGATCAAATTTGTTGTTGTTAGGGGAAATTTTCATAAATATTCCAGAGACGGGTGATTATTTTATTCAAGGTGAGACTTTTGCACGCGTATAAAACTCTTGAGCCAGTACAATGGTCATAGTTTCAGGTGTTCGTCAGCTACTATGTTGACCTATTCTGGGGAAGGAATAGTCCATGTTAAGCGCCTGGGAAGCTGGAAATATACCACTGTCGCCGAGACTTAAATCGACGAGTCAACTAATCAAAAAAAGGAAATGTCTAATAAGATGTTGTCTACAGATAACTCAACCTTTATCAAGCCATTCATACAGTTGCTCTATAGAGAATCATCAACCTTCGAACGACTGTCCTTCAACTTCAACGAACGAGAACATTACTTGCCCTTTTGCGTTGAATCAGTGTTCTTCGAGGCACCCATTGAATGAACTGGAGGTATCAGCAATTAATTTACAATGTGCAAATAATTCTTTTTTCGTCATCAATATCACGAACAAATAATTTGATATTTCTTCTTTTCTTCCGGTTATTGCTTATTCTTAAATAGTTGAGTTGTTTCAATCGGGATGAATTGAAAGATTCAGAATGAATAATTCTATTTCAATTTCGTTTCTTCTTGTTATTGTAAGACGCTCGAAGGAAAAACATTGTTCCTAACACGTGCGCAAAGTGACTTTTACGCATGCGAGGTACAAGATAACCTATTTTACGCATTTCGAACCAGTATTGCGTTCAGATATCGATTTCAAGTCAATTTTCAAAATGATTCTTTCGTATTGTCATAATCTTGAAAATTCTTAGAGTTACTTACGCTTTTTCGTTTTTCGTTGTTTTATATTATATAGAATATTTACGATTTCAGCCTAAATTAATGGATCCCAATTCTTTAAAATAAGCCCGTAGGTACCATATATTGACCCACGATAAGTATTAAATATCGATTTAAAATCATCATTTAAATAAAATTAGGTTTTGAAAGCTTTCAGCGATATCTGAGGGTTAGTTTCTGAGATACAGAATTTTTTTGAAATTTTCTATTCATACACTCCTCACGAAATTGTGCGTAAGTCATCGAGTTTCTATTTTCCAACTAACCACTGAGATTTAACTCGACCAAATCAGTATTTTTCGGGTTATTGGAAAAACAAAATTCAGATGACAATAACTCCGAAACCACTGGACGGATTTTGCCCATTAACCAACTTAATCGGTGGATTTAGATTCTAAAACTACCCTGTAAATTTGAACTCTTCAACTCATTACATTCGAGAGTGCAAATCAAAAGGGTATCATTTAAAAAATTGAATTCTTTAGGTAATTTCAACATTCTTCTGTGCACCACCATTAAACTGTCTTTGATTGTAATTTTTTCTTTTCCTGAAAAATATTTTTTAATTCCAATGACAGGATATGTACTTGAAAATAAATTATGTTTTGTACTTAAATTAAACTTATTGTGCGATATTTCTGGAATCCAAGAAAAATCCCACTCTTTTGAAAATATGACAGGATCATGAAGGGAGCCTTAACAACCATCTCGAATAAAAATTTTCATTACATTCGTTAATAATGAGGAAAACCATTTTGCAAATGTCAAAAGTCATGACGTCACCTATTGCGATGAAAGTGCGTAGGAGACTTAATATTTCTAATTTATGGATGCTGCGACGAATTTGGAAATTTTTGAAAATCGGGCATAACCTAATTTTTCTACGGATTCAATACAGAACGTATCATTCAACCTTTATGTCAAAATTCTAAAATTTTTCTCAGTTACGTTAGAAATTGTGCGTAATACGCTAAGTATGAATATTAAGATGAATCAAATCAAATACGAAAAGATCATTGGAAGAGATAAAGTCGTATAAAGAAGGAATCTTTGAATAGATTATAGAATAACGATAATAATTTAAAAGGGCAAGTCACGATAATGGAGGCAAAAGATAATGAGGTTATGACCTCGACACTCAGCAATAGGGTGTTCCAAAAAAAAGATCTTTTGTACATACTGTAGGATCATTTTCCATCATTTTGAGGATTCATCTATCGAAGCACCATAGAAATCCTTTCTCTTAGAGTCACATTCACAGAAAACGACCACGAAACAAAAAAAAATCCATAGAAAAAAAACTCATACATTCATAATACTAATTTCAAATGGCAGTTACTCTTGGCACTCTGGACGATCACCCGCGATAGAAGAAATATAAAAAAAGGTCCCCGTATTCGATCTCAATCGGCGATAAATGCGCGAAATGCTTCGTAAACAACACAGAATATCATGTTAGGTAAATTGAATGCACTTGTTAGTTGCAAGTTGCGCTTTTTCTGTGGTACAGCGCAATGTTCGAGTGAGTAAGTCGAAGGCGGCCTTGCAAACAAATGAAACCCTGGATTTCAGATGTTTTTTTGAAGAGGGGGAACAGTCAAGGGTAAAACGTTGAACAAGATTTGCTTTTATGATTTTATCGAAGTATGCGTTTAAGGCTGGTTGTTTGCAGTTTTGGGTGGAGAACTTGATGACCGGACCAGGAAATGGAAGTGAAGATAATTGCTTAATTTGTCGGGAAATTCTCTTCGTGGAAATTCCTAATGGACGTATCTCTATTTTTTTTTTTCAATTCAGTGTGACAGTTATTTTATTTACTATGCATAAATGTGGAAATAAAAAGGAATACAATTTTTGGCTCTAATACTGATATTTGAGAATTTTCAAAATTATTTTTTCGTATTGGATCCGTACAAAATTGTGATAATCTGGAAAATTCTTAAAGATTATAAAATACCTACATATTTATATTTAAAAAAAATATTGTTCAACTTTCAATCAAACCTAAATAACTTTTGAACAAATTGCTCTTCCCTTGAAATTACATGACCGCAGACATTTACAATTTGATTTTAATAAAAAGTTGAAATGAAAGATTATAATGATTTACGCTATTTATTCAATATATCAATATTCAATGAATGAGTAGAAATCATAAATTTTCTTTTGAGTTTATTTTTTATACTGTTCAGGTTTTATTGCTTGAATATAACAAGTGTCAAAGATATAATGGGTTTGAAATTAATACAAGCACCTAATAAAATACCGATGTATAAAAACGCGGCAAATTATACAAGGTTTTTATAATCTTCCTCGTGAAATTGCACAAATTATCTAAAGTCTTTGTCTACACCAACTAATTTGTCATAATTTTCAACACTATTTCGATTCATGTACTAGGTACTGAGCGTACAAAATTTGTATGAAAACTTCTTGATTTAGCATGAAAAATTGATTTATTTACTTATTTCTATATGTCAACATGTTCATTGATTTTTTCCTGTCTATAATAACATAATAAACGAAAATTGATAATTCTTCAGAATTTACTTAAATTATATACAATTAATTTCTACATTAATTCGTGATTAGTTATTTTCATCATAATATTACTCTCATATAAAATAATTTATTACATATATTGAAACAATTTTTGATATGAACAGAAAACTAACAATCTATCATCGAATATTTGAGGAATTCTGCGAGAAAATATGTAATAAGCTTTTCGATTTATTTTACTTTAGTTTTATTCTATAAAAGTTAACACTCTAGTGCCTGAAGATTTATTAATTTTACAGATTTTTTGGCGCACCCCATTGGGGGCAAGAAAAAAAAAATCCTGTAGGACATTTCATGATTTTAAAATTATTTCCGACCATTAATATTTGATGTGGGAAAATTTCATTAGGGGTTGAAATTTTTTTTTCCGAAAATCTATTATTTGGGAATAATTTTTATTGAAACTTGGATATTTCTTCACCGGAAAAACTTCTCTTTTCCCAGGTATACCTACCCTTGTCGATTTTTCAAGCAATCATCCGGCTTTTCCAACTCTTAAGTACCACAGAAATGCCCCGATAATCGAGTTATCCCCTAAGTGCTTCTTTCTTTTATTTCTCCCGTTCCATCCCCGGCTTATTCAACTTTTGCACATCTCTTATTCTTTCTATAGAATTTGTTTCAATTTGTCCGCATTCAAAAATTCATAATTAGGACCACGTTCTTCGGTTCCTATGAAACAAGCCGTCTTTAAGTGTTTTTGAATTCTTAATGGGTTTTTCGAAAGTATCGACAGATTTTCATTCAGCCCTGCCTTCATAATTGTAGGGGAGGGTTGTAGGGGTGAAAATTCCTTGAATTCTTCTTCAGTCTCTCTGACCCACTGCTTTATATTCGATTGGCAACATTCTTAGAGGGGATTTTTCTGAAGGGCTAATTTAAATATGTTTCAGGTCCGATATTGGTATATCGATTGTTTCACTTTACTGCAACTGGCAATTCAAAGCAGAAAAAGTTGAATTTTAGGTCTTAGTTGAAGTCAAATATGTTCCTAAAATTTATTTCATCACTGAAATTAATTTATGCCATATTTCCACCAAAAAATGTATTTCAAAATTTCAACGAATTGCAATGAATTTAAACAAGCGTGTTAAAGCTGACTGACCTCACCTCAGAGCCTATTCAACATTTTTGTGACTTTTTAGGAGCACTTTCTGCAGACAAATCAAATTTTCATCGTTTGCTTCGTTACGGTATATTCTTAATCTTTCCCTTTGATTTTTATTTTTCTAATACATCTTAATTGTTGTATTTATTAATGTAAGACATATAGACAGTACCTGCAACGAATGCCTTAATTAACATTTCTTCAGAAGGTCATGCAAAGTTCGTATGATTGTGGTCTTCAGGTAATTACTTCCACATCTGCTTTCACTATGCCAAAATTAGAAATTCGAAACAGAAAACGAAGTGAAATTGAAAACAATGGTTCATTATTCCAGTATATTTTACATTTTTTTCGTTTAAGTGACAGCAAAGTTAGGAGTTAGAGAATATTTTTCCCCATATATTAAATACTCATTTATTATTGATATTAATTAAATTTCAATTTGTGTTAGGTTCTCCGGCACAATTTAGAACTTTAGAATATAATTTTGGAATTTTAGCATATTTTCAATTTATTTTCATAATGTTACTTAATTATTTTTTGGAATTTTTATTATATTCTTTCAATTTTGTTTGTATGATAAAAGAATTAAGAAATTTATCGAGTGAAACGGGTTCAACAAATTATCTATAACTTTTCCATTAATTTTTGTAATTTTCGTTATATTTTTTCAATTTTATTTTCATAATATAAAAATGAAGAAATATTTTCCCATGTTCAGTGCAGCGAGCTCTTCAAATCACCTATAACCTCCCCAGATAATCCGAACTAATTTCGTTCCTTCTCGAAGGTTCCTTATTGAATATTTTAAAACGGAAAATCGCAAAATCTGTCCGGAAAAGCTAATGAAATTCCATAAAGAAAATCGACCGACACATTTCCAAAACGATACAAACGATTCCGCCCTTCCTGTGACATCCACAGGGCGGAATTTTCATAACGATAGACCCGCGAAAATCCGAGCCCGGGAAAACAATTTTCCGGATTCGCGAAAGACCGGAAAATTTTAATATCGCATACAAAACACCCCGCCGATCGGCGGGGCAGATAAAAATGGGAAACTGGCGTGTCTTGGGGTCATTTGTGCCGAAAAATTTCCAAATTATTAGTTCGCTAACGTTACAATTTTATTATTTTGCATGTCGATACGTTTTGTATTAAGGTAGGAAATTACGGTGCATTTTCCGTCGTAGTTTTATTGTTAACTTCGGGAAAATTGTTCTTCGATCGTGTTGATGGTACGTTCTACGATAACCGCTCTTGAAGCAGCTTTTTCCGTCGTTTTTCACTGATTCTCTCCTTCGGCCTTCGAGACAGAAGGATTTAGTTCCCGTATTTTTGGCGCTCTTGTTTCTCGGAACAGAATGCCTATCAATTTGTCCAAATATCTGTAATTTCCGAATTTTTGGATGAAAATGGTCTTAAACGGTTTGGTTCGACCCACTGATCAAGAATCTGTGGCCAAAATCGATAGTGTCCAGCCGGCCGGCCGTTATCACGATAACACTTGAACGGAATAATCTAGACAGTAGAAATTTTCAGAGTAGGTTTGGGAGATAATTATCACGGGGGTTTCAGAGTAAAGAAAGAGTAGATTTGACGAATGAATCTCTCGGTTAATTTCGTTATAGGTTAGAATCGGTCTGGTGGTTTCGGATTAATAATTTTTGGCACTCTGAATTTTTTGATTTATATTTTTTTATGATGCATTTCTAACATAAGAATGCATTGATATCATTCCCAACTCTGAGAAACCAATACTTTCGGAGATATGATTTTTTTAATGGTAACATCATTTAGGGTCCATTAGTTCTGTAATACTAATTTCGACCAATGTTAATTTTCTGTCAAAGTCGGAAATTATGTTGCATTTTTATCAAGACCAGCGCGCCATCTTTATATTGTTATCTTTAGAGGAATTTGGCCCTGTTGACGCCTTCTTTCGTAAAACTTTCGAAGTGTTTCCTAGCCTCTGTAACGGTGTACAAGCTGTTGAAATGATCTCGCAACTTTTCTTGACGTCTTTCACTGATTCTCTTACTCGACCACCGATACACACGGATTTGGCTCCAATTGATTTTTTTAATGTTTGCCTTATTTAGATTAAAGCGCTGAAATAATAAAATAGCAATTTTGTTTCAGTATCTTATCGCATTCGCAACTAGCACTCCTTCGAGGTTAGATCGATAGCGCAGTGTTGGGTTCCGCAGAGCGACATTCAAATAATCAAACCGTATCCGCAGTCTATCAGATATCCATCGACATATTTCCGTCCAACGACCTTAGAATCTCCATTATTCCCTGATAAGTCCCGGTATCACGGCTTCAAATTGGTATCATCTTTTTTTCGAGTAGGCTATGCCGGCAGACTATAGACGAGCTCGCGTCCTTTCGAAAAGTCAAAGAACCCGCGCCATAAGTCATCGCTACTTTTTTGCCCACGCTAGTACGTCGCGCGATAAAAAAATAATAAATAAAAACGTAAAACTGACCCGCACAACTTAAAATCCCGTGTCTGTTGCGAGACCGGCCTACTACGACGACGATGTACGGTCGCGGAGCTTTAAAGTCAACGCCACCTAAGCAAAACGCGGTAAAAAACCGGTTCGACTCTAGTCCACGGGCTAAAAATCTAGTGACCCGAGGCGAAGGATGAAAAAAAAGGAGAAACGAAAAGTCGAACCAACGCCAACGTAGATTTTGCGACAATGGTCAGTTATGCCAGGTCTACACGGGGACGGCACAGAGGAACGGAATTTTTCTATGGTCGGGTGGAGCATAGAGATTTAAATTGGCTGTGACACTTTGTTGACAGTTAAACGGGAAACAAATATTCACCGCTTTTTAGATGGGTACAACTCCGAAACCTTTAGACAGATTATGCCCATTATCGAAATTAACCGTTACGTTCGGATGCGTAACCTACCCTGAACATTTTCGAGTTGGTATCTCTCTCCAGCTGGACATTGAATTTGACCTCAAGTTCTTCATCTGTGAGTCGCACCTAATCGTTTGAGACTTTTTTTGGGCAAAAAAATCACAAATTGCAGATATTTCTTATACAGGCTATTTGGTTATTCGACGTGATCCTTCAAAGGGGATATACTAGACGTCATTTGCAAAGAATTGAGTCGAGTGAACCATGGTCCGAAAATCTATGGTTGCGAAGATATGGCAATTTTTCAACTTTTTCGATATTTTCTGCTTTGTCATCGAAAATAATTAATTTTGTAAAAACCACTCGACTGTAAATATTGAATGAATATTTTTTTTAAAGCTGAAGAGATAGTTATCATTTCATGCGCAAAAGTAATTGCTAAATATTAAATAACCGGAGATATAAGTGGTCGTAAATGGCATCAACTGTTTTCCTCATAAAATCTTGATGAAACAATTGATAATTACTCGGAAAAAACATTATGAACACGGTGTAAAAATTCGGGAAAAACTTCCTTGTTTCATTAGCTTTTCAAATAGGTACATATGTCAATATTTCCTTCACGAAATCGAAAAATATGGCCGGAAAACCGCTCCAATGAGGCGTATTTTATTCCAGGGGCACAAGCCTAAGCACAATGGAATATCAGTATTTTTTCTTTCTGAAACCAATTATCCTCAGATTGAAATTCTTTAGTTACTCTCAGTTAATTGAGGATTATTTAAATTTTCATTCGAGAAATACTGTGAAATTTTTTTATTCTTAATAGTTCTACTCATAACAATCAACTAATAAGAATAAGTAATTAATCACAAGTAAATAAGATATGGGGGATTACAAAGTATCGAAAAAGTCTGTTACTTGCTCGGATAACCGGTTAAATTTTTTCATCTCGTCGGATAATTCATTACATTTGCACCTTTTTGAAAAGTTCACCAACCAAGGAAGTTTTTTCACTTATTTGTACGCAAAGTTTATTTAATTTTTTTCGAAAAATACGTAATTGTTTCATGAAAATTTAATGAGTAGAATAATTGATGCCACTTCAGACTCTTTATTTTTATGGTTATTCGAATTTTTGGTGAATGATTTTTTCTGGAAATTATCCTTATCTCATGAGCTTTCAAAAATACCTTACTTACTATTCCGTGTTGAGGGGTTTCCACGAAATTAATTGTTTTCGATATTAAGTCGAAATATCAATATATCTTAGTAACCATAGACTTTTGGACCATGGTCCACTCAATTTTCACTTATTTTAAGCTAATAGAATCCGAATTAATCTTAATCTTGAGTGGTGCTCATAAAAAAAAATTTTTTTTGATCCTCCCTGTAATAATCGCAGTGTTAATTTTGAATATGAATTTATATATCTGCTCTAAATTTTGATAGATCATGTCCCAATACTTTACATTTAAATGATTAAAGAAATAAAACATGAATGAATGAAAAGTAAAAAATTTTCCAAGGACTAGAAAAATTATTGAGGATGATAATCAAAATCCTGGCACTATTTATCATTAAACTTCCGCGCAACGGTTTTCGATTGTCATCTCATCATACAACGTAGTGGATGACATTCATTTTTCTATTCAAATTTTTTTCATCTTCCATCCTAGAACAAAGTGTGTGAAAATGATTTCACCAAAACCTGTTTCAACCAACCCCTAAATGACTGGCCAAAAATTTTCCCAGTCTCTCTCACAATCCGAACTCAATATACTCAGCACAAATATCTTTTCATTTACTTTCTAACGAAAAAAAAAAGCACAAACAGAAGCCACCAACTAAAAAATTAATCACATATGCATATCATTTCTGGGCCACCCTTAAGAGCGCGAAGGGACGCAGGACCCCAACCGACTGTCAATTGTTTCAGGCAAAAAATTAACCCCAAATTATTTCCGCATGCAAATCAGGTAGGCAGGTAAAAGAATAGAAACTTGTCTGGAAGAATGAGGGATTCGATTGAATAGGAAGGATGTTGAGGAAGAGGAAACAAATCTTCTCACGAACGAAAAAATGGGCAATGTACACAGTTTTTGTCTTGCGTACGGTTTAATTATAGCTTCGGAAGACGTGGATGACACCGTCCTGTTAAGGGATGCAACGTGGGAAAGTTGACAGTGCTGAATTTTGATATCACAACAAGTTATGGAAATTCAGAGACATCTAAACGATGCTGTCTTACATAAACGGACATGGTGAAGATGTAGTTTCAATTATTTCTTTAACGAATAACTTGAACAACAAAAACGAATGATATTTGTAGGTCTTCACACGAGATGAGAGTAGGCGAGAATATAAAAAATCTCGTGTTGGTCTCGCCAATTCCCAATTCTCGTCTCGTTATCAGTTGTCTCGTCGCGTCTCGCTTAATTCTAAATAAAGATAATAAATATTATAAGATATAAACGAAATGATAGATAAAAATGAATAATTTTATGAAGCTATGTTTATTACGCTCTTATACAAAAATATTCGTACATGTACATATTTTTTTAAATTTTAAACACTTTGCCATGATCAAACCTGCTGAGGAAAATAATCTTTCAACATATACGGATGTAGACATTAATAAATCATCGGACATCGTGGAAAGTGTAGGAAGAACTTTTTCATGCACTTTTCAACACTCTAAAATATTTTTATTCCTATTCGCTGTTACTATCAGCCAATATTCTTCAAACTCAGCTTTCCAATGTTTCGAAGGTTTTGTTGATGTTTTTAAGAGGCTATCAATGTCGATACATTTTTTAATAGAATTGGACAAATTGGTATCATTTTCAATGATTACCTTCCCAGTAGGTAGATCATTGAGGGTGTTCTTGGCGTATTCCTCAACACTTTTTGAAACATCGAATAGCTTCATTTCTCATTTCTTTACCAGTTTTATTATATGTACTTCCACAGATGTATACAATAATTGTTCACATCTTCACAAAAAGAAGCACAATAAACAATAAATTTCTCCAGATATTCAAATAGAGACGAAATTTCAAAAGCATTGGGATTTAGGGACAATAAAAGTTGTCCGTTAAGTATTGAATTCATAATGGGATCAGTTTTTAATGTTGAGAATTCTATTTTTTCTTGAAAAATAATCTCAATTATACGCAAGGTCTTCAAAAAATCGTGTATTTCTAGAGCGATCGATGTATAATATAGATAAAATATATTGGTAATTATAGTGGAAACTTTTCATATCCAATTGTTTTCTTTGGGTGTTGAAAAAGGTCGAGTCGTATATGAGAAAAGCTTACTGTATAATAGTATACACGTTTACTACTCGGTAGTTTAAAGACACATATACTCAACCAAGATTAAAAAATCGATCTTGAAAAAATCACATTCAAACCTAAATTTCAAAAATCTGAAAGGATAGATATTTATGATAATAGATACGTTCACTATAAGAAGTTATAAGAACAGTTAAAAGTAGAAATGAAAATGTGAAAAAATTATTTTAATTTAAAATAATATATTTCACAGATAGATACAAAAGTTGATATTGTGTAAAATATAATGATCTCTATGTAGACCTTCTCCAATTTTTCAAATAAAAACTTCATAACAATAATTTAACGAGACCAAAAACGAGACTCTCGGGTTGCGCCGTATGCGATCTCGATATCGCCTATAAAATTTTTCAAAACGTCTTGTCTATCTCGCTTTTCCGAGACGAGACGAGAAAAATCTCGCTCTGCGATAAAAAAATCCTTTCTAACATTTTCCCCTCGTTCATAAACAGATAAATCCCGACATTGACATTACCCATCGCACATTTTTCTGTGCGCATTTAATGAAATCCGAACGGACTGCTCCACATTCACGTGAGTCAGTTGTCATTGAGACTCCCATTGTTTAAATATTGGATGCATTTACATCTGAACTCTATTTATAGAGATAAAACGAGAGTCAAGAACGTTCAAATATAAGAAACGTCTCATTTTCATTGGCGAAATTGATATTCAGCAGAGTTCGTTGAGTTGAGAGAATTCTTTCCGCTTTTCTATGGTGCAGAGTGTATAATTCGAAAAGTAGCTGTAGGAGCCGTGGCTTCAGCAGTAACTCTTCAATTACATATAATTATTCTCAATTTATTCGGAGGTAGATGAGGAGAATCATCATGTAATACTTCCTGATTGTTGAATTTGTTTTCGACTTCTTTTTTATCTAATTGAAAGACGGGACGTGCATAGAGTGGACAGTAGATTCTTGTGAACGTAACATTTCGAATAAGTAAACCTATTTCGGAAATATTCCCAACAGGAAGTGGTTCGTCAAAATATGTTTCAAATTTTGAGCTATCCATAATTCCTAAACGTTACTCAATGAACAAACACATGTAAACAAGTCGCTGCTTTTGTATATACAGGGTGAGTCTTTGACCACTGCATTCATTTTAACCAAAGATTCCTCTCATCAAATGAAACACTTTTTTCATTTACCATTTTTCCAGATTCGGCTCAGGTAAATAGTTACAAGCGTTTAAAGATTTCACAATGTGCTAATACACTCCCGCATATAAATTATCTATGACATTGTTGGCGGACGAGAATAAGGCATGGTAACGTGGTTTACAGCTTGATTCGGGATTCCAACGCTCAGGGACGGATCCATAAAAGTAGTGAAATTTCTGGAGTTTTACATTTTAAAACATTCAATGAATAATATCTCGGTGCGTTTAAGGAGAAATGATGAAGAATAATATAATGTTCTAAAACAATGGAATATTCTTGAAATGACTCAAGAAAAACTTTATATGCTTTCTTTATGCTAATTTCGTTTAGTTTTATGAATCCACGAGTCCATAACTAAAAAACCAGTAGAAGTAGAAAATAACTAATATTTGGAAAATATGTATCATAGTTATAGGAAACTTTACGCCAACATTCATTTTATTCGAAAAAAGGATGTCAAAGCTACAAAATAAAAACTGATTTTTTTTCAAAATTTCAACAGCCTGTATCTTTTTACCTGAGCTGAATTTGGAAAAATGTTAAATGAAAAAAGGGTTTCATTTGATGAGAGGAATCTTTGGTTAAAATTAATGCAGTGGTCAAAGACTCACCCTGTATATCAAGAAGCCAATTTTTAAGCGAAACTTTATCAACGGATACACAAGAAAATCATTTATATGGGTAAAGAAGAGGATGGGAGACAAAACAGACCCTTGGGGCACTCCAGCACTGATCCAGCGCTGATCCCCCAGAATTGACACCATTTACGATCACATTAATGCTTCTGTTAAGTGAGAAAATTCTTCATCCACACGCAAAAACTTTTAGGAAAACCAAAGAACCATCTCTTAAAATTCATCCAGTATAGGTATATTCAGTAATAAGGTCAAAGTATCGAATTCAACTCTCCTAAACCATTGAAAGGTTACCCCAAATCACCGAAACAAACGAAGATAATGATCAAAGATGTACGTTTACCTAATTCTTCGTTCGTTCCCAGGAAATCGTTCTAGATTTCATGTTTAAGCCTCACTAGCCCCTTCGATGCAACAATTTCCCTCGGATTTAGGTGGAAATTATTTGGAAAATTGGCAGTAAAGGATAATTTTACCTTCTGTTGTTCCAGAATGATTCGATGTCCAAATGAACCTCTCGAAAATTACAGCAAAACACGAATATTATTAAAACTCGCAGGATGGCTGGCGAAAACGATCGCTGAGGCGCCATCTTGGCAGGGAAGAAAAAGAGAACGATCGTCTTCTATAGAATGTTCTCGTTTTGATGGTGTTTAGGTTCAGGTCGAGATACGCCGCTTTTAGGATCGGAATATCGATGGTGGGAATGCAGATTGTCATGCAAGAACATTTGGCTATGTTAAAGGAATCAAAAAGGTTTTCGTGGTTTGTTCTTTCCAGGAAAATTTGGTTTGTTTTGAATCATGTAAGAACAGGCCATGGTCATTGCAATAGCATTTTTTCAGATGAAACTCAGTTGAAAGCCCTATAGCACTTTCAACCATTGTTTCCTTTGCTTTCTTGCATTCACAACTATAACATCAACAATTGATCCTTTGGTTGATAATTGTCCTATATATAAACTTCACGATGATTTTAGGAGTATCCACAAAGACTCAGAGGCTTTTTTCGAATGAGCAGTGAATTTAAAATCAATTTGATAAACTATGGAATCTTCTTTTTAAATTTGTTCGTTTTATACTTATGTCTTTTCCTTTTTCAGGTGGAGTTTCTGGTACATTGGAAAAACCTCTCTGCCTTTTTATGAAAGAATCCATATCGCAGAAAAATGGCCCTTCAATACTTAATATTTGAGCTTATTTTGTGCTCAATTTCAATTTTGACGAACCAAAACACTCACAGGGAGAGTTTTTTATTGAGGGTTGACTTAGGTTTTTCCCTAACTGTCCAATATAACGACAAAATCATTAAAACTCAGACTCAGCTGTTCTTTTGATTTTTTGCCGACTCCATGGGCGTACACTTAGAGTTGAAAATAGTGTATTGAACTTCAACTAAAAAATCATCCCGAATTACTGTAAACTCAATTCAGAGGCGTGTATTAGAATACAAGCGTTAACTACAAATAATTGGAACGAAATGAATTAGCAGCCCCTAATAAATTGCTGGAATATTGGACATATTTCGACTTTGGATATACTACACTTGAACGAATAAAACAATAGAAGTAGACAAATAATAGGGAAAAGAAAAAAAATGAAAAGTTCCAGACACTTATCCCCAAAGCGAACGAGCTAGATGTCGCTGTGTGAACATACCCCCATTCACCCTCATTATGCGCTTCCATTTTTTTCCACTCCCCTTCGTAAAACAAATTGACACAATTCAATATTTAATAACGACGCGGTGAACGAATGGGGGACTTTTTCATCGGACGAGGGTGTCAATAAGTATTGGTTTTCGACGGGGTGGCCCAGGGCGAAAATTTGCACCCCGTCCGGTTCGTAGATTGGGCGTAATTCTGTGTGAACTGATTTACGCATATCACGGCTCGTAGGTCTCGAAAATTACGTCGTAGTTCGGGAACATTTCATATATAAAAATATTTAGGGGATGAAAATTGAAAATATTTTTTTGTTCAAAAACTAACAGGGGTAGAGACGTGAAATTTGAAATGAGCTTTCATATGATGTCGATTGATCGAATACTTTTTACCGCAATGTTCTACTATCGGTACATACAGAGATAAAGAGTTGTCCGTAGGTTCAAAATAAAAATTTACACAGATTCACAGAAAATACGAATAATAGAATATTTAAATATAACATTTGAATAGTTGAAAATTCAAATCTTGGAATAGGCGAAACAATTTTCTATTATTGAAGTCTACATAATTACTTAAAAATTTGAGGGGGTTTTATTATTTTTTCATTCGCTCAAAATTAATGATTTGTAAATGATCCTAAAGTATATTTTTAAATTTATTTATATATTTTCGCAGTGATGTTGAACTATTTTCTCACCTATCTTACGAATCAGATAACACAAAACTCAATTCTAAGTCTCTCTATCATATACGTATCCCAAAAAATTTGCAAGTATCTGAATATTCAGTGTGACTCAAAATAAATCAAGAAAATTCACCCCAAATATTTTTCTGCGTTCATTCACGAATAAAAATTCAATTTTGCTACACTTCAACACGTTCCTTATTCGTTTCTGTGCAAACAAAGGGCGTGGAGTAATTTTGCAATTATTATTTACTCTGAGATTTTCAACCCCATGTATTCGAGTGAGTAATCTACGCTCAGCTGGGACTAAGTCTGGGAGATTTGATAGTCGATTCGAAAATGAGAACTATCATTCATCAAAACTGTCTAATTTTTTTTTGGATGGAGAATTGATTGAAAAAAAAAATTTTTAAGTATAAATCGAGAAAAATTTCATCAAATTTAATATGGAAATAATGAAGATGCAGATGAAACATGGATAATAATTAAATAATCAAATACCCATTCACATTAATCAAATACGTCAATAAAGATGGATAATTACATACATTATGTAAACTCGATAAATTGGTGAAATACATCCTCGGGAACATCAGTAATAATAATATTATTATTTATTAACCTGATCAAATAAAATGGTAGACTTCAATCGAAAGTGAGAGTACACCAATCATCATTGAACGAATTTGTATTATTTTCATAGCAAATGGATTAGAAGGAAATTCCCATAGTCCCAACAATCGATTAACTTTTATATAGTGTCAATATAAAAAGTTTACAGCCAACTCAATACCATAATTTCAATTAGGTAGATTTATTATTTATTATACCTGTAGGTGTGGCGAACCAGACGAAAAATTATCATTGGATACATCGCGATATCCAAAGAAAACAATAATAAAAGCTTAATTTAATTGAGTAGTCGTCAAATAAATGTTTGATTAGATTGTTCATTCGTTCGAGAATTATATGAGTATTCTATTGTTGATTCATGTCAATAATAAAAATAGAACATAGGGCATATATTCTTGATTGAAATTCTACATTAAGTTTGAAAACAGGTAGGTTTATAGCTGATTTTAAATTATTAAATAAGTTCCTCCATGCTTATTAATAGTTGTAAGGCACCCAATAAAATTCGCATGAATATTTAACATTATATAAGGGCAAAAAAACGAGAACAAACAAATAATAAGAATGCACATAATGTATAATGAAATGAAAATGAGGGTTAATCATCAAATTAATTATCAATACGCATGTGATGATTTCAGGTCTTTAAATTCGAAATATGTTTGAAGTATGGCTGGTTGAGGTTCTTAATGTCAGATCTCTCATTTATTTATTTCATTATAGGTATTATACAGTATGGAAAAGCCAAATGGTATGAATTCATTATCTTGGTTACTGTAGATAATTATTGAAAATCCAGAAAAACGTCCAATTTAAATTGTCATTCTTCTTCGTGAAAATACAAACCCTACCTTTAACCCCCTTCGAAAGACAGGTACAACCCCCAATTTTTTAAACAGGAAGTATAGGCTTGTGATACCTCGTTTGAAAGGTCTCGTCATTCTGTATTCAGGAATGTTATCACTTTTATATATATTGCAAAAATCAATTTATAAGAAAATAAGATTAAGTGGTCAGCAAAGTCAAGCATCACATCTAAATTCACATCCTCGCACAGTGTATTAGCAGCTATTTTTTAAATCTGCCTCACATGGCCAAACTCGCAAAACTGATTCTCTATTTTAATTCGAAAATTTCTCGTGAAATAAGCGACTTACTTCTTTTTGTGTTCGGGTGTAACCAATCTTGTGTTATTCTGTGCATTTCGTTTAATTGAACCATTATTCAAAAGTTAATGAAATTCAAACACAAATTAGACAATTTATAAACTACAACTAATCAGCATAAAAAAATTTGAATTCTTAAGAAGCTATTATTGCCACAGAAAATGTTTTACGTAGTTTTCATGGTACCAAAACACAATGTAATAATTTTTTTTTCATTTTCTTTCATTACATCTTGAAGGCAAATAAGATTAGTATTATTATGATACGATTTGGGAATATTCGAGTGAATATTATAATGAATTTTGGTAATCACATTATTTTAGTTTTTTCTATTTTGAGTTTTCCAATAAACAAAGTGATAACATTTCTGAATAGGGAATAGGGGCCCTTCACTTCCTATTTGAAAAATTGGGGGTTGTACCTGTCTTTCGAAGGGGGTTGAAGGTATGGTTCGCATTTTACGAAGAGAAATGGCAATTTAAAATTAAAATTTGACGTATTTCGAGATTTTCGATAATTATGTACAGTAACCAAGATATTTAATTCATTACATTTATATATGAGCAGTTCTAATTTTGATTTTTTGTGTATTCTCGGATTTGCTGATTTCTATACATACTATTTATCTTGTACTGTTACATTTTGGAGCTCTTATGATTATGTTATATCGAAACTGGTAGGATTATTATTGAATTGATTTTACCATGAATAAATATTCTATATAGTATTTAATATGATTATTATAATAAATTACAGGTATAAGTGTATTTTCTATCTGTAGGTTAATGAAGTCAACCATTTTTGGCGCTCTTGTTTCTCGGAACAGAGTGCTTATCAATTTGCCCAAATGTCTTCAATTTTCGAATTTTTGGCTGAAAATGGTCTTAAACGATTTGGTTCGACTCACTGATCAAGACTCCGTGGTCGAAATCGATTATGTCCGGCCAATCCAGCCGGCCCTCCCTTAACACGATAACTCTCGAACGAAAAGAGTTAGATGATTGAAATTTGCAGGGAGCGTAAATATCTCGGACGAGTTCGTTAACGGGCGGAATCCACCAAGCGGTTTCAGAGTTATGGCCGTTTTTAGTAAAAACGGTTTTTTATGAATATTCCCGAAACCGATCACTCGATCTAACTGAAATTTAGCATTAAATTGTAGAATAATGACCTTTATATGCATGCGGAGTCTTGTATTAATCGGGTTTCCGTAAAGTGTAAAAACATTTTTTCTTGAGTTAAGGTCCATAATACAGAAAAGAAGTGGTATGAACTATTAAATTTTATATTATGAAAAGAGGATAGTATTTTATTAATATATTTTGAACTATTAAAAAAATTTGTTCGTCTGCCTCTACCTACTCAAATATCAGGAATAAATGGACAATCTACTATGATTGTCTCCATCCTTGCTCTTTCATTTCGATGATGATATTTCGAGTTGTGGAAACTATGCACCGAGTGTAAGTTGCAACAACCCATTCCACGAGGTTGAATCATTGCAGATTGCTCATTTAATCTTGATAAATAAATTTAATGACAATTTTTGAAGCATTGTATATTGCTATTTATTTGGCGCTCTTGTTTAAATGATAATTTTTGAAAAATTTTTTTTAAACGACACTTCTTTTAAATTTCTTTCATGATGCATATCTATCATAGGAATTCATTGATATAATTCCCAACTCTGAGAAACCAATACTTTCGGAGATATAATTTGTCTGTTCGAACAAGAGCGCCAAAAAGCTCCTGTTCACAAGGCTTGAACCAAATTTTAGCTTAAAATTCAGCAATATACATATATTGGGGTCAAATTATAGCACCTTGGACTAAGTTCGAGAAATTCATATTGAAGGTGGTAGAAGGCAGTTAAAATTGATCATAATTTCCGGGACACCCTGTATAAGTTTGCGTGAAGATCCCCGCACGATATCAAACAACGTTTACTTCGGCGATGAAAAATGGGTGAAAACCTTCGAATAACTTTCCTATGTAACATTTTTCAACATATCGAACGCTTTTCCATTATACTGGTACGTCTTGGCACAAATATGCGTATCAAACATAGAAAATTGCATCCCATGCCATACGTTCCTCCTCGTCCCACTTTCGCGTTCCCTATCGCCATCTCTCTCTAATCGCCCGGATTGTAGTGTGCGTGAAAGGCCATCTAGATCCTTATCGTTTTTGCGGTTTGTTTTATTTTTGAATCAAATTGTCCCTAGTTGTTACCAAGTTATATTTTATATCGCAATAACTTCATCTTTTATATCTTTCCAAACAGGATTCTTCGGAATCGTAAAACGATACTAAATTGGTATTTTATTGCTCTGCCTGGCGATTTTTTTCGGAATTTTCAAGTTTAATGGCCACACGGAAATCGCCGCTAGAGAAAGAGATGCAGATTTTTTTTTCTTCGGTAGTTGTCGGTATGAAACTTCTATATTAATGATTCATGGAAAGGGGACAACGATCATCATGATTTAAATACCATGGTTTGAAATGGTATTTATTTATGATTCCAATTATAGTGATGGTATAAACCTATAAACACAAATTAATATTAACGTTCAATGAAATTCCGTGTAAAAAATATAATGATACCTATATACAGTGTGGAAAAGCCAACTAGAATAAATACATTATCTTGGTTACTGTACACAGTTATGGAAAATCCCGTCAAATTTAAATTTCAAATTTTCATTCTTCCTCGTAAAAATGCGAACTCTACCTTTAACCCCCTTCGAAAAACAGGTACAACCCCCAATTTTTCAAATAGGAAGTATGGGTTTGTGACGCCGCGTCGTTCTCCATTCAGAAATGTTATCACTTTGTTTATTGCAAAACTCAAAATAGAAAAAACTAAAATAATGTGTTTACCATAATTCATTATAATATTCACTCGAATATTCCCAAACTTTATCATAATAATACTAAATTTATTTGCCTCCAAGATGTAATGAAAGAAAATGAAAAAAAAATTATCATTGTGTTTTCCAAATGTTACCATAAAAACTACGTAAACCTTTTTTTGTGCTGATTAGTTGTAATTTATAAATTGTCTAATTTGTGTTTGAATTTCATTAACTTCAATTTTGAATAATGGTTCAATTAACGGAAATGCACAAAATAACACAAGATTGGTTACACCCGAAAACAAAAAGAAGTAAGTCGCTTTTTTCACGAGAAATTTTCGACTTAAAATAGAGAATCAGTGATTAACATAATAATAATTATGTAGAGAGTTATCACACTTCGTTCAAATTGTTAATTTTCATTCGTATCCGTTAAATCGTCGAAAATACGTTATTCATGTGGTTTCTAGTGAATATAAAATAAAATGAATAAATACAATGCAGAACGAATAAGAAATTGTTTGTTTTAATTATAATAATAATGGAATAATTATGGAATAACCCACACTCCACACTTGCAAGCGAATCAGTTGAATACTGATTTTCTTCACAAAATATATAATTTTCATTTCACTTAAATACTCGAGAAATACATTTCCCTTTGTGAGAAAATATGCCTTATTCCAAACATTTTAAACAATATATTATTACATATTTAGTTTAATTCAACTGATTCTATTTATTGGATTATTTCAATTTATTTTTTAATACCCTCATACATATTCGATAATGATAAATATTTTATTAAATAATACCTAACGTTAATTCTTTGACGTATAAAATAATTAAAGATTTCTAATAATAAGCATTAATTGACAAAATAACAATAACAAGACAGAAAAGAAATTTTTCCATTGAAATTTAATCGTGCAATAATTTAATTCCGGAGATTCCAAAGCAGTTATTTCTCGAAAATAATAACGATTCGACCTCTATTATTAAGGTCGCCAAAGTTATCAGTATAAACAAAATGTCAAAATACGGTTCCAACAAGCCGATATCGAGACGTGGCCATTTTGAAATTGAGATTATTTTCGATAGGAACAAACGAATAAAAAAGTACTTTAAACATTTACGCCCATCAAGATTAAATATTCTGATGAATAATATTAGTTAATAAAACGTCTCTATAAATTGTTTCAACACAGTCCATTATGCTTATTTTATATGCAAATATCCAAACACCAATTTCGATAAATACCATGAATGATTCTTGCAGGCGATTATCAATCGTTTGCGAATAGTTAAGTTTAGATTCTTCACAGAGATATTCCCATAATTTTAATATTCGAGGTAGTTATCTCCACTACGATGATTTTTTTACTTCAGTAATTGATTCTGGAGGTTAAAAAGCAAGTAAAACCTCCGTTTATTATGTCTGTTTTTTTGTATGTCGTTGTGTTTATTTGTGTTTGTTACTCACCTTTAGTTTGACATGTTTTTTCCAATACCCCAATACATGTCCATTATAAAAGTCAAAATAGGAATAAAGCCAAGAGGGAGAGGTAGACATGCATTCTACATGGCAATTTGATTTTTTTTACACATCTAACTCAACAGGGATACGTCATAATTCATTAGATTCAGACCAATCAGAAAATGAAACAGTTCAATATTTGTGGTTCACAAAAGTGTTATTAATATTAATTTTAAACTTTCCGCAATATATTGAGGGATATAAGAAGATGATGATATATTTTAATTGAGAAATTATTACAAATAAAAAATATTTGAACTACTTGTTTCAGAATTATACTCTGAAATTAACATCAATGTATATAATTTTTGTCATGTTCCTGATTGCCTGAATCTTTGAAAATATTGTTCCGAATAAATTGGAAATTTTAAAAATACTGTTTTGGTTCTTATTTCTTGCAAAAAAAGTTAAACTTTTTAATTAAATATCCAGGGGTGTTTAGGTTTAATTTTGAAAAGATTTCACTTATAGAAGAGTATTGTATTCATCAATGTTAACCTTGAATTTCAGTATACATAAATAAACGTGTCAAATATTGACAGTAAACGTCAAAAAGTTAACGTTGTTCCATTCGAACGAAAACAGTATTTTTGGTATTTTTATTTGGATTGGGAAGGGGTCTTAGCAGTGGTCATGGAAGAGTACTCTACACGATTGAACAAGATCCAACTCACTCGCTGCAGGGTATTCCAGCATTCTTCCAGAGTCCTTTCATTGATGGAAGAGGAGGATGTGTTCCGTTGTAGACTCATATCCGGTAGAGTTAGTTGGGAAAGCAACTGTTCGAAATGTATTAGTACAAGGAAATACGAGCTTAACGTGAAAACCATCAACTGGATTCTTGGAAAATTCGAGGCTAGACATACAAGGTCAACAAGATGTTTCATTTTAAATTGATTGAGAAACGCAGTGCCTATCGTTGTAGAGAGCGGGGCTATATTTATTTTCATCCAAATTTAGGACTCTGAGATGAGTTTTGGTACTGTATATCAGCCTAAGCTCATTCTCGGATTTTTCATATCACATTTTCGTTCAAATTCGAATAATCAAGTTTCTGAATTTCCATTTTTATCTTAAAGAAAAAAATTTTTTTTTCAAGAAATTTTGTGAAACTTACATGTTTATGTCCCAAACACACAGTAATTTTTTTGTTTTGAAATGTTCATTTTTCACCTTAATTTGAACGAATATCGAAAAACAAGCCCAATTTTTAATCTAAATTTCCCACGTCAAAAAATCTGCTCTTTTAAAAAAGTCGGTGGGCTTCTTGTTCGTTGAAATATCTACTCTGTTGGTGTGAAAAAGATACATTACTGTGGTGAATTTTCTCAGAATATGCTTCGAAATAACAGGTAGTAACGCCCAGACCCTCCTAGCCCCTTTCCCCATTTCTCTATGGAATACCTTTTGATGGACTAAAATTTTCCGTATGCCACTCAGGAATATAATTTATTTTAAAATAGCAATCAAAAGGCATCTACGCAATTTAGAGAAGATGCTACAACTTTCTCAAAATATTGTAGATGTATTATTAAATATTAACTTTGCTTTTTCTGAGAAAATTTACGATAATAATGTATATTTTACACCATCAGAAAGTAGAGATTTCAATGAACAAAAAGCCTACTGATTTTTTTAATGAAGCAGATATTTTGACGTGACAATTTTCGATTGAAAATTAGGGTGCTTTTTCGATATCAAGTCAAAATAAGGGGAAAAATCTATATTATAAATCAAAAAAATTACAGCGTATTTGGAACATAAAAAGGTAAGTTTTCACCAAATTTCGTAAAGATAAAAATAAAAAACTTAGTTATTTGAAGTTGTCACATAAATTTTGAGGTTATGTGAAAAAAGTTTGAGAACAAAACTTGTAGATCATTTTATTGCCTACATCTTTGCTATTTAACTTTTTTCCATAGGACTTGTAGTTTTGTCGGAAATCGAGATAAACAGTTTTTATCCTTAAAAACTCACCCCTTCCACTTCCCGAGCTCACATCGACGGTAAATTATTTTTCCTTTCATTTTTGTTATATTCTAATCCTTTTTCAATGGGTTTTATCCTACTATTATTTTTTTTTAATTTAAATGGCCCGAAATTAAAAATGAAACTTCTTGTTGAAGCGCCTGCTTGTTGGTCATCATTGAAATATCCAGTTATGATTTTCAGTGTTAATTTGAAGAAGGATACAACACCTAAGCATGCGCAGAAAAGTAAACAAAAGAAACGAATAAGAAAAAAAAATACCAAAGAAAATATCAAAGAAATTATTCCCAAACAGAAGAAAATTGGACGGAAGCAAAGATAATCATAACTTTTTCCAATTTATTACCCTTAATGCGTAAGAAATATGTGCAAACAGAGCACTATAAGAACTTCCTGAGAAACTGATGCATTCAAAGAGAAAATGCCGAACATCCACGTGGTTTTCCAAAGTAAACCTGCCGTCGGATGTACGGCGTTTACTTCGAGACGTCGCCGCCTAGGTGGCGCCACGAGACGGGCATTAGAAAATGTAACAGATTACTCTCAAGCGATCCCTTTTTCCTGTTCGGCATTCTTGAAACGGACTTATTCTATTTTTCTGATCGAGTGAACCGTGAAAGATATAACGTGCGAGACAGTGGCGGCCCTAATGACTAGTTTCGAATTTTCACGTAAAAAATAATTGATACCTTAAAAGGTAGCAATCATTCAAAAAAAATCTTGAGATCGTTTTATTAGTTACCATTCTTTCAGGCCTGTTAATTTCAACATATGTTCGGACATATGTTAGTGGCCGGCCGGTCATCCTGTTTATTATCCTTTCAAGTGGAGATGTATGAATTAACGATTCTTACGGTTTGTTTTTTTAAATATATGCTGGGAGACTTGATGGACCGTATCGGCCATATTTTAAATTATTTCTTGCTGTAGGGATTTTTTAGAAACGTAGTTCTGTTCGTTGTTTATATTTAATGTATTCCTTTGACGTTCAATGTGATCCTGTTTGCGCAGAATATGTTAAAAAATTAAAAACATAAAAATAAATAAAATAAGGAGTGAAAAACACCAAAAACTAAGAAAATACATCAAGATATCTCACCTGTATGTCGTTGACCAACTTCTCATGTAATTTCTCCGGCGAATTTTGCCCGCTGGAAAGATGGTGCTGAGTCATCTGCGCCAAATGCTGCTGAGCCAAGGCATGCGCATGCGCCGCCTGCAGATTGTGGTGCTGAGCGTTCGGACTGCCCATCTGAGGCGTGAGCTGTTGGTTCTGCCCGTTGTTCTGAGGCTGTGGCTGTAGGTTGTTCGACTGCTGCGACATCTGACTGTTGGGCGTCATCTGCTGAGCGGTCTGCGGGTTCTGAGGCGTCTGAGGTTGCGAGTTCGGCGTGTTGGATTGCTTCGGTTGCTGCAGCTGTTGCTGAGTCGGTTGGTTCGGAGTCTGTTGTTGTTGTTGTTGTTGCTGTTGTTGCATTGTCATCTGGTTCTGAGACATGACGTAGTTCTGGTTCTGAGAGGAGTTGCTGTGCTGAGACGGCGAGTGCGCGGGGATGGAATTGGCGCTGCCTGGCACAGGCGAGTTCTGGTTGGAGTTGCTCAGGTTCTGAGCCATCATCTGAGGGGGACCTCTAGCCTGGTTCCAAAAGTCGTTATTCATTTTGTACACCGGCCTGTTATTTACCTCTGTCATTGGCGGTATCTGTAGTGACAGAGGTGTTGCCCTTAGATCTAAGGCGGTATTTTCTTGAATTTTGAAGGAATTCTGTAACCACTTCGCTACAAGATTCTCATGTTCAACTTTGATATTGTTGATGATCGTGTGTTCCTCCGTGTTGAAGATTTTCGAGAAATTGTCCAAAATTTCGGAATTTTGGCCTATTTTTAGGCCGTCCAGACGACGATCTTCACAACGAGGAAATTTTGTACTTTATATTGCACTTTTTCGACGACGTTTCCACTTGGAACGTCTTCAGTTGCTCGTGAAGCTGCTTTATTTCGAATGAGCGACTTCGTCAGGGGTGAAATGATCACCTCTTGCTTTGTCTCTCTTTGTCTATCGTGTATTTAACCAACAGCTGTGTTTCTTTCGACTGGTGGTATATGTTATGGTCCCTTTTAAATACCAATGTACTTAAGGTCCATGTAGGGTTGTTGTTAATCTGAAAATTAAAGACCACCATGTAGCAATTGATTTAATTGAAAGCAACAATTCATGCCACAAATTAAAAAACACAGAAAGTATAGTTGTTTAAGTTAGATTCATTAAAATTGATTTCGTAAATTAACACAGGTAAATGAACTGTATATTGCAGTTTGCGGAAGTACAAGATTGGTCGTGTAAAATACGAACTTTAGCCACTCATTAAAAATTTTTTTTCGCGGTTTTCCATGGAGCTTGAACGGACAATCAATTAAAGCAGATGGATCGAAGGCAATTTTTGTTGTTTCTACGTCGGGTATTACTGTTAGTTATCGAACATATTTTGTTCAAGGAAATTGTTAGCATTACATAATTTGAATTACTTATTTTCAGTATAGCCCTGTTGAAAATTTACATCATTTGAATTCATTCAAATAGATTAATTTGTGAAGGTAAATTTAAATATTAAAATGAGACTGAAAATTCTGTTTTCATTACGGAGAATAATTATTATTCGATGTTTGACTAATTATTAATTAGTGTATACATGATGAAAATGCACCACCAGGATATATTTAAAGATTTCTTGGGAGTTTTTTCGGATATATTCGGAACAGAAAAAATTTGTTTGGATAACTGAAAAATTTAACGTTAATTTAGTATTTGATATATTTCCATAACTGAGTCATAAAGAGTTCCAATATCTTGAATTTTAGGGTACAACCCCTTCAATAATAGATTAAATATTGTACGTGATATTCAATAAACAAGGTTACCAAAAATTTATTTGTGTTCATTACATTGTTTATTTATACTGTTACCTTTTAAATATTTCAGCCGCAATAGAAAAGGTATTTTAGAAATATTTATAATGTAATTTCTGTATGTATGTTAGTATTGATGGTTTTCAATTGAATTCGATATTTCACCGTTTTCTTGAAGGGAAATATTCATGGAATGATATCTTGGTTTTAATATTTAATTTTTCCATAGGAGAATTTCGAACAAAACGTACAAATAAGTATGTTTTCCATGATTTTAATTTTTACTTCAGCAATTTTACACGTCTATACGGATTTTTCAGAACGTGTTGTAGATATATTTACGAATCACTATGTTACTGATGTTTCTAGTTTGCAGAAAATTTTATGCAACTTTTCCTTATTTTTAAATTATGCCATTTGTATTTTGCTATAGTTTCGCCTTTTTTTTTGAGTATATAGATGCATTCCTCGATTTAGTAGCTTTTGATAGCAACAATAATAATTTGTAACAACTAAAATCATGAAATTCAAATAGTTTAGGGTAGTGAATTTTTTTGTCATCGAACATCTTCAACGAATATAGTGAATAATTTCATTAAAATATTTATTATTATATTCAAAGTATACGTATATAAAATGCCCACAGTTTGGAATGTATATTAAATATTCCTTCTATTTCAGTTAGATGAATATATTTCTGAGCATTCACACAATTGTTTTAACCCTGCGAAAATTGTTTTTATTTGCCGACGAAATATAAGTTTTCAATGAAAACATTTTGAATTTTTCAACATATTGAATATATTTAAATTCTTTCACTAGTAAAATTTCTGAAAACTTTCTTGATACTTGATATGTATCATCATGTTCTCTCCAATTTTCAACAAATCCATCGAAATTATCCAAGTTATCCACTGAGTAAAAATCGGAAAATTCACATAGTATCGTCGGACGGAATAAACTCTCAAAATAAACAACAAACAAGAACAAATCTCCATCTACATCTATCAACTCACAGTCGGAAAATATTGCACAAAATCCGGAGAAAAATCACAAACACAATTCAACAAACCACGGTATTTTCCACCTTTTCCACAACTTTTACGCGATACGACGAATTTCCCGAACAACGCAACCGGCGTCTATCAAAAATTCGAACTTTGAAAATATCTCGGAACTTTGAACTTGTAACTCGCAAGTACGTCTAACGAGGAGCGTCGCGGCGCTACTAGACGCCAAGAAAGTTAGGATATAACTAAGAAACCGACGGATTCTGGAAGACGCCTCACGTCGTAGAAGAGCGCCTTCGAACTAAGAATTTAAGGGAGCAATCCACATTGAGGGAGACGAAAATAGCCAAGACTCGCGCGAGGGAGTGAAACGAAACAAAAATACTGATAAGGAACGATGAAGATGACACTATACAAGTGCAACATGCCGAAGAGAGACCCCCTACGCAAGTAAGGGTTGCGACTGAGAGCGATATACCCAAGTAAACTGCCGCAGAGCGAGAAGAAAGAACGTTAGATTTCGTTCTTGAAGTTATCGCTACCGCGCAAGCGTTTCTATAGAGATTCCAGGGGAAATAAGGAGTGATTCCTTTCCCCCTCTACTTTTAATCGTCAAGAAAAAAGCTTCTTCACATTTTTTCTCATCCCCACCGCCGGGTGGCGCGAGGGGAGGCAGCTACGGCAAGCTGGGTGTTTTAAGGGATGATTTCAGAAGGAGAACAGTGACCATTCGTATATGAGGGTGGCATGGGGTGGAATTTATGTTGAAGGAACTGGCCGGGCGGTTTTTGGGAAGTTTGTTTACCTGGGTTTTCGCAGGTGGATTTTTGGTGACCTTAGGGGGGGTTTTCAGTTTTATTTGTATTCGTTCAGGGGTTGTTAGGATGTTACTGACCTTCCGGAGTTTTTTAAAAATAGCGACCTTGATTGTTACGTTATTTGAATTGAATTTTAGAACACCCCCTCTAGTGTTTTTATTTACTGCTTGGATTTCGAAGTTAGTGTCTTTTCAAGAAAAATCACACATTTATTATCATAATTAATTTTATCGAATAAAATTTTATTCGTATTTTATCTATGTACTGAATGAATTTTTACGGAAATTCTAACACCATTTATTTTCATTACAGGAGACTTCCAAATTGATACAAAAAAATTTAATAGCTGGTTCATTAGCAAAAATTAATTACTGCCCTTTGAAATTGGGGAGAAAATTTTGTTTTTGATGAATAACAAAAATTTTATAATTTGTCATTAAGATCTTATTTTACACCAACTTACTTGACATACCTAAGTTAAATGAAAACATTTGGCAGCCTACTTCATTTATTCAACAAATTATATCGTCTCTGAGTTGATGTGGAAAGTATTTGAGTAATATTTTATATTTTGTAATGAAATTTACAATTTTAGGAGTAAAAGTAAAGATACGAAAAATTTTCGTATTGATTTTTCTTTTCAAATCAATTTTTACTTTGCAAAATGTTGGAGTATCAAATAGTTCCGATGTAAAATATTGTTGGGTGGATTTCTCACCCCTTTGTGATGATATTTCTGAATTAAAATATCTGTCAACATGTGACATTGAATTAGTGTTAGCGATGTGAGAAATTGCGTCTTTCTGAATTGATTAATAGTTTCATATTCAATAAAAATAAAAATTTTCTTCAAACGGTTGTAACTTGGAGGGGAAGGGACTAAGAACAAAAAATGTATGAAGGACCCACATTACTTTTTACTAATGAGCCATCTCTAAAAATCTTTTGCATCAATTTATAAACACCCTTAATATTATCAATTTTATCTTATTGGAAACTTTGTATCAACTCTCCATAGATCCAATAAAATAGGGAGGAAAAAGGAATGAAAAATCAAAGATCATTACGCTGAAGATTTTCCGAATTATGCAATTATAATTCTCCAAATTTATACATTGCGGATTTCCCGCATGCAAATTCATTCTTTACCAGAACAACTCGCAGGCAGTATTCAACGAAAGATTTCCTCAGGTCTGCCGTAGAGTAGAAAAGCCATTTCCGCGAGCTGGGAAAGTCTTAATTGAATGCCGGCACCTCTAGATGGCGCGCTGTGTCAGATTAGATTCTCATCTGTTTCGTTACGCTCCTTGCCAACTTTTTCACGGGAAATGTTAGAAGTACAATCGTAATTTGAAATTTAATATGCAGGATGCAGATTAAAAATTGGAATAAATTCAAGTTTCGTTAATTTTGAATATGCGAAATCATATTTTTTACATTACGTAGGTACTGTATTATATCAGGGATATTGAAGAAATTAAATCTAACGTTTGATTTGTCTGTATCACAATGATACATAATTTTAGTTATTTTATTTTTATTCTGTGAATTTTTAGATTGTTAGGCTGAAGGACTTGGGTCGATGGCATTTTGGTTCCCAATAAAGTACGGTTTCTCTCCCTCAGATTTTTGACGAAATGATACGTTCAAATGGGATCTGTGTTCAACTGTTCATGTTTCGAATTACGTAAATTTTAAAAATAATCGAATAAAAAATTGACTGAACTTCGGCAAAGTAGACAAAGAAAATACCTATAAAAAAATTTTCAACGCAAGGTTTTTGCATCAATATCGTTATATTTGATTAAAAGTTCTTATCGCAATTTTTAAGATTCAACTTTCAGTATTCTGAGGGCAATTATGCAATACTATTGTTAAATTGTGAGAAAATTGTTGACTGTTGCCATATAAACAATTGAACCTTCTTAGATGGTGTCACTTTTTGAACAAAGATAGAAAATATATTATTGTTAAATTTTTTATAATTATTTACACCCCAAGTTTATATTGATAAGCCAAGGAAATTTTAAATTGTATTGTAATATTTTTATGTTCGTTCTATCTAACTTTTAATTAAGACTCCAACAAATTCACTTATTTCCCTAATAAATAATAATTAAAAAATAGTTCTAAACATTCAAATAATTTTCAAATTAACACACTTATTAAATAACGCACATACGTAAATACGAACAAAATGAGATGCCTTTAGTTTGATTATCATGTTAATTACGAGCAGTTGAGTACAATAATTGCTAATAATTAATTATGCTTGAATTTGTACCATGCTATTTCACATATATTTCTCTTTATATATATAGATATGTAAGATCGCCAGTTGTGTTTATCCCACTCCTTTCTTTGTGATCCCTTCCACTCTCTTATCCCTACTTTTTCAACCCCTCCACCTCTAAATAAAAATCTAACCACCCCTTCAATTTTTTTTGACCCCACCTATATGCCGTTATGTGACCACCCACTTTTTTCTTGTACTGATGGGGGTGACACCCACCCTCTTTCCAACCCACCCCTTGGGAACAGACTAGGAAGTGGAAATCCCCTTCCACTTTTTACACGACGTGCTTGCCAAGGTTAAGCTTCTGATTATAGAATATGGCTTGACCTTGATGTCGGTAACCGAATAGATATACAGTCAGTTTGTGGTCCAAATAAAAAGGGAGATATGTATAGAGTTTTTATTGGCTTTCATTCGGTCAACATTGACTTATATGTTTGTTTAGACTGTAACTAAAGCACTATGACGTGCAGTACGTATTTGTTGTAGATATGCGGTTTGCATTTTATGACTTTTAAGGAAGGACTTTTTTTTTTGGTTCGGAGAATAGGCCTACAGTTCAAAGTTACAAGTTATGAAGAAACGGAAAATGTTTGAATCACAATGTAATCAGCTTGTATCGGGTTTTGAGGGAGTAAATGAAGATATTTCGAAAAATTTTTGTGTACCTAATGTGTTTAGGATGTTCGAAAGCACAATTTAAAAGTATTTTCAAATATACAGGGTGTTTGAAAACAAAGATATAGACCAAAGTTAATTTTTTTTCAATGTAACACCCTGTATTCGACCTAAAAAGTGGAATGGCAAGTTCAAATTAAGATGAGTTTCTTAATTCTCCTTAGAAGCACCATTTACGAGAAAATGGCGAAAAATTTAAAAAAATGGAGTTTTTAAATGGCAATTAATGAAGAAAGTTTGCCACATTGAAATCATCTGTCAAATATTCTGTTACTTCTTCAAAATTAAATATACAAAGGCGGTTTTGAGCAGGTGAGTTATTGATTTTCCATGCCTTTTATGTGGTCGTCTCCAGTTTTATTTTAAAATATTCATTCGTAAACATTAAACATGTGTTAAAATTCTTAATTTCTAAACTACTTGGGAAACGTATGAATATAAGGTAACCTTGAATCGTTCAATGTTACCCGCAATTTGAATTTGGTACATCGGGTACGTTGAATTTTCATTTTAAGGTGGAGAATGCCACGAAAATCGGAAAAAGCGACAAGCGGTGCCAGAAAACATGGTGCAAAAAGTGGGAAAGCCCTGTGGACAGGAGCTTTGGCGCTCTTGTTCAAACTTTGACGAATCATATCTCCGAAAGTATTGGTGTCTCAGAGTTGGGAATGATCAATGGATTCTTATGATAGAACTGCATCATAAAATGAAAAAATTAAATAAGAATCCATTGATATCATTCCCAACTCTGAGAAACCAATAATTTCGAAGTTATTTTTGAATTGAAACATTTTGGAGCTCTTGTTTTAATTTAGTTTCTTTTATGATGCAGTTTTATTATAAGAATCCATTGATCATTCCCAACTCTGAGACACCAGTACTTTCGAAGATATTATTTGTCAAAGTTTCAACAAGAGCGCCAAAACTCCTGTCCACAGGGCTATCCCACTTTTTGTAGCTTATCACCGGCTCAAAATTACCGCGGGAAACGAAACTGCATTAAACATTGTAGCACCGCCGGAAGTGCAACATTTGCGGACTTAGCACAGTCGGATGCGTTTAACTAAAGTGTATATAAATTCCTAATCTGGGTGTATATCTTAAACAGAACCTGCCGAAAACGAAGTGTTAGCGATCAGCTGGGAACAAACAGACCGATAAGATCACGCCCGATAAAATATACGGGGTACGCCCACTAATTGCCGAGTCAGATTTTTAGAGATAAGTGGTATTTTGTTTGATCTTCGGTGTTAAGAGTTTTGCAGGTGTGTTTGAAATGCCCGTGTGAGGTTCGCATGCGATTTGGAGGCATATGGGGGGCTTGACTTTAGGGGATTCGCTGAGAGAATGTAGGAGATTTATGTGCATTTATTATCTTAGAAATTATAGTTGCATAAAATATGAATTTCTTCAGATAAGATCCTATGTAACACGGTATATGAGAAAACCCTTGGATCCAATGTCTCTGATCCAGTGAATTAAAAAACGCGAAACACCCTGTATGTATATCTTCTTTCCGTAGATAGTAAATCATCGCAATACGAAAAAATAGTATTCATCAAATGACGATGAAGAAATATTGCTGACAAATACTAAAATTCGTCACAGTTTTCACAACCTCAGAAAAATGAGAATTCGAGAGAATTTTGAATTCTACAAGGGAAAATAGTTCGACGACATTTTCAAATTCTGTAGTTTTTCCTATATTATAGATACGTGGCAATGTAGAATTTTTATCTAAATAGCTTTTTCTTGTCTGAAAGGTTTCGAACAAATGTATTCGGAGAATCGCGAAAAAATTGGGTGATATCTGATATAAGTCAAAAAATAACAAGAAAATTCTATGAAATCATGAATCTTCTATGAATGTTGCAGGCTATTATTTAATTCAACCTTAGAACATAGAGCTACGTTTTAAGAATACAACTAATCAGTTATCATAGCGCATATTCTGATGCCTGAAAATATTCTTTCTAATTGAATAGAATACACCCAATATATCATATTTTACGTTAACACGATAACTCCCGAACGAAATGAGCAGTTGAAATTTTCAGAGTAGGTTTGCGAGATAAATATCTCGGCTATGTTCGTCATTGGGCAAAATCGATCGGATGATTTCGGAGTAACGAAAAAAAAACATTTTTTTTACAATACAAATTTCGAATTCAATTTTTTTCAAGATGCAGTTTCACCATAGTAATTCTTAAAGTCATTTTTAATTCTTACAAGCTAATACTTCCGGAGATATGATTTTTCAAAATTTCTATAATAAATCGTACTTCTATATGTTTACACATAATGCTATAATTATTCTATCTATGAATTATTATATGATCTGAGTTCATACATGTCAACTTATTTTCCTATAAGAGACATGACATGTCAAATTCATTTCAGCTATCGTAGAATTATGAGGATTATACTATGATATCATACTTTCTGGGTGATATTTTAATGCCCATGGTTAATCGATATGATGATGGAAACGTAATGGTAAGTTAATAATATTGAGTTCAGAATATCTCCAGTAAATCAAAAATGAAATATTGGCTAAGTTTCAATTGATATATTATAATTTTCAGAGTGGATTTGAGGAATGAATATCTCGGATAAGTTCGTTGTTGGGTAGAATTGGTTTGTTGGTTTTGGACTAATAATTTTTGGCACTCTTGTTGAATATAAATTCTTTTATGATGTTTGAATTTAATTTCAGTTACGATGAAATTTTATCATAAGAATCCATTGATATAATTCCCAACTCTTACCAATACTTTCGTAGATATGATTTGTCAAAGTTTGAACAAGAGCGCCAAAGCTCCTGTCCAATGGGCTTTCCCACTTTTAAATTACACTTTTTTAATCTAATTTTTCATACTTTCTGAGTCTAATAAAGCACCGGAAAAATTTGGGGTGTCATTTAAAAAAAATTATTACGTTACTCCTTAAAAATGAATGACGACATAAATAATAGTATATTATATACCGCGGGACTGAAGTAGTACATTTAATCCTGAAGGTAAAGTTTATGGCCCGACCGCAGGGAGGGCCATAATTTACCTGAAGGATTAAATGTACTTCAGTCGCAAGGTATATACGATACTTTTCGTACTTCCGGTATGATTTTATTAATTATTTCAATAATTTCAATCAGTTTTTTCTCTCTTCAACTCATTTAATAAACTGTCTTTAAAATAAGTTACCATAGTAACATTGCGTTGTGACAATTATAATTTAGAAACATTGTCATTACTAGTGTCATTGTAAAGAAACATTGTTATTGATAATTATTGGTATCATGAGTGAAGAAGGTGTATCTGATATTGATAAAAGAGCAGCCGAAGTAGGTGAAGAATTGTTACCACCGAAATCTAGAACACTATACGAGCAGCAGTACGATGCTTTTAAAAAGTGGTGCCGCTTAAAAAATGTGAGACAACCTACTGAAAATGCGCTGTTAGTCTACTTCAATGATAAATCAAAAGCGGTTTGTGCCTCAACTCTCTGGGCACATTACTCAATGCTGAAATCGGTTATTAACATTAGAGAAGATATTGATATAAGTAAATTTCCAAAATTATTAGCTTTTTTGAAGAGAAGAAATGAGGGATTTAAGCCAAAGAAGTCAAGAAATCTCACGTCTGAGCAGGTAGATCAGTTCTTACGGGAGGCTCCGGATGATAAATATTTAATGCTTAAGGTAAATTTGGAAATGTGTTTATATTCAGAAATTTTAAGAAATCAATTTTTTTGTAGGTTGCACTTATTTTGGGCGTTGCGGGAGCTTGTCGTGGAAAAGAGTTGGTTGATTTAGAAATCGACGATGTGAGAGATTTGGGCGATTCCTTCCTAATTGCGATTAGAAACACCAAAAATAAAATTGACCGAAATTTTGTGATCAAAAATTCAGAATACAGTGCCATCAGTTTTGTGGCGATATTTCGAAAATATGTGGCATTGCGAAAGACAGGGACACCTCATTCAAAATTTTTTGTTCAATACATCAACAAAGAATGTACTACGCGAGTAGTAGGAAAAAACATGTTTGGTACATTTCCACGGCAAATAGCAGCTTTCTTGAAATTAGAAAATGCGACGTCTTATACGGGACATTGTTTTAGACGCACATCTGCGTCTTTGTTAGCTGATTCGGGAGCAACAATAGACGTGCTGAAGAGACATGGAGGATAGAAATCCTCCAACGTGGCCGAGGGATATATTGAATCGTCTATTAAAAATAAACAAAAAATTTCAGATAAAATATTTGGTCAAGTCGCCGATTCGTCCACTATAGTTATGCCACAGTCCTCATTCTCGCTTCCTGTTTCCGCAGGATCTTCGAAACAAACACCAGTTCAATATGAAAAGGACCTATCTGTTACTCGTCAGTTACCTGCTGCATTAACCCAGGAAAGACTGGTCAATATGACGAACTGTCACAATATTAATTTGAATATTAACGTTAATTACCATTTAAATTAATTATATTTTTCAATAAAATATCCCTTAAATTCGTTTGTTTGTGATTTAATCGTTCCGGGAGTTTCGTCAATATTTAATCCCGGAGGGATTAAATGTGACACTTTAGTACCTGTCACAAGGGAGTGAAGTTGTCACTTTAGGCCCGGAAGTACGAAAAATTTCTTTGCTATACATTGGTTAATTAAAACCTGAAATTGACCTCTCCGAGTGTTTTGATTTAAAACGTTTTGTTCCTTACTTTATCTACACACTGTATATGGATACTTGGAGCCTATTTAGTGAATTATTAGTTTGTTCACCTATTGTGGAGTAATTTTCTACGTATATCGCTTCCTCATCATCAACTCAAGTCTTCCCTCTAGTTAACATAATGAGTGCAAACGGATTCTTCCTGACTTTAACACGAAAAAAAAAATTTAACATCGTTTTCCATCATATTTTGCTCAGTTATTCGAAATTGGTCACCGTTATGTATATTTCGCCAGGTCAACTGCTATAGGAGTACGCGTCTCAGAAACTCGCTTCGGCTAACGCGGAAGAGATTATACAGTACTGATAAATCGCACACTTCAATTATTATAAACTCTTTTAATGTATAATTAAGACCGAGCAAGCCAATTGCATACGTTCAGTTGAAACTGGTTAGTTAAAAGGATTCCAACGCGTTCTATCATTCGCTAATTTCAAATTATTATTTCATTGAGATCGTTTCAGCGGTTTGCGAGTGAACGATAGCATCGTATGGTCTCGTGGATGTTGCGGAGATCCGACAGATAAGCATTTCGATTTGTGCCAGGCTGTTTTTCTGGAAATTGGAATTGAAAGAGGTTGTAATATTTCATAATTATCTGGATGGACAGGTTATGGCTGGTTTGCGATCAGAATCTTTTCGTTCTGGTTGCGATGAGGTTGAATGATTATCGTAACATATAGAAAGTTGTATTAAGTTCTTTCATCGATAAGTGGGCACAATACAGGGTGAGGCTTCAAGTTGTGCATTCATTGTAACCATAGATTCTTACTTTGAAATTGATCATTTTTCGAAATTTGGTTCAAAGATACGAAGATACAGGCTATTGAAATTTTGGAGAACATTAGAACTTAGAAATCAAAAACTTATCTTGTCCCACAAGAATATACGACTCTTTATGGGCTTCTTTAGGGACCCTGTATTCTCTGAAAGTACTTATTGCAAATGTTTCTTCAAAACCAACTTGTACATATACAGGGTGTCCCAAAAATACCACGCGAAAGTGACACTGGAGATAGATTGGCATTAGGTCTATCAGATAGCATCAACATGACCTCAGTAAAAGTCCGCTGGTTTTCGAGATATCACCACTGTTGCGTCCCATGACTTCACATGTTGGGAAGCGCTCATTTGTATTTCTAAACAAAGCAGCTCGCTTGTAAAACTTAAATGTTGTGGGTTAACTGGTTTATTTTTGCATGGGTGGTCTCACCCTTGAAATTAATATTTTCCACGGAAAGATAATTGCAAGTAAAATATCTTGTAATACTTCAACCCTTGTAGAAGTATTTATGACCTATTTCCTGTGAAATATTGATAAAATGCATACAACAACTAACACATTGCCAGAGCTGTGAGTCCTTTGTCTAGATTCTAACCCATACAAAAATCTAGAATTTTCCGATTAGATCGCCACGGCTTTGGCTATTCTCTAAATCGAGGGCGTAGATTCCGAATCTGTAATTAGTTTTTCCGTATCTCGATTAATTTTGGTAATATGGCGAAAAATCCGACTGATTAGTCCATTTTCCGGAGGTAGAGCCAAAAATTGCGACTTTCTTCGTCCTTGCTCCGAAACTAATCGAGATACGGAAAATCTAATTACAGATTCGTGATCTGCGTACCCGATTTAGTGAATAACCAAAACCGCTTCGACCTAATCGGAAAATTGTAGATTTTTGTATGTGTTGGATACTAGAGAAAACTTTTTGGCGTTTGACGGATTCGCTAATATTTTCCGAACGGATAGAGATACAGAAAAAATAGATACATAAATCTAAACGTCGTCCACCGACCAATCATCGGGTAAAATTTGGATATCGAGATGTGAAAATCATAGACTTCGGACGGGAAAGTAGAATTTTCCTTCGATTCCGGGTCAAAAATATTTCTAAGTGCCGACACAAAAAAATTTTTTTCATGGTATATCGATACGGAGCTCGTGTCTAATTAAATCGAGGTCGCTGATCACGAATATGTAATTAGTTTTTCCCTAAGTGGCGTACTTTGTATTTTTCACTTAAAGTGAAAAAATTGACGAAAATAGGTCAATTTTGGAACTTTCCACCGCCCAAAAAAATCGGAGTAGGGTGTTGCTGATTTTTAACGTCATATTTGGATCCTTTATCTATCGAATCATCTGAACAATAAATGTCCAGGTCGTACGCTTCGGAAATTATGATTTTTTTTCCCGAGGATCTATTTTTCGGAAAATTCTTTCCGCGATATTTCCTCGGAAAATTTTTGTAATAAATATCTGATGGTAGATTCGGAATCTACGGCCCCAAATCTATAATAATAAATACCCGTTTCATAGTTTTGCGTCAAAAAATTTTTCTCGAAAAATGGGATTTTTTTAAGGCTAATGTATTAAAAAATTGCCAAAACTCGACCGGTCTCCGATTTCGATGCAAATTACGTCATTTACTAATTCGGGACCGTAGATTACGAATATATGATCGGATTTTTCATTAGAGAATTTTCCGTGGAAATACCGCGAAATGAATTTTCCGAAAAACAGACCCTTGGGAAAAAAATCATAATTTCCGAATAGTACGGCCTGGACATTTTCTGTTTGGATTATTCAGTAGATAAAGGATCCATATATGAGGGCAAAAATCAACAACACCTTACTCCAAGTTTTTTGGGCGGTGTGAACTTCCAAAATTGACCTATTTTTGTCCATTTTTTCACTCTAAGTGATAATTTCCACAAAGTACGCCACTTAGAGAAAAACTAATTGCATATTCGTGATCAGCAACCTCGATTTAACTAGACACGAGCTCCGTATCGATATACCATGAAAAAAATTTTTTGGGTCGGCACTTAGAAATATTTTTGACCCGGAATCGAAGGAAAATTCTTCTTTCCCGTCCGAAATCTATGATTTTCCCCGATGATTGGTCGGTGGACGACGTTTAGATTTATGTATCTATTTCCTCTGTATCTCTATCCGTTCGGAAAATATTAGGAAATGAGTAAATCCGTCAAACGCCAAAATTTTTCTCTAGTATCTAACCCAGGGGTCACCAATTAGTTTCATTGGAGGTCCGTTCACAAAATCTGTATATCTGTCGCGGGTCGTTGATAGCATTATGATGGCATAAGAATTTGACTAGCAGTTAATCTAAATCCAATATCTATAATTAGTAAATAAAACGAAAAGTTATCTGAATTTTTTTAATCAAGAATACATGTTTTCTGGAAAAATGGTCCGCAAAAAAAAGGTTCGCGATCCGCATCCGGACCGCGGTCCGCCATTTGGTGACCCCTGGTCTAGACTATTCGAAGACCCCTAGTCTGTGAAAGTCGGACCGGTTTCCATGTTACAAAACAATGAATGTGGGAGCGAGATAGTCGATAAGGGTTTTGGTTTTTTTTAATAAGTAGCAATTCTGGTTCTGATTAAAAAAAATTGGTAGTGTTGTATCATTTTGAAAAGGGCATGAAGTGGACCAGTTTTTGCGATTATTTGTCAATTCAGTCTGATATAATTTTTTTTCACAGCAGTCAGTCAAACTTAAGTTAACGTTTTAACTTCGGCATAAAATACAACAAGTTAGACATTTTTTGAAGGATTTTGTTCTAGTTGTCGGTGAAGTTATTACTTCATTGTTTAAAGGAACTATTCAGGATAGCCTAGGTAAAAAAAAACATGAGTTTGAAGTAATTTCTAGCAATGCTAGGCGATAAAAGACCGAAAACTGGAGATTTTTAAAAAATACACAAAAGTGGTGATATCTCGAAAACCAGCGGACTTTTACTGAGGTCATGTTGATGCTATCTGATAGACCTAATGCCAATCTATCTCCAGTGTCACTTTCGCGTGGTATTTTTGGGACACCCTGTATAATTCCTAATAAATATCCTAGCAAACCATTCAAAATAGTAAACCAAAAAGCAATAAAAAAATTGTTTTTTTGTCGTAATTTTTTTAAATTTTCTAGGGGTACGGTTCTCACAAAATTTTCCACATATATGTCGATATCCTACAACTAGTTAACAAGCTTCAATTCGATCGAGTCTATATTTTTTGAGTTATCGAGGAAATAATATTCCAGGTGGGTGTAACTCCGAAACCGATGGACCGATGATGCCCAAAAACGAACTTTACTCTCCCATTCGGATGTGCAACCTATCCTGAAAATTGCAAGTACTTATCTCGTTTCATTCGAAAGTTATCGAGGCGATGTCACACGAATAGTTTCTGATATATAGAATTTTTTTCAATGATTTTCAATCATTTTTTTTAAATTTTCAAGTTATACGATCGTTACGAAATTTCGCAAAAGTTTTCGCGTTGGCATTCTACAACCGATAACCATGTTTGAATTTGATCGGTTTTGTATTTTTCGAGTTATTGAGAAAATAACAACCAAAGGGTATAGCACCAAAACCGTTTGGCCGATTATGCTTAAAAACAATCTCAAATGTCGCATTCAGATGCACAACCTAACCTGAAAACACAAAATTTCACTGTTTTAGGTTCGTTCTCTACAACTACTCACCAAGTTGCAATTCGATCAGATTTGTATTTGTTGAAAACAAAATTATTACTCGGAAACCATTGGGCCGATTATGCCCATTAACGAACTTGTACGTCGTATTGGGATGCGCCACCTACCCTGAAAATTTCAAGTCGCTATCTCTTTCCGTTCTCAAGTTATCGTGGCAACGGACGGCCGGCCGAACAGAATCGAATTTGACCTCGAATTCTTCCTTATGGAGTCGAACCCAATCGTTTGAGACCATTTTTGGCAAAAAATTCGAAAATTACAGACATTTGGGCAAAATGATAACGCGATGTTCCCCAGAACACACGTGCAAAAAGATCCATCCGGTGAATATTAATTAAATTGCGGTATTTTTGATGAATTATATAGGTATATAGGAAAAACAGGTAGAAATTTTGTGATAAGTATTAAGGTACACTATCACAGCTACCAACAATACAAAATTAATTTGAATTTATTAGCAGGACATAGACCCAGATTTCAAAATTCTACACAATTCAAATAAAGGTAAGCAACTAGATTATTGAGAAATTATGGAAATAAATAGAGAAAAACATACGGGTAATTTAGTTAATGAATCTATCTATCGATCTAAAATTATCTCCGTTACTTAATGTATTTGAATGGAGAATGAATTTTATAAAGTGATATTGGAATGAAATACTTATATTTCAAATTTTTACGAAGAGCTATAAGTGATATATTGTGTAACTAGTTTTAAATAGGTCTTAAGAAGAAGAAGAAGAGCAGACAACTTTATGTCCAGGTCATAGATTGTGATGTACAAGGAGATGAAGTAGCTGGGTCGAGGAAAGACCCCACAATAACCAATACACAAATATATAATTTTTTTTTTTGTTAATATGGATTTGGATCAAGTCAAAGCCATAAGTTTTCAAATTTGTATAATATCCTTGGATTCAATTTGTACAGTCAGCTGGCCATATACCAAAACGTTGTAGATTTCGTAAATATCACATAAAAACGTCCTTAGAATCCCAGATATCACAACAAAATTTTTTAGATTGGCCAACACAACTAAAATTACATACAATAGATATTCTTACTTTCGTGTCAATTTCGATCTTAACCGTAATCTATTGTAGAATTTTCGTAATTCACCTGGAAAAATCATCGATATCCCAAACAAATGAAAATACTTATTTCTATTGATTCTGGGTATTTGTGAAATCTGGAAAGTTTTCACTATATCTACTCCATTTTGTCGAATTCTCATGGATAACACCTTATCTGATCTATTGTTTACTCGAGTCGAAAATACTTAATCAAATAAAATGGCGTCATTTCATCTAAATGATAAACGTAACCCTTGAATAAATATCTGACTCGAATTTTGTCTGAGCGGTTAATACTTATTTCCTATCTTTTCTATAAATATCTTATAAATCGCATATTTTATATCTGAGGAAATATTTTGTTGTTATTATTCCTCATTGAATTATAATTTTATACAGAAGGTTCGAATAATATCACTTTTTGAGACAATATTTGAGGATAATATTTGTATATTTAAATTCTTTTTTGATGCTCTTGTTCCTCAGAACCGGGTGCTTATCAATTTGCCCAAATGTCTGTAATTTTCGAATTTTTTAATGAAAATGGTCTTAAGCGATTTGGTTCGACTCACCGATAAAGAATGCGTGGACGAAATCAATTCAGTCCGGCCGGTCCGAATGGACCGGAAGATTTAAAATTGGATCATTTTAATTATGTAGTTTATCAAGGCAATAGGAAAGAACAACATAATGGAATCATCAAAAGAAATTACTGTTCGTTGACCACCGAGGTCAATATTACCTTTTACTTCCATAAGTAGTGAGACATGTTCCTATACATAGAGTATTTTCATAATGTTGCTAGCAAAAAAAGGCTGAAATATTGATCTACATTGTGTATCAAATATTATTTCTTGAGTTAAGGTTCATAATACAGAATGAATGTGTTAGTAGTATGAACTATTAAATTATGAAAAGAGGATTGTATTTTATTAATATATTTTGAACTACTAAAATAATCTATGCAAATATCAGGAATAAATGGATAATCTGCTATGATTGTCTCCAGCCTTGGTCTAGACATTTCGATGATACTTTCCTTAGGGTTTTCGAGTTGTGAAAACTATGAACCGAGTGTAAATTGCAACAACCCATTCTACAAGGTTAAATCATTGAAGATTGCTCATTTAATCTTGATAAATAAACTTTTATTTGAATTTTATTTCTTTTATGGCGCAGTTCAATTATAAGAATCCATTGATATCATTCCCAACTCTCAGAAAACAATACTTTCGGAGAACGCATTTGTTCTCCGAACAGAGTGTCTATCAATTTGCCCAAATGTCTGTAATTATCGATTGTTTGCCAAAAATGGTCAAAAACTAAGGACATTAACTCGTGAACTATCCTCGGACATATCAGCCACTCGAAACAAATGAAGACTTTACCAAAGGTTGGCTGGAAAGGTCCTGGGCGACAAAATCATCTACTCATATTAATCCAACCACTTTCACCGTCAATTGGAATACGATTCCGATAACCAATAAATTTCCCAGCAAGTTGCACGTCTGTTATAATATAAATTTATGCCGTGTCGTGCGACAGGGGGGGGCATTTGCACTCTTAACGAAAGTGAAGGGTATGCTGTTCCGATGAAACGAAAAAAAAAACGTGCAAAGTCCTTAATTTGCTGCGCGTAATTACCATTAGCATAACATTTAATGAGGATATAGGACCTTTTTTGTTAATTGGTAGCCATATTAGTTTTTGAACGTTTTGTCTCTTTTTTATCGGTGGAGGTTGATGGATGGAGTGCGTGGTCCAGATGATCGTTGCTTTTTGGGTTTAATTTCCATATTATATAATCCTGGCTGGCCGAAAATTCAAATTTCAGAATAGCTATCAACAAAAAACTGAAGTAGAACAAAATCCTAGTTTTTGACAGTGATTGGACCGCAATTCGGCCGAAAATATGTCAAAGAGTGTCTTCACCATGTATTCTATGCATCTATGTCCAGGCATAGACCATTATGTCTTGGCAAGATGAAATTTCTGTTCCAAACAAATGGGATTTACATATAATGTCCGAACAGATGTCTGATTAATCAAAAAGTTAATTGATTTTTCGATAAACTGCTTCATTATATTCTTTTAATTTGGATTTACAAACTAGCAACGGTGGAAAGTGAACTTTGTCGCTTGTCAGTTTTCATTTATTCCCTTGTCAGAATCTTCGAATTCGACTCTAGCGGCACCATCGTTAATAAAGTGAAGTAGTACATAAAGTATGTGATTTGACAGTTCTAGGTCCGTTTTTCGGCCGAAAATTTTAACATGAATTAGCAAGGAGTGTCGACACCTTGTTATTCTATGCATCTTGGTCCAGGCTATTAATGAAGTCCACAACACTTTGGTATGTATGTATGGAGGGTTAAGCTTAGAAGTCTTACCTTAAGCAATAACTCTAGGTTTTATTGGATCAACGTCCGAACGAATTCGAAACGAACAATTTCCAACGATATATTGCGTTCATAATTACGCAGGCACCCAAATATAGACTGGTCCACATCTAATTACCATCCTCAAAGGCGTACTCATTAAGCGAACACATCAGCCACTTTTTGCAGGCCATCAGTATTTTTAATTTCACTTTCATTCTTGTTCAATTTCCTGTCATGTCAATTGGAGATATGACATTTTAACGTTAATAAACTGCGTATATCTTCATTCGGCTGGATTAAAATACATAAATACATAACGCATAAAGGTGTAGCTGATCGCGACCTTAATAATTGGCTTGTTCAAGATGTACGACATTTTTTCAACTGAGGACGACTTGCGTAATAATATTATAATAAGTGTTTTGTCTTGGTTATAAGCAGCTGTGTTTGAACTTCACGAATCGAAAGTAATTGATAGTGATCGATTAAAGTTAATTAGGAGATTTGAATTTGCGAGTCGATAATGGTGTCTTTCATGTGGTCTTGACACGGATGAGATGGGTGAAGATTTAAAAAGTGAACTTCATTGGAAGCCTACTGAAGAAAACTTACCTTTTTATGTCCCAAATACACTGTAATTTGTTTGATTTAAAATATTCATATTTTCACCTTATTTTGAACAAATATCGAAAATCAACCCAATTTTCAATCGGAAATTCTCAAGTCAAAATATCTGCTTTTTTAAAATCCCACTCAATTTTTTAAAAAACAGATATTTTGACGTGCAATTATTAAGTTATTATTATTATAAGTATTTGGGACATGAGAAGGTAAGATTTCACCAAATTTCGTAAAATAAAAAATTTTGAATAAAAGATAAAAATAAAAAACCAAAAACTTGCTTATTTTAAATTTTCACATATATTTTGAGGTTATGCGAAAAACGTTTAAATACAAACGTTGTAGATCTTTTTATTACGTACAACATTGCAATTCAACGTTTTTTCATAGGACTTTTAATTTCGCTGGAAATCGAGATATACCGGTTTTTACCCTTGAAAACTCACCCCTATCCACTTTCTGACCTCAGATCACCCGTAAATTATTTTTCCTTTGATCTATGATATATGCTCTTCCTTTTCTAGTGGGTTTCATAATACAATTATTTTTTTTCACTTTTTACCATTTTCAAAGGCTAATTCTGATCTAATGTCTCTACCCCTTAATTTGTTTTACGATTTACCACAAATAAAAGAACTATTTTTCCTTAGTTTATAATGACCTTAGATCATTTTGAGTCTTGTAAACGGCTCTTATATTCAACTAAAAACAGATTCTCCTGATTTTTTCTGGAAGGGATCACATTCAATAGAGCGAGTTGTTGTTCTCGCTGGATATTTTATTGTTGTACTTGATTAGAAGCTATCACCCCTTAAAGCAAAATAAGATGACTTGAATGAACGCAGATCATTTAATAATTCATAGATAAAATAATTAAATACAGCATTCTGCGGAAACAGTGTGGGCAAATTGATTAGCACTCTGCTATTTGACTGTTTATGCTCATAATTTAATTTTGCATATGATATTTAATTTTGGTTTTGTAAATCATAATAATTTTAATAGTAAACCAAATTCATTGCAACGAATGGATCGTTTAGTGGAATACTTCATTTCGTCCTTTTATTTTACTATTCAATTTTAATAAGATACCTCATAGCACCCTTTATAAGTAGGAGATATTGAATTTAATTTCTTACTTTATTATTAAATATTAAACATTTTTTTTTCGGGTTTTAAACATACGATTTTTGTAAAATTCAACGTGAACCTTGGAGTCCTCTATTTCACATCTAAATACCATATTTTATCTTTATCAGATTTATAGTTATTATAAAAAAAATATAAATATAATTTCAAATATGCATATCTCCGAAACTATAAGGTAATCATAAAATCGCTCTATTCTTACAAAACAGATGTTATCTTCCTTCACATAGAGGTATCATTATCCTCAATATCCTGACGCGTCTACTCCACATGACAAATTCCCTTTTTCACTTAATAATCCGCATTTTTCCTGAGAGTTATCACGCATAAACCCAAAGTCAGTGAAGTGCGTTTATCTAACACGATAAAAAAGTTCCTAGAGGTGCGATTGAGTTGAAAAAATCATTCTACAACTTCACAAACAATATCTAATAACTCCCTGACCTAGGCATATCGTCTAACATTAACTCATAGAACACAGATAACTGAAGAAAAAAACGATAGATAACAACATTGTCGAAATAGAAAACTGGACCTAACACACATATTTACCTTGAACGGGAGAACCCACGCATCTACCATCTAGCGAGAGGAGTATAAACTCCATTTAATGTGCAAAAGCAAAATTTGTCTTCTTTACCCTAGAAAAGTTAACACAAAACTGAAATTTTTTGCGCCAGATTTTTCATTGGAAGCGGTATTATTTGTTGAACTTGGTACTTTTGCCGTTATCTGCTGATAACGGGCACGAAAAAAATCTGATTCCCATTTTTCGTAGATTAGGGAAGTTAGTTTTGATAAGTGAGTGCAATTCTGACCTCTAAAAGATCGTTTTTACCATTAACGCATCTATTTGTGTCCCGATTTGGCGCCATTTTCGAATCGATACTATCTGTTGTACGGGGGGGATGCGAAAAGAAGGAAATAGTCGATTGTAAGTTTGTATACCATGACCTTATTCCAATGCAAGTATCAGTTTTAGGACCTCTTCTTTGAATTTATACATGTGTGATATTCCTGCTACTTCCTTCGATAAATTCATACAGGGTGTCCGGAGATCAAACCGACAAAACGTATGGGGTTATAAGGACTGCTAATATGATGCTGAATACCATATACAAATGTCCAGAATCGCTTTGTTTTCCTCCTCTATTTGAATCATTTTTCAAATTTGAATTATCTCAAATAGGTTTTGAGATATAGGTGAAAACCTAAACCTCCTTCTTTTCTTGTCACTTAATTGTTTATAACTATTGCAATTTTTCGGAGAATACACAAACAATTTGCCCACTTTTTGACTAGACTACTGGTGGGTTCTTGCGAAACGTTTCACGAGAGTCCGATCGCAAAGCATTGCTATACCAATCCACCTTTCCATTGCAGGATACAACACATTTGAACTCTATCTGATTTCGAATTCGCGGTGTGGAATTGAAATTCTAAACGTATACCATGAAGACATTCCCTCTTTCTCTGTCTCCGTCTGTTAGTTCCGGAAATAATCGTTGAAACGTTTATTCCAAACGCCTTAGGCTGGCGTATATCCATTAATCTGAATATAGTGAGATGTGTGTAAAAATTCTTACGCCGCAATGATCAATTATCGGGCGTTTTATATTATTTTCTCATTACCTCGAGAAGAAAACCACATAAATTAAGAATTTATTTCTCCTTAATCAAGCGTATCCTCGGTTTCGACTCGTAAGATACGTCCGTAATTTATAGTTGGACGTGTTCATTTTTTTAAGCCTCTAGGACAGTTTTTCATTCTTAGTTTGATGAAAGAACCGTTAAATATCTTGGTCGCTCAATTATGCACCATTTTTCCGAAAAATCAACCTTTATTTAATTATAATTAAGTATATAAAACAAAAATATATAAAACATATTCGTTTAAGACCATATAAAGTATATTTTTCGGGATTTCTTCCTTTCCAAAAACTCATATTCTGACCAAGGATTTTTGATCAGTGAGTCAAACCAAATCGTTTAAGACCATTTTCATCGGAAAATTTGAATATGACAGACATGTAATGAAAGAAAATGAAAGCAAATTGATAAGCACTCTGTTCCGAGGAACAAGAGCGCCAAAAATATATGGAAGAAATTTTAGCCAAGAACCATTCCTCAAAATATGACGCATCAATTTAAAAAGACGCTGTATACAGCCTATGACTTATTAGTTGATAATTAGTGTGACTCAAGAATTTAAACAAATCAATTTTTCTTCTAGTATTCCAGTGTTTATTTAAAACATAAAATCTATATCAATTTTATTCCTCAGCTAACATGTTCTTGATAAAATGATCCAGACTACGCCCAAACTGAATCATAAATACCCGAATAACTGCAATAAGTTTACATTTAAACTGCATCTAAATTCCTATCTCATTTCTGCTCGAATAAAGAAGACTAATAACCATTCGATTGTCCATCTAAATCCACCACGATCAAATCGAGCGTCTCCGCAGATTCAGAAATACGCGAATCCAAAAATATACGCGATCACGTGGCCTAAAAATGCATAATGCACATTCATAAAAGCCCGAAGTGATGCAAAAATGCCAACCAGGAAAAAGATGCTACTGGCATTAAAGATATGCACATTTAAAAATATCCCGAATGTAAAAACAGATGCGAGGGAGACGCGATGCAGAAAAATGAAGGCCATCTCTTTCTACAGACTTGGAACCCATTCATATTTTTATATTGGGAGATGAAAGCGCGAATCTAAGTTTATTTTTCTGGGATGGAGGTGAAGTTATGAGTCGGGAATTTCGAAAATATATATTGTAATACAGGCTGCGTCATTTGGAGTGTAAATATTGAAAATGGTGATGTGAACAACAATTTGAAGCGAATAACAAATCTTTCCTTATATTTCGGAACAACAAAACGATTAATTTTATTTATTACGGAGTTTAGTGAAATCTCATATCCTAATACGTCTTTTGACCCCTTTTTCCAATAATCGTCACCTTATTTCATCAATCTCTCTCTCAATGCTTCCTGAGTTGTCGATTGTCGATGGCTGTGTGACTCGTAGCACCATCCTGTTGGAACCATAGGTTGTTGGTATGCAACTCATGGATTTTTAGAATGAAAAATGTCAATACAGCACGAATAGCCAACTAAGAAGGACAATTAAATCGACCGTCAAATGGACGAAAATCTTTATGAGTTTCGCGAACCGAACTGTCATTTTGAATATTATTTTTCACAATTTGGTAGCGCTGTTTAAGTGCTAATCCATTCATGATTGAAATGGCAAATGTCAGAGAACTGTAACTGTGACAAGCGTAATTCAAAAGTTATCCATATCTCATGCAGCTAAAAAAACACCCTATGGATGATGTTTTGAATAAATCTTCTTATTGTAAACTTATACGGATCTTAAACGAAACTTTTGATTACAATGACGCACTGTGGTTGGGAGATTTTAAGTGCATGTTCAAATTTATAGCCAGAGCTGTTACCTATCCAGGAACTCAACTCACAATACTTATAAACAATAAATATCCTATTGAGTTTAAATCTATGATTCTATGAAATAGACCTTGTCCTGCTGATTAGAGTTAGGGTAATCAAAGTCATTGTCAATTTGATGCAGAATGCACTGCGTATGATCAGACGGTGGAGTTCAAAATATGAACTCTGAGTCAAACCGGTAAAAATTGAGATGGTTCTTTTCACCAAGAGGAGGGTGCCCTGTGACATCAAACTTTCTAGTTTATTTGGAGTATGGTCCACCTTAAGGAGGATCAATACTTTGGTGTGATATTGGACTGCGAATTAAAGTGGAGAAAACACATCTGGGCTCAAACGAACAAGGCCAATGTCATTTTTTGGTCTATTCATAGAACGCTTGCTAGCAATGTGCTTCAAACAGTTCATTATCCACTGGTTGTATACTGTAATGAGGCTTATTGTAACCTATGCATCCTTGGTGTGGTGGATTTCTATGGGGGGGAACTGTAACCACACCAACATGACCAAATACCAAAGGAGAAGAAGAAGAACATGAATGCCCACCGATATGTGGATGGAGGAGTGTAGCCCTGCATCATTACATCTTCTTCATACGTTGGAAACCCCACATTTGTGGTGGATGCAGACCAACTTGTTTATCAACCATATCTGGTCTGCTCTGGTTTCCTGGTCACGCGGGAATCATAGGAAATGAGGAGGCCAACACACTTGCCAAGAAAGGAGCACAAACCCCCTCTATTGACCCGGTACCCTACTGTGGGGTTGGTAGATACACCCACAAAAGTTTGATACTGTCAGATTCTAGAAATACTTGGACATCAATAAGAACACGCTGCACCTCCTCAATGGAAGCATATGATGAGATTAGGGCTAGCAGAAACTGACGAGTGCAGATTCTGTTGGGAGGAGGATGAAACTCCTGATCACCTGATAACGGAATGCCTCGCCATCTCAAACCAACGCAAGGAATGCTGTGGACAAGAACTCTGCAGGAGCGAAGACGTAGCCTCCTTGAAGCCATCCCAGATACTGGAGTTCATCAGAACTCTGGAACTGGAAGGCAAGCTGTAGGTGGTAATGACATCGACAGCTCTGACGGGGGGGCACAATAGACCTTAAGGGCGCAGTGCAACGTTACCCCCTATAACAATAGACAATATACAACAGTTGGGAGAGAGCACGAAAAAAATAACATGGAAGCACAAGGCAAAATGTGGGAAGTACCAGAAAAATGAAATTTCAAAGGCAATGAACAAAATTATGAGATCTGCAATTGGTTTTCAATGGTACGAGAGCAACCAACATATAAGAGAAGAACCAAATATTGAAGCCATAAAAGAAATAAGAAATAAACAAAAAGGAAACATGAAAGAACATACAAACAAGGAAATAAGTAAAATATCGAAAATTCCCGTCACAACAGGTGTCAAACAGGCATATCTACAACATAGGAGCGAATGCAAATACCAGTTGAAAATACCACATGAGGAATGTTAAACTCGTAAAAACCAAGGATCAAATTGTCTCTAGCTGTCTCGAAGGCATTTGGCTACGATGCAGATTCTTGTCTTTACCATTTAGACAAACCTACATGTCACTCTCCACCAGCAACAACTCTACCTAGATGGCAGTAAAGGGATAGACATCGTTCATAAAAGAAAACAAAATAGATACCACCAAAAGTGATATCTGCGAGAACTCCATGAAATTCCAAGTCTCGTTTCAAAGGAAGTCCTTCCTACATCCTTCTTCCATTCAATTCTTTCAATCTAGCACGTGGGAAAATGTATTTCCCTGAACTTACTAACCACCAATTAAAACCTTCTGTCAGGATCAGCAACAGCAATTAAAACACTGAATTTAAATAGTGAAAGAGACCAGACACACATTACTTGCGCAGCTTTTTCAACACGTATCGAATGCCTGTAAAGTTCTGATTTCCTCCTTTATTATTACAACCTAGATTTGAGAGAATTAGAAAGTATATGATCCTCACAAGAGGCGTGCAATTACCATGCTGCGAGGTCAGAATATAGTATAAAATTCGCGATGTGAACAGGGCTTTAGGCTGTGGGGAGTCAATTGAAAACGCTTGGAGTGTAGAACTCGATTTTTGCAAAAAGCTGATTGTCAAAAATCTGTTAGGAACTCTTTCACAAAAGTTTCTATTCTTTCAAGTGATTCAAGATATGCATATGAAGAGTACATTATATTTAACTGCAATTTCATCATTAATATACTCTATATTTCATCCTCTTCAGATTCTTAATTCAAACTTCTTCAAGTCTTCTATAATCCATGGAATCCTGATACTTTTAAGAAATTCTTTTGTCATATATCAGAAGGGATATTTTATAACTGATACTAAAAATATTCAATCAAAAATGGAGCGATTTATGTCGAAAAAGATGAGTAGAAATGCCATAATATAAGTTTTTTGCAATAAAATTATAGAACGAGTTTTGAAATATCTAAATGAATGAATGCCTATTATTATTGACTGTTGACTTGTTAACCTTCTTTATGAAAAAATTATTATTGCAATTGTTAATATGAAATAAGGAAAAGAATTACAGAATATTAATTGAGCTGAATATTTGCTTCGAGATATATTTTTTTAAATAAATTAGAACATTATCAACTTATTAATTATCAATTATCAATTAATTATCAATTATTATTAATTAGAACATTATCACACTTAATAAATCAACATTCGATTTTCTTCCATTCAATTGTGTGCGTTTATCCTTTATTTTAATTTTCACAGGCGAAATCTCTATTTTTAATTTATTTTCGGTTATTCTCCATATAATATACTTAAGTGATCTAGAAAAAAATATTTCCACAGCCGAAAATTCACAAATTGCGAAGTATGTATCTAAATCGGAGGGAGAAATGTTCACAGCAATGTTTCAGGATTATCTGTTCTTAAATTATTTAGAAATTTTGGAAAAAAACTGTAAAAAATAGATGCAAATATAGACAGAATGAGTACATTTCGAATTGCAAATAGTGATCCTTTATTCACAAATGAATAAACCATCCCTTCAACCCCTTCCACTTGAAAAAATCTGAGGATATTTCTAATACCCCTGAAATTAAAAATAAAATTTACTATTCTATAGGAACAAAACGATTTGAAAGTTTGGACGATATATAGGCTCTTTCATCGAAGATTTCGCCTTTATCATCACTACACATAATTTTTTCGATTTTTTTTCGATCACCTAAACCCACAACATACTATTATGCCTTTGACATTGGCAACATGAATGATTGTTTCATTCAATTTAATTAATAATAGGTATTTGTTTGTCGTATTGTACAGGGTCGCTGATATGCATGGCAACCGACGTTCATCTCCATAAGTAAGATGGCGAAAAATGTTAGGACACAAAAGATCGAGGGTTTTTTTAAATCTATTATACAATAAATGAAAATTAACTATACAGAATCAGCCGAAAAAGCATACAGAAACAAAGTTTTTTTTAATGGAACATCCTGTATATTAGTCCATATTTGAATTCTTCTCGAGATTTTAAACAAAATTGATGTAGCACATTATATCCTAAATTCAACAGTTTTTGAATAATCGAATTTTGAAAATATCTTTTTACTGCTCTCAAATAATGAAGAAAAATACCATAAAGATGGCTTTTATTATGAAAACCACACAAGGTGTAGTATGTGGATATAACTAAATTTTATTTATAATTTATTAGAGAAAATAAGACTGCTGTTCAGTGTTGATAAAAATTAAGAAAACATATATTTTTTAATGGATGCCCTGAATTTTTTCTATATTATGAAGACAATAGTTATGCCAGGAAAGAAAGAGAGAATACAAGTTTCAATAAACCATGATTTTTTTCTTTGGCATTCTATTTAATAAGGAGTTTACCTTTTATCTTGGCAGGGGTGGTGGAAATGTAATTGCAACTTTTATATCTTTTGCGGCCTATTTTTGGGGACTGCACATTTTTTGTCGCACCAAAGAATTAAAATTGGGATAGGGAATAATATAGGGCGCCTATTAAGGAAAAAGCAGCTTTGTGTCGTCATGACTTTTTTACTAATACTGCATATTTAATATTCCTTTATTATAAGAGTTTTAAAAAAACCCTAAAATGTATGTGTCTTAACATGTTTAGTTAATTTCACTTTATCAGTATAAATTCCTTAAACATTTTAATAATAAATAATTGTTATTACCAAAAAAACATATTACTTACGTATCTATTCCTAGGATCGAAGATGGCAAGAACAAGATCACAGAAAATTGTCAATTGCAGTCACAAAAAATCAGTCTTTCGTTCAATCATCCGCTAATCGCACACAATACCATGACAAACTGCGGAAAACAAACGAAATTCAAAACAAAAACGTCCTAAAAATATAACAAAAACGTAACTGGCCGCATACACCGCGACGCTAAAAAATCTAGATATCTGTGCCTCGCCGGAAAAAAAATTCAAATGTCCCGGCAATCCTACGAAACGATGATTCAATATTTGCTCCGCATAGATAGCTAGATTTGCTTTCAGACCCGATAGATTTGGGCGGGGAATTTTTAAAACTCGAGAATTGGTTGGTTGATTTTTTTACCGCAAGATATAAAAATCAAGATGGCTGTTCAAATAGTCTATTTTTATCTGAACGCGCTTAGAAATTCTCAACGGTTTTTATTGGTTGGAATCTCCTTAGAATCGGTGGAAACAATTCTCATAGAATGGTTGTTACAATTAAATTAACGAAATGGCGATTGGACAAAAGCGTACTACGGTTTTGTAATTTTTTCCTAACAATTACACTTGCAACATTTTAATTACCAGCAGAAGGTCGTAGAAAACAAAATAATACACTCATAATTATTGTTTACGAATTAAAAAATATTACACGACTCTAACAATGGTTTAACAATATATCAGTTACGTTATCAATGAAAGAAAATAGTTAAATAGGGAAATTTAAAGTTGTAAAAATTAGTGAGGTCGCATTAAATTCCTGTAGCAATTTAAAACGAAACAGAAAGTTATGGGATGTAATTTCTAATTAAACACTCACAAATTAATCGACTTTTTATCAACTGAAAAAATTCAATAAGTTCGTCACTTTGGATTGTTCATTTTTAAATTCACAAAACATTAAATTACTGCTATTAAACCGATAAATAATCATTATACCTAATACGCAATTATTATTTTGAGTTGCACTCTGGCCTGTATTTATATGAAAAATATGGAAATAATTTGTGCTAAATACCTCATTGTCCGCTGAGGGAATTCTTTGATTTTTCCTCATTATTATTATTATTAACAATTAATTAATAGGGTTAATATTTGTTATTAATAATAAAAATTAAAGGTCATTTATTCATGATTTTTAATATGACAAAAAATTAATTGTTCATTTTATGATTGATAATATAAATATTATGGTCAAATAATTGGACAAATTTTCATCATAAATTTTCAGGTATAAAGGAGTTCAGTCGTGTTATAAAATAAAAAAAATCAGGTTGGGGCCATTTGATTTTGCACAAACTGCAATTAATCATGCATACCCCAAAACGCCAACATTTCCTTCTTGCATTTTATCGGGTTTCTAATTTTCTTTCCTGCAATTTATCACCTTATTTGAATACCAAAACACGAACTTTTCCACTGCATTCGATACAGCCAAAGATTTCCTCGATTTTTTATCCTGTTTCGTTATAAATTTCGAAATTGCGTGTCACAATCGACATACGGAATTTCAGTCTTTTATCGAAATTAATAAATAAGCCCAGAGGTCAATCCAATTCGAATTATTCAAAGATTTGTTTTTGTTATTCGACGTCGAGATAAAACAACCGCTCATTTGTTCCCCGGGACTATACGGGGGGATAAAATATTTTTATTGGCCGTGTACCCAAACTAATCACTCATTTTTATCACTGACCAATCAAATGCACGTGTATCCGGTCCTGGGTCACTCAAAATCCAATCGCGTTTCACTTTTATCCGACGAAATTCGGTACTTCACCGGTTACACTCTATGAACTGTCAAAAATATCGATGGTCGCACTCGAACTAAGGTGTCAAAATGTAGTAGTTTTGGAACTTGGTGTTTTCTTTGCGATATTCTATAGTCCGAAGCGTGTCGATGGTCATTTTAAGCATAGATATCTATGATTTAGTTGAAACTCGCATTGCATCGGAGTCCTGCCGTAAGAAAACCTCGCAAATGCATAGGAGGCGTAGAAACGGGTGGGGGTATTTGAAATTGCATAAGTGAGTCTAGAGCATTGAATATTGCATTGGTTACTTAGGAATGCAATTCGATGGAACAGCGGGAAGAAGAGGAAGAAAGACGCGGTCTGGGGTCACAGAAATAGTATAATGGTTCGGTGTATTTTTGAGAGGACGTTGCCGCTGTGAGACGCATGAGGAAGAGGGCGGTTGCCTCGGTTTCCCATGCTGGGCGTTTTCGAAGATAAATGGGCTCTGCTTTCTTCGATGCATCTGTGATTCTTTCCCGATAATGTTTTCGAACCAGAGAGGCGGATGGCCAACTGATGAAATACATATCGTATCGATAGTTTTTGACAGAATCGATATATCGTTATTTTTTGCAAAACCCTGTTTATTGAAAAAAAAATTCGTATATATCGATATACTGTCATTTACAGGGTCTTTATAAATGATTGTAACGTCGTAGTTGGTTCTGAAACCCTCTCATTTTACCGCTTCATATATGGTGTTCACATTTGCAATTCCAGCCACATAATTCTTAATATACGGGGTGTCACAAGTTCGAGTGCCTATTAGACGTTTCTGGAGAACAGTACATATTTGAATTCTGAAAATTGGGATTATGATATCGTTTGAAGTTCTCTACAGAGCTAAAATATCTTCGAAGCCCAAGCACTTCCGGTTATACAGGGAGGGAAAATAAATTTGATGTGTTGCACTCCTGGTATGATCAAGTATTCAATGCTGAGTACATTTCTGTTAAAACCATTGTATTCATTTGAATAGATTTCAAAATATCGAAAAAAAAAAGTCAAATATGTTTAGTCAGTATTATGTTCATTATTCTTGTTTTAAACATCCTGAGCGTGAACCGTTTTTACTACATCGAAGAGGAAGAATTTGGAATGGTTACGCATCTTTTGAATTCCAGAAATATCATCACAGGGTGTTTCAAATTATGTGTCGAAAAGTGTGATAAAAAAATGGTCATAACTTCTGTTTTTCTAACTAGAACCCTATCTTTTTATGATTGCGTTGGATTCTGCGGTGAAAAATAATGATAGTTTTCTCAGAGGATTATGCTCCTAACTTCAATGAAGAAAATAAAAACTCAGAAATTATTGAATTTAGGAGCATAATCCCGTGAGAAAACTATCATTATTTTTCACCACCGAATCCAACGCAATCATAAAAAAGAAAAACAGAAGTTATGGCCAATTTTTGATCACAATTTTTGACACAAAATTCGAAATACCATGTGATAATATTTCTGAAATTCAAAAGATGCGTGACCTTTCCACATTCTTCCTCTTCAATGTTGAAATAAGAATAATGAACATTATACTGATTAAACATATTTGACTTTGTTCTGGTTTTTTTTCGATATTTTGACAACTATTCGTTGAATGAAATGGTTTCAACAGAAATGTATTCAGAATTGAATACTTGATCATAGCAGGAATGCAAAACTTGAAAAAAAAATTTTCATCAAATTTATTTTCACTCCCTGTATAACCAGAAGTGCTTGGGCTTCAAAGATATTTAAGCTCTGTAGAGAATTTCAAGCAATATCATAATCCCAATTTTCAGTTTTAAAATATGTACAGCTCTCCAGAAACGTCTTATAGGCACTCGAATTTGGGACACCCTGTATATCGTATAGATTGTTTTTAGCAGTATCGAAATAATCCGATATATCGTTATTTTTTACAGAACCCTGTTTATTCAAAAAAGAAAATGAAGATTTCGTAAATATCGATATACTGTTATTTACAGGGACTGAAGATTCTAGAATCTTCAGATCTGGATATTTCGCCAGATATTAATTTTTACAGGCCTCTACAGAGTAAATCCATTCGCCATCGATTAATGTACCATTGCCGTAATAGGACATCACAATAATTTTGTTTTGTTCTAATTCAGAAGTCATTGGAGATATAAATAATTTGGAAACTGAATTTTTACGAACTTTAAAAAGAAATTCTATGATATAAACAGACCACAAGAAGTGAGAAGTGGCAAATAAATATCCAAAGTTACGAACAGTAAAACAGATAAACAACCAATGAGTTATGACCTACGCGATTTTCTGTCATTAATAGTACCGTAAATAAAGTAAACAGATCTAAATTTACTCTATGATAGTAATATTCTACTTTAATACTTATTTTGTGGTGGAAACCACAGTATACAATTTTTATGCGTATTTTGTGTGTAGAGTGAATCTGTTGTGTTTACGAGCTCTCTGAAATAACGAGTTTGATATCAATAATCGATATATCGTGATTTAAAATATCGACGGTATACATACAGGGTGAGTCTTTGAACACTGCATTAATTTTAACCAAAGATTCCTCTCATCAAATGAAACACTTTTTTCATTTACCATTTTTCCAGGTAAAAAGTTACAAGGTTTTAAAGATTTCACAATGTGCTAATACACTCCAGCATATATATTATCTATGACATTGTTGGCAGACGAGAATAAGGCATGGTAACGTGGTTTACAGCTTGATTCGGGATTCCAATGCTCAGGGACGGATCCATAAAAGTTGTGAAATTTCTGGAGTTTTCCATTTTAAAACATTCAATGAAGAATATCTCGAAAACGGTGCGTTCAAGGAGAAATGATGAAGAATAATATAATGTTCTAAAACGATGGAATATTCTTGAAATGGCTCAAGAAAAACTTTATATGCTTTCTTTATGCTAATTTCGTTTAGTTTTATTAATCCACGAGTCCATAACTAGAAAACCAGTAGAAGTAGAAAATGACTAATATTTGGAAAATATGTATCATAGTTATAGGAAACTTTACGCCAACATTCATTTCATTCAAAAAAAAGATGTCAAAGCTACAAAATAAAAACTGATTTTTTTTCAAAATTTCAACAGCCTGTATCTTTTTACCTGAGCTGAATTTGGAAAAATGTTAAATGAAAAAAGTGTTTCATTTGATGAGAGGAATCTTTGGTTAAAATTAATGCAATGGTCAAAGACTCACCCTGTAGACTCCGAAACGTTACGATATAGTTGTTTCTTCGTTGATGTTGTTTCGTTGTTGTTTGTTAGGCAACATTGTTCGATTGATTGCTTCTGATAAATATTGTGTTTCTTACGCAGAAGCAAATCACAAAATAATTTTTTTTTTATTTTATAGATATTTTTCAAAGTTTGGAAGAGAAAACCCAGAAAGAAACCATTCAATTATGAATATACCTACTACAGTAATCCTTCAATGATTACTCAACGCTTTAGTATTGATTCGTCTCAGATATGGAAACATCTTCCTCGAAACATACGTCAGACGACATAATATGTAGTAGACAAGAATATAATTAATCATTAAAGAATACTAAATGGTTAATTTCTGGGTTTTCTCTCCCAAACTCTGAAAAACATGTTTAAAGTAAAAACAATATTATTTTGCAAACTGCTTCTGCGACAGAATTTGGAAGAGAAAACACAGAAAGAATATATTTATTGACTTGAATATAATTACTGGTTTAGTGTATAGGTAATCGATTATTGGAATATTCAACTATTCGAATAAAATACCAAACGATTATTCGAAATTTCATTCTAAATCCGAATTTCAGTTAGTAAAATGATTCGACTGATTATTCAACTATTAAAATGTTTTGATATTTAAATATTCGACTACTCATGTTTTCTGTGCAACTTTGTAAATTTTCACGTAAACAGGAAACGCGCTAATATAATTATATACTCTTACTTTAATCACATGAAATTACTATTTCAATTTAAAAAAATTGCGAATGTAATCATTTTACGGACAATTTTAAATTAAAATATCGAGTGTTTGCGTAAGATTTATTCGATAGCACTATAAAATAAATTCTCTAACAAACAGGGAAAGCAATTTCTTCTATGATTTTACGTTGTCGTGTTTTTCTTTTTTTTTTACTCATTTTGTATGTTTCCTGGATGTCTAGGTAAATGAGAAATTTCAAAGGAATTAAGCGGATAATTTCTGAAATAATGGGATTTTTTCACTACCTATTCGAATACTCGACTATTCGACCATTATCTTCATACAGGGTGTCCCAAAATTGATGAAACAAAATTTGGTCACAGATTCTCGAGATTAAATTAGGAGAACCTTATTTTTGATTCTTGCCAGGAGGTCCCCTCTTTCGGAGTTAAGGCCTCCTGGATTTCATCCCTTAAAATAGTAATTTTTTGGCGCTCTTATTGAACAGAGTGCTTATCAATTTGCCCAAATGTCTGTAATTTTCTAGTTTTGGGCTGAAAATGGTCTCAAACGTTTTGGTTCGACTCAATGATCAAGAATCCGTAGTCAAAATCAATTCTGTCCGGCCATTAACACGATAACTCTCGAACGAAATGAGCTAGACAGTTGAAATTTTCACAGTAGGTTTGGGAGATAAATATTTCGGCTAAGTTCGTTATTGGGCCTAATGGTTTTTTTACATTACAAATTCCAAATTCAATTTTTTTAAGATTTTCATCATAAGAATCCATTGATATTATTTTCAATATTTCAATATTAAATGTTACAGAATGCTGATGTAATCGAAAATTAACGGCCGTATTTGTATCTATTAATTCCATACTATATGTTCGTACATGTCATCTTAAAAAGACATGTCATATTTATTTCTAGTTCTATTCAATTCGTTACTCATGATATAAAATACCTTCTGTTCTAGAAAACAAAGTATGATTGAATGCAAAATGATCAACGAAATAACCTCAGCTATCGTAGAATTATGAGGATTATAGGATTTTACAATTTTGAGTGATGGAAATATATACTTTGGTAAGTTAATCAAATTGGTTCAGAATATCTCCAGCAAAAACAAAACTGGAATATTGGCTAAGTTTCAATTGCTATAATATAATTATCAGAGTAGATTTGTGGAATGAATATCTCGGATAAGTTCGTTAATGGGTAGAATCAGTCTGGTGGTTTCGGATTAATAATTTTTGGCACTCTGGTTTTTTTTTTAATGACACTTTTTTAATTTAATTTCTTTTAAAATGCAGTTCATCATTCCCAACTCTGAGAAACCAATACTTTACGAGACATGATTTTTTTTACTGAATTTGGTACACAGGAGTTTTATCTCAGACTGCTACCTATTTTGGCGATGGACCTCTTTAATACAATTTTTCCTGAAGACACTTGTTTTTAAACGTCTCGGATATTTTTATTTTTATTTTATACATATTTTTCAGAAGTTGGTAAAGAAAACGAGAGAAAAAAACATTCATTGATTAATGAACCTCCCAATTATTCATTTAATGATTACATAACATATATTATTAATATATTATTGGGGCAGTTATCAGAAAATAATTATTTTTGTCGTAAATTTGCCTATCTTTCTTCTCTGAAAAACACCTGGTATTACAATATTCTTATATGGTTAACTATCTGATCTATTCTTCCAAATCATACTCAATTTTAAACGACGAAACCTCAGTTGTGCAACGGGCAAAAATCCACTCCGCAATTACACTTAAATTCAACAGTAATCACCGACAAAGCCATCGTTATAGAAATCCGTTTCTTGCGTGTACGTCTACAAAGATCCAAGCGACCTCAATTTCGACGATATTCGATTTATCAATAGGTAACAAATGAAATGTTTCTTATATTATTCGATGGAAGGTCTGCTCGTTCAAGTCATTTATTTATCTCCAATACTTTAGGGGAAATGAATGAATACATCTTTACTTATTCATTCTTTTAAACAAATATATCTTCTCTTTTAAAAATGGCATGACCTTTCTAATTTTTTTATATATTTCGGTAATCACGTGGTTATATCGTATCACAAGCCTATACTTCCTGTTTAAGAAATTGGGGGTTGTACCTATCTTTCGAAGGGGTTTGAAGGTAGGGTACGCATTTTTACGAAGAAAAATGACAATTTTTTGATGAAGTTGCAGACAAATTGAAATTAGAAATTGATTCTTCATTTATTCATATACCACATTTCAAACCATACTAATTCTTTTTTAACCTCTTATACAGCATAGTTTTGCTTTTTTCGTACATATCATATTCTTTTCTGATGAAAACAAAACAAAATTATCACCAAATTTGGTCAACGTAGAAAAAATTGACGAAATATGTACTATAAGTTCAGAAATCTTTTAAAAATCACCCGAACTCCAAAAACCGTTGATTTTCGGTTATTAATAAATATGGATTAAACAACAGCTAATGAGTCATACTCCAAGTTTCACGTCTTAGTTGGAACCACCCTATGTAATCTAATTAATAATCATTAAAGTGAATTCTCATGAATTCTCAGTCTTAACAAAGATAGATCACAATAACTCGTACGATAATTATGTATTCCTACTTATAACTCCTGGCCAAACGACCAGAATAATTCTCGAACATTCAAGTTTCGGACCGGCCGAAGGTTCCGGTCATTTTGGGCCGAAACCGAAACTAAGGCCGAAACTAGATTTCCTGGCCGAAACTGGCCGAAACCGAAACCGAACTTTCGGTCAGTCACTACATTCAATACATCAAAAGTATTTTCCATCTTGAATAGGAAATTCGTCGATTTCAAAAAGCGTGTAACCATATCCAATTGACTATTTTCTGATGATTTAACGAAAAGAACGACTCAACCAATTTTCCTTTCATTCGCACCGTTGAGTAGGTAATCAAATTAACATTCTTCGTACAAGAATTATTGATGAGTTCGTTACATTTTTGGCACGTTGTATAGGCTGCAAAAGCTACCTAAAGCAAACCCACCAAATCAAGATCGTCGTTCCACCATTCTTCCGAATCGTAGAGCTCTCGTATTTTTTAAAATGGCGTCTCCTAGATCGTCCGTGAACCCATACATCGCCCACCACATCGCATAGCTCAAAAGTGGAGGGAAGAATAGGATCCGTCAGAAGAAATTCCGCAACTAATCAGGTAAGAGAGTTTAGAATCCAGACAACTCTGAAGCTCTCAAATTTACCGTTGCGCCGGTTAACCGGACCATCGGGAGAGGTACGAAAGAAGAGATTATTATAGGTGGAATTAATACTATACGCGCCCGGTGCCGGCTTTATAAGCTGTAACTGGTTTTTCTGCGATGTTTCTCCCACATGAAGTACTGCCTGAAGAATCGATATGTTAAGTATTAGCGTTGGACGCTAGAAAGGTGCCCTGGACGCGTCTTTGTGAGGTCAGATTTGCTTACGAGGAATTGAATGATGTTGGAGTGGTCCAGATGACTCTGGGTTATGATAAAATGGTTTGCAGGTATCTGATGGTGAATAATGAGAATATAACGATATTTTGCATGTCGAGATAGGCAGCACGCAGTATGGGAATGTCGATTTTTCGATGGGATATAATGCCCCACGTTAGGCGCCGATGTTTACGGATTGCTCCTAGACAGTTGGAATTGTCAGAGTGAGTTTGAGAGCTAAATATCTCGGTTAAGTTCGATAATGGTCGAAATCGGCCTGGCGGTTTCAAAGTAACGAAAAAAAAATTTTTTTTTTACATTACAAATTTCAAATCCAATTTTTTTAAGATGCAGTTTCATCATAAGAGTCCATTGATATCATTCTCAACTCTAACAAACCAATACTTTCGGAGATTTGAATTTTCAATTTAAATAATTAATTTTATGATTTCACAGCTATAATTATAATTTCCCTATGTATGTAAATCCAACATATGAGGTGAGCCATAGACCTACGCTTTGAATTACATTTTTTATGATGCAGTTCTATCCTAAGAATCCATTGATATCATTCCCAACTCTGAGAAAAAGATTCAATAATTACTCGCTAGTAGTTTGACAAGAGCGTCAAAGCTCCTGTCCACAGAGCTTTCTCACATTTATGTTTTTAAATCCAAATATGCAACAGTTTCATATAATTCTAGCCCCGCGTTGTGCGACAATTGTTACGAACATTAGATAGCATTCTTGATTGTTACCACTTAATAATTAATTGAGACTCTTAAACTCTTTCTTGCTTGAAATTATATTGAAAATCTCTTGAAAAAAAAAAAAAGCACTGACGTGAAGTCAGTACTCTTTGGCGCGCGTGTTCACGGTGGCTAATTTGAATTGAATTATTCAAAATTTAACAGTGCTGTATCTAAGCTGCCATCAGGATAGAGTAACAAAGTTGGAAAAGAACACAAGTGACTCTCCTTAGTCGCACAAGCTCCTAGAAGATTTGGGAGGGTCAGTATAATCCTAATCATGTTTATAGCACGCGCGCCAAAGCAGATTGACTTTTTACACTTTTTCTTTCATTGTTAAGTCAATCTGCTTTTGCGCGCGTGCTATAAACATGATTAGGATTATACTGACCCTCCCAAATCTTCTAGGAGCTTGTGCGACTAAGGAGAGTCACTTGTGTTCTTTTCCAACTTTGTTACTCTATCCTGATGGCAGCTTAGATACAGCACTGTTAAATTTTGAATAATTCAATTCAAATTAGCCACCGTGAACACGCGCGCCAAAGAGTACTGACTTCACGTCAGTGCTTTTTTTTTTTTTTTTTCAAGTTCCTTTAACAAATATAGCTATCAATACAGTTTGGCTGTTAGTTTTACCGTAGATCAGAAAAAAATTCGGTTGTGGGTCCTCCGTTAGGGACGAAATGGCATCTTCTCCAAATCCGAACGCATTTTAATATAGATCTACCGAATATAGTTATTAATAAATTCGCCTCAGGGCCACCATACAGAAATTTCAAATCGGAAACAACGCTATTTCCCCCAAACTGACTTGTGTCCGTGCACTGAATTGACATGAATATTCTTTTAAAACCTCACAATATCGGCTCATTACTCCCAACATAACCCAAACAACCCAAAACCATTCACTTCTCGTCTGCGCAAGCGCAGTATACTCGTGGCTGCAAGTCCTCCCAAAATTACACACCTCACAAAAAACTCCGATTCTCCAACACTAGTGGTTCAGGAGATATCGCTTCTTGAATCCACGCATGCGCAGACCCTCACCAGGGGATTCTATAGCGGAAAAGCATCCGCCACCCCAAAACCCCAATCCTCTCTGACGAAAGCACCACCAGTTAAATCACTGATGGTCTGCTCATGCGCAAAACGAAAAATGCCCGTAAGGGGTTGCATCCATTTCGAAATTAACCCCAGGGCCAAGGTAATGACACTTTAACTCTGAAGCAACCCTACAGCCCCCAAACTGACTTGTCCTTGCACTGAATTGCTATGAATATTCTTTTAAAACCTCATAATATCGTCTCAGCACTCCCAACATAACCCATCCAACCCAAAAACAGTCACTTCTCTTCTGCGCATGCGCAATCTACTCGCGGCTAAAAGTCCTTTTCAAAATAACACACCTTACAAAAAACTCCGATTCTCCAACACTAGTGGTTCAGGAGATATCACATCTTTATTCCACGCATGCGCAGACCCTCAACAGGGGATTCTATAGAGGAATAGCATCCGCCACCCCAAAACCCTAATCCTCTCTGACGAAAACACCACCAGTTAAATTACTGATGGTCTGCTCATGCGCATAACGAAAAATGCCTGTAAGGGGTAACATCAATTTCAAAATTAGCCCCAGGGCCACGGTACGGACACTTTAACTCGGAAACAACGCTACATCCCTCAAACTGACTTGTCCTTGCACTGAATTGCTATGAATATTCTATTAAAACCTCATAATATCGACTCAGCACTCCCAACATAACCCATCCAACCCAAAAACAGTCACTTCTCTTCTGCGCATGCGCAATCTACTGGCGGCTAAAAGTCCTCTCAAAATAACACACCTTACAAAAAACTCCGATTCTCCAAAACTAGTGGTTCGGAAGATATCGCATCTTTAATCTACGCATGCGCAGACCCTCATCAGGGATCTGAATTCTATGGAGGAATAGCATCCGCCACCCCAAAACCCCAATCCTCTCTGACGAAAACTACAGCAGTTAAAGGACTTCTCATCCGCGCATGCGCAATACGGAAAATGCCCGGAAAGGGCAGCATGAACCTCAAAAACATATGTTTCGGCATTAAAAGCAAAGTATTCCGCAAAATAGTAGTAATTTTTTTATTTTTTTCATGTCACGTGATCATCACGAAATTTTGCAAAAGTGTTTGCTTTGGTCTTTTGCATCTAACTACTGAGTTTCAATTTAATCAGATCAGTATTTTTCGAGTTATCGTGAAAACAAAATTTTCAAATTTTCAAAATTTTTTTTGCCACTTTAGGGCCGTCCGTTCAACACAAAACTTCGCAGGCATATAAAGGTCATGATTCTACAATCTGGTGCAAAATTTCAAAAAGATTGAGTGATCGGTTCCGGAAATATTCATAAAAAACCTTTTTATTAAAAACGGCCTTAACTCCGAAACCGCTCGGTCGATTTCGCCCGTTAACGAACTTGTCCGAGATATTTACGCTACGAAACTACCCTGCAAATTTCAACGCTCTAAGTCGTTCCGTTCGAGAGTTATCGTGCTAACGGCCGGACCGGCCGGACCGGCCGGCCGGACCGGCCGGACCGGACGGACAGAATTGAATTTGACCTCGAATTCTTCATCAGGGAGTCGAACCCAATCGTTTGAGACCATTTTCGAAAAAAAATTCGAAAAATACAGACATTGTGACGAAATGATAGCACGCTGTTCCTTGCGGAACACGCGCGCAAAAATTATCTGTGTTCTCTCTATCTTAGGTAATATATTTTATCACTGACAATAATTTTTTTGTTTTCATGGATCTTCTCAATTAAAAAAAATTGGTTCAAGCACTGACGTGAAGTCAGAAGCTTTTGCGCGTATGTTCTATTGTCCATTCTTCTGTATTGGACACCCTTAATCGAATTTACCATGGTAAATTATGTTGTCCATTCTCCTGTATTGGACACTCTTAATTCGAATTTACCATGGTAAATTCCAATTAAGTGTCCAATACGGGAGAATGGACAACATAATTTACCATGGTAAATTCGATTAAGGGTGTCCAATACAGAAGAATGGACAATAGAACATACGCGCAAAAGCTTCTGACTTCACGTCAGTGCTTGAACCAATTTTTTTTTTGTTGTCCATTCTCCTGTATTGGACACTCTTAATTCGAATTTACCATGGTAAATTCCAATTAAGTGTCCAATACGGGAGAATGGACAACATAATTTACCATGGTAAATTCGATTAAGGGTGTCCAATACAGAAGAATGGACAATAGAACATACGCGCAAAAGCTTCTGACTTCACGTCAGTGCTTGAACCAATTTTTTTTTTCGTGATTTTTTTAGAAATTTTCTAGGGGTACGGTTATTAACATTTTTTTGTTCTTCATTTTTTTCGAATTTTCTAGTGGTACGGTTCTTACAAAATTTTGAACACGTCTTTATGCTGATTTTCTACTACTAGTTACCAAGCTTCAATTCGAGCGAATATTTATTTTTTCAGTTATCAAGAAAATAATATTCCAGGTGGGGATAACTCGGAAACCGTTAGACCGATTATGCCCAAAAACGAACTCAACTCTCCCTTTCGGATACGCAACCTACCCTGAAAATTCCAAGTCCCTATCTCCTTTCGTTCGAAAGTTATCGAGGCAACGGTCACCCATCTACTGAATTCACACAAGAATGCTCCAATCTCCAACAATATTAAACCGATCGTATTAAAACTTGAAACTTAGCGGTAGAGTTAGGTTATGAAGGCTCTTGCAAAATTTCATCATTTTTTAACGATTAGTTACTGATATATAGAATTTTTTTTTTTTATTTTCAATGATTTATTAAAAATTTTCTACAAATGCTATCCTCACCAAATTTAGCAAACATTACCGCGTTGGCATTCTACAACTAATAACCATGTTTGAATTCAATCGGTTTAGTACTTTTCGAGTTAATGAGGAACAAAAACCACGAAATTTCAGAAAATTACACATGGCTATAACTCTAAAACCGTTTGGCCGATTATGCTCATAAACGAAATGAAATGTCGCGTTCTGGTGCTCATCCTAACCTGAAAATTTCAAGCCGCTATCTCATTCCGTTATCAAGTTATCATGACAACAAAAATATTTTTTAATAATTTTTTTAAAATTTTCTAGCCATATGATTCGCACAAAATTTCACAAACGAGCTTAGGCTCATATTCTACAACTACTCACCAAGTTTCAATTCGATCGGATTTATATTGGTTTAAAACAAAATTATTACTCGGAAACCGCTAGGCCGATTATGCCCATTAACGAACTTGTCCGTCATATTGGGATGCGCCACCTACCCTGAAAATTTCAAGTCGCTAGCTCTTTACGTTCTCGAGTTATCGTGGCAACAGCCGGACGGCCGGCCGGCTGGACGGCCGGCCGGACAGAATGAAATTTGACCTCGAATTCTTCATTGGGGAGTCGAACTTAATCGTTTGAGACCATTTTTTTCAAAAAATTCGAAAGTTACAGACATTGGGGCAAAACTATAACGCGATGTTCCCCAGAACATACGCGCAAAAAGACACCCTCTGCCTTATAAATTTTATAACAAATCAAATTATAAATTTAAGAATTAGAACTTCAAATTTTTAAAATAAATTCCTAGGAATTTGTGAATAAAATGAATGACAATCAGTTTGTTACAAATATAAACTAAACAATTAATTTGAGATTATTTCTTGGTCTATGACAATTAATAATCAACTCAACAATCATTGCTTGAACTTAACCTTTGTGTTTCTTATTTTCTGTTTGAATTTGAACTCTTTCTTTCTTTCTAATGACAAACGAATAATATTCTCTCTGTGATTGAAAGGTTTCTTTCTGGGTTTTCTCTCCCAAACTCTGAAAAATATCTATAAAATAAAAATTAATTATTCTCTCTGTGGAATTAAATATGTTATGGATGGAAAAATTTCTGATCCTTCAAATTCTTATCGATGATGGCCACGTATTCTTGTAATTCTATTGCCTTTTGTAATACTTTTTTGACCTCATTGTTCCGTGTCATATCATAAGAAATGTTTTTTATTTCTTATCACATTTTGTATACTTATTCTCATTTTACACATGTTTGCTTCTTCATATTCATTGGTTATCATTTGGTATTGTTTACTATTCATAATTATTATCTCTTTTTCTATATTCACAATTTTTACATATGCTTAATTTTCTCTATTTGTAATAATTTACAATATTTCTTTTTGTCTACTCATTCGTCCAACTTGTTTTTCTATTATTATGGGTGTTTGTCTTGTGTCTCTTATATTATTCTTCGTTCGTTCTTTTGATAAATGCTTTTACTTAATATTTCATCAAGAATTATTATATTTTCTTCTATAATCTTCTGTTCAACTTTTGATATTTCTATTTTCCATCCATTCTGTATTCTCCTTCATTTCCCTAGAGTTTTCTTCGATTTTATTTTCCATTCTTTCTGCATTTTCTTCAAGTTTCTCTGATATTCTTTTCATTGCTTGTGAAACATCTATAATACTTGGTTCATTTACATTTGGTTCCTTTTCCCTTATCACTAATTATTAATGAATTGAGACTCTTAAACTCTTTCGAGGATTCTTATTCTGAATTCAAAGTCCTTTTTTGCTTGAAATTATATTGAAAATCTTAAAAATTATCTAACTTTTATCTAACTTATAATATTATATCACTGAAAATCATTCTTTTGTTTCCATGGATCTTCTCAATTCAAAAAACACACATTTTATTAATTTTTGAAATCAATTATTACTTATGTAATCATTGAATGATTGTTTGGGAGATTAATTCATCACCAAATGGTTATTTTATGGGTTTTCCCTCCCAAACTCTGAAAGATATTTATGAAATATATTTTAAAGATTTTTAAAAAATTTTTTAATCATATGATCCTCACGAAATTGTGTATGATTCCTTCAAGGGATTACAACATTTCAGATGGCTAAACCTAACTCCGAAACCAATTGACGGATTTTTCCCGTTTTAAATAGATTCGCATTTTTTTGTTTTTTTTTATTTTTGTATTTGGCTGGCAGATAATTGGTAATATTTGAAATTTGTTAAATAAATGTTATTATTTGTTACTGTCAGGCACAAACCATAGGTTTAGCTGACAGAATTTAAAAATAAATTTATTATATTTTATTTTGATAAAATAAACTTAAACTTGAACTTGAACTTGAACTTGAATGAAATTAACCGAGAAATTAACGCCGGAAACCTACCCTGCAAATTTCAATTCAAATAATTTCGTTCGATATTTACGTCGGATTCTTCATCAGTCAAAACTAAACGTTCATTTTCGGTCAAATATTCGAAATTTACAGGTATTTGGGTAAAATGATAGTTGCTCAGAGGAACAAGCGCACCGAAAACAAACTTTAATGTGAAATTTTCACCTATTTTTATCGATTTAACCATTCAATTGCTAGTTTAGGTTAAAATATTATCTCGCATAGGAGAATTTTGTTAGTACCGTATATTTCACATGACATTCACATTGTCAGGATGGCCGAGCGGTCTAAGGCGCCAGACTCAAGGTAACTTGCCTGTTCCACAGGTTTCGGGTGTTCTGGTCCTCTCTGAGGGCGTGGGTTCGAATCCCACTTCTGACACAAATTTTTTCGAAAATTGGAGGAACATTCTTTTTTAATCCAATAATTTTAATGAATAATGGAATGAAAAACATATTATATCCCACAATATATTTCTGAAACACAGAATGAAATGCTCACATAAGTTTTTCGATGTTATTTTTTTTACATAACATTTGTTTTATTCCAGTAAAGTCTAATTTGCCTAGGTTTGGGTGTATGAGGCTTAAATATACTAAAGAACATGCGCACAAATATTCCACATTTCACGTCAGTCCTTTCTAAGAATTTTTGTAATTAAACTACCAATTTCAAAACCCAAAATAATTATAATATCGAATTTTTCTGTACAAATCAATTTTCCAATTTGCGAAATGTTGCAAAATCTGAAAATTCTGAGTTAACATACTGTAGGGGTTGATTTTTTTACCCGTTCAATTATGTTTCAAAAGAAAATTTTAAATTATCTCATTAACGCATTGGTTTATAACAATTGTTTGAATAATACGAGATAATAATCATTAAAAATAATTTTTGAGTGGTTTCTGATCATAAGAAAACGGGTCAATAGTAATATTACAAATTGAAGCTTTATAATTTCCACTTAAGTAAATTGTTCATCACAAAACGAAAATTAAAGATTTTTGAAATTTTCCAATAGGAATATATTCTAAGACCTTTGAAAAATTGCTCCACGAAAGGAAAAATTCTTAGATTAATAGTTAAACAGTTAGCGTACTCGCAATGTTAATGTTCGTGCTTAAAAAAATTGTTAATTAACTAATGGATAACTAATTGAAAAATCGCAATACACATTCTTGGACCACGGATTATTGTTCATTGATCTATGATTTTTTTCAATTTTTCATTTTCATATTTAATAAGTTTGAAATAATATTTATTCATCAAAGGTACGAAGGGGGCAAGGCTTGCGTAAGCTGGAGTAGCCGTTTCGGGCGTGTTTTCAACCCCTAGGAAAATTATAAATATTGGTCCTACAGTCCCGGCAGTTGAAACTTTTTTTTAGGAAATTTCCTCCTCTATTTGAATCTTTTTTCATATTTGAATTATCTCAAATATTTTCTGAGATATCGGCGAAAACCAAAACCTCCTTTTTTTTCACTTAATTATTTATAACTATTGCAACTTTCACGAGCGGCCTTAGCATTTTCTCAAAAACTATCCGCATGCCATTCTGAATCAAATGACACCTCAATCATAATTTTCGGAGAATACGCAAAAATTTTTTCCTAAAAAGCACTTGTTGACTAGACTAAACCTGTATACAGAGGGAAGTCTTAATATTTTATTTCCCTTGAATATTCAATATTCTCTCCCCTTGAGACGTGCCTGCGCGTATGTATTGTTCAGGTTCGTAGTAACCAGTACCATCCATCATGTCGACCGTTCTTTCCAGCATTTTATTAACTATTTTCAATTATCTTCATCACGTCGTGAAATCAACAAACGTCATCGTTAGACACATATTGCGATTATTTATTTTTCTTATTCGAATCGAAAATGACTAACTATTATTTATACAACTGTTGGGTGAGAATATTCAAGCAGAGATACCACCATTGTTTAGTGCAATGATATAGTTTACGATGATGACTCGTATCCGAAGTTCTCAATCGACATTTCAATTTTAACTGAGGGATTTAGGACTAGGTGACGTACAGGGTGTCCGAAGATGAAACCCACAATACTCATGACTGCGAATATTATTGCCAAGTGCCATATACCAAAACCGCTTTGTTGTTGATTTGTTAATTGAGCCAGAAAATTAAATCCGCCATATTAAATATAGACGGATAGAAGTACATATAAAAAAACTTAACAAGTAGCCCTTCGAACGAAACCAAGATCAGGACCGGAATATTTAGGGCTTCATACAGGTAGAAATTTGCGATCCAAAGAAATCCTTTCAATAGTAGTATACACGTTTATTAATTACTCACTAGTTTATAGACACAATAATCAATATACACATATACGAGAGTAAAAAATGGATCTTGAAAACACATTCGTAGATAGATAGATATTTATGATAAGATATACGTTACTATAAGAAATTATAAGAACAGTTAACAAGTTGAAATAAAAATGTGAAAAAATTATTTTAATTTACAATAAAACATTTCACAGATAGTCACAAGAGTTGATATATTGTAAAATATACTGATCTCTATGTAGATTTTTTCTAATTTTTTTGAATAAAAACTTCATAAAAAAATGTTTACGAGACCAAAAACGAGACTCTCGGGTTGCGCTGTACGTGGTCTCGGCATCGCCTATAATATTTTTCAAAACGTCTCGTCTCATTTGGTCTCGCTTTTCCGAGACGAGAACGAGACGAGACGTGTGAAGCTCTAAATATTCTTTTTCCTCCATGTTGAGTTCTTGTAAGAATATCTCCACCTGTATAATAATTATCAAAACTGTGAGCTCAGATTCGAAATCTACGGAAAAAATCCTACAGGAACTGAGTAGTTAAAAGAGTTTGTGCCGCCGTTTCAGTTATTCCGTAAGAAATTATTATTTCCATGTTATTTTAACAGTCAGCCTTCATTAAACTCCAATATCCTCGGTTTTCCGATATAATACATTTTATAAATGCGATGTGATATAAGCTGATAAAATAGGGAAAAAAACGCGATAAGCTATTTTAAATCTATTGCGATTGTGTTTTTGTAACCGATTCGTTACTCTTTTTTCCCGCTATCTCAACCAACCCAAACATCTTCAAATACCCATTTGAAGTTATCATAATTTCGTAATCCGCTCTTGAATGACTCCGTATGACCTACTGAATCATCTATTGACGCTACGAAAGGAAGAAAACATTTCATTTGGAGTGCACGATCAGAGTTTATGATTGAAGAAATTATAACGCCTGATTTAAATTTTCTCCGTATTATTATTATCAAGATTGGGGTCGGTTAGCTAGGGATCACCTTTCAGAAATGCGATCATTTAGATCTTTTGTTCTTGTGTCCTACACAAGCACTCCTAAGAAGGTCATCAATGTTTTTCATCAATCTGATAACATTCCTCTTCTTCTTTTAGGGCCCTGATCTTGGGCTGATCCAACCAATATATCAGCGTAAGGTGGGAACATTAGAAATCAGTTTTACCATGTTGAACTATGAATGACTATATTTTTCTCCAGTTGGTACTTCTCGTGTTATGTGAAAGATGGAGTTGATCCCTTATGTTCGTGGCCTTTCGGAAAAATATCAGGAGAATCGATTCTAGTTCAAGTTTAATATAACCGTTTTCAAGACACGAGATGATCGTAGGTCTTTATGAATCTACAGAGACTGGTCTGTATCAGCTGACTGAAGTCACCCAGATAACTCTGGACAACAAAGAAATCGCACAACACAGGTGTCTGTTAAAGAAGCACTTGAAAGGTGAGGAGTGAATAACACCTTTATAAAATGGATGTATGAGCTGTTGTCGACGAGGATATCCGAGACACAGGTGGGTAATGAGACCATTTCTATCAAAGCTACTCGTGGAACACTTCAAAGGGAGTAATATCTCCCCTTCTTTGGAGTTTGGTAGTGGTTGTGCTCCTCCACAGGCCAACGGAGCTCGGTTATGCTGATGAAATAGTCCTAATAGTCAGTAGTAAATTCGAGGGTACCTTGTGTGAGTTACTACAGAAGGGCCTTAGAATTATCGAGCAGTGGTGCTTGTCTGTAGGGCTGAACATAAACGCGAACAGTACAAAACAGAATCACCTACAGTGATTCTGTTTACTCGAAGGAAACTTCCAGCTGTGAGATCCGTCTTTTTGAACGGAGATATTATAGAATTGAAGTCTGAAGTTAAATATCTAGGAGTAATACTAACGGGCCCGCCAAATAACTTTTTTTTTTTGAAAATGCAATAAAAGAAAGCTACTGAATATTTTCTTAGATTTTTTTTTATTTGAAAGTACAATACTTCCGGTTAATAATGGAAAATAATTTCATTCAAATGGCTGCCTCGGCTGGCCATGCAATAGCCTACACGATCGGTCCAATTTTTAAGCACATTATCGATTGTGTGCAGCTTTATTTCACCAATGGCTTCACGAATATTGTCCTTTAAAGCTTCAATTGTCTCTGGCTTGTTGGCGTAACACTCACCATTGACGGCACCCCACAAATAATAGTCCAACGGTGTCAAATCGCAGCTCCGAGGTGGCCAAACGACATCAGCTCTGCGGCTGATAATGCGATCTTCAAAAACAGGGCAACTCCTGAACCAATTGGTCTTTGTATGGCGTCATACCAAGGTCTTTATGCAAAATTCGTCTCAATGATGTCTCCGAAATGTTCAATTCTATGAGAACGACGGTGAATTGATGTTGATGGCGCTTCTCGCACACTTTCTGCCACAGCAGCAATATTCTCGGGTGTACACACTGTTTTTGGCTTTTCAGGCTCTGGTTTATCGATGAGGATTCCAGTTTCTTTCACTTTTTTCACAAGATAACTTACAAACAGAGCTGACGGTGCTTCTCTTCTTTCGAAATCCGTACGCAATTTGCGCACACATTCTGCAACATTACCATGACTTTCTAAGTAATGTCGCAATATTTCCCAGCGTTATTCAAGCGTATACACAACCATATTCGTTCAGCAGAAGGATAAAACAACTTATCTGTCAAATCAGACATGAGTTAAGTGTTACCATTCACGAAATAAGCACTAGGTGAAAAAAAAACGTTAGATGGCGGACCCTTTAGATAGTAAAACTCTGTGGAATGAGCATGTTGAAATCACTGCCGGTAAAGCAATATAGGCTTTAATGTCGTGTAGAAATCTAGCCGGTAAGACTTGGGGCTGCAACCCCAAGATACTGCGATGGATGTACGCCATGATTGTGAGACCCTTAATAACGTATGGGGCATTAGTCTGGTGTACAAAAATAAGCCAGAATAGTACGAGGAAAACCCCGACAAAGTACAAAGGCTTGCCTGTGCACTGGAGCTCAGTGCACTCGAGAATATCACGAATCTTACCCATCTTCATCTAATGATAGATAAAATTGACCATGAAGCTATTCCCAGAATATCTAGGGAACAAAAAGAGTAATGAGAGTATTAAGAACCAGAAAGCTTGGTCATCTCTCACCAGGTACATTTTAGCCGCCAATCTTCCTAGTCACGAAATGATTAAGAAAGTGAGCACTGAAAAGAACTTCACTACGATGCTAGGTAGGAAGAAAGACTGGGTCAGGGAATCCACCACCCAAGTTCTTAAAAGAAATGCCATTAAATTATAAATAGATGGTTCAAAAACCAATATAGTAGCTGGCACTGGATTATATGGGGCAGGCACCAAATGCTGACTATCGCTAGGCTCCTATCCGAGCATCTTTCAGGCAGAACTGGCAGAAGTACTTGCAATAGAAACATGAACCTAGAAAGAAACTATCAGAGGTGCGATATAGCAATCCATTCTGACAGTCAAGCTGCTATTAAAATGCTGAGCTCCCATGTTATCGAGTCTAAGCTAATATGGTAGTGCTGAAGAAAACGTAATTAAGTAGGCAAGGACAATAGGGTCTCCTTGGTCTGGGTTCCTGGTCACTCGGGAATTAAAGGAAATGAGGAGGCCAACACACTTGGCAAGAAAGGAGCACGAACCCCTTTTATGGGCTCGGAACCCTACTGTGGGGTGGGTCGATACACCTAAAAAAGTTAATTGAAGAAAGAAGAAACTGAAAGAGGTATACTCTGGAGATATCTTCCAGGAATGTGTCACTCCAAACATTTCCTCCGGACATCGACAGATCCAAGAAGTATATGGATCTTAGTAAAAACACGCTGCACCTTCTCACTGGTTTCCTCTGCTGCTGTCTTAGATAGCATATGATAAGATTAGGACTAGCAGAAACTGACGAGTGCAGACTCTGTTGGGAGGAGGATGAAAGTCCTGATCACCTGATAACGAAATGCCTCGCCATCTCAAACCAACGCAAGGAATGCTTTGGGCAAGAAATCTGCAGGAGCGAAGACGTAGCCTCCTTGAAGCCATCATCGAGTTCATTAGAACTCTGAAACTGGAAGCTGAGCTGTAGATAGTGGTGACAGCTCTGATGTAGGGGCACAACTTTACCCCCTACAACCATATACAAAATTTGTCTTCATTAACAAAGACAAAACCTATTAACTTAATGAGTCAACTTTTGCGAATTGCTCAATTGGAATTGACCATATTTGATGGTTGAATTTGTCGAAGAAGGAGTTGCAACTCGGTAATTTCTATGCAAAGTGAAACTATGTTGCTATGATCTTCGAAGACTGTCAATATGATAATTTTCGAATTTTAGAATGGCTGCCATAGTCTGATCTAGTCTCGAAAACGTTATGAAATCGTTGATGTTGCATCGTTACTATTGTTCTATACATTGCTTCTGACAAATATCTTGCGTTTCTAACGCAGAAGCAAATATACAAAATTATGAAGTTTGGGAGAGAGAATCCATTATATTAATATTACATGAATGAGACAATACGTTTTTTTAAGTGTTAAACTTTGGGCCCTTGGATTTAGGCTCTTACGCGTTTTAAAAGATCCCACCCCGAGTATGCTGGTCACGTGTTAACCAGACTGTCTCGTCAAACCCTCAACGAGAAAGCTCCTCCATCATCTGAAGAGATTTTTACGAGGTGGGATTTCTTGAGAAAGACTAATAAAATTGCGAAAGCACCTGAGTGCGATATAACCTGAGGTCCTTAAATTATCCTCACAGATAATCTGCAAGCGATTGCTACATACGATAACCAACTTTAATAACGCCAAATAAAAGCAAAACAAGCTCGTACCACGATCATTTATATTATATAAAACCATCTATTAATCTAAGTCATACACTGAGACCAAGCCGCCGTAAAAAGAAAAAGAGGAGGAGTGCAATTCTATGCGCAACATACGGTATTTGAACTTGAGACCTTTAACTTCGATGTCAAACTACTTCCATCTGTGACCGTTACACCCCTCGGTGTTCCTTAGGTCTTTTTTCTGTGGCCGGTGTAGCGTGGTTGAATCGACACGGAGAGTGGCCTCAGGTAATTTCTGTTCGACCAGTGTGTGTATGGGTTATTTTTATTGGTAGATTTATTGCGAATTGCGTTCGAACAGAATGTGGGCTTGTCGATTCATCATCTCGAAAAGGTATCATTCACTTCTGGTTTCACGGAGCTTAGCTTCTTAACCCTAAGAGAGAGAGGGTATTATTATTATTAGAGCAGGTCGAGCCCTTCAAAATTGAGGACGGTACCATCTTTTGTTCTATTACCCTATTTATTCGGTCCTAAGGACATTATCAATGGTGTTAACATGCCTGATTACGCCCTTTGGAGCCTTCTTGATGTTTTGAAACTGGCCCACCACTAAGTAAAATTCTAAGGGTGGCCAGCTCTGGAAATTTGCAAACTATGTGTTCGGCAGTGTCCTTTTTCCGGTCCACAGAGCTTGAATGTTTCGCCTGCTGACTTCAGCATGCGGTATAATTGGTATTTGTACCGGCAATGCCCAAAGCTGAGTTCGTGGCAGCTGCAGAAGCTTCCTGGTATAGGATGTTGAGAAATCCACGGATCATTGCAAGTCCTGGAGTATTTCTCCGAAGAGATATTGCGTTTTTTTACCCCCATTGTTGGACTGCAGCCCTGTAGTGGTCTTTTGCAAACCCACAGAGGGGTTCTGATCCAGCAGGTGTTACCTTGGAAGTCCTTTCCGCAAGATCATCGGCTTTTTCATTTCCTTTAGTACCACAGTGCCATGGCACTGATAGAAGAGTTACCCTATTGCCTCTAACCAGTTGCTTTATGATATGCCGGCATTCCAAAGACAGGAAGGCTTTGCCGAGAGATTTGAGTCCAGTTGGTCCAATTATCAGGTAGGAGTTACCCAGTACGATTTTTATTGCTTCCAGAAGGCTACATCTCCTTAAATGCTAGTGCAAGGGAGGCACATTAAGTATGACCTCAACCACTGCTGTGGGAGTAGTATAGCTAGCTCCTGTGACACTAACACCAGCAAGCAGTATCTGCAACTGACTAGGAGTGGTGGCAAGGCTTCCCAAATAGCCTTTTGCAGGTCCATATAGCCACTGTGGCTTTGGAAAAAATTTTGTCTATGTGTTTTCTCCAGTTGAGTTTACTATCTAGTATTAGGTACTCTTAGAAATTTGCACTCTCTGGAGAAGTTCAGTGGGAGAGGGCATGCTTTAGTACGTAGTTTTGAGCGTAACAAACCCTAGAAACGCTAACTTCCAATGTTCCACACAGATGGCGTTGTCTCCCCCACTTCACTCTGTGCTACGATCCAATTAACCATCATTTATATTATATCTGATCATTGGCTTTTATATAGGTTTTCTAATTTTCTTTGCATTGAAAATCTAGAATTGATTATCTATGTTTTGTCGTATTTCTCCGAAGAAGTATTCCGTTATTTTACCCCCATTGTTGGATTGCAGTCCTGTAGTAATCTTTTGCAAGCCCACAGAGGGGTTCTGATCCAGCAGGTGTTACCCTGGAGACTGGAGGTCCTTTCCGCAAGTTCATCGGCTTTTTCATTTCCTTTAGTACCACAGTGCCAAGGCTTCCCAAATAGCCTTTTGCAGGCCCACATAGCCACTATGGCTTTGGAAAAAATTTTGTCTATGTGTTTTCTCCAGTTGAGTTTACTATCTAGTATTACTCTTACATATTTGCACTCTCTGGAGAAGTTCAGTGGGAGAGGGCATGCTTTAGTACGTAGTTTTGAGCGTAACAAACCCTAGAAACGCTATCTAGAATTTAATGTCTATGTTTTGTCGTTTAATCACAGACAAGACGAGTTGTTTTAATGAACACATTGGAGAATTGTTTTGTTATGATTAATTCTATTAATTTGAAAATTGCAAGTCGCTATATCTTTCCGTTCGAATGTTATCGTGGCAACAGTCACCCATCCAGCTACTGAACATTAGGCTTTGAAGGTTGTCACAAAATTTCAGCGATATCGGACGGATAGTTTTCGAAATACATATTTTTTTTCGATGATTGTAACGAACACGTTCTATGATTTTGTCGAAATGTCTGTAATTTTCGAATTTTTTGCCGAAAATATTCCTAAAAGATTAGGTTCGACTCACTGATGAAGAATTCGAGATCAAATTCGATTCTGTCCGGCCGGCCGTCCGTTGTCACGATAACTTTCGGCTTGAAATTTTCAGGATAGGTTGCGTATATGAATGCAACGGTTAAGTTCGTTAGTGGGCATAATCGGCCAAACGGTTTCCGAATATACATTTTGTTTTCAAACAATACAGGTTCGATCGAATTGAAACTTGGTAACTAGTTGTAGAATGCCGAAATAAAGACTCACGAGAAATTTCGTGAGGATCGTATTACTAGATTATTTAAAAAAAATTATTAAAAAATATTCCCAGAAACTATCATTTTTTCTTTAGGACGAATGTTGCTTCAATTGATTTATATAATATTCTCAACATTTAGCTGTAAAATTAATTGTTATAAATCTAGTTTTAATCACCAAATCAACGTCTTTTTCACCTGCGCACTTTGTTAGCTACCTATTCCCATCAATTTCACAGAAGAAACAGTTGAACGTCTCGGTAAACTATCAAGAATTTCATATAATTCTAATTATAATTTTTTTAGGATGCAGATTCATCATAAGAATCCATTGATATCAATTTCAACTCTGAAGAACTAACACTTTCGGAGATTTGATTTTTCAACATTTCTATAATACATCGTGCTTCTATGTTTTCACAGATTGCGAATTATATCTATCTGTGTTCACTGTTCATTCATGTCATCTTATCTACCTATAAGGGACGTCATATTTATTGCTGTTCTAGTTTGTTTATATAATTCGTACTTTGAAAATATTCTGTATTGGAAAATAAGGTTCCGCATCTTGAATTTGTGAATATATACAAGAACAAAAATAATATTGACTTTTTGCATATTAAATAACATATGGACAAATATTGGATGATGTTTCAGAAGATTTAGAATTGGATCATTGTAATGATGTAGTTTATGAAGGCAATAGAAAAGAACAGCATAGTGGAATCATCAAAAGAAATTACTGTTCGTTGACCACCGAGGTTAATATTACCTTTTACTTCCTTAAGTAGTGAGACATTTTCTTATATGCAGTATTTTCAGTATATGGCTACCAAAAATATGCTGAAATATTGATCTACATTTGTGTTTCGAATATTCTTTCTTGAGTTAAGGTTCATAATACAGAATGAATGTGTTAGTGGTATGAATTATCAAATTATGAAAAGAGGATTGTATTTTATTAATATATTTTGAACTATTAAAATAATTTGTTCGTCAGCCTATACCTATTCAAAAATCAGGAAAAAATGGACAATCTGCTATGATTGTCTCCAGCCTTGCTCTAGCTAGACATTTCGATGATACTTTCCTTAGGTATTTCGAGTTTTGAAAACTATGCACCGAGTGTAAGTTTGAAAAACCCATACCACGAGGTTGAATCATTGTAGATTGCTCATTTAATCTTGATAAATAAACTTTTATTTGAATTTAATTTCTTTCATGGTGCAGTTCTATTATAAGAATCCTTTGATATCATTCCCAACTCTGAGAAACCAATACTTTCAGAAATATGGTTTGTCAAAAATTGAACAAGAGCGCCAAAGCTCCTGTACAGGGCTTTGCCTCCTTTTTTTATAATTCAATCTGAGAGATTTACCTACTCTAAAAGGCAAATATTAATGCTATAGTAGTTCTACCTCAATCAAATATTACATCGATTTCGTGTGCCATTGAAAAAAAAATTAGAAATTATTCTAAATACAAAACCCCCCTTTTCCAAAGATAGAACGCGAAGAGATTCCAGTTTTCAACTCCGGAAAGGGGTCCCTCGCAGTAGTCTTCAATAAACACAACATATGTTTACTCTGGAATAATTAATCCCTACGCAAAAATAACCCAAGTTAACAAACTCGACGAGTGAAAAAGATCGCTAGTGAGAGAGAGGCAAAGTGACGCGAAAAAATAAACGAAAATAAAAAATGTATACACTTGGAAGAGACCATAACCTATCCCAGCACAAGCTGAGTTATTTCAGTTAAAGTAGGCTGTAAAAGAACGCAACAAGATAAAAAAAAACACATGCAAATAAAGTACTGTAGAAAGAAACCTTTGGGTCAACGTACTTCGGTTGTGAGGCTGTCTCTGTCCCCCGCACTGTACTGAGAGAGTTCAGGCATTGGCGTAGGTGCGATTGGGCGTGAAATTCCGAAAAAAGTTGATCAAGAATTTTTTGTATTGATTAATTCGTTCAGGAAACGTTCAAATTTTGGTGGTTTTTCAGGAAACACCACAAAGTATGGGATATATTTTTTAAATTTATATTTCCTTACAAGAGACGAGAGTAGGCGAGAATATAAAAAATCTCATCTCGGTCTCGCCAATTCCAAAAAATTAAGTTTCGTTTAAGTCTCGGTCTCGTCTCGTTATCAGTTGTCTCGTCCGTCTCGCTTAATTCTGAATAACGATGATAAATATTATAATATATAAACGAGATGGTAGATAACAATGAATAATTTTGTAAAGCTAGATTTATTACGCCCATATACAGAAATATTTGTACACCTACATAATTTTTTTGATTTTAAGCACTGTTAATTTCATCCTTTAAATTACTCGACGACCAAGTATTCAAACATAATCACACTTGCATCACATCATCTTTCAATGATTTACGTGTTTTTAATTTACGGCCATCTGGGAAGGTGTAGGAACTTTTTCATGAACTTTTCACCACTTTAAAATACTATTTTGATTCCTATTTGTTCTTTCTAACAGCAAATATTCTTCAAACTCAGCATTCCAATGTTTTGTTGATTTTTTAAAGAGATTGTGATCACCTCTTAGAGTGATAACATGGTCCGGAAACTTTTCCCGCAAAAGTTCAATGGTTTCGTTGCTTGTGTGGCACGTAGCGCCGTCTTGTTGAAAATAAACGTTGTCCAGATCAATACCATCTAATTCCGGCCATAAAAAATCATTAATCATCTCTCGATAGCGCAATCCATTCACCGTAAATGTTGCTCCAGCCTCATTTTCGAAAAAGTAAGGTCCAATGACTACGCCGGACCATAAACCGCACGAAACAGTCACACGTTGAGGATAGAGAGGCTTTTCAACAATAACTCTTGGGTATTCCGAACCCCAGATGCGACAATTTTGCTTGTTGACAAAGCCACCGAGGTGGAAATGGACCTCATCACTCAATATGATTCTTCGATGGAATTCCGGATCATTTTCATGCATTTCAACGATCCAATCAGCGAAGTCACGACGTTGTTGATGATCAGCCGGCTGGAGTTCTTGCGTTAACTGAACTTTATAAGCCTTAAGACCCAAATCTTTATGCAAAATACAGTGTAATGACGTTTGTAGAATGCCTAATTCCAAAGAACGACGAGGAATGGACAAACCTGGGTTTACTTCAACACTTTCGGCTACAGCAGCAATATTCTCGGCTGTTCTTGAGCGACGTGCACGGGTTTTATTCTTCACATAACTAACTTGTCCCAACAGCTCGAATTTTTCCACCAATTTCTTTGTTGCGGTCCGACAAGGTGCTTCACGACGACCCAAAAATGTTCGAGTTTTACGAACCGTCTCTGCCAAATTTTCACCATTTTTATAGTGAATTTTAATAATTTCAGTGCGTTCTTGAAGCGTGTATCGTTCCATTTTTATTAATGGCGTAGTTTCTACTTGTCAAATGTCAAAAAATGACAGCTTCAAAAGTGACATCAACCGAAATAGCGGGCTATTCAAAATAACACATCATATTGGAAAACCGTTTACCATAGATTTTCCTGGTCTGTCTGCAAATTGTTCATGGTGACTCTTAATAATTCCTCTAACCTGATCATCTATTCCAGAATACAAAGTTGCTCCACTTCTTCATCAAATCAGTCCTACCTACTTCAACTACAAGCAATACATCGTCCGACAAGCGATCGAGATCCTCGAATGTCATAAATTTCTTTCGCGCACGCACGCCTCTGACTTATATGTATACATGCACAGCCTCCTTATAGTTAACAGATTCTGTGTAGGGTAGGTCAATGCATTTCGTAGTCGTTTTATTTTACTTATCCTCCGTACACTCCACCGAGTTCTTTTGAACTTTTTTAGTCCGTTCGGCTTATGTTGGTTCTTGGGTCTATCTTTATAAAACCCACTGCCACGGCCGAACTATGAAAGTTCATCAGCGAACGCGTGTTCGATTTAGATTTTCCGGAAAAATCCGATTGTTGGAGTAATTGGTTTATTGGATCTATATGTAGGGAGACCACACAAGAGGTGCTTGTGGAGATGATGGACTGGAGAGGATGTTGATATCGTTGAGATATTGATGTTTCCCGTATTGGTATCGATAAAAATTAAAAATAATAAGATAGTGTCAGAATCAAAATTCAAAATGGGTTCAAGCCCTATGGACAGCAGCTTTCTGGCGCTCTAGTTCAAACAGACAAATTATATCTCCGAAAGTATTGGTTTCTCAGAGTTGGGAATTATATCAATGTATTCATATGATAGAACTGCATCATAAAGGAAATTCAATTCAAATAATAGTTTATTTATCAAGATTAAATGAGCAATATTAGAATGAGAACTGCACCATGGAAGAAATCAAATTAAGTCTGGACAATTTTGCCCAATAACGAACTTAACAGAGATATTCAAATATTGATAATCACTCTGTTCCAAGGAAATAGAGCGCCAAAAAAACAAGTTTCGTATGACAATTGCCCAAAACAGGTTTAAAGTACCTTCAAATAGTAGTTATTCCATAAAACATGTATGAAAGAAGAGAAGTAATAATGAAAAATTACCTTGTAATCGATCAAAAGTTTCCTGATCTACGTTCACCAAATTTTCTCCTCTCTCGAACTACACAATTATGCTTTCGATATTTACGTAATATTTTCAAACATTTTTGGGTGAGGTCCCCGTTGCATCGCCAAAATACGAGTATTTCAACACCAACATAATATTTTTGAAGTTATAATATTCCCTTCCGTCAGTCCCGTCATTAAGTGAGAGAACTTCATGTTCCGTTCCGAAATGTAAGACTTTTCTGAGAAAAATTAATTTCGGAGCAAACAAATGAGATTTTTCTCACTTCGTTCACATTTCGGAATACACTTTATTCTCATAATTCTTCGATTGATTAGATAATGTCATGTCTCAGGAAAATAAGTTGACATTATGACAATTCATACATAGAATAATTATATCATTCTGTGAAAACGTAGAAATACGATTTATTTTTGAAATTTTGAAAAATCATATCTCCGAAAGTATTAGCTTGTTAGAGTTAAAAATGATATCATTGGATTCTTATGGTAAAATTGCTTATTGAAAAAAAATTAATTTGGAATTTGTTGTGTAAAAAAAATTTTCTTTTGTTACTCCGAAACCATCTATCCGATTTTGCCCAATAACGAACTTAGCCGAGATATTTATCTCCCAAACCTATTCTGAAAATTTCAACTGTCTAGCTCATTCCGTTCAAGAGTTATCGTGCCTACGGCCGGCCGGACTGGAATGAATTTCGACCACGGATTCTTGATCAGTGAGTCGAACCAAATCGTTTAAGACCATTTTTATCGAAAAATTCGAATTTGGGCAAATTGATAAGTACTCAGTTCCGAGGAACTAGAGCGCCAAAAACAACTATGTATCTCAGAAACTATTCGTCACATATCCCTGATATTTGGAATAACCTTCAAAACTATATAGTACAGTAAAGTTCTAGAATTGGACTTGGTTGGATTTATATTCTTGGAAATATAGGCAAAATATTTTTTCTCCTGCAGTTAAGCAGCCTAGAGCGAGTGCAGTACCTGGATGGGTGATTGCTCTGGCTATACATTTGAACAAACGCTCCAAAGCTCCTGGCTATAATGCTTTTCCAACTTGTTGACCATTTTCATCGAAAAATTTGAAAATTACAGACATTTGGGCAAATTGATAAGCACTCAGTTCCGAGGAACTAGAGCGCCAAAAAATGGTGAAGATTATTTCGAACTTATTTCATAATATCTTGGATTTTTCAAAAAAATTCGCCCCATTTTCAAATCGATATTACTCACGCACGGCAGCCATTTTTTATGTATTTATCAATGTCTACCATTTGATCATGGAAAGGTACACGCTTCAACAACCTTTACAAATAATCCAAATTCATTATGAAAAATCGCTATCTGTTACTCTAACTGTACGTGCTTTAACTTCAATTTTTGACCGTTATAATCGTCCGGATAAAAGAAAAACTGAACGTTTAATGAAGAAGTTTGGAACACATTTTAAACTTCATGATGTTACAGTGCCAGTGAGACAAAAAAATGAGAGAATATCGATTACCAAAGTATATAGTTCCATCATCATATGAATTATCCAAGGGCATTATATTATCACCCAAAAATTATAATATCCCATTTCTTGAACAGGAGGTATTTTATATCATGAGTAACAAATTTTGAATAGAATCAGAAATAAATATGACTTGTCTCTTATCGGTAGATAAGATGACATGTGTGAACACAGATAATAAAATTCATAGATACAAATACGGAATGTGATGAAAAATGATGGGATGGTATTGTTTTTCCGAGGTGCTAAATTGGGAGTCATTCCAAGAACTTTTAACATTTTCGACCACAATGGGCCATGGGATATCCTTAGAAGTTTTGTGCATTTATTCCAACTGCTGTAAATCAGATAAAAATGGTCAGATTGGGTATCTGATTCAGTGAGTCGAACTAAAATCGCTTGGAGCCATTTTCATCCAAAAATTCGAAAATTGCGGACATTTGGGCAAATTGAAAAGCACTGTGTTCCGAGGAACAAGAGCGCCAACTAGAAGGATTAGAATGTGTAACTAGTTTTGAACAGGTCGTAACGAGAAGAAAAAGAACATAATAACTCTATGTCCAGGTCATGGATTTTAATATATAGGGCGATCATTTGTTTTTTTAAATTTAGTATGATATAGTCTGAAGGAGTCACAATATCTCTTATATATAAAATTCTCGTGTCACAATGTTCGTTCCCGTACTCCTCCGAAACGGCTTGACCGATTCTCATGAAATTTTGTGAGCATATTGAGTAGGTCTGACAATCAGCCAACATCTATTTTTCATACCCCTAAGTGATAAGGGTTGTTCAACCATAATTTTTTTTTTTATTTTTGGACGAAAATTTTTGTTTTTATTTTTTTATAAGGTGGCATTAAAAAATACATACAACCCTAAATTTTCACCCTTCTATCACCAACCTTTTTTTTTAATAGTCATTTTAGTAATTAATCATTTTTCATCCCGCTCGATAACTGATCAATTATCACTTGGTATGTTATCTCAGAGAAAGAGCTAATCAAAACCAAGTCGCCGTATTTTTTGTGAATGTTTTTCACTCTATTTCGATTAAAACTTCCCTGACCTTATGGCAGAGCTAAAATTTTTGTTCAAAAAAATTATTTATTTTTATTAAAGTTTCAAGGCAGTTTATTCCTGCTATATTTAGTGCTAGATTTTTTAAAATTTCCGCGTCTTTCTGGATCAACACTCATTTTCCAGACTATACCGGTGTCACGTCCCAGTAAACAGCACGGAGTAGGGATGAGAACGAAGCCGGTCTCCTGTCTTTCTCACCTTTTCTCACTTTTCTTTACCAGATACGTTTGAGTGGGTAGTTCGTATTCGCAATTGAACCCGGTAGGTGGCGCCGCAATCGGGTTCTAGGTATTTTTTAGAATTACGTGTTTGAGTGGATCCCTGGATAAATTGGAAATTCAATTGTCCCGGTAGGAGGCGTTGCAATCGGGTTCTAGGTTTTTTTTTTGAAGATTTTTCGCATTTGGAAATAAAATTGCAACCGCAATAACCGATTTGGCGCAGGCGAAGTTGCGTGGGTCAGCTAGTTTAATAAATAAAATCATATATAATTTTTCGTTTGGGAAATTTCCTACGAAAATCCTCGTATTCCCAAGCCCTCAAACTGCAATTAGACACATAAGTTTCGGATGCTTCCCAACATAAAATGAGGAGATGAATAACATGCAATCCTCACTTAGCACCTAGCGATCTTGACCTAGACGACGCGTTATTTTGTTGACAAGGCAATGTAAAGTTTTTCGAACTTATATCCTCGATGTGTTCTGGCATCATTCGTTTGGATAAACATCGTATAATAATAAAAAGGGACTTTGCTTATGTGCGTAGAAGGATCAACGAACGGCTGAGATCGCTCTGGTGCTACACGCGTAAAAATGCCGATACAGGGCGTCCCCACGTCCTTATCCTAGAAGGAAATTCGCGATTGCTGTATAAATGCATTTTTAGGGAATTTTTTAAACGTCTTAGACGCAACAATTATTATCACTAAGGATGATGCATTTTTTATCAGGAATTAACTCAAACCCCTTTTCAATAGTTCTTCAGGGGAAAATAGTTACCCACGTTGTCATTTGTTCAAACGGTGAAGTTATGAGAATTTATTTTCAAGTTATATTTACTTCTTCAAAATGGGGGACAGATTTGGTTTAATATTGTTCCAAAAAAATATCACTAATTTTTAATAATTTCTTATTTGACAAGTATGAAATGATAATTTTGAATTCGATTTGTTACTTTACATTACTATTGCATTAATAAAATGATGTAAAATAAAATGAACAGTTTTTATTTCGAATTATATTCAGAGTTGAAGAAAATCCGTTGGAAATCCTTATTTTTTTACGTTTCTCAGGTAAGCTCGTATTATGCAGTATCTGGATTGAAGGTTTCAACGTATTCGAATCAAAATGTGCCATTTCAACCTATGAATGCTCGAGAATCGAATAGAGACCTGTACACTTTCTCAACCGACAAGTTTATTATTCAGATGCAAACGTCGTTTATTTCAATCAGCCCGCAAATAACTGTACTTCCTCATGATCTGACGAAAGTCATGTCCCTCATCTAGGAAGTTTAGCCTTAACATCTGCTCATTAAGGCTAAAGCGCTGTTGAACAATCTAAGAGATGAATAATGACCATTCAGATCGAACGAAGTAAAGGCATCGTGAGGCCTATGCTGGACCATTTGTTTTCGTGAGAGAAACAAAACAGCTGATAGATATTTGAGATATATTTTATGCAGTGTTTTGATCGTTTTATAAAAGATCATACTGTATGTAGAAAATGATAGTTTACTTACTTTAGTTGGGTAGAGTTATCAGTGGTAATAACCCAAGAATATTGATAATTATTCAAAAAATATGTATAACAAACTTCAAAACTGTTTTCTACAAATAAATCGTTTGAAAATGTTGTTATAAAATTTTTGAGAATAATTATCAATGTTCTTGGGCTACTAGCACCAATTGAAAAATATTTATTTAGAAGTGCAACCGTCAAAAGAACAGTTTGAAAAGTTGATTGGGGATCCAGAGGTATTTGATTCTATAACTGGAGATCACGTATTTCCTGCTATTAATAATTTTATTTAACTCTTGAACGGAATGAGCTTAGACAGTTGTAATTTTCAAAATAGGTTTGGGTGATAAATATATCGGTTAAGTTCCTTATTGGGCAAAATCGGTCCAGTTGTTTCGGAGTAAGGAAAACATTTTCAGCAGTTTCATCATAAGATAAGAATCCATTGATATCATTTTCAACTCTAACAAGCTTATACTTTCGGTGATATGATTTTTCAAAATTTCAATAATACATCGTACTTCTATGTTTTGTTAGAATGCGAATACTATCTGTATGTATTCCATCTGTGTTCACTGTTCATAAATGTTATCTTATCTAGCTAGTAGAGACATATCAAATGTATTTCTGTTCTAGTTTGTTTATAATTCGTACTTTGAAAATAATTTGTATTGGAAAATAAGTATGCGAATCTTGAATTTGTGAACATATACAAGACTGTTTTGATACCGAAAATAATATTGATTTGTTGCATATTGAATAATTTATGTATAAAAATTGGGGATGAATTTTCGGAAGGTTCAGAATTGGATCATTTTAGTGATGTAGTTTGTGGAGGCAATAGGAAAGAACAACATAATGGAATCATTTAAAGAAATTATTGTTCATAGACCACCGAGGTTAATATTACCTTTTACTTCCTTAAGTAGTGAGACATGTTCCTATATACAGTATTTTCATAATGGAGCTAGCAGAAAGATGCTGAAATACGGATCTACATTTGTGTATCAAATATTATTTCTTGAGTTGAAGATCCAAATACCGAATGAATGTGTTAGTGGTATGAACTATTAAATTAAGAAAAGAGGATTGTACTTTATTGATATATTGTGTCGTAATGAGATAAATTTTCAAATAACGGAAAACAAGAATATAAAATACGTATTTAATCTTTCATAAAAGTTAAATGAACTATTAAAGTAATTTGTTCGTCAGCCTATAACTATTCAAACATAGAGAATAAATGTGCAATTTGCTATGATGGTCTCCATCAGCCTTGCTCTAGACTCTAGACATTCGGATGATACTTTCCTTAGGTATTTCAAGTTGTGAAAACTATGCACCGAGTGTAAGTTGCAACAACCCATTCCACGAGATTAAAGCATTGTAGATTGCTCATTTAATTTTGATAAATGAACTATTATTTGAATTTAATTTCTTAAGTTTTGCAGTTCTATCATAAGAATCGGAAATATGGTTTATCAAAAATTGAACCAGAATTCCAAAGCTCCTTCTACAGGGCTTTCCCCCTTTTTTGTATAACAGGCAGGTTCTTGTGTTCATTAAAAGTTCAAATGAACACGAACGTAAATAAATTAATAATTAATCGAAATAATGAAAATTCGATAAATTCCAATCAAATGTTCACACAGCTTCCGAAAAAATTAATGGTAACAATGCGTCGGCCATTTTGTTGTCCGATTTTTAACGAATCAGTCAAAATCTGAATTCGAATTGCAATTCAACAATTCCCGTTCGAAAAACATTAATAAACCAGGGTGTGGCGTAGCAATAAATACATCAACTTTATAAAAACAAAATTGCAGCGAATCCCCATTCGCCATTGGCCAGTTTCGGCGAGGGGTAGCGTTACGTCACGGCGGCCATTTTGGACAATCGCACTGAAGTCGTTCAAACCCAGCCAGAATCGACATTTCGAATTTATAACCTACAAGCCGATTTTTGGAAATTTCGAAAAAACAAGGCATGCGCAGCAGAATTATATATATATGCATATATAATGCCGATGAAAAAGTTATATACTGAATTATAATAAGTTAGGGGGGATGGAGGGTTGTACATTTATGGGAAATTGATTATAGGAAAATTACCATGCATACTAAAATGGCTGAAAATTGAACTTTGTACAAATACTATTACCGAAATTGCGTTATTTCGAATAGGTTTTAGTTTTCAGCCATTTTGTAATGTTTTGTTGTTTTTTGACGTCTAACTTACCCCTTGTGTTTTCTGTGAGAAGTCTTAGGTCCTGGAATAATTCTGATGTCTATTTCGGTAGAGTTGTCGAAGTTTGGTCGGTGTTTAGTCACAATTAGGAAATTTTTAACAATTTTCGCTAACAATTTTATACTTTCCAAAATAATTCACGAATTTCCTTCTCGATTTTTTTTATTTTCTTTTTTAATTATTTTTTTAATAATATACAAACATTTCTAATAGGAAGTTTTAAGGCCGACAATAAGGCACGTGAGTCGATATTTGGAAAAATATGTTTTTCGTTTGAACTGAAAATTTTTTTCGATAAAGTTACACCTAAACTTCGAAATTAATATATCTTTTTTTATATATAAAGATCACAGACGTTTCAGTTAGTTCGAAATATTTTTAAATCAAGTTGTGTTAAGTTTAACTGAGTCGTTTAAATTATATCAATTGCTTTTAAATCAATATCAAATCGTCAATTGTTGTTATTCTATTGTTAAGTAACTTAGCCCGTTATTTATTTGCCCTGTTTAAAAATATCTAAGTGTGTTTAAAGAAAAACCTGGAGGGAAGATTGCCCTTAGTATTATTATCAAAGTTCGAGGTTATTTAAAAAAATCCTAACCGGCACTCTTAAAATATTGAGTCTGCTATGATGTTTTTTGCCCGACGCAGTGTTTCAATATTTTAAAAATCCGTGTGTAGTGTCGTGAAAAAATTTTAGGATATGCCCTTATATCAAACAATAAGCCTCGCAAAAACTAAATTATTGTACTTGAAACTTAGCTTTATTTTCGGTAAAAAATTGTTGTTTTGGTCTATAGCTGCTGCGTTTATGTGCGTTTCTATCTAAGATTTTGTTGCCGAATTTTGTTATCACGAATTCTTGATTTGTACTATGAGTTCCAATGGTTAATTTCTGAAAAGAGACGGAAAATTAGGTTTTTCTGGATGGAAACAGCTAACTAACATCAATAAAGAACATAGATTCAAATAAAATACATTCAATTAACAGCGTAAGGGTGGAAACATGCATTTGTTCCAAAAATAAAAGAAATCTTAATGGTCTGAAGTGAGTTTACCAAATGGTTGCCATATTTAACAAGCATGCGCTGGAATTCTAAGAATTCTGAACCAAACCAAAACTTAAGATGAAGAAGGATGTAAACGTAGTACAGGATGCAAAACAAAAACCAAGGGATGATTCGGTCAAGGCACACTCGTTCTCGGAACGATCCAGGCACAGCACACACAAATCTAAGACGGCCATCATGCACTTAACGTTTCAATTTTTTAGACTTACAGTGTTGATTTTGTTTAGTCTGATTTTTTCGTAAATTTAAAACTGTAGGTATAGGCTAGGTGAAAGGGGTATGTTGAAGGGATTTCAAACGCAGTTAGCTATGCACTGAACCTTTTCCCTGATTTTGCAAAGGCAGGGTTGTTGGTAAATGGCCGACAAGTACATAGAATTGTACATAGGCCCGAGTACATAGACATTGGACTTGCCTATCAGTTGATGGGGATGCAATTTTGAAATCGTTCTATGCGTGCTGTCTCTGTCCAGGGTTTGGGTAGTGGGATGCGCTATTGAGCGCTACATTCGATAACGGGGCGTATTCTGGATAAAATCGTATCCATAGGGAATTTTGTTGACGGAAAATATCGGGAATATTTCATGAATACTGAAAGTACTCGAATTTACAGGCATTTTTCCTGTTTTCTCTATAAACTGATGGTTACTGTGTCGAAAATTATGTATTCAAATATATTTCCTAACTTTTGAATGAATTCAGTTTGTAGAAGTGATATTCCCTTGACATTTGAGCTCAGAAAGGTTTCCCATTTTAACCAAAAATACATCGATACTTGGGAAACGCTATTAAATCGTGGAAAATTTCGTTCATATCTCCGGAAGTATTGCTTTCTCAGAGTTGAGAACGATATCAATGGATTCTTACGATAGAACTGCATCATGAAGGAATTTTAATTCAAATAATAGTTTATTTATCAAGACTAAATGAGCAATTTTCAATGCTTTAATGCTCCAAAAATTATCATTTAAATTAATTGGGAACGTATCATCGAAATGTCTAGAGCAAGGCTGGAGACAATCATAGCAGATTGTCCATTTATTCCTGATATTTGAGTAGCTAGAGGGTGACGAACAAATTATTTCAATAGTTCAAAAAATATTAATAACATTTCTCTTCTCATAGTTTAATAGTTCATACCACTAACACATTCTGTATTATTTACCTTAACTCAAGAAAATATTTTCGATACACAAATGTAGATCTATATTTTAGCATGTTTTTTTGCTAGCAACATGTATAGAAACATGTCTCACTACTTAAGGAAGTAAAAGGTAATATTAACATCAGTGGTCAACGAACAGTAATTTGTTTCGATGATTCCATTAAGTTCTTCTATCCTATTGTCTTCATAAACTGCAACATTAAAATGATCCAATTCTACATATTCTTAAACATCATCCCGAATTTATACGTAAATTATTCAATATTCAACCAGTCAATATTATTTTCGGTTTCAAAACAGTCCTGTATATATTCACAAATTCAAGAATCGGATACTTGTTTTTTAGACAGATAGAATTCGCATTCTGTGAATACATAGAACTACGATGTATTATTGAAATTTTGAAAAATCATATCTCCGAAAGTATTAGCTTGTTAGAGTTGAAAGTGATATCAGTGGATTCTTACGATGAAACTTCATTTAAAAAAAAATTTAATTCGAAAGTTGTGTTTAAAAAAAATGATTTTCGCTACTCCGAAACCATCGGGCCTATTTTGCGCAATAACGAACTTAACCGAGATATTTATCCCTCAAACCTACTCTGAGAATTTGAACTGTCTAGCTCATTTCGTTCGAGAGTTATCGTGTCTACGGCCGGACAGAATTGATTCTGACCACGGATTCTTGATCAGTGAGTTGAACCAAATCGTTTAAGACCATTTTCATCAAAAGATTCGGAAATTACGGACATTTGGGTAAATTGATGAGCACTATGTTCCGAGGAACAAGAGCGCCAAAAAAGGAGATTATGTCAACCATAAAATAGAATAATCTATAAGCTTCGCGAACTGAACTGTTCTTGAAAATGAATTTTCACAATTTGGTAGCGTTGTTCAGGTTATAATTTATTCATGATTGAAATGGTAAACCTTACTGATGAGCACAAATGTCAAAGAACTGTCATTTTGACAAACTCTTTTCAGAGGTTATCCTTATTGAAAGAATTCGTGCATAAAAAACTCATTTTTTCCTATATTTAGCCTATGGCTTCGTATGTTTATTTTTTCTTTCTCCCTCTTAAATTGTAAGTGTTTATTTTTTATTCAACGGTTTTTTTCTGGGTTTTCTCTCCCAAACTCTGAAAAATATCTATAAAATAAAAATTAATTATTTTGTGATTTGCTTCTGCGTAAGAAACACAGGATATTTGTCAGAAGCAATCAATGTTGCCTAACAAACAACAACGAAACAACATCAACGAAGAAACAACTATATCGTAACGTTTCGGAGTCTATATCAGACTCCTTCTTCAGACGCTCAATGAAAATCGAGAGAATTATTTTGTTGATAGTTATTTTGTGAAATTCAAGAATTGTCACATTGACAGTATTTAAAAATCATAGCTAACATAGTTTTACTTCGCATAGAAATTTCCAAGTTCCAACTCCTTTTTCAATAAATTTAGCCAAATATGGTCAATACCAATTGAGCAATTTGCAAAATTGCATTCTCTGTTCAATAAAATACAAGTTGACTCCTTAAGTTTCCTTTTCATAAAATCAGGTTCTGTCATAAGAATCTTTGTATTACTCCAATCCATCATGTGATCTCCTTGGATTGTACATACATGTTCTGCTATTTTTGATTTCTGTATGTTTCTATTTCTCAAGTTATTCTTATGCTCTGACTTTCTTACTTCTAGTGGTCTTGATGTTTCTCCTGTGTATGATTTACCACAAATACAAGGAATATTATATACACAGTTTTTTGATTTTTGTTTATTTTTTGTTTATTTTTTTTCTTTTGATATAATGATTGAGCGATCAAGCTCTCGAGCTACGCATCATCTTTTTGAACCCTATATTTTTTTGTTCTTAACTTAAGTTATAGGGATGTTGAAGAAGAAATAAAGACAATATTATTAATATTATATAAATATGAAAAAAATTTTAAAGTATCAATCGAAGGTTTGATGTGATGTGGAAATGGATATAGGTCTTACAGGATCTATAAACACGCCATCAAGAAATCTAGTTTCAAACTCTATGCCACCAGCGAATACAAGATACAAGATATTATACATTCAGTCTATTCCTTTGCCTCAGCGCAAAGGAACTTATCTAGCTGCCAGCATCTCCAAAACAAACCGATTTTTTCCAGATGCATTCCATTGTTATGATTATTTGCAAACAAAGAAAACAAGCTTCATTGTTTTCATTAAAACATCCTGATAACAGCGTGGAGGCCTATTCCTATTAAAATTAGAAATGATGTGTATCCATTGGCTATGACCTGATGCTAGAAATTATCATTTAGTTAACGTTTATAAAAGTATTGTGTACCTATATTTTAGGGCTCGGAATTCTTAAAATATATGTGTCAACATACTCGAATACTTGTTCGATTTTTAATTCGAATATTGCAATAACCGATCAGTCAAATATTTGAACATGAAAACATTTGAAGAATAGTCCGATATATACTCTAAGGGTCAAAAAAATTTTCATTTTTCTGTGATATTTGACAGGCTATATTTCAGTGAAAAATTATCGTTTTGGGATTTTGAAAGGAGAATCTTGAAGCTCCAAGATTTTCGTTTTCAGATGTTTCAGCCGAACATTTCTAGGTGTTGTGGTTGTCACGAAATCCCGAGGAATAGCACAAACAAAAAAAAATTGGGAATTTTTTTTTTAATCCATGAACTTCGAAAAATTGTTTTTAGCTAGACCATTATACGGGCCAGATAGCCTATCTATTTTAGTTCAATTTTCTTCTTCTTAAATCACGATACGACCATTTTTTGCTTCTATATCGAAGCTTTCATGGAAATATCGATATCTTAGTGAACAATGACGGTATACAGGAGATCGAAGTACGCCTAAAAGATCCAATTATAATTAAAAAAAAAAAATCTGTATCCTTTACTTGAATGAAGAAATAGGAGAAATATTGCAATTAATGGTTTTTTGGATAATTGGCAGCTAAATTATAACTAACCATGAGATTACTAAAGTCAAGTATGACTTTTAAAACTCGATATATCCAAATAAATTCTGTGAGATCGATCTGGCAAACCGTTTATTTGTTTCCGACAGTCAAACTACTGGAAAAAAAGAATGGTTCAGGTATTTTCCCACCAATCACTTCACATTTATCATAAAAATGGTAAAAAATAATTTTTTCCAAGTTTTCTCCTATGTTTACGTCAAAACTCGTTCAATTTGATGAAAACAAGAGTTTTTTCGAAAATTTTCCGAAAAACTCTTGAAATTTTTAAATTATTAATTTTTTTTACTGGAAAGCTCTCCAGACTTTACAGAAAATAATGTTCAATTGTTTCCAGCATATATACATTACAAGATTATAAATCTCTGCAGAAAATTTACATCGGTTTTACTAATCATATCTTCGTGGTAGATTGGAGTTCAATTTGAGACAGATAAATTTTAATTTTTTTTCAAGTTTTATCTGTTTCGAACCATTTTAACAAAGACTTTTCCGCGTATCGTATATTTCTGTATTAATTTTTAACATTTCAAGAATAACCGAATTTTTTTATGTTCTATTCCCCCCAGTACCATTTTCTAATAGATCAGAGAATATAAATCATAGTTATTTTAAGGATCTTCATGTTAAATAATAAGTTGGGTATTTATTGCCCAGTTTTATGAAACTTCCTGCGAGGTATAGGTAAGATTTCCCTGTTGCCTACCAGCTTATTTATTATACAAACATGACTCTGTATTCTGGGTTGCAGACCAACTAGATAGGAGAATATCTTTATTATTGATTCATTTTCAAGATAATTTTTGACCGTTTATTCAATTAAAATGAAGCAATTTTTCGAACGATAACTGTAACAAAGTTATCATGCTATGTGTGCTAATTACAAAGAACATTGTCAGTCCTATAGATAGGATTATTAAACCTATCCTCATCGAAGGACCAACACCACATTTCCGTAACTCCTGCACCACAAACCACATAACATTTCGGTAAGAAAATTTCTGTATAGAGCTCATTGAATATATTTTCAACACTCTAAGAGAAAACCTTATAATGGAATAATTGTACCTATATTGAGCGAAGAAAAATCAGAGTGGAAGAGTTAGTTGAAGTGAAAAACACATAATGATTGATACTAAATAATGGCAAAAAGATAAATTAGATATGAATGATAAAGATCAATCAGTATATAGTAAGAATTGAAAAAAAAAATTATTTATTTTCTCCCTCACTCATGATGTGAACTTCTTAGGATGGCCAGCTCTGGACATTTACAAACTATATGTTCGGCTGTTTACTTTTCCGATCTACAGAATGAACCGTGAATCTTTTTGTATGTGCTTGAGTATTTCCCCAAAGATCTGTTCTATTATTAAGCTTCCATTATTGGATCACTGTGTTGTGGTGATATTTTTCAAGCCCACAGAAGGGTCCAGCAGGATCCTGGAGGCTCTTTTTGCAAGCTCATCGGCCTTCTCATTTTCTTCAATACCACAGTGCTATGGCATCCATAAAAAGCCACCATATTGTCTGTAGCCAGTTGCTTTATGGTATTCCCCAGGACAGTAGGGAATCATGAGGCTGTTCGTAATAATGTAGATGTGCACCCCCTTGAGTTTCCTTTTGAGGTACTCTTGAGCACAAATATAGACAGCTAGTGTCCTGCTCCCTTATCTGATTTTGGTCCATCCGTATGCCAAATGGACCAATGGAATTTTTGTTCAAGGGGGTGTTTCGGAATCGAATATGGTTGGCATTACATCTGAAGGCTTTAGTACAGAGGTCCAGTAACCGCATATGTCCTAACCAAGCCAGGCAGTAGTTTCCACTACGAGAAATTCTTATGCATCCACCTCTCATAACTATATTTTCCTGGAAAAATATGTTGAGAATAAATTACAATATTTATTCATTTTTGGCGCTCTAGTTCCTCGGAACAGAGTGCTTATCAATTTGCCCAAATGTCTGTTATTTTCGAATATTTCGTTGAAAATGTTCTCAAATGATTTGGTTCGACTGACTGATCAAGAATCCGAGGTCGAAATCGATTCTGTCCGGCCGGTCCGGCACGATAACGATAACTCTCGAACGAAAGGAGTAAGAGGATTGAAATTTGCAAGGTGGGTTTGGAGCGTAAATATCTCGGACAAGTTCGTTTATGGGCGAAATCCATGAAGCGGTTTCGGAGTTATGGCCGATTTTAATAAAAACATTTTTTATGAATATTTCCGAAACCGATCACTCGATCTATCTGAAATTCAGCATCAAATTGTAGAATCATGACCTTTATACGCATGTGAAGTTTTGTATTGACCAGGTCACCGCAAAGTGTCAAAAAAAATTTTTGAATATTTAAAAATTTTTTTTCTACAATAACTCTCGAACGGATTGAGCTAGGCAGTTGAATTTTTCAGAGTAGGTTAGGGAGATGAATATCTCGGTTAAGTTTGTTATTGGGCAAAATAAGCCAGATGGTTTCGGAGTAACGAAAAAAAAAATTTTTTTAAGCAACAAATTTCACATTCAATTTTTATTCAAGATGCAGTTTCACCATTAAAATCCATCGATATCATTTTCAACTCCAACAAGCTAATACTTTCGGAGATATGATTTTTCTAAATTTGAATAATGAATCGTACTTCTATGTTTTCACAGAATGCTATAATTATTCTATCTATGCTTCATTATATGATTTGTGTTCATACTCGTACATTTCATCCTGTTCTATAAAAGAGAGTCAAATTCAGTTCAGCTATTTTAATTTGATTTCTTCCATGGTGCAGTTCTCATTCTCAGATTGCTCATTTAATCTTGATAAATAAACTATTATTTGAATTGAATTTCCTTTATGATGCAGTTCTATCACAAGAATACATTGATATAATTCCCAACTCTGAGGAACCAATACTTTCGGAGATATAATTTGTATGTTTGAACAAGAGCGCCAGAAAGCTTCTGCCCACAGGGCTTGAACCAATTTTTTTTTCATTCTTTCTGTTTATGGCATACTAATTCTTGTTGATCAAACACATGAAATGATGTTCCATCAGTTAAGGAGATAGGTAAATGTTGAACGAAAGAGAGGAAGAAGTTCATTTAAAACGGAAAAAGGCAATAATTTACTATGAGTGGAAATAAAAGTATAAAAAATGAGGATTCTTTGAAAATTATATCTGTTCTAAAAAGGGCAATGGTTAAAGAATTCAGTTGCTTAAATCACAGATGGAGATATAATATTATGGTTTGACACAAAGATATGTTACCATCAAAATTCTTGTAGCGACTCACTGATATTTCAGTCATTAATTTTCGCAGATATAATCAGATATTCTACCAGGATGTTTCCAAAAATATTTCCCAACCCCCAACCATGCGCAAAATCCTTCCAATTCGGAATATATTTCAACAAACATGGTATATCAATTCAAAACAAACGAGAGAATCCATTTTAAATTAAAATACATAAATTGTGTACTGCTATACATTATTTCACTCTGAAAATCATTAATTCCCCCTTCTTCACCCCCCTGCACGGCCGACGCCACCCTGCACCCCCCTAACAAAATTGCATTTTTGCCGAAAAAAAAACAATCATATAGTGCTAGTGTGAGTTCGGATATTGTAAATCAATATGAGGACCAACAATGCAGCTGGACGCGTATTGTGAAAATGCGTCGTGCTGGCGTTGTTGCATGTTGGAAGAGAGGAAGAATGGTGTTGCAGGGTAAATATGGTGGAATCGCCCGGGCATTAAGAGCATTTCGGATGTGATCGATCACGTTTAAAAATTGTTTTTTTTCGGTACTTTTACAGGTTTTACGGTTTTATGGGTATAGTTGATCAAGCTGAAATTCGGTACTCGATAGTAAAATGGTGGCTGGAAGGTATATGCGGAATTTCAGCTGTTTCTGACGAATAATTTCTGAAATATACAATTTTTGATGAAACAATTTTTTTACATTTTTGGCGCTCTAGTTCCTCGGAACTGAGTACTTATCAATTTGCCCAAATGTCTGTTATTTTCGAATATTTCGTTGAAAATGTTCTCAAATGATTTGGTTCGACTGACTGATCAAGAATCCGAGGTCGAAATCGATTCTGCCCGGCCGGTCCGGCCGTAGGCACGATACCTCTCGAACGAAAGGAGTTAGAGGATTGAAATTTGCGAGGTGGATTTGGAGCGTAAATATCTCGGACAAGTTCGTTAATGGGCGGAATCCATAAAGCGGTTTCGGAGTAATGGCCAATTTTAGTAAAATCATTTTTTATGAATATTTCCGAAACCGATCACTCGATCTATCTGAAATTTAGCATCAAATTGTAGAATCATATCTCTTATGAGCACGTGAAGTTTTGTATCGATCAGGTTACCGCAAAGTGTCAAAAAAAAAATTTGAAAATTAAAAAAAAATTTCTACAATAACCCTCGAACGGAATGAGCTAGGCAGTTGAAATTTTCAGAGTAGGTTAGGGAGATGAATATCTCGGTTAAGTTTGTTATTGGGCAAAATAGGCAAGATGGTTTCGGAGTAACAAAAAAAAATTGTTCTTAAGTAACAAATTTCAAATTCAATTTTTATTTGAGATGCAGTTTCACCATACAAATCCATTGATATCAACTCCAACAAGCTAATACTTTCGGAGATATGAATTTTCGAAATTTCAATAATGAATCGTACTTCTATGTTTTCACAGAATGTTATAATTATTCTATCTAAGCTTTATTATATGATCTGTGTTCATACTCGTACATGTCATCCTGTTCTATAAGAGAGAGTCAAATTCATTTCAGCTATTTTAATTTGATTTCTTCCATGGTGCAGTTCTCATTCTCAGATTGCTCATTTAATCTTGATAAATAAACTATTATTTGAATTGTTTTTCCTTTATGATGCAGTTCTATCATAATAATCCATTGATATAATTCCCAACTCTGAGAAACCAATACTTTCGGAGATATAATTTGTCTGTTTGACTAGAGCGCCAGAAAGCTCCTGTCCACAGGGCTTGAATCCATTTTTTTTTGAGTGATACGATATTCACGAAGTTTTGCGATAATTAGCGCGTCTGCTTTCTGCAATTAATTGCCGAGTTTTAAATTGGATCGGATTTGTATATTTCGAGTTATTGATGAAATAACAACAAGACTTAAGAAGGGTATAACTCCGAAACCGTTCGGCCAATTATGCCCAACAACGAACTTAACAATTCCATTTGGATACGCAACTTAACCTGAAAATTGCAAGTCGCTATCTCTTTACGCTCGAATGTTATCGTGGCAACGGTCACCCATCCAGCTGTTGCTCGAATCACCAACAATATATATCCGATCGTGTTCAAATTTGGAACTTGGCTGTGAAGTTAAGTTTTAAAGGCTCTCGCAAAATTGCAGCGATGTTGAACGAATAGTTTCTGATATATAACATTTTTTTAATGATTTTTCAAAATGTTTCTACTGATACGACCCTCACGAAAATTTTATGTTTTGAATGGATCGGATTCGTATTTTTTCAGTTATTGAGTAAATGACAAAAAAATTTCAGATGGGGTATCTATAACACCAAAATCGTTTCGCTGATTATGCCTATTAACAAACTTGAATGTCATATTCGAATGCGCTACCTACGCTGAAAATTGCAAGTCGCTATCTCTTTTTATTCGAAAGTTATCGTGGCTACAGTGAACCATCCAACTTCTGAACGTACACAAGGCTGTTCGGATCTCCAGTTATATAAATCCGATAGATTTCAAATTTGGAACTTGGCTGTAAAGTTAGTTTTTGTAGGAGCTCGCAAAATTTCAGCGATGTTGGACGAATAATTTCTGATCAATCTGGAAAAGGAAAAGACAAAAGGAGAAAACGGACCAATTAAAAATGGAATATTCCATGCTTTTTAAATAGATTTGAAATTCGCTACCCATTCTAAAAAAGATTCAGAAACTTTATGAGTAGCCCTAAAACCATCCTGGAATCTATACAGGGTGAGTCTTTGACCACTGCATTAATTTTAATCAAAGATTCCTCTCATCAAATGAAACACTTTTTTCATTTAACATTTTTCCTTATTCAGCTCAGGTGAAAAGATACAGGCTGTTGAAATTTTGAAAAAAAATCAGTTTTTATTTTGTAGCTTTGACATCCTTTTTTCGAATAAAATGAATGTTGGCGTAAAGTTTCCTATAACTATGATACATGTTTTCCAAATATTGGTTATTTGCTACTTCTACTGGTTTTCTACTTATGGACTCGTGGATTCATAAAACTAAACGAAATTAGCATAAAGAAAGCATATAAAGTTTTTCTTGAGTCATTTCAAGATTATTCCATCGTTTTAGAACATTATATTACTCTTCATCATTTCTCCTTAAACGCACCGTTTTCGAGATATTCTTCATTGAATGTTTTAAAATGGAAAAATCCAGAAATTTCACTACTTTTATGGATCCGTCCCTGAGCGTTGGAATCCCGAATCAAGTTGTAAACCACGTTACTATGCCTTTTTCTCGTCTGCCAACAATGTCATAGATAATTTATATGCGGGAGTGTATTAGCACATTGTGAAATCTTTAAACGCTTGTAACTTTTTACCTGAGCCGAATCTGGAAAAATGATAAATGAAAAAAGTGTTTCATTTGATGACAGGTTAAAATTAATGCAGTGGTCAAAGACTCGACCTGTATATGGGACAATTATTAACGAAATGATCTATAGTTTCCTCTGTTTCCCCGCATTCACAACTATAGGGCTCTCAACTGAGTTCCATCTGAAAAGCATGCTGTTGCAACAACCATAACCTGTTCTTGAACGATTCAGAATAGACCATATTTTCTTTGGAAGATCAAATCCAGGAACTCTATTTGAAGGATCAGAAATTAAATCTTTGTTGAATGAATCGCAAGAAATTCATTCAGGCTGCCAAATTTCCTTGTCACTTTTTTTCAAATTGAGAATACGGTTGGACCATAAAGGTTTACGTGACTTCAATCTGGGAATCGTTCTGCCTGGAATATAGAAGAGAATCGGAAATGAATTCGGCAAAGATGAAATTTATTCCAGGTATTTGAAAGAGCAGTCTGCCTCCGAATGTGGGGCGGGACAATGTTTGAAAGAACTGGCAACAAATGAAAAGGTGTAGATCTAATAGTTCCAGTGATGATCCTCATAGATGAACTCAGCTGTGCATCAATTTTTTGAGCACTATTAAACCAGACGAGGCAACAATATTCAGCCGCAGAAAAAAAACAAGGTTAAGGCTGCCGTTCGAAGAGTAGTTGCAGCAGCACCCCATGAAGTACTAGCTAATTTCAGCAGAATATTTTTTCAACTTCAGACGCAAGTCATACAAATGTGCTTTGAAATTCAAAGATGAATCTAGTTTCACTCCTAGGTATTTCGGATCAAAATTATGTCTCAAGAAAGAATCACCGAAAGTAACACTCAGTGTTCTATATTTTTGATGATTGTTCAAATAGAAGCAAGAAACCTCAATTTTATTTGGATTCGGACACAAACGCCACTGGTATAGGTAAGGTCTTCTACAGATACCTTTATTAAATATACTGTATAGGTTCCAGAAACTACGCATTCTGTCCGCTGCGCATCTCGCATTCCTGGAAAGCACATCCTCTATACCTGAACGTTGGGAGGGCAATAGATGAAAAAATAAATGCGTCAAAAACTTTTTTCGTTAAGCTTGCGCGGGAGAAGCTAAAGGGGAACATTGAACACAGTTAGTCCAATCGGGGTATACGGATAGTTCGTATTAATTGATAGAAATACAGGATGGTCTGATTCAATTTCCGGTTAGAAAAGGCTACAGAAACAGCGATTGGAGTTTGATCGAGCGGGCTTGATAAACTCTGGTTTAATCAACACCCTGGATTGTATGGACTATGGAGAATTCTATACAATTGTTCGATATGAGTATCTGGAATCTTTTAGGGATTCGGTTTCTCATTCAATGTTTTAGAATGCTTATACAATCATAATTTTGTACCTACGTAGGTATCTCTGGCTTATACTACATTTTTGTGTCGGAATTGAGCAAAGAAAATTGAAAAAGCACTGACGTAATGTCAGTCTGTTAGTTGTTCAAATTCATAGCCAGAGCTTCCAAAAAAAAAATATTTTCACAATATTTTCAATAATATAGATTCGATCGAGAACTTGGCTCTAAAAGAATGAGGTATATAGAAGTGTCTAAATTTAAGCGATATCTGAACGCTGATATAAGTCAAAAAAGAACAAGAAAATTCCATGGAATCACTGAAATCGTGAATCTTCTATGGATAGTGCAGGTTATAATTTAATTTGATTTTAGAACATAGAATCAAGTTCTACGAATTCAACTAATTAGTCATCATAATCCGTATTCAGAATTCTGAAAATATGGAAGAATCCGTGGTCGAAATTCATTCTGTCCGGCCGGCCGTAGGCACGATAACTCTCGAACGAAAGGAGTTAGCGGATTGAATTTTGCAAGGTGGATTTGGAGCGTAAATATCTCGGACGAGCTCGTTAATGGGCGAAATCCATCTAGCGGTTTCGGAGTTATGGCCGATTTTAGTAAAAATATTTTTTATGAATATTTCCGATACCGATCACTCGATCTATCTGAAATTTAGCATCAAATTGTAGAATCATAACCTTTATACGCATGTGAAGTTTTGTATTGACCAGATTACCGCAAAGTGTCAAAAAAAAAATTTTTAAATTTAAAAAAAGTTTTTCTACAATAACTCTCGAACGGAATGAGCTGGGTAGTTGAAATTTTCAGAGTAGGTTAGGGAGATGAATATCTCGGTTAAGTTCGTTATTGGGCAGAATTGGCCAGATTTAATTTGATTTCTTCCATGGTGCAGTTCTCATTCTCAGATTGCTCATTTAATCTTGATAAATGAACTATTATTTGAATTGAATTTCCTTAATGATGTAGTTCTATCATAAGATTACATTGATATAATTCCCAACTCTGAGAAACCAATACTTTCGGAGATATAATTTGTCTGTTTGAACTAGAGCGCCAGAAAGCTCCTGTCCACAGGGCTTGAACCCATTTTTTCATTTTCTTTCTATCACACCTTAAAGGCAAATAAGTTTAGTTATTAATTGTAATAAGATTTGGGAAAATCATATGAATTATTTTAATGAATTTCTGTAATCACTTTCTATTTTGAGTTTGGCAATAAACATGAAAGTGACAACACTTCTGAATAGAGAACGCAACCTTTCAAACGATCATCAGACATTCAGGCTACATTTCTCCTCTTACAAATGTCAATGAGCTAAGTCGAAGCTTTACAATATTCAAATTTCAAATATTTCACGCAAACTCCCGTACTCCTTAACGATTAAACTAATTCGCCTGTCAACTTTTTGTATACCAAGAAGGCTTCTCTTTCTTCCAGCACCCTTTTGAACCGTGGTAAGGTAATAAATTTCCCCAACTTTTTAAAACTTTGTCTCTAGATTAAAAACAGGCCGCTGGCTTGTAGGGAACAAATGAATGTCAGGAAAGAAGAAGAATAAGAGTAATAAGGTTAAAATAGATAAATCTTTGGTTCAAGCAGACTGAGCTGAAAGTATTTAACTTCAAAACTCCACTACTTGAGAGCGCGAAGGAAAGAAAGGCGAAAGAAGTTTGAATTTGTTGGGAAGCGGCCACATTCCCCACACAGCACAGACTCATTTCTGAAATATTGCAGGAATATGTTTCGGAAATATTTGAGATATTTTGGTTATATTGCGAAAGATATATGAAATATTTCAGGAATATTGCAGACACATTCGAATGTCCGCCCCATAACCTAACATAGCAATATTGCAGGAATATTTTTCGATATATTTCTGCAATATTGTAGAATTATTCTGTAATGTTTATGCAATTTTTTAATATATTGGAAAATATATATGAAATATTTCAGGATTGTTGCAGAAATATTCAAATATATGCTATCTATCCTATAACGTCACAATATTGCAGACTTATTTGTTGAAATATTCCTGCAATATTGTAGAATTATTTTGTAATATTTATGGAATATTTTTGTTATATTGCAAAATATATATGCAATATTTCAGGATTCTTGCAGAAATATTTCTGTTATTTCATGAGATGTGGTATAGGTTTAACTCACATAAAAAAATAGTAGGCACAATTAATATCTTTATTCGCTCTCTACTGGACATTCAACATTTTTTTTTTTAACTTTTTTCACTTCCCTGGAGGCTCACAATTTGGCTTGAGCTAACCATTTCGATATGGGTTCAATAATCAAACATAGATAATCAAATCATTAGATCTGTTCAACTCTACCTTTGTACGTATATAAAAAGCACGTCAATATAACGTCTCAATAATCATACGGATGAGATCACAACCTACTCTTTATAGGGCTGTGATAAGATGTTGGTATAACCTAAAAATATAAAATTTTGTATCAATGATATCTATAAACTTGTAGCTATTATACCTTAGATAATCAAATCAGCTTATCACTGCATTTATATTATTTAGAGCCAATTAGTCTTTAATAAACATTAAACTCACAACTAACTGAACTAACAAAGTAAAGTAACAACAGACTGCTTCACGACACGATACAACAACACTGGTGGTAAACAGAAAAAATGGCGGCCTGATTAAAAGAAAAGAGAGGATGCGTAAAGCCTCGAACTAGAGAAAGAAAGCACACAAACAATATATTGCATGTAATGTTGAATTATTTCTGTCGCGATTCTTAATAAATATGTCTATGCATATATTCATAGGAATATAAGCAAAACTATAAATTTTAACTTTGTAGAAAACTGTTATAGTTTGTAACATTACTGTAATATTTCTGAATATTGCAAATGTAATATTGAAATACAATATTCCAGCAATATTTCTCAATATTGCAACTGTAATATTGAAACACAATATTCCAGCAATATTTCTGGAATATTGCAACTGCAATTGCAATATTGCAATATTGTGGCAATATTTCCTGAATATTGTGTGCTGTGTGGGTCAATTCATCCCAGTTTGTGCAGAATCTTCTGGCGGTGTCGGAGAGGGATATTACGGGGATATTTCAATTTTCAAGGGTAGTACTAATACATTATACTGCTTTCCTTCTACAATACAAAATTTAATAATAGTATTCATTGTATAATTTCTCGATCTGACACACAGATGGCGCTAAAAATACAGGGTTTTCTCTAAAATGCATTAACTTTCAAAGGATCGCTGTCAAAATACGATGTGAAGTTTGATTCGAAAGTTATAGTGATTTTAGTTGAATAACTTATTTCTATTTTCAAACCAATGAAAATTTTTTTTATGCGGATATAAGGTTTTAATAATATGAATCGATTCGAAATCGATACCTATACGCAATATTTGCCTCGAATTGCGTAAAATAGGATTAATTGGACATATTCTAATGAATTGTAAATAATATGGAATATGATAACGGATAAGTTGAATTCCTAGAACAGGTCTATGGTCTAAAGTTGAATTAAATAATAACCTGCACCATTCATAGAAGATTCAGGATTTAAGTGATTTCATAGAATATTCTTGTTATTTTATAGTCCAGATATCGCTGAAATTTTGCTAAAGCCTTCGAAATCTTATTTTATTTGCTGTAAAAACCCGCCTTTACACAGATGACTTAAAATGAATATGAAAGAAGATTGAACCAAGCAAATAGCAGCTTTCTGGCGATCTTGTTCCTCAGAACACAGTGCTTCGCAGTAACGAAAAAATTTTTTTTTTTACGTTACAAATTCCAAATTCAATTTTTTTTGAGATGTAGTTTCATTAAAATAATTCATTGATATCAATTTAAACTCTAACAAATCAATACTTTCGGAGATATGATTTTTAGAAAATTCAATAGTAAATCGTAACTCTATGATTTCACAGTCCACAGTTCAATTGATATTATATAATTTTCATAGTAGATTTGAGTAATGAATATTTCGGAGTTCGTTTTTGGGTAGAATCGGTCTGATGGTTTCGGATTAATAATTTTTGGCACCCTTGTTGATTTGAACTTCTTCTACGATGTTAATTTGACTTATTTTATGATCAGGTTCTATCATAAGAATCCGTTGATATCATTCCCAACTCGGAGAAATCAATACTTTCGGAGATATAATTTGTCAAAGTGTGAACAAGAGCGCAAAAGCTCCTGTCCACAGGGATTTTCCACTTTTTGGCTCTCTTGTTCCTCGGAACAGAGTGCTTATCAGTTGGCCCAAATGTCTGTAATTTTCGAATTTTTGGCTGAAAATGGTCTTAAACGATTTGGTTCGACTCACTGATCAAAAATCCATTGTCAAAATCGATTCTGTCCGGACGTATGATTTTTCAAAATTTCAATAATTATGCTCAATAATTCTATATGATTTCATAGAACACCCTAATTATAATTAACTGATGTATGTAAATCCAACATGAGATGATTCATAGACCAACGTTTTGAATTTAATTACGAAAATTCTTGAAAACTGACGCACAGAAGCCAAATTGAAAAATTGGAAAGCCCTGTGGACAGGAGTTTTGGCGCTCTTGTTCAAACTTTGACAAATCATAGCTCCAAAAGTATTGGGTTTTCAGAGTTGAGAATGATATTAATGGATTCTTATTTAATTTATTGTATTTTATGAGGCAGTTCTATCATAATAATCCATTGATATAATTCCCGACTCTGAGAAACCACTTTTGGAGATATGATTTGCCAAAGATTGAACAAGAGCACCAAAGTTCCTGTCCACAGGGTTTTTCCACTTTTTTCGACGATAACTTCTGTGTATTGGGGACGTTTCATAAATTTCATTCGCATTTGGCAACCTTTAGTTCTTAGTGTTATTTCTAATTTTATCTTATTTCGTATTTTTTTTCAGTGAGAAAAAAGAACATTTCGGGGGTGGTTTTGAAAACTATTTTTAATGCACCACCCCACGGGCTTGTTGTTCAGAATAATATACTAACAATAAGTTCAAATGAATGAAGAACAAAATGATGAAAATTACAAGTTAATGAACCTTCTCGTAAAATTCTGACCTTGAGAGAAACAAACCCACATCCCTCCGAGGTGTCATCTTTCCCCACCCCCCAAGTCCCCCAACCCTCGCAGAACCCCATCATCTCGAAGCCCGCTCCTTCGGTCCTAAATAAAAGCATTTAAAATGGACTGTTTTTCTTCGCCAATTAAGTTCGGCATCAGTTTGTTATTTTTAGATCATTTTTAATTACCGTGGAGCTTTTTAAGTGTATCCGACCATTTCTACCGTTTTCCTGCCTGTCTGGGGCTCGAGGTCTGCTCATTGGAGTTTTCCGAGGGTGTTTTCTCGATTTTCCCGCTCGATTTGTTCGCGTCGGGGTTGTCCAGGAATTTTTTCGGGAACAGTTGGAAGAAGGATTGAAACGACGACGAACGGAAATGCTTCAAAAGCAGATCATTGAGAATTAAAATCTTTTTTTAAAAAAAATTCCGGGAAAAACATCTACGAAAATATTTATATGATTTCGTAATAAAGATTATCCAATTAGGGCTTCAGGTTTTTAAAGAAAAATAGGCAACACTGTAACATGTGATGAATAAATTATTTGACTTTTTCGTAAGTTAAGATATTAAAAATTCGAGAAAAGCACCGTCAGGAGCTTTTGCGCGCATGTTCCATTGTCTATTCACGTATCATACAAAGTCTATCGAGCCATGGACTATTAATATACATATTGAATATATTAGTACTCAATGATCGAGCTGAAATTTGGTACTCGGGTGTAAAATGGCGACTGGAAGGTATCTATTTAATAAAATATAGAATATTCCATTTTTAATTTGTTTGTTTTCTCCCTCTGTCTTTTCCTTTTCCAAATTGGGTTTCGGGTACCTTGGAGAAACTTCTCTGCTTGTTGAATAAGTACGATAATGAAGAAAAAGATGCTCTTCAATATTTAATATTTCAGCATTTTTTGTTAACAATTTCAATTTTCATAAATCACAACACTAACGGGGAGATAGGGTTTTTTTGGTGAGTTTTTTTCCCTAAGCTCTAGTATCATATATCAAATTATATGGTACCCCGTTACACTAACCTCTGCTAACACTTTTTTCATACACATGCTTTATTGTTAGAATAAAAAACAAATTGTAATGCTCAAGTTCAAAAGAATATATATATATATATATATATAGGCAACATTATTCTATACATTGCTTGCGACAAATATCTTATGTTGCTAACGCACAAGAATTTACAAAATAATATTTTTTTTAATTTTAAAGATATTTTTCAGAGTTCGGTGTAGAAAAATTAGTGACCATTTAGTAATGAATATACCTCCCAAAGTATAACCAAATAATTAACTACAATTCACTAACTGGTTCTTTTTATTAGTCTTATATTTTAATTTTTTTTAATATTTTCAAATTTTTAAAAGTCGAATATTCGAATGAATTCCGAGCCCTACCTACAAACATTACATCAAAATTATTGCTGGAAACATACGACACACGTCTAAGGACCGTCTGACCCCAATTCATCCGGAATCTATTGCACCCTTTTTTGGGGGTCCACCACGAAACAAAAGAAATTCAAATATGCGCTGTCCAGGTAGACAGCTTTCAATGCGGAAGTGGAACGTAGCCAAAAATGTTGACAAAAGGTCAGCAGGGCAAAACAATAGGGTCAAATTCGGATGGGGACAGTGGCCAAGCAGATGTTCCTCTTTTAAGGGTTTTTTTGTAGATCGTCACTTAGACGCCGGTTGACCCTTTGTGTTTTAGATTAATGGATAAGCTGATAGTCTACAAATATTTTATCCTAACGGAAATACTGTTGACCCGTTGTGTTTCCCTTATTGGATGCGTACAGGACGATGTTGTCAGTCGGTGCAAAAAAATTTAGGGGTATGTGAAGGGGTTGTTTTGATTTGGTCTACGTTCGGAGAGGGTCACTTATTGTATGCTTTTGGAACTTGCGTAGGTACTGAGTTAAATTCGCGAGGAATCGACATACGGACCTTACTCTTTGAAAATAAATTCATAGAATATTGTTACACCGTGGTAAACGACATCGAAAATCTATATACCCAAGAAAATAATACCATTTTTTCCGAGTAATCTATTTAACCCTCATCAAATTCTAGGTTTCCTTCTGCTCAGTTCCAAACTAGCTTTTATTCATCTTCATTCTCGGAAACCAAACTTCTTCCCATTCCCAGACAGTGAAAAAACTCAGGAAAAATAATCCACTTCCACTCCAACCCCTACAATTAATAAATTTCTCACGCAACCTCCACAGCCCCGTCGTAAGTTCTATCCATTGTCTTAAAAATAAAAATTTTCCTTTTAATTTTCTGCTCCACTTACGTCCGCTCCTCAAGTACACAAAAGGAGTTACAAAGATTCGTTATACGTTCGCTACCATATACGGAGCCCTTATTTCCTGTGCATAAGGGTAACCCTTCGGCGGTAAGACACCTTCGATTACAATTTTTTACTACTTTCTTCGGTTTACCTGGTGTTTTTTTATCGGATGATGTGGTTGAGAGGTATTTGTTTGAGTGGTGTTGGATTCAATTGATGAATTATAAGAATTTAATCTTTTCGAGTGTTTGAAGTTGATGACATGGGGTTGATATGCTACTTACAGGGTTGTAAAGGGTGCTTTAGGATGTTAAAGTGAAACATAGGCAACACTGTTAAATTGATGAATACATTTTTTGACAATCTTGAAGGTTATTTTTTTACAAAATAAAGTTGGAAAAGCACTGACGTGAAGTGCGAGTGCTTTGGCAGGCTTGTTTCAAATCAATTTTGAAATCAAACCTTCATTAAGGTTCTTAGTTTGTTATGGAGTTCCGTTGCCCTTGTAACTAAGATTAAAACAGGACAAAATGGAAAATCCTTTTTACTTATTCAAACGAGCATAATGTTGTCATTATTTGTTGTCACGGAGAATGAAAACAAATTATTTTGATAATTTGTCGCATATATATTGAAAAACATTATTGTATCACAAATTGCTGCAAAAAATTTTCAGAAAAACACTGACGTGAAGTCATTGGATTGGATTTTTGGCGCTCTTGTTCCTCGGAACAGAGCGCTTATCAATTTGCCCAAATCTGGATCGACTCACTGATCAAGAATCTCTCAAACGGAATGAGCTACACAGTTGAAATTTTCAGAGGGGATTTGGGAGATAAATATTTCGGTTACTTATCAGGCTAAATCGGCCTAATGGTTTCGGAGTAAAGAAGAAAAAAATATTTTTTAAATTAAAAATTTCAAATTAATTTTTTTTAAGATGTGGCTCTATCATAAGAATCCACTGATATCATTTTCAACTCTAACAAGCTAATACTTTCGGAGATATGATTTTTCGAAATTTCAATAACACATCGTACTTCCATGTTTTCACAGAATGATAATTCTATCTGTCTGTGTTCTGTATGTGTTCACTGTTCATTCATCTTATCTTATTTGTTTATATAATTGGTACTTTGAAAATATTATTTGTGGGAAAATAAGGTTTCGCATCTTGAATTTGTGAATATATACAAGACTACTTTGATACCAAAAATAATATTGCCTTGTTGCATATTGAATAATTCATGTGCAAATATTGGGGACGATATTTCAGAAGATTTAGAATTGCATCATTTTAATGATGTAGTTAATGAAGGCAATAGGAAAGAGCAACATAATGGAATCATCAAAAGAAATTGCTGTTCTTTGATCACCCAGGTTAAAATTACATTTTAATTCCTTAAGTAGTGAGACATGTTCCTATATACAGTATTTTAATGTCGCTAGCAAAAAAATGCTGAAATATCGAACTACGTTTGTGTAGAAAATGTTCATAATACAGAATGAATGTGTTAGTGGTATGAACAATTAAATTATGAAAAAAGAATTGTATTTTATTAATATATTTTGAACTAATGAAATAATTCGTTAGTCAGTCTATACCTATTCAAATATCAGGAATAAATGGACAATCCGCAATGATTGTCTCCAGCCTTGCTCTAGACATTTCGATGATACTTTCCTTAGGTATTTCGAGTTGTGAAAACTATGCACCGAGTGCATGGAAGTTGCAAAAACCCATTCCACGAGGTTAAATCATTGCAGATTGCTCATTTAATCTTAATAAATAAACTATTATCTGAATTTATTTTCTTTTATGTTGCAGTAGATTCATTGATATCATTCCCAACCCTTAGAACCCAAGGCTTTCGCAGATATGGTTTGTCAAAAATTGAATAAGAGCGCCAAAGCTCCTACCACAGGGCTTTTCCCCCTTTTTATTGGGAGGATTATTGATATAATTATTAATATAATTATTGATACGATTATTGATATGACTACCTATTTATATGATTATTGATATCATTCTTGATACGATTATTGATATGATTGTTGATATGATTATTGAAATGATTATTGATAATTTTATTTATATGATTTCTAAATTTATTTTCAAGCTTCAGATCGAACTCAGAACCTTCCGGTTCCAAGGCCGATGCACCACCACTGAGCTAACGGCACTAATCTTTACTAAAATGTTCCATAAGATTCCGAAGGTATAAAGAAGGAAAAAAAATTAAAAATGATGCACTGGAAAAATCTCAAAATTCAATTAACGACAATATTCGCCAGTTAAGACGCCCACCCCTAGCTGCATCCCCCGAAATCCAATTCATCCACTAAACGCCCCCCCGCGCCCCGTCGCCATTAAGCCCGCGAATTTTAATATTTTTACGCGACTCATACAATCGAGAATTAATTGGAGTCATTCCTTAATTTGTCGTCCTCAGGACTACCCCATCTCGCTCCAACCTCCAAAACGGACCGGATCATCCCGTTTCAGCCCCTCTCTTTACTCGCCTTTCAATCTTTTTCTAGCACTCCATTCGGCCATTTCGACGTCTGTAATTAAAAGGCTGCGAAATTAATTCAATTTCATAATTGAATTTTTAGATTTGCTTTTTCATCGGGCTCTTGTTCGAATCCTGGAGGATCGTGGAGGATTGGCCTGGTTGGCAGCGCGATTCCCGGAATATCTCAAGGTGTATACAGGGTTGGTCCGTCTATTTTAGTGAAACGGGCCATGCCCGAGAGTTAGGGAAAAAATAATCCACCCTGTATATAGGTGTCTTGAAATTACGCGGTATATACATCGTGAAAAAATGGGATGAAAACTTGTCCAGAGGGATCCTGTGTTTGAAATACAGGCTGTTGAATTTTTTCCGAAACTGACGGTGGGAAGTGTATGAAAAATTATATGTTCCTTAGATTTCCCACTACTTCCCATCCATCCCGTTCATAACAACATTCATAACACCGAAGTTGTTCTGTCATACGTCCCAAGTTGTCATTTCCTAACTCCCAAGTTGTTTTTCATAAGTGCCAAGTTGTCATTTCATAACTTCCAAATTGTCCTTTCATATAAGTACCAAGTTATCATATCGTAACTCACAAGTTGTCCTTTCATAATTCCTGAGTTGTTCTGTCATACGTCCCAAGTTGTCATTTCCTAATTCCCAAGTTGTTCTTTCATAAGTGACAAGTTGTCATTTCATAACTTCCAAATTGTACATTCATGTGAGTACCAAGTTGTCAGTTCATAACTCCAAAGTTGCTCTTTCATAAGTGTCAACTTGTCATCTCATAACATCCAAATTGTCCTGATATAAGTTCCAAGTTGTCATTTCATAACTCCTAAGGACTTTCATAAGTTCCAGGTTAACATTCCATAACTCCCAAGTTGTCCGTTCATACGTCCCAAGTTGTCATTTGATAACTTCCAAGTTGTCCATTCATACTTCTCAAGTTGTCATTTCATAACTCCCAAGTTGCAATTTCATAAGTTTTCAGAATATTAAAATTTAGATCATTAAAATAAATCTGAAAGAATGGGGACTTCAAGTGATTCCCTGAATCGGTTTATTGGGTTTATACAGAGTTGAAAGGTTTTTTTTGGGTTTTCTCTCCCAAACTCTGAAAATATCTATAAAATAAAAATTAATTATTTTGTGATTTGCTTCTGCGTAAGAAACACAGGATATTTGTCAGAAGCAATCAATTGAAAAATGTTGCCTAACAAACAACAACGTAACAACATCAACGAAGAAACAACTATATCGTAACGTTTCGGAGTCTATATCAGACTCCTTCGTCAGACGCTTAATGAAAATCGTTAGAATTATTTTGTTGATAGTTATTTTGTGAAGTTCAAGAATTGTCACATTGACAGTACTTAAAAATCATAGCTAACATTGTTTTACTTCGCATAGAAATTTCCAAGTTCCAACTCCTTTTTCAATAAATTTAGCCAAATATGGTCAATACCAATTGAGCAATTTGCAAAATTGCATTATCTGTTCAATACAATACAAGTGGACTCCTTAAGTTTCCTTTTCATAAAATCAGGTTCTGTCATTAGAATCTTTGTATTACTCCAATCAATCATGTGATCTCCTTGGATTGTACATACATGTTCTCAAGGACGTAGCTAGGGGGGGGGTTTTGGGGGTTCAAACCCACCCCGAAATGTTATTTTTCTCTTAAAAAAACAAATTTTTGCTGCAGAAAGTGACCCTTACACCCCCAAAAACCCCCCCCGAAATTAATTCCTATTTGAAAACCCCCCCCGAAATTAATTCCTGGCTACGCCCTTGCATGTTCTGCTATTTTTGATTTCTGTATGTCCCAATTTCTCAAGTTATTCTTATGCTCTGACTTTCTTACTTCTAGTGGTCTTGATGTTTCTCCTGTGTATGATTTACCACAAATACAAGGAATATTATATACACAGTTTTTTGATTTTTGTTTTTCATTTATGGGTTTTGTTTTCGTTAATAAAGAGCTAAGATCATTCTGTGTTTTGAAGACGGTTCTTATATTGAACTTAGAACCGATTCTTCTAATTTTTTCAGAAAGGCCACGAACATAAGGGATCACATTCAACAGATTGGGTTACTGTTCTTGTTGATTATTCTGGTGTACTTGTTGATTATTTTGTTGTTCTTGATTATTTGTTCTTCTATCTAAATTCATGATACATGTATTTATGAATTGCCTCGGATATCCATTTTCTTCTATCAACAAAATAATTCTAACGATTTTCATTAAGCGTCTAACGAAGGAGTCTGATATAGACTCCGAAACGTTACGATATAGTTGTTTCTTCGTTCATGTTGTTTCGTTGTTTTTTGTTAGGCAACATTGTTCAATTGATTGATTCTGACAAATATCCTGTGTTTCTTAGGCAGAAGCAAATCACAAAATAATTAATTTTTATTTTATAGATATTTTCAGAGTTTGGGAGAGAAAACCCAAAAAAAAAACCTTTCAATAATGAGTATACCGCCCACAGTATCCTTTAATGATTACTTATACAGAGTTACAAAATAAACACGATAAGACTTGCCCTATATTGTTTGCAGTTCAAATATTAAAATATGTATTTATTTTATTAAAAATTTTTTTCAGCTCTTTCAACTATCTTTATATTCCTTCCTTAAAATTGGTTCGTGTCAATCATAGAGGAAAGAGCTCAAACAAAATATTTTAATACATTTTTGATAGATCGTTAATTTTGAACAATGTTTTTATAAGTATAAAGAATCGATATCCATAAAAACCGTTATTTATTTGTTCTTATAGGACCGCCCCTGTATATATTTTTGAAACCAGGTTTATTTCGGAGAAGTTAATTAAACATATTTAATTTCATTATTCATTATTGTCAATTTAATTGATTGATTTCCTGAATGAAAATTCAGTTGTAATTTTTTCATATTCTATTCCATTTACACCGCCTCAGTGTTTGGGAAAATCATATCCATCAGTAGGTCCCTGTCTGCGAAATTATATTCTCCAGTCTCCACCCAACGATTTGTAGTATCTGTTTTTACTTCTCGAGTAATTAGAGCCAAAAACTTGCTAAGTTTCCACGCAAACTGATATTTATTTCCTTAAAACAACTTGAGTGGCGACAAAAACTTATATTTATGACGCAATTTTACAAATTGTTACCGAGTTGGCGTTGAGCTTCATGAAGTTATGTACCCTTCGTTGTACTATCCTATGTAAATATTAATAATATTTTTGATGCTGTCCAGATCACAATTGGGGAGTTTCATAACTAGCTGGAACTCGATTTGTGCTTATAAAAACTGATTACAATTTGCAATATATCATTTTTATTCTTCGATACAGGCTAGCTTGGTAATTTGCAGAGCCTGTCTGTTCAGAAAATAAAGGGTTTTCCAATAAGAGGTGTTTTTTGAATAGTCCGCTATTTCGGTAGATGTCACTTTTGATGCTGTCATTTTTTGACATTTGACAAGTAGAAACTACGCTATTAATAAAAATGGAACGATACACGCTTCAAGAACGCATTGAGATTATTAAAATTCACTATAAAAATGGTGAAAATATGGCAGAGATGGATCGTAAAACTCGAACATTTTTGGGTCGTTGTAAAGCACCTTGTCGGAACGCAATTAAGAATTTGGTGGAAAAATTCGAGCTGTTGGGGCAAGCTAGTTATGTGAAGAATAAAACCAGTTCACGTCGCTCAAGAACAGCCGAGAATATTGCTGCTGTAGCCGAAAGTGTTGAAGAAAACCCAGGTTTGTCCATTCCTCTTCGTTCTTTGGAATTAGGCATTCCACAAACGTCATTACACCGTATTTTGCATAAAGATTTGGGTCTTAAGGCTTATAAAGTTCAGTAAACACAAGAATTCAAGCCGCCCGATCATCAACAACGTTGAAATGCATGTAAATGATCCGGAATTCCATCGAAAAATCATCTTGAGTGATGAGGCCCATTTCCACCTCGGTGGCTTCGTCAACAAGCAAAATTGTCGCATCTGGGGCTCGGAAAACCCAAGAGTTATTGTTGAAAAGCCTCTCTATCCTCAACATGTGACTGTTTGGTGCGGTTTATGGTCCGGCGAAGTCATTGGACCTTACTTTTTCGAAATTGAGGCTGGAGCAACAGTTACGGTGAATGAATAATTGCGCTATCGAGAGATGATTAATGATTTTTTATGGCCGGAATTGGATGGTATTGATCTGGACAACGTTTACTTTCAACAAGACGGCGCTACGTGCCACACAAGCAACGAAACCATTGATCTTTTGCGGGAAAAGTTTCCGGACCGTGTTATCTCTCGAAGAGGTGATCACAATTGGCCACCGAGATCTTGTGATTTAACACATTGCGACTTCTTGCTTTGGGGCCACGTGAAAGAGAAGGTCTACGCCAATAGCCCAGCGTCGATTCAAGACCTCAAAGATGGAATTCGTGAGGCTATCGAGGACATAGGGCAGCCACTTAGCGATTTGGTTATGGAAAATTTAATTAAAAGGATATGGTCCTGTAAGCGTGGTCGTGGTGGTCATTTGCCTGATGTTATTTTCCACTATTAACGGCATAGCTTCTTTTTTATAATGAAATAAATATCAGATCATTTATATTGAAAAATGGCATTTTTCTTTGAATATCAAATCTGGCATATAGACAACATGAATTTTGTTTTCACAATAACTCCAGATATGCTGATTTGATCTGATTGAAACTCTTAAGTTAATTGAAAAATGCCGATACGAACGATTCTATGGCTCGAAAATAAAAAATAGTGTTAAAAAAATGTCATAGCTTGGAAAGTATCCGTCAGATATCGCTGTAATTTTGCCTGGGCCTTCACAACCAGATTTAACATCGAAGTACTACATTTGAACTCAATTGGATCTATATCGTTTGAAATATAATCTATATTGTTTGAAAAATAATGATCATTTCGCTTAGAACGGACAAAATCCAGTAATAAACCCAAAAGATCTGACCGAATCTCACCCTAAACATCCCTTATCGATTTTCTCCCATAAAGTAAGTTTCCATATTTGATATCCCCATCCCAACACACGTCCAGAAAGGCTCGCCCGACCCACGTCCTACTATCGAAATAATTGCACTTTTTCACCCTCTTTCCCGTACCCTTTTCAATTCTTTCCACCATCGAGACACCCCCTCCGGCCTACTGGGATAGCAAAAGTAGCAGATTAGAAAAGTGCGGCCATTTTTAACATTAAATCCTGCTTGTCTGAGTCGAGATTTCAGAGATGAAATAAAGATTTGGACATCTGCGGGGTATTTTTGTGCGGATTACGGACGGCCCAAGGGATGGGGGTGGTCGTTGAAGAGGGTATGAAAATTTGCGGAACTGAAGAGGTTTGCATGTACTCCATTCAACGTTAGCATATCCATAATGATGAAAAAAATTGTATTTTTGGGCCTCCCCCTAGATTATTAGTTGGAAAATTAGGTTTATTTTTGCGAGAAAAATTTACGTACCACCTTTTACATTTACATCTCGATATTCACTCGATTTATATGCATATGATTGCAGATTTGAAAAGAGCTTCGTACGTACTAAGTTTAGTGAAAATAATTTGCAAAAATGAGAAATAAATTGCATTATATTTATTGAATAGGTAAATCTATCTACTTGGGACCCATGAGAATAAAAATTTAACCAAAATAACTTCGACTATTTGAAATGTTCGCCGTTAACCTCCTGACATTACAATGCAAGCCTATTAATTCATTTACTCCATATAAATGAGAATAAAATCTACACACGTGTCCGGTGTTATAATATTTAAATAATTAATCTGATGATATTAATTTAAAAATGTTTTCCTTCCATGTTAACTTTTCCACAAGAACCACAACATGCGGACAACGAAATTTAATTATAAGTGTCTTTCCCCCGATTATTAGTAGGAAAATAAGGTTTATTTTTGCGAAAAAATTGTACGTACCACCTTTAACATTTACATCTCTAATGCATTCGGTTGAACCCTCAACTTTTTAATTAAAATAGGACACTCTGCATATGTTTGCAGATCTGAAAAGATATGGTTATCACGAATTCGTAAGTACTAAGTCTAGCGAAAATAATGTGTAAAACTGAGAAATAAATCGCTATACATTTACAAAATAGGTTAATACATCTACTCTGGACTCATGAGAATGATAGTTTAAACAAAATCCCTTCAACTATTTAAAATGCTCGCCGTTCACCTCCTTACATTGCAAGCTTATTGATTTATTAACTCCATATAAATCGGATTAAAAATGTACACATGTGTTCTGGTATTATGAGATTTTGATTATTATTCTGATGATATTAATTTAAAAATATTTTCCATTCATGTTAATATTTCCACAAGACCCCCAACATGCGCGGTACGAAAGTTAATGTTTATTGCAAGCTTATTAATTTACTTACTCCATATAAATGGGAATAAAAATGTACACATGTGTTCTGGTATTATAATATTCTGATTATTAATCTGATGATAGCAATTTAAAAATATTTTCCATTCATATTAATATTTCCACAAGACCCCCAACATGCGCAGAACGAAATTTAATGTTTATTGCAAGCTTATTAATTTATTTACTCCATATAAATGGGAATAAAAATGTACACATGTGTTCTGGTATTATAATATTTAGATTATTAATTTGATGATATTAATTTAAAAATATTTTCCATTCATATTAATATTTCCACAAGACCCCCAACATGCGCAGAACGAAAGTTAATGTTTATTGCAAGCTTATTAATTTATTTAATCCATATAAATGGGAATAAAAATGTACACATGTGTTCTGGTTTTATAATATTTAGATTAAAATTTGATGATATTAATTTAAAAATATTTTCCTTTCATATTAACTTTTCCACAAGACCTCCAACGATAACGATAATTTAAGCAAAATCACTTCAACTATTTAGAATTCTCACCGTTCACCTCCTGATATTATGCAATCCTCTTAATTCATTTACTACATATAAATGAGAATACGTTAAATAATTAATCTGATTATATTGATTTAAAAATATTTCCACTTTTCTGATTTTTTCTCTTTTGGATAATGTAGAATTTGAGAATTGGGCTTTTCTTTAATACAAATGCTGTGTATCACCCATAAAATGTTAATTCTTCTTATGAAAAGAGTTTTCCCGTAAATAAATAAATATTAACTTCTCCAACATGCGGCGAATTTTTCCGGAAATGAAACAGACAACCCCTCATCCCTTTTCAAAACACAACAACAAATTCCCATCCATCCAGGAACATTAAAATACGCGTGGCACAAAATCGGGAAAAACAACGGACGTATCGTACGTCAAAATCAAAACCGGACCGAATGCCGTATCGGAAGTGACGCGGGTGACACAAATCATCATTTCCGGCTGCGTTTTCCGCCATATTTTCGGATCCGTATAAAGATTAATGATACTTAATTATCTGGTCTGGAGCGTCATGGGAATGATGTCCTTTTTAATATATGTCCTCTCGTGGAAAATATAGATGGCGCTCGGATTTGCGACTGCGTTTATTTGGTACGAAATTACATGTTTCGGTTTTTGTTCAACTGTATGCGTATTGTGCCCGGCGGATTATCGAATAATGAATGTGGGAGATGAGATATACGGGATGTTCCAATATAAACCAGACTTTTTCAATATGAGTAGGTCTTCACACGAGAGCGAGATTTTTCTCGTCTCGTCTCGTTCTTGTCTCGGAAAAGTAAGATGAGACGAGACGAGACCTTTTGAAATATATTATAGGCGATAACGAGACCACATACAGCGCAGCGCAACCCGAGGGTCTCGTTTTTGGTCTCGTCAATTTTTTTAAAGGTTTTAATTCGAAAAATTAGAAAACGTCTACATAGAGATCAATATAGTTTACAAAATATCAAGTATTGTGACTATCTGTGAAATATTTTATTTTAAATTAAATTAATTTTTTCACATTTTTACTTCAACTTGTTAAGTACCCACAATAAAGCTGGTAAAGAAAGGAAGAATGAAGCTATTCAATGTTTCGAAAAGGAATCATTAAAGGATACTGTGGGAGGTATAAGGAATACGCCAAGAACACCCTCAATGATCTACCCATTAGGAAGGTATTAATCGAAAACGATACCAATTTGTCCAATCCTATTAAAAAAATGTATCGACATCGATAGCCTCTTTGAAACATCAACAAAACCGTCGAAACATTGGAAAGCTGAGTTTGAAGAACATTTGCTGTCAGAAAGAGTAAGTAGGAATCAAAATTGTATTTCAGAGTGGTGAAGAGTGCATGAAAAAGTTCCTGCACTTTCCAAGATGGCCGATGATTTATTAATGGCGTGATTATGTTTGAATTTTTGGCCATAGAGTAATTTAAAAGATGAAATTAGTAGTGTTTAAAATCAAAAAAAAATATGTACATGTACAAATATTTTTGTATAAGAGCGTGATAAATATAGCTTCACAAAATTATTCATTGGTACCTACCATTTCGTATATATTATAATATTTATTATCGTTATTCAGATTTAAGCGAGATGAGACGAGACAATTGATAACGAGACGAGACCGAGAGTTAAACGAGACTTAATTTTTTGGGAATTGGCGAAACCGAGACGAGATTTTTTATATTCTCGCCTATACTCTCTTCTCGTGTGAAGCCCTAGATATGAGATTAAATATTCCTTCAGTCGATAAATTTTGTATTTCCCCATGACAATTCGGCCCACACTAAATTACCCTTAAAATATTAAGGGTGTTTTCTATAATTTTATGATGATATTTGAGGATTTTGTCTATGCATGATTTTAAGTCATAAAGTTGGTATAAATGTATGTCCGCTTTGGCTTCACTGTTAGTAGGGAGTGCTAAAATTTATTCCGGAAAATTATTAACATTATTAACTTTTAAACATGTGGGAAAGCCCTGTGGACAGGAGCTTTGGCGCTCTTGATTAAACTTTAACAAATTATATCTTCGAAAATATTGCTTTCTCAGAGTTGGAAATGATATCAATGGATTCTCATGATAGAACGACATCATAAAAGAAAAAAATCATCATATGGATAATCCAAGGGCATTATATTATCACCCAAATATTATAATATTCTATAATTCTCATAATTCTAGAATAGCTGAGGTTATTCAATCCGGTTATTTTGCATTCAATCATACTCTGTTCTCAAGAACAGGAGGGGTATTTTATATCATGAGTATCAAACCAGAAATAAATTTGGTAATTAGATAAGATCATAGATAGAATAATTACAGCATTATGTGAGAACATAGAATTATGATTTAATATTGAAATTTAGAAAAATTGTATCTCCGAAAGTATTAGCTTGCTGGAGTTGACAATAATATCAATGGATTCTTATGATGAAACTTTAACTTAAAAAAAATTGAATTTGAAATTTGTAATGTGAAAAAAAAATTTTTGTTTTCGTTACTCCGAAACCATCTGGCCAATTCTACCCAATGACGAACATAGCCTAGACATTTATTTAAATTTCAACTGTCTAGCTCATTCTGTTCGAGAGTTATCGTGTTAACGGACGGCCGGACATTATCGATTTTGACCACGGTTTCTTGATCGGTGAGTCGAACCAAATCGTTTAAAACCATTTTAATTCAAACATCCAAAAATTACAGATATTTGGGAAAATTGATAAGCTCTCTGTTCCGAGGAACAAGAACGCCAAAAATAACTATTTAATTAGATATGAATATTAGATTTTAAGTTTATTTAATTCAATAAAAATTGTAAAAACTCCTATTAGTATCTGGAAAATTACATAATTAATTTTTTTAGTATGTTGGTATGAGAATACATAGTAGTAGATTATTATTTTTGGTGCGCTTTTTGCCCTGAACAGAGTGCCAATGTGCCAATCAATTTGCCCAATATTCTGTAATTTTCGAATATTTGGCAAAAATTGTTTCAAACGTTTACGTTACGAAAATATCAAAATTATTTTTGGTGCTCTTATTCCTCGGAACAGAGTGCTTATCAGTTGGCCTAAATGTTGACTCACTGATCAAGAATCGGTCAAAATCGATTCTGTCCGGCCGTCCGTACGGATGTTAACACGATAACTCTCGAACAGAATGAGCTAGACAGTTGAAATGTTTGATAGTAAGTTTAGGAGATAAGTATATCGGTAAAGTTTGTTATTGGGCAAAATCGGAGTACCAACAAATTTTTTTTAGATTACAAATTTTAAATTAATTTTTTTTCAAGATGCAATTTTATCATGAGAATCCATTGATATCATTCTCAACTCTAACAAACTAATACATCCGGAGATATGATATTTTATAATTTCAATAATTATTCTCAATAATTCTATATGATTTCATAGAACACTCTAATTATTATAATTTGCTCATGTATGTAAATGCAACATGAGATGGTTCATAGACATACGTTTTGAATTTAATTACGAAAATTCTTAAAAACTAACGCACAGAAGCCAAATTGAAAAAGTGGAAAAGCCCTGTGGACAGCAGCTTTGGCGCTCTTGTTCAAACTTTGACAAATCATAACTCTGAAAGTATTGGTTCTTAAGAGTTGAGAATGATATCAATGAATTCTTATTTAATTTATTTTATTTTATAATGCCGTTCTATCATAAATCTATATTGATATAATTCCCAACTCTGAGAAACCACTTTTGGAGACATGATTTGTCATAGTTTGAATAAGTGCGCCAAAGCTGCTGTCCCCTGTGCTTTCCCACTTTTTAATAAAAGTAGTGGCGTATTTTTTTCATTGAAAATATCATGTTACTTGGGGACCACTTGTTGAACCTAAAAAAAATAAATCTTCGTCGAAAAAGTTATGTCTTTACATATATTTCACACCCAACAAGATTTAATTCCGAATTAATTATTCCGAAATAACTATTTATCGGATTAAATTTTGAAACCCCCCGTACATCAAAAATAAAACGAAAATTGAATAGATATTTCCAAATTTCCATAAAACCTTGACGATTAAAAACGAGATGCCGAATGAAGGACACCGAACATCTAAGATTTCCCCGATATATTTCCATTTTCCATCAGTTTCTCCGTAGACATTATCAGAAATAAATCGATAACTAATCAAGAAAATGCAAATTTCGAGATGCAGAATTAATTCAACGAAATGAAAAACGGTCCATTTGTAGAAGCGTGTCGGGAGAGTCTCGGGGTGGAAGAAAAATGAAACTGGGGGGAAAAAAGCCTTTTAAAGAAATACCCTTCCGTTTAAACCACTTGGGAAGTATTCACCGTCACTATGAAGCGGCTAACAGCAGTGATTTTGGTTCATTATATTATACCGTCATCTCGAATTTTTATTAAAGTATTATGGTGCGAATATTTATTTGTAACCACCCCTGAAATTGTTAGTTTATTTTCCATATTATGTCTAATCCTCTTAAGCATTTATTTAGCTTATTTTCCGATTCAATCTTCATTTGAATGGTTAGATTATCGGATTGTCAGTTTCATTGTTTCAGAGTTTCATATAAAGGGTTTTCCAAAAAGAGGTGTTATTTTGATATTCAAAGAAAAATGCCATTTTTCAATATAAATGATCGGATGTTTATTTCATTATAAAGAAGAAGCTATGCCGTTATTAGTGGAAAATAACATCAGGCAAATGACCACCACGACCAGGCTTACAGGACCATATCCTTTTAATTAAATTTTCCATAACCAAATCGCAAAGTGGCTGCCCTATGTCCTCGATAGCCTCACGAATTCCATCTTTGAGGTCTTGAATCGACGCTGGGCTATTGGCGTAGACCTTCTCTTTCACGTGGCCCCAAAGGAAGAAGTCGCGAGGTGTTAAATCACAAGATCTCGGTGGCCAATTGCGATCACCTCTTCGAGAGATAACACGGTCCGGAAACTTTTCCCGCAAAAGATCAATGGTTTCGTTGCTTGTGTGGCACGTAGCGCCATCTTGTTGGAAGTAAACGTTGTCCAGATCATTACCATCCAATTCCGGCCATAAAAAATCATTAATCATCTCTCGATAGCAATCCATTCACCGTAACTGTTGCTCCAGCCTCATTTTCGAAAAAGTAAGGTCCAATGACTCCGCCGGACCATAAACCGCACCAAACAGTCACACGTTGAGGATAGAGATGCTTTTCAACAATAACTCTTGGGTTTTCCTAGCCCCAGATGCGACAATTTTGCTTGTTGACGAAGCCACCGAGGTGGAAATGGGCCTCATCACTCAAGATGATTTTTCGATGGAATTCCGGATCATTTTCATGCATTTCAACGACCCAATCAGCAAAGACACGACGTTGTTGATGATCGGCCGGCTTGAGCCGTGTTAACTGAACTTTAGAAGCCTGAAGACCCAAATCTTTATGCAAAATACGGTGTAATGACGTTTGTGGAATGCCTAATTCCAAAAAACGACGAGGAATGGACAAACCTGGGTTTTCTTCAACACTTTCGGCTACAGCAGCAATATTCTCGGCTGTTCTCGAGCGACGTGCACTGGTTTTATTCTTCACATAACTAACTTGTCCGAACAACACGAATTTTTCCACCAATTTCTTTATTGCGGTCCGACAAAAATGTTCGAGTCTTACGAAGCGTCTCTGCCAAATTTTCACCATTTTTATAGTGAATTTTAATAATTTCAATGCGTTCTAGAAGCGTGTATCGTTCCATTTTTATTAATGGCGTAGTTTCTACTTGTCAAATGTCAAAAAATTACTGCTTCAAAAGTGACATCTACCGAAATAGCGGGCTATTCAAAATAACACCTCTTATTGGAAACCCTTTAGCTTCTTGTTTCCTCTGTTTCTTAGATTCTCAGTTCCTCACTTCATTAGTGTCTTAATTTATTTTTAGTAATCATTAAAGGATACTTTTGGATGTCCATTCATCATTAAATGTTTTCCCTCCCAAATGAAAAATATCTGTAAACTAAAAAAAAATAATTCTTTTGAAATTGCTTCTGCGTTAAGCACTAGATATTTGTCAGAAGCAATTATACATATAGATCAATAAACAGAAACGAAACAGCACGAATGATAAAACAACATTTTCATAACGTTTTGTCACACTATATGAGTGTGAAAATTTCAGAATAATATTCAGCAACAACTAATTCTGGAGATTTTCGTCTAGTGTCTTATTTAGGCACAGCAACGTTTCAGAATATTTGTTTTATGGTTGGTGGTCTATGTATTGCTTCTACAAATATCTAGTTTTTCTAATGCAGAAGTAATTTCAAAAATATTTAAATTTTTCATTTTATAAATATTTTTGAGAGTTAGGCAGAGAACACCCAGAATAAACATTGAATCTGAGGTTATTTATTGCTTAGTTTTCCAGTTTCTTAGTTTCTCAGATTCCTAGTTCATCAGTTCTCTAGTTTCTTAGTTTCGCAGTTTCTCAAATTTATATATTCTTAGCTTCCTTATTTCCTAGTTTCCCAGTTTCTTATTTTTTTGGATACTCAGATCCTCAGTTTCTTAGTTTCTCAGTATGTCATTTTCTGATCACCTCAGTTTCTCAGAATATTAGGTTCTCTGTTTCCTAGTATCTCAGTTTCTTATTTCCATAGCTTCATAGTTACTTAGTTTGTAAGTATGCTAATTGCTAGTTCGATTTTTTTTTCAAATAGTGATATGAACTACCCCAAAGATATACCTATTTTCAATTCACTTGTCGTATCATATATGAATAATTCTAATTATAAAGTGATTTATTTGGAGATAACCTCACTATCGTACGACGAGTTATTTGTGTTAATTTGATACATGGCCTAGATTAAAGCTTGTATTTAATTTTTATATTTATTTACTCTACTTTTATGGTTAAAACCTTCTTTGGTTAGGATTCGTTGAGAGAAAAGGAACAGAATATTTTAGCCAATATCTACATCAAAAGTTGACAAAATGGTATGGAAAAGAAACCCTAAAATTATCCAAACATTCGACCATTGTAGGAAGAGATACGTTCCGCTAACAAAGATGGGGCACCGGACTACATCAACTTGGGGTGTCGTTCTTGACAGACACTTTATCAGAGAGCGAGAAAAAATAATTAGATCATTCTTTTCCGATCTTCTGACAGGTTTTCCACTGTATTTCTTCCGTTTGGCTGAATTCCACCTCTGGGTAAGATACCCAGTGATTTCAACTGATAAGTCACTTATTATTTCAACCAGAAACTAATGGAGGAATTTTTTTATATACAGTGGACTCTCGATAAGTCGAACTCCCAGGGACCATAAAAAACTGTTCGACTTATCTATGGTTCGTCTCACCAAACGTTCGAGTTATTGAGGTGAGAGTTCGACTCATTGAGGCAAAAACTCGCGTATTCACGACATCAACAGTAGTTAATGAGAAACAAGGGTCGATGACAAGTGTCTTCACTTACTCTAGCACTTTCACCTAACGAGGTTCTTCCAGAAATTCCGTATCTTTTTTTGAAATTACGTAGCCAACCACTACTCGCTGTAAATTCGTGGCCTAGGGACAATGCGAGCATCTGAATGCCGAGGCAATTTCTGACGGTACCGGTGAACTGATTTTCCTTTAACTCTGATGGAAGCGAGGATATTAATTTTATTTTTCATGATAGATGACAATTCGGATTTAGGAATTCCGAACTTGTTAGCTATAAAGGTTTTACTTTCTTCTCCTTTCTCTGTTTCCCGAATGAGTTCGAGTTCATCTGCTACTGATAAAATTTTCAGTTTTCGCGGATCCATGACGCTAAAACGCTCTCAGCCCATGACGGCTCAATAAACAAATAAAAAATAAATTGAACAATGTACTAAGCGATTGAAAAATACATATGATGGCTACCAAATGTGGTGATTCGTTAGCATACCGAATTCTTTTCGGTTTCATTCGTTAGATCAAACAGTTCGACTCATAGAGGAGATGATGGTTAGGAGTACGACTGATAGAGGTGGAGGTTCTCTCGTGGACCCCTCCAGCAGTTCGACTCATCTACTAGACTCTTTACTGTCAAGAACTCTGTTCGACTCATTGAGGTGAAAGTATACAGGGTTAGATACCCATGAATTGGGACCAGAAAAAATGTTCGACTTATCTAAGAGTTCGACTTATCGATGTTCGACTTATCAAGAGTTCACTGTACTTCAATGTATTTATCTATGGTTATTCTAAACGTATATTCGCGTATATGAATTTTTTAAGATATTAATTTTGATTTCTATTAAAAATTTTATTTCTATTAGAATTGTCATCGTTTCTCTTTTGTAGGCAACAAAAACGTATTTTATTTATTGACGACTTTCTCTGTTTGAAATATAAATTTTGTATTATACCTTGTATATCGAAAATAATTGACTTTGTTTTTAATCACAAAGAAAATAATTGAACAGGTTGATTTTGAACAAAAGCTGAGGTCATTTCTTGATGATTTTAGTAGTTCAATGATACAAGGTGCGATATATTTTTTTTCAGGAAGTTTTTAGTGTTTTTATTGAATAAATCAAAAACTGTCTAGTTAATTTGGACCTCATTTTTCTCACACTATTTTAAATATTTTTACTATCATATAGGAAAGTCCAATTGAATATTTTATCTCAATTGTACATTGCAAATGATATGAAAAAAATTTAATTTAACGATATGTTTAAAAAAAATATTTTGTTGCAATAAAAACCATTATTTTCCATTTTTTGATTCTGGTTCAAAAAGTAAATGGTGAAAACACTAGAGAGTAAATTTTGAATTTAAAAAAATCGAGTATCACCCTTTCCTCCGATGTTTCAAGAGGTTAAATGTGATAATAATGCTGCTACTTTGGCAGTCAATATTTGCTTCAGTCTAAATGATAAAAATATCTAGACAAAAGAAATTTCCACCCAGTAAAGGAAACCTTAGAACGAAATGAGTTTCGTCTTGAAAGGTCAATCGATTACAAGGAAAATCCGTCACCAGAAATTAAAGATAGGTTTCCTCTGCCCATTGTTATTTTTATATTCCTGGTCGGCTTTTGGGACAAAAGCTTAATTTTAAATCGATATTCGATTCTCTCTTTTGTCTCCTCGATCTTCCATGGGAGACAATTAATGACAGACAGTGAACTTTATGGCCAACACTTTTTCCAGCAGTTTCGTTATTGGAATATTCTTGGAATAAAATTAGGTATTCTGATAGTAAGACCTGCCTGCTCTCGAAAATTCTAAAAATGGAAGAACAGGAACATATACAGTATATACAGGGTTGGGCGATAGTCTGGAATAAAATTAATATTATAGATAACTTGGATTGAAAATGCTGACACTGTCAATTATTGATATTCAATCTTCCCCATTTTTGCGCGTATGTTCTGGGGAACATCGCGTTATCATTTTGCCCTAATGTCTGTAACTTTCGAATTTTTTTACGAAAATGGTATCAAACGATTTGGTTCGACTCCCCAATGAAGAATTCGAGGTCAAATTTGATTCTGTCTGGCCGTATGGCCGTCCGGCCGGCCGGCCGTTGCCACGATAACTTGAGAACGGAAGGAGCTAGCGACTTGAAATTTTCAGGGTAGGTGGCGCATCTCAATACGACGGACAATTTCGTTAATGGGCATAATCGGCCCAGTGGTTTCCGAGTTATAATTTTGTTTTCAACCAATATAGATCTGATCGAATTGAAACTTGGTGAATAGTTGTAGAAAATAAACCTAAGCACGTTTGTGAAATTTTGTGAGAATCGTATCGCTATAAAATTATTAAAAAATTATTAAAAAATATTTTTGTTGTCACGATAACCTGAGAACGGAAAGAGATAGCGGCTTGAAAATTTCAGGTTAGGTTGTGCGTCTGAATGCGACATTTGAGTTTGTTTATGAGCATTATCGGCAAAACGGTTTTAGAGTTATAGCCATCTGAAATTTTCTGAAATTTGGTGGTTTTTTGTTCCTCATTAACTCAAAAAAATACAGAACCGATTGAATTCAAACATGGTCATTGGTTGTAGAATGCCAACGCAAAAATGTATGCAAAATTTGGTGAGGATAGCATTTGTAGAAAATTTTTAATAAATCATTGAAATTAAAAAAAAAAATTCTATATATCAGTAACTATTCGTTTGAAATTGCTGAAACTTTGCGAGAGCGTTCATAACCTAACTCTACTGCCAAGTTTCAAGTTTTAATACTATCGGTTAAATATTGTTGGAGATTCGAGCATTCTTGTGTTAGTTCAGTAGATAGGTGATCGTTGCCTCGATAACTTTCGAACGATAGGATATAGGGACTTGCAATTTTCAGGGTAGGTTGCGTATCCGAAAGGGAGAGTTGAGTTCGTTTTTGGGCATAATCCGTCGAACGGTTTCCGAGTTATACCCACCTGGAATATTATTTCCTTGATAACTCAAAAAATAAATTTTCGATCGAATTGAAGCTTGGTAACTAGTAGTAGAAAATCATCGTAAAGACATGTTTAAAATTTTGTAAGAACCATACCCCTAGAAAATTTGAAAAAAATGACGAAAAAAAAAATTTTTAAGAACCGCACCCCCAGAAAATATCAAAGAAATCACAAAAAAAAAAATTGGTTCAAGCACTGACGTGAAGTCAGAAGCTTTTGCGCGTATGTTCTATTGTCCATTCTTCTGTATTGGACACCCTTAATCGAATTTACCATGGTAAATTATGTTGTCCATTCTCCTGTATTGGACACTCAATTCGAATTTACCATGGTAAATTCGAATTAAGAGTGTCATTGACTCAAACAGAATGAAAATTGTACCTACATATGTTTTTTCCCCTTTGTACTACAATCAGTCTGAATCTTTTCATCAACATAATTTTACATAATAACTTTTACTATTTTTTTAAATGTTCATTTTGTTACTTTTTCGAATATTCCCTCATTTAATTGTGTATGTTGAACTTGCAAATGCAATAACTATTTCTGAACAGATGTTTAACTCTAACAAAGAATTTTGATCGAAATTTTAAATATTGTTTTCGAAAATTACTGCCCTTGAGTTCACTCAATACAGAAAATATCAATATTAATCAGTATCTTACAGATGGCGACGTATATTCCCTAGACTGTCTCAATTAACTTACCTTTACCTCTCCATCAACTGTACAAACACAACAGAAACAAAGTTCACAAACAAAACATTAACTTAACAAACTTATAAACAGAAATAGCCCTTATGTTGCACGAAATACCCTGAGTTGGATTCAGATAGAATGATTTGCCCGTTCATCCTATCCGTTAACTTAAAACTAAACGATATATTGCCCGAATTTCCAGAATTTTCAATCAAATTTTCACGTTACAGCCCTAATTAACACACCCGAAGTACTTTGACCGGTCAAAAATCGAATTAAAGACGGTAATTTTGCAATAAACATTTCCGAAAAGGTTTGTGTGACCGTTTTTGGTTTGGACAGAGTGTGTACTGAGGTTTTCAAAGGATCCAGAAGAGCGTGGAAGGGTCAGCTTGTCTGTAAAAATGCCATTTCGAAAAAAATTGGATTGTGGAATTGAATGGGAACAGGTATGAGATGTGGGGATGGAGATTGCACCCCTGTATTAAGCAGAGCCATTCGTTGAAGGGTGGCAGCGGTAAAAAACCACATGAAGGAGCCTAAGCAGGGATCTCACAAGTTTAATCGGTGAATTAAGTGAGGAAGTGATATCAACGAGATGAAGACTAGAATTTATTTCGATTCTGACAGTTGGTATACTTTGTCTTCAAGTGTTTTCTGGGTTTTCTCTACCAATCTATGAAAAATACTTATAAAAATTGGTTCAAGCGCTGACGTGAAGTCTAGTGCATGTTCCATTGTCCATTCACCTCTATTCGACAGTCTTAATCAAATTTACCATCGATATAGACCGTTTTCTCAGCTTTTATAAGATATGAATACATTTCGTACCTATTTTAGGACTTGAGTAATGAGAGAATCGTCTAAGATTATGGAATTTTTAATTCTGACATATTTATTCTATCCGAATTGAAATTCATTAAATATCTAATAGAATACGAAAAAAACACTGCATAAATCCTCTTGCCGTATTTATTCAACTGAGTATTAGATTTAAATACGATCGGATCTATGTTTTTTGAGTTATCGAGAAAACAAAGATGCAGATGGGTATAACTCTGAAACCGTTTGGCCAATTATTCCCAACAATGAACGATACTGTCTCATTCGGATGTGCAACCTACCCTGAAAATTGCAAGTTGCTATCTCTTTCCGTTCGAAAGTTATCATGGCAACGGTCACCCATCCAGCCACTGGACTCACTCAATGCTGCTCAGATCTCCAACAATATAGATCTGATCGTGTTCAAATTTGGATCATGGCTGTAAAGTTAGGTTTAGAGTTCTTCTGCAAAATTTCAGCGATATCATACGGACTGTTTCTGAGATATAGAATTTTTTTATAGATTTTCATTAATTTTTAAAAATTTTCTAGTGATAAGATCATCACGAAATTACTTAAAAATTTTCGCGTTCAATTCTACAACTAATTACCATGTTTGAATTGGAACAGTTTCATATTTCTTGAGTTAAGTGGGAAATTAAAACAGAATTTTAGATAGGTATAACTCCAGAACTTCTTGGCCGATTAACTGCCCAATTTCATAGTCCTAAATTGGTGAATATAGAAGATATTCAATAAAACAAAATTTTTCCCCAATTTTAAAGGGCAGTAACTTGCAGGGAAAGGGTCTTAGGAAAACAATAATAAATATCAAAGCGTCGAAATATCATCTCCTAAAATTTTTGCATCAATTTAGACCTACCCTGCGATTAATTGCAAGATATTGCTATACAATTTTGATTTGTTCAATATGAATCAAATCAAAATTTTCACTAGAGATTTTTATTACAATCTTTTCCGCCAATGAATCAATTAATTGCATACGAGTAATGAAACCACCATTTCAAATTTATTTTGTATTTCGATTCATCATTCTATCGCTCTACCTCTATCAATCACACCCGTTCAAAAGACATAAACTACCCCTATTGTCACGACTTCCCTCTGTGCTTCCAATATCGAGATGAATTTCCAATATCAACCCTTATCTTTCGAACCAATTATCCCAATCCTGCAGCACCCTACACGCCAGTCCTTGCACGCCATCTATACGACACCCCTCGAAACTCTTAACCACCCCTCTAGCGTCCAATATCCCAACTATCCCTTTATAGTTTCGGATCTTCCTTATCCACCCCACACCGATATATCCCCATTACCAGGTAAAAAATACTGTAGGGTCAATTTAAAAAACCACCAGACTTACCCCTCTAATTGTTTTTTAATAGACCCGGGGTGAAGTGTGTTTTTAGGCCTTTTTTATGCCCCGTCCGTATCCCTTGGGTTATAACATGTTATTAGGCTGTCGTCAGTTGTTTTCGGTACGGATTTTTTTGGAAGCTCTCGATTATTCGGGGTTTTTTTGTCCCGTTCCTGGATAGGGGATGATTTTTGGTCGCGTGACACCCTCCGAGTTTTTATGGATGTTTTTGTGGTGTAATTAGGTATGATGTTTTTATTGTAGCGTTTTATTAGTTACTTTGTTGTTTTTTTGTGGGGTTCAGTTTTCATTTATTGTTGATTCCACAGCACGCGTTGATCTTTTAAACGGGTGGTTGAGGACCTGTTGGTGGAATATTTTCGGGTTTGATAAAATTTCAGGGTGAAATTTTGGCGAAAATTCAGAAATGTGCAAACTGCAAAGGATTATTATGCAGGGGTTGGATCTAGCCCCAGTTCATGTCTTGCTTTTAATTGAAGTTTTACTTGGAGGATGTATTTTCCATATATAGGGTGGTTTTTAGTCGTTTGAGATGAAAACTTTTGTATGATGTATCTCAAAGAGACAGTAATAAATAAAATATTGAAATTGACACTAGCAAAGTCCGCAGCAACAATGAATTTTGATCCATAGTACCGAAATAATTTTTCTTTTTCGTTTTTCTTGTGAATAATAGCGAGTACGATAAAAAACAAGATACAATCAAATTCCTAAAGGAATCGAAAAATGAAATAGTATTATGTAAAATGGTCATTGGCGTACAGAAAAAAAGATTCGGGGTTAAAAAGGGGGAGTAACCTTGTGTTCGCACTCGAGAATACTTTGTATAATTTTTTTTTTTTGGGCTGAATAGGACTCTGTTTTTAGCCTTTATTTATGCATAATAATAATAATAACTATATAACCCTGTAAATTCCTTCAACAATTATGATTATCATTCCATTGAGGTCCGAGAAAATACGGTTAATTTTATGCATTTACTTAGGACATTATTTACTCTTTTTCAGGAATAGGATCATAATTCGATAAAAAAATATGGGTTACCATTTGAAATAAGGAAGGTTTTGTTGAAAACTCAAATCGAAATGCCGCATTTTTTTGTGAATACCCTGTAGAATTTTTCCGTAAAAATTTGAGTGAAAAACATACAATATGACTTCAGTAATAGTTCCTGAAAATTTCATCTTTCTAACATTGAATGGTAAGGACCTATGAACATCTTTCAGATCATCTCGTATAGAGAATATTTGCCTTAATCTAAAAGCTCTGGAATTTTCGGAATATCAGTGATCAAAAACACTTTAAAATTCAATGGGGAAAAATATAGAGGATGGTACTTGAAAACTTTTTTTTTTTAAAACAGTGATGTGAAGTTTAGAGCAGAATTTCAGCATTTTCTGACGAATACTTTCTGAAATATAAAATTTTCGAAGAAAAAAAGTTTTAATTTTGTTTTCTAGTTATAAGATATTCACTAAAATTCACGAAAATTAGCGCGTGGGCATTCTACAAGTGAAAAATAAGTTATAATTTTGAGTAATTGAGGAAATAACAACAAAATTTGAGGAGGGTATAATTCCGAAACCCTTCTGCTGATTATGCCCAACAACAAACTCAACTGTCCCATTTGGATGGGAAACCTGCCCTTAACATTGCTATTCGCTATTTATTTCTGTTCGAAAGTTATCGTAGCAACGGTCCCCCATCCAGCTACCGAACTCACACAAGTCCGCTCGAATCTCCAACAATAAAAATCCGATCGTTTTCAAATTTGGTACTTAGCGGTAAAGATTTGAAGGCACTCGCACTTTGTTCTATGATATTAAACATTTTATAGTGATACGATCCTCACGAAATTTCGCATAAATTTAGGCGTTGGCATTCTTCAACTAAATACCAAGTTTGAATTGGATACGATTCGTACTTTTCGAGTTATTGAGGAAATAACAATAACATTTCATATTGGTATAACTCCAAAACCCTTCGGCCGATTATGCCTATTAACGAAATTAAATGTCGCATTTCAATGCGCAACCTACCCTGAAAATTGCAAGTCGCTATCTTTTTCAGTTCCAAAACCGTTTGGCGGATTATACCCATTAACGAACTTGACCGTCGCACTTGGATGCGCCACGTACCCTAAAAATTTAAAGTCACTATCTCTTTCTGTTCAAAAGTTATCGTGGCCGGACATAATCAAATTCGACAAACATTTGGCGAGTTGATAGCATGCTGTTCCCTAAAGCATGCGCGCAAAAACGAAGTTCCGGCATATGGAAAAACATAAAAATATTTTATCGGGGTCTTGGATAACACACTGAAATTGAATTTCATGAAAATATCTCTGTATACTTTTGGTCCCTCTGTATAAAGGGACGATTTATCCGTAAAAAATTAAATATTTTCTTAGAACCCATATCAGCAGAATATCTTTTCCCTCCATGGCACTCCTTATTTTCTGGAACGGCTCTTCTTCTACGTCGACTTCGATTGTTGGATATCCCCTCACCTTTTAAATTTGAGCTCTTCCAAGGTGGGGGAGACGTTCCAAACAAGGGAGCCCCTCCGCTGTTCAATCTGGTACAGAACGGTTATGTGTTTCTTTGCAATTACGTAATTTTCCCAATTTTCTCGAGTGAATAATTCAGAAATTTCCGTTTCACCGGCCGCTCGCTATATGATTCATAAGATGAAGCCCGTTGGACTGAGTGATACTCGTACATATAAATGAATTTAATGGGGGGATGTTCCCGATACGGGGTTGTGGAGGTTTTTGGGTGTTTCTGCTGGATTTTTGGAGTCGGGCGGAAAGGAAATTATTCAGGCACTCCGCTTGATATAAAGGTCATTTCGAACGGGGTGACTTATCGTACGACTTGCCGTACGATAAGTCGTACGACAAAAAAGTGGTAAAATTCGTCGCTTGTGAAGTAATTATTTCTAACTGATCTAGGATATAGGGAGAATTCTGGGATAATCCAAAGCAAACCATTGAAAATAATTTCCAAATCTCTGCTTGTCTTAAAAAAAGGTTTTCTAGGTTCAAAATTTTTTTCTTTACTAAATTCCATCATAAATCTTTTTTAGTGAAATTATTGCATATTAAAAATGGGTTCAAGCCCTGTGGACAGGAGCTTTTTGGCGCTCTTGTTCAAACAGACAAATTATATCTCCGAAAGTATTGGTTTCACACAGTTGGGAATTATATCAATGGATTCCTATGATAGAACTGCATCATGAAAGAAATTAAATTAAAAAAAAAGTGTCATTTAAAAAAATGCTTCAAACATTATCTTTAAAAAAAAGAGCAATCTACAATGATGCAATGCTTCAAAAATTGTCATTAAATTTATTTATCAAGATCAAATGAGCAATCTGCAATGATTCAACCTCGTGGAATGGGTTGTTGCAACTTACTCGGTGCATAGTTTTCACAACTCGAAATACCTAAGGAAAGTATCATCGAAATGTCTAGAGCAAGGCTGGAGACAATCATAGCAGATTGTCCATTCATTCCTGATATTTGAGTAGGTAGTGGATTACGAACAAATTATCTTAATAGTTCAAAATATATTAATAAAATACTATCCTCTCTTCATAATTTGAAATTTTATAGGTTATACCACTAACACATTCTTTTCTGTATTATGAACCTTAACTCAAGAAAAAATGTTTGATACACAAATGAAGATCCATATTTCAGTATTTTTTTGCTAGCAACATGTATGAAAATACTGTATATGTCTTACTAATTAAGAAAGTAAAAGGTAGTATTAACCTCAGTGGTCAACGAACAGTATTTTCTTTTGATGATTCCATTATGTTCTTCTTTCCTTTGCCTCCATAAACTACATCAAAACAGTCTTGTATATATTCACGAATTCAAGAATCGAATACTTGCTTTCCAAGAGAAAATATTTTCAAACTACGGATTGACAATCTCTAATAGCTAGAAAAGATGACATTTATTAATAGTGAACACATACAGATTCTGTGTTCACATTCTGTGAATACATAGAACTTACGATGTTTTATTGAATTTTTGAAACATCATATCTCCGAAAGTATTAGCTTGTTAGAGTTGAAAATGATAACAATGGATTTTTATGATGAAACTGCATCTTGAAGAAATTTGAACTCAAAAGTTGTAATGTAAAAAAAAATATTTTTTTTCGTTCTTCGAAACTATCAAACCAATTTTGCCCAGTAACGAACTTAACCGAGATATTTATTCCTCAAACCTACTCTGAAAATTTCAACTGTTTAGCTCATTCCGTTCGAGAGTTATCACGTTAACGGCCGGCCGGACAGAATCGATTTCGACCACGGATTCTTGATCAGTGAGTCAAACCAAATCGTTCAAGACCATTTTCAACCAAAAATTCGAAAATTACAGACATTTGGGCAAATTGATAAGCACTCTGTTCCGAGGAACAAGAGCGGCAAAAAATAAGAAAAAATATTATGTACCTCACGATAACTTGAGAACGGAAAGATTTAGCGACTTGCAATTTTCAGGGTAGGTTGCCAATCCAAATGCGACATTTGAGTTCGTTAGTAAGGATACGATTTTTTTTCTTTGAAAAATTTAAAAATCTGAAACTCCGCACATAACTACAAGCGATCATTTTATAAACATATACTTAATTTCAACTCGATCGAATTTGTACGAGGAGTGAATAGACAATGGAACATGCACGCAAAAGCTCATGACTTCACGTCACTGCATTTCCTTAAATTTTGAATCCCCATATTTATTTTTTTTTAAAGTTTTTAAGTACTTGTTATATTTTTCATAGGAATAAGATTCAAACCTTAAGTTCAAAATGCTAAGTTTTAAAGATATTTTATAAATAATACTTCACTTCCATCTGAAGGAAAGTTCCTCTTTTTATCTCAATTCTATGAGATATCAACTCGTTCCTTCGTTTAGTCCCCTACGGAACCTTTGATGACTGAACTTTTCTCCAAAATTCAATTTCCCAGTTCACCAAGGTAAAACCCGATCCCAATTTTATTCCCATACGAATTTTCTCCAAACCTCCCTTAACCCATTCGATTTCTTCGTTCCCCCTGCCCCTCTCGCCCCGATTTTCCACGGCGTTCGCTTTCCTTCCCCCGCGCCCGCTCCCCTCGCCCTTCCGCCACCCCCTCGCATCATCAGAATCTAATATAAAACGTGGCAACAAAAGAAAGCTTTCTGACGGACATTTCCGCGAAAGAAGGAGGGGGAAAAACTCCTTGGCCGACCAATGGAAACGCCGCTACGTTCAGATGTTTCTATCGATCCGGGGGGTGAGACGTTCGCAGACTTCAGACGGCCAGAAGAGAAGCGGACTTGCTCACCTCAGCGATAGAAAAGAAAGAGAAATATGGTGGTGGGGGGCGTTTTCCTTTTAAAAACGGAGGGGTTGAGAGAGAAAGACGAAAAATTTTCGGGGAGAAAATCGAAGGAGGGTTTTATTTTATGATTTCAATGTGCCGACGGTCGGTCCCGGGCGCTTCGTGGATTGAATTAGGATGGAAAATGCTTTAACGGTTTCTGACTCCGGGAATTAATATTTTTCCCTGATTGTGTAAGGGGATTTGGAGTGTGTAGTCGTGTTGGGAGGTCGGGGGTTGTTTGAATTGATACCCGACATGATGAGGGTACCTACGTTTGACTGCGTTGGAATTTTCCGGGAAATTCCCGGAAAATTCTTTCGGAATTGGCGCAATCAATTAATACATAAATTTGAGGTTTTCTTATTATTATCACCGGATCTTTCTAGTGGCTATTTTAATTCTCAAAAGAAATTATTAAATAAGTGGATCATCATAAATCTGAAGAAACACATTGTAAAAGCCAGAAAATTATTATTATTAGAACTAGTTCGTGTGGCTTGTTCTAGTCCTTCAGAATTGCATTTGATATGGTGTTTTGTTCTATTACTTTTTTGGCGCTCTTGTTCCTAGGAACAGATTGCTTATCAATTTGCCCAAATGTCTGTAATTTTCGAATTTTTGGATTAAAATAGTCTGAAACGATTTGGTTCGACTCACTGATCAAGAATTCACGATAACTCTCGAACCGAATGAGCTAGACAGTTGAAATTTTCAGCGTAGATTTGGTAGATGAATATCTCCGCTATGTTCGTTACTGGGCAAAATCTGTCTGATGGTTTCGGAATAACGAAAAAAAAAATTTGTTTTCACATTATAAATTTAAAATTAATTTTTTTTTAAGATGCAGTTTTATCATGATAATCCACTGATATTATCTTCAAGTCTAGAAAGCTAATACTTTCGGAGATATGATTTTTCAAAATTTCAATAATAAATCGTAACTCTATAATTTCACAGAATACTGTAATTGAAAATTAACGTCCGTAATTGTATCTATGAATTTAATGATCTGTGTTCATACATATCATCAGTTCTACCGATGAGAGACATGCCATATTTATTTCTGGTTCTATTTAAAATTCGTTACTCATGTTATGAAATACCTCCGGTTCTATAAAATAAAATATGATTTAATGGAAAATGACCAATAAAATAACCTTAGCTATCGTAGAATTATGAGGATTATACAGGGTGAGTCTTTGACCACTGCATTAATTTTAACTAAAGATTTCTCTCATCAAATAAAACAGTTTTTTCATTAACCATTTTTCCAGATTCGGCTCAGGTGAAAAGATACAGGCTGTTGAAATTTCGAAAAAAAATCAGTTTATATTTTGTAGCTTTGACATCCTTTTTTTGAATAAAATGAATATTGGTGTAAAGTTTCCTATAACTATGAGACATATTTTCCAAATATTAGTTATTTTCTACCTCTACTGGTTATCTAATTATGGAGTCGTGGATTCATTAAACTAAACGAAATTAGCATAAAGAAAGCAGATAAAGTTTTTCTTGGGTAATTTCAAGAATATTCCATCATTTTAGAACATTATATTATTCTTCATCATTTCTTCTTAAACGCACCGTTTTCGAGATATTCTTCATTGAATGTTTTAAAATGGAAAACTCCAGAAATTTCACTACTTTTATGGATCCGTCCCTGAGCATTGGAATCCCCAATCAAGCTGTAAACCACGTTACCATGCCTTTTTCTCGTCCGCCAACAAGGTCATAGATAATTTATATGCGGGAGTGTATTAGCACATTGTGAAATCTTTAAACGCTTGTAACTTTTTACCTGAGCCGAATCTGGAAAAATGTTAAATGAAAAAAGTGTTTCATTTGATGAGAAGAATCTTTGGTTAAAATTAATGCAGTGGTCAAAGACTCACCCTGTATATAGATATTGGCTCATTCAAAACGCATCAATTGAAATATCTACTTAGTCGTTGATATTGCGTCCCAAACAACCTGTAATTTGTGCTGTAGAACTTGCATAGCGTCCACGGAAGATGATCGTGTTTCTCAATCTTCCCCCAATAATTTCTGCTCACACCTGGTACAAGAGAATCATTCGATTGTTGTCATAATCCGAAAATGGCGTTCCTGGATGCAAATTCTGAACAAATCCGAATATAAAAATGGGTTCAAGCCCTGTGGACAGGAGCTTTCTGGCGCTCTAGTTCAAACAGACAAATTATATCTCCGAAAGTATTGGTTTCTCAGAGTTGGGAATTATATCAATGTCTTCATATAATAGAAATGCATCCTAAAGGAAATTCAATTCAAATAATAGTTTATTTATCAAGATTAAATGAGCAATCATGAGAATGAGAAAAGCACCATGGAAGAAATCAAATTAAATCTGGCTTATTTTGCCCAATAACGAACTTAACCGAGATATTCATCTCCCTAAACTACTCTGAAAATTTCAACTACCTACCTCATTCCGTTCGAGAGTTATATCTATGTCTATGGATGAAAAGCAGTCTCACTACTCTCAGATCTCTTACTTCATGTTCAGTTCCGAAATGTAAGAATTTTCTGAGAAAAACTAATTTCGGAGCAAACAACTGAGATTTTTCTCACTTCGCTCACAATTCTTCGATAATGTAGGAACATCATTTGACATTATGACAATTCATATTCATACATAGAATAATATTATTCTGTGACATCGTTGAAATACGATTTATTATTGAAATTTTGAAAAATCATATCTCCGAAAGTATTAGCTTGTTAGAGTTAAAAATAATATGAGTGGATTCTTATGATAAAACTTCTTATCAAAAAAAAATTAATTTGGAATTTGTTTCGTAAAAAAAAAAAAATTTTTTTGTTATTCCGAAACCATCTGTCCGATTTTGCCCAATAACGAACTTAGCCGAGATATTTATCCCCCAAACCTACTCTGAAAATTTCAACTCTCTAGCTCATTCCGTTCGAGAGTTATCGTGCCTACGGCCGGACCGGCCGGCCGGACGGCCGGACAGAATGAATTTCCACCACGGATTCTTGATCAGTGAGCCGAACCAAATCGTTTAAGACCATTTTCATCGAAATATTCGAAAATTACAGACATTTGGGCAAATTGATAAGCACTCAGTTCCGAGGAACTAGAGCGCCAAAAAGCAATCTATTAATCTATTTATCATCTAACGTCACCTCAAGAACCCAGAGCAATATCTTAAACAATTTATAGTATGAATTCAAGGAAAAACAGAATAGCAATCAATCATACAGGATATATAAATTACGAATAACTTTCGAGATGCATTGGATACAAACGAAACCAATTAATCAAATAGCAAAATAGGAAAAGAGAACAATAACAGTAGTTGAGATGAATGTTGAAGTTTACAGGGCAGGATTATACTTAGGAGCGTGACTATCTGAATGACAATGTGAATGTCTTCAATGCCAATCGTAAAATATGTAGTTCTTTTTGAAAATGAAGAAATTGTAAGCATACATTCCAATTCTTGGTGGGTCTACCTTGATAAAAACTTCCTAATTTATTGGACAATCGAAGAATAGAAAGCTCTATAAAATCACTCACAATAATATATTTTTTATTGTTATTATTATGATACTTCGTTCTATTACCCCACTTATTCAATCCTAGGATATTTTCAATGGTGTTTACATACCTGATGAAGTTCTTTGGAGCCTTGGCTATCAGGTAGTAAGGTTTTAGAACTGACTCACCCATATGTAAAATTCTTAGGCTGGCCAACAGTCGTCATTTGCAAACTATGTATTTGGCAGTTTCCGTTTCCTATCCTGAGAGCTTGCTTGTTCGTTTGCGGACTTTCCCACACGGTAATAGTATATAACGTTACTAGCAAGGTAAGAGGGTTTTTACTGGCGAATGGAGGATATAACTGACGAGCCGCAGGCAAGTCAGTTACCTCCTTGAGCCTGTAAAACCCGTTTCCTTGCGTGTATTGTTTTATATTTTATTTGTTTCTCATTTGTAAAAAGGTTAGATAAATTCCAAAAATATCTCAATAATTTGTCGCAAATGTCGTAAGCTATGGAAGCGTTGCCATGAACATGTCTGTTTATTTTTCTTTACATTTGTTTTGGCGAAAGCGAAAATGAATGTACCAAAAGAAATTATTGAGGCAGCCAGCAGTGTAGCTTCAAGTTTATTACCTGCAAAATCAGCTTCAGGTACGAGCGAGAATACGACGACTTCAAAAAGTGGCAAAACAAAAATAGTGTGATTGGGGTAACTGAAGATGTTTTGTTGGTCTACTTGAATCAACTATCAGCTAGATTCAGCCCTAATTATTTATGGGCAAAATGGTCTATGCTGAAAAGCTACTTGGAAATGAAAGAAAATGCCCCTGTTCGCAGGTTTGTTTTCCTTAAAAAAATTATTGAAAAATATGACGTTTAGTTGTCATTTGCAGATATCAAAAGGTAATAGCGTTTCTGAAACGAAAAAATGAGCGTTATACGCCAAAAAAGGCCAAGGTATTAAGTAAAGAAGAGGCTGAACAATTTCTTTCACATGCTCCTGATGACCAGTGGTTGCTGGCGAAAATTGTAACAATATTTGGGATTTTTGGATGTTGTCGATGTGACGAAATTCTCTCCTTAAACATGAATGATGTAGAAGAAGATATGGGAAAATACGTTATTGTGACATTGCGGCAAACAAAAAATTTAACAACAAGAAGATTCACCATAACCGATGATGGCTGCAGCGTCAAGCCCTGCATGATATACAGAAAATATGTAAATCTTCGGCCTCCTGGAACAGAAAGCCTAAGATTTTTTTTGACATACCGACATGGAAAGTGCATTTCCCTTAATGCTGGCCCCCACACTATTGGTGGTGTCCCAAAGCAAATAGCGAAATATTTAGGTTTAAAAGACCCAGAGTTATACACCGGCCACTCTTTTCGCAGAACTGGAGCCACTATGGTTGCGGATTCGGGTGGAGATATTTTAGCACTAAAGCGTGCAGGAGGGTGGAAGAGCACCGAAATTGCCGTGAGTTATGTCGATGATTCGGTCAACAAAAAATCGAAATGTCTAGCAAACTATTTGGTAGTAAGGAGAGTACAAATGTTCTGCAGTCCTCGAGTGCAGCAGTTTCTGAGTCAACAGATGGTTCATCATCATCAGTATCAACTCTTTCATCATAAAAAATCTGTGTTACTGGAAATAACAATTGTACCATGATTTTCAACATATATGACGATAAAACAAAATTTTCTAATGTAAATAATACTACTAACTTGTAAAAATTTTGCAAGTTAACTGTCAGTTTTACAAGTTAGTGACTTAATAAAATAAACTTTCTTGATTAATATTGTGTTTTTGGAAACTGACGTTTACAAATGAGAAACAAATAAAATTGGTATTTGTACCGACAGTGCATTGTCAACAGTTCCACTATTACCTAAAGCTTTGCTCGTGACAGCTACAGCAGCTTCCTGGTATAGGATTGTGAGATATCCACGAATCTTTTTGCCTCTGCAAGTCCTGGACTATTTATTACAAGAACTGTTCTGTAAGCTCTTATTGTTGGACCAATACCCTGTAGTGGTCTTTTTCAAGCCTACAGCAGGGTTCTGGCCAAGCAGGTGTTACTCTGGAGGTCCTTTTCTCAAGTTTTTTGGCTTTCTCATTTCCTTAAAGGACGCAGAGCTCTGGCTCCCATAGAAGAGTCTCCAAAGTGTTCTAGCTAGTTGTCTCATGGTTGCCTCATTATCCAGGCCAGTAGGGAACCTTAGATGGGTTCTTCCAGATCTCCCAGTGTGACCTGACTGTCCGTTATAATATAGATGTGTGCCTCCTTGAGGTTACTTCTCACACACTCTTGGGCACAAATGTACACTTGTCTCAGGGGCACAGAGATCCTTAGGTTGTGTATGAGTTGATATAATTTTGATTTATGCTTCATAGAAAGTAATTTTCTTAGACTCAATATACGTACCTATATTAACGTAAAGGTTATTACAACATTTTTCGTTCAGCAAGTGTTCAATATACAAGACAAAGAATATCTAGATATTTTCATAGCTATTTGATCCCATTTACTTGAATACGAAAGAACATAATGATAGAGTTGTGCCATTATTAGGATTAAGTTCCACCATGAATATTACAATCCATTAAGATAAAATGAACTTTTTTTTAATAATAATTAAACTCCCAACTTCGATGGTTCAACTCGATCTGAGGCCTGGAGTCGACCCTGTCGTTTCAGAATCAGACGAATCTCTATCTTTAAAATAACAATAAACACGAGGGCAACAAAGATGGCGGTCCCTAGAACTAACCTTAATTTATCAATGTCTTCAAGATAAGGAAACAATGGAGTGTGTAAAACATGCCATTGTTTCTGTATATATACACGACAAAACAACTGAATGTCGGAGGAACAAAACGGCACACTATGACCAAAACCTTCTATTAGATTTACTTCGGCGGTTTGTGCAAACTTGCGTCATATATCCTGAAGGAATTTTATAGGTTGACCCTTATGTGGAGCTGGATTTTGGATGAGTTGTGTATGTATGTTATCATGTAGGTATAGGGACGGTTTTATCGAATGGTTATTTCAGTTTTCTCGGTTTGGAGACTGAATTGAAATAGGTATAAGTGAATAGATGCAAGTAGAATATGTGAATTATACTTTTTGGCTGATAATATCGGAATAAATATTGAAATTTCAAAAGTTAGGTACTTTAACGTAACAAAATAAATAAACGTTGGGGAAACCCTGACGTCTGGTCATTTTGCTGTAGCGTGCTTGTTCAAATTCATAGCCAGAGCAATAACCCATCCAGGTACTGAACTCACAATATTTCCAAAAATATAGATCCGATCGAGACTAAAACTGTAAAATGAGGTTTTGAAGACTCTTGCGAAATTTTAGCGATATTCTTTCCAATTCATCGTTGACGTAGTGCTTCTGATAGTTCTTCATTTGTCTTCTTGATCTTGAATTTGCTTCAAGGAAACATATATAATAGAGATATTCTTCTCGGTCATCTGGTTCAGCATGGTACTAATGCAGAACCTCCCTTCTCAATCTCTGTAGTTTTTCAAAGTTTTCCAATATGGTGAATCCCCTCTGGACCTCCTTTTCAGATGATGATTTTTCTTCTCCGTAGTCTTTATCTGAGTTGCCCTATTTCAGAACACCAAACGAGTAGGTGAGAATTGAGTAAGTATACGTAGATAGGTACTTCAAGATTGCTCTTTCATCTCTCGTGGACTTTTCGACATTATTCCATTTGTAGGTATTTATATATTTTTTCTTCCTTCATAGCCTTCATTTCTTCTTAAATGGACAAGGTGTGAGGCTTCTCCAGTAGGTGCAAAGGACGTGACATTGCTCTGGTCCGAAATACATGCTAACATCTATAGAGAAATTCCACAATGTTGAAGATTTGTAGCAACTTGATCATTTTTGCTATCTCAAGTTTTCATTCTTGTACAAGAGATGGTTGGCTGTGATGTTGTAGGTGTTTTTTTCAGGTTGTGTTCTTCTTTGGTGGTTCTCAATTGACCTAGTTATAGGTTAATTACCACACAGAATCTGAGAATATAATTGGAAAATTCATCCCTCGTTAGGCTTTTCTTTGCGTCCGTGAGAGGAAAAGCTTTTCATAGGATACCTTAAAAGGGTCCAAACTGTAGGGATAGACAGACTCCAGTTCTTGTATGGTTACTCACTAAAACACGTCTCACACATTTCTTGGAGAAGTTCTTCTACTTGATAGACCTGATACAACATGGATGTGCATAACAGTTTCCTGCTGGCTATGGCATGCTCTAAAGTTGTTGGGGGAGTCTACTTTCATTATACCATCTTGTATTTATCACTTCAACTCGACAAGCATAACAAATCCTTCCGTTTCCGATTTGAGCCCAGCTGACTTCAAAAAGGCAGAGAATAAATCTTCCGACAGGGTCTTTCAAACTCTTGTCTAGGGTCTTGGAGCCCTAGAATTATGGTCCCCAATGTTTTCAATGAATTCTGCTGTCACATAAGTTTTAGATTTAAACTCGATCAGATCTATATTGGATATTGTTGGTAGTAGGTATTGTGAAGATATCATTTTTATCAACTAAGCCAAGTCAGCGATGGGTGTCAAAGCTCCTAACCTCACTTCAGTGCTTCCTAAATGAGTTATAATTGCGTTAGAATCTTCTGTAGGCACAGTGAAATCGTTAGAGCTATCTTTGGAAAATACATTGATGAACCTCCATACGAAAATTGCATATCCTGTATTTATCACTACATCTTGACAATCAATAACAAACTCCTCTGTTTACGACTTGAGCCCAGCTGACCCCAAAATGGCAAAGGATAATTCTTCCGACAGACCCTGGTCTTTGAAACTCCAGTTTAGGGTCTCACAACCCTAGAATTTGGCCCCCAATATTGTCAATCTATTCTGTTGTCACACAAGTTAGATTTAAACGCGATCAGATCTATATTGGATATTGTTGGAAGTGGGTATTGTGAAGATATCATTTCTATCAAGGAAGCCAGGCCAGCCTTGGGTGTCAAAGGTCCTAACCTCACTTCAGTGCTTCCTAAATGAGTTATAATTGCGTTAGAATCTTCTGTAGTCACAGTGAAATCGTTAGAGCTATCTTTGGAAAATACATTGATGAACCTCCGTACGAAAATTGCATATCTTGTATTTATCACTCCATCTTGACAATCAATAACAAACCCCTCTGTTTCCGACTTGTGCCCAGCTGACTCCAAAATGGCAAAGGATAATTCTTCCCACAGGCCCTGGTCTTTGAAACTCCCGTTAAGGGTCTCACAACCCTAGAATTTGGCACCAATATTCTCAATGAATTCTCTTGTCACACAAGTTAGATTTAAACGCGATCAGATCTGTATTGGATATTGTTGGTAGTAGGTATTGTGAAGATATCATTTTTATCAATTAAGCCAAGTCAGCGTTGAGTGTTAAAGCTCCTTACCTCACTTCAGTGCTTCCTAAATGAGTTATAATTGCGTTAGAATCTTCTGTAGGCACAGTGAAATCGTTAGAGCTATCTTTGGAAAATACATTGATGAACGTCCATACGAAAATTGCACCATTATTCAACCCTTATATATTTTCACCGGATGAAAACGAAGCAGACATCTTAAAATCTAAAGATTCTCAATTTCCACAACAAACACGAAAATCTACTCGGCCTGACAGACGTCCTGACACAGTATCAATCTCCCAAATCGCATAGGTGATTCCGGAAAACCGATGGGGACCGTAAAGCGGCGGGAAAGATAAGATCCGGGCAAGGGAAAGTCGGGAAAACCAAGGAAAACCGGAGAGATCCAGCATTAAAAGCGCAGTTAGTGGCGTGGGGGATATTTAAGAGGGAAGATTTAGTTAGGTGTAGTTGTTCTTTTCGCTAACGGTGGTTATCTATCAACCCGCGCCGCGACGCTGCCTCCGGTACGTTGTTCCTGTCACGTGTTTTGTACGCCGGTGAGACTCTTTGTCTTCTTGGATTTCCGGACGGCGTCCTGGCGCTGGATTCGGTTGTTTGGTGATATTCGGATGGGGAGGGTGGGCTCATTTTGTTTCGAGTAGATGATGGGAATTTTGAAAAGAATATTTAGGTTTTGGTGCTCTTGTTCCTCGGAACTGAGTGCGGCTGGCCCTCCGTTAACACGATAACTCACGAACGGAACAAGCTAGACAGTGGAAATTTTCAGAGTAGGTTTCGGGGATAGATATCTCGGCTGAGTTCGTAATTGGGCAACATCGGCTTACTGGTTTCGGAGTAACGAAAAACAATTATTTGTCTTATATTACAATATTCAAATTATTTTTTTTTAATATGCAATTTCATCATAAAAATCCATTGATATTATTTTCAACTCTAACGAGCTTATACTTTCGGAGATATGATTTTTCAAAATATTAATAATAAATCGTACTTCTATGTTTCCACAGAATGCTCTACTTAATTATTTTATCTATGAATTATTATATGATCTGTGTTCTTACATGTCATCTTATTTTTCCATGAGAGATAAATGTCAAAATTATTTCTGGTTCGTTATTCTTGATATAAAATAACACCTCATGTTCTAGAAAAAAAAGTATGATTTAATGCAAAATGACCAATGAAATAACTCCAGCTATCGTAGAATTATGAGGATGATATGATATTATTCTTTTAAGCTGATAATTTAATGCCCGTGGATAATCCATATGATGGTGGTAATACATTCTTTGGTAAGAAACATAAACAAATTGGATTCAGAATATCTCCATTAAAAATAAAACTGCAATATTTTCTAAGTTGCAATGCACTTTTTTATGCCCAGTAATCTCACTGGCCAAAATTATTCATATCTATTGGAGAAGGCTATTTATCTAGCCTTGGTCATCGTGTAATTCAAAAGATGAAATTAACAGTGTTCAAAATTAAATAAATTATGTAGGTAGATGTACAAATATTTTGTATAAGAGAGTAATAAATATAGCTTTACAAAATTATTCTTTGTTGTCTATCATTTTGTGTGTATATTATAATATTTATTATCATTATTTAGAATGAAGGGAGAGGAGACGAGACAACTGATAACGAGACGAGAACGAGACGAGATTTCTTATATTCTCGCCTATTCTCGTCTCGTGTGAAGATCTACAATTCGAGAAAAGTAAAGAAACTTTTACATGGCTTCAATATGACGAATGAGGAGTTTATAAATTGACCTGTAATGATTCGTGAACAGTAAAAATAGAAATAATGTACTCACCGGTTTTCCTTTTCATTCTTCCTTCTATAACGTGTCGAAAAAATCCACGAGAAAGAACTGTATCGATCTCCGACCATATTTAGTTCTTTCATTAACGAAATTGACACTTACTACCTAGTACCTCCGATTTGATGTCCAATTAAATTTTTTTATTTTTGAATCAAATAAATTTAATTATTTCATAAAAAATAACTACTCATTGTTTAATAAAAATTATTTGAAGAAAATTGTGGCATAATTTTTAATTGGTGAACGGTACATCTCGTAAATTTTTTGAACGAGGGAATAAAATATTGGATGTTCCTTGAATGTGTTCGGAAAATTCGAAACTGAACCAGGCTCCCTCAAATTAATGATACCATATGCTGCAGTGAATTGCATCTTGTTGGGGGGGATAACGTTGCACTGCGACCTTAAGGTCTATTTTGCCACTCCGTCATAGCTGTGTATGTCATCACCATCTACCATCTGGGATGGCTTTAAGGAGGCTACGTCTTCACTCCTGCAGATTTCTTGCCCAAAGCATTCCTTGCATTTGTTTGAGATGGCGAGGCATTTCGTCATCAGGTGATCAGGATTTTCATCCTCCTCCCAACAGAATCTGCACTAGTCAGTTTCTGCAAGCCCTAATCTTATCATATGCTAAGGCCGTAGTGCCCTGTGAGGAAACCAGTGAGGAGGTGCAGCGTGTTCTCACTGAGGTCCATATACTTCTTGGATCTGATAGTTTGAAAGTTCCGGAGAGAGATTTCCAGGCCTCCTCATTTCCTTTAATTCCCGCGTGACCAGGAACTCAGACCACGGAGACCCTGTTGTTCTTACCTACTTCATTGAGTTTTCTTCGGCACTTCCATAATCTCATCATATGCTTCCTAAGACAGCAGTTCCCTGTGAGGAAACCAATGAGGAGGTGCAGCGTGTTTTTACTGAGATCCATATATATTTTGGATCTGATAGTATCAAAGTTCCGGAGGAACTTTTTGAAGTAATACATTCCTGGGAGAGATCTCCTTAGTTCCAAAGTTCCCGAATGAATAGGAACCCACACCAAGGAGACCTTGTTTTTCTTGTCTACTTCGTTAAGTTTTCTTCGGCACTCCCATATTAGCTTTGACTCGATAACATGGGAGCTCAGAGCTTTAATAGCAGCTTGACTGTCAGAGTGGATTGCTGTATCACATCTCTGATAGTTTCTTTCTAGGTTCATGTTCACACGTCTTTCGAATGCAAGTACTTTTGCCTGAAAGACGCTCGGATAGGAGCCTAGCGATAGTGAGAATTTGGTGCCTGCTCCTGTGCCAGCTCCTATATTGGGTTTTGAATCGTCTGTGTACCATTTATGAACCATTTTAAAGAACTTGTGTGGTGGATTTCCCTCTCCCAGTCGTTCTTCCTACATTTGAGGGTATCATCATCATCAACATTATTTCAAGGAGTGTCAATAAATCATCTAAACAAATCTTACATAGATTATAAAATGACTATCAAGAAATTCCTATTTATCTGGAGATCATTGAGAGTATAGAGAATGATGAAATAAGGATAATGTGGAGAAGTATGATTAAATGGAGAAGTTTAACGGATAATTCTGCAAAAATAGCACAGAAAAATCATGTTTCTGCTTATTTCGTTCTTCAGGGTGTGTCAACTGAGAAACCAAGGAAATTATGGAAAGAAAACTGAAAACAGGTGACACCACAACAGGAGCTAGCAAGCAATTTGTATCTTCAGCTCTAAGACCTCCAATTCCGAACCAAACTATCCTCCATGTGTTATCAGGTACCAGCACAATTATTTTTCTCTGCTCTTTTTACTGACTTACCCTTTAAACCTTTCCATTTAAGTATAGCCAATGGCAGTGAAATAAATAAGGGGTAATTTTTCAAGACCTACGGTGATATCTTGTCTATACTAGGCGCCAATGTGTTTTTCAATGGCAAGTTCTGAAATAGTTATTTATGTATCAAGGACGAAAAACTGTCTATTATAGTCGAGTGTGCAAAATGCTATCCGAGGCGGAGCCGAGGATAGTAAGCAGGCGAGACATTAGACAGTTTTTCACCGAGGTGCAATAACATTTTTTCTTACTTTCTTACTTTCTAATAATAATAATAATGTTCGATTTTACGGCCGTAAGTTAGTACGTAAAATGTCACTTTTCATAGAGGTCGACGAAAAAATTCATTTATTTAAGGCCAATCGCAGATCTGGGTGCTGATATGAACGGAATTGGGACCAGTGGCTTCCTAGTAAATGGTGGTAAGGCAAAAGATTTCGCACACTATCGGTACCAGAACCTATACAGAGTGGCCCTACCTAGTCGTCTTTCCCTGCATGACGACTGGGTCGTCTCTGAGACCCGACTACTTGAGGGTCCCTGCTGGTTCATAGATGGCTCCGCTACAACGCAAGGGATGGGAGTGGGAGTCAGCGGTTGTAAAATTGCTAAGGGTGAATCCATCAGCCTGGGTAGTTTTGCGACTGTCTTTCAAGCAGAAATTCTCGCCATTGATGACTGTGCGAAGCTCATACTTGAGAAAGGTTGGGCTCATGGATCAATCAAGATCCTATCGGATAGCCAAGCTGCCTTGAAGGCCTTGACTTCATACAACTGCAAATCCCTGCTTGTGCAGGATTGCCGGACCACACTCGTTAACTTGGAGAGCGCTACAGGCTGCAGCTCTTGTGGGTCCCGGGCCACTCGGGCATAAAGGGTAATGAGATGGGGACTCATTGGTGGCACGGGGGGCTACCATGGGGCTCATTGGACCTGAACCGGCCTGTGGTATCTCTCTCAGAGCAGCGGCGAAGGAAATCAACAGATGGGTGGACCAAAAGGTCCAAGAAATCTGGAGCAGCATACCAGAACACACATATGCTCGCTCAACAATTACTGGCCCATCAGCTGAAAGAGCCAGAAAATGGCTCAAATTCTCTAGGGTAGACCTGAGAATCCTTACAGCTGTATACACGGGCCATTGTGGCCACAGGAAACACCTCAATACGCTGGGGTTGACTGAGGACTCCGAGTGCAGACTTTGCCTGGAGGACGATGAGTTTATCGAACACATCATGTGTGACTGTCCCGCTGAGGACAGGCTCAGATTGGAGGAATTAGGAGTCCACAAACTGACACTGAGGGCACTGGACAAGTTCTCACCCACCATACACATATCCCTCATCGAGAGACTTGAGGATGGGTGAAGTATAGAATATATACTCTCTAGGTGTGCCACTATAGACCGATTGGTCGCAGTGGAGGGGCGGGTTTCGTTTGCCCAGCACAATCCATATAATAATAATAAAATAATCGGTATGGATAGCTGAATTCAGCACAAGTGCCAGAAGATAGGTTACTTTTGGTGAATTTTGGAGGATTAACTGAAGAAGCATATTGTTGGACCATTTTTATCGTTTCAGGGCAGAATCTGCAGAAGTTCCCCCTCAGAAATAATTGATGACTCTCCTGAAAATACGAGGAAACTTAGAACCTGCTTCATAAGCAGGCCAGCGCCAGGATCCATCTTCCTTTGTCAATACGACGAACGGCTCGAAACTTAACGAAATCAGTTAAGCGAAGTAAAAACAAGATGGCCGTCTACAAAGAAAGCGCGAGTGTTTTGTTCTGGTCGTTAACGATAATGACGTGTACAGGGCACACTTAGATGAACTTCGAGGCGCGTTTTGTTCGGTTCCTCGACCCGTTTTTCCACCGCCGCCCCCGATGCGGGGAGGGTAGCGAAGGGCGGGTTTAAGGTTCGAAATTAATAAAGATTTATTTTTACATTATCTTATTCAACGTTAGATATAGCGAATTTAAGTCTTCGCGAAATGTGACGCTAGGGAAAAATACTTTGCGGAATGGAGTAGGTCGTTAGGGGATGAAATTAGAGGACTGAAGGCAGGGGTGGATCGAGGAACTTTCGGTTCAGGACGATTTGAAGAGGGTGCAACTTATTATGTGGGGGTTTGTAAGGTTAAACAGACATTTTGACCACCAGTCTTCTTATAATTAAAGAACTATTGATTGCAGCTTATTATGATAGAATGGTGAATCTATATTATTAATACAAATAAAAATTATAAAGTGACGGCCGAAAGTATGGAATATTGAATTGATAATTAAATTCTGAATTCAGTAATGCACATGTAACTCCATTTGGGTCAATAATTATCGAGGTATTTATTTTTATAAATTCAGATTATACCTCCAGATGGTCTGAAATATTTTTTTTTAGTTTCAGTATCAATGCTAGTATCGCGTGGAATAAAAAAATTTTGATTTGCTGAAGACTCAATTTCGAAAGTTTTACCTGTATTTCAAATTTACAAAATTAATATCTCGAGAATTATTGAACAAAATGGTGTTCTATGTGCATTACTGAATTCAGAATTTCGTGGTCAATCGATGACGTTACTTCTTGGTAATGGGAAATGGTAGAAAAATAAGTATTATGGGAAAATATTCTTTGAAAAATGAATTACTTTGATTTACCAAACTATTTTTCAATATTCCTGAAAGGGGAAAAAATAAATTCATTATTTCATACGTTTGACGGTATTCAAACTTATTTATTGAATATCATGAGTAGCTTCGTTGACACAACTATTTATTCAAACTACATCAAACTAAATTTTCATCAATTAATGATCTATTCATATATTAGAGCTTATGAACTGGACGTAGAGTTTTTATGTTCTTTTTGGAGCTCTTGTACTTCGGAGCAGAGTTGCCCAAATGTCTGTAATTTTAGAATTTTTGGATGAAAATAGTCTTAAACGATTTAGTTCGACTCACTGATCAAGAATCCGTGGTCAAAATCGATTCTGTCCGACCGTCCGTTAACACGATCACTCTCGAACGGAATAAGCTAGACAGTTGAAATTTTCAGAGTAGGTTTGGGACATAAATATCTCGGTTAAGTTCGTTACTGGACAAAATTGGCTGGATGGTTTCGGAGTATGAAAAAAATATTTTTTTTCACATTACAAATTTTGAATCCAATTTTTTTTTAAGATGCAGTTTCATAATGAGAACATTGGTATTACTATCAACTTAAACAATCTTATACTGTCGGAGATATGATTTTTCAAAATTTCAATAATACATCGACTACGTTTTCACAGAATGCGAATTCTATCTGTCTGAGTTCTATCTGTTTGCGGTAGGTCCAGTTTGAAAGATAAACGTCATTACTGTCAAACGAAACTGAGAGTGTATTTCTGAAGAGTTTGGTTGATGTATATAATATTCAAATCAATATGAAAAATTTGAAAAAAATAGTATGATGCTTAGCGATGGCTTCTAGATTGCCCATGAAAATCTCTGCTATTGTTTTAGTCAATTTTCAGAATATACTCATTTGAAGTTTCGAAGGTTTCATAAAAAAAAATCTATACACAATTCCAGAGGTTCAATTTTCAAACCAAAATTCCGGAAAATGTATTTTCCGCTTCCCAATTTTATACTTTTATGTCCAAACAAATTTGTGAGTCAACCACTAGAATATTTCGCCCTTGTGCCTTATTTATAACCTCATGTGTTATGATACTGAGCTAGAACATCGAAAGTTTTTGATTAAATTCACCATAACTCGGTTGTTATCAACGGGGCAATCTTCTTTTAATGTTTCAACTATAAACAATAAACTGCAAGGAGAGCTTTATGTCACTTTTACCGAGCGTCATAAAATGTTGAATTTACATATGAAACGAGTTTCTTGAAATTTAATACACTTTTGTTGTATACTATACTGTATTTTGGGTATGAACGAGGCGAGTTTCTGATCAGCACAGGTATGATATACCGGGTGGTCCAACGAAAGCTTAACACCTCGATTTTCCGAGTTCAAAATGAAAATGTGGAAAATCGCTCGATCTTGTCAATTTCTGATTCGAGGGGGAACAACTTTTCGGCTTTTTTCATCCCCGTTACTTCAACCCCCCAACAGGGGTGAGCACAAACCCTTGATTTTGATTAGGGATGATTGTTGCGATAACCAATTTTGAAGATCGTATTGAGTACTATCTCGAGCATATTATTCGTATCCGATACATTTCAAACGTATGTAGTAGTTATGTTGTTAAGTATTTGTGCAAAAAAGTAATAATTTCTTGTCCAAAAAAATAGACGGGCTATGTTTTTGATTTACCTTAGTCTACCGTGAATTTTTAGGACACACCGTGCATTTTTAGGACACACAAGGCACTGTGCTCACCCCCGTTAGAGGGTTGCAGATTTTCACATTTTCATTTTGAAGCTGGAAAATCGGGGTGTTAGTTTTTGTTGGACCACCCTGTATTAAAAATGTTCTGCTTTGATGATTCAGGTCAGGTTGTTAATGCTTATTATTGTCTTAAAAATACTCCCGAACACTGCAACAATTTCACTTCTGCATCATCTTCGCTTATACCCTGTGTAGAATAGCATTAATAATCTAATTCAATGTCAAATATTTAAACATCGATATTCAATCCTTTGACACTGACATAACGGTCAGTGAAGTAGTAGCATCAGCCTGAATTAAAATATTCTTTTTTCCACGATATTAGCTTAGGGTTATGGTCAAATATTTGAATGAGTTTTTAATCGATTATGGTGTTTTTTTGCCGTACAATCTGTTTGTTGAATGGCCAACTGTTAAGTGCATCTGTTGGTAGACTCTTCGATATCGGATAGTAAAGGTTCATTTGGGAGTAAGGGTAAAATTCTTAGCGCTATAGTACAATGAAAGTTACCTTTTCTTAAACGTGGATCCTTTAACTACAAAATACCAGAATTTAAGGAATATTTTCCTTATTAAAGATGTGACGAGAAGGGAAAATGTCTATAAAAACCGAACTATTAGACCGATTTTAGTAATCGTTACCTTTTCTAGATTTACACGAGACGTAAAATTTAGAAATAATATAAATAACACGATACAGCAGCTAATTTGGAGATTGGTATATTCCAAAAGTCGTAATTCCTAAAATATCTATCGCACAGACCGGCTATTTTTGGTCACAATAGATCAATGCATAAAGAATAAATCCTAAAAATCTCAAATTGATCGATGAATTGGTTCAGACATGACGATTTTTCAACTAGTACTATATATATGACCGTTTTACGAATTTCAACTTCCGAACTTCATAATTCCCAGAAAATGTTTTTCTTAGATTTATACAAAAATGATATTGTTCGTAGAATCGAACCAGCAGAATGAGAAAATGTAAAAAGATATTTTCTAAAAAAATTATTTTCCAAATGACACAACTCGGAAGTAAAATTTTCCAAAATATTAGCTCAATTTCGACATGCAGTAGTCTTTCATTAGTCCAGCAGACGGAACAAAATTTACATATGATGTAGATAAATCCTTCATCTAGAAGTACCCGTAGTTTCAGATGCGCAGATGTCGCCGTTTGGGAAAACCGCGAATATGCCCGCTGGTCCATTTTCACGGATTTTCCGAAGGCGTTAACTCGCGATATGTGGAGAATAGGGAAAAATTATTAGTTGCATTGGATTCTACGACCCCAAATTTATGAAGAACAGTCATGATTTAATCAAAGTTAGGTGATCGAAATTTTGACAATTTTTGCTTGTATATGTATGGAATTTTTTTTGACCAAAAAAAATTTTTTTTTCGAATTATATAAAAATTATACTATCCATACATACAAACCCGTAGAATAAGAAAATGTAAACAGATATTTTCTAAAAAAATTATTTTCCAAATGGCACCACTCGCAAATTCAAATTTTTCGTCCAAATACGAACCTTATGTTCAGGAAGTCGTATTTCCGAAAGTATCATTCGCACAGACTGGTTATTTTTAGTCGAGACAGTTCAACTCATAAAGAATACATCCTGGAAATTTCAAATCGATACATGGACTAGTTTCGACATGACGATTTTTTAAAAAAATGGATTTTTTCATCACCGATTTAAGAAGATCACATTCCGAGCTTAATAGCTCCTACAAAAATTGTGGTAGAACAATGAAAGTTACCTTTTCTTAGACGTGGATCATCTAGCTACAAACTAATGGCAATTGTTTGATCTAGGACCAAAGTCATATTTTCTTCCAAATGTCTGTGATTTCTTATGATCTTTTTAAGATGTTTTTCCCTGTAGCGATCTTTGTAGCTATTTGAAGACCGTGTCATTAAAAATAATACAATTTTTAATATCATTTATTACTGATGAATAATTAACTAGTCAGCCTGAAAAACCCATTAGAATAGCTAGCCATGAAGGTGCATTACAATTTCCGAAAAAAATCTAACGTAAGGTACTTATTCAGCAAAATTTTCACCACTTTTGTAGCTAATTTTAATACTTCCAAAGCGTTCTTGAAGCATAATTATATCGTTCAATTTTTATTTTAATGGCCCAAATTTCACTTGTCGTCTGTCTCAAAATGACAGCTTTCAATTTGACAGATGCCAAAATAGAGAGCTATTCAAAATCAAGGAATTAGGAATCTATCTATATTGAGATGTGAAGACCAGCTTCTGAAAATGGTAGCTCATCATGAAATTAGGAACCAAGGAGCTTTGCTATTTTGGCTGGACGGAGAGCCTTGGAGAAGCTCAGTATAACTGGCATATCCATCGATAATGAGCTAGCAGGAACACTTATCATGCCAACAGACTAAAGAAGAGTAGTCAGAGAGATCAGACAGGCTTAACTGAAGACACAACTCGAAGATCACATGAATAAAAATCTGTACTCCAAATATTTCAGTAATTTGAATGATCAGGGTCTGTTGGAAAAATTATCCTTTGCCTTTTTGAATTCGGCTGGAATCAACTCAGAAAGATTTGTTGTCAGGGTGGAGCGATAAAAATGAGATGGTATAAGGAGAACATCATGAAAGTGAACACTCCAACAACTTGCAGAGCTTGTCACAGCCAGCAGGAAACTGTTATGAACATCATGTCTGCTGGATCCATCAGAATGCATAGAAAGATATACTGCATCACTCCGAATTCTCTACGTACATCTGAGATAAGTTTATGGTATAAATAGACAACGAACCAGTGCTACCATCTGTAGCTCTTGAAGCAGTTGTGGAAAATGACAGAGCTCGCATCTACTGGAACTATACTATTCCAACAACTCGGCAGATCCACGCCACAAAGCCAGATATAGTCCACAGTGTCCTGTGAGGAAACCAGTGAGGACGTGCAGCGTGTTCTTACTGAGGTCCATATATTTCTTGGAACCGACAATATCAAAGTTCTGAAGGAATTTTTAGGAGTGATATATGCTGGGGAAAATGTATTCCTTCATCCGGAATTCACTTTTTCTAAATGCATCTACCAACCCCAGAGTAGAGTTCCGGGACAATAGAGGATTTGTGCTGCTTTCTTGGCAAGTGTGTTGTTGGCCTCCTCATTTCCTATGATTCCTGTGTGACCATGAACCCAGACCAAGGAGACCCTGTTGTTCTTGCCTATACTTCATTGAGTTTTCTTCGGCACTCCCATATTAGCTTGGATTCGATAACATGGGAGCTCAGAACTTTAATAGTAGCTTGACTGTCAGAGTTAATTGCTATATCACATATCTGATAGTTTCTTTCTAAGTTCATTTCCACGCATCTTTACATTGCAAGTACTTCTGCCTAAAAGACGCTCGGATAGGAGCTTAGTGATAGTGAGCATTTGGTGCCTGCCCCATATATTCCAGCGCCAGCTCCTGTAGTGGTTTTTGGAACCGTCTGTCTACCATTTAATGGCATATTTTGAGAATTTGGGTTGTGGATTTCTTGACCCAGGCTTTTTTCCTACCAAGCATCGTAGTGAAGTTCTTTTCGATGCTTAATTCCTTAATAATTTCATCACTAGGAAGATTGGCTGATGAAATGTACCTAGTAAGAGAAGAACATAGATAATTATAAAAATAATTGTTACATTAAATGAGGTGTACTGTGGCTAATTGCCAATAACTAAAACAAGACACACGGTGCTATATTTATTGATCTTAACCATCAACAGACACCTCATCGCTCAGTGTTCCCCAAAGAGGAAAGTATCATTCAAGAGCAGACACAGACCCCAGGGTTTCATGGTTATTACCAATCATCAGTGTGGCCAAACACCGAATTAAAACTGTCGGCATTCTAGGAAACTTATTTCCATCGGTCGAGAACTGGTAGGGGAAAAAACCCCACCAGCGCCACCTATGGAGAATCCTTACGAACTCCGACCCCTACGAGAAGAAACCTTTAGTGATGTTCAGCGACGTTCATTCTTTTTGCCGTAAGAGGGTCAAGAAATGGCGAAGCCATCTATCATAAAGCGACCTTTACGGCCTGAAAACGCCCAGTCAGGTTTGGTTAAAATCAATAAATATTTCACCGTATGTCTTGTTTTAATTATAATTGTTAATATATGTTAATAGTTTTTATATCTCGGGCGTCTGTAAAGATTTATAGTGATATCCAGAACATCCCTTGTACCCTCGAAAGAGCCGCCATTTTGCCGAGCGAATAAAACGTACGAAAATCTAGATTCGCCGTTTTCAAAACACATGTACCACGTGATTCAGATGCAAATGTGATGGCGACGTTTATCAAGCGCGCCGAGCTCGGTTCGTCCGCTTCGCTTTTGTTCCGACTCATTTACCTCTTCTTCGTCTTCCTCTTCATTTGTTTCTGGCCTGTCCCCCGTCTTTTGTTTTCGCAAGCAGCGAGGCGAGTCGGGCTTTTGAATAATAAAATTCGTGAAAAGGGAAGAACTTAGGGGGGGTGGGGGGTGTTTCGGTGATGGATTTCAGTTGGAGAAGTCCCCGGGGGCGAGACGTTGCGCGGTACAAGCTTCTGGGTTCCGTTGATGTTGGTGTAATCTTCGAAAGTTGTTGTCTGAATTTCGAATCTGGTTTACTGACGTTTTGAGGTTAGATTGAGATTTATTCGGAGCCTGAAGATTGGAAATCTTGGTTGAAATATACGGTGTGTCCAACGGAAATTTTACACCTCGATTTTCCAGTTTGAAAATCTGGGTAAAAGCACGTACCCTTCTATTTTTGTTTCGGTGGGGAAGAACTTTGCTTATTTTCTTATCCCTCTAACTTCAACCCCCAACGCGGGAAGTACAACACCCTGATTTGTGTAAGGGTGAGGAATGTTGTTATACCTCGCTTTGATGATATCATCGAGTACTATCTATTCCGGGTCAAAATTTCCATCGATAAAGAAATAGCAACTAAAATAGAGAACTTGTTGAGTTGACTTTGTAACTCAGTGGTGAACACGTTTGATGTATTTATTTTTATTTTTATTTATTTTTGTGAACACCTGAAGATGAGGAGTTCACTTGTCGAAATGCATTGTGTATAATTTCATTCAAGAAATACACGAATTTTAGTGGAGTAGATTTCCCTTTATTCTAGCTGTAATGATCAATTATATCAGGACATGAATCTCAGTTTGTCATGAATTTCAGAGACATGTATACCTAGTCCAAACAGCCACCTATCAAATACCATCTTCTTCATTTATGAGTTTTTCGGCATTGTTCAAGGTATTGCCTTTATTTCGACATATGGCTATCAATACCATAAAAAAAAGTTACAGATCATGTTATACTAAACACGAGGAAGGTGTTATGATATCCTACAAATCAAGTACCTATATAAAAAGTCAGTACAATTACTTCAAACCTATTATCAATCATTCAACAAGAAACTCCCCCAGTAGAAATACCAATGGACTGTCACAAAAAATTCTATCTCAAAGAGCTTCAATAGTAAAAAATTACCCTTCACGCTCTTCTCAACATGTGCCACATCGTATGTAACTTCTGTTCCATTCAGATGAATAGAACACTTGTCGTAGTGCTTATACCCTGATGTTTTTATCAATAGAATGGTGCTCTTACCTGCTCCTTTCAGATGCTGATTGCTTCTAAACCTCTTCATTTTTTTGGGGATGTAAGGAAGGGTTACTTCAGATTTGAAAATGAATAATTTCTAGGTATTATTATTCCTTTTTTGTGTACAACAGGTGGAGGAACAAGTTCAACTTTTTTGTGTGTATAAAAGGCGAAATTATATAGGTATTAAATTGACTATTGTTATTATTAGAATGTTATTGCAATTGTACATCTTTTAAAGTAGTTTAAGGATTTCTGGATTTGCCAGGAATTCGATATCAATCGTTTTTTTTCCAAAATATAAAAAATGAGATAATATTGATTTACTTCAATGTTATCTCATTTTTTATATTTTGGCATGACTGTTCTACTGATTTATTTAATTTCGATTTCTGTATATTTTCTGTTTTTCACGATGAAAAAATATATTTATTCCAGAAGAACTATCTCAGGAAGCCTATGTTATTATATATTTATTTTGCTTGATTTGCATTGAATTTGTATGTAGGTATGTGCGTGTATCTGTAAGAATTAAATAGAAAAATAAACATATCATTAGTTAGATGTTTCACAATATAAATATTTTTTTTATTGCCAAAATGTATGATACATTATTTTTAACTTCACAAATAGGAATTTAAATGAAAGTGTTTGTACTCGAATACATTCCGGAATAAATAGAATGCTTCATTTTGGATGCAAGTTGAAGGGGTGATATAAACAATTTTCTGTATGATAGAACCTCTTGAAGAAATATTTTAACCGTTGGTACCTATTTACATTTCCCTTTTTTTGGTTGATAGCTCCTTAACATCAAATATCCTGGATTAAACGAATTCTGAAAATAAAAAAATACATTAAATATCTCCAGGCTCAGCAATAAACAATAAAAATAAAAAATCCTCCACAAAACAAGTTTATTTTTCTAGATTTGCATTGAAAATTATATATATTATATATTATATGTACCTGTAAGGGATGAATTGAAAAAATTAACTTATTATGACCATTATTGTTTTAAGCATGAAATTAATCTGTTGCACTAGACATCCTAAGTTAAAAATTGAATTCTTCAAAATGATTAGGAAATAAATAACTTTTAGTTATGCCAAAATGTTTTTGTATATTTTTTCCTTGGGTTAACTTCATTAATTGGTATTTGAGTGAAAGTGATTGTACTCAAATGCATTCCGAAATAAATAAAGAGGCATTATTTTGGAATCGAGTTGAAGTGGTGATATAAGAAATGATATAAAAAAAATACTTATTCATAATTTCGAAAATTTCTGTGGCATCGATACCTACTTATATGAGCTTATTTTTTGTTGACAACTGTTTAAAATTACATATCTTAGATTCCATGAATTATGAATATAAAAATATATGTTAAAGTACCGTCAGGATCAGCAATCAATAATGAAAATAAAAATATCCTACACAAAAATGTGGACATTTTCTCTATTCCTCGTTGATTAATTTACTCTTCCACTAACGAATTGACCGTAGATCGTTGTAGTGAAAAGACTTGAATTCTACCTAAAGGAATTGATATTTTTTAAATTTGGTCACATTGAAACAAAAACTGAAATTTTCAGGACTTTAACCGTCCATTTATTATTTGAAAATGATGAGCGAAAAAAACTCTCTCTGGTACTGGTATCCACTTGGATTTAATCAATCAAAATCCTACTTATTAATTCATGTACGTAGTTCTAAAACGTTCACAATTCATGACATGAAAAGTTCCCACTCATTACCATAATAAACTTGTCGGACAGGGTCTTTTAGAGCCCCTATATCAAGGCCTACTTTAAGGAAATAGCGGAGTGTAAAAAACTGAATATTTAATCAGTTCCTTGTGGAAAGGATTGTGTGAATAACTTGAAATGCCTACAGGTATATTGTCCAGTAACGTACTTTTACTTTTCCGTTTTGTTTTGGTTTTATTCACCCCCACCACTGGATTAGTTTACCCATTTGACAATCTTTAAAAATCGTTTCTATAATTCGTACTTTGAAAATATTTTGTGTTGGAAAATAAGGTTCCGAATCTTGAATTTGTGAATATATACAAGACTGATCTGATACCAAAAATAATATTGAATAACTATGTATAAATATAAGGGATGATGTTTCAGAAGATTTAGAATTGTATCATTGTAATGATGTAGTTCATGAAGGCAATAGAAAAGAACAACATAATAGAATCATCAAAAGAAATTACTGTTCGTTGACCACCGAGGTTAATATTACCTTTTACTTCCTTTAGTGGTGGGACATGTTCCTATATACAGTATTTTCAAACTTTGCTAGCAGAAAAATGCTGAAATATTGATCTACATGTGTATCAAATATTTAAGAGTTAAGGTTCATAATACAGAATGAATGTGTTGGTGGTATGAACTATTAAATTATGCAAAGAGGATTGTATTTTATTAATATATTTTGTTTTATAATGAGATTAGTTTTCGAATAAAGGAAAACAATACATATTTAATCTACAAACAAATGAAATGATCTTTTAAAATAATTTGTTTGTCAGCTTATGCCTAATTAAATAGCAGGAATAAATGGACAATCTGCTATGATTCTCTCCACCCTTGCTCTAGACATTTCTATGATGCTTTCCTTAGGTATTTCGAGTTGTGAAAACTATGCACCGAGTGTAAGTTACAACAACCCATTCCACGAGGTTGGATCATTGCAGATTGCTCATTTAATCTTGATAAATAAATTATTATTTGAATTTAATTTTTTTATGATGCAGTTCTATCATAATAATCCATTGATATCATTCCCAACTCTGAGAAACCAATACTTTCGGATATATGGTTTGCCAATTTTAAAGAGAGCGCCAAAGATCCTGTTCAGCTTCCTGTGGCTTTTCCAGTATTTTTGATTCAAATTTTATAGTTGTATTTATCTTTATAGGAACAATGTTAGTTCTGTTTACTTCCAACTAAGCTCCTGGCCCTCATGTCAGTGACTCTATAATTTTTTATGGAATTTTTAGGATTTTATATCCTACAAATTAATGAAAATAGTCTGAGGTGTCTAAAGTCCATGAGTATTATTGAAAAAGGTGAAAATTATATAAATTAGGACAACTTATTGAGAGAATAAACGATACCTTTTGAGAAGCAACTAATGAAGCTATCAGTCAAATATCCAACAATTCATTCTGCCGGAAACTCGTGCAGTGGTACGTAGAACTATTGATTTAATCCATTCTTCCGTTTTGTCGATATCCTAGAAAATATATGTATTCAATTATCATATAATTACACCTCAATTAACTGCGATGGCAAAAAGCAGTATTCGCCTATTTCGAAAAATATAAAATTAATAGTCGACATACCTTTACGATAGCAACACACAATTGTAAACGAATATATAATCGTATGCTAATGCCTTAATTACACATGTTGTCCGTTTTTCCATGCGAACACGACACGTGAACCTATCAGTCAATATTAGGTATACAGAAACATAAATACTGAGATAGATGTCGAAGTAGATCTGAAAACGGTTGATTATTTCGAAATTAATTATTATTTATATTGTAATTTAATATTTGTGTATGAAATTTTTATGAATTTCGAACATTCAGCGAAATTTAGGTTTTCAAACATTTTTGAATTGAACTGTCTATTATTTCATATTTTATATCGATTTACAGAAAAAAACGGAGATTTTTGTGAAAAATAATATAATTTTTGTTCATCCAATAGATTAATATTTACTGTTAATACTGAAAATAATTATCAGCCAAATGTTCTTCATGACTTGCCTTACTAATTGCCTGACAAGCATAAATTAATATTTGTATTACATTTTGTGCATCTAACAATAAAGCATGTATAAGGGAAATAAAAAAAGGTTAGCAGAGGTTAGTGTAACAGATTACCATAAAATTCGATGTATGATAGTTGAACTAAGTTAAAAAGGACTGCAAAGAAACTCTGTCTCCCCTATAGTCTTATAATTCATACAAATTGAAATTGTAAACAAAATAAGCTAAAATATTAAATATCAACGGGCATCTTTTTCCTCTATTCCATTATTTCTGCAACAAGAAGAGAGTTTTCTCCAAAATACCCAAAGCTCAACCTGAAAAAAGAAAAGACAAGGATAAAACGATTCAAATTCAAAATGGATTATTCCATCGTTTATCAAATACTATAGATTTAAAATTCACTACCCACTGAAAAATATCCAGAAACCTTGCGAATAGCCCTAAAACCACCCTGAAATTTATGAACGGGACAATTATCAACCAAATGATCTATTGTTTCCTATGCTTCCACGCATTTATAACTAGGTCTCTCTCTAGGAATTCCATCTGAAATACATGCTATTGCAACGACTATGACCTGTTTTTTAAAAGATTCAGAACAGAACATATTTTCCTGGGTAGATCCTCCATCGAGGACCAGCAATTCGATCTCTGTTGAAAATATTGCAAGAAATGCATTCAGCCTGCCAAATATCCTTTTCACTCTTATTTAAACTGAGAAAACAATTGTACCATAGAGTTCACGTGACTTCATTCTGGTAATCTTATTGTATGGAATATAGGGAGAGAATCGTAAATGAATTCGGAAAATGATGAAATTTATTCCAAGAATTCGAAACAGCAGTATTCTTGTGAATGTGTGGCACGACAATGTACTGGTAGCCAATGAATAGTTTCAGTGATGATTAATGAAGAGTAGCTGCATCAGCACCCAACGTTCTCAACTTCAGACGCAAGTAATCCAAATGGACTTTGAAATTCAAAGAGGAATCTAGTTCAATCCAAAGTATTTGGGATTGAATTTATGTTTTCAGAAAGAATCACCGAAAGCTACACTCAATGTTCCATACTTTTGATGATTGTTCAAAAGGATACAAGAAGCCTCGGTTTATTTTGGATTCGGGCACAAACGCAACTGAAATAGGTAATATTCCAGGATTTCTAAATCTGCAGATACAGTATTTTCTAAATCAAAATGACGAAATGCACGGTCAATGTCATCCGCGTAAATTAATTTCCCAGAGGAAGTAGCAGGAATATCACACAAATATAACTTGAAAAGGAGAGGGGATAAAACTGATCCTTGTGGGAGACCATTATTAACATTTTTGAAGTTACTACTATTATTATCAACAAAAACACGAAACAATCTATCTGACAGCAATTATCGAGTAATCGGACCATTTTTCCACTCTTTAAATGGGTGTAAAGTTTGAAAATCAAACCATTTTTCCATACTGTATCATGTTCTGCCCACAAATTATGTTCCGGTCTTCATTTTTCTTATGGAAACTGATTCAATGAAGTATTAAAAGTAATAACCTGATCACAATTTCTATTTTTCCTGAAGCCCCCCTGGAATTCTGTATAACGTCTTCTACAGACGATATCCTGTAAATAATTAATCCTTCTTAAATTTTAAAAGAAACACTCAATACCCCAATGGGGCGATATCTGTAACGATCAGAAGAAACCTTTCCATTTTCAAAAATTCTTATAATTTTCGCTTAGCTGAGTTCCATCGGAAAATTTCCAGTATTTAGATTATTATTATAGAAAGATAATAACCAAAACAAGGTCCTTTTTCTCAAGTGTTTGATTAATTCAGGATAAATTCCATCAAATCCTACTACTTCTCGAGATTTAGTGAATTCAATTGCTGACCCAACATCGACTATTATTCAATTCCATTCTAAAGTTTAATGGAAAAAAATACCCCTCACATTATCTATCCTAGGTAAATTTTGCCAAGCCACGCGCTTCATCCCCAAAACCAGTTCTGCACACGACCATACGTTCCAATTTTTTTCGTCCCTTTCTAAGCCAAATCTAACGTCCAGCTGCTCTCAAAACTGGTCAATGGTCAATGACAAGTCTGTCTAGGGGCACGGGCTTCAAGACCATTGAAACAACCCCTGGCCGGCACCCTTCTCAATGTAACGCGATGTCCGAGTGCGTTGTCCATCTCTGAAAAGGCAAAAACTGGTTTGACCAGTTCTACTCTTTTTATCGAAAATTATACGCATATGCCCGTGTCCAGCATGGGCGATATTTTGGTATTTACAGGGTCTAATCGGTCGAGAGTTTATAATTGGGGAGTGTTTGGGCCTTCGGGCAGGGATTATTCTGGTCGGAGTCTAGATATGGAGGTATGGATTTAATTAATGCAAGATTGAGGCAGCATTTCCTGGTTTAAGTTCTCCGTGCACTCTGTGGACTGCTTATAAACAACTAAAGGGTTTTCCAATAAGAGGTGTTATTTTGATATTCAAAGAAAAAGGCCAATTTTCAATATAAATGATCGGATGTTTATTTCATTATAAAGAAGAAGCTTTGCCGTTAATAGTGGAAAATAACATCAGGCAAATGACCACCACGACCATGCTTACAGGACCATATCCTTTTAATGACATTTTCCATAACCAAATCGCAAAGTGGCTGCCCTATGTCCTCGATAGCCTCACGAATTCCATCTTTGAGGTCTCGAATCGACGCGCTGGGCTATTGGCTTAGACCTTCTCTTTCACGTGGTCCCAAAGGAAGAAGTCGCAAGGTGTTAAATCACAAGATCTCGGTGGCCAATTGTGATCACGGTCCGGAAACTTTTCCCGCAAAAGATCAATGGTTTCGTTGCTTGTGTGGCACGTAGCGCCGTCTTGTTGAAAGTAAACATTGTCCAGATCAATACCATCCAATTCCGGCCATAAAAAATCATTAATCATCTCTCGATAGCGCAATCCATTCACCGTATCTGTTGCTCCAGCCTCATTTTCGAAAAAGTAAGGTCCAATGACTCCGCCGGACCAAAAACCGCACCAAACAGTCACACGTTGAGGATAGAGGGGCTTCTCAGCAATAACTCTTGGGTTTTCCGAGCCCCAGATGCGACAATTTTGCTTGTTGACGAAGCCACTGAGGTGGAAATGGGCCTCATCACTCAAGATGATTTTTCGATGGAATTCCGGATCATTTTCATGCATTTCAACGACCCAATCAGCAAAGACACGACGTTATTGATGATCCGCCGACTTGAGTTCTTGTGTTAACTGAACTTTATAAGCCATAAGACCCAAATCTTTATGCAAAATACGGTGTAATGACGTTTGTGGAATGCCTAATTCCAAAGAACGACGAGGAATGGACAAACCTGGGTTTTCTTCAACAATTTCGGCTACAGCAGCAATATTCTCAGCTGTTCTTGAGCGACGTGCACGGGTTTTATTCTTCACATAACTAACTTGTCCTAACAGCTCGAATTTTTCCACAAATTTCCTTATTGCGGTCCGACAAGGTTCTTCACGACGACCCAAAAATGCTCGAGTTTCACGAACCGTCTCTGCCAAATTTTCACCATTTTTTATAGTGAATTTTAATAATTTCAATGCATTCTTGAAGCGTGTATCGTTCCATTCTTATAAATGGCGTAGATTCTACTTGTCAAATGTCAAAAGTGACATCGACCAAAATAAATAGCGGGCCAAAATAACGCCTCTTATTGGAAAACCCTTTATATAGGGTATTTAGGGTGATAAATTCATACTAATTGCTTTCCTTCATGGGTTTTATCTCCAAACTCTGAAAAACAATTATAAAATTAAAAATTTATTATTTTGTGAATGGTTTCTGCGTTAGAAATACAAGATATTCTCGGAGTTGTTAATAATATCAATGGATTCTTATCATAGAACTGCATCAAAAATGGTATTAAATTAAATAAGAATCCATTGATATCATTCCCAACTCTGAGAAACCAATACTTTCGGTGATACGATTTGCTCAAGTTTTAACAAGAGCGCCAAAGCTCCTGTCCACTGGGCTTTCCCACTTTTTCAATTTGGCCCCTGTGCGTAATTTTTCAAGAATTTTCGAAACTAAATTCAAAACGTAGGTTGAAATAGAGTACCTATTTTATGAAATCATATAGAATTGAGAATAATAATTGAAATTTTGAAAAATTATATCTCCGAAAGTACTAGTTTATTAGAGATAAGAATGATATCAATGGATTCTTATGATAAAACTGCATCTTAAAACGAATTGAAATTGAAATTTGTAATGTAGATTTTTTTTTACTCCGAAACCACTTAGCTGATTTTTCCCAATAACGAACTTAGCTGAGATATTTATCTCCCAAACCTACTGTGAAAATTTCAACTGTCTAGCTCATTCCGTTCGAGAGTTATCGTTTTTCAAAATTTCAATAATTATTCTCAATAATCTTATATGATTTCATAGACCTACTTTTTGAATTTAATTACGAAAATTCTTGAGAATTGACACACAGAAGCCAAATTGAAAAAGAGGGAAAGCCCTGTGGACAGGAGCTTTGGCACTCTTGTTCAAACTTTGACAAATCGTAACTCTGAAAGTATTGGTTTCTCCGATTTGGGAATGATATAAATGGATTCTTGTTTAATTTATTTTATTTATTGATGCAGTCCTATCATAAGAATCCATTGATATAATTCCCAACTCTGAGATACCAATACTTTCGGAGATATAATTTGTCAAAGTTTGAACAAAGCTGTCCACAGGGCTTGAACCCTATTTTTAATTTCAACATTTCTTCACGGACACCCCGTATATCCTTCTGAACTTTGAGCAATACATTTCGTGCATTTATTTGGACGTCTAAAAATTCGTCGGAACGGCAGGTAGTCAGGACTTCCTAGACTCAACAGGAACTACCTCGCGCTTCGTAATACCTGGACACTGTTCCCACGATTAAGAACATATGTGATTGCGCCCTCCCTTAAGTCCCATTCAAAACAAATCCCGACGAACCCTAGGGTGAGCATGAATGACCATCTCTTACCCGGCCGGCCCGCGACTGGAAAAAAATAGAAAAATCCAAAACAGGTTTGTCCAGTTCCCGATGACCGGTATAAGGACCCTTCGGCGTGGATTTTCTGTCATTTTAATAAGTTGGGAGCGATTATTTTTATTTCTGACCCTTCGGAAAGGCGAATGGGGGGTCGAAGGTAAAGTTGACCCTTTCTTGTAAGGAAAGAAGGAAGGTTATCGGAAGGATTTTTGCGTTAGTTCTTTCGGAATTTTTGGTGAGGTAACATGAATGAGAGGAAGTGGTTGGAAAGTGTGGTTGGGTGGAGGAAAGTTAGTGGAAAGCTTATTTTTCGTGAGGAAAGTGATGGTGGTTGATATGAAATGTTTTTTTTTGGCTACAGTGTAGAGATAGGCGAAGAACTGAAGGATATATCGGTAAATATTTTTTTTATCCACTATGTTCTGTTGGAAGTATACAGTATACGTTTGGAGTTCAAATGCACCGGTTAAGTTCGTTAATGGGCAAAATCGGCAAAGTGGTTTCGGAGTTATAGCCATCTGCAAATTTGTTTTCCGAATTTCTCGAAAAATAATGACCTGATCGAAATGAAACTAGGTACTTAGTTGAAAATGCTTCCACAAAGACACGTGCGAAATTTAGTTGGTATGATGTGACTAGAATATTCAAAACAATTATTAAAAAAAATTCTGTAACCCAGAAACTATTCGTCAGATACCAAGAGAGCCTTTGAAAACTTATTCTACATCCAAGTTCAACATTATAACTCGATCGGATTCATATTGTTGGAAACATTTGCAAAATATTAAAATTGTTACAGTGTACAGGTCCACTGTCCACAGTCGAAGAGCAAAATTTTCAAGGGTATCCGAATTCGAAAGGGATTTTAGTTGAATTGAAAGAAATAGAAATGTCATGTCTACTGTTATGACATTTTTATAAGGAAAGAGCAGTTTGTTTAAAAGATTATTTAAAATCCATATCTAAAACTTATCACTTTTTATCTAAGAATAAAGCATGGGTACGAAAAAAGTGTTAGCAGAGGTTAGTGTAACGGAGTACCATAGAATTCGATATATGATACTAGAGCTCAGGGAAAAATCCTCATAAAAAAAAACCTAAATCCCCGTTAGTGTTGTGATTTATATTATATAGGGTGAGTCTTTGACCACTGCATTAATTTTAACCAAAGATTCCTCTCATCAAATGAAACACTTTTTTCATTTACCATTTTTCCAGATTCGGCTCAGGTAAAAAGTTACAAGCGTTTAAAGATTTCACAATGTGCTAATACACTCCTGCATATAAATTATCTATGACATTGGTGGCGGACGAGAATAAGGCATGGTAACGTGGTTTACAGCTTGATTCGGGATTCCAACGCTCAGGGACGGATCCATAAAAGTAGTGAAATTTCTGGAGTTTTCCATTTTAAAACATTCAATGAAGAATATCTCGAAAACGGTGCGTTTAAGGAGAAATGATGAAGAATAATATAATGTTCTAAAACGATGGAATATTCTTGAAATGACTCAAGAAAAACTTTATACGCTTTCTTTATGCTAATTTCGTTTAGTTTTATGAATCCACGAGTCCATAACTAGAAAACCAGTAGAAGTAGAAAATAACTAATATTTGGAAAATATGTATCATAGTTATAGGAAACTTTACGCCAACATTCATTTTATTCGAAAAAAGGATGTCAAAGCTACAAAATAAAAACTGATTTTTTTTCAAAATTTCAACAGCCTGTATCTTTTTACCTGAGCTGAATTTGAAAAATGTTAAATGAAAAAAGTGTTTCATTTGATGAAAGGAATCTTTGGTGAAAATTATTGCAGTGGTCAAAGACTCACCCTGTATATATCACCACCAAACTTCCTTGCGACTTTTATTCAAATTGAGAAAACAGTTTGACCATAAAGTGTTACGTGACTTCAATATGGGAATCTTATTGTCTGGAATATAGGAGAGAATCGGAAATGAATTCGGAAAATAATGAGATTTATTCCAAGAATTTGAAACAGCAATCTGCCTGCGAATGTGGGGCGGGAAAATGTTTGAAAGAACTGGCAACCAAGGAATATGTGTAGACCTAATAGTTCCAGACTAGTTAAATATGGTACTTATTTTATAGAATGGGACCCAAAGCTCAAGAAACATATAATCAATAAGAATTTTACAGATTATCACAATATTTTACCGATGCACTATGAAAAAGTTCAATCTGAAAATTGTTTCAGAGGCGGTGGGCAAACAGTTATTCAGTTGCATTTATATCGATATTTGGAGCAATTCCTTGGTCATATAGACTGAAATATACCTAACTGGACGTATTTTGATTTATTAAATTGCTTTAGTTCGTCAAAATACATCCAACTTCCATTACTGGAAAATTCAGCAAAAAATATCTCCAAAAGTATTGGTTTCTCAGAGTTGAGAATTATATCAATGTATTCTTATGATAGAACTGCATCATAAAAGAATTTCAATTCAAATAATAGTTTATTTATCAAGATTAAATGAGCAATCTGAGAATGAGAACTGCACCATGGAAGAAACCAAATTAAAATAGCTGAAATGAATACGACTCTCTCTTATAGAACAGGATGACATGTACGAGTATGAACACAGATCATATAATAAAGCTTAGATAGAATATTTATAGCATTCTGTGAAAACATAGAAGTACGATTCATTATTGAAATTTAGAACTTCATCTTAGCAGAAATTGAATTCAAACATCATAAAAGAATTTAAATTCAACAAGAGTGCCAAAAATTATCAATACAAAACCAATAGACGAATTCTACCGAACAACGAACTCATCCGAGATATTCATTCCTCAATTCTATGATGAACGATATTATATATCTTTCCTCAAATCTACTCCAATACACCAATATTCCAGTTTTGTTTTTAGTGGAGATATTCTGAACTGAATATTATTAACTTACCATTACCATTCCCATCATCATATGGTTTGACCATCGGCATGAAAATATCAACCAACAAAAAGTATGATATTAAATTAGAATTCTCATATTTATAGGATTGCTGGAATGATTGACAATGAGACACGTCATGTCTCAGGAAAATAATTTGACATTATAACAATTCATAGAATACCCACAGAATAATTCTATCATTGTGTGAAAACGTAGAAATACGATTTACATTGAAATTTTGAAAAATCATATCTCCGAATGTATTAGCTTGTTAGAGTTAAAAATAATATGAATGGATTCTTATGGTAAAACTGCTTGTTGAAAAAAATTTAATTTGGAATTGGTTTTTGTTACTCCGAAACCATCTGTCCGATTTTGCCCAATAATGAACTTGGCCGAGAGATTTATCCCCCAAACCTACTCTGAAAATTTCAACTGTCTAGCTCATTCCGTTCGAGAGTTATCGTGTTTACGGACGTAGGACCGGCCGGACACTCCGGACAGAATGAATTTCGACCACGGATTCTTGATCAGTGAGTCGAACCAAATCGTTTAAGACCATTTTCATCGAAAAATTCGAATTTGGGCAAATTGATAAGTACTCAGTTCCGAGGAACTAGAGCGCCAAAAACAACTATGTATCTCAGAAACTATTCGTCACATATCCCTGATATTTGGAATAACCTTCAAAACTATATTGTACAGTAAAGTTCTAGAATTGGACTCGGTTGGATTTATATTCTTGGAAATATAGGCAAAATATTTTTTTCCTGCAGTTAAGCAGCCTAGAGCGAGTTCAGTACCTGGATGGGTGATTGCTCTGGCTATACATTTGAACAAACGCTCCAAAGCTCCTGGCTATAATGCTTTTCCAACTTGTTCTTAATTATTTAGATATATTAAACCAAATTCAATCGAGTTACTTCTCCAGGTCAATCCTTCATCGTAAAACCTTCACCAAACCCCAAACTTGCGGCGAATCGATACCCCTCACCGAACACTCAGACAACAAAATGAATATTTATCAAAATAACGCCCTTAACTCCTGAAAACTTCCCCCAGAAATCCCGAACCAGAATCTCCATCTCCCATTTCAAATTCTAATCTGACAACTCCAAGACAGAATATGGAAAAGCTTTTAAATATCCCTAAACATTAGAGTCCCCGTCGCCACTGCTCACAGCGCATCCTCGCGGAGAGTTGCAACAATATTTTCGGCCGGATAAAAACTACTAACAGAATTAGAAACTTCGGAATCGGGTGAGAGATGGAAATTGTGGAATCTGGATTCGAAAGCTGGATGCTGCGTGCCCCCTCTATTTTGTTTCGCAACGCCCTTGCTCGATAATGAAGAAAGATGTCTAATTAAAATGTTGGATGATTCGGTAACCGTGGAGTCACCTTGGAGTCCCTCGTACTCGAATTGGGTCAGGGATGATTTACAATTCATTTGAAGAATGATTTTATTTTCCTTTTTTTCCTGCCCATACCAATGTTTTATTATTTTTCCTTAAATTCTACAAAATCTGTAACTTGCTGATAACTAATTCGTAGTGATATTAGTGAACGTAGTATAGTGTTTTATTTTACAAGTTTTATTAATTTCTGTCTGTCCTAGGTTCATGCAAAATTTAATTAGAATCGTAACATGTATATTGTATATATTGTTGTAGGGGGGTAACGTTGCCCTCCGACCTTAAGGTCTATTGTGCCTCCGACAGATCTGTCGATATCATCACCATCTACAGATCGCCTTCCAGTTCCAGAGTTCAGATGAACTCCAGTATCTGGGATGGCTTCAAGGAGGCTACGTCTTTGCGAGGCATTTCGTAATCAGGTGATCAGGAGTTTCAACCTCCTCCCAACAGAATCTGCACTGGTTCATTTCTGCTAGCCCTAATCTCATCATATGCTTCCTAAGGCCATAGTGCCCTGTGAGGAAACCAGTGAGGAGGTGCAGCGTGTTTATACTGAGGTCCATTTATTTCTTGGATCAGACAGTGTCAAGGTTCCGGAGGGTCTTTTTGGAGTGATACATTCCTGTGTGAGATCACCAGAGTATACCACTTTCAGTTTCTTCTTTCATCCGAAATTCACATCTGTAGGTGTATCTATCAACCCCACAGTAGGGTTCCGGGGTGTCTTGGTCTCCCCATTTCTTTTAATTCCTGCGTAACCAGGAACCTAGACCAAGGAGAACCTGTTGTTCCTGCCTACTTCATTAAGTTGTCTTCGGCAGTCCCATATAAGCTTAGACTCAATAACATAGGAGCTCAGAGCTTTAATAGCAGCCTGACTGGCAGAATGGGCATCTCTGATAGTTTCTTTCTAGGTTCACTCCACGCATCTTTCGATTGCACTTCTGCCTAAAAGACGCTCAGATAGGAACCTAGCGATAGTGAGCATTCGGTGCCTGCCTCATATACTCCAGCGCCAGCTCCCGTAGTAGGTTTTGAACCGTCTGTGTACCATTTAATGGTATTTCGTCACTAGAAAGATTGGCTGATGAAATGTACCAGGCTTCCTGGTTTTTAATACTCTCACTACCTGTTCCTTTCCTAGATATTCTGAGAATGGCTTCATGGACCATTTTGTGGTGGGAGAGTTGTGATAATCTCAGGTGCCCTGATATGTTGCCATAGCTCCAGTGGTACACACACTGGCAAGCCTTGTTACTTTGTCGTGGGGTTTCCTCGTACTATTCTGGCTTATTTTTATATACCACACTAATTCCCCATAAGTGATTATGGGTCTCACAATCATGACGTAAATCCTTCGCAGTACCTTAGGGTTGTATCCCCAAGTCTTACCATCTTGATTTCTGTACGCCATTAAATCGTTTGAAGCGAACATTTTTTTTTCAAGAAAGCTCTAATATCTTGAGATTTTTGACTCAGAATTCGCAAAAAAGAACAATAATATGATGAGTTATTGGAAATGCTAGCCCTTTAGCTAGTCTAGGTGAAGAGGAATGGATTTTTATGATTTCTGATCCATAATTGTACAATAATTTGAACCACTACACCCGATATTTAAATACATGGCTAGAATAAAAATAATATTCTTTACTCTGTATAGACTGAATTCATAGAATCACATATCAGTTGCAATTGCTAACTGTTTGCTTCAGTGGCGCTTGTTCTAAGGAAGCTGACGTAGTTGTTTAACTAGGTACTATTTTTAAACAACTTTCCATGAATCTTTGAAGCCATTTTAACTGTTAACTGTAACACCTGCTATTGGCCATCTTTATTATGAGCCCTTTGATCCAAATCCTCAGACATATTGCTCTTAGTGCCCTCAGCTTGACCTTGATAGGTATATGAATAAGTATTAATCGTTTGATGCCATTTTCGGTTCAAAATTCGCAAAAATAGATATACGAAATGAGTATCACCCAATCTCGCAAAAAACGACTAAAATCATCCCCATCCCCAATCTCACCCCCATAAACAAAGCCAGCGTGACCCGGAAATGCTCCTCAAACCCTACAACGTAACTTACACATGAACGTAACCCCTTGCCCCTTACGCATCCCCCCCTGTCGACGGTATCCAGTTTCATGAATGAACCAACACACATTCACATGTTGGGGTAGGGAGAAGCCTGGCGAATTTTGGAAGATCACTACGTTGGTCCCGATCCGGCGAAAGTTACGTCTGATATCTAGGGGTTGGGGGTGGGTTGGTTCGGTTGCGGTGTTTGTTTAAACGGCGGCGGGGTGCAAGCTATGTAGGTTATGGTGGCGTGTGGAATGCATTTGGGGGTTGTTGGTGCATGGTCATGAGATTGGGGGGGTGTATTTTCGAAGGAAAAACGTTTAATACGTAAGGGAGGGGGGCATATTTGAACTTTTTTCATATTTTATTCCAGAACTTCTAAATTTGTCTGAATTACTCAGTTTTATGGCGCTTTTATTCCTTGGAACAGAGTGCATATCAATTGGCCCAAATATATGTAATTTTCGGATTTTTGGCTGAAAATGGTCTTACACGTTTTGGTTCAACTCACTGATCAAGAATCCATTTTATACATTTTTTGGCGCTCTAGTTCCTCGGAACTGAGTGCTTATCAATTTGCCCAAATGTCTGTAATTTTCGAATATTTCGATGAAAATGGTCTTAAACGATTTGGTTCGACTCACTGATCAAGAATCCGTGGTCGAAATTCATTCTGTCCGGCCGGTCCGGCCGGCCGTCCGGCCGTCCAGCCGTAGGCACGATAACTCTCGAACGGAATGAGCTAGAGAGTTGAAATTTTCAGAGTAGGTTTGGGGGATGAATATCTCGGCTAAGTTCGTTACTGGGTAAAATCGGACAGAAGGTTTCGGAGTAATAAAAAAAAAATTTTTTTTTTACAAAACAAATTCCAAATTAAATTTTTTTTAATAAGCAGTTTTATCATAAGAATCCACTCATATCATTTTTAACTCTAACAAGCTAATACTTTCGGAGATATGATTTTTCAAATGTTAATGTAAATCGTATTTCACAGATTGATATAATTATTTTATGTATTTTATGTTATGAATATTGGGTAATTTATTATTACTTATCTTCTTTTATACATGTTTTATGGAATACCTACTATTTGTAGGTACTTTAAACCTGTTTTGGGCAATTGTCATACGAAACTTGTTTTTTTGGCGCTCTAGTTCCTCGGAACAGAGCGCTTATCAATTTGCCCAAGTGTCTGTAATTTTGGAATTTTTGGCTGAAAGTGGTCTCAAATGATTTGGTTCGACTCACTGATCAAGAATCCGAGTGCGAAATCGATTCTGTCCGGCCGGCCGACCGGCCGTAGGCACGATAACTCTCGAACGAAAGGAGTTAGCGGATTGAAAATTGCAAGGTGGTTTTGGAGCGTAAATATCTCGGACAAGTTCGTTAATGGGCGAAAACCATCGAGGGGTTTCGGAGTTATGGCTGATCTTAGTAAATATATTTTTTATGAATATTTCCGAAACCGATCACTTGATCTATCTGAAATTTAGCACCAAATTGTAGAATCATGACCTTTATACGCATGTGAAGTTTTGTATTGACCAGATTACCGTAAAGTGTCAAAAAAAAAATTTGAAAATGTGGTGCAGTTCTCATTCTCATGATTGCTCATTTAATCTTGATAAATAAACTATTATTTGAATTGAATTTCCTTTTTGATGCAGTTCTATCATATGAATACATTGATATAATTCCCAACTCTGAGAAACCAATACCAGATATAATTTGTCTGTTTGAACTATAGCGCCAGAAAGCTCCTGTCCACAGGGCTTGAACCCATTTTTTTACATTACAAATTTCAAATAGAATTTTTTTAAGATACAGTTTCATTAAAAGAATCCATTGATGTCACTCTCAACTCTAACAAACTAATACTTTCGGAGATATGATATTTCAAAATTTCCATAATTAATCGTAATTTTATGATTTCATAGAATGCTCTAATTATAAATTGTTGATGTATGTAAATCCAACATATGAGGTGACTCATAGACCTACCTTTTGAAATCAATTTTTTATGATGTAGCTCTGTCACAAAAATCCATTGATATCATTCCCAACTGTGGGAAACCAATACTTTCGGAGATATGTTTTGTCAAAGTTTTAATAATTGCTGGCATTACTGGCTAGTTTGACAAGAGCGCCAAAGTACCTGTCCACAGAGCTTTCACACATTTTTTAGGAATATTCGGCATCGACGTCATTAGCCGTTTAGTTTAAATCAGTTATATACAATATGAGTTTCTGAAGTGCCTGTATACCCGGTATAATAATATACCGGGTGGCCCACCCTAGACGCGGAGCTCGTTTTGAGGGAGTAAATGAAGATATTTTGAGAAAAGTTTTTTGTGATGTGTGTAGAGTGTTCAAAAGCACAATTTAAAATTATTTTTTATATATACAGGTTGTTCGAAAACAAAGATATAGACCAAAGTTACATTTTTTTAAATTTAACACACTACATTTGACCTCAAAAATGGAATGGCAAGCTCAAATTATGATGAGTTTCTTCAGATCACTTTATACTTTAGAAGCATAATTTACGAGAAAATGGCGGAAAATTGAAAATATGGAGTTTTTTTAAATAGCAATTAATGAAGAAACTAGTTACTACAGCGATACAGACAGTATTTTTTCGAGTAGACATTTTGGCTACTCCTATATAGAAAAAAAAAATTAACTCTGGAATATACAGAGCCATCAATATTGATTTTCATAAATCAACTACAAATAATGGTCGGAAACTTTCTTATTACAAATGGCACACCCGATATTACTACATCTCGTTGAACGTAAAAATTAATTTCGAAACTATCTTCATAAGGTTTTGCTACACCTAAACATGATAGTTTCTCAGCAATTTTCGACTATTATTTGTAGTTGCTGTTTGAAAATTAATTATGATCACTCTATATATTCCAGAGTTAAATTGTTTTTCTGTAAGGAGTAGCCAATATGTCAATTCGAAAAAACACTGTCTGTATTGCTAGCGTAACTGCTTTCTTCATCATTAATTATTATTTAAAAAACTGCATATTTTCAATTTTCTAGTAAATGTTATCTCTGAGGTATAAATAGATTCGGAGAAACTCATCATAGTTTGAGCTTGCCATTCCATTCTTTAGGTCAAATACAGGGTGCTACATTTAAAATAATGTGACTTCGGTCTATATCTTTGTTTTCGAACACCCGGTATAGATGAAAATAACTTCAAATTGTGCTCATGAACACCCTACAAATAGCACAAAAAAATATTCTAAAAATATCTTCAAATACTCCGTCAAAACGAGCCCCGCGGTGACCCGGTATAATATATCCATAATAATAGTGTATCTAATATATGTAAAGATAAAAAAATGGTTATATATGTTTAATGCATACAGTTATGCACACATATAAGTAAAAATAAATATACAATGTTATACTTATGTATTAATAAATAAATATTAGTCACATCAAAAACAATTTGTACACATTTAAACTTGAAAGAAGTGTTTTTACATTTCCTGTGCAGATTTTGAAGTAAAGACCTAATGACAAATAATTTCATTGTTCAAATCAAAGGGTTGAAACTTAATTGGAAGGGAAAGCACTTAGAAGAAAAAATAATGAATAATAATAATGAAAAAATTGCTTCAAGCCCTGTGGACAGGAGATTTGGCGCTCTTGTTAAAACTTTGACAAATTATATCTCCGAAAGTATTGGTTTCTCAAAGTTGGGAATGATATTAATGGCATCTCAAGATAGAACTGCGTCATAAAATAAAATAAATTAAATAAGAATCCATAGATATAATTCCTGACTCGGAGAAACCAATACTTTCGGAGTTATGATTTGTCAAAGTTTGAACAAGAACGCCAAAGCTCCTGTCCACAGGGCTTTCCCACTTTTTCAATTTGGCTTCTGTGCCTGAAAATTCAAGAATTCTCGTAATAAAATTCAAAACGTAGGTCTATGACCCATCTCATGTTGGATTTATACAGGGTGAGTCTTTGACCACTGCATTAATTTTAACCAAAGAATCCTCTCATCAAATGAAACACTTTTTTCATTTACCATTTTTCCAGATTCGGCTCAGGTAGAAAGTTACAAGCGTTTAAAGATTTCACAATGTGCTAATACACTCCCGTATATAAATTATCTATGACATTGTTGGCGGACGAGAATAAGGCATGGTAACATGGTTTACAGCTTGATTCGAGATTCCAACGCTCAGGGACGGATCCATAAAAGTAGTGAAATTTCTGGAGTTTTCCATTTTAAAACATTCAATGAAGAATATCACGAAAACGGTGCGTTTAAGGAGAATTGATGAAGAATAATATAATGTTCTAAAACTATGGAATATTCTTGAAATGACTCAAGAAAAACTTTATATGCTTTATTTATGCTAATTTCTTTTAGTTTTATGAATCCACGAGTCCATAACTAGAAAACCAGTAGAAGTAGAAAATAACTAATAGTTGGAAAATATGTATCATAGTTATAGGAAACCTTACGCCAACATTCATTTCATTCGAAAAAAGGATGTCAAAGCTACAAAATAAAAACTGATTTTTTTTCAAAATTTCAACAGCCTGTATCTTTTTACCTAAGCTGAATTTGGAAAAATGTTAAATGAAAAAAGTGTTTCATTTGATGAGAGGAATCTTTAGTTAAAGTTAATGCAGTGGTCAAAGACTCACCCTGTATACATCAGGAAATTATAATCAGAGTATTCTATGAAATCATATAGAATGGAGAATAATTATTGAAATTTTGAAAAATCATATCTCCGAAAGTATTAGTTTGTTAGAGAATAATAAATAAAGAATCATTCTTTAAAATCTATGCCATCAATTTACAAACACCCTCCGCCTTGAACACCTCAGTAAATAGCTTTCCCGGTATAATTTTAATCTGAAACATGTACACGGTAATCCGTTATAAACGTTCGCGAAGTTCCATTCGACACGAGAACCGTCAACAATCACAATGAATTAACACAAATCATCCCCGAAGAAAATAAAGAGTTATACGTTCCCCCCTCCCACCACCCGAGCCCGGGAAACCGTCATATGTTTCGTTTCCTGCTATGCCGCGACACAAATACGTCCCTAACTCATAACGATTCCCATCATAAATAACTAATTACAAAACTGGCAGGTTTTCCCTCCTTGCGCTGTCGAAAACTCGGCTTAATAAATGGAATCCACGGAACGAAGACTTTAAGTCGGAGAGAGAAACTTTTTCGCAGGGCCCCGGGGTGGGGGGGGGGCGGGGGGGCGGAAGGAACGGGGCGAGTGGAGAGACGAAAATTAATGGTTGGAGGGATGAGGAGACGGGCGAGGGGGATGCAATTAACAAAGAATAAGGGGAGAAGGTCCGGAGAAAAGAAGAGGGAAAAGACGCAGTCGCGACAACGGGAGGATAGTGATTTGGAGAATTCGACCCCTAGACGGGAACCACCCTTGATTCTGTCGTAACGGGGTGAAAAATTTATCGATTGAGAAAATTACTATATTATGTTCAAATCACAAAGGGATGAAAATATTTTTTTTCCTGCTCATTTCGGTCAATAACAAAATGTCAAGTATTCAAACTCATAACAGCTGTAGAATTTGAACTAAAGATTCAATTTGATGTAAGAGCATCAAAGAAACTACTTTTGCTCACGTAGGGACCTGATCTGAGTGAAGGTAGCTGACTCTTTCTTTGTTTGTATTCGTTTAATACCCGGTCTTATTTGTATCTTTTCTATTATTTTTACAATTAATTTTCAGTTTATTCTTTTTCATTATATTAAAATCCTTATATTTTTATTGATTGTCACCATAATAGAATGAATCATATGCAGGATAATTCATTGTGAAATGCGTTTATAGTAAGGGGTGATGGAGGACACCGAGGTGCTCTTAAATAACCAAAATAAAGGGTGATTTATCATTTTCCCCCATTTTTTCTTTAGTCTAAGCGTATGAACCATCTAATAAACTTGGTAATATTAGGTTCCTATGTTCTTTGTCCACAGTACGATTACATAATGAAAAAAGTTTTATTCCATCAGTGGCCTTGAAAAAATTAATAAACAGGATTCTAGAGGGAACAACTGATTATCAACGTTATTTTTGTTTGAATTGAAGTTATGCTTTTTTCGGAATTGGCATGTTATAAACGATTCTCTATACAGGGTGAGTCTTTGACCACTGCATTAATTTTAACCAAAGATTCCTCTCATCAAATGAAACACTTTTTTCATTTACCATTTTTCCAAATTCAGCTCAGGTAAAAAGAAACAGGCTGTTGAAATTTTGAAAAAACATCAGTTCTTATTTTGTAGCTTTAACATCCTTTTGTCGAATAATATGAATGTTGGCGTGAAGTTTCCTATAACTATGATACATATTTTACAAATATTAGTTATTTTCTACTTCAACTGGTTTTCTAGTTATGGACTCGTGGATTCATCAAACTAAACGAAATTAGCATAAAGAAAGCATATAAAGTTTTTCTTGAGTCATTTCAAGAATATTCCATCGTTTTAGAACATTATATTAGTCTTCATCATTTCTCCTTAAACGCACCGTTTTCGAGATATTCTTCATTGAATGTTTTGAAATGGAAAACTCCAGAAATTTCACTACTTTTATGGATTCGTCCCTGAGCGTTGGAATCCCGAATCAAGCTGTAAACCACGTTACCATGCCTTATTCTCGTCCGCTAACAATGTCATAGATAATTTATGTGCCGGAGTGTAATAGCACATTGTGAAATCTTTAAACGCTTGTAACTTTTTACCTGAGCCGAATCTGGAAAAATGGTAAATGAAAAAAGTGTTTCATTTGTTGGGAGGAATCTTTGGTTAAAATTAATGCAGTGGTCAAAGACTCACCCTGTATATACCCACTTGATGCAGGGTTATTTCTAATTAAATGTAAAATTTGACGCAATTAATCTATGTATGGATTCAACTTATAATTATAATAAATTCCTTATCTTGGTTACTCCCGAAACATATCAAATGTAAATTTAAAATTTTCATTCTTCTTCGTTAAAATGCGAACCCTACCTTCAACCCCCTTCGACAGGTACAACCCTCAATTTTTCAAATTGGAATTATGGGTTTGTGATATATGGTTTGAAAGGTATCGTCATTCTCTATTTGAAAATGTTATCACTTTGATGTTTATTGCAAAATCAATTTAAAAAAAAATAGAATCCACTGATTAGCGAAATTTGGTAGGATATCCAAAACTAAAATGTAGCGAAAAAATATGAATATTAATGAAGTAGATGTTGAAAGTGTTCACCACGAATGCCTCGGCAACACCCTAACCTCAAATAAAAATTTCTTCCAACATTATTCAACATCTCTGGAGTGATCATTTCCTTTCAATCAAATCTTGAAGTCATATAAGTTTAGTATTATTATAATAAGATTTGAGAATATTCGAGGGAATATTATAATGAATTTCGGTAATCACATTATTTTATTTTTTTCTAATTTGATTTTTGCGATAAACATTAAAGTTATAACATTTCTGAATAGAAAATGACGAGACCTACCAAACGATGTATTACAAGCCCATACTTTCTATTTGAAAAATTAGGGTTAGTACCTATCTTTCGAAGGGGGTTGAAGTTAGGATTCGTATTTTTTCTAAGATAATTAATTTATTCCTTTTGGCTTTTCCACACTGTATATTTTTATGAAACTCAGTACACAGCTCCTATGCAATAAGACGCATTTTGGGATGAACCGTCAGATATTACCAAGGGTCGTACTCTTAAATATTTCACTATTGCCTGTATTTTACACTGACGAAAATTTATAAAAATATCTAATATGGTTCAGAAAAAATTCGGAAAAAAACAAATTTTCGAAATAAATTTTAACACCTTTCATATGATGAACATGGCGAAAAAGGACCTGAGTTTAAATGACTTTTTGAAATAAAATCATGTAACTATAGATTAATCTCCTTAAATATTTACATAAATTATTATTATTGTATATGGTTGTTAATGAAAAGTAAAGCCGAAATTAGTCTGAAAATTCTCAGTTAAACTCGAGGAAATGGATAGAAATGAGTAGCCCAAAAATTGGAAGAAGCACTGTCGTGAACTCGGTCAGGTTTGACCCGCTTGCTCATCTTGGATTCGTACTGATTTATCAACGATTTATACATATATGATTCACGGTCTTTTTAAGGTCGATAGTTGAAATTTAAAATATATCTCTTCGTTTAGAATAACTACAATACAAATAGTTTTTACTTCAAATATTAATAGTAATGTTTAGTTAATTAGGAGTAGGTAATTTTTTTACGTAAAAAATCACCGACAATACAGGAATAGCAGAATATTTTTACACAAACACAAAAATCCGAATTTAAAACGGTAAAATATTCGAATAGAATTCCCAGCCCTACTGGTAATTCTTAAAATATAAATATAACATTCGAAAACTCGAATATTTGAACGATTTAAAAAATAAAAGTATAAAATATTGTTGGATTTATCTTGTTCTTCGATGAACGGGCTCGTTAAAGCTCCTGACCCCTCGTCAGTACTTTTGAAATTTTTTCGAAGCACATGTTCCCAACAGGTCAAGACACCAAGCAGATTAATTCTGTAACGTCAACTTCTAGAGCTCCAAACCGGAAATTCCGGACTGCAAGGTTGAGCCCCTAGTACGCAACTGCGTCGAGGCGTGCCCTAATCAACCTTATCGCTACCCGAGAATCCGACTTCGGGAGAAATATAAGCTTTCTCTCGCGAAATTGGAAATAATTTCGACTGTGTGGCCGTGTTTTATCTCGGATAGGACCAATTGAGGGCTTCTGTGGGCCCTTGGGCGAATTTAAAATTGCCGCGGCAAACTTTACTTGGCCCAAGACTTATCTAAATCGAACCAATAACAGTCTACTTCGGAGATGTTTTATAGGACCGGGCATAAAGTTAATTCCACCGACTCGAAGTTGAAAATTTCTCAATAAAATATGGATCGTGTTCGCGGTGAGGCCGCGGGCGCGAAGGTCTGTATGATGTGAGTTTGGGAGGGTGGTAGCGATCTCTAGATCTTCAGGTTTTAAGGGGTTGGGGTTTTACTTCCATCCCCTTGCAGTAATCTGTTCTTCCAATGTGGTTAATTCAAATTAAAAAAAATTGGTTTGTTCTACCTACCCATCTCTATTGAACACTTTTAATCGAATTTACCATCGAAATATACCGTCTTCTCAGCTTTAATAATGTATGAATACATTTCTACCATTTTAATGAGATACTCCAGTAATGAGAGAATCGTCTGTGTCCACAGAATTTGTAATTCTGACATATGTATCCTATTGGAATTAAAATTCGTTCAATATTTAATAATATACGAAAAAAGAAGGAAAGCCCTGTGGCAGGAGGTTTGGCGTCCTTGTTCAATTTTTGACAAACCATTAATCCGAAAGTATTGGTTTTTCAGAGTTGGGAATGATATCAATGGTTTCTTATAATAGGACTGCACCATAAAAGAAATTAAATTCAAATAATAGTTTATTTATCAAGATTAAATGACCAATCTGTAATGATTAAACCTCGTGGAATGGGTTGTTGCAACTTACACTTGGTGCATAGTTTTCACAACTCGAAATAAAGTATTATCGAAATGTCTAGAGCAAGGCTGGAGACAATCATAGCAGATTGTCCAATTATTACTGATATTTGAATAGGTATAGGTTGACGAACAAATTATTTTAAAGGTTCAAAATATATAAGTGAAATACAATCCTCTTTTCATAATTTAATAGTTCTTACCACTAACACATTTATTCTGTATTATGAACTTTAACTCAAGAAAGAATATTTGACATACAAATGTAGTTCAATATTTCAGCATTTCTTACTAGCAACATTATGAAAATACTGTTTATAGGAACATGTCTCACTACTTAATGAAGTAAAAGGTAATATTAACCTCTGTTTGTCGACGAACAGTAATTTCTTTTGATGATTCCATTATCTTGTTCTTTCCTATTGCCTTCATAAACTAGTCATTAACATGATCCAATTCTAAATCTTCTGAAACATCGTCACATCACCAATATTTGCACACACATTATTTAATATATAACAAGTCAATTTTATTTTTGGTATCCAAACAGTCTTGTATATTCGCACATGATGCGAAACCTTGTTTTCCAACACAAAATGTTTTCGAAGAACGAATTATATAAGTAAACTAGAACAGAAATAAATATGACGTCTTTTGTAGGTAGATAAGATGACTTGAATGAATAGCGAACACAGATAGAATATAGACAGATAGAATTAACATTCTGTAAAAACTAGAAGTACGATGTATTATTGAAATTTTGAAAAATCATATCTCCGAAAGCATTAGCTTATTAGAGTTGAAAATGACATCAATGGTTTCTTATGATGGAACCGCATCTTAAAAAAAATTGAACTTGAAATTTGTAATGTAAAAAATGTTTGAATTTTTGTTTTGCCACTTTGCGGTAATCCGATCAAAACAAAACTTCGCACGAATATAAAGGTCATGATTCTACAGTTTGATACTAAATTTCAGATAGATCGGGTAATCGGTTCCGGATACATTCGTAAAAAATGATTTTACTAAAAACGGCCATAAATCCGAGATTGCTTAGTGGATTTCGCCCGTTAACGAACTCGTCCGAGATATTTACGCCTCAAACCTACCCTGCAAATTTAAATCCTCCAACTCTTTTCATTCGACAGTTATCGTACCTATATGGCCAGCCGTACAGAATTTATTTCGACCACGGATTCTTGATAGGTGAGTCGAATCAAATCAGTTAAGAACATTTTCATCCAAAAATTCGAAAATTACAGACATTTTCGAATTCGTTTTAATTGGATAATATTTGCATATTTTGAGTTATAGAGGAAATATCAACAAAATTTCAGATGAGTATAACTGCAAAACCGTTTGGCCGATTATATCAAGTAACGAGCTCAAATGTCACATTTGGATGCGCAACCTACCCTGAAAAAGTCACTATACAGGGTGAGTCTTTGACCACTGCATTATTTTTGAACAAAGATTCCTCTCATCAAATGAAACACTTTTTTCATTTACCATTTTTCCAGATTCGGCTCAGGTAAAAAGTTACAAGCGTTTAAAGATTTCACAATGTGCTAATACACTCCCGCATATAAATTATCTATGACATTGTTGGCGGACGAGAATAGGGCATGGTAACGTGGTTTACAGCTTGATTCGGGATTCCAACGCTCAGGGACGGATCCATAAAAGTAGTGAAATTTCTGGAGTTTTCCATTTTAAAACATTCAATGAAGAATATCTCAAAAACGGTGCGTTTAAGGAGAAATGATGAAGAATAATATAATGTTCTAAAACGATGGAATATTCTTGAAATGACTCAAGGTAAACTTTATATGCTTTCTTTATGCTAATTTCATTTAGTTTTATGAATCCACGAGTCCATAACTAGAAAACCAGTAGAAGTAGAAAATAACTAATATTTGGAAAATATGTATCATAGAGTTATAGGAAACTTTAAGCCAACATTCATTTTATTCTAAACAGGAGCTTTGGCGCGCTGTCCAAATTTATACCCAGAGCTGTCACCCATCCAGATACCGAACTCGCCTAAAGCTGATTAGCTCCAGAAAAAATGCAGAATACTTTGTATGAGAATTTAACAAAATGAGAAAGTGATAGTATTTCTCATGAGAAAGACTTTTTTGCATAGCTAACTATTTTCCACTCATTGTTTGTAAATTGCGAGACTGGTTCCAGAATCAATATGTTCATTGTTTGATCTGTTGATCTGTTGAGTATTACGTCATAATAATTGACCATTTACTTGCTTTTTCACCCGATAAGAACTAGGTTCTTTTGCCTTTCCCAAGACAATAACCTTTTCCCAGAGTGTATCACTTGATGTTTTTATTACAACTTGATCCTCTTTCTTAAACTAAATATTTTTTTGAATTTGAGGTTGTAGCTTATTATTGGTGAAAGATCTCCGAGGTGTATACTTTGTAAGATTTGTACTAGTGATTCTACTAATCAGAGCCGTGTTATTGTAATTCATTACAAGGTCTCTAAAATCTAAATTTCCCTCAATAAGTCCTGGGATTGTGATAAACCATAAGGTAATACCAAATATCTATAAATACCAAATGGTGTCACACAGAAGAATTTGTAAGATGACCTGTGTAACTTCAAATCCTTAGATGAGTTAGATTTACGAACTAAAATCTGTGTTTATATTTCATTATATTTTCCTCTAGGAATTATGCTAATGTTCACACCTGTATCTAATTCAACATTGAAATTATTACGTTCATCATTGAATAAGTTCATCCCATGCTTTCCTACGCCTAATAATATATATAATAATATCTGGTTCATCAGAACTACCTTCATCTTTCTCGACATTCTTAACATTTTTAACATTACAAGATATAGTAATATGATTTAACATACCGCACTTCCTACACTTTTTACGAAGTGCGGGGCATTCACGTGCACCATGTGTCGACTGAGATCGCCTTCATTTGAATTTTCCTTCTTCTGACCTTCTTGTCTACACTTGAAATTTTTGTTTGTTTATTATACTTCCCTGCAGCTTTAATGTCCTCAATTCGCTCTGGAAATGCAAGTTCCGTTGCTTGCTCTGCTCGCTGGTTCTGCAAAATTCAATTGCTTTCTCCACTGTCAATTTTGGAACTCTCAGTAATGCCTCTCTGGTTACAGGATGATCTTATTATAACTATTTTGTCTTTCAGTGCTTTCTTCTGCAGTTTGATTTGAGTCGGTTTCATTATAATTACATGTTCGTACTAGATACTTGCATTCAGTAAGGAAATGTTCACATTGTTCATTTTCTTTTTGCACCTTTTTCAAGTACCTAATTATACCTTTCAAAGCACTCATTAACTCTTGGGTTGACATATTTCTCAATAGACTTCATAGTATATTCATCTTTGTTCAGTTCTATCTCTGGGATCAAGAATGTGGACATAATTCTTGCAGCTTCTGTACCAATAATGTTTCTGAGTATGGACTTTATTGGATCCTGAACTTCGTGCTGTTCGATCGCTATTAAATAATAATCTATGAAGTGTGAAGGATGTTTTCAAAATTTTCCATTCCGTGGCAGCATATTGTCCCTATAAATCGAAATCTGGGGGTCGGCCCCGTGTATCCGGCCATGTTAGGTTATATAGGAATATTTGAATCTTGAAATCGATATTTATTTCATACCAAGCTATGTTATATTTCATAATCTACAAAAAATCTACAAAACTGATTTGTTTATCATGGCACATGTCAGACATGATGACACTAACTTGAACATATAGAATATAGACATACGATCACAGAACAGTAATAATAAAGATCTATGCAAACACGTTATGATTACATCCTTCTATAGCTTGTATCCTTTTTTTGACGTTTGTCAAAAATCAAACAAACTGTTGATTATTTGTTTGGTCGAATATAAAAACAGTGGACCAATACACTGAGATCGTAGGAATATTTCGATATTTCCGTGATATCTTCACCAATATAGATCCGATCGAATTCAAATTCAGACCTTAAATGAGAAATTAGGTTTCGAAGGCTCTCGCAGAATTTCAACGATATCTGACTGATAGTTCCTGAGATCCAGAATTTTTTTTAATATATTTTTTTTAATTTTCCAGTAGCGTGATCCTCACATAATTTTGCATATGTTTTAGTGTCAGTATTTTTCACCTAACTGCCGCATTTTAATTCGATCAGATCTGTATTCTTCGAGTAATTGGCAAAACAAAATTTCAGATGGCTATAACTCTGAAACCACACGGTGAATGTTACTCATTAACGAACTTAGCCTGCGCATTTGAACTCCAAACCTACTCTGAAAATTTCAACTCTCTAGCTTATTGCGTTCGAGCGTAATCGTGCCTACGGCAGAATGGATGCCTTTTTTCGCATTTGACATTTGGGCAAATTGATAAGCATTCTGTTCACAGAACAGCGCGCCAAAAAGGATGTCAAAGCTACAAAATAAAAACTGATTTTCCTTCAAAATCTCAACAGCCTGTATCTTTTTACCTGACCTGAATTTGGAATAAATGAAAAAAGTGTTTCATTTGATGAGAGGAATCTTCGGTTAAAATTAATGCAGTGGTCAAAGACTCACCCTGTATATTTCCGCTCTCAAGTTATCGTGAGAATATTTATTCATATTTTTTTAAAAATTTTCTAGTCGTACGGTCCACCAAGTTTCAACTTGATCGGGACTGTATTTTTTGAGTTATCAAGAAAATAATATTACAGATGGATATAACACTCTCTCTCTTTTCGTTCGAAAGTAATCGGAGTAACGGTAACCCATCCAGCTACTGAACTCACCCAAGGCTGCTCGGATCTCCGATCCTGTTCAAACTTGGAAATTGACTGTAGAGCTAGGTTTTGAAGGCTCTCGCAAAATATTCAAATTGCAGATTGAGCAATAAGAATACAGACTGGCGTAGGATGAAAAAAATGCTTCCAGTCGCTATTCAAGAGCCTCACCACCTCCATACTCCAAAATTTGACAGAAATTAATTCCAGAAGGCACAGAACACCAAAAGCTTCTAGGCTGCAACATAAAAACACTAATTCTACAACTGCTGATGATTTAATTTCGAAGCGTAAAAAATTTGCGAAATTAATGAGAAATTGAATAGAAAAATTTATAGTAAACTGCCTTGCAAAAGTAGATCCAATAATTAAAATTGTTTTAGAGCTAATCTTAAGATAATGCTACTTAAACATTTCCTTTTATTGTGTTGTGGAATATAAGTAACTTTTAATCTTTAATTATTTTCTAAATTATTACAATTTTTTACCGATTCAATATGATAAAGTTCATTACGGAAATTCTCAAATGTCAGATTCAGAGGAGGTTGGAAACAAGTTATTTAAATGCATTTATATCTACATTTAAAAACATTCGTTGTTCAAAGAGTATCAAATATGGTCAATGGGATGTATATTCTGATAAATTGAAACAGATATGTTCAGATCAGATATGCTGAAGTAGATTTTTATTTTTGCTGAATGAAGGTTTTATTTGTTAAATTAATTCTAGCTCGATATTTAAAAACTGGTATATTGGATGTATTCTAATGAATTGGAGAGAATATATTCGTTATATGGAACAGTATAACTCATTAGTTTAATTCTTAGAACCTAGTTCTATATCCTCAAGTAATTTAAAAAGTTCAGTAGTAAAATGGGTAACTGTTCTGGCTATGCATTTGAACAATCGCGCCAAAGCAGACTGATGTCACGTAAGAGCTTTTACAACTTTTGGACATCACATTTTGGCGTTTTGAATTTGACTCTTATATACCTACATATTTTTTTACATATTAGTTGTATGTTTTATAAATTGGATTATTTAATCATTATTTTGTTCTACTGAAGTTCTTTTAAAGTTTTCTTCTTACTGAGTTCTCAATCACTTCCAATCTATATATTATCATGACGCGATCATCGCCAATATAATGGCAGACATCCAACCACCCTCTACCGTAGCCACCCTCGAAAAACTCTCTTCTCACCCCCAAAAACTTGGCGTCGCCTTTCGTCCTATTCTTCTGCCATCCCTCCCCCCATCGTCTAAACTTCATGTACTCCAGAAGGCCATGCTGCCATTTTTCAATTTCATTATCCGTCAGGGATGGTTTAAGGGGGTGAGTTATTGATTGAAATACGATACACTATCCAAGACAGTGCGGCTCTCGCCTTAATCGAATGACGGTGTAATATTAGAGGGTTGTCGATGAACTTTCTCAGACTTTTGAGATATATTACTGTTTGCTCGTTGGGTGTGGGAGGTAATTTAATTGAAAAATTGATATGTGGTCGGATGGGGGATGGATGAAAAAGTTAATTGGATTGGTTTGGAAATTGGACAACAGAAAATATGACGTTGTATGCTCGAAGTAATTCATTAGATATTTTTTTCGTCAACTTTGCAATACTGTCAATGTTTAATGTTCTCGAAATCATCCATATCAGCCCTCAATTTCTATCCTATTAAAGCATTATTGTCATTGGCAACCGCACATAGAAGTTATCCACAAGCAATCTGAATTATGTCAAAAATTCATTGAAATATGTTTCAAATATTCAATCTAAGGTATGAGTATCTACTCTCCATGCAATTACTATTTAATTCAACAGAAAAATGAATTCTCCGGCCGGCCATTGCCACGATAACTTGAGAACGGAAAGAGCTAGCGACTTGAAAAGTTCGTTAATGGGAATAATCGGCCCAATGGTTTCCCAGTAATTGTTTTGTTTTTAACCAATATAAATCCAATCGAATTGAAACTTGGTGACCAGGTGTAGAATATAAACTTAAGCACGTTTGTGAAGTTTTGTGAGAATCGTATCGCTAGAAAATTAAAAAAAAATTATTAAAAAATATTATTCATGACAAGATAACCTGAGAACGGAAAGAGATAGTGCCTTGAAATTTTCAGATTAGGTTGTGCATCTGAATGCGACATTTGAATTTGTCTATAGGTTTAATCGGCCAAACGGTTTTGGAGTTATACCCATCTGAAATTTGGTCGTTATTTCTTCAATAACTCGAAAATTACAAAATCGATTTAATTCAAACATGGTTATTAGTTGTAGAATGCCAACGCGAAAATTCTTGCGGAATTTCGTGAGGATGGTATAACTAGAAAATTTCAAAAAAATTATTGAAAATAATTGAAAAAAGTTCTATATATCATAAACTATTCGTCTGGCATGGCTGAAATTTTAGAAGTGTCTTCAGAACCTAACTCTACTGCAAAGTTCTAAGTTTGAACACGATCGGATCCATATTGTTGGAGAACCAAGCAGCCTTTTGTAAGTTCGGTAGCTGGATGCGAATCGTCGTATTTTTGCGAGAACCTTCAAAAGCATGAATATTATGATGCAATATTTTTGCGCGTATGTTCTGGAGAAAATCGCGTTATTTCATCACAAATCTATTGGAGATGATAGCCCTACATTAGGGTCCTGTAGCGGTCAGACCTGGTTTTGAAAGAGACCCTCCTTAGGAGGAGGCAACTACATATTGAAGGGATTTCTATGAACAAGCGTGAATATCTTAGAGAAATAGAGAAGGCGATTCTTCTTCAAGAGATCCATGCGCCTGCAGAGGAGTATATTTGTGAGAGGAGACTTTTGAATAGTTATGTATTATTTTTAATATGATATCGCTGAAATTTTGCTGAAGGCTTCAAAACTTAACTTTAAATTAACCACACTTTCTGATCTTGAGAAGTGAGAGGCTCATTTGTCGATATTAAATCTCGTGATGGGTGGAGAGGAATTTTAGGCCAGTTTTTCTATCACTAATGAGAATATATCTTACTGTTTCACCTCAACACCTTTAGATCTATCAGTGGGCATTTATTGGTCAAGAATAAGTAATTGAATATTACTGGAATTCAATTGAATTTCATTCAATATGTTAGTAACTTAACTTATAATTTTCTTTACTTTGGTTATTTAAATATGACATTAATTCCAGTAATATTTTTCTAGAATAATTATGTATTCTTCTCCTAAAGAAGAATTGAAGGTAATGTGTTAATTTTTTCATAATTGCTTTCTATCCTGACTTCACGAAAAAAAATTGGTTCAAGCACTGACGTGAAGTCAGGAGCTTCTGCGAGTATATTCTATTGTCCATTCTCCTGTATTTGACACTCTTAATCGAATTTACCATGGTGAATTCGATTAAGAGTGTCCAATACAGGAGAATGGACAATACGTGCAAAGCTCCTGACTTCACGTCAGTGCTTCGACCAATTTTATTTAATTTATTAGTCACGCGATCTTCACAGTATTTTGCAAAAGTCTTTGTATTAGTATTTTTCAACTAACTACCATGTTTTAATTCGATTGTGTCAATATTTTCTGAGCTATTGGGGAAGCAAATTTCAGGTTGTTATAAATAACTCCCAATCCTCTCTGTTCAGGGGAAAACAGGCCAAAAAATATCTGAAAGTTTCTATTCATTTATCATAGTACTAAGCGTTACGTAAATGCTTTGAAATATTTTCCTGATAATTTGGCATCCTTTCCTTCGTGAAAAATTCGCTTTTTTCCTTCCAACACCAGAATAAATAATGGAAATAGGTATTCAACAGAGACTAATAAACGATACTCGAAACTTCCAAATATTTGAAGGACCCGAATTCGATTAACCATCTCCAACTGAAACTTATTCATCAATAATATTATTTCAAAAGGTAAAACCACCTTAACTCAGTCTTCGTCGACAGAACCTGGTCCAAAGTAAATTAAGAACGGAATCTCCAATGTAATTGAAGGCAAAGTTAAATAAAATTTTCCTCAACGTCTGCAAGCGGACGAGAAAAGCGGAGGAGGAGGGGCTTGCTCATTAAAGCCAACAAGGAATCTTAATATTCTATATAAATTTCTTTATGGATAGCCTTAAGGTTCACTTCTGAACGTGTCGCCTCCAAATTCTGACCTTTACGGTCTCGAACAGAGGAGTTCTATTTGTTTAGATTTCTCCGGGGAGTTTTATGGAAATACTTCGCAGTTTTCTTATTATTCCTTTGGTCTAATTTTCCGGGGAAAATGATGCCCTCCAGTCGTGGAAAGCTGCCTTACGCCGCGCTTTCCTCCAGAATAGGAATGGATGTTTTCGGATGTCGGGTGTTTTGGGTGTTAGACGGTCTTAAAATAGGGGTAGTTGATGAAGCGGGAGGATATCAAAAATGGAATGAGTATTTCACGAATTTCGAATCAAAAATTCCTAAAAGCACTGACGTTGGGTTAGGAGATTTATAGTGCTGTAGTTCGTGTAATCTGTCACTGATACAGGGCGTATACAGGGTGAGTCTTTAAGTTGTTCATTAATTTCAACTATAGATTGCACTAATCAAATAAAATAATGTTTCCTTTCAAAATTGTTCCAAATTCAGCACAGAGAAAGAGATACAGGTTGTTGAAAAAAAAATCAGATTTTGTTTAGATTTTACAAGTTATTCAGAATGGAATATATAAATAAATGGTTCTTTGCGCGTATGTTCTGGGAAACATCGCGTTATAATTTTGCCCAAATGTCTGTAACTTTCGAATTTTTTGACGAAAATGGTCTCAAACGATTTGGTTCGACTCCCCAATGAAGAATTCGAGGTCAAATTTGATTCTGTCCGGCCGTCCGGCCGTTGCTACGATAACTTGACAACGAAAAGAGCTAGCGACTTGAAATTTTCAGGGTATGTGGCGCATCCCAATACGACGGACAAGTTCGTTAATGGGCATAATCGACCCAATGGTTTCCGAGTAATAATTTTGTTTTCAACCAATATAAATCCGATCGAATTGAAACTTGGTGAGTAGTTGTAGAATATGAACCTGAGTACGTTTGTGAAATTTTGTGCGAATCATATGGCTAGAAAATTATTAAAAACTATTTTTGTTGTCACGATAACTTGAGAACAGAAAGAGATAGCGGCTTGAAGTTTCTAGGTTAGGTTGTGCATCTGAACAGTGACATTTGGGTTTGTTTATAAGCATAATCGGCCTAACGGTTTTAGAGTTACAGCCATCTGAAATTTGGTTATTTTTTCCTCATTAACTCAAAAAATGCTAATCCGATTGAATTGAAACATGGTGATTACTTGTAGAATACCAACGCGAAAATTCTCACAAAATTTGGTGAGGATAGTATTCATGGAAATTTTTTAAGAAATCATTGAAAATTAAAAAAAAATTCTATATATCAGTAACTATTCGTCTGAAATTGCTGAAATTTTGCGAGAGCCTTTAGAACCCAACTCTACTGCCAAGTTCCAAGTTTTAACACGATCGGATGAATATTGTTGGAGATTCGAGCAGCTTTGTGTGAGTTCAGTAGATGGGTGACCGTTGCCTCGATAACTTTCGAACAAAAAGAGATAGGGACTTGCAATTATCCGGGTAGGTTGCGTATCCGAATGGGAGAGTTAAGTTCGTTTTTGGGCATAATTGGTTCAACGGTTTCCGAGTTATACCCACCTGGAATAGTATTTCCTCGATAACTCAAAAAATAAAGAATCGATCGAATTAAAGCTTGGTAACTATTAGTAGAAAATCAACATAAAGACGTGTTTGAAATTTTTTTAAAAACCGCACCCCTAGAAAATTTGAAAAAAATTACGAAAAAAAAAATTTCTAAGAACCATACCCCTAGAAAATTTCGAAAAAATTACGAAAAAAAAATTTGTTCAAGGGGTTCTAGGGGTACAGTTCATAGAAAATTTTTTTTTCGTCATTCTTTTCAAATTTTCCAGGGGTGCGGTTCTTAAAATTTTTTTTTCCTACTTCGACTGATTTCGCCAGTTCATAAAACTATGATAAATTAGCATAAAGAAAGCAGATAATGTTTATCTTAAGTTATTATAAGAAGCTACAATAATTTAAAAAATTTATAGTATCCTTCATCACTATTCCTAAAACGTACTGTTCTAGAGATATTCCTCATAGTAATTGTTTTCAGAATATTCTGATTTGAAGATTATGGAAAAATAACTAAGCAGATATAAGTACTAAAGAAGTTATTAATTAAAGAAAGATTTACAAGATGAAAATACATAATTACGGCATAAGTAAACCTAAATATTTTTTCATAATTTTTTAGAAACTTTTTAGTGATACAGTCTTGACAAAATTTCACATACTGTATTTTTTGAGTTATCGAGAAAATGATATTTCAGATGGGCATGCTCCGAATACTCTGGCCCGATTATGCCCAACAACGAAATCAACTGTCCCATTCGGATTCGCAACCTACCCTGAAAATAACAAGTCCCTATGTATTTCCCTTCGAGAGTTGTCGAGGCTGCTCGAATCTCCAACAATATAGATTCGATCATGTTCAAACTTGGAACTTGTCTGTGGAGTTAGGTTTCCAATACTCTCACAAAATTTCAGCGATGTCAGCCGAATAATTTCTAATATACAGAATTTCTATCTCTCTCCGTTCTCAGCTTATGAGATAAATAATATTTTTTTAAAATTTTCTAATGATACCATTCTACAACTATCGACCAAGTTCCAATTCGATCGCATCTCTATTGGTTGATGACCAAATTATTACTCGGAAACCGTTGGGCAGATTTTACTCATTAACAAACTTATCAGTCGTATTCAGACACGCTACCTACCCCGAAGAATTCAAGTCGCTATCTCTTTCCGTTCTCAAGTTATCGTGGCAACGGCTGGATGGCCGGCCGACAGAATCAAATTTGATCTCGAATTCTTCATCAGTGAGTTGGACCATTTTCGGCAAAAAATTCAAAAACTACAGACATTTGTTTCCCAGAACATGCAGTAAAAAATGTTTATGAAAAGTTTTTTTGTAACACCCGATACCTTGAATACGGTGGCCGTTACACATTTTTTTAAAAAGTAAATCCCACTTATTTTTTAGCATTCTACCTCTTCGATCAACGGCGCCACCATTTTTTGAAACTCCCAGTATATGCGTAGCGATAATCTCCTAGCGATTATGTCTAACTACTTACCAACATAAAACTAGCTAAAACTTGAAGATACTGAAAGTATCTACCCTTCTTTAACAACAAGAGAAATATTTTTTGAATAATCTCCCCTTACAATTAAAAGCTTAAACGAAACTCATTTTTTTTTTAATAATTTATTTACAATACATATTTATGAGCAAGGTCACATTGGATCCTTTTTTTACCACGAAGTTCTACGATCAGGCCTTCGCAATTTATCAACAATAAGAACCGAATAAATTTGTGAATATGGAGAAGAATGGAGATAATAATTAAAAATTAAAATAAAAAAAACCATAGATAATTTCCTAACGTTTATTTTGCATCAATCCGAATCTTTCACCCCGTTTCATGGCTCTGTAAGGGAAGCTCTTCGTTATCTTGGAAAGGCTCGTATACAAAAGCAAAGTTGGCCTGGAAATTTCCAATTTTCAACAAATAACTCATTCATTTTGATTAAGTTTTAATCAAATCGCGTTCGCGGTGCCTGCAATTAAACTCTTGAAATAATATCGGATTAACTTTCAGTTTTTGTCATGGCATAAATTCCACGATGAAAAATGGGAAGCACAGAGCTGATAATTAGGAAGGTATGCTGGTGGTAGGGTTGAGGAGCTTTGATTGGACGGTTTGAAGGATCAACGTTTTCTGCGGTAATTCGTTTATTCGTTAAGTATGACGGTGAAGTATTAGTTATTATTTATTATTAATAATACTAAGGGGACTCTTGACATGACAACCGACCACCGAGATCGACAATTTTTTTTTATATTTTATTGCATTGTATAATAAGTTTCATGAACGGTAAGTATACTTGACTAATCGGACAATTATTGCCTGAAATTTGAAGTTCTTAATGTTCTTGATGCTTATATTGATTATTGCATGATCCTACTTATTGATTTCGAGATTTAAATAAATTAATTTCCACCTAATAACAGATAAGTCAAAAATGACATTGTACGTAATTGAGAATTATTCAATGTTTATCAACAAATATATTTTGTTATGTAGTCATGTTAATTTCATTCGAAGACTAAATATTTCGAAAATTTATTCTTATGATATTCATCTTGTAATATCTACCGGATCATTGATCTGCTGATTTACCGGTCCACTAGTTAATTATACTAAACGGAATCTGGATAACTGATCATCAAGCAAATTTTTTGCGGAAAAGGTCCTTTTTGAAGATTTTTGCCGTTTAAAAACGTCGATTCCGTATAAAAGTACAGACGAAAGAATAAACGATATTTCAAGTGAAGGAAGAGGTATCTGAACGGTAACATCCTAATATCTGTTGGGACACCTTGTATACAAATTTCCAACTGAATCTAATCATTTCATTCTTCAAATGATGAAAATTATTACGAAATTACATCGAATTTCAAATCATTATAAATATCAAACAACAAGAGATTCTCGGAACAAAATTGTCAACCTATAAAATGACGCTAACCAATAAATAAATCATAAAACGAGGAAACCTTAAACATAAACCACCGTTACCCTCCTTACAACCCCTCCGCACTAAAAACATTCACATTTAAAATCGATAAAACCCAAATGGCGTTCTTAGCTGCCACCCCCTTCCCCCAGCCACCCGACACAATTTATAAAATGTATTCACCCCTCGAGAGGGCGGAACGGGGTGGAAATGTCCGCGCCCGGGCGTCTACGACGAAAATCCATCAAGCGCCCGGCAATTAACTTGAATTTAAATTTTCTCCATTATAAATTGCCCCGTCTTCTTTGAGCCGGAGGAAGAAACGCCAATTTAAAGTTTCGTAGCCGGGCGCCCCCCTCGCGCTCGACTTGGGCGGTTGCTGAGTCGGCGGAAGGTTGTCGGACGGTGTAGGGCGCGAAAAAAGATGATGGCGGCGGCGAAATTATCATTCCATTCGCAGATGTCGGTCTGGAGAAGTTTTCAAGTCATTAAAACGGAGATTTTCGGGGAATATGGGATTAGGGGGGTTTTCGGGGGGGCGTTAGGGGTGTTAGGACGTTGCTTTGAAGATTAGGGACGGTGAAATCCGCTCGAACAGGGCTGAGGGATCGCTCGAAAGGACCTCCAACCAATGGATCTACTGAAAGTTGACTAAGAAATTTATTATAAAATTTTAAACGATGTATTTGGCACTCTTGTTCCTCGCAACAGAGTGCTTATCAATAAATTTCTACAGGTCTCTTCGAAGTAACGAAAAAAAAATTATTTTTACATTAGAAATTTCAAATTAAATTTTTTTTAGGATGCAGTATCATCATAAAAATCCATTGGTATAATTTTCTACTCGAACGAGCTAATACTTTCCGAGATATGATTTCAAAATTTCAATAATAAATCCTACTTCTATGTTTCCACAGAATGCTGTAAGTAATTATTCTATCTATGAATCATTATATGATCTTTGTTCATTGATGTCATAAATCTACCTTTAAAAGACATGTCAAATTTATTTCTGGTTCGATACTCATAATGTGAAATACCACTCCTGTTCTAGAAAACAAACTATGCAAAATGAAAATATCTCCAGTAAAAACAAAACTGGAATATTGGCTAAGTTTCAATGGATATAATATAATTTTCGGAGTAGATTCGAGGAATGAAAATCTCGGATAAGTTCGTTAATGGGTAGAATCAGTCTGGTGGTGTCGGATTAATAATTTTTGGCAGTCTTGTTTTTTTTTAAATGACATTCTTGAATTCAATTTCTTTCATTATGCAGTTCTATCATAAGAATCCATTGATATCATTTCCAACCAAAAGCCCCTATCCATAGGGCTTTTCCACATTTTTTTTATCAATATTCACTGTTACCACATTATAAAAGACACATTTGGATTTATTAAATGTTTCCTTTCTTCGGAATTATTTGGATTTATTGCGCCATTTTATTCTTATTATTATGTATTTAAATTGCCTATGAAATTTATTACAAAATTTTAATTGATCATTTTCTTATCAATATTTACAGGTACCAGATTATAAAATAGTTCTTTTCTGGGTTTTTCTCTAACAAACTCTAGAAATATCTGTAAAATGAAACATTTATTATTTCGTAAATTGCTTCTGCGTTAACAACTCAAGATATTTGTCAGAAGCAATGTAAAAAAAAATGTTGCCTAATAAACAATTACGACACGTTGGGTCCATTAACGAATTTAACGGTTACACAGATAAAAAAAATAATAAAAATAAGATCAATTTAAAAAAAACAACGTTCAAATATAAAAATGTTTCTTCTTCGTTGGGTCATCTAGACACCGAAAAATACTGAAACTTTTTGCTTTCCTCCTTCCTGAAATGTACGACTTTTTTTAAAATTGATTTCACATATTGCTGTTTGAAAATTGCCAATTCTTCTAGAATGCTTTCATCTCTCATATATCTTGCATCTCTCCATATCTAGAAGATAAATATAATAAACGAAAAAAATTGAAACATTGAGATCTTAACAATATTTTTCAACAATCGATCGCAATTAGAATATATTGAGGGAGGTTTTAAATTGCAAAATTGTCATAAACATCCCCCTATAGTAGCAGGATACTTCAACGTTAACTTCAATAATAAAGAAAACTTTGCAGAAATCCTTTTTCATTTAATTTATAATTCGATATTTAATCTTAATCTTCAATAAACAAATATTTTTCATGAAAAACTAAATGAAACTTTTTCACTTCATTAGATACTTTACATTATTTGTATTGAGAAAATTATACAAAATGAAAAATAATCCATACATTTGATTTCAAATTACATTCGGAATTGAAGAGAAGGCGTAAAGAACTTCGATACTGAAGGAGTTTTCCCAACAGCATTTTATTTTCAATATTTCTTGAATGATTCAACCCTGTGTTGAGATTCAATGAACATTAGTTACTTTTACTGTACTCTATATCGCCATATTTCTTTCTCCTATACATTTTCAATTAAATCTCCAAGGAGACAATAAACCTTAGACATGACATTTTTCAAGCTCACCCTAGATTGATAATTAATTCCGTCGCAAACTACCCCCCATTCAAAGCAGAGCCTACAAAGGAACGGAATCGAATCTCTAAGAACTTCAAGGGGTGAAATGAGAGGGTAAAAACTGCCTGCTTCCTTCATGGAATTAAAACAGAAATTAAAGACAAAGGGAACAAAATTAATGTCGAAAAAGGGTTTCCAAGATGGCCTGCCGTCACTTCTTCCACCCTCTCTTATTCCTTCTTTTTCATCCCCCATTTCCGAGACAGGGGTGGGTTGTCGAGTGTTTGGAATAATTTCGGGACTTACATTTGTTTGAAATACCTGCGTCGGATATCGTTTATGATGTTGGAGTTGCGAGGGATATTTTAGAACTACCCCTGTTCATCTTGAAATAATATCATCGCAGGGAAAAATTGGTTCATGGGGGAATAATGCGTTGAGTAAGTGACGGCAATATTCAAATATTTGAAGGGTTTGAGATTTGATTAATTCATAATGTATTGAGCCTAATACACAATCCAGAAATTCGGAATAAATTATAATTCACAAGCACCGTAAAGAAATATAATAAAAATAATAATAAATATTTTCGGATTTTGAGAATTAAATGAGGGTTTAAAGCTCTTGCTTCATTCAGTAGAGAACAAAACTTTCTATTTCATCAAAATACGCTCAATGCGCCATAGGTATTTGATTATTTTTGACCAACTTATGGTTTTAGGTAAATATAGATATAAATCCATCTACATAACTGTTTATCAACCTCCTATGAAACCGACATTTGAGTATTTACAGAATCAAGTTTTTTGAAGCCGGAGAAAAATTATAAAGATTACACACGATTTTTCATTGTTTATTGTTTTATATTATATAGAATATTTACGATTTCGGCAAATCCACGAAACTTGGGTACAATATTATATCTACATAAAAATATCGTTTAAATTCCAATCAAACCAGCCAAAATAAATGGATCACAATTATTCAAAATAAGTCGAAAATTACCATATTTAAATTCATCGAAAGGGGTGGAAATTAAATAAATTATTGTCATGACCAATGATTAAGTCCAAAAATAATTAATAGGGCAAATACCTCAAGGATTCAAAGCTCAACTGGTGAATTTTGGAGATAAATCCTAGCTAAATGTATGTAGCTCAGTTGGTGGCTGTGGATCGTGGGTTCGTGCCCCACGTTGGGCGCCAGTATAACATTGGTTTGATGTTAGAAGTTGTGGGAAAGGCTTTATAATAATGAACAGAAGGGATACACAAGTAGACATTCAAAACGTAACTGTCACTTTCGCTGTCAGTGTCAGTGTCAGACTACCTGATGTATAATTGAGTCCAGATCCTGACGCACTTTTGTGCATTGACATTTTTTTATATTATATTTTCCAAACTGAGTTAATTTGAGGTGGGATAGAATATTGTTTTCTTCCAATCTGAGGAATAAATAACCGACAGAATTGTCTTATCTTTCGAGAATTCATTGACCTATAACAATGGAGTCTCAGATTACCCTCATTAATTTTTTTACACCCCCCTCGTATCCGCTATCTTCCCCTTTCTTTCCCAAATAGCCTCTAAAACTTGAATGACTGCCTTGAAACTTTAAGACATAGCAAAGTCCTTATCTTATCAAACTGTTATGCTGTCATCAAATATGGATACGTCTCGGGCTCTCTGGAGTGATATTCACTTTTGATATGAAGCGGTGTAAGTTAGGTCCAAAAATTCATTTAACTTTATCTATCTCAAGTGGAAACATTTTGATTAACGAGGTACTTAAGGGGGATGTTGAAATTTGAATATGAAATTACAATTGAAAAATTTAGGGATTATTTAGCATGTTATAAAATTTTAGAACACTCGTTAATAGATCAATCAATAGATTCCACATTTATATCACCATATTCCGCATAAATTATGGAGATTCATTGGGAAATACGCAGTAGATGATAGCCAAGATAGAGGGTGATTTATTCATTTTACCCATTTCTTCCATTAATCATAACTTATAAGCCACACTATATATTTTTGTAATATTTGGTTCATATCTTCATCGTCTACAGTATGGGGTCGATTAATATTCAAAAAGTATTATTCCAGGTCCAGTCTTAAAAAAAATAATTATTACTTTATTCTTCTATTTTGTTGATCCCAAACTTATTGGAAAACAAGAGGACATATGTCTGTATTTCGGACAAAATATTATTATCAGTGACACCCTATATTCGTGAAAAAATTGTCAAGTTATATTTATAATTGCGCTACATTTAAAACAAAAATTAAAAAAATGGGAAAATAAAATCAAAAAAATGGGAAAAAAGCATCAATTTACCCAAATGACTGTAATTTTCGAATTTTTGGATGAAAATGGTCTTAAACGATATGGTTCGACTCACCGATAAAGAATCCGTGGTCGAAATCGATTCTATCCGGTCGGCCGTAGGTACGATAACTCTCGAACGGAATGAGCTAGGCAGTTGAAATTTTCAGAGTAAGTTTGGGAGATAAATTCCTTGGTTAAATTCGTTATTGAGCAAAATTGGCCTGATGGTTTCTGAGTAACGAAAAAAGAATTTTTTTTTACATTACTAATGTCAGATTCAATTGTTTTTAAGATGCAGTTCCATCATGAGACTGCATTGATGTCATTTTTAACTCTAACAAGCTGATACTTTCGGAGTTATTATTTTTCAAAATTTAAATATACATGGTACTTCTATGTTTTCCCAGAATGTGAATTGTATCTATCTTTGTTCACTGTTCATTAATGACATCTTATCTACCTCTAATATACGTGTCAAATTTATTTCTGTTCTAGTTTGATTATATAATTCGTATTTTGAAAATATTTTGTGTTGGAAACCAAGGTTCTGAATCTTGAATTTGAGAATATATTCAAGTCAAGATGTTTTGATACCAGAAATAATATTGACTTGTTGCATTTTGAATACCTTATGTATAAATATAGGGGATGCTGTTTCAGAAAGGATTTAGAATTTGATCATTTTAATGATGTAGTTTATGAAAGCAATAGCCAACAACAACATAATGTAATCATCAAACGAAATTACTGTTTGTTGACCAATGAGGTTAATATTACCTTTTACTTCCTTAAGTAGTGAGACATGTTCCTATATACAGTATTTTCATAATGTTGCTAGCAAAAAAATGCTGAAATATTGATCCACATTTGTGTGTCAAATATTTTTTCTCGAGTTAATGTTCATATTACATAATGAATGTGTTAAATGAACTATTAAATTATGAAAATAGGATTGTATTTTATTAATATATTTTGAACTATTAAAATAATTTGTTCGTCGGCCTATACTTACATATTCAAATATCAGGAATAAATGGACAATCTGAAATGTTTGTCCCCAGCCTTGCTCTTGACATTTCGATGATACTTTCCTATTTCGAGTTGTGAAAACTATGCACCGAGTGTAAGTTGCAACAACCCATTCCACGAGATTAAATCTTGACAAATAAACTATTATTTGAATTTAATTTCTTTCATTATGCAGTTCTATCATTTAAATCCATTGATATCATTCCCAACTCTGAGAAACCAATACTTTCGGAGATATGATTTGTCAAAGTTTAAACAAGAGCACCAAAGCTCCTGTCCACAGGGCTGCCCCACTTTTTTCTGAATAAATGGGTGGATAGACGGCACTTTGAATGAATGAAAAAAATCTCAAAAGGGTTTCAAGAATCAAAAAATAATTGTAAGTGAACTAAACTTAATCAATACTAATAAGTTGTACCAAAACAAAATGACATCTGCCTAATAGATATATTTAAACTCGAAAATAATTCCTACTTGCTACTTACCTATTGTTAAATTATTTGTTTACTCAAAAACCGTGAATTTTAGCAAGAAAATGAATCAAACGGTCTGATATTAATTTTTAATGGAATAATATGAATAAGGAACTGAGTTTCCTGAGAAACAAATTTTGGGGGTGGCTTTTCTACCCCTTGCAGAGGAACTCCACCAATTTTTTTTTTGCGTACCTTCTCGCTCCCAATAATGTCAGCTTAATTTCATTCTGGTAGGTTTTTTGTTTTTGAAGAAATAAATTAAAAATGGATTTTCAGGCTGCTTAAAAAAATTTAAAAAAGAGACCCACCCTATTTTTTGACATCCTGTATAACTGGGCCTAAATGTGAGTAAAAGTAAGCTTTATTCAGATTCGTGAAGATCTCCTCTTGGCATTGCTTTCCTAAGAATAAATCCTGTAACGTCTCTGATTTAAATAATATTCCAAGACTGTACATGACCCTGATCCGAGGCAGAATTAAGAAGTGATACATCAAACCCCGCTCTGCCCTTCACCCCCTGCGAAAGTTGCCTTCCCACCCATCCGAAATTTAAATTAATCGCAGCTGTTTTTCACGTCTTCTGCAGCACCCAAATTATATTTCGAGACTGTGCCTGAAAGTTTCCTCCTTATTTAACTTCGCCCATACTTTCCCGTAAGTTTTCCACCGAGTATTTCTTATTCTGTCGGCTTTCCTCGGCGCATATATATATGTATAATATAGAAACGTAGAAACGCCGTCCGGAAAATCAAAATATTGGACTTTTCTAAGGGAAAATTAATGGCGACGTAGGGCCGCGATCTAAACGAAGTTTCGCACAATCAGAACTTTCGAAATTCTATAGAACGGGAATTTTGGTGGGAGTTTTCGGGGATCTCGGGATAAGTTCAGACGATCCCGGGGTATCAGGAAAGTTCTCCGGTGTCGTTTTGATTGGACGGAACGCGGGAAACAGATGTCGGGAAATCTTTATTATTCGAGGACGGATTCGAGGTAGTTTCGGGAATTTTAACGGGAATTTCGGGAATTGGACGTCCTAGAGGTGATTCAGATTTTTTTTCGCTATTTCTGAAGATCTTTCAGGTATCAGGATGAAGTGATTAACACGTCGATTATTGGTCAACGCTTACGTCATAAATTACGAAAAATGCGCCATATTTGACGTGAAAAAGAGGTTTTTTCCGATGAAAGTGACGTCAATTAATAACTAGTTTTGTTTTAACAGTAATCAAAACTTTTGAGGGCTGATTCGGGTGCAAAAGACACATTTTTGCAATTAATCTACATATTAAGCATTTCGATTTTTCGTGATTAACACGTCGATTATTAGTCAGCGCTAACGTCATAAGTAACGGAAATGAAACGAAAAATGACGTCATATTTGACGTGAAAAACACGTTATATTCAGACGTTTTTTCAGGTGGAAGAGACAATTCTGTTACAAAATATTCAAGGGCTGATTTGGGTGCGAAAGACACATTTTTGCAATTAAGCTATAAATTAAGCATTTGCTATAGGGTGATGATATGAAAGCTGTTCTCCTTGTCAAGTATTAATACAGACTGAACTATGTTTTCTGGTGTCAGTTTTTATATAAACCTAATATAGTAGCTTACTGCACATATTTATGGAAAATCCTGAAATACGTCGAATTCGAATTTTAAATTGACATTCTTCTTCGAAAAAATACGAACTCTACCTTCAACCCCCTTTGAAAGACAGGTACAACCCCCAATTTTTCAAAAAGGAAGTATGTTCTTGTGATACATCGTTTAAAAGGTCTCGTCATTCTCTATTCAGAATTGTTATCACTTTCATGTTTATTGCAAAAATCGAATTAGAAAAAATGAAATCATGTGCTTACCAAAATTAATTATATTCCCTCGAATATTCCCAAATCTTCTTACAATAGTACTAAACTTATTTGCCTTTAAGATGTGATAGAAAGGAAATGATCACTCCTGAGAGGTTGAATAATGTTGGAAAAAATTTTTGTTTGAGGTTTGGATGTTTCATTATCATTCATAATTTTTTTGCTACACTTTATAATACATTTAAGTTTTTGATATTGTACCAAATTTCGCTTATTACTTGATTTTATTTTTTTCTAATTTGATTTTTGCAATGAACATGAAAGTGATAACAGTTTTGAATAGAGAATGATGAGACTTTTCAAACAATGTACCACAAGCCCATACTTCTTATTTGAAAAATTGGGGGTTGTACCTGTCTTTCGAACGGGGTTGAAGTAACACTTGAAACGTTTCTATTCTTATAATTTCCAAAAATGTTCTATAAAATTTCCTTCGATAACTGTTATATTTGATAAATTCCTTCATACAATTTCCATAACTATGAAATAATTGATTTTAGCAAGCGAAATGTGATTGATATTTTGAATAATATCGAATAAGTTTAAACCTTCACATCTGATCACACTAATAAGTAATTTAAAAGTATTCTCTCGTAAATTTCTCAATTATTTTGATATTTTCAGATTTTATATTATTTCTGTTCAAATAACTGTTCAAACTATTTTCTTGAGTTCAATTAGAATTGAATTCTCTCAATGACATACAATACAGGGTGAGTCTTTGACCACTGCATTAATTTTAACCAAAGATTCCTCTCATCAAATGAAACACTTTTTTCATTTAACATTTTTCCAAATTCAGCTCAGGTAAAAAGATACAGGCTGTTGAAATTTTGAAAAAAAATCAGTTTTTATTTTGTAGCTTTGACATCCTTTTTTCGAATAAAATGAATGTTGGCGTAAAGTTTCCTATAACAATGATACATATTTTCCAAATATTAGTTATTTTCTACTTCTACTGGTTTTCTAGTTATGGACTCGTGGATTCATAAAACTAAACGAAATTAGCATAAATAAAGCATATAAAGTTTTTATTGAGTCATTTCAAGAATATTCCATCGTTTTAGAACAATATATTATTCTTCATCATTTCTCCTTAAACGCACCGTTTTCGAGATATTCTTCATTGAATGCTTTAAAATGGAAAACTCCAGAAATTTCACCACTTTTATGGATCCGTCCCTGAGCGTTGGAATCCCGAATCAAGCTGTAAACCACGTTACCATGCCTTTTTCTCGTCTGCCAACAATGTCATAGATAATTTATATGCAGGAGTGTATTAGCACATTGTGAAATCTTTAAACGCTTGTAACTTTTTACCTGGGCCGAATCTGGAAAAATGGTGAATGAAAAAACTGTTTCATTTGATGAGAGGAATCTTTGGTTAAAATTAATGCAGTGGTCAAAGACTCACCCTGTATATATTATATACATATATATAAATATGTGCTTTCGTACCTATGTATACAAGCCAATTATCGGATGCATAAATATTTGAAAACACCGTATATTTCAATATAAATTTTACGAAAGATTACCCACCAAATATTCACCAATTTGCTGGTTTATTGAACTTTATTTCTGGCGAAATACCTACTTTTAGAATGATGGAATAGAATTTACAAAATGTTTCCAGTTATTCTTACCCCGTAAATAACACGGTAAAGTCATTAGGACTTGAAACTATCCCTCAACCGAATTTGTTTTCACTGCAAAAAACGAGGAGAATGCGACCTACAAGCAAAAACATCGCAAATTGAGGTTAGCTCATGGGCGGAGAACTCAGGAAGGAAAGAGACGAGTGGAATAGGAAACGTCATTTTCTTTTAGGAAGAACGAGGAAATTGAGGGAAAGCCACTATTGGAATGTGTTGAATTGAGAGTAGTTCATTTTGATGAAAACAACGAGTGCAATCGCGATGATAGGTATTCATGGGGTTGATATACTCAACATGTTATCAAATAATTTCAGATGAATTTTGATAACATGTTTCGTTTCGGGTCATAATTCTCTCTTTATTTTTTATTTATTTTATTTATTTATTTTTATTTATTTATAGTAGGAACATACACAGGTAAAAAAATACCCAAAAAAATGTCCACAAAAGAATAATAAAAATCAATTTTCAATTACAGAAGTGCTCTGCAACATAATGTTAAAAACAAAAAAAAAGACAAAAACAAAATTTCAATTCTAATCTGAGAAAATACACATTTTACACATATACGAAAGATAGTTTTTATTTTCTGGTAGGTACACAATTATTTTCCATCTGTTTCCCCCTTTATTCCATAAATGAAAAAAAAAAACCTCAAACATCAGAAACATCTCTAAAGTGATTTGCCAAACATCTCTTAACAGTTTAATTTTATTATCTATTTAATTTTATTATCTATTCATGGAAAAAAGGGAAATAATGAGTCCCCTTTTGCCATGAATAGATAATAAAATTAAAATAAATATAAAAAATAAAGAGAGAATTATTGACCCAAGTGGAGTTACATATGTATTACTGAATAGGGCTTCACACGAGAGCGAGATTTTTCTCGTCTCCTCTCGTTCTCGTCTCGGAAAAGCGAGACGAGACGTTTTGAAAACTATTATAGGTGATACCGAGACCACATACAGCGCAACCCGAGGTTCTCGTTAATTCTTTTTATGAAGTTTTCATTCGAAATATTAGGAGAGGTCTACATAGTGAACAATATATTTTACGAAATATCAACTCTTGTGCCTATATGTGAAATATTTTATTATAGATTAAAATATTTTTTTCACATTTTCAACTTATTAACTGTTCTTATAACTTCCTATAGTAACGTACCTCTTATCATAAACATCTACCCTTGCAGATTTTTATATTCAAGGTTTGAATGTGTTTTTTTCAAGATCGATATTTTACTCTCGGTTGAGTATACTCGTATTTGTGTTTAAATTAAACTACTGAGTAATAAACGTCTATACTATTGAAAGGGTTTCTTGGGCTCGAAAATTTCTACCTGGAAGATATCTTATTTACTGCAGATACATATAGTAAACTTCTTATGCATGACTCGACCTTTTTCAACACCCACAGAAAACAATTGAATATAAAGAGTTTCCACTATAATTACCAATATATTTTGTCTAAATTATTCATCGATTGTTCTAGAAAAATATACGATTTTTTAAGGACCTTGCGATAATTGAGATTTTTTTCAAAAAATAATTGAATTCACAACCATAAAAACTAAAACCTATATGAATTCAATACTCAACGGACAACTTTTATTTCCCCTAATCCCAATGCTTTTAAAATTTCGTTTCTATTTGAACATCCGGACAAATTTATTGTTTTTTATTGTACTTCTTGTAGTGAAGATGTGGACAATTATTGTATACATCTGTGGAAGTACATATGATAAAATGATATTATAAAGAAATGAAAAATGAACCTATGCAATGTTTCGAAAAGTGTTATGAGGAATACGCCAAAAACACCCTCAATGATATACCGACTGGGAAGGTATTCATTGAAAACGAATTTGTTCAATTCTATTAAAAAATCTATCGACATCGATAGCCTCTTTAAAATATCAAGAAAACCTTCGAAACATTGGAAAACTGAGTTTGAAGAAGATTTGCTGTAAGAAAAAGCTAATATGAATCAAAATTGTATTTTAGAGTGGTGGAAAGTGCATGAAAAATGCCAAGGAAATATAGGAGCTTGCACTCTGTAAAAATAATTTAATTTGACCTATCAAACTATTTTTCGCTATTCCTGAAAGGGCATAAAATATATCCATTATTCCATAATTTTGACACTCACTGTATATATTTAAAACTCCCTTTAGAATGAAACATCCCCAAACATCCGAGATAGGGCAAAACGGCCACAAAAACCAAATTATTATCATAATTGCAAAATCGATCCCCGATGAATATAATTCGAAAACCCATGAAGCTCCAAAGGACGCCATACGGTCCACAAAAATACCATTTAAATGGGAACCTGTCAAATTAATAATCGAATATATTTTGGAATTTTGTTCATTTGACATCAATCACGTCCAGCATAGTTTGAAGTATAATGTTGTTGAAATTTATGTTTGTGTATACATTTTGCAGAATATAGCTGATGGTTGTTGATTAATGTTATAATTAATTGAGTTTAATTTTGTAAATGAGGTTGGAGCGATGGAGGGGGTAGAGGGTTGTTGGAGAAATATGAAATTCAAAGTGGTTTGTCGATTTCATTCGATGGTACAGCTCGAAAAAGTCTCGGACAAATTGATTATTATCATCACCATTAATGATGAAATTTTTGCTTTGATTCATGGTCTACCGCTAGCCTCTTGAATAAAAAATTGGTACAAGCACTGACGTGAAGTCAAGAGCTTTTGCACGCATGTTCTATTGTCGCATTAGGATGCACAACATACCCTAAAAATTGCCACTCGCCATTTGCGTTCTCAAGTAATCGTGAGATAAATAATATTATTTAATGATTTTTTTTATTTTCTCAGGTCACGATTCATAAAAAATTTCACGAACTTCTTTGTGTCGGTATTCTACAATTACTCACCAAGTTTCAATTTGATCGGATCTATATTTTTTGAATTATCGAGAAAACAATATTCCAGATGGGTATAACTCTTAGGGCTTCACAAGTGACGAGAGTAGGCGAGAATATAAAAACTCTCGTCTCGGTCTCGCCAATTCCCAAAAAGTTAAGTCACGTTTAAGTCTTGGTCTCGTCTCGTTATCAGTTGTCTCGTCTCGTCTCGCTTAATTCTGAATAATTATAATGAATATTTATAATATATAAACGAAATGTTAAATAACAATGAATAATTTTGTAAAGCTATAAGTTTACTGTATGTATCTGTAGTAAATAAGACGTTCTTCCAGGTAGAAATTTTCGAGACAAAGAAACCCTTTTAATAGTATACACGTTTATTACTCAGTAGTTTAGACACATACACTCAACCACCGGTAAAAAATCGATCTTAAAAAAAAATTCGAACCTGAAATATAAAAATCTGCGAGGACAAATATTTATGATGACAGATACGTTACTATAAGAACAGTTAACGAGTTGAAATAAAAATGTGGAAAAATTATTTCAATCTACAATAAAATATTTCACAGATAGTCACAAGAGTTGGTATTTTGTAAAATATATTGATCTCTATGTAGACCCTTTCTAATTTTTGGAATAAAAACATCATAAAAAAATGTAATGACACTCTCGGGTTACGCTGTGTTCTTGGTATCGCCTACAACATTTTTCAAAACGTCTCGTCTCGTCTCGCTTTTCCGGGAGGAGAACGAGACGAGACAATAAAAATCTCGCTCTCGTGTGAAGCCCTAGAAACCATGTGGCCGATTAAACCTAACAATGAACAAAACTGTCACAACATACTATGAAAATTGCAAATCGTTTCCTGTTATCGTGGCATCGTTCACCCATCCAGCCACTGAACTCACTAAATGCTGTAATGCATCTCAGATCTTCAACAATATAGATCCGATCGTGTTCAAAATTTGGAACTTGGCTGTAACCATTGGTTTTGATGCCCTCCTCAAAAGTTCTGCGATATAAGACGGATAGTTTCTGAGATATATAATTTTTTTCAAAGATTTTCAATGGTTTTTTTTTCAATTTTCTAGTGATTCAATCCTCCGGAAATTCGTGAAAATTTGCGCGTAAGTATTCTACAATTGATTACCTTGTTTGAATACGATTGGTTTCATATGCAGATTCAATCGGATCAAAATCTAGAGCTGTACTTCACGTTAGGGCTTTTCTTGAATTTGTTTTATTTAAATCGATTATTGTCAAGAGACAATAATTTTTTTATTATGCTTTGGTTTATTTATACAGTAGATATTATCAACCATAGCTGCATAAGCAGTTGCTCTCAATTTAATTGTCGATGTATAATCATCCCTTAATTTGTTCACCCTTATAGATTCGAGGAAATAAACTTTTCGAGAATAATTTCTTCAGACCCGAGTTCCTCCCAATCCATCACAGAAAATCGTCCAAACCCACCACCGTATCCACCTACGGCGTGACTCCGCAACGCACACGGCGAAGGCCAGAAAACACCCCCACCATTATCGACAAAACTCTCGAAAGAAAGGAAAGAAGCGAACGAACCCACCCCAAATACACTCAGTGGGGATATAACTGATAAAAGAACGGACTTTTACGTCGGCTACGGCGAATAAGGAGAGAAGGGATGGTTCGCCCTCCTCCCCATGGCCGGTAACTTGAGCTTTGGCGTAGTTTCGCTTCTCTTTCTATGGTCGTCGCTGGTCGGCCACTAACAACTTTTCTTTTCGGCCAATTGGCGTTGTTGTATCGATGTTTCGAGCTAGGGGTTGATTCGGAACCGATGACTCGGGGTTTAAAAGTGGACTTTGCTAGGTGAGTAGTCGGCAAGGCGGAAAATGCGGTTCTTATACCTTTACGCCCTTTTGGGCAGAGTTCAGCTCGATGGTATTTCCGACTTTTACGCAGTTTTTAGTCGGATGGGATAGGAGAATTTGGTATTAATATATTTACTGGATTATAAACGCGACAAAGGGGGTGGAAGATTGTAGGAAAAGTGGTCCAGCGAGTAGATGCATTTAGCTTCAGCTCCACTGCATGATATGCTAGATAGATCAAGCTAGGGCAATACTTTAGTCGTCTACATGTTCTATCTAGACAATATTAGCTGTGCTGCGTTTATTCAGGCTGAATTTTCATTGACCTGAAAAGGATAAGTTAGATCGAATACGCTTAACTAGTTTCGATGTAAACAAAACAAGGCATAATCAACAAGATTAGCTTAGGTAACACCAGCTAGGTTTGCCTGCACTTTAGGTCAACATATAAATGAATAAAGTAGTGGAAGTTCAGCTAAGGCAATACCAAATTCATTAACACTTTATCTACTGCTCAGATTGATATAATTCGACTGGTTTAGATCTAACTGGTACATGCATGTATCATGATTTTGTCAGCATTCGAACCAGTTATGATAGAAGTTCAGGTAAGGTAATACCAGTTTCTTACAACTCAAAATGGTACATTGAATATTAATTATTTTCATGCAGAATTATTGCGGCGATACAGGTACAACTTAGTTACAATGCGAAATTTAGCTGAAAAATACCAGTTATGTTTATGAACGATTCAAACTATTGCTGGAAATGACCTGATTGATTGGCTCAGATCCAACTGGAAGTTGGGGTAGTAATTATTTGCATGCAGAATAATTTGTCGATATACAAACCTAGTTTCAGCTAAGATCAATACCAGTTAAATTTATCAACGATTTAAGCTACTGCTTGGAATGAATTTATTTGATCGAATTAGATCTAACAAGTGCATATACGTGTAATTATTTGAATACCAGTATGATGTCGACAACATACAAAACTAGTTTAAATTACAGTAACATTCAAATACATTTCAAGCTGAACTGGCATTATCTTGAATGAAATGAGGAATGAGATAGATTGGTTGGTCATGAACACTTAAATCAAACTAGGTGAAGCGTGATACCAGCTAAGCATAAACATTAGTTTCAATGTATCAGATCAAATGGTTTGATCTTTAACTTCTCCATTTTAGGCAGAACTGATTTTATCAGAATATTATTAGTACCACTTAAACGTACTAAAGTATTAGTTAACTAAATTATAGTACTGTTCATAGCAGTAGTGAGGCCCGTGTTAGCTTGGAGCTCAACAAACTCCAACGACTGGCTTGTATTTCCATTACAAATGCAATGATATCCACCCCTACCGAAATAGATTTCATAGAACTGATGTTACAGATCTACCTCCACTAGGTATTTCTATGGAGGCGCAGGCGAGGCTAGTATCTTTTAGGCTGAAATGTACTGGCAACTGAAACCCCTTCTATCAATGTGGGCATCACAGCATTAAAAGCACAATTTCAAACCCTCTATTAGGTATGAGGAGTGACTATATGATGAACAAATTGAGCACAAACATGCTAATCACAAGACAGGCCCAAGACTGTCAGAGATTACGGTGCTGGAATATATAGTGGGGCTTCCATGGGATGCAACACAACAAAATCTACGCAATTGATGTATGCGCTAGGGAAATCCTGAGAAGATAATATGGTGGTAGGGAAATCCACATACATATTGATTATCAGTCAGCCCTGAGAGCAATTGTGAGTCTGGAATTCAGATAGAAACAGATCTGAGTCTGCCAAAAGATCCTCTCTTCGGCAGGATAACACTGTTGGGGCCTGTCATAGGGGAGTTTCTGGTAACGAGAGAGCAGATTCTCTTGCCAAATGAGGCTCTGAACTTCCCTTGTCGGCCCAGCAGAGCAATCGGGACAACCAAAACCACTGCCAGAGTATAAGTTTCATAGTGGATGAGGAAAAAACACTGGACCAGCATCTGGGATATTTCCTCCTGTGTGAGACTGAGAGAAGATAATTTCTCACTCACCAAAGATCTTCTCGGACTGAGCAGAGATCAAATAAGATCTGTTACTGGACTGATAACTGGTTTTGTTTGTGTTGGACCGATATCGTTTGAGTGAGTAAACCGTGTTGCAGCCTAGAGAGGCTAACTGCACCTCGATCGATCTCCTATCAGCTGACAGGGTCTCAGGGTTGATTCCCCTCAGCTCAGGTTGCTAGCTTTCATAGGGTCTCTTAGTCAATCCCCTGCAGCTCAGGTTTACTTAACCGAGCTAAGTCCTGCAGCGCTGACATTATATGGGTCTCATGTAATATTTTTTGGTGTATTACCTACATAAGGTCCATTTTCTTAGCAAGAAGGGTTAGGCCCATACTAGGTTCCTTGCCGTTTCTGGCACTCAGAGTCGTATCGTCACCCCCATGCATAGTGAAGTCGCCATTGTGTGTGGACTGGACAGTCAAATGTGGCATATGAGGTAGTTTTGTCTGTCTTCCCACATTTCCTAGAAACATGGTTTTCTCGGAGAATCCTCATGTTGATCAGGTGCTTCCTCAGGTTACAGTGTCTGGTTGGTAGGCTAGTTACTCCCCTGACCTTACTCCTACACAGTAGTAAGACTTCTTTAGTTAGTGAGGATCAGGGGACAACTGGTTAATCTAATCTAAGAAAAGCTGCACACTGTTGGCGTCTTCAGAGAAGAACACCTGTGCAGGTTGTGTACTGAGGAGGAAGAAATGGCCTTTCATATTAACTTCAAATGTGAAGCCACATCCTGTTGGATATAGGACAATCGAGGAATCACCAATAGTGATGAAGGGGTCTCCAAATAGGGAAAGGGATGTTGGATCTCATCAAGATACATTTCCTTTTCGTATAACAGATCTTCAGGAGTCTCGCAGGCTGCAATTTTGTGAGTGCTAGTCTCCTCCTTCTAGTGACAGTGACAATCTACATTTAGTTAACTCTTCTTCAGTTCTGAAGCTCTAGAAGATGTCTAGTGAAGCTGACAATCTACAGTTAGTTAACTTTGGTCGGTTATAAAGCTCTAGAAGCTTTCATACCAAGAACATAACTCTATCCTGAAACTACCCTGTATCCAAACGAAAAATAAGGAACCTATGGTGAATAACCAACCCCCAGCAGCGTCTCCATTCCCGGAATTTTCCTTTCAGTCTGAATCGGCCCGCCGTAGGGGGAACAATCCCCTTCTTTATTTCCTCCCTACGTAAAATTGGAAACTTCAGTCCGCGCGCACCTCAGAAACTGAAGTAATTCAATTCAGGCAACGTTTCATTTTAATCGTTCTCCTCAGTTGCTTTCCGGCCCCCCGCAAAAACTGCCATAAAAGAGGTAGAATTTAATTTCGCGGAGCGCCTGCAGAGTGCGCCTTATTACTTATTATTTCATGCAAATGCAAAGAAGGGAAAACGGGAGTGGGGGGTGGGAGGGGGGGGGGCAAAGTAAAAAGCTATCCTACAGGAACTTATTTACATAATGAGAGAATATCAAGCCGGGGTTTTTATGGTGCTTTTTATGGGTGGAGGCTTAAATCACCTCGTAAACTGCGACGAATGGCCTCCGTAGCGAGAAGCACTTCTTATCTGGTGGTTTATACCTCCTCAGAAATATACGGGCTGTTTCGGCAGACCTCGCGCCTTGTTCAACTTTTCGTAGTGGTTTAAAATCTTCCACCACATTTTAGCTAGTTTCACAAAATCGCCCACTTTGCAATCAGTAAAACATGAATTTTATTTACTGGTTGCCTTATAATTTGAAATCGTTAATTTATTTCGAATTTAACAATTCTATCGAAATTCCAATTGGTCATACTTGGTAAAGGATCTAACTATATTTAACAACTAAAGAAAGACAAAGGTCCAAAAGTTGACCCAAGATATTTGAACAGTACTGACTGCATCAAGAAAACGAACTATCACAACTTCCAAGATGAACACCTCCTTCGGGAAAGCTACTGGAAGGATTATTTCTTCTCAAGACGTAAGAAGATGGCTGCATACAGTAAATTTAACCCCCACTCAACTGTGAGACAGCGTGCATTCAGATATGGAAGGGAGATTTCATCTGTGATATAGATCTGTGTCTATTGAGTTATTCTGGAAATAACAACAAATATTACAATGGGTTTAACTCCGAGACTGTTTGGCCTATTATGCCCATTAACGAACGTAACTGTCCCATTCGAATCCGCAACTTACCCTCGAAATTGGAAGTCGCTATCTCTTTCCGTTCAAAAGTTATCGTGGCAACAGTCACTCATCTAGCTACTGAACTCACCCATGGCTGCACGAAGCTCCAATATAGATCTGACTGCGTTCAATTTTGAAATTTGGCTGTAAAGTTAGGTTTTGAAGACTCTCGCAAAATTTCAGCAATATATTGGAAGGATATTTTCTGAGATACAGATTTTTTTTAACTTTTCTAGAGATACGATCCTCACGAAAATTTGCTTGCGGGTTGGGATTACACATTTCATTCATGTCATATTATCTACCTATAATAGACGTCATATTTATTTCTGTTCTAGTTCGCTTATATAATTCGTACTTTGAAAATATTTTGTGTTGGAAAACAAGGTTCCGCATCTTCAATTTGCGAATATACAGGGTGAGTCTTTGACCACTGCATTAATTTTAACCAAAGATTCCTCTCATCAAATGAAACACTTTTTTCATTTACCATATTTCCAGATTCAGCTCAGGTAAAAAGTTACAAGCGTTTAAAATTTCACAATGTGCTTATACACTCCCGCATATGAATAATCTATGACATTGTTGGCGGACGAGAATAAGGCATGGTAACGTGGTTTACAGCTTGATTCGGGTTTCCAACGCTCAGGGACGGATCCATAAAAGTAGTGAAATTTCTGGAGTTTTCCAATTTAAAACATTCAATGAAGAATATCTCGAAAACGGTGCGTTTAAGGAGAAATGATGAAGAATAATATAATGTTCTAAAACGATGGAATATTCTTGAAATGACTCAAGAAAAACTTTATATGCTTTCTTTATGCTAATTTCGTTTAGTTTGATGAATCCACGAGTCCATAACTAGAAAACCAGTTGAAGTAGAAAATAACTAATATTTGGAAAATATGTATCATAGTTATAGGAAACTTTACGCCAACATTCATTTCATTCGAAAAAAGGATGTCAAAGCTACAAAAAAAAACTGATTTTTTTTCCAAATTTCAACAGCCTGTATCTTTTTACCTGAGCTGAATTTGGAAAAATGTTAAATGAAAAAAGTGTTTCATTTGATGAGAGGAATCTTTGGTTAAAATTAATGCAGTGGTCAAAGACTCACCCTGTATACAAGATTGTTTTGATAGCAAAAATAATATTGAATTGTTGCATATTGAATAATTTATGTACAAATATTGGGGATGCTGTTTCGGAAAATTGAGAGTTAGATCATTTTAATGATGTAGTTTATGAAGGCAATAGGAAAAATCAACATAATGGAATCATAAAAAAAAATACTGTTCGTTGACCACAGAGGTTAATATTATATCTTATACTTCCTTGTCTAGTGAGAAATGTTGCTATATACAGTATTTTCATAATTTTACTTGCAAAAAATGCTGAAATATTGCTACAAAATAAAAACTGAATTTTTTTCAAAATTTCAACAGCCTGTATCTTTTTACCTGAGCTGAATTTGGAAAAATGTTAAATGAAAAAAGTGTTTCATTTGATGAGAGGAATCTTTAGTTAAAATTAATGCAGTGGTCAAAGACTCACCCTGTATAAATTTTATATTTCGATTGAATTATTGATAATAATTAAGAAATTATCCACCTTTCAGAGAACCAGATCATCCAAAGAATTCGAACATATCTACTCGACCAATGTTCCACCTCCGCATCACCCTTAAAGCAAGACTGAGACGCAGCTTTACGCTTCTAAAACTGGCAAAAATCAATACGTCCAGGCAAAATCCATTTACAATTTAAATTCTCCGGTCGGAGATAAGAAAACAACCGAAAGGAAGGTCCCCGAAAGAAGCTGCAAAGAAGAGGGGCGCGGTGGAGGAGCCCGGCCCCCGGAGGGTGACAAATTAAGACTTAGACATTTTGAGACGTCTTAATCTTAATTCTAAGATAAATTGGACCCAGAAAATACTTTCATTAATCTAGATCAACCCGTCCCAAAGGGTATCTGCATCGGTTTGGAATGCGATGGTTGGATAGATTTCTGGGGGTTGAAATATGGGGGTGGAGATGGAGTTTCTTTGGGGGTGGGAGATGTCATAATCGTAACAATTCATAGAGGAGGGTCTGGATGAGAATATAAGATGAGTTGTGGATTTGAACCTCTTGAAGGTTGGTAAATAAGCCAAGATGACTCTTTGACCAACGCATGGTTTGAAATATCGATTGAATGGGTATAAATAAGTATTTTCGAACTTCCTGTGAAACTGAAAAATTTGAGGATCTCCTGAAGGAAATTTTTCATGGCAAATTGAAAAGAAATTCTGATATTCTAGAGAATTCTTTAAAATTAAAAGCTACTTACACGTTTTTCTGATTTCTCATTCTATATAATACACTGCGCAAAAAAAAATAACGCACATTCTGAAAATCTCAATTTTAATGAAAGTTATCTCTACATTGACTTTATAACTTATTTTTTATGTTCTCTCGGGAAGGTTTTGAACGAAACAAGACACATTAAATGGAAGAAAAAATCAGGATTTCACCGAATCTTATGTGAAAGAAGAGAAATAAACAATTTTCAAAATACTGGAATGCTGATAAGTGATTTAATACTTGGTATTTCCACCCCTTGCGTTAATTACAGCTCGGCAACGACGGTTCATACTCAAAATGAGTGATCTTAAAATGTTCTGATCTAATCCTTCCCAGATTGATCTGAGTTGGATTCCTAAGTCATTAAGAGTAGCTGGATGATTTTCTGAACTTCTCAGCCTTCTATTGAGGTTGTCCCAAACCTGCTCAATCGGATTGATATCTGGACTTCTTGCTGGCCATTCCATTCGAGAGACTTCAACCTCTTCAAGGTACTCCTGAACGATGCGCGCACGATGGGGTCTGGCATTGTCGTCCATAAAAATGAAAATTTCTCCAACGTATGGGGCAAATGGCACTACATGCTCTTCAGGAATGTTCCTTTTATACCTATCAGCATTCATAGCTCCATTATCAATGACCACTAGGTCTGTGCGAGCAGTCAAATATATTCCACCCCATACCATAATCGATCCTCCCCCGAAACCAGTAGTATTCAGGAAATTGCACTGAGCATATCTTTCATGTGGACGTCTGTATACAAGGAAACGTCGATCACAATGGTAGAGGCAGAATCTAGACTCATCTGTGAAGAGAACTCTTTCCCAATCAGCCTCTTCCCAATGGATATGCTCTCTCGCAAAATCCAAACGCGCCCTTCGATGGGCTGGGGTAAGAGCTGGGCCCCTTGCCGCGACACGAGGCCTTGAATCATATTCTCTGAGGCGATTTCTTATTGTCTGAGTGCTAATTTGCACCCCATGGGTTTGCTCAAGCTGATTTTGAAGGAGGCGAGCGGTTGCAAACCGTTGTCTCAACGAAGAAACTCTCAAGTAACGTTCTTGAATGGCAGTTGTTACCAGGGGTCTACCCTATCCTGGTCTTCGGACATTCATACCTGTCTCCCTGAATCGCTGCAACATTCTGGACACACTTGTATGGGAAACTCCAAACCTTTCTGCAATTCTTGTGTATGTCCACCCTTCTTCTCGCAAAACTACCGCTTGGGCACATTCCTCTTGGGTCAAATTGCGTGTTTCGCGTTGCATAGCGATCGAGTGTAGAAAATCAAACGAAAGAAAAACTATTGATCACTAGAATTGATCGAGAGCAACTGATTTCAGAATGGAGCCAATACATTCAAAATCTGATAATCTCATCTTTTTTTATTCCTGCTGGGAAAAAACATCTGTATTGAAGAAAAACGTTGAAAGTGGATAACATATGCATGCATAATTCTGATAAAAATAATTATCATTGAGAACACCTTCAGTTGTAGAATAAATTTGAGATTTCCATAATGTGCGTTAATTTTTTTGCGCAGTGTATGTACAGTAACCAAGATAATGAATTTATTCCATTCAGCTTTTCCATACTGTATAGTAGGCCATGCAACTACCCCAATTGGACCCTGCTAAAGATTGAAGAAAATCTCTAATTTCATACAAATCACACCCTGAAAATATCATCCTTTACCCGTCTCATAATTCCGAAGTCCATTCCTCCACATCCCCTTCCCTCCACCCCTACCCCATTAACGGGACGAAACTCGTTCAAATTGTGAACCTTTTCAATTCCAATACCTACTCCGATAGATTTTATCATTGGCGTAAAGTCGTCTCGACTGAATTCATTGGAAACGTAATATCAAGGAAAGGGTGGTTCGTTTAAATTTCCTCTTAAAGATAGCGGAGTGGTTCTATCGATTTTGTTTGGATAGACCCGATGGGACCTGATTAGGATGGAGAGTATACCTTCAAATCCGTCGACGGAAATTGGAAATTGGGGAAAAATGGGGTGATTTAATTCAAGTGTTTTTTTTTCTGTGTTAAATACACTTCGCAAAAAAATTAACGCACATTATGGAAATCTCAAATTTATTCTACAACTGAAGGTGTTCTCAATGATAATTATTTTTATCAGAATTATGCATGCATATATTATCCACTTTCAACGTTTTTCTTCAATACAGATGTTTTTTCCCAGCAGTAATAAAAAAGATGAGATTATCAGACATTGAATGTATTGGCTCCATTCTGAAATCAGTTGTTCTCGATCAATTCTAGTGATAAATGGTTTTTCTTTCGTTTGATTTTCTACACTCGATCGCTATGCAACGCGAAACACGCAATTTGACGGTAGTTTTGCGAGAAGAAGGGTGGACATACACAAGAATTGCAGAAAGGTTTGGAGTTGCCCATACAAGTGTGTCCAGAATGTTGCAGCGATTCAGGGAGACAGGTATGAATGTCCGAAGATCAGGACAGGGTAGACCACGGGTAACAACTGCCATTCAAGAACGTTACTTGAGAGTTTCTTCGTTGAGACAACGGTTTGCAACCGCTCGCCTCCTTCAAAATCAGCTTGAGCAAACTCATGGGGTGCAAATTAGCACTCAGACAATAAGAAATCGCCTCAGAGAATATGATTTAAGGCCTCGTGTCGCGGCAAGGAGCCCAGCTCTTACCCCAGCCCATCGAAGGGCGCGTTTGGATTTTGCGAGAGAGCATATCCATTGGGAAGAGGCTGATTGGGAAAGAGTTCTCTTCACAGATGAGTCTAGATTCTGCCTCTACCATTGTGATCGACATTTCCTTGTATACAGACGTCCACATGAAAGATATGCTCAGTGCAATTTCCTGAATACTACTGGTTTCGGGGGAGGATCGATTATGGTACGGGGTGGAATATCTTTGACTGCTCGCACAGACCTAGTGGTCATTGATAATAGAGCTATGAATGCTGATAGGTAAGTAGTGCCATTTGCCCCATACATTGGTGAAAATTTCATTTTTATGGACGATAATGCCAGACCCCATCGTGCGCGCATCGTTCAGGAGTACCTTGAAGAGGTTGGATTCTCTCGAATGGAATGGCCAGCAAGAAGTCCAGATCTCAATCCGATTGAGCAGGTTTGGGACAACCTCAATAGAAGGCTGAGAAGTTCAGAAAATGACTTAGGAATCCAACTCAGAAAAATCTGGGAAGGATTAGATCAGAACATTTTAAGATCACTCATTTTGAGTATGAACCGTCGTTGCCGAGCTGTAATTAACGCAAGGGGTGGAAATACCAAGTATTAAATCACTTATCAGCATTCCAGTATTTTGAAAATTGTTTATTTCTCTTCTTTCACATAAGATTCGGTGAAATCCTGAATTTTTCTTTCATTTGATGTGTCTTGTTTCGTTCAAAACCTTCCCGAGAGAACATAAAAAATAAGTTATAAAGTCAATGTAGAGTTAACTTTCATTAAAATTGAGATATTCAGAATGTGCGTTAATTTTTTTGCGCATTGTATATTTATGTTCGTTATTTCATATCTTATTTGATTTTTTCTCGATAAATCTCCTTTGTTATGACTGTTCTTTTTCCGGATCTTTCTTTCTTTGATATTCTTAGATATTGTTCTATTTTAAAGAGGGAGATTTACGAAAACCGTTCGTAAGAATATTTCGAAGAAAGAATCGAGGTAAATACTTGAAATTTTATAGTTGAGCTTTGTTAGGAGAATTCTTGGAAAAAATTTCAGGTTCGTTCGACTTCCGGTTTCACCGGAAATCATACCAACTTTCGTTTTTTAAATGTAGTACCCAGATTTTTCATTGATAATCAGATTACCCATTAAATTCTACATTGTTTTAATGTGTGACTTACATTTGCAATGACATTTTTTTTGCAATGGCACCTCTTTCATCTCATCCCATAATTTATACGAGGTGATCTTATTTTGTGTAGGATAACCTTAACAGTGGGTAAAATGTTCAATTTTGAGCCAAATGTCCGCAAACCCTCCATAATCAAGCTAAACAGGGTCTTCAAGACTTGTTTCAACTCTTTTTGTGCAGAATTTGTGGTGGAATATTTCTGTTGCTCAAATGCTGCATAATAAAAATAACATATAAATTTGTGAACTCATTCTGCATGATTTTCCCCATGTTCGTAGCGAATTTTAACAATTTCAGTTCATTGTTTAAGCGTATATTGTTCAATTTTTGCTATTGGCATAATTTTTAGTTATCAACTGTCAAAAAATGACAGCACTTAATGTCACAGCTTCCAAAATAGCAGGTTATTCAAATTAACAGTTCTATTTGAAAAACTCTGTATTTTTTCTAGATGTAATGAACCATAATGGTCAACTTCTTTCACGAGATTTTCTGTTGCAGCTTCCTAACACTTTACGAAGTGAGGTACGCCGAAAAGGATGCTGGAAAGGACAACAAGCCTCAGAAAAGGAGACTGACGAGTGGAAAATGAGGCAAGAAGAAGTATTGAACGTGGATACCTACGGGAACGGACGGAATCGTTTCAAGGTTGAATTTCCCGGACAAGGAGTTGGGAAAGTGTCGATTTTTCCTGCTTTGTTCCAACCGACTACGTCAACTTCAGGGGGTTCACTCACTTCACGAGGGGTGTCCAGTTGGAAATTATGTTTAATAAATATTTGAATTTGTTGTTTTTCATTCAATTCCTTTTCATGTTCATTTTTCCGTGTACATTAGATGAAAACTATCATTATTTATTTAGCAATGCCAAAAAAACTGAAATTTTTCATCTAAAAAGTTCATTTTGTCTCTCAGTTGGCACAAATATCATTCAGTATGTTAACAGTGATTTGACTAATTAAAACAATCTTAAAAAGCACTTACGTGATGTCAGGAGCTTTTGCGTGCATGTTCTTTCGTCTATTGAAGCCTGAACACCTCACAAAATACTATACATGAATCTTCGAACCGTGTTTCTTCAACAGAGTAATGAATTTCATTTCAATCAAATCTGTATGTTGGGAAAATAAAATGCCGCTTGAGGGTTTGTGGTGGATTTCAGCGAAATCTAAGAGTTAGATTTAGAAATATAAAATTAATGAGGAAAAATTTTTTAAGAAGCATTTTCTTTGTTTTTGTTGTCATACGATCCTCACGCATTTTTGCACAAGTTGGCACATCAGTATTCTACAACTAACTGCCTAGTTTCAATTCGATCAAACTAGTATTTTTTGAGTTATTGAAGAAATAACACTTGGTGATTAAACTATGAAGATTAAGTTTGTAGGTCTATTAGAACTTCTCCTTGAAACATAAGTCCTTTAACAATACCACATTTATATCCCGATGCTCCAAATTTACAAGCCCATAATTTTTTCGCATATCCAAAGTATGAACACCGACTCCAAATACTGTAATTCGCCGCCCCATGCCCGAAAAATCTTTCCGGGAAGACTCATTTTCATCCGACTTTTCCTAATGTTCCCGCTAATCCTTTCCCATGTGGCATGCAGAAAGGATTAACAAAGAAAGTTGTCTAATGCTGTAAACTCCAGGTTTTGAAACCCATAAGCCGGTCGTTGTGTTGGAGGAAATGTCTTTCTGAAAACTTCATTCGGTGCCAGAGAGACCTGGGGATCCCCGATGAATAAGGGGGTAGGCGTTGTAAAGAATTAAGGGCCCTTTTACTGGGAATGACAAAGTAAGACAGTGTTAAAAAGATTGGAAAAGCATTTAAGTGTGGGTAGTCTGCTTTGGGGCGCTTGTTCAAATTCACACATCCATCCAGGTACTGAACTCTTGGATTCCAGGAAAAAAATAATATTTTTACAATATTTCCAACAATATTGATCCGATCTAGTTCAAATCAAGAACTTGTCTGTAAAATCGGCTTTTGAAGGCTCTCGCAAGATTTCAACGATATCTGAACTGTGATATCCTCAAAAATTATCAAGAAATTTCTAAGAAATCATTGAATTCATGAATATTCTATGAATGGTGCTTACTATTTAATAAAATCTTAGAACATAGAACTATGTTCTAGGAATTCAATTAATCATATTCCACAGTTTGAATTCTGAAAGTATTCTTTTCAATTCATTAGTGTACTTATCAATTTGCTCAAATGTCTGTAATTTTCGAATTTTTGGATGAGAATGGTCTTAAACGATTTGGTTCGACTCACTGATCAAGAATCCGGGGTCAAAATCGATTCCTTCCGGCCGGCCGTTAACACGATAACTCTCGAATGGAATGAGCTAGACAGTTGAAATTTTCAGAGTAGGTTTGCGAGATGAATATCTCGGTTACGTTCGTTATTGGGCAAAATCGGCCTGACGGTTTCGGAGTAACGAAAAAACAATTTTTTTACTTGAAAAATTTCCAATTCCATCATTTAAAGATGCAGTTCCATCATAAGAATCCATCGATATTATTTTCAACTCTAACAAATTAATACTTTCGGATATAGGATTTCAATATTAAATCTTAACTCTATGATTTCACAGAATGCTGTAATCTAAAATTAACGTCCATATCTATGAATATCATCTGTGTTCATACATGTCATCATTTTCATCTCATCTATAGATAAGAGACATGTCAAACAAAGTATGGTTGAAAGCAAAATGACCAATGAAATAATCTCAGCTATCGTTGATAACTATTCGACAATCCATATGATGATGGAAATATACAGGGTGAGGCTTTGACCACTGCATTAATTCTAACCAAAGATTCCTCTCATCAAATGAAACACTTTTTTCATTTACCATTTTTCCAGATTCGGCTCAGGTAAAAAGTTACAAGCGTTTAAAGATTTCACAATGTGCTAATACACTCCCGCATATAAATTATCTATGACATTGTTGGCGGACGAGAATGAGGCATGGTAACGTGGTTTACAGCTTGATTCGGGATTCCAGCGCTCGGGGACGGATCCATAAAAGTAGTGAAATTTCTCGAGTTTTCCATTTTAAAACATTCAATGAAGAATATCTCGAAAACGGTGCGTTTAAGGAGAAATGATGAAAAATAATATAATGTTCTAAAACGAATGAATATTCTTGAAATGACTCAAGAAAAACTTTATATGCTTTCTTTATGCTAATTTCGTTTAGTTTTATGAATCCACGAGTCCATAACTAGAAAACCAGTAGAAGAAGAAAATAACTAATATTTGGAAAATATGTATCATAGTTATAGGAAACTTTACGCCAACATTCATTTTATTCGAAAAAAGGATGTCAAAGCTACAAAATAAAAACGGAATTTTTTTCAAAATTTCAACAGCCTGTATCTTTTTACCTGAGCTGAATTTGGAAAAATGTTAAATGAAAAAAGTGTTTCATTTGATGAGAGGAATCTTTGGTTAAAATTAATGCAGTGGTCAAAGACTCACCCTGTATACTTAGCTAAGTTAATCAAATTGGGTTCAAAATATCTCCAGTAAAAACAAAACTGGAATACTGGCTAAGTTTAAATTGATTTAATTTAATTTTCAGAGTAGATTTGAGGAACGAATATCTCGGATAAGTTCGTTATTGGTTTAGAATCGTTCTGGTGGTTTCGGATTAATAATATTTGGCACTCTTGTTTTTTTTTTGAATATCACTTTTGAATTTAATTTCTTCTATGATGTAGTTCTGTAATAAGAATCCATTAATATCATTCCCAACTTTGATAAACCAATGCTTTCGGAGATATGATTTGTCAACCTTTGAATGAGAGTGCCAAAGCTCCTGACCGCAGGGCGTTCCCACTTTTTGACCTATATCACAGTTCAGAGATGGCTAGTGCCTTAAAACCTTTCAGTTCAGTATCTGTATGGGTGACCACTCTGGCTATAAATTCAAACAAGCACGCCAAAGCTGCTGTCCTCAGTCATTTTCCACCTAGTTTCAAATTCAAATTGACACTTTCAAATTTTTTTAGTTCAGTATGAATCCTGCTTATTCCAGTAGAAATAATAATAGAAACTGTTCATTAGTATACAGGGTGTATCTAAATAACACCGAAAAAATATAACAGGTGATTCTGTTATGAAAATCAAGGTGGGTATTTGATATAACATTTTTTGAAAAACCTCCCACCGGAAAAGTTGAACCCCTCCAAAGATTAACAAAAAAGTTGTTTCTCTTTTTTATTTTCCCTGCATATTAAAAGTCTTCAAGAAAGGTAATATAATGAGCGATGAAGAAAATGAAGCAAAACTTGTAATATATCTTGGTGCTCTTTGAAAATGCATGGCATTTTTTTCTCCTAAATGCCTAAATTTTCAAAAAAACTTGTAGATATATAAAAGTTAGTACCTAAGTGAATTGTGCTTTTGAGAGATTTCTACGATTAATCCAATATTTAATCGAAATATTTCTCGAATAACCTTTTGCTTTCAGTTACAGCAATTACTTGAACAATGAAAATAGTCTTTTCAAGTCCCAATTTTCTTCATTTCATCGACAGCAGATACTCCCGGTACATAATACCCCTAATTATCGATTCGGCCCCTCGCAATTAACTTTTGTCGTTTCAGGGACTCACTTTCAATAAGCTTTTTTACTAATTACCCATCTATGTGGACCCAGAAATCAATAATTGGTCACAGAGACCTTTTGTCAAAGGATTTCCGATCCGGCTTGGAGAGACCATCAATTTCGAAACATATGTTAGGTTATGGACTGCCGTATGTACGGTGGTACCTTTTTTTCCAGAGATTTCCTGGCGTTAAGTTGAGGGTAACATTTAAAAATATAGTGGAAACAGATGGTTCAATGAAAGAAAAATCAGTTGAAGTTCGGTTATTTTAATCGGTATCGATTTCAACGTGAAATAATTCATACACTGATGCACATTAAATATGGATTATGGCAGTAAAAATTGACAATACACCTCGCATTTTTGTGAAATTGAAAAAAGCAGGGCAGATGTGAAGACCAAACGATCCAGTTAAGTTAGTGAATTGGCTAAATCAGCCTAGTGATTTCGGAGTTATAGCCATCTGAAATTTCATTCAAATAACTCGAAGAATAATGATCTGATTGAATTATTCGTTGCATAATACAGACACATAGAGTTACGCAAGATTTCAAGAGGATTGTAAGGCTAAAAAAATCAAGAAAAAGTAATAAAAAAAATGCTTTATACCAGAAATAATCCGACAAATATTGTTGAAATTTTGCGAAAGCTTTCAAAATCTAATTCTAATCTATGTTTGGAATTGAGGTGAATCTTTCAGCTGTAAATTAATATTACTACCTACCACTTTCTCAGATTTGGCTCAGGTAAAATGATACAGGCTGTTGAAATTGCAGAAAAAATCTGTGTTTCTTTTGTGACTTCGACATGGCTACTCAGAATGAGATGAATAATGGTTTGAAGTTTTCTAAACCTATGACATAATCGTCCAATTAACAGTTTTGCGCGCATATTCCAGGGAACGGAGTGCATTTTGCCCAAATATCTGCAATCTTCAAATTTTTCCGAAATTTTTCCAGTTCCAGAGTTCTGATGAACTCCAGTATCTGGGATGACTTCAAGGAGGCTACGTCTGCGCTCCTGCTGATTCCTTGCGTTGGTTTGAGATGGCGAGGCATTCCGTTATCAGGTGATCAGGACTTTCATCCTCCTCCCAACAGAATCGGCACTCGTCAGTTTCTGTTAGCCCTAATCTCATCATATATGCTTCCTAAGGCGTTAGGTTTCTGGGCCAAAAAAAAGGTTCATGCTCCTTTATTGGCAAGTGTGTTGGCCTCCTCATTTCCTTGAATTCCTGAGTGACCAGGAACCCAGACCAAGGAGACCTTGTTGTTCTTGCCCAAATCATTAAGTTTTCTTCGGCAACCTCATATTAGCTTAGACTCGATAACATGGGAGCTCAGAGCTTTAGCAGCAGCTGGACCGTCAGAATGAATGTCTCTATCACCTCTGATGGCAATTTTTTGTTTAAGAACTTGGGTTGGCGATTCCCTGTTCGAGTCTTTCTTCCTACCTAGCATCGTAGTGAAGTACTTTTCTATGTCTATTTTCTTATATCAGTTCGTCACTAGGAAGATTGGCAGATGTTCCTTCCCTTGACATTCTGAGGATGGCTTCATGGGCCATTTTGCCCATCACTATAGATGAAGGAGTGTGAGATTTGTGATAATCTCAAATGCCCAGGTAGGACATGATCCCATTGCTCCAGTGATATACACACAGGCAAGCCTTTGTACTTTGTCGAGGGTTTTCCTCGTAATATTCTGCTTTATTTTCGTATACCAGACTACTGTCCCATACCTGATTATGGGTCTATCTTGAGGTTGCAGCCTGAAGTCTCACCTGCTAGATTTCACGCCATTAAAGCCATTTCAACATGCTTATTCCACAGAAGATTACTATCTAGTGTTACTCACAGATATTTAAGTTCAAAATGAGAGATCTCACAGCTGGAAGTTTCCTTCTCCAAGTAAACGGAGTAAAAGAGGTTAAACAAGATGCGGGAGTATATTAGCACATTGTGAATTCTTTAAACGATTCTAATTTCCACCTGGAAATCTGAAAAATGGTAAACGAAAAAAGTGATTTACTTGATGAAAGAATCGTATGGTTTAAATTAATGCATAACTTAAAAACCAAACCTGTATATCAAACAAAATAAGAAAAAAATAATAAATCTGTTTTGCGAACGGAGCATTCTCGAAACCGCTTAAGTAACGAGTTGTGATATGATATAATGACAACGAATTTTATCCTCGTGCAAAACCCGGGCAACATCGAATTAAAATTCGGTACGGCACTCTGTGTTCGCCAGGGCCAATCATTCTTCTCCTTCTGTTACGTGTGGCGTTATCCATAAATATATTTCTGCCGTCTTCACAAAGAACTCTGCTAATACAGCTTCTAGCAATAAGACTGCCGTAATTTATCAAACAAATAGTGAGCCATTGTTGTTGGGATCTACGCCGTTTCTCTGGAAGATAGAGAAACGCATTTAAAATATGGGTACGAATTTATCATCTTCGCCTTTTGCGAGTTGAAAACCTCTCAGGGCTCGAATCGTTAGAAGGGTTGATGGATCGTTTTTCAAGTTCCTTACGCAATATTTGTAATGAATACGAGAAAATTCAATAATTTTGTGAACTATTATTCCCTTAAAATAGGTGTTGAAAAAAAAAGGTTCTTGATTCAAATTATTCTGGAAAAACAATGTCGGAAAAGGTAAAACGAATTTTGGAAAAAGTAGAAGCAATTTCGGAAATAGTAAAACCAATTTTGGAAGACCAAAAACAATTTCTAAAAATGGGTTCAAACCCTGTGGACAGGAGCTTTCTGACGCTCTAGTTCAAACAGACAAATTATATCTCCGAAAGTATTGGTTTCCCAGAGTTGGGAATTATATCAATGTATTCTTGTGATAGAACTGCATCATAAAGGAACTTCAATTCAAATAATAGTTTATTTATCAAGATTACATGAGCAATCTGAGAATGAGAACTGCACAATGGAAGAAAACAAATTAAAATAGCTGAAATGAATTTGAATCTCTCTTATAGAACAAGATAACATATACGAGTATGAACACAGATCATATAATAATTAATAGATAGAATAATTATAGCATTCTGCGAAAACAACGATTCATTCTTGAAATTTCGAAAAATCATATCTTCGAAACTGTTAGCTTGTTAGAGTAAAAAATGATATCAATGAATTTTTATGGTTAAATTGTATCTTAAAATAAAACAAATATGGAATTTTTAAGTTAAAAAAATTTTTTTTTTCGTTTATCCGAAACCATCTGGCCTATTTTGCCCAATAACGAACTCAACTGATATATTCATCTCCCAAATCTACTCTCTGTTCGAGAGTTATTGTAGAAACAAAATTTAAAAATTAAAAAAAGATTTTCCTACATTTGCGGCAACCCGATCAATAAATATCTCTAAATATAATATATTGGTTTCTCAGAGTTGGGAATTATATCAATGGATTCCTATGATAGAAATGCATCATGAAAGAAATTAAATTTAAAAAAAGTGTCGTTTAAAAAAAATGCTTCAAAAATTATCTTATAAAGAACTAGAACAAGAGATGTGCCAGAAATAATTTTGACATTTATCTATCATAGGAAAATAAGATAACATGTAAGAACACAGATCATATAATAATTCATAGATACAATAATTAAGTACAACATTATATGAAAACATAAGAAGTACAGAAGTACGATTCATTATTGAAATTTCGAAAAATCATATATCCGAAAGTATTAGCTTTTTAGAATTGAAAATGATATCAATGGATTTTTATGGTGAAACTGCGTCTTAAAAGGAACTAAATTGGAATTTTGTGTTGTAAAAAAAATATGATTTTTCGTTTCTCCGAAACCATCAGGCCAATTTTGTCCAGTAACGAACTTAACCGAGATAATTTTCTCTCAAACCTACTCTGAAAATTTCAACTGCCTAGCCTAATCTGTTCGAGAGTTATTATAGAAACGAAATTTAAACATTCAAAATTTTTTTTATACCTTATTGCAACCCGGTCAAAACCAAACTTCGCATGCATATAGAAGTCATTATTCTACAATTTGATGCTAAATTTCAGATAGATCAAGTGATCGGTATCGGAAATATTTATAAAAAAAGTTTTTACTAAAAAGGGCCATAACTCCGAAACCGCTTGGTGGATTTTGCCCGTTAACGAACTCGTCCGCTATATTTACGCTACAAACCTACTCTGCAAATTTCAATCCTCTAACTCGAGAGTTATCATGCCTACGGCCGGCCGGACCGGCCGGAAAGAATTGATTTCGACCACGGATTCTTGATCGGAGAGTCGAACCAAATCGTTTAAGACCATTTTCAGCCAAAAATTTGAAAATCACAGACATCTGGGCAAATTGATAAGTACTCAGTTCCGAGGAACAACAGCGCCAAAAATAGTGACAGTGAAAAGTTGCATTAAAATAAATTACCTTGAACTTAAACCATTTTTCGATATCACTGAAAGGGGAAAAAACAACATCCCTCTACCTCCCAGCTGGACCGAAATGCAATCTCCAACGGAAGGAGCAACCCCCTTCCCCCACCAACCCCCTCAACTCATCATCCCGGATCTAAGCGAAACAATCAAAAACAAAACCTGCAGCACTCACAAAAACTCTACATATGAATTCATAAGCGGAGTTTTAATTTGCAAACTTTTATTTCGTGAATTATCTCGAGTTCCAGGAAAATGTAATGAGTTGAATTTCCGCACAGGAAAACACTGCTAACATTTTCTCTAATTTTCCTCCACGGATCGTTCTGGGTAGTTTTTTCACTACATGACTTAGCGAGGAACATTCCCTCTTGCGTCGTTGATTTGATTGCTCGAATTTGTTGTGTGTTAGAAGTTTTCGAATGATTGAAGAGAAAAATATTGAAAAACTACGTGAGTTTGCTCAAAAATCAATTCATTTTAGTGGTTTTAATACCATACGATACTGGAATTTATAGTATTTAAATCCAGCGGCTTGATTGTCAGAACGGATCGCTGTCACTTTTCTGACAGCTTTTTACATCTGTCCAAGTAACGACATCTATTGATATTTTTGAGAATCCCAAGATATCATCAATAAGAAATCAAGAATAAATAGTTCACAACATATTATTATTGAGATATGTATATTCCAGAAAAAACTATATATTTCCTTATGGTGAAATAATAAATCCGCTGATTTTTTATACACCTCCTTTTGTTGATATTTCATAAGTATACGCAGAAGAATCTACTGAATTGATATTGATTTTTTTGAAATTACTAGTTTTTCTGAGCCTCTAGTAATATGATAAATGAGAATAAATTCGTATAATTATAATTAAATAATTATATATATCTATCTACTCAATTTTAACTCGGTAGCTTCTGTATTCTTCAAAATATTAGAAAAATCAATTTAGAAATGGAATAATTCTGGACCTAATAAACGATTATGTCTTAAACCTAGACTACAAATTTTATGTCGCTAAAATATTCGTTTCTAAAATTATAATGTTCAAGAATGTACTGTCATAATCAAATTCCACAAGGATTTATTATCATTAAGTGAAATGTTTTCATTGGAAGCAATTTTCAATTAAAAATTGTGAAATACAAAAACTTGGGCAAAATAATAGAGTAAAAATATTTAAAAAATTATAAACTGTCATTATACAGGAAATATATCAGATCTAAAATCGTAGGTTCAATTGTTTAAACCCCAAACATCTAGGTCGGTTATTCGGGAGTTTAATAATAATAATAATTCTAATCATTTTCAACATGAATACAAATTGTGTCAAAAATATGAAATAATTTGAAAACCCATGAATTATATGTACCTTGAATAATAAATAATAATCAAATACAAGAAGCAAAAGTAAAAGTATAATAAAATGAATAGTAATGAGATGGAGAACAAAATATGTTATATTGTGATTTTTATTTTTCTCTTAAATCTACGAAAAGTTTTGATGAACTAATTTATTTCTTCCTGATTTTTCAATCTTAATAATTAGTGAAAATCTGAGAAAATCACTTATTGGTGGAAAAAGCACTCTAAGTTCTCTATTAAATTTTATTCTTACATGTATGAGAGCTATGAGTACGTGTTCCTTCTATGAACCATTATCTCACCACTCTAGGAATACCTGGAATATATTCGAAGGGTTGTTAGAGTCTCCGGGTCTTTCTCGCTGCGCCCTCTGTTAGGGGGTGAACAAACTGAAATTATTATCGTCACGTCCTGCCCCTTCCTTTCTGCCGGAGGATACTGCAACTAACCGTGGTCCCGAGACTAAAGAGATCTGTAAAATCCAAAGAAAACTTTATTGAATAGTGTAATGAGGAAAGTCGGATAAGAGGAACTAGAATAGTAGGGAACATGTATGAATTTTTTTAATATCATCAATGATTTCTGGAACTTTACTTCTAAATGATAAATCACTGATTCACTGGAAACGAACAGGGCGCTAAATATCCAACATTCGCAATTTACGTCGAGGAAATTCATGAAAATTTATGGAAAAATCGGGTTTTACCCTAGAATTCCATATTTTCACAGTATAGTTTCAGGGTTAGCTATTAAAATTAAATAGACATGGAATACTTACTTTATTTATTTCTAGCGGCCTTGTTCCTCAGAACAGAGTGCTTGTCAATTTGCCCAAATGTCTGTACATTTCGAATTTTTGGCTGAAAACGGTCTCAAACGTTTCTGTTCGACTCACTGATCAAGAATACGTGGTCAAATTCGATTATGTCCGGCCGTTAACACGATAACTCTCGAACGAAATGAACTAGATAGTTGACATGTTCAGACTAGATTCTGGAGATCAGTATCTTAGTTTAGTTCGATATTGGGCGAAATCAGCCTATAGTGGTTTCGGAGTAACAAAAAAATGTTATGTTACAAATTTCCAATTCAATTTTTTTCAACATGCAGTTTCATCATAAGAATCCATTCATATCGTTCTCAACTCTAAAAAACTGATACTTTCGGAGATATTATTTTTCGAAATTTCAACAATTAATCATAATTTTATGATTTCATAGAATGCTCTAATAATAATTTTCTGATGTATGTAATGCAACATATGAGGTGAGTCATAGACCTACGTTTTGAATTCAATTCTTTATGATGAAATTCTTTCATAAGAATCCAGTGATATCATTCTGAGAAACCAATACTTATAATAATAATGATTACTCGCTAGTAGTTTGACAAGAGCGCCAAAGCCCCTGTCCACAGATCTATTCCACATTTTTTCCAATAGAAAGTGAAGTATATATCTATGGGAGATAATATTAGAGTCCTGTAGCGGTCTTCGAACATCTGAAATTCTGACTAATCATCGCTTGAATCGGCCAAACCTAATTATATTCCAAAATCTCTAAAGAACAAGAGAAACACTCAAAAATAATTTTAAAAGAGAAACAATGCGTAAGTGTCTAAAAAAATTGCTGAAATGTTTTAGCTGTGGGGTACTAGCGACTTACAATATTAATGCAAACCCAAAGATTTCTAATTCAGTTTCAATATTTTCAGGCATCTTTATCATTTTATTCAATTATCGAGTGATCATATAAATTTTTTATTTCTACGTATTCCCAAAAATAAATTGGCAAAATTTCAGTATAGGTACAATTATTTATTCCACTCTATTCATTCCACATTTAAATTCAGAAATAATGATTTCGAACAACAAAATTCAATCACCACACATTTCTGAAGACACAGATCCTCCAGCACAAAAATCAACCCTTCTTTGAATCTTGCCTTTCTCGCTTTCGAGCTCCCTCCCTTACTCCAACTGCCAGAACGCACGGAGAAAGAGAGAGCGCGCCTACCTCACCTTCGCCATTTCTCCGATCTCTCGCACCCCCTCTGGCCCCCCTCCGTCCCCCGGAAAATAAGAAACGCCTTGAAAACGTGAGGAAATAACCAAGGAAAATCATTTATTTTTGACCTGCGCACTCAGACGTTAAAGAGTCTTCCATTATAATTCAAAGAATGCAATCGATCGGAGGTGCCCCAGAGGGGTGGAAGACTCTTATTTCGTCTGAAATCGGGTGGAAATTTAATCGAGAGCTGTACTCAGGGCGCGGTTGGTAAGAATAGGTGAGGAGGTTGAGTTAATTTTTGATGAGGTGTATTTTGATCTGAATGTGTTTATAAAATTTGAGAATAGGGGATGGTTTTTCGAGAAATTTTCATTGAGATGGTCTTTCTTTGATTTAAATACATTATATTGATGATTGAATCATTAAAATTATTATTATTTATGGCTACGTTGTCAAACAAGAGAAGATACATTTTCACTTAAGAAAATCTCAATATCAAGTCCGATGGTCAATATTATCCATGATCTTGCTTTGATCACCTTGTCAAACAGATTTTGGATCGTAAATAAGGATGCCCTCTAAGATTCATCTTGAAATCCTAGATCAGAGCAATTGATCATAGAGAATAGACACTGTGGAATATAAAACCCTCGAAATACGTCAAAAATCATTAAGAACGATTATTCAACACAAAATTTCAGACGGGTATGACTCCAAAACTGTTTGGTCAATTACGCCTATCAACAAACTTAAATATCGTGTTTGGATGTGCAGCGTAACCTGAAAATTTCAAATCTCTATCTCTTTTCGTTAAAGAGTTATTGTGCCAACGGCCAGCTGGACAGAATCAAATTTGTCCACTATTCATTGGGTCAAAAATTAACAGTGCTGTGTCTAAGGTGGGTTAAGGATAGAGAACAGAACAAAACTGATTCTCCTTACTCACTCGAACTCTCAAGAGCTGATGATGGGTTTCCTCGGCAAAAACCTTGAAGGATCAATATAATAAGTTAGGCAAAATGATAGCCTTGCCACGAGTGCTCAAATAATATCCAGCAAGCGTCTGATATCCTCATATTAGAAGAAAACACCCAGTATTCCTTCCCCAACCACCGCCTGATGCTCGATCGCGAAACTCTTCGCGGCATAATTAGTAGAGTTCCAGCGAAGGCGGCTGTGCGTCTCACGCTCCTCGATCAAGAAGAAACAAAACTCAGCCATTAATCAGACGACAAATTGGAACTCGTGTCTCAAAACGTTGCCGCAAGCAGAAATATTTCTGATTAATAACTCCTAACGCATTCGCAGCCGGCACCCCTTCGATCCAAGAACGTGGGCCACGCCGCTAGAAGAAGAAGAAAAGTGCGGAGCAAGATGGCGTCGTTTCCTCGCCCCTAATTAGACGAATCTCGATTTTAATTCGCGGAAACGTCTTTGTCGCTGTAGAGTGGAAGGATGGGAGATCTTTCCAGTTTCCATTTCCCGATTGTGTGTATTCTAATGACGAAAGTTCTCGTTCCTAAAATGTAAACGTTCAAACTTTGATTCATTCTCGTAGAACTGGGGGATTCGGATTTGAGTGGTTGGTTTGGGGAGGAAGATGAGTTTTGGGGGAGTTTGAGGATTTATTGGACCAGGAATCAATTCGTGTTTGTTTACGCTGATGCCATTGATATCTATCTCTTTTTTTATCGCATGAGAGGATAAACCTTTCATAAACTTACACAGTCTCACAGAACAACTGTGAGACTCTCAGAGGTGTGGGATTCCAGCTCTTGTTCATTACTTACTAAAACCTCTCACACATTCCTTGGAGAAGATCTTCATCCAGCGTCATGCCCTTACAGCGTCCCTTAACAAAAAATATGATATGCAAGAGGTCTTCTCAGTTGATGGGACCTGATGACTCAACGTGATCCAAGCATCAGTGCTTTCTGCATTCTGTGCGCCTAAACTTCGGCCAGGGATTCACAGGCAGGAATAATCTGCAATTCTGTCACGTAGTTCGATCTCACTCCACCTAGAAGTCCTATGATCAGTACGACCATCCTTACTTTATGCCTTGGATACATGGTCCCCAGTTCGAACATTAAATCCTTGTATTTTCCCTCGTCTGTTCTTCGTTGATCACCACATTATTTACGGCGGGGAAGGAAAATTCGACGACAAACAATTCCTTGAGCTCTTTGTCCAATACTGCTAGATCTGGCTTTAGGCGTGGATCTGCCAAGTTGTTGGAAGAGCATAGTTCCAGTAGATATAAGCTATGTTATTTTCCACAACTGCTTCAATCTCTTGAGATACATATGGTAGCAATGGTTCGTTGTCTATACCATAAACTTCTCTCAGATGGAAGTCAAGAATTCAGAGTACCACATTGTGTCTTTCCAAATTTTCTGATGGAATATGGACCCTGCAAGCAGACAGGATGTGCGGGAACGTCTTTGTCGCTGTAGACTGCAAGGATGGGAGATCTTTCCAGTTTCCATTTCTCGATTTTGTCTATTCTAATGACGACAGTTCTCGTTCCTAAAATGTAAACGTTCAAACTTTGATTCATTCTCGTTGAACTGGGGGATTCGTATTTGAGCGGGTGGTTCGGAGAGGAAGATGGGTTTTGGGGGAGTTTGGGGGCATTATTGGATCAGGAATCAATTCGTGTTTGTTTACGCTGTTGCCATTGATATCTATTTTTTTTTGCCAGTATGAGAGGAAAAACCTTTTATAGGCTTACCCAGAGAAGGAGTGTGAGACTGTCAGGAGTGTGAGACTAAATCTCTTGTTCGTTACTCACTAAAAACCTCTCACACATTCCTTGGAGTAACTCTTCGTCCTGCCCTTAAAGCGTCCCTTAATAAAAAAAAGATGATCTGCAAGAGGTCTTCACAGTTGATGACTCGAAGTGATCCAGGCAACACTGCTTTCTGTATTCTATGTGCCTAAACCTCGCTCAGGGATTTATAGGCCGGAATAATGTTCAATTCTGTCACGTAGTTTGCTCTCACTCCGCCTAGAAGTCCTATGATGAGTACGGCCATCCTAACTTTATGACTTGGATACATGGTTCCCAGTTCGAACATTAAATCCTTGTATTTTACCATATTCTGTTCTTCTTTCATCGCCACATTGTTTTCAGTAGGGGATGAAAATTTGACAACAAACAATTCCTTGAACTCTTTGTCCAGCAAGACTATATCTGGCTTTATGGAGTGGCTCTGCAGAGTTGTTAAGATAACATAGTTCCAGTGGATGCGAGCTATGTCATTTTCCACAACTGCTTCAATCTCCAGAGGTACATATAGTAGCAATGGTTCGTTGTATATGCCGTAAACTTCTCTCAGATGGAAGTAGAGAATTCGGAGTGCTGCATTGTGTCTTTACAAATTTCCTGATGGAATATGGACTCTGCAAGCAGACATAATGTGCATAACAGTTTCTTGCTGGCTGGCCATGCTCTGCAAGTTGTTGGGGTGTCCACTCTTATGATCTTCTTTTATACCATCTTGTATTTATCACTCCATGTTGACAAGCCATAACAACACCCTCCGTTTCCAACTTGAGTCCAGGCGACTCCGAAAAGGTGAAGGAAAATAATTCTTCCGACAGACCCTGATCTTTCAAACTCCTGAAATATATGGAGTACAGACTTTTATTCATGTGATCTTCGAGAAGTGTCTTCATTTGTGCCTGCCTACTCTTCTTTGAACCGTTGGCGAGATATGTGTTCCTGCTAGGTCATGATCGATGGATATGACAGTTATACTGGGCTTCCCCAAGGCTCTCCTTCGAGCCCGCAATAGGAAAGCTCCTTAGTTACTAATTTCTTAGGTTTCATCATCGTTTTAGAAGATTTTTCGATAACTTCAGGATTTTATTATGTGCCAGAGTCCATTGGAAGAAGTTTCAGCTCTGCAAATGATCAAAAAGTTCCAGTTCTCGAGTTTATTTGATGTTGTAATGGTAAAGGCCGAGATCTTCACCCAACATTCGGTCCAATTTGGTCTGATATATTTCTAAGTCACCTGTCAAATTGAAAGCTGTCATTTTTTCACAGATGACAACTGAAATATGTGCCAAAATATTACAAATTTTGTAAATTTGCAAACGTTTTACTGACAGTCTTCAAATACCTACAAAGATCGCTACAGAGAAAAACATACTAAAAACATTTCAATTCTCTGGTTTTTTTGTCATAAAAAATTAGATAAAATCTATAGAACCAACCTCCATTATAAACGCTGTGGCTGGATTTGAAATTCGCACCTTATCGAATCTAATTTGAGCACGAATTCCCAACTAGTAGGTCCAATTTATTCGTTTGAGTCTAATTTTCACAAATCACAGAAATTTGGAAGAAAATATAGAACTTTGGTCGTAGATCATACAATCGGTTTTTTGTAGTTAGATGATCCTCGTTTAAGAAAATGTAACTTTTATTGTCCTACTATAATATTTATGGGAGTTATGAGGCTCGGAAGTTGATCTTCTTAATTCAGTCATCAAAAAGTCAATTTAGTTGAAGAAGCGTCATGTCAAAACTAGTAATTGTGTTAATTTGAAATTTTCAGGATGTATTCTTTATGAGTTCATCTGTCCTCAATAGAAATAATCAGTCTGTATGAATGATGTTTCCGGAATTACGAGTTCCTGAACATGAGTATCGCATTCAGACGAAAAATTTTTACTTTCGAATTGTGTCATTTGGGAAATAATTTTTTTAGAAAATATCTGTTTACATTTTCTTATTCTACGGGTTCGATTCTATGAATGGTATAATTTTCATATAATTCGAAGAAAAAAAATTTTTTTGCTCAAAAAAATTTCCATGCATATACACACAAAAATTGTCAAAATTTCGATCACCCAACTTTAATTAAATCATGACTGTTCTTTATAAATTCGGGGTCGTAGAATCCCATGGCACCAACAATTCCTCTCTATTCGCCACATTTCACGAGTTACGGCCGGCGGAAAATCCGCGAAAATGGACCCGCGGGCCAATTCGCGGTTTTCCCAAACGACGGCATTTTCACATCTGAAACTCCGGGTGTTTCTAGACATAGGATGTATCTACATCATATGTAAATTTCATCTCGTCTGCTTGATAAATTCAAGATTACCGCATCTCGAAATTGAGGTTATATTTTGGAAAATTTAACATTCTAGTTGTGTCATTTGGAAAATAATTTTTTTAGAAAATATCTGATCACATTTTCTTATTCTACGGGTCCGAATCTATGAATACTATAATTTTCATATAATTCTAAGAAAATATTTTTCTAGGAATTATGAAGCTCCGAAGCTGAAATTCGTAAAACGGTCATAAATATAGTACTAGTTGAAAAATCGTCATGTCTAAACCAGTTTATTGATCGATTTGAGATTTTCTCGATTTATTCTTTATGCATTGATCTGATGATCTTCAACCATCTTCAACCAATTAACCATGGTAAATTCGATTAAGGGTGTCCAATACAGGAGAATGGACAATAGAACATTCGCGCAAAAGCTCCTGACATCACGTCAGTGCTTGAACCAATTTTTTTTGTGATAACTTCGGAACGACTCAACCGATTCTGGTCATTTTTCGAATTTGAATCAATGAAAATATCAGTAACGATTTTTTTCCAACACCTTCCCCATAAGTCTTGAAGACAGCCAGGGACCATGTTTCAATTCAATCGGTTTAGTATTTTTCGAGTTAATGAGGAGAAAAAAACAACCAAATTTCAGATGGCTATAACTCTGAAACCGTTTGGCCGATTATGCTTATAAACAAACTCAAATGTTCCGTTCGGATGCACAACCTAACCTGAAAACTTCAAGCCGCTATCTCTTTCCGTTCTCAGGTTATCATGACAACAAAAATATTTTTTAATATTTTTTTAATAATTTTCTAGCTATACGATTCTTACAAAATTTCACAAACGTGCTTAGGTTCATATTCTACAACTACTCACCAAGTGTCAATTCGATCGGATTCATATTGGTTGAAAACAAAATTATTACTCAGAAACCATTGGGCCGATTGAGCCCATTAACGAACTTGTCCGTTCTATTTGGATGCTCCACCTACCCTGAAAATTTCAAGTCACTAGCTCTTTCCGTTCTCAAGTTATCGTGGCAACGGCCGGACGGCTGACCGGCCGGACAGAATCAAATTTGACCTCAAATTCTTCATTGGGGAGTCGAACCAAATCGTTTGAGACCATTTTCGTGAAAAATTTCAAAAGTTACAGACATTTGGGCGATGTTCCCCAGAACATACGCGCAAAAAACTGAAATATGGGAGTACCATTTCGAGGCACATATCTTTGAAAGAGGACGTCGTAGGAAAAAAATGTTCCTAACATTCCTAACTCGTCTTTATATAGTTTACACCTGAGAAAGAGCCACGTAGTGCCAGGACACCCTGTATATTGTTGGAAGTATTGGGAAAATAATATTTCTTTTTCCTGGAAGCATTGGGTGCTAATTCAATACCTGGATGGTTGACCGGTCTCACAGAAAATTTGAACAAGCTTCTGACCGCTTTTCTAACTAGTTTTATGACTCGATTTGCCATCCTTATCCTGCCACAGGACACCATGTGTAACCGATTCATATCCCTCATAACGACCGTACAAGCTACATCCGAAAATCAAAATTCAATGCTATCACCGTAATAACAATCGAAACCAGTTTGGTATTATAAACTGGACTAGACGTAAGGACCACCGGACATGTGAATGAAGAGAAGATGTCACGAGGTCATGGGAAACCCTACCAGTTTCGTTGGTCAGTTTGATACTAGATATACGCGATTGTTCTGGACGCGCTGCTTGAGGTAAGGGAGGTTCCAGGGTGGTTTCGCTCGTTAGAATTGGGTGTTCGATAACTGGAATGCCAAAATGAAAGGTCATATGTAAAAATGAATTCTTATAAGAAACAAAGAACATATTTTTTCGAGATTGGGCTTAGTTTTGAAGAAATTTAATAAATTTAAAAAAAATTTAGAAACATTAATACTTGTTCCTAAATTCTCAGGCAAAATGTAAGCACTAACTAAATCAATAATACATTGAAATAAATGTTCAAAAATTCCCCCACCTACGTTGATTCAAGTTTGACAAAAGCTTCACTAGATAAGTGAACCAAATCAACAGTATTCTGATTATGAACTTGCAATTTTTTAAAAGTATACATTGCTCAGTATAAACTGACTCTACATATAAGGGCCGGTTTCTGAGGAACATAACATGTGGTTTATCTGTCCAATTCAATAGAATTCAGTATATAAACTGAAGACAAACCGGCCCTTAAATGACCAGCCAAATTGAAGAATAATGATAATTAATAGTGTTTCACTTTAGATTTCTTTATATTATTCAATAAGTAATCATTAAAGGATACTGTGGGAGGTATATTCATCATTGAATGATGACAAATATCCTGTGTTTCTTACGCAGCAGCAAATCACAAAATAATAATTTTTTTATTTTATAGATATTTTTCAGAGTTTGGGAGAGAAAACCCAGAAAGAAACCATTCAATGGTATTATTCAATATCTTCTAAAGGAGGCCTGACCTCGAATAATGTTTTTTTGAGGGCATGTTCTGGGCAACATCGCGTTATAATTTTGTCCAAATGGCTGTAATTTTCGATTTTTTTGCCGAAAATGGTCTCAAACGACTCTCTAATGAAGAATTCAAGGTCAAATTAGATTCTGTCCGGCCGGCCGTTGCCACGATAACCTGAGAACCGGAAAGAGATAGTGACTTGAAATTTGCAGTGTAGGTGGCGCGTCCCAATACGACGGACAAGTTCGTTAATGAGCATAATCGGACCAATGGTTTTCGAGTAATAATTTTTTTTCAACCAATACAAATTCGAGAGAATTGAAACTTGATGAGTAGTTGTAGAATACATAATTTTTATTGAACCAATACAAATTCCATCGAATTGAAACTTGATGAGTAGTTGTAGAATACAAACTTAAAGTCGTTTGTGAAATTATGTCAGTATCGTATCCCTAGAAAGGGTAGGTTAAGGATCTGGATGCGATGAGTTTGTTAATAGGCGTAATTGGCCAAACGGTTTTGGAGTTATACCCATCTGGAATTTGGTTTTAATTTCCTCAATAACTCGAAAAATACGAAACCGATCCTATTTGAATATGTTTTTTATTTGTAGAATTCTGATGCGAAAATTCTTACGAAATTTCATGGGGATCGTATTGCTAGAATATTTTTAAAAAATCATTGAAAATCATTGAAAAATTTCAATATACATATCAGCAACTATTCGTTCGACATCGCTGAAATTTTGCGAGAACAAAACCTAATTCTACTGCCAAGTTCTAAGTTTGAACACGATCTGATCTATATTCTTGGAGATCCGAACAGCTTTGGGTGAGTTCAGCAGCTAGATGGCTGACCGTTGCCTCGATAACTTGCGAACGAAAAGAGGTATGGACTTCTCAATTTACAAGGTAGGTTGCGCATCCGAATGGAAGAGTTAAGTTCGTTGTTGGGCATAATCGGCCCAACGGTTTCAGAGTTACACCCATCTGGAATATTATTTTCTCAAAAAATGCAGACCAGATCGAATTGAAGCTTGGTAACTCGATGTAGAATATCGACATAAAGACGTGTGTGAAATTTAGTAAGGGCCGTACCACTAGAAAATTTGGAAAAAGAACGAAAAAATATTACATATCTCACGATAATTTGAGAACGGAAAGAGATAGCGACTTGCAATTTTTAGGGTAGGTTGCGCATTCGAATGCGATATTTGAGTTCGTTAATTGGCATAATCAGCGAAATGGTTTTGGAGTTATACTCATCTGAAGTATTCTTGTTATTTCCTTTGTAACTCAAAATATACAAATCTGATCCAATTAAAACTCGGTGATTACTTGTAGAATGCCAATCCACTAATTTTCGTGGAATATCGTATTCTGGAGTTACTTGAGGCGTAAGTGTTTTCGTATATCAAGTCCAATAGAGTACATATATCAGAATTAAAAATTCTGTGATCATAGTCGATTCTCTCGTTACTGAAGTCTGTCATTGAAATGGTATGAAATGTATTCGTATATTATAAAAGCTAAGAAAACGGTATATACAGGGTGAGTCTTTGACCACTGCATTTATTTTAACTAAAGATTCCTCTCATCAAATGAAACACTTTTTTCATTCAACATTTTTCCAAATTCAGCTCAGGTAAAAAGATACAGGCTGTTGAAATTTTGAAAAAAAAATCAGTTTTTATTTTGTAGCTTTGACATCCTTTTTTCAAATGAAATGAATGTTGGCGTAAAGTTTCCTATAACTATGATACATATTTTACAAATATCAGTTATTTTTTACTTCTACCGGTTTTCTAGTTATGGACTAGTGGATTCATAAAACTAAACGAAATTAGCATAAAGAAAGCATATACATTTTTTCTTGAGTCATTTCAAGAAATTTCCATCATTTTAAAACATTATATTATTTCTCATCATTTCGCCTTAAACGTGATATTCTTCATTGAATGTTTTAAAATGGAAAACTCCAGAAATTTCACTACATTTATGGATCCGTCCCTGAGCGTTGGAATCCCGAATCAAGCTGTAAACCACGTTACCATGCCTTATTCTCGTCCGCCAACAATGTCATAGATAATTTATATGCGGGAGTCTATTAGCACATTTTGAAATCTTTAAACGCTTGTAACTTTTTACCTGAGCCGAATCTGGAAAAATGGTAAATGAAAAAAGTGTTTCATTCGAAGAGAGGAACCTTTGGTTAGAATTAACGCAGTGGTCAAAGACTCACCCTGTATATCGATTCGAAATTCGATTAAGAGTGTCCAATAGAGGTGAGTGGACATAAGAATATCCTGACTTGAACCAATTTTTTGTTTTCTTTCCCTCATTTCTGTTGTAATAAGATCGATGTCGATCCTGTATCCACCTCCCTTACCCTCCGCATGGATACCTCCAGGCATAGGCACAGGAACGCCAGACACCGCGCTACGTCACGGGTCAAGTCTGTCCCTCTGGGACCTGCAGGAACCCAGAACGGACACTCTTTTCAATTTATAACATTGACACTTCACAAAGACGGTCTAACGATCCCATTTATCGCGTTGTTGTGGACTTGAATACCGCCAGATTTGGTATTCATATCGTTCTGCGAGAATTGGCCGCTCTGTTTGAGAGTTTTGGGTCGGAGCCAACAGAAAATTGAGAATTGGGGAGGATATTTGTTCGGGAATTTTGAAATTTTCATTTCTTGGAAATATATAAACATATTTATGAAGTTTTTCTCTTCAACTCTGTGTTTTCCCTGAAAACAGGAAAACTCTATGGAATACTCTTCTGGATTTAGTCACTCTAAGGGTTGGGGGTTGGGGATTGAAATGGGACAAATTTTTGTAGAAAGTATCTACGGATCACATGGAAATCCGGATAGGTATACAGGGTGAGTCTTTGACCACTGCATTAATTTTAACCAAAGATTCCTCTCATCAAATGAAACACTTTTTTCATTTACCATTTTTCAGATTCGGCTCAGGTAAAAAGTTACAAGCGTTTAAATATTTCACAATGTGCTAATACACTCCCGCATATAAATTATCTATGACATTGTTGGCGGACGAGAATAAGGCATGGTAACGTGGTTTACAGCTTGATTCGGGATTCCAACGCTCAGGGAAGGATCCATAAAAGTAGTGAAATTTCTGGAGTTTTCCAGTTTAAAACATTCAATGAAGAATATCTCGAAAACTGTGCGTTTAAGGAGAAATGATGAAGAATAATATAATGTTCTAAAACGATGGAATATTCTTGAAATGGCTCAAGAAAAAATGTATATGCTTTCTTTATGCTAATTTCATTTAGTTTTATGAATCCACGAGTCCATAACTAGAAAACCAGTAGAAGTAGAAAATAACTAATATTTGGAAAATATGTATCATAGTTATAGGAAACTTTACGCCAACATTCATTTTATTCGAAAAAAGGATGTCAAAGCTACAAAATAAAAACTGATTTTTTTTCAAATCTTCAACAGCCTGTATCTTTTTACCTGAGCTGAATTTGGAAAAATGTTAATCGAAAAAAGTGTTTCATTTGATGAGAGGAATCTTTGGTTAAAATTAATGCAGTGGTCAAAGACTCACCCTGTATATTTATATATCCTATTGAATTTCTAGCATGTAATTATGTAGATTTAAAAATTGGTTCGAGTCAGGAGTTTTTGCGCACATGTTCTATGATCTACTCACCTCCATTGGAGAATCTACTACGAATTCAGTAGGTATCGATATATACCGTTTTCTCGGCTTTTATAATATATCGTCTATGAATTACAGAATTTTTAATTATGTCATATGTATTCCATTCGAATTGAAATACGAAAAAAATTACACCTCAAGTAACTTCGGGATATGATATTCACGAAATTCCGCTAAAATTTGTGGATTGGCCTTCTACAAGTAATCAACGAGTTTTAATTTGATCAGATTTGTATATTTTGAGTTATAGAGGAAATAACAACAAAATTTCAGATGAGTATATCTACAAAACAATTTGGTCGATTATACCAATTAACGAAGTTGAATATCGTATTCGGATGCGCAAACCTACTCTGAAAATTGCAAGTCGATATCTCTTTGCCTTCTCAAGTTATCGTGAGATTAATAATGACTTTTAATATATTTTTTTTATTTTCTGGTGATACGATCGTCACGAAATTTCACATACGTCTTTACGCCGGTATTCTACAACTCGTTGCCAAGTTTCAATTTAATTAGATTCGTATCTTTTGAGTTGCTAAGGAAATAACAACAAAATTTCAGATGGATACTACTCCGAAACTATTCGGCCGAATATGCCCATTAACGAATTCAACCATCGCATTCAGATGTATAACCTACACTGAAAATTGCAAGTCGCTATCTCCTTCCGTTCCTAAGTTATCGTTCCAACGGGTAGCCCACATATGGGCAAAATGATATTTCGAAAGTGGCCTACCTTTTTGGCCCAAATGAATGGATACAATAAATTTGACGAATAAACATATCTTGCGTTTCCTTCACGTATTCAAGGTACCTTTTTGACACCGTAGTGCAATAACAAAGCGGAGTCTACACACGACAATGGCGCCGTGATAAACGTCAATTTCAGGAAACTTCACCCCCGATAAAAGACTACACAAAGGGGCGCTTCTAACGAAATTTGCGTCCTCCAATCATCTTTGTGACGTAGTCGCTTCTTATAACGTCTTCTTCATACAATTATAGCCCGAACGGAGTGAACTTATCAAAGAGACGTGCCTAGCCTGGCAAAGTAAGTATAAACGACATTAAGAAGTTGCCAATTAGTGGAGTGTGCTGTCGCTGAAGGCGCTGCGGCTCTGCTTCATTTGCATATCTAATATCGCACTGGCATATAATATAAATGAAACAGTTCGCCCTGTCGGGAGAGAGCCCCCCCGTCCCCCCACCCCGTCGCCGTTCCCCAGCTTTACATCAAAAGCGAACAGCGAAAATTTAAACAATTTCGCGTGGTAACTTTCTTGCATTTATTAAACTATGCCAAGTTTTCGAGCGGCTCCGAGATGAAATTGATTCATGGAATGGGAGTTGGAGGAAATGGGAGGTGGTGTAAAATAGGGGGAGGGGGTTGGGTGGTTGTTCGCGTCAAGGAAAGGCGAATGATGGAGAATAGGCTTGAGGTAGCGCATTTGATTTATGTTTTCAAATAGTTTCGTTCCAGCTACTACTGTTGGACTTATCAATTTGCTAGTAGGAGCCTGATGTAGACGTGTGGTGTCAAAGACTCCACTTCGATCAGTAGATCTACTGGTATCGAATCGAGAGATACGGTGGTGGTTATTACCGATGTTTGATCGGGTATGGCGTAGATGATTACGCCATCTATCGGTGGGAGCGGGAAGTGGAGGCTAGAGATGAAGATATTTTAGTACATTTCTAAAATAATATTGAAAATTGGTTCAAGCCCTGTAGACAGGAGCTGTGGCGCTCTTGTTCAAACTTTAACAAATCAAATCTTCGAATGTATTGGTAAGAGTTGGGAATTATATCAATGGATTATTATGATAGAACTTCACAATAGCAGAAATTACATTCAAACATCATAAAAGGATTTAAATTCAACAAGAGTACCAAACATTATTAATCCAAATCCAATAGACCAATTCTACCCAACAACGAACTCATCCGAGATATTCGTTCCTCAATTCTATGATGAACGATATATTTTTTCCTCAAATCCACTCTGAAAATTATATTATATCAATTGAAACTTTAGCCAATATTTCAGTTTTGTTTTTACTGGAGATATTCTGAACCCAATATTATTAACTTACCATTACAATTCCCATCATCATATGCATTAACAATGATGGGCATTAAATATCAAAATTTGACATATCATGTCTCAGGAAAATAAGTTGACATGTATCAACACAGATCATATAATAATAAATCATAGATAGAATAATTATCGAATTCTGTGAAAACACAGAAGTACGATTTATTATTGAAATTTTGAAAAATCATGTCTCCGAAAGTATTAGCTTGTTAGAGTTAAGAATGACATTAATGGATTCCTATGGTGAAACTTCATCTTGAGAAAAACTTATTTTGAAATTTGTAATGTAAAAAAAAATTTAAAAAAAATATTTTTTTTGGTAATCCGAAACTATCTGACCAATTTTGCCCAATAACGAACTTAGCCGAGGTATTTATGACCCAAACCTATTCTGAAAATTTCAACTGTCTAGATCATTCCGTTCCAGAGTAATCATGTTAACGGCCGGCCGGCCGGACAGAATCGATTGCGACCACGGATTCTTTATCAGTGAGACGAACCAATTCATTTCAGACCATTTGAAGCCAAAAATTCGAAAATTACAGACATTTGGGCAAATTGATAAGCACTCAGTTCCGAGGAACAACAGCACCAATAAAAAAATTGGTTCATGCCCTCTGTGGACAGGAGCTTTCTGGCGCTCTTGTTCAAACAGACAAATTAAATCCTTGAAAGTATTGGTTTCTCAGAGTTGAGAATTATATCAATGTTTTCGTATGATAGAACTGCATCATAAGGGAAATTCAATTCAAATAATAGTTTATTTATGAAGATTAAATGAGCAATCTGAGAATGAGAACTGCACCATGGAAGAAATCAAATTTAAAATAGCTGAAATGAAGTTGACTCTCTCTTATAGTACAGGATGACATGTACGAGTATGAACACAGAGCATATAATAAAGCTTAGATAGAATAATTATAGCATTCTGTGAAAACATAGAAGTACGATTCATTTTTGAAGTTTCGAAAAATGATATCTCCGAAAGTATTAGCTTGTTGGAGTTAAAAATGATATGAATGGATTTTTATGGTGAAACTGCATCTTAAAAAAATATTGAATTTGAAATTTGTTACTTAAAAAAAAATTTTTTTTTCGTTACTCCAAAACCATCTGGCCTATTTTGCCCAATAACGAACTTAACCGAGATATTCATCTCCCTAACCTAATCTGAAAATTTCAACTCTCTAGCTCATTCCGTTCGAGAGTTATTGTAGAAATTTTTTTTTTTTATTTTCAAAATGTTCTTTTTACACTTTGCGGTAACCTGGTTCATTATTTTGTCATCAAAATGCATCGATTTTGCATACATTAACTAGGCGTTACTTGATTCTTTCACAAGTTTCATGAATACATTCACATACACATTTTTGAATTCCATTAAATTGTGAAAACTTCCGGAGAAGTGATACAAAAATTTTCATACTGACTAATTTCAAAAAAGATAATAACAAAAGTGCGAAAGATCTGTGGACGGGGACTTTGGCGCTCTTGTTTTATTAATCATACCTCCGAAAGGCTTGATTTCTCAGAGTTGGTAATGATATCAATGGATTCTTATGATAGAATTGCATCATAAAAAAAATTACTCAAAACGTAGGTCTATGAATCACCTCATATCTTGGATTTATATATATCAGCAAATTATAATTAGAGCATTCTATATGAAATCATAAAATTACGATTATATATTGAAATTTTAAAAAATCATTTCTTCGAAAGTATTCGTTTGTCGGTGTTGAGAATTATATGAATAGATTCTTATGATGAAACTGCATCTTAAAAAAATTTAACTTGAAATTTTTAATGTAAAAAAAATTTTTTTTCGTTACTCCGAAACCCCCTGGCCGATTTTTCCAAAATAATGATCTTAACTGAGACATCCATCCCCCAAACCTACTCTGAAAATTTCAACTGCCTAGCTCATTTCGTTCGAGAGTTATCGTGTTAACGGAGGGCCGGACAGAATCGATTTTGACCACGGAGTCTTGATCAGTGAGTCGAACCAAAAGGTTTGATACCATTTTCAGCCAAAAAGTACAGACATTTGGGCGAATTGATAAACACTCTGTTCCGAGGAACAGAGGCACCAAAATAAAATAACCAAGCAAGGCTAACGTCCACGTCTCTCATCCTCACCTCATAAACGCACGTGTTTTTATCCTTTCCTCTTCTCAGCGTGAAAATAACAAGCCCTTTCACTCTGGTCATTATATGGTCACTTCCCGTCTCTTACCCCATCGTAAAAAAAAACATATTCATACGGACATTCATGGACTGACCACCACGACCTCCCGATTCGCATTCTATTGAATAGCATCTGCTTAATTATCGAGGATGTGAGATATCCTCGTGTATGTTTTATTGATCTTATGGGCCATTAAATCGACATAAAGGAATTTGAATATGAATTTATGATTACGAAGGAGCTATTCAGTGTTCCAAAGAATTTTTTCTATGGTCGGGCATCGAGGGAACGTTCTTATGTTTTTGTTAAATGGACTGAATTGATAATACTCAAGGATATAATTGTTAATTCGTTTGTATTGGACTGTATATGTTATATATGATTGAATATCGTTCTCTTTCAAGATGGATATTGTATGGAATTAATTATCAAGGGTGTCCAATTGAAGATGAAGTCATTTTGCTTTGGTGGGCTTGTTCAAATTCATAGCCGGAGCGTTCACCCATCCAGGAACTGAATTCTCCCAAGGCTGCCGGGAAAAAACAGTATTTTCCCAATATTTCCAATAATATATATCCAATCGAGTTCAATTCTAGAACTTGGCTTTACAATAAGGTTTTGAAGGCTCTTGCAAAATTTCAGCGATATCTGACGGATAGTTCATGAGATACTGAATTTTTTCAAATATACATGATCGTCATTAAATATTGCATAAGTCTTCGAGTCAGCATTTTTCAACTAACAACTGAGTTTCAAGTAAGTCAGATCAGTATTTTTCGAGTTATTGCGAAAACAAAATTCCAGATGGCTATAAGTCCGGAATCACTCGATGGATTTTGCCAATTAACGAACATAACTGAGTATCTTATGTAGGAAACCAACCTTGCAAATTTCAACTCTCTAACCCATTCGTTCGAGAGTCATTGTGCTCATGGCCGGACATAATTAAGTTTGACAATAGTTTCTACATCAGTGTGCCGAAACTAAACTTTTAAGAACATTTTCGTCCAAAAATTCTAAAATTATAAGTGCTTATAGGTATGTTTTAACTACTCATGTTACTGTATTCGATAATCATATGGATAAAACTATTCTGGACCAGGTCTTAGGGATCTTGCTAGATTATTTCCAAAATGTCTTTCTTAATTCTGATTTTTTCCAAGTGTAATCATTAAAGGCTACTGTGGGAGGTATATATTCATCATTAAATGGTTTCTTGCTGGGTTTTCTCTCCCAAACTCTGAAATAACTATCAACAAAATAATTCTAAAGATTTTCGTTAAGCGTCTGAGGAAGGAGTCTGATATAGACTGCGAAACGTTACTATATAGTTGTTTCTTCGTTGATGTTGTTTCGTTGTTGTTTGTTAGGCGACATTGTTCGATTGATTGCTTCTGACAAATATCTTGTGTTTCTTAAGCAGAAGCAAATCACAAAATAATAATTTGTTTAATTTATTGATATTTTTCAGAGTTTGGGAGAGAAAACCCAGAAAGAAACCATTTAATGTTTTCCAAGTGTATCACACCAAATGGATAAATCTTTATAGCATCATTTAATAAATAAACAAAAATAGCAATAAAAAAAAAACATTTGTGCTGAAAATTTAAATATTTTCTAAAAACAACTTGTTTTGATTTCAATTTAGAATCAGGAAAACCTACCTTAATTTTTACCTTAAGTACGTATGAGACTGATATTTCAGTTAACTTATTTAGTAGTTATCTTTCATGTTCATCCAAAATTTCGGTAGAGAACAAAAAATTTACTTCAATATATCTGATATGATAAAAAATATCTGTTTGAATTAATCATAATTAATCTAAGGGTTTTAAATATCGATGTAAAAAAATTTAAATAAGTGTTCTCCAACCCTGTGAAGCTATCATTTGGGAATTTTTAAAATGATTTTTTCGGTGAAAAATTGGGATAATCTCGAAAATTCTGAAAGATTATCAGTCACTTATGCATTTTTATTGTTTTTTTCACTCCTGTTCCTCGGAACAGAATGCTTATCAATTTACCCAAATGTCTGAACTTTTAGAATTTTTGGATGAAAATGGTGGATTTGGTTTGACTCACTGATCAAGAATCTGCGGTCAAAATCTATTCTCTCCGGCCGGCCGTAGACATGATAACTGTCCAACGATGAGCTAGACAGTTGAAATTTTCAGAGTAGGATTGGGTGATAAATATCTCGGTTAAGTTCGTTATTGAGCAAAATTGGCCAGAAGGTTTCGGAGTAATTTTTTTTAAATTACAAATTTCAAGTTCGATTTTTTTTAACATGCAGTTTCATCATAAGAATCGGTTGATATCACTATCAACTCTAACAAATCGAACGCGGACCACCCTGTATATCGTTTGAGACCATTCTCAGCCAAAAATTCAACGATTACATTCGGAAAAATTGATAGGCACTCTATTCGGGTGAATAAGCGCACCAAATATAGATACATATTTAAAAGAGTAAATTAATTATAAAGTATTGAACTTTTGAGTGAACATTTTTCGAACCCAACTTATTTCACCTAACTGAAATGATTTACCCACCCTGTTTAAACAAGTTCCAGTCCGTATTTCAACCAAAACGGTAACAAAACCTACCCCTAATCGAAAAATTGTATCCTAGCCACTATCACATGCCTGTCCATCCTATACAACTGACCATCCTCCAGAACAGGTTTTACAAAGCTCGGAATAAATACTTTCTCATCGCGAAACAACCCCTGTCTCCAAACATAAAAATACACCACTATCGAAGGGCCCGAAAAAAACAGTGGTCATTCCAGAACAGGTTTCAGCACCTTGGAGAGTGTGAGAAAATGCAATCCAAGAAAGGGTCAGTATCGGCCTACGTACGATTACGACCCTTATACTCGCCGGATTTAGGGGTGCGTCGGTCTTACCTATCGAAATCGCAACCCTTTTTTCACTATGTCCATTTTTCGTAACCTGATTTTCGAGTTTTGTTAGTTGTATTCAATTTTTCGGTTACTTTTGCGATCGAATGGACATAGATGGTCAGTCTGATCTTTGGTTTCGTAGTTGTAACATCGTGGGGTTGACTGGAGTCCAAAATAAAACCGTCTTTAATTTCTAAATCAGCACACGAACCGTGAAAAAGTTTAAGTTACATGTTTTCTTCAAGATTGGATCCAAAACAGATCTGGATTATTACAGTAAGTGAGATCGTTTTGGATATTTATCGTTTAACCATTGGCTGATAAGTTCCCGGTCTAATTAAGAAAACTCAACGTGGTTTCCTACAAGAGAAATCCAATCATTCCAATGCTTATGTAACATTTCGATTTATTGAAGGACGATTTGACTTTTGCCTCTAAATATGCGCTTTTTTCGGTGGTCACCTCCTCATTCAAGCCAGATCTCTTTCCGGCTTGAAGTTTTTCAGGTATGCGAACAAGTAAAATTCGCTGGGTGCCAAATCTGGAGAATAGGGTGGGTGGGTTAATTATCATCGAGATATTAATTGTCTGAATCTGAAAACCATTTGAAGATTTTTAAATTTAAGTCATCAAATAAAATCTTCTAATTAAAAAAGTGGGAAAGCCCTATGGACAGGAGCTTTGGCGCACTTGTTCAAACTTTGACAAATCATATCTCCGAATGTTTTGGTTTCTTAGAGTGGGGAATGATATCAATGCATTCTTATGATAGAACAGCATCATAACAAATTGAATTCGAAACGTAGGTCATTGACTCACATCATATGTTAGATTTACATACATCAGCCTCGATTATAATCAAAGCATGCTATGAAAATTGAATATACAGGGTGTTTCTATTTCAATGTCAAAGTCAGGCATGACAAAAATTCCGAAACTCATTTTTTTCAAATGAGAACCCATTTTTTTTACTGATTAGCTGGAATCTACGTTAGAAAATAGTGTATTTTTTGGAATACATACTCTGAACTGCTTATTTCCCGAGATATTCGGTATGTAAAGCAGTAGCATGTAATATAAAATATACACTATTTTTTAACGTAGATTCCAGCTGACCAATTAAAAAATGTGTTCTCTTTTGAAAAAAATGAGTTTTGATGTTTTTATCATGACTGACTTTGACATTGAAATAGAAACACCCTGTATGTTCAATTGAATTATTAATTAACGAAGGGGAAGTATTGGTATGTCTTCTGATAGAAGCTAGAAAATGAGGAATTTTCATGCAAAAATCTACAAGTTACTAACATTGGAATGAAGCCTTATTTGAGAAAATTTGAAGGGTTTTTCAGACTTCACACGAATCTTCTGAGAATAATATGTAAGTGACACATTAGAATAATGTAGAATTCAATGCGTAATGTGATTATTAATGAAAAAACTGGGTATAACATTCAAAAAAAAGAAAATTGATATCATTTCCGGTGAAACCGGAAGTCGAACGAAACTGATTTTTTTTCCAAGAATTCCTATTCATACTATAAAATTTCGAGTGTTTATCTGGAGTCTTTCTTTGAAATATTCGAACGAACGGTCTTCGTGAATCACCCTGGAATATAGGGTAACCAAGATTCGAGGATAAGCCAAAATCGAAAATATTCCATAAAATATAAAGGGTCCGCCAAATAACAAATAAAATTTTTTTTTGAAAATGCATTAAAAAAAAACTATTGAATATTTTCTCAAATTTCTTTTTTTATTTGAAAGTACAATCCTTCCGGTTACTAATGGAAAATAATTTAATTCAAATGGCTGCCTCGGCTGGCCATGCAGTAGCCTACACGATCGGTCCAATTTTTAAGCACATTATCGATTGTGTGCAGCTGTATTTCACCAATGGCTTCACGAATATTGTCCTTTAAAGCGTCAATTGTCTCTGGCTTGTTGGCGTAACACTTATCTTTGACGGCACCCCACAAATAATAGTCCAACGGTGTCAAATCGCAGCTCCGAGGTGGCCAAACGACATCAGCTCTGCGGCTGATAATGCGATCTTCAAAAACAGGGCGCAAAACATCGAGTGTAGCGTCGGCTATGTGGCTGTATGGCGTCATACCAAGGTCTTTATGCAAAATTCGTCCCAGTTATGGCTCCGAAATGTTCAATTCTTGAGAACGACGGTGAATTGATGTTGATGGCGCTTCACGCACACTTTCTGCCACAGCAACAATATTCTCGCGTGAACGCACTGTTTTTGGCTTTTCATGCTTTGGTTTATCGATGAGGATGCCAGTGTCTTTCACTTTTTTCACAAGATAACGAATTTGCGAAGCTGACGGTGCTTCTCTCCTTCAAAAATCCGTACGCAATTTTCGCACACATTCTGCAACATTACCATGATTTTCAAAGTAATGTCGCAATATTTCCCAGCGTTGTTCAAGCGTATACACAACCATATTCGTTCAGCGGAAGGATAAAACTAATTATCTGTCAAATCAGACATGAGCTAAGTGTTACCATTCACGAAATAAGCACTAGTTGAAAAAAAAACGTTAGATGGCGGACCCGTTAGAACAACAAACAATGAAAAAGCTTAAGTAACTCAAAATGAATTAGATTATTTAATTCTCAAATGTCAGTATCAGAGGAGGTTGGAAAACAGTTATTTCATTTATATCGATATTTAAAGCAATTCATTGGCCAAAGAGAATCAAATGTGGTATACTGGACATATGTTGATGAATTAAAACATACTTTTTCAGATCAGAGATGCAAAAAGAAATTTTGTTCTCTACCTGATGAAAGATTTATTCGAAAAATTGATTTTAAATATATATCTAAACGCAATATTGGCTCGAATTACGTAAAATAGGTTATATTGGACGTATTATAATGAATCAGGAATAATATTTTCGGAATTCAGTCTTTGGAATATGATAAAATGATAAAAAGTATTGTGAAGATTCTTTTCCAACTAGGCTATTACACAAGTATCTGATAGGTACAAAGAAGTACAATATCAGAAATTTAAAAAACATTTCTAAAAAAATCAAATTTATGTACCTAAGATAAAAACATTGCAATTCTTGAAGGTAGAGGTTGATATAGCAGGATTTAATAGAGTTTTAACTACCCTTTCTCAATCAGGACCATTCCGCCTAACCTGATTTTCGAGTTTCGGAGCATCGTATTAAATTTTTCGGCTACTTTTGCAATCGATGGTCAGTTGGACCTTTGTGTTCGCGATTATGATGTCGTAGTTCTGACCAGATGTCAATTACGATTTGTTTCTGGCATCAAATCCGTGGTGAAATAGTTTCAGTTGAATATTTTATTCAAGATTCTAAGGAAACACAGTTGCGAGTTATACAGTGAGTCGATCAAGATATTTCCAAAAATATGGACAAAAATGTTGAATTTTTCCATTACATCAATGAAAATATAATTTTTTTCCTCGTGTTTTGTGGGTGGGAGAAAATATATTGCTTTGCTTTCTTGGAAGGAAAATCACGGAACCCCAATGAAGATACAGGGTGAATCATAAATATTGGAACATAGGTTAAGGTCAAGTTATTTGCACCAAAATATGGCAATAGGACCAAAAATGCCTCAGAATTTATTTCTGTGGAAAAAAAGATTAAAGTTGAATTTTCTTTTACCTTTCACGATACCAAATGATTCGTATGTCTCAGTATCGGCTCATTTTGACATCAGTAGATAATGCTCTATATTCAACGGTTTTTTCCAGGGTTTTCTGAACCAAACTCCAAAGTATCTATAGGTAATGATTTTTTTTTTATTTTTTGGATATTGCTTCTTCGTTGAAAATTCTAGTAAATATTGCGCTGAATTTCTACATGGAGATCCAATTGTAGAACTCACTATTGCTCTCAGTGGAATTGTGAGTGCCACCATATAAGTATGGTGGCTTACTGTAAGATGTCGTGAGGACTTTTTTGGCAATCTTGTTCCTCGAAACAGAGTGCTTATCAATTTGCCCAAATATCTGTAATTTTCGAATTTTTTTGGTGAAAATGGTCTTAATCGAGTTGGTTCGACTCACTGATCAAGAATCCGTGGTCGAAATCGATTGTCAGGCCGTCCGGCCCTCCGTTAACACGATAACTCTCGAACGGAATGAGCTAGACAGTTGAAATTTTCAGATTAGGTTTAGGTGATAAATATCTCGGTTAAGGCATTATTGGGCAAAATCGGTCGGTTTTTTTACATTAAAAATTTCAAATTCAATTTTTTTAAGATGCAATCAATTAACATCTTCAACTACCCTCCCACAGTTTCGGAACGCCATCTATTGCAAAACGGCGATAACTCAATCAAGGTCCTTATAAAAATATTTCGAATTCACCGATTTTTGAAGTGCAACCCCCTGCGGAGCTTGCTATAATCTTAAACTATATTCCTTCAAACCTCACTCGTCTCCCAACGATCGTTTTCGCCCAAATTACGCCCCCTCTCAGTCCCGTGACTATTTTGGGGGTTGCGTGAGCTCTCAAGTTGGCGAAAATTGCACGACGGTGGTTGAGAACCCTGCCGTGTCTAGGGGGTATTAATATAAAATTAATAACTAATAAGATTATATGTAAGAGCGGTGAAAATTTAATCAATTTGTATTAAGGCTTATAGGAAATCGTCAATTTTGCCGTAATCTACACCCATGTGATTTGATGAATCGGCCCGTTTATGAACTATGGGGTTAAATATTGGGAAAATTCGGTTCGTATGGGGATGATTTCTTAGGGGTTTATACGCGAAACCTTCTCGGAAGATGAACCTTGGATAAACCTAGGTATGCAGTTAATTTTTGAAAATTGTAATTGGAGAAAAATAATAAAAAAAAATCTAATTATTTTCAGCATATTTGTCTTTAACTTTCATATAAAATCGTTACGTCAAAAATATACAAGTTGTTTCTGAATTGATGCAACAGATTTTAAGAGATGGTTCTTCAGTGAAAGTTATTGAGGGTTTTTCATATATTTTTTTTCAAGACCCCTTCCCATTGAATTTGTTGAAAATACACAAATTCAATTAAAAGCTTGCGTAACTTTTATCATAGAAATAACCAAAAATGATAAACTAGAAATAAATCTGCTTCCAAAAATGGACATTGTATGAGAAGGGTAGTATTATGCCACTGTAAGCCCCTTATGTCAATCGGCCTTATGAGATCCAGAAGGGTCAAAGCTGACCCATTCTTGACCTGTGCTTTCCCACGAAACGGTGTTCAAACCTGTTTTGGCTATTTTATCCTTGACTGTCTGCAATTGCATAATCAGGTAATCAAATTACTGGTTATAAGGGTTTTTCGACACAGGGAGATTTCATCCAAACTTTCTGTATTAAAATATAAAACTTTATAGCATACAGTAAAAAATTTTTGATACGTTATAATTTCAATATCTGAATTTTTTTAATTTTTAAAAACGACGGCATATTTTTGTTCATTAAGTATATCATTGTGGTGGATCTACATATTTTCAATACGAGGAGGGCCCAAAAAATTATTATTAATTAGTTAATGTCCAATAAAAATGCAGAAATATAGCACAACATACAAATACAAATAGATTGTTATTTCGTATTTAAATTATTAAATGCAAATTATACATTTCCAAAATACTTTATTAAAATTAGATTCTTTTATAGTTTTAAACTTTTTATTTTATTATCAGCTGGCAATTTAAGTCAGTGAATGAAGGAGTTATATTAATAAGCTAAAATTGAGCCCAAATAACGAAAATTTTAAGTTTATTTTATTAGTTATCATTTTCGTAAAATACAAGACATTAATTCAATTCTACACTAACTTAAAAGTAGAAATTACTAAGTCCTCTTCATTATTTTCTGTTTTTTTTTATATTGGTTGATGTCTGAAGAACAAAATATAAATAAATAACTATGATAAAAATTTGTGCTCGAAAGTTTTTAATCAAAGACCATAAATTTTGAAAATTGCAGACACTTTGTTCATCTGAACAAAAATCACCAAAAAATCAATTAACACGAATTCGTTGAACGTAAAACACATAAATCTACAATCAGCATCCCCTTCGAAAGCCGTACAAACGTACCATTTTGCCGAGCGCGGGGTGTCATAAGAAAGGGCGAAAGACACAGTGGGTGGGTACACCCTCCCAACAGAAAGCAAAGTAATTTCGGAACGTTGGATGCTATATAATTTAAGGGTAGGAAACAAAAGCAACCTAAGATGCAATTAAAATCCCGAGATTTCTATTGGCCGAGTCGGCGGTGATGCAAAAGCACCCCTAGAGTAGTGGGAATAGGTCTGTGTTTCCTATAGCATCCCCATTATAATGCCGTCCTAGCATTTTGCTTAATGTTTCTCATTTATAAAGCTTGCTGCTACGATTTTAATTCCTTACATAACCGGGGAGGAATTCAGTGGCGGCGTTGTATGTTTTCAAGAATAAACTCGTTGTAGTCGTTAGAATATCGTATATTCGGGGTTAGAAATATTCTTATGACTGACGCCCTTTCAAACGAAGTATCACAAGCCTATAAAGGGTTTTCCAATAAGAGGTGTTATTTTGATATTCAAAGAAAAATGCCATTTTTCAATATAAATGATCGGATGTTTATTTCATTATAAAGAAGAAGCTATGCCGTCAATAGAGGAAAATAACATCAGGCAAATGACCACCACGACCACGCTTACAGGACCATATCCTTTTAATGAAATTTTCCATAACCAAATCGCAAAGTGGCTGCCCTATGTCCTCGATAGCCTCACGAATTCCATCTTTGAGGTCTTGAATCGACGCTGGGCTATTGGCTTAGACCTTCTCTTTCACGTGGCCCCAAAGGAAGAAGAAGTCGCTAGGTGTTAAATCACAAGATCTCGGTGGCCAATTGTGATCACCTCTTCGAGAGATAACACGGTCCGGAAACTTTTCCCGCAAAAGATCAATGGTTTCGTTGCTTGTGTGGCACGTAGCGCCGTCTTGTTGAAAGTAAACGTTGTCCAGATCAATACCATCCAATTCCGGCCATAAAAAATCATTAATCATCTCTCGATAGCGCAATCCATTCACCGTAACTGTTGCTTCAGCCTCATTCTCGAAAAAGTAAGGTCAAGTGACTCCGCCGGACCATAAACCGCACCAAACAGTCACACGTTGAGGATAGAGGGGCTTCTCAACAATAACTCTTGGGTTTTCCGGGCCCCAGATGCGACAATTTTGCTTGTTCACGAAGCCACCGAGGTGGAAATGGGCCTCATCACTCAAGATGATTTCGATGGAATTCCGGATAATTTTCATGCATTTCAACGACCCAATCAGCAAAGACACGACGTTGTTGATGATCGGCCGGCTTGAGTTCTTATGTTAACTGAACTGTATAAGCCTTAAGACTCAAATCTTTATGCAAAATACGGTGTAATGACGTTTGTGGAATGCCTAATTCCAAAGAACGACGAGGAATGGACAAACCTGGGGTTTCTTCAACACTTTCGGCTACAGCAGCAATATTATCGGCTGTTCTTGAGTGACGTGCACGGGTTTTATTCTTCACATAACTAACTTGTCCCAACAGCTCGAATTTTTCCACCAATTTCTTTATTGCGGTCCGACAAGGTGCTTCACGACGACCCAAAAATGTTCGAGTTTTACGAACCGTCTCTGCCAACTTTTCACCATTTTTATAGTGAATTTTAATAATTTCAATGCGTTCTTGAAGCGTGTATCGTTCCATTTTTATTAATGGCGTAGTTTCTACTTGTCAAATGTCAAAAAATGACAGCTTCAAAAGTGACATCTACCGAAATAGCGGGCTATACAAACTAACACCTGTTATTGGAAAACCCTTCACTTCCTATTCGAAAAATTGGGGGATGTACCTGTCTTTCGAAGGGCGTTGAAGGTATAGGGTTCGCATTTTTACGAAGAAGATTGACAATTTAAAATATAAATTTGATGTATTTTGGGATTTTCCATGAATATGTACAGGAACCAATATAATGAATTTATTCCATTTGGTTTTTACGCACTGTATATATCAATTTTATAAATAAAACCTTTAATTCTTAGAGAACAAAAAGTGTACCTCCGCAAATCCTTAAATCTTGGGTACTCTATTTTATCTAGATGAAAAATTCGTTTAACTTAACTGTACTCGTTATAAATATCGATATTTTGCCAATATTTCCAACAACAAGGATCTGTTCGAGCTGAAATCTAGAACTTGGCTGTAAACTTAGTTTTCAGAGTTTCTCGAGAAATTGCATAGTTTCTGACAAAATTATTTCAAAGTCTTTGTGTGTGCATTTTTCAACTAACTATCCAGTTTCAATTCGATCAGATTAGTTTAATCAAATATATTTAAATATAACGAACCAAAGCTATTCATTTTGTCTTTGCCGTTGGAAGCAGCGCGACGCTGATGTTGACAAAGAGAGAAACCTCTTATGGTGCGTTAGATAAGGAGGAAATCTACTCGGAAAATTCGTTTATTTCTGGCGAATTATACAAACAAGAAGTTTAAGGCAAGGAAAATACATTTTATGTATTCCGTGCCAGGCAAAACGTCTGAGAAGCTTCTACAAATAAGTCTGGCAATTCGGTAAGGAAATTAGTGTTTATTCTGGGAAAGTTTGCTGGGAAATGGGGGATAACCCACTGGCTGGGATATTGGAAGAGTAAGACTTGCCAGAGAACCAACCAGATTGGAGTTTTGGCGAATCTATATGCCGAGAGCTGGTCAGATGCTTTCAAAATCACATCTTAAATTATCTGTGAGAGAAGACATTCGAACAAATTTACAATACCTCTGAGTATACTGATTTTGAGTACATAAATATGCGGTTTAAATTCAGAAAGATTATTTATTTTTCTTTGTTATGCCTTTATATCGATATACGTGGCGTCCGGAAAATTTAAGCACTTTGCTATCGACTTGAATTAAGAATATTTCTAAGACATAACACCAATGACATTTAGGGTTATCAGAGAACGAATTAAGAAAATTTAGATCATTCGATAGGAGTAATTTGACTTTTGTGAAAGTGGCAGTTCGTTGATATTTGTGATCTGAGAAAATTTCCATTTCAATCATGAATAGATCAAGTTTTGAATAATGCTATCAAATTGTAGAAACGATGATAACCACAAAAAAATGAATTATTAACTTGAAATATCTCCGAAAGTATTGGTTTCTCAAGGTTGGGAATGATATCAATGGATTGTTGATTTTCTATTACAGCATTCTGTGAAAACATTTAATTACGATGTAATAGTGAAATTTTGAAAAATCATATCTCCGATAGTATTAGCCTGTTAGAGTTTGAAATGATATCAGTGGATTCTCAAAATGAAACTGCATCTTAAAAATATTGAATTGTTTAGCCAATTTTACTCAATAACGAACTCAACCGAGATATTTATCTCCCAAACCTACTCTGAAATTTTCAACTGCCTAGCTCATTCCGTTCGAGAGTTATCGTGATAACGGACGGCTGTACAGAATCGATTTTTACCACGGATTCTTGATCAATAAGTCGAACCAAAACGTTTAAGACCAAGCAAAAATTTTGAAAGTTTCTTTTCGTGATTTTCTTAGGATTACTCAGGAACTGTAAGTGGTAATGGGCTGGTCTGAAAACTAAACACTTGGAGCTACAATTTTCTCAATTTTTTTCGATGTATGATAAATTTTTTCCGAGTTATAGCCCGCTGGAAATCACTCAAATATCTGGAATTTATTTTTATAGTAATCTTTCAATTCACTCGCTTCATATTATAAATTCAATTTGGTTGAGCAGATGAGTCTTCGAATTCTCAAGTTTTTTTTTTATTTTGTCATTCAAATGGACTAGTACAATAACGCCCATCTGCGACCACACTTATTTCGTGATTAAATCGTCCTTTATAAGATTTTTCCCGACTTAAGCCAGTATATTCTAATTCAATATATGGTTATATATATATATATATATCAATTTTTCACTGAACGAATAATCGTATATTTTTCAACATCAATAAGATTATAAATTACATCTTATTATTATTATTATGATATGGATTGTGCTGGGCAGACGAAACCCGCCCCTCCACTGCGACCAATCTGTCTATTGTGGCACACCTATAGTATATAATCTATACTTCACCCACAAGCTCAAGTCTCTTGATGAGGGATATGAGTCTGGTGGGTGAGAACTTGTTCAGTTCTCTCAGTGTCAGTTTGTGGACTCCTAGTTCCTCCAATCTGATCCTGTCCCCAGCGGGGCAGTCACACATGATGTGTTCGATAGATTCGTCGTCCTCCAGGAATAGTCTGCACTCGGAGTCCTCAGTCAACCCCAGCATATTGAGATGTTTCCTGAGGCCACAATGGCCCGTGTATACATCTGTAAGGATTCTCAGGTCTACCCTAGAGAATTTGAGCCGATTTCTGGCTTTTTCAGCTGATGGGCCAGTAATTGTTGAGCGAGCATGTCTGTGTCCAGGTATGCTGCTCCAGATTTCTTGCACCTTTTGGTCTACCCATCTGTTGTTGTCCTTCACCGCTGCTCTGAGAGAGATACCACAGGCCGGTTCAGGTCCAATGAGCCCCATGGAAGCTCCCCGTGCCGCCAATGAGTCCACCATCTCATTACTCTTCATGCCCGAGTGGCCCAGGACCCACAAGAGCTGCAGCCTGCAGCGCCCTCCAAGTTCAGCGAGTGTGGTCCAGCAATCCTGCACAAGCAGGGATTTGCAGTTGTATGAAGTCAAGGCCTTCAAGGCAGCTTGGCTATCCGATAGGATCTTGATGGATCCGTGAGCCCAACCTTTCTCAAGTATGAGCTTCGCACAGTGATCAATGGCGAGAATTTTTGCATGAAGACAGTCGCAAATTTACCCAGGCTGTTGGATTCACCCCTAGCAATTCTACTCGCGCTCCCACCCCTTGGGTGGCAGCGGAGCCATCTGTGATCCAGCAGGGACCCTCAAGCAGTAGGGTCTCAGAGACGGCTAAGTCTTCTCTGCTGGTAAAGACGATTCGGTAGGGCCACTCTGTGTAGGTTCTGGTTTTAGATACGTCTTATCGCATGTCCATTATCTCGTTGGCCTCCAGTTCAGCAAAATTCAAATTATATCTTAATCAGCACTTTTATCAACAAATTTGAAAATGTCACCATCAAATCGACAATAAAATGAACGAAACTCACATCAACACTATGTTGACAAAACACAACAACGCGAAGTAAAACCTCAACCTCATTCGAGCTGCATATAATGCAGCTCAAATCTCCCACCATATATTTAGCATTTTGGCGAAGAGGTGAAGTGACAATCGCCAGTGGTCCTCGTAGTAATGTTTATGGGATTGTCTCCAGAGGTTATCTCTGGCTACAGACTATAAGGGTCCACACACAGAAGGTTTTTCGAAGCAGTTAATTTTTTCTCGGTTTCCCAAAAAAAAACCTACTTTGCTTAAAAAAAATTTGGTGGTTCTGCAGCACATGGTAGAAATGTAGAAACAGCCCCTAGTTCCAGATCATTTTCGGTTGAAAATTCGAAACATACAGATAATTGGACAGAAGGAAATCATTCTGGTACCAACCGGCAAAAATATATCTTAATTTTCAGGAAACTTCCCAAAGCTTTCAAAAATGCATTCGCAAGCGCCACCAGGTATACCAACCCCCAGAATGTCGGCAGGAACGCCGGCTTCCTCGACGTCTCATAAATAAAGCCAGAATTTCGCACGCGGCGTCGAAACTTCTCACAGATAATTTTACCAATTTTGCGAATGTAGGAAACTTCAAGGAGTTTAATTTTACTTTGAGCGACATTCATTAGGACGAGCCAGATAAGTAACGAGGCGCTGTTCTTTGAACTCAGGTTCACGACTATAAAGAGCGACTTCTTCCACAATGAAATGCACGAAGGCAAAATTCGGAACTAAAATGGCGTCCCATCTATCTTATTTTACCCGTTCTTGGAGTTATTAACTTTTACGTGAATTCCTCCTGCTTAACCCCCGTATTTAGGAGGAGTTTGGGAGGGGGGTCTAAAGTTTCCACACTGGATAGGAGGATAATCGGAAATTATTCTATAGATTACCGTGTTGAAGTAATGGTCACTTCGGATCGGATGTTCTTAGCCATAATCCATATTTCTCCGATAAAATTGGTTCAAGCCCTGTGGACCGGAGATTTGGCGCTCTTGTTCAAACTTTGACAAATCATATCTTCGAAAGTATTGGTACGAGTTGGGGATTATATCAATCATAATAGCATAATAGCAAAAATTAAATTCAAACATCATAAAAGAATTTAAATTCAACAAGAGTGCCAAAAATTATTAATCAAAAACCAATAGACCAATTCTAACCAACAACGAACTCATCCGAGATATTCGTTCGTCAATTCTATGATGAACGATATATTTTTTCCTCAAATCCACTCTGAAAATTATATTATATCAATTTAAACTTCAGCCAATATTTCAGGTTTGTTTTTACTGGAGATATTATCAACTTACTATTACCATTCCCATCATCACAGGGATTAACCATGGGCATCAAAATTTAACCTATCATGTCTCTGGAAAATAAGTTGACATGTATCATGACAGATCATATTATATAATTCATAGATAGAATAATTCTGTGAAAACACAGAAGTACGATTTATTATTGAAATTTTGAAAAATCATATCTCCGAAAGTATTAGCTTGTTAGAGTTAAAAAGGACATCAATGGATTTCTATGGTGAAACTGCATCTTGAGAAAAACTTATTTTGAAATTTGTAATATAAAAAAAATATTTTTTCGTTACTCCGAAACCATCTGACTGATTTTTCCTAATAACAAACTTAGCCGAGATAATTACCTCCCAAAGCTACTTTGAAAATTTCAACTGTCTAGCTCATTCCATTCGAGAGTTATCTTGTTAACGGCTGGCCGGACGGCCGGACAGAATCGATTTCGGCCACGTATTCTTGATCAGTGAGTCGAACCAAGTCGATTCTCCATAAATATGTACAGTAACCAGGATACTGAATTTATTCCATTCTGCTCTTCCACACTGTATATTTAGTAATAATGAAAAATGGCGATACCGTTGTTAATAAATCAACAAGTCCAGAGCGTTCCTGCCAATCGGGTCCTTCATAAATGGCTTCGTATAATTATTATACTTATGCATATATTTCACAAATCAAATAGACCCCAGGGGGTTCATTGATTTGCCGAGAAAACAAGAGCAGACGCGTTTCTGGCTTCTTGGCCTTCATCTCAGGAACTGGTCAGTAACTAAACTGACCCGGGTTAAGCCTCTCAGAGCCGGCTTGGTCGATCGTACCTAATCGCCCTCGCCACCTATGAGACAAAACACGGAAATCAGCCTCTCCCCACCAGTGAATATTTGAAGCGTGAAATCATATGCCACCATTCACTCGATATTAATCGAGAACGAGAACTGAGCTCTGCGGGACTCGTTCTCGATTAATATATTCACTGGTGGGGAGAGGCTGATTTCCGTGTTTTGTCTCATAGGTGGCGTGGGCGATTAGTTACGATCGACCAAGCCGGCTCTGAGAAAACCCGGGTCAGTTTAGTTGAATTTGTTGAGAAGCTACAGAGTACTGATGAAGGGCAAGAAGCCAGAAACGCGTCTGCTCTTGCTTTCTCGGCAAATCAATGAACCCCCTGGGGTCTATTCGATTTGTGAAATATATGCATAAGTATAATAATTATACGAAGCCATTTATGAAGGACCTGATTGGCAGGAACGCTCTGGACTTGTTGATTCTGTATATTTAGCTTTTGAATGTTTTGTAATAATCTGATCACTTACACATTTATTATTATATACTCCTGTAATTGGGTTTCGGCCTGTTGGATCTATTATGTCTAAAAAAATAATTAAATAAATAAACAGAGTACGTTCTCGAAGATATTTACCTACTGTTCTTAGGAAATTATTATTTTTTACCATCCTGTTACCAAAACTCATATATTCGTTCATACATCCTATCACCTGAATCCCTAAATTTCGCAAATCTTCCCTTCCTTTCTCCATCTAGAATTCCGGATCCCCTCCCGCCATTCGCATCGACTTCAATTGTCAATTTATTCAAGACACGCTTTTACAAATTGCTTAATTCAATCAGAGCGGGCTGGCAGTGTGGGCCAAGCCAACTTAGATCGGGCGTGCATTCAGCTTCAACTGTCTTCTGCCCTTAGCCGCTTCCTTTGGAGACTCTTTGAATCTAATTTAAGATTGTCTTTCTCCCTGAAATTCCCTCAGGCTGATTCCTGCATACGTTACTCGGAAGGTTTTCGGGGGACGCAGGATCCGAATTTTGGGACGTTCGTGCCGGGGTTGTATAGGGGTTGGACGGAAATGCGAGGGATGCTGTTGGATTTGTTCTTGAAGCTTATATTTTTGGAAGTTGGTAGCTTATCTTTCAACGTTACCATGAATCAATGGTTACAGTTTGTCAACTTTCCAAATCTAAGATTCCTTGTCAGCCATTACTGGTGAATATGGGGGTACCACAAGGAACTGTGCTTGGTCCAGTGCTTTTATTCATTGGTTGCTTCAGGCTGTAGATTTCGATATGATTTCTAATGCGGATGATTCAGTTGAAACCTTCAAAGGAAATGCATGAACAAACGCCTCAAAGTTATGATTTTTCTTTTTCTTTTTCTGGGGAACTGGTCAACCAAAATCTCAAAAAACAGGTTTCCCCAAGTAAACCTGTTATTTGAAGTCAATGTAATTGTTCAGGATGTTACTAGCATCACAACAAGTTATATGATGCATTTCTCTGTAATTTATTTTTGTAATTCTTATTCTTTGATATTTGGCGCTCTTGTTCCTCGGAACAGAGTGCTTATCAATTCGCCCAAATGTCTGTAATTCTCGAATTTTGAAAATTGTCTTGAACGATTTGGTCCGACTCACTGATCAAGAATCCATGGTCAGAATTTATTCTGTCCGGCCGGTCTGGCCGTAGACACGATAAGTCTCGAACGAAATAAGCTAGACAGTTGAAATTTTCGGAGTAGGTTTGGGAGACAAATATCTCGGTTCTTTTTTGGCCTGATGGTTTCGGAGTAACCAAAAAAGTGTTTTCTTTACATTACAACTTTTGGATTCAGTTCCATCATAAGAATTTATTGATGTCATTTTCAACTCTTACAAGCTAATACTTTCGGAGATATGATTTTTCAAAATTTCAATAATACATCGTACTATATTTTCACAGAATGCGAATTCTATCTGTTTGTGTTCTACATGTATTCACTGTTCAATCATGTCGTCTTATCTACCTATAAAAGACGTCATATTTATTGGCGCTCTTGCTTCTGTTCTAGTTTGTTCATATAATTCGTACTTCGAATATATTTTGTGTTGAAAAACAAGGTTCCGCATCTTGAATTTATGAATATATACAAGACTGTTTTGAAACCAAAAATAATATCGACTTTTTGAATATTGAATAATTAATGTGCAAATATTGGGGATGATGTTTCAGAAGATTTAGAATTCGATCATTTTAATGAGGTAGTTTATGAAGGCAATAGGAAAGAACAACATAATGGAGTCATCAAAAGAAATTACTGTTCGTTTAACAACGAGGTTAATATTACCTTCTACTTCCTTAAGTAGTAAGACATGCTCTTATATACAGTATTTTCATAATGTTGCTAGCCAAAAAATGCTGAAATATTGATATAGATTTGTGTATCAAATATTCTTTCTTGAGTTAACGTTCATAATACAGAATGAATTTATTAGTGATATGAACTATTAAATTATGAAAAGAGGATTGTATTTAATCAATATATTTTGAACTATTAAAATGATTTGTTCGTCAGCCTATACCTATACAAATATCAGGAATAAATGGACAATCTGCAATGATTGTCTCCAGCCTTGCTCTAGACATTTCGATGATACTTTTCTTAGGTATTTCGAGTTGTGAAAACTAAGTACCCAGTGTAAGTTGCAACAACCCATTCCACGAGGTTAAATCATTGCAGATTGCTTAATCTTGATAAATAAACTAAAATATGAATTTATTTTGGTTTATGGTGCAGTTCTATCATAAGAATCCATTGATATCATTCCCAACTCTGAGAAACCAATACTTTCGGAGATATGGTTCCTTTTATTACCGACATTGGATAGAGTATATACATTTTTATATACAGACGTCTCAACTGAAAGGCTCATTGATATCCAGAGCAATATTCCCTGAAGATTCAAAGCATGTATACTCAAACTCATTCTCCAATCATTGAAATCCCACCCTGGCCTCGAGTACCGTCGTCCTCGACATACAGAAAAACAACGAAACAAACACTGAAACTTTCAATAACAAAAGCTTCGCTTCGCCATTCATCTCAAGCTGAATTTATAATATCCAGCGGAGGGATAGCTGGAAAAATAAACCTGGAAACAAGCTTTTCCCGAGCATATTTTCATTTCCTCTCCTCGGGGAGAATACAGGAAAATTTGATAAAATTGGACCTAAGTGCTAATTTTCTAGTGGTTGGCCGCAACATATGAAAAATTATGTGCCGGGGAAAGAAGGGAAGGCAGATAGGGACTGGCCATTTTATTTCCTTGGATGTGTTGTTGGAGGTTGTTTGGAATGAAGAATCGATAGTGCAAGGTTTTCCACTTAGAGGTTTTATTTTGAATTGCATGCTATTTTAGCAGATTTCTTATTGAGAAGTGTCAGTTTTTGACAGATGACAATTAAAAATATTGGCTCTAATCAACACCTCCTACTTTTAGGAGTTTTTTGCAATTTTTTAATTTTGCAACAAACCAGCTGTTCGAGGAGATCCAAAGTCGATGCTTAGTTGTTGGTAAAATGCCTAGAACGCGGAATTTATCGCCAGCTAAGTGAATTTAAAAGAGGTATAATTATTGATCTACGGGAGGCGGGGTTGTCATTTTGAGAAATCGCTAATCGTACGAACAGAAATCCAACTACTGTTATGAGATGTTGTCAAGCGTGGTTTGATAATGCCAAAAATCGGAGAAGAGTAGGCACCGGACGTAGAAGGGGCACAAATGAAGTTCAAGATCGATGACTAAGACTTATGGCTATTAGAGACCGATTGATGACAAGTCGATCTTTGGCTGATGGGTGGTTAGGAGAACAAGGCCATCCTGTAATTGTCCGAACGGTTTACCGCCGGATAAGGTCTTTTGGACTGCAGCATTATCGACCCCATCTTGTGTTACCTCTGATGGTTGAGCATCGCCGGCAATGATTACAGTGGTTTAGAGAACGTCAACGTTGGAATGTGGAATGGTATCAGCTCGTCTTTTCTGATGAATCTCGATTCTCCTTGGGTTCACATGATAGCCGAAGAAGGGTTAGACGACGTCGGGGAGAAAGACGTGAACCTCAGTTTGATATTGAGTGCCATGTACACCGGACAGTAGGCGTTATGGTATGGGGTGCTATTGCACATGCAAGTAGGTCCCCTTTAGTCTTTACTCGAGGTAAAATGACAGCGCTGCGTTACTTTCAAGAAATAGTGCGGCCATATGTTCTCCCTTACCTTAACCGGCTCGAGAATCCAATATTTCAGCAAGATAATGCTCGACCTCATGTTGCCAGAGTTAGTTCAAACTTTTCTGAAGCGATACATGTAAATCTTTTGCCATGGCCGCCCAAATCCGCCGATCTTTCGCCCATATAGAGCTTGGGTAGAAGGATTGGAAATTTACCCCAGCACCCACGGACTTTGGCGGCTCTGATACATGAACTACAGGTAGCTTGGGATAGTATCCCTCAAGAAGAAATAGACCATCTTATTGCATCAATGCCAAGACGTGTTGGGGAGTGTATAGATAATCGCGGTGGACAAACACATTATTAACAAATTTTCGAAAAAAAATTGTAAACTCTTCGTTTTTTTCTTCAAATTTCAATCATTTACTCCTTGCTATAGTATCTGTTTTTCCAAAAATAAATTAAAATTTAAACAGGTCCTTCCGGGTGTTGCAGTTTCTTTGTCAGTCAGTATATAATGTGAAACCTAAGTGTTTTCTTTAATTATTATTTTTTTTTTAATACAAGGGTTTACTCAACAGACAGTTAAAACTGTCCTATAAAATAGCACATATTACAAATTAAATTTTACAGAATAACGATTGTGCAGTATACGCTATCTAATTAATCGAGAACATACGATACTCCTACCAAAAAAAAAAAATTGGTTCAAGCACTGACGTGAAGTCAGAAGCTTTTGCGCGTATGTTCTATTGTAGATAGAATAGAATAGAATAGAACATACGCGCAAAAGCTTCTGACTTCACGTCAGTGCTTGAACCAATTTTTTTTTCGTGATTTTTTTTTAATTTTCTGGAGGCGCGGTTCTTAAAATTTTTTTTTTCGTCATTTTTTTCAAATTTTCTAGGAGTACGGTTCTTACAGAATTTTAAACACGTCTTTGTGTTGATTTTCTACTACTAGTTACCAAGCTTCAATTCAATCGACTATTTATTTTTTGAGTTATCAAGGAAACAATATTCCAGGTGGATATAACTCGGAAACCGTTAAACCGATTATGCCCAAAAACGAACTCAACTCTCCCTTTCGGATACGCAACCTACCCTGAAAATTGCAAGTCCCTATCTCCTTTGGTTCGATTGTTATCGAGGCAACGGTGACCCATCTACTGAACTCACACAAGAATGCTCGAATCTCCAACCATATTCAACCGATCGTGTTAAAACTTGAAACTTGGCAGTAGAGTTAGGTAATGAACGCTCTTGCAAAATTTCAGTAATTTCAAACGTATATTTACTGATATATAGAATTTTTTTTTTTTATTTTCAATGATTTATTAAAAATTTTCTACAAATGCTATCCTCACCAAATATCGCAAACATTTTCGCGTTGGCATTCAACAACTAATAACCATGTTTGAATTCAATCGGTTCAGTATTTTTTGAGTTAATGAGGAACAAAAAACCACCAAATTTCAGATGGCTATAACTCTGAAACCGTTTGGTCGATTATGCTCATAAACAAACTCAAATGTGGCATTCATATGCACAACATAACCTGAAATTTTCAAGCCGCTATCTCTTTCTGTTCTCAGGTTATCGTGACAAAATTTCACAAACGTGCTAAGGTTCATATTTTACAACTACTCACCAAGTTTCAATTCGATCGGATTTATATTGGTTGAAAACAAAATCATTACTCAGAAACCACTGGGCCGATTATGCCCATTAACAAAATTTTCCGTCGTATTGCGATGCGCCACCCACCCTGAAAATTTCAAGTCGCTAGCTCTTTTTGTTCTCAAATTATCGTGGCAACGGACGGCCGTACGGCCGGACGGACAGAATCAAATTTGACCTCGAATTCTTCATCGGGGAGTCGAACTAAATCGTTTGAGACCAATTTCGTCAAAAAATTTGAAAGTTACAGACATTTGGGCAAAACTATAACGCGATGTTCCCCAGAACATACGCGCAAAAATGAAAGAAACATATCAAAAATTCAAAGAAAGAAAGGGAATACTCAAGAAAATTAATATCAACACTGAGTCAATCCAGTTCAAAATGTGAATACACTGGGGTACAATAAATTATAAAACATTAACCATAATATTCTCATCCTCTAGAATCAGATGAAAACTTTTTCAAATATCTCTTAAACGAGAGAAAATTTGGTGAAAAAATGTCCAAGTTGCTATAATAAAATATTTTTTAAAAAATTGTCGATAGATCACAAAGTCCCTCCAAAAGATTACGTGAGAACTGACCCATTAGGTCCATCCCTGCATCCCTGACTTCCGCCACCGACGACCTAAAAAGCTGAAGAGAACAAAACATCGCCGCCCCTTACGCTCCTCGTTCCGGGATGAAAAATAGCCGAATACTTTCAACTTAAGTGAATTTTAAGCAGCGCCAAATTGCGTGACGCTTCTCCCCGTTTTTCCTACACTTTATTACGATGTAACGCTTGAAAGTTGGCGGTGTAATCACTCGGAAAATGTGATACATCGTCCGAATTACGGCCCGTTTATCCGCGACATATTTTCCTTCGCGTGTCCGGTGAAAAATGCGAGGAGGTGACGAAGTGAACCTGTGGAAATTCGGACGTATTGAGATGGATGGTATGGAGGGTTTGGGGTTGAGTTGTGATGAGGGAGAATCATCATTAGTCAACAACGAGGAGTAAACCGCTAGGAATTCTGGTGTACAAGAAAGGAGAATTCCATGGAATTCCTTTGAATTCCAAGGAATTCCCATTGAATTCCTGGAATTCCTATTGAATTCCTGGAATTCCGATTGAATTCCTGGAATTCCTATTGAATTCCTGGAATTCATATTGAATTCCTGGATTCCCTATTGAATTCCTGGAATTCCTATAGAATACCTGGAATTCCTATTGAATTCCTGGAATTCATATTGAATTCCTGGAATTTCTATTGAATTCCTGAAATTCCTATAGAATTCCTGGAATTCCTATTGAATTCCTGGGATTCCTGTTGAATTCCGTGGAATTCCTGTTGAATTCCGTGGAATTCCTATTGAATTCCATGAAATTCCTATTGAATAATTGAGAATTCCTATTGATGTTGAAGTGCAACACCTATCGGACAATCATGTATACAGCTCCAAATACACTGATCAACAATTGCTAGGGATCACTTATGAACTTCTCTTCATTTGTATTTTTTTCAAGTTATCTCGTGAATATCTGTACATTATATGTTCTCTAAGGAAAAATTAAGATGTTTTGAGTTGATTATATCAAATTTTTCCTCACTTCATCGGCTCTTGTTCACAAAATCGATTATTATCTGTAGGCTGTTACATGTGGAGTGAAAAGCAATGTGGTATTTGTTATTAAATCTGTTTTTTTTCTCTCGTTCAAACACATAAGGTGACAATAATTGAAGAAATGAGAACAATATTAGCTTATCAGTCATGCCGAGAAGACGTTTGGCTCCTGTGCAACTGGACCAAATCATACGGTGGATACAGGAAGGTTTGTCCCAGCGAAAGCGTCCGGGCGGTTGAATGTTTCGCAAAGTGTCGTGAGTCGGGCTTGGAATAGGTTCATCCAAAACGACTCAGTAGCTTATGTTCATGGGGGAGGTCGGCAGCGCAGTACAACAGCTGCCCAAGATCGTCTTTTGGTCCTCAATGCTAGGAGAAATCCCACTTACCCGGCGTCGCGGCTCAATAGATCACTGAGAGTTGCAACAGGAGTTCTAATTTCGAACCAGACTGTAAGACGACGACTACATGTTCGTGGTTTGAGAGCAAGTAGGAGGGTACAACATCCCCGTTTGAATAGGGAACATCGGGTTCATCGACGGCAATGGGCTGAGGAGCACCGCAATTGGACAGTTGAAGATTGGAGCCGATGTTTATTTACGGATGAGTCTAGATTTCGTTTGGTCAACTCCGATGGACGTATTCTTGCTTGGAGGGAAAGAGGTCAAAGGTATGCAGAACAGTTTATGGTACCCACAACAACCTTTGGCGGAGGTTCTATATGTGTATGGGGAGGCATTTGTTTGAACCAACGCACAGAGTTGGTTGTTCTGCAGAACACCACAATGACCAGCCAGAGATATCACGGTATGATTATTGAACCCATAATTGTTGCGTTTGTGGCTGCCTTGGGCGAGAATTTCATTTTAATTGACGATAATGCCCGTCCACACCGTAGTCGTCTGGTTAATGAAGCGCTAGAAACTCATGCTATTGATTGGATGGACTGGCCAGCTCGCTCTCCAGACATGAATTGCATCGAACATGTCTGGTCTGAGATGTCTAGACAATTGTCAACCTTAGAACAACCGATCAATAACCTGGAGGACCTTTCTAACGCTTTACGGGATATTTGGACGAATTTGCCCCAAAATTTTATAAATCGTTTGATTGAAACTATGCCTCGTAGGGTAGAATGCTTGAGACGAGCTCGTGGGGGGCCAACTAGGTACTAGCTTAACCGAAACTTCAGCCTTCTTGTGGTGTCATCATAAAATTTTTATGTTATTCAAACACAGAATTTTGAGTGTTCCTAATAAAGTCTTTTTTTCTCTCCAACTTTCCATTTTTTCATTCTTTTCTCAAGTGAACCATATTATCAACTGAAAATACTCTGATATCTGACTAAATAAATAATCTTGGAGCGAATAATTCAGAAATAAATTTAGAAAAAGTAAGTGATCCCTATCAATTGTTGAGCAGTGTAGTTGGTTTAAACCGAGGGGTTAGCCGCTAGGAATTCTGGTTTACAAGAATATAGAATTCCAAACAAAATTTCAAAAGATTTCCTATTGAATTCCTAATGAATTCCTATTGAATTCCAATGAAATTCCGGTTGAGTAGGAATTCTGGTGTACGAATTTTTGTCAGCGGTTTCCTCCTCGGTGAACAAGTGCTTTTAGGTCAAAATTTTTGAGTATTCTCCGAAAATTATGATTGAGGTGTCATTCAATTTGGAATGGCATGTAGATAGTTTTTGCTAAATGCTAAGGCCGCTCGCAAAAATTTCAATAGTTATAAGTAATTTTGTGAAAAAAAAAAGAAGGAGGTTTAGTTTTTCGCCATATCTCAAAAATTATTTGAGATAATTCAAATTTCGAAAAAGATTCAAATATAAGAGGAAATTTCCTTTAAAAAGACTGAACTGCCGGAACGTTAGGACCAATATTTATGATTTTCCTAGAGGGTTGAAAATACGCCCGAAAACGGGTACTCCGCCTTGCGCAAGCCTCGCCCCCTTCGTACCTTTGATGAATAAATATTATTTGAACTTATTAAATATGAAAATAAAAAATTGATAGACCAATGAACAATAACCCGTGGTCCAAAAATGTTTATCGTGACTTTTCAATTAGTTATCCATTAGTTAATTAACAATTTTTTGTAGCATGAAAATTAACATTGCAAGTACGATAATTGTTAGACTATTAATCTGAGAATTTTTTCCTTTCGTAGAGCTACTTGTTAAAGGTCTTAGAATAGATTTCTGTTAGAAAATTTCAAAAATTGTTAATTCTCGTTTTGTTATGAACAATTCACTCAAGTGAAAAATTCTAAAGCTTCAATTTATAATATTACTATTGATCCGTTTTCTTATGATCAGAAAAATTATTCTTAATAATTATTATCTCCTATTGTTTGAGAAATTCTTATAAACCAATGCGTTGTTTATGAGATTATTTAAAAGTTTCTTTTGAAATATAATTTAAGCTTTATAATTTTTCACTTAAGTAAATTGTTAGTAACAAAACGAAAATCAAACATTTTTCAAATTTTCGAACAAGAATTTATTCCAAGACCTTTAAAAATAGCTCCACGGAAAGAAAAAATTCTCGGCTTAATAGTAAAACAATTATCGCACTTGCAATGTTAATGTTCGAGCTACAAAAAATTGTTAATTAACTGATGGATAAATAATTGAAAAGTCGCGATAAACATTTTTGGACCACGGATTATTGTTCATTTATCTATCCTGAAATATATGGAGTGCAGGTAGTTAATCATGTGATCTTCGAGTAATATATTTAGCTGTGTCTGTCTTACCTCTCTACCAACTCTTATTTGGTCTGTTGGCGTGATATGTGTTGCCAGCTCATGATCAATGGATATACTGAACTTCTCCAGTACTCTCTGACGAACCCTAAATAGGAAAGCTCCTTGGTTCCTAATTTCATGATGAGCCAACCTTTTCAGGAGCGGGTCTTCACTTCTCAATATCCGTATTTCCATTTCCAACGTTTGTTGATGGTGTTGGTATTCCAAACTTTGCAAACCTCTGCCTTCCTGCGTTCGTGGAAGGTATATTCTTTGAATCGAGCAGTTGGGAATTAGGAAACGATTCGTGTTCATCACTTTACGAGTGGTTCTGTCTATCTCGATAATTTCATTCACTGTCCAGTTAACTGCCCCGAAAGAGTAGGTGATTATCGGGACTTTCAAGCTGTTCGTAGCAGATACATGATTTTTCCCGGACAGCTGAGATTCCCATACATCTAGCAGCTTCTTTTTGTAGCTTTCTATTAAGGCGTCCTTGATTTGGGTTGTCTTCAGAGATCCTCTTTGTCTCATTCCAAGAAATTTGTAAGTTTCTCCCTCTTCGAGGTGTCGAATGCTTATTCCCCCTTCTAGTTCGTTGTTTCTTCTGTTTCTTCAGTTCTTTATTATTATTATCATTATCGATAACTTTTAGAAGTTCTAAACATTTCGTGTCCTTGATGATTTTTTATCGTTACAGCTTTTCCTCCCTCTCGCCCCCCAATCTTACAACCCTATTATGAAATTCGAAAATCACGTTCTAAATCTCCAGATCCAATTTCTCCATCATCCCCCATCTTCGCCAGGGAAAACTCGGCATCTATAGCGCGTTAATTTGTTTTAAGTTGGCGGCAGGTAATTTATATCAGCGAACACCTCCCATCGCGCGGGAGGAGTTCATAACGTCAAAGGAAAGTTTCATTCTGTCTGGTAGACGGCAGGGGGAAATATATAAGGATCTTAAAAGCGCCCGCTTTCCGTGCTTACTCGGGCGGAAAAGCATTCAGGCGCCCAGGAGGAACTTTCCACGACTATATACGCCATTCAATCTCTTATTTGGAGTTGATGCGCTTTGTGAGAGACAAGACAGCTGCGATAAATTTTTTTGTTGTTGTTTCGCGGAGTGGAAATGATAGAGACGATAACGGAAAAGGGGTAGATGGGGAATTTTTCGTTGGATTGATCGTTCCGAAGTGGATATCTGAATATATTCAACATAAAAATAGGAATAAATTAACGAACAAGACTATAACATTTAAAATTTGGAAGGGTGTCTGACTGGACGCCAATTTGTAGGCACAATATCTTTCGGAAGATATACACGGACGTCCGTTGGTAGGCAAGATATATGGTAAGAACGTAAAGCTTGAAATATATATATTTTTTCGTTTTATTTCGTTATACGAATGAAGGGGATATAAAGTGAAAGGTAATGAACAGATGATTCCAAATATATATTCGTTATAATAGTTTTATACTCCCCATTTGTCAAAACATAAGAAAGAGTGAGTTCGACAAAAGGTAGGACTAATTGAAAATAAAATTAGGGGATATTAGATTCAAATTATGTGTTGAATGCATTTATACTTGATAAAACTTTTTTCCTGTTATTACAATATGTCATTAACCCAACCTCATCGTCCGAACTGTTGCACTCACCAATAATATACTGAAGAACTCATTCATCGATGAAACTAAAGAATTTAAAATGAAAATATTATAAAAAAAAAACAAGAACCCGACTGAGAAAGTTTTAACTGAAAAGTCTTAGTAAAAATGTGACAATGTTGACAAATCATATCTCCAAAAGTATTGGATTCTCAGAGTTGGGAATGATATCAATGTATTATTATGATAGAACTGCATCATAAAAGAAATTAAATTCAAATAATAGTTTATTTATCAAGATTAAATGAGCAATCTGCAATGATTTAACCTCGTGAAATGGGTTGTTGCAACTTACACTCGGTGCATAGTTTTCACAACTCGAAATAGAAAAGGATCATCGAAATGTCTAGAGCCAGGCTGGACAAAATCATAGCAGATTGTCCATTTATTCCTAATATTTGAATTGGTATAGGCTGACGAACAAATTATTTTAATAGTTTTGAATATAGTTTAATTTTAAAAATATATAAATAAAATACAACCTTTTTTTCATATTTTAATAGTTCATAGCACTAACCCATTCATTCTATATTATGAACCTTAACTCAAGAAAAAATATTTGATACATAAATGTAGATCAATATTTCAGCAGTTTTTGATAGAAACCTTATGAAAATACTGTATGTAGGACCATGTCTCACTACTCTAGGAAGTAAAAGGTACTATTAACCTCGGTGGTCAACGAACAGTAATTTCTTTTGATGATTTCATTATGTTGTTCTTTTCTATTGCCTTCATACTACACCATTGAAATGATCCAATTCTAAATCTTCTGGAATATCATCCCCAATATTTATACATAAATTATTCAATATGCAACAATCGATATTATTTTTGGTATCAAAACAGTCTAGTATAAATTCAGAAATTCAAGATTCGGAACCTTGTTTTCCAACACATAATATTCTCAAGGTACGAATAATTTAAACAATCTAGAACAGAAATAAATTTGGCATGTCACTTGTAGGTAGATAAGATTACATGAATGAACAGTGAACACGGATAGAACACAGACAGATAGAATTCGCATTCTGTGAAAACATAGAACTACGATGTATTATTGAAATTTTGAAAAATTATATCTCCGAAAGCATTAGTTTGCTAGATTTGTAAATGACATCAATGGATTCTCATGATGGAACTGCATCTTAAAAAAATTGAATTTGAAATTTATAATGTGAAAAAAATTAATTTCGCTACTCCGAAACCGATTTATCTCAATAACGAACTTAACCGAGATATTCTCTCAAACCTACTCTGAAAATTTCAACTGTCTAGCTCATTCCGTTCGAGAGTTATCGTGCCCAAGAAGTAATCGATTTCGAACACGGATTCTTGATCGGTGTGTCGAATCAAATCGTTTGAGACCATTTTCATCCAAAAATTCAAAAATTACAGACATTTGGGCAAATTGATAAGCACTCTGTTCGGAGGAACAAGAGCGCCAAAAAATGATGAACCGAAGAGGAAGAAACAAGCTTGATATTAAACATAATTCTATTTAATTTATGCGTAATGTGGAATGGTGAATAAAGCATTTTTCAGTTCAATACTCATTTATGTAGACAATAAAATGAACTAAAATATAAATATAATTAATACTTATTAGAATTTTGCAGGTGTCATAAATGAATGTTATAACCTAACTGTGTTTAATAGTGATCTCTCTAAAATATTTCGATTTTAACACAAAGTATATTCCGTAATCTTCTTTTGCCCCACCAGAAAAATTCCGATAACTATTAATTATATTTATATCACAGTATATTTTATTCTCTAGTAACATAAAAATGTATCAAACTGAAAATTAGTTTATTAGTTTATTGTGAATTCCACATTACTTTACTTCCTTATTAATTCATCTCTTATGAAATATTGCCGATTTATAAATGACATCCCAAACAGAGATTCATCCACCCCAAAGTTCAAGAGCAATTACAACTTATAATCATCCAAAACTCCGCGTAGTTTAAATTCATTGAACATAAATAATTTCCAACGCACCAAAAATCCTCCTTATTTAACTTAGGAACTTCATTCCCTCATTTCCAACTTCAACCAACCCTCCGAACTCTGTATAAAACCACCCTATTTAACGAGAAACCTCACACCAGTCCAAACCAACCCTTCCGACTCCCTTACCTACGGCTCAAAATCCCCTACCCCTTCAGAAACCTTGCACAAATAAACCCTGTAGAAAACTCACCCCTACAGTCCTGAGTGTGCCTTAGATTTTATTTAAGAAACGCGCCCTTATGCATGAAGGTATAAGGGCGGGATTTGTATGATTTTTAGACCAAAATGGCGCGGTTCATTTAATATAAGGGTTTGTTGGGTAGCATTAGCATTCGTGAAGTTTGGATTTCAGATTTTGCGTCTGTATGGAAGTTCAAGAAAGTATTAGGGGATGATGTTAAGGGGCTTGCTTCTTATCAGGCCTGGAGGGATTTGTAATTAGACGTGCAGATGTTGGAAAATCTCCTTTTCAGGAGGGGTTGAAAGCTCAGGTGTTACGATTGCGTCAGATCGCTTCGGGTAATTTTTTTTAAATGTATTGGTTTCAGGTTTGTATCAAGGGTGGAATTATGGAAGGGTAAAGGGGGTTGGACGATAGTATCTTGAAATGAAATGAAACAAACGGAAAAATTATATTTTTTTATACAGACATGGCAGATCCTCTAATTTCGCTGCAAAAAAAAATCGCGAAATATGGAAGGGGTAGTTTCTGATATATACATTTTTTTCATAATTTCTAGTTTTGATGAAACTAATTTTAGTCTGTTTATATCTTAATGGAATTAACATGAATTTCTTCCGTATTCGAGTTGTAAAAAATTTTAATATCACATATGGGTAGAATAATAATAACATGCATTCAGTTATACAGGGTGAGTCTTTGACCACTGCATTAATTTTAACCAAAGATTCCTCTCATCAAATGAAACACTTTTTTCATTGAACATTTTTCCAAATTCAGCTCAGGTAAAAAGATGCAGGCTGTTGAAATTTTGAAAAACAATCAGTTTTTTTTTTATAGCTTTGACATCCTTTTTTCGAATGAAATGAATGTTGGCGTACAGTTTCCTATAACTATGATACATATTTTCCAAATACTTGTTATTTTCTACTCCTACTGGTTTTCTAGTTATGGACTCGTGGATTCATAAAATTAAACGAAATTAGCATAAAGAAAGCATATAAAGTTTTTCTTGAGTCATTTCAAGAATATTCCATCGTTTTAGAACATTATATTATTCTTCATCATTTCTCCTTAAACGCATCGAGATATTCTTCATTGAATGTTTTAAAATGGAAAACTCCAGAAATTTCACTACGTTTATGGATCCGTCCCTGAGCGTTGGAATCCCGAATCAAGCTGTAAGCCACGTTACCATGCCTTATTCTCGTCCGCCAACAATGTCATAGATAATTTATATGCGGGAGTGTATTAGCACATTGTGAAATCTTTAAACGCTTGTTACTTTTTACCTGAGCCGAATCTAGAAAAATGGTAAATGAAAAAAGTGTTTCATTTGATGAGAGGAATCTTTGGTTAAAATTAATGCAGTGGTCAAAGACTCACCCTGTATATTATAATATTTATTATCGTTATACAGAATTAAGCGAGACGAGACAAGACAACTGATAACGAGACGAGACTGAGACGAGATTTTTTATATTCTCGCCCACTTTCGTCTCGTGTGAAGCCCTATATAAACTGCAATCTATATTTCTTTCATTGACATAAACTGTTGGTTGTTTTGACAACTGTCATAGAGTAATAATATTAATTGATATGTATATGAACACGAACCATATCGCACATACATAGAGGTTGATACAACCACAGATCGTTCTTACAATCAGAAAGCAATTTCTTGCATCGATATTCCGATATTTTGCCAACATATCCCCTACAATAAGGCTCCGATCGAGTTTAAATCTAAAACCTGGCTGTAGGGTTAGGTTTAGAGTGCTTTCGCGAAATTTCAGCAGTGTCTGACTGATTTGTAAACATTTATTTAATATTTCTTCTAGTCCTACGATTCTGATAAAATTTCGCAGAAATCTTTGTGTTTCAACTCGACGTTATCAGTATTTTTCGAGTAAACTGAAAAACAAGATTCCAGAACGAAAATTACACACGTTTGTAACTGTGTGTGTGTATGTATAACTTAACTACGAGTACATCCGCTACTAAAAACTGCATCAGAACGGAACACATCCCCATGGCATCGCTGATTGCCAATAGAACCCCCCATCATAGTCACAGACGAATATTAGTCGTCGCAATAATGACGAGAACACAGAGGAAATTCGGAGCGCACAGAACTCGTTTGAAAACGGAAAATAATTATTCGGCGAAATTTGCAATTCGTCTATAACTATCTTCATTGTGCTGAGTTATTCCTTTATAAATTATGTTCGAAGGAAGGATACCGAACTAACGACTCCGCCACGGGTGTAGCGGAGCGAGGAGGAAGTAACTAAATAAATGAGTCGGCTTTGATGAATAACTCTCAAGGAGAAAGGAGGCCTTAGCTTTGTTGCAAAGATTAATTTCGTAATGTAACCATTCGTCTTTGTTTTCGATGGCGGGCGGTTCGACGTTTCGAGTCGAACTTATCAGCATCCATCAGAGAAGAGACGAGGCGTTTTAATGGAATTTTCAATCTCGCCCTGACGTGTACTAGATCTACTAATGTCGATAAAAATGACCGTAAAAATCTGCAAAAATGTCAATTTTGTTGATCCTCGACTACTTCTTTATTTTTTTATTTCCTCAATATTTCCAACAATATAAATCTTATCGAGTTTGAATATAGAACTTAGCTGTAAACTAAGGTTTTGAATGCCCTTAAAAAATGTCAACGATATCTGACTGGTAGTTTCTAAGAAACATAAATAATTAGGATATATAGAGGGAGTTCCTTAAATACCGGCTAATAATTAAGGGAGTGATTTTTGTCTTATATTAAGAAAAAAACTTCCCATGAATGTACGTCCTAGAAGTCTTAACTTTTGAGATACGGGGTGATGAAATTTTGAAAAGAAATCAGTTTTTTAATAATAACTGAAATAATATTGTGAACATCTTTATAAAATTTGGTGCATATCTTCTATACATCAAGGTGTATTTTGTAATGTACAAAAAATTTCATTTTCTCTACCAGTGGTGTCCATACGGGTTTTGCATTGAATATTTTTGGAGGAAAAGAGACTACGCCACTGCTTTCTATTGAAAAAAAAAATCTTTTAGAGATCCTCATTGTTGAGTAAATTTGATCTCATTGGTTTTCTTTGTCCGACGTACGGTTTCTGCTTAAAAAATAAAAATCCTTTTACTTCAGGATCAATTGCTCAAAAATCTGATGCGCTGTGGAAATGTTTGTGCTTCAACTGAAAGCAAATTGAGAGATCATCTTTGTTTCAAAAAGAATGAGAATCCAAAAAATATGTTTTCTTGTCAGTTGCTCTGTTCTCGAAAGTTGGGTTCAACTATTTCATTCCAGCCAGCGTTTTCGTGGTGGATATTTACATGTTGTTTTGTACCATAAAAAATCGTATCCATTTATCTTTGAAATGAAATAAAAATTTCAATCATTTTCAAATAAATAATGCGTTTTATTTAAAAAAGAAACTGGGGAGCTCTTAATGAAAATCCGTCAACATTCGTACACTGAAATTAGTCAATATCCAACAACTTTAGGGCTTAGACTTAGAGACGAGACGAGACAAGACGTTTTCAAAAATATTATAGGCGATACCGAGACCACATATAACGCAACACGAGAGTCTCGTTTTTGGTCTCGTTAATTTTTTTGTCTGATTTTTTATATACGACTGGACTTTTTTCAAAACCCACAGAAAACAATTGAATATGAAGAGTTTCCACTATAATAACCAATATATTTTGTCTATATTATGCACCGATCATTCTAGAAATACACGATTTTGTAGAAGATTATTAATTCGTTAGGACCTTGCGATAATTGAGATCATTTTTCAAGAAAAAATAGAATTCACGACCATCAAAATGGATGCCATTATGAATGCAGTACTCAACGGACAACTTTTATTGCCCCTAAATCCCAATGCTTTAAAAATTTCGTCTGTATCTGAACATATGAAGAAATTTTTTCTCTTGTGCTCCTTGTAGTGAATATGTGAACAATTATTGTATACATCTGTGGAACTACGTACCTACTGGTAAATAAATTAAACAATTCAATGTTTCGAAAAGTGTTATCAGGAATACGCCAAGAACAGCCACAATGATCTACCCACTGGGAAGGTATTCTTTGAAAACTATACCAAATTGTTCAATTCAATTAAAAAATGTATCGACATCGATAGCCTATTTAAAACATCATCAAAACTTTCGAAATATTGGAAAGCTGAGTTTAAAGAATATTTGCTGTTAGAAAGAGCAAATAGGAATCAAAATATTTTACAGTGGTGAAGAGTGATGAAAAAGTTGTTCCTACACTTTCCAAGATGGCCCATGACTTATTAATGGCTGCATCCGTACCTATTGAAAGATTATTTTCCACAGCAGGTATGATCATGGGGAAAACACGTACATCATTGAAAAATGACGTGATGCAAGCGTGAGTATGTTTGAATTCTTGGTCATCGAGTAATTTAAAAGTTGAAATTATCAGTGTTTAAAATAATATGTACATGTACGAATATTTCTGTATAAGAGCGTAATAAATATAGCTTTACAAAATAATTCATTATTGTATATCATTTCGTTTATATATTATAATATTTATTATCGTTATTCAGAATTAAGTGAGGCGAGGCGAGACGAGACAACTGATAACGAGACGAGACCGAGACATAAACGAGACAAATTTTTTTGGGAATTGGCGAGAGAGAGATGAGATTTTTTATACTTTCGCCTACTCTCATCTCGTGTGAAGTCCTAAACAACTTCCTCATTAACCACAACTACCAATTTCATTGAACCCACTCAAGAACACCCAGTGGCGTACGTCACAAGATATCGAACTGCAATTCCTGCCAATTCTAAGGATGCAGCACCATAGTTTTGGGTCATTACGAAACCCGGCGTATATTTCAATTCCTCTTACAACTTCCCTTGATCTTGATATAAGTGCTACGATTTACCAATTAAGTTTCAGGAGGTAGCTCCAAGCCCGAACTATTATTACCCAGGTAAACGATAATAATATATTTTATTTCCTCATATTCGGTAGTCGGTCGCGACGTTGCTTATCGGGAATGCGGTGTTCCCGTGGGGTATTTAAATTGGTAGACGTGAGTTTCCAGTTCTGCCAACCAGATAACGTCAAACGTTCCTATTAGTCTCGACGGGACCGGGGCGCTCCTCGAAGATGGGGTGTTTTAAGGGTAATCTTATGCCTTTCTGTGATTCATATTTTCGATGATCGACCTTAAGAAGCGAATAGGAAGAATATTACTATTAATATTAATAATAATAGTTTTTGTTCACAACTATTGTGTGATGTAATCAATAAAGGATACTTTGGGATGATATTTCATCATTAATTAGTTCCTTCTTGGGTTTTCTCTCCCAAATACTGAAAAATATATATGAAATATAATTGTTATTATTTTGAAATTACTTCAACTATTTGTCAGCAGCAATATATGGAAAAATGTTGCCTTTCAAACAGTATACAGGGTGTCCCCAAAAATACCACGCGAAAGTGACAGTGGAGATAGATTGGCATTAGGTCTATCAGATAGCATCAACATGACCTCAGTAAAAGTCCGCTGGTTTTCGAGATATCACCACTTTTGTGTATTTTTTAAAAATCTCCAGTTTTCATGGTATATCGATACGGAACTCGTGTCTAATCAAATCAAGGTCGCTGATCACGAATATGCAATTAGTTTTTCCTTAAGTGGCGTATTTTATGAAAATTTTCACTTAGAGTGAAAAAATGGACGAAAATAGGTCAATTTTGGAAGTTCACACCGCCCAAAAAAATCGGAGTAAGGTGTTGTTGATTTTTGCCGTCATATATGGATCCTTTATCTACTGAATAATCCAAACAGAAAATGTCCAGACCTTACTATTCGGAAATTATGATTTTTTTCCCAAGGGTCTGTTTTTGGGAAAACTCAATTCGCGGTATTTCCGCGGAAAATTCTCTAATGAAAAATCCGATCATATATTCGTAATCTACGGCCCCGTATTAGTAAATGACGTAATTTGCATCGAAATCGGAGACCGGTCGAATTTTGGCAATTTTTTAATACATTAGCCTTAAAAAAATCCCATTTTTCGAGAAAAATTTTTTGACGCAAAACTATGAAACGGGTACTTATTCTTATAGATATGGGGCCGCAGATTCCGAATCTACCACCAGATATTTATTAAAAAAATTTTCCGAGAAAATATCGCGGAAAGAATTTTCCGAAAAATAGACCCTCGGGAAAAAAATCATAATTTCCGAAACGTACGACCTGGACATTTATTGTTCAGATGATTCGATAGATAAAGGATCCAAATATGACGTAAAAAATCAGCAACACCCTACTCCGATTTTTTTGGGTGGTGGAAAGTTCGAAAATTGGCCTATTTTCGTCAATTTTATCACTTTAAGTGAAAATTTTCCCAAAGTACGCCACTAAGGGAAAAACTAATTACATATTCGTGATCAGCGACCTCGATTTAAATAGACACGAGCCCCGTATCGATATACCATGAAAAAAATTTTTTGGGTCGGCACTTAGAAATATTCTTGACCCGGAATCGGAGGAAAATTCTTCTTTCCCGTCCCAAATCTATGATTTTCATATCTCAATAACCAAATTTTCCCCGATTATTGGTCGGTGGACGACGTTTAGATTATGTATCTATTTTTTCTGTATCTCTATCCGTTCGGAAAATATTAGGTAATGAGCGAATCCGTCAATCGCCAAAAAGTTTTCTCTAGTATCCAATACAAACAAAAATCTACAATTTTCCGATTAGGTTGACGCGGCTTTGGTTATTCACTAAATTGGGCACGCAGATCACGAATCTGTAATTAGATTTTCCGTATCTCGATTAGTTTCGGAGCAATGACGAAAAAAGTCGCAATTTCTGGCTCTACCTCCGGAAAATGGACTAATCAGTCGGATTTTTCGCCATATTACCAAAATTAATCGAGATATGGAAAAACTAATTATCGATTCGGAATCTACGCCCTCGATTTAGTGAATAGCCAAAGCCGTGTTGATCTAATCGGAAAATTCTAGATTTTTGTATGGGTTAGAATCTAGACAAAGGACTCACAGCTCTGGCAATGTGTTAGTTGTTGTATGCATTTTATCAATATTTCACAGGAAATAGGTCATAAATACTTCTACAAGGGTTGAAGTATAACAAGATATTGTACTTGCAATTATCTTTTCGTGGAAAATATTAATTTCAAGGGTGAGACCACCCATGCAAAAATAAACCAGTTAACCCAAAACATTTAAGTTTTACAAGCGAGCTGCTTTATTTAGAAATACAAATGAGCACTTCCCAACATGTGAAGTCATGGGACGCAGCAGTGGTGATATCTCGAAAACCAGCGGACTTTTACTGAGGTCATGTTGATGCTATCTGATAGACCTAATGCCAATCTATCTCCAGTGTCACTTTCGCGTGGTATTTTTGGGACACCCTGTATAAGTATTGTAAGTAATCGTTAAAGAATACTGTGGGAGGTATATTCATCATTGAATGGTTTCTTTCTGGGTTATCTCTCCCAAACTCTGAAAAATATCTATAAAATAAAAAATTTGTTATTTTGTGATTTGCTTCTGCGTAAGAAACACAAGATATTTGTCAGAAGCAATCAATTGAACAATGTTGCCTAACAAACAACAACGAAACAACATCAACGAAGAAACAACTATATCGTAACGTTTCGGAGTCTATATCAGACTCCTTCTTCAGACGCTTAACGAAAAATTCTTCTGAACTATTTTGTTGGTTGTTATTCTGAGATTCGAGAATTGTCACATTGACAGTATTTGAAAATCATAGCTAACATAGTTTTACTCTGTATAGAAATTTCCAAGTTCCGCCTCCTTTTTCAATAAATTCAGCCAAATATGGTCAATACCAATTGAGCAATTTGCAAAATTACATTCTCTGTTCAATAAAATACAAGTTGACTCCTTAAGTTTCCTTTTAATATAATCAGTTTCTGTCATCAGAATCCTTGTATTACTCCAATCCATCATGTGATCTCCTTGGATTGTATATACATGTTCTGCTATTATTGATTTGAAGTGTTGAAAAAGGTTCTTATCTTGATTTTTTCTGAAAGACCGCAAACATAAGGGGTCACATTAAATAGATTGGGTTGTTGCTGGATATTTTTTGATGTACTCAATTTATTGTTTGTCTGAATTCAATCTCATCATTTCAAGAGCAGAACAAATTAGATTAGTTCTATCGTAATGTGTTTTAATATCAACTTTTTCTCACTGAGTTCATGATTTCAATAGTAGTTTGAATATCTATTTATTTTGTATGTGGGTTTTTTTATGACACTACTATTCGAAATGATTGGATACTTAATTATCGAAATATCTAGAAAATAAAGCTGATTATTCTATTCTATTTCCGAACTGAATTATATTATTGCTTCTTTTGAATGTATAAAATCGAAAATTTGTCTAATTCTATAGTACCATGTTGGCTTATTACAAATATATCATCAACATATCGCCACCAAAACTTTTGGATCAAAGGAATATGTATCCATCAATTTTTCTTCAAAGTTTTTCACTAATATAAATCACTCATAACAAGTGATAAAGGAGAACCCATTTCTATTCCAAAATTTCATCGATAAAGAACATCTCTTATAGTTGGAAATATGTGGTATATAAAGTGCATCAAGTATTTCCATAATATCATTTTGTTGGACACAAAATTGAAAGAGGTATACTCTGGAGTTCTCTCCCAGGAATGTATCGCTTCAAAAAGTTCATCCAGAACCTTGACGCTGTCAGATCCAAGAAGTATATGGATCTCAGTAAGAACACGCTGCACCTCCCCACTGGTTTCCTCACAGGACACTACGGCCTTAGGAAGCATAGGATGAGATTAGGGCTAGCAGAAACTGACGAGTGCAGATTCTGTTGGGAGGTGGATGAAACTCCTGATCACCTGATAAAGGAATGCCTCGCCATCTGAAACCAACGCAAGGAATGCTTTGGGCAAGAAATCTGCAGGAGCGAAGACGTAGCCTCCTTGAAGCCACTCCAGATACTTTAGTTCATCAGAACTCTGGAACTGGAAGGCAAGTTGCAGATGGTGATCACATCGACAGCTCTGATGGAGACATAATAGACCTTAAGGTCGCAGGGCAACATTACCCCCTAGAACAATATACAATAATAGAATTAAAATGAAGTTCTACAAAAAAGTTTTTTACATTCGACTATTTCGAATTTGTGTTTCATATGACCATATCTAGAGGTCTCAATAGCTGAATATTGATTTTTCAATATAGTGTAGTTGTTCCCTGGATACAAATCATTTACTCGGAAACAGACACCCAATTCTATGCACTTCAGGTGTCCAAACTAGACATTCCTTCTATTTCTTATTTTAGTTCACAATATTCTTTATATTTAACCATGGCCCTACTTTTAGATACAATTGAAGTAAAATTCATCCCACACTATGGTCTGAATATTACTGGAAAGTCTCCACAACATGCAGAAAGGGAAGAAATTACTAGGTATACTCACCGCATCTGTTTAGCAGCATATTTGGTCTATTATTCATTATGTGAGAAGAACTAATGTATAAATTTCAAGTTATCCCTTTACCACTCGTTACTCTCGACAAATCTTTCAAGATTTCCACCCAGAGACTCAACGGCATCTCAAGGAAATCGTTTTCCAATTGAAGCGTCTTTCACAGCAACTCTAACATGCGAATCCAATTTTCTATTTTCCATTCAACCTTACAAGGTGGGCGCTTTCGTCTTGGGATGAATTAATCAAACCAAACAATCGCATTCTATTTCCGATTTCCTCCAAGAGGAGGCCCGGAAAAACAAAAGGCAATCTGCGACATGTTAAGAGGGCTGCCGTGAGTTCCTTTCGGTTGTTAACCACAGGGGTCTAAGATATTATGTCAAAAACTTAAGTTTCGTTATGCAGAACCGTATTTTATGAAATTCTCCAAGGAATATTGATCTAATATCTAATCCAGAAAGAAGTAGACAAAAATTCGATAATTGTGGATGCATTCAAAATGAACCACATAATAAAAGCGTAGTTCAAATATCTACGTCTGGGTTTTTGGCGCTCTTGTTCCTCGGTAGAGAGTGCTTATCAATTGCACAATTGCACTTTGAAAATGGGTTCAAGCCCTGTGGACAGGAGCTTTCTGGCGCTCTAGTTCAAACAGACAAATTATATCTCCGAAAGTATTGATTTCTCTGAGTTGGGAATTATATCAATGTATACATATGATAGAGCTGCATCATAAAGGAAATTCAATTCAAAGAATAGTTTATTTATCAAGATTAAATGAGCAATCATGAGAATGAGAACTGCACCATGGAAGAAATCGAATTAAATCTGGCCAATTTTGCCCAATAACGAACTTAACCGAGATATTCATCTCCCTAACCTACTCTGAAAATTTCAACTACCTAGCTCATTCCGTTCGAGAGTTATTGTGGAAAAACTTTTTTTTAATTTTCAAAATTTTTTTTTTACACTTTGCGGTAATCTGGTCAATACAAAACTTCACATGCGTATAAAGGTCATGATTCTACAATTTGATGCTAAATTTCAGATAGATCGAACGAACTTGTCCGAGATATTTTCGCTCCAAAACCACCTTGCAATTTTCAATCCGCCAACTCCTTTCGTTCGAGAGTTATCGTGCCTACGGCCGGTCGACCGGCCGGACAGAATCGATTTCGCACTCGGATTCTTGATCAGTGAGTCGAACCAAATCGTTTGAGACCATTTTCAGCCAAAAATTCCAAAATTACAGACACTTGGGCAAATTGATAAGCACTCTGTTCCGAGGAACTTGAGCGCCAAAAAAACAAGTTTCGTATGACAATTGTCCAAAACAGGTTTAAAGTAGGTACCTACAAATAGTAGGTATTCCATAAAACATGTATGAAAGAAGATAAGTAATAATAAAAAATTACCTTGTAATCGATCAAAAATTTCCTGATCTACGTTCACCAAATTTTCTCCTCTCTCGAACTACAGAATTATGCTTTCAATATTTACGTAATATTTTCAAATATTTTCGGGTGAGGTCCCCGTTGCATCGCTAAAATACGAGTATTTCAACCCCATAATTTTTGAAGTTACAATATTCCCTTCTGTGAAGTTGACATTATGAGAATTCATAGCTCATTCCGTTTGAGAGTTATCGTGCCTACGGCCAGCCGGCCGGACCGGCCGGCCGGACAGAATGAATTTCCACCCTGGATTCTTGATCAGTGAGTCGAACCAAATCGTTTAAGACCATTTTCATCGAAATATTCGAAAATTACAGACAATAATAATAATAATAATAATAATAATAATAATAATTTGGGCAAATTGATATGCACTCAGTTCCGAGGAACTAGAGCGCCAAAAATAGCTCCACGAAAGGAAGAAATTCTCAGATTAATAGTTTAACAATTAGCGTACTTGTAATGTTAATGTTCGTGTTACAACAAATTGTTAATTAACTAATGGATAACTAATTGAAAAATTGCGATAAATATTTTTGGACTGACTCTGATAGCAAACAGGACGTATTGTTCATAATTTAACGACAAACTTCAGGACAGGAGCCAAATACTCAAAATTCAAATGAACCGAATCCAATACGCCTCTGTCAACATCGACAAAGAACCATCAAAACTTCTTCCGACATGGGCACCCACTTGACTGAAACCCACCCCTCAGCCGACACCCTTCAAAGTTCTCGTGAAGATGGCGCTGGCGTAACTACAGAACCAGCGTCGTTATTTTCTTATCTTTTAATTTCCGTTTTAATATTACCAAAGTTTCCAACACATCAACTTAAACTTAGTCGAAAACTAATTAAAATTTGAGGTTCAAGACTGCTGGGTTAGCTCCCCCGAAAGTTTTACATCAGTTTTACTTATTCATATCTGTTGTATGATGGATGTGGGGTTTCTAGCCCTTCAACTAATCCCTCCTCGCTTTTATTACGGCATAAACCTAGATATCTTTCAGTGGAATTATGCTGGAAATTTCTACGGAGCGTGGAGACAAAAAGTGAGGTTAATCTTTTTGGTTGCGAGCTTAGGTTATGGAAAATTATATCTTGTGTGTGAGGGGATAGGGTTAGAAAATTTAAAGATGCAAGAGCAATGAAATTGATCTTATTTCCAATGATAAATCAACACAGGGGTGGAACTACAAAGGGACAACCCCTTAGTTTTTTCTTGAAGATGATTTTTGACTTTTTTTCGAATTAAACAAATATATTTTCAAGCACCGTTTACAAGATATTCTAATATACAGGGTGAGTCTTTGACCACTGCATTAATTTTAACCAAAGATTCCTCTCATCAAATGAAACACTTTTTTCATTTAACATTTTTCCAGATTCGGCTCAGGTAAAAAGTTACAAGCATTTGAAGATTTCACAATGTGCTAATACACTCCCGCATATAAATTATCTATGACATTGTTGGCGGACGAGAATAAGGCATGGTAACGTGGTTTACAGCTTGATTCGGGATTCCAACGCTCAGGGAGGGATCTATAAAAGTAGTGAAATTTCTGGAGTTTTCCATTTTGAATCATTCAATGAAGAATATCTCGAAAATGGTGCGTTTAAGGAGAAACGATGAAGAATAATATAATGTTCTAAAACGATGGAATATTCTTGAAATTACTCAAGAAAAACTTTATATGCTTTCTTTATGCTAATTTCGTTTAGTTTTATGAATCCACGAGTCCATAACTAGAAAACCAGTAGAAGTAGAAAATAACAAGTATTTGGAAAATATGTATCATAGTTATAGGAAACTTTACGCCAACATTCATTTCATTCTAAAAAGGATGTCAAAGCTATAAAATAAAAACTGATTTTTTTTCAAAATTTTAACAGCCTGTATCTTTTTACCTGAGCTGAATTTGGAAAAATGTTAAATAACAAAAGTGTTTCATTTGATGAGAGGAATCTTTGGTTGAAATTAATGCAGTGGTCAAAGACTCACCCGTTATACCGGATGGCCCACCACGTCTGTGGTTGGCCCCCCAGTAATATTTTATATTTTCTGTAGTTAACCAAATAATTTTAGGTGGAAAAGTTGCATATTGAATTTGTCTTCTTGAATAAATTTTTTGATTTGGAAAATTTTGAACCATCAAAAAGTTCTGATGCAAAATATATTGAGGGTCGATTTTTCCACCCCTTATATATTGCATCAATTTACAAATATACCTTCACCTAGTGTATAATTTTACAAATGAGTGAAATTTACTTATATTGTTATCAACTATCTAGATGTGCATTTAGAATATATTAATTATTTTTTCCAGGTAACCAAGTCCAGTCAGGCAACGATGTTACAGGGTCAGACTCAACCAAAATTCACATATTTGGAACAAACCTCTAGTTCATATGAGCACTTTCATGTACAAACTCCAAGGAAAATCAATCAAAAATAGAACCATTAAGACAACACAGAAAAATATCTACTTTCAAAGAAGATTTTTCTGGGATCACATGGAGTTGACGAAATTCTAGAAATTTTCAAAAGGACTATTTCTTAACCGATTTTGACATAAGAAGATGGAAACATATTATTTCCAAGAACAGGGCAGTATACCAAGCTATAAGTCAGGAAGCAGGATTAAACACCTAAAAATGGCAAAACACAAAAGCAACAAATACAAGCACAACTCGATATCGAAGTCCAGAATTTTTAAGCAGCTAAATGGTAATGTAGAAAGACTTCTTTACTATATTCAACAGGGTGAGTTTTGAGCTGTACATTAATTTTAACCATAGATTCCTATCATCAAATGAAATAGGTACATTTTTCACTTTCCATTTTCCAAATTTGGCTCAGGTTAAAAGATACAAGCAAAATAATTTAATGAATTTCAAGAAATATGAAATATTAGATCATAACACTATTATTGAATATTAATTTGAACAAGCGCGCCAAAGCAAACGTCAGTGCTTTCTAATCGAAATGATCAGAGGTACATACAACATTTTTCTTGAATAAAACAAGACGTAATCTTGTCAAGTTTCAGCGACTATTATAATTCTTTTCTGAAGAATTAAGTCGTAAATATTGAATTGATGTTAACATAAATTGTCAACACCTGAAACTGTCAACGCCCATTGTGTAAAAACAACACATGTTTTTTCGCCTGATACACTGATAGTCCAACAATTTGCAAACAATGAAGAACGTGAAGAATTGAAGATTTTTATCGATTTTATTTGCTAAAGGTGGTCTGTCTGGGATCCATCACATGGATGTTTGAAGCAAGAATTCCAAATTTATATCCTTTCAACCTAGGGTCTTCAAGTGCTGAATTTGATGAGTGATTTATGATTTAAATACCTGATATTAATTTATGAAGGTTGTTTTCTTAAAAGCTAGAGATTTTCATTTTTTTAGAGGTGTTTTATTATTTTTGGGCGTATGTTCTAGGGGAACATCGTCCTATCATTTCGTCCAAATGTCTGTAATTTTCGAATTTCGAGCTGAAAATTGGCTAATAGACTAATTCGGACTCCCTGATTACGAATCCGGTGTCAGATTTTTGGGTGCCGTACGGCCGGCCGGCCGGCCGTACTTCCGGCCGTAGGCACGATAACAGGAGCACCGAAGGTCCTATCGACTTCAAACTTTCAGGGTAGGTTTCTGATCAAAATGCGACGGTTAAATTCGTTAACGGGCAAAATCGGCCGGACGGTTTAGGAGTTATAGACATTTAAAATTTTGAGGTTATTTCCCTGATATTTCAGGAATTAAAGAAGATGTTGAATCGAAACTTGGTAGTCAGTTCGAGGATATAAACGCGCAACTTTTGGCAAAATTCTGTTATGATCAAAATGTTGGTAATTTTTAAAAAAATATTTCTTTTAATTTTTTCGAAAAAAAAATTTTTTTTTCGTGAACTATTCATCAGATTGCAACAAAAACTTGTACTAACGTCAATTGTAGTATTTTGCAACATTGTGCAAAATTTTGGCTCTATACGATTTCAATTTCTGGAGATATAAGACAAAATGTGTCAAATTTCCTGGGTCTCTCTCAGTATTTTCATCGATTATTCTATGAACTCTTTGAATTCCACCGAAAACAAATTCAAAGACATAAACATAAAGAATCAAGTCATAGTTTAGACGTCGAAAGAAGGACGATGTTGATCGACTTGAAAAGGTACCTATTTCAAGAAATGCAATAATGAAATGCTTAATTTATGGATATAATATTATCTAAGTATTGTTGGGATCAGGCAGTTGGAAAATTTTTTAATAAAAAAATTTGTACCGACGTTAAATCAAGCATTCTACACGAGTGTACAAAATTTCAGTTCGATACGATCTCAATTCCAGAAGATATTGCTTAAAATTCACATTCCAGCGTGTTTTGACGTTCTATGGTCACAGAAAATCGTCACAAAAATCTATTTACCTCATTTGACGGCTGTTTGTCAAATCAATTAATTCCAATAATTGATGTCAGATTTCCTACATACCAAGTTCAAACACATTTTATTATATGGAAAACACTTATTATGATCACGTTCTACAGGAATTGATACTAAATAGAAGCTAGATGAAGATTATTGTAATGGAAAATTTGTGTTCCAGAATAATATTAAGGTATTCAACATGATACTGCTTTTTTTCTTTACTGGTCAGTACGGGCCACAAGGAAGATGAACATGCGCCCAATAGCTCCTGTCCACAGGGCTTGAACCAATTTTTATTGGATCAGATTTATATATTTTAAGTTATAGAGGAAATAACAACAACATTTCAAATCAGTATAACTCTAAAACCATTTGGCCGATTAAATCAATTAACGAACTCAAATGTCACATTCGAATGTGCAACCTACACTGAAAATTGCAAGTCGCTATCTCTTTCCGTTCTCAAGTTATCGTGAGATACATAATATTTGCTCGTAATTTTTTTTCAATTTTCTAGTTTTACGATTCTCGCACAATTTCACACACGTTTTTATGTCGATATTCTACAATTAGATACAGAGTTTCAAGTCGATCGGGTCCTATATCTATTTGTTAGAAAATTATCGAGGCAACGGTCACCCATCCAGCTACTGAACTCACCCAAGGCTTCTTGGATCTCGAACAATATAGATCCGATCGTGTTCAAACTTGGAACCTGGCAGTAGATTCAGGTTTTGAAGGCTCTCGCAAAATTTCACTGATGTCAGAAAAATAGTTTCAGATGTATAGAATTTTATTCAACGATTTTTCAACAATTTTCTTGTAACACGATTTTAATTCAACTGAAAATTATTTTTCACCACACCCCACCTCATTTACCCTTCGAGATTAAATAACCTTTCTTGGAAGACAAGAAATTTGCATGCGGCAAACAAAATGAGGGTATGTAAGGCCAACATAAATCAAAATTTTTCTCCTCCCCGGCAGAGTCAGAAGTTCCGCCAGGGGGCGCTGAAATTCGGTATTCACAGAATTAAAGATGAGGGGATCCATTATTCAACATTCGTGCTTAGGAAAAGCTAAGATAAATGAACGCCGGGCTCACAGAATAGAGGGTAAATATCAGGGTAGTTTCAGACTGAAGCGTGGAGATAACTCCTAAGGAAGGGGTTTTTTGCCCTTTTGCCCTCGGGATTGACGAGTTTAACCGGGGTGGCGGCAGTCGAGAAATGGGGAAAATGGGGTGTTATATCTAGATTATTATTCTGTTTCTTCTTGATAAAAAAAAATGTGTTTTTGAGTGAACAAAGTACGGGTATTTCAAAATTAATCTCAAGGCTCCTGGTCGGATACACATTTCTTGTGAAACGGGCTCAATTATACTTTTATATTTTATATATTTTTAAAGGGCTTATACTAGACATCATTTTCAGCCATTTGAGTCCAGTGAACCATGGTTCAAAACTGTATGGTTACTGAGATATATTAATGTTTCGCCTTTTTGAAAGTTTTTCGACTTATTATCGAAAACAATTAATTTTGTGGAAACTACTCAACACTGAATATAGAGATAAGGTTTTTTTGAAAGCTGATGAGATGAAAATCATTTCCAGAAAAAATAATTTACCAAACATTTGAATAACCTGTAAATAAAGACTCTGAAGTGTCATCAATTGTTTTTCTCATTAAATTTTGATGAAACAATTCCATAATTCTAAAGAAAAAATCAACTTTGCGTACAAATAAGTGAAAAAATCTTCCTTGGTTGATGAACTTTCCAAAAAGGTACATATGTAATACATTTTTCCACGAGATCAAAAAGTATTTCTCGAATGAAAATTGAAATAATCCTCAATTAACTGAGAGTAACCTAAAGAATTTCAATTTGTGGATATTTAGTTTCAAAAAGAAAAAATGCTGATATTTAATTGTGTTATGGCGGTTTTCCGGCCATATTTTTCGATTTAGGAAAGGAATTATTTACATCTGTACCTTTTTGAAAACCTAATGGATCAAGAAATTTTTTTCCTGAATTTTTACACCAAGTTCATAATACTTTTTTCGAGTAATTCTCAATTGTGTCGTCAAGAAATTATGTGGAAAAAAGTTTATGCCATTTATGACCCCTTATATCTCAGGTCATTGAAATGAAAATTATATAGACATTTCGATGTTTGACTGGAGTGAAACTGGTATACTGAATAGGTTCTATTTTTTCGATATTTTCCCAATAAGTCGAAAAGTACTGATCTGATAGCTTCTGAGATACTAAGTTTCAAGTATAGATCAGATCTTTATCATTTGATTTATTGGAAAAAAAATCAGATGGCTATAACATCAAAACCACTCAGCAGATTATGCTCATAAACAAACTCAACCGATACATATGGACTCCAAACCTACCCTGCAAATTACAACTCTGTGGCACATTTCGTTCAAGAGTAGTCTTCCTTATGGACGGACAGAATTTAGTTTGAACACGGATTCTTGATCAGTGAGTCGAAGCTAATCGTTTGGGCGCATTTTCGACCAAAAATTCGAAAATTACAGACATTTCATCGGATGAATAAATAAAATATATATTTCGATTCTGTGTCTTTTAGTTTTTCTATTGACAAATACCTACTTAAATGGAAGTTAATATTAATATTTCGAATTACATTCGCCCTTGAATGAAAAGGGTGACGTTCCTGGCGGGTTCTCAGGACTATAAATCTATACTTAATTTGCCTTCAAGAACGGATGTTCTTGAACAAATCATCCCCGTCCAAACCACCCCATCAACCAAGCAAATCCTTCTTCATCTCCCGAAAAAAAAATCGATTCCGCTGCCAAGAATACACACCCCAACGAAAAAATATCCCCGTTCAACCCTTCCTGGACGCAGCCGGCGTTCAGGAGAAACAGGGGGAGAAGCATCGCCACATTAGAAAACTAACTCACGTACATTCTTCAAGGGGTGTACTGTCGGCATCATTGATTTCTTACATGAGGCCACACCCACCTACTGCTAGGATTTACCCCTCTTTACTTTCTCGGCGCTTCCAACCCCCTGACGGCACCGGAGCGGGCCTCAAGGAAGGTCCAACGCTCTTCCCCTTTCCTGGGGCGCGTTGGCAAAGCATCCCCCCCTAGGACGCCACGCGGGATCGGTTTAGTCTTGAGGAGAGTAGAGATGTTTACTTTTTTGGAAAGTGAATTTTTCCGGATTTTTGTGAGATGGGGTGGAAATATAAGTAGGTGGGGTGAATTTTAGGGTCGAGAATGAGAGACTTCGAGTGCCAAACTATTGGTCAAGAATATTTTTTTATGAGATAGTCCCATCGATATCAGGTTGTTCAAGATATAAGGGGAAAAATACATTTTTTACAAATCATGCTTATTCAAACTTTTTTTTTCACAAAATATTCCCATTTTTTAGGGGATGATTAGTAGATTGTAGAATGCTGACTCGCAAATTTGTGATAAATTTCCTAAGAATCGTCTCACTATCAGAAAAATAAATGGTTTTCTGGAAACAAATTTTTTTTTTTTTTCAAGAATTCTTCATATGAATATTTCTTCGTCCATCATTCCAGAACAACTGTTTCCTATGAATTACTTTCGAAACCTGTTATTATTATTCGAATATCCGTAAAATTTCTCAGAGAAAGAATGAAAAAATTGGTTCAAGCAGTGATATGAAATCAGAAGCTTCTGCGCGTATGTTCTATTGTCCATTTTCCTGTATTGGACACTCTTAATCGAATTTACCATAGTAAATTATATTGTACATTCGAATTTTGCAAGAATTTTTGCGTTGGCATTCTACATCTAATGAACATTTTTGAATGGGATCGGTTTTGTATTTTTCGAGTTATTGAGGAAATAACAACTAAATTTCAGATGGATATAACTCCGAAACCATTTGGCCGATTATACCTATCAACAAACTCAAATGTTGCATTCAGGTGCACAACGTAACCTGAAAATTTGGAGTTGCTATCTCTTTCCGTTCTCAGGTTATTGTGATATAAATAAAATTTTTAATAATTTTTTTTATATATTCTAGCGATCCGATTTTCACAAAATTTCATAAACGTCCTTAACTACTCACTTCAATTAGATCGGATTAGTATCGCTTGAAAACAAAATTATTACTCGGAAACCATTGGGCCGATTATGCCCATTAACGAACTTGTCCGTCGTATTGGGATGCGCCACCTACCCTGAAAATTTCAAGCCGCTATCTCTTTACGTTCTCAAGTTATCATGACAACGGCCGGCCGGCCGGACAGAATCAAATGTGACCTCGAATTCTTCATCAGGGAGTCGAACCCAGTCGTTTGAGACCATTTTCGGCGAAAAATTCGAAAATTGCAGACATTTGGGCAAAATGAAAACGCGATGTTCCCCAGAACATACGAGCAAAAATATAGATTAGGGGTTAGAATTTTATTACTACAAAAGTCCATCCACAGAATTATATGCCAACATCGATTTCTTGGTTCTCCTAATCCAAAATAACATCCCTCATATTTCAATTACTAAAGTTCCACCCTCGAATTCCAACCCCACCCTCCCAACTAGTATTCATTTCAAGACAGTAGGCCGCGATATATCTTTGTTTATCTTGAACCACGCAAACCGACAATTCTTCAACCCCCTCTCGAAAACTTGCAAGTTGCACGAATTTTAGAAATTCCGACCGGAACTCAGTCGTGCTTGGGACCCTTCCAGAACAACAATTTAATATTTCACGCGCACAATATAGGCGTACTAAGAAACTCACCCCCCCCCCCCCAACCCCGTATAATTCATAACTGAAATTGCGAAAATACCCCATTAATTTCTGCAGTGATTTCTGGCGCTCTAGAAGGGGTTGAATGTATGGTTAAGAAATATTCGCCACCTCAGGATAAAGTTCATGAGAAAAGCGTCTATTGCAGGAGAGAGAGGGTGGATTTGACCCTTATTTATGAAGGAATTATGGTAGAATATTCGTTATCGAGACTGTTTTAAACAATTCGGATCGTGATAACTTTGTTTCACTAGGTACTATCTGTAAATGAAACTATTTATAAATGATAAAAAAGCTTTGAAGGCTCTGGCGAAATGTCAAAAAAAATCGAGAAAATTCTATGAAATCATTGAATTCCTGAATATTCTATGAATGGTGCTGGTTATTATTTATTTTAATCTTAGAACATCAGATATATGTTGTTCTACAATGAAGATTTCAGTGACATTATTCTACAAATTTCTTTGTTGCTGCTGGTAAACAAAGTGCATTATTGTGAATCTTTAAAACGCTTAATTATTTTTACTTGAGCCGAATCTGGAAAAATCGAGAAAGTGTTTTATTTGAAGAGAAGAATCTATGGTTGAAATTAATATTTAATTTAAATATTCACCCTGTGTATCTCCAACTAACACGGTGGACATCTTATGTGTTGACATGGAATTATGACTTTACACATGAAAATATATGTTCAGAAAATTAAAATCCAAGTGTATAGTTGTCACAGAATAACATTCGTCATTTCGTAACTTTGACAGTTCGTAACTAACGAAATTTTTTTACAGGTGCAAAATGGACAAAACAACAATACTTGCAGGAGTTCAAACCAACATCAGAACATTATGTACATGGACATACATCCTACTCCAAACTCAAGCGTATCCATTATAATGGAATGAAGTACTAACCACCACCCATGAAGATTAGCATTTTCGAGTTTTCTCAGCTTCAGTTTCTCAAGTTACAAGATTATACAGGTTTTTGGAAAAATAATTTTGAAGGAACCTAATACAAATTCGAATCAGGATATAAATTTCCTCTGGATTATCTTTTTCTAATAACAACGTAACTCTCAGTTTTTTAGACTAATTGTCAATAAATTAATTTCTTGAACAACGCAACAAGTAGATCTCTAATTAAACAGCAGATTTAGTTCTATAAGTTTATTTTTTATTGAAAATCTTAAAATTAACTTCGAGGTTCAATGATGTCGAGGGACAGAGAGAATATGAAAGAAACCAGTGAAAAAATTATATTGAGCTTTCTCTGTGGATACATAAAATTATGAGAATTATTTTGAGAGAAAATGTAGTAGTATAAAATGGTTAAATAATGAAAAACAAATATTAAATAATAAAACTGAGGAAGAATTTGTTATGTTAAATATAAAACAGGAAATTACCAAAAACAAATTAAAGACCGTTTAAAAAGTAAAAAAAATCAATATTAGTAGTCTTGAAGCAATGAATATAATTAATAAACTAACCCAGACAGTAACCATATTAAAAATACTTTTCACAACTGAAGTTTCGAACTAAGAATCACAAAAAATTTTAATTGTATCAGAATATTTTTTTTTTTTTGAATAATTGAGTTATTTTATTTATTCAGTAAAAGTCAGTTTTCAAATCACTCCTCTCAGTTTTCCATACGTTGTAGTTAATTACAAGAAAAATATATAAATGAGGAAGTTACATTCAAATACGCTTTTCAGAGAATACTTACTAATGGAAATATAATTAGTATATGTAAAAAAATGGATTATCACTAATTTTAAAACAAACAGATTTTTTTTGCGAGAGATTGCCTCAACTAAAAATGTTTCCAGAATCCGAATCCAGATAAATTCAATAATACTTGATAAACCTTAAAACAGAATCTATTAACTCTAGCACACCTGAAAAATTATGAGAAGAGTAATAAAAAAAACTAAATTGAAAACTGGCCACCTGATACAATAAATTAATTTTTTAGATAAAATTAAAATTATGCAATGGAAATCGATTATTAAATGTATCTCAAAAAACGAAGAGACTTGATTCATAATTAATAGTATTTAAAGAACAAAAATATTCGAAATTTCTACATTAAGAATTGTTGTGTAAGATCCAAAAAACATAAAATTTGGTTTAATTCGTTTTAATATAAATTAAAATTGTATTCACGATAACTCGATACAACGAAAATGAATATATAGTTTTAAATTAGTTACATTGGCAATATGTTTAGGCCATTTCAATTCCGCGAAATCTGGAGTTTCTTAAATGAACAATTGGAAGTTTAATACCCCCATGATTTTCCTCACAATCCAAATTTGATTTTTTTCATTTCAGAAAAAAAGTAGAAATATTTCTCAATAAAAAACATTATAAAATAATCATGTAAATGCTCTCCATATTCTTCATACATAAATCGACAAGTAATTTAATTTTTCTGGCATTAATGCAAAACGAAAATCAATAAAAATCCACCCAATTAGATGTGATAAATTCGGGCAAAATAATTGATTTTTATTCAGTTACGACATTATCAAATCAAAAACATAATAAATGAACATAGAACAAGAATCACAAACACAAAAATCGTCCACCCCTTTTCAAGGACCAAAAATTATACTTTCGGACGTATCAAAAACCCCGAAACTTTCCCGTCGATTAAACGTCGTCCGTCAGCCACAAAGATCCCAAACATCCCTAATTGGGCGTCAAGCGGTGCTCTGTTTCAATTTAAAAAGGTCCCGGAAAATTCTGGATTAACTCACGGGTCGGGGGAAAAAATAGCGAGGTTTCTGGAGTATTTGCTGCGGTTTCGACGCGAATTAGGGGGATACTGGTGGTGCGGTTTATCGAAACGGGGCTAATTGAATCTCCTCTGACTTTTCCGACAATTCATTCGAGATTCATCCGTGATAAATGACCATAGAGATTAATCAAAAGTTCGTCCAAACATCGAGTAAGAATGTACCTTTCGCCTTCGCCATTTTGCAACTCAACAGGATCTTACTCGAATTTTTTATTTAATTAAGTCTAGATAAATATCTTGTGATGATAATATAGGTTCAAGCACACTTCCGTTCACAAAATTTTGGTGCATAGTCATAATAATATCAAGAAAAATCGATAGAAAATGTGCGGAGAACAATTTTAATAATTCCAAGTGCTAGGAGCTAAACATAACTACCGTAATCTCGACCTTTGACAACTTTATTGCATTCAAATCACCATCATCTCAACGTGTATAATATAAACGTATATAACGTGTATAACATAAAATACAGTGTCGAATGTAATAACATTCAGATCAACCTACTTTATTATATATTATTAGTCGAAAACAACACTTGAGACATTTGTTGAATTTTCACATCAATTGTAATGGTATTTTATAATTTATTTGTTGATAAAATCATGAATACTTCTTCGGGGAATTATCGTTCAAAAATATTTAATCAGAGGACATAAATTTATCATTTTAATTGTCTCGATATATCAGAAGTTCTTGAGGCCAGCGCATTCGCCAATCTGCAACTAGCAACCAAAAGTATGAATTTCTAAATTATCTATTTAATTATTCCTTATAATGAAGATGAACAATCACAAGAGGTATTTCAAAATAATTTTGCCATTCATGGAAAGGGAAAGGTTTTCTGTAAATCGAATTAAAAAACTCTTTCAACAATGAAAAATTTAATACAAAATTTATTTTACCAACACTGGCCCAATCAGTCTCAGATTGCATAGTAATAACTGTTAAATTAATTTGTCAGAAACTATTTACTTGTTAAAACATCGAGATAAGTGAAAAAATATAAGACTAAAATTAAATATTCAGAATAATATTTCAAATTAAATAAAAAGTTAATAAGACGCTACTGAATCCTTATTCTTATCAATATCTGAACAATCGCGAAACAAATCAGAAGATTTGTTATACAAATATGAAATATCCATATGGGTAAAATGGATTTTTTTTATTTTCCGATTTTTCTCACTGACGAATATTAAGATCAATACTAATTATGGATGACTGATTAAAGCATATATTCTCCACGAAATTAAAAATCGGACCAAAATTTGTAACAAAAGAAAGATCTGAAGAAATATCTATTAAACAGCAGAATTTTCCACCTAAGATTTTTACCTTTAGAAAGCGGAAATCAAATTGAAATAAAATAATAAAGGTCGTTAATTTCATACTCAAGTATAGGCCCAGTTGAAGAGTTAAATAAATATCTGGTATCCCAAAATTCACAAGCAAAAATCACCATACAAAATTTGGAGTTTTGAGATATACTTTTTCCAAACATCTCGCTGAATTTTCAGAATTTTCAAAAATAATAAAACTGTTGATTTCAATACAATTAAAAAGCAAATTTGAAACCGTTCAAATACAGATGAATATTTAATCAACCACAAAATAAATCAGCAAAATAAGTTTTTATATCAGTATGAGATTTTAAAAAGGTGAATTAATTTTCAGTATATGCATTTAAGTTTAATTTCCGAAAATTATTCTTCGACGACTTAAATGGGAATTTATTAGAGTAGCTAAAATTTTATCGCTGTCTTCATGAATTAATTTCGGAACGCCGAAGAATGTTTCCTTACTGCTGGTTCAATTTCTCAATAACAATAAAAAGAATATAAATTCATTTGGAAGAACATATTTAAAATGATCTAGTTCTGAAATTTTCAAGAATTCTTCTAAAAAATTAGCAAGGAAAACCAGTAATGTATTTTTAGAAATTGAAAACATAATTTAAAATTTTGTAACATTTACTAACTAAAAAAAATCATATTACCATCAATTAAGATTTAATGAACCAATCGATAATTTTCATTGTATATCAAAGGAATCAAATACAATATTCATATTTAAATTTGCATAAAATCCAAATAATTCGCAATTATTCATTCGCAGCTCAATTTTTTCTTTGAATCGAGAAAAATATTCGAGAAGTGATGATATTTAAATTTCCATTTTCGAAACTGTCCAAAAATATTAAAAAATGGAGGGATCTAATATGCAACAAATTAATTTAAATACAAAATACATTTTCCCTGCTGAATATTATTTCCTAATGTGAATAAATAAAAATACTATTCTGAAGAAAGGTCAAGATACGCAATACCAAAATATCTTTGAAAATTTCGATTGAATAAAAATTAAATCAACCAAAAATATTCAATATAAACATACGCGAAAAAAAGAATTTTTTTCAAAAATTAATTTTTAACTTGCATTGACCAATACCAAAAAATATCTGTAAAAATATATAATTATGGAAATGGTTCAAAATTAATATTTGCATGTATTCAAGTATTGTAAATCAGAACATAAAAGTTCTGAAATTACCAACCAATCAACAAACAGAAAAAATAAGTAGAAAAAAGGTAGACTGAATCAACATCTAAATAATGACTTGTTCAACCCCCTCGTGCGCTCGTTAAAAGACTTAATATCATCCGAAAAACACGAAAAACAATCCTTCGCCACAAAATCACTTCACCCCTTGAACAAAAACCGACACAAATTGATTACAAAACCCGTTTTATCCAGTTAAAGGGAAAAAGGGTGCTAACAATCCCATAGTCCCTCGCCCCTCGGACAGATTTCAGCGGATTTTTGTGGAGAACCGTTGAAAAATCAGCGAGAAAAACCAATTTATCTCCCGGAAAAACTGGCGAAAAGGGGTGGAAATGAAACTGCTACTTGTTGCGTCGAAAAAGGCAAATAATGATGCCCGGTACTTTTTTAATGTCGTTTTAAATACACCCCTCACGATGTGAAAAAAGGCATGTTAACAGATTGAAGGGACTCGGTTAATTTCGTTTTTATTCCATCCGATACAGATCTGGATTAAAATTTATGAGGTTTGAGTTCGTTATGGTTTGATACTTTTTCCACACTTCTTCCTTTATTCTCACATTTGTTATTTATTTTCATACTGGAATTATGTTTGAATGCGAGATATATTTTAGGATTTATCATTTTTTTACTTTCATTTTAAATTTTGACGTTGATTTTAGCACACAATATTCCTTTGATAATTCCTTCCGGTATTAGTGTACTGATAAAACCAATATTTTTTTTTACAAATTGCACGGAATTTGATATCAAACATATCAGGATGGAAAATATAAAAATAAGGTAAATTAACGTTCCACTAAACAATTTTGCATGCACATAATTTTGTGTGCAAATCAAAAGTTCACTTCAAAATTTTCCTAATTTTATCCGAAATTTCTATATTTTTTCAGTGGTTAAATTTCTTTACCTCTGTTGTCTTTTTCCATAATTTTAAAAACTAAATTATTGAAGATAATGATGCTTCTGTTTCTAGTTGATAATCAGGTTTTGACTCCCATAAGGTTTATATGTATTCAAGGAAACTATTGAAATATTACTACTAAATATAACTTAAAAAAAATTTAAAATATTCTTTTCAATTCTAAAAAATTCAACAACACAAAAATAAAATCAATTATTTTTTATTGAATATCTCATTAATTTCAATGCTTCCATTTTAACATCTTCATATTGCCAAATTGGGGTTAAAATTTTTTATTTATTAAAATTAACCTGTTTTCTAGTAAATTTTATTATGTCTAGATCAAATTATTTTAAGCAGAAAAATAAGAAAAAATGACACTAGGAATAATATATATGACACAAATTCAAGGAATTGAATTCCTTCATTGCGAATTCAAAGATTTAGCTTCAAAAAATAAATTTTAATTCAATAACAAGATTTACGACGAGTAATTTCAAATCATTCAATTATATTCCATCAAAGATAATGCCTAATTTTCCGAAAGAAATCACGGAAAATACGTATCAATTATCAGAATATTTTATAAACTTAAAATTCCCTTATTGAAGAAATAATGAGTATTATTAAAAAGCCAAAATATAAATTAAATCAAAATTTCAATAACTTTACTGTTTACTGCCAGACATTCACATTGGAGGGGTTAATAAATATATCAACTAATGTATAACTAATTTGAGAACAAAACATACAATGATTGAGCAAAGCTGAAAATGTTGAAGAAACGACGTTAGTTCCAACTCAGGAATTGAATATTCTTTAATAAAAACCAAAAAAAAAATAACACAAACTATAAGTTCGAGCAGCTCTCTGCCAAATTACCAAATTTATATACAAATTTATTCCAACACCGAATTTACTACTGTTAAAAAATTATCCAAATGGTCATTCAACCCATGTCCAATTTCAAACAACTGGTATCAAAAATATCTTCATTGAACACAAATTATAAAATTAATCAAAATTTCAAGTTTTTGAAAATTTAAAATTAATTACTTATCCTTAGAATTTTAGCTAACAGAAGAAAATTATTCAGTTGTAAGGATCTACGTCGAAATATCTGAAATTTATTCTGGGTATATTTGTTCTGTAAAATCTCCATTTAGAAAACAGGATATTCAGATCAGGTATGGCGAAATTTTGAAGAAAACTGTTGTGTCAAACAAATTCCCAAAATTTTCAAAAATAGCATTCATATTTAAACCAACAGCAAATCTGAAACTCGAATTATAAACACACAAAATAAATTCACAGACAATTCTCAAGATATCAAAAATCAAGTACACTGATCAAATATCATCTAATTATAACTTTCTGTATTTTATGTAATTTGGTATTTGGGGCTGTTCAGAATCAAGACCACTATATTATTATATTTATAATTTTTCATGAATATACAATATTCAAGATTAACAACAAAATAATATTTTGCTAATTGATCACATAATAAATTCCAACATAAACCATTTGTGTTCATTATAACAAAATTACAAAAATTTATTTTCGAAACACAAAATCATCATTGATTTTATATGATTTTCAAAATCAAATACCTTAACCTATCACCTAATTAAATTTAAATTGAGATGAAAGATAGTTAAAGTCACTATTGGACTAACTGAACAATTATTTAATTTAGTTTGACAAAACCTTACCCGATTATGAAAAAAATTACCCAGAAACAAAGACAAAGACTATTGTGAATAAACTAAACCTATTTTTGTTATATTTTATTTCAGGCCTTGTTTTAGCAGGAATGATTTTTTAATTTTAAGTGAAACATCTGGTACAATATAAGTTAGTCCATAAGATATTTCCAATTAATTTTTCACTTTTTCCAGAAAAATGTCTCCTCCCCAACAAATTTTTTCAACTGGAAATTGTAAAAAATTCTCTAATTTTTAAGTTGATATTGTTAATTGAAAATTCCACAATTTTAATTTTAACAAATTTATATATTTCGCCGTTACTATTAAGTTTTCCAACTAATTTTAAGTGGTTTATATTTTTTCATGAAAAATTAAGACATGTAACACACATACAACTGTTTATGATAAGGGACATGTATTTAGGTGATAAGTTATTAATTACGAACTGAGTTTTTTATTATTGATTTAGTATTAAGATGTTTTGTTTCAAGATTGTTTGGATTATTTGTATTTTGTAATAGTTTGGGTTTTTCAATAAAGTTCAAAAAATATGTACTGTTCAGTAATCAACTACTGGTTCAACTGAAGTATTCCAGAGAGGTTAGGAATGGTCAAACGTTTCGAAAGTATTGGTTTCTCAAAGTTGGTAATTATATCAATGGAGTCTTATCATGGAACTGCATCATAAAAGAAATTAAATTCAGAAAAGTTTCGTTTAAAAAAAAACAAGAGTGCCAAAAATTATTAATCCGAAACTACCAGACCGATTCTAAATTCTACCCAATAACGAACTTATCCGGGATATTCATTCCTCAAATCTACTCTGAAAATTATAGTATAACAATTGAAACATCATATGGATTATCCAAGGGCATAATCTACGATAGTTGAGGTTTCTTCTTAAGTGCTGATAACTGAATGCATAATGTTACACTAATTTTAATGTTTGAATGTAGGTAATAAAACAATACAAATGGACAAATTGATTGAATAACTGTTAGATGCAGAGGATAGATCAATGAACAATAATCCGTGTTACAAAAATGTTTATCGCGACTTTTCAATTAGTTATCCATTAGTTAATTAAATTTTTTTGTAGAACGAACATTAACATTTCAAGTGAGATAATTGTTAAACTATTAATCTCTGAATTTGTTCCTTTCTAGGAGCTATTTTTCAAAAGTCCTGGAATAGATTTGCCTTGGAAAATTTGTTAATTTTCGTTTTGTTATTAACAATTTACTGATGTGAAAAATTTTAAGCTTCAATTATGTTTTTAAAAGAAAATTTTTATTTATCTCATAAATAATCATTGGTTTATAACAATTTTTTAAAAAATAGGAGATAATAATTATTAAAAATCATTTTTAAGTAGTTTCTGATCAAAAGAAAATGGATCAATAGTAATATTAAAAATTGAAGCTTTATAATTTTTCCCTTAACTAAATTGTTCATAACAAAAAAAAAATTAATATTTTTTAAAATTTTCCAATAGAAATCTATTCAAAGACCTTTGAAGAATAGCTCAACGAAAGGAGAAAAAATTCAGATTAATAGTTCAACAATTATCGTACTTGCAATGTTAATGTTCGTGCTACAAAAAATTGTTAATTAACTAAGGGATAACTAATTGCAAAATCGAGATAAATATTTTTATACCACAGATTATTATTGTTCATTGATCTATCCTACAGGAGCCTGAATTTTAAAATTTTTATTTTCAAATTTAATAAGTTTAAATAATATTTGTTCATCAAAGGTACGAAGGAGGCGAGGCTTGCGCAAGCCGGAGTAACCGTTTTCGGGCGTATTTTCAACCCTCTAGGAAAATTATAAATATGGGTCCTACAGTTCCGACAGTTCAGACTTTTTTTTAGGAAATTTCTTCTTCTATTTGAATCCTTTTTCAAATTTGAATTATATCGAATAGTTTTTAAGATATTGGCAAAAACCTAAGCTTCGTTCTTTTTTTTCACTTAATTGTTTATAACTATTGCAATTTATGCGAACGGCCTCGGAATTTTCACAAAAACTATCTATATGCCATTCCGAATCGAGTGACACATCAATCATAATTTTCGGAGAATACGCAAAAATTTTTACCAAAAAAGCACTTGTTAACTAGACCATAAGAACACAATTAACATCAAGAAATTAGACGACGTAACCTGCAGCAACCCTTCTTTCATCACCAGTCAATTGTCTTCCATCAAAACCCCTACAAACGTCCCGTTTTTCACCCTGCCAACCCCACCGCCTCAGCCTCCCAGCTCCCACCCGTTTTCTTGCCGCGACAAAAACATTTCTTGATTAGATGCAAATTCCTGTCCCTAATGCGTATTAACGACTCATTAGCGCGAAGCCTAGGAAACTTTAACTGAAGATTAAATATAATAGTTAAGCGAAACGTCGCCGAACTCTAATGTCACTCATCGCTTAGACGTCACTTCCTTAATTATCACATTAAGAGAGGAGAATGGGAGTGGATGTCGCTTCATGGTCCCCTATTATGTTCCCGAATACGGAAGATTCAATTCTGGAATTTGGAGAAATGTTCCGGTGTGTTTTGGGTGGAAGGATCTTCCGGAAACAGGTAAAAATCGTTCGAGGCTACCTTTAATACCTAATGAAACGGTGCGAGAAGTATAGGTGGTTTTTAGCTGCGTGAGATATGGATAACTTTCGTTAGTTCTTTGACATTTATGTTCCGGAAGGTTAGCCTTATTAATCACTTGAACAACGCTACCAAATTGTGTAAGGTTATGTTTATTTTGACCTCGGAATAATGACAGTGTTCAACTTCACGAAATCTTCCAGTAATGACCCATATTACGGCTCAATTTCAATTATATTAATACATTATTATCATGGCAACTACACATAGAATTTATTCACAAGCAATCTGAATTATTTCACAATTTCACTGAAATATTTTTCAAATATTCAATCTAAGGTCGGTGTATTTACTCTCCATGAAATTACTACCTACGTAAACAGTAAATTGAGTTGAGGTATTATCGTACTATCAAATTTATCTATCTGCTTTTAATGCAATACAGGGTGAGTCTTTGACCACTGCATTAATTTTAACCAAAGATTCCTCTCATCAAATGAAACACTTTTTTCATTTACCATTTTTCCAGATTCGGCTCAGGTAAAAAGTTACAAGCGTTTAAAGATTTCACTATGTGCTAATACACTCCCGCATATAAATTATCTATGACATTGTTGGCGGACAAGAATAAGGCATGGTAACGTGGTTTACAGCTTGATTCGGGATTCCAACGCTCAGGGACGGATCCATAAAAGTAGTGAAATTTCAGGAGTTTTCCATTTTAAAACATTCAATGAAGAATATCTCGAAAACGGTGCGTTTAAGGAGAAATGATGAAGAATAATATAATGTTCTAAAACGATGGAATATCCTTGCAATGACTCAAGAAAAACTTTATATGCTTTCTTTATGCTAATTTCGTTTAGTTTTATGAATCCACGAGTCCATAACTAGAAAACCAGTAGAAGTAGAAAATAACTAATATTTGGAAAATAGTTATCATAGTTATAGGAAACTTTAAGCCAATATTCATTTTATTCGAAAAAAGGATGGCAAAGCTACAAAATAAAAACTGATTTTTTTTCAAAATTTCAACAGCCTGTATCTTTTTACCTGAGATGTATTTGGAAAAATGTTAAATGAAAAAAGTGTTTCATTTGATGAGAGGAATCTTTGGTTAAAATTAATGCAGTGGTCAAAGACTCACCCTGTATAAGAATCCGATTTCACTAGTTCCTAAAATTAATTACGATGAAAACTTGGCATTGACACTGCCAGGCCAGATGTGGTAGAAACTACTGAACAAGCATCTCTGAGTTTGCAGCCTGAAAAAAGTTGAAATGTGTATGAGAAAACTTCTTCAGAATTAATAGGGTGGTGGAAGAGATTCGAGAACTGTCACAATTCTCGAATCTCAGAATAACAATCACACAATATAGTTCTGAAGATTTTTTCGTTAAGCGTCTGAAGAAGGAGTCTGATATAAACTCCGAAACGTTACGATATAGTTGTTTCTTCGTTCATGTTGTTTCGTTGTTATTTGTTAGGCAACATTGTTCAATTGATTGCTTCTGACAAATATCTTGTGTTTCTTACGCAGAAACAAATCACAAAATAATTAATTTTTTATGTTAGATATTTATGTTAGACATTTTTCAGAGTTTGGAAGAGAAAACCCAGAAAGAAACCATTCAATGATGGTATATAGGAATAAGATATTTACCGTGGTTGTCTGATATAAACTCCGAAACGTTACGATATAGTTGTTTCTTCGTTCATGTTGTTTCGTTGTTATTTGTTAGGCAACATTGTTCAATTGATTGCTTCTAAGAAATATCTGTGTGTAACAAATATATACTGTGGAGTCTGATATAAACTCCGAAACTTTACGATATAGTTGTTTCTTCGTTCATGTTGTTTCGTTATTATTTGTTAGGCAACATTGTTCAATTGATTGCTTCTAACAAATATCTCGTGTTTCTTACGAAGAAGCAAATCACAAAAAAATTAATTTTTTATGTTAGATATTTATGTTAGATATTTTTCAGAGTTTGGAAGAGAAAACCCAGAAAGAATCCATTCAATGATGGTATATAGGAATAAGATATTTACTGTGGTTGATAATGATGAACATACAATAATGAATTTAATCAAGAATTATAAGGACCAGCTCCCACTCCACACTGAAAGTTTTTCATTTATTATAGAAACAATGAATGTTCAGTACAGCCTGTAGGAATTAACACATTTTCTAAATAAAAAATTGGTTCAAGCCCTGTGGACATGAGCTTTGGCGCTCTTGTTCAAACTTGGACAAATCATATATTCGAAAGTATTGGTTTCTCAGAGATGGGAATGATCAATGGATTCTTATAATAAAACAAAATGTGTCTTTAAAAAAAAATAATTTCGAAGTTACTGGTTTCTCAGAGTTGGGAATGATATTAATGGATTCTCAAATAATTTATTTTATTTTATGATGCAGTTCTATCATAAGAATCCATTGATATCATTCCCAACTCTGAGAAACCAATACTTTTGGAGATATGATTCGTCAAAGTTTGTACCAGAGTTAAATATCCTTTCCAGAGGGCTTTCCCACTTTTTGTGGCATATTTTTTGACACCGGTTGTCGCTTTTTCCAATTTTCGTGACATTCTCCACCTTAAAATGAAAATTCAAAGATACCCGATGTACCAAATTCAAATTGCGGGTAACATTGAACGACTCAAAGTTACCTTATATTCATACGTTCCCCAAGTAGTTCAGAAATTAAGAATTTTAACAAATATTTAATGTTCACGAATGAATATTTTAAAATGAAACTGGAGACGACCACATAAAAGGAAAGGAAAATCAATTACTCACCTGCTTGCCTTCGTATATTCAGTTTTGAATTATTAGGAAGCAACCAACACCCGCTGAAAAAAGCACTCAGAAATGGCGCGTTAAACGTAACAGAATATTTGACAGATGAGTAGTTCTCTTCAATGTGACAAAGGTCATATTGGTATGTTCCGTTTTAAACAGTATCTTTGGACTAACGTCAAACGTAATAGTTGGACGCAAGTCCAAGATGACATGTGTGAACACAAATCATACGATAATTCATAGATAAAATAATTCGAGGATTTTGTGAAAACATAGAAGTAAGATTTATTTTTGAATTTTTGAAAAATCATATCTCCGAAAGTATTAGCTTGTTAGAGTTGAAAATGATATCGATGGATTTTCATAATAAAACTGCATCTTAAAAATTATTAATTTGAAATTTTTAATGTTAATATCGTTACTCCAAAACCATCCGACCGATTCTAACCAATAATGGACTTAGCTGAGATATGTATCTCCTAAACCTACTTTGAAAATTTCAACTGCCTAGCTTTATCTGTTCGAGAGTCATTGTAGAAACAAAATTTCAAAATTTTTTTTGACACTTTACGGCAACCCGATCAATAAGAGACTTCGCTTGCATATGAAGGTCATTATTCTACAATTTAATGCTAAATTTCAGATAGATCGATTGATCTGTTCCGGAAATATTCATAAAAAATATGTTTAATAAAAACGGCCATAACTCTGAAACTGCTTGGTGGATTTTCCCCGTTAACGAACTCGTCTGAGATATTTACGCTCCAAACCTACCCTGCAAATTTCAATCCTCCAACTCCTTTCGTTCGAGAGTTATCGTGTTAACGGAGGGCCGTCCGCACCGGCCGGCCGGACAGAATCGATTTCGACCACGGATTCTTGATCAGTGAGTCGAACCAAATCGATCAAGACCATTTTCATCCAAAAATTCGAAAATTACAGATATTTGGGCAAATTGATAAGCACTCTGTTCCAAATATAAAATTCTAAATTAAAAAAATTATATTTCCTAGTCAGGGGTTGACCTCGGGACCTTACCATTCCTTGTATAACTGAACTAGTAGCATCTGCTTATACAGGGTGGTCCAGATCTTAACCATGAAATTTTAACCATGTATTCTACGTCAAAAATAAGCCCTAGTTTGTCATATAAACATATGTCGAGAAATGCTTCCTCTTTGAGATACAGGGTGTTAAAATTATTAGAAGGAAAAAATGTTTTTTTTTTCTTTTACTTCGAACATCTTCTTTAAATTCCTATTTGAGTGTGACTGTTAACGCTTATTTTTTTTTGGAATTACACATTTCGTTTACAAAGATAGTCGTATTATTATGTACCATATCAAATTTTACCGATTTCCTCATGCATGAGAATGCGTTTAATTTTGTTACTCGAAAACGGTGCCTCGTACGTCAAAAAGTCGAGAGAATGAATTTGCTTCAAATTAAATAAGGCTTTCAAGAATAATTTTTACTGTAGGAAAAATCAGTGGCGTATCAATTTTTTCTTTGAAAATATCCAGTCTCGATGCAGTACGGACGCCAATGGTAGAATAAAAAAATATAATTTGATTCAGAAAGTTCTCTCTGATCCTTCAAACCTATGTCCCAAATTTCATAGAAATATTCTAAGAAGTATAAAAGTTATTAATAAAAAACATTGTTTTTTCTATAATCTCAACACCCAGTATGTCGGAGAGGAAGCATTTCTTGACGTATATTTATATGACAAACTAGGGCTTATTTTTGAAGTAGAATACGTGGTTAAAATTTCTTGGTTAAGATCTGGACCACCCTGTATTCTCCATCGACCACCCCCTTCCACCCATCCTGCCATATGATCCAAAAATAGTCCAGATAATGTTAAATACCACAATTCTTTCAATACCTTCATTCCTCCAAACGAAAACATCCCCTCGATATCGACCCTTATTACAGATGAACACCTAGCGCAAGAGACGGGAGGGGAGGGTTTATTGCCCATTAGATTCCAAGGATATTTTCATCGCGATGGGATATTGATATCGGACCATAAATTCCTGATTTCATGCGCCATCTACCCCTCCCAGCGGGTGAAAGAGAAAACGACCGACGATTCAGTTTGTGTCTTCAAGATATATAGGTCTTAAATTGGGGGTGGCGTTCGACAAGCACCTTTCCACACTCGATTTGATCCTTTATTAAGGATTTGAATTACTAAAATTTGTTTTCTCATTTTCAGCATCATTGAATTCGCTTTGATTGTTTCGATTTGATCCAGGATTAAGCCAGAAGGTGACAAAAGGTTTGCCATGGATCAAATCGGATGATGAGTTCTTGGTTGACACACAGATGGCACTGCAAAACCAAAATTGATCTTTACTTCAAGGATTACTAACCTAAAGTTCGCTGTCAGATATTTGACTCACTGATGAAGAATCCGAGGTCGAAATGTCGTTCGTAGGCACCATTACTCCGGAAGGAAATATGTTAGAGAGTTGAAATTTACAGGGTAGGTTTGGAGGCCAAACGCTTAGGTTATATTCGTTAATGGGCGAAATCCGTGTAGTGGATTCGGAGATATAACCATATGAACCAGTCTTATCGAACTGAAACTCGGTGGTTGGTGGATACTATTACTAAAAAAAAAAAATGATCTACGAAATTCTGTAGGTACCTTAAAAATTGTTCGTCGGATATCCCTGAAATTTTTAGAAACGCTTCAAACTCAAGTTTACAGCTAAGTTTTAGATTTGATCTCGATCGGATCTATATTGCTGGAATGATTGGCAAAATATCCGAATATTATAACTATTACAATGCCCGAGGATATCCAGAGCCGGATTAACAGTCGAATCCAGTAAAAATAGGCAAAACATGCTATTGGTACCTATACGATTCCCTCGTTTTGCGTTGTCGAGCCTTTATCGATGCTAATGGTAATATTTTTGAACATTTGATTTTTGATTTTTATATTATGTATTAAAGTTGAAAATTGATGACATGCAGAAATTATGAAGTCTGATATCTCAGAAACAAAGCAAAAATTCCAAAATTATATTCTACATTTTCTATCATGAATATCAACCTGTATACGTTCCTTCATTTTTCGTCCCAGGTTTTGAATCACACTGTATAATAGGGTAGCCGACAAAGAATGAAAAAGCGTAAGTAGCTTCAGTATAGCTCATAACTTCCAAGGATTTTCCAGGTTTTGACACTTTTTTACCCACTCAGAAAATTCACATATTTCAGTTTCAGAGGAGGTTGGAAAACAGCTTTTTCGATGCATTTATATCGATATTTAAAAACATTCGTTGGTTGGAAAATATCAAATATATTTTATTCGACGTATTATGATTAATTGAAATCGATATTTTCTGATAAGACGCCGAAGCAAATTTCGTTTCTTCTATATACACCTCGATATACACTGAATGAAGGTTTTATTCATAAAATTGATTAAAATATGGTCAATTTGACATACTCTAATGAATTGAAAAGAATATTCAGAATATGAAATATTAAAACTGATTAATATAATAACATAATAACCTGCACTATTCATCTAACAATCACGATTTCAATGATTTCATAGAATGTTATCATATAGTCCTAATATTTAAGAAGACCATGATTTAATGCAAGGGCGTAGCCAGGAATTAATTTCGGGGGGGGTTTTGAAATAGGAATTAATTTCGGAGGGGGGTTTTGGGGGTGTAAGTGTCACTTTCTGCAGCAAACATTTTTTTTAAGAGAAAAATAACATTTCGGGGTGGGTTTGAACCCCCAAAACCCCCTCCTGGCTACGCCCTTGATTTAATGTGTGTTCTTTTCTATTAATAACAATACTAATGTAAATTTATATTTATTCATTTCTTCTCAACATATAAAATATGTAATAAATGACGAGAATATAATTTATTCTTATTTGGTGATGGCAGGATGCATTCGGCCTCACTAGCACTCTCTATCGGTGGAGAAGCGAAGCTGTCCCATCGTTCCACCCCAATTTCAACCCTTAGAATAGATTCCTTCAACGGTTTCACCCACGGATAGAGCTCTGTTTGCATTTTCTATCTCTATGTTCAAATCAAGGAGGAAAGCATGTTATCTGCCTGAAATATTTAATTAATGTATGAAATAATAATTATTAATGTAATTTAAACTATATGAGAATAAATAACTGCACCTTATTTTTTCAATAAACATATTGTGGAGGAGCAGTTTCTCATTATAGATTTTTTTTAATGCACAATATAGAATATATATAATTATTATTATTTGATGATAAACCAGAGAGTGTTGCACATTCCTTGAATAAAAGGGAATATAGGTAGATATAATACGGAGTTTCCTCTTGTTCCAGTATACTTTAATCCTGTTACAAAAAATTCACCAAAATCATGAAAAATATTTCTGAATGCAAATGCTTCTACCGATTTGGAAGGAATTGAACATTCTATCTTCGAAATTATTCTTCGGAAATTAGTGGAGTAGGCGATTTAATTTCCTGGAACAAACTAAACGATTTTTATGCATCTGAATTTTTTTAATCCCAGTCTCTATTTAATTTTCTGAAAAATTTGATTCTTATGAACAATAAATCAAAACTTGAATGTCGATACAAATTCCTGAAAGGTAAGAATCATTTATTATATTTCATTAATTATTCACCTTCCATAACCAAGAAAAATGAAAATGAAAAATCTTCAAAAATTTAGGAATAATTTCCTTCAAGTAAAATAATTATAATGGTGATGGATCATTTAAATACTAAACAATCATGTCAAATATTTTGTCATCATCAATTAAACCATCATATTATTATGGCTAACATAGGTAGTAATCAATATAAGTACTTCTGATATACCGATTTCTTGATCACAGTAATTGAATTTGTTTGAATGAAATGATCAAATAATATGCTAAATATAGTCAAACGACATTAATAATAATTCTGGTTAATCGAATACTAGTAATCAAGGAAGGAGCTTCACATGAAAATTTGATCATTTTATTTTCGAAGTAGGTAGAATCCAAAAATGGAATAGACACAAATTTTTTCTCGAAACTATTGGAAAATAATTTATTAAATTGTACACATATGGAGTACTGTCATAGAAAAATTCGGTTTTAATTTGGAGGGGTGTTGACAGGTAGGTTAAATATATGCAAAATTGGTTTAACAAATCTAGATAGTGTTGACAAGAAGTTGGGGATAATCAATAGTCACCCTTAACCACTCAACCGTTAAAAATATCATCATGTCTTGTATTCTTCAATACCTGCTCCTCATACTATCCTCGTATTGTATCAGTTCAAAGGTAGGTAATTATTCGTTAAAAGTATATATATTTTAATACAAGATAATGAAGAGGAAATTACTTAATTTGAGGTTTTGGAAAAACTACAGTATCGTTTTAATTTTCGTTAATCTGTATAATCCACGTATAATTCGTTTTACACAATATCTTATTGTCAGTGAGCCAATTCTTCGTTATTTCAGATTGATTGCGTCGAAAGAATTACGTCAAATATTGTGTATTGTAATCAACAGGATTTGTGAAATGTTCGTGTAAATATTAATTGAAAAAGTTAATTCTTATAAATGGAACGGAGAGCTTTCAACACATCTCTTCAACAATAATCTTAGTTCTGCAGATTTCACTTATTGTGGAATTGTCACAGTTGAATAATTTTATAAAACTACGAGATCAGGGAAATCAGTATCTGATAATATATACAGGGTATTCCACGAATGATTCTACAGGCTTTCAGTACAGATGCAGACCATTTTGGTGAGTCTAAATCAGTGTGTCCTAACTATATTCGAGATACATACGATGCAGCACTATAATTAAGTGATGTTACTGAGGATTTCAATTGATTCAATATGATTTAACGAATATATATATTCGTATGGCATATGTAAAGAGTATGAATTACAATTATTTAGGTAAACGTCAAACGAATTATTCGGAGATTCAAAGATCCGTGTTTATTATGAATTGAAAATTCCGAAAATTCAATGGTTCATAAAATATTGATACGAAGTATGCCATTATTGCAAAGAGGCTTGTTTGAAAGAATAGTTATTGTAGATTTTGAGAAAAATTTCACTTCTTGAAAATTTTATGTACAGTATGTTTTACAAGATGTGGAATAAAGAAAATAATTTTCTCAGTCCGGACCTGTACTATCAACGAGTCATTAAGAGCGAATAGTAGGCATAGGCCTATACTCATTCCCTGAAAGTTTCATGAAGATCCATGCAGGCGCTCAATAGTTATGCCGATTAAAAGTTTTTGATAAAATACATGAAACATCCTGATGTATCTCTTAAACGACTATAGTTAGCACATATTTCAAAAGCTGATTCAGACTCACCAAAATGTCCTGCATCATAACTGAAAGTCTGTACAATCATTCGTGAAACACCCTGTATATAGCCATTCTTACATTTGAAGCATTCAATTCGTTTATCATAATCAATAAATAGAAGTATGTGGCCTTATTTTGGATATTTTTTTCATTAGTACACTCTTGATAGACACATCTGATATTTCGGCATATAGAAGATCAAGGAGTCATTTTTTTATATTTTATTTTATCCATCGTTTTTTTCAGTATCACTTGAATACTCTTATTTTCGCAATAGTTTGAAGTGACAATTTTCTATTGTTCTCTTCAAGATTAGCTCCATAACCATTTTGTTGCTCTAATGTTTAAAACTATGGGATTAAATGAAATATATATTGATAGAAATGTTCTACTCAAATACTTGATCTTTTTCTAACAATTCTTGTACATTTATGTCGAATTTCACCATCCCATTGCCAATACTTTTTATACTTAACAGTTTTCAGCCTGAGAAATATAAACCATTGTGTAACAGCTGAACTATACAGTTTATGCAGGATCTTTTAGGTTAGAAACATATAGATTCGCGAATTCAATTTCGGTCAACCCTGAATTGGCAACTATCCAATATTAGGTGACTTTGCTCTAACTCTCAAGTGAATTCAAAACATATGAACATGTTGAATTGAATTTCCAACCGACTAACTGAAAATATTACATTATAATCATTTCTTAGAATGAAACAAAGACTTTCAGTATAATGGATAATTATACCATTCATTCTTGAAACATTAACAAATAAAGAAAACAATTGACGAATTATCAGTTTCTTTTTATCAGGTTGACGTAACCAGGAACAATTTGTTCTAGTATAAGTTATATCTGGTATGCTTGCTATTTTAAATCGATTAATCTTCTTGTTTCGCAAGCGATTTGTCCGTAGATTTACTGGGAAGAATATTATTACCCAGAAAGAATCAACTTCGGATTTACGCAGCATTGTGAGTATTTTTTACTAATATATTTCAATTTTTAGAACAGTTATCATATTTCATATGTAGTATCAACAAATACCTGCTTATTTTAATCTCATCGGACATACTCAAGCATTCAGTCCAAGTTATGAAATCCATACTTGACAGCTTTTAAATCTACAGGGAAGGTTTGTATTCCAAATGCGCCCGTTGAGTTCGTTAATAGACAAAATCCGTCTAGTGGTTCCGGAGTTATGACCGTCTGATTTTTTTTCCAATGTTCGATGTCCTTGCTATGATTTTTGATGTTGTTAATTGATTCAGACGAGGATAATACAATGTTATATTCCTGCAATTTCTTTATGAAGAGTGGAGCATAGGTCATTGAATTAACTTACTACAGGAGGGCCTTAGAATTATCGAGCAGTGGAGCTTGTCAGTGGGGCTCAGCATATACCGGAACAAGACCACAGTGATTCTGTTTACTCGGAGAAGGAACCTTCCAGCTGTGAGGTTCCTCTTTTGAACGGAGATAATATAGAATGGAAGTCTGAAGTTAAATATCTAGGGGTAACACTAGATAGTAAACTTCTGGGGAGTAGACATGTTGACATCACTGCCAGTAAGGCAACGAAGGCTTTAGTGGCGTGCAGGAATCTTGCCAGTAAGACTTGGGGCTGCAACCCTAAGATACTGCGATGGATGTACGTCATGATTGTGAGACCCATAATTACGTATGGGACAGTAGTCTGGTACTCAAAAACAAGCCAGAATAGGACGATGAAAACCCTCGACAAAGTACAAAGGCTGGCCTGTGTGTGTATCACTAGAGCTATGGGAACCTGTCCTACCAGAGCACTTGAGATAATAACAAATCTCACACCACTTCATCTAGTGATAGAGGAAATGGCCCATGAAGTCATTCTCAGAATATCTAGGAAAGGAACAGGTAACGAGAGTATTAAAAACCAGACAGCCAATCTTCCTAGTGACGAAATGATCAAGAAAGTAAGCACAGAAAAGAACTCCACTATGATGCTTGGTAGGAAAAGAGAATAGGACAGGGAATCCACCAACCAAATTCTTAAAAGAAATTCCATTAAATGGTACACAGACGGTTCAAAAACCACTACAGCAGCTGGTGCTGGAGTATATGGGCCAGGTACCAAATGCTCACTATCGCTAGGCTCCTATCCGAGCTTCTTTCAGGCAGAAGTACTTACAATAGAAAAATGCGTGGAAATTAACCTAGAAAGAAACTATCAGAGATGTGATATAGCAATCCACTCTGACAGTCAAACTGCTAATAAAGCTCTGAGCTCCAATGTTATCGAATCCAAGCTAATATGGGAGTGCCGAAGAAAACTCGATGAAGTAGGCAAGAACAATAGGGTATCCTTGGTCTGGGTTCCTGGTCACTCGGGAATCATATAGGGAATGAGAAGGCCAACACACTTGCCAAGAAAGGAGCACAAACCCCCTTTATTGGCCCGGAACCATATTGTGGGGTTGGTAGATACACCTACGAAAGTGAATTCCGGATGGAAGAAGAGACTGAGTGAGGTATCTCTCACCGGAATGTATCACTCCAAGAAATTCCTCTGGAACTTTGATACTCTCAGATCCAAGAAATACTTGGACCTCAGTAAGAACACGCTGCACCTCCCCACTAGCTTCCCCGCAAGGCACTGCGGTCTCAAGAACCATATGATGAGAGTAAGGCTAGCAGAAACTGACGAGTACAGATTCTGTTGGGAGGAGGATGAAACTCCTGATCACCTGATAACGGAATTTCTCGCATCTCCAACCAACGCAAGGAATGGATTGGGCAAGAAATCTTCAGAAGCCAAGACGTAGCTTCCTTGACGCCACCCCAGATATTTGAGTTCATCAGAACTCTGGAACTGGAAGGCGAGCTGTAGATTGTAATGACATCGATAGCTCTTAAGGGGGGCACAATAGACCTTAAGGTCGCAGTGCAACGTTACCCCACACAACAATATACAATATACATATATATACAGGGTGTCCCAAAAATACCACGCGAAAGTGACACTGGAGATAGATTGGCATTAGGTCTATCAGATAGCATCAACATGACCTCAGTAAAAGTCCGCTGGTTTTCGAGATATCACCACTGTTGCGTCCCATGACTTCACATGTTGGGAAGCGCTCATTTGTATTTCTAAACAAAGCAGCTCGCTTGTAAAACTTAAATGTTTTGGGTTAACTGGTTTATTTTTGCATGGGTGGTCTCACCCTTGAAATTAATATTTTCCACGAAAGATAATTGCAAGTAAAATATCTTGTAATACTTCAACCCTTGTAGAAGTATTTATGACCTATTTCCTGTGAAATATTGATAAAATGCATACAACAACTAACACATTGCCAGAGCTGTGAGTCCTTTGTCTAGATTCTAACCCATACAAAAATCTAGAATTTTCCGATTAGATCGCCACGGCTTTGGCTATTCTCTAAATCGAGGGCGTAGATTCCGAATCTGTAATTAGTTTTTCCGTATCTCGATTAATTTTGGTAATATGGCGAAAAATCCGACTGATTAGTCCATTTTCCGGAGGTAGAGCCAGAAATTGCGACTTTCTTCGTCATTGCTCCGAAACTAATCGAGATACGGAAAATCTAATTACAGATTCGTGATCTGCGTACCCGATTTAGTGAATAACCAAAGCCGCGTCGACCTAATCAGAAAATTGTAGATTTTTGTATGTGTTGGATACTAGAGAAAACTTTTTGGCGTTTGACGGATTCGCTCATTACCTAATATTTTCCGAACGGATAGAGATACAGAAAAAATAGATACATAAATCTAAACGTCGTCCACCGACCAATCATCGGGAAAAATTTGGATATCGAGATGTGAAAATCATAGATTTCGGACGGGAAAGAAGAATTTTCCTTCGATTCCGGGTCAAAAATATTTCTAAGTGCCGACCCAAAAAATTTTTTTTCATGGTATATCGATACGGAGCTCGTGTCTAATTAAATCGAGGTCGCTGATCACGAATATGTAATTAGTTTTTCCCTAAATGGCGTACTTTGGGAAAATTTTCATTTAAAGTGAAAAAATTGACGAAAATAGGTCAATTTTGGAACTTTCCGCCGCCCAAAAAAATCGGAGTAGGGTGTTGCTGATTTTTTAAGTCATATTTGGATCCTTTATTTATCGAATCATCCGAACAGTAAATGCCCAGGTCGTACGCTTCGGAAATTATTAATTTTTTCCCGAGGGTCTATTTTTCGGAAAATTCTTTCCGCGATATTTCCTCGGAAAATTTTTGTAATAAATATCTGATGGTAGATTCGGAATCTACGGCCCCGAATCTATAAGAATAAGTACCCGTTTTATAGTTTTGCGTCAAAAAATGTTTCTCGAAAAATGGGATTTTTTTAAGGCTAATGTATTAAAAAATTGCCAAAATTCAACCGGTCTCCGATTTCGATGCAAATTACGTCATTTACTAATTCGGGGCCGTAGATTACGAATATATGATCGGATTTTTCATTAGAGAATTTTCCGCGGATGTACCGCGAAATGAGTTTTCCGAAAAACAGACCCTTGGGAAAAAATCATAATTTCCGAATAGTACGGCCTGGACATTTTCTGTTTGGATTATTCAGTAGATAAAGGATCCATATATGACGGCAAAAATCAACAACACCTTACTCCGATTTTTTTGGGCGGTGTGAACTTCCAAAATGGACCTATTTTCGTCCATGTTTTCACTCTAAGTGAAAATTTTCATAAAGTACGCCACTTAGTGAAAAACTAATTGCATATTCGTGATCAGCGACCTCGATTTAATTAGACACGAGCTCCGTATCGATATACCATGAAAACTGGAGATTTTTAAAAAATACACAAAAGTGGTGATATCTCGAAAACCAGCGGACTTTTACTGAGGTCATGTTGATGCTATCTGATAGACCTAATGCCAATCTATCTCCAGTGTCACTTTCGCGTGGTATTTTTGGGACACCCTGTATATATAGGTCATTGAATACTCAAAGATTTCATTTTTCAGATGACAACATTCGAAACACTTTACATCCTGATCATCATCTGCACAACTTTCACCGTACAATCCAACGGGAAAGAGCATGACATCGAATTCTCAGCTATCGGAGAAAAAGACTACCACCACTGCCCAACAGCTCTAGAGATAGACAACACCAAAACAGAAGAATTTCTAGATGTCGAATACCTCGATGGTCTCTGTAAAAATGCCGTGGGCATAGAGAGACTGAAGATATCAGGAAACTTCTACGGTATCGCCGAGTCCCTCTTCAACAAGATACCTAAACTTGAAGACTTCCAAGGTAACGACATTGAGAACCTTACAGAGCTGAGTGTGAGTACCTGGAACTTGAAATTCTTGGATTTATCCAGGAATAAGATGGAGAAAGTCTCTGTAGAATTCATGGATGAACTTATACGTCTCAATCTTTCGTACAATCAACTAACAGACGAAAACATCATCATGACAAGCGTTCGACCACCATTATCTCTGAAGATGAGGGTATTGGACTTATCCCACAACAAACTCACCAAGCTGGACACCCTCTATCCCTTCTGGAACTTGAAAAGATTCCTTTTGAACGACAACCAAATATTAAACATCAATCCTGGAATCCTCCAAAGATATCCCAATTTGGTGACCTTGAACCTTGCCAGGAATAAACTGTTCAGCCTTCCTGATGGTATGTTCACTGGTCTGATACATTTGGTGAATCTGGATTTGAGTTACAACGAATTAAGTGGTGCCAAAATGACGAATTTAAACTCTTTGAGGAGTTTAGAGTTCTTGGACATGATTGGTAATGGTATAAAGGAGTTTGATTACGATGAATTGGATCACCATTTGGAGCTTTTGAGGATCAACGAATTCCACACCTATATTCACGGTAAAAGAGTTGAATTATCCTATAATGAATCGAAGATTAGTACTACAACAACGGAAATGAGCAGTTCTATGTTTACTTATCTCGAATGATTCTATGATTATTCCCTTTGTCATGTTTGGTCAATAAAACTTCTTTGTTAAATTGAAATTTATTATTTTCAATTTGCGTGACATTTTTCTGCGATTGGTTTTGACTCCCTGATGAGGAATTTGAGGTAAAATTTGATTCTGCCCGTTGCCACGATAACTTGTGAACGGAAAGAGATTGCAACTTGAAATTTGAGAGGTAGGTGGCGTATCCGAATACGACGGACAAATCAGTTAATGGGCATAATCGTTCCAATGGTTTCCGAGTAATAGTTTTGTTCTCAACCAATACAAATCCGATCAAATTGAAACTTGGCCAGTAGTTGTAGATTACAAGGGCCTTAGTGAAATTCTGTAAGAATCGTATCACTAGAAAATTTTAAAAAGATTATTGAAAAATATAATTTATGTCACGATAACCTGAGAACGGAAAGAGCTAGCGACTTGAAAATTTTCAGGGTAGGTTGCGCATCCCAATATGACGGACAAATTCATTAATGGGCATAATCGGCCCAATGGTTTCCGAGTGATAATTTTGTTTTCAACCAATATAAATTTGATCGAATTGAAACTTGGTGAGTAGTTGTAGAGTTTTAACCTAAGCACCTTTGTGAAATTTGGTGAAAATCGTATCAATAGAAAATTTAAAAAAAAATTATTAAAAAATATTTTGTATTTCTCGATAACCTGAGAACGGAAGGAGATAGCAACTTGAAATTTTCAGGTTATGTTGTACATCTGAATTTGACATTTGAGTTTTTTTTTCAAGAATAATCGGCGAAACGATTTTGGAGTTATCCCCATCTGAAATTTGGTTGTTATTTCCTCAATAACTCGAAAAATACCAAACCGATCCTATTTAAATATAGTTATTAGTTGAAGAAAAGCAACACGGAAATTCTTGCAAAATTATGTGAGGATCGAATCACTAGAAATTTTTTTAAAAATTATTGAAAAACTTTGAAAAAAATTCTATATATCAGAAACTATTCATCCGACCTGGTAGATATTTTGCGAGAGCCTTCAGAACCTATCTTCACTACCAAGTTCCAAGTTTGACCACGTTCGGATCTATATTGTTGGAGATCTAAGCAGCCTTGTGTGAGTGCAGTAGCTGGATGGGTGACCGTTTCCTCGATAACTCCCGAACGAAAGGATATAGAGATTTGCAATTTTCAGGGTAGGTTGCGCATCTAAATGGGAGAGTTAAGTTCGCTGTTGGCCATAATCGGCCCAACGGTTTCGGAGTTATACCCATCTGGAATATTATTTCCTCGATGACTCAAAAAATATAGACCCGATCCAATTGCAGTTTGCTAACTAGTTGTAGAATATCGACATAAAGACGTGTGTAAAATTTTGTGAGAACCGTATCCCTAGAAAATTTTAATAAAATTACGAATAAAAAAATTGGTTCAAGCACTGACGTGAAGTCAGGAGCTCTTGCGCGTATGTTCTATTGTCCATTCTCCTGTATTGGACACTCTTAATCAACTATACCATGGTGAATTCTATTGTCCGTTCTCCTGTATCGAACACGAATTTACCATGGTAAATTCGATTAAGAGTGTCCAATACAGGAGAACGGACAATAGAATTCACCATGGTATATTTGATTAAGAGTGTCCAATACAGGAGAACGGACAATAGAATTCACCATGGTATATTTGATTAAGAGTGTCCAATACAGGAGAATGGACAATAGAACATACGCGCAAAAGCTCCAGACTTCACGTCAGTGCTTGAACTAATTTTTTTTCTCGGCCTCGGTACGTTAGGTACCTGGATGTAGACAATTAACGAAGCAACATGATCATAACAATTTAATTCAATTCAATTCAACAAAGATTACATCATAACACTATCTTAACCTCTTATTGAACAAGCAAAAACATAAAATTATACAAAATTTGCAGTTGGTAGCCTTTAATTATGATTCAATTACCTGATTCTCTTCCTCTCTATAATTCAACCATGAATAACTCGTTTATATACCAACCTGTATTCAAAATTGCGTTAAGATTTCTGTGCGCAAGCGGATATCAACATATTTGATTGTCAGATCAATCGAGTCATCATAAACTCATTAATAACAATCTCAGATTCATTGCGAACCTTCTGCTAATATTTCAAGTGTGTTTTAAGATGCAGATTCCAAGTTGAGAAGATTGGTCCTGTAATTCTTTAAATGTCCTTTCCTTCTCACCCTCAAAAAAGTCCAAAAAATAGCAATACACACCAAAATTAACATCAGAACAAAGCAGGTTCTTAAGAGAAATTCAATATCTTCGTAGTCGCTCAATATAAAAGAAGTTTTTGACACAATCTCATCAAGAGTTATATTGTGGACGTCACTATTGTCAGTATCCAAATTCGAAATTTCCAAAACCATATCATTGAGGGTCTCGTTGAGTCCTTCTAATTTTGAATCAAGGAGCGCTGACATCAGTTCTAGTTTTTCCATGATCTTTACGTATTTCTTATCTAACTGCGCCACCCTGGAATCTACTTTTTCGAATGTGACGTTTAGGAAATTCCTCAAATTTTCAACGTTCAAAGCATGGAGTTTCTGAAAGAAATCCTTCAAGGGAATCTTATCACTCTCATTTACAAGTTTTGCCTTGTTTTGACTTGAAATTGAAGAGACATTATGGAACAATTTCTTGTTGTTGATTGCTACATGAAAATGAGAGTTTGTCACAGAGCGTCGTTGAAGATTCTTCTTCTTGAGGAAACTACAAGTATTTGTATCACTTGAAAAATGCATGCCAAATTTTTTCGAGGTATGGTGGTTTAAGTTATGCTTCAATAGGTTTTCAGCATCCATATCACAATTGATATTGATTTTTCTCAAACTGGGATATCTTTGGAATAAGCCTTCATACTCGAATTTGAGGAGTTTATTACCCTCTAAATTGAGATATTTTAAGTTTTTCAACGGTTCCAATAAGCCATTTACGTTTTCCAAATTATTGTGAGAAAGATCGAGAGTTATCAAATTCTGCGAAGAACTAAAAGTGGAGTTATGAAGATATGACAATTTATTCCAAGACAAATTTAAGTTGACTAATTTCTTCAGTTTAACTAACACGTTATTTGTTAAATATTTTATATCATTGTTCATTAAATTCAGAAACAATAAATTGGATGAATTCGAGATTGCATCGACCGTCAACAAATTGTTGTGAGATATGTCTAATATTTGAAGGTTGCATTTTTCGTCATTTAGCAATAATTCAATTTTAACCAGTTTGTTATGAGATACAGAAAGTCTTTGGAGACTTTCATTAACAAATAATCTGAAAGTATTTAACTTATTCTTCGAGAAATCAATGGATTTTAGATTGGAAGAACTCAGGGAAATTTTAGTAAAATTCAAATAAGTCGCATTAAGTTTGTCAAATTGAGGTAATTCTTCGAAAAGTCTGGTCTGTATACCATCGAAAGTTGACGTTAGTCTCATGGTTTTTTTAATGTTGTCGATTTTCTCACAATTATCTCTCAAAACTTGATAATCTAGCTGTATTCTGGACGTAGCTTCCATAAATTGACAGGATATTCCTGGTACTGTTAATGTTGAGTCTGTTTCTACATTGTCTTGATTTGTGGATGAAGAAATTGCTGGAGAAGTGTGTATTAACAGTAGAAAATGAATCATCTGAATCATGGCGTACATCACCATCTAAAACAAAGAAAATTTTCATGACTTTCGGTGTGAAAGAGGAGAATTGTTTTGGTATAGGAATTAAGTGAAATAAAAAATCAATAGGTAATAGTTATTTATGTACCAAGGGCATTAAGTTGATGTTTATACCATCAAGGGCATTAAGATCTCTCAATAACCATGGTACTTTCAAACTTTTATGTCATACCAGCTTGTTATTACATCCAGAAATTCGAAAATTCATTCTAGTTTCATCAGGCTAACATTCTTTCAGAATATCCAATTACATATTAATTCAAAAAAAAAATATTGATATTTTTCAGAATTTGTTATAATTTTGTTGATAAAATATAGATATAAAAATTATTTCTGTCTTAACAGTAACCCCAAGGGCCATAACGTATTTAGATTATGCCCAAGGATATAATATAATCGATACTAACATTCATAACCAAGCGATAAAATCAAAATAATGAACTGATATGACATAAAAAATTATTGTGTCTATTCTGGTACATTATAGAACATTTTTTAAATTAAATTCATTGGAACTGTTTGAAAAATATGCAAAATTTTCAAATATACTCAAACTTAATTTTACATTTCCAAATGATTTTTTATGGCAGGATAATCTTTCTACAGAATATTCTCTATTTATCAATAATAAGGTTTAAGGAAGGTTCATTAAAAAATGTCGACAAATACAAATCAAACTGTACCAGAACCCCTGCTTTCTGATTCTGATTTCCAGGAAGAAGAAAAACACCCACAAATTTCAAATCTTACACAAATATTTGCAGGTTTCGAACGTAAACTTAGGTGAACATAATTTCGTGGGCCTCCAAGTAACTTCATCATCTATCTAATTTTCGTGACATAAAACTTCAAATTTAATTTATGATGATATGAACAAACTGGATTATGCAATATCTTCCGTAATGATAAAATTATACTTAAATACTTAATTACCACGTTCATGATCACATTTGTTCGAAGAAATAATTATCTCACAATTATAAAATAGTGTACCAGTAATATAATAAATAATGTTAAGTACGTACTTCTTTGTCACTTTCAACGGTTCAACCAAATCAATATTATGGCACTGCGGGTATCAATGATTGAATGAATAGACATTTTTGAGGATCGCATTCAGTTGCTCTCCCACCTTACTCCAAGTGATATTATTAATTCTTATCATTATAGACTAAGCAAAGGTAACAGATAAGCTGGTATTCCTGGCGTAATAAAGAAGACTCAACGTAGTCTCTTCCAAAAGCGATGAAATTATTCCAGCGTTTCTCTAACATTTTAGTACCTTTCTTGAAGGATAATTTATACAGCAAGAATTGTGTTTGGGTCTGCAAACAGGTCGGAGTCCCTAGGAGTAAAATTTGAATCATAGGGTTGATATGGAAGCATTTCTAAATGTATAATACATGCAATTTCGTCATCATAGTCAAAGACTTATGAAACTGTGCATTGTCTTGGTGAATAATTACTTTCTTTCTTTGCATACTACGGGACCGTTCTTTTGAAATGTCCTCGTTCAAACGGTTCAAACACTTCAATACAAACATAAGTGTATGTGTCATTTGCTATTTTGAAATTATTTAAGATGTCAGGAATTCATTGAAATATGTGGAGGTCGACGAAAAAATGTAATATGCAACTCGGCGAAACACTGTCTATTGTCTCACCTAGGATAGCAATTTGCAATGTGATTTTATAAATAAGTTCATTTTATTTCATGAAAGTTCTTAAATACATAATATGCCTATCGAATTTCATTTAGGAGGAGTGATAGACATAAACACCTAAGATAATGATGATATGATTTTTTTTTCCGAACTTACAATTCATAGTTCATAGTGATTAGGGCTTAACACGAGACGAGAGTATAAAAAATCTCGTCTCGCTCTCGCCAATTCCTAAAAAATTAAGTCTCGTTCTCGTCTCGTTATCAGTTGTCTCGTCTCGTCTCGCTTAATTCTACATAACGATAATAAATATTATAATATATAAACGAAATGGTATACAATAATGAATAATTTTGTAAAACTATATTTATTACGCTCTTATACAAAAATATTTGTACATGTGCAATGTGCATATTATTTTTAATTTTCAACACTGATAATTTCAACTTTTAAATTACTCGATGACCAAGAATTCAAACATAATCACCTTGCATCACATAATTTTTACGATGTACGTGTTTTTGCCATGATCATACCTGCTGAAATAATCTTTCAACAGGTAGCCATTAATAAATCATCGTCCATCTTGGAAAGTGTAGGAAGAACTTTTCCATCATTCTCCACCACTGTAAAATATTTTGATATTTCTAATATTTCGAAATAAGTTTTGTTGATGTTTCAAATAGGCTATCGATGTCGATACATTTTTTAAGTAATCAGTAAAGGATACTGGTGGAGGTATACTCATTATTGAAAGGTTTTTTTCTGGGTTTTCTCTCCCAATCTCTGAAAAATATCTATAAAATAAAAATTAATTATTTTGTGATTTGCTTCTGCGTAAGAAACACAGGATATTTGTCAGAAGCAATCAATTGACAATTCTTGAATTTCACAAAATAACTATCAACAAAATAGTTTTAACGATTTTTATTGGGCGTCTGACGAAGGAGTCTGATATAGACTCCGAAACGTTACGATATAGTTGTTTCTTCGTTGATTTTGTTTCGTTGTTGTTTGTTAGGCAACATTGTTCAATTGATTGCTTCTGACAAATATCCTGTGTTTCTTACGCAGAAGCACATCACAAAATAATAAATTTTTATTTTATAGATATTTTTCAGAGATTTGGAGAGAAAACCCAGAAAAAACCTTTCAATAATGATACTTTTTTTAATAGAATTGAACAATTCGGTATAGTTTTCAAAGAGTACCTTCCCAGTGGGTAGATAATTGAGGATGTTCGTGGCGTATTCTTCATAACACTTTTCGAAACATTGAATAGCTTAATTTCTTTACCACTTTTATTATACGTAGTTCCGTAGATGTATACAATAATTGTTCACATCTTCACTACAAGGAGCACAAGAGAATGAATTTCTCCAGATGTTCAGATAGAGACGAGATTTTCAAATCATTGGGATTTAGGGGCAATAAAAGTTGTCCGTTAAGTATTGAATTCATAATGGCATCCCTTTTTATGTTCCCTTGAAGAATAATCTCAATTATCGCAAGGGCATAACGAATTAATAATCTTCTAAAAAAAATCGTGTAATCCTAGAACAATCGATGCATGATATAGACAAAATATATTGGTAATTATAGTGGAAACTCTTCATATTCAATTGTTTTCTGTGGGTTTGAAAAAAGTCGAGTCGTACCAAAAACGAGACAAAGAACGAGACTCTCGTGTTGCGCTGTATGTTGTCTCGGTATCGCCTATAATATTTTTGAAAAGGTCTCGTCTCGCTTTTACGAGATGAGAACGAGACGAGACGAGAAAAATCTCGCTCTGGCGTGAAGCCCTAATAGTGATAACATTATTTCAATTACAAATTCAAAATAAGAGATATCTTGATTAAATCTATACTCACTACAATTTTCATGATGAGAATGATAGCAAAATATTTCAACCGAAGTGAATCCATGTTATGTAGAACCAACCAAACTTGAGTAATTAAATATATTCCCCATCTCAGAAGTTTCAACGTATCAAGGAGTAAACCTTTCTCACCCCCAAACCCATAACGTCTTTGGCAGTCTTATCCCAGCATACACATCAATCTGTATCAAACATGTCATGTGGTGCAAATACACCCCAACATAAACTTTGAATTCATTAATATTCCATCGGTTTGGATAACTTGATGTCAGATGAAAATGGAGGCGGATGGAGAAAATATGGCAGGGAGTTTGTGAGAGGAGGTATTGATGTTAGGTTTCCGATGGCATAATTTCTTTTCACTCCCAACCTGAAAGCAAAAATAGAAACATTGTCACCAGCATTTGTATAGTCGTGTACTTATAGTATTCCAAAACTATATTGAGGGAGAATTAGTTACAACTTGATATTAAATACCGAATTCTTGGTGATTAAATTTCTGAATAATATATTTTTCCATATTTTCAATCAATCTTTCTCTTCTGGGTCCTGCATTATTTAAGGATAATACTGAATTTTTATGTCATTAGAATTTTTCGTCTATATTTCGGCAAACATTCAAGGACGTACAGCTTTCGATTTTTTTATTCTTGATTCTAAAATTTGTTTTATGAACTCGCCTCGATTCATAGAAGATAATTATTCAACCTTCAGAATTCACGAGCTCCCCCTCACCACCAGGCAAAGAACATAACACCATCAGCGCATAAACCATAGAAACAATTCAATTAAGTATTAACGAAGCTCTCTTCCCTCTGACATAAGACACGTCTCCAGAAATAACAACTCCGAAAGCAAAAGCAGGCCATGGGTATGACAGCTCTCGAAGGCGTAGGAGAACAGAACGAGGAGATGCGGAGGGTGAATCCGAACGAAGGGTGTGTTCATTAATTCACCCCGTTTCCAAAGTCTTAGAGTTATTAACGTCAACCAATGAGGAAACGGCTCGTCTATTTACAATGGGAGCATTGTTTCCGCTTCCGTTTTCGCAAGATATTCAATTTTCGTTTCTCAAACGAGACGCCGTCTTACTTTGTACCTTCTGGGGGGGTGTTTTAGGGGTTGATGGGGGTCCCGGGTTGGCAACTGCCATTAGAGAGATGAATTAGCGAGTTTTGGGATGATCAATACTGGTAAAGGATGTAGAGGATGTTCCGAAAATTGCGACTGTAGTTAGTTTTGGTAGGAATTCGATTAGATGGCGTGAATAAGATAGTTAGGTCATTCTTGGATCTGAGCGGGATCATAACTGTTTTAATATTCATCTCAGCATTGGCTAAAGTGGGAGTAAATCAACTAGAATTCATTAAAATCACTGGACATATAAGAATAATATATATGCTGCCAATCGAAATTATGTGGATCAGAATCATTCTGGTGTAGTCGAAAAAAAAAATCCTCAACTGTAACAATTGTAATTGTAAGAAGATAAAAAATAAGGTTTCACACTAGACGAGAGTAGGCGCCTCGGTCTCACCAATTCTCACAAAATTAAGTCTCGTTTAAGTCTGAGTCTCATCTTCTGAATAACGATAATAACAATTATAATATATACACAGCGCAAAAAAATTAACGCGCATTATGGAAATCTCAAATTTATTCTACAACTGAAGGTGTTCTCAATGATAATTATTTTATCAGAATTATGCATGCATATGTTATCCACTTTCAACGTTTTTCTTTAATACAGATGTTTTTTCCCAGCAGGAATAAAAAAAGATGAGATTATCAGATTTTGAATGTATTGGCTCCATTCTGAAATTGTTCTCGATCAATTCTAGTGATCAATAGTTTTTCTTTCGTTTGATTTTCTACACTCGATCGCTATGCAACGCAAAACAAGCAATTTGACCCAAGAGGAATGTGCCCAAGCGGTAGTTTTGCGAGAAGAAGGGTGGACATACACAAGAATTGCAGAAAGGTTTGGAGTTTCCCATGCAAGTGTGTCCAGAATGTTGCAGCGATTCAGGGAGACAGGTATGAATGTCTGAAGACCAGGAGAGGGTAGACCACGGGTAACAACTGCAATTCAAGAACGTTACTTGAGAGTTTCTTCGTTGAGACAACGGTTTGCAACCGCTCGCCTCCTTCAAAATCAGCTTGAGCAAACTCATGTGGTGCAAATTAGCACTCAGACAATAAGAAATCGCCTCAGAGAATATGATTTAAGGCCTCGTGTCGCGACAAGAGGCCCAGCCCTTACCCCAGCCAATCGAAGGGCGCGTTTGGATTTTGCGAGAGAGCATATCCATTGGGAAGAGGCTGATTGGGAAAGAGTTCTCTTCACAGATGAGTCTAGATTCTGCCTCTACCATTGTGATCGACGTTCCCTTGTATACAGACGTCCACATGAAAGATATGCTCAGTGCAATTTTCTGAATACTACTGGTTTCGGGGGAGGATCGATTATGGTATGGGGTGGAATATCTTTGACTGCTCGCACAGACCTAGTGGTTTTTATGGACGATAATGCCAGACCCCATCGTGCGCGCATCGTTCAGGAGTACCTTGAAGAGGTTGAAGTCTCTCGAATGGAATGGCCAGCAAGAAGTCCAGATCTCAATCCGATTGAGCAGGTTTGGGACAACCTCAATAGAAGGCTGAGAAGTTCAGAAAATCATCCAGCTACTCTTAATGACTTAGGAATCCAACTCAGAGAAATCTGGGAAGGATTAGATCAGAACATTTTAAGATCACTCATTTTGAGTATGAACCGTCGTTGCCAAGCAGTAATTAACGCAAGGGGTGGAAATACCAAGTATTAAATCACTTATCAGCATTCCAGTATTTTGAAAATTGTTTATTTCTCTTCATTCACATAAGATTTGGTGAAATCCTGAATTGTTATTTAATGTGTCTTGTTTCGTTCAAAACCTTCCCGAGAGAACATATAAAATAAGTTATAAAGTCAATGTAGAGTTAACTTTCATTAAAACTGAGATTTTCAGAATGTGCGTTAATTTTTTTGTGCAGTGTATAAACGAAATGGTAGATTACTATGAATAATTTTGTAAGTCTATATTTATTACGCTCTTATACAAAAATATTTGTACATGTAAATATTTTTTTTTTCAATTTGAACACTGATAAATTCATCTTTCAAATTACTCGATGCCCAAGAATTCAAACATAATCACGCTTGCATCACATCATCTTTCAATCATGTATGTGTTTTAGCCATAATCATACCTGCTGTGGAAAATAATCTATCAACAGGTACGAATGTAGCCATTAATAAATCATCGGCCATCTTGGAGAGTGTACGAAATTTTTCATGCACTTTCCACGACTCTAAAATACAATGTTGATTCCTATTTGCTCTTTCTAACAGCAAATGTTCTTCAAACTCAGCTTTCCAATGTTTTGAAGGTTTTGTTGATGTTTTAAAAGGCTATCGTTGTCCATACACTTTTATTAGGTTTGGATAAATTGGTATCGTCCCCAGTGGGTAGATAATTGAGGGTGTTCATAGTTTTATCCTCATAACACTTTTCTGAACATTGAATACCTTCATTTTTCATTTCTTTACCAGTTTTATTATATGTACTTCCACAGATGTTTTCAATGATTGTTCACATCTTCACTTGATGAAGCACAATGAAAAACAATAAATTTCTCCATCAGATGTTCAAATAGAGACGAACGTTTGAAGGCATTGGGATTTAGGGGCAATATAAGTTGTCCGTTAAGTATTGAATTCATAATGGGATAAGTCTTTATCAAGGGCGTAGCCAGGGGGGGGGGTTTTGGGGGTTCAACCCCCCGAAATGTTATTTTTCTCTCTCAAAAAAAAATTGTTGGTGTAGAAAGTGACCCTTACACCTTTAGCCCTAGGCTAAACTGGGAGTAAATCAACAAGGATTGATTAAAATCACTAGACATTCGATTGCACACTCGTTGAAACCATATCTAGAACTAGATTCACCAATTAAAAATTGTTCAAAATATAGGAGAGAATAATATAATATGCTGCCAATCGAAATTCTGTGGATCATAATCATTCTGCTGTAGTCAAAAAAAATAATTCTCAATTCGCTAACTATAACAATTGTATTTTTTACCAATAACCATAAAAAATCAAGAAGTTCCAATTTTGTAATACAAAAATTGGTTTTATTAGCAGAAGTGATGTTTTTCCAATGTTTTTCTCTCACATAATTATGTAAGCTTTCGAATAATTTCCTCGTGTAACATTCATGTCGAATACCACTCAAGATAAAATTTAAGAAGATTAAAAAACTTGATTCTAAACGGTGACAGTAAATATGGTGAATTATGTGTCTTCTGATTGAATATTTTGAGCAACTTATTGGAACAGAAATACATTTGAGAAAATTCCCAAATTGGAAATTATAAACTATACATATTAATCAAGCATGAAGAGAAAATTCCCAAATTGGAAATTATGAACTATACAGGGTGAGTCTTTGACCACTGCATTTATTTTAACCAAAGATTCCTCTCATCAAATGAAACACTTTTTTCATTTACCATTTTTCCAGATTCGGCTCAGGTAAAAAGTTACAAGCGTTTAAAGCAACAATGTGCTAATACACTCCCGCATATAAATTATCTATGAAATTGTTGGCGGACGAGAATAAGGCATGGTAACGTGGTTTACAGCTTGATTCGGGATTCCAACGCTCAGGGACGGATCCATAAAAGTAGTGAAATTTCTGGAGTTTTCCATTTTAAAACATTCAATGAAGAATATCTCGAAAACGGTGCGTTTAAGGAGAAATTATGAAGAATAATATAATGTTCGAAAACGATGGAATATTCTTGAAATGACTCAAGAAAAACTTTATATGCTTTCTTTGTGCTAATTTCGTTTAGTTTTATGAATCCACGAGTCCATAACTAGAAAATCAGTAGAAGTAGAAAATAACTAATATTTGGAAAATATGTATCATAGTTATAGGAAACTTTAGGCCAACATTCATTTTATTCGAAATAAGGATGTCAAAGCTACAAAATAAAAACTGATTTTTTTTCAAAATTTCAACAGCCTGTATCTTTTTACCTGAGCTGAATTTGGAAAAATGTTAAATGAAAAAAGTGTTTCATTTGATGAGAGGAATCTTTGGTTAAAATTAATGCAGTGGTCAAAGACTCACCCTGTATATAGGTTAGTGACCGACCGAAAGTTCGGTTTCGGTTTCGGTTTCGGCCAGTTTCGGCCAAGAAATCTAGTTTCGGCCTTAGTTTCGGTTTCGGCCAAAAATGGCCGAAACTTTCGGCCGGGCCGAAACTTGACTGTTCATGAATTATCCTAGTCCTTTGGCCAGGAGTTAAAAGTAGGTATACATAATTGTCGTACAAGTTATTATAATCTATCTTTGTTAAGACTGAGAATTCATGAGAATTCACTTTAATGATTATTATATAGATTACATAGGGTGATTCCAAATAAGACGTGAAACTTGGAGGAGGAGCGAGTATGTCTCATTAGCTGTTGTTTAATCCATATTTATTAATAACCGAAAATCAACAGTTTTTGGAGTTCGGGTGATTTTTAAAAGATTTCTGAACTTAGTTCGTCAATTTTTTCTACGCTGACCAAATTTGATGATAATTTTGGTTTATTTCCATCAGAAAAGGATATGATATGTACGAAAAAAACAAACTATGCTGTATAAGAGGTTGAAAAAGAATTAGTATGATTTGAAATGTGGTATATGAATAAATGAAAAATCAATTTCTAATATCAATTTGTCTGCAACTTTCGAATTTCACAATTTTGTATGCCAAAATTATTTTAAAAACTTGCCAAATTCCTTCTTCATTCTATAAAAGATTTCGTTAGATTGCATAACTAGTTTCGTTTCAGCAGATTTTTTATAAGCAACCTTTTGAATGTCCGGCATATAAAATAGTGAATGTGTATCAAAAGACAGCGTGAGTAAATTTCAGGTGGAAAATAACAACTGAAGATATCAGAAAGACGGCATGTGCTTGCCTTAAGTAATCATTAAAGGATACTGTGTGAGGTATACTCATTATTGAAAGGTTTTTTTCTGGGTTTTTGGGCGCATGTTCTAGGGGAACATCGTCCTATCATTTCGTCCAAATGTCTGTAATTTTCGAATTTTGAGCTGAAAATTGGCTAATAGACTAATTCGGACTCCCTGATCACGAATCCGGTGTCAGATTCTTGGGTGCCGTCCGGCCGGCCAGCCGGCCGGCCGGTTTCCCGGCCGTAAGCACGATAACAGGAGCACCGAAGGTCCTATCGACTTCAAACTTTCAGGGTAGGTTTCTGATCAAAATGCGACGGTTAAGTTCGTTAACGGGCAAAATCGGCCGGACGGTTTAGGAGTTATAGACATTTAAAATTTTGAGGTTATTTCCCTGATATTTCAGGAACTAAAGAAGATGTTGAATCAAAACTTGGTAGTCAGTTTGAGGATATAAACGCGCAACTTTTGGCAAAATTCTGTTATGATCGAAATGTTGGTAATTTTTAAAAAAATATTTCTTTTAATTTTTTCGAAAAAAAAATTTTTTTTTCGTGAACTATTCATCAGATTGCAACAAAAACTTGTACTAACGTCAATTGTAGTATTTTGCAACATTGTGCAAAATTTTGGCTCTATACGATTTCAAGTTCTGGAGATATAAGACAAAATGTGTCAAATTTCCTGGGTCTCTCTCAGTATTTTCATCGATTATTATATAATAATCTCAATAATATTAAGGTATTCAACATGATACTGCTTTTTTTGTTTACTGGTCTGTACGGGCCACAAGGAAGATGAACATGCGCCCAATAGCTCCTGTCCACAGGGCTTGAACCAATTTTTTCTCCCAAACTCTGAAAAATATCTATAAAATAAAAATTAATTATTTTGTGATTTGCTTCTGCGTAAGAAACACAAGATATTTGTCAGAAGCAATCAATTGAACAATGTTGCCTAACAAACAACAACGAAACAACATCAACGAAGAAACAACTATATCGTAACATTTCGGAGTCTATATCAGACTCCTTCGTCAGACGCTTAATGAAAATCTTGAGAATTATTTTGTTGATAGTTATTGTGAAATTCAAGAATTGTCACAATAATTCAAGAATTTCACAATAACTATCAACAAAAAAATTCTAAAGATTTTCATTAAGCCTCTGACGAAGGAGTCTGATATAGACTCCGAAACGTTACGATATAGTTGTTTCTTCGTTGATAATGTTTCGTTGTTGTTTGTTAGGCAACATTGATCAATTGATTGCTTCTGACAAATATATTGTGTTTCTTACGCAGAAGCAAATCAAAAAATAATTAATTTTTATTTTATAGATATTTGGGAGAGAAAACCCAGAAAAAAACCTTTCAATAATGTGCTTGCCTACATGGAATGGTGGAACATAATTTATGAATATATTTTCTAATGAACTCATTTGCAACAAAAAAATATTGAATTCGTTATTTTTAGCTATTTGCTTCTTACATCCCCTTTCAAATCATACTAATTCTTTTTCACCAGAACCAGAACTCAAATATCTCGGAAACTGTTGATTTTTGGTCATCAATAAAAATGGCTCAAACCACAGCAAATTATCCATACTAACACCTCCTCCAAGGTTGACGTGTCTGATTTGGAATTACCCTGTATACTTCGACTAATTATTTTTATAACTTGGTAATACCAAAATAATGAATAAGGATATCACAAAAGTTGTCTTTTTATTTTATTTAACACTTGTTAACTGTTTTTATGTATATGCAAATAAAATTGTGAAAAATACAGTAGATTTCAGTATGAAATAAAAAGTTTCGGTTTCGGTTTCGGTTTCGGCCGAAACTGAGACTCTGGCCGAAAGTTCGGTTTCGGTTTCGGTTTCGGCTGAAAAACCAGTTTCGGTCGGACACTAATATAGGTACATATTAATCAAGCATGAATGGAATGTTATAACAACTTCATTTAAATATAAATTGAATAAATAAAATAATACTCAGACTCTTTTGGTAACCAAATAAATTTCAAAATAATGATCACCTCCTCAATTATTGAATTAAAATAATTAATAATTTTTGATTATTTCTTACAGTATCTCTAACAATATTGATTATTACTTAAAATCCGTAATATTTTTTGGTGAAAATATTCTACTTCTCATATGTAATGAATGATACTTTATATGAAAAAGTTATGACCCTTGATTTTAGTAGATTTATTTGAGTACAAATTATGCTAATTCGGTGTCAACGAGCGCTGGCGCATTCGCCATTCTGCAATTCCGAGGTACTGATACCTGTAGGTAATATTAGCTCGATGTGCAGAACTGCATCAGAAACGTTCGTTCTTGATTGGATTTTACACATCAATTTCATCTCTAGTGGTATTATAAATGGAAAAACCATGTAACGGGATAATTCTCAGTCAACTGTTCTACCTATTCCATTCAGTAAAATTAAATTCTGGCTTAAAATATATTAAGAAATTTTAAATTCATTTCGGCACATAGATTCAGTGTGAAAGAGCAGGCATCATTCTTCCATTCTTCGTACTTAAGTTGGCCAAGCGCTGGAATGTCACGAGATGAAGGAAATGAAGTCGGTGGTACCTATTTCGATGTTGAAAGAACGCTAGTTAGTGGAGAGTTAGTTGGGAGTGGAACTCCAGGCTAGAACGTACTCCGTGTATGGATGTTCGCAATTCATTTCTGATTGGAATTGAGGATTTTATCACGAAGCCCTTCTGTCCAAGAATAATTTTTTGTTTGAGTTTGGACGTCTGATGAGGCGTTTTAGGGTAAGGCTGAAGTGTACCTACGTAAACAAATTAGGGTTAGGCCAATGCCTATCTACAATCTATCTAAATTTCTTCTATTTGGATCAGGGACAGAAATCTCTCGATAAATTTTTGTTTGAATTCCAAAGAATTGCCTAATGACCTCAAAACTTTGGGATTATTTGGAAGATTTTCGAGAGATAACAGAGGCCTTCAAAGATGAAAGAAGTGGGAGCACCTTTTGGCTTTGTTTGTGAACATTAAGATAAGTTTTTTCTTGCTATACTCCTCCAAGTTTCAGAGAGCTCATAGTTTAAGTAAATTCAGATATTTTTGTATTGTAATCCGAAGAATCGATTAAATATTTCATTCTTGACTTCGATTACCTAACCTCTAAGGGAGAAATAAACTGCAGCATGTGAACCCCTTATTGGCTGGGCATACATTCACTGGTATTTTACGTTATAATCACAAATACTTCCAGAATTGTGCTTATGTGGCTGTGTTGAAACGAACCAGCAATACTGGCGCTTTCGCCATTTTGCAACTCGGAGATGTATCTATTAGGAATAAGACGTATTTACCGAAATAATTCATTCTTAATTAAAAATGAAAAGTGCATCATACAGTTCATCTGAAAAATACAACGTTATTCAAATCGACGTCCCATGATGACATTTTCAGCCCATATAATCGCCGTTTTTCATACTTAGAGTTCGATGAAGGATGAAATCAAAACATCCAACTCCGTACGGATGCCATAAACGATTGAACATCCACCCCTATCGCATCGCATAGTTTCTTACACAAACAACACAGTTCAGATATACCCTTCGTTCATGCCTCAACATATTTGCCACAATTTCGAGTAATTAAACATCGATTTCAGTTTAGCGGTTTGCAACCCTCTTTGAATTCCTTGATAATAAGGCACGATATGTAAGACGACGGCACGCTTCGTAGCCTGCTTGGGGAATTTCATTGGAAAATGATTATAAGGAGGGATTATTATGTCGAGAAGATGGAGATCGAATTGTGGGACGCATGATTTTAGGGGCGGGTTGAGAAGGCGTCTTTTATAAGGGTTTCCTGGGAATATATCACGGAACTTAGGCAGATGATACTTTGAGATGTACAGTATTTCTGATCTGCTAGCCGTCAAACGACATGGAGGATGGAAATCTAGTACAGTTTAGGGCTTCACGCAGGAGCGAGATTTTTCTCGTCACGTCTCGTTCTCGTCTCAGAAAAGCGAGACGAGACGTTTTCAAAAATATTATAGGCGATACCGACACCACATACAGCGCAACAAGAAAGTCTCGTTTTAGGTCTCGCTAAATTTTTGTATGAAGTTTTATACAGGGTGAGTCTTTGACCACTGCATTAATTTTAACCAAAGATTCCTCTCATCAAATGAAACACTTTTTTCATTTACCATTTTTCCAGATTCGGCTCAGGTAAAAAGTTACAAGCGTTTAAAAATTTCCCAATGTGCTAATACACTCCCGCATATAAATTATCTATGACATTGTTGGTGGACGAGAATAAGGCATGGTAACGTGGTTTACAGCTTGATTCGGGATTCCAAAGCTCAGGGACGGATCCATAAAAGTAGGGAAATTTCTGGAGTTTTCCATTTTAAAACATTCAATGAAGAATATCTCGAAAACGGTACGTTTAAGAAGAAATGATAAAGAATAATATAATGTTCTAAAACCATGGAATATTCTTGAAATGACCCAAGAAATACTTTATATGCTTTATTTATGCTAATTTCTTTTAATTTTATGAATCCACGAGTCCACAACTAGAAAACCAGTAGAAGTAGAAAATAACTAATATTTGGAAAATATGTATCATAGTTATAGGAAACTTTACGCCAACATTAATTTTATCGAAATAAGGATGTCAAAGCTACAAAATAAAAACTGATTTTTTTTCAAAATTTCAACAGCCTGTATCTTTTTACCTGAGCTGAATTTGGAAAAATGTAAAATGAAAAAAGTGTTTCATTTGATGAGAGGAATCTTTGGTTAAAATTAATGCAGTGGTCAAAGTCTCACCCTGTATATGACTCGACTTTTTTCAACACCCACAGAAAATAATTGAATATGAAGAGTTTCCACTATTATTACCAGATATTTTTTCAATATTATACATCGATCGTTCTAGAAATACACGATTTTTAGAAGATAATTAATTCGTTATGACCTTGCGATAATTGAGATTATTTTTCAAGAAAAAATAGAATTCACAACCATAAAAACTGATCCCATTATGAATTCAATACTTAACGGACAACTTTTATTGCCCCTAAATCCCAATCCCAGTGAGAATGCAACAAGATAAAAAGAATATTAGTAAAGTTTATCCTTTTGCTATACCAGAAACAGCACCATCTTGTATTCTTCAACATAAAAAAGCAAAAATTCGACCAATGAATCCTTCCGTGAATCCTTCAACTTCAGGAACCAACAGCTGCAACACTGATGAGAAACATATGACAACTCCTCCATTCATTTGAACATGTTGAAACTTGAAGTTCACCTATTATTATCGAATGATCTATAATTACGCCTCCGTAATAAAAGTGGTAGCTTCAAAACTCCGGGCCCCTAGCGGCAATTAAACGAAACTCAACAACTTTGAAATTCCGGCCATTATTCCAATCTAGTTATTACTGAACTAATTATCCCAGTCATATCTCTACTTCGCCGGTTAACTTCGTGTTTGTATTCATATGGAAAATGGAGGAATAGTTTCAATGTTAAGATAGGAAGTATACTCCGGTGCTGTTTCAGCCATTTCTATGGTTCATTTTTGGGCGCATATTCCAGGGAACAGTGTGATGTAATTTCGGAAAAAAAATTGAAAATTATAGACATTTGGGCGAAATGACAGCACGATATTTCCTGGAATCTAATGATCGAATGCAAGTAATAAATCAATACAAAGCGCGTTTGTTCGATTTTGTGAGAATCGTATAGCTTGAAAATTATTAAAATATATTTTTGTTGTCACGATAACCTGAGAACGGAAAGAGATAGCGGCTTGAAGTTTTCAGGTTAGGTTGTGCATCTGAATGCGACATTTGAGTTTGTTTATAAGTATAATCGGCCAAACGGTTTTAGAGTTATAGCCATCTGAAATTTGGTTGTTTTTTCTCCTCATTAATTCGGAAAATACTAAACCGATTGAATTGAAACATGGTTATTAGTTGTAGAATGCCAAGGCAAAAATTCTGGCAGAATTTCGTGAGGATAGTATTTGTAGAAAATTTTTCAAAAATCATTGAAAATTTAAAAAAAAATCTATATATCAGTAACTATTCGTCTAAAATTGCTGAAATTTTACAAGAGCCTTTAGAACCTAACTCTACTGCCAAGTTTTAAGTTTTAACACGATCGGTTAAATATTGTTGGAGATTCGAGCATCCTTGTGTGAGTTCAGCAGATGGTGACCGTTACCTCGATAACTTTCGAACGAAAGGAGATAGGGACTTGCAATTTTCAGGGTAGGTGGCGTATCCGAATGGAAGAGTTAAGTTCGTTTTTGGGCATAATCGGTCTAACGGTTTCCGAGTTATACCCACCTGTAATATTATTTCCTCTATAACTGAAAATATAAAGATTCGAACGAATTGAAGCTTGGTAACTAGTAGAAGAAAATCAACATACAGATGTGTTGGATATTTTGTAGGAACCGTACCCCTAGAAAATTTGAAAATAATTACGAAAAAAAAATGTTGTAAGGTCCATACCCCTAGAAAATTAAAAGAAAATTACGAAAAAAAAATGGGTTCAAGCACTGACGTGAAGTCAGGAGCTTTTGCGCGTATGTTCTATTGTCCATTCTCCTGTATTGGACACCCGTAATCGAATTTACCATGGTGAATTCTGTAAATTCCTGTATTGGACACTTGATTCGAATTTACCATGGTAAATTCTAATTAAGGGTGTCCAATACAGGAGAATGGACAACATAATTTACCATGTTAAATTCGATTAAGGCTGTCCAATACAGGAGAATGGACAATAGAACATATGTGCAAAAGCTCCAGACTTCACGTCAGTGCTTAAACCAATTTTTTTTCCAATACTTCAGTACTCAAGAGGACACCAGACTGTAAATTCAATGTATTCAGGGACTTTTGAGCATTTAGTTGAACTCGTCAGTTCTTCAACAACTTCTTGCGAAACTTGAGGTCGATTTTCCCTTGCTGACATTTCCAGTCTGCATGAATCTGTTTACAACACATCTGATGTGGGCTTTCAGAGAAGATTATAGAATCGAAACATCGGGATATTTCACCATATATCCCTTTTTACAGGCCTCTACAGAGTAAATCCATTCACCATTGATTAATGTTATATAGGACATCACAATGAATGCGTTTTGTTCTAAATAACAAGTCATTATTACAGATTCAAATAATTTGAAAACTGAATTTTCAAGAATTTTAAAAAGAATCTTAGGAATTGACAATAATTCAATACTGGCTGTCAGTTTAGAAATTCTAGGATATAAAGAGAACACAAGAAGTGAGAAGTGGCAAAAAAAACCAAATCCAACTGCGATGTTAGAATCATTTATAAAGATCCTGTAAGATATCATGCTTCAGTAATATTTCATCACAGAAGATTGGAAGATGGGGATATCATTCTCGAAATATATCTTGCGACGAAATTTGTAGTGGAGTACAAGAGTGTAGTTCAGAGTGTGCTCATAATCAGTCTACAGAGAGCTAAAATCAGAATACTTGTTGAATAAGTTCCTGATTGCAGTAAAGCATGCTCAAATCCCCAACTCACAATCGGGCACAGAAATTCCAAACATTTTGGCCATCCCTGATCCTCCGAGATACGACCGGAGTCTTAGGTGTGTTGTCTTAGCGAAAATTCGATGCCTCCAACTTAATATAAGATATTTGCATTTAAATCGAGTTATAACAGAATATGTTCTATGTTCTCCAGTAATAAGGTTAATGTTAGTTTATCCTTGGCCACAGTTTACTTTAGATATGTATATGGTGGAAGTTCCTGCGGCCATATTGTTTGTTTATACTCTAAAGTTGCCTACACTGAAGTAGAGTTGATGTTCGGGTGGCTGTTGAACTTATAAACAGATAAGACGTCCAGGGCTTTTGGATGCTAGGGGAATATTTCAGGATTATTCTGTTCAATGTTAAATAAAGATTTGCGTTTGATTTATTGTTTTCTCGAAGAAGAGGTTTAGAGAGGTCTACATATCTCTTTTGGACACCCTCAATTGAATTTAGTATCGATGCCTATATACCGTTTTCTCAGCTTTTATAGTTTATGAATACATTTCATACCATTTTAATGACAGACTTGAGTAACGAGAGGATCTATGATAACAAAAGTTTTAATTCTGACATATGCATTCATTAGAACTGAAATTCGATGAGAATCTAATAATATGCGAAAAAACCTATGCCTAAAGTAACTTTAGGATACGATATTCACAAAATGCCGCGAAAATTAGTGAGTTGGCATTCTACAAGTAATTACTGAGTTTTAATTGGACCAGATTTGTATATTTTGAGTTATAGAGGACATAACAACAACATTTCAGATGAGTATAACTCCAAAACCGTTTGGCCGATTATTTCAATTAACTAACTTGAATGTCGCATTCGGATGCGTAACTTACCCTGAAAATTGCAAGTCGCTATTTCTTTCCGTACTCAAATTATCGTGAGATACATTATATTTTTCCATAATTTTTTTTAAATTTTCTAGTGTTACGATCCTCACAAAATTTCACTCGCGTCTTTAGGCTGATATTCTACCACTAGTTACCAAATTTCAATTCGATCGGATCCGTATTAGTCGATAAAAAAATTAATACTCGTAAACCGTTAGGCCGATTATGCCCGACGCACTTGTCCGTCGTATTTGGACGCGTCACATACCCTGAAAATTCCAAATCGCTATCTCTTTCCGTTCTCAAGTTATCGTGGCAATGATAGCACGCTGTTTCCCAGAACATGCGCGCAAAAATGCTTTTCAATGTCTCTGAAGTTTTCACACTTAATTAATTGTTAATTATTAGGTGAAAAACATTTTCAATACATGATATTTTCAGTATCAACCCCAGAAGATATTGAAGATCCGAATGCAAGGAATTTTAACACTATTTTTACAATTGTTGATGAAAGATTGAGGTTTATATACACATATTTAGAAAAAATTATCCTGAAAGAATTGAGAGGCTGCATAGAATTAGGTAAAAATATGTAATTTTCATACAATTTCAATGATATGTGTTTTTTCAATGTCTTGAAAAAATTAGATGTATACATTATCTACTACAATATGAAAATGTTGGGAATACAATGATGTGAAGTCAGTCTCCTTCGGTGCGATTCAAATTTTTGTTAAGTTAAAAGTAATTGTTCTGAATAATATCCTTGTGTGTCTCATTTTATCAAACTACGAGAGTACTGAATATGAATTGCAGAATTAACATTATTACATTCCTTTTTCAACATTCTTCATTGTTCAACATTCCTCATGTAATAAAGTAATTGATAAAGGCAACTGGTGTTGGGCGTTAATCAAAGCTAGGAATACGTGAATTCTCTACGAAATATGTATAATTTGTACTTTCATGCAACGTTAACCTCCCTCTTCGTATAGATAAGAAGGTTTCATTGTAAACATGACGAAAAAAATTAAATAGAAATCTGTTAATAACATTTTTAAATTTCAGCCAATTTTGTAAACAAATACCTACAATTTTTACAAATCACAACACTCACGGGAAGACAGGGTTTTTTTGCTGAGGTTTTTCTCTAAGCTCTTGTATCATACGTCGAATTGTATATGGTACCCCGACACTAACAGCTCTCAATCAATATAATATATAATAGAGTAATTCATAATTGATATAATACTCACAATGGTTTATACTTCAACCTATTTAATGTCGACTATTGAAAGCAAAATACTATTCTTCTATACATAAAACTGATTATTTTTGTAAAACTCATTAATTAGAATCCAAATGAAGGAATTTATATTTACTTATTGTAAGATTAGACAATCTAAGTTATCGATATCTTTTATGGCCATAGAATTTGAAAAATTTGACGTATTTAATAGAAAATCGATGCTTGAGTTAATATGTATATTAACTATCAATATTTCGTTATCTTTCCTGATACTACGACGGTCTGATCGACGGATATAACGTTTCTTGGTGATCTTTCGTCGATGAAAATAAAAAAAGTCGAAATTCTACACTTACGAATTCAGCTGATCGACTGACAAGAATTGTTCCACTTTATTGGTTATGAATTTTCTATATTTCCCTAATATCTCCCACAATATAGATCCGGTCGAGTTCAAATCTAGAACTTGAATGAAAAATGAGGTTTTGAAGGCTTTCGCAGAATTTCAGCGATATCTGACGAATATTTTCGGAGATACATGATTTAAAGAAAAAATAATTATTTTGTGCATTACGATCGTCACTAAGTTCGCATAAGTTTTCGTGATAGTATTTATCAACTACGGAGCTTCAATTCGATCAGATCACTATTTCTCGAGTTATTGAGAAAACAACAGTTAAGATGGCTATAACTCTGGAACCATTCGGTGGATTTTGCTCAAACTCAGCCGATGCATTTAGACTGCAAATTTTCCCAGCAAATCAACTCTCTAACTCATTGCGTACGAGAGTTTACATGCTGACAGCCGGACAGAATTAAGTTTGACCTTTAATTCCTCATCAGTGAGTTGAAAGTGATCGTTTGAGACCATTCTTAATAAAAAATCACAGACATTTTGGAAAATTGATAGGTTCAATGAAACGTAAAATATGTATGGATATTTTTCAAAAGCATTTTCCGGAAACGACTTCAGTACTCGCCGTGAATTTTTTATGTCGAATGTAATCGGGATTTATGAATCTACATGGACTAAATGAAATATTGCATATGTAAAACTGTTCAAACTTCCATTCGCCATGTCTCCACTAGCTCTGTTGATTGATTCAGCCTCTTCTTGCGAACTTCTTGCACTTTGATTCGGAAAAAATTATCAAAAAACCTTCCACGTTCACTTATCGATATAACTAGCACATAAAATATTTTAATTCGAAAGAAAATCAGTATTTCGAAGATACAAATGTTTCTCAGAATAACACATACACTAACTGTATCAGCTGAAGGATTTTCATCGAACTGACCATAAAAAGCTACAACAATAGTTACGATGGAAACGAGTTTTTATTGAGGTACAAATAACGACTTCTTGTTCTTCCTTCGATGACACTCTTTCCCTAAATTATATCGAGTCCAGGGGCTACTTTCATTCATGCATTCACTTGTCGGCAACCTGTTTTGAATATTAACAAGACTAGTTTCAGCAAGTTTATTTCTCACGGATTACATGAATTTAGAGGGTGAAGGTATCGACCTTAAGTGGATTTAAAAGGTTTAAATTTATTTCGAGGATGGAAGTAAGTGGTTGATCAAAATGTCTTAGCAACTTAATATGAAGAAATGCCACATCAAAGAGAATACTAACGCCCCTGACGAAAATATTCATGTAAAATAGGGCAAAGAGTGAATTTTCCCATTTGTCACACTGAAAAATTTCAGAATAAGCACGAATAAATAATTCTGAAGATTTTCACTTACTGTCTAATGAAGGACTCTGATTTAGGCTCTGAAACATTACAGAAAAGTTGATTTATCGGTGGTATCCTTTCGTTACTGTTTGTTAGGCAACTATGTCATAGATAATAATTATTTTATTTTATAGTTTTTTTCAGAGTTTGAGAGAAGAGACCTAGAAAAAACTATTGAACATTATAATATAGCGCGATAATTATTGTAACATGTAATGATTGATTACAAATGCTCAAGCATAAAAAAGTTTTATTTTATTAGGGGCACATTTTTGAACATAGTTATTTATTTGTGTGTTGTTCTTCAGACATGAACCAAAATAAATAAACTGCTAAAGAAATTCGATCGTGTCTAGAAAATCTCGATATATAAAAAATTGGTTCAAGCCCTGTGCACAGGAGCTTTTTGGCGCTTGTTCAAACAGACAAAACTATACCAGATGATGACAGAAAAAATAGTCTTCCCTTGGATATCATGCTTTAACTTCATCTTTTTGCGAAGAATATTGATATTTATGTTTTTTTTTATGTGTTCTTTCAACGTTCATCCTCATGGAACATTATCAAGAATTATTTTTTAAATTTTAATTTTAGTTACAAACAGGTTGTAATCTAATATCACCTCTGTGATGTATTCTGTTTATTTTTCGAAATAAACTTATTTATTATTATTATTATTCCTATGATACAAATGCATCATTAAAGATATCAAATTTAAAAAAAGTGTCTTTAAAGAAAATGCTTCAAAAATTATCTTATAACGAAAAAAGAGCGATCTACAATGCTTCAATGCCTTAATGGTTCAAAAATTGTCATTAAATTTATTTATCAAGATTAAATGAGCAATCTGCAATGATTCAACCTCGTGGAATGGGTTGTTGTAACCTACACTCGGTGCATAGTTTTCACTACTAGAAATACCTAAGGAAAGTATCATCGAAATGTCTAGAGCAAGGCTGGAGACAATCATAGCAGATTGTCCATTTATTCCTGATATTTGAGTAGGTAGTGGATTACGAACAAATTATTTTAATAGTTCAAAATATATTAATAAAATACTAGCCTCTTTTCATAATCCAAAATTTGATATTTCATACCACTAACACATTCTTTTCTGTATTATGAACTTTAACTCAAGAAAAAATGATTGATACACAAATGTAGATCCATATTTCAGTATTTTTTTTCTAGCAACATTATGAAAATACTGTATATAGGAACATGTCTCACTACTTTAGGAAGCAAAAGGTAATATAAACCTCAGTGGTCAACGAACAGAAATTTCTTTTGATGATTCCATTATGTTCTCCTTTTCCATTGCCTCCATAAACTACATCAAAACAGTCTTGTATATATTCACAAATTCAAGAATCGAATACCTACTTGCTTGTAACAACTATGAATTGACAATCTCTAATAGCTAGAAAAGATGACATTTATGAATAGTGATCACAGACCGATTCTGTGTTCACATTCTGTGAATACATAGAACTAACGATGTATTATTGAAACTTTGAAACATCATATCTCCGAAAGTATTAGCTTGTTAGAGTTGAAAATAATAACAATGGATTCTTATGATGAAACTGCATCTTAAAAAATATTGAATTCAAAAGTTGTAATGTACAAAAAAAATTTTTTTCTCGTTACTCCGAAACTATTCGACTTAACCGAGATATTTATCCCTCAAACCTACTCTGAAAATTTCGTCTGTCTAGCTCATTCCGTTCGAGAGTTATCGTGTTAACGGCCGGACGGACGGATGGACGGCCAGCCGGCCGGACAGAATCAATTTCGACCACGCATTCATGTTCAGCCAAAAATTCGAAAATTACAGACTTTTGGGCAAATTGATAATCACTTTGTTCCGAGGAACAAGAGCGCCAAAAATTAAAATTTGATGTGTTTCGGAATTTTCCATAAATATACAGGGTGGGTCTTTGACCACTGCATTAATTTTAACCAAAGATTCCTCTCATCAAATGAAACACTTTTTTCATTTATTATCTTTCCAAATTCAGCTCAGGTAAAAAGATACAGGGTGTTGAAATTTCGAAAAAAAATCAGTTTTTATTTTGTAGCTTTGACATCCTTTTTTCGAATAAAATGAATGTTGGAGTAAAGTTTCCTATAACTATGATACATATTTTCCAAATATTAGTTATTTTCCACTTCAACTGGTTTTCTAGTTATGGACTCGTGGATTCATAAAACTAAACGAAATTAGCATAAAGAAAGCATATAAAGTTTTTCTTGAGTCATTTCAAGAATATTCCATCGTTTTAGAACATTATATTATTCTTCATCATTTCTCCTTAAACGCACCGTTTTCGAGATATTCTTCATTGAATGTTTTAAAATGGAAAACTCCAGAAATTTCACTACTTTTATGGATCCGTCCCTGAGCGTTGGAATCCCGAATCAAGCTGTAAACTACGTTACCATACCTTAAACTCGTCCGCCAACAATGTCATAGATAATTTATATGCGGGAGTGTATTAGCACATTGTGAAATCTTTAAACGCTTGTAACGTTTTACCTGAGCCGAATCTGGAAAAATGCTAAATGAAAAAAGTGTTTCATTTGATGAGAGGAATCTTTGGTTAAAATTAATGCAGTGGTCAAAGACTCACCCTGTATATAATAGCCAAGATAATGAATTAATTCCAATTGGCTTTCCACACTGTATACATCTCGTGATAAAACCATGTCACGACAAAAACAAGGAGACCGGATCTGAACGTACCTCCGGCATCCGCTGTCTAATTTCAAAACGACGACAGCACAAGAGAAAATGGCCAAAGGACCCTCAAAGGAACAATTGAAGCAATAACAACTCCCACATCTGAAGACCTGCGATTCGAAAGCTGTTTCCACACCATCGTCGTCTTGAGAGGGAACCCCCCTGAAAGCACGTACCCTTTGTCCTTTATCTCATCAAATAAAATTATACCCGTCTTAAGGATAACCATGCGTGGTCCATCCTCTTGAATTCCGTCTATTCTCCAGCGAAAGGGGTCTTCAAGAGGAGATTAGGGATCTTTTTGTCGCTTTGAGCTGCTGTTTCGAGTTAACATTATCCAAATACGTGCATTTATCATTTCCTTCGGAGAATGTGTAGAGTCTCTTTTGGAGAGAGTTGATTTTAATAGTTATAAAACCCGTTTGGTCATCGTAGAAATTCCGCTGAACAAAAAATTCGTACAAAAAGATGGAAACACACGAAATCAAAGAAAATGGATAAGTTAATTCAATTTAAAAATTCGAGAAAAGTGCTAATGTAGGTTAGGAGCTTTTGCGCACATGTTTCATTGTTTATTCATGCCTCACATTAGGGTTTCACCAGAGAGAGAGATTTTTCTCGGCTCGTCTCGTTCTCGTCTCGGAAAAGCGAGACGAGACGAGACGAGACGTTTTGAAAAATATTATGGGTGATACCGAGGCCACATACAGCGCAACCCGAGAATCTCGTTTTTGGTCTCGTTAAATTTTTTTATGAAGTTTTTATTCGAAAAATTAGAAAAGGTCTACATAGAGATCAATATATTTTACATAATAACATCTCTGGTGACTTGTGGAATATTTTATAGTAAATTAAAATAATTTTTTCACATTTTTATTTCAACTTGTTAACTGTTCTTATAACTTCTTATAGTAACCTATCTCTTATCATAAATATCTATCCTTGCAGATTTTCATATTTTAGGTTTGAATGTGTTTTTTCAAGATCGATTTATTACTCTTGGTTGAGTGTATGTGTCTACAAAATAAACTACTGAGTAATAAAAGTGTATACTACTTGAAGGGTTTTTTTGGCTCGAAAATTTATACTTAGAAGATCGTCTTATTTACTATACAGATACATACAGTAAACTTTTCTTATATACGACTCGATCTTTTTCAACACCCACAGTAAACAATTGAATATGAATATAAAGAGTTTCCACTATAATTACCAATATATTTTGTCTATATTATACATCGATTGTTCTAGAAATATACGATTTTTTAAAGGCCATGTGATAATTGAGATTATTTTCCAAGAAAAAATAGAATTCACAACCAGTGAATTGGTAACATACGACCTGATTTGTGGGGAAAAGTCATGGAAAATTTTGTTCAAAGACTTCATTTCCTCCAGCGTTTCCGTGGTGGAAATTTAGATGATGCTTTGTTTCATAATTAATGGTATCCATTGTGCCTCATAATGAAAAAAATTTCAATAATTTTCTCATATCTAATGTGTTTTATCAACAAAACAAAATGGGGTGATCTTAATCTCGTTTTTATCTAGGAATTCCCTACTGTATCTGCTTCACTTCCAAATTCATGAACAAGGATACCCCAACAACTAGACTTACTTTCGAAAACCCCTTGTATTCGACATAATTTTTATCGCGAATCAAACATCGCAACCCGAGGTTAAACTCCTGCATCGTGAGAATTAAATTATGGAAACAAGTCCTGTTACTCTTGAAAACAAGTTGGGGTCAAGTGCAGGAGTAGAAGGGAACCTAGAATTCAACATAATTCAGGGAAAGAATATCAGAATGACCATTGAAAAAAGGCCAACAAACTAGTTATTCGTATCCCGATAAAAAACCTGTTTCAATTGTAACTGTTGTTATAGTTTTTTACATTCAGTTAGTGAAGAACGTTGGGATCTACATGAACTTGTATTCGAAGGATTCAATTTGCATAGATTTTTGACATTTTAGTACGTTGAATTAGTCAATTGTTCAGAGTTGATCGCTAACATAGTTGATCAAATTTTTCTGATATTATTATCATAACACATAGTAATTTTGCAATCCGTTATAAATTGTGTATTTCAAGAACTTGTTCAATGAATTATTCAATGAAGCGATTCAATTTGATACATTACTTTTCATTATTTACGTTGAAAAAATGACATAAAATTTTTAAAAAAATAAACAGATTTTATGTATGTCGAATATTATTCACAAATGTCTTCGCTATTTTCAAAACTACTTATTCTTCCAACAATTTACATATTTAATAATAGGTACTTGCCTTTTTTCTGGGATTATTTTATTCATTCAGTTTCAGTATATATACTGCTCCGCAAAAGTTAAGGAAGTTCAGAAAATTTGAGACTGTTTCAATTTTTTTCCACCAATTTTTTAAATATGAGACATCTAAATCATTACTCACTTTTCTAACTCATTCTTTTGTCCATTTCTTTATAAGTTTTGCAGTTCTAGGTGAAAATTTATTTTTAGTATATGTATTGCAAAATCAGCTCACTCAAAAGGTTTACACGAGAGCGAGATTTTTCTCGTCTCGTCTCGTTCTCGTCTTGGAAAAGCGAGACGAGACGAGACATATTATAGGTGATATCGAGATTACATACACCGCAACCCGAGGGTCTCGTTTTTGGGCACGTTAAATTTTGTTTATGAAGTTTTATTCGAAAAATTAGAAAAGGTCTACAAAGAGATAAATAGATTTTACAAAATATCAACTCTGTTACTGTGACTATCGGTGAAATATTTTATTGTAAATTAAAATAATTTTTTCACATTTTTATTTAAAAAATTGTTAACTGTTCTTATAATTTCTTATTGTAACGTATCTCTTATAATAAATATCTATCCTTGCAGATTTTCGTATTTTAGGTTTGAATGTGTTTTTTTCAAGGTCGATTTTTTACTCTTGGTTGAGTATATGTGTCTACAAAATGAACTACTGAGTAATAAAAGTGTATACTACTGAAAGGGTTTCTTTGGCTCGAAAATTTATATCTGAGAGATCGTCTTATTCACTACAGATACATACAGTAAACTTTACTCATATACGACTAGATCTTTTTCAAGATCACAGAAAATAATTGAATATGAAGAGTTTCTAATTTAGTAACCAATATATTGCGTGTATATTATACATCGATGGTTCTAGAAATACAGAATTTTTTCTTGACCTTGCGATAATTGAGATTATTTTTCAAGAAAAAGTAGAATTCACAACCATAAAAACTGATCCCATCATGAATTCAATACTCAATGGACAACTTTTATTGCCTCTAAATCCCAATGCTTTTAAAATGTCGTCTCTATTTGAACATCTGGAGAAATTCATTGTTTTTTATTGTGCTTCTTGTAGTGAAGATGTCAACAATTATTGTATATATACGTGGAAGTACATATAATGAACCTGGTGAAGAAATGAAAAATTCAATGTTTCGAAAAGTGTTAGGAGGAATACCACAAGAATACCCACTGGGAAGGAATTCATTGGAAAAGATACCAATTTGTCCAATTCTATTAAAACATGTATCGAAATCGATAGCTTCTTTAAAGCATCAGCAAAACCTTCTAAACATTGGAAAGCTGAGTTTGAAGAACACTTGCTGTTAGAAAGAGCAAAATAAGAATAAAAATTGTATTTTAGAGTGGTGGAAACTGATTGAAAAAGTTCCTACGCTTTCCATGTTGGCGGATGATTGATTAATGACTTCATCCGTACCTGTTGAAAGATTATTTTCCACACCAGGTATGATCATGGCAAAAACACGTGAATCATTGAAAGATGATGTGATACAAGCGTGATTATGGTCGAATTCTTGGTCATTGAGTAATTTGAGAGATGAAATTAACTGTGTTTAAAATTTAAAAAAATATGTACATGTACAAATATTTTAATATAAGGGCGAAGTAAATATAGCTTTACAAATTTATTCACTCTTATCTACCATTTCGTTTATATATTATAATATTTATTATAGTTAGTCAGAATTAAGCGAGACGAGACGAGACAACTGATAACGAGACGAGACCGAGACTGAATTTTTTGGGAACTGGCGAGACCAAGACGAGATTTTTTATATTCCGCCTACTCTCGTCTCGTGTAAAGCCCTATTAACCATGAAAAAAATGTTTCCAATCCTTCACTCCGATATAAGGCGTTCCATCCACATTAAAAACTCTAAAGATCTTGGATAAAATGCAAAATTGCAAAATCAACAAGAAGCATCTGGCGTTTTCTCATGAAATTTCCATCAAATTCGTCCAGGTTCACAATATAAGTTCCATCTTCGTCACAGCCAACTGAGGCAGCCACGTGTAGAGAGACGCATACGCCCCAATGGCAACAGCTAATTTATATTTGAAATGTTAATCCTCCAGAAACTAGGAAAGGGCTTAAATTACACACGTCTCAAGACTTCGTCGAGCATTAATAATGACTAGTGCAGGGAAATTCTCCTAGGTATTAATCTAACTTAACGTGGGGAAATTCAACTCTGGGTGACTTCAGATTACCACTTTAATATATTCTAAAACTTCCCGGTGGTTGAATAATCCACCCTGTATACCCGGGAAGTATCATCCACGTACCCATCTTCCATCCCGATCTAGCCGGCTGCGTCCCTAGCGTTGGATAGAGACGAGACGGTCTAGCAGGCTGCGAGAACATAGAGAAACACGCCGCGCTCCGCCATCTTAAATCAATATTATATAAAATGGGAGGAATCTCAGTTTTAGACGAAGAAAATAGCTCACCTCCGAGCGGGAAAGAGATATAAATATCTAATGTACGACTGGGAAGAGAGACGGAAAGGACCGAACTCTCCGAAGGAGAAAGACGGAGGATCTATCCGCGAGCAAGGATGCTGACTGCACGGAAAATGTCTAAGGCGCATCTTAAGGAAGAGGAAGAGGGAGCATAGAGTTCGGTCGGGTCGGAAGGAGGATGGAGGGCGATACCTGTTAAATATGTATGAGACAACGAAATATAGGATATAAGGAGGAAGTACCGCCATTTTCTAGTACCGCCCACCCGGATTTTTAGGAGAGGAACTCCTAGCAGCCTCGGAAGGAGCTGAGAGTGCTGGATATTCGGGGTCAAAGGGAAGACGTTCGTGGGATGGGGGGGCGGGTGGATTCGGATGAATTATTTGTTGGATTCAAGGGAACATGTTGGAGTTACGGTTGGGAGATTGCATAGAATAGTCCTTCATTAATCGTTGTCTATGATCGACAAATAGGCATGCAATGTGTACCCTTAATTTTCATAATTTTTCCTGAGTAATGGAATTTATTTAACCCACTTCCATGTTTTGTTGTTGAATGAGAAGAATGTTAAAATTGGTTCGAGAACTGACGTCTACTCAGCTTTTATAAGTTATGAATACCTTTCATGACATTTCAATGACATACTTCAGTAACGAGAGAAATGTCTATGATCACAGAATTTTTAATTCTGACATATGTGGTCTATTGGAATTTAAATACGAAAAAGCTTACTTCCCAAGTAATTTCAGGACATGATATTTACGAAATTACCGTAAGTACCGAATTTTAATTGGATCGGATTTGTATATTTTGAGTAATAGAGGAAATAACAACAAATATTCAGATGTGTAGGACTACAAAACCATTTGACCGATTATACTTGTTGACGAACTCAAATGTCGCATTTGGATGCACAACCTACCCTAAAAATTGCAATTCACTATCTCTTTCCGTTCGAAAGTTATCGTGGGATAAATGATATTTTTTAGTAATTTTTTTTTAATTATCTAGTGAGGCGATCCTCACAAAATTTCACAAACTTCTTTGCTCCGGTATTCCACAACTATTTACCAAGTCTGAATTTGATCAAATCTATATTTTTTGAATTTATTTTAGAAAGAGTTAGAACCTGGACATTTCTATGTGAAGTAAAACTATGTTACTATGTTTTTGGCGCTCTTGTTCCTCGGAACAGAGTGCTTATCAATTTGCCCAAATGTCTGTAATTTTCGATTTTTTTGATGAAAAAGGTCTTAAACGATTTGGTTCGACTCACTGATCAAGAATCCGTGGTAGAAATTGATTCTGTCCGGCCGGCCAGTCCGGCCGGCCTTAGGCACGATAACTCTCGAACGAAAGGAGTTAGGGGATTTAAATTCGCAGGGAGGTTTGGAGCGTAAATATCTCGGACGAGTTCGTTAACGAGCGAAATCCAATAAGTGGTTTTGGAGTTATGGCCGTTTTCAGTAAAAAAAAATGTATGACTATTTCCAGAACCGATTACACGATCTTACTGAAATTCAGCATCAAATTGTAGAATCATGAGCTTTATATGCATGCGAAGTTTTGTATTGACCAGATTGCCGTAAAGTGGCAAAAAAAAATTCTAAAATCATTTAAATTACTAATTTCAAATTCATCACCAATTTTTTTTAAGATGCAGTTCCATCATAAGGATCCATTGATGTCATGTTCAACTCACGAACTTACGAGCTAATACTTTCAGAGATATGATTTTTCAAAATTTGTCACCTTATCTACCTATAAGAGACGTCATATTTATTCAATATAAATATTTTGTATTGGAAAACAAGGTTCTGCATCTAGAATTTGTGGAAATATACAAGACTGTTTTGATACCAAAAATACTATTGACTTGTTGCATATTGAATAATTTATGTGCAAATATTAGGGATGATGTTTCAGAAGATTTAGAATTGGATCATTGTAATGATGTAGTTTATGAAGGCAATAGGAAATAACAACATAATGGAATCATCGAAAGAACTTACTGTTCGTTGACCACCGATGTTAATATTACCTTTTACTTCCTTAAGTAGTGAGACATGTTCCTATATTCCAGTATTTTCATAATGTTGCTAGCAAAAAATTTCAGAAATATTGATTTACATTTGTGTATCAAATATTCTTTCTCGAGTAAATCTTCATAATACAGAATGAATATGTTAGTGGTAAGAACTATTAAATTAAAAGAGGATTGTATTTATTAATATATTTTGAACTATTGAAATAATTCGATCGTCAGTCTAAACCTATTCAAATATCTGGAATGAATGGACCATCTGCTATGATTGTCTTCAACCTTGCTCTTGACATTTCGATTGTACTTTCCTTAGGTATTTCGAGTTGTGAAAACTATGCACCGAGTGTTAGTTGCAACAACTCATTCCATGAGATTAAATCATTGAAGATTGCTCATTTAATCTTGATAAATAAACTACTTTTATTGTGCATTATGTTATAAGAATCCATTGAAATCATTCCCAACTCTGAGAGACCAATACTTGCGGAGATATGGTTTGTCAAAAATTGAACAAGAGCGCCAAAGCCCCTGCCACCTTTTTTTTAAGACTGTCAGTTTACCACTTTTCAGAATATATGTCAACAAAAAACACTGTATTGCTTCTAACAAATATCTAGTGTTTCTAACGCAGACCAATCTCAAAATAATAAAATTCATTTCATAGATATTTGTCAGAGTTTGGGAGGGAACACCCAGTAAAAACCATTAAATATTTTTCGCACATCGCAGAATTTGGTAAATTCTCATACCCTTTATTATTTTTGAATAAAAACATGTTCGGTTGATTGAAAAAATATGTTATTATATACAGGGTGAGTCTTTGACCACTGCATTTATTTTAACCGAAGATTCCTCTCACCGAATGAAACACTTTTTTCATTTACCATTTTTCCAGATTCGGCTCAGGTAAAAAGTTACAAGCGTTTAAAGATTTCACAATGTGCTAATACACTCTTGCATATAAATTATCTATGACATTCTTGGCGGACGAGAATAAGGCATGGTAACGTGGTTTACAGCTTGATTCGGGATTCCAACGCTCAGGGATGGATCCATAAAAGTAGTGAAATTTCTGGAGTTTTCCATTTTAAAACATTCAATGAAGAATATCTCGAAAACGGTGCGTTTAAGGAGAAATGATGAGGAATAATATAATGTTCTAAAACGATGGAGTATTCTTGAAATGACTCAAGAAAAACTTTATATGCTTTCTTTATGCTAATTTCGATTAGTTTTATGAATCCAGGAGTCCATAACTAGAAAACCAGTAAAAGTAGAAAATAACTAATATTTGGAAAATATGTATCAAAGTTATAGGAAACTTTACGCCAACATTCATTTTAATCGAAAAAAGGATGTCAAAGCTACAAAATAAAAACTGATTTTTTTTCAAAATTTCAACAGCCTGTATCTTTTTACCTGAGCTGAATTTGGAAAAATGTTAAATGAAAAAAGTGTTTCATTTGCTGAGAGGAATCTTTGGTTAAAATTAATGCAGTGGTCAAAGACTCATCCTGTATATCTTTATTTTTTATTTCTGAACGGAAATTTTTGCGAAATAACCTTGATATATTTCCTATCCATCACCTATCAGAAAGAAACCTATGACATCCATCTCCTTCCAATCCCGCTATTGGCAGAAATACACGACCCCAACCCCGTTAGCAATTCCCAGCCACCTTTCATTTTTATCTTCTCTCTCCATCTCGCCTTTTTTCCTTCTCTTTCCTCATGGGAAGCCTGCACAAGGCACGAAAAATTAAAGAAATACCGCGTATGAGGGTCATTTGCGCATGTGTGCGGGGGAAAAACCGATCTTTTTCTTTTTTGGGGGTGGTTTTCATACGGTATTTTCAATGCCTCCAGTTGATGAATAGAATTTAAAAAGATTTGTTTGTGTTTTGCGAACTGTTGGCGTATCCGCGTTGTCCTGATAACGGTGAGATTTGTGTACGTTTCCGTTATTGTTGGAGTTTTTGTCTTTTTCTTGGTGTAGGGGTGGATTCGAGGGGCAGAAATTATGGTCCTGGTGTGTTTTTACTGATGGAGGCTGTGAGGTTTAATTTTGTACGAAGGAATCATAAAAACATGCTGCGATTTGTTTTAAAAGAAAAGGAGCTATCAAATGAATCATTGTTAAAAAAGAAAATAGTTTTAGACTTATGTTGGTGCCCGGCTATTGGTAAAATGCTGTGTTTTCTCATGAAATATGTGCTGTGAAGTGAGCTAACTATGTTCGGCTTATTTTCCTTTTTGCTTATATTCTGATAATTATAAATTGATCTTTAACTTCACTCCTTTGCGTGATTGTCCAAATTAATAGCTAGCATGGTCACCCATCCAAGTACTGAACTCACCAAAGGATGCTTAACTTCCAGGAAAAAATGATACTTTCACAATATTCCCAATAATATAGATCCGATCGAGTTAAATCTAGAACTTGACTGGAAAAGATTTGGAAGGCTGCTGCAAAATTTCTGCGGTATTTGAACTGTAAAATTAGTCAAAAATAATAAGAAAATATTATGAAATAATTGAAATCGTGAGTATTCTATGAATGGTGCAGGATATTATTTAATTCAACCTAAGAACATAGAATTATGTTCAAGGAATTCTACAAATCAGTTGAATGTTCTTTTGAATTCATAAGAATACGTACAATATACTATATTTTACACATTTCGAGCTAGTATTGTGTTTAAATATTACAAATAGAACCTTCATTCAGTAGAGAACAAAGAAATCTATATTTCAGCATTTATGATCTGAAAATAATTGTTTGAATTTATCAAAATACGTCCGATATACCATATTTGAATCTTTTTGACCAATGAATAGTTTTACATATCGATATAAATGCATCTGAATAACTGTTTTCCAACCTCCTCTGAAACTGACTTTCGAGCATTCTCAGAATGAACTTTCTGGTAAAAGAAATTCGAATAATCTTGAAATTTCGTAGTGATTATAAGTTTCTTACACTTTTTCATTGTTTGTTGTTTTATATTATATAGAATATTACCGATATCGACAAATCTCAAATCTTAGGTAGGTACTCTGTTATATGTGGATTAAGTAATCGTTGTACATTCAATCAATCGTAAAAATCAATCGTAATATTTCGATATTTTGCCAATATCTCCAACAATATAGTTGCTTGCATATAAAATGGGATTTCGAAGACTCTCGCAAAATTTCAACGACATCTGACGATTAGTTTCTGAGATAATTTTTTATATTGCAGTCATGAAATCATCACGAAATTTGCACAAGTTTTAGTGGCAGCATTTTTCAACTATCTACAAAGATTCAATTAGATCAGATTAGTATTTTTCGAGTTATTGGAGAAAGAAAATTTCAGATTAGAAAAAATAATGAAAATTATGTGGCAAAGGTTAGTTTTCGTTATTAGAATATATGAATGACTATAAATTTGCTTCGTGATCACTGAATATTATTTATGTTGCTTGATTAAGTTGACTGGTCCTATACTATAATGTCTCATAGGATCAATAAATCATGAATTATTATTATTTATTATTCTTGGTGATAAAAAGAATGTCCTTAACCAATATACAGATTTATATGGCTGATCTCAATATAGGGGTGTTTTTTGAGAGCTTGAGAACTGCAAATTGAAACAAACATCAAAAAATTGTGGGAACGTTTATTATAACATTTTTTTTTAGTTTAGTTTTTTAAGTACATTCAATGCCATCTAAGATTTGAAAGGATGACTAATAGGTACGAAAAACATCCAATCAAACCGATGTTCGACCACTTATTCCAGTAATTGTTGCCTTATTCCATTAATTGCTCATTTATCAGCATAAATTATGGATTTAACACACCCTCAACGAAAATAACCAATAGGCATTAAATCTAACGATCCTGGGGGCCAATTGTCAGGGCCATTTCTTCTAAAGTATTTCGCGAAGTGAAGAATTATTTATATATCAACAACATCCCATGGTTATCCCACCTTAAAATCAATCCTACGTGAAATCTACACCCAGTCTTGACTCATTTCTGGCTACCCCCATTTCAACCCCCCCAAACCCATTAAAACAGGTAATGCCTCATCTCCACCATCCCCAGTTCCTGAAATATATCCGAATACAGCTCTACGCGGCCTTCCACGGCCAACTTTACCAATCTAAATGATAAAACGACACTATTAACTTTACAGGGCCAGAATGTCCGTAAATTATACAAGATTTTAGCTAAGGTTAAGTTAGCGCACCGTCTCGGGGCTGGATATAGCTCCTCATTAAATTTATTCAGCCATTAGAGGCTCCTTTAAGATTTTCGAGGCCATTATAGGGTGCCGCTAGTGGGGGTGCGCCATGAATCCGGGATATTTGCCTTGAAATATCGCTACTTAAATCTTTAATGGTTTGTTTAGGCCAGCGAACGTGTGGAGTATTGGATTCGGGGGCGTAAGCAGAACGGGGGTTGTAGATAAGGGTGCGAATTTTCGTTTGGACTGTTACCTATCGATGACCCTCCACTAGGTCTTGTTTATGTTTCCAATTAGCGGGTGGGGTTTGGGATTGTGACGGGTTTTCTGGAGATCAACCTTTTTGAGGTGTTATCAAAACAATTTGCGATAGAGCTATTCTGATTTGTCCTAATTTTGAAAATCGAAATAATGATATTGATTTCATCAAAATTTATTGAAATCCAAGGTAATTCATAAATACATCTCTCATATATTTAAATAGAAAAGCTTCTGATCAAATAACAATTAATCAAGTACAACAGAATAACTAATAAGAACAACAATCCAGTATATTGATCGTGATCCCATATGTCCGCGACCCTTCGGGAAAATTCAGGAGAATCAGTTCTAAGTTCAATATGAAAACATTTCTCAAGGTTCAAAATAATCATAGGTCTTCATTAAGTGAGACAAAATTGATCTAGGAAATATAGAAACAACTTCAAAAATAGATACATACAAAAATCAAAAATAGCAGAAATAGCAAAATAGTATTCTGTTAAGGTTTTGTATTGGTTTATTATCTACTTTCGAACCTTAAAATTACCTCAATTTGATAATTAGGTTTATTGATAAGGAACAAAAATTTTATGTCATTTTGAAAATTTTCAGATTTCAATATTTTCTTTTGCTTCGTTCAAAATAAATGGATGAGTATTTCTCCTCTTTCAATAAAAGAAATATGGCTGTAAAACTTCCGCCGCTTGGAATTAGCGAAATTAACCTTGAAAATACAAGTTGATTCCTTAAGTTTCCTTTTTTATTCCTTAAGTTTCCTTTTTTATTAAAAGGAAACTTAAGGATTCAACTTGTATTTTATTGAACAGAGAATGCAATTTTGCAAATTGCTCAATTTATATTGACCATATTTGGCTGAATTTATTGAAAAAGGAGGTGGAACTTGGAAATTTCTATACAAAGTAAAACTATGTTAGCTATGATTTTCAAATACTGTCAATGTGACAATTCTTGAATCTCAGAATAACAATCAACAAAATAGTTCTGAAGATTTTTTCATTAAGCGTCTGACGAAGGAGTCTGATATAGACTCCGAAACGTTACGATATAGTTGTTTCTTCGTTGATGTTGTTTCGTTGTTATTTGTTAGGCAACATTGTTCAATTGATTGCTTCTGACAAATATCTTATGTTTCTTTCGCAGAAGCAGATCACAAAATAATTAATTTTTTTATTTTATAGATATTTTTCAGAGTTTGGGAGAGAAAACTCTGAAAAATATCTATAAAATTAAAAATCTATTATTTTGGAAATTTGTTCTGCTCTAGAAACACAAGATATTAGTCAGAAACAAGATATAGAAAAATGTTGCCTAATAATCAGTAACAGAATAACATCAACAATGAAACACGTATTTCGTAACGTTTCGGAGACTAAATCAGACTCCTTCATCAGACAAATTTCGAATTTCAGAATAGTTGTTATTTGGTTACTGTTTATTAGGCAACATTATTCTAAATATCGCTTCTTAATAATATATTGCAGAAGCAATTTTCTAAAAAATACTTTTTTTTAGTTCTATAGATATTTTTCAGAATTTGGGAGAGAGAACCCATAAAGGAACCATTTAGTAATGTTATTTTATTTTCGTGGGGAATGAATCACCTACAAAAATAAAAAATTAGTCCAAAAATATGCATTCAAGTATCAGGTCTGATGATTTGAAATTTCGAATTCAAAAACTAATGGTCAGAAACCGCAAAAATTTTTCAAGGACCTTCAACATCTCATTTAACAACCAAGCTCTAGTAAACTCGATCTGATGTATATTTTTGGAAATATTGGGAGAAATTATTTTTTTCTGACAAGCGCCCATAAAACTATTCGTTTCTTGATGAAAAGTCGAAAATATTTCGTTCCTTGTACCGAACTCAAAAAAAATCCTACAAATCATCAACCCCTTCCTCAATCCCATCTAAACATCATTTAGAGCATAATTACCCCGTCCATAATTCGCTAATTACCAAGCAATACACCCCTAAATAACCGAAACTCGTACGACAACAGCCCAAGAGGGTAACTTCCATCAAGAAAATCGATCGAGCCCAAACTTCTTCAAAACTCACCCTTATACATTGCGCCCTTAAGTCTTATCGCCCTCCGGGCCCGCCTTGGCTCGGTGTTAACTCAATATCGGGGCTACGGATGCTGTCTTAAAGTTTTCCACCAAATTTGCATGGAGAGAGGAGGCCATTTTGAAAGCACAGTTGAAGTCTGCCGCGCTCCGAAGGGTGGAATAGGGGGTGGCTTACGGGGGTGCCGCTCGCGCTAGGGGGATGTAAGAGACGGATTAGGAGAGATAGGATTCGGGACAGTTGAGATATTGGTGAGGGTGGCGTGGAAACATGGCTGGAAGATTGATGGGGAGTTACAGGGGATGGGGTTGATGTTCGTGGATTTTTAATATATAGTTTCCGATAATAACATTGAAGAAATCAATACTGAGTGTAAAATACGAAACACTGAATCAAAAATATTAGTTGCTTTTTAAGCTGCACGACATCTGTGGATAAGGGTAACTTCCGTATGACGTTTGTCAAAGTGACAGTTCTCTGACATTTTTATTCGATGAAATATGTATAATACTCACTTTCAAGCCGCGTAAACAAGACAGAAAAAATATCGAAATCTCCAAATAGAATAATAAGTAATTAATATAATATCCACAACTATTTATATTTTAACCTATTTAATATAGACTTTTCAATGCAAAATTCTACACGTTTCCATTAACCATTTGTGAAAACTGAATATTATGTGTTAACTCGTAATAATTCATTAATTATATTTCAAATGATGGAAAAACATTGATTATTTTTTTTTTGTGTATTAAAATACTAAATGCAAAATACGTATTTCCAAAATACTTTTGTAGTTTATATATTTCTTCATTTTATTGGTATGCTCGCAATTTAAGAAATTAATTCCTAATAAGGTAGGGTATCGATTAGTAGAGATAATTATGTACAAGGTGATTAATTAATCATGTCTGATGTAAAATTAAATTTAAAAAAAATGGATGAACGATATTTTCGCCTTTGTTAATGATTTGTACAAATTTTTGAGCATTTTGAGCATGTACATTTTATTGTTGTTAGTAATAATAATTTGGACAAAAAAGATTGTCATGGAATTCGAAAATTATAAATTATTTAGTGTCACTTATTCTCAAACTCTGATCAATAATCATCATGTCAGAATTGACTAATCAAGAGAATGCGAACATTATTAATATAATTTTTCCATGTACTCTGATTATTTTGCATTATTTCAAGGACTGTTTCCAATCAATCCAAATTAACCTCTAATAACGTTGCTTTGTTGTCTTTAGCTAGAAACCAGTGCTTTTTAGTAGGGATTGCAGAGTTGATAATTCTATTTTAAAACTTTTTTTTCTTTGAAAACGAAATTCAATTTTACATCAGAATGCAAAATGGAGCAGACGAATTATGACCCTGCTTCAACAGGAACAATTATAACTTGTTTTATTTATTTTTATTATTTTCGTATAATAGAATACACTCTTTTTTGCTACAATAATTTAAAAGTAAATGTTACTACGTTTTCTTATCGAAAAAAATTGGCAAACTTAGGTCGGAATGGCTTTTTTGGCGCTCTTGTTCCTCGGAACAGAGACAATAGAGTGCTTATCAATTTGTCCAAATTTCTGGATTTTCTAATTTTTCGATGAAAATGGTCTCAAAAGCGATTTGGTTCAACTAACTGATCAAGAATCCGACAGTTGCAATTTTCAGAGTAGGTTTGGGAGATAAATATCTCGGCTAAGTCCGTTATTGGGCAAAATCGGACAGATGGTTTCGGAGTAACGAAAAAAAAATTTTTTTTACATAACAAATTCCAAATTAAAATTTTTTCAATATGCAGTTTTACCATAGGAATCCATTGATATCATTTTTGACTCTAAAAAGCTAATACTTTCGGAGATATGATTTTTCAAAATTTCAATAATAAATCGTATTTCTATGTTTTCACAGAATGATATAATTATTCTATTTAAGAATTGTAATAATGTCAACTTATTTTCCTGAGACATGCCATTGTCTAATTCATTTAAGCAATCGTAGAATTATGAGAATTATAATATGATACCATACTTTTTGTTGGTTGATATTTTCATGCTGATGGTCAATCCATATGATGATGGGAATGGTAATGGTAAGTTAATAATATTCAGTTCAGAATATCTCCAGTAAAAACAAAATTGGTATTGGTGTATTGGAGTATTGGAGTGGATTTGAGGAAAGAATATTATTTATCGTTCATCATAGATTCGAGGAATGAATATCTCGGATGAGTTCGTTGTTGGGTAGAATTCGTCTATTGGTTTTGGATCGATAATTTTTGACACTCTTGTTGAATATAAATTCTTCTATGATGTTTGAATTCAATTTCTGCTAAGATGATATTCTTTCATAAGAATCCATTGATATAATTCCTAACTCTTACCAATACGTTCAAAGATATGATTTGTCAAAGTTTCAATAAGAGCGCCAAAGCTCCTGTCCACAGGGCTTGAACCAATTTTTTTAAATTTATATTTTTATACAATATCGCATTTTTTTCGGTCATAATTTCTTTACTATTTTTTTTTTTAGTTATTTATATTGGTTGATGTTTAAAGAACAGTATATTAATAAATTACCATGCTAAAAACATGTCTCATCTGATAGAGGGGTGTTTCCTTAATACATTTCTATCCGTATAAACATAATATTCCAATCAAAAGTACAACGACATTTTACCCCATTTTCTACCGTTGGGTTGGATATAAATGAAGCATCAACTGCTGCCGGTGAAGTTGTTTTTGAATTTTTCGATATTAAATAACCATACACACCCTTTTAATGAACCTGTTGTAAAATACTTTTCGACGATTCAAAAAAAAATTCAGACGAAAGTTCAGAACGGGTGTTGTCGAACGACTTTTTATAGCAAAACATGAATAGATGGCATTATGTAACTGATTCCCAGATATAGAAAGGGTAGGGTATCAAAAATAGGAGTATAAAGATGAAATTATAACGAAAACCAGCAGAACGTGTTCGAAAAGTGGTATTTCTCACACTACTTCTCGAAGAGGTCAAAGTTATTCGAATAATTGTGTTACTTTCATGAGGGTAAAGATGACCACTGGTCAAACTTCGAATCCAGTTTGGTTTGGAAAGAGTTCGAAAGGAAGTTTTAATAGATGCACAATGTCTACTTTGAAATAGAAAGGGTGACCCTTCGAATCATGATAGAGGTTTAAAATTTTCAAAGTTTTTTTTTTCCAACATCGTATTTTAAATTACATTTCCCCTGTTCATTGAAATTCCTAATATTTTACTACTTGTGAAAAGTATTATAAATTTTGGATGTGCAGAAAAAACGAAGATGCTCTTGGAATTCATATTTCCAAAAATTAAATTATTAAGTCTCTCATATAATTTTTTATCCTAAGAACCTATAAAAATATAAAAGTTTTGTTTTTATTGATCACCTTCTATATGAAATAATTTAGAAAAATGAAATTTGGCTGTCAGCTTACGCTTATTAAATATGATTTTTTTAAGTTTTTTCCAATACGAATCGAACAGGTGGAAAAATTAACTCCCACTACATTCTGCATTAAGACTATTTGATGCTCCAACTTTTTCCAAATTAAAATAATTATCTCAATATTCAATATGCCAGTTTTTGTATCTTGATTTTTTCTGCTAAAATTGTTAGTTTGACTGCAAAAATAATTAAAATTACGCAGACTCTCTTCACATTAACTTATACAACGTAAACATTTGATGAAATAATCAAGTAGGTTGCTGTCAAATGTATGATATTATTTAAAATCAAAGCAAAATCCTTTCAATTTTGCACAGAATTCGTCTTTTAATTGTTATTTAGCTCCCATTGTTGGACCGTTACCTTGTAGTGGTCTTCTCCAAACCCACAGAAGAGTTCTGGTCCAGCAGGTATTACCCTTGAGGCCCTTTTAGCAAGTTAATTGGTCTTTTCATTTCCTTCTATACCACAGTTCCATGACACCAATGGAAGAGTCACCTTATTGCCTCTAGCCAGTTACTTTATGGTATTATGTCCCTCATTATGGCCTGAGATCTTTCAGTGTGGTCTGGCTGTCTGTTATAATGTAAGATCTGTGCCAGAATAATACGAGGAAAACCCTCGACAAAGTACAAGGCCTTTTCTGTGTGTGTATCACTGGAGCTATGGAAAACTGTCCTACCAGGACACTGGAGATTATCACAAATCTCACACCACTTCCTCTAGTGATAGATGAAATGGCCAATGAAGCCATTCTCAGAATATCTGGGGAAAGAACAGGTAATGAGAGTGTTAAAAACCAGATTGTCTGGTCATCTCCCACCAGGTACATTTCATCAGCCAATCTTCCTAGTGACACAATGATTAAGAAAGTAAGCATCGAAAAGAACTTCACTACGATGCTAGGTAGGAAGACTGGGACAAGGAATCCACCACCCAAGATCTTTAAAAAAAATGCCATTAAATGATACACAGACGGTTCAAAAACCACTAGAGGAGCTGGCGCTGGAGTATATGGGCCAGGCACCAAATGCTCACTATTGCTAGTCTCCTATCCGAGCTTCTTTCAGTCAGAAATACTTGCAACCGAAAGAAGCGTGTAATATAGCAATCCATTCTGACAGTCAAGCTGCTTTTAAGGCTCCGAGCTCCCATAACATCGAGTCTAAGCTAATGTGGGAGTACCGAAGAAAACTTAATGAACCAGGCAAGACCAACAGGGTTTCCTTGGTCTGGATTCCTGGTCACTCAGGAATTAAAGGAAATGAAGAGACCAACACACCTGTCAAGAAAGCGCACGAACCCATTTTAATGGCCTGGAACCCTATTTTGGGGTAGGTAGATACAACCAAGTCAGATTGCTGGATACGAAACCGTGGATGAGTTCAACTACCTTGGTTCCATTGTATCCCGATATGGTGGTTGCGTAACTGCAATAAAAAGACGTCTTGGCATTGCCAGGTCAACAACAACAAGACTAAGATCAATATGGAAGAACTCGGCAATTACGCAAACCACTAAACTACGTTTAATAAAGGCCCTTATATTTCCTTTAGCAACATACGCTTCAGAAACTTGGACGATCAAACAGACAGAGCTACACCGAATAGACGCTTTAGAGATGTGGGTCTACAGGAGAATGCTGCGTATACCGTGGACAGCGCACCGGACAAATATTTCAATACTAGAAGAGTTGAAGATCAGAAAGCGTCTATCAACAACAATAGAACACTTCTTCCTGAAATATTTTAGACATATATGTCACCGGCAAGACTCCATGGAAAGATTGATCGTCCAAGGGAAAGTCCAAGGCAGAAGATCTCGTGGCAGATCACCCAAGTGATGGATCGACCAGATGAAACCGCTCATTGGATGCGGTCCACATGAAGCGTCACAACTGGCTCAGAGCAGAGGAACATGGGCTCAAAAAATATTAAAGATACCATGATGTCACCAAATCCTTTCGAAGGATAAAGGACTGAGGAGGAGATACACCTACAAAAGTGAATTTCGGACGAAAGAAGAAGATAAAAGAGGTACACTCTGGAGATCTCTACCAGGAATGTATCACTCCAAAAAGTTCCTTCGAAACTTTGACACTGCCACATCCAAGAAATATATGGATCTCAGTGAAAACACGCTGCACGTCCTCACTGATTTCCTCATAGGGCACTGCTGTCTTAGGAAGCATATGATGAGATTAGGGCTAGCAGAAACTGTCGAGTGCAGATTCTGTGGAGAGGAGGATGAAACTCCTGATCACCTGGTTACCAACGCAAGGAATGCTTCGGGCAAGAAATCTGCAGAAATGTAGACGTAGCCTCCTTGAAGCCATCCCAGATACTGGAGTTCATCAGAACTCTGGAACTGGAAGGCCGTAGATGGTTGTGATATCGACAGCTCTAATGAAGGGACACAATAGACCTTAAGGTCACAGTGCAACGTTACCCCTTACAACAATATACAATATACAATAGGGGCTCCGTTGAGGGTAAAAGCTGGTGGTCTGTGTTCGCGACAAGGGAGCATTTTTTCGAGTGGTCAGCACTTTTCACCATTCACCATTTTGTTCATAACGGAAACTTGGCTACATTCTTTCATTGCTGATTCTACCTGTCATATTCCTAATTATACCATTTTTCGTCAGGATAGTGTTCGTACGATTGGACATGGAGGAGTGTGTATATATCTGAATAACTCTATTGTAGACGCATTCAAGGTTTCTACTTTCCATAGGGATTGGCTAGGTGTTGACAATGTCTTTGTTGAGATCTCTAATTCCAATATTTCCCTTACCTTGGCATGCGTTTATAGGCCTAGACCTAGTGGAGACGACACTGCGCTTGTTCAATTTTTGAGAGAAATTTCTATCTCACGTCGAAACATCTTGGTAGCGGGTGATTTCAACTGCCCTGAGATTGAATGGCCGCTGACGACTGTCCCACCTGTTAGTTCGCTATCTTTTCCTTTTGCTGAATTACTATTGATCTCAGGCCTTCATCAGGCAGTTCTCCAACCAACTAGATACAGACAGGGTCAAATGCCCTCCGTTTTGGATCTTCTCATCACTTCTGAGTCTAGCCTACTGTCTGATATTCAATATCTGCCTCCTCTTGGTAAGTCTGACCATGTTGTTTTGGTTACACAGTTGCAATTCTATGATGAACACCTTTCAAGTTTGCAGGACAAAACATACAAGAGAATTAACTACGAGCAAGTTTCAGCGGATCTACTGTATGTAGATTGGGCTGGTATTTTTGGGGATTGCGGTGATGTGGATGATCTGTGGCTTCGGTTTCAGGGAGTTGTGAATCATATTGTTGCCAATAATACAAACTGCGTCACTGTTGAGCACAACCCGTTAAAGCCTTGGATAAACGGTAACATTATTAAGGCCATAAAGGTCAAAAAAAGCCTTTGGCGTCGATATACTCGAAGCATGAATACAGCAGATTATCGGAGTCATCGAAGTTACTCAAATTACTTATCTTCTTTAATTTCATCATCGAAAAAACAGTTTGAGCATAGCCTTGCTACATCCCATAATAGAAAGAGATTTTTCAAACACGTGCGTGGCAACCTCGACAGCAAGGTTTCAGTTCCGGTGGTCCGGGATGGTTTCGGCAATCTTTGTGCAAGCACTCTCGAGTCGGCTAACGTGCTCGCTGATTCGTTTGCCTCTCATTTCACGAATGAACAATCTTCCAGTATACCACAAGTTAACTCCCTTCGCTGTGCTCTCGACCTGGATAATGTTTTTTTGTCCGAAGAACTGGTCAGAGATTATTTGTCGGCTCTGAATATTTCTTCTGCTCCAGGTGCTGATGGGATCACGCCCCTTTTACTTTCACGATGCTCCATTGGTTTTGCAAGACCTCTTTACCTTCTGTTCAAACGATCTTTTTCAACATCTTTGCTACCATCTGACTGGCGATCAGCTATTGTAACTCCGATTCATAAGGGTGGAGATAAGACTTTGCCTACCAATTACCGGCCCATAAGCTTGGGTCAACAATAGCTAAAGTATTCGAACGTATCTTGGCGGATCAAATTCTGGAATTTGCAAAGGCTAACCACTTAGTCCCTAAAGAGCAACATGGCTTCCTTCCAGGTCGTTCAACCCTCACTAATCTCCTTTCTGCAATAAATGATTGGAGTAGAGCGCTCGATGAGGGGATTCCAATGGATGTTATATATTTAGATTTCTCAAAAGCTTTTGACCGTGTGCCCCACAAACGTTTGCTCAAGAAATTGGAACACCTTGGAATACGTGGCCGCCTGTTGTTGTGGATAGAATCTTTTCTGAGTCAGAGAACTTTCAGGGTGAGAGTTGGTGGAGTTTTTTCGTCCATGGAGGGACGAGTTCTGAGTGGAGTGCCACAGGGATCAGTGCTTGGGCCAATTCTTTTTCTCTTTTACACCGCCGATTTCCCTTGTCTCATTGGGTCCAGGTGCCTGCTATATGCTGATGATACCAAAATATACGGAGTCCCATCATTGAACACTAATCAGCTGCAGCTTGATCTCGATACTGTTACCCAGTGGACGGAGGACTGGTTGTTGCCGCTCAACAGTAATAAGTGTTGTGTCTTACACATGGGCAGGGGGAATACACGTATACCGTACTCACTCGCTGGCAGTCCCCTTAAAGTGGTTGAGATGCAGAGGGACTTGGGATTGACTGTCACTTCTAACTTGGACTGGTCTGAGCATATCTCATCCGTCTGTGCTAGAGCCAAGAAAATCACCTACTTGATTCAAAAGTCTTTCTGTAACTGCAGTATTCAGACAATGAGATTGCTATACGGGAGCTACGTGAGACCAATTCTGGAATATGCCGGACCTGCCTGGTGGGTTGCTCTCCAAGGAGATAGAGATTTGCTGGAGTCCGTCCAGAGATGGTGTACTAGGGTTCCGTTTTCCGCCTATGGTCGACCCGACTACAATACCAGGCTGCAGATGTTTGGTCTAACATCCTTCCAGGATCGCCGTACTAGGGGGGATTTAATAGTATCTTTTCGAGCCATAAATAATAAATTTGGAGTTGATCTGCGTCATTTGTTCGAGTTCAACAGGAATAACCTCCGGGGACATAGTCACAAGCTTGCCAAGGAGCCATTTAGGACCAGTACACGGCAATATTCTCTGTCCAATAGAATATTCGATCGGTGGAACGGTTTACCCAGATCTGTTGTTGAGTCCAGTAGTGTGAATACATTTAAGAACAGCTACGATGGATGGAGACTCCACGGGAGTGCTTTGTGAAGTGTATTTATAGTGCGTGTACGTAATTTTTCATTATCCTGGACATATTTTTTGTTTTCTATTCTTTTTCTTTACTTTACATGTGGAATATTTCTTTTTTTTTGTTAACTTGTGAGTTTATAGGTTTTACCTCTACTCTTCAACAATAAATAATAATAATAATAATAATTACTCGAGGAAACTCTGAGTACGGGGGGCCAAAAATGTCGATATTTGATATAAGTTCAAATTTTCAAGTTCCCAAATCACCCAGCACCGTCAGCCTCCTAATCAGCCTCTGTACGAAACGCGACCGTGCGGAAAGGGGATGCAACGGGGCGAAGGGAACAAAACTCAGGCTCAGGTTCTGGAAGGAAATTACATAAACCTTAAGTAAGCGACTCTGATGGCTGCTGTCATAGAGAAATTTAGATATTATGATTAATTATGCCAAGCGCGTTCCCAGGCCCGATCTAGCTACCTCCCACCCCCCTCCCCAACCCTTCCAGTATGTCTGTTCGCCTGTGTATTCCTCCCGCTTCTCTAGGCTCGCTCCATTGTTCAGTTAAAGTTCCGAACAACTTTAATTACGAATCTGAATTTGTTAAAATGGGAATTAATAGTTCCCTTGGAGAATTGGTAAGGGTGCTTGGGGGGAAAGATGCGATCGGTATCGAAGTTGGCGGTGTGTGAGCGATTTGGGAGAGATCGTGGGAGGCTTTGGAATCCGAAGAATTTGGAGAGGATTTGGTTCGATGGAGTTTGGGGGATTTTTCTTTTGGGGGCGATGAGTGTTCATGTGAGAGGGGATTTCGAGTACTGAAAGGACGTACAGGGTGTTTGATATAGAAATTAGGTAGTGAAGAAATTTTCAGGAAATAACAGTCTAGGAGTTGGACGTTTCGTTTAGGATTATTAGAAAAAATCTTTAAAAGCACTGATGTGAAGCCCGGAGCTTTAGCATGCATTTTTTTCTGTCTATTTACGCCTCACCGAAATACCGCACTGCATGAACTTTCAAGGCGTCTTTTTTCAACCGAATTCTAGATATCAATTCGATCGAATCTGTATTTTATGAATATTGAAAAAATAAAATTTGGCTTGAAGGTTTCTCGAGGAATTTCAGCGGAATCTGGACAATAGTATCTGAAATATAAAATTTGGGGAGAAATATTGAAAATTTTTTTGAAGAAATATTTTTAGTGATACGTCTCTCACGAAATCTCGAATAAATTAGTGCGTTAGCATTCTACAGGTATTTATCATATCTCAGTTGGATCGGATTTGTATTTTTTGGCGCTCTAGTTCTTCGGAACTGAGTGCTTATCAATTTGCCCAAATGTCTGTAATTTTCGAATATTTTGATGAAAATGGTCTTAAACGTTTTGGTTCGACTCACTGATCAAGAATCCGTGGTCGAAATTCATTCTATCCGGCTGGTCCGGCCGGTCCGGCCGGCCGGTCCAACCGTAGGCACGATAACTCTCGAACGGATTGAGCTAGACAGTTGAAATTTTTAGAGTAGGTTTGGGGGATAAATATCTGGGCTAAGTTTGTTGCTGGGCAAAATCGGACAGATAGTTTCGGAGTAACAAACAAAAACGATTACAAGGTAATTTATCATTATTACTCTTCTTTGATACATGTTTTATGAAAAATCTACTATTTGTAGGTACTTTAAACCTGTTTTGGGCAATTGTCATACGAAACTTGTTGGCGCTCTAGTTCCTCGGAACTGAGTGCTTATCAATTTGCCCGAATGTCTGTAATTTTCGAATTTTTCGATGAAAATGGTCTTAAACGATTTGGTTTGACTCACTGATCAAGAATCCGAGGTCGAAATCGATTCTGTCCGGCCGGCCGTAGGCACGATAACTCTCGAACGAAAGGAGTTAGCGGATTGAAATTTGCAAGGTGGGTTTGGAGCGTAAATATCTCGGACGAGCTCGTTAATGGGAGAAATCCATCAAGCGGTTTCGGAGTTATGGCCGATTTTAGTAAAAATATTTTTTATGAATATTTCCGGAACCGATCACCCGATCTATCTAAGATTTAGCATCAAACTGTAGAATCATGACCTTTATACGCATGTGAAGTTTTGTATTGACCAGATTACCGCAAAGTGTAAAAAAAAATTTTGAGAATTTAAAAAAAGTTTTTCTACAATAACTCTCGAACGGAATGAGCTAGATAGTTGAAATTTTCAGAGTAGGTTGGGGAGATGAATATCTCGGTTAAGTTCGTTATTGGGCAAAATTGGTCAGATTTAATTCGATTTCTTCCATGGTGCAGTTCTCATTCTCAGATTGCTCATTTAATCTTGATAAATAAACTATTATTTGAATTGAATTTCCTTTATGATGCAGTTCTATCATAAGAATACTTTGATATAATTCCCAACTCTGAGAAACCAATATTTTCGGAGATATAATTTGTCTGTTTGAACAAGAGTGCCAGAAAGCTCCTGTCCACAGGGCTTGAACCCATTTTTTTTAATTATTAAGGATATCACAACAAATTTTTATAACTCCGATACCGTTTATCCTTTTTGGGCCCATTATAGACAGTTGAAATTTTCAGAGAAGATTTGCGTGATAAGTATCTCGGTTAAGTTCGTTATTGGGCTGGTTTCGGAAAAACGAAAAAAAAAAAGTGTTGTCACATTACAAATTTCAAGATGAAATTTCACCATAATAATCCATTTATATAATTTTCAACTCTAACAAGCTAATACTTTCGGAGATATGATTTTTCAAAATTTCAATAATAAATCCTACTTCTATGTTTTCACAGAAGGCTGTCATTATTCTATGTATGAATTATTATATGATCTGTGTCCATACATGTCATCTTATTTTCCTATAAGAGACATGTCAAATTTATTTCTGGTTCATTACACCTTATATAAAATACACCTCCTGTTCTAGAAAACAAAGTATGTTTGAATGCAAAATGACCAATGAACCTCAGCTATCGTAGAATTATGAGGATTATATGAAATTATACTTTCTGGGTGACAATATAGTGTAGAATCCATATGATAATGGGAATATATACTTTGGTAAGTTAATCAAATTGAGTTCAGAATATCTCGAGTAAAAACAAAACTGGAATATTGGCAAAGTTTCAATTGATATAATATTTCAGAGTAGATTTGAGGAATGAATATCTCGGATAAGTTCGTTATTGGATAGAATCGATCTGGTGGTTTCGGATTAATACATTTTGGCACTCTTTAATGATGCAGTTGTATCACAAGAATCCATTGATATAATTCCCAACTCTGAGAAACCATCACCTTCGGAGATATGATTTTTTTTAAATACATTTTCCATTCGAATATCGAAGATGCTACGTACTTCGTAGAGTTAGATAGGAAAATATACACCGAAATTGAATGGATGATTTTAAAGACACCTGCTGATAATGTGAAAAAAAACGGTCTAACAGGTAAGAAAGACAATAATATATCAGAAGGTAAAAAAGACCCTCCTCGAACACTAGAATAATGGAGAAGTGTGGCTCTTGCATAAGACGACAAAAAGTTTATACTCATTTGCATGACGGTACTGACGGAAAATGACTACCTGGGTCACCTGTTTTGAATAAGCACGTGTCTAATTAATATTACATTACTATATGTTGAGTGGAGTGTTATATTAGTGTCCAAAAAAATTATGTACCTTATAAACCGACCATTTTCTTTTATGATGCTTTAATTTTGCCCCATTGGATTTTGTATGTTCAAATAGCTATTCTATATAGGTGGAAAATGGAAGTTTTTCTGATTCTATATTAATATTTCAAATGTACCTTTTGTAAAAACGTAGATGTAGACGTTTCACTTAAGGTTCAGCGTATATCTGAGAAAATAATCAATTGATACTTGAAAATAGCTTAGCAACATTCCTTTTAATTTTTTTCTCACTTTTGTTCTCAAGAACCCTTGATACTTCAACATATATGAACATTTCAGAGAGATACTAGGTTAAATATAGGATATATAGCTATTCTCGAATAAGAGAAAAGTCTTTTGTTCTGGTGCATGTTAATTTATTGGATAATACCGTGAATTTTAATGAATTTGGGTGAAAATGGTTGCAAAAATTCAAAAAGTAGCGTGGAGCAAATACGAGAGCACTTGGAAACACTGGAATCAATGACATTTTGATGAAAATTCGAAACAGAAATGATAAATAATTATTTAAGGATACTTTTTTCTGAAGGTGGGTTTATACAGCAAATAAGATAAAATAAGAAACAAAATAAAATAAAATAATAGTTAAGGGTTAGAAGGATCAGTTTATACATGCAGATGATTTAAAACAAAATGAGAAATAAGAATGAACCAATCAAATCGCAACTTTTTTACAATTTTATGCAAGTTCTATGAATTTCACACTTTGAGCATGCGCATTGTCATTTTCCAAACAAAATAACATAAAATGAGAAATAAAGATGAGAGTTGGCCAACTTTAATTCTTATTCTTATTTCGTGTATAAATGCTCTCATAGAAATGTACATGTTCAACTTCCTTATGTTATTTTGATTCTTATTTTATTTTATCTTATTTTATTTGCTGTATAAACCTGCTTTAACATTTCAAAGCCTAAATCACTCCTTCATCAAAATCTTCAGAATTATTTGTCGTTGAAAGCTTGTTATAAAATTTTTTATTTAACTTAACCACAGTTTCACTTCACATAGAAATTCCCAAGTTTTAACTATTTATTTAACAAATTTAACCATATTTGATCAATTCCAACTGAAGAATTTGCAAAATTGTTTTCGCTCTCCATGAAAATACACTGGAATCAGTTTTATTATTCAAATAATATGTATTTCTAACACAGGAGCAGTTACAAAAAAATGTAAAAAATTTTTGGGAGTTTGGGAGAGAAAACCTAGAAAAATCCATTGAAAGAAATGATGAACCCTTAGATTAAAAGTCGCAACTTTGACGCCATAAAAATTGTAACCATCCAGTTCTCCAAAGAGGTCATTCTCACGACCTCTATCCAGAACGACCAAATCCCAAAAAAATCTTGTCCGACAACATATCCGAATAATTCTGTTGCCTCGTTTAGAATGGCCCGAAGGGTTGAAGATGGACAACGCCAGCCGGTGGTCAGTTTATGCGTCCGTAGCCGCATAACTGGGTTGATACTCACCCCTTTGACTTGACCATAACGGAGTATCGGGTGGTGATGATACAATTATAGGTCTAGGATAGTTTGAGGAGCTGAGTGGGACATTAACGAAACATTTTGGGCCTTATTCATTCGAAAATCTTCGCTATTGTACGAGGTGGAGTGATAAAGTTAACGGACTGACCTTCGGGAAGATATAAATTTATTTTGTTCTTAGAACTCTTATTTTTTTACAGAAATTCATCATTTCTTACTCGACATAGCAACTCTCTCATTTTTTCATTTAATTAATATGATTATTACCGTAGTAACTATTAACAAACGAAAACAAATACTAATGAATATCTATATAGTTTAAATTTCCAACTTCAATAATCAAATAAAAAATTCTAAAAGACTCGAAAGCTTATGTGTTCAGTGTTCATATACTTAACTGATTTCTAACAACGTACACTATTGAAATTTATGAGTATTTGAAATTTGAGAACAATACGATACAATACAACACCATACAAAAATTTCACTTCTTGATTTTTTTTAGAATATGAATTTAAAAAAATTATATCTCCGAAAGTATTGGTTTCTCAGAGTTGGGAATTATATCAATGTATTCATATAATAGAACTGCATCCTAAAGGAAATTCAATTCAAATAATAGTTTATTTATCAAGATTAAATGAGCAATCATGAGAATGAGAAAAGCACCATGGAAGAAATCAAATTAAATCTGGCCAATTTTGCCCAATAACGAACTTAACCGAGATATTCATCTCCCTAAACTACTCTGAAAATTTCAACTACCTACCTCATTCCGTTCGAGAGTTATATCTATGTCTATGGATGAAAAGCAGTCTCACTACTCTCAGATCTCTTACTTCATGTTCAGTTCCGAAATGTAAGAATTTTCTGAGAAAAACTAATTTGGGAGCAAACAACTGAGATTTTTCTCACTTCGCTCACAATTCTTCGACTGATTAGATAATGTCTCAGGAACATCATTTGACATTATGACAATTCATATTCATACATAGAATAATATCATTCTGTGACAACGTTGAAATACGATTTATTATTGAAATTTTGAAAAATCATATCTCCGAAAGTATTAGCTTGTTAGAGTTGAAAATGATATGAATGGATTCTTATGATAAAACTGCTTATTAAAAAAAAATTGATTTGGAATTTGTTTCGTAAAAAAAAATTTTTTTTTTTGTTACTCCGAAACCATCTGTCCGATTTTGCCCAATAACGAACTTAGCCGAGATATTCATCCCCCAAACCTACTCTGAAAATTTCAACTCTCTAGCTCATTTTGTTCGAGAGTTATCGTGCTTACGGCCGGCCGGCCGGCCGGACCGGCCAGACAGAATGAATTCCGACCACGGATTCTTGATCAGTGAGTCGAACCAAATCGTTTAAGACCATTTTCATCGAAATATTTCAAAATTACAGACATTTGGGCAAATTGATGAGCACTCAGTTCCGAGGAACTAGAGCGCCAAAAAGAATATACAGGGTGAGTCTTTGACCACTGCATTAATTTTAACTAAAGATTCCTCTCATCAAATGAAACACTTTTTTCATTCAACATTTTTCCAAATTCAGCTCAGGTAAAAAGATACAGGCTGTTGAAATTTTGAAAAAAAAACAGTTTTTATTTTGTAGCTTTGACATCCTTTATTCGAATAAAATGAATGTTGGCGTAAAGTTTCCAATAACTATGAAACATATTCTCCAAATACTAGTTATTTTCTACTTCTACTGGTTTTCTAGTTATGGACTCGTGGATTCATAAAACTAAACGGAATTAGCATAAAGAAAGCATATAAAGTTTTTCTTTAGTCATTTCAAGAATATTCCATCGTTTAAGAACATTATATTATTCTTCATCATTTCTCCTTAAACGCACCGTTTTCGAGATATTCTTCATTGAATGTTTTAAAATGGAAATCTCCAGAAATTTCACTACTTTTATGGATCCGTCCCTGAGCGTTGGAATCCCGAATCAAGCTGTAAACCACGCTACCATGCCTTATTCTCGTCCGCCAACAATGTCATAGATAATTTATATGCGGGAGTGTATTAGCACATTGTGAAATCTTTAAACGCTTGTAACTTTTTACCTGAGCCGAATCTGGAAAAATAATAAATGAAAAAAGTGTTTCATTTGATGAGAGGAATCTTTGGTTAAAATTAATGCAGTGGTCAAAGACTCACCCTGTATATTTGATTAAACGTTTTACTTGCAAAAATATCTTGTCTCAATGTAGTCTCTTTCGAGAATTATCAGCCAGATGGACAGGTACAATTAAATTGATTCTTTCCTCAATAATTTTCTCATAGCTCCTATTATTTTACCTTTCCAATTTAATTTAATATGACTAGTTCATGATGAGACCTTCACCTCTTCTACCCACATCTACTTCGACGATATTAACCAGCATGGGAAAATTCGTATTCTCAATGAAAACCAGTATTGACCCTTGTCTTTCGTTCACTTCAAGTTTGACCACTGGTCATCTCTACTGTCCCTTCTGGAATGACCGCATTATTCGTCTATATCTTGACCTAGATATAAGAAGTGTGAGAAAGAGAAATACAAGTTCTGTAACATGTCTGACAGGTCTTTTTGATCTTTTTCTTCTATTGCTTTCTTTCATCATAGAAAAGTTAACACTAGTTATTTTAATACAAGGTCCTGAAATGTTGTTCCACTGGTTGGAATTGTTATTCACCTATGGGGTGGAATTAGTTTCAGTTATTTGATGGATTCTATTGTTGGTGGTACTGTTTGATATAAATTTATCAGTTTTCGAAAAATTTTCAGCCGAAAATACTTTTTTTTTATTAATTTTGATCTACTGATGAAATATTCGCTATCAAATTCTGATTCACTGTTTTTGAGCTTTGAGCTTGACAAGTTGGCTGGTCGAGTGTTAAACTGTGTACCAGTACCCTATAATCGTTAAAATATTTCGGTATTTTAGCAATATCTCCAACAATATAGATCGGATGGAGTTTAAATCCAGAACTCGGCTTTTTTCTTAATATTTTTTTGTAAATGTAAATTTCAGAATTGGTAATATAAAATTTCAGATGGCTATAACTCCGACACCACAACGCAAATTTCGCCCATTAAGGAAACAAGCACGCCACAAATAAGTTTTTTGAAATAATAACGAATTGTTGTCACTTAAAGTGAAGCACACTAAATATAATATCTATCGATGTACCTGAAAAAACTACCACAAGGTTTCGTCAGATTAAAATCTGAAGATGTCCACCTTAAAAATATAATCAACCTGTTCTTAAGGGTTCCTACCCTCTATCACGATTGCCAAGGGTCACCCCATATAGATATTTCCATTTCAAAGTAGACACCGAATCTATTAAATCTCGAAGCTTGTTTCTATCCATACTGGACATCAACCCTTGATTTGAAGTTTGACCAGTGGTCATCTTCCACCCCTATTAAAGATACACAATTATTTGAATAAGTTTGACCTGTTCGAGAAGTAGTGTGAGAAATACTACTTTTTGAACACGTTCAGCAGGTTTTCGTTATAATTTCTTCTTTATACCCGTATTTTTGATACGCTACCCTTTCCATATCTAGGAATCAGTTACATAATACCGCATATCCATGCATCTATTAAAAGTCGTTCAACAACTTCTGTTCTAAACTTTCGTCTGAGAATTTTTCCGAACGGTCAATTTGAGAACAGGTTGACTTGAAAGTTGTTGCATTTTGTTTAAGACTAGGGTGATTTAATAAAGATAATTCAGAAACAACCCCAACAAGTAGGTGAAAGTTCTTTTATATCCATCTCAACGGTGGAAAATGGGGTAAAGTGTGGTGGTAGTTTTGATTTGGATATAATGTTAGTACGAAAAGAAATGTATGAGGGAAAGACACCCCCAATAGACGACATTATGAATGTCATAGTAAATTTATATTAATAGATTTATTATTCATCAACACAGGAATTATTTATGAACATCTGAAACATATCAAGGAAAAAGTGTAATATAAATCTGAGCTCTGTTTGAAAATATTACATAAAGAATAACCCTCGAACATGCTACATGTATTTGATTCAAATTTGTTTATTTTAAGGGTTCAAAATTGGGAGTGTAAATAAGCTGGCATAAAATCAGGGATATATACAGGGTGATTAGTGAATAACTGTACATAGTTTGATGATGAATAGATTATACCCAGGGGAATCAGATAATAACAATTAAATATGGGCTAAGGCTCTTTGGTTCTAAGATACAGGGTGAGTTATTGATTTCGCCTGAATCTTTGGCTTCCACTGTTGTTGGTTTGTCTGTATAAACCTTTGATTCAACACACTTCCAAAGAAAATGATCAGAAGGCCAATTCACATATGACCATTTGTTGAAAGATTAATATATATATTCGTTGGTTTTATGGCACTTAGCACCATCCAGTTGAAGAAACCATAGTTTTTCGATGTTCAACTCTTGGACTTTGGTCGTCCAAAACTTATTCATATATCGAAAGATCTCATGCAGTTAAACAAACCCCCAATATATTCCATCATATTCCTCCATATATTAAAATTTATTTCGGACAATAATAAGGCCCTAAATATTAATCTCGATCCTGAAAACCTGAAGGACCCATCTTATTCGTCTTACGCCGATTTCGTAGAGGTCTGCAAGTTTTAGATGAGCTGACCGATGCAAAGGGCAACCCCTTGGATCTCCAGGGAAAGGTTCAGACTTGCAAGTGGACTGACACCCCTTCTTGACCTTAGTTATCATATTAGCATAAGTTGCTGCATAGCATGGGTTCGTTCAAGGGTTGCAAGACATCTTCAAGTCTGATAACGAAGATTTTCCAGAGGAGAAATGGATTTTGCGTCGATTTTGATTGCGGGTTAAGAAATGATTAAGGACTCTTGGAATCCATACTTGTAATTCGGAAACAGCATCATAAAGAAGTCATATTAATTTTTGCGCGCATATTCTAGGGAACGTCGTGCTATCATTTTGCCCTAATGTCTGTAAGTTTCGAATTTTTTGCCGAAGATGGTATCAAACGATTAAGTTCACTGATGTAATTTGATTCTGTCCGTTGTCACGATAACTTTTAAACGGAAACAGATAGTGACTTGAAATTCTCAGGATAGGTTACACATTCAAATGAGGTTAAGTTCGTTAATGGACTTGATCGTCCAAACGGTTTCGGAGTTGAAATTTAGTTTTCAAACAATACAGATCTGATTGAATTGAAACTTGGTAATTAGTTGAAGAATTCCGACACAGAGATATGTATGAAATTTATTGAGGATTGTATAACTAGAAGAGTTCAAGAGAATTATTAATATTAAAAAAAAATCTGTATACCTATCAGAAACTATCCGTCCGATATCGATATCTGACCGAATTGAAACTTATGGTAACTAGTTTTAGGGTCCGATAAAAAACTTATGGGAATGATCGTATCACTAGAAAATTTTTAAAAAATATTAAAAAGTATTATGTATCTCAGAAACTACCCCTTCGATATTGCTGATAATTTTCTGCAAACATACACAAATACATGAATTTCTGCAAACATACTTATACACAAATTTTCAACAAACATAAACATAAAAATCTCTTCAGTAACCTAACCCTAACGAAAGAAATAAGAACGGAAAAAGATTCCAAGCTTTCACGTTCTATCCGAAAACAAATAACAAAGTCTAGAATATTTTTAAAAAGTTTAATATAAAACTGACTTTCAAAACTTCAACAAAAATTGAACAACTTCAAGGAAATAAGTAATCATTAAAGGATACTGTGGGAGGTATACTCATTATTGAAAGGTTTTTTTCTGGGTTTTCTCTCTCAAACTCTGAATAATATCTATAAAATAAAAATTAATTATTTTGTGATTTGCTTCTGCGTAAGAAACACAAGACATTTGTCAGAAGCAATCAATTGATCAATGTTGCCTAACAAACAACAACGAAACAACATCAACGAAGAAACAACTATATCGTAACGTTTCGGATTCTATATCAGACTCCTTCGTCAGACGCTTAATGAAAATCTTTAGAATTATTTTGTTGATAGTTATTTTATGTGACAATTCTTGAATTTCTCGAATTTTTCGATGCAAATGGTCTTAAACGATTTGGTTCGACTCACTGATAAAGAATCCGTGGTCGAAATTAATTCTGTCCGACCAGTCTGGCCGGTTCGGCCGGCCGGCCGGCCGTAGGCACGATAACTCTCGAACGGAATGAGCTAAACAGTTGAAATTTTCAGAGTAGGTTTGGGGGATAAATATCTCAGCTAAGTTCGTTATTGGGCAAAATCGGACAGATGGTTTCGGAGTAACAAAAAAAAATTATTTTACAAAACAAATTCCAAATTAATTTTTTTTCAATAAGCAGTTTTATCATAAGAATCCAATGATATCATTTTTATTTCTAACAAGCTAATAATTTCGGAGATATGATTTTTCAAAATTTCAATAATAAATCGTATTTCCACGTTTTCACAGAATTATATAATTATTCTATGTATGAATTGTCATAATGTCAACTTATTTTCCTGAGACATGACATTGTCTAGTTCTTTGCTAATAGTTAGTTCGAGAAACGTCAAAATCGACTAAGAGAGACAAGGGTAAAAAACCGTCAAATAAACCCCCATGTGGCGATTTTATGTCGAAAAGTGAAAATTAAGAATATATATCCCAGGTATAAGTACCGACGTTTTATTCTAATACCGAAGATCGACAAGATCGTACGAGGAGCCCGATAGCCGGTTGGTCTAGGCCGTCGGATATCGGTTTCGGAACGAGAGAAGGCGGGTCAAATCCCGGAAAGGGAATTACACTTTTTGGCGCTCTAGTTCCTTGGAACTGAGTGCTTATCAATTTGCCCGAATGTCTGTAATTTTTATTTAAGATGCAGTTTCACCATTAAAATCCATCGATATCATTTTCAACTCCAACAAGCCCACTTTCGGAGATATGATTTTTCTAAATTTCAATAATGAATCGTACGTACTTCTATGTTTTCACAGAATGCTATAATTATTCTATCTAAGCTTTATTATATGATCTGAGTTCATACTCGTTCATTTCATCCTGTTCTATAAGAAAGAGTCAAATTCATTTCAGCTATTTTAATTTGATTTCTTCCATGGTGCAGTTCTCATTCTCAGATTGCTCATTTAATCTTGATAAATAAACTATTATTTGAATTGAATTTCCTTTATGATGCAGTTCTATCATATGAATACATTGATATAATTCCCAACTCTGAGAAACCAATACTTCCGGAGATATAATTTGTCTGTATGAACTAGACCGCCAGAAAGCTCCTGTCCACATGGCTTGAACCCATTTTATTTTTTATATTTTTACGATAACTATCATGACTTGAACTATCACCCGCTTCCGGCTTGACGTCGAGTTCTGGGACAGCCTGTATATGAAATTAATTAAGTGCTACGTTGGGTAAACAACCTGGAATATTCTCACACGGTATAAAGAGCATACGGGACACATTCGGAGCAACAACATCGATAAATCACGTTTTAACAACCGGCACTCAATTTCAGAAAATTACGTCAAATTGTTGTAAAATTCCAATAAATTTTACCTTGGAACGCTTGAAGGTTCGAAATGTATAAGAGAAAAGATGTTTTAACCAATAATGATCTAACTCCTATTAACTACTCATTGTTCTAACTAATCGGTATATGACTTAGGGTATAATGTCAAACCATAGTAGTAATTGATGGCATGCTTTAGTAACGCTTCATCTCAGAAGATGGAAACATCGCTTCCAAAACATGTCAGACGACAAAAGTGTAGTGTTCATAAGAATCAGTCAACAATGACCTCAAACTAGAATATTGAAGTAATCATTAAAGGATACTGTGGGAGGTATACTCATTATTCAACGGTTTTTTTCTGGGTTTTCTCTCCCAAACTCTGAAAAATATCTATAAAATAAAAATTAATAATTTGGTATTTTGCTTCTGCGTAAGAAACACAAGGTATTTGTCAGAAGCAATCAATTGAACAATGTTGCCTTACAAACAACAACGAAACAACAACAACGAAGAAACAACTATATCGTAACGTTTTGGAGTCTATATCAGACTCCTTCGTCAGACGCTTAATGAAAATCTTTAGAACTATTTTGTTGATAGTTATTTTGTGAAATTCAAGAATTGTCACATTGACAGTATTTAAAAATCATAGCTAACATAGTTTTACTTCGCATAGAAATTTCCAAGTTCCAACTCTTTTTTCAATAAATTTAGCCAAATATGGTCAATACCAATTGAGCAATTTGCAAAATTGCATTATTCTCTGTTCAATAAAATACAAGGAGATCACATGATGGATTGGAGTAATACAAAGATTCTAATGACAGAACCTGATTATGTTAAAAGGAAACTTAAGGAGTCAACTTGTATTTCATTGAACAGAGAATGCAATTCTGCAAATTGCTCAATTGGTATTGACCATATTTGGCTAAATTTATTGAAAAAGGAGTTGGAACTTGGAAATGTCTATGCGAAGTAAAACTATGTTAGCTATGATTTTTAAATACTGTCAATGTGACAATTCTTGAATTTCACAAAATAACTATCAACAAAATAGTTCTAAAGATTTTCATTAAGCGTCTGACGAAGGAGTCTGATATAGACTCCGAAACGTTAATACGGTTGTTTCTTCGTTGATGTTGTTTCGTTGTTGTTTGTTAGGCAACATTGTTCAATTGATTGCTTCTGACAAATATCCTGTGTTTCTTACGCAGAAGCAAATAATAATTAATTTTTATTTTATAGATATTTTTCAGAGTTTGGGAGAGAAAACCCAAAAAAAACCTTTCAATAATAGAATATTTAAGCCAATGCTTTATTAATTTCTCAAGAAACACTTATTTCATTCAAATTTTCACCCCTAATTGTCACCTTCCCCTTCCATTAGTAGGAAAACATTTTCTAATCGTGAATGCAGCTGCGTCTTCTTCTATCAAGGTATTTAATGTTTGTCTTTCATTTCTCCCAGAAACCGGCTGCCAGGGGTTCCTTCTAATAACACTCCTTGTACGTTGCACGTTGCTCTTGATTATAATTTCTGAATTTCAACTCCTACGAAATACGTCGGATGACGTATTGAGTTTCCTGGTATTCTCCCTAATGGAATTAATTCCTAAACTTGGCTTTTCGCCTAGATGTCGACTGGAGCTCTTGGAGGTTATCACTTTGGTGATGCGGAGCGACTGGTGGGAGGGTAGAGGGTTGGGGTTGCTCGTATTCTTTTTCTGTAGGCATCTGACATCGTTAGTGATTCACATGTCAGTTGGTGTTGGAGTTCCACACCTTTAAAAAAAAATTGGCTGGAATGTTTTCATTAAGTCGATAGAATATACTGTTATAATATGTATTTTGAAAGTTATAAACTAGAGTGTATGCGTATAGAATTTTAAAAGAGCCATGAAAACATAAAAACAATAGTTAGTATTTTATACAAAATGTTTTCAAGCTGTCAAAAAATATATCGACGGCTAAAGTGCAGGACCTCGTATCATTATTTTGAGCAAATATGCAGGAGAGACAAAAACAAGTATAAACAAGTACGCACGTGCAATTTTTTCGAATTCACTACCTCAGTCAGTATACCTGTATACATTTTTATTGAATTACAGGTAGTGAATTCGAAAAAATTGCACGTGCGTACTTATTTTTACTTGTTTTTTGTCTCTCCTGCATATTTGCTCAAAATAATGATATGAGGTCCTGCACTTTAGCCGTCGATATTTACATCATTTTTGGCGCTCTAGTTCCTCGGAACTGAGTGCTTATCAATTTGCCCAAATGTCTGTAATTTTCGAATTTTTCGATGGAAATGGTCTTAAACGATTTGGTTCGACTCACTGATCAAGAATCCGTGGTCGAAATTCATTCTGTCCGGCCGGCCAATCCAGCCGGCCGTAGGCACGATAACTCTCGAACGGAATGAGCTAGACAGTTGAAATTTTCAGAATAGATTTGGGAGATAAATATCTCGGCTAAGTTCGTTATTGGGCAAAATCGGACAAATGGTTTCGGAGTAAGAAAAAAATTTTTTTTTTACAGAACAAATTCCAAATTAAATTTTTTTCAATAAGTACTTTTACCATAAGAATCCAATGATATCATTTTTAACTCTTACAAGCTAATACTTTCAGAGATATGATTTTTCAAAATTTCAATAATAAATCGTATTTCAACGTTGTCACAGAATGATATAATTATTCTATGTATGAATTGTCATAATGTCAACTTATTTTCCTGAGACATGATATTATCTAATCAATCGAAGAATTGTGAGCGAAGTGGGAAAAATCTCAGTTGTTTGCTCCGAAATTAGTTTTTCTCAGAAAAGTCTTACATTTCGGAACGGAACATGAAGTAAGAGATCTGAGAGTAGTGAGACTGCTTTTCATCCATAGACATAGATATAACTCTCGAACGGAATGAGGTAGGTAGTTGAAATTTTCAGAGTAGGTTAGGGAGATGAATATCTCGGTTAAGTTCGTTATTGGGCAAAATTGGCCAGATTCAATTTGATTTCTTCCATGGTGCAGTTCTCATTCTCATGATTTGCTCATTTAATCTTGATAAATGAACTATTATTTGAATTGAATTTCCTTTATGATGCAGTTCTATCATATGAATACATTGATATAATTCCCAACTCTGAGAAACCAATACTTTCGGAGATATAATTTGTTTGTTTGAACTAGAGCGCCAGAAAGCTCCTGTCCACAGGGCTTGAACCCATTTTTCATGGAAAATTCATTATATACAGTCATCATTCTGTTTATAGGAGAACAGCCACCTGGTTTAACAAAGAATAGGTGTTTATTTCTGATCCTCAAATTCAATTTGGGAACTTTGAAATTAATGAAATCAATAAAATTACATTATTAAAAGGTTTCTTTCTGGGTTTTCTCCCCCAAGCTCTGAAAAAAATCTATAAAATAAAAATGAATTATTTTGTGATTTGCTTCTGCTTAAGAAACACAAGATATTTGTCAGAAGCAATCACCTGAACAATATTGCCTAATAAACAACAATGAAACAACATCAACGAAGAAACAACTATATCGTAACGTTTCGGAGTCTATATCAGACTCCTTCGTCAGACGCTTAACAAAAATCTTTAGAATTATTTTGTTGATAGTTATTCTAAAATTCGAGAATTGTCACATTGGCAGTATTTCAAAATCATAGCTAACATAGTTTTACTTTGCATAGAAATTTCCAAGTTTCAACTCCCTTTTCAATAAATTCAGCCAAATAGGGTCAATACCAATTGAGCAATTTGCAAAATTGCTTTCTCTGTTCAATAAAAAAACCCTTTTATTAATGAGTATACCTCCCACAGTATCCCTTAATGACATACAGAAATCAAAAACAGCAGAACATGTATGTACAATTCAAGGAGATCACATGATGGATTGGAGTAATACAAAGATTCTAATGACAGAACCTGATTATATTAAAAAGAAACTTAAGGAGTCAACTTGTATTTTATTCAACAGAGAATGCAATTTTGCAAATTGCTCAATTGGTATTGACCATATTTGGCTAAATTTATTGAAAAAGGAGTTGGAACTTGGAAATTTCTATGCGAAGTAAAACTATGTTAGCTATGATTTTTAATACTGTCAATTTGACAATTCTTGAATTTCACAAAAATAATTCTAAAGATTTTCATTAAGCGTCTGACGAAGGAGTCTGATATAGACTCCGAAACGTTACGATATAGTTGTTTCTTCGTTGATGTTGTTTCGTTGTTGTTTGTTAGGCAACATTGTTCAATTGATTGCTTCTGACAAATATCTTGTGTTTCTTACGCAGAAGCAAATCACAAATTAATTTTTATTTTATAGATATTTTTCAGAGTTTGGGAGAGAAAACCCAGAAAAAAAACTTTCAATAGCAGGTATGATCATGGCAAAAGCACATAAATCATTTAAAGATGATGTGATGCAAGCGTGATTATGTTTGAAATCTTGTTCGTCAAGTAATTTAAAATATGAAATTAACATTGTTTAAAATTAAAAATAATATGTACAATTCTTCATGTACAAATATATTTGCATGAGTGCATAATAAATAAAGATTTACAAAATTACTCATTATTATATACCATTTCGTTTATATATTATAATATTTATTATTGTTATTCAGATGTAAGCGAGACAACTGATAACTAGACGAGGACGAGACTTGTGTAAAGCCCTATTCGAAATATCGGTAAATTATCGGTGAAAAGGGAAGTAGAACAATATACTTATATTTTGACATTATTTGGACCGCAGTTCGACCTAATCTATGTTATAGCTATCGAAATATCTCTTGCAGTTAAAGAAATCACCCTATATTTTGGTGGTTTTAGACCGAATCGACACATTCGACGCACTTCAAACCTAAGCCATCTTTTACAACCCTCTCCATAGGCCATCCAGTGATCCCCGTATTTATAAAATCCTTTCATCGTGCAATTTCCCAGCCATAACTTCAGAATATCTAACGGAAGGACTGAAGGAATTCAAATAAGACCTACACCATTAACCCTCCCATACTGTACGTCTCTTTCTAACTCCGAAAGCGAACGAGAAAATGATAGACCCTAAGAATAATGCATGGACTATAATTACTAGCGAACTTTCCCAATTTAAACAAACTAAAATTTCCTACTTTAACCCCTGGACTAAAACTACCATAAATTTAATCAAAAACAGAACGTATATTAGAAATTCAATCTCGGCAAAGCTGACCGAACTAAGGGCTGAGCTAAGGATGCGGACAGGAGCGGATTTGGGGTGATAGTTGGGGTGGAAACGGAGAAATTCGAAGGGAATTATGAGTGTAGTTGATCGAAAAACGCAGAAATTAAAAAAAAACTTTATACTTTCATCAGTAAAATAAACCTACTCCATTAAAATGATAACGCGATGATCCCCAGAACATACGCGCCAAAACATCATAACACGCAGATCTTCGAAGGGCTCAGGAATGTATTCAAATTTCCAACGTTCTGTCGGTAAAAAAATCGAATATTTGACTATTCGAATAAATATACAAAGTGATTCACGAAGATCGTTCTTTAGAATATTTAAAGAAAGACTTGGGATGAAATTTGATAGTTAAGCTTTGTTAGGAGAGATGAGTTCTTGGAAAAAAAATTACGTTCGATCAACTTCCGGTTTCACTGTAAATGATACCAACTTCCGTTTCTTGAACATAATAACCAGTTTTTTCATTGATAATCAGATTAGCCATTGAATTCTACATTGTTTTAATGAGTCAGTTACATATTATTCTCAGAAAAACGTGTGAAATCTGAAAAAACCCTTGAAATTTTCTCAAATTAGGCTTCATTTCAATGTTAATAACTTGTAGATTTTGCATGAAAATTCTTAATTTTCTAGCTTCTATCAGTCGATATACCAATGCTTCTCCTTCTTTGATTAAAAATTCAATTGAACATACAGAGTGTTTCTATTTCGATGTCAAAGTCAGTCATGACAAAAAACTCAAAAATCATATTTTTCAAATGAGAACCCCTCTAAAATGCTCATTTCTCGAGATATTCGTTAATTAAAGCAGTGGTATGTATTATTTAAATACACTATTTTTTAACGTAGATTCCAGCTGATCAATAAAAAAAATGATATCTCATTTGAAAAAATTTAATTTTGAGGTTTTTGTCATGACTGACTTTGACATTCGAATAGAAACACCCTCTATGTTCAATTTTTATTTAATGAATGAGAAACATTGGTATGTCTTCTTAGGAGCTAGAAAATTAGAAATTTTCATGTGAAAATCTACCAATTTTAACATTGGAATGAAGCCCGATTTGTGAAAATTTAAGGGTTTTTTCACACGAATTTTCTGAGAATAATATGTAAGTGACACATTAAAACAATGTAGAATTCAATGGGGTAATCTGATAATCAAAGAAAAAATTGGGTATTACATTTAAAAAACAAAAGTTAGTATGATTTCCGGTGAAACCGGAAGTCAAACGAGTCTGAATTTTTTTCCAAGGATGTATCTCTCCTAACAAAGCTTAACTGTAAAATTTCAAGTGTATCGATTTAAAATAATCTTTTAAACAAATTGCTGTACCCTTATGAAAATCACATGATCACAGACTTGTCATTTCTAATGCTATCTCTTCAAACTACATCAAATTCGTTTGACTTCAGATATCTTCGTCAAGCGCGTCAAAAATGTTTTACCCTTGAATAATTTCTGTTCGATTGTAATTTCGATATCCGACCAGGTTTGAATGTAGAACTTTGCTGTAAAATTAAGTTTTGAAGGTTCTCGCAAAATTTCAGTGGTATCTTATCTGACAGATAGTTTCTGAGATACCTAATTTTTTTAATAATTTACGATCCTCACGTTTCTTGCATATTTAAATACTGCAGAAATTCGGGGAAATTGATACGCACTCTGTTCAGGGGGAACAAGCGTGCCAAAAATAGCAACAAGACACTCAAAAATAGAAACAAGACTCAAATTATATACTCTTACCTAAATAAACATACTATTACAAACTAATATTTTAATGAAAACATTTCTGATGTCATCATTTCACCAATAGATTTATATTTGAACTATAAAACAAATAATTCAGTAGATTTCGTTCGATAGTAGCTATTATAACAAATTAATCATCTCCAAGGAAAAAAGGAAGAAACTTCTTCTATGAAAGGTATGGAATTTTTCCACTGTTCGACTAATAAATTATGGTTAATCGAATTTTTGACTATTCGAATAAAAATTCGTAGGTAAATTAATATATTTCTAGATTGAATAGTTCTGCAGTAAAGATTTTTTCATATATTTTCCTTTGAATTTTTGTCGAAGAATATTTTGGTGGCGTTTATTTCAACTTTCATATCAGTGCATTCTTCTCAATTTTCACCCTTTAGAGTGATCTGATCCTGATGGGGTGATCAGAGGATGATCACAGAAAATATTCCAGTTTTTGTGGCCAATATTAATATATTAATAATAATAATATATGATGAAATTATGCAGTGGAAAAATGTTACTTTTCACGTTGAATTTCTTCAATATCTAGGAAAATATAAAGAACGAGAAACATTCCCTTAGGTCAAACATTAAACATACACTTTTCAACGATTTTCTGCATACCAATGTATATGTCCTAATAACTCTGAAATAAAACTTATCACATAATTAAAATAATATCTGTAAAACATGGAACACTTATAAGTACATCTAATTTGCCAAGCAATTTTCATAAAAAACGTAAATTTAGCGAAGTATGGGCGGCTTCATACTTGCTTCAAATATACAAAACTAATATAGTTCCTTAAGATAAAAAACGACTGTAAAAATTAAGCTGATATTTCAGATAACTTTTCTAATGACACAAAGTTTTGCAAATATTGAAATGTTCGTTAAAAAAATATCCCACATAGTGTTACAATTCTCATGAAAATTCACTTGAACCATGTTATCGTTGTTCTACCCCTAAAAACCAAATTTCAATTCGACTGAAACTGTTTTGGAAATATTGGAAAAATTAATTTTCGAATATATCTCCGCAAACATTGGACCGATTTTACCCAGTCACAAACTCAACTGGTTTATTTCCATGTGCAACCATCTGAGAACTAATCCATGTGTTGTTCAATATAATAATAATTTTTTTTATGTTAAAGGGTAACATGAATTTAATACATATGTTGAAATTTATATCGAGTGCTCCAATATTATCATGAATATTTTACTGGAAACAATAAAATAGAAATACTGGGATTTACTTAAATTCTTTGCTGCAGCTTCACTACAATATTATTCAAATGATGTAAGGTACAACTCTAAAAAGTAAAAGGGATTTGGAAAATATAATTAAAATAATATGCAAGCCCATAAGGTAGGTTTATACAGCAAAAAAACAAATTGTAATAAAATAATCAAGTTGAATCTGTACATTTCAATGTGGGAGTTTTTAAACGAAATAAGATAAAATAAGAATAAAAACTAAAGATAGCCAACCTTCATCTTTATTTCATATTTTATTTTATTTTATTGGGGCAATGAGAATATGTATGTTAAAATCCACAGTAGTTATTGTCGAGTAAGTTGTAATTCCATTGGTTTATTCTTATTTTTTTATTTTATTTTAAATCATCTGTATAAATCAATCTATTTTGCCCTCAATTCTTATTTATTTAAATTTTTTTCTAATTTTGTTTCAGTTGCTGTAATTACTCACACGAAATGTCATATTTGATAATATTGTCCAGAAAATACGAAAATTGATTCATAAATACGATAATAACAAATCTTTGTGGAAATAACAATAATTATTCTATTCTCCAATGACGTTTTTCTCTCAAATTTTCAGTGGTAATATATTGGACAATATTTCCTCCAACCATTCAAACATAACATCATTCGAAATAAGTACCAACATTTTAATATTTGTATCATTATGTTTCATACCGTAATGATTTTCGGTTGTTCGTTCAATTCTATTAAGAGATTTATAATTTCCTCGACATATAAAATATTCGTTTTAATTATACCTACACCTCATACATCCCCCCCTTTTTTTATAACTCCAACGTAGAACAACGCAAAAAATTAATCCAACATCCTTGTCAAATTTTCGAGAAATATGTTCAAACCTCGTTAACCTTGAAAACCTTTGAGGCTTTTAGGGTTGAATGTCGATTTTTTTCCAAATTTCAAGAATTTATCTGATGTTTCATTATCCGAAAATCATATCGGAATCAATATTGATATGAGTAAAACTCCCAATAAACCCCGAATCTCAAAGCTATTTCAACTCCTCATTACTACCCTGGAAACTGGGGTCGCCACCCTTAAAACTCTCTATTTCAGCTATGTTCTGCCTTTGTAGTAGCGAAGCAGCGTTCGAATCCTTCCCCTCGCACCTTTCATATAAACCACTCCTTACTTACCCCCTGCATGCCGCACCCCTTAAAAATCGTCCTATCTCACGCCATTTTCAACCTTACATATACCCTCTTAAGTCATATTAGAAAAGTAGGCGACGTAAGATGCGAATACTTCGTTTCCATTGGCTGTTACGTTACCTAGACAACCCTTAAGGGTGGTGCCTACAAAATCAACCCTTCATCTTAGACGGGCTAGGTGGAAATAGTAGAAATATCAGATCACGGTGGTTTGAGAGGGGTTGTAGGGGCGGGGTGGGTGGCTGTGTTCATCCATTATAGTTTTTAGGGATAACGGATAGTTTTTAAGGGTTGCCTTGTTCGTATTATGGATTCCACCCTTTGGCTGACGATGCGGGGCTTTGTTCTGAATGGAAGATTGAATTGTTGTATGAATCGGCCATATTCGTTATTAGTTTTTGCGAGAAAGGATTGGTGTTGATTATGTTGAGGGTGGATTTGGGAAGGGGTGAAAAAGGGTTTGTTCGATTCGGACTGTGTTATTGTTTCGTTCGATGCAGCCAGATTTATGTAATGATATGGAATGATTTATCGACACTATTTCCTTGGTTTAAATGTTATTTGTATTTTGAGAGGTAGTTTCGAATAAGGGTTGGAATGGTAGTGGGGGAGGCAGAATCAAAAAATCCACATTCCCCATTATTTTTCAAGTCCTAACTGCAAAACACTGCAGTAACTAACTTATACTGACTGTAGGTATATGTTGGACTAATATATTATGCAATGCTAAAAGTTCAGAAGAATATATACAGGGTTTTACTGAATTGATGCAAAGAAGTGGTTCTTCAGCAAAAATCATTGAGGGTTTTTCATATAATCTATTCTAAACCTCTGTGTGGCCACCATCAATTTTTGCTAAATTTTGTTGCATAAATTTAGAAATACCCTGTATATAGGTACTAGTATATTCATAATTTTGCGATTAATATCAATTCTATTAATTTCAACCCCCAACTGGGTGAAAAGTTTGAAGGAATTCTACCAAGGTATATGCATAGATTGATTTATTCCATTTCAACATTTATTATTATCAATATTCAATTATTTCAAATATTCCAATCTTCTAAATTGAGATTAAAAATTCAATTTCAAATATCACGCATAAATTTATCCCTTCGAGGCACGCTTACAACCCCTTCAAATTAATCAAACAATTAATGTTTTCAAGAAGACTTGTGCGATCCTTCTTTTAACAAAGGAAATGCCAACACGTATCCTTCAAGCCTCAACCCTTAAAAACTTCATGAATACTTCCCCTATATATCTTCTATTCCGCATATAAAAAACTCACCCCTCACAATCAAACGACCTACGATAAAAAATGCCGGTAAGTATGCACGCTTCCAATTCGGGAGTAGGTTCCTTTAAACACTAGTCGAGGGTAGTTTTCATTACGAGAAGGGTTTAAATCAAAGGGGTGGAACTCAAACTGGTAATGACACTACCCTTCAATAGATGGCGCTGACTTATGAAAGGAATGGAATTGGAATTATCCCAATGTTATTTCATGATTTTATCTTCGTACTAAAGAGTGTATTTCTGCTGCAATTTTGATAGTCCGCAATATTATTTCTTTCGTGAGTATTATTAAATATTTGTTTTCAACTTTTACTTCTAGTTTTTAATTTGTGTGTTAACATAAGCTTCGTTGGTTTGATTTATGTAGTTATAACAGGTATATGCAGTATTAAATAATTCAGAATTACCTTATTTGAGCATTATTAGATTTATAAGGAAAACTACAGATAATTTTTTAAATATGTCCCCTGGTCTAACCGAAATTGTTTGAGATCGAAAATATCTTATGATTATAGCTGTAATTACAAAAATATACTGAAAAAATTGCATATTCATCTGAAAAATTAAAAAAAAATTAATTTTATTCGGTATATTGAAAAATATATTGAAAAATATAATACAAATTCATGGCAATGAAAATGAATATTTGAGACATTTACATTCGCATCGAAATTAAAACACATGTTTTATACTTTTAGATACATTTATTTATATATATAATTAATAATATAATTTTATAAATTATAATATAATTAATATCTATATTTTTAATAGTAAAAGTAGGTATATCAATGTTTTTAAAATTATATTCCCTGTTTCTAAGACAGATAAAAAAATTTCCTATTTTGACCCCCGCAATCGACATGGACCCATGATATCATAAAAAATCAACCCCTATATACAATCCGTATGAAAAAAGAAAGAAGAGGACGGAGAAAGACTCAGACAATTAGACTTGATAAATGATTTTCCCGTCCAGCAGAGTCTCGAAGATCGGCGAGGCGGCGGAATCGGGGGTTTGCGAGGGGGACAAGGGGTTGGCAACCCCGGAGGGGAATAAAAGAAGGGAAGAATAATTTTTGTCTCATTTTATCCGACCGGTGCGACGTTTCTGCGTTTTACGAAATCGCCTTCCGAGAGGCGGTTGTTAATATTTTCTAGATCCCTATCTTTTCCTTCCTACCCCCGTTTCTTTACGTATTTCCGGTCGGAGGGTGGTTTTGCGACGGGGTGCGTTTTAAATGCACCCGCGAACGGTGCTGTGTTTGAATGGGTATGATTTGTTGGAATGGGTTTTGGTCCAGTGAAATCGGTGGGTTGTATGTTATAAGGGTGTGTTTTTAAAAGTTTGAGAAGTTTAAATTGAAATAAAACATAAAAATTGATTTTAATTTTTTTTATAAAAGTAATAATATTAATAATTTTTTTCAGTAGTACCTACATTTAAAGCTAATACGGCATTTAATGTATACCCCTATCAGATGACCATTTTATATTGTATAAATCTCATAGTATCTGAATAATATATAAGTAAGACATATAAAAGTAATAATATTAATACAGCTATTATTCATCAATACAGGTATCATGAACCTACATTTCCTTTCGCACAAACATAATATGCAAATAAAAACTACCCCATTTCCATCCGTTGAGATATAATAACAGAAAATTCAACTGATCGGTAGGTTGGTTTCTAATTTCTGGATATTAAATCACCTTATTCAAAAAAAATAGAACACCTTTTAAGTTCTCAAATCCTCTTCAACCCTTCGAAGAATTCCCACACGAAAGTTTAGAACAGAAGTTGTTGAACAACTTTTAATAGAAAAGCATGGATTATGTAACTGATTCCTAGATATCCAAAGGGCTGCGTATCAAAAATACAAGTATGAAGAAGAAATTATAACACAAACCTGCTAAACTTGTTTAAAATGTGACATTTCTCACAGTACTTCTTGATCAGGTTAAATGTATCCGAATAATTGTATATCTTTCATAGGGGTGGAAGATGACCACTGGTCAAACTTCAAATCAAGGGTTGTAGTCCAGTTTGGATTGGAACAACCTTCATGAAGGTATATAAGGTTTAATAGATTCAGTCTGTACTTTGAAATGGAAATATCTATATAGGGTGACCCTTGGCTATCATGATAAAGGGTATCAACCCCTCAAGAACAGGTTTTTCTATATATATCGACTGTGAGGTGCCAGTACTTCCAATGCACAGAATTTTTAAATGTACAGGTTGAAGACAAAACCATATTTTTGATATCTGACTTAATATTTGTTGGAATGTTGTTTGTTTTCCAATATTAAAATACTTCTTACACAATTTCGTGAATTTTTATATAATTTACGAGTAGTTTCCATGAATTTGATTCTCACTCAGAAGATTATTCAGCTTCTTAAACCAGGATAGTTTAGAATGCTTCGAAATTATTTTGTATCTGGATAATAGTGAATAATAATGAATAAAAAAATTATCATCATACGATATATCAATTTTTATTCAAGAATAAAATACAAAAATAACTAAAACTATTTCAACAAAATAAGCTGAAATATTATTATTCTTCAAAAAGCAGAGGGGTTTCTCCAAGGAAACAGAAAATCAACCTGAAAAAGAAAAAGACAAAATGAGAAACAAGGTATAGAAGATTTGTGGAAATGTATGTAAGTCTCAAAGAATAAATGAAAAGGAACAGTGGATACAACGTAAAATTAACGAAAATATATATAGTATAAGCAACATACAGCCAAATGCAATAAATTCATTATCTTGGTTACTGTACAAATTTATGGAATATGACAGAAATCAACTTAGAAAAAAATTAAATTAAATGATTAGCAAAATTTGGTACAATATCAAAAACTAAAATGTAATACAAAATAGGAACAAATTAATAATCGTTTAAATATTCCATGGTTTACCAAATCGATTTAAAATTCACTGCTCATTCTAATATTGATTCAGGAACATTGTGAATATCCCTGAAACCATCCTGCAATTTATATATGAGACAATTATTTACCGAATATTCTATTGTTATACTTTGGCTGCTCTTGAGTGAGGTTAAAAAGTTTCCTAACTTGTCTGCTCTTTTTGGAAACGTATATATTCGCTGTTATTGGCTCATTCCCCATAAAGAGAAGAAAGTTTTGAAGTTAAATATAAGATAAATATTTGTTAAGTTGAATTCATCCAAATTTGAGCTTGAATTTGTTATAAGAGGCATTTTTTCTTGTTTTATGATTGTACTCAGGATTTCATTACACCCTTAAATTTGAATTGACTTTCACTATACCTAACCACTTGTGACGAGAGTGACGAGACAAGTTGTAGCGTGTGAATCCCTGGAAAGCCGAGGTTATATTAATAGGGGTTAACACATAAATCACTAATGAAATTCAACAATATCTAAAAACGATAAGAAATACCAAGCTATCCATTTCCAAATCACCCCCACCTATTTCACCCAAACTTTTTCGCTATGCAAAAGCACGCCTTAACAGAAAATGTAAATGTGTTTGTTGAATACGAAATGCGAGAGAGAGACGGAGCATCTTACGCGCGGGCTCTGAAATATTCCGTTTCGAATTTTCGTAATAAAGACGGCTATTTCATTTTAATTTTTCATTTTAATTCAGTTTCGGCCTCGCTCCTTCTTCTCCCGTCTATATCGGCCGAGGAACAAAAAGAAAACCCGCTTTTAAAGAAAAGCGACGCGGGGAGTTCCATCCCCGACCCCGCGTTAGGGGATCGAGAGGGGGTCGAAGGGCGCAGGGAGGAATAATGAAAAAAGCGCTGCAGAATCCGCTTCGTCGACTTCGCATTCTCTAATTTTATATTTCGCCGTTCTAAAAAGATTATTATTCTCTTTTATATTACGTTTTCTCGGGCTTGGAGCGGGGCCGAAAGAAAATTGGGGAAAATTCAATCATTTTTCGTCTGTTCCAGACATCGCGACGCTGGTAAGGATGGCTTGGAATCGGGGTTTAATTGGGGCGCCAATTGTCTATGGGGTGTGCCAAAAAGACTCGGAGTTGCGACATCGCAGCAAGAAAAAAGATGGGAAAGCACAATATTCTCACCAATATAGGTCCGATTGAGTTCAAATCTAGAGATGGGCTGTGAAATAAGGTTTTGAAGGCTCTTGCAAAATTTCAGCGATATCTGATTCTGAACGTGAGAAAATCTTTGAAATTATTATTTAATTCAACATTAGAACATAGAATATACAGGGTGCTTCGTTAAGATAGATGAATTCTTGGAAAAAAATTCGTTCGCCTTCCGGTTTCTGCGGAAATGATACTAAGTTTCGTTTTTTAAATGTGATATCCATTTTTTTCATTGATAATCAGATTACCCAATGATATCCACATTGTTTTAATGTGACACTAACACATTATTCTCAGAAAATTGGTATGAAATCTGAAAAAACCCTTTAAATTTTATCATTCCCTTAAAAATTCAATTGAGCGTACAGAGTGTTTCTATTTCAGTGTCAAAGTTAGTCATGATAATCACATCAAAACTATTTTTTTTCAAATGATAACCCATTCTTTTTATTGGTCAGCAGGAATCTGCGTTGCAAAATTGTGTGTTTTCTATAATACACTGCGCAAAAAAATTAACGCACATTCTGAAAATCTCAATTTTAATGATAGTTATCTCTACATTGACTTTATAACTTATTTTTTATGTTCTCTCGGGAAGAATTTGAACGAAACAAGACACATTAAATGGAAGAAAAATTCAGGATTTCACCGAATCTTATGTGAAAGAAGAGAAATAAACAATTTTCAAAATACTGGAATGCTGATAAGTGATTTAATACTTGGTATTTCCACCCCTTGCGTTAAATACAGCTCGGCAACGACGGTTCATACTCAAAATGAGTGATTTCTCTGAGTTGGATTCCTAAGTCATGAAGAGTAGCTGGATGATTTTCTGAACTTCTCAGCCTTATATTGAGGTTGTCCCAAGCCTGCTCAATCGGATTGAGATCTGGGCTTCTTGCTGGCCATTCCAATCGAGAGACTTCAACCTGTTCAAGATACTCCTGAACGATGCGCGCACGATGGGGTCTGGCATTATCGTCCATAAAAATGAAATTTCCACCAATGTATGGGGCAAAAGGCACTACATGCTCTTCAAGAATGTTCCTTATATACCTATCAGCATTCATAGCTCCATTATCAACGACCACTAGGTATGTGCGAGCAGTCAAAGATATTCCACCCCATTACCATAATCGATCCTCCCCCGAAACCAGTAGTATTCAGGAAATTGCACTGAGCATATCTTTCATGTGGACGTCTGTATACAAGGGAACGTCGATCACAATGGTAGAGGCAGAATCTAGACTCATCTGTGAAGAGAACTCTTTCCCAATCAGCCTCTTCCCAATGGATATGCTCTCTCGCAAAATCCAAACGCGCCCTCGATGAGCTGGGGTAAGAGCTGGGCCTCTTGCCGCGACACGAGGCCTTAAATCATATTATCTGAGGCGATTTCTTATTGTCTGAGGGCTATTTTGCACCCCATGAGTTTGCTCAAGCTGATTTTGAAGGAGGCGAGCGGTTGCAAACCGTTGTCTCAACTAAGAAACTCTCAAGTAACGTTCTTGAATGGCAGTTGTTACCCGTGGTCTACCCTGTCCTGGTCTTCGGACATTCATACCTGTCTCCCTGAATCGCTGCAACATTCTGGACAGACTTGTATGGGAAACTCCAAACCTTTCTGCAATTCTTGTGTATGTTCACCCTTCTTCTCGCAAAACTACCGCTTGGGCACATTCCTCTTGGGACAAATTGCGTGTTTCGCGTTGCATAGCGATCGAGTGTAAAAAATCAAACGAAAGAAAAACTATGGATCACTAGAATTGATCGAGAACAACTGATTTCAGAATGGAGCCAATACATTCAAAATCTGATAATCTCATCTTTTTTTATTCCTGCTGGGAATAAACATTTTCTAGACATACGATCCTCATGAAATTTTTGCCTTGTATGTTGGTATTTTTCAACAAACTTCAGAGTTTTAATTCCATCAGATGTGTGTTTTTCGAGTTGGTGTGAAAACTAAATTCCAGATAGCTAACTCTGAAACCACTAGGTGGAAACTAAGCATTTGAAACCAAAATTCTAAAATTACAGACATTTGGTCAAATTGATAGGCACTGCCAAGGGAATAAGCAAACTAAAAACGGATATAGTCCTCAACTAGTTCCTATAATTAACAATAATCATACAGATAAACAACTTGTCAGTAACAGTGCAAGCATTTATAGAATGTATGCACATTTTCATGAATTCTTGATAGAAATAGATATATTTTTTTGCAATAACAGTTCTCTGAAGAAAATAATGAAAAACCACTTCATTACCAATGTTTGATTAATGCATTTACTTGATTGAATTTTTTTTCGACTCCACATTGATTCTTCTATATATTTTTATCCAATTTCATTTTTTGCGCGTATGTTCTGGGGAACATCGCGTTATAGTTTTGCCCAAATGTCTGTAACTTTCGAATTTTTTGACGAAAATGGTCTCGAACGATTAAGTTCGACTCCCCAATGAAGAATTCGATGTCAAATTTGATTCTGTCCGTCCGGCCGTCCGGCCGTCCGGCCGTCCGGCCGTACGGCCGTCCGGCCGTTGCCACGATAACTTGAGAACGAAAAGAGCTAGCAACTTGAAATTTTCAGGGTGAGTGGCGCATCCCAATACGACGGACAAGTTTGTTAAAGGGCATAATCGGCCCAGTGGTTTCCGAGTAATAATTTTGTTTTCAACCAATATGAATCCGATCGAATTGAAACTTGGTGAGTAGTTGTAGAATATGAACCTAAGCACGTTTGTGAAATTTTGTGCGAATCGTATGGCTACAAAATTATTAAAAAATTATTAAAAAATATTTTTGTTGTCACGATAACTTGAGAACTGAGAGAGATAGCGGCCTCAAGTTTTCAGGTTGGGATATACACCACAACGCGACATTTCAGTTTGATTATGAGCCTAATCGGCCAAACGGTTTCAGAGTTATAGCCATCTGAAATTTTATGAAATTTTGTGGTTTTTGTTCCTCATTTACTCGAAAAATACTAAACCGATTGAATTCAAACATGGTTATTAGTTGTAGAATGCCAATGCGGAAACGTTTGCAGAATTTGGTGAGGATAGCATTTGTAGAAAATTTTAAATAAATCTTTGAAAATAAAAAAAAAAAGTTCTATATATCAGTAACTAATCGTTCGAAATTGCTGAAAATTTGCAAGAACCTTCATAACCTAACTATACTGACAATTTTCAAGTTTTAATACGATCGGTTAAATAATGTTGGAGATTCGAGCATTCTTGTGTGAGTTCAGTAGATGGGTGAACGTTGCCTCGATAACTTTCGAACGAAAGGAGATAGGGACTTGCAATTTTCAGGGAAGGTTGCGTATCCGAAAGGGAGAGTTGAGTTCAATTTTGGGCAAAATCGGTCTAACGGTTTCCGAGTTATACCCATCTGGAATATTGTTTCCTTGATAACTCAAAAAATAAATATTCGATCGAATTGAAGTTTGGTAATTAGTAGTAGAAAATCAACATAAAGACGTGTTTAAAATTTTGTGAGAACCGTACCCCTAGAAAATTTGAAAAAAACGACGAGAAAAAAAATTTTAAGAACCGTACCCCTAGAAAATTTAAAAAAAATCACGAAAAAAAAATTGGTTCAAGCACTGACGTGAAGTCAGAAGCTTTTGCGCGTATGTTCTATTGTCCATTCTTCTGTATTGGACACCCTTAATCGAATTTACCATGGTAAATTCGACACCCTTAATCGAATTTACCATGGTAAATTCGATTAAGGGTGTCCAATACAGAAGAATGGACAATAGAACATACGCGCAAAAGCTTCTGACTTCACGTCAGTGCTTGAACCAATTTTGTTTATTTATTCTATAGTGCATTTTATTGTGTTGTACTTAGGAACTTAGGATAATAAGTATATTATAATTCAATTTACATTTCTGTTGAAATTAATTCTGGTACTAAATAAACCTAAAGAAAGGACTAAAAACGGATTAACAAATAATCAATAAACTAGAGAACATTTTTAAACTGTTAACATCAAGGTGACTTCAAAAACTCCCACAAAAATGTAACAGGTACTAGGAAAAACCTACATATGATGTATATATTAAATCAAATGTTTAGATTGCAAAAAGTGCTAATTCGGGATAACTAACAGAAATATAATATAAAGAGCATAATATAGGAAACATTCCAAACAACAACAGCGATAAATTTGCTGTTGCTAATTATATATTAACAAACGGCCACACAATTTCTGATTTTACGTTAAATTGTTGAAATATTCCAAACCTAGGAAGTTTTGAAGGTATTGAATTGTATGAAATAAGGGCTGCTTTACTAAATGATGTCCTAACAGGTGCATCTGTTTAATTTTTTTCTGAAAATACCCAGACGTACTTCGTACGTCGGGTCTTCCCTATCGCAAAAACTCGGAACCCGTATCCCGAATGCTCCAAATTTGTTACAGAAATAATCGTTAAAATTTCCACCCCCTCTCGAAACATCCCCAGTAAAGAACGACTGACTCTCAGTAAAAACTGACATAAATTCCCTGCATTCAAAGGATTGTCAAAACTTGAACTTATCAGCTAGAATAGACCTTAAATTTAAAAGCCTCGCAATTAGTCCGTAATGGCTGCTACACAAAGAAAGTCGTTTTTCAAAATTGTTGCTCGTTAAAAACACGGGGGTCGTTCATTAAAAATACGCCCGAAGTTTCGCGGCTTTGTCTTTGTTAGACTCTGGGTCGGGAGATAAGTTGATCTTCTTTTGGGATGAGGGGGTGAGATAAAGTGGCTTAGTCTTGTTGAATGGTGCAGTGGCGGTGGATTGAGAGATGGAAAAAGGTGTTTTTAATACATGGATCGATACATTTTCAGACTTAAAGAGAAACCATCATTTCTGAAATTTGAAATTTCAAGATGGCTGAAAAAATGACAATTCAACCTTGAACTGACAAAATCACCGTTAATAATGTTTTATTCATCTTTATTGTTCACCCTTAATCGAATTGACCATTGGTATGAGCCGTTTTCACAGCTTTTATAAGATATTCATACATTTTGTAACATTTTAATGACAGTGAGTTATGAGACAATCGTCTAAAATGACAGAATTTTCAATTAGGACCTATGTATTCTATCGGACTTGAAATTCATTCAACTATCTAATAATATACGAAAAAACGTACCTCTCAAGTAATTTTAGGACACGATATTCACGAAATTCTGCAAAAAATTGCGCCTCAGCAATCTACATGTTATTACCGACTTTTAATTGGGTCGGATTTGTATATTTTGAGTTAAGTTTAGAGAAAATAACAACAAAATTTCAGATGTGTTCAACTCCAAAACCGTTTGGCTGATTATTCCTATTGATGTACCTACTTAAATGCCGCATTCGGATGAACAACTAGGTACCTGAAAATTGCAAGTTGCTTGAAAATGGAAATCACCCTGTATAATTCAAACGAATGGTTGAAGATCCATTAATTTATACCTACGTTAATCATTGGCTTAACTAAATTATGTAAATGTTAATATACGTAAGCGTAAGTGTCACTTAAGTGCTAGTTCTCTCCTGAGAATATTTAGTGTTTTTGAATTTTTGAGTGAAATAAATCACAAACCTTGCCTAAATATTCTGACGTTTCTTTTGACTTTAAAGTATTACATTGCTTAATGCAGGGTGATCCGAAATTGAGCAGAAAGAATTTTATTATATATTCTACGTAAAACTTATATTAACCTATATCAGGAACGGTTCTGTTTTCGAATTGGAGTGAATTCCCTTTTTTTGTTTTTCCGAAAGTGATGAAGGAAGTAAGTGAAAATTAGTAGCATTTTTAGATTTTTGGGTCTCGATGAAAAGAACTACAATAAATGGTATGGTCAAGTCAGTGGCGGGTAATACTAAAGGAGAGGCGTTACCAAAATGCTCAATATTTTTTTTCTTGGAACATTTTTGGAGTTTTGGATGCAAAATCTTCTGTACGGTACTCTACACAAAAAAGTTAAGTATACCAGTCTTATGTCTGTAGGAAGTACATTCACTTTTCGTTTTCGTCCTATTTTTGGACGTAGCATATACTGTATTTTGTTGTAGGGGGTGACGTTGCACTGCGACCTTAAGGTCTATTGTGCCCCCCTTCAGAGATGTTGATGTCTCCACTGTCTACAGCTCGCCTTCCAGTTCCAGAGTTCTGATGAACTCCTGTATCGGGGATGGCTTCAAGGAGGCTACGTCTTCGCTCCTGCAGATTTCTTGCCCAAAACATTCCTTGTGTTGGTTTGAGATGGCGAGGCATTCCGTTCTCAGGTGATCAGGAGTTTCATTCTCCTCCCAACAGAATCTGCACTCGTCAGTTTCTGCTAGCCCTGATCTCATCATATGCTTCCTAAGGCCGCAGTGCCCTGTGATGATACCAGTGAGGAGGTGCAGCGTCTTCTTAAGGTCTGGTTTCGCTAGTGCGTCGGATTCATGCAGTGACTGCGTGCAGCGAATGCTTGCGTCCGCTGCGTCGTCGGAGTGGTTTCATTAGGTGCAGCGAAACTACTGCAGCCGGCATTATTATTTGTGTTCTGTGAGTCGTCAGTGAAAATTGGTTAGCAATGGAGTATGTACTTGCGCTTCATATTTTGGAAGAAGAGCAGAGGATGAATTGATTTTGAACAATCTGAAGCAAAAAAATTGAAAATGGTAACCTGTGCATTTAATGTATAAAAACAGGGATGAGGAACGTATCTTCAACAACCTCATAACGAGACATCTTCTAGATAATGAAGAAAAATTCCAATAAGAACGTAGAGCTCGAAATTATGAATATAAAATTGTACAAAACTGTTCATTATTAGCATAGGAAATAAAAATTTTTAATAATATAACTTCATTTTACCTGTTTTCTCTCAATTTCTGTCGCGATCATTTTCCATATGTCATCTTTAACATACCTCGGTTACCTCGGACACATACTGCGTGGAGAACGCTACCACTTTCAAAGCCTCAACCTCCAGGGTAAAATTGAGGGAGGAAGAAGAGGAATGGGCAGAAGAAAGTTATCATGGCTTAGAAATATCCGTCAATGGACGGGGATAAAGGACTTCCAAACATTGCAGAATGCTGCATTCAATAGAAACATATGATGGGAATAGATGAGGATGAACGCCTACGCAGGAATCTGCACGGCACTAAAAAAAGAAGATCTTTAACATTATTAGTATTATAATTATCATGAGATGCATCATATATGCATCTATTTTGCGAAACTAATTCAATGAGATTAATCTCTTCGTCCCTTTTGAATTTATCGACACTCATTTTCTCTTGTTTCGCTTCAGCGACGTCGAACAGACTGGTACCTCAAGCAGTCAGCCGTTTGGCTGTTGCAGTGCTGTTGCGTCGGACATCTTCGTAGTTCCGAAGTAGCAGTCTATTCGAAAGACGGTGCAGCCACTTTCTGCAGTCACTGCATGCAGCCGACGCACTAGCGAAACCAGGCCTTTACTTAGGTCCAAATATTTCTCGGATCGAATAGTATCAAAGTTCCGGAGGAATTTCTTGGAGTGATACATACCGGGGGCAGATCTCCAGAAAATACCTATTTCAGTTTCTTCTTTCATTCGAAATTCACTTTTGTAGTTGTATCTATCAACCCCACAGTAGGGTTCCCGGCCAATAAAGGGTGTTTGTGCTCCTTTCTTGGCAAGTGTGTTGGCCTCCTCATTTTCGTGACCAGGAACCCAGACCAAGGAGACCCTGTAGTTCTTGCCTACTCCATTGAGTTTTCTTCTGCACTCCCATATGAGCTTGGACTCGATAACATAATAATAATAATAATAATAATAATCTTTATTTCAAAAATCTTACATACATAACATGGGAGCTCAGAGCTTTAATAGCAGCTTGACTGTCAGAGTGGATTGCTATATCACTTATCTGATAGTTTATTTCTAGATTCATGTCCACGCATCTTTCTATTGCAAGTACTTCTGCCTGAAAGATGATCGGATAAGAACCTAGCGATAGTGAACATTTGGTGCAGGCCCATATACTCCAGCGCCAGCTCCTGTAGTGGTTTTTTAATCGTCTATGTACCATTTAATTCCATTCTGGTTTTCAATGCTCTCATAACCTGTTCCTTCCCTAGATATTCTGAGAATGGCTTCATGGGCCATTTTGTCTATCACTAGATGAAGTGGTGTGAGATTTGTGATAATCTCAAGTGCCCTGGTAGGCCCATAGCTCCAGTGATACACACACAGGCCAGCGTTTGTACTTTGTCGAGTTTTTTCCTCGTACTAGTAGCATATAGTACGTAGTACGTAGCATATAGGTACTATTAAAAATTTTAACTTCATTTCGGAACACCCTGTGTAATCAATAGCGGCTTCAAATGCCTGATAGATGGACTGAAAATAAAAATTGGGGGCTCTAGTACATATCCCCAAAGTAGGAAGTGGGCAAAATAGGGTTGAGAACCTTTGAAATAACGATATATACCCCTAACTCGAAGACAAAACTACTCTACATCGATTTGTCTCAAGAAAATAAGGAAAAATTCACGATTATCCCTGGGGGTGAGTAATAACCAACCACGTCGGCGGTAGCAACAGCTTGCCCGATCTAGAAATCCACGTGGGTAGAGATAATTCATTATAGCCTATTTTTCTTACACTTCAAAAAGTTTTAATTAGGGAGAACTCTATCTCGGATAATTTAGGGATGGAATTTTCATCGTAGGGCACGGTTTTGTGGAGAAGGGAGAATAAAACTGGTCCGTTAATTAATTATGGGATATTGGAAAAATTAAGGACAGGTAATGGAAAGAAAATTGGCTATCTTGGCTGCACGAGTACAATTTCGAAATGTTAACTGGGGGATCGGGGTTATAAAATGACCCATTTTGTGATTAATTTTCATTCCTATGAGAATAGGAAAGGGATAAAATGATCAAAGCATATAATATATTGTTTGATTTCCACATAGGTGCCCGCAAGTGAGGCAAGGGGGGCATCTTCCCCCTCCTGGATTTCGAACCCTATTACGAATTTGTAGATTCGGAAAAACATTCATATTATTTAATTTAATTTCATCAAAAAACAAGGAAAAAAATGGTGGGTACATAGGTATGTATTTTTCAAGTATATATCGTGAAAATATCGAAACAAGTATAAAATATTGATGAAATAATTGTGGGAAAAATTTCAATAGGGACTTTGAGTTCATTTTGCCGCTCTTGATCGGCCATTAACACGATAACTCTCGAATGGAATGAGCTAGACAGTTGAAATTTTCAAACTATAGGTTTGGGGATAAATATTTCGGTGAAGTTCGTTATTGGAAAAAATCAGCCTGATGGTTTCGGAGTAACGAAAAAAAAAATCTTTTTTACATTACAAATTTCAAAATCAATGTTTTTAAGATGCAGTTTCATCATGAGAATCTGTTGATATCATTTCAAACTCTAACAAGCTAATACTTTCACATATATGATTTATCAAAATGTCTAATCGTAGTTCTATGATTCAACAGAGTGCTGCAATCAAAAATTAACGTCCGCATTTGTATTTAATATCTATGGATTTCATGATCTATGTTCATACATGTCATCTTGAAAAGGCATGTCATATTTATGTGTTATTTATGCTTTTCTTAATTATTGCTTGTTGTTCTAGAAAACAAAGTATGATTGAATGCAAAATGACCAATGAAATAAGCACAGCTATCGTAGAATTATAATGCTCTTGGATAATTCATATGATGATTGAAATAAAATATATACTTTGGTAAGTTGATAAAATTGGGTTCAGAATATCTCCAGTAAAAACAAAACTTGAATATTGGCTGAGTTTCATTGGATATAATATAATTTTCAAAATAGATTTGAGGAATGAATATCTCGGATAAGTTCGTTATTGGGTAGAATCAGATTCAGTGGTTCAGTGGTTTCAGATTAATAATTTTTGGCACTCTTCCTTTTTTTTAATGATACTGTTTAAAAATTTTTTTTATGATGCAGTTCTATCATGAGAATCCATTGATATCATTCCCAACTCTGAGAAGCCAATACTTTCAGAGATATAATTTGTCAAAGTCTGAACAAGAGCGCTAAAGCTCCTGTCCACAGGGTTTTCGACTTCTTCAATAGAACGAATGAAACAGTTATGTTCTTTCATTCGTAAGTTTTAGTTATGTATATTTTTTGCAACAGGGACAAGTTAATTTGAGGCTCTAAATTTTTTTATGCTATATATATTTACTCAAATTGCTATTTGATTTATGTGAAATTTTGAGAATTGTTTTTTTAATGAAGATGATATTTTTAAGATTGGGGATCCAAATTATTATTTTTAATCCGACTAATTGTGTTATTCGAGAGGAAAATTTTGTTGATTGCCTTTTCAATTTGTTTTATTATATTGCCATTTTTTCTGTATCTATCTGCTGTTGATATAAAGCCTAGTATTAGTTAAACTATTCCATAAATTATTTCCATTAGGGCAAGAGGTAGGTATACTAAAAAAAAACTAAATTTTTTGTCTATTTTTTAATTTTTATTATCAATTACTTCGAAAAAGCATTCCAGGAGCCTCCTTCCAAAGACATCTGTGAAAAAAGGTAAATTATTAACAGATTTACAAACTTCACTAAACACAAAATGTACAGAAAATGCTATACAATTAATAATAGTCAATACGTAAATCCGATAGGGATACAATAAATTTGGATGAATATAATATTATTTTGTGCTTTATTAACCAATTCCTAGTCCTTTTTTGACACTGTAGTGAACCCAAATGCGGTTGCCACCTACCGGTTTTGTTATTCATTCGAATAGACAAACTCCAGTTTTCCTTATATTATCAGAAAATTCCCAAAGGACTCTGGGGTTAAGTAATCAATAAAGGATACTTTAGTATCGATGGTTGTTTCTAGGTTCATCTCCCAGACTCTGAAAAAAATATCTACAATAAAAGAAATAGAAACAAAATATTCAAAATAAAAAAACAAACAATTTGTTTATTATGGATATTTTTCAGAGTTTGGGAGAGAAAACCCAGAGAAAAAAAAAATTGAATGATTCTGGGCTCGTTCATTTAGGACTGTACCGCCCATTTTGACCGAAATGGCGTCCAATACTTTTCAGTTATTTGAGTCCGACGCCATGACGTTAGACATCAGTTTCATTTGAAGTTATACTTCCACTTGACGACTTCGAAATAATTAGGAAGGGTGGATTTTAACTCGTTAATTAAAAAGGGGATGCTGTATTCTGTTTATCGAAAACAGATCTAAAACAGCGCCGAAGATATGGTTGTACCCGAAACACTTTCTCGGTCTTAAATGTTGGTTTTCAGTTCTCAAGCTCTATTCGTTGAACAATAATACCTAACACCTTTTAAGAAGATTAGAGTTTGAATCAACGCCTTTGTCACACCTCGCATGGAAATAATGAAGGATAAAGTTAATTTTAAAATCATAACTTTCATCAACCCATACAGAAAACATAAAAAAATGCTACAAGTTTAGTAAAAAAGTTTAAATTCATATTCTAGTTTGATTCTTCTATGAACTGGTTATAAACACCTACATGGTGTCCCAGAATTAATTTATATGTCTTAAACACCTTATAGAGGAGATATTGGGTGCGAGAAATAAAATACAAAAAAAAATATTTTCCTTTTCGAAATGCATTTTTTTTTTCTAAATATTTATGCCATCTCAAATAACAATATTGTCATTGAAATATCTAGGAGACAATTGCATAACAATTTTGATGTTAATAAAATTATGGATAACCTTGTAAATTTATTAGCACAAAGAAATGATCTTTTGTTTACTATGAAACAGGCAAACAAATTAAAATGTTGCTCATGAACTGACTAGCTAAATTTACGTTATTTTTGTTATTACTTATCGACAAAGCCTTAGAGTACCTAAGTCTCTAATGGAACAAATTAGTCATTAATACTCAGAAATATAAATGTCGAATTTTATCATTTTGATTAAATAATCTAAAGTTCAAATCTGCAATAACTAATATAAATAAGGGTGATCTTTATGGAGAAATGTTTTACATTACACGAATTATACAATCGGGAATAAAGTTCTGAAGGTTTTGCGGACTTGCATACAGCTCAATAATTTTTCGAATATGTTTAAATTAATTAAAAAAATATGACGCCAAAACAAACTGAGCTCACATCAGCGTTTTTAGAACTTTTTTCCACCTTTAAAAAAAAATGTGGCAACCCTCTATGGAATTCCAAAACAGATGAAGAATGACGTTTAAATTGTAAACGTCATCATAAACCATAGAAACCACAAAACCGAGTGTTAGCAAAAGTCAAAGTTTGCAGCAAAGATTCATCCCTTGCTCCTGCCTTCTTCCAGTCCATTCTTTCCACCCCCATCCCCGAAATGATTGATTGAGATTTAAAATATCGAAGATGAAGACGTCCTAACCCTCCAAAAACGAGATATTATGTAAATTCGCGCCAAAACGATGACTCGGCACAATTTCGACCAAGGGGGTTGAAAAACAGGGATCGATACCAGATAAAAAAGAAGGGGTCCGCGAATGGACGGAATCGGCTGCTTGCCACCCCCCTCGCCAGTCAATTTCTACCCCTTTTTAGGAACCCGGTGCCCTTTCTTTCTATCACTCTCTTTTTCTTGGGGGTCGTTCGCAGCCACCCCCGCCACCACCCGGTTTTTCTTATTAGGGGACGTCAGAATCAGGGCATGAAAAATGAGCCATATTTAAGATTTAAACGGGGTGGAATTATTAAGAGACGATTTTTCAAGGATGCTACTCGGGGTTTGTACGCCCCTGGAATAAGTTATAAGAGGAATGACAGGTCTGGATGGTGCTAGACGCTTCTAGAATTTTTATGCAATTTAATATGATCAAAATACGATTGAGGAACAAGGCAATCACAATTGGAGAACCACATGACCAGGGTTCGTACTATTGATTGATAATATTGATATTGATATAAGCTACTCGAAAAATTGAGGCATATTAATCAAATTTTCAATTTGGGTGATTTCCAACAGTCTTCAACTCAAGGGAAAATGATCATACAACAAAAACTCAAGCGAATTGTTGCTCCAAGTTTTTTAGATATAATATGATAATTTCTTTCTAGGTTCATCTATCCAAAATTCACTTTCGTAAGTGTATCTACCTAACAGTAGGGTTAGGGGCCAATAAAAAGAGTTCATGCTTCTTTCTTGGCAAGTGTGTTGGCCTCCTCATTTCCTTTAATTCCCGAGTGACCAGGAACCCAGACCAAGGAGACCCAGTTGTTCTTGCCTACTCCATTAAGTTTTCTTCGGCACTCCCATATTAGCTTAGACTTGATAACATGGGAGCTTAGAGCTTTAATAGCAGCTTGACTGTCAGAGTGGATTGCTATATCACATCTCTGATAGTTTCTTTCTAGGTTCATTTCCACACATCTGCGTAAACACTAGTGGCGCCTCTTTCGGTAATTTCGTAAGCTTATACGTGATGTTGAACTGTCACTTAACGTAGAAATCCAAACATGTAAAATTATAATTGGGTGATTACGATTGGAAATAACGTTAAAAACAAATCCAGATCTGGTAACACAAGTTGTTGTATTGTATCATGTCATAATACTTTAATACTTATGGAAAGACTGATACAAATATAACATTTTATTCAAAACCAAATTTGTTAGAACGTCAACGAAAGTGGATGAAAGCCGTACATCGTATCAAGTAAGTGTAAATGGTAAATGTGTTGAAATCATCTTTATTACCACATTAATTTTTTACTTTTTTTAGTGCCGATGGTACCCCAAGGCTATCTACAAACAACTCAAGAATATGCAGTAATCATTTCATTGGCGGAAACGCCTGTTCATCCACCAAAACATACGACAATTTTTCAAGCTATGTAATTATAGATTTAAAGAGCGTTAAACATCCAATGTAGATCGTTGGAAAAAAAGAACATGAGTATCTGAAGTGTCATGTGATGATAGTGAAGAAATTAATAAATGATTTATCTGAAGGTGTTCAGTTAGCTACAAGGATCAATTCAACAGTCGATAGATCGATTCCAGTGGTCTCATTTGAGCACATAAGTGATGACTTTGTTTTTTCATGTGACTTTGATCGTGAGTCAAAGAGTGTTTTGTGGACCTGACATACCAATTTCATTATCGATTTCGAGGATGTACTTCTATAAAAAATGAGAAACAACTTTTGGCTATAACCGCTGTAAAGGGAACAGTTTTTAAATTATTATTAGATGTGTAACCACTGATCAAAATCCAACAAAATATCTCTGGAAACAGATTACTAATTTTTATTTTTTATACTTAAATACAGACAGGTCTATTTTTTTATGGTACTTAATTTTTGTTATGTATATCCAACATGTAGATCTAGATTCACTAGCGCAGAAAACAAAAAAATATATTTTCTGTCCTAGTAAAAGAGAATATGTAAGAAACTATGTCACTACCATTTACCGTATATCACATTGATCTTGTGCCGTACTTTGCCGTTTTAATTATTCATATATGCTGTGTACTAGTAAACCTACAAAAACCTATTTTTAAAGTAGGAAAATAGAATTAAATGTATTTTGACAAGTTCATATCTTTATTTGATATTTCAAATGATATTAATAAATAACAATAATCAAATGGTTTAATATTAGTTTGTCTTCCACTCTTCTACATTTTCAGCATGGTTACTTCTGAATACATTTTCACCTTTTTTGTTTGACAACCTCTTTTAATAAATAAAACGTTTGAAATTTTTCAAAATTTATAATTACCATAGACAAGATATAATTCTTATAAATAATAATTAATAATTACTTTGTATGGCGTTCAGTACAAAATTTTATTTCTCTCACGTAATGAATGCTAAAATTCGCCACCATGAGCGCTAGTGTCGAATCTCAAGGTCACGCAGGTTCTCTATTGCAAGTACTTCTGCCTGAAAGATGCTCGGATAGGAGCTTAGCGATAGTGAGCATATAGTGCCTGGCCCATATATTCCAGCTGCAGCTCCTGTAGTTGGTTGTCGATACATATTCTCAACGAACGATCTAGATTTTCTCCACTTGATTCCTTTTCAATGACCTGAAACAAAAAAAAATCAGATAATTGAAGCAAGAAGACTAACATTCTTCAATGAAGTCAGACATTTCTCAACCAGATTTATCGTTATTCTATGCATAAAAATTGACTAGAATTTCTGGAAAACTAAAAGAGTTATCAAGAAAAAACCAGAAAAATCTATAAACTTTGAGCTTGATTATGAAATGTTTTCGTATCTATTACAAGACATTTTGGTCTTAAAATTAAACATTTTATGGAGTGTCGAAGTTATTCAATAAAATAGGAGATATATAGTTGAAACATATCTGTCTTAAAATATTTTATTTTTCAGAAAATATGCTGCGTTGAGGCGTAAATAGACAATAGAACATCCACGCAAAAGCTCCTGACTTCACGTCATTGTTTTTCTCGAACTTTATTTATTAATTATTTATGGGAAAGCTCTGTGGACAGGGGCTTTAGCGCTCTTGTAAAACTACTAGCGAGTAATTATTTAAACTTTGACAAATCATATCTCCGTAAGTCTTGGTTTCTCAGAGTTGGGAATGATATCAATGTATTCTTATGATAGAACTGCATCATAAACAATCAAATTCAAAAGGTAGGTATATTACTCAACTCATATGTTGGATTTACATCACATCAGCAAATTATAATTAGAGCATTCTATGAAATCATAAAATTACGATTAATTATTGTAAGTATTAGTTTGTTAGAGTTGAGAAAATATCCATCCCACATATTGGTTATTTTCGGTCAATACAGATCAATTCATAAAGAATACATCCTGAAAATTTCAAATTGATCCATAAACTGGTTTAGACATGACGATTTTTCAACATGTACTATCTTTATGACCATTTTACGAATTCCGAGCTTCATAATTCTCAGAAAAATATTTATTTTCTTCGAATTATAAAATTCATAGAGTCGAGCCCGTAGAATAAGAAAATATGAACATTTATTTTCTAAAAAAAAATATTTTCTAAGTGACCCACCTTGGAAATAAAATTTTCCAAAATATATCCTCATTTTGGAGATGCATTCATTTTTAATTAGCCTAGCAGACGAGATGAAATTTACATATGATGTAAATCCATCCTTCATCTAGGAATACCTGGAATATCAGATGCGCAGATACCTCTGTTTGGGAAAACTCGCGATATGTTGAGAATAGAGAAAAAATGTTAGTGCCATTGGATTCTACGACCCCAAATTTATAAGGAACAGTCATGATTCAAATAAAGTTGGGTGATCGAAATTTTGACAATTTTTGCGTATGTACGCAAGGAAATTTTTTTGATCAAAAATTTTATTTTTTTCAAATTATATGAAAATTATACTGTTCATAGAATTGAACCCGTAGAATTCGAAAATGTAAACAGATATTTTCTAGGAAAAATATTTCCCAAATGACACAACTCAGAAGTAAACATTTTTCGTCTAAATATGAACCTTATGTTCAGGAAGTCGTAATTCCGAATATTTCATTCGCGGGGACTGCATATTTTTAGACAGAACAGATCAACTCATATAGTATACGTCCCGAAAATCTCCAGTTGATACATCTAATAGTTTTGATGTTACGATTTTTCAACTAAATTGACTTTTTCATAACCGTTTTACAAATTTCAACTTCCGAGCGATATAATTCCCAGAAAAATTATTGTAGAATAATAAAATTACCTTATCATAAATGTGGATCCCTTAGGTATCTAAAAAATTGAAAAAGTCGTTTGGTCTAGGACAAAAAAAATTTTCGATAATTTTTTTACGGAATATTTTCCGTCAAAAAAAAATCGACAAAAACTGGAGCATGGCGGATCACAACAAACGAAGAGTTTACAGCTAATGTAGTGTTTTTCGATGGAGCAACTTTTCGTTTAAATGTAACAGTTAACCGCCTTAACTCAAGTTATTGGTCAAATGATTCATGAACCACATCCACAAAAATGATTTTTCGAAACTTCAATAATTAATCGTACTTCTATGTTTTCACAGAATGCTATAATTATTCTATCTAAGCTTTATAATATGATCTGTGTTCATACCCGTATATTTCATCCTGTTCTATAAGAGAGAGTCAAATTCATTTCAGCTATTTTAATTTGATTTCTTCCATGGTGCAGTTCTCATTCTCAGATTGCTCATTTAATCTTGATAAATAAACTATTATTTGAATTTAATTTCCTTTATGATGCAGTTCTATCATAAGAATACATTGATATAATTCCCAACTCTGAGAAAACAATACTTTCGGAGATATGATGTGTCAAAGTTTGAACAAGAGCGCCAAAGACCCTATCCACAGGGCTTGAACCAATTTTTTTGGTGTAGTTTCGTAGTTCGTAATTGGGGGTTTTACCTGTCTTTCTGAAGGGGTTGAAGATAGGGTTCGCATTTTTACGAAGAAGAATGACAATTTAAAAATTAAATTTGACGTGTTTCGGGATTTTCCATAAAAATGTACAGTAACCAAGATAACGAATGTATAATTTATTCCATTTGGCATTTCTAGCCTGTATAATTCTATGAATATCATCTACGATATTTTTCCTGAGTCTCCGAGGCATCAAGATCTATCCCCCAAACTTTACAGCCAGACTGTACATTTAATTCCGTCCAAAGAGGGGAGAACGAAACGAAATATAAATATAGCAGCATCAAAGAAAATCTACAGAAATGCCCCGGTCTCGAAACGATTCTTTATTAAGAAAATAAGAGAGCTAGAAACCTGGAAAAAGCCTTTTCTCTCGATATTTGCGCTTTCCTTTTTAGCGTTCTGCGTTTTAATATTTATACTCGTCGGATGGTCGGAAAAGTAAGAAATTTCCCCGGTCTAGCTGCTGTTTTTCGCCTGATTTCAGAGATAAATCGCTGAAATTCTAAGCAGGGAAAATACGACTACGTTTTTCTTGGCCGATAAGGATTCCTCTGAATGCCACTTAGGGGTGGAGATAGGGAGAGTTCATTCGAATAGTGAAATGAGAAAGAGAACGGAAAATTATAATTCTAAATAATACAATCATTAAATGATACTTTGAGAAGTGTACTCGTAATGCAATGGTTTTTTGTGCGTGTTCTCCCACAAACTCGGAAAAATATTTTTTTTCGGCAACCGTCCGGGAAGTGCCCACTTCTCGGACGCTTTTTCTTTGAGAAAGAAGCATTTCCCGGCCTAGTCCGGGAAGTACGTACTTCCCGGACTAGGCCGGAAAAATCACGGCGATTTGGTCATTGTAAATATGAAAATCTTGGTAGGTATATTTTTAATAAATGAAGTTACCATAGCACTGAGAAAACGGCTGACAGTTCATATAAAATTAGTTGTCAACAATTTGCACATGTGATATTTTCTGTTCTGTTTAATTTGAATAAGAATCAAAATATATAAAAAAGAAGTGTGTCGTCTCATTGATTTGTTATTCTACACGGTTGCCGAAAAAATATTGTACGCAACACGCCCGAAAAAGGTTTTTTTGGACTCATAGACTTCTAGGACTCGCTTACGCTCGTCCTAGAATTTTGTCTATTCGTCCAAAAAAACCCTATTTTCCGGACTTGTTACGTAAATTACTATTTTATTATTTTATCGTTACAATGAAATTGGAAATGGGGTAAATACGTATAAATCCCTTTCTAAATTTAAAATGAAAAAAAAAAATATACAACCCAGGATAGTACAACAATGGAAGAAATATACAAAAACAAATCTCAAAAGGCACTGACGTGAAGTCAAGAGCTCTTGCACGCATGTTCTTTTGTCTATTCACGCCTCACACATCTTCACGCAATACTGTATGAATCTTCAAGCCGTCTTTTTTCAAATATTGGAAAATTCAATTTGGCTTGAAGGTTTGTATGGAATTGCAGTCTTTCAGACAAAGAGTTTCTGAAATATATTGTTTTTGAAGAAATATTTAAATTTTTTTTAAGAAATCTTTTATTTTTTTTCTAGTGATGCGATGCTCATGAAATTTTTGCGACTAAGCATTCTGCAACTAATTGCCGAGTTTGAATTCGATCGGATTTGTATTTTTTGAGTTATAGAAGAAATAAGGTAAAACCTTTTATAGGCTTACCCTGAATGGATCCGCTCTCTCAGGAGTGTGAGACTCCAGTTGTTGTTTGTTTGCTCACCGAAAAACTCGCACTTTCCTTGGAATAGTTCTTCGTCCTGCCCTCACAGCTTTCCTTAACAAAAGAGATGAGATGCAAGTTTCATAGTTGTTTGGGACCTGATGACTCAAAATGATGCGAGCAACATTGCTTTCTACATTCTGTGTACCAATATCTCGGCCAGGGATTTACAGGCCGGAATAATCTTCAATTCTGTCACGTAGTTCGCTCTCATTCCGCCTAGACATCCTATGATTAGCACTACCGTCCTAACTTTATGTCTTAGATACAGAATCCCTAGTTTGAACATCCTTGTATGTTTTCCTCTTCTGTTCTTCTTTCATCATCACATTATTTTCTGCGGGGAAAGAAAATTCGACCACAAACAATTCCTTGAGCTCTTTGTCCAGTAGGACTATATCTGGCTTTATGACAAAGTTCTGCTGAGTTATTGGAATAGCATAGTTCCAGTAGATACGAGCTCCGTCATTTTCAACAACTGCTCCAATCTCCAGAGGTACATATGGTAGCACTGGTTCTTTGTCTATACCATAAAGTTCCCTCAGATGTAACTAGAGAACTCGGAGTGCCGCATTGTGTCTTTCAACATATCCCGATGGAGCATGGACTCTGCATTCAGACAGAATGAGCATAACAGTTTCCTGCTGGCTGTGCCATACTCTGCACGATGTTGGGGGTCCACATTCATGATTTTCCTTTTACACCATCTTCCTCCGTTTCCGACCTGAGCCCAGCTGACTTAAAAAGGCGAAGGATAACTCTTCCAACATTCCCTGATCTTTTGAACTACTGAAATATAAGGAGTGCAAGTTTTTACTCATGTTATATGCGATTAGTGTCTTCAGTTGTCTCTGTCTTATATCTATGCCTACTCTTCTTTGGTCTGTTGGCGTGATAGGTGTTCCTGCTAGCTCATGATGGATGGATATGCCTGTTATACTGAGGTTTTCCAAGGCTCTCTGTTCAGATCTAAATAGGAAAGCTCCTTGGTTCCTAATTTCATGATGAGCTACCATTTTCAGAAGCGGGTCTTCACTTCTCAATATCCTTATTGCCATTTCCAACATTTGTTTTTGATGTTGGTATTCCAAACTTTGCAAACCTCTGCCTCCCTGCGTTCGTGGAAGGTATATTCTTTGTATCGAGCAGCTGGGATGCAGGCTACGATTCATGTTCATCACTTTGTGGATCTCTCTAGCTCGAGATTTTCATTCACTGTCCAGTTAACTACCCCGAAAGAGTAGGTGACTATCGAAACTGCCAAGGTGTCCACAGCAGACACCTTATATTTCCCGAACAGCTGTGATTCCCATATATCTCGGATCTTCTTCTTGTAGCTGGATGTTAAAGCATCCTTGATTTGTCTCCAGTGCACCTCGTTGTTTCATCCCAAGGAATTTATATGTTTCTTCCTGTTCGAGGTGATGCTTATTCCCTCTTCTAGTTTGATGTCCTCTCCTGTTTCTTCAGTTCTTCCTTTGCTTAGATGAAAAACAGCACATGCTGAAAACAGCACAAACCGAACATTATTCAGTAGTTGTTGTAGTGCTGCTTTGGAAGAAGCGTACAGTTTTAAGTCGTCCATGTAGAGATTTCTCTTCTGACTGGTGGCCAAGCATTGTACCCTTTTCTGCTTTTCCTCAACTCAGTTATTAATGGTAGAAGTGTTAAGAAGAACAACAACGGGCTTAGCGAGTATCCTTGAAATACGTCTCGCCTGTATCTAACCCATCCGGTATAGGTGATCCGACCATCGACCATCGACCATTGAACTTGGGGCCTTCAGCTACTAAGTCAAAGTGTTTACTATCCAGTACGACTCCTAGGTTTTTGCACTCACTGCTGATGAAGTTCCAAGTCTGGCCATTTGAGATCGGGGCTTTGAGATTAAGATTGCCCCTACTACTAAAGGAATTAAGGTGGTCTTGTATGGTTTGATTTCTTCCCACACCACTTGTCAACACTCAAGAAGCCTGCTTAATGGAATATGCAATCCATGTTGCAGAAATAGATCCAATGGAATCATCAAATGATGTCAAATGAAAGCTATATTTGTAAGAGATAACTTCCATCCTCTCGATCAAGTTTACAGCGTCCCCCCACCCCCAGTATACTAATTAATTTCCTCCAGAAAACTCGAAAAATCCCCCACGAAAATAATCAAGTTGCCTCGTCACGATTTTAGAATGAAACAAAGGAAATGCGACACTCGGACAAAAGGTAGTTAAGGCGGCCGTCTTTTGTTCCCTGTCCGGGGACAAAAGAAAGACGCTAAGGGAAAGAAACAAATGAATGCGCCGGAGTAAGGACCAGAAATGGCGTTAAAAAGATATCACAAAAACTCTATTTACATTCGCTTCCTTTTGTGTTGTAAAATACGGTATAAGGGTGGAATATATTATTGATAGGGGCCGAGAAAGAAAACTGACTGGCGGGGGAGGGAGAGAAGGGAAATGCTCGGCATTGTTTCTGCGAAATGAGATTTCATAAAATTTGGGACGAAATTCGCCGATCTGGATCTTTTTCTTCCGGCGAGGGACAGAGAAAGGGGAAGTATTGCGTGGCAAGATTTAAGGTTGAGATTAATTTCGTCTCATTTCGACAATGGAAATAGCTGTTCCTCAGGTTCTACTCTTTACACGGTGGTAAAACTTTTTTGTACCTTTTTTGCGCGTATGTTCTGGGGAACAACGCGTTATCATTTTGCCCAAATGTCTGAACCTTTCGAATTTTTTGACGAAAATGGTCTCAAACGATTAAGTTCGACCCCCCAATGAAGAATTCGAGGTCAAATTTGATTCTGTCCGGCCGGCCGTCCAGCCGTTGCCACGATAACTTGAGAACGAAAAGAGCTAGCAACTTGAAATTTTCAGGGTGGGTGGCGCATCCCAATACGACAGATGAGTTCGTTAATGGGCATAATCGGCCCTGTGGTTTCCGAGTAATAATTTTGTTTTCAACCAATATAAATCCGATCAAATTGAAACTTGGTGAGTAGTTGTAGAATATGAACCTAAGCACGTTTGTGGAATTTTGTGCGAATCGTATGACTAGAAAATTATTAAAAAATTATTAAAAAATATTTTTGTTGCCACGATAACTTGAGAACGGAAAGAGATAGCGGCTTCAAGTTTTCAGGTTAGGATGTGCACCAGAACGCGACATTTCAGTTTGTTTATGAGCATAATCAGCCGAACGGTTTTAGAGTTATAGCCATCTGAAATTTTCTGAAATTTGGTGGTTTTTTGTTCCTCATTAACTCGAAAAATACTAAACCGATTGAATTCAAACATGGTTATTAGTTAAAGAATGCCAACGTGGAAATGTTTGCAAAATTTGGTGAGGATAGCATTTGTAGAGAATTTAAAATAAATCATTGAAAATAAAGAAAAATTATATATATCAGTAACTAATCGTTTGAAATTGCTGAAATTTTGCAAGAGCCTTCATAACCTAACTCTACTGCCAAGTTTCAAGTTTTAATACGATCGGTTAAATATTGTTGGAGATTCGAGCATTCTTGTGTGAGTACAGTAGATGGGTGACCGTTGCCTCGATGACTTTTGAACGAAAGGAGATAGGGATTTGCAATTTTCAGTGTAGGTTGCGTATCCGAAAGGGAGGGTTGAGTTCGTTTTTGGGCATAATCGGTCTAATGGTTTCCAAGTTATACCCACCTGGAATATTATTTCCTTGATAACTGAGAAAATAAAGATTCGATCGAATTGAAGCTTGGTAACTAGTAGAAGAAAATCAACATTAAGACGTGTTTGAAATTTTGTAGGAACCGTACCCCTAGAAAATTTGAAAAAATTACGAAAAAAAAAATTTAAGAACCGTACCCCTAGAAAATTTCAAAAAAATCACGAAAAAAATAATTGGTTCAAGCACTGACGTGAAGTCAGAAGCTTTTACGCGTATGTTCTATTGTCCATTCTTCTGTATTGGACACCCTTAATCGAATTTACCATGGTAAATTATGTTGTCCATTCTCCTGTATTGGACACTTAATTCGAATTTACCATGGTAAATTCGAATTAAGAGTGTATTTGAGATTGATAGCATGCTTTAGTAACGAGTCCTCTCAGAAGATGGAAACATCGTTTTCGAAAGATATGTCAGACGAAAAAATTTGTAGTGTATAAGAGTTTAGTTACTATTGAAAAGTTCATAATTAGTCCACATTGAACTCAAACTAGAATATAAACCAATTATGATTCATGTTAATAATAACCCAAATAACTTGTCCAGCATCCGGAATTCGAAATTGTCAAAATTTTTTGAGGCTCCGAGAGGTCTGTTTTCAGTGAAATTGATCATTATTCTAAAGGTCATTATTTGTCACCTAAAAATTAAAAATTAGACTCAATCCGATATGTTGTTCCGGAATTTCAAGCAAAATAGTTTAATATTATTTCTGGGCATGCGATCATCATGAAATTTTGCACAAGTCTTTGTGTCATTATTGTGCAACTAACTACCAAGGGGCGATTCAATCAGATCCGTATATTTTGAGTTATTGGGAAAATTAAATCTTCAAATTTTCCAACTTTTTTTCTATACTTAGTCATTCAATCAATATTAAACTTTGCACGCATATAAATGTCGTAATTATACAATTTAGTGCTAAATTTCGGATAGATCGAGTAAGTATCGGCGGAAATATTCAAAAAAATAAATTCAACTCAAAATGCCCATAACTCCGAAGCCACTTAACGGATTTGACCCATTAACGAACTCAACTGAGATATTTATATCCAAACCTACCCTGCAAATTTCACGTCTGTAACTCATTTTGATCGAGAGTGATCGTGCTTATGGCAGGACGGACATAATTGGATTTGATCCCGATTTATTCATCGGTAAGTCGAACCCAATAATTCGAGATAATTTTCGGAAAGATAGCACGCTCTTTCTGGTGGAACAAGCGCGCAAAACAGCTGAAACAAGATTGTACCCGAGTATTTCATTCGAAGTTACGTTTAAAAATATACCTGACTTCCCAACTGAATTTTCCGGCTGCGTCAGTGAATTGTGAACACCCCGTACATCAGTTTCTTTTCCAATTTCAATAATTGCTCCAACATTTTACGAAGAATCGATTAAATTCAACTTCTGCCCAAGTTTTTGTCCGACAGAACCCCATTTTGCCGTTGTCAACTTCTTACTTCTTATTTCTTCCTCAACTCCGCGCTTTTAACGAATTTCCAGGCATTTGAAAGAAACTTCCAGTCGAATTAATCAATAGTCGAGAGCGATGGGGAAAATCAGTCACTAACGGGAATGTTCCGGTCATTTAAATGTACAATTATCGTGATTATACGGGACTACAATTTTTTTTTTACTATGCTGCATCAGATAATTCATTTACGCACCTTCGAAATCGTTAAGTTACACTTTTTTCACTAGTAGGTGGAGTAAATATTTAATTTTCATGAAAAGAAATTAAGGTTATCCCAAAATTAAACCAATGGCATATTCAACGTCAAAAAATAGCCCTGTTTCCGAAATACAGGCACTCTTTTCGAAATACCGGCTTTGTTCTCGGAATACAGGCTTTGTTTTCGAAATACAGGCTTCGTTTTCGAAAAACAGGCTTTGTTTTCGAATTACAGGCTGTTGAGGGGAATTCCCTGAATATAACGAAAACGGTGCATCCTACGGAGGTAAGACTGTAGGGTATATCTTTTTTGTTTAGAAATGTCTACAAAATTTTGTATTTAAAATACCGAAAATGTTAAAAAAAAGTGATAAGCACACTCACTCACAAACAAACAACTCTGGAAGCATCGGAGAACAATATTGTGCCAGCCATTGATGAAAGATGATCTCAATTATTGGAAAAAGTAGTCAATAGTCAAACATTCTTCTCGAATTATAGTTCTGCGTCGACAGTGAGGTTTTTGGAGCTTGCTTCTCGGAACAAAGTGCTTATCAATTTGCCCAAATGCCTGTAATTTTCGATTTTTTGGATGAAAATGGTCTTTAAAGATTTGGTTCGATTCAATGTTCAAGAATCCGTGGTCAAAATCGATTTTGGCTAAGTTTCAATTGATATCATATAATTTTCAGAGTAAATTTGAGGAATGAATATCTCGGATAAGTTCGTTATTCAATCATAATTTATTTGTTTGTTTATAATTCGTACTACTATTTTGTGTTGGAAAACAACACAATAACCGAATCGAGAATTTGTGAATATATACAAGACTGTTTTGATACCAATCATAATATTGACATAACTTATGAATAAATATTGGGGATGATGTTTCAAAGATTTAGAATTGGATCATTTTAATGATGTAGTTGATGAAGGCAATAGAAAAGAATAATATAATGGAATGAACAAAAGAAATTACTGTTCGTTGACCACCGAAATTAATATTACCTTTTACTTCCTCAAGTAGTGAGACATGTTCCTATATACAGTATTTTCATAATGTTGCTAGCAAAAAAGTGCTGAAATATTGATCTACATGTGTATCAAATATTTTTTCTTGGCTTAAGGTTCATAATATAGAATGAATGTATTAGTGGTATGAACTATTAAATTACGAAAAGAGGATTGTATTTTATTAATATATTTTGTCTTAGAATGAGATAAGTTTTCAAATAAAGAAAAACAAGAATATAAAATACATACCTATTTTATGTTTCAAACAATTGAGATCATTTTTCTAATTTTTTTTATATATTTACATCATAAACAGTTTATATATGTTCCACATCATCAATCATAGTAGGTTTGCTATTTAGCTCCCTTGTAATTGTCTTTTTCCTCATATTGATTTCCCTGAAGAATAATTTAAACAAATTCGAAAACTTGGAATAATTTAATAAAGAGAATTTAATCAAATATTGAATTGTGATGTTCTCTATGAAGTACCTCTCATAACAATAAACTCCAACTCGTCAATTAATTTTTGGCGCTCTAGTTCCTCGGAACTGAGTGCTTATCAATTTGCCCAAATGTCTGTAATTTTCGAATTTTTCGATGAAAATGGTCTTAAACTATTTGGTTCGACTCACTGATCAAGAATCCGTGGTCGAAATTCATTCTGTCCGGCCGGTCCGGCTGTCCGGCCGTAGGCCCGATAACTCTCGAACGGAATGAGCTAGACAATTGAAATTTTCAGAGTAGGTTTGGGGGATAAATATCTCGGCTAAGTTTGTTATTGGGCAAAATCGAACAGATGGTTTCGGAGTAACAAAAAAAAATTTTTTTTTTTACAGAACAAATTCCAAATTAAATTTTTAGTTTTATTTAGTTTTACCATAAGAATCCATTCATATCATTTTTAACTCTAACAAACTAATACTTTCGGAGATATGAATTTTCAAAATTTCAATGATAGAATTATTCTGTGGCTATTCTATGAATTGTTATAATGTCAACTTTGACGTTGTCTCATTGTCATTCATTCCAGTAATGGTATCAATATGAGAATTATACTTTCTACTTCACTACAAGCATACTTTTTGTTGGTTGATATTTTCATGCCGATGGTCAATCCATATGATGTATATTGAGTTCAGAATATCTCCACTAAAAACAAAACTGGAATATTGGTGTATTGGAGTAGATTTGAGGAAAGATATATATTATCGTTCATCATAGAATTGAGGAATGAATATCTCGGATGAGTTCGTTGTTGAGTAGAATTCGTCTATTGGTTTTGGATTGATAATTTTTGGCACTCTTGTTGAATTTAAATTCTTCTATGATGTTTGAATTCAATTTCTGCTAAGATGAAGTTCTAAATTTCAATAATGAATCGTACTTCCATGTTTTCACAGAATGCTATAAATATTCTATCTAAGCTTTATTATATGATCTGTGTTCATACTCGTACATTTCATCCTGTTCTATAAGAGAGAGTCAAATTCATTTCAGCTATTTTAATTTGGTTTCTTCCATGGTGCAGTTCTCATTCTCATGATTGCTCATTTAATCTTGATAAATAAACTATTATTTGAATTGAATTTCCTTTATGATGCAGTTCTATCATAAGAATACATTGATATAATTCTCAACTGTGAGAAACCAATACTTTCGGAGATATAATTTGTCTGTTTTTTTATCCCTAGTTTTTCCACGAATCTTTATCCATATAATGTCCGTTAAGAAGTGCTTACGAGATTTTCTCAACTAAACAAAGATCATCGAAGTCTATAAGGAACCGTCCTCTTCTCACGTCCATTCAACTTCCGTCCATATATATATATATAATATAACGGTCATATGAAAGGGTCAAATAAGAAGGGTTGCTACGGACCTCGAGCAAGAACTGGCGATTAGAAAAAAGCCTTCAGGGCGGCCAGGTTGTCCTGCATTGTGATGGTAATCATTCCAAAGATCCCACTCTACGGGACGCTGTGAAATTGTTGTATAATGCTCATTGACCACGAACGCCCCTGGAAGCTGTCAAGATCCAAATGTCAACGGATAATTAGGGCATCGGTTGATAGCCATATGGTCATTATCAGGGACACGTATCTGGAGAAAAATTTATTGTGCTCGTTAGCGGAGCGATTGCGGAAAATTATAGGAGCGCTTAGGGGGCTTCAGGAGCTTGATTGCGATCGTCCATTGAATTTTTTTGAATTTTAAACACTGTTAATTTCATCTTTTAAATTACTCGATGACCAAGAATTTAAACATAATCACGCTTGCATCACATCATCTTTCAATGATGTACGTGTTTTTGCCATGATCATACCTGCTGTGGAAAATAATCTTTCAACATTCATTAATAAATCATCGGTCATCTTGGAAAGTGTAGGAACTTTTTCATGCACATTCCATCACCCTAAAATACAATTTTGATTCCTATTTGCTCTTTCTAATTGCAAATGTTCTTCAAACTCAGCTTTCCAATGTTTCGAAGGGTTTGTTGATGTTTTACAGAGGCAATCGATGTCGATACATTTTTTAATAGAACTGGACAAATTTGTATCGTTTTCAATTAATACCTTCCCAGTGGGTAGATCATTGAAGGTGTTCTTGGCGTATTCCTCATAACACTTTTCGAAACATTGAATAGCTTCATTTTTATTTCTTTACCAGTTTTATTATATGTAGGTACTTCCACAGATGTATACAATAATTGTTCACATATTCACTACAAGAAGCACAATAAAAACGATAAATTTCTACAGATGTTCAAATAGAGCCGAAATTTTAGTAGCATTGGGATTTAGGGACAATAAAAGTTGTCCTTTAAGTATTGAATTCATAATGGGATCAGTTTTTATGGTTGAGAATTCTATTTTTTCTTGAGAAATAATCTCAATTATCGCAAGGTCTCCAAAATATCGTGTATTTCTAAAACGATCGATCTATAATATAGACAAAATATATTCGTAATTATAGTGGAAACTCTTCGTATTCAATTGTTTTCTGTGGGTGTTGAAAAAGGTCCAGTCGTATATAAGAAAAGTTTACTGTATGTATCTGTAATAAATAAGACGATCTTATAGGTAGAAATTTTCGAGCCAAAGAAACCCTTTCAATAGTATACACATTTATGACTCAGTAGTTTATAGACACATATACTCAACCGATAGTAAAAAATCGGTCTTGAAAAAAACTGATTCAAACCTAAAATATAAAAATCTGCAAGGATAGATATTCATGACAAGAAACACGATACTATAAGAAGTTATAAGAACAGTTAACAAGTTGAAATAAAAATGTGAAAAAATGATTTTAATTTACAATAGAATATTTCACAGATAGAGTTGATATTTCGTAAAATATATTGATCTCTATGTAGACCTTTTCTAATTTTTCGAATAAGAACTTCATAGAAAAAATCGAACGAGACCAAAAACGAGACTCTCGGGTTGCGCTGTATGTGATCTCGGTATCGCCTATAATATTTTTCAAAACGTCTCGTCTCGTCTCATCTCGCCTCGTCTCGCTTTTCCTAGAAAAATCACGCTCCCGTGTGAAGCCCTAGCTGTCATTAAAAGTGTCACTTTTAATGGTAGTTGTACAAAAAATACAAATCGACCTTTCCAAGAATATTTACGACAAAAAACTGCGGAGAAGCCCAAGCCTGTTATTCTACGTGATACTTATTATTAGAACATCTTCCCAAACATACCGTTGTCCCAAAAAAAACCCCAGTTTTGTTCATCAACCCCTGCAACGGAAGAAAAAATCGTGGAGCCTCGTTCAAATTAATCAATAAAATACGAGATAAGACCAGAACTTAAAATTTTCCTCTACAATCGGACATTTTACTGGCGTCTCTCTCCCACCCCTTCAACCAGGGCGACAACCTCACCACTCTAACTCGTTCCGATCTTCAAGCGAGCGAACCCTTTCAGAGTATAAAAGTAGGGTGAAAAGAATAAAGAATAAAGAGGGGTGGGAGTGCGGGGGCGAGTGGGCCGAAAAAGGGGTGAATTTACATCGAAAAGAGTTGATTGCTTGCAGAGTCGACGGCCATCTTAGTTCTTTATTATTGGACGACGCTTCACGTTTTATGGGGCCTTTGGAAAAGTGCCAGTAAAAAATTTTATGGTTATACCAAGTTGATTGCAGTCTGCTCCGAGGACTGTCTTGGACGGGGCTCTTGGTCGTTCTGTTTTTAGGGGGTTGGAAGAATGATTTTCGACAGAGACATGTTTTGTCTTTACTGTTTTTGCGATTGCTGGAAGTTTGAAGTATATTTGTTGGCGCTCTTGTTCCTCGGAACAGAGTGCTTATCAATTTGCCCAAATGTCTGTGATTTTCGAATTTTTGGCTGAAAATGGTCTTAAACGATTTGGTTCGACTCACTGATCAAGAATCCGTGGTCGAAATTCATTCTGTCTGTCCGGCCGGCCGTAGGCACGATAATTCTCGAACGGAATGAGCTAGACAGTTGATATTTTCAGAGTAGGTTTGGGAGATAAATATCTCGGCTAAGTTCGTTATTGGGCAAAATTCGGACAGATGCTTTCGGAGTAACAAAAAAAAAATTTTTTTTTACAAAACAAATTCCAAATTAAATTTTTTTCAATAAGCAGTTTTATCATAAGAATCCAATGATATCATTTTTAACTCTAACAAGCTAATACTTTCGCTAATACAATAATAAATCGTATTTCTACGTTTTCACAGAATTATATAATTATTCTATGTATGAATTGTCATAATGTCAACTTATTTTCCTGAGACATGACATTGTCTAATTCCTTGCTAATAGTTGGTTCGAGAAACGTCAAAATCGACTTAGAGAGACAAGGGTAAAAAACCGTCAAATAAACCCCCATGTGGCGATTTTATGTCGAAAAGTGAAAGTTAAGAATATATATCCCAGGTAAGTACCGACGTTTTATTCTAATACCGGAGATCGACAAGATCGTACGAGGAGCCCGTTAGCCGGTTGGTCTAGGCCGTCGGGTTTTCGGTTTCGGAACGAGAGAAGGTGGGCTCAAATCCCGGAAAGGGAATTAAACTTTTTGGCGCTCTAGTTCCTCGGAACTGAGTGCTTATCAATTCGCCCAAATGTCTGTAATTTTTATTTAAGATGCAGTTTCACCATTAAAATCCATCGATATCATTTTCAACTCCAACAAGCTAATACTTTCGGAGATATGATTTTTCTAAATTTCAATAATGAATCGTACGTACTTCTATGTTTTCACAGAATGCTATAATTATTCTATCTAAGCTTTATTATATGATCTGTGTTCATACTCGTACATTTCATCCTGTTCTACAAGAAAGAGTCAAATTCATTTCAGCGATTTTAATTTGATTTCTTCCATGGTGCAGTTCTCATTATCAGATTGCTCATTTAATCTTGATAAATAAACTATTATTTGAATTTAATTTCCTTTATGATGAAGTTCTTTCATAAGAATACATTAATTTAATTCCCAACTCTGAGAAACCAATACTTTCGGAGATATAATTTGTCTGTTTGAACTAGAGCACCAGAAAGCTCCTGTCCACAGGGCTTGAACCCATTTTTATTCTATCTCCGTAACCATCATTTGTAAAATTGTTATTTTGTGCATTTCCTTTAATCGAACCATTATTCAAAATTAAACTCAACAAATTAGACAATTTATAAACTACAACTTATCAGCACAAAACAATTTGCGAAGGCGTTCTAAAGAAACTAACTTTGCCACAGGAAGTGTTTTACGTAGTTTTCATGGTACCATCTAGAGAACACAATGTCTTGAACGCAAATAAGTTTAGTATTATTGTAATAAGGTTTGAGAATATTCAAGGGAATATTAAAATGGGTTTCGGTAATCTCATGATTTTGTTTTTTTCTATTTTGAGTTTTGCAACAAACATAAAAGTGATAACATTTCTGAATAGAGAATGATGCGATCTTTCAAACGATGTATCACAAGCGCATACTTCCTATTTGAAAAATTAGGGGTTGTACCTGTCTTTCGAAGGGGGTTGAAGGTAGGGTTCGCATTTTTACGAAGAAGAATGACAGTTTAAAATTTGAATTTGACGTGTTTCGTGATTTTTCTGGAATATGTACAGTAACCAAGATAATTAATTTATTCTCTTTGGTTTTTCCACACTCTTTGATATATTGCTTTGTACTTCGTAAGATAAATTGATATATTAAATCTTATTCAATTAATATTTTTCATTCTGACCATGCTAAAATTCTCGCAATTTATTTAAGGGACAAAAGACTGAAAAAGAGTGATATCTGAAACCAAACTAACTCGTCTGAAACATATCCCTCTGGGATAATGAAAAAGCTCTCCATTAAAGATAAAGTGAAATATTAATCGCCTATAATTGAATTAATTATTTTAATTAATTCCCAGATAGCTATGGTGGAGTACGTTTCATCGATATTTCATGAATTATGTAGTTGTGGTCGGATTATATCATTTTTCTCCTAATTTCATCTCTGATAACGATAACCACGAGATGAATATTCTTTTCTTGAAATTACTTAAAATTTCGACTTCTGATACCCTTCATAAGGAAATAATCGAGGAATTATGTTTGGGGGTCACTGTCACGAAATATTTTGAAAAGAGTGTTAAATACAGGGTGTTCAGTTTAATTTAAGCTCAAGGAGGTAATGGCCTCCTTAGAAAGTTTAATTAATGATGTGAAGAAATTTTGGAATGATAGAATATATCTCTCATGATGCTCAATCTAAAATGTCCCAAAAAAGATTGTTATTGGAGTTATAAAGAACGTGTAATATGTTATTAATGATTGCCATCTGAGATTTAAGTCTCAGAATGTGGTGTTTAAATAAATCATTGATTCTATCGTTTTAAATTTAAGTTTAAGAATTGATGAAGAGACTTTACAGTAAAGATGGAAGTAGATACAAGAAATTACGAACCTTTCAATGAAAAACGCACTACACATCACAACAATAACTGAAATATCGCACTTCAACCCGAAAAACCACCCCTAAATCCGGATTCCTTCCAATATTCCATCGACTATCATCTTGGACCATCTTGACCGATACTCCACGACCTCACTACAACTACACTTCTACCGAACGTAACAACAATTACGAATCGAAAGTGTACCATCAGCATTTCGAGGCCTGAAGGGTCAACGATCATTATCCTAGGTCAGTTCCGGTTCACCCTTTCGCCCTTTCGAAGACAATAGGCCCTAAGAACTGGTCAGGCCGGTATGGTAATTTTCTACAAAAAGGTCAGCTATTCTTCTGTTCGCTGAATTGGAACAGCTGCCCCCCCCGATAGGACGGTTTCTAATTTTTTAAAAAGTGTTGAAAGGGTTCGGACGGTCATCTGAACGGATTCGCTGGACGGAAGCGGAATGTACAGGCTGATTATTCGACGGAGTTTCACCGGAACGTTTGATCTATATGGAAAATCGTTGTGAGAAGAAAACATTGTAGCTGTTCCTCATTTAGGACAAATTGAGTAATTAAATGTAGAAAAAACAAGTTGGAAAAGCACTGTGGCTAAGAGTTTAGGCGTACTTGTTGAAATTTTTAGCCAGTGCAGTCAGGATGCTTAACTCCAGGAAAAGAGATATATTTAATTCAATTATTTGAATTGAATTTCATGCAGAACATGTATCTATGTCATGTTGATATTAGTTTCTGTGCCCTCCGATGCCCCATAACTTTGTGCCTAGTCGCTAATTTGGATAATTTTGGATATCTTACCACAACCTCAACTTCATGAGATAAAAGCGAATTGATAGTGAGCAGTAATCCAATTGCTGAAATTGTTTTACATTTCAAGAAATCTAATAGAATCTATTCACCAGGCAAAATTTCACAGAATTCTCAACAACGCAACATAAAATTTGTTAAATCATTATCTGCAGAGACAATCTTGTCAGCAGAATCACAAATTCATGCTATGGAAATTGTGAAATAATAATCAATAGGTAATACATTTCTTCAAGAATTTTATGTATTTATATCTGTCGAGCATGTGCAAAAATGTACTTCCATTTCAAATGAACAAATTCAACATATAATATTCGTCAAGAGTTCCATTTTTGCTTTGATTAATTTGAAAAATCAGAAAGTAATATAGATACCCTTATGGTGGGTTTCACGAAGCTTTGATTGTCGAAGAATAAATGAATAATGAAATGAAATGACCTTAAACCATCAGGGCTTTTAGATAGACCAATAATACTCACCAGCAAAGATGCAGTTTATTTTAGATATCGAATTTATTGAAAAATGTTTGGTTTTTTTCATTAGACGATCTTCAAAGGATGTGTTATAACCATAAACAAACCTGAACTCAATACAAAGGATCAGAATCTAAACCATACCTCAGCTTCGATATAAAATGACTAAGACATTTCGTTATACGATAAAACTCCAGCTCTCACATTCGTGAAACATCCTGTACACCAATACAATAAATACACAGGTCAAAAATCCGTTAGGTCCTATATAATGACCATCTAATATCCTTTGTAACGCAAAATCCTGTGCTACCCCACTGTTTTCTCACACTGGTCAAACCGGTATGCAAATCAGAGGTCAGTATTTTTATTTTTCAACCCCTTTTCTTTAGAATGGTCAGAACCGGTTATAAGGGCATTTTTAAATTTAGGGGTCATCCTTCCTTGATTATCACGCATTCACAAGGGTGGCTGAAGCAGGTAAAAAGTTGAGATGTGTTTATCTTACTAGCAACGGGATACTGTATGTTCGTTTTAGGATTTATGATGGACCGAAAGTGATTTCGTATTGTTTTATAGGTGAGTAATAAGCTTGTTTTTATTTGATGTTATTGTACGTTCAGAAACGCTGGAAATGAGGATTTTTGGGCGCCGTTACGTTAGCATTTTGCGCAAATGTCTGTAAGTTTCGAAATTTGGACCATCAATGATCTCAAATTATTATCTCGAAATTATTCTATATGATATAAAACAACAAACAATTCAAAATCGAAAATAACATAACATAATCTCAGAGAATTTTCCAGATTATCACAATCACTAATCATTTTGAAAATTCTCAAATGTCAACTAATTTTTAAAAAAGTTTGAAAGTATCGAAAGATCTACACAGCTGAAAAACACTCAATAATCTCCATATTTCATATAAACACGTTAATTGATTCTGGATAAACTAGAAGAAAAAATAAAAATTTGTATTTAAAAAAATATAAATTTTTCATCAAAACTTTTATATTTCAGGAAGTACCTGTCAGATTCCGCATCCAGATATAATTTTGGGTTTGTAGGTTAACCTCAACCCTTGTTGTTGATTAAATAAATAAAATAAATAAATAATATAGGGTACCTACATAAGATTTGAGGATTTGACGAAATCGAAATTATTCTATATGATATAAAACAACGAACAATTCAAAATCGAAAGTAACATAACATAATCTCTAAGAATTTTCCAGATTATCACAATCACTAATCATTTTGAAAATTCTCAAATGTCAACTAATTTTTAAAAAAGTTTGAAAGTATCGAAAGATCTACACAGCTGAAAAACACTCAATAATCTCCAAATTTCATATAAACACGTTAATTGATTCTGGATAATCAATTTCTTTTTCCACCCCAAGTTTCTACCCTTAAACTGTACTGATTCCAATAAAGCAGTATACTTGGTGATACCAGATTTTAAAGTTATATCCAAAACTTTCGGACAATAACTCTGGACGGAAACAGAGGCAGATCGAATTTTTGAGTTTAAATTTTGAATCCTCCTACTTCGTAACATGAACTATATGATATAAATCCATGAGACTTGAGGCAAAAATTGTAGCTTGCATGGAATAACACTGTGAAGAAGTGCAATTTAATTCAAGTCTGCAAATTTCTAATTTGTCCCTCCTTTAGGCACCCCATAAGCGAAAGGGATCCTAATATTCATCATTCCAAAACCAGGAAATATTGCCACCACTTCCTGCTTCTATCAGAATCTGATACAAAAACGAAACTTCGAAATTTATCTCAAGCATCTTCCATCCCTTCGCAATTTTAATATTACGCCGTCAGAAAAATGAGAAGGGTTGCAACCCTTTTCCAATCTGTGATTCAAAGTACATAATCTAATCTCACTCTAGAAATTCTTCATCCAGCCACCCCCTACTCCGACTCTTACAAGGGTGCAAGAAGAAGATAAATAAAGATAAAAAAGCTCGGGTCCTACCTTCCCCAATACGAAATGATTAAAAGTATAATCTAAGGAATACATTGTACATCCTTTGAAACATCCCAAAAGCCAAGGACCGTCCGTCTCTCTCCCACCCCTTTCGTTACCATATTTTGGTCCTTCGGGCCGGATCTCGTGGGGTAAGATACAGATTGGAACTTTCCCTGGGACAGGGGAATTTAAATTGGCCATTTTCGTTTATTCGCCCTGCTTTTAACTTTGTTTTTTATGCCCTTTCTTTTCTCAAGACTAATGGCAAACCATTGAAGTAGTATAATGCAACGCTTTCAGTACAATTTGTATTTCGGAGGAGTCGTTGCTATTTTTGGACGTAACGGGGTGTTTTGTGAGGGGTTGATTGATATTTTCGATTGTTGGTTTGATGTTTAAGGATAGGGATGAAATATTTGGATTCTTAAAAGGGGAAGAGTGGTTGAGGTTGTTGAGATATGTTGGTTTGTAACGGTTGTTGTTCTTTTCTGTTTGTGGAAAGAAGAAATTGAACGTGTATAATGTAAGATGGATTATTATCTATGGGATATTCCTGGAGATTTGTGTTTCAGCTTTTGAACTGGTGAAAATAGATGGACTCTCAGAAAATTGAACGATTTCGTTCTATCAGCAATGTTATCTGATATATTACGCACAAATAAAAAAGAATTCATTTTGAAATTTATTGTTTTGCAAGCTACACACTGTCTTTCGAATTGACCGTGATATATAAAGAAAAAAATATTGCTGTCTCAAAACAGAGTAAAATATATAAAATATGAAAAACTGCATCATAAACAAATCAGTTTCAAATTTGTTTCCAGAACTTTAAACTGTCCTCTGAAATGACTTCGATATCTGAAAAATAAATAATTGCTGTCACGAATTTGAAACAGAATACAAAATCGAATTCAAAAAGGGTGAAGGCCCCGTGGCAGGATCTATGGCGCTCTTGTTCAATTTTTGACAAACCATATATCCGAAAGTATTGGTTTCTCAGAGTTGGGAATGATATCAATGGATTATTATAATAGAACTACAACATAAAAGAAACTAAATTCAAATAATAGTTTATTCATCAAGATTAAATGAGCAATCAGCAATGATTTAACCTCGTGGAATGGGTTGTTGCAACTCACACTCGGTGCATAGTTTTCACTACTCGAAATACCTAAGGAAAGTATCATCGAAATGTCTAGAGGAAGGCTGCAGACAATCATGGCCGATTGTTCATTTATTACTGACATTTGAATAGGTATATGCTGACGAACAAATCATTTTAATATTTCAAAATATATTATTGAAATACAATCTCATCTTTTCATAATTTAATAGTTCATACCACTAACACATTCATTCTGTATTATGAGCTGTATTTGATGCTAAATTTCAGACAGATCGAGTGATCGGTTTCGGAAATATTCATAAAAAATGTTTTTTCTAAAAATGGCCATAACTCCGAAACCGCTTGGTGGATTTCGCCCGTTAACGAACTCGTCCGAGATATTTACGCTCCAAACCTACCCTGCAGATTTCAATTCTCTAATTCCTTTCGTTCGAGAGTTATCATGGCATCAAAAATCGTCCTGATTCTCCTGATATGGTACCGGTCGTACTTTTTCTCTTTCCATCAAGACTGTTTATGTATGAAATCACAGTATTATAGAAGACATTACTCCGACAGTTACATGGAAAAACGATTGGAAAACGCCTCTAATTCGAAATTTCTCTGGGGAAATTCGGATGAAGAGTGCCTCAAGTGATCCAAGAGGGGCGAGAAGAGGATCTTCCCAAAAAAGGGTCCAGTCTTGTCAAGGAATCGGGGATGGCGGAATCTGAATTTAAATTAAAAACCCTCATCGAATTTTTTACTACATCTAAAAGGGGAAGGAACTAATCACAAAATCCAAGTGCATTTGATGGCTTGCCCCATTATACAGGGTGTCAAACAAAAATAGGAAATAAGAATCTTGAATTATCTGTTTCTCTGAAGCATGCAATATTTATTGGGCAAGAAATAAAGTTGTTTAATCCACGCGATCTATAAGAAACCCTGGAGTTTTCCTTTCCAGGTAATACGTTTCCAAGTTTTCAGTTTTATCGAAGGCGGAGAATGTTTAAAATCACCTTTCCAGCAAGAAAGATTTCCATTTCGGATGAATAAATGAGAAGAAGTATTGGAAAATCGGGAATGGAAGAGAGGAGTAGGAAAAAGAAAATTAATCTTCCCTCGCTAACTGTTTGAAAAGTTTTCTAACCAGCTCTCGGCTACTTAGTTGTTGAAACGAAATAAGAAAAAACTTCGCGTCAATATCGAAGTATCCGAATTCTCCGCCTCAATTTTTTTGATGACTTGAAACTAATGATACTTGAACGAAAGAACTATATAACAAGAGCGCCAAAAATGAATATCATCAGAAAAATGTAAGGATATCTGTGAAACTAAGATTTTTGAACTTATATAAACAATATTTTCTGCCAAAGACACATGTGAAAGAGTTGAAAAATCTGTGATTTCATGATGATAAATTTTCCATATTTCCTCAATATCTCTAACAATATAGATCCAATCGAGTTTAAATCTGGAACTTGGTTGTAAAATTAGATGTCAATGGCTATCGCAAAATTTCAGCAATATCAGACGGATAGTTTTTGAGATACAGATTTTTTTTTTATTTTCTATCATACAATCCTCATAACATTTTTCCCAAGTCTTTATGTCGGTAGTTTTCAACTAACTATCGAGATTTAATTAGATAAGATCAGTATTTTTCTTGGAAAACTAAATTTCAGATGGCTATGGCCATATATGGTTATATATAACTCTGAATCCACTTGGCAGGTTTTGCCCATTAACGAACTTAACCAGCGCATTTGCACTCCAAACCTAGCTTGCAAATTTTTACTCTCCAACTCATTTCGAGAGTGATCGTGCCGGACATAATCAAATCTGACCTCGGATTCAACATGAGTGAATCAAAACTGAACGATTGAAATCATTTTCGGCCAAAAATTCGAAAATTACAGACATTTGGGCAAAATCATAGGCACTCCAACAATCAAGCACGCCAAAATGATGGATAGAGCATCTGTCTGAATACCGTATTTCTCCAGAATCACTACAGATAAACTCATAATTTCCTTCTTTTTCTAAGGGGTGAAAATTCTCCCCTAAAAATAATGAAAAGGTCTTGATATTACAATATATCGGTATACTCAGTCTGTGATTTTTTATTTTTAGCCGAAAGTGGTCTCAAACGATTAGGTTTCACTCACTGATGAAGAATTCGAGCTCAACTTCGATTCTGTCCGGCCGGCCGTCCGTTGCCACTATAACTTCCGAACAAAAGAGATAACGCCTTGCAATTTTCAGGGTAGGTTGCGCCTCAAAATGCAATGATGCAGTTCGTTGTTTGGTATAATAGCCAAACGGTTTCGGAGTTATAACCATCTGTAGTTTTGTTGTTATTTCCTGAATAACTCAAAAAATACATATCCGATCGAATTGAAACTTGGTAATTAGTTGTAGAATACCAACTTGCACATGTGTGCATAGAATCTGATAACTAGAAAAAAAATGTTTTTCAAATATTTTGTAATTCAGGAAATAACTGTGAGATATCACTGAAATTCTGCACAAACCTTCAGGCGGCCATTCTACAATAGATTACCGGATTCCTGGTCAATAAACTTCGTATTTTTTGAATAGAACATGCAGCTTTTTTTCCTATCAACTATCCTATCATTCAATGAACTCTAGAAGTTTTAATTCGGCGTGGAACAACCTGTACCACCAGGTCCAAGTTTTTCGCCCGAGGCCATTGGCAGGGAATAACGATTATTCTTAATCCACCGCTTCACAGCGAAATTTTCAAACGTTCCGAGCCCAGAGCGTATAAAAAGGGAAGTAACAGATGTTTTAAAATGAATTAAGTTGAAAACTAATTTCTTTCAGCGTTCGAAGTTCATGGATTGGAAAAGAACTGAAGTTTCTAACGGAGTTCTCTGGACTTCCTGGAAAACCGCCTGGAAGGAAAAACGAACTTGGGGAACTACACTGAATGAGACGGTGATTTTTCATATATGCCAGCAGTATTTTCATGCTTCCAGCGCTTAATTCTGCAGGGAAAAAAGTTACAGATGTATACAGCGAGTTTTTAAGTATTTTGCAAAATTTCAGCCATATCTGAACTTTAAAATAAGTAGGTAAAGATAACAAGAAAATTATATGAAATCGTGGATCTTCTATGAATGGTGCATGTTATTATTTAATTCAACAAACCAGAGTTATTACACTCCATATTCTGAATTCCATATTCTTGAATTTAACAAAATAACTATCAACTAAATAATTCTAACGATTTTCATTAAGCGTCTGACGAAGGAGTCTGATATAGACTCCGGAACTTTACGATATAGTTGTTTCTTCGTTGATGTTGTTTCGTTGTTGTTTGTTAGGCAACATTGTTCAATTGATTGCTTCTGACAAATATCTTGTGTTTCTTACGCAGAAGCAACTCACAAAATAATTAATTTTTATTTTATAGATATTTTTCAGAGTTTCGGAGAGAAAACCCAGAAAAAAACCTTTCAATAATGAGTATACCTCCCACAGTATCCTTTAATGATTTCTGAAAATATTCTTTCCAATTCATTACAATACGACCAATATACCATATTTTAGATATTTCAAGCCAGAATTGCGTTTAGATATCGATTTCAAATCAATTTAAAATATCAAACCTCCATTCAGTATATAACAAAAATAAACCACTCCAGCATATCTGATCTGAAAATATATTTTTCAATGAATCTAAATACGTTCAATAAACATATTTGATTATTTTTGAACATCGAACATCAGATCAGATTAAATTGATAGATGCTTTATACAGCAAATAAAATAAAATAAGAAACAAATTAAACTAAAATAACAACGTTAAATATACACATATCAGCGACAGCGTTAATACACGAAATAAGATTTAAAAAAATGTGGGAAAGCCCAGTGGACAGGAGCTTCGGCCTCTTCAGGGCCGTCGCTACCGGGGGGGGAGGGAGGGGAGCCTCCCCCCCCGGATCATATCTCAAAGGGCGCCAAATTGACCGCGGATATTTGAAAAACTATAGCAAAATGACATAATAAAAAAAGATTTTTTTGAACTACTACTTGCATAAAATGATTATTATTATACATAAGTACAGTGAATGTATCGAATGATTGTCTACCCTACCATCTACTCAATTTATTTGTACTAGACCGACAGCATTGTAGAAAGCTTTGTTGCTGCTAGAGACTAGGTGTCAGGAGTGGAGAATTCCCGGCCTTCCCCAGCTATACATCAAAATCGTTCAATAGGAAGAAACATAACCTTCTTCTTCTTATATAAATTATTCTTGAATAGTGAATATGAATATGGATTGTAAGTTAAAATCGAAAACCGAATATGGATATGGATCCTTGCCAAAATAAGTTCAAACCGTCTGGAGCGGAATTCAGAAGGTCAGCCCAGAAAAGAAAAATTGAAACGGAAAAAGGCGCAAATGTCATGAATACATGGCTAACGGCGAGTTGTTCAAGCACCTGACGCGAAGTCAGGAGCTTTTGGCGCATGTTCTATTGTCCATTACCTTAATCGAATTTACCGATTAAGAACCAATTTTTTGCGCGTATGTTTTTTTTAATTTCTACGATTCTCACTAAATTTTACACACGTCTTTATGTCGATATTCCGCAACTAGTCCAAGCATCAATTCGATCAGGTCTATATTTTTTGACTTATCGAGGATATAATATTCCAGGTGGTTATAACTCCGAAACCGTTCGGCCGATTATGCCCAAAAATGAACTTAACTCTCCCATTCGGATGCGCAACCTACCCTGAAAATTGCAAGTGCCTATCTCCTTTCGTTCCAAAGTTATCGAGGCAACAGTCAGCCATCCATCTACTGAACTGAGTCGTGCGATTGGCTCAGTGGTAGAGTAATTGACTTGGGAGCGGAAGCCCCAAGTTCAATTCCGAGGCTAGGAAAGAAATTTTCTAGTCACGGTAATCGCCACCATTCGCTGTTGGGTCAAAAATTAACAGTGCTGTGCCTAAGGTGGCGTAAGGACACAGTAACAAAGCCTACACAGAACACAACTGGTTCTCCTAACTCAGGGCAAGCTCTTAGAGCTTATGAGGGGTCTCCTTGTGGAAGACCCAGGAGGATCAGTATAATAATAATAATAATAACTCACACAAGGCTGCTCGAATATCCAACAATATCTATCTCATCGTGTTCAAACTTGGAACTTGGCAGTAGAGTTAAGTTCTGAAGGCTCTCGCAAAATTTCAGCGATCTCGAACGAATAGTTTAGGACATATAGAATTTTTTCAATGATTTTTTAAAAAATTTCTAGTGATACGATCCTCACGAAATTTCGCAAGATTTCGCGTTGGCATTCTAGAACTAATAACCACGTTTGAATTGGATCGGTTTTGTATTTTTCGAGTTATTGAGGAAATAACATCCAAATTTCAGATGGGTATACCTATGAACAAACTAGCATTAAGATGCACAACCTACACTGAAAATTTCAAGGCACTATCTCTTTCCGTTCTCAAGTTATCGTGGCAACGGCCGGCCGGTCGGACAGAATCAAATTCGACATCGAATAATTCCTCATTAGAAAGTTGAACTATGTTGCCTAACAAACAACAACGAAACAACTTCAACGAAGAAACAACTATATCGTAACGTTTCGGAGTCTATATCAGACTCCTTCGTCAGACGCTTAATGAAAATCTTTAGAATTATTTTGTTGATAGTTATTTTGTGAAATTAAAGAAGTGTCACAATGTGACAGACGCAGGAGTCTGATATAGACTCCGAAACGTTACGATATAGTTGTTTCTTCGTTGATGTTGTTTCGTTGTTGTTTGTTAGGCAACATTGTTCAATTGATTGCTTCTGACAAATATCTTGTGTTTCTTACGCAGAAGCAAATCACCAAATAATTAATTTTTATTTTATAGATATTGTTCAGAGTTTGGGAGAGAAAACCAGAAAAAAACCGATTAATAAAAAATAATATGCCACTCGTTTTTCCAACAATAAAAATTATTCATGGAATCCTTATTTAATTTGAAGCAAATTCATCCTCTAGACTAATTAACGTACGAGGCACCGTTTCCGAGTAAAAAAATAAACACATTCTCATGCATGAGGAAATCGCTAAAATTTGATATGGTACATAATAATAATAAGACTATCTTTGTAAACGAAAAGTGTAATTCCAAAAAATTAAGCGTTAACAGTCACACCCAAATGCGAATTTAAAGAAGATGTTCGAAGTAAAAGAAAAAAAAACATTTATTTTTTCTAATAATTTTAACACCCTGTATCTCAAAGAGGAAGCATTTCTCGACATACGTTTATACGACAAACTAGGGCTTATTTTTGACGTAGAATAAGTGTTTAAAATTTCTTGGTGAAGATCTGGACCATCCTGTATATATTTATTTTTGTCAAATACAATTCTTTTTTGGCCCTGGATCTTTTGAGAGATGCAAACAATTTTTTTCACTCAAAAAGACAAATTCAGATCGCGGTATTCATTGTAAAATAATTTTCATTCATAGTTATATTAATTTATAATTTATTCTTTATTAAGAAACTATGTAGTTTTTATCAATATATGTACACTTTATCCATATGTGTATGTTTTTCGATTTTTGCCTATTTTTTCAAATTAGGGGCGCCAAAAGACGTTTCTCCCCCCCCCACGGAATAGTTCTTAGCTACGGCCCTGGGCCTCTTGTTCACACTTCGACAAATCATATCTCCGAAAGTATTGGTTTCTCAGAGTTGGGAATGATATCACTGGATTCTTATGATAGAACAGCATCATAAGCAATTAAATTTGAAACGTAGGTCTATGACTCACCTCATATGTTGAATTCACATACATCAGCAAATTATAATCAGAGAGCATTCTATGAAATTATTAGTTCGTTAGAGTTGAGAATGATATCTGTGGATTTTAAAGATAAAACTTTATTAAAAAAAAATTTAATTTGAAAGTTGTAATGTAAAGAAAACATTTTTTTTCGTTACTCCGAAACCACCCAATAAAGAACTCAACTGAGATATTTATCTCCTAAACCCACTCTGGAAATTTCAACTGTCTAGCTAATTCCGTTCGAGAGTTATCATGTTAACGACCAGACAGAATCGATTACGACCACGGATTCTTGATCAGTGAGTCAAACCAAACGTTTGAGATCATTTTCAGTCAAAAATTTTAAAATTACAGACATTTGGACAAATTGATAAGCACTCTGTTCCGAGGAACAAGAGTGCCAATAAGAAATAAAAATAAGAACTGGAAATGGCCTACCATTATTTCTAATTTTATTTTATTTTGTTTGAAAAATAAAATTCACAGAGCATGAATAAAATTGTCAAAAAACTGATTGATACATTCTTATTTCTTATTATTTTCAGATCGTCTGTATAAACCGATCCTTTCAGCCCTTAATTCTCATTTTATTTCAATTTGTTTCTTATTTAATTTTAATTGCTGTATAGCCCTCCTTTAGTGTGAGGCACTTTTTACGTTTTGATAAGGGCTTCAAACGAGACGAGAGTAAGCGAGAGTATAAAAAATCTCGTCTCGGTCTCGCCAATTCCCAAAAAATTAAGTCTCTTTATGTCTCGGTCTCGTCTCGTTCTCAGTTGTCTGGTCTCGTCTCGCTTAAATCTCACTAACGATATTAAATATTATAATATATAAACAAAATGGTATATAGCAATGAATCATTTTTTGAAGCTATATTTATTACGCTCTTACACAAAAATATTTGTGCATGTAGTTACCTACATAATTTTTTTAATTTTAAACAATGTTAATTTCATCTTTTAAATTACTCGATGACCAAGAATTCAAACATAATCACGCTTGTATCACATCTTCTTTCAATGATGTACGTGTTTTTCCCATGATCACACCTGCTGTGGAAAATAATCTTTCAACAGGTACAGATGTAGCCATTAATAAATTATTGGCCATCTTGGAAAGTGTAGGAAGAATTTTTTCATGCACTTTCCACCGCACTCTAATATACAATTTTGATTCCCATTTGCTCTTTCTGGCTGCAAATGTTCTACAAACTCAGCTTTCCAATGTTTCGAAGGTTTTGTTGGTGTTTTAAAAAGGCTATGGATGTCGATACATTTTTTATTAGAATTGGAGATATTGGTATTGTTTTCAATGAATACCTTCCCAGTGGGTAGATCATTGAGGGTGTTCTTCGCGTATTCCTCATAACACTTTTCGAAACATTGAATAGCTTCATTTTTCAATTACCAGTTTTATTATATGTATACTTCCACATATGTATACAATAATTGTTCACATCTTCACTTCAAGAAGCACAATAAAAACTAATAAATTTCTCCAGATGTTCAAATAGAGACTAAATTTTGAAAGCATTGCGATTAGGGGCAATAAAAGTTGTCCGTTAAGAATTGAATTCATAATGGGATCAGTTTTTATGGTTGAGAATTCTATTTTTTCTAGAAAAATAATCTCAATTATCACAAGGTCTTCAAAAAATCGTGTATTTCTAGAGCGATCGATTTATACAATATAGACAAAATATATTGGTAATTATAGTGGAAACTCTTCATATTCAATTGTTTTCTGTGGGTGTTGAAAAAGGTCGAGCCTCGAGTCATATATAAGAAAAGTTTACTGTATGTATCTGTAGTAAATAAGACAATCTTCCAGGTATACATTTTCAAGCCAAAGAAACCCTTCGATCTTGAAAAAAAAACACATTCAAACCTATATAAAATATAAAAATTTGCAAGGATAGATATTTGTGATAAGAGATACGTTACTATAAGAAGTTATAAGAACAGTTAACAAGTTGAAATAAAAATTTGAAAGAATTATTTTAATTTTAAATATAAATATTTTAGAGATAGTCACAAGAGTTGTAATCTTGTAAAATATTTCGATCTCTATATAGACCTTCTCTTCTCTCGTCCCGCTTTTCCGAGACGAGACGAGAAAAATGTTGCTCTCGTGTGAAGCCCTAGTTTTGATCCATTTATTTTGTTTGGCTACCTTGTATAGTTTCGAACAGCACCCCACTCGAACCTCTCTCTTCCTGGCCATTCGCTGGGCTCCAATATCTTATACCTGAGAAAAAGGACCTAACGCGAAATAGTTACGAACTTCAAACAATGTCTACTCTTCAATCTACCCTCCCTTCTCCGAACAAAAACAAGACGAAATTAAAGGGTGAAATAAAATTCCTTCCGTCGAAAAACTCCACTTGCAAGCCTTTCCCCCTACCCCCGTTCACCTCCTGGAAATCTCAAAAACTCCCGGTGTCGATCCCCAAAGTTATCTCGATTTTTTCCACCCCCTCCATCCCCCTCAACTGGAGGCGAAATAACAAATTCCAATTATACACAAAATTAAAATTCATCTCATTGAAAAACGGTACGAAAGGAACTCGCCCGTTTCTATTAAAAGTTTTTAAGGCAATTTTCGCCACTCAGGAGGGGTGTTTTCATTAAAAACTTAGATTGGACGTCTTGGACGATCGATGAGTTGTGTTTTTATATCGCTTTTCGACAGTCGATGTAATTTACACCGGCCTGGCTGATTGGATTGGGGTTTTGGAGGGTTTGAACGTGACCAGGGGTTGTTTTTTTGGTGTATCACTTCCAGTAATCAGGTAGTGAAAAAAAAATGTCACAGTTTATGCTCTGAATGGAAATATTAACCTGTTTTTATTATCTCTAATATTTATCTGCATAGAGAGTGGAGAGTGGGGTAAGTGAGACACCTAAAGGGTGAAAGATGTATAACTTTCTCAATTATACGAATAAAACAATGTTTGTTGAATAAAGAAACAACCGTAGATAATTAATCAATAAACACAACTTGTAAAACAACAAAATTTACATAATATTCAAACCTATGAAAAATAATAATAATTTCAAACCATATCAACTTCTCCAAAATTGAAATATTTCTTCATCATTTTTAATTCAAGAAATAAATATTTAAATTAATTTGAAATTATTTCTCTTAATTTAACCTCTCTGTTTTTTTTTTTAATTTTAACCTACAACTTCTCATCTTCTTTATGAATTTAAACTTACTATAATCTGTTTGTACAATCTCATAATATTGCTTCTTTTCCCAATATCTTCCTGGCCTCTTAAACTCCTTCTCATCCCCCTTTAAATATCAATCCTCTACTATGTTGTAAATTAATTATGTTCTCTTTCATGTTTGCTTCTTTATACTCTTCATTGATCTTCATTTCCCCTTGTATACCTCTTATAAATATTATAATCTCCTTCTCCATATTCATCATCTTTGTAGGTGCTGTTATCATCCTTGTTCATTATAACATTTAATGATTTCATTTTGTTTCAATTTAACATTGTCCTCAGTACTATATATACCTACCTATCATAATAATATTCCTCAAATTGTAATTCAATCCTTCCTTCTTCACTTTTTTCAAATTCTTTTACTTCCATTGTATTCTCTACTAATTTATTCATGAGTCTTCCTAAAAACTCCCTTATTTCTTCTTTCAGTGTCCTTACTTTCTGCATTCTGCTCCATTTATTCCTTCGGTGTCCCTACATTCTGCTCCATTATTCCTGCATTCTGCTTCATTTCTTCCTTCAGTGTCCCTACATTCTCCTCAATTCTTTCTGAAACTGCTTTCAATGCTTGTAATATATCTCCAATACTTGGCTCATTCATATTTTCTTCATCAGCTTCCTACCCAATCATAGTTCTTCTCCTAGTTTCCATTCTAGCCCCACGTTGGGCGCTAAAATTATATGAAAATTTGTTATAAATCATTAATGTAGACAAATTATTAGTTAAATAAGACTCTTATACTCTTTTGAGGGGCTCTGTAAACCAAGACTAACTTTTTGTCTCAAATTCTATTAAAATTTCTTCGAAAACCAACTAACACCTCAATTCTTTTAATATATTTTTTAAACTACTTCCAAATGCTTCATGTTTCCATGGAACTTTTGAAAATTCTATCACACACACTCTAAATTTACATAATATTGAAAATTATCAAAAATAATAATTTCAAACCATATTATCAGTACATAGTAATTTTATGTAGTGCGAATCTTAAACTTGGAATAAATCCAGTAAATCAAAGACAGGGTTTTTGTTGATTAGTATTTTAAATTGCGCTCTTATTGATGTGAGAAAATGTTATAGAGCGTGTCCCAAAGTTGAGATACGAGGTCATTGAATTTTTTTTAAATGGCAATCCTAATTTTTTCATTAAACAACAAAAGTTGTTTCGCACAAAACGACAAACTAATAAACATCCTCAAATAATACAAGGATTGGGAACTTCCAAAACTCTGGTGGCGAGATTCGGCAACTAACCAAGCTAGTAATGAGCCACGTGCTCGAGTTTAATTGTTCAGTATTCGTCAATAAACTTTTGTTTGAAAGAAAAATTCAAGTTGAAATAGTGAATATTATCCTGCCTAATATGTCTTCGACCAGAAACGACTGTTGTTGTGTGCCTCAATGCAATTCATGGGCGAAAAAAATGCCAAAATGAATAGGTTTGGTTTTCACTTCTTACCTCCGGAAAACCAAATATAAATATTGGAAATGCGCTAGAAGGATAACTAATAGACCGAAGAGTACTTAACCTGGAACTACATCCAGATAATCTTTATTATACCTCAAACATTACACTTATTGTTAATAATTCTTTTCACATAATATATGTATCATATTTTGAAAAAATCATTTCAATTATTGGTAACTGTTTTACAAAAGCTTTATCTGGTTCAATTTGACACTATATTCTCATAAATAAACTAGAACATCATGCACCTGAACTTTAATTAATACATCAGTAATATGTTTACACCTCCTCCGTGCTCCGACTTTACAAGAATATACCATACCTTCTATTTTAAGTTTACCATTCTCCACATTAATGGGCCATCAATTTTATGTGGTACTGAATTAAGGGCACTACTTTGTAAACATAAAGAACAAATGTCTATAAAACTGGGACCACAATTTGTTTTGTCACACACGATTACATGATCTACATTTAGAACCTCTTCTCCTTCTACAAGGACTCTAGAATTGGAAGTTGAAGCTCCTATGTACTCCAGAAATTCTAATCAACTGAGTCCCTTCTTAATCATTCGCAAATAGTAACTGAAAGAACTTTTAAATATAATGTAAGTTTGACAAACATATATGAATATACTTACTGGTTGTAGTCTTTATATCAATCAAGTGCCATAAAATTAGTTATATAATGATCAATATTTGAATCTATATCACAAAGTAATCCAACAATGATCTCAAGTCAATTATAATTTAAATTTTCCATGAAAATTTCGGTCAAACTTCGTCGACTGACCTGTCCAACACGAGATTGTTTACATTTATTACTAGCGTGGTTAGTTGCCGAATCCCGCCACCAGAGTTTTGGAAGTTCCCAATTGATTGCTACCCAACACAAAATCGAGTAAAAGACACCTAGTTCACGAATAATCTACGTGGAATGTAACAGAAAACTGTTTTTGCTTCATTATAATCGATAGACGCTTGAGTTTTTCCAATCCTCCGTCCTTGTTGTCCTCGCGCCACTTTACGGGTCCCTTTTCGGTAATCCCCCTGATATTATTCGGATTTGAGTTTCCTGGCGCCCCCTCGTATCCAGTAGCGGTACTGTTAAATATGATGCGACATCCAGGTAGTTCAAAAACGTCAAACATCATGGATAGTAGTCCTAACACGTTCCCATTTTGAGGTTATGTGTACTTGATGTATGAATCAATAAAAAATGTTTGTTTTTGTTGACTAGTGTTTTTCAATGAAAATTCACTTTATAAAGTGAACGAAAAGTGATTTCTCGGGTCTAGTATGCAAGACAAGTATTTATGGACAAAACGTTTATTAGTTGCTGCTTCTTTTTTAATGTTCATCCTTCTTTTTCGCGTAATATTCGAGAATAATATTTATTAGGACCTTCCCTGCTTATCCAGAATAAGAATGAAACATAAGGTTTCCTATTTTTTCAACCCAGATGTTGGAAATTTCCATTATGGGACTGGGCACCCCATGAAACCACACAGGCTATCGGTCATTCACAGCTTGGTGCTAAATTATGGCTTGCACAAACACATGTCGATATACAGACCATACAAAGCAAGTGCACATGATATGTGTAGATTTCATTCAGATGAATATATTGGTGAGATATCATCTGGACTTTTGCGTACCTTAAAATAAAAACATCTTTGTTCTAGATTTTTTGCAAAGAGTGACTCCACAAAATATACAACAGTTTACTAAACATTTGAGTCACTTCAACGTAGGAGACGATTGTCCAGTTTTCCATGGACTTTTTGATTTTTGTTCGATGTATACAGGAGCATCTTTAGAAGGGGCTATGAAGTTAAATAATAATGACTGTGATATAGCTATCAATTGGTCAGGTATGATTATATTTAACTTCGACAACCATAATTCACTTTGTAGCAACTATTCCTCCAATCTGAACCTCATTTACGGTTTTTTTTTTAGGTGGTTTACATCATGCAAAAAAATTCGAAGCGTCAGGATTCTGTTATGTAAATGATATCGTTATAGGAATCTTAGAACTTCTGAAGTATCACCCACGAGTTCTCTACATTGATATTGATGTTCATCATGGAGATGGGGTGCAAGAAGCATTTTACCTAACTGATAGGGTCATGACTGTCAGTTTCCATAAATATGGCAACTATTTCTTTCCAGGTTCGATTTTGGATTATTTTAATGTGAATTTTGGTATTTACAGATTTTTTTTAGGCACGGGAGATATGTACGAAGTTGGCGCTGAAAGTGGAAGGTACTATTCGGTCAACGTTCCCCTAAAGGAAGGTATCGATGACCAGAGTTACTGGATGGTATTCAAGCCCGTCATTTCGAACGTGATGGAATTTTACCAACCCACTGCAATCGTCCTACAGTGTGGCGCTGATTCCTTGGCAAATGATCGGTAAACTATACCTGGTGTTCCTGTAAGTCTTTCTCATTATCGCAATTCAATTTATAGTTTAGGATGCTTCTCGCTGAGCACGAAGGGACACGGCGAGTGTGTCAAATTTGTGAAGAGTCTGAATGTCCCTACGCTCGTGGTGGGAGGTGGAGGGTATACTCTGAGGAATGTAGCGAGATGCTGGACGTACGAGACCTCCTTGCTGGTGGAAGAACAAATTTCCAATGAGTTGCCGTTTACCGAATATTTGGAATTTTTCGCACCGGATTTTACGCTACATCCGGAAGTTGTGACCAGGACTGAGAACGCTAACAGTAGGCAATATTTGGAAGCTATAACTAAGTAAGTTTTCAAACACATGCACGGGTAAAAGCCACCTAATCGATTTCCTCATATTTTCAAATTTAATTTGATTCCTTTGTCTTTCAGGTTTGTTTACGACAATTTAAAAATGTGTCAGAATTCTCCGAGTGTTCAAATGCATGATGTACCAGGAGATGCCATTCCAAAAGATGAAAAAATGAAAGAAGAGGAAGATCCTGATGTAAGGATCAGCCAAGAGCTTGAAGACAAGATGGTAGAGCCCAAAAATGAATTTTACGATGGTGACAAAGATAACGATAAGGACGAGGCTATGGATACCTGAGATGTAGTCAATGGTTCTAGATGAATTTTAAATCACTTTCAAGTTCAAATGCACTCCATTAAAAGTTTGGATGTTTTAATAAAATTTTATTCAACTTTTATACACACGTTTTTATGTCAACAGAGAATGTGTCAAATAAATAAACCATGCTTTTAGATAATAATTTGTATTTTCACAGCAAGATTTTTCAATTAATAAGAACAAAATTGAGGTTATCGCAAATCAAAAGTCATATTCAAAATCAACAAGAGCAAAAACTATATTAGACATACTGTGTTTGAGATTCATTCCAGTCTTATTCTTAAAATTACAGTTCAAGATCTAGTTTTGCAAAGCAACTTCTAAAATTACAGTTCTGTGAGGCAACTTCTAATATTTTTCATATATTTCTTCAGTTTTGAAAAATGTGAACATTTATCATTATTTTTTTTCATATTTCGAAAATGAATGTTTATTCTTAATACATACCCAACAAAAATCAACCACAATCCAGAGTTGAGTATTTTTTACATCTACAACATGAGAAATCTTCAATAGATTGAGAAAATGAGATTCTACACTTCTCTTACATAGTAAAAATAAACCTTTTTCAACTTAAATATGTGTACATCTTCAATAATCAGATAATGACAGATTTGAAACAACACAACTTCATAAAGATTGGGTCACTGACAAAACGTGGATTTAAACCATAATAATATCTATTAGGAAATCGATAAAATGATTTATCACAGTTATTAACGTTAATACAAAAATATGTGGTAAATTTACACAATTTGGAAAAATTCAAACAAAACTAATTCACACCAAGAGGTGCTTCTGTTGTGGTTTTCCGGAGCAATAGGAACTTGAGAGTATCATCACTTATTTCAGATCTAAAATGTCCTGCACCACATATTGAAAAATATTTTTGGCAATTTCAGTCTTAATCAGAATAATCACTATCCTCTTCGTCATCCGTTAGGTCAGCCTGCTGATAAGAAGTCTCGTATTCAAGAACTTCATCATCGCTCAAATGTGAATTACCTTCGATGAAGGAAGCAAACCTCTTAACATCCTTCAGCTTTAACGCTGTTTTCCACTGATTACACTGAGGACTTAAACAGTATTGTCTCAATTCATGTAAACTCTTGTTAGTTTCTTTTACACCCTGCTCGTAGTATTCGTCATTGGATAACACTTTAAGCTTCGGAGGAAATTTCTTCTTTAAATAGTTCCTTGGTTTCAACAGCCATGTTTTGGGGGTATTATAATAAATTAAGAGTACAATTATTTGAGCGACTGCAGCTTCTTGAAACTGGCTACTGGAAAATATCGATAGCAACCCTATTGCTTGCAGCGACCAGCGTATTATATTTTGAGTTTTTTCGTCTTTAATCGGTCCGTATTTATAGCAGACTATAAAACTCACGACTCCGGAGAATATTGTGTAGTACATAACGTACTCCCTGTACATTACGAAAATGGTCCTCAAATTATCCTTGATCAGTTGGAAAAGGTACAAGCTTACTGTCCATCCTGTTGCAAATACTCCGTACATTATAGACTTTCTCGGGAATAGTTTGCTTATGAAATAAATAGCTATGAGGAAAGACGCTGATATGCCAAAACTTATACCACAGATGTAGTAGAAGAGCATGTTTTGACTGAGTTTAGCGGCTGAGATATAAAGAAAAATCCCACTTACTAACAATATAAGTTTCCAATAGTCTACATGAATAACTCCGAGTCTTACAGTATATTCATGGTTGCTATGTATTCCAATACAACTCTGATTGAAAGGGTCCAGCTTCATGTTTTTTTTCTTCCATGAAAATAAATTCATATTCCAACTTGTCCGGTGAGCTTCATATTCCTGTGCTACTATTTCTGGAGTTGGGCCATCATATTGGGTATAATCTTCTGAACCCAAGTCGATAGTCAGGTATGTACTCCGCCATATGTAGAGAATACTTTTAGGCTTACCCTCGTAACAGTAGATTTGAAACCTCTGGGACGCTTTAACAGTTGGAGAATTAAATGTTTGTGGATCATTTGCAGTCAGATAATTAACTTTTTGACTGAAAGCTTGAGTGTAGGATAATATGGACGACGTAAAAAGTAATAATGTATAAATTTTACACGAAGTGTAATTCTCAAATTGGTATAATCTCATTTTATTCTGCTTTTAGGGTACTCAACTATATCTATCGGCATCTTTTGGTTGAAGAAATTTTAGAGGTTAGAACTTAGAAATAACCGTTTGCCAATTATTCGCTACTTTTGAACTAAATTGCAACAATTATTGTAACCACAGATTAACTGTGATTAATCTGTGATTGTAACTGCCTAAGAAGAAATTGACGGCTGTAGTTCAAATGTAGCACCTATCAGTCCTATCACCACTATAACCTACATTTTTTTAATTTTTTGCTTAGGTTTTGTTTGAAAATTACTTAGGAAAATTATCATTATTTGTAATATTTGTATTGAATTTCATTTCTTAGGACTTTAACGAAATGAGCGGTGGCATATGTCCGAGTAGTAGTACTGTTTATGTATCTAATTTACCTTATGCTCTAAAAAATAATGATCTACACCAAATATTCGCAAAATATGGCAAAATTGTGAAGTGAGTTTGTATAGTAGAATTACTAATATTCTTGTATGTAAAAGTATTATATTCAGTGCACTTCCAGTTAAAACTATTAAGTATTAGTGGATCTCTACTTGATTAACAATGGTACAATACAGAATATTCAAAATTAGTGCAATATTGTTGTTTTAGAGTGACTATAATGAAGGAAAAAGTGAGCAGAAAAAGCAAGGGAGTAGCATTCATTCTCTTCTTGAAACCAGAAGAGGCAGTCGAGTGTGTGAAGGGTGTTGACGGACAAGAGGTGGAAACATGAGATACATATTTTTATCTCCACTTTCAACATTTATTTAATTTCAGATGTCGGGAAGGAATCTGAAAGCAAGTATAGCGAAAGATAATAAAAGAGCCACAGAATTTATAAGAAGAAGGGTACGTACAGTGAATAATAATATTGAACATATTAATTCGATAGAATTTCAGGAGTATCCTGATAAGACCCGGTGCTATGAATGTGGTGATTATGGCCATTTGAGCTATAATTGCAGCAAAAACTTACTTGGAGATAGAGAACCTCCACCGAAAAAAGTGAGAAAAAGAAAGAAGAAGAACCCGGAAGAGAATGAACAAGATAACTGTGATTCAAGTAAAGAAGATGATGAAATCGAAGACGATGGCGAAACTCTAAGTGCAGCGATAGCACAAGAAGTAAGCTTTAATTATTTTAGATTACATACCGTATCAAGAATATTTGATATAGGTAATTATTGAAATTCCAAAAAATGTATTAATCATTTTTTACTTTATTTCCTAGCAAGAAAAAATGGAGCTTGAAGAGTATAGATTGAGAGTTGCAACTGGGAATTACGGTGAAGAGAAACAGGAAGAATTGCCAAGGAAGAAAATAAAGAAGAGCACATACTTCAGTGATGAAGAAGATAGTAATTGAAACCAAAATTTCACAATTTAATGGTTAAAGTTGGATTAAAACATACATTTTTGTAGATTCCTGCTATTTAAAGTGCAATTGAGTTAATTCTTTCGAGTTGTGTTAATTGTATTTGAATGATTAGCAACTGGAAGCCAAGGTTTGGATATTAAAGTTATTGTTTATCTTTTCATGAAGAAAACACAACTTTGTTTGAAATTTTTATTCGTTTCATCCACAATCGGAATTTTGTAACTCCTCTGAAATTCTCGCAGAACTCAAAATGCGAAACCCAAAATCAAGCTTTTCTTTCGAGATTTTTCCATATCGTCTTAATATCTGTTTTATATCTGACTAAAGGTTTTTCCTTTGTAAAAATATTCAATTGGATTTGTAGAAAAAATACTGCATGATATAACTATAAAAACCTATCTATAGTTTTGCTCAAATAATATTTTCATATCACAAAATAGACAAGTACTATTAACATTCATCATAAATATCTATTATCACAATTGTTGATATGATTAAGATACTTTGTACCCTGATGTGTTCATTTATTGCTGAAAATTTTATAGTAAAAATTCGCGATACTCGTATAAATAAGAAATGTTGATTTCAACTGGAGGTATTCCACCTCTATGTGTAGTTTAAACTATTATTTGAAGTCTTTTCATTCTCAGTTCTATTGCAAACATAAATATTTTGCATAATACTCAGGAACCTTCACTTGCAAACAAATATTGAATGACGTAAAACTATTATGGTATTAAAATCGACAAATGTTTCAAACGATATAGAATCAATGAATACACCAAGGCTTAAAACATCTTAACTATGATCACAGATCTATTGCTTTATTTTCCGTTCTCGATACTGTCCCCCATTTTTGGTTTCATACATTTCATTTCTTCTATCTCCATCTCGTGCATCTTCTTGTGTAATTTTGAATAAGGATTTGGTCCTATCATACTTAGTATGACTGGCATCACAACCACCCCGTGGTACAGTCCGAAAGTTATTACCAGGAAGAATATCTGAAAATTTATAATTATGTAAGACTTCATTTCTTTTAATATGGCAGTATGCAGGCTGTTTTCAAAGGTGAGTCCTTTTTTTAACAGGTGGAAGAACTTAGACTGAACCATTTCACCAAAAATGAGAATCTCTGAATGTTCTTTGCAATCAAGTGTAAATGCATCTGTTTCAAGAGGCCCTTTTCATTTTTAAAAGGCGATTTTTGGTGACATGATGAGTTCTACCATCTACTACGCCATATTACCTTGAAGAAGGCTTGGAATATATACGCATCAGAAAAACTCAGCATAAGTACTCCAATAAGTGTAGAAAGTCCCCCATAGACAACAGCGCTTCCCATACTGGTGATAGTTTTGATCGCTCTTTCCCTTCTTGTACCGTCCACCGTCAAAAACGTATGCCCTATATGTGTGGCATAATCGATGCAGAGACCTATGGCCAACTCGAGGGCAATGCATGATACGAGGTCAATCGTAAGCCCCCACATCTGCATGAAACCACAAACGTTTACCATGGATAATAAGACACAAATAAATATCCAAAAACAGGTTTGTATATCAGCCACCAACAAGATGGTGCACATCATAACCGACAGCAGAGCCAGTTGAAGATTCCTCAATACTTCCGTGTCTATCACCTGAAAGATTGAATTTTTTTTTAATTCATTGTTGGGTTTAAGTATGGAACCAAGTAAATATCTCAGTTATTATTAAATATTTATTTGGTTCCATACTTTATACCAATCCTGTATGTGTAGAATGAAAATTACCTCATCTGTAACCCACGTAGCAAAGGTTATAGACCATGTGGTGCAGAATTTATCACCAGTTGTAAAGTTGGCATTTTCAGCTATTCGTCTAACTTCGTGCATAGCTGGAAGGTACTCAGTGGGAGCGTAAAAAATTGGAAAGTTGAAGGATATATACGACATCTGAAATGAACAAATGATAATTCAAAGATACTACAAACTACACCTTAAGCCACTATATTCCAGGGGGAAGTGGTAGCCATCACGACATGTGTCGTGGAGATTATTCGTATGGGCTATTGGCAATTCCAAAAGGAACATACGAATTCTTTCGGACAGTCAGGCAGCACTGTACAAGCTTCTATTTATGAATTATTTCGGGTTCTTTGGTGGTGCCAATCATATATATCGAAGATATGGGATCCCATGACCTATATGCCAATGGAGACCATGGGCAAGATGGATGATTTTTGAAATAATATCACAATATGAAATAAAACTATGATTTTTCGAAATCATTATGGGAAAGATATTATTTATAATTATTTGTACTACTAACCTTTATCTTTGGAGCTGGAATACCACACTCCAAGGGTCTTTCGAACTGAAAGTTTGATTGATACTTTGCGTATTGGGGGTTTATTAGGAACTTTGATAAGTACAAGTTAAAATGGATCTCATCCAGAGTTTCTTCATATATATCTGTGAAGGAATGAACCTTATATTTCGTTTTATTAAACTAAATTATGTTTGTTGTAAATTATTTTATCTACATAATTGTTTGCTGCTGACTCAGCGTCCCCGATGCTTACTTTTCTCAATTATATCTATGTATATCTCATCGCCTACGATGAGGCGCATCCACCAATTTGAAACTCGAGGTGTAACAATAGACAATATTAGCTGGGTACATGGGCGCCCATACTCGGGGGCAATTTTCCAAATAGGAAGTATGGTCTTGTGATACATCATTTGAAAGGTCTCGTCATAGTCTATTCAGAAATGTTATCACTTTCATGTTTATCGCAAAAATCAAATTAAAAAAAAATAGAATGAATTGATTACCGCAATTTGGTACAACGATGTATCACAAGCCTATATACTTTTACGAAGAAAAACGACAATTTAAAATTTGAATTTGACGGAATTTTCCATAAATATGGACAGTAACCAAGTTAATTAATCTATTCCATATGGTTTCCACACTTTATATCAAGATATACACAGAGGTGAATTTACCTGTGAAGTAAGTCCTTTTGACGAAATCCCTGAAAGGGGTGACCCATTCTAACACTCCTGCAATTACTTCCGTTCTATTCTTTAAATTATCTACAATATCCTTAATTTTCGGAATTTCATGAGCATAGTTGATTGAGCCCATGTATACACCACCTTCAAACCCATAGTTTGGATACAATTCTGCCCTTTTCTGGAAATACGAAGAAAGTTCCGAATTCTTAGGGACAAACCAATGGGGATCGAACTTCTGTTCGAGTTTAAAAGAGTTTCTTATGCTCAAAGCTGCAAGTCCTATGGTAGCCAGTATAATAAATACCTAGAATGTTATGGAATCTTCAAATGTCCTTTTAGCTATATCATTTGATCCTCACCTTAACCGGCCTTCGCAACACAATCTTGTCGAATATATAATGAAACACTGCGTTGGAAATCTGTTTTTTACTACATTCGCTCGGTTGGTACTTCGCATGCCTTATACATGGCAAAATTCCGTTTATACCAGCGGCAATTCTTCTTTGATCTAGCACGAAGCACGCGGCGAAGAAGGTTACGGCAAAAATGAAAGTCATAAGAACGCAAACTGCGGCGTACAAACAATATGATTGTAAACTTGGGACAACCTGAAAAGGAATCATTCAGAACAAATTGACATTATTGATGCCTACTCACAGTTGAGCATCCTATCAAAAAGGCAATGATATCGGTTACTGAAGTGATAGTTATAGACACTCCCGCATGTTTCAACATCAATGCAAGAACATCAGGAATTGGCAACTTCTTTTGGTCTTCACTAAGATCGTCGAAGCAAGCCATGATAACAAACATGTCATCCACCCCTAAAAATCAGCTTTTATTCAAGATCATACAACTGCAATTTTGTCTTACCTAAGCCCATAAGTAGAAAGGGCAGAGATGTATGAACAGGTCCATATGGTATACCGATGAAGAAACAGAATCCACAGCCTACCACGAAGGACATACACACGCTTAATAGTCCTACTAGAGCCAAACCTACCCTCATCTCTAGCAAGTTGAATTTCGATATAACGAAAATTATGTATATTGTCATTATGAAGCCACCAATAAGGATTTTATCCATATCCTGGAACATCGATTTGCTTGTTTCATCGCCAAACCTGAAAGTCATTCGTTATTTCATAGAAGAAAAAATTATTCAACTAGTATATTATGACTAGTGAGCCATTAAATTCAAGTCAATTGCGTTTCTTATTATGTGTATATTTTGAAGGGCAATAAGGAATTTCTTTGGTGAATAAGGTATTTAGGTGAAGAAAAGGGTTTGTTTAATGGAGCAGTGAAGGTTTTAGTATAGGGCTTCACACGAGAGCGAGATTTTCTCGTCTCGTCTCGGAAAAGCGAGACGAGACGAGACGTTTTGAAAAATATCATAGGCGATACCAAGACCACATACAGCGCAACCCGAGAGTCTCGTTTTTGGTCTAGTTAAATTTTTTTTAGGAAGTTTTCATTCGAAAAATTATAAAAGGTCTACATATAGAGATTAATATATTTTACAAAATATCAACTCTTGTGACTATCTGTGAAATATTTTATTGTAATTTAAAATAATTTTTTCACGTTTTTATTTCAACTTGTTAACTGTTGTTAACTATCCTTGCAGATTTTTATATTTTAGTTTTGAATGTATTTTTTTCAAGATCGATTTTTTACTCTCGGTTGAGTATATGTGTCTATAAACTACTCAAGAAAAAATAAAATTCACCATCATAAAAACTGATCCTATTATGAATTCAATACTTAACGGATAACTTTTATTGCCCCTATATCCCAAAGCTTTTAAAATTTCGTCTCTATTTGAACATCTGGTGAAATTGATTGTTTTTTATTGTGCTTCTTGTAGTGAAGATGTGAACAATTATTACATACATCTGTGGAAGTACATATAATAAAACTGGTAAAGAAATGAAAAATGAAGCCATTCAATGTTTCGAAAAGTGTTATGAGGAATACGCCAAGGAAACCCTCAATGATCTACCCATGGGAAGGTATTTATTGAAAACGATACCACTTTGTTCAACACTATTAAAAAATGTATCGACATCGATAGCCTCTTTAAAACATCAACAAAACTTTCGAAACATTGAAAAGCTGAGTTTGAAGAACATTTTTGCTGTTAGACAGAGCAAATAGGAAATTAATTGAAATTAAAAAAAATATGTACATGTATAAATATTTTTGTACATGAGCGTAATAAATATACCTTTACAAAATTACTCATTGTTTTCTACCATTTCGTTTATATATTATAATATTTATTATCGTTATTCAGGATTAAGCGAGACGAGACGAGGCAAATGATAACTGAGACTTAAACGAGACTTAATTTTTTGATAATTGGCGAGACCGAGACGAGATTTTTTATATTCTCGCCTACTCTCCTCTCGTGTGAAGCCCTAGTTTAGTACAGGAAGTATGGAACCAAGTAAATACCTTCAAAACGAATAGGGTGATAATTATGAAACTTTGCAAGCAAAAACAATGATGAATATCGCATCTGACGCCATAGTTTTTGTTACTACTACTTGCGGCTATCGTCCTTTTTGTTTTAAAGATATTTACTTGGTTCCATACTTTATGCCACCCCTGTATAGAAAATAGCGGAGCTGTTTTTGGGATTAAAAAGTAGAGGAAAATCCAGTCTTTTAGCAAAACCAGTCGACAGCCATGAATATCCCACCTTGAAGCATGTTTTGATTTTAATTTTGATCACCTTCAAGTATACTACCTACTTAATTGCATGTATACATAAAAAGGATACTTAATTGTATTATATATGCGTCAAACTACAAGCACTACACATCAATTTTCATGATTTGTACCAACGTTTTTATCACATGTAATTACCACTTACGTTCTTCCCGACATATAGTATAAATTCAGTCCATTAGGAAGATTTTTTTGGAGTGATTTGATCACAGTTTCAAACTCCAATTCCCATTCCAGTGACTCCTCAGATGCCTAAACATAATTGGGATTAATATTGAATTGTTCGGTTCAGATTTTTAAAAATATCGAAGAAGTTTGAATACCACTATAACTACAGGGTCTTTATTGTAACATCGCACAGTTGGCTTTGAATAATTCTTTGACGCTCTTCGCTAAAGATCCTAACTATTTTACAGGCCTTTGAATTTGTCAGCCTTGTCAATGTATTATCAGAAAATAAATTATGTGGATGGAAGTCGCGAATGTGAACAGTATATATAAATATATATACAGGGTGAGTCTTTGACCACTGCATTAATTGTAACCAAAGAATCCTCTCATCAAATGAAACACTTTTTTCATTTACCATTTTTCCAGATTCGGCTCAGGTAAAAAGTTACAAGCGTTTAAAGATTTCACAATGTGCTAATACACTCCCGCGTATAAATTATCTATGACATTGTTGGCGGACGAGAATAAGGCATGGTAACGTGGTTTACAGCTTGATTCGGGATTCCAACGCTCAGGGACGGATCCATAAAAGTAGTGAAATTTCTGGAGTTTTCCATTTTAAAACATTCAATGAAGAATATCTCGAAAACGGTGCGTTTAAGGAGAAATGATGAAGAATAATATAATGTTCTAATATGATGGAATATTCTTGAAATGACTCAAGAAAAACTTTATATGCTTTCTTTATGCTAATTTCGTTTAGTTTTATGAATGAATGAATTTTATGAGTCCATAACTAGAAAACCAGTAGAAGTAGAAAATAACTAATATTTGGAAAATATGTATCATAGTTATAGGAAACTTTACGCCAACATTCATTTAATTCGAAAAAAGGATGTCAAAGCTACAAAATAAAAACTGATTTTTTTTCAAAATTTAAACAGCCTGTATCTTTTTACCTGAGCTGAATTTGGAAAAATGTTAAATGAAAAAAGTGTTTCATTTGATGAGAGGAATCTTTGGTTAAAATTAATGCAGTGGTCAAAGACTCACCCTGTATATATGAAGCGATAAAATAAGAATATTTCAAAGCCAACTGCGATGTTACAATAATTTATAAAGACCCTGTATATTATTGTTTCAAAGCAATTTTCAATGTAAATTTCACTTTGGACGTCACTTTTACGGCACATTGTTAACGTATATATGTATATCTGAGTCCAGTAAAAATTTGAATATACATATTTATTTTTTAAGCAGACTTACCCAATCGGCGGTCCCGGCTATATTGCCAACTTTGCCCATGTCAACTGCAGAAAAATTAACTCTCGTCATCCATACATTCTTCAATGCTCTAGCTCCAATGATATGTCCTGTTTCGTTTCTTTGGATACCACTCAGAAGTCCTGTATAGTTCTTAAGGTGTCCCATATACATCCTGAAATAGTTTGAAATTAAACATAAGTAGATTTGTCCATTCTTGAAATTCCAGTAAAATATAAATATACTGACTGATAAAGAAACTGCAACACCCAGAAGCAGCTGTTTAAATTTTAATTTTTTTTTTTTTGGTAAAACGTAGATAGTATAGCGAGGAGTAAATGATTGAAGTTTGAAGAAAAAAAACGAAGGGTTTACAATTTTTTTTTATAAATTTGTTAATAATGTCTCTGTCCGCCGCGATTATCTATACACTCCCCAACACGTCTTGGCATCGCTGCAATAAGACGGTCTATTTCTTCTTGAGGGATACTATCCCAAGTTACCTGTAGTTCATGTCTCAGAGCCGCCAAAGTCCGTGGGGGCTGGGGTAAATTTCCAAACCTTCTACCCATGATGTCCCAAACATGCTCTATGGGCGAATGATCGGGGGATCTGGGCGGCCATGGCAAAATATTCAAATGTGTCGCTTCAAAAAAGTTTAAACAAACTCTGGCAACATGTGTTCGAGCATTATCTTCTGAAATATTGGATTCTCGAGCCGGTTAAGGTAAGGGAGAACATATGGCTCCTCTATTTCTTGAAGGTAACGCAGCGCTGTCATGTTACCTCGAATAAAGTCTAAAGGTGGCCTACTTGCATGTGCAATAGCACCTCATACCATAACGCTTACTGTCCGGTGTATATGACGCTCAATATAAAACTGAGATTCACGTATTTCTCCCCGACGTCGTCTAACCCTTCTTCAGCCATCATGTGCATCCAAGGAGAATCAAAATTCATCAGAAAAGACGACCTGATGCCATTCCACATTCCAATGTTGACGTTCTCTGCACCACTGTAATCGTTGCCGGCGATGCTCAACCGTTAGAGGTAACACAAGATGGGGTCGTTAATGCTGCAGTCCAAAAGACCTCGTCCGGCGGTAAACCGTTCGGACAGTTACAGGACGGCCTTGTTCTCCTAACCTCTCATCAGCCAAAGATCGAGTTGTCGCAGATTGGTCTCTAATAGCCATAAGTCTTAGACGTCGATCTTGAACTTCATTTGTGCCCCTTCGACGTCCGGTGTCTACTCTTCTTCGATTTTGGGCATTACCAAACCACGCTTGACAACATCTCATAACAGTTGTTGGATTTCTGTTCGTACGGTTAGCGATTTCTCGAAATGACAACCCCGTCTCCCGTAGACCAATAATTCGACCTCTTTCAAATTCACTTAGTCGGCGATAAATTCCGCGTACACGTGCTCTAGGTATTTTAACAACAACTAAACATCGACTTTAGATCTCCTCGAACAGCTGGTTTGTTGTAAATTTTCAAAAATTTGCAAAAAACGACTACAATATGTAAGTAACAGAAAATGTTTACATGAAAAATTTTAATCCTTTACCCCTTGCTATACTATTTATGTTTTACCAAAAAAAAATTACAATTTAAACAGCTCCTTTTGGGTGTTGCAGTTTCTTTGTCAGTTAGTATAATAATATAAAAATCCACATGACATTTTGATGAATGTGGTTTGTAACAAAGTCCAAACTATTTATCCACAGCTTCTCAAATCCGATGACGCCAACGAAAACATGGAGGCATGCCTCAGAATCAACATTTCAGGCACTATGTTTACTATTTATGACATAACTGACGTCATACTTCATGATGAAACATAACGCGCTAGACAAGTATGCGCGTTATGGCCTTTAACCATTTACTTCTTAAAGAGGAAGTAAGATGGATACACAGGGAAAATTTGAAGTCCGATAGAAAGCCAGGCTGTATTAACTGGATACATTCATGAAAGAAGAAACGAAAAATAAATATAGTCTCGTGAGAATACAATATTTGCAATACTAATGGCCGTAGCGAGACAGAGACTTGAAGGAATTGAAAAAAAATCACCTATTTATGTGGTGGGAGCCTTACATCTCTTTGTGATCATTTATCCTCTCTATAATAGTTTCAGCTGTGAGCTTCGTAATTTCCTTTCTGTTATAGTTCCACAATTCTAGCAGACTCTGCTGGTAACAGCCAGAAGGTATACTTTCCAGGAAGGAGCATAACATGGTGATGTCCATGGAAGCTGTCAGATCCTGTCTGCCATCTTCTGTTTCTCTGGCTAGCATCTTTGCCATTCCTCTGTCGACGTTTGGAATCCTAAAATATGAGTTTTCTGAAGTAATCTCTAAAAATTTGAAAGAGTTTTTCCCGCGGAATTACTGGGATAAATTAATCAAATTTGATAAGAAAAGGAAGTAGAAATAAACTACATTATGATAATTATAAAAACCGGACTGCTGTAAAAAGTATTCACTGAAAGAGGTGAATATTATTGAATATGGTTGTAGGGGATAATTTATTGTTCCCCCCCGTCAGAGCTGTCGATGTCACCACCATCTACATCTCGCCTTCCAGTTCCAGAGTTCTGGCGAACTCCAGTATGTGGGATGGCTTCAAGGAGGCTACGTCTTCGCTACTGCAGATTTCTTGCTCAAAGCATTCATTCCTTGGCGTTGGTTTGAGAGATGGTGGGGCATTCCGTAATCAGGTGATCAGGAGTTTCATCCTCCTGCCAACAGAATCTTCACTCGTCAGCTTCCGCTAGCCCTAATATCATCATATGTTTCCTAAGACAGCAGTGCCCTGTGAGGGAACCTGTGCGAAAACCAGTGTGGAGGTGCAGCGTGTTTTTAATGAGGTACATATATTTCTTGGATCTGACAGTGTCAAAGTTCCGGAGGAATTTCTTGAAGTATTACACTCCGGAGAGACATCTCCAGAAAATACCTCTTTTAGTGTCTTCCTTCATCTGAAATTCACCTTTGTAGTTGTATCTACCTACCCCACAGTAGGGTTCCGGGCCAATAAAAGGGGTGCGTGCTCCTTTCTTGGCATGTGTGTTGGCCTCCTCAATTCCTATGATTCCCACGTGACCAGAAACCCAGACCAAGGAGACCCTGTTGTTCTTGCTTAATTCATTAAGTTTTCTTCGACACTCTCATATTAGCTTAGAGTCGATAACATGGGAGCTCAGAGCTTCAATAGCAGCTTGACTGTCAGAATGGATTGCTATCTCACACCTCTGATAGTTTCTTTCTAGGTTCATCTTTCGATTGCAAGTATTTCTGCCTGAAAGACGGAAACTCGGATAGGAGCCTAGTGATAGTGAGCATTTGGTGCCTGCTCCATATACTCCAGCGCCAGCTCTTATATTGGTTTTTGAACCGATTGTGTACCATTTAATGGCATTTTTTTACGAACTTGTGTGGGAATTTGCTGTACCAGTCTTTCTTCCTACCTATAGCATCATAGTGAAGTTCTTTTCGATGCTTAATCAATTCGCCACTAGGAAGATTGGCTGATGAAATATACCTGGTAAGAGTGGACCAGGCTTTCTGGTTTGTAATATTCTCATTACCTGTTCCTTTCCTAAATTTTCTGAGAATGGCTGCATGGGCCATTGTCTATCACCAGCTGAAGAGGTGTTTGAGATTTGTGATAATCTCAAGTGCCCTGATAGGACAGGTTCCCATAGCTCTAGTATGATACACACACAGGCAAGCCTTTGTACTTTGTCCTGGGGCTTCCTCGTACTATTCTGGCTTATTTTGGTATACCAGACTACTGCCCCATAAGTGATTATGGGTGAAACAAGCTCTAAATATTAATCAACATAAAGAAATCAGAACAATGCAGAGAAATGTATTTAAACGAAAAAGTTTAACGGGTATTTGTCGAAAGGAGCAGAGAAAAATCTTACTGCTAGTACTTACAGACACGTGTTTCTACTTCTTCACGGCAAGGCAACCGACAAACCAAGGAAAAGATGGGAGGGACATTGAAAACTGGTGACACCACACACCACAACAGGAGGGAGCAAACAAGACATCAGAAATATGGAAGTACCAGCAGCATGATTTTTCTCTGTCCTATATATTTTATATATATTTTTCAGAGTTTACGAGAGAAAATCAAGAAAAAAACATTAAATGATGTTTTTTTCACAATTATTTTTAGGTTATTTCTGGTAAGGACTCACTTGAAGCATATATCGTCCCAGGTTATGTTGTTTGGCGTGTTTATTTTCCCAATTTCATCGTGTATGTCTAAGAGCTGAAAACGGAGATAATATCAAATTTGAAGCACCATTTTCGAAAATGTAAGGAAAGGAAACCAAGATGATATGAAAATATGAAGGATTGTTACACATCGGCTGGTTCAATGAGGAAATCACAACTTTTCTGGTCAAATTCGATTATATTCTTCAACATACTTTTCTTCAAGGCAATACAACCATTTCAGCGCTTCTCTAAAATCTCTTTTGAAGGACGATTCATATTTGAATTCAAAATAGGCGTTTGTTTCGGCGATCCTCGTTATTGGAGCCAAATATTTTTCTGACGAGCAATTTTTATTGGTATGAGAATAGGTAGATGTCGCTAGGGGCCAAATCTGGAGAATAGGGTGGATCCGGACGCATAATTCAAGCAAGCATTGCGATTGGCTTAAGGAAGAAGGGGTGTAGGTTTGGCACTACTCTTTACTCACCTCAGTCGATGTTAATGAGTATTCCATATCATTTTATATTTCATTTGTATCGATTATTATGTGTTCAATGTATTTTTTGGCATTAATTATAAAGAATATCATGTTGGCATAGTTGGAAAAGAAATAGGTATAATCTTTTGCAGTGGTACATTTGAGAAAGAAACGTTATGTAAGAGTACCGAATGAAAATTGAAAAAATTAGGATTATTTTAAAAATTTTGTCTGTATTCCTTTGCGAAAATAATTTCCATATTTTTTTACATTATTGAAAATTTATGTTTTGACCTTTTTCATACGATCCTGATTTAAATAAATCATTCATAGGCGTGCGAAGGGAGATTGGTGAATATTAGAGAATACTCTAGCTGACCCACGCAACTCCGCCTGCGCCAAATCGGTTATTGCGGTTGCAATTTTATTTCCAAATGCGAAAAATCTGAAAAAAAAACCTAGAATCCGATTGCAGCGCCTCCTACCGGGACAATTGATTATCCAAGTTGTCCAAGGACCCACTCAAACACGTAATTCTAAAAAATATCTAGAACCCGATTGTGGTGCCACCTACCGGGTTCAATTTCCAATACGAACTACCCACTCAAACGTATCTGGTTAAGAAAAGTGAGAAAAGGTGAGAAAGACAGGAGACCGATTTCGTTCTCATCCCTACTCCGTGCTGTTCACTGGGACGTGACAGCGGAACAGTCTGACAAATGAGTGTTGATCCAGAAAGACGGAAATTTTAAAAAATCTAGCACTAAGTATAGCAGGAATAAACTGCCTTGATACTTTGATAAAAATAAATATTTTTATTTTACAAAAATTTTAGCTTTGCCATAAGCTCAGGGAAATTTTAATCGAAATAGAGTGAAAAACATTCACAAAAAATACGGCGACTTGGTTTTAATTAGCTCTTTCTCTGGGATAACTTACCAAGTGATAATTGATCAGTTATTGAGCGGGATGAAAAAGATTAATTACTAATATGGCTATTAAAAATAGGGGTTGGTGATAGAAGGGTGAAAATTTAGGGTTGTATGTATTTTGTAATGCCACATTATAAAAAAATAAAAACAAAAAATTTCGTCCAAAAATAAAAAAAAATTTTAAGGGTGAACAACCCTTATCACTTAGGGATATGAAAAATAGATAATAGCCGATTCTCAGACCTACTGAATACGCATATAAAATTAGGTAAAAATTGGTAGAGCCGTTTCGAAGGAACGGTAACTAACATTGTGACATGGAAATTTTATATATTAGATTAGAAGAAGAAGATAATATTCCAAGATTGAAATAATTGAAATATTTCCAAATACGCACGATTATATATAAGATGAATACGAGTGCAATCCTTTTCGATAAGCAGGCATATCATCCATGATGAACAATGAGTTCCAAATTTTTTTATAACAAACTGACGGAATCAATTAGTTACTCGGTCTATCTAATTTCGATTGACACTAAAAAAATTATTAGCAAGATAACAAAATCCAAGGGCAAGTGAATTATCTCCTAATTAATGCTTGCAGGGAAGTACCAGATTAATATTTATTCAAGTACTAGATATATCATCAAATAAATAGAGCTGCATCATAAAGGAAATTCAATTCAAATAATAGTTTATTTATCAAGATTAAATGAGCAATCATGAGAATGAGAACTGCACCATGGAAGAAATCGAATTAAATCTGGCCAATTTTGCCCAATAACGAACTTAACCGAGATATTCATCTCCCTAACCTACTCTGAAAATTTCAACTACCTAGCTCATTCCGTTCGAGAGTTATTGTGGAAAAACTTTTTTTAAATTTTCAAAATTTTTTTTTTACACTTTGCGGTAATCTGGTCAATACAAAACTTCACATGCGTATAAAGGTCATTATTCTACAATTTGATGCTAAATTTCAGATAGATCGAACGAGATATTTACGCTCCAAACCCCCTTGCAATTTTCAATCCGCTAACTCCTTTAGTTCGAGAGTTATCGTGCCTACGGCCGGTTGGCCGGCCGGACAGAATCGATTTCGCACTCGGATTCTTGATCAGTGAGTCGAACCAAATCGTTTGAGACCATTTTCAGCCAAAAATTCCAAAATTACAGACACTTGGACAAATTGATAAGCACTCTGTTCCGAGGAACTAGAGCGCCAAAAAAACAAGTTTCGTATGACAATTGCCCAAAACAGGTTTAAAGTACCTACAAATAGTAGGTATTCCATAAAACATGTATGAAAGAAGATGAGTAATAATATGAAAGAAGATGAGTAATAAATAAGAAATTACCTTGTAATCGATCAAAAATTTCCTGATCTACGTTCACCAAATTGTCTCCTCTCTCGAACTACAGAATTATGCTTTCAATATTTACGTAATATTTTCAAACATTTTCGGGTGAGGTCCCCGTTGCATCGCTAAAATACGAGTATTTCAACCCCAATATTTTTGAAGTTACAATATTCCCTTCTGTCAAGTTGACATTATGACAATTCATACATAGAATAATTATATCAATGTGTGAAATACGATTTACATTGAAATTTTGAAAAATCATATCTCCGAAAGTATTAGCTTGTTAGAGTTAAAAATGATATGAATGGATTCTTATGATAAAACTTCTTATTAAAAAAAAATTAATTTGGAATTTGTTACGTAAAAAAAAAAATTTTTTTTTGTTACTCCGATACCATCTGTCCGATTTTGCCCAATAACGAACTTAGCCGAGATATTTATCCCCCAAACCTACTCTGAAAATTTCAACTCTCTAGCTCATTCCGTTCGAGAGTTATCGTGCCTACGGCCGACCGGCCGGACAGAATGAATTTCGACCACGGATTCTTGATCAGTGAGTCGAACCAAATCGTTTAAGACCATTTTCATCGAAATATTCGAAAATTACAGACATTTGGGCAAATTGATAAGCACTCAGTTCCGAGGAACTAGAGCGCCAAAAAGCATAATGATTGAATTGAATCGTTGTTTTGCAGCCCGCTTGTTGATTAAACAAAAATAAAAACAAAGTCCGAGCTGTCAATAGTTAAAACAATTTTTATGAATAATTCGGAAACCGACTATTGGATTTATCTGAAATTTAGCATCAAATTGTAGAATCATGACCTTTATATGCGTGCGAATTTTTGTATTGATCGGATGGCTATAAACTACAAAAAAATAGAAGGAAGCGCAAAAGAAATGTAAGTAATTTCAGAGATATAGCAAGTGGAAGAGAACTACCAAAAGTTGGACAGAAGATTAGAAGAAGTACAAGGATTAACCAAACCAACGAACGAATACTAGAGGAGAAACAAGCTGAACAAATATTAATGGAGACACAAGATGAAAAAATAATAATAGAAAAACTAGATGAACGAATAATTAGACCAAGTGAAAATTTGGAAATAATTACAAATGGAGGAAATAAAACATATATAGAATATAAAAAAATAGATAACAATTATGAATAGTAAACAATATGAAATGAGAACTAGTGAATATGAAGAAGCAATCATGAGCAAAATGAGAATAATAATTTCTAATTTTCAACAGGTCCTACACAGGTCTCCCTATGTACCGCTGTATCACGATATATATTTCAAATATTATGATGGTAGGTAATTTCAAAGTCGTTGATTCAATAATATGGAAATATGGAAAACTTGGAAGCTTGGCTGAAATAAATTATAGTACACTGCAAAAATAATTTTAAAAAAATAGTCGAATCCTTACAAATTTTCCATATACATATAAATATATAACTGTATATTATTATGTCGATTGAAATATTTTTTGTGACCTGTGACCAATCATTAAATTTATTGGTTCTTGAGCTATCACTCACCTGCCTTATAACTTCGGGTTCTAGAACATTTGGCGCCGTCATTATGACATTTTCTTGTCTGAATCCCAACTCTAAGGTTTTCATGAGCCATTCTGAGTCTCTAGCAAACTGACTGTCTGGTGGTACCCAGAGTTTCATTGGATTTTTTTCATGGTAGAAACGTAGACCTCCTAAAGAACTTACAATGACCAAAGCCCAACATAATGCTATCGTTTCATATGGTTTGTTGCCAATTTTGTGTCCCAAACTGTAATTAAGATACTATATCGGTTTATGCGCAGTTTATTGCACTTGAAATATCAGAAAAATTGTAAAATGGTTGCTTGAAGGTGTCTGACGGATAGCTCCTGAAATACATATAACATTTTTGAAGAAAAAATGTATATATGTATTTTTTGAATTATCGAGGAAACAAAATTTCAGATCTCCGTCTTAGTTTATTAAAGTGTAAGTTATGAAGGAAAAATCAAGCAACTGAATAGTTAATCTCAATAATTTAACGATTTATTGTCATTATTGAAAGTTTTTTTCTGAGGTTTCTCTCCCAAACTCTGAAAAATATCTATAAAATAAAAATTAATTATTTTGTGATTTGCTTCCGCGTAAGAAACACAAGATATTTGTCAGAAGCAATCAATTGAACAATGTTGCGTAACAAACAACAACGAAACAACATCAACGAAGAAACAACTATATCGTAGCGTTTCGGAGTCTATATCAGACTCCTTCGTCAGACGCTTCATGAAAATCGTTAGAATTATTTTGTTGATAGTTATTTTGAGAAAACCCAAAAAAAAAACTTTCAATAATGAGTATACCTCCCACAGTATCCTTTAATGATTACTTAGTAATTACTCATTGAAAATTATTTATAGTGCGTAAGATAAGACTTAGGGTTAATTAATAAGGAAATATTAACTTGAGTAATTTGGAATATCTCATGAATTGATATCGATCGAAAAATGTATATCCCATAATATCGAATTTCTAGAAAATATTTTAAATAACAAATAAAAGAATACTTACTTGTAAAAGAATTTTTCGGTATTTGTCACAACACCATAAGTGAATCTCTGATACAAGTTCAGACTGTTCCCTGTCTCTCCCATTCTACTACTTTAACCGTCTCCTCTATACTCAAATGTACTGAATTGAACTAACTATTATTATCGATAATAATTATTGACGGTATAATTAGTTTTCATTCAGATCGTCCTGAAATGTAAACAGCCAACTTTAACAATGCCAAACAACATTTTTTCGCCTCGATTCTCATAGTTACGAAATCACTCATATACTTTTTTTGATTTCGCATATTAAATTTATTAAAATTATAAACTGTTTATGTGAACCGTGATAGAAGGTTTTTTTCTTGAAGCGGACAAGGTGAACCTCTATTATACACAAATATAAATTCTAATGAACCTGTCGTAAAAGTACCAGATAAGCTGTGAAGTTCTTCCCAGATTTTAATTCAGATATTGATTTAATTTTTCTGTGATTTCTCGTCATTCGTATTCGGAACTGAGGAATTCGGTTCACACACCAAGGAGTGTCTACTTTAGATTAGCAAAAAGATGGAGATAGTTTTCATTTATCAAACGTGTGATTCAAATGCAAAATATGGAAGATAAAATTGCAATTTATTGATGTAGGTTTAGTTTCCACATATATCTATATTGCGTGCTTGTTCCGCCATGAACAGCGTGTTATCATTGTCTGTATTTTTGGAATTTTTGACCGAAAATAATCGATTGAAATGTGCAGGTTAGGTTTGGGGCGTCAATATCTCGGTTACGTGCGTTAATGGACAAAATCCACTGAGTGGTTACGGAATTATGGCCATTTTTAGTATGAGCAATTTTTCTCGTCAAGTGCTTTTTAGGTCAAAATTTTCGTGTATTCCCGATTATTATAATTGAGGTGTCATTCGATTCGGAATGGTATGTAGATAGTTTTTGAGAAAATGCTAAGGCCACTCGCAAAAATTGCAATAGTTATGAACAATTAACTGGAAAGAAAAGAAGGGGCTTTAGTTTTTCACCAGTATCTCAAAAACTATCTGAGATAATTCAAATTTGAAAAAAGATTTAAGAAGAGGAGGAAATTTCCTAAAAATAAGTACCAACTCCCGGAACTGGGACTAATATATATAAATTTCCCAGATTGTTGAAAATACTCCCGAAAACGGGTACTCCGACTTGCTTAAGCCTCGCCCCCTTCGGACCTTTCATGAATAAATATTATTTAAACTTATTAAATTTGAAAATAAAAAATTGAAAAAATTCAGAGGTCTGCAGGATAGATCAGTGAACAATAATCCGTAGTCCAAAAATGTTTATCGCGATATTTCAATTAGTTATCCATTAGTTAATAAACAATTTTTTGTAGCACGAACATTAACATTGCAAGTGCGATAATTGTTAAACTATTGATCTGAGAATTTTTTCCTTTCGTGGAGCTATCTTTCAAAGGTATTGCAATAGATTTCCGTTGGAAAATTTGAAAAAATGTTAATTTTCGTTTTGTTATTAACAATCTACTTAAGTGAAAAATGATAAAGCTTCAATTGTATTTTAATAGAAAATTTTATTTTATTTCATAAACAACGCATTGGTTTATAACAATTTTTTGAACAATAGGAGATAATAATCATTAAAAACCATTTTTAAGTAGTTTCTGATCATAAGAAAACCGATCAATAGTAATATTATGAATTGAAGCTTTATAATTTTTCACTTAAGTAAATCGTTCATAACAAAACGAAAATTAAAAATTTTTAAAATTTTCCAATAGGAATCTATTCTGAGACCTTCGAAAAATAACTCCACGAAAGGAAAAAATTCTCAGATTAATAGTTTAACAATTATCGTACTTGCAATGTTAATGTTCGTGCTACAAAAAATTGTTAATTAACTAATGGATAGATAACTAATTGAAAAATAGCGATAAGCATTTTTGGACCACGGATTATTTTTCATTGATTCATCTTGCAGGCGCCTGAATTTTTTCAATTTTTTATTTTCATATTTAATAAGTTTTAATAATATTTATTCATCAGAGGTACGAAAAAAAGCTTTGTCTCAAATTTTTCGAATGTTGGTGATAACTCAAATTATCGAATTTTTAAAAAGTGTTACATTTATCCCCAAATTACGCGATGTTCCCAGGAACATGCGCATAAAAAGGGAATTTTTTGGGGTTTCTCTTGAGAATGGAAAAGATTAAAGCGCTCATTGAACGTTATGGCCTCCAGTGGCGTGCAGAAAAAAATTGCTACCGAATTTATGCAATGAAACAGCTTAATGGTCAAATCCAAGTTACGACTCCAAATATAGGGGTGTATTACAGTGGAGTAACACCAAAGAGTTTTTTTGGTTTGGTAAGATGGTAAGATAACTTAAAATTCTTATTTTTCGAAATGCTATGATGCTGGACAACACTGAATTTTATCTTTTATCATTAGTCTTTATTAGAGAAGATGTTTATTATAGGTAATTAATAGACCATATTTAATTCTTAAACAACATCGCAGAATGTATTGATCAACATTTACAACCAGTTAAATACCTAAATTACGTGAAGTGAGTACTATTTGGCGTGCTTGTTCACGTTGACCCTTTTGAATTGAACTATGAGTGCTTCAAGCTTATTGGATAGAGCGATCTGGATATCTTATCAGACGATAGAGGCCACCATTCACTGTCGGGTCAAAAATGAATAGTATTGTGCCTAAGCTGGCGTAAGGATACAGTAACAATGTCGACACAGAACACAACTGCCTCTCCTTAGGCATACAAGCTCCAAGGAGATTCTGAAGGATCTCCTTGGGAAAGACCTATGATGCTTAGTATAATCATAATCATGTCTTTACCAAGTGCGCCATTATAGATGGGCTTCACTATAAAAGCAGTCAATCTGCTTTGGCACGCTTGCTAATGCCATGATTTTATGATTATACTGACCCTCCGATAGGTCTTCCCCAAGGAGATCCATCACGACCTTGTGCGACTTAGGAGAGTAAGTCAGTTGCGGACATCTGAATAGTATGAATGATTGTAAACAATATTCCTCGAGTAATGATAATAATAATTGGCTCACTTTTATCAGCATTCACTTCCATAATCTTTATTGGATTATAAGATGCGTAATCTTGATTAAGGTTAATGAACAATTGAACAACTGCACCTTATATCATTGCGTAGGACGTGGGATCACTAAACAAAATTCGATTATGTCAGACTGTAGGTTGAGTGTGAAAGTAATCCGAAACTAAAAACTAAAAAACGAAATGTCCGTTCATCTAAAACTTTAAATTGATGTCAATTCCGTACTCTTTCGTCCAATTCTGAAGATAACATCGTATAAATAACGAATCAAACACGAAATAAGTATGAATCATTTAGTCGTATGTTCATTACGATAACATTATTGTTGATCTCCCACAATGAACGTACAATAATTACGTATTATAATGATAGTTGTTACGAATAGGAAAGTCCTTATCTCATTAACTTGCACATCTGATTCAGACTCTCAAAAGGTTCGTTTAGAATTGAAAAAATTTGGTAGAGGTCAGTCTGCTTTGTCGGGCTTGTTCCAAATTATATTTCGGGTGCGAATTTTCCAAATCGATGGATTGGACGTAGATGATTCATTGAGTAGCCTGCTCGGTCTCCGGACCTTAACCGGTTAGATTTTTTCTTTCTAAAATCACGTGTTTACGTTAGACAACCAATATGCTTGCAGGAATTGAGACAAATAATTATTGATGAATACATGGAGAAGTCTTTAAGAATGACTCAGGAATTTATTAAAACGCTTGCATATTGTAAGGAGTTGAACGGCGAACATTTTGAACATTTTTTCATTTGAATAAAATTACCTTTTCTTTAACTTTAAAGGAATTCATTTCTCGTTTTAACAAATAATTTCCACTAAACTTATAAACTAAGTATGTACGAATTCAGAATATCCAGGTCTTTTTAAATCTGCAAAAAGATAGAGGGTGTCCCATTTAAATCAAAAAAATTTAGAGGTATTCCTGGTGCAACCGGATGTAAAGTAGTAACAAAAAATGTTGCATCCGATGTGTTATGCGTCATTTGAGTTGCCTGCAGAGTTTCAAAAATATTATCCTTTCCGTTTTAAAGATATTAACTTGGTTCCATATTTTTTCCAAATCCGTATTTCATTATTTTGGGCGCATGTTCTAGGGGAACATCGTCCTATCATTTCGTCCAAATGTCTGTAATTTTCGAATTTCGAGCTGAAAATTGGCTAATAGACTAATTCGGACTCCCTGATCACGAATCCGGTGTCAGAATTTTGGGTGCCGTATGGCCGGCCGGCCGGCCGGCCGTAGGCACGATAACAGGAGCACCGAAGGTCCTATCGACTTCAAACTTTCAGGGTAGGCTTCTGATCAAAATGCGACGGTTAAGTTCGTTAACGGGCAAAATCGGCCGGACGGTTTAGGAGTTATAGACATTTAAAATTTTGAGGTTATTTCCCTGATATTTCAGGAACTAAAGAAGATGTTGAATCGAAACTTGGTAGTCAGTTCGAAGATATAAACGCGCAACTTTTGGCAAAATTCTGTTATGATCGAAATGTTGGTAATTTTTAAAAAAATATTTCTGTTAATTTTTTCGTGAACTATTCATCAGATTGCAACAAAAACTTGTACTAACGTCAATTGTAGTATTTTGCAACATTGCGCAAAATTTTGGCTCTATACGATTTCAATTTCTGGAGATATAAGACAAAATGTGTCAAATTTCCTGGGTCTCTCTCAGTATTTTCATCGATTATTCTATGAACTCTTTGAATTCCACCGAAAACAAATTCAAAGACATAAACATAAAGAATCAAGTCATAGTTTAGACGTCGAAAGAAGGACGATGTTGATCGACTTGAAAAGGTACCTATTTCAAGAAATGCAATAATGAAATGCTTAATTTATGGATATAATATTATCTAAGTATTGTTGGGATCGGGCAGTTGGAAAATTTTTTAATAAAAAAATTTGTACCGACGTTAAATCAAGCATTCTACACGAGTGTGCAAAATTTCAGTTCGATACGATCTCAATTCCAGAAGATATTGCTTAAAATTCACATTCCAGCGTGTTTTGACGTTCTATGGTCACAGAAAATCGTCACAAAAATCTATTTACCTCATTTGACGGCTGTTTGTCAAATCAATTAATTCCAATAATTGATGTCAGATTTCCTACATACCAAGTTCAAACACATTTTATTATATGGAAAACACTTATTATGATCACGTTCTACAGGAATTGATACTAAATAGAAGCTAGATGAAGATTATTGTAATGGAAAATTTGAGTTCCAGAATAATATTAAGGTATTCAACATGATACTGCTTTTTTTCTTTATTTAACTGTAATACCCAGTTTTTTCATTGATAATCAGATTACCCATTGAATTCTACATTGTTTTAATGTGTCACGTACATACATTCTCAGAAAATTCGTGTGAAATCTGGAAAAACCCTTTAAATCTCCTCAAATTCATTCCAATGTTAAGTTGTAGATTTTTGCACGAAAATTCGTAATTTTTTAGCTTCTATCAGAAGACATAACAATGCTTCTCCTTCTTTAATTAAAAATTCAATTGAACATACAGGGTATTTCTATTTCAATGTCAAAGTCAGTCGTGACAAAAACCTCAAAACTTATTTTATCAAATGAGAACCCATTTTTTTTATTGGTTAGCTGGAATCTGCGTTACAAAATAGTGAATATTCTATAATACATACTACTGCTTTACTCACCGAATATCTTCGGAAATAAGCATTGCAGAGCAGTAGTATGTATTGTAAAAAATGGGTTCAAGCCCTGTGGACAGGAGCTTTCTGGCGCTCTAGTTCAAACAGACAAATTATATCTCCGGAAGTATTGGTTTCTCAGAGTTGGGAATTATATCAATGTATTCATATGATATAACCGCATCATAAAGGAAATTCAATTCAAATAATAGTTTATTTATCAAGATTAAATGAGCAATCATGAGAATGAGAACTGCACCATGGAAGAAATCAAATTAAATCTGGCCAATTTTGCCCAATATCGAACTTAACCGAGATATTCATCTCCCTAATCTACTCTGAAAATTTCAACTACCTACCTCATTCCGTTCGAGAGTTATATCTATGTCTATGGATGAAAAGCAGTCTCACTACTCTCAGATCTCTTACTAACTTCATGTTCCGTTCCGAAATGTAAGACTTTTCTGAGAATGAGGTCCCCGTTGCATCGCTAAAATACGAGTATTTCAACCCCAATATTTTTGAAGTTATAATATTCCCTTCTGTCAAGTTGACATTATGAGAATTCATACATAGAATAATTATATATCAATCTGTGAAATACGATTTACATTGAAATTTTGAAAAATCATATCTCCGAAAGTATTGGCTTGTTAGAGTTAAAAATGAAATGAATGGATTCTTATGATAAAACTGCTTATTAAAAAAATTTTATTTGGAATTTGTTTTGTAAAACAAAATTTTTTTTTTTTATTACTCCGAAACCTTCTGTCCGATTTTGCCCAGTAACGAACTTAGCCGAGATATTCATCCCCCAAACCTACTCTAAAAATTTCAACTCTCTAGCTCATTCCGTTCGAGAGTTATCGTGCCTACGGCCGGCCGGCCGGACAGAATGAATTTCGACCACGGATTCTTGATCAGTGAGTCGAACCAAATCGTTTAAGACCATTTTCATCGAAATATTCGAAAATTACAGACATTTGGGCAAATTGATAAGCACTCAGTTCCGAGGAACTAGAGCGCCAAAAATACACTATTTGTGAGTTGAGGTTTTTGTCATGACTTACTTTGACATTGAAATAGAAACACCCTGGATGTTCAATTGAATTTTAATCAACGAAGGAGAAGCATTGGTATGTCTTCTGATAGAAGCTCGAAAATTAGGAATGTTCATGCAGAAATCTTCAAGTTATTAACATTGGAATGAAACCCTATTTCAGAAAATTTAAAATGTTTTTTCAGATTTCACACGAGTTTTCTGAGGAAAATATGTAAGTGACACATTAAAACAATGTAGAATTCAATGGGTAATATAGTTATCAATGAAAAATATGGATATTACATTTGAAAAACGAAAGTTGGTATCATTTGCGGTGAAACTGCAAGTCGAAAGCATCTGAAATTTTTTCCAAGAATTTCAAGTGTTTATCTCGAGTCTTCCTTTGAAATACTCTAACGAACGTTCTACTTGAATCACCCTGTATATAAATTCACTTCTGATACATCTCATTATTCTCATTACAATAATTCACTTCTCGCATTGTTCATAAAACTTTCATCTATGAGTCTATGACCCTGCTACTGTATTAGTATTACCTTTGGAATGTTCCGATACCGACATGACTCTCAATTCTTATTCACATGGTCAAAAAGCGTAGGAATATGTTAGGTTAGATCTCACAAAATCGAGAGAATTTAAATTCTCGCATATTGAATTACAACACGTAAATAAAAAATCTCGAACGAGCCGACCAAGTTACAAACGTGAAGCAAAACTGTCGACTCGAAAGTGAAAATGAAAAGAAAAGCACGTAATACGTATGTTCCTCGGACCGAGACGATGCTGCGAACGCGGATGCGTCATTGGACGGTCAACATCATAGGCGTAGCGACGAGTCGAGAATAGGTTGATATTAATTTTTTTTTAAGATCGTTGGAACGACATCATTTTGAAGTAGTGCTAAATATTTATCGCCATTCAAATTGTCTTAATGAAAAAGGGGTCTATGATATGGTTTCGAAATTTTCCTGCCCAAACATTAACCTTTTGAGGGAATTGCGTTTGTTCCTCTCTCTTCCAGCGAGGATTTTCAGTAGATCAGTAGCGGAATTTTGACGATTAGGATGGCCATTGAGAGAAAATGCGTTCAAGCCCTGTGGACAGGAGCTTTCTGGCGCTCTAGTTCAAACAGACAAATTATATCTCCGAAAGTATTGGTTTCTCAGAGTTGGGAATTATATCAATGTATTCTTATGATAGAACTGCATCATAAAGGAAATTCAATTCAAATAATAGTTTATTTATCAAGATTAAATGAGCAATCTGAGAATGAGATCTGCACCATGGAAGAAATCGACTTAAATCTGGCCAATTTTGTCCAATAACGAACTTAACCGAGATATTCATCTCCCTAACCTACTCTGAAAATTTCAACTACCTAGCTCATTCCGTTCAAGAGTTATTGTAGAAAAACTTTTTTTATATTTTCAAATTTTTTTTTTTACATTTTGCGGTAATCTGGTCAATACAAAACTTCACATGCGTATAAAGGTCATGATTCTACAATTTGATGCTAAATTTTAGATAGATCGAGTAATCGGTTTCGGAAATATTCATAAAAAATATTTTTACTAATATCGGCCATAACTCCGAAACCACTTGATGGATTTCGCCCATTAACGAGCTCGTCCGAGATATTTACGCTCCAAACCCACCTTGCAAATTTCAATCCGCTAACTCCTTTCGTTCGAGAGTTATCGTGCCGGCCGGCCGGCCGGACAGAATGAATTTCGACCACGGATTCTTGATCAGTGAGTCGAACCAAATCGTTTAAGACCATTTTCATCGAAAAATTCGAAAATTACAGACATTTGGGCAAATTGATAAGCACTCAGTTCCGATGAACTAGAGCGCCAATATATTATTCTGTAAATTGCTTCTGCGTTAGAAACACAAGCTATTTGTTTTATAAAACAAATATATTGTGTTTCTAACGCAGAAGTTATTCACAAAATAATATTTTTTTTATTTTATAGAAATGGGAGAAAAACCCCAGAGAAGAACCATTCAAAAATGAATAAACCTCTCAAAGTATCCTTTAATGATTAATTAAATTATTCATCCATATTTGATGTAAAGTAATTGAAAAACAAAAAATTAATCCAATTTTTGATATTTGTTTAAATATTGCAAATTTGGAAAATTTCAAGAAACTTGTTTCTTCTTTAGTCGAAAAAATCCACAGATGTAGAAATAAATCAAAATAATTCCGGGAATATTTTAAATTTATTATCAGGCGAAAATACATCTCGAACAATTTTGTCATGCTTTGATGAATTCACACCTAATATTATTTTGTTTCCATAATTATTATTGAGTAAATGTTTCTAATGTATGTCATCATGCTCATTACCAAAAAAATTCTATTCCATACCTACAATGTAAGTGACATTATTATAAGTCAGCCTTCGCAAATGAAAATTATCAGATGTCCCCTAAGTTATAATTTGCAAACATGCAAATTGCTTATTAGATAGATATGGATCTATCAAATTGTTATAAAAATTTGTATTTTTTTTTTTAGGTAACAGTCGTAATGAAGTACTTCATTTGGAATAGTTTTCTAGTGTTGATTGTACTAATTGTGAGTATTTTTTCACGTATTTATAAGTTTTATGGAACAAAATTCGATAAGTGTATTATTATCCACTCAAATTACGCAGAAAATCATTTTCGGAAATCCCTAAACATGTATCAGGTATTCCATGTCGAAAAAGTGAATGAAATAAAATTAAGATAAAGAAAAATTTGAAAAATATTCAAACGAAGACTAGAGGAACGAAATTGATGAAAATTTTTCTTAATTCTTCATGTTCTTCATCATTATTATTATTATTAATATAAGTTTATTGAAAAAAGTCACTACAGAACTATATACAATGATTGAGTATTTTATCCAATTATTATAGCTGATTACCACAAATGAAAAATATATATATATATATATATATATATATATACTTACATATACAAGTTCTTCAGGCCATTCAGTCCCAAATCATTCCAAGCAAATGTTCGAATTATATAAAGAGTCCACAATGTGAATTTGCTCAAATATTTCATTATTCTTGTTTTTAGAAAGATTTCTATTTTCTATCAGTTTTTCCCAAATTTTTATTTGTGACTTAACGGATACATGCTGATATCCTCATATATATTAAGGGTATATGGAATATATTTCGGAATTTCTATATAAAATGAGTTATGTTCAACTCGGTCAACACCTTTTTTTTCACTGATAAAGAATTTGAGGTCGAATTCGAATATGTCTGGCCGGCCATCCATTGCCACGATAACTCTCGAACGGAAAGAGATAGCATCTTGCAATTTTCAAAGTGGTTAGCGCATCCGAATGCGACGCATAAATTCGTTAATGGGCATAATCGGCTAAACGGTTTCCGAGTTATACCAATCTGAAATCTTGCTATTATTATATTTATTTCCTCAATAATTAAAAAAATACAAATCCGATCCAAATGAAACTTGGTTATCAGTTGTATAATGCCAACGCGCAAATATTTGCAACATTTCGTGATGATCGTATCGCTAGAAAAATAAATAAAAATTTTTCTTCAAAAAAATGGGTTCAAGCCCTGTGGACAGGAGCTTTCTGGCGCTCTAGTTCAAACAGACAAATTATATCTCCGGAAGTATTGGTTTCTCAGAGTTGGGAATTATATCAATGTATTCATATGATATAACCGCATCATAAAGGAAATTCAATTCAAATAATAGTTTATTTATCAAGATTAAATGAGCAATCATGAGAATGAGAACTGCACCATGGAAGAAATCAAATTAAATCTGGCCAATTTTGCCCAATATCGAACTTAACCGAGATATTCATCTCCCTAATCTACTCTGAAAATTTCAACTACCTACCTCATTCCGTTCGAGAGTTATATCTATGTCTATGGATGAAAAGCAGTCTCACTACTCTCAGATCTCTTACTAACTTCATGTTCCGTTCCGAAATGTAAGACTTTTCTGAGAATGAGGTCCCCGTTGCATCGCTAAAATACGAGTATTTCAACCCCAATATTTTTGAAGTTATAATATTCCCTTCGGTCAAGTTGACATTATGAGAATTCATACATAGAATAATTATATATCCATCTGTGAAATACGATTTACATTGAAATTTTGAAAAATCATATCTCCGAAAGTATTGGCTTGTTAGAGTTAAAAATGAAATGAATGGATTCTTATGATAAAACTGCTTATTAAAAAAATTTTATTTGGAATTTGTTTTGTAAAACAAAAAATTTTTTTTTTATTACTCCGAAACCTTCTGTCCGATTTTGCCCAGTAACGAACTTAGCCGAGATATTCATCCCCCAAACCTACTCTAAAAATTTCAACTCTCTAGCTCATTCCGTTCGAGAGTTATCGTGCCTACGGCCGGCCGGCCGGCCGGACTGGCCGGCCGGACATAATGAATTTCGACCACGGATTCTTGATCAGTGAGTCGAACCAAATCGTTTAAGACCATTTTCATCGAAATATTCGAAAATTACAGACATTTGGGCAAATTGATAAGCACTCAGTTCCGAGGAACTAGAGCGCCAAAAATACACTATTTGTGAGTTGAGGTTTTTGTCATGACTTACTTTGACATTGAAATAGAAACACCCTGGATGTTCAATTGAATTTTAATCAACGAAGGAGAAGCATTGGTATGTCTTCTGATAGAAGCTCGAAAATTAGGAATGTTCATGCAAAAATCTTCAAGTTATTAACATTGGAATGAAACCCTATTTCAGAAAATTTAAAATGTTTTTTTCAGATTTCACACGAGTTTTCTGAGGAAAATATGTAAGTGACACATTAAAACAATGTAGAATTCAATGGGTAATATAGTTATCAATGAAAAATATGGATATTACATTTGAAAAACGGAAGTTGGTATCATTTGCGGTGAAACTGCAATTCGAAAGCATCTGAAATTTTTTCCAAGAATTTCAAGTGTTTATCTCGAGTCTTCCTTCGAAATACTCTAACGAACGTTCTACTTGAATCACCCTGTATATAAATTCACTTCTGATACATCTCATTATTCTCATTACAATAATTCACTTCTCGCATTGTTCATAAAACTTTCATCTATGAGTCTATGACCCTGCTACTGTATTAGTATTACCTTTGGAATGTTCCGATCCCGACATGACTCTCAATTCTTATTCACATGGTCAAAAAACGTAGGAATATGTTAGGTTAGATCTCACAAAATCGAGAGAATTTAAATTCTCGCATATTGAATTACAACACGTAAATAAAAAATCTCGAACGAGCCGACCAAGTTACAAACGTGAAGCAAAACTGTCGACTCGAAAGTGAAAATGAAAAGAAAAGCACGTAATACGTATGTTCCTCGGACCGAGACGATGCTGCGAACGCGGATGCGTCATTGGACGGTCAACATCATAGGCGTAGCGACGAGTCGAGAATAGGTTGATATTAATTTTTTTTTAAGATCGGTGGAACGACATCATTTTGAAGTAGTGCTAAATATTTATCGCCATTCAAATTGTCTTAATGAAAAAGGGGTCTATGATATGGTTTCGAACATTTCCTGCCCAAACATTAACCTTTTGAGGGAATTGCGTTTGTTCCTCTCTCTTCCAGCGAGGATTTTCCGTAGATCAGTAGCGGAATTTTGACGATTAGGATGGCCGTTGAGAGAAAATGCGTTCAAGCCCTGTGGACAGGAGCTTTCTGGCGCTTTAGTTCAAACAGACAAATTATATCTCCGAAAGTATTGGTTTCTCAGAGTTGGGAATTATATCAATGTATTCTTATGATAGAACTGCATCATAAAGGAAATTCAATTCAAATAATAGTTTATTTATCAAGATTAAATGAGCAATCTGAGAATGAAATCTGCACCATGGAAGAAATCGACTTAAATCTGGCCAATTTTGTCCAATAACGAACTTAGCCGAGATATTCATCTCCCTAACCTACTCTGAAAATTTCAACTACCTAGCTCATTCCGTTCAAGAGTTATTGTAGAAAAACTTTTTTTAAATTTTCAAATTTTTTTTTTTACATTTTGCGGTAATCTGGTCAACACAAAACTTTACATGCGTATAAAGGTCATGATTCTACAATTTGATGCTAAATTTTAGATAGATCGAGTAATCGGTTTCGGAAATATTCATAAAAAATATTTTTACTAATATCGGCCATAACTCCGAAACCACTTGATGGATTTCGCCCATTAACGAGCTCGTCCGAGATATTTACGCTCCAAACCCACCTTGCAAATTTCAATCCGCTAACTCCTTTCGTTCGAGAGTTATCGTGCCGGCCGGCCGGCCGGACAGAATGAATTTCGACCACGGATTCTTGATCAGTGAGTCGAACCAAATCGTTTAAGACCTTTTTCATCGAAAAATTCGAAAATTACAGACATTTGGGCAAATTGATAAGCACTCAGTTCCGATGAACTAGAGCGCCAATATATTATTCTGTAAATTGCTTCTGCGTTAGAAACACAAGCTATTTGTTTTATAAAACAAATATATTGTGTTTCTAACGCAGAAGTTATTCACAAAATAATATTTTTTTTTATTTTATAGAAATGGGAGAAAAACCCCAGAGAAGAACCATTCAAAAATGAATAAACCTCTCAAAGTATCCTTTAATGATTAATTAAATTATTCATCCATATTTGATGTAAAGTAATTGAAAAACAAAAAATTAATCCAATTTTTGATATTTGTTTAAATATTGCAAATTTGGAAAATTTCAAGAAACTTGTTTCTTCTTTAGTCGAAAAAATCCACAGATGTAGAAATAAATCAAAATAATTCCGGGAATATTTTAAATTTATTATCAGGCGAAAATACATCTCGAACAATTTTGTCATGCTTTGATGAATTCACACCTAATATTATTTTGTTTCCATAATTATTATTGAGTAAATGTTTCTAATGTATGTCATCATGCTCATTACCAAAAAAATTCTATTCCATACCTACAATGTAAGTGACATTATTATAAGTCAGCCTTCGCAAATGAAAATTATCAGATGTCCCCTAAGTTATAATTTGCAAACATGCAAATTGCTTATTAGATAGATATGGATCTATCAAATTGTTATAAAAATTTGTATTTTTTTTTTTAGGTAACAGTCGTAATGAAGTACTTCATTTGGAATAGTTTTCTAGTGTTGATTGTACTAATTGTGAGTATTTTTTCACGTATTTATAAGTTTTATGGAACAAAATTCGATAAGTGTATTATTATCCACTCAAATTACGCAGAAAATCATTTTCGGAAATCCCTAAACATGTATCAGGTATTCCATGTCGAAAAAGTGAATGAAATAAAATTAAGATAAAGAAAAATTTGAAAAATATTCAAACGAAGACTAGAGGAACGAAATTGATGAAAATTTTTCTTAATTCTTCATGTTCTTCATCATTATTATTATTATTAATATAAGTTTATTGAAAAAAGTCACTACAGAACTATATACAATGATTGAGTATTTTATCCAATTATTATAGCTGATTACCACAAATGAAAAATATATATATATATATATATATATATATATACTTACATATACAAGTTCTTCAGGCCATTCAGTCCCAAATCATTCCAAGCAAATGTTCGAATTATATAAAGAGTCCACAATGTGAATTTGCTCAAATATTTCATTATTCTTGTTTTTAGAAAGATTTCTATTTTCTATCAGTTTTTCCCAAATTTTTATTTGTGACTTAACGGATACATGCTGATATCCTCATATATATTAAGGGTATATGGAATATATTTCGGAATTTCTATATAAAATGAGTTATGTTCAACTCGGTCAACACCTTTTTTTTCACTGATAAAGAATTTGAGGTCGAATTCGAATATGTCTGGCCGGCCATCCATTGCCACGATAACTCTCGAACGGAAAGAGATAGCATCTTGCAATTTTCAAAGTGGTTAGCGCATCCGAATGCGACGCATAAATTCGTTAATGGGCATAATCGGCTAAACGGTTTCCGAGTTATACCAATCTGAAATCTTGCTATTATTATATTTATTTCCTCAATAATTAAAAAAATACAAATCCGATCCAAATGAAACTTGGTTATCAGTTGTATAATGCCAACGCGCAAATATTTGCAACATTTCGTGATGATCGTATCGCTAGAAAAATAAATAAAAATTTTTCTTCAAAAAAATGGGTTCAAGCCCTGTGGACAGGAGCTTTCTGGCGCTCTAGTTCAAACAGACAAATTATATCTCCGAAAGCATTGGTTTCTCAGAGTTGGGAATTATATCAATGGATTCATATGATATAACCGCATCATAAAGGAAATTCAATTCAAATAATAGTTTATTTATCAAGATTAAATGAGCAATCATGAGAATGAGAACTGCACCATGGAAGAAATCAAATTAAATCTGGCCAATTTTGCCCAATAACGAACTTAACCGAGATATTCATCTCCCTAATCTACTCTGAAAATTTCAACTGCCTACCTCATTCCGTTCGAGAGTTATATCTATGTCTATGGATGAAAAGCAATCTCACTACTCTCAGATCTCTTACTAACTTCATGTTCCGTTCCGAAATGTAAGACTTTTCTGAGAAAAACTAATTTCGGAGCAAACAACTGAGATTTTTCTCACTTCGCTCACAATTCTTCGATTGATTAGATAATGTAATGTCACAGGAACATAAGTTGACATTAGGACAATTCATACATAGAATTATATCATTCTGTGACAACGTTGAAATACTCCGAAAGTATTAGCTTGTTAGAGTTAAAAATGATATGAATGGATTCTTATGATAAAACTTATTGAAAAAAATTTAATTTGGAATTTGTTTTGTAAAAAAAAATTTTTTTTCTCGGAAACCATCTGTCCGATTTTGCCCAATAACGAACTCAGCCGAGATATTCATCCCCCAAACCTACTCTGAAAATTTCAACTCTCTAGCTCATTCCGTTCGAGAGTTATCTTGCCTACGGCCGGACCGGCCGGCCGGACAGAATGAATTTCGACCACGGATTCTTGATCAGTGAGTCGAACCAAATCGTTTAAGTCCATTTTCATCGAAAAATTCGAAAATTACAGACATTTGGGCAAATTGATAAGCACTCAGTTCCGAGGAACTAGAGAGCCAAAAAGATTCAAATTTTTCTTCAAAATTGTTATATTTCAGGAACCATATGTCAGATTCCGCTGAAATTTTGCACAATCCTTCAAGCCACATTTTATTTCAACAATATAATCAAAACATAACAAACTATCGTTTTAAAAATGACGGTTTGAAGGTTTATAGTATTTCGTATTTCCTTTGTATTATCTCAAAGTCCTCTTATACATCATACATCATACATCATACATCATACATGAAGAAAATAATGAGTATAATACATTTTTTGTTTCCGTCGACTGAAGGTAAAAACTTCTAATTGAGTTCATTATTCTTGGTATCAGAAATATTAGATTTGATCCAAAACAAACATACATTGTGCTGAAATTTACGTACGATGTTTCAGATGAATCTTTCGATTGGGATAACAAATTCTCAACAAGGACAAAATATGCAGCAACAAGAACAAACTCAAAGAACCCAACAGCAAGGAATGGGTCTAGGACTTGGGTTAGGTTTGGACTTAGGTCTAAACCTAGGTCGTAAATAGAACTTGTACTCACGTATTTCTACAAGAATAACAAATAAAAACATAATTATGACATTAACTAAGTGTGTTATTTGGGAAAAAAAGATCCTTAATCGTGTATAAGGAAACATTTATTAACTATGACAAAACAATCAACAACCATATAAATATACGATATTTTCTGTTAACTACATATCAACATTCATATTGGTAACATTCATAAATTTTCATTCTATTTGTCCTATATATAAACATCAAAATTGTGTAAATCAATCGGAAAAGTGGAAATTCATACAAAAAATATATCTAAAAAGAATATCACGATTGTATATTCACTAAAATTGTGTTACAAGACATTCATATAATCTTAATAAATCGATGTACACAGAGATCGTTCAACAATAAAATACAAATGAGTCTCAATGAATAGAATAATATACATTTTAAAAAATGGTGTAATTATTTGTTGGCAACGAATATATGCTGAAATTTGAAGATTATAGTAGTCTATTGAGTTTGACAACTTTTGGTCACCAAAATAAACTATTAAACAATAGTTTTTTGACTAACGATACATACTAAACTGGATAATGAAGAACTGAGGATTATCAAATTTTGGCAAGGTATAAAATTAATCGACATTTGAAATGGCTTGGAGACATTGAAATAATGGAAGATGCTCATACGGGAATTGTTTGAAATATGCCAAGTGGTTCTTGAATTTTCCGATATTTTCCTAATTTTGGAGTTATGGGAAATTTTGGACCACCCTTCCTACATCTGATTTTCAAGTCATGATTCTTTTTTGGAAAATATTGAAACATTGTCTTGTTTATTGGAAATGCGGACATTCAGAATATTTTCTAAAATTTATTCTTGTAAAATGCATGTTTTTTAATTCAAAAATTTCAAAAAGGATTGGTATTTTTTAGTAGATGTTACGAACCCAAAATAATTCCATATAGGCACTCTGCTTCCTCAGAATTGTCTAAAATATGAATTAATAATTTATCACCTTGAATTTTGTTGGAAAATTCGTCGAAATTTCGAGATTTTGTACCAATAGAATCCGTGTTTTATGGGATAAGGAACTTATACAGCGTGTCTCATGTAATTCTTGTCGAATAGGCTCTGCTTTAAGCATGTGCTCTATTTACAAGATGAAGGAATAAAGATAATATATAAAGATAATATCTTTATATTTATTATCTAATGGGTATAAAATTTGGCACAACGGTAATACTTGTTCATATGATCAGCACTGTGATTACAACTTTGTATAACTGTGTACAAAGATTTGTAATATCAAATCATACACTATTATCTTCAAATAAATTTGTAATATTTTTGCATATATTTGGATTTTGGTGCTTGGAGTTTTTGGGGAAGATAATATTCATAAATTTATAATCTATATATATATATCAGAACTTTCATTTTCCATTTACTATAATATAATATTTTGCACTACCTGTTGAACTAAACCTATTAAATCAGGAAATAAAATAATTGGATTCGGAAGTCATTGAAAAAAAAATGCTACACAGTGACCGGGAAATACTAAAGGAAGAAAATAAAAGTTCCATATTGTGGGCTCCTCAAACGTTAAAAAACTTCTATAACAATAACTTACAAAAATTCATCGAAAAAATTTACTACGAACTACTAAGGATATATAGAAAATTCTTCAACATTTTCCTGATATCAATATGCTAAATATCGTAAATTTCATGGAGAAAATGTCGAATTTCCATCAACCCAATTCCAATTCCTATAATCACCATAATCATGACCCTGACTTCGAGGCGCATGGGAAATAAAATCCAAATGAATGAGTTCATATTTTCCACACACCATCAAGATTAAGTCATTCATATTTTCGTCGCATTCCATCTAAAAAGATTAATTCGTGTTTTCGAAAGTTACAAAATTAAAAAATTGACACTATTTTCTCTATAATCAGTCTTCGAGAATTGAATCAGAAAAAATGAAAACCCTGCTTTTATTGCCTTGTTCCTTAATCCTCTGCAGTTTTGTCAACAGTGACGTAAAGTGGTTTATATAAAACTACGGGTTCTCTGCGAAAAAAAAAATTAAAATGAAATGGGGAAACATTAAAATCTAAACTCTAGAGAAATAATAACGATTAAATGAATACATTACAGAATTATAACATTCTTTACGGGGTTTTTGGCTCACTTCTTATCCTGAACAAAGCAAAACAAATTTGTTAAATTTAATAAAATATATTTAAAAGACTCAGGTCGATGGCCATAAATACATTTATTATTATTATTATTATATTTAAAAAATTCTTTATCTCAGAATATCCATCAGACATCATTGAAATTTTGAGAGAGCCTTTAATACCTTATTTATTTTACAGCCAAGTTCTAGATTCAATCTAGATCGGCACTATATTGTTGGGGATATTGGTGAAATATTATAACGATTAAGATGTACTGGTCCACTGTTTTACACTTGAACAACAAAGCTGTCAGCGGTTTTTGATTTTTGACGCGTATTGAACAAATTTCATGATGTAGGTATTTGAATTTATAGAAGTTGAAATGGTATGTCTGTGGTCAGGTCATTTTTATAAGGGAAGAGAAATTTGTTCCTCGGAAGGCACCTGGTAAGATTAGGATTAACATGATTCGAGATATGAAGAGCACATTAAAGACAAAAAAGCGAGCTATTGAAGAAAGGTTAAACGAGTGATAAATATTGAAAAAATGCTTAGGACATACCTTAAATGGTGTTCGTTACCATCATAAACCTGTCCCAAAAGGAATTCGGGACCGATGTATCTGCCTCCCTCTACATGGGAGCATGCGTGCTCTGGAAATTTTTATTTTAGTATCTTCGGTAGTTTTTAAAAGGAAATACTCACCGTATTTTATTGTCGGTGTTTGGTTACTATTCGGGATTCTGAAAGGTACTGTCCCAACCGTTAGCGGAAACTGTATTTGAACGAGATCAGGTTCTTTATCGTCATAAAGGCTCACCTGGAACAAAACGGAGAAGATATTCTCTTTCAGCACCTTATTATTGTATAATATAAGGGATACGAGTACACCGCAACCTGAGATCCATTGTGTCCTCCTTTCTAAGGCTTACCAGATATGTACCAAGCTACATCACCTCTTCCAGTTCCTCTGGAACGCAACACAATTATATTCCAAGTAGAAAGTAAAACCTGAGGAGAGAATATAGGATGCTCTTACTAATATAGGATCTAAAAAACACATACACACTATTGGCATCTTCAGTGAAGAACCAATGCGCAGGTTGTGCAATGAAGAGGGTTAAATGGCCTCCTATGTCTTCTCCAAATGTGGATTCACATTCCCCTAGAGACAAAACAACCCAGGAATAACATATAATGATTAAGGTGACTCCAAAGGGAACCTAGTGGAAGGGCTATTGCATCTTGTTGAGACACAAAACCTTCTCACATAATAAGAGATCACCAGGATAACCCAAAAGACCATAGGATGCAAGTTTCACCCTCCTAGTGACTGTGAGAGTCTACAGTCACCCCTTTCAGTTACAGAGTTACCCTCATACCCAATACACGTAGTGGGCAGTATTCTTGGTGTACAAAAATAAGCCAGAATAGTACGAGGAAAACTCTCGATAAAGTACAAAGACTAGCCTGTGTGTGTATCACTGGAGATATGGGAACCTCTGTCCTACCAGGGCACTTGAGATTATCACAAATCTCACTACACTTCACCTAGCGATAGACAAAATCACCCATGAAGCCATTCTCATAATTCCTAGGGAAGGAACAGGTAATGAAAGCCTGGTCCTCTCTTACCAGGTACGAAAATAACTTCACTACGATGCTTGATAGGAAAAAGGACTGGGGTAGGGAATCCACTACCCAAAGAAGCCTTAAATGCTACATAGATGGTTCAAAAACACTACAGGAGCTGGCACTGCTGTAGATGTGGCAGGCACCAAATGCTCACTATCGCTAGTCTCCTATCCGACCATCCTTCAGGCAGAAGTACTTGCAATCGAAATATGCGTGGACAGTCTGGTAGTCAAGGTGCTATTAAAGCTCTGAGCTCCCATGTTATCGAGTACGTCTAAGCAAATATGGGAGTGCCGAAGAAAACTTAATGAAGTAGGCAAGAACAGAAGGGACTCCTTGCTCTGGGCTCCTGATCACTTGGGAATTAAAGGAAATGAGGAGGCCAACAGACTTGCCAAGAAACCTACTTTGGGATATTGGTAGATACACCTACAACAGTTAATTTCGGATGAAAAAAGACACTGAAAGAGGTATACTCTGGAGATCCTCCGAACTTTGACACTATATATCAGATCTAACAAATATATAGACGTCAGTAAAAACACACTGCACCTCCTCTCACTGACTGGTCATCGCGGCCTTAGCAAGCACATGATTATATTAGGACTAGCAGATACTGACGAGTGCAGATTCTGTTGGGAGGAGGATGAAACTCTTGATCACCTGATTACGGAATGCCTCACCATCTCGTACCAATGCAAGTTATGCTTCGGGCAAGAAACCTGCAGAGGCGAAGACGTAGCCTCCTTAAAGCCATCCCAGATACTGTAGTTCATGAGTACTCTGGAACTGGAAGGCGAGCTGTAGATGGTGATGACATCGACAGCTCTGACGGGGGACACAATAGACCTCAAGGTCGCAGTGCAACGTTTCCTCCTACTATAATATACAATATAATATTTATATAGAGTTCTGATGAACTCCAGTATGTGTGACAGCTTCAAGAAAGGTAAGTCTCCCCTTTCAAAGCTGGATCTCTCAATTGTTTCATCCCTAGTTTACAGAAGAGACGTATTTGGTGGGAGATGTCCATGCTCTCTGGTTTTTTATTATCTCATTGTCTGTTCCTTTTCTCGATATTCTGATTGTGACTTTGTGAACTACTCTGTCAATCACCAGTTAAAAGCAGGAGAGATCTGTGATAATCTTCACCGCCCTGGTTGGACTCGTCCTTGAGCATCATACTGATCATCATCAACGATCAGAAATCGAAGAAAATTCAAATATAATTATCTTGTTTAAACTCATAATATCAATTGAAGATCCTCTACATTTTCTTCGGAGCAAATTGCATGAATCAACTCATCTTTGTGTAGCATGACCTCAATAGTTGTCCTCAGGCAATCACCTAATCTACCTGACAAAGGGGGCTTTCAAATGTTGCATTTTTTGCATTATTTTCGATTTGAAGTGGCCAATATTTCTAACTACGGATCTGCTCTCGGGAATAGGTATCAAGGTATCTCATCTCAATTAACTGCACTGATAACGTCAGTGCAATGAAGTGATAAAGCGTTGTTATCAGTGGAACGTACTACGAACTTGTGTACTCGGCTGTTGTCTGTTTATTTTGATGAACAATACCGTGGATATTTTGATATTGGTGTTATGTTTTGTGTTCTCGAGGGAATCAGGTGAGTGAGGAATTATCACACTTACAATTAGGTTAAATTGTTTCAGTCATACTCACAGTCAAAATATAATATATTTGTACCAGTCGACAAATTCCGACTAAGGTTGTAGGCATGGGGGGTATCACTAAACTGTTGGCACTATCCCACTTGCTTCTCGTATGTGGCTTCACATTACTACCCCTATAACAGAAACAAAACCAATGAAGACCCTCAATTATCAATACGTACTCGATTACATTTATGCCTTCATCTGGGAGAAAGATGATGCCCCTGAGCGTCTGAAGATATTCAGATCAGCCCACGAACAGAACCCTGGAGAATCCCATTACGTGTCTTTCTCACCTGTATTCGAAAACCAGATATTTGGAATCTTTGCTGACTCCTAGGACACCTCTATCGATGAAGAATTCGCAGCATTGCTCCAGCCTCACAACAAGCCTTACTTCGTTCTCCGATTGGTTGTCTATCGTCACCTTCAACTTCACACTTTCTTTGCACACGTAGGCCGATCGTTCCAGAACTCCTCTGAGCAAGAGGGTGCCCTTCTTGCAACACCAACAGCACGTGCTTCTCCTGTCCTCCAGCACGACGGGTTTCTGTAAAAGTTCTTGTTTTAACATGTTTCCCGGAATTAAGGATATACCTTACCAGGTATTGCTCTTCCATACAGTCGATATGTGGTCCAATTACTGTGAAGTACTTCATTCCTTGGGGGGGACTGGCGTAGGGAATGTCGATGGTTACCTTGAAGTAATATCGTATCCATGATGGTTTACTTTCGAATGAACAGGGTAGACTAGATTCGGGAAGAAAAAATCTGGAAGGGAATTAAGAATATTAGTGATGTTGGCAGCTGTGTTGTCTTAGTTGTCTCCCTAAAAAGCTTAAAATTGTTGTGAACAAGCTGTATGGTATAGTAAACAAACCTGAAAGGAAACTTGTGTAGGCCTCTAGGTAGAATTGGTATTGTTGTTTCTAGGTTCTTCTCGCCCCATATCACTTGCCTTTGGTCGATAAAATACTGTTCATCTTTCACCTAAAATAATGTATATTTCAGTAGGTTGCAATTTTTTTTCTGCGAAGTACCAAACAGTCACTGCTTCGAAGAAATGATCAATTTATTGGGAATCACTGGTTTATAGATAATGTCCGTTTAATAAAGTTCAAACCACATTCGAGATATCGATTGCTTACTTTTTGGATTTTTGCGCGCATGTTCTGCGTTATTATTTTGCCCAAATGTCTGTAAGTTTCGAATTTTTTGCCGAAAAATGTCTCAAACGATTAGGTCCGACTCACTGATGAAGAATTCGAGGTCAAATTTCATTCGGTCCGGTCGGCCGTTCTCACGATAACTTGAGAACGGAAAAAGATAGTTGTAGAATACTGATACAAAGACGTTTGTGAAATTCTGTGAGAATCACTGGGTTATTTTTAAAAAATTATTTAAAAATATTAAGGATATTATACTATTATATTAATATGTCACGATAATCTGAGAACGGAATATATAGCAGCTTGCAATTTTTAGAGTAGGCTGTGTATCTGAACGCGACATTTGAGTTTGGTAATAGGCATAATCAGCCAAAAGGTTTTGGAGTTATACACATCGGAAATTTGGTTGTTATTTCCTCAATAATTCGAAAAATACGAATCCGATCCAGTTCAAACATGGTTTTTAGTTGTAAAATACCGACGCGAAAATTATTTCGGAATTTCGTGAGCATCGTACCACTAAAAAATTTAAAAAAATCATTAAAAAAATCTGTATATCAGAAACTATTCGTCCGACATGGCTGAAATTTCGCGAGAGCCTTCAAAACCTAACTGTACTGCCAAATTCCAAGTTAGAACGTGATCGGATCCATATTGTTGGAGATCCGAGCAACCTTGGATGATTTCAGTAGCTGGATGGGTGACCGTTGCCTCGATAACTTTCGAACGAAAAGAGATACGGACTTGCAATTTTCAGGGTAGGGTGCGTATCCGAATGGGATAGTTTAGTTGGTTGTTGGGCATAATCGGCCCAACGGTTTCGGAGTTATACCCATCTGGAATATTATTTTCTCGATAACACAAGAAATACAGACCCGATCGAATTGAAACTTGGTAACTAGTTATAGAATATCGACATAAAGCCGTGTGTGAAATTTTGTGAGGACCGTACCACTAAAAAAATTTTAAAAATTTATGAAAAAATAATATGTTTCTCACGATAACTTGAGAACGGAAAGAGATAGCGACTTGCAATTTTCAGGGTAGGTTGCGCATCCGAATGCGAAATTCAAGTTTATTATTATGCATCAATCGGCCAAATGGTTTTGGAGTTATACTCATCTGAAATTTTGTTTTGTCAATTCCTCTATAACTCAAAACATACAAATCTGATCCAATTAAAACTCGGTGGTTACTTGTAGTATGCCAACCCAGGCATACCCCAGTAATTTTAGCGGAATTTCGTGAATATCGTATCCTGGAGTTACTTGAGGCTTAAGTTTTTTGTTTTTCAATTCCAATAAATATAATACATATATATCATAGACGATTCTATCGTTACTGAAGTCTGTCATTAAAATGATATGAAATGTATATCATAAAAGTTGAGCAAAAGCTCCTAACTTCACTTCAGTGCTTGAATTTTTTTTTGGATAGAGAATTTAAATTATTTCCAACTGATTTTCAATATTCAATAGGAGACTCAAGAACAATACTTGACTAAATCAAAAAAAATTTCCACTAATGGCAAGCTCATTTATTCTTGTGTAAAAAACTTTATTTATATAATAGAAACTCACAGTCCTTCTGTCTCCAGATAGAAGAACTTTCCATTCTGCGTGTGCTTTCCCTCTGAGAAGTATTCTGATAGCTGAAAAGCAATGAAAATTTCATACAGTAGTTCACTATACCATTTATAGATAGATGATTATGTTGAATATAACAAATGTATCGCTAACACAGTTGCTTATTCAGATACATATTACATTATGAATAACTAAATCTTTATCGAAAATGTTCTCTTTTTATACAGGGGCGGGTAGGAATTGAGTAAGCCAAAAATATTCAAGATTGAGAAGTTTTAAGCAAAATTTCGATTCTATTAAATAATTTCAGGCCCAAAAATCCAAAAATATTCCTTCGCACTATCATACAGGGTGATTTATGAATTTCATGTTGAATAAATAGATCTTGAATATATATGACTGATATATCAATGTAATGATACACCAATACTTAGGTATATCCTGTAATTATTAAATACTATTTTTTGTTCATTTTAATCATGTTTGTATATTGTTGATAATTATCATCATTTGCCAATGAGGAAACAAAATTTCTACAAATTAATCAGATTTAGTAGTTAATTTTTCGGTTTTTTATGTTGGTTGATGTCTAAGGAATAATATATAATTAAATTACTAAATTGAAACTTTTTTATGCGTGAGCATTATAGCCCGTTAGTGATGTAAATTTCTTGACTGCGAGCGAATTTAACTTTGACGTATTATTATTTAAAAAAAAAAAAAATCTTCAAAATGGGACAACGAAAAAAAATTTAACTGCACACTGAATTAAGAAATACTATATAACGTTACTAGCAAGGTAAGAGGGTTTTTTCTGGCGAATGGAGGATATAACTGACGAGCCGCAGGCAAGTCAGTTACCTCCTTGAGCCTGTAAAACCCGTTTCCTTGCGTGTATTGTTTTATATTTTATTTGTTTCTCATTTGTAAAAAGGTTAGATAAATTCCAAAAAAATCTCAATAATTTGTCGCAAATGTCGTAAGCTATGGAAGCGTTGCCATGAACATGTCTGTTTATTTTCTTTACATTTGTTTTGGCGAAAGCGAAAATGAATGTACCAAAAGAATTTATTGAGGCAGCCAGCAGTGTAGCTTCAAGTTTATTACCTGCAAAATCAGATTCAAGGTACGAGCGAGAATACGACGACTTCAAAAAGTGGCAAAACAAAAAAAGTGTGATTGGGGTAACTGAAGATGTTTTGTTGGTCTACTTGAATCAACTATCAGCTAGATTCAGCCCTAATACTTTATGGGCAAAATGGTCTATGCTGAAAAGCTGCTTGGAAATGAAAGAAAATGCTCCTGTTCGCAGGTTTGTTTTCCTTAAAAAATTTATTGAAAAATATGACGTTTAGTTGTCATTTGCAGATTTCAAAAGGTAATAGCGTTTCTGAAACGAAAAAATGAGCGTTATACGCCAAAAAAGACCAAGGTATTAAGTAAAGAAGAGGCTGAACAATTTCTTTTACATGCTCCTGATGACCAGTGGTTGCTGGCGAAAATTGTAACAATATTTGGGATTTTTGGATGTTGTCGATGTGACGAAATATCTTCTTAAACATGAATGATGTAGAAGATATGGGAAAATACGTTATTGAGAAATTGCGGCAAACAAAAAATTTAACAACAAGAAGATTCATCATAACCGATGAAGGCTGCAGCTTCAAGCCCTGCATGATATACAGAAAATATGTAAATCTTCGGCCTCCTGGAACAGAAAGCCTAAGATTTTTTTTGACATACCGACATGGAAAGTGCATTTCCCTTAATGCTGGCCAGCACACTATTGGTGGTGTCCCAAAGCAAATAGCGAAATATTTAGGTTTAAAAGACCCAGAGTTATACACCGGCCACTCTTTTCGTAGAACTGGAGCCACTATGGTTGCGGATTCGGGTGGAGATATTTTAGCACTAAAGCGTGCAGGAGGGTGGAAGATCACCGAAATTGCGATGATTTATGTCGATGATTCGGTCAACAAAAAAATCGAAATGTCTAGCAAATTATTTGGTAGTAAAGAGAGTACAAATGTTCTGCAGTCCTCGAGTGCAGCAGTTTCTGAGTCAACAGATGGTTCATCATCATCAGTATCAACTCTTTCATCATCAAAAATCTGTGGAAATCTGGAAATAACAATTGTACCATGATTTTCAACATATATGACGAAAAAACAAAATTTTCTAATGTAAATAATACTACTAACTTGTAAAAATTTTGCAATTTAACTGTCAGTTTTACAAGTTAGTGACTTGATAAAATAAACTTTCTTGATTAATATTGTGTTTTTGGAAACTGACGTTTACAAATGAGAAACAAATAAAGATTGTATAAGATTAAAACGCGTCTAATCTCATGACACACCCTTCCACGTGTTCCAAATGCGCGATCCAATTAACACACTCAAAACTTTAATTTTCTCCTTACTTCTCAACTTGAAGTTCTCGACAGTGTCCAAAATGACAGTACCATTAATCTGTTCTCCAGGATAATAATACTCCTTATCTAGCCTGATATCAAACTCCCTTATATAATCCATCTCCATCAACATATTCCATAAATATCTCGAAAAACTATTGTTAGGCGTTGAAAAACGACGACTACACAAATATCGAAAATTGTAAGAGTAAAAAAGACGGGGAGAAAATTTGAAGACACTTAAATTATGAGCAAATTCACTATAGGTTTAGTACCCTGTTATGTTGCCACTGAAGCTTTCTCGTCAGCTGTTTCCTTCAAATCGATATTTGTGTTCATGCCCAGTTTTCCTTTTGGTCTATTTTCCGTGGAAAATGTACGGACTTTCGATTTTACGCCTGCATCCGTATTTCATGAATGGGGTTTCGGGTCTGTTTGCAAGTTTAGAATGCCGGAAGCCTTATATCGATAAACGATAAGATAATGCAACATCAGCACAAACAAGCATCGAAATTGTTGGCTTAGAGTGGGTTCTAAGAGGGTTTTACTTAAGGGCCGCCTACTTGGATATTCATTACATAATTATTGATCAACTTAGTTCACTTTGAACTCAGTAGTTTGAGTGTTCTGTTGCTCTGTGTCATATATTCGTTGATCTCATGAAAATTCATTACACGTGAAAAAGGTGAATTTTTAATAAGTACAGGAAACGACTAATATTGTGGAAACGCTAGTCTAGTAAACGAAAAATGTATTGGAGATCTTACCTCCTATTACCCTACACAGTTGATACCTAGAAAAATGTTGTCCATGGATCTGAGACAAACCAGTTCTGGACATATGCATAAAATGTGTTCAACCGTTTGATTGGCCAATCCACAAGGTCTGCATACTGCAGCCTAGTATCCAGCTTGGGAATGTTGTCTGCAAAATTTCCTTCAACACCAAAATGCTGTGATACTTTGTTGCCCCTGTCAGCTGTTTGGTGGTGTTGTGGCCTTTCCAGGATACGAGGGAACTCTGGCTACAAGATTCCAATGCCCTCAGATTAGCCTGGCTGTCTGTGGCAATGTATATGCCAATTTCCAGGTAGGAGTTTTTAGTTTTGAGATATTTTGAATGCACCTCTATACAAGGAGCTCCTATCCGAGCATCTTTCAGGCTTAAGTACTTGCAATAGAAAGATGCGTGGAAATGAACCGAGAAAGAAACTATCAGAGATGTGATATAGCAATTAATCCACTCTAACAGTCAAGCTGCTATTAACGCTCTGAGCTCCCATGTTATCGAGTCCAAGCTAATATGGGAATGCCAAAGAAGACTCAATGAAGTATAGCCAAGAACAACAGAGTCTCCTTGGTCTGGGTTACTGGTCACGAGGGAATCATAGGAAGTGAGGAGGCCAACACACTTGCCAAGAAAGGAGCACAAACCCCCTTTATTGGCCCGGAACCCTATTGTGGGGTTGGTAGATACACCTACAAAAGTGAATTCCGGATGAAAGAAGAAACTGAAAGAGGTATTTTCTGGAGATCTCTCCCCGGAATGTATAACTGCAAGAATTTCCCCCGGAGCTTTGATACTGCATCAGATCCAAGAAATACTTGGACCTAGTAAGAACACGCTGCACCTCCTCACTGATTTCCTTACAGGGCACTGTGGCATTAGGAAGCATATGATGAGATTAGGTCTAGCAGAAACTGCCGAGTGCAGATTCTGTTGGGAAGAGGATGAAACTCCTGATCACCTGATAATGGAATGCCTTGCCATCTCAAACCAACGTTAGGAATGCTTTGGGCAAGAAATCTGCAGGAGCGAAGACGTAGCCTTCTTGAAGCCATCCCAGATATTGGAGTTATTAATCAGAACTCTAGAACTGGAAGGCGAGCTGTAGATGGTAATGACATAGACAGCTCAACTGACGGGGGGCACAATAGAACTTAAGGTCGCAGTGCAACGTAACCCCTACAACAATATACAATATATATACATGAGAGGAAAGTCCGGTAAGTGGGGGTTATGGATCCCAACCCTCATCAAGCCAATACAAGCCAGCCATTCTACAACTTGGTGCGTAGCACCAACATGCCATTTTTTATAGATGAACCCCACGTTTTCCCAAAGTGCATTTTGCATACCACATGGTCGCTGTAGCCCTAAGAATAACCTTATCTTTGGCACTCTTCCATAGTTGAGTTTGCTGTCTAGAATAATACCTAGATATACTTACACTCGCTGGAAAATAGCTTGGCCTTGGTGGTTTTAAATGGAGAATTCTTCTTCTTGAGACGGTAATAAGGGTGGTTTTGGAGGGATGAACATTCAGTCCTTCTTCCTAACACCACTTTTCAGTAATTTTGAAAGCTGTTTGCATCTGATCGCTGAACATACCCTCATGCTTATCTCTGACGGTTATCACTACCATAAGTCTCTCCAGGAGACTCCAATTTACATTGCAGGGTTATTTATCCTTACGTGCTGCCTCTTCTTCTCTTCTTCTACCGCGGTGCCTTCCCAGGCTGAACTGAGGCCTTCAGGCCCATTGTTCTCCCGCTTGCCAAACTCGTGAGACTCAGTCCAAGAAAAACGCTGACAGGAATGCCGCGAGCTTAAAAGGAGAAGTCCCTCTCACCATAGGAATCGTAGGTGTTGGGTTGCCTAGGTGTATGACCCTCAATTCCTTAAGGTTGTTACAGTCGAACAGAATATGTTCAGCTGTTTCTTCCATGCTCTTGCACCAGCGACACAGAGCGCTATCGGCCAATCCCATCATATTCAGATGTTTGTTGAACTGGTGACCAGTTAGTAATCCAGTCACCAGGCTCAATTCTCTTCTTTCGAGTGAAAGAAGTTTCTTTACTTCAGACTTTGACGATGGTTTCTTAATGAGAAGCCTTGACTGCCTGAGTCCTACTCCCATGTTCCATACACTGGAGAAAGTCCTGTCCAAACGATTCTTGAAGAATGTTTTAACAGAGTACGACATACTGGAAGCGAGGGCTCAGGAGCTATATATGGTATCCGAGCCCCCTGCTTCGCCAGCTTATCTGCCTTAACATTACCTGAAATCTCCGAGTGAGCCGGACACCAGATGAGTTTTACAACGTTACCAGCGCCCAGCCTTCGCAGAGCCTTACTGCATTCGCCTACTAAGTAGGAGTTTATTTTCACATCAGATAGGGATTTTAACGTTCCTTGACTGTCACAACATATATATATGTACTTGCCAGAGTATCCTAATCGGATGTTTTCCAGCGCGCAGACAAGAACAGCATATAGTTCTGCCTGTATTATAGAGCAGTTCTTCCCGAGAGGGATGGACATGCTCACTCGAGGTCCCACAATACCTGCACCTGTCCCTGTAGTCGTTACAGAGCCATCTGTGAACCATGTGGGCCCCTCCGGTTTAAGGAGATCACTCCTTGTATCCCATTGGTCTCTAACAGGAACAATCACCCTATGGGGTTCGTTAAGGCAGAAATAAGGAGCCCGCACGGTCACTCCTCCGGAGGAGAGATGCATCATCATCCTCCACCTTCTTGAGTGCCCTCGCGTGTCCCCTGAACATTCCGCTGTCACGCCACTGTCCCTGTTCCCAGATTCTCAAAGCTGTCTTCATAGCCCCCTCCTCAACTACTAGATGCAAGGTAGGTAGCCCCAGCCAGCAGGCACTCCATAGCTGCTGCCTCTTGCACATGGATGCATGTAGGGTATTGTCAGACGCATCCTCAATATCGCAAAACTTGGCAAGCAGTGTCACCCGGTTGGATAGGGTGCCCTCCACCACCCCAACAAGAAGTCAGGAGCTTTTGAGCGCTTGTTCTATTGTCCATCCATTCATCTCTTAATCGAATTTACCATCGATATATGGTCAAGTCTGATCTGATATCTCTATTGTTGGAGATCCGGTCGTATTCAAACTTGCAACTTGGTTGTAGAGATAGGTTTTGAAGGTTCTCGCAAAATTTCAGCGATGTCGGACGAATATACTTTCGGATATATAGATTTTTTTCAAAGATTTTCAATGATTTTTTAAAAATTTTCTAGTTATACGATCTTCACGAAATTTTGTGGAAATGTGCGTGTCTGTGTTCTACAACTAATAACCATGTTTGAATTGGATTGGTTTCATATTTTTTAGTTAAAAAGGAAATAAAAACAAAATTTCAGATAGGTATAACTCCAGAACTGTTTGGTCGATTATGCCTATATTAACGAACTAAAATATTGCATTCGGATGCTCAACCTACCCTGCAAATTGCAAGTCGCTATCTCTTTCCGTTCTCAAGTTATCGTGATATAAATAATATTTTTTAATAATTTTTTTAAAATTTTCTAGAGATGCGATTCTCACAAAATTTCACATACGTCTTTAAATCTGTATTTTACAACTACTCACCAAGTTTCAATTCGAGTTGGGTTGATTATGCCCATTAACGAACTTGTTCGTCGTATTGGGACCTCCCCTGAAATTTTTAAGTCGATATCCTTTTCCGTTCTCAAGTTATCGTGTCAACAGAGGGTCATAATCAAATTTGAGCCCGAATTCTCCATAAGGGAGTCGAACCCAATTGCTTTTGAGACCATTTTCGGCAAAAAATTCAAATTTATATGCAATTGGTCAAAAAGATAACACGATGTTCGCTAGAACATGCGCGCAAAATAAGAGTAGAAATATCTAAAATCTGAATACTTGAGCTAATCGTTTTCCGCTACAATTTTCGGAAATTTGAATATCCGAGCCAAATTTCATTTGGTTTAAGATATGAATATTGATTAAATCGAAAACAAATTTATAATTAAAGCTTAATTAAATCAATATAAATCCTCATAGAGATCCATTCCTTCCTGAGAAACTCATTCAAGAGCTTTCGACAAGTAGGAGTACTGTTCTTACAGCTTCTGATAATATATCATCGGATCTACCTCATTTTATTATATAAATTCTATATTCATAGATTTCACATAATACTTATGTATTTAAATTAATCAGATGCACATATTTTTGATTTCAACAGTTCAAATATGTATTAATATTTCCTTTGAAAGTTATGCAACTGACAATACACAAGAAAGTATTATATGTTGCCTGCAGACAAGGTGTTCATTAAATTCAGCACACTGTCGATAGGTGGCACTACGAAACAATATTTGAAAATAAAATATAGGAAATTTCAAAATAAGAAATATGCCTCTTATGTTTTCAGATACCGGGTTTGAAAATGCTTCGAAAATCGAATAATAAATAAGTGAATACATACAATGTTAAAAATAATATCAAATCAAATATATTAGGTATATCGATATTGATTCTACATGAAACTATTTACCCCAAGCATTGAATTTATATATCTAATCGTTAATTTTTTTTTAGGTTATAATGGAATGAATATGGAAAATTACGTACATCTTGTACATTTTCATAAACAACTGAAAACTGAACACAGCAGTGAATGTGGATGTGTATGTGGGCGAAAATATTTGCAAGGTATTAAGACATTTTAGCTGATTAAGGCGTAGGCCCTTCGAACAAATTTCCCAGGATCAAGTAAGTAATCTTCCCTCCCTGGATACTTGGTCCTGCATACTTGTTGAGAGTATGTAGTACCTACTATGAGTTATGTCCATAGTACTGGAGTTATCTCCATAGTACCTACTATGAAAGAATTGTTTTAAATATACGACTATACTTGTTATTGTAAATGAAGATCATTTGAAGCATTTTGGCCTCTAGAACTTCTTAGGTTGTCATAATAGACCTCAAGGTCGCTGTGCAACGTTATCCCCTACAACAATATATAATAATTTATATTTCTTAATCGTACTAGAGAATGAGTGTATCACAATTATTCTCTGCTAGTTAGCATGTTGTACATGTTTTATGTAATTTATTCATAGTATCTATGACTCAGGTAGCTAACCATGGTAGAATTTGTAGAAATACTGGTATAACTGTATTAAGGCCACGATATACAGCGTTGAGTTGCATGTAAATATGGTCGACGAGCAAAGTTATTCAAATATATCCGTAAATTTCAACCAAGACAAGGACAAATGTGGTCTGTTATATATAGAACTTATTTATTTTTTTACCTGTTCTTTAACGATTCAGTACAAACCATCTTTTCCTGTGGATATCTAACTGTGAAACTCTATTCGAAGGATCAGTAATTATATCGTATACCTGACTTTAATTTGGCAATCTTATTATCTCGAATATAGGAGAGAATTGGAAAGGTTTCGGCTTCAAATTTTGCACATCGGAAGATCGAATCAATCTCATTACTTCTATCGAAGTTATCCCGTTTCTAAATATTTTTATGTGAGTTACAGCAGATTGATAAATGAAGTTGTACGATTGTCAGCCTTGTTCTATCTCGTTCTTTCTAATGTTCTTGGAATGATTCCAAATTTCGCAATTCAGGGAAACAATATAATCTTATCATTTATGACTTCCATCCCGATCTGACAAATTTTATGTGAATCACAATCTCATAATTATATTATTATTCAACTCTTATTAAGATCAGAAGTTTTCCCCTTTTTCTCCAAAAATGTTCTTGGATTGATTCGCGATTTCGCATATCGGAACTACAATACCTTCTTTTCATCCATTCTGAATTTCACCCTACTCTGACTATTATCATGGGTTACAGCAGTTTGATGAAATGAAAAAACTTCTGAGGTTACGTTCTTTTTCATTCTGAATTTTGAATCCATATTTTCCGCATTTGGGAATAATAGAATCTCATTATCTATTCTGAATTTCACCCTAATCTGACTAATTTTATGAGAGTTATATACAGCAGTTTGAAGGAATGAAAAAAAATTTCAAGTTATTTATTTACCTTATTATTTTTCTTCGGAAATCTTGAAAGTTCTCAGAATGACTCCCAATTGGGTGAAAAATACCTCCCTTTTTCCTTTTCTGAATTTCAACCCTATATTACCATTCATATGTGATGTACAGCCCTATTCTTTTAACATAGCTCTAATCATTTTATTATCTAACATATCTAATGTTTCGCAGGCAACCAGTTATACAGGAGTGTGGAGCTATAGGTGTAATATGTGTTGCCTGCCAACAGAGGCTAGGGAAAAAAATTTAATTTCAAAATGAGTCAGAATGATACCATTAGATGCCGCCACATGCAGTCGAAGATATATTAGGTAAATATGCATTTTTAAATTGATAGATATAATCATATTACAACTAATCCATCTAAGGACTACGATATTAAATGCATTATAAATACTAAAGAGTTGCAGTGGACTCAATCTTTATGTGAACTAAGGCCCCTTGTTATTTTTGGTCCAATAAAGGAGGTGTGTGGATTTTATCAGGAGCAACTTTGAAAGAAAATTCACGTTATTAGTGGAACATTTGCTAATTGCCGTAATGATATTTGTTAGGGACTATAATAGTTCTCAGGAAAGTACACACATATTTTTCCCCCGTTATCTTTCATTTCTCAATTTGTTTGGAAATTTCCTGCTACTCCTGATAGAATCCAAAGACCTCCTCGGCCATAGGGCTGAGTGCAGTTCTGTGCTAAGAATCGCCCAAGGTCGAATGCATTCCAAGGGTGGGCGGGGCCTTATAATAAATCGGTCACCAGTTAGTGAGGATGAACTCTCATTTTATCTATTCAATTCTCTGTATGTTTTTTCTCAATCAAATATTTCAAAGTTATTGGAATAGTTTAAAACCTAACAAATCCGAAGAACTATTCAATCTGATTTCTTGTACTGGATTTCATCCCTATATGTCCATTTTGATAATACTTAATCAGTTCGATAAAATGACAAAAAGTTATAATGTTATCCCCTTGTTCTTTTTTGTCCAAAGTTTTGTAATTTCTGGGAATGACTCCCAATTTGGCACACCGGAAGAACAAGTCCATCTCATTATCGATCCTGAATTTCATCCCAATCTGACCATTTTTATCTGACCCACAGCAGTTTGAATATATGAACAAAACTTCTTACGATATCCCTTTTGTTATTTCTCGTAGAAGTTCTCGGAATGACTTCCAATTTGGTACACCGGAAGTACAATACCACCTCATTATCTATCCTGAATTTCAACCCCATCGGACCATTTTTGTCTGACCCACAGCAGTTCGAATATATGAACAAAACCTAATCATTTTATTTTCTGTAACATATGTAATGCTTCACAGGCAACAAGTCATACAGGAGTGTGTAATATGTGTTGCCAGCCAACACGGCGTTGTAACACAGAGACTACCATTTGGACGAAGAAGAAGAGCAGATAATAACAAGATTTCTTCTCGTTGGTCTCGCCATCTACTTGTGAAAAACGTAACTGTGAATTGATTCTGAATGGTACCGTTAGATGTCACGTCATTCTGTCTAAGATGTTTGAGGTAAATAGTTATTTTAAAATGGATATTAAATGCAATTTTAACTAATTTATCTAGCAGAATACAACAGGGAATGAATTAGAATTACCAGAAAGTGAGTATGAACTTTGATTTCATCTATTGGGAACTTCCAAAACTCTGGTGGCGGGATTCGGCAACTAACCACGCTAGTAATAAATGTAAACAATCTCGTGTTGGACAGGTCAGTCGACGAAGTTTGACCGAAATTTTCATGGAAAATTTAAATTTTAATTGACTTGAGATCATTGTTGGATTACTTTGTGATATAGATTCAAATATTGATCATTATATAACTAATTTTATGGCACTTGATTGATACAAAGACTACAACCAGTAAGTATATTCATATATGTTTGTCAAACTTACATTATATTTAAAAGTTCTTTCAGTTACTATTTGCGAATGATTAAGAAGGGACTCAGTTGATTAGAATTTCTGGAGTACATAGGAGCTTCAACTTCTAATTCTAGAGTCCTTGTAGAAGGAGAAGAGGTTCTAAATGTAGATCATGTAATCGTGTGTGACAAAACAAATTGTGGTCCCAGTTTTATAGACATTTGTTCTTTATGTTTACAAAGTAGTGCCCTTAATTCAATAGCACATAAAATTGATGGCCCATTAATGTGGAGAATGGTAAACTTAAAATAGAAGGTATGGTATATTCTTGTAAAGTCGGAGCACGGAGGAGGTGTAAACATATTACTGATGTATTAATTGAAGTTCAGGTGCATGATGTTCTAGTTTATTTATGAGAATATAGTGTCAAATTGAACCAGATAAAACTTTTGTAAAACAGTTACCAATATTTGAAATGATTTTTTCGAAATATGATACATATATTATGTGAAAAGAATTATTAACAATAAGTGTAATGTTTGAGGTATAATAAAGATTATCTGGATGTAGTTCCAGGTTAAGTACTCTTCGGTCTATTAGTTATCCTTCTAACGCATTTCCAATATTTATATTTGGTTTTCCGGAGGTAAGAAGTGAAAACTCAAACCTATTCATTTTGGCATTTTTTTCGCCCATGAATTGCATTGAGGCACACAACAATAGTCGTTTCTGGTCGAAGACATATTAGGCAGGATAATATTCACTATTTCAACTTGAATTTTTCTTTCAAACAAAAGTTTATTGACGAATACTGAACAATTAAACTCGAGCACGTGGCTCATTACTAGCTTGGTTAGTTGCCGAATCTCGCCACCAGAGTTTTGGAAGTTCCCAATTCAAAGCTTTGTATGCTTTTTCTCAATCAAATATTTCAAAGTTATTGGTATAGTTTAAAACCTAACAAATCCGAAGAACTATTCAATTTGTTTTCTTGCACTGAATTTCATCCCTATAATATGTCTATTTTGATGATACTTTAACAGTTTGATAAAATGACAAAAAGTTATAAGGTTATTCCCTTGTTATTTCTAGTGGATGTTCTCGGAATGACTCCCACTTTGTACACTAGAAGAACAATACCACCTCATTATCTATCCTGTATTTCGACCCATTCAATTTTCTGATCAGTTTTTCGTGAGATTAAATAAATAAATTTCAAAGGACGTTTGGTATTTTTTCAATCATAATTTTGAATGATGTCGGACTAGACCCAAATTTGGTACATCGTATGAGCGGGTTAAGCAAATTATCTATTCCAAATTTCATCACATTCTGATCAGTTTTTTGGTAGTAAAAGCGCTTTCATCAAAATAATAAATTAATAAATACCATTCTATTATCTATTCTGAATTTCAACACTATCTTACTATTCCTATGCGTGTTAAAGCTGTATTCGTTCAACGTAGCTCTAATCATTCTATTTTCTGTAACATGTTTTAATGCTTCGCAGGCAACCAGTAATTCAGGAGTGTAGAGCTATTGGTGTAATATGTGTTGTCGGCTACCAAAGCGTTCTACAACAGGAACAACTACCAGTAGGGGTAGATTAACTAGGATTCTTCTCATTGGTCCCGTCATCTATTAGTGGAAAAATCTAATTTTACAATAATTCTGATTGGAACGATTAGATGTTACCTCATTCTATTGGAGATATTTTAGGTAAATACTTATTTTAAAATAGATAAATTCAAACTTTAACTATTTTTAAATCTAGCACATCGGAAGAACTATACAATCTCATTAATTCTACCGAGTTTTATCCCTATCTGACTATTTTTATGAGAGTTACAGCAGTTTGAAGTAATGACAGTAAGTCTAAAGTGTTCCCTTGTTGTTTTTTGTCGAAAATTTGGAAAGTTCTCGGCATGACTCCCAATTTCGTACACCGGAAGAACAATATTATCTATTATCTATTTGTTTTTCAATCCAAAGTTTTCTCAAAAAATATTATCCTAACTTGTAGACGTATTGAAATCTTTTACCGGCAACCCACAATACATGGCCGAGTTTTTTGTGTTGTGTTTTTGTAAATCGGTAAGGGGCACTATGCCAGCACCACCTAACAAATGTCTGACGGAGTATTTTATTTAGTTCAGGTTGCTTGTGGTAGGTGTCGCTAACGATCCATGAAGACAATTTTTAGAGATTTTACAGGTAAATTGAAACTGTTTCGGCTGTTTTTTTTTAATGTGAGTGAATTCAAAAGTAGATTACAATTTAGAAAGAGGTAATGTGTGCTTTACATGAAATATGGAGGTTAATTTTGCGTCATTTAAATGTGCAATTGAGATAATTGTTTTTGGTTACAATTGAGTAAAATCGTGGAAATGTAAGAATATATTGCTATACCAATTGAAAACTTCGTGAGATCGTGACTTTAGTTGAATTACTGTTAGAATCATGTCTCCAGATATAGCAGTAAATGATAAATCGTTCCATGTTTTGAATATCTTTTTCTAACCTATATGTTTTACACTATGTTTTATATTAATTCTTTCTGTCCACAGTTTAGTCGATCATGAGGTTTATATTTCGACGAAGATCTTGAAATGGAATCTTTTAATAGCAAAGCTCTTATGAACATGGGATTAGAATGAACATCTTCGAAACGAAATAGGATTAAACCTGCCCATAGATTGGGAGGGAATGGAATAAAACGTTCCTTATACAGGTAACTTATAGTTGATGATCCCATTTTATTTAAGTTAACTATATCACATCAAGTAGTTATTAATTGTGTTTTGAAAGGAAGTTTCGTACATGGACTATTTGTTTGAGTCTCCACATTTTGTATTTAATTATCGAAATATCGTACTGAGGCAGATCAATTTGAGAATATTAAAATTACTACACTTATCGAAAGTCAGTTTAAGAATTCGTGATATGCACTGAGAATATTCACTTAAATATGTGATTTTGCTATTGTATTTGTTACAATGATGATAATTCCTTGGTTTTTGAAAAAAATTTGAAATGAAGCGAATAGTAGTTTTCCCAATTCATCCTAAATGAAATCAAAACATTTTCGTTGCATAAATAAAAGAATACATCTTTTAGATACTATATCTGCACCGCATCTTAGGAAAATTTATTATATTTATACTGTGAATATAACCAGGAAATATTCTATTTTTTTATGCACTGCTATAAAGTAACTAACATACTTTTTATGACAGCTCTGTATACATACAACTTTTTTCCCGGTCATGGAAAGTTGAAATCTTTACCTAAACTCCAGTCTTGTATGGTGGTGTGAAAAAGTTAAAAATGGTGGAGAAGCCCTTTCACTGCAACTTGGAATGGAATACAAACCTGCCAATTCTTTCATGAGGGCCTGCAAGTGAGTACTTTACATTATTGGGCGCATGTTCTAGGGGAACATCGTCCTATCATTTCGTCCAAATGTCTGTAATTTTCGAATTTCGAGCTGAAAATTGGCTAATAGACTAATTCGGACTCCCTGATCACGAATCCGGTGTCAGATTTTTGGGTGCCGTACGGCCGGCCGGCCGTAGGCACGATAACAGGAGCACCGAAGGTCCTATCGACTTCAAACTTTCAGGGTAGGTTTCTGATCAAAATGCGACGGTTAAGTTCGTTAACGGGCAAAATCGGCCGGACGGTTTAGGAGTTATAGACATTTAAAATTTTGAGGTTATTTCCCTGATATTTCAGGAACTAAAGAAGATGTTGAATCGAAACTTGGTAGTCAGTTCGAGGATATAAACGCGCAACTTTTGGCAAAATTCTGTTATGATCAAAATGTTGGTAATTTTTAAAAAAATATTTCTTTTAATTTTTTCGAAAAAAAAAATTTTTTTTCGTGAACTATTCATCAGATTGCAACAAAAACTTGTACTAACGTCAATTGTAGTATTTTGCAACATTGTGCAAAATTTTGGCTCTATACGATTTCAATTTCTGGAGATATAAGACAAAATGTGTCAAATTTCCTGGGTCTCTCTCAGTATTTTCATCGATTATTCTATGAACTCTTTGAATTCCACCGAAAACAAATTCAAAGACATAAACATAAAGAATCAAGTCATAGTTTAGACGTCGAAAGAAGGACGATGTTGATCGACTTGAAAAGGTACCTATTTCAAGAAATGCAATAATGAAATGCTTAATTTATGGATATAATATTATCTAAGTATTGTTGGGATCGGGCAGTTGGAAAATTTTTTAATAAAAAAATTTGTACCGACGTTAAATCAAGCATTCTACACGAGTGTGCAAAATTTCAGTTCGATACGATCTCAATTCCAGAAGATATTGCTTAAAATTCACATTCCAGCGTGTTTTGACGTTCTATGGTCACAGAAAATCGTCACAAAAATCTATTTACCTCATTTGACGGCTGTTTGTCAAATCAATTAATTCCAATAATTGATGTCAGATTTCCTACATACCAAGTTCAAACAAATTTTATTATATGGAAAACACTTATTATGATCACGTTCTACAGGAATTGATACTAAATAGAAGCTAGATGAAGATTATTGTAATGGAAAATTTGTGTTCCAGAATAATATTAAGGTATTCAACATGATACTGCTTTTTTTCTTTACTGGTCAGTACGGGCCACAAGGAAGATGAACATGCGCCCAATAGCTCCTGTCCACAGGGCTTGTTTTTTTTAACATAGGTATATCCTCCGATTAATCACTTTATTTTCTTAACGCATAATTCTTTATTTGTTTTTAGTTCATCATCAACTTGAATAACTGGAAACTACGTTCTTTATATTGAATTTTTGTTAATGTTTCATATTTATATGACCACTATCAATAGGCAACCAATTATACAAGGTCTAAGAGTCATTGATGTATTACGTGTTGCGTTCGGATGTGGGGTAGTTTTTGGCCCGCTGTTTAGGTGAACAAAGCACCTAACAATTCGTCCAAAAGTCTATAATTTTCTATCTAACCATTTTATCTAACCCACCGCAGTTTGAATATATGAACAAAACTTCTGATGTTATCCCCTTCGTTATTTTTCGAAGAAGTTCTCGAAATGACTCCCAATTTGGCAGACCGGAAGATCAATACCATCCTTTTACCCATTCTGAATTTCAACGCTATCTTACCATTCATATGTGATGTACAGCCGTATTTTTTTAATGTAGCTCAAATCATTTTATTATCTGTAACATATGTGATGTTTCGCAGGCTACCAGCAATACAGGAGTGCCGAGGTATAGGTGCAATATGTGTTGCTTGCCAGCAGAGGCGAATATTATTTCAAAATGAGTCAGAATGATACCATTAGATGCCGCCACATGCAGTCGAAGATATATTGGGTAAATATGCATTTTTAAATTGATAGATATAATCATATTACAAATAATCTATCTCACGACTACGATACTAAATGCATTATAAATACTAAAGCGTTGCAGTCGACTTACTCTTTATGTGAACTAAGGCCCCTTGTTATTTTTGGTCCAATAAAGGAAGTGTGTGCATTTTATCAGGAGCAACTTTGAAGGAAAATTCACGTTATTACTGGAAAATTTGCTAATTGGCGTAATATTATTTGTTAGGGACTATAATAGTTCTCAGTAAAGTACACACGTATTTTTTCCCTCGTTATTTTTCATTTCTCAATTTGTTGGGAAATTTCCTGTTACTCCTGATAGAATCCAAACACCTCCTCGGCCATAGGGCTGAATGCTGTCCTGTGCTAAGAATTCCAAGAGTGGGCGGGGCCTTATAATAAATCGGTCAGGCAACACAAAATACATCCAGTTGAATCTTTAGTTGCCTGCACCATCTAAAGTGAGGAGCAAATATATTCTAAAAGATGATTACTGCGCTGATCCTCAGTCCATTTAACTTTTTCTCATTGTCAAGTAATATTTCGAAAGTTATCGGATTGGACTCGAATTTAGCACATCGTAAAAGCAGGTTGATCATATTATCTTTCCCAAATTTCGTTGAATTCTGTTCAGTTTTTCGGGAGATATGGCGGTTCAAAGAAATCGACAAATTTCAAAGACTTGCTTTTTTTTCGACCAGGATTTCGAAAGTTGTCGGACCGGATTTAAATTCGGTACATCGTAAGGGAAGGTCCAGTTTATTACCTATTCCCAATTTCATGAAATTCTGATCAGTTTTTTTGGAGATATACTGGATTGATGTAATAATATTCTAAGCTCATCGGAAGATCAAAATAATCCTTTTACCACTTCTGAATTTAAACCCTATATTACTATTCATATGTGATATACAGCCGTATTCTTTTAACATAGCTCTAATCTTTTTATTTTTGGTAACGTATGTAATGTTTATTTATTTATTTATTTATTTATTTCATGTTACTGTTTCTCAGGCAACCAGTAATACAGGAGTGTGGAAATGTAGGTGTAATATGTGTTGCCTGATAACAGGGCGGTGTACAACAGAGACATCTACTAGGGGAAAAACGTAATTTGGAAATGAGTCAGATTGGTACCATTAGATGCCGCCACATACACCGAAGATATATTCGGTAAGTAATTATTTTAAAATGGATAGATTTAATCATATTTCAATTAATTTATCTCACAACTATGATGATGAATATATTATAAATACTAGAGAGTTGCAGTGGACTCACTTTTAATGTGAGCTAAGGTAGTTTGATGAAATGAAAAAAGTTCTAAGGTAGGAAACTTTGAAAGTTTTCGGAATGATTTCCAATTTAGTACACCGGAAGTACAATAGCACCCCATTATCTATCCTGTATTTCAACCTAATCAGACCATTTCTATCTGACCCACATCAGTTCGAATATATGAACATAACTTCTAACGTTATCCCTTTAGTTATTTCTCGTAGAAGTTCTCGGAATGACTCTCACTTTGGTACACCGGAAGAACTGTACCATCCTTTTAACTGTTCTCAATTTAAACCCTATATTACTATTCATATGTGATTTACAGCCGTATTCTTTTAACATAGCTATAATCTAAAATGTAATATTTTGCAGGCAACCAGTGATTCAGGAGTGTAGAACTTTAGGTGTAATATGTGTTGCCTGCCAGCTAGGCGTTCGGCAACAGGGAAAACAACCAGTTGGACGAACAAGCTGGGCTGATAATACCTATGTTTCTTCTTATTGGTACCATTAGATGTCACCTCATTCTGTCTGAGATTTTTCAGGTAAATAATTATTTTGTAATAGATAGATTTAATGCATTTTTAACTAATTTATCTCGCAACTATAATAGGAAATGCATTAGAATTACCAGAAATGGAATTTTTTGACGTAAATCTCCCAATATTTTTTCTCATTTAAAAATTTATTGGTATAGCTTCAAATCTAACATCTCCGAAGAACGATTCAATCTCTTCACTTGTACCGAATTTCTTCCCTATATGTCTGTTTGTATGAGAGTTACAACAGTTTGATGAAATGAACAAAAGTTCTAAGGTTATCCCCTTGTTCTTTTTCGTCCAAAATGTTGAAATTCCTCGGAGTGACTTCCAATTTGGCAGACCGGAAGAGCAATTCCATCTCTCTATCTATCCAGAATTTCAACCCAATCATACCATTTTTATGTGATTTACAATTTCTTCAATTGATTGTTATCATACTATAATGAAGGAATTTGGGGGAGGTTTGCATGAAAAATTTGGGGAATATACGACATTAGTTAAGAGATAAGAGTGCTTGATTTTTCTTGTAGAGGCATAATAGTTCATATAAAAACGATGATAAATTGAATCGGAAATGATCGTAGACAAGTAATGCGCATCCACCATTTTTAATCTAAGTAGAAAAACTGAAATGCCTATTCAATAGTGCATTGTTTTCATCAAAAAATCGATCTTATGTTTTCATTCACAATAAAGATTGAATTTCTTGTGTGCCATCCATCTTTATTCTCGAAATTTCAATATTGAACTTTTAAATGGTGGATGCGCAAACATAAAAAAAAATCAACCCAATCTGTCCATTTTATGTGATTTAAAATATATTCAATTAATTATTATCGTACTATTATGATGGGAATATACGTGGGTATGTTTCAAATGTTGGAGAATTTTCGCGAATGTTGCCTATTACTATGGAAAATTTTAATTTGTCAATTCTTTTATTTTTTCCAGGAAATCGAGTTTTCAAGCTCCAGGAAATCAAGGGACTTTGTGAAGGATGTCAAGGAAGCGGCATGAGGAAAATTATTGAATTTAAAATTAAATATCTGTAATTAATTTGAAATGTTTCAATATTCTATGTTGATTGAATATAAGATTAAATGAAATTAAATCTTTTATTCGACCCTTAATTCCGATCCATCCACCTAATTAGAATTATGAATCAGCTGATCTAAATGAATGTGGAAAATTTTCGAAATTTAGAAAAATATCCGAAAAGTGTCCATTTGGCATTATATTTTTATATAGATACGACTCATGCAGACTATCAGGAGCAACGTTGATTTTCCCGTCAACTCACTCCGGTTCATTTGAAATTTCTATGAGAAATACGCATTTTGGTAAGCCAACACTAATGGAAATGTTAAAAATGCACGTTTTTGAGACTTAGTATCAGGAGCATAGGAAAGCGAGGAGGTATACGGAATTTATCCGGAGCAGCCGGATATTTCGCGCCAATTCCATAGGCCACGCCCACTCTAGTAATGCAGACTACACACAATACATCAGGTTGGATCTTTAGTTGCCTGCACCATCTAAAGTGAGGGGCAAAAATATTCTAGAGAACGAGGATTACTACGCTGATCCTCAGTCCGGTCAACTTTTTGTCTTTGTCAATTTATTTTTCGAAAGTTGTCGGATTGGGCTCAAATTTGGCATATCATTTGAGTTGGTTGATCGTATTATCTCTTCCAACTTTCATTGAATTCTCTTCAGTTTCACGGGAGATATGGCGGTTTAAAGAAATCAACAAAATTTCGAAATTCGTCGGACTGGGCTCAAATGAGTCGGTTCGTCGGATTTTCTATTCCAAATTTCATTGAATTCAACGTTGATTTTCCCGCCTAATTACTCCTGTTCATTTGCAATATCTATGAGAAAAACGCATTTTGGTAAGCCAAAACACTACTGAAAATGTTAAAAATGCACGTTTTTGGGACTTAGTATCAGGAGCATAGGAAAGCGAGGAGGTATACGGAATTTATCCGGAGCAGCCGGATATTTCAAGCCAATTTTCCAAGCCACGCCCCCTCTAGGAATGCATTCGACCTCGAGCGATTCTTAGTACAGGACTGCATTCAGCCCTTTGTTCAATAAAGAAGGAGTGTGGATTTCATCAGGAGCAACTTTGAAGGAAAACTCACGTTATTGGTGAAACATTTGCTAATGGCCGTAATAATATTTTTTAGGGACTGCAATAGTTCTGAGGAAAGTACACACGTATTTTTCCCGCGGTAACTTTCGTTTCTTAAATTGTTAAGAAATATCCTGCTACTCCTGATAGAATTCAAAGACCTCCCAAGCCATAGGGCCGAATGCGGTCCTGTGCTTAGAATCGCTCAAGGTCAAATGCATTTCTAGAGTGGGAAAGGTTCCGAGAATTGGCGCGAAATATCCGTAGCTCCTGATAAATTCCGTATACCTCCTCGGTCTCATATGCTCCTGATACCCGGCCAGCCGCGCATACACTACCCAAAATGTCCAGTATTCGATGGAACTATCTCAAAATGCCAGAAACCTCTATATTTCCATTTCTAGAGCGTTTTCGCTGCCCAAAATGCGGTTTTATTATGGAATAATGCAACTTAACCCAACATAAATGGCGGGGAAATCTACGTTACTCCTGATACCTAACCCAGTACAGAATTGATTTCCTTATTTTCTTGAATGAAATTTAATAAATTACTCCTGATACTTTGCTAAGGACTTTTCCAATGTCTCGGTTTGAAGAGAATATTGTAAGTGATGCAACATCCCTACTATGAAAAATATGAATGGAAGAGTGAAAAAATTGGTCACAACTAATGCAAATTAAATTTTCCAGGCAACTTCGATAGCTTTCTTGAATGAGAATTATTAACGTCCCAAGTTCATAAGAAATCTTGAGGAGGATTTTTTTTTTCACAGCAAAGTGATATGCTAATCTTCAACCCAATTCTACTACGATTTTTCCCCTATATAATTTGGATTGTTCATAAGGAGTTGTGGTCTAATTCACAAACGAAAACTAAAAGAAAAAATATGATTTCAGAGCACGCACCATGCTATCAGGAGCACGAAAAATATGAGGAGTCTAATTGTAACTACCAGGAGTATCGTGTATTTTCCCGCCATTTTCGTTGGGTTAAATAGCATTATTTTGATGAGAAAAGTGCATTTTTGTGAGCGAAAACGCTACTAGAAATGGAAATCTAGAGGTTTCTGGCATTTTGAGAGAGTTCCATCGAATATTGGCCATTTTGGGTAGTGTATGCGCGCCTGGTCGGGTATCAGGAGCATATGAGATCGAGGAGGTATACGGAATTTATCAGGAGCTCCGGATATTTCGCGCCAATTCTCCAAGCCCCGCCCACTCTGGAAATGCATTTGACCTCGAGCGATTTTTAGCACAGGACTGCATTCAGCCCAGTGTTCCATGAAGAAGGTTTTTGAATTCTATCAGGAGCAACTTCGAATGAAAATTTACGCTACTCCTGATACGTGTTCTAGGACCATCTCGCAATTCTTATTTTCTTACAAATAATTTGGCTACTCCTGATAAAAGATCTTCAAATTAAATATATATTTGGATGAGAGATGAGAGGAAAATATTTTGATAGTGTCACATTCTTGTCTTGAAATATTAAGGTCAAAGAAGGAAAAATTCAAAAGGACTTAACCTGAGAACTTTCACTTTGCGAAAAAGAGAAATTAACAGAAATCAGAATCCTGTGAGATCGGAGGAAACTATAATCAAATTATATAATGTGGGAATACTTGAATTACAAAAATATTTAGACAAGGACAATAAGGGATTAGGGATTCCTTTTAATTATTGATTTTCAATTTTCAAAATATTATCGCTAGTATGATGCTTCCGGGTTGGGTATCAAGAGCAATGTATATTTTTCCGCCATTTTCGTTGGGTTAAGTTGCATTATTTCAATAACAAAACAGCATTTGAGCGAGCGAAAACACTACTAGAAATGGAAATCTAGAGGTTTCTGGCATTTTGAGAGAGTTCCATCGAATATTGGACATTTTGGGTAGTGTATGCGCGCCTGGCCGGGTATCAGGAGCATATGAGATCGAGGAGGTATACGGAATTTATCAGGAGCTCCGGATATTTCGCGCCAATTCTCGATGCCTTGCCCACTCTAGAAATGCATTCGACCTTGAATGATTCTTAGCACAGGACTGTATTCAGCCCTATGGCCGAGGAGGTGTTTGGATTCTATCAGGAGTAGCAGTATATTTCTCAACAATTTGAGAAACGGAAGATAACACGAGAAAAATAAGTGTGTAATCTCCCGAGAACTATTTTAGTCCCTAACAAATATCATTCAGGTAATTAGCAATTGTTTCACTAATACCGTTAATTTTCTTTCAAAGCTGCTCCTGATAAAATCCACACACCTGCTCTATTGAACAAAGGGCTGAATGCAGTCCTGTGCTAAGAATCGCTCGAGGTCGAATGCATTCCTAGAGTGGGCGTGGCTTGGAAAATTGGCGCGAAATATCCTGCTGCTCCGGATAAATTCCGTATACCTCCTCGCTTTCATATGCTCCTGATACCAAGTCCCAAAAACGTGCATTTTTAACATTTTCAGTAGTGTTTTGGCTAACCAAAATGCGTATTTCTCATAGAAATGCAAATGAACCGGAGTGATTTGGCGGGAAAATCGACGTTGCTCCTGATAGTCGGAATTTGTTCGAAAAAAGTGAAATTTTTTCATTGCCTTAAACCGCTTTATCTCCCGAAATACAGAACAGAATCCAATGAAATTTAGAGTTGATAATACGACCAACCTGCTCTTTCGATGTGCCAAATTTGAGCCCAATCGAATTTTTTCCCGAAAGAATTGGAAGGTTAACCCCTTGCGATTTTTTCGAATTTTGAAAGTTTGCTTAAATTTGGCATATCGAAGGAGCAGGTTGGTCGTATTATCTCTTACAAATTTTATTAAATTCTGCTCAATATTTCGGGAGATAGGGAAGTTTAAGGAAAAAGATTTTTTCCATCCGACAGCGTGGTAATAATCATCCTCCCTTAGAATATTTTTGCTCCTCACTTTAGATGGTGCAGGCAACTAAAGATTCAACCTCATGTATTCTGTGTTGCCTGACCGATTTATTATAAGGCCCCGCCCACTCATGGAATGCATTCGAACTCGAGCGATTCTTAGCACAGGACTGCATTCAGCCCTATGGCCCAGGAGGTGTTTGGATTCTATCAGGAGTAGCAGGATATTTCCCAACAATTTGAGAAACGAAAGATAACGGGAAAAAAACACGTGTGTACTTTCCTGAGAACTATTATAGTCCCTAACAAATATTCTTACAGCAATTAGCCAAATTCAAATTGGGATGGGAAATTTGGAATCAAATCAAAAAAATTTATTAGTATAATTTAACATTCAGATTTAATCAATATACAATTGATAACCAAATTATCATAGTAATTCTGGCATGTAATACACTGTTTATAACACATCATTTTCAAAGTCAAATTCTTCCATGGTGGTCTTTTGATATCACCAACAGAAATTGTTGATATCCATGTAATGCCTGTAAGCAAAAATTAACATAGATTACAAGTAAAAACAACTATAAAAGAATTATGTCTACATAACAAGTCCATCAGCTCATATAAGCTAGATCATAATTGTCAGATTGGGTTGAAATTGAGCATAGATAATAGTCGTAATTTAAGCGAGTAACCGGAACAGAGCGGTTAAGACCAATCTCTTGCTATACTTAACCGATCGGTTATGATAGCGAAGTATTGGTCTTAACCACTCTGTTCCGGTTACTCGCTTAAATTACGACTAATGAGATGGTATCATTCTTCCAGTGTGTCAAATTGGGAATCGTTCTGAGAACTAAAAAAAATTGTGAACGAGAAAGAACAACAGGATAACCTTCGAATTTTTTTCATTTAAGCAAACTGCCTTAGCTTGCATAAAAAGTGAGTCCATTGCAACTCTCTAGTATTTATAATACATTTAATATCGTAGTCGATAGATTAGTTGTAATATGATTATATCTATCAATATTAAAATACATATTTACCTAATATATCTTCGACTGTATGTGGCGGCATCTAATGGTATCATTCTGACTCATTTTGGAATTACATTTTTTTCCCTAGCCTCTGTTGTAAAACGCCTCGGTTGGTAGGCAACACATATTACACCTATAGCTCAATACTTCTGTATTACTGGTTGCCTGCAAAACATTACTTATGTTACATAATGAAATGATTAAAGCTACGTTAATAGAAAATGGCTGTACGCTGTACATCACATATGAATAGTAATATAGGGTTGAAATCCAGAATACGTAAAAGGATGGTATTGATCTTCCGTCTGCCAAATTGGGGGTCATTCCAAGAACTCTGAAATTTTTTTACGAAAAAGTAGAATATAGAAATGATCAGAATTTCATTCAATTTGGCTTGGATAATGTACTATGTCAGCTCTTACGATGAACCGATTTTGAGTCTCGTCCATAACTTTCGAAAATTCGATCGAAAAAAGACCAAACCTTCTGAAATTATCATTTTCATCATCCCGCTGTTTCTCCCGTATTACTGATCAGAATTTAATTAAATTTGGCATGGGCAATATAGCCAATCTGCTTTTAGGATGGGACGAATTTTAGGTCATACCAAAAATTTTCGAAAATTTTAACTACAATAATCAAAGGTGAAGGTACAAAAATTTGTTGGAAAAGCAAAATGCACCTTTTTGACGTTTATTATTCGTTTCTCATTCTACGTTAATGGTGGATTATCAAAAATTTCATTAAAACTAGCTATTTTCAAGCAATTTTAAATCAATAATAATGGAAATTATATATGGCGTCACCTAGTGACAGCTATCGTAATTAATCTTCAAATAATTGGATTCGGTTCATCAGATATCTTTCAGATGGCGCCAGTGGAAAACATTAGTTTTGATAATCGTTCATTTTTTAAACCGCTGTACCTCCCAAAATGCTCTACCCAAATTCAATGAAATTAGGAATAGATAAGGAGCAGTACCTTATCTGACATTGTGCCGAATTTGGGGTCAATTCGACAATATTAGAAACTTTTATGAAGAAAAGAAATACTCTCAAAAAACTGGTCATAATTCAATGAAAATTGGATTATATAATATACTTTACCTGTTTTTACGATAATTAAAGGTTGTTTTCAGTCGGATAACTTTCGAAACTTTGTCACTCTGCATGGCAGTCAGTCTTAACAGTGCTATTTCTTGTTCTGTTTCCACAGCTTTTTGGCTTAATAATATGACTTTTTCCATGGCTATTCGGCTCTTTGCTGCTAGGAGGTTGGCATTCTCCTCTGTGAAATGGGAGAATTTTAGATGAATTATTAACTTAAATGTACGATTCCATTCAATCCATCTGATGTAAATGTTGTTTGTAAAGATTGATCTGTTATTATTACTTAAAGCTGGAACTCTAATTGTAAAAATCATTAATTTTTGAAACCAGGCAAGGCTCAACAACCATTGGAAACATTCTCAAATACGAGTTTATCTACTACTTACGAGAGCCTCATTTGACGAAGAAATTTCTTTCTGATACCTCTGTTCCAAAGCTGCCCTCTCCGTCTCCACCTCCTCCCTAAGTTTCTTCTCTCATGCATTTTGTTTTTCTTCCTTAGCTGCCCCTTTCATCTATTGCAATTCCATAGAGTTGAGCTTCCTTCTTCTCGTGGTTGCCCATACATAGATCCAAGATCTGGAAACAAATCATAGCATTCGATAGAGAAGCAAATTTTGCCTCCGGAAATGAGTCAATTTGTTTGACATTATTATTCCCAATTGTTCGAAAAAATCTCAGAAATAAACAAAAAGCATACAAATACAATCACATCACCAGGACTCTGATAGCCAGAACCAGCAGTGACAGCTGGTTCAATTCAATCCGGCAACTAAAAATTCAACTAGATGTATTATCACTAAAGCTTTTTAGATACATCTTATTCACATCGCAGTAGATGGTAAAGTCGCTACAATAATCCTTGGATGCAGAGGCAATATTCGCAGAAATCTATATTCGAAGTAATCTTGAAACATATTCATTTCATCAACACGCGGTAACTCCCAGAAAACTTATCAGAATTTAATGAAATTTATAATTGAGGATATACTAGTCCTTCTCCTAGGATGGGCCAAATTTGAGTCCATTCGAAATTTTGTTCGAAAAAAGTGAAATTTTTCCATTGCCTTAAACAGCTATATCTTTCGAGAAAATGAACGGAATGTAATGAAATTTGGAAGAGATAATATGACCAACCTCCTCTTACGATGTGCCAAATTTGAGCCTAGTCCGACAACTTTCGCAATTTTGATCGAAAAAATCTTAAGTCTATAGTCTTTGAAATTTGTCGATTTCTTTGAACCGCCATATATCCCGAAAAACTGAACAGAATTTATTGAAATTTGGAAGCGATAATATGATCAACCTTCTCTTACGATATGCTAAATTTGAATCAAGTCGGATAACTTTCGAAAAATTAATTTACAATGAGAAAAAGTTAACTGGACTGAGGATCAGCGTAGTAATCATCGTCCTTTATAACATTTTTGCCCCTCACTTTAGATGGTGCAGGCAACTAAAGATTCAACGTGATGTATTTTGTTTTGCCTGACCGATTTATTATAAGGCCCCGCCCACCCTTGGAATGCATTCGACCTCGAGCGATCCTTAGCACAGGACTGTATTCAGCCCTATGCCCGAGGAGGTGTTTGGATTCTATCAGGAGTTGCAGGAAATTTCCCAACAAATTGAGAAATGAAAAATACGTGTGTACTTTCCTTAGATCAATTATAGTCCCTAACAAATATTATTACGGCAATAAGCGAATGTTCCACTAATAACGTGAATTTTCCATCAAAGTTGCTCCTGGTAAAATCCGCACACCTCTTTTATTGGACCAAAAATAACAAGGGGCCTTAGTTCACATAACGAGTGAGTCCACTGCAACTCTTCAGTATTTATAATGCATTTAATATCGTAGTCGTGAGATAGATTAGTTGTAATATGATTATATCTATCAATTTTAAAATGCATATATACCTAGTATATCTTCGACTGTATGTGGCGACATCTAATGGTATCATTCTGACTCATTTACAAATTACTATTTCTCCCTAGCCTCTGTTGGCAGGCAACACATATTACACCTATACCTCGGCACTTCTGTATTGCTGGTTGCCTGCAAAAAATCACATATGTTAAAGATAACAAAAAGATTAGAGTTATGTTAAAAGAATACGATTTGACATAACATAATATGGATAGCAACATAGGGTGGAAATTCAGAATATGTAAAAGGATGGTATTGATCTTCCGGTGTGCCAAATTGAGAGTGATCCTGAGAACTCCGAAAATTACTGTATGAAAAAGAAGGAGGGGATAATCTTAGGCCTCAATTTCATTTCTTCAAAAAGCTGTGGACCAGATAAAAATGGTCAGATTGGGTTGAAATTCAGGAGAAATGATGAGATGCGAGATGGTATTGTTCTTTCGGTGTACCAAATTGGAAGTCATTCCGAGAACTACCACAAAAAATAACAAAGGGGATAACGTTAGAAGTTCTGTTCATATATTCAAACTGCTGTGGGTCGGACAAAAATGGTCAGAGCTATGTTAAAAGAATACGGCGGTATATCATATATGAATAGTAATATAGGGTTGAAATTCCGAAGTGTAAAAGAATGGTTTTGATCTTCCGATGAGTCGATTTTTTTTCATTTAATCAAACTGCCTTAGGTCACAACCTTTGAATATTATTAATTACATCAATCCAGTATATCTCCCAAAAACTGATCAGAATTTCATGAAATTGGGAATAGGTAATAAACTGGACCTTCACTTACGATGTACCGAATTTAAATCGGGTCCGACAACTTTCGAAATTCTGGTCGCAAAAATAGCAAGTCTTTGATATTTGTTAATTTCTTTAAACCGCCATATCTCCCGAAAAACTGAACAGAATTCAATGAAATTTGGAAGAGATAATATGACACATCTTCTCTTACGATGCGCTAAATTTGAGCCCAGTCCAACAACTTTCGAAAGTTTGATCGAAAAAATTTTAAGTCTATAGTCTCTGAAATTTATCGATTTCTTTAAACAGCCATATCTCCCGAAAACTGAACAGAATTCAATGAAATTTGGAAGAGATAATATGACCAACATTCTCATACGATGTGCCAAATTTGAGCCCAGACCGACAACTTTCGAAATTTTGATCGAAATAATCTAAAGTCTTTGAAATTTGTCGATTTTTTTAAACCACCATATCTCCCGAAAAACTGAACAGGATTTAATGAAATATGGAAGAGATTATATGACCAACCTGTACTTACGATATGCTAAATTTGAATCCAGTCGGATAACTTTCGAAAAATTAATTTACAATGAGAAAAAGTTAACTGGACTGAGGATCAGCGTAGTAATCATCGTTCTTTAAAACATTTTTGCCCCTCACTTTAGATGGTGCAGGCAACTGAAGATTCAACGTGATGTATTCTGTTTTGCCTGACCGATTTATTATAAGGCCCCGCCCACCCTTGGAATGCATTCGACCTTGAGCGATTCTTAGCACAGGACTGCACTCAGCCCTATGGCCCAGGAGGTGTTTGGATTCTATCAGGAGTAGCAGGAAATTTCCCAACAAATTGAGAAATGAAAGATAACGAGGGAAAAATACGTGTGTACATTCCTTAGATCAATTATAGTCCCTAACAAATAATATTACGGCAATTAGCAAATGTTCCACTAATAACGTGAATTTTCCTTCAAAGTTGCTACTGATAAAATACATACACCTCCTTTATTGGACCAAAAATAACAAGGGGCCTTAGTTCACATAAAGAGTGAGTCAACTGCAACGCTTTAGTATTTAGAATGCATTAAATATCGTAGTCGTGAGATAGATTAGTTGTAATATGATTATATCTATCAATTTTAATATGCATATTTACCTAGTATATCTTCGTCTGTATGTGGCGGCATCTAATGGTATCATTCTGACTCATTTTGAAATTTCTATTTTTTCCCTAGCCTCTGTTGGCAGGCAACACATATTACACCTATACCTCGATACTTTTGTATTGCTGGTTGCCTGCAAAACTTCACATATGTTACAGATAACAAAAAGATTAGAGTTATGTTAAAAGAATACGGCTCGACATAACATAATATGGATAGAAACATAGGGTGGAAATTCAGAATATGTAAAAGGATGGTATTGATCTTCCAGTGTGCCAAATTGAGAGTGATCCTGAGAACTCCGAAAATTATTGTATGAAAAAGAAGGAGGGGATAATCTTAGACCTCAATTTCATTTCTTCCAAAAGCTGCGGACCAGATAAAAATGGTCAGATTGGGTTGAAATTCAGGAGAAATGATGAGATGCGAGATGGTATTGTTCTTTCGGTGTACCAAATTGGAAGTCATTCCGAGAACTTCTACGAAGAATAACGAATGGGAAAATTATTACAAGTTTTGTTTATATATTCAAAATGCTGTGGGTCAGATAAAAAGAGTCAGATTGGGTTGAAATTCAGGAGAGATAATGAGATGGTTTTGTTCTTCCGGTGTACCAAATTGTAAATCATTCCGAGAACTACAACGAAAAATAACAAAGGGGATAACGTTAGAAGTTTTGTTCATATATTCAAACTGCTGTGGGTCGGACAAAAATGGTCACATTGGGTTGAAATTCAGGATGGATAATAAGGTGGTATTGTGCTTCCGGTGTACCAAATTGAAAGTAATTCCGAGAACTTTCAAACTTTTCTACCTTAGAACTTTTTTTATTTTATCAAACAGCCTTAGCTTACATTAAAAGTGAGTCCACTGCAAATCTCTAGTGTTAATAATGCATTCATTATCGTAGTTGTGAGATATATTAATATTACTTGAAATATGATTAAACCTATACAATTTAAAATATTTACTTACCGAATATATCTTCGATGTATGTGGCGGCATTTTGAGGTAATAATCTAACTCATTTCGAAATATCGTTTTTCCCTAAGTAGATGTCTCTGTTGTAGCACTCCCATGTTAGCAGGCAACACAAATTACACCTATAGTTCTACACTCCTGTATTACTGGTTGCCTGCAAAACATTACATATGATAACAAAACTATTAGTTACCTTATGAAAATACGGCTTTAATAATAATAATATAATAATAAATATCTTTATTTCAGAGTATGTTACAACATAGAATGAAATAGTGTCAAAAAACAAAAAATTTGAAACTCTTTATAATGCCATCTCAAATTCATTTTCAAAATACTCAGTTAATGAGTATGGTTCCAACTCAATTAATATTTCCTTCATTTTTCTTTTGAACAACACAAGACTTGTTATCATTTTAATTCTACTTGGCAATTTATTATAAATCCTGATACAGTTGTAAGACGGATGTTTTTCACTCAAACTCAATCTGTGCCTTGGATAGTGTATATCAAGGGTTCTTGTAGGATAATTATGAACTGTGGTATGTTGTAACATTATATTTTTGTTTTTAAAGAGAAATACCAAACACTCAAATAGATAAATACCATAAACGGTTAAAATTTTATTTTTTCTGAATGTTCCCCTGCATGACTCCAAAAATTTCAACCCAAACATCAGTCTTACAATTCTTTTTTGTATTACAACTATCTCACTCACTCTCGTACTTATTCCCCAGAATATAATGCCATATCTCAATAGAGATTCAAAATTTGCAAAATATACAACTTTACAGCTTTACATCATAGATGGATAGCAATATAGGGTGGAAATTCAGAATATGTACAAGTATGGTATTGATCTTCCGGTGTGTCAAATTGAGAATGATTCCGAGAACTTTGAAGATTATTGTACGAAAAAGAAGGAGGGGATAATCCTAGACCTCATTTTCATTTATTCAAACTGCTGGGGGTCAGATAAAAATGGTCAGATTGGGTTGAAATTCAAGATAGATAATGAGGTGGTATTGTTCTTCCGGTGTACCAAAGTGGGAGCCATTCCCAGAACTTTCATAAGGAATAACAAAAGGGATAACGTTAGAAGTTTTGTTATATATTCAATCTGCTGTGGGTAAGATAAAAATGGTCTGATTGGGTCTAAATTCAGGATAGATAATCAGGTGGTATTGTTCTTTCGGTGTACCAAAGTGAAAGTCAGTCCAAGAACTTTCAAATCTTTGGACGAAAAAGAACTAGAACTTTCCTCCCGGAGCGCGGCTTCGGGTGTATAGGCTATGCCGATGACATAGTCCTAATGGTCAGAGGTAAATTCGAGGGTATCTTGTGTAGCTTACTACAGGAGGGCCTTAGAATTATTGAGCAGTGGGACTGAGCATCAACCCCAACAAGACCACAGTGATTCTGTTTACTCGGAGAAGGAAACTTCCAGCTGTGAGATCCCTTTTTTTGAACGGAGTTATTATAGAATGAAAGTCTGAAGTTAAATATCTAGTGGTAATACTACTCACTGGCTTTCTCACAGGTCACTGCAGCCTTGGAAGCATATGATGAGATTAGGGCTAGCAGAAACTCACGAGTGCAGATTCTGTTGGGAGGATGAAACTCCTGATCACCTGATAACGGAATGCCTTACCATCTCAAACCAACGCAAGGAATGCTCTGGGCACGAAATCTGCAGGAACGAGGACGTAGCCTCCTTGAAGCCGTCCCAGATACTGGAGTTCATCAGAACTGTGGAATTGGAAGGCGAGCTGTAGATGGTGATGACATCGACAGCTCTTAAGGGGAGGGAGCACACTAGACCTTGAGGTCGCAGTACATCGTTACCCCTTACAACTATATACAATATATACATACTAAATTAGTTAAAATTGCATTACAGCTATCCATTTTAAAATAATTATTTACGAGTGTTAGGCTTGTTTCACATGCATACGGTTTTCTGTCACGTTCTGTGGTTTGATCCTCAAACCAAGCAGATAACTATTTTCGGGGTATTGTTGCTATCTCAGTGTTCATGAGAAAATTTTGGTTTACCAAATGTGGATGTAAACCTGTGCTGTGGTACAAAACTTGCGAAAAATGTAAAGATAATTTGAAGATGCAGGAAGCATGCAAAGATTTTTGTGTTCAAATTTTGAATGACTTCGATGAATCTAACGTCGCCAAAAGTTGGAATTGTGTTTGAGCCTGTGTTTCGGGAGAAAACATAAAACCTAATATGAACCGTATATTTGTGAAAGGGTTACATTGGTTCTTGGTAGCCTAACATGTGATTCGAAGCTGTTTCAATACCATACCGATCAACAAATACTTTAATCTGATTGAAATTGTGAGCCTGTAAAAATGTTATTTATTAGAACGGGGTCCTAAGGCTTGACCTACTCCTTCAGAACATCATTTGGTCTCTGCAAAAATGTAGAAACATATCCAACGTATTAATACTCGTTTGAGTCCAAAGTTTTCATATTGTCATTATATCGTTGTAACATAAGTTTAACATATAGCGTACTTTATTTCATTAAAGAGTATTTCTTTCAAGATAATGATCTAGAATTTTTATAATATTCCCTCACCTTACACCTTTCACTTGAATTATCACAAAAAAACCAAAACAACTTCTGTTCAAAATTCAACTACCGTTGTATGACAGAACATGACCATAGCACAGATTTCTATAATCTGTGAACCAAGACGGAACCATTGTATAAAGAATATCATGCTGTTGCTGATCGATGTCGCAGCTCACGTATCTAAATTTGTAGGCAACACATAACACAGGAACCAAGGGAACATTGTGTATTACTGGTTGCCGACTTCGATATGAGTAAAATGAAATTCTAAAGGGGATTTGTAATTGAATGATAAGGGAAAAACAAAATATGGGAATGAGGCCTGATGAAGATGTTCTATTACCATAAATTGGTCGAATAATGTGACACATATAACCTTTAGTCAAGAATAAATCTCCTGTGGTATCTTATCTTTTCGAGTCAATTTAAATCGAAATGAGAGCCATCTATAAACGGAATGTAATGTAATAAAATTGAATTCGAAAAACTAAGACATCCTACGTTTCCATTAAAAGATTAATATGAATTCAGTCTTACCTCTACACTAGGAATGCTTCGCAATTTTCTGCGTTGAAGATGTTAATTATCAATCCTGAATTTGGTGGGGATTTAATTCAAAACACCCCTTTAACATTTTGGTAGAAATAGAATCCAAATCACTGGAAAACTATGACAAATGAAACAACCTTGATTGTAGGAGGAAAATTTTTTTAATTAAAAACTTGTTTAGCAATGTGATCATAATTTATATTCGTAGAACTATAAGCGTTTTCCACCGAATTCTGCCAATTTCATTTTGAAACTTAAATTAAGACAGGTAAACAAATCAATGAATATCTCTTGATAATGAACTAAACTATAAGAAAGTATAATTATCTCAAACTCCAACAAATTACGATGAAAAAGATATCAGAATCGTCATTGTCCAAACGATATTCCTTCTGACAACCAGGGATATCCCTCCAATGGCTATAAGAACTCCAAAGAACTATCAAAAGCTCGAAACACTCCAATGAAGACATTTTTACATTTACGAACATAAAAGTTGATCAAACGAGGCTCACAAACATTACACCAGAAAAAATTACCTTCATTACCAATAGAATTATGTTGAAGATTCAATAAAACCAAACTTCATTAATAAAATTTACTTAAAGTACATTCCTATTGTTTACGTTGTCAAATTTACATACTTAAAAATTAAGGATCATATCTGCCACTTCACACAATGATTAGGAAACAATTTAACAATTGAAATCAAAGCACGGCAAAACAAAGGTTCATCAAAAACCACATGTGATAAAAAGAATGTCCAATATTCACATTTTGCCGATTACTTGGTATACACGAGCAAAACGAGACATTCATTTTTGCCTTGCGACAATCTGAAACCTCCCCAGAACGAACTAATCCAGGAGAAAGTTTTTGAATCAAAATCAATCTAATACATTATAGCGATTCAATCGTTTAAACTCTCGAATGGTATTTCATCCATAAAATGAATATTTCACACAATGTATTGCATTCAATTTCAATAGTTAGGATTGTAGAGATTAATCTTCTTTTCAAACTAATGAATTGCAAAGAAGATCGAATTACAGAATAAAAAAGAATTATTGACATGTCGTTTCATCTTTTAAATTTCGTTATACGAAAATCTAAAATATCTTCAATATAACCTCGAAAAATCAATGTTCGATCCACAGTAAAAATAATTTTCCTTAAAATCGATGTTTCTGATACAAATCAATTGAAAATATTCTACACACAATTAAAATTTCAACAAAACATTGAAGTTTAACACCAAAATTCGAAATTCTTTACTATGCAGCTTTTATCAGTTTTATAACCATTTTCATACAAAAAAGACCTATAAAATTAATCTAAAATGAAAGGGTACATGTGAAGAAAATAATTTATTCACATATGTATTTACTGCAAAATAAAGAAATACATAGGAGGAATGAAATAAAATTACCTAAATTTCGCCAATGTTCTGGAGATCTTTAAAAAAATGTTCGAACTGATAAATGCGTATTCGATTCGACAATTTTTGAAATTATATCGAAAGGGGTTCATAAAAACTATACTCAATTTTAACGTGACAAAGGAGCATCATTATCAGAGGCAATTTTAAAAAAAATCAAGAATCAAATCCTTCGATTGATTTCTTGTTTTTAATTTTTTTTGTTTCTTTAATGATAGGATTAAAAAAGTACTAACATTCCTCTTGAGATTTTCGAACACATCTTGCTACTTTTTTCTTAAATTCTGAATACGATTCTCTCCATTCTTTCTGAAATTAGAAGAAAAGAATTAAAAATATGCCAGTACTAAAAGTTCTTATCATAGCAGGTATTAAATGAATATGTTAAACGCAATAAACGATCAATAATTTATCATATCCATTTAAAACCGACAAAGAGATATTGATTGTCAAGTTTAATCTCAAGAGCAGTTCAAACTGAATATTCTGAGATGAAAAAAATTTCTTAACATAAATTAACTTACTGCTGCATCAACATTAGCTGGGGATTCATCGTTTGGGTCTGCTAACATTGAAATTACTGAAATTAAAATAGTTTCTACGGTATGAACGGGTAACCACCTCTCTGAAGCTTTCTCGTAGCCAAATTTGTCATCGCCAGGCTCATGTAATATAGATATACATACATCTCCATTTTTATCAACTGAAAACAAAAATTTCAGTTTAATTTCTTCAAACTCCACCAAATTATTTCATGATGTAATTAATTATGATGGTTACTTACTATTAGGATGCCATATTTCTGTAACAAATTTCATTTTTGGTGGTCTCAAAGGATATTCTTTCGGAAAATATAAATGACATTTGAAGAAACCCCCTTCACTGAAAAATAAAGAAGTTCCCAAGTAGAATATTATGAGCACTTCTTCAGAACATTAATAAAACTTACTAGAGAGTATCAGGCGGTCCTATTATGAGTACTTCCCATCGGTATATATCATTATCATCTATAAGGCCAGCAGAAAACCCTTCTACTGGGTTTTTGTTCAATTCTGAAACATAAATTAATCAGTCTTTCCATTTCCCAGCAAATTCTGATGAACATCAGATGACAAAGAAGTTCCATGCTTTGTTCTAAAATTCATTAAAAATATGATATTTAGAATATATTGGATCAATACATCCGATCATTGATCTTCAAGAGAAAATGACTCCGAGGTTACAGCTGAAATGTTCATGAACTAACAGACATTTCTATTAATACAATCCAAAATGATCCTCCAATGAACATAACCTAAAAATTAATAGGATGTTTCATCATCGAAGTGGAGAAAAATTCGTCATATTTTACATGAATAATCGATATTTAGAGAAAACATTCGCATGAATTAAATGTTCGTTAGAATTTCGTAAAAAATTGCTTCAAAATGATGATTATTAAGGTCCATTGAACTGAGTGCTGATAAAGAGGATTAATCAATGTCAAAATATCAAGTTTAAACTACCACAAGTGGATGTTCCAATAACATTTTCGGATATATTTGCCTTTATTACTATCTCCGTGAGATCCAGTTCAGGTAAACCCAATGCGGGCGAATTTCTCCTTGAAATGATTAATTTTTCAAACCACTTTTGTTAAGTTGGAAAATGTTTAACTTATTGATTTTCGAACATAACCTTCCATGCAACAAAAAATAGCATTTGGGCTGGGTTTCTGATTAAAAATATCATCGCGGAACTATTTTTGGACAAGAATTTCTTATGTTACTCCATGAAAATAATCGAAATAGTAAAGACATTAATGAGGGGCGAACTGACTTACATTATCCTTGTAAATGAAAATTTTCTATGTGAAAAATATACATTAGTTTTTTCACTAACCTGCTAGCTGTTTTCTTAATAAAAGAGCTGACTGTGGTTCTGACATTAATTACAAATTTAATTTTGAACTAAATTGAGAAACAAACACTTCAGAAAGATGGCCGGTTGACTTGGTAAATTCAATTCTAGCAGCATTGAAATCAAACCCAAACATATGTTATTTCCGGAATTGTTCGTCGCTTGGCTAAGGATTTTGAGTGCTGCCACCTAGTGGTCAGGGGTCAAACTAGTTCAAATGAGTGAAGTATACTGCGACTGAAGTGATTTTCTTCTCTGTAGAAAACAGTGAAGTAAACCACACTTTTTACTCCTATATAGATAAAAACTCACTAGATGGCCATCATTTTTCATGGAATTCAAAATATAAAATTCGAATTACCTAATTACTGAATAAATTACTCAATGGTATGCCAGAACTGATGAAGAGGTAATAATAAACTACATACTTACCAGTAACCCACTACCATGATATGTTGTCTATGCCCACTACAGCCTTGTTGTAATCAAAGATTAAAGAGTCTTCTCTTTAATCTTTGGTTGTAATAATAGTTACTTGTTCCGAGCGCATCCACCAAAATACGTCTACATTGGATGTACAGTTTGTGACGCTTTTATCGTATAAATTTGTGCGTTATTACTGATTAATTGAACAGAATATCTTTAGGGACAAATTTCTTTTGATATGGTTCTTGCAATGCAAGGGGATGAACACTCTAAATTGAGGTGAATCAAAAAAAGGAATTATGAACTTCAGCGAATTGAATAAAAAATATATATATTTTTCCATTAGATTTCCATAAAAATGCTTATGTGAATTAAAGCTGGCACACCCATATAGAAAAATGATTCAATATGAAATCATCTCATAAAGTTGTCAACAAAAGAAAATTGTAACTTTGTTTTTGCATTATATTGATTTAAGCAGATATAAATTCTTCAAGACAAAGAATATTGGGGGGTTAATGAAAGAAATAACCAGTTTTCGAAGGACATATTCATTTAACATCATTATGTTACAATAATATAATAAAAAGAAGATATTTTCATTGTTCCTAATAGTACTTCCTGTCAGGACAATAACAGCAAACACCTTTCTCTTCCAAGATGAGACAATTCGCTTATTTACACCCAAGCCATACAATATATTTACACATAATCTTTCGTTCTAAACCAACAAACAAATTTAAATGAAGATTTGTCTCACCTTAATTTTTTCGAATTGTCTCTGTCGTAAAAAATATTGTTGGGATAAATTGAGATAATTATATACTCCCAGATATGTGGAAAATATAATTTGAGAACTCATTTTGTGTATCGATATGACTTTGGATTTTTAATTTATTAATAGATATAGTCTAAATCTGAGCTCTCATTGGAATAATTCGAATATTTACTGAGATTTTGGATATTTTTTACAACTCACTACGATATGTTACAACACTCGATAATTTTGTCAATGATTGTAAAACAATATAGAAGTTTCCAGGTATTTATTTTGAATAGGTATATAAATTGTTTCAATAATGCTGTTGGTTGTTCAGATTATTACATTTTAAATGAAGTCTCGAAATTATTTTCTTTATGTGCATTGGTAGTCAACATTATTCAAGATTGGGGTGTTGTTTGCATCTGTTTGTTCAATGGATTAGAATTTTATTATATTTATTTCTGAGGATTCTGAGGAGTGGTAATTTCGAATATCAACGAGAAATTTTTTTTTAGTATTGAGTAATTGGTCTGTTTGTTTTGTGTAAATTTTTATCAATCACCTGAACCAACTTATATAGGTTACGCCACCTTAGGCACAGTGCTGTTAATTTTTGACCTACAATTCCTTGATTATCCAAAGGAAATGCAACATTATCGAAACAATCAACAAAGAGGATGAAAGTAATAAAATTCTTGATACATTTACCTATTACGATGAGTCCATACCATCTGCATGGAAATTACATGATCAAATCTTATATATTTCGGTTCATTTCAACGTTTTTTGAGTAGACGCTAGATCAAACTTTTCTATTTTTCCTGGTGATTTTTAACGACAAAATGATCTTTAATATTCTAAGGAATGGAGACTGGTGTTTGTCATTAATGTTGTATTTTTACAAAGAAATTCATTCGAGGATAGATAAGTAACGTTTTTTTTAATTTTGAGTTCGTCGGTTACACAACCAATCTGGTACATTGAGGGTTTGAGTGGTTGCCACAGATTTTAACCAAAAGGCAGCCGGCCCTCCGTTGCCACGATAACTTTCGAATGAAAAGAGATAGCGATTTTAAATTATCATGGTAGGTTGCGCATCTAAATCCGACTCTTGAGTTCGTTAACGGGTACAATCGGGCAAACGGTTCCGGAGTTATACACATCTGAAATTTTGTTGTTATTTACCAATAACTCAAAAAATACATATCTGAACGAATTGAAACTTGGTAATTAGTTGTATAATGCCAACGCGCAAATTTCTGCGAAGTGACGTAAGGATTGTATTACCAGAAAAAAAAAATTGAATTTTAATTATAAAATTTTATATTTCTGAAACTATCCGCCAGTCGTAATTTAATAACCCAATATTTCCAAGAATACAGATCCCATCGAATTAAAATCAAGTTCTCGGTCACATTAGTGCCTTTTAAAAATTTAATTATTCTCAATGTACTAGATTTAATATATCACTGGTACTAATAGTTGTTGTTACTTATCTTTCCTTTGTTCCACATATCGTTGCACATAGTGAGATATGGTTACTTAAAACCTGTAAGCCCAAATTGTGCGAAATATTTTGAGCATATATCATGCATATCGTTTTTCAATTTTTCTTAAGACATTGTCATCTTAACAGTTTTCGGGATCTTTAAAACAGTTTGGACGGTGACTGAAATTATAATCATACCTTGAACGATACATTTGTACAGAAGGAGGTACAAGGAATATGCTACGGATTCATCAAACTGTAGAAGAAGATGTTTGAGTTTTCTATTTATTATTATTTTTACCTTTACGAATATTTTTTTTGTATGTTTCACGGATTAATTTACGAGGATTCAATATACATTGTGGTTCAATTTAACAGCCGACAAATGCTCGAATTCAATACAAATATGTGTTAGAATTACTATCTGAACTGAAAAAAGAGACATTCCATTTGAAAAAACCGAGTTTTTTGGTAAAAACTGAAGAAAACCTATATTCATCATTTGTGAAGAACCTGTGAGATGTTGTGAGAAATGATTATGATTACTTGAATAAACAGTATATTTTACAAGTACTCCCAAAGTTTTATCATTTTACGTATAACAGTCACTGAGATATAAGGCATCAAAGTAGCCCTCTTAGTTGTGAATTTTTTTTAAATGCAAATATCTCCAAAACGATCAAAGATGGCCGTAGATATTTTTGAATATACAGACCTTAATTTTTGAAGAGGAATCTAAATGTGAAATAAAAAATTAGGATTTCGATTTAAAAGAAATAAGGAACTTGACAGCGGTAAACCGGAAGTGGCAGAAAATGGTCTATATTTAAAAAATGTCGCTTATGGTCCAGAACCTCTAGTGTGCATTTTATGAGCGTATAGTTTTTACTTTCCCATATAAGGCTAATTATCCCTTTAAAAGAATGACAGGTTGTTTGGTAATTCGATGTGATTGGACAAAGATGATATACTAGAGGTCATTTGCATCGAATTCATTAGGAAGATAAGGCGATTTTTCAACTTGTTAGAAATTTTCTGCTTTGTTAACGAAAATAATTAATTTTATAGTACTTGACTCTTACTATTCAATGCATATTTTTTTCAAAGCTGAAGAGGTGGTTATCATTCCATGCAAAAAAGTATTTACTAAAAAATTAGACAACCTGATATAAGGGGTCGTAAATGGCATCAACTGTTCTCCTCATAAAATCTTGATGAAACAATTGAGAATTACTCGAAAAAAGAATTGTGAACTTGGTATACAAATTCAGGAAAAAACTTTCCTGCTTCATTAGCTTTCCAAAAAGGTAAATATGTCAATAATTCCTTCACGAAGTAGAAAAATATGGCCAGAAAACCGCTCCTATGAGGAGTGTTTTATTCCAGGAACACATCCCATAACACAAGAAAATATCAGCAATTTTTTTTTCTGAAACTAATTATCCACAAATTGAAATTCTTTATAGAATTTTCATTCGAGAAGAACTGTGAATTTTTTTTAATTCGTACTAGTCCTACTCGTAACAAGCAACTAATAATCACACTATTCAGAAAGTAAAGGAGAAGATAAAGAGGATAACCAAGTATCGAAATGTCTATTACTTACTTGCTCGGATTTCCGGCTATATTTTTTGATCTCGTGGGATAATCCATTACATATGTACCTTTTTGGAAAGTTCATTAACCAAGGAAGTTTTTTCAATTATTTGTACGCAAAGTTCATTATAATTTGTTAGAGAAATACGCAATTGTTTCATGAAAATTAAATTTAATGAGAAAACAATTGATGCCACTTCAGACTCTGTATTTTTCAGGTTATCCGAATTTTCAGTAAATGATTTTTTCTAGAAATGATGCTTATCTCATCAGCTTTCAAAAAACCTCACTTCTATATTCAGTGTTGAGTAGTTTCCACAAAATTAATTGTTTTCGATGGTAAGTCGAAAAACTTTCAAAAATACGAAATATCAATATATCTCAGTAACCATATACTTTTGGACCATGGTTCACTGGACTCAAATCGTTGCAATTGATGTCTTGTATAACCTCGTTAAAGGTTCACGTCGAATTACCAAACACCCTGTATATATCGTCTTGAAATTGAACATTTATCGTCTGTTGCTATTGTACAAAGAATTGGTGCACCTTGTGTATACAAAAATCAACCAGCGATATGTTTATATTTCAGTCATCGCCATTCCTACGACTATAATCTTCCAGTCCAAATTACCAAGACTAATCAAAGAATTAGAAAGTCCCCTAGTAACCGATTAAATTACATCTCATTTTCCTCGTTTTCCGGTTCTTCCGGTAGCGTATAAACGCCGGTAAGAACCACCCCCTCCAACACTTCCGGTATCTTCGCCGAAGTTACGTTCTCCAGCCCCGTATCCGTAGAGGTGGGCGTACTCGTACTGACTAGCGTCTCCTCCGTGAGGTTCCTATGGTAAAAGTTGCTATTCTTCACGTTGAACTGTCATGACGTCATGTTGTAAGGATCTGATACGTTCATATCGTCGGAGAAGCTGTTGGAGTTGAGCTTGGGGATCATCTTCTCCTGGTGGTGCCTCAGCCGGTGCACTATCTCGTCGTGGACCACGTTGAAACACATGGCGGTGAGGGCCATGCCGCTCACGATGTAGATGGAACAGAACCAGATGGTGGCGTTGGAGTTGCTCCTGAACATCTGTTCGTTACCTGGTATCATGTTGCCGAAGCCGATTGTCGTCAGGCTCATGAAGCAGAAGTAGAAACCGTCTAGAAGGGACCAGTTCTCCAACCTGAAGAGGACGAAGGTTCCCAAGCAGATGTATATGAACATCATGCATAAACACAGAAGTACAGGCGCCAAAATGCTGCAACCATGAATGGAGATCTTTGATTCATTATCAGTGGTACTTAAACTATCTAATTCCCTAAACATTCCCTCTTTACTTGGCGAATGGATGCTGTTGGTGTACGTCGAATTCGATCTAACATAGAACGGTTCTTGTAAACCAAGCTGCTGTTGCATCTCCAACTGTTGTCTTTTCCTCTTCTTTCTCCTCTCTTTCTCCAGCATCTTCTTCTCGTCGTAGCAGCAGTAGCCGCAGTTGGAACAAAGACAGCAACAGAGGGCTCTGGAGAATACACCTCTTGCTACCCTGCTGAGAATGGATCCGATACTGGATAGGTATAGTAGGGTGAGGGGTATGCCGAAGAGGGCGTATATCATGGTGACAATTTTTCCCAGGTTAGTCTTCGGGGCTATGCTGCCATATCCTGAAAAAAAAAAAGAGTGTTAAACCATGAAATCATAATATCCGAAGAGAACTAGTACAATAGTAAATTAATTTGAGGAGTTGAGAATTCTAGGATCTTCTATATCATATGTTCCTTAATTTCACCAATCTAGAACTCCAATCTACAATTTAAGGAAATATAAATAAATTATATAATAGCCTCCATATATCTATTATTTGAAAGCTTGGACTACCGTTGGTTTATCTAGGAATTAGATCATAGGTACTCAACCTTATTTATTTGACTGTAAAGTATTTTATAGTCGAATGATATTATCCATATCCTATTTTTGATTGGAAGAAGAATTTTCCGATGACAGCAATTGAAACGTACCTATACTTAATTATATTGAAGAAAATTCTTGTTAACATCAAAAAGATATTGAATAGATAATCATCTGATGTGAAGGTTGAATCTTACACATTTTCAGCCATTCAAAATTCATGGTAGCCTTTCTTGAATTTATTTTTATTCCTCATTTGTTGCCACTCTTACAGGTTCATCTTCTACTTGGGATGATTCTGCTATGTTGACATTTGAACAGAGAGGTGTTATTACCCCGTTAACAATTTAAGTGGCTGCTCAGAATAATAGGTATCTAGGCAGAGGATAAAGTAGAAACTATGCCATTAATAAAAATGGAACGATACATGCTTCAAGAACGCATTGAAATTATTAAAATTCACTATAAAAATGGTGAAAATTTGGCAGAGAAGGTTCATACAACTCGACATTTTTGGGTCGTCGTGAAGCACCTTGTCGGACCGCAATAAAGAAATTGGTGGAAAAATTCGAGCTGTTGGGACAAGTTAGTTATCTGAAGAATATACCCGTGCACGTTGCTCAAGAACAGCCGAGAATATTGCTGCTGTAGCCGAAAGTGTTGAAGAAAACCCAGGTTTGTCCATTCCCCGTCGTTCTTTGGAATTAGACATTCCACAAACGTCATTACACCGTATTTTGCATAAAGAATTGGGTCTTAAGTCTTAAAAAGTTCAGTTAACACAAGAACTCAAGCCGGCCGATCATCAACAACGTCGTGTCTTTGCTGATTGGGTCGTTGAAATGCATGAAAAAGATCCGGAATTCCATCGAAAAATCATCTTGAGTGATGAGGCCCATTTCCACCTCGATGGCTTCGTCAACAAGCAAAATTGTCGCATCTGGGGCTCGGAAAACCCAAGAGTTATTGTTGAAAAGCCTCTCTATCCTCAACGTTTGACTGTTTGTTGCGGTTTATGGTCTGGCGGAGTCATTGGACCTTACTTTTTCAGAAATGAGGCTGGAGCAACAGTTACGGTGAATGGATTGCGCTATCGAGAGATGATTAATGATTTTTCATGGCCGGAATTGGATTCTATTGATCTGGACAACGTTTACTTTCAACAAGACTGCGCTACGTGCCACACAAGCAACGAAACCATTGATCTTTTGCGGGAAAAGTTTCCGGACCGTGTTATCTCTCGAAGAGCTGATCACAATTGGCCACCGAGATCTTGTGATTTAACACCTTGCGACTTCTTCCTTTGGGGCCACGTGAAAGAGAAGGTCTACGCCAATAGCCCAGCGTCGATTCAAAACCTCAAATATGGAATTCGTGAGGCTATCGAGGACATAGGACATCAGCCACTTTGCGATTTGGTTATGGAAAATTTCATTAAAAGTATATGGTCCTGTAAGCGTGGTCGTGGTGGTCATTTGCCTGACGTTATTTTCCACTATTAACGGCATAGCTTCTTCTTTATAATGAAATAAACATCCGATCATTTATATTGAAAAATGGCATTTTTCTTTGAATATCAAAATAACACCTCTTATTGGAAAACCCATTAGGTATATTGTAGTTGACATCTACGGTAGATGTTAAATTTAATTTCCGAGACTTAAAAACAAACACAAGTGTTCTTCTATCCTTTTAACGATCAAGAACAATTGTTCATATTGTATACTTTACGAGAAATCCATGTTTAAACCTTGAATTGAATTTGTTCTATTTCCGAAAATTATGGTGACGAATAGATTGAAAAATACCACTCAAATAAAACAGTTTTACCCGGAAAGATACAATAATAGTATAGGGTCTCAATCAAGGGCGTAGCCAGGAATTAATTTCGGGGGGGGTTTTGGGGGTGTAAGGGTCACTTTCTGCAGCAAAAATTTGTTTTTTTAAGAGAAAAATAACATTTTGGGGGGGGGGTTTGAACCCCCAAAACCCCCCCCCTGGCTACGCCCTTGGTCTCAATTCAATTCTAACCTCAAAATTGACCTACTACCAAATATCTTATCTCGTCTTCAAATCTTTCTCAACCTATCTAAACTACATTATCCCCGAATAATATTCTATTCAGGATAACCTTCCAGAATATAGGGTAGGACAGGAAGCTATTCTATACATTCAGGCCAAAACCGCTGACTAATTGACCCGATCAATGGATCGGTGGGATAAAATACTGAATTATTAACAGATCAATTAGGGTATATGGACGCGTCCACCGCTTTTGTCGACCGACGCGATAACGAAAACATTTTTTTTATGCGGCGTCAATTTAGATTTGATTGGCTCTCATAAATATTCGTTTTAACTTGATAGGAATTTTTTCGATAAAAATTAATTCTAACGATCATGTTCGAAAATTTACGTTTTTTTTTAAACAATGAATTTATAAATGTAGTCGGTGAGTCAGGAGCTTCAGTGTTAGTTTGTGTGGGTTATTATTTCAATAGAAATGAAAACAAAATGAATAAGAGCAACTTTCAGTCTTTGTGATTTTTCTGTAGGTATTTCCCTAATATCTTCTACAATATACAGGGTGAGTCTTTGACCACTGCATTAATTTTAACCAAAGATTCCTCTCATCAAATGAAACACTTTTTGCGCGCGTGTTCCGCAAGGAACAGCGTGCTATCATTTCGTCACAATGTCTGTATTTTTCGATTTTTTTTTCGAAAATGGTCTCAAACGATTGGGTTCGACTCCCTGATGAAGAATTCGAGGTCAAATTCAATTCTGTCCGTCCGGCCGGTCCGGCCGGCCGGTCCGGCCGGCCGGTCCGGCCGTTAGCACGATAACTCTCGAACGGAACGACTTAGAGCGTTGAAATTTGCAGGGTAGTTTCGTAGCGTAAATATCTCGGACAAGTTCGTTAACGGGCGAAATCGACCGAGCGGTTTCGGAGTTAAGACCGTTTTTAATAAAAACGTTTTTTATGAATATTTCCGGAACCGATCACTCGATCTTTTTGAAATTTGGCATCAGATTGTAGAATCATGACCTTTATATGCCTGCGAAGTTTTGTGTTGAACGGACGGCCCTAAAGTGGCAAAAAAAATTTTTGAAAATTTGAAAATTTTGTTTTCACGATAACTCGAAAAATACTGATCTGATTAAATTGAAACTCAGTAGTTAGATGCAAAAGACCAAAGCAAACACTTTTGCAAAATTTCGTGAAGATCACGTGACATGAAAAAAATAAAAAAATTACTACTATTTTGCGGAATACTTTGCTTTTAATGCCGAAACATATGTTTTTGAGGTTCATGCTGCCCTTTCCGGGCATTTTCCGTATTGCGCATGCGCAGATGAGAAGTCCTTTAACTGCTGTAGTTTTCGTCAGAGAGGATTGGGGTTTTGGGGTGGCGGATGCTATTCCCCCATAGAATTCAGATCCCTGATGAGGGTCTGCGCATGCGTAGATTAAAGATGCGATATCTTCCGAACCACTAGTGTTGGAGAATCGAAGTTTTTTGTAAGGTGTGTTATTTTGAGAGGACTTTTAGCCGCCAGTAGATTGCGCATGCGCAGAAGAGAAGTGACTATTTTTGGGTTGGATGGGTTATGTTGGGAGTGCTGAGTCGATATTATGAGGTTTTGAAAGAATATTCATAGCAATTCAGTGCAAGGACAAGTCAGTTTGGGGGATGAAGCGTTGTTTCCGAGTTAAAGTGTCCGTACCGTGGCCCTGGGGCTAATTTTGAAATTGATGTTACCCCTTACAGGCATTTTTCGTTATGCGCATGAGCAGACCATCAGTGATTTAACTGGTGGTGTTTTCATCAGAGAGGATTAGGGTTTTGGGGTGGCGGATGCTATTCCTCTATAGAATCCCTCGTTGAGGGTCTGCGCATGCGTGGATTAAAGATGTGATATCTCCTGAACCACTAGTGTTGGAGAATCGGAGTTTTTTGTAAGGTGTGTTATTTTGAGAGGACTTTTAGCCGCAAGTAGATTGCGCATGCGCAGAAGAGAAGTGACTGTTTTTGGTTTGGATGGGTTATGTTGGGAGGGCTGAGTTGATATTATGAGGTTTTAAAAGAATATTCATAGCAACTCAGTGCAAGGACAAGTCAGTTTGGGGGATGTAGCGTTGTTTCTGAGTTAAAGTGTCCGTACCGTGGCCCTGGGGCTAATTATGAAATTGATGTTACCGCTTACAGGCATTTTTCGTTATGCGCATGAGCAGATCATCAGTGATTTAACTGGTGGTGTTTTCGTCTGAGAGGATTAGGGTTTTGGGGTGGCGGATGCTATTCCTCCATAGAATCCCCTGTTGAGGGTCTGCGCATGCGTGGATTAAAGATGTGATATCTCCTGAACCACTAGTGTTGGAGAATCGGAGTTTTTTGTAAGGTGTGTAATTTTGAGAGGACTTTTAGCCGCGAGTAGATTGCGCATGCGCAGAAGAGAAGTGACTGTTTTTGGGTTGGATGGGTTATGTTGGGAGTGCTGAGTCGATATTATGAGGTTTTAAAAGAATATTCATAGCAATTCAGTGCAAGGACAAGTCAGTTTGGGGGATGTAGCGTTGTTTCCGAGTTAAAGTGTCCGTACCGTGGCCCTGGGGCTAATTTTGAAATTGATGTTACCCCTTACAGGTATTTTTCGTTATGCGCATGAGCAGACCATCAGTAATTTAACTGGTGGTGTTTTCGTCAGAGAGGATTCGGGTTTTGGGGTGGCGGATGCTATTCCTCTATAGAATCCCCTATTGAGGGTCTGCGCATGCGTGGATTAAAGATGTGATATCTCCTGAACCACTAGTGTTGGAGAATCGGAGTTTTTTGTAAGGTGTGTTATTTTGAGAGGACTTTTAGCCGCGAGTAGATTGCGCATGCGCAGAAGAGAAGTGACTGTTTTTGGGTTGGATGGGTTATGTTGGGAGTGCTGAGACGATATTATGAGGTTTTAAAAGAATATTCATAGCAATTCAGTGCAAGGACAAGTCAGTTTGGTGGCTGTAGCGTTGTTTCAGAGTTAAAGTGTCCGTACCGTGGCCCTGGGGCTAATTTCGAAATGGATGTAACCCCTTACGGGCATTTTTCGTTATGCGCATGAGCAGACCATCAGTGATTTAACTGGTGGTGCTTTCGTCAGAGAGGATTGGGGTTTTGGGGTGGCGGGTGCTTTTCCGCTATAGAATCCCCTGGTGAGGGTCTGCGCATGCGTGGATTCAAGAAGCGATATCTCCTGAACCACTAGTGTTGGAGAATCGGAGTTTTTTGTGAGGTGTGTAATTTTGGGAGGACTTACAGCCACGAGTATACTGCGCTTGCGCAGACGAGAAGTGAATGGTTTTGTGTTGTTTGGGTTATGTTGGGAGTAATGAGCCGATATTGTGAGGTTTTAAAAGAATATTCATGTCAATTCAGTGCACGGACACAAGTCAGTTTGGGGGAAATAGCGTTGTTTCCGATTTGAATGGTCTGTATGGTGGCCCTGAGGCGAATTTATAAATAACTATATTCGGTAGATCTATATTAAAATGCGTTCGGATTTGGAGAAGATGCAATTTCGTCCCTAACGGAGGACCCACAACCGAATTTTTTTCTGATCTACGGTAAAACTAACAGCCAAACTGTATTGATAGCTACATTTGTTAAAGGAACTTGAAAAAAAAAAAAAAAAAAGCACTGACGTGAAGTCAGTACTCTTTGGCGCGCGTGTTCACGGTGGCTAATTTGAATTGAATGATTCAAAAATAAACAGTGCTGTATCTAAGCTGCCATCAGGATAGAGTAACAAAGTTGGAAAAGAACACAAGTGACTCTCCTTAGTCGCACAAGCTCCTAGAAGATTTGGGAGGGTCAGTATAATCCTAATCATGTTTATAGCACGCGCGCAAAAGCAGATTGACTTAACAATGAAAGAAAAAGTGTAAAAAGTCAATCTGCTTTGGCGCGCGTGCTATAAACATGATTAGGATTATACTGACCCTCCCAAATCTTCTAGGAGCTTGTGCGACTAAGGAGAGTCACTTGTGTTCTTTTCCAACTTTGTTACTCTATCCTGATGGCAGCTTAGATACAGCACTGTTAATTTTTGAATCATTCAATTCAAATTAGCCACCGTGAACACGCGCGCCAAAGAGTACTGACTTCACGTCAGTGCTTTTTTTTTTTTTTTCATTGACCATTTTTCCAGATTCAGCTCAGGTAAAAAGTTACAAGCGTTTAAAGATTTTACAATGTGCTAATACACTCCCCATATAAATTATCTATGACATTGTTGGCGGAGGAGAATAAGGCATGGTAACGTGGTTTACAGCTTGATTCGGGATTCCAACGCTCAGAGACGGATCCATAAGTAGTGAAATTTCTGGAGTTTTCCATTTTAAAACATTCAATGAAGAATATCTTGAAAACGGTGCGTTTAAGGAGAAATGATGAAGAATAATATAATGTTCTAAAACGATGGAATATTCTTGAAATGACTCAAGAAAGACTTTATATGCTTTCTTTATGCTAATTTCGTTTAATTTTATGAATCCACGAGTCCATAACTAGAAAACCAGTAGAAGTAGAAAATAACTAATATTTGGAAAATATGTATCATAGTTATAGGAAACTTTACGCCAACATTCATTTTATTCGAAAAAAGGATGTCAAAGCTACAAAATAAAAACTGATTTTTTTTCAAAATTTCAACAGCCTGTATCTTTTCACCTGAGCTGAATTTGGAAAAATTTTAAATGAAAAAATGGGTTCAAGCCCTGTGGACAGGAGCTTTCTGGCGCTCTAGTTCAAACAGACAAATTATATCTCCAAAAGTATTGGTTTCTCAGAGTTGGGAATTATATCAATGTATTCATATGATAGAACTGCATCCTAAAGGAAATTCAATTCAAATAATAGTTTATTTATCAAGATTAAATGAGCAATCATGAGAATGAGAACTGCACCATGGAAGAAATCAAATTAATTCTGACCAATTTTGCCCAATAACGAACTTAACCGAGATATTCATCTCCCTAAACTACTCTGAAAATTTCAACTACCTACCTCATTCCGTTCGAGAGTTATATCTATGTCTATGGATGAAAAGCAGTCTCACTACTCACAGATCTCTTACTTCATGTTCAGTTCCGAAATGTAAGAATTTTCTGAGAAAAACTAATTGCGGAGATAACTACTGAGATTTTTCTCAATTCGCTCACAATTCTTCGATTGATTAGATAATGTCTCAGGAACATCATTTGACATTATGACAATTCATAGAATAATATCATTCTGTGACAACGTTGAAATACGATTTATTTTTGAAATTTTGAAAAATCATATCTCCGAAAGTATTAGCTTAATAGAGTTAAAAATGATATGAATGGATTCTTATGATAAAACTACTTATTAAAAAAAATTTAATTTGGAATTTGTTTCGTAAAAAAAAAATTTTTTTTTTGTTACTCCGAAACCATCTGTCCGATTTAGCCCAATAACGAACTTAGCCGAGATATTTATCCCCCAAACCTACTCTGAAAATTTCAACTCTCTAGCTCATTCCGTTCGAGAGTTATCGTGCCTACGGCCGGCCGGACCGGCCGGACAGAATGAATTTCGACCACGGATTCTTGATCAGTGAGTCGAACCAAATCGTTTAAGACCATTTTCATCGAAATATTCGAAAATTACAGACATTTGGGCAAATTGATAAGCACTCAGTTCCGAGGAACTAGAGCGCCAAAAAGTGTTTCATTTGATGAGAGGAATCTTTGGTTAAAATTAATGCAGTGGTCAAAGACTCACCCTGTATATTATAATATTTATTATCGTTATTGAGAGTTTAGCGAGACGAGACGAGACAACTGATAAAGAGACGAGACGGAGACTTAAACGAGACTTGATATTTTGGGAATTGGCGAGAAAGAGACGAGATTTTTTATATTGTCGCCTACTCTCTTCTCGTGTGGAACCCTTTACCAAAATTTTTTTTTTTTAAATTTTTAGTCATGCCATCTTCACAAAAGTCTTCATGTCAGTATTTCTCAACTAACTACCGGGCTTTAATTCCATCAAATGGCTATAATTCCGGAACTAATAGACGGAATTTGCTCATGAATGAACTTAGCTAGTGCAGTTGGACTCCAAACCTACTCTGAAAACTTAAGCTCTCTAACTCATTGCGTTCGAGCGTAATAATGCTGATGGCCGGACAGAATCAAGTGTGATTCTTCATCAGTAAAAGTAGACTCAACATTCTCGGCCGAAAATCCGAAAATCAAAGACATCTGGACGAATTGATAAGCACTCTCTTCACCTGAAATTCGCACCAAAAGAGAGTTCCAAAACTTCTCCAACAACTTGATTCGATTAAGTCGACAGTTCGGCTCCAACAAAAAAAATGGGTTCAAGCCCTGTGGACAGGAGCTTTCTGGCGCTCTAGTTCAAACAGACAAATTATATCTCCGAAAGTATTGGTTTCTCAGAGTTGGGAATTATATCAATGTATTCTTATGATAGAACTGCATCATAAAGGAAATTCAATTCAAATAATAGTTTATTTATCAAGATTAAATGAGCAATCTGAGAATGAGAACTGCACCATGGCAGAAACCAAATTAAAATAGCTGAAATGAATTTGACTCTCTCTTATAGAACAGGATGAAAAGTGCGAGTACGAACACAGATCATATAATAAAGCTTAGATAGAATAATTATAGCATTCTGTGAAAACATAGAAGTATGATTCATTATTGAAATTTGGAACTTCATCTTAGCAGAAATTGAATTCAAACATCATAGAAGAATTCAAATTCAACAAGAGTGCCAAAAATTATCAATCCAAAACCAATAGACGAATTCTACCCAACAACGAACTCATCCGAGATATTCATTCCTCAATTCTATGATGAACGATAATATATATCTTTCCTCAAATCTACTCCAATACACCAATATTCCAGTTTTGTTTTTAGTGGAGATATTCTGAACTCAATATTATTAACTTACCATTCCCATCATCATATGGATTGACCATCGGCATGAAAATATCAACCAACAAAAAGTATGATATTATATGAGGAGAAACTTTTCAAAACGCATTATGTCCAATTTGGGCGAAATTGAGTTTGAAGCGGATTCAGAAATGTTTTCTGTTGCTCTATAGCCCTATGTAAATAAAATCTTCCAAATGGCATTAAGTCCCTCTGTAATTCAAATCCAAAGTATGTAAGCCGCATCGCAATGAATTATGTTTACGTTTGCATTTTTTAAAGAAATAAAATATAACCAAAAACATGTTTTATCGATTTGCTCATGTTAATTAGGTAACAGGCCAACACTTACTGTGCAGACTGTTTTCTCTAAATGTATAAAAAATCGCAACAAACAGCATTATTTTCAATTTCAACCACATCAAAACGCATTATATAAAATGAGATGAATCAAAACGCATTAAGTCCAAACGTTTTTTACATTTTCTGTGTATATCTGATCAATATTGATTTAGATGAGATTAGTTATTACCTTTAGATGTAAATTTATACCAAACAAACTCGACATACTCAAATTATAAGCCAGGGAGGAAGAAAAAATCGTTTTTCGTTGATTTCCAATAAAATGGTTTTTGGACTTAATGCGTTTTGATAAGTTGCTCCTCATATTATTATTCTCATATTGATACCATTACTGGAATGAATGACAATGAGACAACGTCAAAGTTGACATTATAACAATTCATAGAATAGCCACAGAATAATTCTATCATTGAAATTTTGAAGAATCATATCTCCGAAAGTATTAGCTTGTTAGAGTTTAAAATGATATGAATGGATTCTTATGGTAAAACTGCTTATTGAAAAAAATTTTAATTTGGAATTTGTTCTGTCAAAAAAAAATTTTTTTTTTGTTACTCCGAAACCATCTGTCAGATTTTGCCCAATAACGAACTTAGCCGAGATATTTATCCCCCAAACCTACTCTGAAAATTTCAACTGTCTAGCTCATTCCGTTCGAGACTTATCGTGCCTACGGCCGGACGGCCGGCCGGCCGGACAGAATGAATTTCGACCCCGAATTCTTGATCAGTGAGTCGAACCAAATCGTTTAAGACCATTTTCATCGAAAAATTCGAAAATTACAGACATTTGGGCAAATTGATAAGCACTCAGTTCCGAGGAACTAGAGCGCCAAAAAACCTGTAAACAAGAATACCACGAACAAGCGAGAACCAACAATAATAAATCAACAATGTCACCCACCGTAAAATCGCTACTTTAAAAGGTAATGAAAGTTATATATATCTCACAACTTCAGACCCGACACTCACAAAACGAGATAAAAGAAAATCATATTTTTCCGGCTGCCATAAAAAATTGAAATTGTTTCGAACAAAGTTCCGTCTCCCCCTGAACTCGACGCCGGATCCCCGCGCACCCCGGAAAAGTAACCCCCTCTCCGACTCCTATTAGCTAATTTCCAATTATCTAGCCATCTGACCCGTGACGACATCAGAATTCGAGCATATTTCAACCCTGAAGGGGCGTGAAAAATCCTTGGTGAAAATCACTTGTCGCGACGCCCGTCGAGGGTTGACGTCGGTAGTCGTTTTGCCCCGGTTAGGCTTCTATATTTCGACTCGTTGGCGAATTAAAAAGTTCCTCGGTCTCGCGCTAACTTTAATTAGGCTAATTTCTGGAGGAAAAAAGAATAGGCGACGAGAGTTCTTCGGCGACGGGTGCATGGGTCCTTCCGGAACTCTTGTCGAATTAATTTTAATTGATTTTTGCGGAGAATATGAATTGGAATGGGGTTGAAGTACGGCGTGAACTGAGGGGAAGTTGAATTCGTTCAAGAACTGAAGCGAGAAATTCGGGCTAGTACATTTTACAGGTTGTTTTTGAAAGCTCAGATCTGTGTTTACATTCTATGGTTCTCGTTACACTAACCACTGATAACATATATTTTTCATACACATGCTTTACACAACATTATTTTTATATACCTATTTTTCCCTTATATGTGAGAGGAAAACTCTTTTACAGGATTACCCTGAGAGGGTCAGCACTCTCTTGGTAGATATGGTGGCTACATAGATGTAGCTGTGGTGGCTATGTAGATCTTCCAGTTAAGTATATATGCTGGCTAGGTAGATCTACTGGACATGTAGATCAGCAAGCTACATCATCTCCATTTACTTAGATGTGCTGGCTATGTAGATCTACTGGTTATGGAGATCAGTAGGCTAAGTACATCTACCACTTACGTAGCTGTGCTGGCTCTGTAGATCCACCAGTAAAGTATATATACTGGCTAGGTAGATCTACAAGTTCATTGATCTGCTGCCTATATAGATAGTTCCACTGCTTATGCTGATCAACTAGCTAAGTAGATGAATCAGTTACTTAGATATGCTGGCTATGTAGATCTACCAGGTAAGTAAATATGCTGTCTACGTAGATCTACCGGTTAGGTAGATGTGCTGACTTACTAGATCTACCAGTTAAGTATATGTGCTGGCTATGTAGATCTACCAGTTCATTGATCTGCTGCCTATATAGGTAGATCTACTGGTTATGTAGATTAGCTGGCCCAGTAGATCTACCAGTTAAGTACAGGATGCGACTGGGAATCTTGCTGATATGAAAAGGTAATAAAAGAAAAAGTACTTCATATATCCATTTAATTAATTTTTATCGTATAGTAGATATTCCGAGTTTTTGTTCTAAGTGGTTTTAAAAATGACATCGGACAAATGGCAGCCCTCATAAGCGATACACTGATCTACCATACTTTCAAAGTTTTATTCCACTTTTTCTAGCACATCGACGGGAATGTTGACGATGGCTTGGCGGATGTTGTCCTTCAGGTGTTCCGGGGTGCGGAGTCTCTCTGTGCGATCTGAAATCCCCAGAGTAGCTGAGTGTTTGCACGCCTAACACCAGGGAGAGCGCAAAAAATACTCCCTCACCTTCTCGACGTTTTATGGAGTTCTGGATGTGCGTTGACCATCCTGGTCCTTTTTTTGCCATTCTGATAGTTTCCCTGAATGTGTTCATCCACGAAACAATCAATTGCCGGACAGGAACGAGACCCGCAGCATGAATATTGAACCGAGTTCGGATGGTACGTTGGGTAACGACTGCCGAATGACCCTTTGAAAAGTAGGCCTCGAAAGCGAACGCACGCTGCTTGTTTGTCAAACGCATGACGACAGCTGGCTTATGAAGTAACAAAACATCAAGTAAGCTCCTCCCCAAAACCTTCTGATCATGCCTCGCTTTTTGACGCCCTTTCAAATCAGCAAGTTTCGAAGCCGCACCCTGTATATATGCTCCCTAGGTAGATCTACTGGTTATGTAGATCAGCAGGCTAAGTACATCTACCAGCTACGCAGATATGCTGGATATGTAGATTTAGCAGTTGAGTATATATGCTGCCTATGTAGATCTACAAGTGCTTTGATCTGCTGCCTATGTAGGTAGATCCACTGGTTATGTAGATCAGCAGGCTAAGTACATCTACGAGTTACGTAGATGTGCTGGCTATGTAGATCTATCAGTTGAGTATATAGGCTGGCTACGTAGATCTACCAGTTACGTAGATCTGCTGGCTATGTAGATCTACCAGTTAAATATATATGCTGGCTATCTAGATCTACAAGTTCATTTATCTACTGGTTATGTAGATCAGCTGGCTAAGTAGTGTTAGCAGTTACGTTGATCTGCTGGCTATATAGATCTACTAGGTCATTAATCTGTTGCCTTTATAGGTAGATCTACTGGTTTGGTAGATCAGCAGGCTAAGTAGATGTGCCAACTATGTAGATCTATCAGTTAAGTATATATACTGATATAGATCTACAAGTTCAACGATCTGCTGTCTATATAGATAGATCTACTGCTTATGTAGATCAGCTGGCTAAGTAGATCTACCAGTCACGTAGTTCTACTGGCTATGTAGATCTACCAGATCATTGATCTGCTGGCTATAAAGATTTACCGGTTTACTAATACGTATATGTTTTTAATAGTTATCGAGGAACTTTGGCGTAGAATCAGAGTACTGGAAAAAATTGCTAAAAAAATGTTTATAATGACACTTTATCAAAATGTCAATTGGTTAGTACCTAAATCGATGTTACACTTAGAATATTCCGTTCACAATAGCCACCGAACCTTTCTCGATAGGCTACAAGATTATTATCAACTACACAGGATATTTACGTCTAATAAACTACCCCTACATGTTCCTACCGGCCCCATTCTCTATCCGGAGATAAAATTGCAGGATAGAGGGCGTAAATGCAATTACTACGACGCTTTAATAGCTAGCGCGTATATTAAATCGGTAGTTGGTATGTTCGTGGCCCCGCGAAAACGACAACCGGTCGTCTGAATTTATACGGCAGTATTTTGGGGGCCAGAGATTACCGAGATTAAAATAAATCGCGCTTGCCAGACGATAGCACGTCGTTATTGTATATTATGGATGGATATTCATATGTAAAGACGGTAATTCGGGAGATATGGGTTGGTTCAGACTCCTCTGGCGTCGCTGCTATGTATATGGAATAGATGTAACCCAGAAATGATCCTATGACACTCTATTACAAGGTATAGATACTATTGTAATCCTAATGAGTAGGTTCTAGCACGTGGAGATATCACTAGGTGTGTGGAACCCTTAGAAGGAGAACGCAGAATGACAGAAACCATTCTTGCATTCCTTGAAAGAAAAGAGGAGTCTGGAACGAGGTTCGATACGCGGTATCTACCTTTCATGACAGTCTTCTCCCCGCTCTCATAGGGTCGTAACCCCAAGGTCACCAATGGCGTACTTGATTCTCGTTATCATTCCACCAAAATTTATGAGAGCCCTGACATATTAAATTTTCGAGCATTACATATACATATTCCAGATAGAGATAGGTATTCGGTTTATCCAGACAGCATAACCGGCTTCAAAATGCCAGATGCTGAGGATTTTGATCCACCACTTGATCTCCTGATATCTCAATTGGTTTTGGGAGGCCTGAAAGTCCAGAAAAAGTCTGATGTTTAGTATGCGTAATTTGCACCCTATCAGCTGGCTAAGTAGATCTACCAGTTACGTAGATGTGCTGGTTGTGTAAATCTACTCGTTAAATATATATGCTGGCTATGTAGATCTACAAATTGATTTATCGGCTCCTATATTATATTATCATCATTATACTGATCCTCCAGGGTCTTCCCGAAGGAGACCCCTCATAAGCTCTCGAGAGCTTGAGCGAGTAGATCTACAGGTTATGAAAATCAGATGGCTAAGTAGATCTACCAGTTAAGTATATATGCTGGCTACGTAGATCTCCAAGTTCATTGATATGCTGTCTATATAGGTACATTTACTGCTTATGTAGATCAGCTGGCTATATAGGTAGATCTACTGGTTATGTAGATCAGCTGGCTAAGCAGATCTACTAAATACGTAGATGTGCTATCTACGTAGATCTACCAGATGGATATCTATCTGGCTATGGAGATCTATAAATTCGTTGAACTTCTGCCTATATTATATATTTTGTCTGCTCGAGAGGAAACCCCTTTTATAGGCCCGCCCTGAGAGGGTCCGCTTCTCTCTGGAATGTGAGACTCCAGATGTTGATGGTTACTCACTAAAAAACCTCTCGCACGTTCCTTGGAGTAGTTCTTCGTCCTGTCCTTACAGCGTCCCTTAACAAAAGAGATGAGTTGCAAACGGCATTCACAGTTGATGGACAAATGTCAAGGAAATGTCACTTTGTCAAACGGCAGTCAATTTAATTTTCAATTAAAGCGAACCCTATTCCCAGCTGACGCCTTCCACCCCATTATTCTAGTATAAATTAGGTTAATAGTACTTATTTCTATTCATACCCCGTTTCAAGAACTGTCGAACCCACCAAAAACGCCTTTCTTTCTTATATTTCCCCGAGAAAACTCCACTTCCGGGCCTAGGAGAGAAACAAAGGCACATTTCGGGAATAATTCAGACTGTTAAAGGCCATTGCAGGGATCGTCCCGGAGCAGTAGAACAGGAGAAAACGGAAAATTGGGAACGTTAAACGACGCGGTTGGGAAAACGGAAGAGCTATCCCGCGGTTAGGAGGAAATGTAGCATTTTCCCCTGTGCCGTAGCTGCAGCGTTGTCCTTTCGAATCGTGGCGAATTGGAGGTAGGGGGCGGTAGGGATTTGGTGTGATGGAGTTAACGAAAACGGTTTGTGTAGCAGTTGCAAGCAATTAGGGGGAGCGTCGGGGAGATGTTTTCTGATTTGAATATTCCTCGATTTATTCGTGATGGAATCATTGGCCTGATCTTAGCGAGCTACGGTTGGATTCAGTGGCGTAGCCATGGCTGCTTTCTGGGGAGCATTTTGATATTATTGTAGGAATTCGATTTCAACATGGAATTATCAATTTGTATATAGTTAGGACTAGTGGGCCCGCAGATCTACCTAGCCAGTAGATCTACATTTTTAATGGTAGATCTGCATTTTTAATGGTAGGTCAATATAATTGGTAGATCAATCAAACCCGTAGTTCAACGCCATCTAACGTGTCCTGTTGTGTGTAAGTCCTATCGAAATATGTCGAGGCGTTTTTTGAGTTCCTAGAAACCAGATGTAGCGCCACCTACCATATCGTATCGTGAACCTTAGGCATTCCGAAACACGATCACAAAGTTTCATGAAAATCGGTATAGCCATTTTCGAGTTCCTGTGAACCGATCATAGCGCCACCTACGGAGGGTATATCGTGGATCTGAGACCTCCTCAGATACACAGAAAGTTTAATCGAAATCGGTCCGGTCGTTCTTGAGTTTATAAAAGCCGAAAACGGTACCATCTACCGGGTTCCTATTGTGACTCTGAGACCCACTCAAGTACGCACACAAAATTTCATCGAAATCAGTGGAGCCGTTTTCGAGTTTCTATAGATCAATCGAGGTGCCCCCTACAGGATGCTATTGTGAATCAGAGACACGCCGATACAAAGTCACAAAGTTTCATCAAAATCGGTCCGGGCGTTTTCGAGTTCCTATACATCGATTGTAGCGCCACCTACAGGGTCTAAAAACACGAAAAAGTGTGATTTCCTCTCCGGGATTCGACCCCGCCTTCTCGGTCTGACACCGAGAGTTCGATCGTCAGACGCATGCGCTACCGGCTTCAACGTAGATTTTGACCGATCTCCGGTATTCGAATAATTAGTCTGTACTTACCGGGGATAGATATTCTTAATTTTCACTTTTCGAACTAAAATCGCCACATGGCGGTTTACTGAAGGGTTTTTCACCCTAATCTTCGCTTTTCGTCAACTTCAGGCCCGAAAACGACCTATAAGGGCCGTTAGTCCGTCTCTCGTGTTAATTTTGACGTTTCTCGGAATGTCTTCTAGCAAGAAAAATTCCCGGGGTCGCCACTTCCAGAACTTGTATCGATTTAGTATATTTTGACTAATCGTAGGTAAAAGTTGAGCTGGTTTTTGTCGAACCGATACTTCTTCTTCGTCTCGACGAAAAATTCGGAGCCAGAGCGGTCGTATTTTCTAAGCCTTATGCGAAATAAAGTCGGTCTCGCTTTTCCGCCGGGCGAAGGATAAAAAATACATTTTCGTTCGTTACGGGAAAACCGCATAGATATCGACTTAGGGTCTTCGGATCTACCCTTTTCCCCTTCCTAAGATTCGATATCCACCCCATTCGAACCTCGATCCGTCTTCTAGATTTTTAGAACAATTCCCAAAATTGCCGATTTACTTAGGAAAAATCGCAAAAATTTCGTCGATTTCTCGAATTTTTTTAACGCATAAGGACCCCTCCGAAAAATCTTCTTGATAGCCTTCATTATGTAGAAATCTTTTCCCTTTCCCCTCCCGTCGCAATATAGCGGTTATATAAGAGGGTTTAGCCATCCAGATACCGCCGGTTTCTACACATCTTTCCCTAAGACTCAATTTCAATTAGTAAATATGGAATTAGATTGAAAGGGTGGAAATGATGCATACTGCACGTCAGAGGTTTTCTGGACTCTTAGGCCTCCCAAAACCATTTCAGATATCGACAAGGGATCAAGTGGTGGATCCATAACGAAGCCGGTTATGCTGTCTGGGTAAACCGAATATCTCTATCTGGAATATAGCCAGCACGTCTACGTGACTGATAGATCTACTTAGCCAGCTGATCTACATAACCAGTAGATCTACCTATATGGGCAGCAGATCAATGGACTTGTAGATCTACTGTTATGATATGTTATATCATATATTTTATATAATTATTATGAAATTGCTACTCTTGACTCATTGGAGTGTTATGGGAACAAAATCTAACTTGTTTTCTCCCAGATTCTATTAAAATCTCTTCGAAAACCAACTGTCACTTCAATTCAATTCATATATTTTCAAACTCTTTCCAGTTGTCTACATATTTCCATAGATCTTCAAAAATTCTTTAACGCGTACTCTATTTAAATTTATATAATGTTCAAAATACATATCATATCACTACCTTGCCAGCATATATACTTAACAGGTAGATCTATATAGCTAGCACGCCCACATAAATGTTAGATCTACATTAGCAGTAAATCTACCTATATTGGCAGCATATCAATGAACGTACGTACGTAGCCAGCATATATGCTTAACTGGTAGATCTAGATAGGACATTTGAGTTCGCTTATAAGCATAATCGGCCAAATCGTTTCAGAGTTATAGCCAGCTGAAATTTGGTTGTTTTTTTCTCCTCATTAACTCAAAAAATACTAAACCGATTGAATTCGAACATGGTTATTAGTTATAGAATGCCAACGCAAAAATTTTCGCAAAATTTGGTGAGGATAGTGTTTATGGAAAATTTTTAAGAAATCATTGAAAATTAAAGAAAAAAATTCTTTATATCAGTAACTATTCGTTTGAAATTGCTGAAATTTTGCAAGAGCCTTTAGAACCTAACTCCACTGCCAAGTTTCAAGTTTTAACACGATCGGTTAAATATTGTTGGAGATTCGAGCAGCCTTGTGTGAGTTCAGTAGATGGGTGACCGTTGCCTCGATAACTTTCGAACGAATGGAGATAGCGACTTGCAATTTTCAGGGTAGATTGCTTATCCAAATGGGAGAGTAATGATCATTTTTGGGCATAATCGGTTTCCGAGTTATACCCTCCTGGAATATTATTTCCTCGATAACTCAAAAAATAAAGATTCGATCGAATTGGAGCTTGGTAACTATTAGTAGAAAATCAACATAAAGGAGTGTTCAAAATTTTTTAAGAACCGTATATCCAGAAAATTTGAAAAAAAGGACGTAAAAAAATTTTTTAAGAACCGTACCCCTAGAAAATTTCAAAAAATCACGGAAAAAAATGTGTTCAAGCACTGACGTGAAGTCAGAAGCTTTTGCGAATTTACCATGGTAAATTCTAATTAAGAGTGTCCAATACAGGAGAATGGACAACATAATTTACCATGGTAAATTTGATTAAGGGTGTCCAATACAGAAGAATCGACCATAGAACATACGCGCAAAAGCTTCTGACTTCACGTCAGTGCTTGAACCAATTTTCTATTTTAGGTTTTGCAATAAACATGTAAGTGATAACATTTCCGAAATAAATGAGCCTCATACGAATGCAATAACAAAAGGAAAACATGATCAAATGAAACACATGTCTTTTCCCTTCAATCCAACCGATATAACGTATATATACGATGCACCCGCCGAGAAACACAAAGACCACCAGATTGCACCAATTTTCCACTCGCAACCCTCAAGAATACCATCAGGCTCAGCATCGAGACCGCCTCGTTCCGCCGAAAAGGATATCTCAAAGACTGATCCTCGAAGAACTTCAATTGAGACAGCAATCAGTATAGATAAGGCCGGACGAACTGAAGCCCTATTTCCACGATTTTCGTGAAAGGTCGTGATGCAAAAGTTTCTTCTCGGACGTTTTCCAGATAACCGAGAACTATATTCCGAGTTCCGCCGTGCAGGATGGGGAGACCGGGGCCAGATAAGGAAGGGGTAGAAAAAGTTCAACAAGTCTTCGTATAGGAGGACAGGCGGGCGTTCTTTGGAGATGAAAAGGATTCCGAGAAGTGTATTTCTTGGGCGAAGGCGAGGAATCGTTTATATGGAAGATGTGGGGAATCTATGTGATGTCGAAGGCGATATACAGTGTGGGGCAACGAAAATTTTACACCTCGATTTTCCAGATTTAAAATGACGTCTTAACCGTCCATTTCTGATTTGAGGGGGTAGAACTTGTCTGCTTTTTCATTACAGTTACTTTATCCCCTTGACGAGGGAAGCAGAACCCCCTGATGTTGGATGGGGGTGAGATGTGCTCCGATATGAAATTCTTCTGGAACAAATTTATTTTCTGAGAAGAAAAATATTTGGCAACAAAATCTTGAAACAGGTCAATTTTTGTTTCACTTTTACCAAATTTGTATGCGTTTTTGTTGCGCTCTGTGCCATCCCCATCATCCCTCTGAATTTTTTGAACAGAGGAGTGGGTCCTGTGGTACTTTTTTGGCAAGGTCTTTGTATCTTCTTTACAGGCGTGCAGAAATTTTCAAGAAAAAATGTTTCTTTTTTCAAAATAGTTAGTTCAAAGAGGTTTTCAGTATGTGCACTTTATCATGGCTCATTTACTTTGAGACGATGTTGCCTAATGAAATTTGTCACCGAATGAAAGTCGATCATTACACTTTTGTTCATGCACAACTTTCAACCCCCTCACACACTCCCTCCTCATTTTCCATTAAAGGGTTCGTAGGGGTTTAAAGTTGTGCATGAACAAAACTGTAATGGTCGACTTTAATTCGGTGACAAATTTCATCAGGTACCATCGTCTCAAAGTAAATGAGCCATGACAAAGTGCACATACTGAAAACCTCTTTGATCTAACTATTTTTCAAAAAAGAAAAATTTTTTCTTGAAAATTTCTGCACGCCTGTAAAGAAGATACAAAGACCTTGCCAAAAATGTACCACATGACCCACTTTTCCCATTCAAAAAATTCAGAGGGTTGATGGGAATGGCGCAGGGTGCAACAAAAGTCCTGCAAAAATGCATAAAAATTTGGTAAAAGTGAAACAAAAATTGACCTGTTTCAGGATTTTGTTGCCAAATATTTTTCTTCGGAGAAAATGAATTTGTTCCATAATTTTGACGCACACTGTAATATATAATTATCGAGTTTTAATTGGATTGGATGTTAATATTTTGAGTTATAGGTGAAATGACAACAAAATTTCAGATGAGTATAAATCCTGAACTTACACAAGGCTGCTCGTGTCTCCAACAATATAGATCCGTTCGTGTTCAAACTTGGAACTTGGCAGTAGATTTAGGTTTTGAAACCTATCGCAAAATGCCAGACGAATAGTTTTTGATACATACAATTTTTTTCAATGATTTTCAATAATTTTTGTTTTAATTTTCTAGTGACACGATCCTTATGAAATTTTGTATGAATTTTTGCGTCGACGTTCTACAACTAATAACCATGTTTGACTTGGATTAGTTTCGTATTTATCGATTTATCGAGGAAATAACAACCAAATTTCACATGGATATAACTCCAAAACAGTTTGATCGATTATGCGTATTAACAAACTCAAACATTGTATTTCGGTCCATAACATATCCTAAAAGTCGCTATCACTTTCCGTTCTCAGGTTATCATGACACAAATAATAATTTTTAATAATAATCAATAAAGAGCACAGTTTGTGTAGTGGTCTTTCTGACTGAAATTTCTTCTACCATATAAAAAGATACATTCATCTCGTAACGAGAACTCCAGTTTTCGTTCCACTTTCTTCCCTTAATCCCTCACAACCTCCTCCCCTTTGAAAGAATTCTATTTGACCGAAACAGTATTTCCCGAACGCAGCCAAATCTCTTTACCGATTAAAAGAACTGCCGAAGTCCCTTCCCACAATCCTCCCCGATCTCCATAAACCCCATTCACTCTGTCCAGAGAAGACCGACCCTAAACCAGAGTATCCGAGCACAGTTTCGAATACTCTTTCATCTCGCCGACAAAAAAAGCCGCTGAACTTGTTCACGCACTATAAGCGCCCTGAGGTCGCAGCCGAACATGCAAATAAGGGCCCGACGTCAAGACACGTTTCCTAAAGGGGGACTCCATCCCCCGGGGGCGCAGTTAGGGGTAGGTTGTAAAATAAAAGCGCTGTATCGAAACTGATCAATTTGTCGTTAAAGTATGCTCGGAGCAGAATACGTGAGGCGTCTGTTCTTTTTTGACCTGTTTTTTTTTAAGGGATTGGGCATTGCTGGAGTGTAAAACGGGGTGAGCGTGATGGATTGGGGGGTTGTGAAACGGACCTGAATGGAAAACGGAAACTTGTTTTTACCGAAATACCCCAGTTCATTATTTTCAGGAATTAAACTGTTAATAGAGAAGCTATAAAAATAGATTCGTCCACCTTGAAAGAGAAGCGGGTATTTTTTCAGGTGGCATGACTTTGAATGATGAAGAAACATAATGTAAATACTCCATTCACCTTTATAAAGTCTCCCAGTTGGCTATGATTACCAGTTACGTAGATGTGCTGGTTCTGTAGATCTACCAATTAAGTTCATATGTTGGCCACATAGATCTACAAGTTCATTGATCTGCTGTCTGTATAGGTAAATTTACTGCTTATGTAGATCAGCCAGCTAAGTTAATCTACCAGTTAAGCATAAATGCTGATGTATATCCTAACCTGAAAACTTCAAGCCGCCATCTCTTTCCATTCTCAAGTTATCGTGACAGCAAAAATATTTTTTAATAATTTACTAGCCATACGATTCGCACAAAATTTCACGAACGTACTTAGGTTCATATTCTACAACTACTCACCAAGTTTCAATTCGATCGGATTTATATTGGTTGAAAACAAAATTATTACTCGGAAACCATTGGGCCGATTATGCCCATTAACGAACTTGTGCGTCGTATTGAGATGCGCAATCTACCCTGAAAATTTCAAGTCGCTAGCTTTTTCCGTTCTCAAGTTATCGTGGCAACGGACGGACGGCCGGACAGAATCAAATTTGACCTCGAATGCTTCATTGGGGAGTCGAACCAAATCGTTTGAGACCATTTTCGTCAAAAAAATCGAAAGTTACAGACATTTAGGCAAAATGATAACGCGATGTTCCCCAGAACATACGCGCAAAAAGTTAAAATTTAAACAGCTCCTTCTGGGCAGCTTCTTTGTCTGTCAGTATAATATAAAGAAAATATTATACGTATTATTGAAGTAAAGAAAGGAAATATTTCTTTCAGTTTGACAATATGATAACATGTTATTGACATAAAGGTTGTCATCAAAGTGAGTCTTTGTTTAACAGAACGTAGAACTCACCAAAATAAATCTTTTCACTAAATCAACGCAATGGCATCAAGATGCTAGAACAGATACCATCCTTTTCGATTTTCACGTAATAGCTACGTTGTTCCATTTTCTTGAAGCTCCTATCGAGCGAAAGGGAATAATCACCAGGGGGAGAATGGAAATCACAATTGGGGTAGAAGTCAGATAGGCAAACTGGTGTAAACCTGTTAAGACTGTCAACGACCTAAGAAAACTTCACGGAACGATTCTATATAAATTATCGGGATATTACGAAAAGGCGAGAAAATTTAGTGAGTTTAGGGGGTGAGCAATTGGTTTTGGAGTTGGATAATATCAGTATTGAAACAGACCATCGTGATAACTTGAAATTGTTATACTTTTGTTCTATGGTCTAACTTTTATGATTGTCATGCAAATAAGGCTAGATAAGTATCGATAAAGTACAGCAAGTTGATTTAATAACTATTTCGTAAGAACTATTAATATTCCGACATCTCGCATGTCTGTATATTATATTATATTGTATATTGTTGTAGGTGGTAAAGTTGCACTGCGACCTTAAGGTCTATTATAAACTTAAGTCAGAGCTGTCGATTTCAGCACCATCTCCAGCTCACCTTCAGTTCCAGAGTTCTGATGAACTTCAGTGACAAAGTTCTGGAGGAATTTTTTGGAGTGATACATTCCGGAGAGAGATCTAGAGATAATACCTCTTTCAGTTTCTTCTTCCATCCAAAATTCACTTTAGTAGGAGTATCTACCAACTCCACAGTAGGGTTCCAGGCCAAAAAGGGGGTTTGTGCTCCTTTCTTGGCAAGTGTGTTGGCCTCCTCATTTCCTTTAATTCCCGTGTGACCAGGAACCCAGACCAAGGAGACCTTATTGTTCTTGCCTACATAGCTTGGACTCGATAACATGGGAACTTAGAGCTTTAACAGCAGCTTGACCATTAGAGTGGACGGCTATATCACATCTCTGATAGTTTCTTTCTAGGTTCATTTCCATGCATCTTTCTATTGCAAGTACTTCTGCCTGAAAGACGCTCGGATAGAAGCCTAGCGATAGTGAGCATTTGGTGCCTGGCCCATATACTCCAGCGCCAGCTCCTGTAGTGATTATTAAACCGTCTGTGTACCATTTAATGGCATTTTCTTTAAGAACTTGGGTGGTCGATTCCCTGTCCCAGACTTTTTCCCACCGAGCATCTTAGTGAAGTTCTTTTCGATGCTTACTTTCTTAATCATTTCGACACTCGGAAGATTGGCTGATGAAATGTATCTGGTTAGAGAGGACCAGGTTTTCTGATTTTGAATACTCTCATTTCCTTTTCCTTCCCTAGATATTCTGAGAATGGCTTCATGGGCCATTTTGTCTATCACTAGATGAAATGCTGTGAGATTTGTGATAATCTCATCTACCCTGGTAGGACAGGTTCCCATAGCTTCAGTGATACACACACAGGCCAGCCTTTGTACTTTGTCAAGGGTTTTCCTCGTGCTCTTTTGGCTTGTTTTTGTATTCCAGACTACTGCCCCATACGTTATTATGGGTCTCACAATGATAACGTATATCCATCGCAGTATCTTAGGGTTGCAGCCCCAAGTCTCACTGGCTAGATTCCTGCACGCCATGAAAGCCTTTATTGCTTTGCTAGCAGTGATTTCAACATGCCTATTCCATAGAAGTTTACGATCGAGTGTTACCCCTAGATATTTCATTACAGACTTCCATTCTATAATGTCTCCATTCAACAAGAGGAATCTCACAGCGGGAAGTTTCCTTCTCCGAGTAAAAAGAATCACCGTGGTCTTGTTCGGGTCTATGCTCAGTCCCACTGACAAGCACCACTGCTCGATAATTCTAAGGCCACCTGTAGTAAGTCACACAAGGTGGCCTCGTATTTACCTCTGACCAATAGGACTATGTCATCAGCATAGCCTATACACCTGAAGCTGAGCTCCGTTAGCCTGTAGAGGTGTTGCACTAGTGGCTTTGACAGAAGTGGTCCCATTGACCACCTGTGCCTTGGCTATCCTCGTTGGCAACACCTCATACATCCTTGATACTTCTTTAACAGACACATGTGTTGTGTTGTGTTGTCAAAAAATCTTGCATGGTACTATGATACAATTGGTCCACTATATTGGTAACAGTTTTTCTATATTTCCAAAATATCTTCATCTTGAATCAATCATGCTTAAATCTAGAGCTTCGTTTTAGAATGAGGTTGTGAAGAATCAATCAAAATTTCAGAAATATCTGATGAATAGTTCCTGAGATAGGTACAGATTTTTTCTCAATTTTCCGATCGTACGATCCTCATATGCTTTCGCCTTCGTGTTGACATTTTTTGACTAATTGAATCGCTCCAAAAATCAACCCTCCCGAATGTTTCAACTCCGTACAACTCATATTCGAAATACAGAATTGTTCTCAGCCAGACGAAGATGTAAAAGACAAACCCTGAATGTTAAAGTTCGGAGTGTTCACTACGGGCACTAGAAAAAAATGCGCGGCGGCCCTTTGAAGTGCTCGTCTGGTCGAACACACGAACAAACAAGCACTCACCTCCTATGCAATCTCTCGAGTGGTAAAAAAACCGGTAGGTTATGTTATATTTCCTCATATATCATTTGTCTCGTTTCATTTCCCGTTCTACAGAGTGGGAAAAATTTTCAATCATTTGTCAACGCTTCCGGATCGCTTCTTTGAAGTGAGCGATAACTTCGGGGCATTGTAGTTGAATATGAGCTTCATCGCTGAAATTGATGTTTCGATGGAATTCAGGATTTTATTCGAATTTCAGCAAATTGATATCACTTTATATAAAATGCAAGATAGGGTTGCTAAACACCCCCAAAGTAGCAGGACATGAATCATATAATTGGAAGACCTGTTAGAACAAGAGTAAATCATACGGATTCTTCATGATGGAGCAATATGGAGAAAACTTCGAAACTCACCTATGGTTGTCAAAACTGTCAATGAGTAGAGGAAAGCCTTCGCGAAGGTCCATTCTATCAAATCCTCACCAGCTTCACTTCCATTTCTAGTGCTGACAGACTGACTTTTAGCAGTTTCTTCTTCCATATTTTTGAGGAGTTCATCCTGGAATCTTGTTATCTCCATTGCTGCCAACCTAAGAATAAAAATTCTTGATTCAATAAGCATTTGACAGTTTAAAATTAGATATGTAGCTAGAGGAAGAGAGATGTATTTATATGAGTTAGCTACTGACTCCTGAGATCAGTAACTTTGGAAACAATTGTCCGATCTTTACCGATCTCATGCAGGTGATATATACCTCACTCTACAGTGGACTGTGATAAGGTCTATAAAAAACTAACCACTCAGTAATTACAAGGCAAGTTACGCACATGTTTTGACAGCCTCTGTTCTGAACTGTCCGTCTATTAGGAATTGTTCTGTTCCTTCAACCATTAATCCACGCTCTTATTAGTGAGAGGCATATCTCAGAGAGGGCCCTGGTCCAATGAATGGTTGGATGGAATATTTGTATTCAAGGACATCAGCCTTGCTGTTTTTCAACATTCTGATAAGCATGGTCATAACTAGAACTAGTTGAGTACACTTTGACAGTTGTTCGAGAGAGAGAGATTTTATGTAGTTCCTAATTGACTTCAACTTGCAGTTGGTAGCCTTCAGGTATTTCAAGGCTATTTGGTTGTATATGGATTAAAAGATTCTTGCTCACTTGTTCTGTATAGACAGACCAACCAGAGTAATTCTTCGCAGCGCCACCAGCTATTATTATTGTTATTAGAACGGGGTTGGCTTAGGTCAGCTCTTCAGAGCTGCAAGCGATGGCTCACCCATAAGCAAAATTCGTAGCAGCTGCAGGAGCTTTCTGGTATGGGATGGTGAGGAATCCACGAATATATTGTCTGTGCGAGTCCAAGGAATTGTTCTATTATTTAGCTGCAATATTAGACCACTGAACCTTGGTAGTCTTTTTTAAGACTACAGAAGGGTTCTGGTCCTGAAGATGTTACCCTGGAGGTCCTCCTCGTTTCCTACTATACCACTGGACCCTGGCACCCATAGAAGAGCTCCAACAGCTATAAATTCAGTAGTGTGAATCCTCGCCAATCTTATACTTCTATATAGTAAGGAAAAGATTGTCAAATTTCTTCGAATCAATCAACCCTGTCCATAATCACTAAGAAACTAGGCATCTATCTAAGTGAATCTAGTACGAGATAAACGAAATGAAATTTCTCAAGATATAGTTTACAGACACCAACATTCCATACCTGGTCCAGTTGTCTCTGTACAGAATATTGAGGCTGTACGTGATCTCCCAAATGTTCTCTACAGTTTTAGCTCTTGCTCTATCGTTCCTGGACGTCAGACTTGCAGTTGCGCTCTGATTTGCTGACCTTCGGTCTGTGTTAGCTGTGGTCGCTAAGATCTGTTGATATTGGTATACAGAACCACCCTCTATTGTGAGGAATATTATGGAACCTGCGGACAATGGGTTTATATTATACAGATGCACTGTTCCCAAGAGATTTTGTCCTCACCTATTAACGTGTACCCAAAAAGTAACACACAAATACCCAGATTGGTCGCCAAACCCGCAAAAAACGCCCTAGCGTTGGTCCTCGTCTTCGCGCTTAAACATTTGCAGCAGGTGGCCTCTTCCTGTTGAACCTTCTTGTCCTGCTTCTTGAGCGTGCTAGTGTTGGATTTGTTCTGCTTCGAGACCGTGGCATAAGAGCTGTAGTACTCCTTCTCCATGCTACTGGTTTTCTATCTGCTACCTACAATTCTTGAGACCATTGGTTCAGTGATTTCGAAAGATCCGGTGGGTTTTCTTCGGCGGAAAATATTGGAGTCCTACTATACCGGCTTGTTCAGATTGCGTGGGGGATTCCCTGATCATTTTCCATGGAAGTAATAACACACCACAAGGCAGTATGTCTGAAAACAAAGAAGATATTAAGTATCCATACGACAAAAGTAAAAGATGATAAAGGTGTACAACTTTTTTTCCGCTATTTTCTAATACTTGGCTAACGGTAAGAAACAAAATCATCGAAAAATCACTGCTCTCAAAGCTGTTCGAAAAGAAACCTCTAATTGGATATCTGTATTATTCCATACTCAAGGTCGTAATCTTTAATTTCAACTAAAAATTATAAATCAACTGAAATCTCAATTCATTCATTTGAATATAAAAAAATCGGACATAGAAAAATGCTTCACTACCTTCGCTTTTAAAGGAAGACCGTCAGAACAACCCTACTCCTACATATCCTCCAGTTTAATTGTTGGATAGTGCACAGACGATGAAACAATCTTCCATGTGGCAATAAGTTGATCGCTGTTCTAATTAATGATCATATTGAGAAATTAATGGAGTAAACATGAGTACGCTAAGCCTCCCTATATACGCTCTATTAAGTTCGCACAATCAACTAACTTGAGCCAGATGCGTTATGATTGTAATTAGACATTTCTAGTAGATCTACCAAGAACATAGAACTGTAGTTAGTAGGGCTTCACACGAGAGCAAGATTTTTCTCGTCTAGTCTCAGAAAAGAGAGACGAGACGTTTTGAAAAATATTATAGGCGATATCGAAACCACATACTGCGAGAGAATCGTTAGATATTATTATGAAGATTTTATTCGAACAATTAGAAAAGGTATACATATAGATCAAGATATTTAACAAAATACTCTTGTGACAATCTGTGAAATATTTTATTGTAAATTAAAATAGTTTTTCCACATTTTTATTTCAACTTGTTAACTGTTCTTATAACTTCATATACTAACGTATTTCTTATCACAAATATCTATCCTTGCAGATTTTTTTATTTTAGGTTTGAATATGTTTTTTTCAACATCGATTTTTTACTCTTGGTTGAGTATATATTATGTCTATAAACTACTGAGTACTAAACGTGTATATTATTGAAGGGGTTTCTTTGGCTCGAAAATTTCTACCTGGAATATCGTCTCATTTACTACAGCTACATACAGTAAACTTCTCTTGTATACGACTCGAGCTTTTTCAACACCCACAGAAAACAATTTAATATAAAGAATGTCTACAATAAATACCAATATATTTGGTCTGTATTATATATCGTTGGTTCTAGAAATACACCATTTTTTTAAGACCTTGCCATAATTGAGATTATTCAAAAAAAAAAATAGAATTCATCATCATAAAAACTGATCCTTTTATGAATTCAATACTTAACGGATAACTTTTATTGTCCCTAAATCCCAATGCTTTCAAAATTTCGTCTCTATTTGAACATCTGGAGAAATTTATTGTTTTTTATTGTGCCTCTTGTAGTGAAGATTTGAAAAATTATTGTATACATCTTTGGAAGTACATATAATAAAACTGGTAAAGAAATGAAAAATGAAGCTATTTAATGTTTCGAAAAGTGTTATGAGGAATACGCTAAGAACACCCTGCGTCATCTACCCACTGGGAAGGTATTCAATGAAAACGATACCAATTTGTCCAATTCTATTAAAAAATGTATCGACATCGATAGCCTCTTTAGAACATCGACAAATCTTTCGAAACATTGAAAAGCTGAGGTTGAAGAACATTTGCTATTAGAAAGAGCAAATAAGAATCAAAATTGTAGTTTAGAGTGGTGCAAAGTGCATGAAAAAGTTCCTACACTTTCCAAGATGGCCGATGATTTATTAATGGCCAAATCCGTACCTGTTGAAAGATTATTTTCAACAGCAGGTATGGTCATGGCAAAAATACAAACATCGTTGAAAGATGATGTGATGCAAGAGTGATTTTGTTTGAATTCTCGGTCATCGAGTAATTTAAAAGATGAAATTAATAGTGTTTAAAATCAAAAAATTTACATGTACAAATGTTTTTGTATAAGAGCGTAATGAATATAGCTTCACAAAATTATTCATTGTTATCGTTTATATATTATAATATTTATTATCGTTATTCAGAATTAAGCGAGACGAAACGATACAACTGATAACGAGACGAGACCGAGACTTAAACGAGACTTGATTTTTTGGGAATTGGCGAGACCGAGACGAGATTTTTGGGCGTATGTTCTAGGGGAACATCGTCCTATCATTTCGTCCAAATGTCTGTAATTTTCGAATTTCGAGCTGAAAATTGGCTAATAGACTAATTCGGACTCCCTGATTACGAATCCGGTGTCAGATTTTTGGGTGCCGTATGGCCGGCCGGCCGGCCGGCCGTAGGCACGATAACAGGAGCACCGAAGGTCCTATCGACTTCAAACTTTCAGGGTAGGTTTCTGATCAAAATGCGACGGTTAAGTTCGTTAACGAGCAAAATCGGCCGGACGGTTTAGGAGTTATAGACATTTAAAATTTTGAGGTTATTTCCCTGATATTTCAGGAACTAAAGAAGATGTTGAATCGAAACTTGGTAGTCAGTTCGAGGATATAAACGCGCAACTTTTGGCAAAATTCTGTTATGATCAAAATGTTGGTAATTTTTAAAAAAATATTTCTTTTAATTTTTTCGAAAAAAAAATTTTTTTTTCGTGAACTATTCATCAGATTGCAACAAAAACTTGTACTAACGTCAATTGTAGTATTTTGCAACATTGTGCAAAATTTTGGCTCTATACGATTTCAATTTCTGGAGATATAAGACAAAATGTGTCAAATTTCCTGGGTCTCTCTCAGTATTTTCATCGATTATTCTATGAACTCTTTGAATTACACCGAAAACAAATTCAAAGACATAAACATAAAGAATCAAGTCATAGTTTAGACGTCGAAAGAAGGACGATGTTGATCGACTTGAAAAGGTACCTATTTCAAAAAATGCAATAATGAAATGCTTAATTTTTTTTATGGTCACAGAAAATCGTCACAAAAATCTATTTACCTCATTTGACGGCTGTTTGTCAAATCAATTAATTCCAATAATTGATGTCAGATTTCCTACATACCAAGTTCAAACACATTTTATTATATGGAAAACACTTATTATGATCACGTTCTACAGGAATTGATACTAAATAGAAGCTAGATGAAGATTATTGTAATGGAAAATTTGTGTTCCAGAATAATATTAAGGTATTCAACATGATACTGCTTTTTTTCTTTACTGGTCAGTACGGGCCACAAGGAACATGCGCCCAAAAGCTCCTGTCCACAGGGCTTGAACCCATTTTTTATATTCTCGCCTACTCTCGCCTTGTGAAGAGCCCTAGTAGTAAGTGTCCTTGCAATCAAACCCAATCCAACATATCGAATAAAATTTATTCGTATTCGCTATGAAGCTCTGACACTCCGTGAATTATACAGGTTGTTTAAACACGAGTATCCTCGTTGCTAGGTTAGGTAGGAAACTAAGAAATATATAGGGTTTTCCATGAAACACCCCCCTGTAATCTACAAATCTGTCGAATAATCAATTCCGCGTGCCAAACATCTCTCGTCAAATTGATCATATTTCCGAGAAGTCGTGGATCGTCTGTCCAATGATGTTCACTCCTTCTTTGAACTATGAAACCGAGTTTCCTCAGTCACCCCAACTTTCAGCAACTACTAATCCTGAAAATCCAATTTCGACCTCTCAGCGGCGATGAACTCTAGTTTAATTAAAGTTAGAATGTGTAATACACCTTTCTCGACCTTCTTAGCGTGATCTATATAATCTTTAGGGGTATGACAGAAGTTGTAACGTTTATTGGTGCCGAAATAAGTGTGACCAAGGGTTACTGGAAATATTCTACTTGCCAGTAATTGGACAATGACACACATTCAGTGAATTTACTACGAGAGGTATCCAGAATGTCTGCAATAATTTAATAAATCTACATTGAACCAATCGGAGACTGGACCTACCAATAACCTTGTAATCCGAAAAATTCTTATGAATAACTCAGTCCTTCATAAAAAGAGATATTTACCATGGCTTGAACCAGTTCAAATTTGACATTCAGTAAGTTGAGAATGTAGAATCCAATACTAGTTAATCAAAAATATTGAGAAACAAACTATTTAGATTTGAGAGGAACACCGTGTACATAAATGGCTGAATTTTGTCGGAATTCAGACGTCGTTAACAGCACGGTGGTTTTATCTTCTTTCTTGAATTAGGTGAGCAAATAGACGGCTAGTATATTTTCCAGGTTGATGTAATTTAACGTTGCCCATTATGTAAACAAAAATTAATGACATTCTAAATGAAATTCGGGTAAATGGTATAAGACTTACAAGAATTTATTTGCAGCTTAAAATGGGAGATAACGGCTGTAAATATAAGGATAAACCGGTGTGAACAAATTCGGTAACTGAGAATCTTTCAGATCCTTTCGAAATGGAGGCAAACCCTGTATATTTTAGGGACTAAATATTTTTTTATCATTGCTCTATTCATTGGGATTACAATTATGTCACCTCTAAACATCGAAGGGATGTAAACCAGAAAAATTACAAAATTTGCCATCTTCTCGGGAAAGTAATCGTCACAATGCGAACATGGAGGGTTAGATGAATAAGGTTTATCATACATCACAATACACGAGGCACTGTACTCATTTATTCGTGTAATGGTAATAGGTGGGCTGGTTATAAACACTACATCAGAGTGTAGTTACTCGTGTACTGGTTTTAATCAGATGACATAAATTGTAGTAGACAAGTTCTCGTGTCGTATTTATTGAGTAACTACACTTATGCCCACAAACTTTTTTATCTGACATGTCAGACGACAAACAGTGTAGGGGAGAAGAGCGCAGTTACTCGTGTACTGGTTATATGTGGAATGATTATAAACAACACTACACCACTGTTTTACAATTTTTTGTCATCTGGCATGTCAGACGAAAATTGTAGGGAACAAGAGTGTAGTTACTCGTGTAGTGGTTTTAATCAGACGACATAAATTGTAGTGGACAAAAGTTCTCGGATCGTATTTATTACTAGTACATGAGTACCTACACTTATGCCCACAAACTTTTTTACCTGACATGTCAGACACCAAACAGTGTAGTGGAGAAGAGCTAAGTTACTCGTGTACTGGTTATATGTGGGCTGGTTTTAAACACTACATCAGTGTTTTACAATTTTTTGTCATCTGACATGTCAGACAAAAATTTTTGTGAACAAAAGTGTAGTTACTCGTGTACTGGTTTTAATCAAACGACATAAAGTGTAGTGGACAAAAGTATAAGTTCTCGTGTCGTATTTATTACCAGTACATGAGTAATTACACTTATGCCCACAAACTTCTTTATCTGAAATGTCAGACGACAAACAGTGTAGTGGAGAAGAGCACAGTTACTCGTGTACTGGTTATATGTGGGCTGGTTTTAAACACTACATCAGTGTTTTACAATTTTTGTTTGTCATCTGACATGTCAGATGAAAATTGTAGTGAACAAGAGTGTAGTTACTCGTGTACTGGTTTTAATCAGACGACATAAATTGTAATGGAAAAGAGTGTCAGTTCTCGTGTCGTATTAATAACCAGTACACGAGTAACTACACAAACATTTTTGTCTGCCATGTCAGATGACAAACAAGGTAGTGGACAAGAGCACAGTTACTAGTGTACTGGCTGTATGTGGGCTAGTTATAAACACAAACATTGTAGTGAGCAAAAGTGTAGTTATTCGTGTACTGGTTTTAATCAATACACAGTACCTAACTACACTATCAAAATCCATGTTTCGAAAATGGATTTCCGCAATGTGGTACCATTGTTAAAAGGGTCAATATATTGATGATTAGATTGGAAAATCTTTCTGAGCATAAATGTCGGAGAACTGTCCCTCTGACATACTTCATTTAAAACTTTTTCCTATCGAAGGATCTCATGAAGCTAAATAACAAACTATAGCTGTTAGCTTCACTATTGAGTTACAGACAAACAGCATCATTCAACCTCAACATTTTCCATCTGAATATCCAGTAGAAATCGTGTTAAAACAGGAATTCACACCAGTAAAACAGTAACACAAGACTGGAAACACGAATACCTTTCATTCCTTTGTAGATCGATAGTCAACACCTCCCTTATGGAATGCGAGACAATTTGCGCAAATTTCATACATCTAAAAGCTCCCATTTTCGTCGCCATCCACGACTCAAACACTTCCGTTGTTGCCTTTGTCTTTGTGGAGCCACAGCTCTCGCCCTCAATACTGCGTGAGGATTAATTCACCTATCTCCACTCGCTCTAATATTGTCTGCATAATGAAAGGGGGTGGCGTAAGAGGTTTAAGGGAAGAATTAATGGGTCCGCGTAAATGATTCCATGAAGCGCGATGTTGGAGAGCAATTATTATTTCAGAAGAAGAAGAGTATCTTGATATAATGCGATAGCTTTATGAGTGTTACCGCTGAATAAGTTAACTTTCTGAGAAGGGTGTATTAAGGCTGTTGCGAGGGTACTGCTGTAATGTGTTGAACGGGGGTTTATTGTGAGTTATTACGTTGAATATAGTGATATTCTCTAACAGATGCACATTAGTGAGGGGAATTGAAAAACATATTTATGACACTAAACAAGCTGTAGACTAATGTAGACCAATACGCAATAAATTATCCAGGCTTATCTGATGTTCTAGGAATACTACAACATCATGAAGCAACTGGCTAGAGCATTTTTGTGTATTGAAGGCTGATGAGCTTGCACAATGTGCACGAAGGGAAGCTCTTCTTTTGCAGTGCCGATCTTTGGCTGCACAGAGATCCATTGTTCCTCCAAGTAAAGTGGAAGAGACTCAGACCCCTTGACACGTTGAAAGAATGTCTTGAGTCGCTAGGGATGGGTCTCTCTCACCATAGGAATAGTGGGTGTTAGGTTTCCTAGGTGTAGGTGCTTAATTCAGTTAGGTTGCTACTGTTGGTATAATATGTTCACAAAGGAGCAGTGAAAAACATGTTGTGGGTACTTGCCCACAACTATTTCTGCTTATATGCTTCTTAAGGCATGGCAATAAAAAAATCAAGGAGAAGGGGGAAAGAAATAAGAACATACCTGACACCAAAACATATATCTGGGGCCTTTGACAACACAACACATATGTCTGTTAAAGGAGCACTTGAAAGGCGAGGAATAAATGAAACCATTATAAAATGGATGTATGAGCTGTTGTCAATGAGGATAGTGGAGACACAGGTGGGTAATGATACCTCTTCTATCAAAGTCACTAGTGGAACACCTCATGAGGGAGTAACATCTCCCCTTCTTTGGAGCCTACTAATGGATGAGCTTCTCCACAGGCTAACGGAGCTCTACGAAATCTACAGGAGCGAAGACGTAGCCTCCTTGAAGCCATCGCAGATACTGGAGTTCATTCGAACTCTGGAACTGGAAGGCGAGCTGTAGATGGTAATGGCATCGACAGCTCTGATAGGTGGGAGCTGCCTTGCCTTAAGAAGCTAACTAGCAGAAACACGTGTCAGCAAGTACCCACAACATGTTTTTTTCAGCTCCTTTGCGGAATTTCTCTTCCATTTAATCTACGCATTATCCATTTTCTATATGTTCATGTCTTTGGGTTAACATTGCACGTCATAGGTTGCTTCTGCTTCCCCCGGCACAAATAATTGCTCGATCCTGTTGTGGTTTCCTTTATGTATTCATTTCTTACCACATTTCCCTTGGTTTCTTGGTTGCCTTGCCTGAAGAAGCCAATGAGCAGAAACACATGTCAGCAAGTACTCCACAGATGTTTTGTTTTGCTCCTTTGTGGAATTTCACGATAATCCTTTTCCATTTGCACTTAAATCTCACATTAACCCTTTTCTATATGTTTAAAATAATGTTATCCTCGTATTCTTTCTCAGTTAATTTATCATTTATACTCTTAGTATAAAAGTCACAAAGGTCATAGGTTGCAATTTGCTCGTACCTCATATAAAAAAATATCAATTTAAAATATCCTGGAAGAGCATACCACGTCTGAAATCGATGAGCTCAATCAAAACTTTAAGGTATCTTCTGAATACCGATTAACCCAGTTGCATTCAATCTCTTGACTCTTCCATTCGAATTCCCCAACTATCAATGTCCTAAACTCAATTAAACTGTCTCTAGGCCATTCATCGTGACCAACTAACCAACTACCAGAATCAGAAACTTTTACATATAACCACAACCAATACCTCATGAAACTCCCATTTCGAACAACTCCTAGACCTACTCTCCAATGAATCGGATCTTCCCAAACTTCAAACTACCGTGAAGTTGGCGTCCTTTGATCCACATTTCAATAAGAGCCGCGTTAACCTAGAAATTCGTCGTATTCTGAACCCTCGACGAATGCGGACTGGGACAATGAAATTCTACCGAGAAAATTGCACGAATTTTCCGGGCAACGGGGTGTCTCAAGGGCGGAAAATGCTCGATGGAAATTGCAACGTTCGCGAAATTGCACACCGCGTCATCTTCGGCGAGCTGGATGATTTCGGTACATACTCGAGATGTGCCTGCGCTGCACTGTATGCCATTGCTTATTTCGTTTGGTGGAAGTGAATACGAAATAGATTATGCTTATTGTTGCTCTTTTGTGCTTCTGTTTAGCGGGATACGTTCACAGAGAATTTAATTTCACGATGAACACTACTGTTTTAATCCTGTATATAACCAAGAATCTTACATTTTTATTATTTTCGTATATATGATTTCTTATTCCTATATTAATGACAAACTGTGACACATTCACCGATTAAACATGTATAAATATTTCCTCGTGATTCGAATTAAACACGTCTTCGACCAAAGCGCCTCCACCAAAGCAGCGTTGCCAGGAACAAAAATGTATATTCCCCTGAATGATTCTTGAATGATCAAGCGTTAAAAAAAAGTATCCGAGAGTATCGGCTTTTAAAAGTACTGCTATTGTGTTCCCCCAGTAGAGTTGTCGAAGTCATCACCATCTAAAGGTCGCCCTCCAGTTCCAGAGTTCTGATAAACTCCAGTATCTGGGGTGGCTTCAAGGAGGCTACGTCTTCGCTCCTGCAGATTTCTTACCCAAAGCTTTCCTTGCGTTGGTTTGAGACGGCGAGGCATTCCGTAATCAGGTGATCAGGAGTTCCATCCTCCTTGCAACAGAATCTGCACTCGTCAGTTTCTGCTAGCCCTAATCTCATCATAAGCTTCCTAAGGCTGCAGTGCCCTGTGAGAAAACCAGTGAGGAGGTGAAGCTTGTTTTTACTGAGATCCATATATTTCTTGGACCTAACAGTGTCAGAGTTCTGGAGGAACTTTTTGGAGCGATACATTCCTGAGAGATATCCAGAAAATACCTTCTTTAATCTGAAATTTACTTTTGTGGGTGTATCTAACAACCCCTCCTGTAGGGTTCCGGGTCAATAAAAGGGGTTTGTGCTCCTTTCTTGGCAAGTGTGTTGGCCTCCTCATTTCCTTTGATTCCTGCGTGACCAGGAACTCAGACCAAGGAGACCCTATTGTTCTTGCCTACTTCATTGAGTTTACTTCGGCATTCCCATATTAGATTGAACTCGATAACATGAGAGCTTAGAGTTTCAGTAGCAGCTTGACTATCAGAGTGGATTGCTATATCACATCTCTGATAGTTTCTTTCTAGGTTCATTTCCACGCATCTTTCGATTGCAAGTACTTCTGCCTGAAAGACGCTTGGATAGGAGCCTAGCGATAATGAGCATTTGATGCCTGCCTCATATAACAGCTGTATTCCACTTCAAAGAAAAACAAGAGTTCATAAGCAGAAACCTTCTCCTGAGCTGAGGCAAATTAAGGAAACATTAGATCTCATAAGGGAAGTATATACACAAAATAGGGACAATAACACACTGGACCTATATAAGAAATATAAATTGTTTTATCTAAATGCTGCCCAAAATAATAGAAGGATTAATAATCAAATTAAGATTGCTACAGCCAATAATAAACAAAAAACTACCTGGCAAATCATAAACAAGGAAACAGGAGTAAAAAACCAAAGATCTGCACAAGTGTCTCCATCAGCCAATACCTTCAATGAGTACTTTATCAATGTTGGAGCTGAGTTATCCAGACAATATGGTAACATGGCAGACAAGGCACATTCTCTTTTACATAGTATGAAGTTCTCACATTCAGATTCATTATTTTTCAGGCCAATTACAGAAGATGATACCCATAGATGTATACGAAGAATGACTCCAAAACAATCAATGGATATATACGGAATAAGTCCATGTCTCATAAAGTCTGTGGCGGACAAGATATTAGCTCCCTTGACCAATATTATAAACGAATGCTTACAGAGCGGAGTATTCCCCGACAAGATGAAACTGGCCAGAGTGTGTCCAATATTGAAAAAAGGAGATTCCTCGTTGATCGCCAACTACCGTCCAATATCAATTCTTCCAACTTTTTCAAAAATTCTAGAAATGGTAATGGCAGAACAACTTATAGCATTCCTCGAGAAGTACAACTATCTCCTGAATTCACAATTTGGGTTCAGGAAAAATAGATCGACCAGTGATGCTGTGAAAGATTTACACTCCTTCATCTTGGAAGGCTTTGAGCTGCGCCAGGAAGCTGTGGCACAATTTTGTGATTTGACCAAGGCTTTTTACTGCATGGATCATGACATATTCTTATATAAGCTTGAGCATTACGGTGTCAGAGGGGTGGCCATATCTTTATTTAGATCATACCTGCAGAACCGTAAGCAAATGACATCGCATAATCAGAAAAATAGCCCGATGGAAACTGTGGAACATGGTGTCCCGCAAGGATCAATACTGGGTCCTCTCTTGTTCATTATCTACATTAATGACCTTCCGAAGAACGTTAACTGCCACACCGTGTTATATGCGGATGATACTACACTAGTCCTGAGGGAACAGGATAGGACTGTCTTGGTGGAAAGGTCTGAGCAGGTGAGTGCAGAAGCATTGGAATGGTTTAGTGCCAATAAACTAACCCTCAATACGGGTAAAACCAAAATCTTAAGGTTCTCAAGTTCAAATGATGTATGTGTAGATACTACAGTTTTCCTGGGGGTGCGGTTCGATGTTCACTTGACATGGAAGGCACACATCACTGGTCTAAAACTCAAACTCCAACCTGCCATATATGCTATTAGACGTGTGAGACAAATTATACACCATCAAACAGCCGTCCAGACTTAATTTGCACTCTTCCACTCAAGAATGACTTTCAGTTTGGAAATATGGGGTCACTCAAGTCATTTACATGAGGTTCTTGTTACCCAGAAGGAAGCGGTCAGAGCCATTGAAGGAGTACATCCCAGAACCCATTGCAAACCACTTTTTGTCAAGCACAGAATTCTGACAGTGGTGGCTGAATTCATTGTCAGGATCGTCATGGATGTTGCTAGGAACCTGACACAGTATGTGAAAAGATCAGATTGTCACAAATATAATATCAGAGGTAAGAGTGAACTAAACATAACAAGCACTAGACTACAAATAACGGAAAGAAAAAATCTTGGCATCAGGCTATACAACAGGCTCCCAGTAGAATGGAGAAAACTTAATGAAAAGAAATTGAAGAAAGAACTACAACAATATCTGGTAGAAAACCCTCCATACTCCCTCACAGAGTTCAATATCTAAATTAATTGTAATTGTATTATGTTGACTAAGTTACTATGTAACTTAAAATAAATCTATCTATCTATCTATCTATACTCCAGTGGTAGCTCCTGTAGGGGATTTTGAACCGTCCGAGTACCATTTAATGGCATTTTTTTAAGAACTTGGATGGTGGATTCTCTGTCCCAGTCTTTCTTCCTACCTAGCTTCGTAGTGAAGCTCTTTTCGATGCTTACTCATTTCGCCATTAGGAAGATTGGCTGATGAAATGTAGCTGGTAAGAGAAGAACAGGCTTTCTGGTTTTTAATACTCTCATTACCTCTTCCTTTCTTGAATATTCTGAGAATGGCATCACTAGATGAATCGTTGTGAGATTTCTGATAATCTCAAGTGCCCTGGCAGGACAGGTTCTCATAGCTCCAGTGATACACACACAGGGGTTTGTGCTCCTTTCTTGGCAAGTGTGCTGGCCTCCTCATTTTCTTTAATTCACGCGTGACCAGAAATCCAGACCAAGGAGACCCTGACGTTCTTACCTACTTCCTTAAGTTTTCTTCAGCACTCTCATATTAGATTGGACTCGATAACATGGGACTCAGAGCTTTAATAGCAGCTTGACTGTCAGAGTGGATTGCTATATCACATCTCTGATAGTTTCTTTCTAGGTTAATTTCCACGCATCTTTCGATTGCAAGTACTTCTACCTGAAAGACGCTTGTGAAATAAGGAGTATGATACAAGATAACCCTTTCAAAATTCAATGGCCCACTTGAACACATGTTTTCATTAAGGATCGTTTAGTCTTGTGAGCATGAAAACATGACATTGAAGTCACTAAATTGCTTTGACATCGACATTTTATCATTCTGTCTTTCGTTTTTTTTTGTAATTCGGAAGTTTTCTACGTAATTTTTTACCCATCTTATGTGAATCTTCAAATTAACGAAAAATTGTCACTTGTTCCGATCATTCATGAAGAAAAAAATTATATTTCTGGAAACAATGATGTCTGATTTCCTGCCTTTCAGAGTATATAAAAATTCTCCACCTCAGCATCGCCCACCTGGACGCAATAAGCTATGAAACTTTTTGCTTTCCGTCGTGATCGATGTTTACAGTGAAATATAAGAACGACCTCGAAAATCCTATATTTCCTCTTTCTAACTCTACCCCATCCCTTAAAAGATCTAAAAATTTCAATATACCACCCTATCCCCAACTCATTTCTTTATGCCCCTCAGTGGTTCAGACACACATTTGATTTCAATGAAGAATCTGGAAAATTTCAATTTCAATTATTATAATTTTAAGTTTCCAGTGAGCTAAAAGGAGTTTGTGCAAACTTTTTATTATCACTCCCAAACATACCCAGAGATACTGTCCAATTTCACCCCCTCGTACTCCACCGCCACCAAGCAAACATTCTTCATTGTTTAGCCTCCCAATAACCTCCAACAGTTGTGAAATATAGTGATGGGGCCCAAATGTGATCGTCCGCTCCAAATCTCCCGCTTGATTATCCGCCAGTGGCGTGCGGAACACATGCCCCCGCAGGATTATAATGCGAGGAACTTTGTCATAATTCAGGGACAATTGAACAGATGATATGGTGGAATTCCTGTTTCCTTGGCGGGTCTTGTCGAACGCCGGAAGTTTGGGGAATTATGGTGGGGAGTTGCTCAATTGGCGGTTCCTGGGAGGCGACAGATAAGGGAGGCTTTGGGGTGCTAGTTGGCGATCGCTTTGTCTGGTCGGAGTAGTTCGTTCATGTTGATTTGATGATATACGTCTTTGTTATGCCTGGTTTCCATTCTCTAGCAGTGAGTTGACGCCTTATCTATTATTTGATTTATTCAGTGAATTCAAAAATATGTGTATGAATAAATAAGGAACAAATATTCTCCTCCCCCTTAAAATATTTATAAGAATTCTTGAAACAATCTATACCAACTGACAAAGAAACTGCAGCATCCAGAAGGAGCTGTTGAATTTTAAATTTTTTTTTGGTAAATATAGATATTATAGCAAGGAGTAAATGATTAAAATTTGGAGAAAAAATCGTGAATGTTTTTTCATGTGAACATCTGCTCGGAGAGATCCAAATTCGATGTTTAGTTGTTGTTAAAATGCCTAGAGGATGTGTACTCGGAATTAATCGCCAGCTAAGTGTATTTGAAAGAGGTCGAATTATTGCTCTACGGGAGGCGGGGTTGTCATTTCAAGAAAACGCTAACCGTACGAATAGAAACCCAACTACTGTTATGGGATGTTGTCAAGCGTGGTTCGATAATGCCCAAAATCGAAGAAGAGTAGGCACCGGACGTCGAAGGGGCATAAATGAAATTCAAGATCGACGTCTAAGACTTACGGATATTAGAGACAGATTTGCGACAACTCGATCTTTGGCTGATGAGTGGTTAGGAGAACAAGGCCATCCTGTAACTGTTCGAACAGTTTACCACCGGATAAGGTTTTTTGGACTGCAGCATTATCGACCCCATCATGTGTTACCTCTGACGGTTGAGCATCGCCGGCAACGACAACAGTGGTACAGAGAACGTCAACATTGGAACGAGGAATGGTATCAGGTCGTCTTTTCTGATGAATCTCGATTCTCCTTGGGTGCACATAATGGCCGAAGAAGAGGACGTCGGGGAGAAAGACGTGAACCTCAGTTTGAATATGAGCGTCATGTACACCGGACAGTAGGCGTTATGGTATGGGGTGCTATTGCACATGCAAGTAGGTCACCTTTAGTCGTTATTCGAGGTAACATGACAGCACTGCGTTATCTTCAAGAAATAGTGGAGCCATATGTTCTCCCTTACTTTAACCGGCTCGAGAACTCAATATTTCAGCAGGATAATGCTCGAACTCATGTTGCCAGAGTTATTTTGAACTTTTTTGAAGCGATACATGTGAATATTTTGCCATGGCCGCCCAGATCCCCTGATTTTTCGTCCATAGAGCATGTTTGGGACATCATGAGTAGAAGGCTTGGAAATTTACACCAGCCCCCACGGACTTTGGCGGCTCTGAGACATGAACTACAGGTAGCTTGGGATAGTATCCCTCAAGAAGAAATAGATCATCTTATTGCATCAATGCCAAGACCTGTTGGGGAGTGTATAGATAATCACGGTTTACAAACACATTATTTCCAAATTCATTAAAAAAATTGTAAATCCTTCGTTTTTTTTCTCCAAATTTCAATCATTTACTCCTTACTATACTATCTATGTTTTACCAAAAAAAAATTAAAATCTAAACAGCTCCCTCTGGGTGTTGCAGTTTCTTTGTCAATCAGTATATTTTACATCGGTATATTAACATCAATTATTCCACGAGCTGCATCAATATACTCATCCATAATTTCCTTGATTAACCTGAAAAAAATCCGATAAAACACCCATTCAGCTCAATGAAGAACCTTTTGTCCGATGTGCCAACCTCGATCAATTCCCTGAGTTCCCCCGATAAAAAAATCGCTGATTTCGTTAATTTCCAAGACGTTTTCCCCCTCATCTCATCCAGACTCCAAACGATGCCCCGATTTCCCGAGATAAGATCTCAGCAAAGACGGGACGGTAAAACCAACTTGAAAGCCGGGAAATTGGCGGAAAAGTGACTGAAACTTTTCCCGAACGAGTATGTCTAGTTTTTAATATCCAAGCCACGCTGGCATCCATTTTGGAAATTAATTTCGTCTTAGCTAAGAGGAAGGAGCTGGCGACTATGCGCTCAAGGATATTATTATGATGAGTGCATCTTCATCATTGTGCTTTGTGGCCCCATAATCTAGAGAGATTCACGGTGGATAGTTGGAATATGTACTGTGGAAAATGCGAGTTTTTCCCGTTTTTATTCCATCGCCAGAAAGACAAAGGGTTGAGAATGAGATGAATATATCTCAAATTACTGGAGCCGAAGGTATTTGTAGAGTTGACATGAAAACCTCTTTGAAAATGTTTCTGGTGCTTCATTCCTGCATCAATGGAATGTTTTCGCCAAAGTTCTAATCCGCTGTAAGCGAGTGAGGAAACTAGGAAAGAAAATCAACCAATAATAATCCCAGCTATCCTCGTATATTGACTAGACAATATTTTCACTGTGCAATAATCAAATGAAATTATGAAGAGATAAAATACGGACTTCTCTCACGCCTGGAAGAATTACAATTAACAATCGGTGTCTAAATGGAACCATAGAACATCGATAAATAAAATGGGGAAAAGGCAGAGTAGGAAAGATAAAATACTGAAAAATTCTCTTCACAAAAGAATATAAGTCTGATCACTTCTTTCGATCAGTGCTTAGTTTCCGGGAACTAAACGGAATCGCAGAACATTAAACCATCCAATCATCGCTGCTTCCCAAAGTCCCCTTAATTTCGGAGCGACTGCTAGCCATCGAATTGGAGAACGTTCTAATCTCTTCTTCTTCTCCGATTACATATGAAATATTCAGCTAAGAGGAAGAAGCTAGCGACTATGCGCTCAAGGATATTATTTTGATGAGAGCAACTTCATCATTCTCCTTTGAGTTCTCGTAATCTAGAGGGATTCACGGTGGATAGTTAGAATATGAACTGTGTAAAATGTGAGTTTTCCTCGCTCTTCTTTCATTGCCAGAAAGACAAAGGGTTGAGAATGAGATGAAGATATCTCCAATTATTGGAGCCGACGGTATTTTTTTCGGGAGTTGACATAAAAACCTCTTTGAAGTCTGTTGCTGGTGCTTCATTCTTGCATCAATGGAATATTTTCGCCAAAGTTTCAATCCGCTATTAGCGAGTGAGGAACCTCGGAAAGTAAATCAACCAACAATAATCCTAGCTATCCTTTTATATCGACTCGATAAAATTCTCACTGTGCGAAAATCATATAAAATTGTGAAGAGATAAAATAGGCACTTCTCTAACGCCTCAAAGAATAACAATTGACAAGTGATGTCTAAACGGAACCATAGAACATGGATAAGCAAAATGGGAGAATCCATCGAACTGGGGAAAAGGCAGAGTAGAAAAGATACGATACTGAAAAATTCTCTTCACAAAAGAATGTAAGTCTAATCACTTCTATCGATCAGCGCTTAGTTTCCGGGAACTAATCAGAATCGCAGAACATTAAACCATCCAATCATCGCAGCTTCCCAAAGTCCCCTTAATTTCGGAGCGACTGCGAGCCATCGAAACGGAGAACGTTCTAATCTCTTCTTCTTCTCCGATTACAGATGAAACATTCAGGAGACAATGGGGAAAGAAGGTTCCCGTTGGAAATACGGGACATCCGACGAATCGAACGTCGAATATCTGGAGAAAATGAGATTATTGTCGTGAAATCGTGAGCTATTCCCTGTCATATCCAATTTCGCGAGCTAATACGATCATCTTCGTCGATATTATGTGGATTGAGTTAGCTGGTGCGACGCGAAGCGAAATCTGGATGTTTGCGGATAACTTTTCATGGTGTTTGTATTGCGGGAAGATCGGGAAAAGGGATTATTTTGAGCTGGTGTTGTTTCATAGTATTTCCCAATAATTAAGGGTTTTTACGGTTGAAATGTAGCGCTAAAGCAACCCAATTGAAACCAATATCATCTTTGGAATGGTAAGCCAATGTAATACGTGTTGTAATATACTAATCTTCGAGAATTTTCTATATTCAGTTTTCTCTACAAGATTGAAGTATGTTCGTGAGAGAAAATAGAAATTCGTTTAGGATTTGCAGTGCTGACTTCCCTCACACCAAATTAACAATCAAGAGCAATTAGGAACAAACCATCAGACACAAATGACCTTTCAATTCCTCAAACAGAATCAAACTTTCCATATTCCCCCTTCATCCAAGGCTTCCCTAACGTCCTCCTACGTCGGAAACAAAATTTGCAACAGCATCATTACCAATTCCTAACTGAAACTTGGCAAGATGTATATTATACTAGGTCCCCTCTTTCCAGTTTAGCAATTCAAAGTGATAGATCAGTTTAATAAGCATATCCCGATGCCCGGATCCCCAGCGGCAAAATCCAGGGAGTTGGACTCGCCAAAGAACAAAACGTAATTGAAAATGATCATCGGATGTTTCTCGGATAGGGATGCTGGGCTTCATCTCAATTTTAAATGATCTCGAACTTATAAATAACCGTTCAACACTGAAAGCATTACTGCTAGAGATTGAGGGTTCTTTGTTCCGTATTTTAATGCCCATTCTGGGCATTATTTAAAAGGAAATAACAGAAATATAAAAAGTGACTATTTGTTTTCTTGAACAGAGTGGCTATCAATTTGTCCAAATGTCTGTGATTTAAATCATCGCAAATAGTGTGAATAGAAAGGAGTAAATTGTTCAAATACTTCAAACTGATGCGTTTGAATTGATAATAAACTAGCGAGTACCTATGTAACATCTGATGTAACTCTTTTTATACAGAGGTAACGTAACGGGCCAGTTGAAATATATTTCTCCGCACGATCCATATTTCTAAATGATGATAATCTTCTAAATGTCATCCAAAATGGATCACTTTCATAGTAGTCTTAACAATCCCTAATTGTTTAAGACGAAATACGACTACGCACAAAGTGACGACGAAATTGGATCATCAACTTACTTTTCTTCGACGTCGTCCCTGTTGGAACTCAAACTTCCAGTTATTTAATTAGGGGTCTATCTCGCATAAAACACACCTTGCAAGCTCTAACGATGTCTCAGACGAAGAGGAGATGCTTTCGCGATCGCTCGAGATAAGCAGTCCCAAGAAAGGAACTATAATTAATCTTTCGTCGAAAGTTTAGACGATAACCTAACGAGATATGTATAATGGAATTATGCCGCCCTAGCTGAAATTACAGGATGCGGGAGATGTCACTGATACCGAGGTCCTTTGGTTGGATTTCTGGGGATATTGTTCTCGGGGTCGTCTGAAATACGAAGATTTCTTTCGCATGATTAAGCGATTCGATACTTGGTTGGATAATGATGGGTTTAATGTATCTGAAGAAATTAACTGAATAACTTCTTATGGAATTACAATTACTTCAGTCGCTTCTGTGTATCAGAACATGGGAGGTTTGTTGACGATGTAACGGTATAAAAACCCGTTACGCTGAATTCTTTCTTGGGCTTCCCACGAGACGAGAGTAGGTGAGAATATAAAAATCTCGTCTCATTCTGGCCAAGTCCCAAAAAATTGTCTCTCGTTTAAGTCTCGGTCTCGCCTCGTTATCTGTCGTCTCGTCTCGTCTCGTAAAATTATGAAGATATTGCATATTATAATATACAGGGTGAGTCTTTGACCACTACATTAATTTCAACCAAAGATTCCTTTGATCAAATGAAACACTTTTTTCATTTAACGTTTTTCCAAATTCAGCTCAGGTAAAAAGATACAGGCTGTTGAAATTTTGAAAAAAAATCAGATTTTATTTTGTAGCTTTGACATCCTTTTTTCGAATAACATGAATGTTGGTTTAAAGTTTCCTATAACTATGATACATATTTTCCAAATATTAGTTATTTTCTACTTCTACTGGTTTTCTAGTTATGGACTCGTGGATTCATAAAACTAAACGAAATTAGCATACAGAAAGCATATAAAGTTTTTCTTGAGTCATTTAAAGAATATTCATTTCTCCTTAAACGCACCGTTTTCGAGATATTCTTCATTGAATGTTTTAAAATGGAAAACTCCAGAAATTTCACTACTTTTATGGATCCGTCCCTGAGCGTTGGAATCCCGAATCAAGCTGTAAACCACGTTACCATGCCTTCTTCTCGTCCACCAACAATGTCATAGATAATTTATATGCGGAAGTGTATTAGCACATTGTGAAATCTTTAAACGCTTGTAACTTTTTACCTGAGCCGAATCTGGAAAAATGGTAAATGAAAAAAGTGTTTCATTTGATGAGAGGAATCTTTGGTTAAAATTAATGCAGTGGTCAAAGACTCACCCTATATAAACGAAATGGTAGATAACAAATGAACAATTTTGTGAAGCTATTTATTACGCTCTTATACAAAAATATTTGTACATGTTAAAATTTTTTTTGATTTCATATACTGTTAATTTCATCTTTTAAATTAATCGGTAACCAAGAATTTAAACATAATCACGCTTGCATCACATCATCTCTCAATAATGTACGTGTTTTTGCCATGATCATACCTGCTGTGGAAAATAATCTTTCAACAGGTACGGATGTAGCCATTTATGAATCTTCCGCCATCTTAGAAAGTGGTAGGAATTTTTTCATGCACTTTACATCACTGTAAAATACAATTTTGATTCCTATTTGCTCTTTCTTACTGCGAATGTTCTTCAAACTCATCAGCTTTCCAATGTTCCAATGTTCCAATGTAGTGTAGACCTTTTCTAATTTTTCGAATAAAAACTTCATAAAAATATTTAACGAGACCAAAAAGAGACTCTCAGGTTGTGCTTTATGTGGTCTCGGTATCGCCTATAATATTTTTCCAACGTCTCATCTCGCTTATCTGAGACGAGAACGAAGACGAGAAAAGTCTCGCTCTCATGTGAAACCCTATCTATTCCCCATATTCACCAGATCTGGTGAACATAAACTATTATTATTCATAATAATATGCACCAGAGTACGGAATGTAATAATTATAATCTCCTCCTGGGATGGAAAATCCAACAAACGACTGAATATCGATCAGTAACCAGCTTCCCAACCCCCTAATATCCCCAGAGGCGCAAATATCTAGTGGATGCCCTCAAAATCATTGGAGGCATACATTTCAGGAATTGGGTCTGGTTGGAATGAAATTTCAACAACACGTCAAGCCTCCAAGCGTACTTCGATCGGCCTATTTATCTTTCCGAAATTTCCGTCAATATTAGCGTGTGTCTCTTAGCATGAATTTCGTCAATATTGGAACACCTGGGGAGAAGGCTGCTGATCACAGAAAATTCTGTAAATCCGTTGGCCAATAGAATCCAAACGACAAATTTACCGTACTGAAATAATCTAAATAACCCATTGAAAAATTAAATGCGGAATATCAAGATGGGCAATTTAAACAAAAGGTTTGTAACTCAGACTGAAATAAATTAAATATTTCAAATCACAAGGTGACCAGTATATAAAATCGATGTTTTACTGGTTGCAAACTGCAGAATTTTGTGAAATAAGGGGTATGTTGAACTACGAAGTGAATTTTGAATATTTCCCATTTGTATGACTGAAATAAACTGAAATGTGATGTTATATGAAAGCCGAATTTTAACTTCCCTATATTTCCAAAAATACAGATTCGATCTAATGGAAATCTAGCAACCTCCTTACTCCATCTCAGTGCTTTTCAAGAATTATTTCTACCTTAATATTCAACATCCCAATCTCGTGAAAAATGTATTTCATCTCATTCGTAACCTTGAATCCAATTTGCCATCCCTTAACTCCGCAGGCAAGTAGAAATTCCTTCAGTTGGAATCTTTCAACAGTTCGGAAAGTGTTTATAAATAAATGCCCATCTCAGAATGCACCATGCGAATCTACCCAATTATTCATCGTCTAATTGGCCGTCTGATCAATTCTAAATGACTTCTTCCCTCTTTCGAAGAACTAAACATCGAAAATCTACCTGCGAAATCTCCAACTGAAAGAAAAACGCCACCCAATCAAATTATTCCGACGAAAAGGCTGGATTGCTTAGGGCGTTTAGTGTCCTATTTTTTTTGAACACTCGTCTTTCAGAACAGAGAGAGAGGGGTTGAGACAAATTACAAACAAAGTTCGATTGATGAAGGTCGAAGAGGCCGAAACGGATTAAAGATGGGGTCTGGGAGGCGATTCGATAGGGGGTTTGTTGGAGTTGTTTGGAGTGATCTAGATTGACGTGCACATTAATAAAGATCTCTTCTATAAATATGTTGAATGTGCTTAGACCCAACGAAAGTGTTGATGGATTTATCTTAACCGAGTTGAGAGTTGGAATTTAAATGAATGTTGCCAAGAATAGTTAATATTAGATGTTTTTTTTAGCTGCATGAGTCGTTACTTTTGAATGACGTATGTTAAAGCTACAGTCCTTTGATATTCATGTTGGAAAAGATTCGTAATTTAAAATGAATAGATTAAAACTTGTCAAACGATTGTGGAAATTAATTTTCAAAATCAGCCCTATTTCGAGCACATAAAAAACTCATATAATTATTGGCATAACATGTTTTATACTAAGAGGTTGCGGTAGTTTTCTTCTCATAAGCTCCAATGTGAAAATTTCATATAATCTCAGTCCCAACGTTCACAACATTTGACATTTGTACGAAATTATCAGGAGTTGCAAAATGGCGAAGGAGCCGGGGTAAGAGGATTGACGTCCGAATAGGCAAAATGGTATTGCTGAGTGTTGGTAACGATAAAATGAATATAACTATAAGATATAAGGTTCCAACTGTATATACAATATTCCTTGTATTTGTGGTAAATCGTATACAGGAGAAGTATCCAGAACAATAGAGGTAAGTAAGTCGTAACACAAGAACAACATAAGGAGCACAGACATATATTAATCAAAAATTGCAGAACATGTATGTACAATCAATAGAGATCACATGATAAATTGAGATAAAATAAAGATTCTGATGATATGAAAAGAAAACTCAAACAATCGCTGTATTTTGTGAACCGAGAAAACAATTTTTCAAATGGCTCACTTGGAATGGACCATATTTGGCTGAATTTGTTAAAGAAAGAGTTCTATGTGAAATGAACCTGCAGTTCTATGTTTCTGGAAATACTGTCAATGTGACAAATTTCAGAATAAGTGATCAACAATAAATAATTCCGTAGATTTTCACTAATTCTCTGATGAAAAGTCTGATTTACTCTCTGAAACGTTACAAAAATTATTTTATAGTTGGTATTGTTTCGTTACAGCTTATTAGGCAACATTATTCCATAAATTGCGTCTGATAAATGTCTAGTGTTTTGTGACGCGAAAGAAATTTCAAAAGAACCATTTTTTTGATCATACAGGCTAAAACTGAAGTATTCTGTAATGATTACATTAAATAAGCTGTTGTTCCTTAGAAAAGTTTAGGTTAGGTCTTTCATTACAAGGTATAATATAATTTTTAGTTCAATTCAATCCTCGTAGTTCGAGAATTACAGACATCTGCATGGAAATATGAGAACCCAACTAGCGTGAAAGATTCTCATTCAAGTTGCAAAATGGCGAAGGAACTCAAACCCAGAAAAATAAATTGATAATTCACACGAACATCCTCCAATTTTTAACAACACAATTGATATAAAATATACAACTTTCTTCCATAACATTTTATGAGAAGTGTTCACCCAACTATTTCAATATCCTACACAACTACGTCGTATCTACTTACCCCAACTCCCTCAAACTATTCCAGAGTGTCCTTCAAACCCACACCGGACTCCGTCCTGAGACAAAGCGATCCTGTATATTCCCGTCACGTTGTAAATACTTTTTAACATGTTCGTATAATTCAATATGGTTTATTTCTGCAGAAGTAAAGGTTGACCGTTACGGTGAAATTGTGCAGAAAATTGTCTCATGAAATTCAATCGTGCCCGGACTTTACCCGGCGCCACAGCCCTATTGTTTGGACGGAATTGCGATATTGAGCATTAAATTATGACGTTTCGTTGCAAATTCAGGAATTTCTGGGTGACCACAAGTCTGGGACGTGATGATGGGTTTAAGAGTTCACACGCGTATATTTTCTAGGTTTGCGATATGGATTTTGAGGCTTATTTCATTAGTATTGTAGGGTTTTTGTAACAATCGTCAAGGGGTTGATTGAAAATTTCACTTGTACTGCATGGTCAGCTGACGAAACGTACAGACTCTGTGGATCGGAAAAGAAAACAGCAGAATATAGGAAAATTGTTATTGATTGATAGAATGGTAGATACATAGCCAAGAATTGAAGTTGTCGAACTGGGGATCCTGTATCCACGGCATAAGGTTAGAATGGTCGCTGTAATCATAGGATGCCTAGGCAGAATGAGAGCGAACTACGTGATCGAATTGGAGATTATTCCGAACTGCAAATCCCTAGCCGAGGATTTAGTGCACATAATGCAGAGTCTCGAACTCCTGAGAGAAGCGTACCCTCTCAGGGCGGGCCTATAAAAGGTTTTTCCTCTCGAACAGATTAAAAAATGTTCTGTTCATGAAGGTGAACAATAAAATGATCTTAGTAACGAAATAAAGAATCAAATAATATAGCTTTGTTCAAAACGAGCACAGGACATAAGCTAGAATTTTTTTAAAACTAATAATATACTCGTAGTGAAAACACAAGCTGATAATAAAAATATAAAATCAAGCACAAACAACTGGAGGATCGTACCATAAGATTTAACCATACATGTCACCCAATAGCCGAAACGTAACATCACAGAAAGAATTGTACATGCTAATTTCAGCCGGTTAATTTCAGAGGGCCGCATCTATACAATTTCTCTCTGTATATCCGCAACGGAATAGGGAAAATAAAAGTAATTTCAGTATTAATTGGCAAGGATGTGAATGTTAATGTGTCAGCTGGCGATTTATCATGGTACCTTTGCATCCCGAAGGGCAAGTCTGTCCTGGACAAGGGTTGGATTTCTGTTGAATTCCATTAAACAGAACATCGTATGTAGGTTGTTAATTTGTGTGTATAGTTAATTGGTTCACTCTGTTTATAAAATGCGCCACATTTGAGAGGAATCTGGACACTTAAACAACTTCGTTGACGAAGGTAATTCACCTGAAATTACTGGAATTTATCATTGAAATTGAGTTTCATAAAGTCACATTCTAGTTGGACTGAATTAACGCAAAATTGGCTCTAATCTGTGAACAGAAGGTTTGCCTAATCCGCATTATTATTATTATTATACTGATCCTCCTGGGTCTTCCACAAGGAGACCCCTCATAAGCTCTAAGAGCTTGCCCTGAGTTACTGTAGTTTCTCTCAAAATTGAGCTATTGCAATGAATAAAAAATGGGTTCAAGCCCTGTGGACAGGAGCTTTCTGGCGCTCTAGTTCAAACAGACAAATTATATCTCCGAAAGTATTGGTTTCTCAGAGTTGAGAATTATATCAATGTATTCTTATGATAGAACTGCATCATAAAGGAAATTCAATTCAAATAATAGTTTATTTATCAAGATTAAATGAGCAATCTGAGAACTGCACCATGGAAGAAACCAAATTAAAATAGCTGAAATGAATTTGACTCTCTCTTATAGAACAGGATGAAATGTATACGAGTATGAACACAGATCATATAATAAAGCTTAGATAGAATAATTATAGCATTCTGTGAAAACAGAAGTACGATTCATTATTGAAATTTAGAACTTCATCTTAGCAGAAATTGAATTCAAACATCATAGAAGAATTTAAATTCAACAAGAGTGCCAAAAATTATCAATCCAAAACCAATAGACGAATTCTACCCAACAACGAACTCATCCGAGATATTCATTCCTCAATTCCAGTTTTGTTTTTAGTGGAGATATTCTGAACTCAATATTATTAAGTTACCATTACCATTCCCATCATCATATGGATTGACCATCGGCATGAAAATACCAACCAACAAAAGTATGATAATATTCTAATTCTCATATTGATACCATTACTGGAATGAATTACAATGAGACAACGTCAAAGTTGACATTATAACAATTCATAGAATAGCCACAGAATAATTCTATCATTGAAATTTTGAAAAATCATATCTCCGAAAGTATTAGTTTGTCAGAGTTAAAAATGATATGAATGGATTCTTATGGTAAAACTGCTTATTGAAAAAAATTTAATTTGTTATTTGTTCTGTAAAAAAAAAATTTTTTTTTGTTACTCCGAAACCATCTGTCCGATTTTGCCCAATAACGAATTTAACCGAGATATTTATCCCTCAAATATACTCTGAAAATTTCAACAGTCTAGCTCATTCCGTTCGAGAGTTATCGTGCCTACGGCCGGACCAGCCGGACCGGCCGGCCGGACGGCCGGACAGAATGAATTTCGACCACGGATTCTTGATCAGTGAGTCGAACCAAATCTTTAAGACCATTTTCATCGAAAAATTCGAAAATTACAGACATTTGGGCAAATTGATAAGCACTCAGTTCCGAGGAACTAGAGCGCCAAAAAAGGAAATGTTCAGAAAAGACGACGCAACGTCTGATGTTGGGTCTCACGAAGCTTCGATTAGCTTAATCGTGGATTTATTTCGATGGTTGTATCAAAAATGAACTGAAAATCGACATAGAATCGCACTAATTTGGCAATTAAGAGCTGTCAAAGCTTTGTGAAACCCAATGTTAGTCTTCGTAAACATTCTGGTCTCTCAACAATTTACTCCACAGAGTGTGAATAAAAGCTCACATTTCATTATTTCTAAGTAATCATTAAAGGATACTGTGGGAGGTATACTCATTATTGAAAGGTTTTTTTCTGGGTTTTCTCTCCCAAACTCTGAAAAATATCTATAAAATAAAAATTAATTATTTTGTGATTTGCTTCTGCGTAAGAAACATAAGATATTTGTCAGAAGCAATCAATTGAATAATGTTGCCTAACAAACAACAACGAAACAACATCAACGAAGAAAGAACTATATCGTAACGTTTCGCAGTCTATATCAGACTCCTTCGTCAGACGCTTAATGAAAATCTTTAGAATTATTTTGTTGATAGTTATTTTGTGAAATTCAAGAATTGTCACATTGACAGTATTTAAAAATCATAGCTAACATAGTTTTACTTCGCCTAGAAATTTCCAAGTTCCAACTCCTTTTTCAATAAATTTAGCCAAATATGGTCAATACCAATTGAGCAATTTGCAAAATTGCATTCTCTGTTCAATAAAATACAAGTTGACTCCTTAAGTTTCCTTTTCATATAATCAGGTTCTGTCATTAGAATCTTTGTATTACTCCAATCCATCACGTGATCACCTTGGACTGTACATACATGTTCTGCTATTTTTGATTTCTGTATGTCGGTTGAATCAATTTTTAATTAAGAATAAGACTCCAAGGAATACTAAATTCTTTCTCAAACAAGCGCTTCATTCAGAGAAGGATCCACGATATGATAAAATACCGCAACAATAAAATTGAACGTTAAAAACACCTATTCCGAGGTAAACAAATTCTAGACTAACCTCTATAAAGAATGAAATAAATACTGTAACAACGCCCAGAAGACGCTTATTCATTGCAAACTACAAAGAAAAATTTAAACCTCAATTCTCGGCGTGACTAAACTGAAGAAACACGACTGTATTTCCGGTATAAGCGCCACCTCCATCGCAATTTCCTCCACGATCTCCCCTCGTCATTTACGGTTATTTCACTTTCTGCCTGGCATTAACTACCAATTGGGGATTATATTCAATTTGTTTTGCCACTATTTTCTGTTGCGTTTCTTCTTCCGGGTACGAAGGAAATGGGATACCTCCGGAGATTCCTGGATAGACGAGAACGTTGGAAATTTTGTTCATGAGAATGATATGGTGACTTGTAGAACTGGCAACGTTGGTCAACATTTGAGATGAATTATGCATCGAATGTAAATAAAACTATTATCATTTTTGAAGGATTTTTGTTGCACCCTGTGCCATCCCCATCAACCCTCTAAATTTTATGAATAGGGAAAGTGGCTCCTGTGGTACTTTTTTGGCAAGGTCTTTGTATCTTCTTTACAGGCGTGTAAAAATTTTCAAGAAAACATTTTTCTTTTTTGTAAAATAGTTAGTTCAAAGAGAATTTAGGTATGTGCACTTTGTCATGGCTCATTTACTTTGAGACGATGGTACATGATGAAATTTGTCACCGAATGAAAGTGGACCCTCGCGTGAAAAATTGGAGTAGGGGTTGAAAGTTGTGCATGAACAAAACTGTGATGGTCGACTTTCATTCGGTGACAAATTTCATCAGGTACCATCGTCTCAAAGTAAATGAGCCATGACAAACAAAAAAATTTTTCAATTTTTAAATGTCATTTCTACAATAAGTAGAAACGTACAATAGTATATAACGTTACTAGCAAGGTAAGAGGGTTTTTACTGGCGAATGGAGGATATAACTGACGAGCCGCAGGGAAGTCAGTTACCTCCTTGAGCCTGTAAAACCCGTTTCCTTGCGTGTATTGTTTTATATTTTATTTGTTTCTCATTTGTAAAAAGGTTAGGTAAATTCCAAAAAAATCTCAATAATTTGTCGCAAATGTCGTAAGCTATGGAAGCGTTGCCATGAACATATCTGTTTATTTTTCTTTACATTTGTTTTGGCGAAAGCGAAAATGAATGTACCAAAAGAAATTATTGAGGCAGCCAGCAGTGTAGCTTCAAGTTTATTACCTGCAAAATCAGCTTCAAGGTACGAGCGAGAATACGACGACTTCAAAAAGTGGCAAAACAAAAATAGTGTGATTGGGGTAACTCAAGATGTTTTGTTGGTCTACTTGAATCAACTATCAGCTAGATTCAGCCCTAATACTTTATGGGCAAAATGGTCTATGCTGAAGAGCTGCTTGGAAATGAAAGAAAACGCCCCTGTTCGCAGGTTTGTTTTCCTTGAAAAATTTATTGAAAAATATGACGTTTAGTTGTCATTTGCATATTTCAAAAGGTAATAGCGTTTCTGAAACGAAAAAATGAGCGTTATACGGCAAAAAATGCCAAGGTATTAAGTAAAGAAGAGGTTGAACAATTTCTTTTACATGCTCCTGATGACCAGTGGTTGCTGGCGAAAATTATAACAATATTTGGGATTTTTGGATGTTGTCGATGTGACGAAATTCTCTCTTTAAACATGAATGATGTAGAAGATATGGGAAAATACGTTATTGTGACATTGCGGCAAACAAAAAATTTAACAACAAGAAGATTCACCATAACCGATGATGGCTGCAGCTTCAAGCCCTGCATGATACCTATACAGAAAATATGTAAATCTTCGGCCTCCTGGAACAGAAAGCCTAAGATATTTTTGACATACCGACATGGAAAGTGCATTTCCCCTAATGCTGGCCAGCACACTATTGGTGGTGTCCCAAAGCAAATAGCGAAATATTTAGGTTTAAAAGACCCAGAGTTATACACCGGCCACTCTTTTCGCAGAACTGGAGCCACTATGGTTGCGGATTCGGGTGGAGATATTTTAGCACTAAAGCGTGCAGGAGGGTGGAAGAGCACCGAAACTGCGATGAGTTATGTCGATGATTCGGTCAACAAAAAAATCGAAATGTCTAGCAAATTATTTGGTAGTGAGGAGAGTACAAATATTCTGCAATCCTCGAGTGCAGCAGTTTCTGAGTCAACAGATGGTTCATCATCATTAGTATCAACTCTTTCATCATCAAAAATCTGTGTTACTGGAAATAACAATTGTACCATGATTTTCAACATATATGACGATAAAACAAAATTTTCTAATGTAAATAATACTACTAACTTGTAAAAATTTTGCAAGTTAACTGTCAGTTTTACAAGTTAGTGACTTGATAAAATAAAATTTCTTGATTAATATTGTGTTTTTGGAAACTGACGTTTACAAATGAGAAACAAATAATAGTATATTTCTCGATTCCTCTTGACAACGGTGGAACAGATACGGTAGCCCAGTAACCCGGCGAACCGAAGAAAGACCACCCTGTTACAACACGTTCTAACCCGGTGAATCTCAATGCCCCACCCTCGAAACTTCACCCCCACACCCTCCATTCGCACAAATGAAAACCCATCACGGCTGCAATTTGTTTCCTTTATTCGTTATGGAGTTTCCAAGGCGTCTTCAAAGGACCGCATTCCTAGACGACCCTCTTTGAACGTTGCGCGATTAAAGTCGGACCTAACGACATCTTCCGCAGGTAAATTCGCACGGATACACGTTCGTCGTGCGGGGGGCGCGGTAGCTACTTTCACGTTATACCTCAACTTGACGAGCGTCATAAATTATGGACTTAATGACCGGAAATGATCGTGGAAGGTCGAGTTTGCGTTTTGTCGTTCGTCTTCCGATGGAGTTTCGAGTCTGGATGTAATTAATTTTGGGGATGATGATCAGCGAGTGTGTAGGGGGATGGAGCATAAGGGTAAGGGTTGGAGTAATCTTGGGATTAATTAAGGTAATTAAATATCGATATACAATTAATAGATATTTTGTTAAAAAAATTAACGTATTTTATTTCACCTTCTTGTACTGAATACAATGCAACTGAACATGAAAATTTGTTCAGAGTTCTAAGAACCATTCAAGCTTTGTCATTTTGTGTCATATGAATAGCACATTATTTTATAAGGAGGAGAAGTGTCACTTTTCATGGCGACCTTGATTTAACCCGCTTTCAATTATCAATAATTGAAAGCGAACCATGAAATGTCACTTCTACTCCGAATGACATATGTTATTTTATTTTCAAACGTTTTGAAATTCATAAGAATCTGAATATCCAATTTTGGATTGATTTACATTTACGCGAATAATTCTATCCATATATAAGATATAAAGTAAAATAATTGATAGTCATCAATCATCATCATTTGAAAGCTGGTGAGAAGGTGTTGAAAGTGTAAATGTCTTCAAAAATGGGTTCAAGCCCTGTGGACAGGAGCTTTCTGGCGCTCTAGTTCAAACAGACAAATTATATCTCCGAAAGTATTGGTTTCTCAGAGTTGGGAATTATATCAATGTATTCATATAATAGAACTGCATCCTAAAGGAAATTCAATTCAAATAATAGTTTATTTATCAAGATTAAATGAGCAATCATGAGAATGAGAAAAGCACCATGGAAGAAATCAAATTAAATCAGGCCAATTTTGCCCAATAACGAACTTAACCGAGATATTCATCTCCCTAAACTACTCTGAAAATTTCAACTACCTACCTCATTCCGTTCGAGAGTTATATCTATGTCTATGGATGAAAAGCAGTCTCACTACTCTCAGATCTCTTACTTCATGTTCAGTTCCGAAATGTAATAATTTTCTGAGAAAAACTAATTTCGGAGCAAACAACTGAGATTTTTCTCACTTCGCTCACAATTCTTCGATAATGTCTCAGGAACATCATTTGACATTATGACAATTCATATTCATACATAGAATAATATCATTCTGTGACAACGTTGAAATACGATTTATTATTGAAATTTTGAAAAATCATATCTCCGAAAGTATTAGCTTGTTAGAGTTAAAAATGATATGAGTGGATTCTTATGATAAAACTTTTTATTAAAAAAAATTTAATTTGGAATTTGTTTCGTAAAAAAAAAATTTTTTTTTTGTTACTCCGAAACCATCTGTCCGATTTTGCCCAATAACGAACTTAGCCGAGATATTTATCCCCCAAACCTACTCTGAAAATTTCAACTCTCTAGCTCATTCCGTTCGAGAGTTATCGTGCCTACGGCCGGCCGGCCGGACCGGCCGGCCGGACAGAATGAATTTCGACCACGGATTCTTGATCAGTGAGTCGAACCAAATCGTTTAAGACCATTTTCATCGAAATATTCGAAAATTACAGACATTTGGGCAAATTGATAAGCACTCAGTTCCGAGGAACTAGAGCGCCAAAAATTGAGGTTTTGGTGAATGAAGTAGTCTCTTTCCTTGGACAAGTCTATTGAAAAATATTCTGCAGCTTATGATCACTTAGTGACTTGGTGCAATTGAAAAAATGTGATAGTTTACCAAGAGAATGAAATATGGAAATGCTTTACTTTGTGGGCCCGATATTCAATGATAAAGTCGCAACTAGCGATCAAACATGAAATAGATATTGGTAAATATCTGAAGTTCATAGCAATCAAAATTCTATAAAACTATACTTGAATCTCGATCAAGAACACAACAACAAGATCATAAATATTATACGTGGTAATAGATATTCTATAGTAGAGAATAGCAACGAATCTAATGATGAGGGAAATTTCAATAATTGTACTTTTACTTACTGTTCATTCAATAAATAAATACATGTTTCGTTATGTTGAAAAAAATTTCCTCCGAATATCCTTTAGCCATTGACAAATGCCTCATAATTTTATGACAAATTTCTCAGGCTCGTTGCTTGGTAACAGCCCGAAACCTAAGGCTGAGGGCTGTTACCAAAGAACGAACTTTCGATTGTCATGAAATTATTAATGTCCTAGGGATATTACTACTGATAATTGTTCCACCGATTAATACTATCTGACAACCTCGCATTTACTTTAATTCAACCGAGGCAGGCACGAACATGTTTCTAATTTTCAAAACTTGAAGTAAACGAGAAAAAAAACAAAGATTTTTCCAAAATTATGACATTATCAACACCACTGAAATACCTAACATTCTCCCTCGTGATAAATAAGTATAAATTCCTACTTTTCCGCCAAACTCCCAAAAAAAAAATATATAAATTACCAGCATCGAACAGAAAATTTCCCCGTCATTGAACAATGTCGATATAAATTTCCGCGCTAAGCACAGTGGCGGAGTTTCGCGAAATCAGCGTTTCGGCTTCTAATTTATCATCTGCACTGCACCCCCTTCCACCCCCCTATCGTCGGAACCCAATACAAAGGCATCGTTCCATTTGCATCGGTCGGGAGCGTCCGTCCACCCCTCCTCTACCCCCTTTATCCCGTCTAATCGGGCCGGGAAAAGCTACCTTCAATTAACTCATAGTTAATAATCGAAACACGGTTCGAATTGCACAGCGCTACGGTGAAATTTGATAGATTAATATTTTGAGAGGGGTGATTTGCCATTTGGCTTTGATGGAATCAATGTTAATAAGGTATCAGTCGTTGGGGGTCGATGCGGATAATATACTGTTGTTTTCGGCCCGTAAAACATCGGTATAATGAAAAAAAATTGGTTCAAGCACAGACGTGGAGTTAAGAGCTTTTGCGAGTATGTTCTATTGTCCATTTTCCTATATTGGACACTCTTAATCGAATTTACCATGGTGAATTCGATTTCTCCTGTATTGGACAATAGAACATACGCGCAAAAGCTTCTAACTCCACCTCGGTACTTGAACCTTGTATTTTTTTTTAAATTTCTAGGGGTATGGTCTCACAAAATTTTAAACAGGTCTTTATGTCGATATTCTACAACTAGTTACCAAGCTTCAATTCGATCGAGTCTATATTTTTTGAGTTATCGAGGAAATAATATTCCAGGTATGTATAACTCAGAAACTGTTGAATCGATTATGCCCGTAAACGAACTTAACTCTCCTATTCGTATACGCAACATACCCTGAAAATTGCTAGTCCCTATCTCATTTCGTTCGGAAGTTATCGAGGCAACGGTCACCCATTCATCTACTGAACTCACACAAGGCTCGAATCTCCAACAATATATATCCGATCGTGTTCAAATTTGGAACTTGGTAGTAGACTTAGGTTCTAAAGGCTCTCGCATAATTTTAGAGATGTCACACGAAGAGTTACTGATATATAGAATTTTTTTAATAATTTTCAATGATTTTTGGCCCTCTAGTTCCTCGGAACTGACTGCTTATCAATTTGCCCAAATGTGAAAAATGCCATTTTTCAATATAAATGATCGGATGTTTATTTCATTATGAGGAAGAAGCTATGCCGTTAATAGTGGAAAATAACATCAGGCAAATGACCACCACGACCACGCTTACAGGACCATATTATCCTTTTAATGAAATTTTCCATAACCAAATCGCAAAGTGGCTGCCCTATGTCCTCGATAGCCTCACGAATTCCATCTTTGAGGTATTGAATCGACGCTGGGCTATTGGCGTAGACCTTCTTCTTCACATGACCCCAAAGGAAGAAGTGTTAAATCACAAGATCTCGGTGGCCAATTGTGATCACCTCTTCGAGAGATAAAACGGTCCGGAAACTTTTCCCGCAAAAGGTCAATGGTTTCATTGCTTGTGTGGCACGTAGCACCGTCTTGTTGAAAGTAAACGTTGTCCAGATCAATACTATCCAATTCCGGCCATAAAAAATCATTAATCATCTCTCGATAGTGCAATCCATTCACCGTAACTGTTGTTCCAGCCTCATTTTCGAAATAGTAAGGTCCAATGACTCCGCCGGACCAAGAACCGCACCAAACAGTCACACGTAGAGGATAGAGAGGCTTTTCAACAATAACTCTTGGGTTTTCCGAGCCCCAGATGCGACAATTTTGCTTGTTGACGAAGCCACCGAGGTAGAAATGGGCCTCATCACTCAAGATGATTTTTCGATGGAATTTCGGATCATTTTCATGCATTTCAACGACCCAATCAGCAAAGACACGACGTTGTTGATGATCAGCCGGCTTGAGTTCTTGTGTTAACTGAACTTTATAAGCCTTAAGACCCAAATATTTATGCAAAATAGGGTGTAATGACGTTTGTGGAATACCTTATTCCAAAGAACGACGAGGAATGGACAAATCTGGGTTTTCTTCAGCACTTTCGGCTACAGCAGCAATATTCTCGGCTGTTCTTGAGCGACGTGCTCGGGTTTTATTCCTCACATAACTTACTTGTCCCAACAGGTTGAATTTTTCCACCAATTCCTTTATTGCGGTCCGACAAGGTGCTTCACGACGACCCAAAAATGTTCGAGTTTTACGAACCGTCTCTGCCAAATTTTCACCATTTTTGGGCGCATGTTCTAGGGGAACATCGTCCTATCATTTCGTCCAAATGTCTGTAATTTTCGAATTTCGAGCTGAAAATTGGCTAATAGACTAATTCGGACTCCCTGATCACGAATCCGGTGTCAGAATTTTGGGTGCCGTATGGCCGGCCGGCCGGCCGGCCGTACTTCCGGCCGTAGGCACGATAACAGGAGCACCGAAGGTCCTATCGACTTCAAACTTTCAGGGTAGGCTTCTGATCAAAATGCGACGGTTAAGTTCGTTAACGGGCAAAATCGGCCGGACGGTTTAGGAGTTATAGACATTTAAAATTTTGAGGTTATTTCCCTGATATTTCAGGAACTAAAGAAGATGTTGAATCGAAACTTGGTAGTCAGTTCGAGGATATAAACGCGCAACTTTTGGCAAAATTCTGTTATGATCGAAATGTTGGTAATTTTTAAAAAAATATTTCTTTTATTTTTTTTTCGTGAACTATTCATCAGATTGCAACAAAAACTTGTACTAACGTCAATTGTAGTATTTTGCAACATTGTGCAAAATTTTGGCTCTATACGATTTCAATTTCTGGAGATATAAGACAAAATGTGTCAAATTTCCTGGGTCTCTCTCAGTATTTTCATCGATTATTCTATGAACTCTTTGAATTCCACCGAAAACAAATTCAAAGACATAAACATAAAGAATCAAGTCATAGTTTAGACGTCAAAAGAAGGACGATGTTGATCGACTTGAAAAGGTACCTATTTCAAGAAATGCAATAATGAAATGCTTAATTTATGGATATAATATTATCTAAGTATTGTTGGGATCAGGCAGTTGGAAAATTTTTTAATAAAAAAATTTGTACCGACGTTAAATCAAGCATTCTACACGAGTGTGCAAAATTTCAGTTCGATACGATCTCAATTCCAGAAGATATTGCTTAAAATTCACATTCCAGCGTGTTTTGACGTTCTATGGTCACAGAAAATCGTCACAAAAATCTATTTACCTCATTTGACGGCTGTTTGTCAAATCAATTAATTCCAATAATTGATGTCAGATTTCCTACATACCAAGTTCAAACACATTTTATTATATGGAAAACACTTATTATGATCACGTTCTACAGGAATTGATACTAAATAGAAGCTAGATGAAGATTATTGTAATGGAAAATTTGTGTTCCAGAATAATATTAAGGTATTCAACATGATACTGCTTTTTTTCTTTACTGGTCAGTACGGGCCACAAGGAAGATGAACATGCGCCCAATAGCTCCTGTCCACAGGGCTTGAACCAATTTTTAGAGTGAATTTTAATCATTTCAATGCGTTCTTGAAGCGTGTATCGTTCCATTTTTATTAATGGCGTAGTTTCTACTTGTCAAATGTCAAGAAATGACAGCTTTAAAAGTGACATCTACCGAAATATCGGGCTATTCAAAATAACACCTCTTATTGGAAAACCCTTTACATTGGGCACAAGTTCAATGTGTTAAAACTCAGTGATAACCATGATAACTCAATGAGTACAACTTTTTTCCTGATGCCACGTAATTTCTTTGACATATTGAACACACATTATTCAAGACAACAGACAGTAGCTTCGTGTCCTACTTCTGATCCCTTAACTCCTACCCTTATTTTACTTCTTTATCCGCAAATCCCATTCTCCTCCATTCCGTACCTGTACGAATTGTAAAACCGGCCATTTGTAAAACGCTTAAGGCGGGGGATTAAATAACAAATTGCGGAATTGCCACCGAGATTAGTAAAAACATTCTGGGAGATACTACGGGTAATTTCTGTTGAGAAATTATGCCTGCAGGTTAAATGAACATTGAAGTTTTTCTTTGAGGGCCTAGCGGTGGAAATGAGGTATTTGCTTTCGAAAATACTGCTCGTGTTGTGTATTTTGGTACTGACGAGTAGCCTGGATTTGAAAGAATATGATATACAGGGTGAGTCTTTGACCATTGCATTAATTTCAACCAAAGATTGCTCTCATCAAATGAAACACTTTTTTCATTTAATATTTTTCCAAATTCAGCTCAGGTAAAAAGATACAGGCTGTTGAAATTTTGAAAAAAAAATCAGTTTTTATTTTGTAGCTTTGACATCCTTCTTTCGAATAAAATGAATGTTGGCGTCAAGTTTCCTATAACTATGATACATATTTTCCAAATATTAGTTATTTTCTACTTCTACTGGTTTTCTAATTATGGACTCGTAGATTCATAAAACTGAACGAAATTACCATAAAGAAAGCATATAAAGTTTTTCTGTAGTCATTTCAAGAATATTCCATCGTTTTAGAACATTATATTATTCTTCATCATTTCTCCATAAACACACCGTTTTCGAGATATTCTTCATTGAATGTTTTAAAATGGAAAACTCCAGAAATTTCACAACTTTTATGGATCCGTCCTTGAGCGTTGGAATCCCGAATCAAGCTGTAAACCACGTTACCATGCCTTATTCTCGTCCGCCAACAATGTCATAGATCATTTATATGCGGGAGAGTATTAGCACATTGTGAAATCTTTAAACGCTTGTAACTTTTTACCTGAGCCGAATCTGGAAAAATGGCAAATGAAAAAAGTGTTTCATTTGATGAGAGGAATCTTTGGTTAGAATTAATGCAGTGGTCAAAGACTCACCCTGTATATACCCATAGATGGTGCCACAGGTGCATTTGCCTCCAAGCAGGATCATCACCACCACCCCTCAAGCACCCCTTAGATAAATCTCCTTTTAACCCTGCCAACCCCCTTTAGTACGTAGTTAAAATTTATCTACATAATTTTAGGTTAAGCCTCTCCGTCGAAATCCTCCTCGTCTCCAAGAGTGGACCACAACGCTCTCGTCTCTAGATGTTACGCGGTTCCGGTTCCTTGTTTTAATGTGATTATCATGTTTTTCAGTTCGTCGGAATTCAACGGGCATATCTTCATTATGTCAGATTTCCCGTTGGCCCCTGGGCGTGGAAGGGGAGAACGGGGTTGTAAGAGGATGAGAGGCGACCTGGGAGATTTTTTTCCGGGCTCCAGGGATGTTGGTTAAGAAATACAAGCTTTTTCGCGGAAAATATACTCTTCAGTTGGTTAAATTGACATTCTCTTAGATTAAGGGTATATTTTATTTGTTTTGAGATTCAGAAATAGCTGTAACATCTGGAATTCGATGTAAAAAAATTGGTTCAAGGTTCAAGCCCTGTGGATAGAAGCTTTGACACTCTTGCTCAATCTTTGAGGAATCATATCTTCGAAATTAAATTAAAAAAGCGTCATTAAAAATGGGTTCAAGCCCTGTGGACAGGAGCTTTCTGGCGCTCTAGTTCAAACAGACAAATTATATCTCCGAAAGTATTGGTTTCTCAGAGTTGGGAATTATATCAATGTATTCTTATGAAAGAACTGCATCATAAAGGAAACTCAATTCAAATAATAGTTTATTTATCAAGATTAAATGAGCAATCATGAAAATGAGAACTGCACCATGGAAGAAATCAAATTAAATCTGGCCAATTTTGCCCAATAACGAACTTAACCGAGATATTCATCTCCCTAAACTACTCTGAAAATTTCCTACCTCATTCCGTTCGAGAGTTATATCTATGTCTATGGATGAAAAGCAGTCTCACTACTCTCAGATCTCTTACTTCATGTTCCGTTCCGAAATGTAAGACTTTTCTGAGAAAAACTAATTTCGAAGCAAAAAACTGAGATTTTTCTCACTTCGCTCACAATTCTTCGATTGATTAGATAATGTCATGTCTCACGAAAATAAGTTGACATTGACAATTCATACATAGAATAATTATATCATTCTGTGACAACGTAGAAATACGATTTATTATTGAAATATTGAAAAATCATATATCCGAAAGTATTAGCTTGTTAGAGTTAAAAATGATATCATTTGATTCTTATGGTAAAACTGCTTATTGAAAAAAATTTAATTTGGAATTTGTTTCGTAAAAAAAATTTTTGATACTCCGAAACCATCTGTCCGTATTGCCCAATAACGAACTTAGCCGAGATATTTATCCCCCAAACCTATTCTGAAAATTTCAACTGTCTAGCTCATTCCGTTCGAGAGTTATCGTGCCTACGGCCAGCCGGACCGGCCGGATGGCCGGACAGAATGAATTTTGACCACGGATTCTTGATCAGTGAGTCGAACCAAATCGTTTAAGACCATTTTCATAGAAATATTCGAAAATTACAGACATTTGGGCAAATTGATAAGCACTCAGTTCCGCGGAACTAGAGCGTCAAAAACAACAATATTATCCAATTCACTCTGCAAAATCAATCTTATAACAAATACGTTGTAACTCACGTTATCAATAAAAACAGACAAATTATATCTCCAAAAGTATTGGTTTCTCAGAGTTGGGAATTATATCAATGTATTCATATGATAGAACTGCATCCTAAAGGAAATTCAATTCAAATAATAGTTTATTTATCAAGATTAAATGAGCAATCATGAGAATGAGAACTGCACCATGGAAGAAATCAAATTAAATCTGGCCAATTTTGCCCAATAACGAACTTAACCGAGATATTCATCTCCCTAAACCAATCTGAAAATTTCAACTACCTACCTCATTCCGTTCGAGAGTTATATCTATGTCTATGGATGAAAAGCAGTCTCACTACTCTCAGATCTCTTACTTCATGTTCAGTTCCGAAATGTAAGAATTTTCTGAGAAAAACTAATTTCGGAGCAAACAACTGAGATTTTTCTCACTTCGATCACAATTCTTCGATTGATTAGATAATGTCTCAGGAACATCATTTGACATTATGACAATTCATAGAATAATATCATTCTGTGACAACTTTGAAATACGATTTATTATTGAAATTTTGAAAAATCATATCTCCGAAAGTATTAGCTTGTTAGAGTTAAAAATGATATGAATGGATTCTTATGATAAAACTCCTTATTAAAAAAAAATTAATTTGGAATTTGTTCCGTAAAAAAAAAATTTTTTTTTTGTTACTCCGAAACCATTTGTCCGAATTTGCCCAATAACAAACTTAGCCGAGATATTTATCCCCCAAACCTACTCTGAAAATTTCAACTCTCTAGCTCATTTCGTTCGAGAGTTATCGTGCCTACGGCCGGCCCTACCGGCCGGCCGGACCGGCCGGACAGAATGAATTTCGACCACGGATTCTTGATCAGTGAGTCGAACCAAATCGTTTAAGACCATTTTCATCGAAATATTCGAAAATAACAGACATTTGGGCAAATTGATAACCACTCAGTTCCGAGGAACTAGAGCGCCAAAAACAACTGAAGTACAACTCAGAAGTTAACTGTTGAATTCGAATGGGATAAGTCTGGAGAAAAAAAATCGCAATCTTAGCCAACTGGCTCAAAACCCAAAAGAAAATTCCATTTTTATGAGGGGGAATCCAAAGAAAATTACCCATCATTTGAAAATACTTCGCCAGCCAAACGAAAGGATATCCGAGTTACTAACTCTATAACTCACCACTTAAAAATTATGAAGCTGAAGTTACCCTCCCTAAATCCTTTTTAATATCCCAATGTTTCATCCAGCAAAGGTGCATCTGGGGATCTTTAATTCCGAGAATCTGCCAGGAATTGCTCTTTCGGTGCAGTGCTTCTGGAATAAGAAATGCGAGAATTAGGATAATCAGTGGGATTATGATGTAATTTTTCAAAAGTCTCCATCGCACAAGAAAATCCTAACATAATTATTGTATGACATGGAAGAACAGGGAAGGACTATCAATTTTAATTCGGTATATGATTCTTCATTGTTCCAGATTGGAGTTGGAATTAGATCAAGTTGTATGTTAGCAATTACCCGTTCAATATCGAATCACCAAATTTTTATTTCAATAAGGTCATTCTGTCATTGGCAATATGACAACTGGCACCATCCTGTTGAAACTACATGTTCTGCAGATGAAGACGAACCAATTAATGCCATAAAAATGGGTTCAAGCCCTGTGGACAGGAGCTTTCTGGCGCTCTAGTTCAAACAGACAAATTATATCTCCGAAAGTATTGGTTTCTCTGAGTTGGGAATTATATCGATGTATACATATGATAGAGCTGCATCATAAAGGAAATTCAATTCAAATAATAGTTTATTTATCAAGATTAAATGAGCAATCATGAGAATGAGAACTGCACCATGGAAGAAATCGAATTAAATCTGGCCAATTTTGCCCAATAACGAACTTAACCGAGATATTCATCTCCCTAACCTACTCTGAAAATTTCAACTACCTAGCTCATTCCGTTCGAGAGTTATTGTGGAAAAACATATTTTAAATTTTCGAAAATTTTTTTTTACACTTTGCGGTAATCTGGTCAATACAAAACTTCACATGCGTATAAAGGTCATGATTCTACAATTTGATGCTAAATTTCAGATAGATCGAAGGAACTTGTCCGAGATATTTACGCTCCAAAACCACCTTGCAATTTTCAATCCGCTTACTCCTTTCCGAGAGTTATCGTGCCTACGGCCGGTCGGCCGGCCGGACAGAATCGATTTCGCACTCGGATTCTTGATCAGTGAGTCGAACCAAATCGTTTGAGACCATTTTCAGCCAAAAATTCCAAAATTACAGACACTTGGGCAAATTGATAAGCACTCTGTTCCGAGGAACTAGAGCGCCAAAAAAACAAGTTTCATATGACAATTGCCTAAAACAGGTTTAAAGTACCTACAAATAGTAGATATTCCATAAAACATGTATTAAAGAAGAGAAGAAATAATGAAAAAATTACCTTGTAATCGATCAAAAATTTCCTCATCTACGTTCACCAAATTTTCTCCTCTCTCGAACTACAGAATTATGCTTTCAATATTTACGTAATATTTTCAAACATTTTCGGGTGAGGTCCCCGTCGCATCGCTAAAATACGAGTATTTCAACCCCAATATTTTTGAAGTTACAATATTCCCTTCTGTCAAGTTAACATTATGAAAATTCATACATAGAATAATTTATATCAATCTGTGAAATACGATTTACATTGAAATTTTGAAAAATAATATCTCCGAAAGTATTAGCTTGTTAGAGTTAAAAATGATATGAATGGATTCTTATGATAAAACTGCTTATTAAAAAAAATTTAATTTGGAATTTGTTTTGTAAAAAAAAAGTTTTTTTTTTATTACTCCGAAACCTTCTGTCCGATTTTGCCCAGTAACGAATTTATCCGAGATATTTATCCCCCAAACCTACTCTGAAAATTTTAACTCTCTAGTTCATTCCGTTCGAGAGTTATCGTGCCTACGGCCGGACCGGCCGGCCGGACGGCCGGACAGAAATAATTTCCACCACGGATTCTTGATCAGTGAGTCGAACCAAATCGTTTAAGACCATTTTCATCGAAAAATTCGAAAATTACAGACATTTGGACAAATTAATAAGCACTCAGTTCCGAGGAACTAGAGCGCCAAAAATTCAGTCAACGTTGAATTATAACGATTTCCATTGACAGTTAACGCCTTATGAGCTTCATTGAAAAAAAATTAGGTCCAATGATTACTCCAGCATTTCTTTGTATCACTGGCACTGTAACATCCTGTAAAATTTGTTTAAAACTTCTTCGCTAAACTTTCAACTTTTATTCCGGACGATTATAACGGCCAAAAATGTATGTTAAAGCATGTAAAGTTAGAGTAACAGATCGCGATTCTTCATAATAAATTTGGATTATTTGTAATCTTTTCATGATTAAATGGTTGACATTGACTGTCAATGTCAGACGTAAAAAATGGCTGCCGTCCGTCAGAAATGTCAATTTGAGAATGGGGCGTTCCCATTGCAAGACCTGTTATTTTCATCAATTGCGAAGCAACGGTCACCCATCCAGCTACTGAACTCACACAAGGCTGCTCGGATCTCCAACAATATAGATCCAATTGTGTTGGACTCAATAAAGTTAGGTTTTGATGGTTGTCGCAAACCTTCAGCAATATCAGTATCTGAATTTTTTTCAAGGATTTTTAAAATATTTTCTAGAGATACGATCCTCACGAAATTTCACAAAAATTTATGCTTCGGCATTCTAAAATTGATTACCATATTCGAATTGGATTGGATTCCTATATTTTGAGTTATTTAGGTAATAACAACAAAATTTCAGATGAATATAACTCCAAAACCATTGGCCTCTATGCTTACCAACAAACTCAAATTTCACTGGCATCTTTTTCATCACTATTGATTCTTTCTTGAATAAGCTGAGAGGTTTCTCCAAGGTACCCGAAACTCAATCTGGGGAAGGAAAAGACGAAAGGGAAAACAAAAAAATTCAAAATGGAATATTCCATGGTTTATTAAATAGATTTGAAATTCACCACCCTTCCAAAAAATACTCAGAAACATTATGAATAGCCCTAAAACCATCCTGGAATCTATATATGGAACAATTATTAACTAAATGATCTATGGTTTCCTCTGGTTCCCCGCACAGAGCTATCAACTGAGTTCTATCTGAAAAGCATGCTGTTGCAACGACCATGACCTCTTCTTAAACGATTCAAAATAGACCACATTTTCCTAGGAATATCAAACCCCGGAAGTCCATTTGAAGGATCAGAAATTGAATCTTCGTTGAATAAATCGCAAGAAATCCATTCAGACTGCCAAACTTCCTGGTAACGTTTATTCGAATTGAGAGAGAAAGTACCAGCTAATTTCTGCAGAATAGTCTTCCTTGTTTTCAACTATAGACGCAAGTCAACCAAATGAGGCTTGAAATTCAAAGAGGAATCTATTTTCACTCCTGGGTATTTACGATTACAGTTATGTCTCAACAAAGAATCACCAGAAGCTACAGTCAATGTTCTATATTTGTGACGATTGTTCAAATGGAAGCAAGAAACCTCAGTTTTATATATGTATAAATTTTTTATATGTATATGAATTTTTCAGAGGAAGTAGCAGGAATATCACACAGATATAAATTGAAAAGGAGAGGTGCCAAAACTGAACCTTGTTGAAGACCATTATTAAAATTTTGCTGGAATATATGAGAGAATCGGAAAAGAATTCGGAGAAGAATGAAATTTATTCCAACAATTTGCAGTTTGGCTACGAATGCTGGGCGGGAAAATGTTTCAAAGAACTGGTAGCCAATGAATAGGTGTAGATCTGATAGTTCCAGTGATGATCCTCATAGATGAATTCATAAAGTATGGCCAGTAAGTCAAATAATACAGGGCATAAAAAATCACAGTAGAAATGGAATCACTTATATCTTAGAAACCATTAGGCTTATTTTGTAATCGTTTGAAATAATTTTCGGTCTAAAATTCGAAAACATTCAAGCAAAATGAAAGCACCCTATTAGGAGCGTATAAAAACGTGAAGCTTAATCGAATTATCCTTCACATTATTATCCAATAAAACAATACCCTCTTTGGCACATCCACTCCAAACATCATACGTTCCTCCCACATCCTCCTTGACGGTAATCCCGCTTTAATTAGCCCTAATGCAATTCCTCCCCGTGTACAGGTCGTAAAATACTGGCCTTTCTCCGTCCATCCCTCCTGCCATCCCCGATACAGCCACACAAGATTCGGCCTTCCTCCTTGTCTACTCGCCCTTTATTGTTCGTTGGATTCTTTTATATCGTTAATGTGACTAAAGCGTTAGAGGCTTTTTTGGACCCCTTTGTAACTTCGCGACGATGTTCTGGGGCGCGGGGGCGCTCTCTTCGAATGAAAGGCCGATGGGAGCTGCCAAGTAACGAATTGTGAGGACATTAACGTAATGAGAACTGACAAAAAGTTACTGGAAATGGGGTTATGAGGGGGTGGGGGTTAAGACCTAATTACAAGCTTTACAGCTCATTAGGCTGAGAGGATGTCGCGATCTGACCTGTTATTTTCGAGGTTCTACGTTGCCTATGGTGATGTATTGATGGGGGTTTCATATGTTGGAGTTTGGTTATTGTTTTAGAAAGGGGATCTTCTTGTTTACATTCAAGAGTTCGGTTTTGTCTACGTTTCTTTTGTATCCATCAGGTAGATTGTTCATCTGAACAAAATGTAGGATTTCTGTCGTTGTCTGGGGGATGATGATTCTACATTTACACCACTGGATTAATAAATAGAAAGCTGTTTGCTAATAACGGGTCCACCGAATAACTCTTTTTTTTAAATGCAATTCAAAAAAAGCTACTACATATTTTCTCAAATTTCGTTTTTTATTTGAAAGAACAATCCTTCCGGTTAATTATGGAAAATAATTTCATTCAAATGGCTGCCTCGGCTGGCCATGCAGTAGCCTACACGATCGGTCCAATTTTTAAGCACATTATCGATTGTGTGCAGCTGTATTTCACCAATGGCTTCACGAATATTGTCCTTTAAAGCGTCAATTGTCTCTGGCTTGTTGGCGTAACACTTATCTTTGACGGCACCCCACAAATAATAGTCCAACGGTGTCAAATCGCAGCTCCGAGGTGGCCAAACGACATCAGCTTTGCGGCTGATAATGCGATCTTCAAAAACAGGGCAACTCCTGAACCAATTGGACTTTGTATGGCGTCATACCAAGGTCTTTATGCAAAATTCGTCTCAATAATGTCTCCGAAATGTTCAATTCTTGAGAAGGACGGTGAATTGATGTTGATGGCGCTTCACGCACACTTTCTGCCACAGCAGCAATATTCTCGGGTGTACGGACGGTTTTTGGCTTTTCACGCTTTGGTTTATCGATGATGATGCCAGTTTCTTTCACTTTTTTCACAAGATAACGAACATACGGAGATGACGGTGCTTCTCTTCTTCCAAAATCCGAACGCAATTTTCGCACACATTCTGCAACATTATCATGATTTTCAAAGTAATGTCGCAATATTTTCCAGCGTTGTTCAAGCGTAGACACAACCATATTCGTTCAGCGGAAGGATAAAACTAATTATCTGTCAAATCAGACATGATCTAAGTGTTACCATTCACGAAATAAACACTAGTTGAAAAAAAAAAAAACGTTAGATGGTGGACCCTAGAAAGCTGTTTGCTAATATGAACAGGTTAATGACAGAATTCTACAATCTTCCACATCGCCGTCCTAATCAAATATGTAGGTATACATAAATAGGTCTTGACACGAGAGCGAGATTTTTCTCGTCTCGTCTCGTTCTCGTCTCGGAAGAGCGACAACCAAATCGTTTAAGACCATTTTCATCCAAAAATTCATCTTTCACACAGACATTTCGGCCAACTGAAGCACCCCGTTCTGAAGAACAGGAGCGCGCCAAAAATGATGTGAAAGACCCCCTTCAATTATGCTGAAGAAACACCTCTTAAAATTCAATTAATTCAGAAACACCCTGTAAAAACTGCTACAGTAACCACTCCAACTCTTCATTCTCTAATTTCCTCCGCAAGAAATTGAATTCGCGACATGATAATGACATTTTCACTCGAAAAACCACTCCATTCAATCAATTGCACCAACTACATTACTGCGAAGATCGGAAAATTCTCCCTCTCAAAATTTCATAAACCAACTTTCCCAATAACGGCAAACTCCGCAAGAAAAAACTTCCAGTTTCCTCAGGCATAGCGGGCTCGTCATCCGATAAAAAAACCGCAATCTAAATTCGGAAAAATTGAATAACCGACACACTGAACAACTTTCCCGTCACAATAACAAAATTATTCACTTCCTCACAACTTGCGATAAAATTCAGACCCAACAATCCAAGTCTTGAGCAATCAAACATAGCAGTTTTCAATTTTTCAAACAACGAAGCGAAAATCGAATTTGTTCTTTGTCGCCGTATGAGGAGTGGATGGAATATCGGAATTGGATGTGGCGCGGGCGATAAAGGACCGTATTGCGGTCTTCTTCAAGAGTTTATCAGGGGATTCTCTTGTTGTTTTTGTCCCAGACGAGTGAGATGTTCAAGATCGGCGTATCTGGATAACGACGAGTCTTATAAGCACAATAACACAGCAGTTTTGCACCATCATGGCATGTTTTGCAAGTACAGGGTTTTCCAAATGAAGGTGCGTATATACAGGGTGGAAAAGCGAAAGAGAATAAACTAATTTTTTTTGGTAAAACAAAGATAGTATAGCAAGGAGTAAATGATTGGAATTTGAAGAAAAAAACGAAGGGTTTACAATTTTTTTTAATAAATTTGTTAATAATGTGTTTGTCCACCGCTATCATCTATACACTCCCCAACACGTCTTGGCATTGATACAATAAGATGGTCTATTTCTTCTTGAGGGATATCCCAAGCTACCTGTAGTTCATGTATCAGAGCCGCCAAATTCCGTGGGGTCTGGCGTAAATTTCCAAGCCTTCTACGCATAATGTCCCAAACATGCTCTATGGGCTTAAGATCGGGGGATCTGGGTGGCCATGGCAAAAGATTCACATGGGTCACTTCAAAAAACTTTAAACTAACTCTGGCAACATGAGGTCGAGCATTATCTTGCTGAAATATTGGATTCTCGAGCTGGTTAAGGTAAGGGAGAACATATGGCTCCACTATTTCTTGAAGGTAACGCAGTGCTGTCATGTTACCTCGAATACAGACTAAAGGTGACCTACTTGCATGTGCAATAGCACCCCATACCATAACGCCTACTGTCCGGTGTACATGACGCACAATATCAAACTGAGGTTCACGTCTTTCTCCCCGACGTCGTCTAACCCTTCTTCGGTCATCATGTGCACCCAAGGAGAATCGAGATTCATCAGAAAATACGACCTGATGTCATTCCACTTTCCAATGTTGACGTTCTCTTCACCACTGTAATCGTTGCTGGCGATGCTCAACCGTCAGAGGTAACACAAGATGTGGTCGATAATGCTGCAGTCCAAAACACCTTATCCGGCGGTAAACTGTTCGGACAGCTACAGTATGGCCTTGTTCTCCAACCACTCATCAGCCATAGATCGAGTTGTCGCAAATCGGTCTCTAATAGCCATAAGTCTTAGACGTCGATCTTGAACTTCATTTGCGCCCCTTCGACGTCCGGTGCCTACTCTTCTCCGATTATGGCATTATCAAACCACGCTTGACAATATCTTATAACAGTAGTTATATTCTCTTAGCTGGCGATAAATTCCGCGTACACTTGCTCTAGGCATTTTAACAACAACTAAACATCGACTTTGGATCTCCTCGAACAGCTGGTTTGTTGTAAAATTTAAAAAATTGCAATGAACGACTACAATATGTAAGTAACAAAAAATGTTTAGATGAAAAAACCTTCACGATTTTTTTAAGATTAGATTTGAAGTGTACAAACGACGCATACAGATGTTATCTGGACTCTCAGGCGCCCAAAACGCCTTAAGATATCGGTAGTGATCTGAGACAGTTCGCAAAGAGCATGTTCCACCCGGCATGAGATCAAGACGTCGATTTTGTTGCAACGAATCCTATTGGTCTGAGGCGGGGTATTTTCAGCCAGGGAATCACCAATCTTTGCACACCACCTTAGGAGTACTACCCTATGAGATCGAGGAAAAGCTGAAGTGAGTGGTGGGGTTTTAAAGAGAGTAGGTACCACTAAGCACAATTAGGGTATGGGCAGTTAGGATAAGGATCAGTTACGATTTGGATTTGAGTAAGACAGAGATAGTTTGGTAGAATTCTGAAGACGGTAATCGAACGATGATCGTGGATGGTGGAGTTTCCATCCCTTATAATAAGACGATTCAAAAAGACTCTCTCTTAGAAGAAGTCTGAGCAAATTATTTCACCAAACAGTTAGACATTCCGGATAGAGGGGCTTTTTAAGCGAATGTCCTAGGGAACCACGTTTAAAAACTCGAAAAGTCACCCTGTATATAAGCCATTTCATTCAAATTTGTTTTTGTCAGCTCCTCAAATCAAAAAATCCTTTCTACATAGCCATCCCGAAAAATTAAGGTCATTCATCTCTCCCTAAATTCCTCGCCTTGAATGGAGATAACACAAATCGGATTTAAGGCACGCCACTGGTCAGGTCGATGATGTTTCCATCTCGGAACGACCGGCAGTTATCTTCTGCTTCTTCTTTTCCGTGATGTCGGAATTTGAATGCGCATTTCCCGTATCTTAAGAGAGGACCGGATGTAAGAAGATTTATCACTTTTCGATTTGGGGAATTTCCGACGTAAGGTTTTCCAGCTTTCCTAGGTGAAATATAGGCGGCAGGTTTTCATCGGGAGGGTAAGTGACAGGATTACGATAAGGGCGATGACGGCCTGACCGGAGATTTATACTAGTATAGGGCAATGTATACGGTGAGCTTCAAAAATATGGAATAACTGATTTATTTTCTCCCCTTTCAGGAGCAGCGGAAAATGGTTTGACAGGTCAAATTAGTGTATTTTTCAAGGAAAATTTCCAGTAATTCTTATTGTTCTCCCATTTTTCGTTAACGAGCAGTGACGTTATCGAACTTTTTTTCAAATTGCAAGCCCCTTTTTTTTTCTTGCCAGGGTTAGATCATAAAAGTCTGCAATGAGTAATCCACATGTGTACATGTGAATAATAATAATAACATCATTCAAAAGTTGCAATGCCAATCATAATTCAAAGACAGTTGGTGTTTTCGCGATAATACGGGCTGTTTGTGGCCTGTGGTTGGTCAGATTTCGATATAAGTGAAATAGTCAAATTAATCTTGACAGGGTTGTTTCAGGGAAAGTTTCAGGCTCCAACTGCTCGTTCAGATTATCACGTACATCTTGAAAATAAGGCAGTGGAGCTCCATCTTCTAGAAACCATAACGTTTCATTTGGGATATCAGGATCAACATTGTTCGGAAAAAGAACTGCCAAAGCTGGAAATAGGTCATCCTGTAATACATCCAAATATGTTAGACCTGTTAACTGTCTTTCGATAAAATAAGGCCCTATAACCCTGTACAAGTACATACATCTACTTTTTCAGGAAATTGTGTATGTGCCTCTATCATCCAGTTTGGATTGTGATCTGACCTATAGTGACAGTTTTGTCTGTTCACAGTTCCATTTAAATGAAATTTTACTTCGTCCCTAAATAACGATCAGGTAATCTGATGACTGGATTGAAACGATGATGATATCCAGTAATTCCAGTTATTAATCATATGATTTCAGATATTCTATAGCCAAGCATCACTCATAGAATGGGATATATACATTACTAGCTGCCCGCCCCGGCTTCGCACGGTTGAAATGCTGATACTAAATATACTCACAGTATTTTTGTCGTTAGACAATAAAAAAATGTTTTCTTTAGAGGTTACTCTTGAAAGAGCGACATATAATTCGCCATGTGAAAAACAGTCAACGCTCAAATATAAGCCTGTAGCGTTGAAAGTTCGACCCTGTGCTTTATTAATGGTCATTGCAAAATATATCTTTACCGGAAATTATAGGCGTTTAAATTGGAGCAGTAAATCCGATGGTATCGGTGGAATTTGGGGAATCAATACATCTATCCTGGCTGAGGCGAGCCTCAAGCTCTACAGATGATTCTCTGGCCCTCTGTATTCGATTTCTATCCCTATTCTGGCTGTGCCGGCCTCTCGGTCGGTACCACCGCCACCGCTATGTCCCTGCATTTTAAATCTGCGACATCTTCGAAAATATTCATTTAAATTACATGCTGTAAAGGGCCATATTGATCAATATTGAATGCACAATACACTTAAGGTAGGTACTTAATTGGATAAGGATCGATGCTGTATTGCTTAAAATAGCTTCGTAATCAAGCCATTATTTCTCGTAGAATGTAAAGGATAAAAAATGGTTATTGTGGGTTATCCTTAAGAGATCGGGATATACTATCGCGGACTTTTTTGTAGACCTTTTTAAGGTGTACCATACTGTTCTACATTCTTTTGATCTATCTCGTAGGGTTCAGCCAGCGTTTGCAATGTAAGCGCAAAAAAAATGTGTTTATTTACGACATCACATTAGAAACCTCTAAAATTATCAGTGTTTCTCTAATATGTTATGCATGTATCATACATATAAACCTTCCTATTGAATCACTCTATCTACTAAAAAAATCAAAATCCTTCACATAGTTTCAAAGATTTAAGCATACATAGGAACAAACAGACAGCTGGAAGTGACTTTGTTTTATACTATGTAAGGATGCGTTACATAATCGTAATAATTAGTGGAATTGTGCTCGTTCTACTAATAATAATAATATTACTGGAATTGTGAGCCAGGAAACCAACTTCACTGAAATCCATCAATTTTTCGATGAACGATCATACCTAAAGCTTATTCTTTTATTGGTCATTATAAGAACTATTTTCTCTTCCATCTATATACAATATCCTCGTCCTATTTCTCTGCTTTCATGTCATAAACTATCCTATTTCCATTATTCATTATCAAGTAATTACTGTGACTGTACAATTCGTATATCCTTGCCAGTTTAACCATCTAGTTCACCGTTCATTAGCCAATTGAAAACGTTCGCCAACTTGATATATGATGCATTATCTGCTAACTATTCTGTCATTCCCTCAGCAGCCGAAAGGTCTTTCCTATTGCGAACGACTGAATATTAGATCCTAGTTAGAAGCCGAGTTGGAATATATGGGAGTTTGATGAATGCTTTGCACAAGTTGACGATGCAATCCGATGTTGCCGGATGTACATCAAAATACAGCCCTTTAATATTTGATGTCTACTTGGGAGATGATGCTCTTCTGGGACGTTGTGACTTGATGTTTGATCAAGATTATGCGGAAAGTGCTGATGATCAAGATTATAGACAGAAGTTCGAGTAGTATTTGTGCAACATTAATAATAAATAAATTGCCTATTGTTTTTATTCAATGGCAAACATCTTTTTCGAAGATCTGATATGAGGTGACATCTTCAGAATAAAATGGGTTCAAGCCCTGTGGACAGGAGCTTTCTGGCGCTCTAGTTCAAACAGACAAATTATATCTCTGAAAGTATTGGTTTCTCAGAGTTGGGAATTATATCAATGTATTCATATGATAGAACTGCATCATAAAGGAAATTCAATTCAAATAATAGTTTATTTATCAAGATTAAATGAGCAATCTGAGAATGAGAACTGCACCATGGAAGAAATCGAATTAAATCTGGTCAATTTTGCCCAATAACGAACTTAACCGAGATATTCATCTCCCCAACCTACTCTGAAAATTTCAACTACCTAGCTCATTCCATTCGAGAGTTATTGTAGAAAAACTTTTTTTAAATTTTGAAATTTTTTTTTGACACTTTGCGGTAATATGGTCAATACAAAACTTCACATGCGTATAAAGGTCATGATTCTACAATTTGGTGCTAAATTTTAGATAGATCGAGTGATCGGTTTCGGAAATATTCATAAAAAATATTTTTACTAAAATCGGCCATAACTCCGAAACCGCTTGATGGATTCCTCCCATTAACAAGCTCGTCCGAGATATTTACGCTCCAAACCCACCTTGCAAATTTCAATCCGCTAACTCCTTTCGTTCAAGAGTTATCGTGCCTATGGCCAGCCGGCCGGACAGAATCGAAATCCGACCTCAGATTCTTGATCAGTGAGTCGAACCAAATCGTTTAAGACCATTTTCATCGAAAAATTCTAAAATTACAGACATTTGGGCAAATTGATAAGCACTCAGTTCCGAGGAACTAGAGCGCCAACAAGTTTCGCATGACAATTGCCCAAAACAGGTTTAAAGTACCTACAAATAGTAGATTTTTCATAAAACATGTATCAAAGAAGAGTAATAATGAAAAATTACCTTGTAATCGATCAAAAATTTCCTGATCTACGTTCACCAAATTTTCTCCTCTCTCGAACTGTAGAATTATGCTTTCAATATTTACATTCTATTTGCATTCTATGTCTATGGATGAAAAGCAGTCTCACTACTCTCAGATCTCTTACTTCATGTTCCGTTCCGAAATGTAAGACTTTTCTGAGAAAAACTAATTTCGGAGCAAACAACTGAGATTTTTCTCACTTTGCTCACAATTCTTCGATTGATTAGATAATGTCATGTCTCAGGAAAATCAGTTGACATTATGACAATTCATACATAGATTAATTATATCACTCTGTGAAATACGATTTATCATTGAGATTTTGAAAAATCATATCTCCGAAAGTATTAGCTTGTTAGAAGTAAAAATGATTTCATTGGATTCTTATGGTAAAACTGCTTATTGAAAAATTTAATTCGGAATTTGTTCTGTAAAAAAAATATTTTTTTTGGTTACTCCGAAACCATCTGTCCGATTTTGCCCAGTAACGAACTTAGCCGAGATATGTATCTACCAAACCTACTCTGAAAATTTCTAGCTCATTCCGTTCGAGAGTTATCATGCCTGCGGCCGGCCGGACGGCCGGACCGGCCGGACAGAATGAATTTCGAGCACGGATTCTTGATCAGTGAGTCGAACCAAATCGTTTAAGACTCGTGATAAGCACTCTGTTCCGAGGAACTAGAGCGCCAAAAAGTTTAATCCTTTTTAGTACTCACAAAAATTCCAGGCAAAGCATATATACTATTAATCAGATTAATGGCTACAGTAATAAAACACGTAAAACATCGCCGATAAGCACGTAGAAGAAGAATACCGAATACAGCTGCTTCCATGACTTCCTGTTGCTCTCTTGACGTTAACACTGTTGAACACGTACGGCAGCCATCTTCAAATCGACAACTTTCGTATACAAATTTACTTTACCAGCTGCACCTTGCCTCCAACCCTATTTTCTCTGCAAATATCTTAGGTAAACGTAGAAACTAAGATCATACCTTTAATGGGCATACGGCACGAGCTTTAACAAATACTAGGTCTAGAAATTAATTTTGGCCAATGAGAGTACGTCAACCTGCAGGAACATGAACACTGAACGTTTAAACTCTGATGAAATATGTCAAGTCGACAGTTATCTCTTTTCTTGCTCTCGAAGTGATATGAAATATTTTCGGAGATTGTCTCACGATTGAATGTCGTATAAGGTGGTGAAACTTACTATATTTTCCAGTGTTATACCTTCTAAATGAAGTAAAGGTAGACTGAATAACCCTAAGGATATTTACATGTTAATAATTCCACACAGGCTCAACCGTTGACCAAAAATATCCTAAACAAGGACTGTCCTATAAGATTCAGTGCATAGTTTTTTAAGTAATTATTAAAAGATACTGTTTGAGGTATATTCAGTATTAAATAGTTTCTTTCTGGATTTCTCTCCCAAACTCTGAAAAATATCTACAAAATAAAAAATTCATTATTTTGTGATTTGCTTCTGCGTAAAAAACACAGATTTGTCAGAAGCAATCAATCGAACAATCTTGCCTAACAAAAAATAACGAAACAACATCAACGATGAAACAATTATATCGCAGTCTATATCAGACTCCTTCGTCAGACACTTAACAAAAATCTTCAGAGAATTATTTTTTGTTGTTTTTATTTCTCCTGTGTACGATTTACCACAAATAGGTACAAAGAATATTATATACACAGTTTTTTTATTTTTGTTTTTCATTAATGGGTTTTTTCTTTGTTAATAAAGACCTAAGATCATATTGTGTTTTGAAGACGGTTCTTATATTGAACTTAGAGCCAATTTTTCTGATTTTTTCAGAAAGGCCACGAACATAAGGGATCACATTCAATAGATTGGGTTGTTCTTGTTGATTATTCTGCTGTACTTGATTATTTATTATTTTATTATAAGCTCTTCTATCTAAATTCATGATTGATGTATTTATGAATTGCCTCGGATATCCACTATCTTCAAGAAAGTCTTTGATGTGATCTATCGTAAAGTGTTTTAATAACACCTCTTTTCACACTAAGTTGATGGTTTGAATAGAAATTTAAATATCTATTTGTATGTGTCTGCTTCCTGAAGACACTCGTTACAAAATGGTTCGTATACTTAATTATCAAAACATCTAAAAAAGAAAGCTGATTATTTTTCTCTATTTCCAAAGTGAATTGTATTGTAGGTTCCATTGGATGTATGAAATCGAAAAAATTGCCTAACTCGTCTCTACCATGTTGCCAAATTACAAATATATCGTCAACATATCGCCACCAAGCTTTAGGTTTCAACAAATATGTATCCACAAATTTTTCTTCAAAATTTTACATGAATATATTACTCATGACAGGTGATAAAGGCGAACCCATTGCCATTCCAAAATTTCGTCGATAAAAAAACATCTCCTAGTTGGAAATAGGTAGTATTCAAACATGAATCAAGCATTTTCATAATATCATTGCTTCTGACAAATCTGTGATATTTACGCAGAAGCAAATCACAGAATGATAATTTTTTTATTTTATAGTTATTTTTCACAGTTTGGCAGAGAAAACCCAGAAATAAACCATTTAATAATGGGAGTTTTTTAAACCAAAGATTCAATCCGCTATGCGAGCAAGAAAATACCGGTTATCCAAGATTTCCTCATACTTCGACTCGATATGTTGCCTTCATAACCCGCTAGTATTATGAAAAATTCGTAGAGAAAATATCTAGACAGCTCCAACGCCTCCAATAACCACCGATGTCAAAAATTTAATCATAGAACACAGAAAATCAGAGTAGAAGACTCCATAAATCCCTAACTACAGACAAGAAAGATGAGACAGTTTAAGGAGCTTGGCACCTCGCCACTAGATGTCGTGAGAGACCACTGCCTTGAGATATGAGTTGTATACCATCCAAAAAGCACAACAAATATATCTTAACAAAAAATCAGCAGTATATAGGATGGCTTCTGGTATATTCCCACATGCCATTATGCCATCTGGGTAAACCGAGTATCTCTATCAGGAATATGTAATACTCGAAGATAAAATAAGTCGGGATTCTCAGCATAGATTTTGCTGCAACGGTAAGGAGGCCTGATATCTCACAAGGGAATATAACACTATGAGAGCAGAGAAAAGCTGTCATTGAAGAAGTGAAGAGAGAAGGTACCTCTAGTCACAACGAGGTTATGACTTATCCGACGTAGTCAACCCCTACAATAGTTAGTTACTATACTTACCAGATGGCGTAGCAATCTCAATAAATCTTAACGAGAATAAAGAGTTTACTTCAACCGATATCAAGATGAATTTTCATCAAGTTATGTTGCAGTAAATGCCCCTATTTTGAAAGGAATTAAATGCCCTACACGAGAATTCGTAGAAAACAGGTTACCTTGATTTCTACGAATTCTCTATCGAAAACTCTCTTTCAACCTCGGTATTACATTCTTGATTCTATTTCCTTTACACGAAATCATCCCAGCCGAGTGTCACAACCATGTTTTATTCCTCGGGCAAACCCCAAATGCACAGTCGCTAGGAAATTACCTCCTGTTAGAATGTTTCCTTCGGGAACTCACCTGCAGATTGGTATGTTAATATTGCATCTTTGAAGATGGGATTTTGATGATTGCACGTGAATTACGTCGAAGGTATGGCTAGGAATTGCTTTGAAGCAGTTCTGCAATCGACAGTTCAGATCTGAGAGTTTCGATAACTAAATTTTATTGATTGTAGGATAGTAAGAGGTAGTATCGATAACTTGTGCCATAATACTGAGCTGTTGTCATTGATTTCTCGTTAGCACCTCATTTCATAATATTGAGACTTAAATTGTTGTTAATCTTATGAATTCTGGTATTTTCTTCATAGAAATAGAAAATCTCTACAGTGTACCTCGATTTTTGAGGAATATTGAGTATAATGATATTGCCAATACGTTTGTAGTGGGCACTTCTTCCTCATTGAAATGTAGATTGTTTTTTGGCACTCTAGTTCCTCGGAAGTGAGTGCTTATCAATTTGCCCAAATGTCTGTAATTTTCGAATATTTCGATGAAAATGGTCTTAAACGATTTGGTTCGACTCACTGATCAAGAATCCGTGGTCGAAATTCATTCTGTCCGGCCGGCCCGGCCGGCCGGCCGTAGGCACGATCACTCTCGAACGGAATGAGCTAGACAAATGAAATTTTCAGAGTAGGTTTGGGGGATAAATATCTCGGCTAAGTTCGTTACTGGGCAAAATCGGACAGATGGTTTCGGAGTAACAAAAAATTTTTTTTTTACAGAACAAATTCCAAATTAAATTTTTTCAATAAGCAGTTTTATCATAAGAATCTATTCATATCATTTTCAACTCTAACAAGCTAATACTTTCGGAGATATGATTTTTCAAAATTTCAATGATAAATCGTATTTCACAGAGTGATATAATTATTCTATGTATGAATTGTCATAATGTCAATTTATTTTCCTGAGACATGTCATTATCTAATCAATCGAAGAATTGTGATCTAAGTGAGAAAAATCTCAGTTGTTTGCTCTGAAATTAGTTTTTCTCAGAAAAGTCTTACATTTCGGAACGGAACATGAAGTAAGAGATCTGAGAGTAGTGAGACTGCTTTTCATCCATAGACATAGAATGCAAATAGAATGTAAATATTGAAAGCAAAATTCTGCAGTTCGAGATAGGAGAAAATTTGGTGAACGTAGATCAGGAAATTTTTGATCGATTACAAGGTAATTTTTCATTATTACTCTTCTTTGATACATGTTTTATGAAAAATCTACTATTTGTAGGTACTTTAAACCTGTTTTGGGCAATTGTCATACGAAACTTGTTGGCGCTCTAGTTCCTCGGAACTGAATGCTTATCAATTTGCCCAAATGTCTGTAATTTTCGAATTTTTCGATGAAAATGGTCTTAAACGATTTGGTTCGACTCACTGATCAAGAATCCGAGGTCGAAATCGATTCTGTCCGGCCGGCCGGCCATAGGCACGATAACTCTCGAACAAAAGGAGTTAGCGGATTGAAATTTGCAAGGTGGGTTTGGAGCGTAAATATCTCGGACGAGCTTGTTAATGGGAGGAATCCATCAAGCGGTTTCGGAGTTATGGCCGATTTTAGTAAAAATATTTTTTATGAATATTTCCGAAACCGATCACTCGATCTACCTAAAATTTAGCATCAAATTGTAGAATCATGACCTTTATACGCACGTGAAGTTTTGTATTGACGAGATTACCGCAAAGTGTAAAAAAAAATTTTGAAAATTTAAAAAAAGTTTTTCTACAATAACTCTCGAACGGAATGAGCCAGGTAGTTGAAATTTTCAGAGTAGGTTGTGGAGATGAATATCTCGGTTAAGTTCGTAATTGGGCAAAATTGGCCAGATTTAATTCGATTTCTTCCATGGTGCAGTTCTCATTCTCAGATTGCTCATTTAATCTTGATAAATAGACTATTATTTCAATTGAATTTCCTTTATGATGCAGTTCTATCATAAGAATACATTGATATAATTCCCAACTCAGAGAAACCAATACTTTCGGAGATATAATTTGTCTGTATGAACTAGAGCGCCAGAAAGCTCCTGTCCACAGGGCTTGAACCAATTTTTTTTTACAAAATGAACATATATCTCCCTCTTCTATTCTTCTTTCATCACCACATTATTTTCTCCGGGATATTATTATTATTATTACATATTGAGTATTGTAGCAAATTTCGGTAATCAGATGATTTCATTTTTGAAATGCACAGTAACATTACAGTGGTGTGGCTTGGGCAATGCACCACTGTATTCCTGGCAGAATTGTAAGCCATTACGACATATATCGTGGAGAATATTCGTATGGGCTATTCTAATATAATATATACGAATTCTCTCGGACAGTCAGGCAGTACTTAAGGCAATAGCCAGCTGGAGTATTAACCATTTTGTGTGACAAAAAATAATAAACAAATATGTATTGACATTCCATTTTTCAACTAACTGATTTATTTCATTGAGTTGAGTGAGATTCTTCATTTTCAAATTAGTTGATGTTTGTTAAATATCTTTTTATCGAAAAGGAATACACGCATGTGTAACTTGATATAATCTCTTAGATTAGACATAAAAATTAGGGTTGCCATTTGAAAAAAATTATCGATGGCGTAATTACTCAAATTCGGGACAAGCTGTATAATATTTCCATATTATCAAAAAGAGAGGAATTTAAAATACTAATCGATCTATCCGATTTCTAAACTTCAATAATTTTTCAGTCGAAGTACTCACTGAATTTTTCCACAGATTCATTATCAACCTGATCCTCCCAATAGACAATTTAAAACACAATTTTAACCACCCCTCGCGAATAGCGCCGGAATAGAAACAAAACAAGATCGGAGAACAAAAAATAGAATATCCGGAATTGAAAACGGCCATTTTCGTTGTGATAAAACGAATGTTGAACCTGCGAAGTTCCTGCTCATAAATTGTTCGATGCAGCCTGAATTTATGACCTGAGCTTAAATCTACTAACCAACGCCCCCCCGCCCCCTCTCCACCGATCGGAGCGGCGATGGAGTTTGGGAGTTGGAGAGGTCACCGTTGTTTTTCAGGTAATAAAAGTTAGTTTGTTGGTCCACAGCAGAATGTTGAATTGCTGGGTACATTTCAGTTGATTTCGATTGTTGTCTGTGTAGTTCTAGGAGTTGTTGGTGAGGGTTGTTTGTATGATGAGTATGGGGAAAAAGGAAACTCGATTAAGACCCAGCTATGAACCTTCCCTTTCAACTTGCAATGGAAGTATTGAAAAAACTGAACAATTATTCCAAAACCTGATTACGAGACCTCCAGCTGGGTCTGATTGTCAATCTAAACCATAAATGTACTCACTCAAATACACACACAAAATCTCATCGAAATCAGTCACGTCGTTTAGAAGGAGTTCACCTGTCCTATCAAGGCACTTGAGATTATAACAAATCTCACATCACTTCATCTAGTGATAGAGAAAATGGCCCATGAAGCCATTCTCAGAATATCTAGGAAAGGAACAGGTAATGAGAGTATTGAAAAGCATAAGGCCTGGTTCTCTCTTATCAGGTACATTCCGTCAGCCAATCTTCCTAGTGACGAAATGATCTAGAAAGTAAGCCAACAAGTGCAGAGCTTTCCTGCCAATAGGGTCCTTCATAATGGCTTCGTATAATTAATATACTTATACATATGGGACACAATAGACCTCAAGGTCGCAGTGCAACGTTACCCCCTACAACAATATAGAATTAGAAGGAGTACAGTCACATACACATTTTTTTTTTTGGATTATTCAAATCCATACTCGAGCGTGTTCCTGCAACCCCTGTACGTTACAGACACGCTCCACGTACGTACAATCTCCCAATCCAATTCACTTCCGCCATATTTAAGGGGTGCTCAATTGGAAAATTCAACATTCGTCGACTGAGTCGTCATCGACCTTTTTGAAAAGTTGAACAAACATATCGGTAAACAGAAGCCGATTGATTTCATCCACATTCGGATACTTTTCATCCGGAAGTGCGCGATGTAAACGTTACGAAAGGGCTTAAAAATTGCGCTCTCAGCGAATATTAAAACAGGGGAGATCAATGAGCAGCTTGGCGGGAATTGAAAAGCGATTTCTATGGGACAGATCATTATTCAGTCTTTGAACTTTGATATCAAACGATTCTTTCGATTATCCGACATGCGGAAAGGTTATTAAGGGTCACTGTGATTGATGCAGGGGAGGCTCGTGTTCGGGGCATCGAGGATATTGCAAATTATGTATGAGGATTGATTGTTTCCTTCACAGAGTAAATAAATTCGCTATATTTTGCATCTATTTTCGTGCGTATGTTTTTCTTTGGTCTTAAATTATTATGTATTATATAATTTTCGAAATAAAAAAATATAGTAGGTTGAAACCCATTGAAAAAGGAGAGAAAAATAATTTACGGGTGATCTGAGGTCAGAAAGTGGAAGGGGGTGAGTTTTTAAGGGTGCAAAACGATTTCCGGCCAAGTTCTATGGAAAATAGTTGGATTGCAAAGTTGTAGGTTGTGAAAAGATCTAATACTTCTATATCTACAGTTTTTTCACATAACCTCAAAACTTGTGTGAAAAAATCAAATAACCAAGATTTTGCTATTTTATCTTTTACAAACTAATTTTTTTCACACGAAATTCATTGAAAACATACCTTTTTATGTCTCAAACACACTGTAATTTAAAATATTTCTTTTTCTCCTTATTTTGTCTCAATTTCGAAAAAGCAGCCTAATTTTCAATCAAAATATCTGTTTTCTTAAAAAAGTCGGTGGGCTTTTTGTTCGATCAAACCTCTACTTTTTCTGATGGTTTAAAAAAATGTTTATTACTATGGTAAATTTTCTCAGAAAATGCTAAGTTGATAGAGTTAATAGTTAATAAGACATTAACAATATTTTGAGAGTTGCAGAATCTTCTGTATATTATATGTGTAGATGCCTATTCATTGATATTTTAAGATAACTTACATACCTGAGTGACCGACTGAAAATTTATGCCTTTTAAGGCATTTCATAGAGAACTGGGGAAGAGGTAGAAGGCCTTACTACCTGTCATTTCGTAGCATTTTCTGAGAAAATTTACCATGGAAATGTATATTTTTTTTACACCATCACAAACAAGAAGCACTCCGACTTTTTAAGGAAGCAGATACGCAGAAATGTAACACCCTGTATTTGACCTAAAAAGTGGAATGGCAAGATCAAATTATGATGAGTTTCTTCAGATCACTTTATACCTTAGAAGCACTATTTACGAGAAAATGACTCTTAATTTGAATTTACCATGGTAAATTCGAATTAAGTGTCCAATACAGGAGAATGGACAACATAATTTACCATGGTAAATTCGATTAAGGGTGTCCAATACAGGAGAATGGACAATAGAACATAAACATAAACACATAAACATAAAAATTTTTTTTTCGTAATTTTTTTCAAATTTTCTAGGGGTACGGTTCTTACAAAATTTTAAACACGTCTTTATGATGATTTTCTACTACTAGTTACCAAGCTTCAATTCGATCGAATATTTATTTTTTGAGTTATCAAGGAAATAATATTCCAGGTGGGTATAACTCGGAAACCGTTCGACCGATTATGCCCAAAAACGAACTCAACTCTCCCTTTCGGATACGCAACCTACCCTGAAAATTGCAAGTCTCTATCACCTTTCGTTCGAAAGTTATCGAGGCAACGGTCACCCATCTACTGAACTCATACAAGAATGCTCGAATCTCCAACACTATTCAACCGATCGTGTTAAAACTTGAAACTTGGCAGTAGAGTTAGGTTATGAAGGCTCTTGCAAAATTTCAGCAACTTCAAACGAATAGTTACTGATATATAGAATTTTTTTTTTCAATTTTCAATGATTTTTTTGAAATTTTTTAGAAATACTATCCTCACGAAATTTTGCAAGAATTTTCGCGTTGGCATTCTACAACTAATTACCATGTTTGAATTCAATCGGTTCAGTATTTTTCGAGTTAATGAGGAACAAAAAACAACCAAATTTCAGATGGCTATAACTCTAAAACCGTTTGGCCTATTAGCTCATAAACAAACCGAAATGTCGAGTTCTGGTGCACATCCTAACCTGGAAATTTCAAGCCGCTATCTCTTTCCGTTCTCAAGTTATCGTGACAACAAAAATAATTTTCAATAATTTTTTAAAAATTTTCTAGCCATACGATTCGCACAAAATTTCACGAACGTGCTTAGGTTCATATTCTACAACTACCACTAAGTTTCAATTCGATAGGATTTATATTGGTTGAAAACAAAATTATTACTCGGAAACCACTGGGTCGATTATGCCCATTAACGAACTTGTCCGTCGTATTGGGATACGCCACCCACCCTGAAAATTTCAAGTCGCTAGCTCTTTTCGTTCTCAAGTTATCGTGGCAACGGCCGAACAGAATCAAATTTGACCTCGAAATCTTCATTGGGGAGTCGAACTAAATCGTTTGAGACCATTTTCGTCAAAAAATTCGAAAGTTACAGACATTTGGGCAAAACTATAACGCGATGATCCATAGAACATACGCGCAAAAACTCCATATTATCAATTTTTCTCCATTCTCTCGTATATGGTGCTTCCAAGGTATGAAGTGATCTGAAGAACCTCATCATACTGTGAGCTAGCCATTCCATTTTTGAGGTCAAATACAGGGTGTTACATTTGAAAAAATGTATATTTGGTCTATATCTTTGTTTTCGAACACCCTGTATAGATGAAAATAATTTTAAATTGTGCTTTTGAACACCCTACACACATCACAAAAAAATATTCTCAAAATATCTTCATTTACTCCCTCAAAACGAGCTCCGCGTCTGTGGTGGGCCATCCGCTATACTTCCTTACCTTCATATAAATGTAACGGCATCTCAGCTCTTTGGAACCTTAATTGAACAGTTACTCAAGTTGTAATCCTATTCATTACCGGACGTCCTAAACGCCCGATCTACTTGGAACCGTACCCTCTAATGAATCCTATTGTTCTGAATGCAGAACGAAATTATGCATACTTTATTCGCCAGGAATGTATTTAGTGCATACTCCCCATTCAGAACTACAGAAACTCCAGAGAATAATCATCAGTATCATAGTGAGCGCTTGCAGAATTTCTGCAGAATTCCAAGTTGAAAAATAACCTACAATTCTTTCAGCGAAAAATGTTTCTCCATTTGTTTCCTTCGGTAATTGAACACGAGAATAATTCTTGACTCGGGGGCTGAAAATGTTGATAAATTATGCCTTAAATTTACAAATAGTCGCTGTCTGGTTATAAATGGTGGAAGTTATTTCAACTCCATTATTTATAGTTCCTGTGTTCGATTACAAAGTGTATACGGATAGAAGTTTCGATGTTGCTTATCTGCTATGAACGGCGCTCATAATTCACTAGTGAACTTCTGACGTACGTCATTTACGTCTTCAGATACGAGGGTGTTTTTGGCGCTCTTGTTCATTGGAACAGAGTGCTTATCAATGTTCCCAAATGTCTGAAATTTTCGAATTTATTGATGAAAATGGTCCTAAACGATTTGGTTCGGCTCACTGATCAAGAATCCGTGGTCAAAAACAATTCTGTCCGGCTGCTCCGGCCGGCCCTCCGTTAACACGATAACTCTCGAACGGAATGAGCTAGGCAATTGAAATTTTCAGACTAGGTTTAGGGGATAAATATCTCGGTTGAGTTCGTTATTGGGTAGAATTGGTCTGATGGTTTTGGAGCAACGAAAACATTTTTTTTTGACATTACAAATTTCGAAATGTTTTTTTTTAAGATGTGGTTTTATTATGAGAATCCATCGATATCATTTTCAACTCTAACAAGCAAATACTTTCGGAGATATGATGTTTCAAAAGTTCAATAATACATGGTAGTTCTATGTATTCACAGAATGTGAACACAGAATCTGTCTGTGTTCACTGTTCATAAATGTCATAAATATCTGTAGGAAAACAAGGATACGATTCTTGAATTTGTGAATATATACAAGACAGTTTTGAAACCAAAAATCATTATGACTGATTACATATTGAATAATTTATGTATAAATATTGGGGATGATGTTTCAGAAGATTTAGAATTGGATCATTTTAACGATGTAGTTTATGAAGGCAAAAGGAAAGGAGAACATAATGGAATCATGAGAAGAAATTACTGTTCGTTGACCACTGAGGTTGATCCTACCTTTTACATTCTAAAGATATGGGACATGTTCCTGTATACAGTATTTTCATAATGTTGCTAGCAAAAAAATGCTGAAATATGGATCGAAATTTGTGTATCAAACATTTTTTCTTGAAGTAAGGTCCATAATACAGAAAAGAATGTGTAAGTGGTATGAACTATTACATTTTAAATTATGAAAAGAGGATAGTATTTTATTAATATATTTTGAACTTTTAAAATAATTTGTTCGTCAGCCTCTACCTATTCAAATATCAGGAATAAATGGGCAATCTGCTATGATTGTCTCCAGCTTTGCTCTAGACATTTCGATGATATTTTCCTTAGGTATTTGGAGTTGTGAAAACTATGCACCGAGTGTAAGTTGCAACAACCCATTCCACGAGGTTGAATCATTGCAGATGGCTCATTTAATCTTGACAAATGAATTTAATGACAATTTTTGAAGCATTAAGGCATTGAAGCATTGTAGATTGCTCCTTTTATTTGAAAGATAATTTTTGAAGCATTTTTCTTAAACGACACTTTTTTAAAATTTAATTTCTTTCATGATGCATTTCTATCATAGGATTCCATTGAAATAATTCCCAACTCTTAGAAACCAATACTATCGGAGATATAATTTGTCTGTTTGAACAAGAGCGCCAAAAAGCTTCTGTCCACAGGGCTTGACCCAATTTTTTTATTGGTCAGCTGGAATCTATGCTAAAAAATAGTGTATAAGTGTAATACATACTACTGATTCTTTCCCGAGATATTCGGAAAGTAATGCAGTAGTATGTATTATAAAATATACATCATTTTTCAACGTAGATTCCAGCTGACCAATGAAAAAAGTGGGTTTTCTTTTGAAAAAAAGAATTGTTTTCTGGTTTTTGTTATGACTGACTTTGGCATTGAAATAGAAACACCCTGTATGTTCAAATGAATATTTTATTAACGAAATAGAAGGATTGATACGTCTCATGACATAAGCTAGAACATTAGGATTTTTCATCTAAATACTTAGAAGTTATTGTCATTAATTACAATGAAGCCATATTTTAGACAATTTGAAGGGTTTTTTCAGATTTCACACAAATTTTCTGAGATTGATATGTAAGTGATACTTCAAAACAATGTATATTTCAATGGGTCATCTGATTATCAATGAAAAAACTGAGTATTACATTAAAATAAATTCGAATTAAGTGTCCAATACAGGAGAATGGACGACATAATTAACCATGGTAAATTCGATTAAGGGTGTCCAATACAGAAGAATGGACAATAGAACATACGCGCGAAAGCTTCTGACTTCACGTCAGTGCTTGAACCAATTTTTTTTTCGTGATTTTTTTTAAATTTTCTGGAGGCGTGGTTCTTAAAATTTTTTTTTTCGTAATTTTTTTCAAATTTTCTAGGATTACGGTTCTTACAGAATTTTAAACACGTCTTTGTGTTGATTTTCTACTACTAGTTACCAAGCTTCAATTCAATCGAATATTTATTTTTTGAGTTATCAAGGACACAATATTCCAGGTGGATATAACTCGGAAACCGTTAAACCGATTATGCCCAAAATCGAACTCAACTCTCCCTTTCGGATACGCAACGTACCCTGAAAATAGCAAGTCCCTATCTCCTTTGGTTCGAAAGTTATCGAGGCAACGGTCACCCATCTACTGAACTCACACAAGAATGCTCGAATCTCCAACAATATTCAACCGATCGTGTTAAAACTTGAAACTTGGCAGTAGAGTTAGGTAATGAACGCTCTCGCAAAATTTCAGCAATTTCAAAAGTATAGTTTCTGATATATAGAATTTTTTTTTTTATTTTCAATGATTTATTAAAAATTTTCTACAAATGCTATCCTCACCAAATTTCGCAAACACTTTTGCGTTGGCATTCTACAACTAATAACCATGTTTGAATCCAATCGGTTCAGTATTTTTCGAGTTAATGAGGAACAAAAAACCACCAAATTTCAGAAAATTTCAGATGACTATATCTCTGAAACCGTTTGGTCGATTATGCTCATAAACAAACTCAAAAGTGGCATTCATATGCACAACATAACCTGAAATTTTCAAGCCGCTATCTCTTTCCGTTCTCAGGTTATCGTGACAAAAAAAATATTTTTTAATAATTTTTTTTTAATTTTCTGTCCATACGATTCGCCCAAAATTTCACAAACGTGCTAAGGTTCATATTCTACAACTACTCACCAAGTTTCAATTCGATCGGATTTATATTGGTTGAAAACAAAATTATTACTCGGAAACCACTGGGCCGATTATGCCCATTAACGAACTTGTCCGTCGTATTGCGATGCGCCACCCACCCTGAAAATTTCAAGTCGCTAGCTCTTTTCGTTCTCAAATTATCGTGGCAACGGACGGCCGTACGACCGGACGGCCATACGGCCGGACGGCCGGACGGACAGAATCAAATTTGATCTCGAATTCTTCATCGGGGAGTCCAACTAAATCGTTTGAGACCAATTTCGTCAAAAAATTCGAAACTTACAGACATTTGGGCAAAACTATAACGCGATGTTCCCCAGAACATACGCGCAAAAAACGAAAGTTGGTATCATTTCCTGTGAAACCGGGAGTCGAACAAATCTGAATTTTTTTACGAGTTTAATCTTTTCTAACAAAACTTCAACTATAAAATTTCAAGTGTTTATCTCAAGACTTTCTTTGAAATATTCTAACGAACTTTCTTCGTGTATCACCTTGTATATACATATGCATAGCCTACCTTGAAAATTGCTAGTTGCTATACCTCTTTCTATTCGTAATTTATCGTGGCAATGCACGGCCGGCCGGCTACGTGGATGAAGTATCTGAATATATGGCCGATTACTTCGAAAGAATTTCAGTTGAAAAGCAGCTTTCAAAATATAGGTGATTTCAAATAAAATAATGGAGATAAAGTAAATAAAGATAATAATTCTGAAGGAAACAAGCTTACCTTTAATGATTGCCCCCCCGATGGTGTATTTTGGTCAAACCGGTAGATTGTTCTGAAAAAAGTATATGAACGTCAGAAGAATTATATATCTAAGACTTCATACTCAATATATATAAAAAATTCAAAAGAAGCAGGACATAATATTAATAACAACTATGGAATCATCCATGTCGAGAATAAAAGTTCTAGACTACCACTCTTGGAAACTCGTGAAATCAATAGATATAATTACAGGAAACTCCTTATATATGCACGAAAAGATATTCACCCAGCGCCCTCAATGAACATAAGAACATAAGAAGGTGCAGAGTGGCAAACAAATTGTCGTTTTTTAATAATGTGTGATAATTTAAAATTAAATTAAACTCAAATTTAATTTAGGCATGTTATATTTTATACCATGTGCCTCTGATAGTAATTAAATGATGCATCCTCTTAATAACATAACAAACCTATTAAACACCTCAAATCTGAGAATTCTGTATTTTCCTGCATAAAGAATAATTATATTATAAAGCCCAATCCTTAAAGTTGCAAAATGGCGAAGGATCCACCAAAGATATCAGTAAATTTAATTTATTCATAAAAATATTGTATACCAGATGCACATGATAGTTTTTTAATGATGTATCAACTCGATAACATAAATTACACATTCAAAAACTCAAATCCGAGCATTCTGTATGTTCCTTGAAGAAGAATTATGCTACAGTTTAACCATTGAAGTTGCAAAATGGCGAAGGAACCCGAAACGAAAATCCCTCTCGGATAAAATCCATAATAACTCATACCGATACAATCTTCCCTGATGAGACGAAACTCCAGACTCTCCATCAGATCATCCCTCCATAACACTCCACTTCATAAACCCCAACCCCTCCGACCATTCAGAAGCCCGGAGGACACCGGATTCTGATCGCGGACCCGATAACGCGGAAAAAGAATCTCATTAAGTCGATGATGCCCGGATTTCAATCACACATAGAAGATGGCAAAAAAGTTCATTAAATCAAACCGGTCGATCGTGAGAACAAAGGAACATCGATGGACCATCGGGATGGCACGCTTCATTACTGGTATCTGCCTCGGAACAAGGGGATCGAGAAATCTGAATTTTATAGCGACACGTTGGGATGCTACGTGGAGTTCAGGGAGAAATCCAGGGATTTTTGGTCCGAATTTAACATTTCGGTGTTGGTAAGAATTAATTGAATTATTTTCTATTGTATAATGTTCTGCAAAATTGATTGATATGTTATTTTGACGAATAGATTCTTTATTTTCATCTACCCTAATATTTATGGATCATTCCATCTCTAGAATATTCTGTTAAATCTGAATCAAGTAAAAAGAACACAAAATTTTAACCAAATTTGTATTTATTCATCGACATAATTTATTTCTAAGACGTTACAATTGGTCCAACGTTTATTTAACTTTTCGATAGAATACTTCATCTCTTCTCGAAAGTTCGGGAACATCTTCCTAGTTGGTGCTAACTATTTTTTCCTGGAGCATCCTTTTCAGGACAGCGAACAGTCAGTAGTCACTGGAGGCCAAATCTGGCGAATAAGGAGGGTTAGGAAGTAATTCGAAATGTAATTTGAATATCATAGCCTTTGACATGTGATATATTGCCCATCAAAATGTATATTGTTACAAAATGGTGACTGGGTTGACACCTGTACAACCTTAGAAACTCAAATTCAGTAATTTCCTTCATTCATGACACGGTACGGAAAGATGGTTTGATATTAAAACTTTATACTTATTTAAAGTGTAGAAAAATTCTGACAGATAAAAGGATTCGTGTTTTGTTGATAATAATAGTGGTAATTTGAAAAATTTAAATATTGGTCTCCCACAAGGTTCAGTTTTAGCACCTCTTCTTTTCAATTTATATATGTGTGATATTCCTGCTCCTTCCTCTGAGAAATTCATATCCGCTTATGACATTGCCCTTTCATTTCGTCATTCAGATTTCCAGAGTAGGTATAGGAAATGATCTATCTGCAGATTTATAAATCCAGAAAAATTACCTATTTCAGTGGCATTTGTGTCCTAATCCAAATGAAACTGGGGTTTCTTGCTTCCATTTGAACAATCATCAAAGATATAGAACTTTCGTTCCTTGTCTTCCTTGAGACATAATATTAATCCTGAATACCTAGGAGTGAAACTAGATTCCTTTTTGAATTTCAAAGCCCATTTTATGACTTGCGTCTGAAGTTGAAAACAATAAATAATATTCTGCATAAATTAGCTGGTGCTTCATGGGGTGCTGATGCAGCTACTCTTCGAACGGCAGCCTTAGCCTAGGTTTATTCTGCCGCTGCATATTGTTGCCCCGTCAGGTTTAATAGTGCTCAATACTCAAAAAATGTATGTATTGCTGAATTTATCTATGAGGATCATCACTGGAACTATTAGATCTACACCTATTCATTGCTTGGCAGTTCTTTCAAACATTGTCCCTCCCCACATTCATAGGCAGACAGCTGTTTCAAATTCTTGGAATAAATTTAATTCTTTTCCGAATTTATTTCCGATTCTCTCCTATATTCCATACAATAAGATTCCCAGATTGAAGTCACATAACCCTTTATGGTCCAACTGTTTTCTCAATTTGAATAAAAGTGACAAGGAAGTTTGACGGTCCGAATGCATTTCATGCGATTTATTCAACAAAGATTTAATTTCTGATCCTTCAAATAGAACATCGGGGTTTGATCTTCCCAGGAGAATATGGTCTATTCTGTATCATTTAGGAACCGGTCATGGTCGTTGCAACGGCATACTTTTCAGATGGAACTCAGTTGAGGGCCCTAGTTGTGAATGCGGGGAAGCAGAGGAAACCAGATTTCATTCAACCAATAATTGTCGCATATATAGATTCCAGGATGGTTTTAGGGCTATTCATAATGATTCTGAATCTTTTTTAGAATGGTAGTGAATTTCAAATCAATTTAATAAACCATGGAATATTCTATTATTAAATTGTTCATTTTCTCCTTTTGTCTTTTCCTTTTCCAGATTGAGTTTTGGATAGCTTGGAAAAATCTCTCTGCTTGTTGAACACGGAAAAAAATGATCCAGAACGACGTCGTACGAACATGTAACATATACCAGTAATATGAATTTCCTATATTGTCGATATAATGTTTCAATGATTTAGAAACCCTTTCCGACACGAATCAAAAAATCAATCTTTCTAGAAATCGTGGTCTAATGACAGTTATCTAGCTTATAGATCGAATAGAGCGTTATATACACGTTATATTCTCAACCATACTATAACATTTCGCACGGTCCTAGTATTCCCGTCGTATAAATGGAATTATCCCGTCTGTTCGAATTGAACATTCGTTGTTCAAGAAGAGAAGTAATGACCCAATGACCGCCTAAATCTTCACAAACTTGCAGTAGGTTGCGGAAGTTGACGTGTTGTGTAGGGCATTTCCATTCAGTAATATTTTATTATTTTTATATTTGTGCGAAGAACAATATATACTTATAGGTACCTACTTTAGTGAGCGATTTCAAGAATGGAAGCCTTCCTGAAGGATTTAAATTTGGAATATATTTTAAGATTTCTATAGGTAAGTACCTACACGCCATTCGCTTATTGATTGATAGTGCATTATACTTGGAAAATATTGTCTTGAATTATTTGGGTATGAATTCATGTCTGTATACATCAGAATCTTTCATTTTTTTTAAGTATGTAAATACGTCAGTAATACTCCACTCTGAGAATAAATTATTTTCATTTAGGGGGGCGCTTTTGATGTTTCATTGTTACAACTTCCGAACTATAAGAGATAGCGGAAATCTAATATCATATCCTTGGTTTATTTTTAGAGAAACTGATGAAATTATACTATCCGCGTTTTTCGTATCTTCTTTTGGTTTGATTTATAAACGAAAATTGGAGTAATGGCTAAATGGAAAACGAATCATAACCACTTTCTCTGAAACAATAACATTATACAGGCATTTTTGCGTAGAATACAGGGACTTATTCACATTGTTTGTAGAGGTTCAAATTATAAAAAAATATGAGGTAAAATTGCAGTTTATCGCCAGTTTTTTATATATTTCACATATTTGTTCAGGTTAGGTTATGTTAGTTTAGGTTAGCTATAAAAAAACAACGTCAAAAATACATTTTTTATCATTTTAAATAATTGAAAATGAAGAAATTGGAGTATTGAAAAATGTTTTTGTTATGAATGAAAATCATCAGTGATCGTTTTAAAATTTTCCTTCATTAACATTGCCAAAAAATCGAAATTACACATCCAATTAAAATCTCAGTTCACATCTGCAATCTATGAAGATGATTATAACTCAAACAGCTTTTTAATTTGAGATGTTACATCGAACATCTAATTACATATTTACATTGGGATGGGGGAATTCAAAAATACTTTGGATACGTTTAGATGCGATTCTTGATGATTATGATTCATACATCCATAAGAATAATGATGGAATAAAACCATTTTGAAAAAAATCAGCCCCTGATTTATTTGCTTATCTATTGTATATTTTTCTTGCAGATGAGGGAATTGATCCAGGGTCCGTTAAAATGCTTAGCCAATACACGTTGAAAATATTAATCCCGAAGATTGGTCCTCGCCGTTAATTTCAAACGGCACTCGCTCATCATGTAGGAAATGGAAGTGCCAGTGTGAGTATTATGTAGTACCTATTATGATTCAAATTTGTATAACTTTTTTTTTTTAAACTCTAGAATTTTCTGATAAAATTCATTATTTAAGGCTATCAATGATAGGCAATGATCATCAAATTGCATTTTCCAAAATTTTTTCTCCTAATGGTCCTTTTTATTTTCAGTACGAATCTCCCAGTATTGGACAAACTCCAATAGTCGAATCCACAGACACTGACGGCGGAACTAATGCTTTTTCTGAGGGATCAGAATTTGAGTCCATTTTGAATGAAATTCATTAGAACACGAACCCTTCATTGACTTCAGTATTAAATACCAAATTAATGTATATATATACCTTTTGTAGTATTAAAGCTAGTAATTTTTTATGTTATTTATAATATTTTATAGTGTTTATGCATATGTGACAGACTGGCACAAGAATTGTTATTAATTTTTATTGAATATTTTCTATGTTAGAGTTTTATATGTTCATTTTCATTATGTGAAGAGATCAATAAATTTTCCTAGGATAAAATCGTTTTTGTTTGTCTTGAGTTTTTTTATGATATTCCTATCTATTCTGATGATGTTCGATTTCTTGTTCATCTGGCTGATATTGATCTCATCTGATACATATGGATGTGCCTGAAGAAATGATCAAAATGATTCGAAAAAACTTCTTTTTCGAATAATTTTTTTCGGTTCTCCGGGCGCATACGTATAAATATGATAATAGATCATCATCTGCTAGATAAACGAGAAATGAAGACTCATATGACGAGGTTACTAGTTTTATATTTCAAGAATCAAGAATATAGCTTTATATGATGAGGTTACTAAATTCATATGACTGAATCATAAGTCTAATATGACTGGAATATAACCCATATATGACAATAATGCTAGGTTAGAAAGCGGGACTAACTAGTACTTAAAATCGTTGGTATACTGTTAATCTGATTAGATTCTCATTTTTATATGCTCAGGGTCCTACATTGGTATACGATGGTTCTAGTTCAATATGTCAAAATCATCAGATTCTTCAGACCTGCCTGTTACTAATAATATGAAAGAAGATTAGTTTCAAGGTCCGGATGCGTGTTATGAATAGGTGCTGCAGTCAGATAATATTAGATGTAAGTTCTTCTGTCACGCCGAGTATATGAAATTCAGTTAGTCAGTATATGAATTTCATATATTAGGTACAATATTTTTTTTCCGTGAAGGAGAAAGCGATAGTAAAGAAAAAGATTCCCTTCAATATTTAATATTTCAGCATATTTCGTTAACAATTTCAATTTTCATGAATCACAACACTAACGGGGAGATTTGGATTTTTTTTGAGGTTTTTTTCCCTAATATCTAGTATCATAGATCGAATTCAATACCGTTACACTAACCTCTGCTAACACTTTTTTCATACACATGCTTGAATGTTAGACAAAAACAAAATGTAATGTTCAAAGTTCAAATTATATATATACCTTGGCAAATATGTTTCAATATTTTACTCATGTGTCTGTCAATCTTGAATTATATACGTTATATTTCAAAAGACAACCTAACCTAACCTAGACACTTAAACTTATGGGTGTCCATTTCAACTAATCATAAACAATGTTTCTCCATTTGATTCGTGTGAGAAATCAGTATCTGTGAGCCATATATTATGTAAATTAAATTCCGAAAGATCAACATGACAGATAAATCGAAAAATACCACTCAACAATTCCTCCTAGAACAACCCTCACCTTATTTAACATTCTGTAACGTGAGTAAACACTACTGGATAAGGTCAGCCCAATTCCTGGCACGAGTTTGAGAGTGTGGCCATCCTACTTCAGGCTCAACTGAATAGCAATTCCTGAAATGAGCTGGGCCTGGATCAAACAAAAGGGGTTATCTGTAGTTTAGTCCACTGAATAGTTATATTAGTGAAGCCAATGCAGACCTCTGGCGATAGAAACATAATTTCCGAATGTAGAGGTTGGGGAAAATACGAGGGTCTCTGAGTAAGTGCTCTCAGTGAATATGATGCGAGGCACAAAGTGAGGCACATTGAACATGAATTTGAGAGCTCAGCGACAATTTAAAATATTTTAGACCATCTGGATATCATGTGTTCTCCTACTTGCTACAATGACTATTGCAAATCCTTATAAGTTTTTTGCATTTATTCAAACCGCTGTAAATCAGATGAAAATGATCAGATTGGGTTGAAACTGAGGGAAGATGATGGGATGGTATCGTTTTTCCGATGTGAGAAATTGGGAGTCATTTCAAGAACAAAAATGGGCCAAGGGATATCCTTAGAAGTTTTGTGCATTTATTTAAACAGCTGTAAATCAGATAAAAATGGTCAGATTGGGTTGAAATTGAGGAAAGATGATGCGATGGTATTGTTTTTCCGATATGCGAAATTAGGAGTCATTCCAAGAACTGTAGATCAGGGTGGCCATTCAACTTATCCTCTCCTACCAATCCATTTCTCATGAAATGCACCATCAAGATACCTCCTCGCTTCAATTCCATAATGCGGAGGCGCACCATCTTGTTGGAACGAAAAATTGTCAGCTACTTGTCGATCATTCACACCGGGAAAGAGATCAATGACTGCAGGTAATATTTGATTGCTCAGTAACTCTAGATAAGTTAACTCTAGAGTTAGTAGTCAAATTTTCCTTCTATAAAAAAAGGTTCAATAATGTCATGGCCAATTGTGCCCAACCACACATTTAATTTTTCTGGATGCTGGCTGTGAACTATCTGCACCCTTTGAGGATTTGCTGTGGACCGGAAGTGACAATTAAGTCGATGGATATATCCATTCAAGGAAAACGTAGCATCATCCGTGAAATGAATTCTCTATGAAAAGTTATAATCCTTATTGCATCTCTCCTTCGGATTCTCTCCTCTGGAAAGTAATATATCGAGGGCCTTATCGCCACATGTGGTAGTTGAAGGTCTACCAGATTTTGGAGAGTTTTAAACATTTGCAGTTGTTCGAAATGTTAACCACCCGACAAACAGTAATTTTACTTGTAGGATTTCTGTCTTGATAACGCTCATTAAAAATTTCACACACTTGTTCATAGGTCCACTTGCGATCCTCAGGCTCAGAAATATCAAGATTTCTATTCGCTGCTTTTCACTCTATTGATTCATATCGAATGGAAAATTTTCGGGAAATATGATATTATTCGCCTTAGAGATATCAGTTAGCAACTAAAACTATACCATACATTTTGTGATCTTTAGTTCATCTGCTAGATTGACGAAAGAATATTTTGTCAACAAAAACTAAAGATCTTCTCGACCTCTCACTTTGTTTCAAGAACAGGTCTTCATGTGTGTGGAAGTGACACCACCATCTCTATCTGTTTATTGTTTTATTTGCGATCTAATATATTAATTCGCAGCTGTTTTCAACTTGTGTATAAATTTTTCTTTTTATCGTAACGTTTTTATTACAATAATTTTAAGGGTAAATTTTATTTTCGTTCAACTAACTGAATTGGTCATCGAATGACCTTTGATGCGATATATCACAAGCAATAATTTTCCAATAGAAAACAATTCTTGAGGGTTAAGGATATAAACTCTCAACTTTTAAACTGCATGCATTTCTCAAACTTCGAGAATAGAAATCGGCGGGTAGGAGGATATTTCTCTATATTTATTATTTCAAGAATAAGAAGCTATCACCAATCCCAAATTATTAATTTTGTAATCAAAAAATAACTTATCAAATTATTTTTTCAGTCACACCACTCAATGTACAATCGAATGTCCTTTCATTGGATATATCACATTTCAAATTAAAAAAAACATAGGGAGACCTGCTTTCAAAATTACAAATCCACGGATTCATGGATTTCCCTTAGTAATAATTAGTAAAAGAATAATGGTTTCATTGCAGTACTCTCCAATCAGAAATTTTAAATTATTTCCTAATTTTTTAACAAAAAACGGCACAACCAATTCTATTTTTAGCCACTTCACTGAATAGGTAATTAAATTACCTTCCACGTCACTTTTTTGGCACACTGTATAATCCAAAAAAAGGCGGACAAACGCATGATTACAAAGGTGCAATAATAGACAACATGAAGAACCAAAAGTCATCTTGTCGACTTGGAGTAACCTAACCTCAAAGTCAATTTTATGGAAATTTCCTGCCCCCTAACTCAGTCGTCAGAGATTGGTCCTCTTCCGGCAGCGGAAGTGAAGATATTCACGAAATTGTCCAATTACGTTCGGAAAATTGAGGAAAAGTCCCTCATTTCCCATGCAATCTAACCGAAGCAATAGCTCCACCCATTTTTTTCAGCCTCATCTCCACGACAGAGACATCTCTGCACCGATTCAATTTAATATCTCCAAACAAATTCATGGGAATCTTCCGCTGTCACGGTATAATATTAATGGCGTAATCTCGGGGTTTCCCCCGAGCGACGCACTATCGCCGCGGTAATTCGCTGGGAAGGTTTTGTCGTCGGGTAACCTGCGTGCGATTTTTCTCCGGCGTAGAAAGGAATTTCTTTCGAATTAGTTGTTCCCGGAGGCTCGGTTATGTAGATTGGGGAAAGGAATTGTTTATTCACCTTTGGGTTTATGATCGCGGGGAGTTTCATGCGTGTAATTTATGTTGGGTGATGAAGAAGTTGACATTCGATGGTTTTCTTCGGAATCCTCTCCCAAACTCTGAAAAATATCTATGAAATTGCTTCTGCATTAGAAATACTAGATGAAGATGAAGAAATCGAGGTAAAATTCTATTTTGTCCAGCGCCCAACGTGGGGCATTTCATAACCTAATTATCCCAACCAAACAACATACGCTGCAGCTAGCTCTGGGATTAATAAGTTAAAATTTACTTCCCTGAATGTTTCTTTCATAAAATTATGAGTGTCCAATACAGAAGAATGGAGACTTAGCGTCAGCTCTTGAAACAATTTTCATTTTGGTGATTTTTTAAAATTTTCCAGGGGTACGGTTCACACAAAATTTCACACACACCCTTATGTCGATATTACACAACTAGTAACCAAGCTTCAATTCGATCGATTCAATATTTTTCGAGCTATCCAGGAAATAATATTCCGGGTGGGTATAACTCCGAAACCGTTTTGGCCGATTATACCCAAATACGAACTTAAGTCTCCCATTTGGATGCGCAACCTACCCTGAAAATTGCAAGTTCCTATCTACTTTCGTTCGAAAGTTATCGCGGCAACGGTCACCTGCCCAGCTACTGAAATCACACAAAGCTGCGCGGATCTCCAACAATGTAGATCCGATCGTGTTCAAACTTGGAACTTGGCAGTAGGGTTAGGTTCTGAAAGATATCGCTTAATTCCGCGATGTCGGACGAATAGTTTCAGATATATAGAATTATTTCCAATGATTTTTAAAAAATTTTCCATTGATTTGATCCTCACGAAATTTTGTAGGAATTTTTGCGTCAGCATTTTACAACTAATTACCACGTTTGAATTAGATCGGCTTCGTATTTTTCGAGTTATTGAGGAAATAACAACCTCTGAAAATTCATCTCCAGCTCTATATGAACATAGAAAATCCTAAAAGTCATAGAGGCGAAAGTTCGGTCAAATATTAAACTAATTCCACACTAGAATACTGAAAATAAATATATCCTCAGATGAATATGAATCTGGACATTATTCTTGGCTTTTCCACACTGTATGTTATATAACCTCTGCCACGTCATCTATGTACATAGAATTTCCTGGAAATCATAGAGGCTAAAGTACGGTCCAGTATCAAGCTACTTTTGCATTAGAAAACTGAAACTGAATAATTATATCATCAAAGGCATATCAGTTCCAAGAATTTAATTGACAAATTTGGGAATTATTCCGTTACAAGTTTATCGAACATTAAAGCTAGCAACGGAGATCAATAAGACTTGAAACATGCATGGGTGAATGAACATTCTATTATGTTATACTCTCCCGGGGCCCAAGTCACTAATACGTTGTGGCAGCAAAACAATAAGACTGACCCTGTTCGGCGATCCGAAAAAAAAATAATATGTAACATTTGCCACGGTCCACCGGAGGTCGAACGCCCGAACGGCCAGCAAATAGGATATAAACCAGCAACATATATCAATATCATCTTCAAGTGTTCTTCTGATATTACTTTCCTCCTCCCCCATCCCAGTCCGCTTTGAATGTCGCAAATATTGTTGGAAACCAAGTGATATAAATCAAAATATATATTGGGATCCTACCCAGCATCCGCCAGATGTTATATTGACTTCTTCTCCTACGATTCGATACCTCCTCGGTTGTTTTCGGGGCGAGGGAGAGCAGATTTTTATAAATTCCTCTCGAAGCGAATGCGCTTACGTCCGAGTATATGTCTGCGTTTAGAGTCCCCGAATTATGCCTCCCCGTAAGGGTGGGTTTAGGGTGATGATTCCAGTTTGAACGAAATGAATTCGAGGGTTTTATGTTCTACTTTTCACGGAATATTCTGTATCTCTTCATACCTGGATTTTATATGGGTTCGTTATGGCGGGGTTGCGAGATGAAAATGATGAAACTTTGATGGTTGTTTGACCGGCGTAATCAGACGAAACGGAATATGCATCGAAGGCATAATTTTTTTGAAGCGGAATATGCCTCGGAGGCATACTTTTTCCTGGAACGAAATATGCCTGGGATGCATAATTTTTACTTAAACGGAATATTCCGCTGAGGCATAATTTTTCCTAATAAGGAATATGCCTTAGAGGTGTATGGAAAATAAGCAATTGGGGTCAAATTGATCCTGGTGGTGCATATTTTACTGTGAATTGTGAAAATATACAGGAATTCTGTAGAGTTCTCGTAGAATGTTCAGATTAGGCTTACTTTTCCCAGGTAGCAGCCCTTTGTTTTCGTTCGTTACATTTAAAAATTGCTGCTCTTGAAGAGTTGGAGATAAATTGGAATTATGAGAAATTTGAACAATAATTGGATTAAGTAATCATTAAAGGATACTGTGGGGGGTATATTCATTATTGAATGGTTTCTTATGGGTTTTCGCTCCCAAACAGAATTGCTTCTGCTCAAGGAACATTTGATATTTCTCAGAAGTAATCAATCGAACAATGTTGCCTAACGAACAATAACGAAACAACATCAACAATTCGAAACGAGTGTCTTCATGAAGCAGACACATACAAATAGATATTTAAATTTCTATTCGAACCATTCAATTATTTTGAAAAGAAGTGTTATTAAAACACTTTTCGATAGAGCTAACCTAATTGGTTCTACACTTGAAATAATGACATTGATTTCATCAAAAATTTTCTTCAAGATAATGGTTATCTGAGGCAATCCAAGAATGAATCAATCATGAAGTTAGATAGAAGAGCTTCTAATAAAATAACAATCAATCAAGTAAAACAGAATAATCAACAAGAAGAACAACACAATCTGTAGAATGTGATCCCTTATGTTCGTGGCCTTTCTAAAAATACGGAAGAATCTGTTCTATGTTCAATATAAGAACCGTCTTCAAGACAAAAAAAAAAAAGCACTGACGTGAAGTCAGTACTCTTTGGCGCGCGTGTTCACGGTGGCTAATTTGAATTGAATTATTCAAAATTTAACAGTGCTGTATCTAAGCTGCCATCAGGATAGAGTAACAAAGTTGGAAAAGAACACAAGTGACTCTCCTTAGTCGCACAAGCTCCTAGAAGATTTGGGAGGGTCAGTATAATCCTAATCATGTTTATAGCACGCGCGCCAAAGCAGATTGACTTTTTACACTTTTTCTTTCATTGTTAAGTCAATCTGCTTTTGCGCGCGTGCTATAAACATGATTAGGATTATACTGACCCTCCCAAATCTTCTAGGAGCTTGTGCGACTAAGGAGAGTCACTTGTGTTCTTTTCCAACTTTGTTACTCTATCCTGATGGCAGCTTAGATACAGCACTGTTAAATTTTGAATAATTCAATTCAAATTAGCCACCGTGAACACGCGCGCCAAAGAGTACTGACTTCACGTCAGTGCTTTTTTTTTTTTTTTCAAGTTCCTTTAACAAATATAGCTATCAATACAGTTTGGCTGTTAGTTTTACCGTAGATCAGAAAAAAATTCGGTTGTGGGTCCTCCGTTAGGGACAAAATTGCATCTTCTCCAAATCCGAACGCATTTTAATATAGATCTACCGAATATAGTTATTTATAAATTCGCTTCAGGGCCACCATACAGACATTTCAAATCGGAAACAACGCTATTTCCCCCAAACTGACTTGTGTCCGTGCACTGAATTGACATGAATATTCTTTTAAAACCTCACAATATCGGCTCATTACTCCCAACATAACCCAAACAACCCAAAACCATTCACTTCTCGTCTGCGCAAGCGCAGTATACTCGTGGCTGCAAGTCCTCCCAAAATTACACACCTCACAAAAAACTCCGATTCTCCAACACTAGTGGTTCAGGAGATATCGCTTCTTGAATCCACGCATGCGCAGACCCTCACCAGGGGATTCTATAGCGGAAAAGCATCCGCCACCCCAAAACCCCAATCCTCTCTGACGAAAGCACCACCAGTTAAATCACTGATGGTCTGCTCATGCGCATAACGAAAAATGCCCGTAAGGGGTTGCATCCATTTCGAAATTAGCCCCAGGGCCAAGGTAAGGACACTTTAACTCTGAAGCAACGCTACAGCCCCCAAACTGACTTGTCCTTGCACTGAATTGCTATGAATATTCTTTTAAAACCTCATAATATCGTCTCAGCACTCCCAACATAACCCATCCAACCCAAAAACAGTCACTTCTCTTCTGCGCATGCGCAATCTACTCGCGGCTAAAAGTCCTTTTCAAAATAACACACCTTACAAAAAACTCCGATTCTCCAACACTAGTGGTTCAGGAGATATCACATCTTTAATCCACGCATGCGCAGACCCTCAACAGGGGATTCTATAGAGGAATAGCATCCGCCACCCCAAAACCCTAATCCTCTCTGACGAAAACACCACCAGTTAAATTACTGATGGTCTGCTCATGCGCATAACGAAAAATGCCTGTAAGGGGTAACATCAATTTCAAAATTAGCCCCAGGGCCACGGTACGGACACTTTAACTCGGAAACAACGCTACATCCCCCAAACTGACTTGTCCTTGCACTGAATTGCTATGAATATTCTATTAAAACCTCATAATATCGACGCAGCACTCCCAACATAACCCATCCAACCCAAAAACAGTCACTTCTCTTCTGCGCATGCGCAATCTACTGGCGGCTAAAAGTCCTCTCAAAATAACACACCTTACAAAAAACTCCGATTCTCCAACACTAGTGGTTCGGAAGATATCGCATCTTTAATCTACGCATGCGCAGACCCTCATCAGGGATCTGAATTCTATGGAGGAATAGCATCCGCCACCCCAAAACCCCAATCCTCTCTGACGAAAACTACAGCAGTTAAAGGACTTCTCATCTGCGCATGCGCAATACGGAAAATGCCCGGAAAGGGCAGCATGAACCTCAAAAACATATGTTTCGGCATTAAAAGCAAAGTATTCCGCAAAATAGTAGTAATTTTTTTATTTTTTTCATGTCACGTGATCTTCACGAAATTTTGCAAAAGTGTTTGCTTTGGTCTTTTGCATCTAACTACTGAGTTTCAATTTAATCAGATCAGTATTTTTCGAGTTATCGTGAAAACAAAATTTTCAAATTTTCAAAATTTTTTTTTGCCACTTTAGGGCCGTCCGTTCAACACAAAACTTCGCAGGTATATAAAGGTCATGATTCTACAATCTGATGCCAAATTTCAAAAAGATTGAGTGATCGGTTCCGGAAATATTCATAAAAAACGTTTTTATTAAAAACGGCCTTAACTCCGAAACCGCTCGGTCGATTTCGCCCGTTAACGAACTTGTCCGAGATATTTACGCTACGAAACTACCCTGCAAATTTCAACGCTCTAAGTCGTTCCGTTCGAGAGTTATCGTGCTAACGGCCGGACCGGCCGGCCGGACCGGCCGGACGGACAGAATTGAATTTGACCTCGAATTCTTCATCAGGGAGTCGAACCCAATCGTTTGAGACCATTTTCGAAAAAAAATTCGAAAAATACAGACATTGTGACGAAATGATAGCACGCTGTTCCTTGCGGAACACGCGCGCAAAAATGATCTTAGGTCTTGGGAGAGAAACCAGAAAGGAATCATTCAATAATAATTGGGTTGTCCCACAGTACGATTGAGTAGGAGGAGTGACAGTTATAATTGATATTTCAATATGAAGTCTCAAATTTACTTATCGTCTGATGAAAATTCTGAATTTTGATTGCGGATAGGAATCAATAAGTGACTTATATGAAATTATATTGCCTTCAGGTGCCAACGAACTCTCGAACCCTCTCATGCACCAGAATCGCCAACTGCAGCGCGATAAAATACCTCTAAATTCGGAAGCGACACCAACACCCTTATGCCAAAACCCCCGGAAATCCATACCTGAAATCAGCGCAATAACGTATTCAGAATCGGCGATCTCCCTCTAGCCATAACGAATGATTTATGCTGCCAGTCGGCTGACTTCCAATATCCACTCTGCACCTTCAGGACCAACTCGGAAGGCTCTATGGAAATGCACGGGAAAATTTATGGCATAGTAAACAATTCTTATTACTATTTCGGCTCCTGCCGTTCCAGCGACCGTCAGGGGGGTAGGATGTAGGAATTTGCTTCCGGGAAACAGACCGGAGGTATAAGTGATTTGGGGTACTATCGTCGGGGGGGTTTCTATGATGTCATTTATGTTGGGGAGGGTCAGGTGCACCTAGCCGTCGAGATTTTGTGAATATACAGGTCGTACTAGGAGGAATGGATCAAATTGCACTGAGAATTTTAGCCGGGCGTTTTCAGTCCGTAAAAATCGCTTCTAAGGTAGATGGCATAGCCATTCCTTGACCCTCTTACGGCAAAAGGCTGAACGTCGCTGAACATCGCTCAAGGTTTCTTCATGGCAGAGGGTCGGAGTTCGTAAGGATTCTCCATAGGTGGCGCTGGTGGGGTTCTTTCCCTACCAGTTCTCGACCGATTGATATAAATTTCCTAGAACGACGTCAGTTCTCATTCAGTGTTTGGCTAAGTCACACTGATGATTGATAATAACCATGGAACCCTCGGTTTTTGTCTGCCTTTGATTGATACATTCCTCTTTGGGGAACACTGAGTGATGAGGTGGTCTAGCCCAGTCACGCGGAATATTTGTTGATGGTTAAATTCGATGAATATTTCACCGTGTGTCTTGTTTTAGCTCCTTGTTCCAGACATTGTACAGGGTCTTTAAAAATGATTTTAACTTCGTTATTTGCTCTGAAATTTTCTTATTTTGACGCTCTGTACGCATACTGTGGACATTTGCATGTATTATATTATATTATATTGCTGTAGGAGGTAACGTTGCACTGCGACCTTAAAGTCTATTGTGCCTCCCTCCTTTAGAGCGTCGATGTCATCACCGTATATGAACTCCAGTATCTGGGATGGCTTCACGGAGGCTACGTCTTCGCTCCTGCAGATTTCTTGCCCAAAGGATTCCTTGCGTAAGTTTGAGATGGCGAGGCATTCCGTAATCAGGTGATCAGAAGTTTCATCCTCCTCACAACAGAATCTGCACTCGTCAGTTTCTACTAGTCCTTATCTCATCATATGCTTCCTAAGGCCGCAGTACCCTGTGCGAAAACCAGTGAGGAGGTGCAGCGTGTTCTTAATGGATCCGACAGTGTCAAAGTTCTGGAGGAATTTTTTGGAGTGATACATTCCGGGGAGATATCTCCAGAAAATATCTCCTTCAGTTTCTTCTTTAATCCGAACAGTAGGGTTCAGGGCCAATGAAAGGGGTTTGTGCTCCCTTTTTGGCAAGTGTGTTGGCCTCCTCATTTCCTTTAATTCCCGCGTGACCAGGAACCCAGAGCAAGGAGATGCTGTGGTTCTTGCCTACTTCATTTAGTTTTCTTCGGCACTTCCATATTAGCTTTGACTCGATATAATGGGAGCTCAGAGCTTTAATAGCAGCTTGACTGTCAGAGTGGATTGCTATATCACATCTCTGATAGTTTCTTTCTAAGTTCATCCTCACGCATCTTTCGATTGCGAGTATTTCTGCCTGAGAGATGATCGGATAGGAACCTAGCGATAGTGAGCATTTGGTGCCTGGCTCTTAAAGTAGTTTTGAACCATCTGTGTACAATTTAATGGCATTTCTTTTAAGATATTGGATGGTGGATTCCCTGTCCCAGTCTTTTTTCCAACCGAACATCGTAGTGAAGATCTTTTCGATGGTTACCTTCCTAATCATTTCGTCACTAGGAAGATTGGCTGATGAAATGTACCTGGTAAGAGAGGACCAGGCTTTCTGGTTTTTAATACTCTCATTACCTGTTCTTTTCCTAGATATTCCGAGAATGGCTTCATGGTCCATTTTGTCTATAACTAGATGAATTCGTGTAAGATTTGTGATAATCTCAAGTGCCCTGGTAGGACAGGTTCCCAAAGCTCTAGTGATACACACACAGGCCAGCCTTTGAGCATTGTCGTGGGTTTTCCTCGTGCAAGTCTGGCTTCTTTTCGTATACCAGACTACTGCCACATACGTGATTATAGGTCTCACAATCATGACGTACATCCATCGCTGTATCTTAGGGTTGCAGCCCCAACTCTTACCGGCTAGATTCCTGCAGAATGATTTTTTCTTTCCCTTCTTCGGAATCACCCGTTGAACATTCTCACTTAATCTTTAATCTTCACAGGTGTCTCATTCTCAACGAATGAAAGAAAGACCTCTCATCTCTGTTCATCTCAGGCAGTCGAGGCTTCTCATTAAGAAACCATCGTCAAAGTCTGAAGTAAAGAAACTTCTTTTACTCGAAAGAAGAGAACTGAGCCTGGTGACTGGATTACTAACTGGTCACCAGTTCAACAAACATCCGAATAGGATGGGATTGGCTGATAGCACTCTGTGTCGCTGGTGCAAGAGCATGGAAGAAACAGCTGAACATATTCTGTTCGACTGTAACAACCTTAAAGAATTGAGGGTCATACACCTAGGCAACCCAACACCTACGATTCCTATGGTGAGAGGGACTTCTCCCTTTAAACTCGCGGCATTCCTGTCAGCGTGTTTTTTGGAATGAGTCTCACGAGTTTGTCAAGCGGGAGAACAATGGGCCAGAAGGCCTCAGTTCAGCCTGAGACGGCACCGCGGTAGAAGAAGAAGAAGATCTCTGTTCAAGCAGGAACAAGCTTGCCAAAAACACCAACCTCGAAGTGCAACTACTTCCAAATAGTTCAAAGGGCACATTGAAACACTCTCCACACTCTCTCGCACCCTTATCAACCTATGTCACGGAATAAAACGACCGACATACCGAACGACACTTCATACATCCGACATCAAATTAGCCGGAAATCAAAACCACGTTATTTCACCGCGAAAACGGATGAACATCGGCCCCTATCTGGACAAGGATGCATGTCCGGTTCGAATTGAAATGGCGAACAAACGGACATCAAAGAGAGCCGACCGACCCGTAACAAAAACATCAATTAAAGTTCTCCCGATGCCGCTTGCATATACCCGGTGAATCCGTTGCAGAAAGAGGAACGTTCGATTCATATGACTGGGTGCAACTTTATCTATCGTTTAGATCTCTGACAATGCAGCTGAATGTTCCAATTTATTTCTTTTTGTCGCACTTGTGTTCAAATACCCTAATATTTATGGGACGTCCGGTCTGACCTATGCAGAATGCAGGGGATTAATTACCCTAGATAGATAGATAGATCTTCATTTAAATTAGGAACCCTAATATACATATAACAAAAACATATTGATATGCAAAATATGACAAAATGTGGGGATAACACTGACTTGAAATATCATTGAACTAATAATAACAAGTAACATAGTAAAAACAAATAAAGTATGAAAAACAAAGTATAAAAAATTGTTTCAAGCCCTGTGGACAGGAGCTTTTTTCCCATGAAACAAGCGACTTCATATCATTAGGACAGACTGATTATTTGTATTCAGGAGAGGTAAACTTATAAAGAATACCTCCTGAAAATTTTAAATTGACTTTTTTACGACCGATTTAAGAAGATCAAATTGCGAGCTTCATAAAAATTACAGTAAGACAATAAGAGTTGCCTATTCTCAAACGTGGATCTTTCATCTACAAAGTACCGGAAGATGTTTGATATAGGACAAAAAATTTCTTTCTGTATTAGCGGACATCTTGAGAATGGCACGAGGAGCGAAAATGGCTTTAAAAACCGAACAACTAGACCCATTTTAATAGACGATACCTTATTCTGGTTTTGCATTAGACGTAGAATACAGAAATAATATTAATAACACTATACATCAACTAATTCAGATATCACAACATATATTTTAGAGATTTTCATCAACATACGACGCTTATGTTTAAAAATTCTTAATTCCTTAAATATTCATCGCACAGACTAATTGTTCTTGCTCCCAAAAGATTAATGCATGCTTAATAAATCCTAAAAAACTCAAATCAATCGATAAATCGGTTTAGAGAAAACGATGTTTTCAACTAGTACCTACTATATTTATGACCGCTTCATAATTCCCAGAAAAATTACAGTAGAATGATGAAAGTTACGTTTTCTTAAATGTGGATCCTTTATATAAAAGGTTCTGAGAGAAGTTTAATCTGGGACAAAAAATTTTTTTTTATGATTTTTTCACGAAATTTAGTTTTCGCAAAAAAAAACTTTCTTCGATTGATACAAGAATTATAATGTTCATAGAATCAAGCCAGTAGAATGAGAAAATGTGATCAGATATTTATTAAAAAATTTATTTTCCAAATGGATCAACTCGGAAGTAAAATTTTCCAAAATATAACCTCATTTTCAAGATGCACTCATCCTTAATTAGTCAAGCTTACGATATGAAATTTACGTATGATATAGACACATCCTTCATCTATACATGACCGAGGTTTCAGATGCGCAGATTCCGAGGATTGGAAAAACCGAGGATCGGCCCGCGGGTCCATTTTCGCAGATTTTCCTAGGGCCTTAACTCGCGATATGGGGAGAGTAGAGGAAAACTGTTAGGACCATTGGAATCTACGACCCCGAATTCATAAAGAACAGTCATGATTCAATCAAAGTTGGGCGATCGAAAATTTGACAATTTTTGCTTATGTATGTATGGAAATTTTTTTAGCCAAAAAAATTATTTTCTTCGAATTATATGAAAATTATACCATTCATAGGATTGAACTCGCGGAATAAGAAAATGTGAACAGATATTTTCTGAAATAATTATTTTCCGAATTATAGAATCCGGAAGTATAAACTTTTCGTCTAAATACTAATCTTAGGTACAGGAAGTCGGATTCCAAAAATATCATTCGCACAGACAGATTATTTTTACTCAGGACAGATAAACTCATAAAGAATACATCCTGGAAATTTCAAATTGATACAAGGACTATATAACGACATGCGACTGTTCCCAAGTCGCAGTGGTTAAGATCGGAGCTACTAGAACTCAGGGATCCGCGGTCTAGCTCCAGTGGAGATGGGAGTGGATTCCTAAAAAGGGAACCTAGTAAATGGGCGCCAGGTAAATTTAAGTCTCCCAGATACCCCAGCGTAATGTAATAATTCCTAAATCCACCAAAAGAATATTCACGCTAAAAACAAACGATTTATTCCAGTAGCTTACAACCCAGGTCTCTAGATTCAACAAAATATAACTACTGTGAAACCCTGAATGAGGGTGACGGAAATTGTACGTAGATATTTCTCTCTGATTCAAATACGCGTCGCTTGAGCTCAGGCGCATCCACGTTTCTTATCTATGATCTTGTATGATTTACGCAAATCTTTCCCCAATTTCCGCTTTACAACAACAATAATTTATACAATTGATGACAATATATGTTCAAGTTATATATATATAGCAGGTATAAGATGTTTCGATGTTTTCTATAACTTGCGTGCTATTCCTTATGCCTGAACGTAGTATTGCTTCGATGGTCTCGCAATACTGTTCTCCTTCTCTCTGTACTCGTAGTCTGCAACCCTCGATTAACTGTCCCACAGCGTTGCTTACTGACCACCTTGTATATATTCGGGATCTGCAACCCTGCGTTGGCTGTCTCACAGCGTTACTTATGGACCACCTTGTATATACTCGAATGCCTCAGTGCTACTCCTCCTGACATAAAGATCCCTCTCTTCCTGACACAAAAAATCGTGCTGGCACAAAAATTCGGGCTGCCACAAAAACTCGTGCTGCCACAAAAACCCTGATGACAGAAAAGAAACCATCAGTGACTTCTCTCGGATAAGAAACAAATGAATTTTCCCAACACATAATAATTTCGGTTATCAGAATATTAATCAGAACATTTATTCGTTGTTATGCAATAGTTATAGAATTCGTACATACCCTGATGTTCGGGGTTGTCTCGCACACGTTTGCTTCGAATACCAAATCTGGCCGTGCCTCCACCAACTAATTCTTCAGGCACACAGTGATGTTCTGGATATAGAAATATAATTACGACCTGAATTGTTTCCACTAGAAATGACGAGAATAAAACATCCAACACATACCTGACCAAGCCGCCAAGATCGTTCACGTGCTCAACTCGGATCTGCAAAAGGCTTTTATATCCTCTTTCGAGACAAGTGATGGTTATCTGTTATCCTTCCCAATCAAACCAATATAACTCTCACTCTTAACCCGATTTTCGAAACTATATCCAATTAAGAAGATTCCAATAATTCTACTAGAGTTCCGAAAATACGTTTTAACCTATGCTGTCTTCGTTGACTGTTCACAAAATGGACGACTTCACCTGACCGACGCACTCACTAAATGTCCGACTGTCATAATGCAACAATATTGCCAACAGTCATTCGGCCCTTCAAATAAAATAATTATTTAGCGTCGATTGGTACCACTGAGACCCAACCTCAAATTCAATATCAACACGAACGATAACCTCATCGCCCGCCGAAGGTAAACAAACGAACGTTACAACTAGTTTCGACATGACGCTCCTTCAACTGAATTGACTTTTTTATGACTGATTGAAGAAGATCAACTTCCGAGCTTCATGACTGCCAAAAAAATTATAGTAGGACAATAAGGGTTACCTTTTCTTAAACGTGGATATTTTATCTACAGAATACCGAAAGATGTTCGATCTAGGAGGAAAAAAATTTTTCGATTATCAGCGCACCTATAAGGAACGGGGTGGGGAGGAAAAACGGCTATAAAAACCGCACTACTCGACCGATTTTAATGAACGTTAAATTTTTATGGATTGGCATGAGACGTGGAAATCAGAAATAATATGAACAACACGATACAAGAACTTATTTTGAGACGACAACATATTTTTTAGAGATTTTCTTCTATATACGACGTCCAAGTTCAAAAAGTCGTAATTCCTTAAATATCCATCCCACAGATTGATTATTGTTACTCACGACAGATGAATTCATATGGAATAAATCCTGAAAATCTGAAATCAATCGTTTGTATTCATTATCTCCGTAACCAATAATTTATAAACTTGTTATTTTGTACATTTCTGTTTATCGAACCATTATTCAAAATTGAAGTTCAATTGAAATTCAAACATAAATTGGACCATTTATAAACTACAACTCATCAGAACAAAACAATTTGTGAAGACTACGAAAATAACATTGCCACAGAAAGTGTTTTCACTAGTTTTCACGGTACCATCTGGAAAACTCAATGTTATTTATTTTTTTTTCATTTTCTATCTATCACATCTTGAAGGAAAATAAGTTTGGTATTATTGAATTAGGATTTGTGAATATTCGGGGTTATATTATAATCAATTTTGATAATAACAAGATTCTATTCCTTTCCATTTTGAGTTTTGCAACAGACATGAAAGTGATAACATTTCTGAAAAGAGAATGACGCGAACTTTCAAACGATGTATCACAAGACATTTTGTTTTTCCACATTGTATGCACAGATAGTGATATTGTTTCAATATTTTGTAGGTTTTGTTGCGGATTTCTGGGATGTAATTGATCGAATGATATATCTCCTTTTCCTCCATTAAATGTGCAGATATCACCGTTATTGAAGCTAATGTATTTGAAATTTTATATTGTCAACTTAAGCCAAGTTGTCTTGTGATTCACCAAGTTATAAGCGAGAACTCAATAATCTATAATACATTATTGGTCAAGATAAAACCTCGGAATTGCACTAAGAACAAATAAACAAATAATTGGGGTTACGTCATATAATTTTTTGATCTAAGCTTCTTTTCCTACTTACTGTCCTTTGTGAAAAAAAATTGGTTCAAGCCCTGTGGACAGGAGCTATTGGGCGCATGTTCATCTTCCTTGTGGCCCGTACTGACCAGTAAAGAAAAAAAGCAGTATCATGTTGAATACCTTAATATTATTCTGGAACACAAATTTTCCATTACAATAATCTTCATATAGCTTCTATTTAGTATCAATTCCTGTAGAACATGATCATAATAAGTGTTTTCCATATAATAAAATGTGTTTGAACTTGGTATGTAGGAAATCTGACATCAACTATTGGAATTAATTGATTTGACAAACAGCCGTCAAATGAGGTAAATAGATTTTTGTGACGATTTTCTGTGACCATAAAAAAAATTAAGCATTTCATTATTGCATTTCTTGAAATAGGTACCTTTTCAAGTCGATCAACATCGTCCTTCTTTCGACGTCTAAACTATGACTTGATTCTTTATGTTTATGTCTTTGAATTTGTTTTCGGTGGAATTCAAAGAGTTCATAGAATAATCGATGAAAATACTGAGAGAGACCCAGGAAATTTGACACATTTTGTCTTATATCTCCAGAAATTGAAATCGTATAGAGCCAAAATTTTGCACAATGTTGCAAAATACTACAGTTGACGTTAGTACAAGTTTTTGTTGCAATCTGATGAATAGTTCACGAAAAAAAAATTTTTTTTTCGAAAAAATTAAAAGAAATATTTTTTTAAAAATTACCAACATTTCGATCATAACAGAATTTTGCCAAAAGTTGCGCGTTTATATCCTCGAACTGACTACCAAGTTTCGATTCAACATCTTCTTTAGTTCCTGAAATATCAGGGAAATAACCTCAAAATTTTAAATGTCTATAACTCCTAAACCGTTCGGCCGATTTTGCTCGTTAACGAACTTAACCGTCGCATTTTGATCAGAAACCTACCCTGAAAGTTTGAAGTTGATAGGACCTTCGGTGCTCCTGTTATCGTGCCTACGGCCGGAAGTACGGCCGGCCGGCCGGCCGGCCGGACGGCACCCAAAAATCTGACACCGGATTCGTGATCAGGGAGTCCGAATTAGTCTATTAGCCAATTTTCAGCTCGAAATTCGAAAATTACAGACATTTGGACGAAATGATAGGACGATGTTCCCCTAGAACATGCGCCAAAAATGGTGTTTTAATTGAATATTTCTTTTATCCAGGAGAATGAAATTTAGCAGATCTCAAACACAAATTTAATGTTCCTTCTTGTAAATTTTGTAATTTGGAAATATCATCACAAAGGGGTAAGAAAAGCAACCCCTACAAAATTTTGCATCAGTCGTGTGGTCAAAGTAAAGTCTTAATGATAAATATTCTTATTTATATTAGAGGAGAAGGGGAAATTTTTGCTAAAGATGCATCTCCCGAAATTTCTGGTATAAATCAAGAAACACCCTGTATATATCACAGAAAATGTAAGTAACCTATCATTAATTCCATCTGCTGATTTCACGGTTCGGCTGAGATAAGAAACGGAGAGATGGAAGTCGGAGTGAAATCGAATCGAGTTTCTTAGCGGAAAACCGGATTTTCTTATCCCGGCGAAGAGAAATGGAAGGAAACCCTACAGGACTTACCTGGGAATTTATTATTTTTCGGGTAGTTTTTCCATTTTCCCGTTGTCGCTTTATTATATGTTATAAGATTTGGTAAAGAACGTTGCCGGCTTCTTCGGTCAAGGCGGCCTCGGATAAAGGGGTTCTAGTCGGGTTTCTTTTGTTTTCTGACTCAGGATCAATGCAGGGGACAGAGGGAAGGGACGGGACGAGTAGTTCGTGAGTTATTCACTATTGATTTTCAGTCCGTTGGGTTAGTTTAGTTGAGATTGGTCGGGAAGTTCACAAGGGAATTTTTTTTGGTACTTTAATGGTTGCTGATGATACCACTATTTGCATTTCTGACAAAGATTGGGCTGGTGGATAGATACAAGTTGAGGAGTCTCGTTTGAAGGTTATATCTTGGTTCAGTTGTAATGGACTCAGCCTAAATGAGACAAAAACTGAGGAAACAGTTTTCGCTCTCCGTAAACTAGACGATATCTGAGATGTAACATTTTTGGGTGTTCATCTTGAGTCGAGGCTAACTTGGGCTGCTCATGTTAGCCAAACCACTTAGCCCTTAAATTCTTCAATATATTGACTGGAGCCTGGTGGTCTCCTCCATCTAATGTTTCAAGGCCCAAAAATCGGATTTCGTAAGAATACATTCTATAACTACAATGAGATCCACCATTTTAATTTCAGTTGAGTTTTTCTCCTGTGTCATAGGCATTATATATGAATATTTTTTTTGCATTTTATGTGTGTTTGTTTGTCATTGTGGACATATCATTAACTTTGCTGACGTGTGTAATATACTGTATGTATCCTTGCACAAATAAAGATGATTTGATTTGATTTGATGATGTTTTAATTCATTCAGTAACTCTTCCCCGCTCTCTTAGGGTAGTACTCCCGAGGTGATGTCACGAGAAGGGCCTTCTGAACGTTGCACAAAAATATATGAGAGTCCTGACAAGTTCCATCTTTCAGTATTACATATTCCAGATAGAAATATCCGGTTGACCCAGACAGCATAATTGGCTTCGGGGCACCAGAGCTTTTATCAGGTGGTACATGCTCTTTGGCAACTTTTTTCGATTAATCCCGATGTTCTAAAGGGTTTTGGGGCACCTGAGAGTCGTTAGTAAACAACGTCCCTTCGAATCTAATCTGTACTCTGACTATACAGGGTCTGAGGCCACCACACCGATATGGACAAGGAGGTGATGGGGTACCATTAGGGTGTCCAACTTTCTGTTGTTAAACTGTCCTCCCGGTCTTCTGATGGAAGTTAGGGCTGTTTTAAACCAGGGGCAAGTTTTCTTATTTTGCAAATATTTTAGAAACCAGTTCAGATACAGCAATGAAATTTGACGGTTTGAGTAAGCTGCTCGAGCTGCTTAAAACCCTGGTGAAATAAGCCTTCCTAAAATAAATGGTAGGAGGTGGGGGTAATCTTTGATATATATTATTATTTTCCTCGGTAACGTACTAATAATAAATTAGATTCCAAAACTGCGATCTTTCAACTTTCATTTGGTGTATCGTTGATACTTGGGGCACAAGCGGTTACAAAGATGTTATCGAAAGAATGTCATGAACACACAATATTTTCCATAAAGGGGTTGAGAAGTACATACAGATCGGATTTTTCCAGCTTCCCATTACCATGTTGAAATTGTTCTCTTGCGTGTCTTTAGGCGCCATAGTCTCCATATTTTTAATATATTAAGAAGTATGCATGGTGTTCGAAGAAGGCTAGTCATCCCACAACTTCCAAATTTTCAATGTGATACCCTGTATACTTTGTCATATTTTAATTCTACAAACTTTAACGCAAGTTTGTGAGGAGAACTTTTTTTATTTAAGCAGCCGTTTTTGATTTATTTTTTGGTCAAATAGGCACATTTTCAAGGCTTGTAAGAATAACAAAATATCACGGATAAATCGAAAACGACTGCTTGAATAAAAAAGTTCTCCGTTCAAACTTGCTTTAAAATTTGTCGTAGAATTCGAAAAAGACAAAGCATACAGGGTATCACATTGAAAATTTGGAAGTTGTGTGATAACTAGCCCTTTTTGGAACACCATGTATACTTCTTAATATCTTGAAAATATGGAGACTATGGTCCCTAACGACACTCGCAAGAGAAAAAATTTCAATATGTTGATGGAAAGCTGGAAAACACCGATCTGTATTATGGAAGAAGTTGTGTGCTCGAACATTCTTTTGATAATATATTTGTAACCGCTTGAGCCACAACTCAAAACCCCTGGCTCAAACCATCCTTAACTTTTATAAAAGATCCGGAGGACAGTTTAACAACATGAAGTGTGACATCCTAATGGTCCCTCCTGTATACAAGTAGAAATTAAATTCGTTGTTTAAATTAGAGTTAAAATTTTCACATTTATTTATTATTTTAATCAGTTGATTATTTATCTATTTATTCTTTCATTCAGTTATCAAGTTACCTATTCATTATTTATTTATTTATTTCTTTAGTCTTTCCTTTATTTATTTATTAAGTTGTGTATTGATCTAGTCATTTATCTATTCATTCATTTTGTATGTATTGGCTCAATTTATTTATTCCAAAACCTCCAAAATTCATGTAGGTTTTCCCTCCAAAGGGAAGTCTTAATTGAAAGCCCCCCATTCATACAAATACGAGGACGAATTTTTTAATCGATCTATGAATAACTAAACACATCGAATCGAACATTGAGTTCAATCACTCTCATTTCCCTCCAACGAAAAAAAAAAACACTCCACTACTCCAAACGTTCGGAACCTGGAACAAGCGGCGTGAATTTAAACGAGTCCAACCCCCTCCCACAACCCAAACTCCATTAATACTATTTAATTCAGTTCGAACGAAATAATCTAACTTCCATTCATTTTCCCATCTTCCTCCAATCTACCCCAACTCCATCCCTGGGAATGTCTACCGTCCAAATGAGAAACGTTTAAACGCCAGTTGTACGTTCCGTTCAACGTAATAATTCTCCCATTGTCTTTGGGAAGACATCAATTAAGAAGTTCGCCAGCCAGCTTGCGTCAACTGAAACTTCCCTCAGGCTCTCCGCGCGTATGCTCCTAATACTTGGAGGTGTACGTTCCGAAGAATTAATTTTTTGGAGGAGTTAGTTCGGGGTGTTGGAGTTTCGCGATTGAGTTTAGGTGTAGTTGTGTATTCAGAAGCCGCCTGATGGCGGTTGAAACTAGGTTAGTTTTGAGAGTAGATTGTACAATTAGGGATGGAGGTGAGGATTGGGATTTGAAGGGAGGAGGGGGTCGTATGTAATGCGGCATAAGTCTCGGACCACATGGGGAGTTTACGATGAGTAGAAAGTTTTACTGAAATGAAGAAATTCTGCATTTGCACTTCCTAGGGTGAAACATAGAGGCAGTGGATCTGATTGTCTGTTTGACTAGGAACATTCATTATTACTAATTCAAAATAGTGAAGTGTCGGAGTGTTGATCTTGTTGGTTGAATATTTAATGAAAAACACGCAGATCTCAAATCTGAATAACTCTTATCCGTCTTGATATTGTGGTGGGGGATAACGTGGAACTGCGACCTGAAGGTCTATTGTGCCCAACCGTCAGAGCTGTCGATGTCATCACCATCTGCAGCTCACCTTTCAGTTCCAGAGTTCTGATGAACTCCAGTATCAGGGATGGCTTCAAGGAGGCTACGTCTTCGATCCTGCAGATATCTTGCCCAAAGCATTCCTTGCGTTGGTTTGAGATGGCAAGGCATTCCGTAATCAGGTGATCAGGAGTTTCATCCTCCTCCCAACAGAATCTGCACTCGTCAGTTTCTGCTGAGTGTTCTTAATGAGGTCCATGTATTTCTTTGATCTGACAGTGTCAAAGTTCCGGAGGAACTTTTTGGAGTGATACATTCCTGGAAGAGATCTCCAGAAAATATCTCTTTCAGTTTCCTGTGGTATATTTGAATATTGGGCTTCGGCGCATATTACATCCCCACTCCATATGCGTCGAAGCGTAATTAGGATGTAGGATGAAACATTGTAGAATGTGGAACCGAGCGAGAAATATATATTTTATACAAAGAAGATAGTGTATTAATAACGAATAGAAAATAGTAAAATAATATTTAGTAAAGACCTTACAAGTGGCGACGAGGATGGGATAACACCTGAAGATGATGATAGTGTGAATACTAATCAGGTACCCTTGGAGGATGTCAATTTGCCAAAAAGACCTAAGAGAAAAGTTAAACCTCCTGAGAGATTGTTATATACATAGTGTATCTTTTATTTAAAAGGGGAGGTATTGTGGTATATTTGAATGTTTGGCTTCGGCGCATATTACATCCATACTCCATATGCGTCGAAGCGTAATTAGGATGTAGGATGAAACATTGTAGAATGTGAACCGAGCGAGAAATATATATTTTATACAAAGAAGATAGTGTATTAATAACGAAGAGAAAATAGTAAAATAGTATTTAGTAAAGACTTTACCACTACCAACCCCACAGTAGGCTTCCGGGTCAATAAAGGGGGTTTGGGCTCCCTTCTTGGCAAGTGTGTTGGCCTCCTCATTCCCTTTAATTCTCGCATGACCAGGAACCCAGACCAAGGACACCCGGTTGTTCTTGCCTTCTTCATTGAGTTTTCTTAGGCGCACCCATATTAGCTTGGATTCGATAACATGGGAGCTCAGAGACTTGTGTGTTACTTTGTTAGCTTGTCAGATTGGTCAGTACGCCAATTCGCCAGTTCGCCAGTTTTTCAGTTCACTAGTTTGTCAGTTCGCAAGTTTGTCAGTTCACTAGTTCGTCAGTTCTATAGCTTGTCAGTTCACCTATTTGTCGTTTATGAGTTCAATTATCGGAGGTTTGTTCACTGTGAGAATAGGTTGGACACAAGGCCAGGTTGAAGTTACAATTTCTCATCGCTTTCTATTGGAAATCCAATCATAATGAAATTCCAAAAATCCTTTCAGACATACTCTTTCACAAACATTCACGAATTTAATTTAAATCCAATTCATATTTATATTCTAAAATATATTTATATATTCTTTTGAACTTTGAGCATTACATTTCTTTACATAACAATAATGCATGTGTATGAAAAAAGTCTTAGCAGAGGTTAATGTAAGAGGTGCTAAAACTGAACCTTATGGAAGACCATTATTCGAATTTTTGAAATCACTACTATTATTATCCACAAAAACACGAAACTTTCTATCTGTCAGCATGTTTCCACACTTTAAATGAGTAATTAGTGTCGGAAAATCACCGCAACCCTCCAAATCGTTAAACGTCTTCGGAAGACAGTTAAATATGTAATTTTTTCAACCACATCCCCACTTACTCACCCCCTCCGTCTTTTCCACATCAACGGACCATCAGCACCGGAAAAACGGCACCAACGCGACCTTCGACCCTCATCTATCGAGGCAAGTTAACGCACCGACCCCCTGAAACTTACCCCTCTTGAAATATTCCCAAGGGCACCCGTCCGCAAGGCCAGATATATCATTTTCGCCCTGGAGTTTCCGCGATCCTTACGCGTCGGAAAATAGAAAATTCGAATTTTCCAGCCGTCGTTTCGTCGGTTAAGAGTTATTTATGCTCCGTCTGGTCCTCACACCCCATAAATCCGAACACAGAAGTTAATCCAACATGGCGGACGACGGATCCTTCGCACATGAGGTTGATATCCGATTAAACCTTGCATGTACCGGGATTTAAAGTTGAAACATCGAAAGAGAAACGTGCCGTTGACTAGTTTTGCGGATTTCGTTACAAGGGGTTGGGAAAAGTTGGATCTGGTTTGTTGAGTTTTGGTAAATTTGAATGTGGTTTCGGAGCTCATATGTTCTGTAGGTTTGTTAGGAATGCTGATGGCGTTTTAGCTTGAATATTGAATGTTTGAAATGTTTTTGATCATGCGGGAATTAAGGGCATTGTTGAAGCTCTTGTTCCTCGGAACAGAGTGCAAATGGTCTTAAGCGATTTGGTTCGACTCACCGATCAAGAATCCGTGGTCGAAATCGATTCTGTCCGGCCGGCCGATTGAAATTTGCAGGGTAGGTTTGGAGCGTAAATATCTCGGACGAGTTCGTTAACGTAGGGCTTCACACGAGACGACAGTAGGCAAGAATATAAAATATCTCGTCTCGGTCTCACCAGTTCCCAAAAAAGTAAGTCTCGTTTAAGTCTCGGTTTCGTCTCATCAATTGTCTCGTCTCGTCTCGCTTAATTCTGAATAACGATAATAAATATTATAATATATAAACTAAATGGTAGATAACAATGAATAATTTTGTAAATCTATATTTTTTTCATATGGCTATAACTCCAATACCACTCAGTAGATTTTGTTCATTAACGAAATTATCCAGCTCATTTAGACTCAAAACATACCCTGAAAACGCTTCAACTCATTGCGTTTGAGAATAAAGGTGCTGATGGGCAGATAGACATAATAAGGTTTGATCTCGGATTATTTATCATTGAGTCAAAACGTTCGAGACCATTCACGGCCTAAAATTCGAAAATTACAGACATGATAGCCACTCTGATTAGCTGAAGAAGGGATGAAAAAAGCCAATAATATTTTGAATACTGTTTTCTGATAAACAGCTACCCGCCCCGGCTGCGCACGGTTGAAATGCTGCTACTAAATATACTACAGAATTTCTTTATATACAACGTTCACAGAATTTTTGTCGTTAGACAATACAAACATGTTTTCTTTAGAGGTTACTCTTGAAAAAGTGACATATAATTGGCCATGTGAAGAACACTTAACGCTCAAATATAAGCCTGTAGCGTTGAAAGTTGGACCCTGCGATTTATTAATGGTCATTGCAAAATATATCTTTACCGGAAATTATAGGCGTTTAAATTGGATCAGTAAATCCGATGGTATCAGAGGATTTTGGGAAATCAATACATCTATCCTGGCTGAAGCAAACCTCACGCTCTACAGATGATTCTCTGGCTCTCTGTATTCGATTTCTATCCCTATCCTGGCTGTGTCGGCCCCCCGGTTGGTACCACCGCAACCGCTATGTCCCTGCATTTTAAATCTTCGATATCTTCGAAAATATTCATTTAAATTACATGCTGTATAGGGCCATATTGATCAATATTAAATGCACAATGCATTTTAGGTACTCAATCGGATAAGGATCAATGCTGTATTGCTTAAAATAGCCTCGTAATCAAGTCATTATTCCTCGTAGAATGTAAAGGATAAAAATGGGTTCAAGCCCTGTGGACAGGAGCTTTCTGGCGCTCTAGTTCAAACAGACGAATTATATCTCCGAAAGTATCGGTTTCTCAGAGTTGGGAATTATATCAATGTATTCATATGATAGAACTGCATCCTAAAGGAAATTCAATTCAAATAAAAGTTTATTTATCAAGATTAAATGAGCAATCATGAGAATGAGAAAAGCACCATGGAAGAAATCAAATTAAATCTGGCCAATTTTGCCCAATAACGAACTTAACCGAGATATTCATCTCCCTAAACTACTCTGAAAATTTCAACTACCTACCTCATTCCGTTCGAGAGTTATATCTATGTCTATGGATGAAAAGCAGTCTCACTACTCTCAGATCTCTTACTTCATGTTCAGTTCCGAAATGTAAGAATTTTCTGAGAAAAACTAATTTCGGAGCAAACAACTGAGATTTTTCTCACTTCGCTCACAATTCTTCGATTGATTAGATAATCTGTCAGGAACATCATTTGACATTATGACAATTCATATTCATACATAGAATAATATCATTCTGTGACAACGTTGAAATACGATTTATTATTGAAATTTTGAAAAATCATATCTCCGAAAGTATTAGCTTGTTAGAGTTAAAAATGATATGAATGGATTCTTATGATAAATCCTCTCATTAAAAAAAATTTAATTTGGAATTTGTTTCGTAAAAAAAAAAATTTTTTTTTGTTACTCCGAAACTATCTGTCCGATTTTGCCCAATAACGAACTTAGCCGAGATATTTATCCCCCAAACCTACTCTGAAAATTTCAACTCTCTAGCTCATTCCGTTCGAGAGTTATCGTGCCTACGGCCGGCCGGACCGGCCGGACAGAATGAATTTCGACCACGAATTCTTGATCAGTGAGTCGAACCAAATCGTTTAAGACCATTTTCATCGAAATATTCGAAAATTACAGACATTTGGGCAAATTGATAAGCACTCAGTTCCGAGGAACTAGAGCGCCAAAAATGGTTATTGTGGGTTATCCTTGAGAGATAGACATATACCATCGCAGACTATTTTGTGGACCTTTTTAAGGTCCACACAAGGTACTACATTATTTTGATCTATCTCGTAGGGTTCAGTCAGCGTTAGAATGTAAGCGCGAAAAAATGTGTATATTTACGACATCACATTAGAAACCTCTAAAATTATCAGTGTTTCTCTAATATATTATCCATGTATTATACATATGAATCTTCCTGTTGAATCACTCTATCTATAAAAAAAACTGCATCAAAATCCTTCTCGTAGTTTTAAAGATCTAAGCATACATAGGAACAAACAGACACCGGGAAGCGACTTTGTTATACAGGGTGAGTCTTTGACCACTGCATTAATTTTAACCAAAGATTCCTCTCATCAAATAAAACAGTTTTTTCATTCACCATTTTTCCAAATTCAGGCTCAGGTAAAAAGATACAGGCTGTTGAAATTTTGAAAAAAAATCAGTTTTTATTTTGTAGCTTTGACATCCTTTTTTCGAATAAAATGAATGTTGGCGTGAAGTTTCCTATAACTATGATACATATTTTCCAACTATTAGTTATTTTCTACTTCTACTGGTTTTCTAGTTATGGACTCGTGGATTCATAAAACTAAACGAAATTAGCATAAAGAAAGCATATAAAGTTTTTCTGGAGTCATTTCATGAATATTCCATCGTTTTAGAACATTATATTATTCTTCATCATTTCTCCTTAAACGCACCGTTTTCGAGACATTCTTCATTGAATGTTATAAATAGAAAACTCCAGAAATTTCACTACTTTTATGGATCCGTCCCTGAGCGTTGAAATCCCGAATCAAGCTGTAAACCACATTACCATGCCTTATTCTCGTCCGCCAACAATGTCATAGATAATTTATATGCGGGAGTGTATTAGCACATTGTGAAATCTTTAAACGCTTGTAACTTTTTACCTGAGCCGAATCTGGAAAAGTGGTTAATGAAAAAAGTGTTTCATTTGATGAGAGGAATCTTTGGTTAAAATTAATGCAGTGGTCAAAGACTCACCCTGTATACTATGTAAGGATGCAGCGACATAATTTGAATCATCATATAAAATCATGCCCGGTTACCACCTGCGCCATAAATCACGTGCTTCGTTGCGAGAATTCAACCCTTTTTATTTTTCGCATTTTTTTTTTTGGTCAGGTGTAACGCAAATTTATCTGCGTAATTCAGAGCAGCTCGTCAGAGGTCGCATTAATAAAAATGGCGTTTTTATCCGGAACGATGGGGTTATTTCAGTTACCCCGGAAATGGGGGATGTTTTATACTGCCGACAAGGGATGTATGTAATAAAAGGGGTGATTATAATTGTATAATGACAGTAACCTGCGGGGGCTTCATACGAATTCGAGAATTTTCAGCTTTTCCGGGATATAATTTCCGGATAATGAGCGAAGGAGGATATTTTATGTGAATATGTTAAACAATGCCGTGAAATTTGGTGAGGATAGTATGACTAGAAAATAAAAAAAAATCATGGAAAAATATTACGCATCTCACGATAACTTGAGGAAGGAAAGAGATAGCGGCTTGTAATTTTCAGGGTAGTATGTATACTTCTTAATATCTTGAAAATATGGCAAAAATGATCCCTAACGACATGTATACATGTTGTTCTAAAATAAACTAGTCATATAGAGGAGGAAATATTGTTTGTGGCCATACCACACTGAATATGCTAGATACCGTCCAAAGACTGAAGTCAAGCAGCGACAGGCGTGGTTAGTACTTGGATGGGTGTGCATCCTATGATCTTTCTTCAATTTGGCTTATGTGCGTCAATTTTCAAGAATTTCCGTAATTAAATTCAAAACGTAGGTCTATGACTCACCACGTTGGATTTACATACATCAGCAAATTACAATTAGAGTATTCTATGAAATCATAGAATTAGGAATAATTATTGAAATATTGGAAAATTATATCTCCGAAAGTATAACTTTGTGAGAATTGGGAATGATATCAATGGATTATTATGATGTATATAATTATAAATATATATTCTTTTGACTGTGAGCGTCATATGTGTTAGCAGAGGATGGTGTAATGGGGTACCATACAATCCGACGTATGATACAAGTGTTTAGGGAAAAAACCGCAGCAAAAAACCCTGTCTCCCCGTGAGTGTTGTGATTTGTAACTATTGTTTACAAAATTTGCTGACATTTAAAAATATTGATAGGCATTTAATCTTCAAAATGGATTCCTTCGTCAAAAAACGGAGAGGTTTTTCCAAGGTAGGTACCCGAAACTCAACCTGAAAAATGAAAAGACAAGAGGATAAGAACGAACAAATTGAAAATTATACCTAATTTCAAAAGTCTCCTCTAACGAACATACTTCTCTATAGGTGCTTGGGATCTCTTGGAGAAGAACCGCCTCCACTAGTTTTCAAAAATATTCCTTCTTGTTCTCAGAAATCCCTTCAATATTTGAATTAAAAATGGGTTTAAGCCTTGTGGACAGGAGATTTCTGGAGCTCTAGTTCAAACAGACAAATTATATCTTCGAAAGTATTGGTTTCTCAGAGAAGGAAATTATATCAATGTATTCTTATGATAGAACTGCATCATAAAGGAAATTCAATTCAAATATTAGTTTATTTATCAAGATTAAATGAGCAATCTGAGAATGAGAACTGCACCATGGAAGAAATCAAATTAAAATAGCTGAACTAAATTTGACTCTCTCTTATAGAACAGGATGAAATGTACAAGTATGCACACAGATCATATAATAAAGCTTAGATAGAATGATTATAACATTCTGTGAAAATATAGAAGTACCTCCCAAAGGATTAGCTTGTTGGAGTTGAAAATGATATCAATGGATTTTTATGGTGAAACTAAATCTTAAATAAAAATAGAATTTGAAATTTGTTACTTAAAAGAAATTTTTTTTTCGTTACTCCGAAACCATCTGGCCTATTTTGCCCAATAACGAACTTAACCGAGATATTTATCTCCTCAACCTAACCTGAAAATTTCAACTGCCTAGCTCATTTCGTTCGAGAGTTATTGTAGAAATTTTTTTTTAATTTTGGATTTTTTTTGACACTTTGCGGTAACCTGGTCAATACAAACTTCACATGCGTATAAACGTCATGATTCTACAATTTGATAGAATTTCAGATAGATCGAGTGATCGGTTTCGGAAATATTAATAAAAAATGTGTTTTACTAAAATCAGCGATAACTCCGAGACCGCTTGATGGATTTCGCCCATTAACAAACTTGTCCGAGACATTTACGCTCCAAACCCACCTTACACATTTGAATCCTCTAACTCCTTTCGTTCGAGAGTAATCGTGCCTACGGCCGGCCGGCCGGACCGGCCGGACAGAATCGATTTCGACCTCGGATTCTTGATCAACGAGTTGAACCAAATCGTTCGAGACCATTTTCAGCCAAAAATTCGAAAATTACAGACATTTGGGCAAATTGATAAGCACTCAGTTCCGAGGAACTAGAGCGCCAAAAAGGGAAATGTTTCTCGTAAGGCCAGGAGGGTCTCTTTCAAAACCAGGTCTGGCCATTCCAAACGATGATTATTCAGAACTTCAGAAGACCGCTAAAGGACACTAATATAGGGCTATCATCTATCCATTTTATAGTTAATTTATTTGGAAGAGAAAACTATTAAATGAAAACCTATAAGACCCAGAGTGAGAGACACTCAAACGTAAATTAATCCATACACGAAACAAACTGAGGGTTTAATTTCACTCAAAAACCTCCAACCGGCTATTCAGTTCCTTAGGGACAATTCTCAACATCCGTTCGATGTAAAAGAGACCGAGGAGGGTCTCCTTGATTTCCGGCATCCCCTTTTCGGTAAATCTTCACCAGAATTCAACAGCCCCGTCAGACTTTTACCCATCGCACGAAATCCTAAGGGCGCACCTCGTGAAGACAGCCCACAGGCATTCATCCAGGATAAATAACACATCAAAGGCAGAAAGTTTACCAACTTTTCGTGTCTGGTTAATTACGTCCCGGAAAGTTGGTAGCACCGCCATTATTCCTTCATTTCAACGGTACGAAGACCATCATCTTCTCATAATTCATGTTTTTTCGGGAGAGATTTTTGTTTAGCGTTTGGAGTTGTTTCAGGAATGGGGATTTTGGGGGTATGGGGTAAAGTTCATCGGTAAGGGGGATTTTTGTTGGGCAGTAATGGCAGTTGGGGTGTTATCGGATCTGTGGGATTTTAGGGACTTAGATTGGTTCTGGATGTTTTAAGTGTTGCGGTGATTTTGAAGGACCACTAAGTATTTATTAATACTAAGGGGTTGCTAAAGGTCTACATTTCCTTGTTCAGAACTTCATCAGACTGTTGGAAATGTGAGTTAAAACTTCTGTAATCATTTGATGATTAATTCGCGATATACAGTTAAAACGGTTGACAAAGGATTCGATGGAATTTATCCTGAATTCATCGAACACTTGGGCAAAAGGACCATGTCCTAGCTATTATCCTTCCATAATAAAAGACTGAATACTGGAATTATTCCAAAGGAATTCCACAAGGCGAAAGCCATAGGAATTTTAAAACGTGGAAAGAATTCTTCTGACCCTAGCTGTTATCAACCCATTAGTCTGTTCTATTGAGTGTTCCTTTCAAAATTTTAAAAAGATTGATTGTTTTAGGATTAAATCGTCTGTAGAATACATTCTACAGAATTGACAGGGGGGCTTCAGAAAAAATAGGAATTGTTCTGATCAGGTTCTTTGTCTAACTAGTTATATCGAGACAGGTTTCAATAATAAAATGAAATCAGGAACAGCATTTGTGGATTTGTCGGCAGCATATGACACGTTATTGAAAGATGGTTTGATTTTAAAACTTTATACTCATTTAAAGTGTGGAAAAATGGTTCTATTTCCCGAAAATATGCTGACAGATAGAAGGTTTCGTGTTTTTGTTGATATACTGGTATATATACTAGTAGTAATTTGATAAATTTGAATAATGGTCTCCCACAAGGTTCAGTTTTAGCACCTCTTCTTTTCAATTTATATCTGTGTGATATTCCTGCTACCTCCTCTAAGAAATTCATATAAGCTTATGATATTGCGCTCGCATTTCACGAATTCCAAAGTACAGAAATAATCTGTAAATTTAGACATTCTGAAATTAACTTTTCTGTGGCGTTTTTATCCGAATCCAAATAAAACTGAGATTTCTTGCTTCCATTCGAATAATCATCAAAAATATAGAATAATGAGTGTAACTTTCGATGATATTTTCTTGAGATATAATTTTTATCCAAATACAGCAAGGAGTGGAACTAGATTCCTCTTTGAATTTTAGAGACTAATAGGATGACTTGCGTTTGAATTCAAATACAAGAAATAATATTCTGTAGAAATTAGCTGGTAGTCCAGGGTGGTGATTCAGTAACTCTTCGAATGGCAGCCTTAGCATTGGTTTTTTCTGCCGCTGAATATTGTTGCCCCTTCTGGATTAATAGTAGGTACTCATACTCAAAAAATGTATGCACAGCTGCATTGATTTATAAGGATCATATTTGGAACTATTAGATCTACACATATTCATTGGTTGCCAGTTTTTTCAAACATTATCCCGCCCCACATTCGCAGGCAGACTGCTGTTTCAAATTCTTGGAATGAATTTCATTCTTCATCTCCTATATTCCAGGCAATATAATTTCGAGATTGAAGTCACGTAACCCTTTATGGTCCTACTATTTTCTCAGTTTCAATAAAAGTGACAAGGAAGTTTGGCAGTATGAATGGATTTCTAACCTAACCTAACCTAACCTAACCCTTCATGGTTCAACTGTTTGCTCAATTTCAATAAAAGTGACATGGAAGTTTGGCAGTATGAATGGATTTCTTGCGATTTAATAATGGTATAATTTCGTTTTCATTCAACCAATGTTAAATTGGATGGGTTTATTCTGAAAATCAAAAGAGTTTCTTCGTAATTTTCAGTTTAGGCTGTATATTTCAATATTTTCAAGTAAATGTCCCCAATTGGTAGACAATGTTAGTCGCTGAGATATATCTGGGAGCTCTATGTGTTGCCTGAGAAGGATATTATCCGGAGTGAGTAGGTATTGTGTTCACCTGTCCAGGTACTGAGCTCAACCAAGGTTGAATAACTCCAGAAAAAAAATTCCCTATATTTCCAAGAATATAACTCCGACCGTGTTTAAATCTAGAACCTGGCTGTACAATATGGCTTTGAAGGGTCTTGCAAAATATCAGCGATATCTGCCGTAAGTACGTAAAATATCACTTTTCTTAGTGGTCGACGAAAAAAGTATTTCTGGAGTTATTGGGGAAACAGAATTTCAGATAGCTATAACTCTCGAACCACTGGGCAAATTTGACCCATTAACGTACTCAGCAGGCGCATGTGGACTCCAAACCTAATCTGAATATTTCTTTATAGGCACTCTGTTCACCTTTGAACAGCGCGCCAAACATCCAGCCTTGGGTGAGTTCTATATCTTGATTGGTGACAGCTCTGGCTAAGAATTAGAACAAGCGCGCCAAAGCAGACTGACCTCACGTCAACCCTCAATATTATTCGCATGAAGAAGACGGAGCCTCAATATAATTCGCATGAAAAAGACTGAAAATATCACAAAAGGATATCCTCGCTCAATTTGAACGTCCTTCATTTTCCACCCTCTCATTCACTCATACGCATCCTACCCTTATTCCGCGATTACCCGGGTCAACCGGAAAAAAAACCCTTTCCAGGGGTAGCGCCGAAACGGGCGACGCGCCCCTCCAGCAATTAAAACGCGCTCAACAAGCGTATAATTCCAGATATTCTAGACTCAATTTCCGTAACTGGAAATGGCATTTTCCGCGGAGTTATCACACCGGCGAAAACGGCTTTCTCGTATGCAGGAACGTCGGAAAATTATACACGCAACTAGCGTTTGCCAGTCGTGCGGTTTGGGGTCGTTTGATTACGGAACCGAACGGTCCTTGAATTGCCGGGTATATCTATATACGTCACGTCGATTTTAATAACTGTAGTTGTAGTTTGCGTGTTGGGGCGGTCGAGTGGGATCAGATCGGGCGATTCGAGTGTATTTTGAAGTAAGGAGTAGGTTGATTTGGTTTGTTTTAGTTTCGGTGGTGTTTCTGGAAGTTAATCTGATGTGAAACGATGACAAATTCAATATGACAACGCCACATATACTCATTCTGGTATTTTGGGAGTCCTACGTTATTATAATCATTATTAGAAGTGAAGTGACTAAAAGAATGAAATATTTCAAATTATTATTTTTCCCAGAGTTGTCCTACAAGATTCAGCATGCAGCATTCTACAACATCTTTGATAACAACAGAAAATCCTTCACTCAGATCAAAGACATAACTCCGCCATCTAAACAATCTAGTTTGGTATATACAATTTCCTGACAAAACTGCGAAAAAGTATACGTGATTGGAGTGTATTTCGAAGTGAGGAGTGGGTTGATTTGGTTTGTTTTAGTTGATGAACTCCAGTTTCTGGGATGGCTTCAACGAGGCTACGTCTTCACTCCTGCAGATTGCTTGCCCAAAGCATGCCTTGCGTTGGTTTGAGATAGCGAGGCATTCCGTTATCAGGTAATCAGGAGTTTAATCCTCCTCCCAACAGAATCTGCACTCGTCAGTTTCTGCTAGCCCTAATCTCATCATGTGCCTCCTTAGGCCGCAGAGCCCTGTGGGGAAACCAGTGAGGAGGTGTAGCGTTATCTTACTGAGGTTCAAGTATTTCTTGGATCTGACAGTATCAAAGTTCCGGAGGAATTTCTTGGAGTGATACATTCCGGAAAGAGATCTCCAAAAAATACCTCTTTCAGATTCTTCTTTTATCCGAAATTCACTTTTTTAGGTGTATATACCAACCCCATAATAAGGTTCCGGGTCAATAAAGGGGGTTTGTGCTAACTTCTTTGCAAGTGTGTTGGCCTCCTCATTTCCATTAATTCCCGAGTGACCAGGAATCCAGACCTAGGAGACTCTTTTGTTATTGCCTACTTCATTGAGTCTTCTTCGGCACTTGCATATTATCTTGGACTAGATAACATGGGAGCTCAGAGCTTCAATAGCAGCTTGACTATCAGCGTGGATTGCTATATCACATCTCTGATAGTTTCTTTCTAGGTTTTTTTCACGCATCTTTCTATTGCAAGTGTAGTGATTTTTGATCCATCTGTGTACCATTTTGTGGCATTTTTTTAAGAACTTGAGTCCCAGTCTTTTTTCCTACCGAACATCGTAGTGAAGTCCTTTTCGATGCTTATTTTCTTGGTCATTTCGTCACTAGGAAGATTGGCTGATGAAATGTACCTGGTAAGAGAGGACCAGGCTTTCTCGTCTTTAATACTCTCATTACCTGTTCCATTCCTTTATATCATACCTTAAGGTCGGCCTAGACGCAACTTTTTGCACAACCTTTTGTCTGCGCAGTCATAAAACGAAATGAAAACTTAGCAATTTTTGGATCGTCTTCATGGTGCAGAGATATCTTTATATTTAACAGTTCTAGTGATATCGTCATGGAGGACAAACTACTCTGGTCAATTTTGGTATGCTGTTACCATAGTGTGCAATTCTCCTATTTAGACGTAACGTTTTACCTGTGCAGACAAAACCTTGGACCGGCTGGACATTATAAAGTTTGACCATTGATTGGATAAGGGAGACAACAGCAATCTCCGCATTGTACTGTGCAGGAGTTTTCCTGACAATTTTCCTAGAAATTACCGCTTTCATCGAATCCGATAGAGTTTCCTAAAATCATTTAATTTCCCGCGCCTTCCTTATCACGAACAATAGTAAGGACTCTGAAAACTTCTACCCCGGTTTTTTCCCGACAATGGCCTTAATGTACGTGAAGAGAATTCCGTTCTGTTTCGGCAGCCAAAGTTTCGGCGGAACCTCTCGTTATTTGCATCGTAATTAAAAATTGGATTTTCCCCGTCTTTTTTTCTTTCCTTAGGGCCATTCGAGGAAGGACTCCGGGACAATTGTAATTATGAATTTGAGTTCTCGTGGAAATTTGCACATCGCCAACTTTCAGACAAGTTGACAATGTCGGAGAAGCTTTTTTTTCTCGGATTTCGTTCCATTAGTTATGTTGGGCACAGTGATTTCCTGGATTTGAATAATTGGGGGAATTTTTGAATGTGTTCGTGAATTTTTTTCTGTTCGGCCTTCTGTTGAATAAATTTGGAAACTTTGTTTCCTCTTGAAATTCGTGGAGGGCGTTGATTGAATGTGCAGTGTTTTTGAAGCCGAAGGAGAAAGTTCTTAATTTAACTGGAGGTAAAATTCGGTGGTAATTTTCACATGGAATGGTCTCGTTTTGCAAGTGTACCGGGAAAAATGAACTTTACTATTCAATTATCAGAAAGCACTGACCTGAAGTCAGGAGTTTATATGGGGCAGTAGTCTGGTACGCAAAAATAAGCCAGAATACTACGAGGAACACTATCGAAAAAGTACAAAGGCTTGCCTGTGTGTGTATCACTGGAGCTATGGGAATCTGTCCTATCAGGTCACTTGACATTATCATATCCCTACATCTAGTGATAAACAAAATGGCCTATGAAGCCAGAAACCTATGAAGCTCAGAATATCTAGGGAAGGAACAGGTAATGAGAGTATTGAAAACCAGAAATCCTGGTCTTCTCTGGAGTATACGGACAGGCACCAAATGCTCACTATCGCTAGACTCCTATCCGAGCTTCTTTCAGGCAGAAGTACCTGCAATAGAAAGATGCATGGAAATGAACCTAGAAAGAAACTATCAAAGGTGTGATATAGCAACCCATTCTGACAGTCAAGCTGCTATCAAAGCTCTGAGTTCCCATGTTATCGAGTTTAAGCTAATATGGGAGTGCCGAAGAAATCTTAATGAAGTAGTCAAGAACAACAGGTTCTCCTTGGTTCCAGGTCACTCGGGAATTAAAGGAAATGAAGAGGCCAACCCACTTGCCAAGAAAGGAACGTGGAACCCTGCCGTGGGACTGGAAAGCGAGCTGTATATGGTGCAGTGATGCCACACTGTCAAATCGAAAATTCCCTAAATCCGCACCTAAAATTCCCTACAATTCTCTCCATTATTTCGAATTTCCCGTAGTTATCCCTTCCCTCTTTTGTGGAATAAAAAACTGCAGTTGTCTTCGTCCGGCATTTTATTATATATTATTTTGTTCACCTTCTTTTCTTATAACAGCCAAAATAAGATAATCACCCAAACAAACATAACATAAACGAGGGAAAAGGAAATGTCGAGAATGACAAGAATCGAAAAGTAACACTGACAAGTATAGAAGATAGCTCTGACCACAGAACACTCTGTGCTCTGATGCTCTGAGTCCGACAGTTGACATTGAAATCGACGGTGTTGGCCAACGAAGTATAGAGTTCTATGGTGTTAACAGTTGGAGTTGGAACAGGTGGGGTGTATTCCGAATTAGTTTCTTTCAGCCTAGTTCTGTTGAATCCAGATTTTATTTTAGACACGGAGTCGAGGATGTTTGTCTTAGCTGAAGTTCAAAGGAGAATTTGAGAAATTCCTATTTTACCCTACAAAATGACATATTTAAAATTTCCCTCAAAAATCCCTAATGAATCAATGAAATGCAATATTTACCCTACATGTAGGGTAATTTACCTCACTGTGGCATCACTGATATGGTGACATCAATAGCTCTAATGGGGGGGCACAATAAACCTTAAGGTCGCAGTGCAAAGTCACCCCCTACAACAATGTACACTATTGTATCCTTCTGAAGGATTATGAGTAAAGCAAACGATATACCTTATCCTTATGAAAGATAAACGGAGGAGCTTTAAGAAACTTAAACTCTATGGTGATGAAGTACTGAAAAGAAAATCTCACCAGCGCCATCTAGGAAGATCCTTCCGAACTCGAACCATCTGTGATGCAGAAACTTTTAGCGATGTTCAGGGTTATCCGTGATTTTCTCTAGGAATTCCATTTCTAATCTCTTTTCCGTATATTCGCTCACAAATTCTCTAGTTTATCACCGAGAATAAAATTCATCCAGCATCTACAGTTCCTAACGTCTTCTTATGTCTAATTTTTCTGGTAGAATATCTTGCAATAATATATACTAACTGACAAAGAAACTGCAACACCCAGAAGGAGCTGTTTAAATTTTAAAATTTCTGTTGGTAAAACATAGATAGTATAGCAAGGAGTAAATGGTTAAAATTTGGAGGAAAAAATCGTGAAGGTGTTTTCATGTTTTCATTTTTTGTTACTTACATATTGTAGTCGTTTTTGCGATTTTTTTAAATTTTACATCGAACCTGTTCGAGGAGATACAAAGTCTATGTTTAGTTGTTGTTAAAATGCATAGGGCACGTGTACGCGTAATTTATTGCCAGCTGAGTGAATTTGAAAGAGGTCGAATTATTGGTCTACGGGAGGCCGGGTTGTCATTTCGAGAAATCGCTAACCGTACGAACAGAAATCCAACTACTGTTATGAGATGTTGTCAAGCGTGGTTTGATAATGCCCAAAATCGAAGAAGAGTAGGCACTGGACGTCGAAGGGGCACAAGTGAAGTTCAAGATCGACGTCTAAGACTTATGGCTATCAGAGACCGATTTGCGACAACTCGATCTTTGGCTGATGATTGGTTAGGAGAACAAGGCCATCTTGTAACTGTCCGAACGGTTTACCGCCGGATAAGGTCTTTTGGACTGCAGCGTTATCGACCCCATCTTGTGTTACCTCTGACGGTTGAGCATCGCCGGCAACGATTACAGTGGTGCAGAAAACGTCAACATTGGAATGTGGAATGGCATCAGGTCGTCTTTTCTGATGAATCTCGATTCTCCTTGGGTGCACATGATGGCCGAAGAAGGGTTAGATGACATCGTGGAGGAAGACGTGAAGTTCAGTTTGTTATTGAGCGTCATGTTCACCGGACAGTAGGCGTTATGGTATCGGGTGCTACTGCACATGCAAGTAGGTCACTTTTAGTCTTTATTCGAGGTAACATGACAGCGCTGCGTTACATTCAAGAAATAGTGGAGCCATATGTTCTCCCTTACCTTAAGCAGCTCGAGAATCCAATACTTCAGCAAGATAATGCTCGACCTCATGTTGCCTGAGTTAGTTTTAACTTTTTTGAAGCGACTCATGTGAATCTTTTGCCATGACCACCCAGATCCCCCGATCTTTCGTCCATAGAGCATGTTAGGGATATCATGGATAGAAGGCTTGGACATTTATCCCAGCCCCCACGGACTTTGGCGGCTCTGATACATGAACTTCAGGTAGCTTGGGATAGTATCCCTCAAGAAAAAATAGACCATCTTATTGCATCAATGCCAAGACGTGTTGGGGAGTGTATAGATAATCGCGGTAGACAAACACATTATTAACAAATTTATTGAAAAAGAATGTAAACCCTTCGTTTTTTTTCTTCAAATTTCAATCATTTACTCCTTGCTATACTATCTATGTTCTACCTTCATCCCCCGTATAGCCTGATTTCTTGTTCAATATCAGGGACGTTACAGTTGCGTCCATTACACAACGTAATAAACCTTAACCCCATCGAAAATTGATGGTTCGTAACAGAATTGATAATAATGCTGTCATAATAGGATCTGTCATTTGTCGCAGATCACTGTCATAATAACAATTAGCGATGCATTCAGATCGTTCGTAGAAAGGAAATAATTGCAATTATATTATTCCGGTATTGTTGCTCTTGTGTTCGAGTCGGATCGGGCGAAATTTCGTTATCGTTATGGAAATTTATGCTGCCAGAATTGCGGATTTGGTTGGGTTGGTATCGGAATTGATATATATCGATTATTTACGGGCAGTTTGGTCTGTTTATATATCTGGTTTAATCTCCTGATTATATAATATAAGACTGATTTGATATTACACGAGTTGTTTCAGCAGTAAATCGAATCATGGCACGGTTCTATCCATGAATTATGTAATGAATGGCTTGGTGAAGACTTCGAAGAATATTAAAATTTTACGATATGGTTTATAAGTGCACTTATAAACCATATCGTAAAACTGAGAAAAAACTTTAATTACAACAAATGAAAATTGTGACTTGCTATAGACACAAATAACTTTTTTTAGTTGCAACAAGTTCGCGTGTTATCCGATAAAAAGTAGCCTATCACAAGCTAGCAAAGTTAATTGTAGTAGGTATTTCATTTTTATTCAGAATAACTGACTTTATTGACTTGATCCAAGTAGCATGTGTAACTTGATAGAAAATCCAGCTAAACACCAGAACTAAAAATGCTATTCGGTGTAAGTAACGTTTGAACGTACCCTTATCATAATGTTTTCATATCGCAAGTATTTTTGTTACTGCTGTTAGTAAGAACCTCTGTCTCTGTTACAAGTAACTTTTTCACTTAGATCAAATAAAAAGTTTGTGTTGGCAATTACATATTTTGTTTACGTTAAAGAGACACTTTTACTTAGCGCAAGTACACATTGTCAAAAATTTAGAGGTAAGTCAAACCTTTCAGTTTTTTAGTACAATGTTCATATATAAATGCATATTGAATGGTTTATTTCTGGGTTTTCTCTCCCAAACTCTGAATAATATCTGTTAAATAAAAATTTATTATTTTGTGAATTGCTTCTGCGTAATAAAGACAAGATATTTGTCAGAAGCAATAAATCGGACAATGTTGCCTAACAAACAATAACGACACAACATCAACGATTAAACAACTAAATTTCCTAACGTTTCGGAGTCAAATCAGAGTCCTTCGTCAGACACTTAACGAAAATCTTCAGAATTATTTTTTGTTGATGTAGCAATTAGGAAATTCGAGACGAAGAACTCTGATTTAGACTTCGAAACGAATAGCTACATGAACAAAAAATAATTCTGAAGATTTTCGTTAAGTACGTCTGACGAAAGAGTATGATTTAGACTCCGAAACGTTACGAAATTTAGTTGTTTTATCGTTGATGTTGTGTCATTATTGTTTGTTAGGCAACATTGTTCGATTTATTGCTTCTGACAAATATCTTGTGTTTATTACGCAGAAGCAATTCACAAAATAATACATTTGTATTTAACAGATATTTTTCAGAGTTTGGGAGAGAAATCCCAGAAAAAAACCATTTAATTTGCATATATAATTGAACATTGTACTAAAACACTGAAAGGTTTGACTTACCTCTAAATTTTCCACGTAATATTCGAACCCCCATTGCTGGAAGATATCTTCGTAATCCATTTCAGGAAAATACAATAAACATGCACAAGTAAAAGTGGAGAAATTTTACACTAAACGTATAAATATAACCGCAGACTCTGTTCGAAAGAATATCTCGATTAACTCTCGTAATCAGTGAAACACAACTTGACGATACCGCGGGGTGCGAATTCAACCATTCTTTATAGATGATGATTCCTTTGACCTTTACGCTCTGAATTCTGACCAGATGTAACATCTAACGGCTATCTTCAAAGGATCAAAGAGATCGGGTGCTCTTCGGCTCAAATCGGTTACTTTACGAATATTTTTTACACTTATTATAATAAACACACGTACCTTCCCCAAGTCGATGTTTGAATATGTCAAATAACTTTGTTATTCGCAGCTAATGAAAATGCGTAAGCGAAAAAGTAACTTGTGATAAGTGAATTGAAAGCTTGGCTTGTAAACGCAGATTATTTATGATTAGCAAACAAAATTTAAATAACAGGGCTATTCGGATTCAATAACTTTTTAAGTGGTATTAAGTAAAACAGTTACTTCTAACAATTGTCAATTTCTAGGTGAACGTGTCTGTTAACGATAAATATATGATTATCTGCAGCAAATAGATGTTCGCTTATCGCTGATAAAAATTTATTTATCTCAAGTAAAACGTAGTCAAGTGAAAAAAGTTACTTGTAACTTTTTTCTCAGTGTGACTACTCTACAGTGAAATATTAACTCTGGAGGTACCTCGATGTCCATTTAGCCGTCTAGAGTTACAGAATACTTTTTTCTGGACAGGAAATCACTAAGAACTCATAGGTGTTAGTTGTCTCGTAAAATTTGAAGCCACACGTTTCTTACTCCGTGAGAGAGCAATTTCGTGGAACTAGTGCCACTCGTGGGATCGTTCTCGTGGATTCCCATTGGTTCCAGACAAGTATCGCAGAAGATTAACCGATCAGCGGTGAATACTACCTTGGAAGTACAGCCCTACGAGAGCGGTGAAAAGCAGTTGTGATCTATACGGGGGAATCCGTTAGAAGCAAGGGAGTTGATTTCTTCTTAGACGTGGAATAAAAGGTTAGACGAGAGAGAAACTATGAGCAAATGTCGTAAAATCAGCGAAGTAGAATTTTAAGTATGAAGACGTTAGGGACCTCAGTAATCAACAATATTTCATGTATATTTGATTACGACGGTCAAGCTGAATATTGTAAAATTCTTTAAATAAACCTGTACAGGTTAGCAAACAGCTTTCTATTTATGAATTTAAAGTGTTAATATTCGGTTCAATATTTACTAAAAGATCAACCTCCAAAATGGCCCATTCTCAGAATATCTAGAAAAGGAGTAGATAATGACAGTATTAGAAACCAGAAAGCCTGGTCCTCGCTTACCAGGTACATTTCATCAGCCAATCTTCCTAGTGACGAAATGATTAAGAAAGTAAACATTGAAAAGAACTGTACAACGATGCTCGATAGGAAAAAAGGCTGGGATAGAGAATCCACCACCCAAAGACAGTTCAAACACAATATTGGAGCTAGCGCTGGAGTATATGGAGAAGGCACCAAATGCTCACTATCGCTAGGCTCCTATCCTTCTTTCAAGCAGAAGTACTTGCAATAGAAGAATGCGAGGAAATGAACCTAGAGAGAAACTATCAGAGATGTGATATAGCAAACCACCGTGACAGTCAAGCTGCTACTAAAGCTCTGAGCTCACTTGTTATGGAGTCTAAGCTAATATGGGAGTGGCAAAGAAAACTTAATGAAGCAGGCAAGAACAACCGGGTCTTCTTGGTCTGCGTTCCTGGTCATGCGGGACTTGAAGGAAATGAGGAGGCCAACACTTGTCAAGGAAGGACAATGAACCCATTTTATTGGCCCAGAACCCTACTGTGGGGTAGGTAGTCACACCTACAAAAGTGAGTTTAGTTTCGGATGAAAGAAGAAACTGAAAGAGGTATTTTCTGGAGATCTCTCTCAGGAATATATCACCCCAAAAAGTTCCTCCGGAACTTTCACACTGTTACATCCAAGAGATATATGGACCTCAGTAAGAACACGCTACACCTCCTCACTGGTTTCCTCACTGGGCTCTGTGGCCTTAGGAAGCATATGATGAGATTAGGGCTTGCAGAAACTGACGAGTGCAGATTCTGTTGTAAGGAGGCTGAAACTCCTGATCACCTGATTACGGAATGCCTTGCCATCTCAAACCAACGCAAGGAATGACTTGGGCAAGAAATCTGCAGGAGCGAAGACGTAGCCTCTTTGAAGCCTCTTTGAGTTCATCAGAACTGTGGAACTAGAGCGCGAGCTGTAGATGGTGATGACATCGATAGCTCTCATCTCTTGAGGTCATAGTACAACGTTACCCCCCCTACAACAATGAACAATATACAAATATATACCCATTACGAAACTTTTCGCTTGCACATATCCAGGTCTCTTACTCCAGCAACTCCACAAGTTCAAACAAGCTTCTACTCTGAATTATTTTCTCGTTTCATTCGAAAGTTCCAGAGATCTTTGCATTCATTTATTCTGAATCATGGATTGTTGGACTGAGAGGTAATGAATGAATAGAAGAGATATTGGTAAATGAAGAAATAGTCTTTGGATTTCAGTATGGTTATATCCTTAACTACTAAAAGAATAGATTTTTGCGCAGGAATAAGAATGAGGATTTATTCTTAGATTTATTGACTACTGGGGAGTTCTCAGGCCAACATTACCTATCCTCGAAGGAAATTCAGTGCCTCAAATCTGCAGGAGCAAAGACGTAGCCTCCTTGAAGCCATTCCAGATACTAGAGTTCATTAGGAGAACTAACTGGAAGGCGAGCTGTAGATAGCGATGAAATGAACAGCTCTGACGGGGAGGCACAATAGACCTTAAGGTCGCAGTTCAACGTTTCCCCCTACAACATTATACAACGTCCATAATCATGCAGAGAAAACGTTTATATACCAAGATTCCAACCTCATGACCAAACGAAACCACCAGCTCGTTCAACCCGGCACCAGGCACCATCTATCGGAAACCTCCGATAACTCATGTCTCCCATTCGCAAACTAATTATAACCTTTCTCGACGTCCAAGACGAACGACTTTATAATAAGAACGATTCATCTTATTTGGCCGTCTGCAGCCTGCCATTATTTCTGATAAGCGGGTGCCACATGTATTCCCCGGAATCGCAATCTAGCAATGTCACCGGCGCCCCGAAGGCCATTTGTTACAGTAAACCGACGTGGGCGTTATAAGAACCGTCGCTTACATCTGTCCCGCCCGCGTGGGGATTTCAAGCAGGACGATATTGGATAACGTCACCGAATATGTTCCTGTGATCCTGGTGGATCTAAAACGTAGCCTATCTGAACACAATAGTGACCACCCTTTACATTGGAAGCCAATGGTTTAATATTCGGGATACATATTCTCGATAACGTTTAACTCCAAGTTTGCGTCGATTATAATATTGAGTTGGTTCGAACATAGCCTTTTTTGTAAGAGCCTGGACATGATTAAATGGCAACATGGTATCGAGGCATACGCTTTATGTCCTAGGCCTACATAAATCAGTGGTTGTTTGTCGGTAAGGTACACATGTGGTGCAAGCTAGTGATATACAGAGTAGCTCGCTAAATATTGAGACAGCATTGCATTTTCTCCTCGAACAGCGTGAAGAAGGGATATCGAAGTTTTCAGCACATAATTGGTCGCTGCCTTGCCATGCTACGTAGTATGTAGTAATGTAGTCAGTGGAGTGGGGTATCAGGAGGGAAGGACAGTATTGCGTCTCTTTTAGTTATTTGGTATTATAATATAATTGCTTTCCTTGTTACTCTTATTGTTTTCTGTGTATACTCAAGATATATTTGTTCCATTGCTGTATATTCTTTTATATTGCGTGGATAACGAATGAGTATAAATAGTTAACTTCCCTTCAAATTATTATCAACTTGCACAGGGTGACAACCTTAGTACTTTTGTTCATTTATTCGAAATACTGTAATTCAGATAAAAATTGTCAGATTGGGTTAAAATTGAGGGAAAATTATGGAATGGTATTGTTTTTCCGATGTGCGAAATAGGGCGTCATTCAGAACTTTTAACATTTCAATGGGCCATGGGATATCCTTAGAAGTTTTGTGCATTTATTCAAACTGCTGTAAATCAGATAATGATGGTCAGATTGGGTTGACATTGAGGGGAGCAAATGAGATGGTATATTTCTTCAGATATATGAATATGGAGGTCCAGGTACTTTTGGACGAAAAAGCACAAGGGGCCACTTTTTTTTTTGATCATTCATTAAAAATGCTGTGAATCAAAATGGTCAGATTGGGTTGATATTCAGGGAAGATAATGATATGGTATCGTTCTTTTGATATACGAAATTGTAAAAATTCAATACAAGAGGTCTAAATTTCATTTCTAATATTGGGTCAGGGAATATTCGAGTTCTTTTTACCTAGAATAGCTACAGGGCTGATATTTCAAGCAACTCATCTTTTTCATGCCCTTTATGTACATACTGAATTCCAGCGAAATATGGACCAAAGTTATTGAAGATTTCTGAAGAAAATCCACTTCCAGTATTACGATTCTCGTGGAAATTTGCAAAAACTTTTACATCGATCCTCTACACCCACATACTAATTTTCAACCCAATCGGATTCTTAGTTTAGGAACTATTGAGATTTTAAAATTTCAAATGAGTATATATCTTCGAAACTATTGAGCGGATTAGGTAATCATTAAAGGATACTGTGGTAGATATATTCATCATTAAATGGTTTCTTTCTAGGTTTTCTCTACTAAACTCTGAAAAATATGTATAAAATGAAAAAATAATTATTTTGTGATTTGCTTCTGCGTAAGAAACACAAGATATTTGTCACAAGCATTCAATCGAACAATGTTGCCTAACAAAATTTTAATAAAATTACAGACATTTCGGTAAAATAAACAAATCAATCTCAAAATCCACACACGATAATCCCCCTTCGCCCTCATATCAACCTCCCAACATATCCACTTAAACCACCCCAACACCGCCATACGAACGCCCGAGGGGTTTGACTTCTTCAGAATCGACTCGAAATCCTCCAGCAAACCGTCGTCACCTCTTTTTCCTTCCCTCCTCCCGTCTGAGCGATGGGACACCCGCAAAATCCTAAGACTCTAATTTACCCCCGCATCTATACGTTTTGAATAATTGAAGTAGGCCGGGGGGTGTGATCGCTGGAATCGGGGCATTAAATCGGTAGAGAGGCGCTCATGAATGCGCTTTGTGGAGTTAATAGGGCTCGGTATACGTCTGTGATTTAAGGGTGATTTCGAAAATGGCGCGAGTTCCTGACTTGTGCTAGGGTGGGATCGATTAGGGTATAGGTGTCGGTGTGAATTTCTGGATTTTTGATGACGGCTCACACCTGTAGATCAAAATGAATACTTCTAAGCTCTTAGCCATAGTAAGAACACTGCCCCAGTATATGACAATGTTCCCAGAAGCATTCTAAAAAGGCTGGATCTACAAATACATCTTGAAATAATTCGAATCTACAACAACTACAACAACTGTGGAGAAGAGGTATATTAATCACAATACCTAAATCAAAATCCGATACAAGGAACCTCGAAAACTGTAGACCAATTACAATACTCCCAGTAATTGGAAAGAACTTCGAGAAGATGAAAATCCAGGATGATGAAAATACTTAGTCACAAAATTCCCAAATTCCAATTTGGTTTCAAACAGAAAACATCGACTATCCACCCACTGATCATAATCACTCAGGATGTACAATGTAAAAGAAAAGAAGGAAATCATACTGCAGGAATATTTATGGACATCCAAAAAGCGTTTGACAGTGTCTGGCACGCTGGACTGATTTACAAACAGCATAATCTCGGCTCTCCAACATATCTCTCAAGGTTGGTTAATGAATTTCTCACAGACAGAACAATGCAATTAAAGTCAAGAACAAACTCTCCAACGAATACACCCCCGGACAAGGAGTTCCTCAGGGCTCCCCTCTATCACCATTTCTGTATTGCTCGGACATCTTACCACAGCACCTAAGCAAATGAAGATATATTTTACAGTTTGTAGACGACACCACTCTGATCGCACATAGTAAAAGAATACAAGGTGCATTGAACAGATTGGAACATTTGAAGGAAGGGATGGTTCTATGGCTGAGAAAGTAGGGAATAAAACTCAACTCAAAAAAAAATTTAATTCATGCGTTTCCACCATAAAAGTAACCATGATTTGCCGACTAAATCCTTGGCCAACACCACCTTAAAACCAAGCACAAATTGTAGATATCTTGGAATGATAATTGACCATAAAATTAATTTTAAAATGCATATGAAAACAACTAAGCAAACAACTACCAATAGAGCTAGCCACTTCAGAACATTCACATACATGAAGGGATTGGGACAGAAACAGCCAGAAAAATATATAAGATGTTCCGCAGACCTCTGCTAGAATATGGACACCAAATTATGGGTCAGTGCAACAAAAGCACCATAAATATAATAGAACTAGCAGAACCCACTAGTCAACAAAAGATCACTAAACAAAGACATCCGAACAAACCACTACATAAGCCAGTCAACGAATATCTTCACGAGAAAACAAAAATAGAACCAATAAATAGTAAAATACAGAGACTAAACAAGAAATTCATCTTTCAACAACACAACATTAATACAATAGAACCACTAATACACAACATATCCCACCTTGAAAGAACTAAGACGAAATTACCCGAGCAACCAATATTTCAATACCTTCATAGCCTACTTTAATATTCCAGACATTATATATATAACAGACTTGCATACTCTTAACATACTATTACACAGTAAAACATAGGTTGTATAAGGGCAGACCTCGGTTGATAGCCCTTTGAAAAGTTTTCAATAAAGATATTTTCTCTCTCTCTACATTCGTATCATTGCAGTTTGAATAGATTAGTAGGTACATAGCCATCCTTATATACAAGCCCGGAACATGATTGAATGGCAACACGGTCTCGAGACACACGCTTTACATCACGTGTTAGTATAGCTCTCTATGATTTGGTTTTAACAAAAAGTATACTCCATAATCTTCGATCATCCACGCCAGCAAAATTCTTATACGTACTATATGTATTTTATTCATATTCTAATAATAAGAAAGTGTTATTTCACCAGGAAAATACACAGTTTATCCCCGTAGTATTTATAAACATATTATTTTGCAGGAGTTATAACTGCGCTCCGAATTATTATCCAAAGGTTAAACCTACAAACTGTCCACATACACCTCACACCACCGCTTTCTCCCTCACGGAATAGTCGACAAAAAAGAATAACAAGATCAGGAGCGCCGTAACATTCGGTAGGTCACTTGAGACCTCATCTAACCTTCTCGGTCTGATGCCCCCATTCTTGCATGATCCACTCCAATGAATTCTTTACACCCAGCTGAATTTTTTAGAAGAGACGTTACAGCGTTTGAACACGGTTTCTAGGTGCAGGAAATTCTTCTAGCTAGAATTTCTTGTGATCATTTATATCCATTTATTTTGTTTTCCAGGAAAATATTTCAGAATTTACAGAGTATTTGCGAAAGAATAAAGTTCGGAGTATGAAGGATTTTTCAAATGGATTATCTTGTATGTTTTCATTTCTGGTTTTCTCTATGATGAATGTTTGCTATATATTTCTTTATTTAAATTGTGTGAATGGAAGTATGAAGTTAAATATCCAGGGGTAACACTAGATAGTAAACTTCTGTGGAATAGGCATGTTGAAATCACTGCTAGCAAAGCACTAAAGTCTTTGATGGCATGCAGGAATCTAGCCGGTAAGACTTACGGTCGCAACCCTAAGATACTGCGATGGATGTACGTCATGATTATGAGACCCATAATAATATATGGAGCAGTAGTCTGGTACACAAAAACAAGCCAGAATAGCACAAAGAAAACCCTCGACAAAGTAAAAAGGCTGGCCTATGTGTGTACCACTGGAGCTATAAGAACCTGTCCTACCAGGACACTTGAGATTATCACAAATCTCACACCACTTCATCTAGTGATAGACAAAATGGCCCATGAAGCCATTCTCAGAATATATAGGAAAGGAACAGGTAATTAGAGTATTAAAAACCAGAAAGACTGATCCCTTTTTAATCCAATGAAGCAAGATGAGTATTGGTTCAGCATCTATGGAGCACGTAACATTGTTATGTTCTTAGCATTTCCTGTGCAGGAAAAATATATTTGGTGTCTCTAAATGGATTAATGGACTACTTGGCGCATCCAAAGTAAATCTTTCTACAGCTATAGGGGCCAGAAATACGTTTGAATTTGGTACACTTCGTATGCACCATTAAAGCTAGCCTTAAGTCTACTATTTGTTAGGGTGCAAATAAAATTCCTACATAACTAACCTCAAAAATCAATTGACGTTCAAGCTCCGTTAAAATTTTAAATCTTTCCATCCTTCAAATGAAATAGTAGGACAAAACCTATGTTCTCTAGTAGATGCAGCTAGAGAGGATATAAGTTTAAAGACATCGAAAATATCATTGACTAAAGTTCTCGTGTAAAAACGAATTTAGTATTGAACTGATGAGTACACATCTATTACCTATAACCACCGGTCTAACCCACATCGTCAGTATCCATCGGGATAGTGTTCATTCCTAGTATTTCACTTACATCCCACCAGAGGGCAAACTATAATTTTGCGTTTAGCGTTGTTATATAACAGCAAAAATCTAGAGCATAATGAACCTCTGGGGTCGTAACAGCACTTTATCAAGGCCCTCTATCTCTCCTCCATCACGTCAATAACTCCACTGAGTTATATAACAGCTATCTTTCGTTAATTAATACACTGAACGTGATAGGCCGACAAGCAAACAATCTACCAGATGAACGTGCCGTTAATTTACACAATACTGCACAAGGCTATAGGACTATAGTGCGATATCATTGACAATTACGACAACAAATACGCAATTATTGGTCTATCGCACTTATTAGAGATAACGTATACATTATTATGTTATTATGGCTGGCGTACATAACTAGCATTGGCTGTGGTTCATTAACGGTTTGGTTGATGCTTTCATTGGGATAAATCAGAATACAAAAATAATACAGTTTGGCTTAGTACAGCATTAAACGTGGAAGAAAGGGAAATAATGAAGTGAAACAGTTTATTGTTTATGTGGCTTTGACAAATGTCAACTTTTCGTTCGTTCGCTACAAGAGATCAGGATACTTCTGAACCTCTATTTCCATAGTCTCTCCATAGAGGGCATACCGACTCTCTCACCCTCATCGGTTCTCCAATATAGGTTATTTAGATTCCTCAAATCTAATCCTAGGTTAGTCACACATGATGTGCTCGATAAACTCGTCATCCTTTAGATATAGTCTGCACTCAGAGTCCGCAACCAACCCCAACTTACTTAGGTGTTTTCTGAGGCCACAATGACCCGTATACACAGCTGTTAAAATTCTCAGGTCTAACCTGTAGAGTTTGAGCCATCGTTTGGCTCTTTCAGCTGATGGGCCGATAATTACTGAGCGAGTATTTCTGAGATAGACCCATAATGACGTATGGGACAAATAAGCCAAAATAGTACGAGGCAAACCCCTCGACAAAGTACAAAGGTTCGCCTGTGTGTGTATCACAGGAGCAATGGGATCCTGTCCTACCAGGACACTTGAGATTATTACAAATCTCACACCCCTTCATCTAGTGATAGACAAAATGGCCCATGAAGCCATTCTCAGAATATCTAGGAAAGGAACGGACAATGAGGGTATTGGAAACAAGAAAGCCTTGTCCTCTCTTACTAGGTACATTCCACCAGACAATCTTCCTAGTGACGAAATGATTAAGAAAGTAAGCATCGAAAAGAACTTCACTACGATACCAGGTAGGAAGAAAGACTGCAACAGGGAATCCACCACCCAAGTTCTTAAGAAAATGCCATAAATGATACACAGACGGTTCAAAAACCAAAAATAGGAGATGGCGCTGGAGTATAAAGAGCAGGTTACAAAAACAACTACAGGATCTGACGCTGCAGAATATGGGCCAGGCACCAAATGCTCACTATCGCTAGGCTCCTATCTGAGCCTCTTTCAGGCAGAAATACTTGCAATTGGAAGATGCGTGGAAATAAACCTAGAAAGAAACTAGCAAAGCTGTGATATAGCAATCCGTTCTGACAGTCAAGCTGCTAATAAAGCTCTGAGCTCCCATATTATCGATCCTAAGCTTATATGGGAGCGCCGACGAAAACTTAATGAAGTAGGCAAGAACAACAGGGTCTCCTTGGTCTGGGTTTCTATTCACTAGGGAAGCAAAGGAAATGAGGAGGCCAACGCATTTGGCAAAAAAAGGGGAAAGAACCCCTTTCATTGACCTGGAACCATACGGTGGGGTAGGTAGATACACCTTAAAAAGTGAATTTCAGATTAAAGAAAAACATTAAAGAGATATACTCTGGAGATATCCGCCAGGAATATATCACTCCAAAAAGTTCGACCGGAACATCAGACACTGTCAGATCCCAGAAGTATATGGACCTTAGTAAATACACACTGCACCTACTCGCTGGTTGGACCTTAAGGTTGCAGAGATCAGCTTCGCGATAAGATCAATGGTGAACTTTTCTGCATGAAAGACAGACCAAAATCTACCAAGAATATCTTTAGTAACATAACGATTTCAACAGTGAAATTCAGAAAAAAACACCAATTTCCTATTTGGCCACGCTAAAATGATCACTTTATAATTTTATCTATCGCTTCATCGACAATGTCCCCTATCCATCATTACGCCGATGGATATTTGAAATCATTCCATCAACCGTCGAAAAGCCCGGTAAATATCGAATTGAAAATTCACACCGATCTGTCAATTACCATCTGTCATTTTTCAACAAGCTCGCGTACAGAGACTGTTGTACGTTCAATGGTGCGGAGAAAAATACGACCAGAATAATTGTCCGTGCCGAAATGTTTTCAATTTCCCGACACGGAAAACATGAGGCTATAAACAGGGATCATGTATATTTTCCCATATTTTCCAATATGCCAGATGATTTACGCGGCTTCTATTGACTGCTGCTCTGAGTGGACCTGATGAACAACGATCTGTAAAGAGGAAAATAATGTCCCAGTTTTTGACTGTCAGAATCGCAGTATGTGGAATAAAACGTTCTGCAATATTATAAAGGGTTTTCCAATAAGAGGTGTTATTTTGATATTCAAAGAAAATTGCGATTTTTCAATATAAATGATCGGATGTTTATTTCATTATAAAGAAGAAGCTATGCCGATAACAGTGGAAAATAACATCAGGCAAATGACCACCACGACCACGCTTACAGGACCACATCCGTTTAATGAAATTTTCCATAATCAAATCGCAAAGTGGCTGCCCTATGTCCTTGATAGCCTCACGAATTCCATCTTTGAGGTCTTGAATCGGCGCTGGACTATTGGAGTAGACCTTCTCTTTCACGTGGCCCCAAAGGAAGAAGTCGCAAGGTGTTAAATCACAAGATCTCGCTGGACAATTGTGATCACCTCTTCGAGAGATAACAGGGTCCGGAAACTTTTCCAGCAAAAGTTCAATGGTTTATGTGGCACATGGCGCCATCTTGTTGAAAGTAAACGTTGTCCAGAGCAATACCATCCAATTCCGGCCATAAAAAATCATTAATCATCTCTCGATAGCGTAATATATTCACCGTAACTGTTGCTCCAGCCTCATTTTCTAAAAAGTAAGATTGAATGACTCCGCCGGACCATAAACCGCACCAAACAGCCACACGTTAAGGATAGAGAGGCTTTTCAACAATAACTCTTGGGTTTTCCGAGCCCCAGATGCGACAATTTTGCTCGTTGACGAAGCCATCGAGGTGGAAATGGGCCTCATCACTCAAGATGATTTTTCGATGGAATTCCAGATCATTTTCATGCATTTCAACGACCCAATCAGCAAAGACACGACGTTGTTGATGATCAGCCGGCTTGAGTTCTTGTGTTAACTGAACTTTATAAGCCCAAATCTTTATGCAAAATACGGTGTAATGACGTTTGTGGAATGCCTAATTCCAAAGAACGACGAGGAATGGACAAACCTGGGTTTTCATCAACACTTTCGGCTACAGCAGCAATATTCTCGGCTGTTCTTGAGCGACGTGCACGGGTTTTATTCTTCACATAACTAACTTGTCCCAACAGCTCAAACTTTTCCATCAATTTCTTTATTGCGGTCCGACAAGGTGCTTCCGACGCCCCAAAAATGTTCGAGTTTTACGAACCGTCTCTGACAAATTTTCACCATTTTTATAGTGAATTTTAATAATTTCAATGCGTTCTTGAAGCGTATATCATTATATTTTTATTAATGGGGTAGTTTCTACTTGTCAAGTGTCAAAAAATGACAGCTTCAAAGGTGACATCTACTGAAATAGCGGGCTATTCAAAATAACACCTCTTATTGGAAAACCCTTTATGATGGTTTCTCAGTGCTCTAGCTTCTTAACGGAGGTAACTTATGGTAATATTAATTATTAATTATAGGTATCACAGGGTCTCAGTGACTCTTTCATGGATGCCAGGGTATTTAAGGTAATGAGAAGGACGATTAATTTGCGACAAGGGTCTATAGAGTAACACCTTCTGGACCAGAACTCTGTGTGCTACAGGGTAGTGGTAGACCACGACCACCTCCAATAGTGAATTTAAGATGAAAGAAGAAACCAAAACAGATACTATGAAGATCTCTCCCAGGAATGTATCACTTAAAAAAGTTCCTCCGGAATTTTGACACTTCCAGATCCAGGAAATATATGGATTTCCATAAAAACACGCTGCACCTCCTCACTGCTGACCTTACAGAGCACTACTGTCTTAGGAAGCATATTATGAGATTAAGGCTAGGAGAAACTGACGAGTGCAGATTCTGTTGGGAGGAGGATGAAACTCCTGATCACCTGATTACCGAATGCCTCGCCATCTCAAACCAACGCAAGGGATGCTGTGGGTAAGCAATCCGCAGGAGCGAAGACGAAGCCTCCTTGAAGCCATCCCATATACTGGAGACATCAGAACTCTGGAACTGGTAGGCGAGCTGCAGATAATGACATCGACAGCTTTGAAGGGGGGGCACAATAGACCTCAAAGTGGCAGTGATAACTCACGAACTAAAAGGTTTAGGGTATTGAAATTTGCTGAGTGGGTTTGAGATTATCTCAGTTGATTTCGTTAATGGGCAAAATTGCCCGACTATTTACAAAGTTATAGCTATCTGAAATTTTGTCTTCTTAATTACTCGAAAGATACTGATCTGATCGAATTAAAACCTTGTACTTGGTTGAAAAATACCCACAAGAAAACTCATGCAGAATTTCGTGAGGATCATAAGACTGAAATATCAAAATAAATCATTCCAAAAGTTCCGTATCCATCAGATGTCGCTAAAATTTTACAAAAGCCTTCAAAACCTTATTTTACAATCACCTTCTCGATTTGAACTCGATTGGGTCTATATTGTTGGAAATATTGGGAACATTTAACTAAGTAGCCACAAAACAGTGGAGGGTTTTATGCCCTTACATGCTGCTGCATTGCACATGAATATAGGGTTTTGTCAATCGTACCCTCAATTTTACAAAACATGGCAAGCAGTGTTTACTTGTTGGATTGGGTGTGCTCTACCTCCCCATCAAGATAATGGAGAGCAACCAATGTAGATTTGCCTGGTCTGTAGGCAAAGTGCCTTTTGTGGAACTAAATATTTTCTCTCAAATAGTTGTATATGATCTTCTACAGGGTAGGAGATAGCACGTTAGGCTTATATCATACGGTATGATTTAGGCTCCGACGAGTCCTTCTGTCCCACCTTTGGCATAAAAACAACCCTTGCCTGGAAATGTAACTCCACGATAATGGAACCATGAAGAGCTTTGCAGGTGGAGCAACAATGAAATGAACAGCTTTTTGCAACATACACGGTAATATTCCTGCCAATTTGATGAGCTGGAATCTTTGTATCGAACAAACATAAAACTGGCAATGTGCTGGGGCAGTAGTATGCTCCATGGTCACCTACGCCTCCTTAGCATGGTGGACAAAAATTGATATTGCCAACACATGCAGTCAATTGCAGAAACTTCATGCTGCTATTAAAGCTCTGAGCCATCATGTTATCGAGTCTAAGCTAATATGGGAAAAATATGCTGAAAAAACTTTATGAAAGAACAATAGGGTCTCCTTGGTCTGGGTTCCTGGTCACGCGGGAATTGAAGGAAATGAGGCCAACACACTTGTCAAGAAAGGAGCACAAACTCCCTTTATTGGCCCGGAACCCTACTGTGGGATTGGTAGATACACCTACAAAAGTGAATTTTGGATGAAAGAAGAAACTGAAAAAAGCTAGCAGAAACTGACGAGTGCAGATTCTGTTGGGAGGAGGATGAAACTCCTGATCACCTGATTACGGAATGCCTCATCATCTCAAATCAACGCAAGGAACGCATCGCAAAATTCCTTCAAGAATAGCATAGATATATTGAGACGAAATCTACATTAGTTAAGCTGATTGGAAGGCATTCGTTGCGATATGTTTTTGCTGACTATTTAGAATGTGCCATTGATTTTTCAGTGATTTCTTTTTCTTTTCTGTTTGATTTGTTAACTGATGAACTATCTGAACATTGATTTATATTACCATTCACCTAGTTATGTGGGAGTTTATAAGCATAACCCCCTACTCTTGTTTGTATTTTGAATTAAAACAATAAAAATTCAGAAACTTGCTATTATGTCTATCACTCGAGTAGTACTAGTATTGGATTAACGTGGTAAGGGTTCTTTTTGAACCCAAGGCGTCAATAATACTGACAAGTATGGCATGATGATACAACACGGAAATAGGTCTATAATTTTCATCCATGTCCTTGCATCCATTCATATATAGTAAATTCGGAGAACAGCTTGACTCCTTTCACGAACAGTTACTGCCCTCAACATCTCCCACCCTCCCCCTCCACCGCGAAATCCCGCAAAGCCGGAAAAACACCGCAATGCGGGATCATACCGTGAAGAACCTTTTGTGGTTCATTACCATAATTGAATTCTTCGAGTATCATCGAATGGAATTCGCAAATTTGGGCGATGAGACGAGAGACCGGATAATTGCATTTTGGCTCTTGCCGGGTAGCCTCTTCAGGGGAAAAAATTGGTACAATCGGAGACTGGGTCGCGATAGCAGCGCCACTCGAAATTATGATTTATCCGGGAGGATCGGCTGTTTCCGATAGACGGGGGTTATATATGCGGGATTTCCGCAGAAGAGGTTGGACCTCTCGACCCGCCGATTTAATTACCGTCGATACAGGTCTGTCTCGTTTTGAATTACGGGTAAGGGAAGGTTTCTGATCCAATTACGTTCGATATGGACATGTTCCGATTCTAATGAGTAGCAATTTTCGATATCCAGCATATTTGATGGAGAGTTTCCTTTGCGAATATCTGAAGGACTGTATTGGCAACTGAATCACTATTAAATACATTTTGTTGAATTCGTATATGCAGAACTGACCTAACTGATGTTTCTAGAGGCTATCTTTTACTTAACCATGAACTAAGAGGTCTGTTAAGGAGGCCGTGGTAATTGGCACTTGTTCACTTTGTCCAAATGCACAATTTCGTTAATAGGGAAAATCTGCTGAGCAGTTTCAGAGTTATATTGTATATTGTTGTAGTGGGTTACGTTGCACTGCGACATTTAGGTCTATTGTGCCCCTCATTAGAGCTTTCGATCTCGTCTTCCATTTCCAGAGTTGTGATGAACTCCAGTATCTGGAATTGCTTCAAAGAGGCTACGTCTTCGCTCCTGTAGATTTCTTAAACAAAGCATTCCTTGCATTGGTATGAGATGGTGAGGCATTCCTTATCAGGTAATCAGGAGTTTCATCCTCCTCCCCACAGAATCTGTACTGGTCAGTTTCTGCTAGCTCTAATCTCATCATATGCTTCCTATGGCCGCAGTGTCCTGTGAGGAAACCACTGAGGAGGTGCAGCATGTTCTTACTGAGGTCCAAGTATTTCTTGGATCTGATAGTGCCAAAGTTACCGAGGAACTTTTTGTAGTGATACATTCCTGGGAGAGGTCTCCAGAGTATACCTCTTTCAGTTTCTTCATTAATCCAAAATTCACTTTTGTAGGTGTACCTATCTACCCCACAGTACGGCCAATAGAAGGGGTTCGTGCCCCTCTCTTGGCAAGTGTGTTGGCCTCCTCATTTCCTTTAATTCTCGAGTGACCAGGAACCCAGAAAAAGGAGACCCTACTGTTCTTGCCTACTTCATTAAGTTTTTTTGCTGACAGCAAATTGTATTTATGCGTATTCGGTACCTGAATGGGGGATCGCTGTGGCTATACATTTTAACGAGCTCACCGAATCAGACCGACCTTACGTCATTGCTTTTCCAACTTTTTTAATAAAGAATCAGGAAAACTTACAGCTTTTTTCACCTAAACTTGATAAAATGCCGGTATTTTAGATAACTCATCTCATTATAACCCTTTAGGTTCACAGTCAATTTCATTGAATTCTGGATATAAGTTTTCGAGAAATCAAAGTTTTTTCGACATATTTGTTTCCATTCCTAGTATTAGATTCTCATGACATTCCTCATGTACTTTCAATTCCTCAATTACCAATTTGTAACTTGATTGAATCTGTAGTTTTGGAAATATTGGGAGAATAATATTTCATATCCGAAACTATTGGGTCGATTTTGCTTATTCACGAACTTAATCGGTGCATTTCGACATTTTCTGCAAATATCAAGTCTCCTAGTTTGTAAGAGTTTCCAAGAAGGACCACAGTTAGAATGGAATCTTTCGTTACAACTATCGACTTCACTACGATGCTCGGTAGGAAAAAAAAATTGGTTCAAGCCCTGTGGACAGGAGCTATTGGGCGTATGTTCATCTTCCTTGTGGCCCGTACTGACCAGTAAAGAAAAAAAGCAGTATCATGTTGAATACCTTAATATTATTCTGGAACACAAATTTTCCATTACAATAATCTTCATCTAGCTTCTATTTAGTATCAATTCCTGTAGAACGTGATCATAATAAGTGTTTTCCATATAATAAAATGTGTTTGAACTTGGTATGTAGGAAATCTGACATCAATTATTGGAATTAATTGATTTGACAAACAGCCGTCAAATGAGGTAAATAGATTTTTGTGACGATTTTCTGTGACCATAAAAAAAATTAAGCATTTCATTATTGCATTTCTTGAAATAGGTACCTTTTCAAGTCGATCAACATCGTCCTTCTTTCGACGTCTAAACTATGACTTGATTCTTTATGTTTATGTCTTTGAATTTGTTTTCGGTGGAATTCAAAGAGTTCATAGAATAATCGATGAAAATACTGAGAGAGACCCAGGAAATTTGACACATTTTGTCTTATATCTCCAGAAATTGAAATCGTATAGAGCCAAAATTTTGCACAATGTAGCAAAATACTACAATTGACGTTAGTACAAGTTTTTGTTGCAATCTGATGAATAGTTCACGAAAAAAAAATTTTTTTTCCGAAAAAATTAAAAGAAATATTTTTTTAAAAATTACCAACATTTCGATCATAACAGAATTTTGCCAAAAGTTGCGCGTTTATATCCTCGAACTGACTACCAAGTTTCGATTCAACATCTTCTTTAGTTCCTGAAATATCAGGGAAATAACCTCAAAATTTTAAATGTCTATAACTCCTAAACCGTCCGGCCGATTTTGCCCGTTAACGAACTTAACCGTCGCATTTTGATCAGAAACCTACCCTGAAAGTTTGAAGTCGATAGGACCTTCGGTGCTCCTGTTATCGTGCCTACGGCCGGAAGTACGGCCGGCCGGCCGTACGGCACCCAAAAATCTGACACCGGATTCGTAATCAGGGAGTCCGAATTAGTCTATTAGCCAATTTTCAGCTCGAAATTCGAAAATTACAGACATTTGGACGAAATGATAGGACGATGTTCCCCTAGAACATACGCCCAAAAAGACTGGGACAAGGGATCCACCACCCAAGTTCTTGGAAGAAATGCCATTAAATGGTTCACAGACCCACAGCCGGTTCAAAAACTACTACAGGAGCTAGCACCAGGCACCGAATGCTCATTATCGCTAGGCTCCTATCCGAGCATCTTTCAGGCAGGAGTACTTGCAATCGAAAGATGCATGGAAATGAACCTAGAAAGAAACTATCAGAGATGTGTTATAGCAATCCACTCTGATAGTCAAGCTACTATTAAAGCTCTGAGCTCCCGTGTTATCTAGTCTAAGCTAATACGGGTATGCCGCAGGGCCGTAGCTAGAGATGAATTCAAGGTAGGGCGATGGAGGTTACGGGTAGGGCAGAAGTAAAAAAATTTACTTGATGTGATCTGCAGAATCACTTTTCATCGTACCTACTTTTGAGTGAAATAGGTAGTTAATATTAAAATACTTATTTCTTCAGGTTTATTTTATTCCTTTTAACATATTGTGATTATTATAACGTTGATAAAAATCTTCGTCAAAACCCCTGAATCCTTCGATTTGCCATATTATTAAATATACGAAGGACTTCATTCAGATCAACTGAATCAGTTCTTCTCTTTTCAAAGGCCAGAAATACCATAATAATTAAATGAGACTGTGGGAGGTATATTCATTATTAAATGGCTTCTTTCTGGGTTTTCTCTCCCAAACTCTGAAAATACCTATCCATAAAATTAAAAAAAAATAATTTTGTGAAATGCTTCTGCGTAGGAAACACAAGATATTTGTCAGAAGCAATCAATCGAACCAGGTTGCCTAACAAACAATAACGAAAACAACAACGATGAAACAACTATTTCGTAACGTTTCGGAGTCTATATCAGACTCTTTCGTCAGACACTTAACGATAATCTTATTTTTGCGCGTATGTTCTGGGGAACATCGCGTTATCATTTTGCCCAAATGTCTGTAATTTTCGAATTTTTTGCTGAAAATGGTCTGAAACGATTGGGTTCGACTCCCTGATGAAGAATTCGAGTTCAAATTTGATTCTGTCCGGCCGGCCGGCCGTCCGTTGGTAACTTGAGAACGAAAAGAGATAGCGACTTGAAATTTTCAGTATAGGTGGCACATCCCAATACGACGAACAAGTTCGTTAATGGGCATAATCGGCCCAATGGTTTCCGAGTAATAATTTTGTTTTCAACCAATACAAATCCGATCGAATTGAAACTTGGTGAGTAGTTGTAGAATACAAACCTACGGACGCTTGTGAAATTTTGTGAGAATCGTATCACTAAAAAATTCAAAAAATATATTAAAAAATATTATTTATGTCAGGATAAACTGAGAACAGAAAGAGATAGCGACTTGAAACTTTCGGGTTAGGTTGTGCATCTAAATGGGACATTTGGGGTTTGTTCATAGGCATAATTGGCCAAACGGTTTTGGAGTCATACCTATCTATACAAAAGCGATCCAATTCACACATGGTTCTCAGTTGTAGAATGCCAGCGCATAAATTCTTGCGAAATTTCGTGAGGATCGTATCACAACGACATTTTTAAAAAATCATTGAAAGCAATTCTATATATCAAAAACTATTCGTCCGACATCGCTGAAATTGTTCGAGAGCCTCAGAACCTAACTCTACTGCCAAGTTCCAAGTTTGAACATGATCGGATCTATATTGTTGGAGATCCGAGCAGCCTTGTGTGAGTTCAGTAGCTGGATGGGTGACCGTTGCCTCGATAACATTCAAACGAGAGGAGATAGGGTCTTGCAATTTTCAGGGTAGGAATTAGTACATGAGGTGCTTCTGAAAATGTAGCGTGTGGTTAATTCGGAATTGCTTTGCGAGAAATAATTTTTTTCCTCACGTCACATTTATAAAAAATTGGTTCAAGCACTGACGTGAAGTCAGAAGCTTTTGCGCGTATGTTCTATTGTCCATTCTTCTGTATTGGACACCCTTAATCCAATTTACCATGGTTAATTAAGTTGTCCATTCTCCTGTATTGGACACTTAATTCGAATTTACCATGGTAAATTCGAATTAAGTGTCCAATACAGGAGAATGGACAACTTAATTAACCATGGTAAATTCGATTAAGGGTGTCCAATACAGAAGAATGGACAATAGAACATACGCGCAAAAGCTTCTGACTTCACGTCAGTGCTTGAACCAATTTTTTTTTTATTTATAATATCATTTAAATTAATATTGTAGGACGTTACTTTAAAATTTCTAAGCTATACTGACTTACAGCTAAAATATTATAAAGAAAAGAAGCAATTGGATAGTCTAACTATCATTTTAATAAAATGATGCATTTTTATTGTTCAAATAAAGATATTTTGTTAACTTACAAGAATTTCTTCATTCAATGGTATTTCAAAGATCTAATTACAGTTTTAAATATAAAATAAGTGTCCAATACAGGAGAATGGACAACATAATTTACCATGGTAAATTCGATTAAGGGTGTCCAATACAGAAGAATGGAAAATAGAACATATGCGCAAAAGCTATCTATCATTTTCTTCAAGTTTCACGCCCCAAAAAGGCCTAAATCGTCAGTTTCGCTTTCGAAAATTTCCGACCCCGTCTCTCGAATTAATTCTGACGTTTCTCGGATTGACTTTTTGAATGGAAAATCGTCGGACTCAAAACCTCCGAAACTTGTATCGAATTAGTATATTTAGGCTCAACCTAGAAGAACGAAATTTGGGAAAAACACAAATCGATTCGTCTTCTTCGACTCGACGGCAAAAGTCCGGGTCGAGCGATCGTTTCTTCGGAGCCTTACGCTACACCAAATCGGTACTACTGAACTCGCACAAGAATGCTCGAATCTCCAACAATATTTAACCGATCATATTAAAACTTGAAACTTGGCAGTAGAGTTAGGTTATGAAGGCTCCTGCAAAATTTCATGAATTTCAAACGAATAGTTACTGATATATAGAATTTTTTTTTTTTATTTTTAATGATTTATTAAAAATTTTCTACAAATGCTATCCTCACCAAATTTTGCGAACATTTTCGCGTTGCCATTCTACAACTAATAACAATGTTTGAATTCCATCGGTTCAGTATTTTTCGAGTTAATGAGGAACAAAAAACCACCAAATTTCAGAAAATTTCAGATTGCTATAACTCTATAACCGTTCGGTCGATTATGCTCATAAACAAACTGAGATGTCGCGTTCTGGTGCATATCCTAACCTGAAAATTTCAAGCCGCTATCTCATTCCGTTCGCAAGTTATCGTGACAACAAAAATATTTTTTAATAATTTTTTTAAAATTTTCTAGCCATACGATTCGCACAAAATTTCACAAACGTGCTTAGGGTCATATTCTACAACTACCCACCAAGTTTCAATTTGATCGGATTCATATTGGTTGAAAACAAAATTATTACTCGGAAACCACTGGGCCGATTATGCCCATTAACGAACTTGTCCGTCGTATTGGGATGCGCCACCTACCTTGAAAATTTCAAGTCGCTAGCTCTTTTCGTTCTCAAGTTATCGTGGCAACGGCCGGCCGGACGGCCGGCCGGACAGAATCAAATTTGACCTCGAATTCTTCATTGGGGAGTCGAACTTAATGGTTTGAGACCATTTTTTTCAAAAAATTCGAAAGTTACAGACATTTGGGCAAAACTATAACGCGATGTTCCCCAGAACATACGCGCAAAAACACATTTTCCTTAGCATATTATTTAAATTGTTACTATTTTTTAAGGTAGGGCATTGGAAATTAAAGGTAGGGCATTGCCCCATTATGCCCCCCCCTAGCTACGGCCCCGGTATGCCGAAGAAAACTCAATGAAGTAGGCAAGAACAACAGGGTCTCCTTAGTGTGGGTTCCTGGTCACGCGAGAATCATAGGAAGCTAACACACTTGCCAAGAAAGAAACACAAACTCCCTTTCAGGCCCGAAACCCTACTGTGGGGTTGGTAGATACACCTACAAAAGTGAATTCCAGATGAAAGAAGAAACTGAAAGATGTATTTTCTGGAGATCTCCTCGGAATGTATCACTCCAGTAAATCCTCCGGAACTTTGATACTGTCAAATCCAAGAAATACTTGGACCACAGTAAGAACACGCTGCACCTCCTCACTGGCCTCCTCACAGTGCACTGTGGCGTTAGGAAGCATTTGATGAGATAATGGCTAGCAGAAACTGACGAGTGCAGATTCTGTTGGGAGGAGGATGAAACTCCTGATCACCTGATAACGGAATGCCTCGCCATCTCAAACCAACGTAAGAAATGCTTTGGGCAAGAAATCTGCAGAGCGAAGACGTAGCCTACTTGAAGCCATAACATATACTGGAGTTCATCAGAACTCTGGAACTGCAAGGCGAGCTGTAGATGGTGATGACATCGACAGCTCTGATTAGAGGCACAATTGACCATAAGGTTGCAGTGCAACGTTACCCCATACCACAATATACAATATATGTACAATTATTGGCTCAAAAGTCGCAAATTACAGACATTTGCGTCGAATGATAGCACGCAAAAACATCTCCACCATATCATGCCGTTCTAATCAGACTGTCCCCTGGCTTCATCATACCCGGCCTCCTTCTCTAATTAATCCGACCCAACCTCTCACAACCCTCTACCCCCAGGACGCGCGCGATGCAAAACTAATCTTGCGGTCTATCTACTCCTCCAACGCCAACCTATAATGAAATTAGGGGAACATATATGCTCGCCAGGAGAAATGATCATTCAAATTAGAGGTTCTACGGCAACTTCGTCGGGTCCAAGTTGGCCCGGTTGTTAGCAGGTCCGTAATTTAATCTGGACGGGGAGTTCGGGTTGTATCGCAGGCCGGGGGGATGCAGTATTCGTCCTGAAACCAGGGGAAAGGAGCTCCGGTTGCGGAGCAAGCCGGAGGACATCGCACCATCGATGATTTAATGTTTGCTCCGTGCGGGGTTGTGGGTAAAATCGAGTTATCGAAGTATGGACTCACCAGGGGTGGCTTCGACGAAAAGGGAAGTCATCGATGGGGGAACTGTCTTGGAAGGGTTTGTTCAAGGATATGCAGCATTTTTGCCTTGTGAATTCAGGATATACGAATATGTATACAGTTAAAAAAGTGAAATGAAATAAATTCATTATATTGGTTTTCTGACTGCACTTTTTCTTTCAACGGCCATCCTAATCGTCAAGATTGCCTCTACTGGTCTACCGAAAATCCTGGATGAGAGAGGAACACTCGAAATCCCCTCAAAATGTTGAAGTTTGGACAGGAAATATCCGAAACCATATCAAAGGCTCCTTTTTCAATGACAGCAATTTGAATGGCGATAAATACTTAGCACTACTTCAAAATAATGTCGTTTCCACTTAGGTAAATTAATATCCTGATCAAGGAAATCCTCAAGTTCCACGAAATATGATACGTTTCCAACAGGATGGAGCACTACCACATTACCAATGCAATGCCAGGCAGTACCTCAACACAATATTTCCAAATCGGCGGATAGAAAGGCGAGGAATGATGGAATGAGCCGTTTGATCCCCGGGTCTTAACAGTTTGGATTTCTTTTTAAGGGGATATGTGAAGAGCATTGTGTTCAAAATTAAACCACTTGATTTGAATGACCTGAAAGATCGAATAACGCTTGCGATTAGGTAGATACCTCCTGGGATGTTGAATAATGTTTATGTTGAATAAATTTTATTTGAGGTTAGGATGTTTCCAAGGTTCTCGCGGTGAACACTTCAAACATCTACTTCATTAACATTCAAATATTTTTGCTACATTCTGTGTAACATATTAGTTTTTGGTATTGTACCAAATTTCGTTAATCACTTGATTTTTTGTTATATTTTGAGTTTTGGTACAAAAATGGAAGTGATAACATTTCTGAATAGAGGATGATGAGACCTTTCAAATGATGTATCATAAGCCCATACTTCCTGTTTGAAAAATGTGGTGTTGTACCCAATAATTAGAAAATATTGTTTTCCCAATAACTCGAAAAATATCAATCTGATTGAATTGAAACTCGGTAGAACATTTTCGGTCAAACATCCGAACATTGATAGGCACTCTTTTCATGGACCAAGCGCATCAAAAATGGCGAACTCTAAACGAAATGCCATTAAGATCACATTTTAACCTTTCAGCACTTAAAATCGCATTATTGCCAACCTATAATTCCACCCCAGGGTATAAAATAGGTACTTTAATTATAAAATTTGGCCCGTACTCAATAAAATTAAAGGATCGCCTGGCGGGGATGCTGAAAACTCGAAACACAGCTGAATTCGTGCCAATTCTAACATGCCACCATCATTTTTATTAGCCATAAAGCAAGATTGCAGCGATATTTCTATGGCGTAACGTTCTTAATCGTAAAAAAGGCAATATTATGTGCATATTCTCCCTTTTTCAAGATTTTCATTGGGACCTAGATTTTTTATTGAGTCATGTATCAAGGGACGAAATTATACCGTGTTCTGTTTCTCCATTCTAGCTTGATAATGGTGCTATAACATCAAAAAGCTTGAGTGACAATTCTGTCAGTCTCACCGTATTGAATCAAAAATTGGTGCATGTGGACAGGAGCTTTCTGGTGCTCTTGTTCAAACAGACAAATTATATCTCCGAATATATTGGCTTCTCAGAGTTAGGAATTATTTCAATGGATTCCTTTGATAGAACTGCATCATGAAAGAAATTGGATTTGAAAAAAGTGTCATTTAAAAAAAATGCTTCAAAAATTATCTTTTCAAAAAAAAGAGCAATCTACAATGCTTCGATACTTTAATTCTTCAAAAATTGTAATTTAATTTATTCATCAAGATTAAATGAGCAATCTGCAATGATTCAACCTCGTGGAATGGGTTGTTGCAACATACACTCGGTGCACAGTTTTCACAACTCGAAATATCTAAGGAGAGTATCATCGAAATGTCTAGAGCAATTTATTCCAGATATTTGAGTAGGTAATGGATTACGAACAAATTATTTTAATAGTTCAAAATATATTAATAAAATACTATCCTCTTTTCATAATTTAAAATTTAATATTTCATACCACTAACACATTCTTTTCCGTATTATGAACCTCAACTCAAGAAAAAATGTTTGATACACAAATGTAGATCCATGTTTCAGTATTTTTTTTGCTAGCAACATTATGAAAATACTGTATATAGGAACATGTCTTACTACTTAAGGAAGTAAAAGGTAATATTAACCTCAGTGGTCAACGAACAGTAATTTCTTTCGATGAAACCATTATGTTCTTCTTTCCTATTGCCTCCATAAACTACGTCAAAACAGTCTTGTATATATTCAAAAATCCAAGAATCTAATACTTGCTTTCCAAGAGAATATATTTTCAAACTACGAATTGACAATTTCTCATAGCTAGCAAAGATGACATTTATGAATAGTGACCACAGACAGATTCAGTGTTCATATTCTGTGAATACATAGAACTTACGATGTATTATTGAAACTTTGAAACGTTATATTTCCGAAAGTATTAGCTTGTTAGAGTTGAAAATGACAACAATGGATTCTTATGATGATACTGCATCTCAAAAAGATTTGAATTCAAAAGTTGTAATGTGAAAAAAAATATTTTTTTCGTTACTCCGAAACTATTGTGCCCAATAACGAACTTAACCGAGATATTTATCCTTCAAACCTACTCTGAAAATTTCATTTGTCTAGCCCATTTTCTTCGAAAGTTATCGTGTTAACGGGTGGTCGGACGGCCAGCCGGACAGAATCGACTTCGACCACGGCTTTTTGATCAGTGAGTCAAACCAAATCGTTCAAGACCATTTTCAGCCAAAAATTCGAAAATTACAGAGATTTCGGCAAATTGATAAGCACTCTGTTCCGAGGAACAAGAGCGTCAAAAATTGGTTCAAGCACTGACGTGAAGTCAGGAGCTTTTTCGCGTATGTTGTATTGTCCATTCTCCTGTATTGCACACCCTTAATCGAATTTACCATGGTAAATTATATTGTCCATTCTCCTGTATTGGACACTCTTAGTTCGAGTTTACCATGGTAAATTCGAATTACCTAATAAATAATTATTTTAATTTTAATTCGCCGTTCAATCCGAAGGTCGGATCACATACACTAGATTGGTGAGATACAGACGAGGCGTATTTCAAGGATACACCATCAACGAACGTTGGAACTGGCAATAAGGATATTGAGAAGTGAAGGCCCGCTTCTGAAAATGGTGGCTCATAATGAAATTAGGAACCAAGAAGCTTTCCTATTTAGGGCTGGTCAGAGAGCTTTGGAGAAGCTCAGTATAAATTGAATACCTATCGATCATCGATCTCACCAGACCAAAGAATACTTGGCAAAGAGATAAGACAGGCACAACTGAAGACACTACAGGAAGATCACGTGAGTAAACACCTGCACTCCCTATACTTCGGGGGTTTGAAAAAGCAGGGCCTATCGGTATAACTATCCTTCGCCTTTTTGAAGTCAGCTGGGCTCAGGTCGAAAACAGAGGGATTTATTATGGCCTGTCAAGATGGGCTGATAAATTCCCGATGGTATAAAAAGAACATCATGAAAGTGGACACCTCCAATAACTTGCAGAGAATGTCACAGTCAGCAGTAAACTATTATGCACATTCTGTCTGCTTGCAGAGTCCATGCTCCATCAGGATATGTGGAAAGACACAATGCGGCACTTCGAATTCTCTACTTCCATCTGAGAAAGATTTATGGTATAGATAACGAACCAGTGCTACCATATGTGCCTCTGGAGATTGAAGCAGCTGTTGAAAATGACAAAGCTGGCATCTACTGGAACTATACGATTCCAACAACTCGGCAGATCCACGCCATAGAGGCAGATATACTCTTGCTCGACAAAGAACTTAAGAAATTGTTTGTCGTCGAATTTTCCTCCCCCGCAGAAAATATCGTCGTGATGAAAAAAGAACAGAAGATGGAAAAATACAAGGATTTAATGTTCGAGTTTAGAATGGTCGTACTAATCATAGGATGCCTGGCGGAATGAGAGCGAACTACGTGACCGTATTGAAGATTATTCCGGCCTGCAAATCTCTGGCCGAGGATTAAGCGCACAGAATGCTGAAGGCGATGTTGCTCGAATCACTTCGAGCATCCCATCAACGGTGAAGGCCACTTGCAGCTCATCTCTTTTTTAAGGGTTTTTGCAAGGGCAGGATGAAGAACTACTTCAAGGAACGTGCGACAGGTTTTTTAGTGAGTAAGCAATCAACAACTGAAGTCTCACACTCCTGAGAGAAGCAGACCCTCCCAAGACAGGCCTATAAAAGGTTTTTCCTTTCGAGTGGATGAAAAAAAAAAGTTATAGATAGCTCGCCGTGTGCCAAATTTCCACTTCTCCTTGTAGCCGGGAAAAGTCCAATAGGCCAATTTTTCGAATGACCCTGTATCTTAAGGTGTCACAGTCATGACAGTCAATCTGAATTCACTAGTTGCCATTGTGGCTACAACCACACGCACATCGCGAATTATAAATGAATGATTCGTCCTAATTTACATATAGCTGTCAGGGTAATTTTTTGGACGTGATTTCCCGGCTCTATGGCCGCCCAAAAAATCCATTAATCCGATGCGTCCTGCTGCAAGTGCGCTACAGAAAACCCCCGATGGAATGCCGAATAGGACACGGGTATTTATTATATACTCTATCGCATTTTTTTCGCGGAAGCACGTTTTGATAGATGGTCCGTTATGTTCAAATACTTGTCGGAAGTGAACGGGCCATGAATAATGTCACGAATGCGCTGTGATTTGTTCGATGGTCGTTAAAGTCCGAATGGATTTTGATTGGGTTTCGGGTGTTTGGTCCCTGTTGACAGGTCCTGGTGTCGAGAGAATGATGGAACATTATATGCATGGAAGTTTGTTCGATCGCAAACTCCGGATACGTTCAGGATCCTAGATATGGCAACATGGCGAATATATTTCTGTGACCTGAAAGCTTTCGGTCCTTTCAACTCAAAATACCGTCTACCTCACTGAAGATGGAACACTTCTTGTGTTTCTATCAAAATAGATTAATATCTAAGTTAAATATTGACATCTGACAACAACAGTTTAGATTTGATTATTATTATTATTATTGATACAATAAGAGTAGAGGCATGAACCTATACAGGGTGTCCCAAAAATACCACGCGAAAGTGACACTGGAGATAGATTGGCATTAGGTCTATCAGATAGCATCAACATGACCTCAGTAAAAGTCCGCTGGTTTTCGAGATATCACCACTGTTGCGTCCCATGACTTCACATGTTGGGAAGCGCTCGTTTGTATTTCTAAACAAAGCAGCTCGCTTGTAAAACTCAAATGTTTTGGGTTAACTGGTTTATTTTTGCATGGGTGGTCTCACCCTTGAAATTAATATTTTCCACGAAAAGATAATTGCAAGTAAAATATCTTGTAATACTTCAACCTTTGTAGAAGTATTTATGACCTATTTCCTGTGAAATATTGATAAAATGCATACAACAACTAACCGTTTGCCAGAGCTGTGAGTCCTTTGTCTAGATTCTAACCCATACAAAAATCTAGAATTTTCCGATTAGATCGCCACGGCTTTGGCTATTCTCTAAATCGAGGGCGTAGATTCCGAATCTGTAATTAGTTTTTCCGTATCTCGATTAATTTTGGTAATATGGCGAAAAATCCGACTGATTAGTCCATTTTCCGGAGGTAGAGCCAGAAATTGCGACTTTCTTCGTCATTGCTCCGAAACTAATCGAGATACGGAAAATCTAATTACAGATTCGTGATCTGCGTACCCGATTTAGTGAATAACCAAAGCCGCGTCGACCTAATCGGAAAATTGTAGATTTTTGTATGTGTTGGATACTAGAGAAAACTTTTTGGCGTTAAACGGATTCGCTCATTACCTAATATTTTCCGAACGGATAGAGATACACAAAAAATAGATACATAAATCTAAACGTCGTCCACCGACCAATCATCGAGGAACATTTGGATATCGAGATGTGAAAATCATAGATTTCGGACGGGAAAGAAGAATTTTCCTTCGATTCCGGGTCAAAAATATTTCTAAGTGCCGACCCAAAAAATTTTTTTCATGCTATATCGATACGGAGCTCGTGTCTAATTGAACCGAGGTCGCTGATCACGAATATGTAATTAGTTTTTCCCTAAGTGGCTTACTTTGGGAAAATTTCCACTTAAAGTGAAAAAATTGACGAAAATAGGTCAATTTTGGAACTTTCCACCGCCCAAAAAAATCGGAGTAGGGTGTTGCTGATTTTTAACGTCATATTTGGATCCTTTATCTATCGAATCATTTGAACAATAAATGTCCAGGTTATACGCTTCGGAAATTATGATTTTTTTCCCGAGGGTCTATATTTCAGAAAATTCTTTCCACGATATTTCCTCGGAAAATTTTTGTAATAAATATCTGATGGTAGATTCGGAATCTACGGCCCCGAATCTATAAGAATAAGTACCCGTTTCATAGTTTTGCGTCAAAAAATTTTTCTCGAAAAATGGGATTTTTTTAAGGCTAATGTATTAAAAAACTGCCAAAATTCGACCGGTCTCCGATTTCGATGCAAATTACGTCATTTACTAATTCGGGACCGTAGATTACGAATATATGATCGGATTTTTCAACAGAGAATTTTCCGCGGAAATACCGCGAAGTGAATTTTCTGAAAAACAGACCCTTGGGAAAAAAATCATAATTTCCAAATAGTACGGCCTGGACATTTTCTGTTTGGATTATTCAGTAGATAAAGGATCCATATATGAGGGCAAAAATCAACAACACCTTACTCCGATTTTTTTGGGCGGTGTGAACTTCCAAAATTGACTTATTTTCGTCCATTTTTTCACTCTAAGTGAAAATTTTCCCAAAGTACGCCACTTAGGGAAAAACTAATTGCTTATTCGTGATCAGCGACCTCGATTCAACTAGACACGAGCTCCGTATCGATATACCATGAAAAAAATTTTTTGGGTCGGCACTTAGAAATATTTTTGACCCGGAATCGAAGGAAAATTCTTCTTTCCCGTCCGAAATCTATGATTTTCACATCTCGATATCCACGTTTAGATTTATGTATCTATTTCCTCTGTATCTCTATCCGTTCGGAAAATATTAGGAAATGAGTAAATCCGTCAAACGCCAAAAAGTTTTCTCTAGTATCTAACCCAGGGGTCACCAATTAGTTTCATTGGAGGTCCGTTCACAAAATCTGTATATCTGTCGCGGGTCGTTGATAGCATTATGATGGCATAAGAATTTGACTAGCAGTTAATCTAAATCCAATATCTATAATTAGTAAATAAAACGAAAAGTTATCTGAATTTTTTTAATCAAGAATACATGTTTTCTGGAAAAATGGTCCGCAAAAAACAGGTTCGCGATCCGCATCCGGACCGCGGTCCGCCATTTGGTGACCCCTGGTCTAGACTATTCGAGGACCCCTAGTCTGTGAAAGTCGGACCGGTTTCCATGTTACAAATCAATGAATGTGGGAGCGAGATAGTCGATAAGGGTTTTGGTTTTTTTTTAATTTTTAAGTAGCAATTCTAGTTCTGATTAAAAAAAATTGGTAGTGTTGTATCATTTTGAAAAGGGCATGAGATGGACCAGTTTTTGCGATTATTTGTCAATTCAGTCTGATATAATTTTTTTTCACAGCAGTCAGTCAAACTTAAGTTAACGTTTTAACTTCGGCATAAAATACAACAAGTTAGACATTTTTTGAAGGATTTTGTTCTAGTTGTCGGTGAAGTTATTACTTCATTGTTTAAAGCAACTATTCAGGATAGCCTAGGTAAAAAAAAAACATGAGTTTGAAGTAATTTCTAGCAATGCTAGGCGATAAAAGACCGAAAACTGGAGATTTTTAAAAAATACACAAAAGTGGTGATATCTCGAAAACCAGCGGACTTTTACTGAGGTTATGTTGATGCTATCTGATAGACCTAATGCCAATCTATCTCCAGTGTCACTTTCGCGTGGTATTTTTGGGACACCCTGTATATACCTACTCAATTTACATAAAGAAAAAAGTTGATTGAAGTGAATAAATGATAAATAACTACATCCACAGGATAAATGAGCAAAATTAAATAAAACATAATTACGGTCGATCATAGTCATTCTTGAAGGCGCTGGTACTAGTAGCGTCGACTATGTTATCAGGCAAACGATTCCAATGATGAAACACTCTATTGGGTAAAAACCGCTGTCGTTGGGATGTTCGAAAAGTCTCCCTACTGAGCTTGAACGAGTGGCCACGAAGGTGGTTCCGATTCAGCGTGAATAGGTCCCTCATGTGCTCCCCAAAATGTCCTTGAATGGCTCTAAAAGTGAATATCAGATCTCCTCGCAATCTCCTGTCCTCAAACGTTGGCAAGTTGAATATTCTTAGTCTCTTATCATAAGACGGTCGCACCGGATCATAGGGGAGTCTGGTAACCTATCTCTGGAGCAGCTCCAATCGGTTCCCGTCAGCCTGGAAGGAAGGCCACCATGCAGGGCCAGCATATTCTATGATTGGACGCACATAGTATCGGTAGAGTAGGTTAAAAGTTCTGGCATCACACCCCTTGAAGCACTTGAAGAGAAGAAAGGCAACTTGTTTCGATTTGGAGGTAATGTTACTTATATGATTCGTCCAAGTTAGGTCATTCGAAACTGTAATCTCTAGATCCCTCTGGCTTGTAACCGTACGTAAAGGCTGACCATTGATGGTATAGTTCCGGTTGGGGTTATTCCTACCAATATGCAACAAAGTGCACTTTTCCGTATTGAGTGGCAGCATCCAATCCAAGTACCAATCACTCAATGTATCAAGATCAATCTGCAGAGTGTCTGAGTTAGATATGGGGTTGTTATACAATTTGGCGTCATCAGCGAAAAGGACAGTTGTAGATTTAAGGAGAAGTGGTAGATCAGACGTGTAGAGCAGGAATAGTATTGGCCCCAGTACAGAACCCTGTGGTACACCAGATGTGACGGGAGTATCGAAGGAAGAGTAGGTATCATCCACTCTAACACGAAAAGTTTTATTAGCGAGGAAGGCGCCGATCCATCTCAACAAGCCACCTCTAATGCCCAGATTAAAAATATGGGTTATTTCTTTTCCGCATCCGCTCGAGAGGAAAAACCTTTTATAGGCCTGCCCCGATAGGGCCCACTTCTCTCAGGAGTGTGAGACTACAGTTCTTGATTGGTTACTCACTAAAAAACCTCTCGCACGTTCCTTGGAGTAGTTCTTCGTCCTGCCCTTGCAGAGTCCCTTAACAAAAGAGATGAGCTGCAAGCGGCCTTAACAGTTGATAGGATCTGATGACTCCAAGTGATCCAAGCAACACAGCCTTCTGCATTCTATGAGCTAATTCCTCAGCTAGGGATTTGCAGGTCGGAATAATCTTTAATTCGGCACGTAGTTTGCTCTCATTCCGCCTAGGTGGAGTGATTAGTAAGACCATCCTAACATTATGCATTGGATACAGGATCCCCAGTTCGAACATTAACTCCTTGTATTTTTCCCTCTTATGTTCTTTTTCATCAACACATTATTTTCTGCGGGGGAGGAAAATTCGACGACAAACAATTCATTGAGTTCTTTGTCCAGCAGGAGTACATCTTACTTTATGGCGTGGATCTGCCGAGTTTTTGGAATCGCATAGCTCCAGTAGATACGAGCACTGTCATATTCGACAACTGCTTCGATCTCCAGAGGCACATATGGTAGCACTGGTTCGTTATCTATACCATAAATCTTTCTCAGATGGAAGTAGAGAATTCGAAGTGCCGCATTGGGTCTTTTCACATATCCTGATGGAGCATGGACTCTACAAGCAGACAGAATGTGCATAACAGTTTCCTGCTGACTGTGGCATGCTCTGCGAGTTGTTTGGGTGTTCACTTTCATGATGGTCTTTTTATACCATCTGGTATTTATGATCCCATCTTGACAGGCTATTATAAATCCCTCTGTTTTCGTCATTAGCCCAGCTGACTTCAAAAAGGCGAAGGATAGTTATACCGATAGGCCCTGCTCCTTAAAACTTCCGAAATATAGGGAGTGCAGGTGTTTACTCACGTGATCTTCCAGTAGTGTCTTCAGTTGTGCCTGTCTTATCTCTCTGCCAAGTATTATTTGGTCTGGTGAGATCGATGATCGATATATATTCAACTTAAACTGAGTTCCTCCAAAGCTCTCTGACCAGCCCTAAATACGAAAGCTTCTTGGTTCCTAATTTCATTAATGAGCCACCCTTTTCAGAGGCAGGTCTTCACTTCTCGATATCCTTATTGCCATTTCCAACGTTCTTTGATGGTGTATCCTTGAAATACGCCCCGCCTGTATCTCACCAATCTGATGTATGTGATCCGGCCTTCGGATTGAACGGCGAATTAAAATAATTATTATTATTATACTGAGATTCATCAGTTCGACAATGTAGTATTGATATTATTATACGGACCCTGCTAGGTCTTTCTTGATCCCTCATAGGAGCTTTTGCCAGTTAGAAGAATCGGTTTTATTCTGCCTAGACTTGGTTTTTGTATCCTTGAGCCACGTTAGTCGCAGCACTGTTAATATTTGACCCACAGAACCTAACCACACCTCCATCTTGACATAAATATATAGTGGAGGTAGATGCAACATCAGTTCCATCAATAATACTATTAACAACCATTTGTGCGATTTAAATTTTGCATTGCCTCAGTTCCACACTGATTAAAATGTCGTTGTGGATCCTCGAAATGTTACAAACTATTTCCAGGCATTATCCATACAAACTGCGGCCCTAAAATATACTATCTACGTCCGATCTCTTTAACCCTAAGCACCGGCTGTCTTCCAACAAGAAGGATCAGCATAACTCAAGAACTGGTACGGAGTAATCCTGCAATAATATGGTAATTTCAGGTTTCAGGGACGAAATCTGTCATCCGACTTGGTTCGACATACAAACGCTGAAAATCGGTATTTGCATATCTAGAAATTTCAGATTGAATAATTCAGAATAGTGTCCGTATTCGATCGCGTTTGTACGTTGCCAGAAGGTCTTTTCGATATATAATAAAAAGGAGTTGGAACTTTCATTAAGCGTCTGCCGAAGGAGTCTGATATAGACTCTGAAACGTTACGATATAGTTGTTTCTTCGTTGATGTTGTTTCGTTGTTGTTTGTTAGGCAACATTGCTCAATTGATTGCTTCTGACAAATATCTTGTGTTTCTTACGCAGAAGCAAATCACAGAATAATTTTAATTTTATAGATATTTTTCAGATTTTGGGATAGAAACCCCAGAAAGAAACCTTTTAATAATGAGTATACTTCCCACAGTATCCTTCAATGATCACTTATTTGGTACAAATTTTTGATTGCCAAGATCTGAGGAGTCTGGAAGTTGTAGAGTCCATTTAAAAACCATTTGGCTACTTAAAAACCACTGTGCTTGGATTGTAAAGGGTTTTCCAATAAGAGGTGTTATTTTGAATTGTCCGCTATTTCGGTAGATGTCACTTTTGAAGCTGTCATTTTTTGACATTTGACAAGTAGAAACTACGCCATTAATGAAAATGGAACGATACACGCTTCAAGAACGCATTGAAATTATTAAAATTCACTATAAAAATGGTGAAAATTTGGCAGAGACGGTTCGTAATACTAGAACATTTTTGGGTCATCGTGAAGCACCTCGTCGGACCGCAACAAAGAAATTGGTGGATAAATTCGAGCTGTTGGGACAAGTTAGTTATGTGAAGAATAAAACCCGTGCACATCGCTCAAGAACATCCGAGAATATTGCTGCTGTAGCCGAAAGTGTTGAAGAAAACCCAGGTTTGTCCATTTCTCGTCGTTCTTTGGAATAAGGCATTCCACAAACGTCATTACACCGTATTTTGGATGAAGATTTGGGTCTTAATGCTTATAAAGTTCAGTTAACACAAGAACTCAAGCCGGCCGATCATCAACAGCGTCGTGTCTTTGCTGATTGGGTCGTTGAAATGCATGAAAATGATCCGGAATTCCATCGAAAAATCATCTTGAGTGATGAGGCCCATTTTCACCCCGGTGGCTTCGTCAACAAGCAAAATTGTCGCATCTGGGGCACGGAAAACCCAAGAGTTATTGTTGAAAAGCCTCTCTATCCCCAACGTGTGACTGTTTGGTACGGTTTAGGGTTCGGCGGAGTCATTGGACCTTACTTTTTCGAAAATGAGGCTGGAGCAACAGTTACGGTGAATGGATTGCGCTATCAAGAGATGATTAATGATTTCTGATGGCCGGAATGATGGTATTGATCTGGACAACTTTTCCTTTCGACAAGACGGCACTACGTGCCACACAAGCAACGAAACCATTGATCTTTTGCGGGAAAAGTTTCCGGACCGTGTTAACTCTTGAAGAGGTTATCGCAATGGGTCACCGAGATCTTGTGATTCAACACCTTGCGACTTCTTTCGTTGGGGTCACGTGAAAGAGAAGGTCTATGCCAATAGCCCAGCGTCGATTCAAGACCTCAAAGATGGAATTCGTGAGGCTATCGAGTACATAGGGCAGCCACTTTGCGATTTGGTTATGGAAAATTTCATTAAAAGGATATATGGTCCTGTAAGCGTGGTCGTGGTGGTCATTTGCCTGATGTTATTTTCCACTATTAACGGCATAGCTTCTTATTTATAATAAAATAAACATCCGATCATTTATATTGAAAAATGGCATTTTTCCTTGAATATCGAAATAACACCTCTTATTGGAAAACCCTTTAGATAGGAGAATTTAAATTCGAGACGATCTGCCTCACTCAATATGAAATATATCATATCAGTTCCAAGATCAGATAAACCGAAATTCATTCTCCACAACTTCATCATTGTACAACCAACCTCCTATCATCGAGACCACATTGTTGACATACCTTCATCTGGGCCCGTCTCTCACTAAGTCCGAAGAACAAACAACGGCTGCAGTTTGCGCAAGCTGAAACCGGCTGGTTTTGATGCAGATAGCCCAATTTGATCAAAGGCTTATCTGCATCGGAGTGTTGACTGGAATTAATAGGTAGTCTTTGTTGGCAAGGCGTATCGAATATCGGTGGAGGGATGCACCCTCTAATGCGAACAGTGTTTGCAGACGGAAATGTCTAACGGATCGAATGCTCCATACAGATTCTTATTGAGGAATAATTAGTCTGGAAGTTATTGCCAGATACGAACCACTTAAGTTTTGATTGTTGAGTCGGCAGATTAGAGCTCTGTTGCTGTTTTTAAATCCTGAGTGTTATAAACCACATAGTCTCGTCCATCACCTGGATGGGTGACCACCTTAGCTATGAATTTGAACAAACAAGCCAAAGCAATCTGCTTTTTGCGCGTATGTTCTGGGGAACATCGCGTTATAGTTTTGCCCAAATGTCTGTAACTTTCGAATTTTTTGACGAAAATGGTCTCAAACGATTTAGTTCTACTCCCCAATGAAGAATTCGAGGTCAAATTTGATTCTGTCCGGCCGGCTATCCGGCCGTCCGGCCGTTGCCACGATAACTTGAGAACGAAGAGAGCTAGCGACTTGAAATTTTCAGGGTGGGTGGCGCATCCCAATACGACGGACAAGTTCGTTAATGGGCATAATCGGCCCAGTGGTTTCCGAGTAATGATTTTGTTTTCAACCAATATAAATCCGACCTAATTGAAACTTGGTAAGTAGTTGTAGAATATGAACCTAAGCACGTTTGTGAAATTTTGTGCGAATCGTATGGCTAGAAAATTTTAAAAAAATTATTAAAATATATTTTTGTTGTCACGATAACTTGAGAACGGAATGAGATAGCGGCTTGAAATTTTCAGGTTGGGATGTGCACCAGAACGCGACATCTCAGTTTGTTTATGAGCATAATCGACCAAATCGTTTTAGAGTTATAGCCATCTGAAATTTGGTTGTTTTTTGTTCCTCATTAACTCAAAAAATGCTAAACCGATTGAATTCAAACATAGTAATTAGTTGTAGAATGCCAACGCGAAAATTCTTGCAAAATTTCGTGAGGATAGTATTTGTGAAAAATTTGTAAAAAATCATTGAAAATTGAAAAAAAAAATTCTATATATCAGTAACTATTCGTTTGAAATTGCTGAAATTTTGCAAGAGCCTTCATAACCTAACTGTACTGCCAAGTTTCAAGTTTTAACAGGCTCGGTTGAATATTGTTGGAGAATCGAGCATTCTTGTGTGAGTTCAGTAGATGGTTGACCGTTGTCTCGATAACTTTCGAACGAAAGGAGACAGGGACTTGCAATTTTCAGGGTAGGTTGCGTATCCGAAATGGAGAGTTGAGTTCGTTTTTGGGCATAATCGGTCAAATGGTTTCCGAGCTATACCCACCTGGAATATTATTTCCTTGATAACTCAAAAAATAAATCTTCGATCGAATTGAAGCTTGTTAACTAGTAGTAGAAATTCATCATAAAGACGTGTTTGAAATTTTGTAAGAGCCGTACCACTAGAAAATTGGAAAAAAATGATGAAAATAAAAAATTTTAAGAAGCGCACCCCTAGAAAATTTCAAAAAAATCACGAAAAAAAAAATTGGTTCAAGCACTGACGTGAAGTCAGAAGCTTTTGCGCGTATGTTCTATTGTCCATTTTTCTGTATTGGACACCCTTAATCGATTTTACCATGGTAAATTATGTTGTCCATTCTCCTGTATGGGACACTCTTAATTCGAATTTACCATGGTAAATTCGAATTACCAACTATCCGACATATAACAGTTTTGCTCACACAAAACAAAATCCATACCTATTCATAATGAATTGCCAAACCTTCAAGAATCACTAGACCCTTTTGCCATTCAAGATTCTTGAGGGGATTTCTACCCCAGTTGGGTGATAAATCGTACATCCACGAATTCACAGTCACAAGATGTCGAAATAAAACTGCCCGGTGTTTTCCAGAAAATCTAATACTCAAGAAAATAGTCGGCTGTTCTGTTTTATATTGGCAACCCTGTTCATTGAATCGATGTTAAACCCGATTCAGCGTTAAACTCGCGATACCACGCTTTCGACAACAAGGAAAACTGACGAAAATAATCCATAAACCTGTCTGGATATGGAAGATGAATGGTTATTAAATTTCTACTACGTCATCAGCATGTTCGATCTATCGACAGACTTTAACGATACACTTTTTTGCTTTTATACGGACCTGTTTCACGAACACCATTTACCGTCAAGATCCAGACGAAATGAAGTAGGAAATTTACTGAAAAGATCTTAGGTGGGTACGAAAATTTAATAACTTGAATTTTTGTTCATGCCACGTGAATTTGAGGGTATTTCATAATTACACTGCGCAAAAAAATTAACGCACATTATGGAAATCTCAAATTTATTCTACAACTGAAGGTGTTCTCAATGATAATTATTTTTATCAGAATTATGCATGCATATGTTATCCACTTTCAACGTTTTTCTTCAATACAGATGTTTTTTCCCAGCAGGAATAAAAAACGATGAGATTATCAGATTTTGAATGTATTGGCTCCATTCTGAAATCAGTTGTTCTCGATCAATTCTAGTGATCAATAGTTTTTCTTTCGTTTGATTTTCTACACTCGATCGCTATGCAACGCGAAACACGCAATTTGACCCAAGAGGAATGTGCCCTAGCGGTAGTTTTGCGAGAAGAAGGGTGGACATACACAAGAATTGCAGAAAGGTTTGGAATTTCCCATACAAGTGTGTCCAGAATGTTGCAGCGATTCAGGGAGACAGGTATGAATGTCCGAAGACCAGGACAGGGTAGACCACGGGTAACAACTGCCATTCAAGAACGTTACTTGAGAGTTTCTTCGTTGAGACAACGGTTTGCAACCGCTCGCCTCTTTCAAAATCAGCTTGAGCAAACTCATGGGGTGCACATTAGCACTCAGACAATAAGAAATCGCCTCAGAGAATATGATTTAAGGCCTCGTGTCGCGGCAAGAGGCCCAGCTCTTACCACAGCCCATCGAAGGGCGCGTTTGGATTTTGCTAGAGAGCACATCCATTGGGAAGAGGCTGATTGGGAAAGAGTTCTCTACACAGATGAGTCTAGATTCTGCCTCTACCATTGTGATCGACGTTCCCTTGTATACAGACGTCCACATGAAAGATATGCTCAGTGAAATTTCCTGAATACTACTGGTTTCGGGGGAGGATCGATTATGGTATGGGGTGGAATATCTTTGACTGCTCGCACAGACCTAGTGGTCGTTGATAATGGATCTATGAATGCTGATAGGTATATAAGGAACATTCTTGAAGAGCATGTAGTGCCATTTGCTCCATCCATTGGTGAAAATTCCATTTTTATGGACGATAATACCAGACCCCATCGTGCGCGCATCGTTCAGGAGTACCTTGAAGAGGTTGAAGTCTCTCGAATGAAATGGCCAGCAAGAAGTCCAGATCTCAATCCGATTGAGCAGGTTTGGGACAACCTCAATAGAAGGCTGAGAAGTTCAGAAAATCATCCAGCTACTCTTAATGACTTAGGAATCCAACTCAGAGAAATCTGGGAAGGATTAGATCAGAACATTTTAAGATCACTCATTTTGAGTATGAACCTTCGTTGCGGAGCTGGAATTACGCAAGGGGTGGAAATACCAAGTATTAAATCACTTATCAGCATTCCAGTATTTTGAAAATTGTTTATTACTCTTCTTTCACATAAGATTCGGTGAAATCCTGAATTTTTCTTCCATTTAATGTGTCTTGTTTCGTTCAAAACCTTCCCGAGAGAACATAAAAAATAAGTTATAAAGTCAATGTAGAGTTAACTTTCATTAAAATTGAGATTTTCAGAATGTGCGTTAATTTTTTTGCGCAGTGTATTTCTGTCTCAGCTATCCAGTCAATTCGTGGACTATCCTCGTATAAACGAGGGAGATAATGCTGCTGAAATATTTGCAATACGGCACTTTTTGTGCCAAGGATCACCAGTTTTCCAAACGGCCGTCAAGCAGAACACAATGGGGCATAAAGACACAAAGGTCACTGGAAAATGGCCCCTTAAATAACCAAATCATCTATATCGGCACGGATCATGGGTTGAAGATAAAACAGTCTCATTTTTTCTGGTCGATACATTTATACCTTTCGGTGAACTCCCAATCGACATCATCAACGTCGTCTGAAGCTTTTAACAGGCCAATCTCTCCACTTCAGTGGCAGCCCTTTTCAGATTCAACGACAAGAATGAGCATGTCGGTTGGGATCTTACTAGAATTCAGAGTTTAATGAAAACTATATGATCAATGTTCTCATGATTAAAATATGTAGATTGTAACGGGTCCGCCAAATAACTTTTTTTTTTTGAAAATGCAATAAAAAAAAAAGCTACTGAATATTTTGTCAAATTTCTTCTTTTATTTGAAAGTACAATCCTTCCGGTTAATAATGGAAAATAATTACATTCAAATGGCTGCCTCGGCTGGTCATGCAGTTGCCTACATGATCGGTCCAATTTTTAAGCACATTATCGATTGTGTGCAGCTGTATTTCACCAATGGCTTCACCCATATTATCCTTTAAAGCATCAATTGTCTCTGGCTTGTTGGCGTAACACTTATTTTTGGCAGCACCCCACAAATAATAGTCCAACGGTGTCAAATCGCAGCTCCGAGGTGGCCAAACGACATCAGCTTTGCGGCTGATTATGCGATCTTCAAAAACAGGGCAACTCCTGAACAAATTGGACTCTGTATGGCGTCATACCAAGGTCTTTATGCAAAATTCGTCTCAATGGTGTCACCGAAATGTTCAATTCTTGAGAACGACGGTGAATTGTTGTTGATGGCGCTTCACGCACACTTTCTGCCACAGTAGCAATATTCTCGGGTGTACGCACTGTTTTTGGCTTTTCACGCTTTGGTTTATCGATGAGGATGCCAGTTTCTTTCACTTTTTTCACAAGTTAACGAACATACGGAGCTGACGGTGCTTCTCTTCTTCCAAAATTCGTACGCAATTTTCGCAAACATTCTGCAACATTACCATGATTTTCAAAATAATGTCGCAATATTTCCCAGCGTTGTTCAAGCGTATACACAACCATATTTATTAATCGGAAGGATAAAACTAATTATCTGTCAAATCAGGCATGAGCTAAGTGTTACCATTCACGAAATAAGCACTAGTTGAAAAAAAAAAAAAACGTTAGATGGTGGACCCTTTATATATAGGTTCCATAGGTTTAAAATAATTTTATATTTCAAAAGTGGAAAAAGACTGGAGCTTTGGCGCTCTTGTTCAAATTTGATATTTCATATCTCCGTATTGGTTTCTTAGAGTTGGGAATGATATCAATGAATTATTATGATAGAACTGCATCATGAAATAAATTAAATTTAAAAAATGTCATTTAAGGAAAAACAAGACTACCAAAACTTATTAATCCGAAACCACCAGATCGATTCTTCTAAATAACGAACTTATCCGAGATATTCATTCCTCAAATCCACTCTGAAAATTATATTATATCAATATTCCAGTTTAGTTTTATTGGAGCTATTCGGAACCCAATCTTATTAACTTACCGAAGTATATTTTTCCATCATCATATTGATTATCCGAGGGACCAAAAAAGTATAATATCATATTATAGTCCTCATTATTCTACGATAGCTGAGGTTATGTCATTGATCATTTTGCATTCAATCATACTTTGTTTTCTAGTACAGGAGGGCTATTTTGTATCATTAGAAACGAGCCAGAAATAATTTTTACATATCCCTTATAGGAATAAAATGTATGAACACAGATCACAGAGCATTCTGTGAAAACATGGAAGTACGATTTATTATTGAAATTTAAAGAAATCATATCTCCTTAAGTATTAGCTTATTAGAGTTGAAAATTATATCAATTAGTTCTATGGTGAAACTGCATCTTGAAAAAACTGAATTTGAAATTTTTAAAGTAAAAAATAATTGTTTTTTTCGTTGCTCAATTGGAATTTTAGTATTTGGTTGAAGGAGGAGTTCGAAGTTTCTATTTTAAAGTGAAACCCTGTTTGCTCAGTTTTTTCGAAGACTGCCACTGTGACGAATTTCGAAATTCAGAATAACTGTCAACAAAAAATAATTCTGAAGATTTTCGCTGGATGACGCGCGATTTTAAAATAATTTTTTTTTCATTTTATATATATTTTTCCGAGTTCGGTGTATGTGACATAGCAATTTACTCTGACAGTCAAGCTGCTATTAAAGCTCTGAGTTCCCATGTTATCGAGTCCAAGCTAATATGGGAGTGCCGAAGAAAACTCAATGAAGTAGGCAAGAACAACAGGGTCTGCTTGGCCTGGGTTTCTGGTCACGCGGGAATCACAGGAAATGAGGAGGCCAACACACTTGCCAAGAAAGGAGCACGAACCCCCTTTATTGGCCCAGAATCCTACTGTGGGGTTGGTAGATACACCTACAACAATAGATTTTGGAAGAAAGAAGACACTGAGATCTCTCCCCGGAAAGTGTCACTCCAACAAATTCCTCCGGAACTTTGATTCTGTCAGATCCAAGAAATATTTGGACCTCAGTAAAAACACGCAGCACCTCCTCACTGGTTTCCTCACAGGGCACTGCGGCCCTAGGAAGCGTATGATGAGATTAGGGCTAGCAGAAATTGACGAGTGCAGATTCTGTTGGCAGTATGATCACACTACTGATCACCTGACAACGGAATGCCTCGCCATCTCAAACCAACGCAAGGAATGCTTTGGGAAAGAATTCTGCAGAGCGAAGACGTAGCCTCCTTGAAGCCATCCCAGATACTGCAGTTCATCAGAACTCTGGAACTGGAAGAGCTGCAGATGGTGATGACATCGATAGCTCTGACAGGGAAGGCACAATAGACCATAAGGTCGCAGTGCAATGTTACCCCCTACTGCAATATACAATATCATAGATATTATTGTAATATCCCGTGATTTAAATAAATAGCAATAATTTCTATTTTCATAAAAATAACCATAAATAAAGTACTGTGATTCCCATGTTCGCAATAAAACGCCCTGTTCATAGGTTCTATGCTTGTATGAATTTCGATGGTACAGATTTAAAAGGACGCCAAAACAAAAATGACGTGGTGGTTTGTAACAGGACCAATGGCCCTTGAAGATATCTCAAGTGGTACGCTTGGCGTCTTATAAGAACTTATAAAAGGAACACGATGGGTTATCAAAGCTCTCTGTTCTTTTGTATGTGCTGCAACAACGAGATCGTTCCACAGTTTGAATAAGTTCTTTGAATTGTAGTTGTATTATTGTATGTCAAACAATCCACCAAGTAAGTTTTCTGCATTGATGATGATTATTAACACTGCTTTTAGGTTTGTTTACCAGATCTTTATACTGCCGACTAAAATATGGTACTCCTTAACAATTTCATGGAGATTATATTACTTTTCTTTCAGTGTGCAATATTGTTCGTAAATCAGAGTTTACGTATGACAAGAACTTAATAATTATCCTATTTGTTTGCTATCACTGATTTACATTATGCATTTACCTAGTGGGACCTATGCAATTCCGGTGTTTGCTATAAATATTGAATGTTAAGCTTGTTCATCGGTTTCTTTATTAGACTAAAGGTATTCGATCCACGTCTGGTATGTATGAGTATCATTATATGTGTCCTAGGGCAACATTCTACCCGGTGGAAATCAAAGGTCCGGGATCGGGATTACCGTATTGTTTTATTCGTGTCGTTCCGCAAAGATTCACATGTTGCTATTATTATTCTTGAATAACTACTGCACTTGATATTAATATGGCCTTTGATGGATACCGAAGAACAGCGACCTTGGGTATCAAGATTGAATAGTCGGCCCTCGTATCCACACTGTTAGCTACCTGAGTATCAGTGTCGAAATAAAAGGAGGATGTGGGACGTTACACCTAAGCTACCGGAAACCTATGAACAACTGTGCAAACTACTTTATATGTGTAATTTGGATGATATCCATACACCAGAATGTTATTGCTTCCACTATGTACCTGTTTTGATGTACCAAATCATTATTTCGTTCTACTACCTATTGCTATTGACCATACACATAACGATCTTCACGATATACCTATGGGTACTCACCAAGTACCTATAGCCATTTACTATGTACCTATTGCAATTGACCATGTACCTGTGTCTGTGAATTATGACTTAATTGGATCCAGCATACATCTATACACTGTTGAATTAACCATTTTACATGATACACGATATATCTATGGATAGTGACCATGTACCTATAACTGTTTACTATGTATTTATTGCAATTTACCATGTACCTGGGGCTATGCATTATTACCAATGTTGATCCAGCATACATCTAGATCCTGTTGAATTAACCATTTTACGCGTACCAGGGAATATCTATTTGAACTGATCTATTATGTGTAAAGAGAGGGGTTTTTCTTGTACGTTCTTTTCCCCTCTCTCAGGTAATTTGCGCCGAACGTACATTAAACTCTTCAAGTTTATATTATGATATTTTATGTCATTCCCTCCTGACCTTCCCAACAATCTCTCTTACTCTGGGTATCTAAAAGTATTTTGGGTTGCATACACAACGTAGAGTCCTTCTTTGTTCACTAGACGATCAAAATCACAGCATAGATGCATAAAATACATGGTGAAGACACTCTTTGACATATTTTCGGCCGATTTGCGGTCCAAATACTGTCAAAATACAAGGATTTTGTTTTACTTCAGTTTTCGCCGATAGATGCCGGCAGTAGAAATTTTATGGACAAAATTATCGACATGCCAAATTAAATTCGAATCTTTGTTTATTCTAGTTTCTTGTGGAAAGTGGTCCGTTTGCTGAAATTTAGTATTTTGAGTATTTTGTTCAACGTTCTTGTTTTCCGCGCCGAAAGTATGCCAAATGTTTGCTGTGTGAACTCTGAACGAGTATCCAGAACTATTTCAATCAAATACTATTTTTATTCCGAAAATACTTCGTTTTTATGCGAATATAGTTTTTTTAACAATTGTTTATTCTTGCCGCATCAGGGGCAGATTTCTTGTATCAAGATAGGTATTATTTATAATATTAATAATATTGAAAGATCGCTGATACCGTTAATTGTTAATAAATCAACATAGGAGAACGCTAAGACTTGTTGATTTACTATAATCTTGCCGGTTGATGAACATAAACTGTTTTGAAAGTTGAAACATTAAGGTATAACTCTATTAATTAATAATTATATTCATTATACAATTTAGTTATATATTGAGAAGGAATGAAATGACATGTTATGAAAACTAACAGTATTATTTGTCAACGATGAAAGGACTAGCAGAGAACAAAGTTCAGAGCAACCACACAGTGTGATTTCATCAAAGTTGAATAGCTTTCCTTAAGCGTCATTCTTTTTGTCGCTCTTATACTATAATATTATTTGTTTCAAGGATATTGTTACACGACAAGAATGGCAACTGGCTTCTAATTGAAAATTTGAAAATTTGTTTGTTCAAAATATTTTTCTAGTGAATATATATTGAATAAAAGATTGAAACGTAGTACACTACCCTCTATTTGATTAGTTTATCAATTTAATGAATCATTTTTCGATATTTCATCAGTATACTTAGTTCTGAATAATAGCTATCGAATCAAATATATCTTGCAATCTAATTGCTGAGAACATAAAAAGTTGTCAAGGGGTATTATGGGTAACTGAAAAAATGCTGTATACATGAGAATGTTTTGATGATGTTTCAAATTATACATCGAAAATAATAAGTAAAATGCTCAATTTAAATGAGCCTTACATGATAAAGGTAATTAATACATTTGAATATATATTCATTTCACAGATTTCTTCATTTACAGTTCCATTCAAAATGTTCCAAAGAAACTTCTTTACTGATAAATCCCTTTGACCTCATTATTTCTTGGCAAGATGAAATTTCTGTTCCAAATAAATGGGGTTTACATATAATGTCCGAACAGATGTCTGATTAATCAAAAAGTGAATTGATTTTACAATAAACTGCTTTATTATATTCTTCTAATTTGGATTTACGAACTAGCAACGTTGGAAAGTGAACTTTGTCGCTTGTCAGTTTTCAATGTTTTCATTTATTCCCTTGTCAGAATCTTCGAATTCGACTCCAGCGGCACCATCGTTAATAAAGTGAAGTAGTACGTAAACTACGTGATTTGACAGTTCTAGGTCCGTTTTTCGGCCGAAAATTTTAACAGGAATTAGTAGGGAGTGTCCACACCTTATTATTCTATGCATCTTGATCACAACCAAGGGTAAGAATCACGCCATAGAGTTCAATAACAGAATAGCTTCACTTGAGTCACGGTTAACGTAGCATTTTTGGGTGGGATCAGTACATTATATAAGTCAGAGAAAATCCTTTGAAAACTTTACCACCATGTGTCTCGATAAGTATCACATGAGGACATGCATTCACACGAATTCTTCGTGTTAAAATGGACCCAAGAATCGCTCCCTCAAATATATCACTCTTCTATCGATACATTTTGTATACCCTCATCAACGGATAATTTATCCATAATCGAACGATCTGGTCGGACGCCACTGTCCCTCCATAAGGGTTTATCGGGACCACTTTATAAATGACTCTCCCAATCCCTTGTCAGATCCATCCACATGGGACCTTCGATTCGCCGTAAGTTGAGGCTCATTATGTCACGTGGTCGCCCATATATCAAACTAATTTCGTTATGGGCCTATTTTTGTGGTCGATTGGCCGTATCTGGACCAGCCAAAGGCGGTAAAGTAAATGGTTGGTCGGACGGGATTGAATCCAGGAAATTTATCCCGGTCTTGGTCAGGCTCGAGGGGATTAATCACAGGTTTTCTGGAGGGATTCGAGGGATTGGATTTGTGGTGGAAGATAATAAAAATAACGTCGTTTGCTTGAGTAGGAAATGATGAGTGATTAAAATAGTGGTTCTAGATTCTGAAGTGAAATGAAAGACAAACATTTCTCAGTAGTTAAATTTACTCGAGATAATTCGGAAGGAATAACCACCTAAAATTATATTTCAAAAATTATATCAATCAAACGTGCTGTGCGACTTTGTTGGGTATAAAAAAAGTGGGAAATCCCTGTGGACATGAGCATTGGCGTATTGGTTTATCAGAGTTGGGATTGATATCAATGGATTATTATGATAGAACTGCATCATGAAAGAAATTAAATTCAAATTCACATTCCTCAAATAGATATAAAAAGATATTCTGAACCCAGTTTGATTAACTCGTCAAAGTATATCTTCCCATCATCATATGGATTATCCAAGGGCAGTATATTATCACTCAAAAAAAATAATATCAATTTATCCTCATAATTCTACTATAGCTGAAGTTATTTCATTGGTCATTTAAGTTCAATCATAATTTGCTTTCTAGAACAGGAACACTAGCTAACTGTTTACGTCTATTAGCATTTTGCATTACTTTCATTTGTGGTTGTTTGCTACCAGAAACAACATGGTTTCTATCCGTTTACGTCAAACAAGCAAACTTTCTCCGATATATGTTTGCTGTCATTTGTACGTTGTGACTTGTGAGGGAATTGGGTTATGTTACTAATTTATGAAGTTTCCTCAATTTATTTGTATCCGCTTTTTTTCCACTAACGAGCAAATTGTCAACCCTTTACATCTCATCTTTATATGACGGCCCAATTTTGGCTACAAGTGTTTCAAAATTATCAGGAGTCATTTTTCAAAATTGAGTCAATGAAATAGACAGTTTTATTTATGAAATTTATGAAAGGCTTATGAGTAAAAAACCAGGAATAAATTTTACATATCTCATATAGGAGAAGAAGTTGACATGTATGAACACAGATCATATAACAATTCATTGATTAAATAATTACAGCATTCTGTGAAAACATACACTCAGAAAATTTTTCAAGTAGATACAACGAATAATGTATGTTACGATAACAATAATAAGATCCCTATTTGGTCAATCTAAGATTCTGTTAAATTTGCAGAAGTACTTTTGTTAGCTATCCAATTTCAAGACACTTGTTAAATATACTGACATTTCTGTTACCATGATAATAAAATAGTCAATAGTGTTTCCTTAACGTTAACAAAAATATGCTTTTATACTTATCGAAAATAATTTATTATTAGTATTAAATTCAAGAGAAATAACTATCTTGACAACAGTATCTTATTGTAAAATGAATAGTGTAACTGTAAAATATACAGATTTATACTATCTTGCCAATAGTATTTCTTTTGCGCGAATAAAATTGTGATATTAGATTGTGAGATAATTATTATTACTATGACAGTGTAACTGTTGAATATACAAATTTATACTCTTTTCTCCATAGTATTTTCTTTACATCATTAGAAATATGTTATTATATTGTTAAAAAACAATTATTACTTTAACAGTAAAACTGTCAAACATACAAATGACCAGGCAACCAGTTGATGGAAAAATGGTATCTGATAAAATTTCCTGAATCGTTGGCATATCGAAGATATCGGCTTCCTGAACAAGTATATATGGACAAAATTCATTCATGTACATTAAAACAATGAAACCCCGAACCTATCGTTTTAAAATTACTATAATACCCCATCTTCTTCCTCTTCTTCTTCCGCGGTGCCGTCTCAGGCTGAACTGAGGCCTTCTGGCCCATTGTTCTTCCGCTTGACAGACTCGTGAGACTCATTCCAAAAAACACGCTGACAGGAATGCCGCGAGCTTAAAAGGAGAAGTCCCTCTCACCATAGGAATCGTAGGTGTTGGGTTGCCCAGGTGTACGACCCTCAATTCTTTAAGGTTGTCACAGTCGAACAGAATATGTTCAGCTGTTTCCTCCATGCCCCTGCACCAGCGACACAGAGCGCTATCGGCCAATCCCATCCTATTCAGATGTTTGTTGAACTGGTGACCAGTTAGTAATCCAGTCACCAGGCTCAGTTCTCTTCTTTCGAGTGAAAGAAGTTTCTTTACTTCAGACTTTGACGATGGTTTCTTAATGAGAAGCCTTGACTGCCTGAGTCCTACTCCCATGTTCCATAGACTGGAGAAATTCTTGTCCAAACGATTCTTGAAGAATGTTTTAACATAGGTACGACATACTGGAAGTGAAGGCTCAGGACCTATATATGGTATCCGAGCCCCCTGCTTCGCCAGCTTATCTGCCTTAACATTACCTGAAATCTCCGAGTGAGCCGGACACCAGATGAGTTTTACAACGTTACCAGCGCCCAGCCTTTGCAGAGCCTTCCTGCATTCGCCTACTAAGTAGGAGTTTATCTTCACATCAGATAGGGATTTTAACGTTCCTTGACTGTCACAACATATATATATGTACTTGCCAGAGTATCCTAGTCGGATGTTTTCCAGCGCGCAGACAAGAACAGCGTATAGTTCTGCCTGTATAATACCCCATAATCATGGTTAGTCATAAGATTGAGTTTTGCCTACGAACACTATCCTACAGAAAGTCGACATCTTTAACATGTCAAAATTTCACGAAATTATACCGGAAACCATTTTTCCATAAGCATTGTCTTTTATACACTTTTGTCACTGGTATATCTTTCACACTTTTCATTTCAATATTAGAGTGTAGGTAAGTTGAAACAAAATACTTAAAATTTAAAACAAATTTATTCGAAGAACACAAGATAAAATACTCAACTTTGAAAAAAAAATAAATATAACGGAAACACATAACAGTATCTCATTTTGTAAGACTCCTCGGAAAAAATCAAAGTTAGCGCACAGTTTGACCAACAAAATACTAAAAAAAATATTGCAGTCATTGTACCTATCTCTATAAAATAAAAAATAAATACTTTTTCAATTATTATTTTTTTTTCGAATCGTTTACAACCATATTGATATTAGGTAAGAAAAAATCATGTATTGTTTTGATATTGAAAAAATAAATTTGGAAAATAGCCATACGGCTATGCATTTATTTATAGGAGAATTCAAGTTAAAACTGTAGTACAGTTGAAAATATAAATTCAGAGCCGAAATTGGAGAAAAAAAATACCTACTTAATTTGTTCACAATCAAGAAAATATTGTTTGGGGTTGAACAGATTGTCATCATAAATTACTTCTAGGTGGGGTTGGATGGGCATGTTTTTGATCCTTTAATAATGAAAATTAAGTCTCTACTTCTGCTACACTGGCACCTGTTACCATAAAGGCATCCTGGGAATCATTGACTGTGTACATAATTAATACTTTCTTGGTCTCCTTATATGTTGGCACAATCGCTGCGTCTATCTAAAATACAAATTACAATTTAATATATATATAACCACAATAAATTAATATTTTTATGCCAGACGCAGAAGGCATTTTCAGAAATAGCCTCAATAATACAATAGTTAAAGGCACCACAGTGGTAGAGTTCCCTCTCTCTAATAATTAACCCAGTCGCGTGAATCATTTCTACATGTTTTTAACTAAGCAAACCAAAACGATATATAATAAATAAAAATCGAATTTGTGAAGAAAATATGTTAAAGTTAAAAGCACTGACGATGCTTCTCTACTTCGAGTGAAACCGGCCAGCTATACCTACAGCTGACCGGTCCGAACGAAACTGATCAACTTTATATACACATGCGGTAAAATTTTTATGATCTAAAGCGATTTTAATTTATTATTATATTATGCAACAAGGATTGTAAGAATTTATGTTAAGGTGGCGTAAGGACACAGTAACAAAGCCTACACAGAACACAACTGGTTCTCCTAGCTCAGGGCAAGCTCTTAGAGCTTATGAGGGGTCTCCTTGTGGAAGACCCAGGAGGATCAGTATAATAATAATAATAATAATAATAATAATAATAATATATTGCCAGCAATCTTTCTGGAGTTTCCTTTTGGGTTTTTAAGTTTTCCAGAAACAGCAGACATTTCTTTCTTTAATTTTGCTGGGAAAACATTCTAAAGTACTGCTTTGGCAAATAACTGCCACATCGAATATATAGTGCTTGCACTAGAATATAAATATTCGAAATTTATTTCGATTTGAGAACAAACATTTGAAAATTATCATTTGTAAGGAATATATCGATAATTTGTCTTGCAAAATAAAAGTATGAAATCTTACCATGGTTTACCCTAGTGTGTGTATAACATACACTTGTCGAAACTGCACCTCTTCGACAACGACATACTTGAGGCATGTTACCGATGGTAAAGAAGAATGCCCATTATTCACATTAATCTTTTGCAATAGTTAGGAGATTTTAATTCAACATCTGGCAATTCCCACCTGTGGAAGATAAATACCAATTTCAACCATGAAATAACTTCAGTACTTACCAAAGCACATTTTTGCAAGGTTTTCAGCTTCAAATACCCCATGCTCCTTTGAAAATATCTTTTAATTTTAATTTAGAAATATTTATTTCGCTCCTAATATTCTTTAAAATAACCATACCTAACGCATTAACTTCACAACACTAGTCTTACAACATACATGTGCACTAAATCGCCCGCAATGGACGCTATGTGGATGTTGGCTTGTTCTTCGCGAATATCCGCTTCATTTCGGGGCATTCGCTTAAAGAAGACTTGTTAAATTAACAATGAAGTGTGTTGGATAGACAGTTATATTGTTGACGAATGTTCTTCGACACAATATATTGTTATTAACACAACGAACATATTTTTCGTGTTACAGTATATGATTTATGTGACCCTGTTCTATCAGACCGGCCATCCGTAAGCACGATAACTCTTGAACGAAACGAGATAGTAGCTTCATATCTTCAGAGTTGGTTCGGGGTCAAAATATGCCATTAAGTCAGTAACGGTTAAGTTAGCCGACTTAATTTTGAGGTTTTCCCGAAAGAACTCATTCGATTTAAGTGAAATTCAGCACCAAGCTGTAGATTTACAAATCAGTTTTTTACTGATCGAATAACTAGGAAGAAAAAAATTAAAAAATTGGAAATTTTTGTTTTTCAATAACTCGAAAAATAGGGATCTGTAATAATTGAATCTCGGTATTGAAAATACCGACATGAGAACTCTTGCAGAATATCGACTAGAAATATAAAGTTAACAAAGCACTGACGTTAGGTCAGTCAACTTTGTTGTGCATGATCATATTGACCAATTTGAATTGAATGATGTCATACACTTCGCGTCAGTGCTTTTTTGATCAACAAATGATTTTTATTTTATTTCAAGCTACGGAAAAATTGAGGGGCGTAGTCCAGACTGTAGTAATAAACAGAACCATCAAAACAATTTAAAAAAGCACTGGCCAGAGCCCAGTCTGCTTTGTCTCGTTTGTTCCTCTTTACCAATCTGAATTGAATGAATTGAAGTTAGTAAAATGACCTCAGATCATTACTTTCAGTGGTGATCTTCAATGAGTAATGAAAAATCATTTGAGCATAAAAATGAACTGACTTGAGATCAATCTGCTCTTGCATGCTTGTTTACTACATCATTCAAGTCAAATAGATCAAATTGAACAAGCGCGTCGAAGAAGACTGACCTCACGTAAGTGCTTTTTCAGTTTTTTAGCCTAACCAATATTGTTTACAAGTATGATAATGATCTATTTGACTAACATTACAATTGTAATGATAATAATATGTGTTGTACACTACACAGTTCATTAAATATTATTTATAACTAATTTGTGTTACGTTCACAATATTAAAGGTATTGAAGTAATGAAATTTCAGCATTCGTTTTATTGAATCCTACTATTGTATTAATAAACAATCAATTGATTTCGAGAATATTGTGTAGCTCTAATGAAAATCATGTGGTTATCAGAATATTTCTTGTTTTATAGTATTGACAAACGACATTTAGGATAACATAAATGCTCTATTGTGGGAACAGTATTTTTTCGTAGTCAAAAAAGTTTTGTATTATATTTACGAATTCGATACATTAGACTTTCAACAGTAGTACTTCTGTTAATAATACTTAGAAAATTTTCTGAGTGTAGAAGTACGATTTACTATTGAAATTCTGAAAAATCATATCTTCGAAAGAATTAGTTTGTTGAAGTTAAAAATGATATCAATAGGTTATTATGGTGAACCTGCATGTTAAAAAAAATTGAATTTGAAATTTGTAATCTGAAGAAAATTTTAGTTTTCCTTACTACGAAACCATCAAGCTGATTTTGCCAATTACGAACTCAACAGAGATATTTGTCTCCCAAACCGGCCCTGAAAATTTCAACTGTCTAACTCATTCCGTTCGAGAGTTATCGTGTTAAATGCTGGACCGGCCGGACCGAGAATTGATCAGTGAGTCGAATAAAATCACTTAAGACCATTTCCATTCACACGCATTTAGGAAAATTGATAAGCACTCTGTTTCGAAGAACAAGACCGCCAAAAACTAAGTCAATTCAATTTTTTTTGACGTATTTATACATTTTGGCCGATATATCATCGAAAAACATCTCTAATATTACTATTTTTGTCGTCCGCTTGAAAGGAAAAACTTTTTAGAGGCCTCATCTATGAGGGTCTACTCTCTCAGAAGTGTGAGACTTGTAGTTTGGTCACTCACTAAAAAACCTCACTTCGTCGGAGGCCAGAGTTCTTTGAATTTGTCTCAGAAACGCGGATGATTACCATGGAACGCCATTAATCTAAGTGCAGCATCTTAGTGAGTTGATTTACCAATCAGCGTTGACAACACCGTGGGAGTACAACCCTATGAGAGCGGTGAATAGCTCAGGTAGAAGGGGTGGAAAATACCCCGAGTCTCTCAGGGTGTATCATAGGTGGAATTGGTCAAGTAAAGTGTGGACAAGAATGATTATACCCCTAGACAACGATAAACTCCTACAGAAACGATGAAATATTCCGATTCAGACCCATTTAATTCAATTCATCACGAAATAAAGAACGCTTAACGCAATGTTCAGCAGAAGAATAAATTGCACCTTTGTAGGGAACCCAAAACAACCCCTGTCAAGCCCCATAAACACGAAATATATAATTCACAAATGAGAAACGCCAACCAAAGAATTTTTTACAATTGTTCGCACTTGAGTGCTCCTTTTACTACATTATTTAGCCCCGCTGTCGTCAGTCCCTGATTTATTCCCAGCCCTTGTTTAGCGTTCCTGCAATTTTAATGTAATCATATCTAGGGACGTCGCGAATTCCTCGAAAACCTCTCGGCGCTGGCAACCGCCGCGACGCCCTCGCCGACCCAGGCGGAAAGAATTGTCTTTTGCCTTTATCCACGCCGCCGAAAAGATCTCCTTTGATCGTTTCCGCCGGTCCAGTCTACCGTGAGGAATTGTTGTTTTGCGAACGTTTCCAGTGGACTCTTCGTTTAATTTATGAGATATCAACGTGCTCTCGATCTGCGTACGGTCGGTTGGGTTCGTTTCGAGTGCGGTTGGTGGCCGTTGGAGTGTACCGTGGAAATTGGGTAGTGGACGGGATTGAATTGTTGCGCGCTTGTTACGTCAGGAACCGAATTTTGCTCAGGTATCTAAAGGGTCCGCCAAATAACTTTTTTTTTGAAAATGCAATAAAAAAAATGTACTGAATATTTTCTCGAATTTCTTTTTTTATTTGAAAGTACAATCCTTCGGGTTAATAATGGAAAATAATTTAATTCAAATGGTTGCCTCGGCTGGCCATGCAGTAGCCTACACGATCGATCCAATTTTTAAGCACATTATCGATTGTGTGCAGCTGTATTTCACCAATGGCTTCACGAATATTATCCTTTAAAGCGTCAATTGTCTCTGGTTTGTTGGCGTAACACTTATTTTTGACGGCACCCCACAAATAATAGTCCAACGGTGTCAAATCGCAGCTCCGAGGTGGCCAAACGACATCAGCTCTGCAGCTGATGATGCGATCTTCAAAAAGAGGGCGCAAAACATCGAGTGTAGCTTCGGCTGTTTGGCACGTAGCACTATCCTGTTGAAACCAAATGTTGCCAATATCCTCAATTTTTGTGAACTAAAATTCGTTCAACATGGCCGATAACGATCGCCATTGACTGTAACGGCCACTCCTTGCTCATTTTCAAAAAAAAATGTCCCAATTATGCCTCTGGACCAAAATCCGCACCAAACAGTGACTTGTTTTGGGTGTCTCGGCTTTTCAATGTATGCGGGCGGGTTTTCTGTGTCCCAGATGCGACAATTCTGCTTATTTACATACCCGCCAAGATCAAAATGAGCTTCATCTGAAAAGATGAAATTTTTGGCAAAATCGGCATCTTCTGTAAGTCGATCGCAGGCCCACTTAGCGAAGCGAAAACGCATTGGATGGTCAGTTGGCTTCAACTCCTGAACCAATTGGACTTTGTATGGTTGTATGGCGTCATACCAAGGTCTTCATACAAGATTCGTCTCAATGATGTCTCCGAAATGTTCAATTCTTGGGAACGACGGTGAATTGATGTTGATGGCACTTCACGCACACTTTCTGCCACAGCAGCAATATTCTCGGGTGTACGCATTGTTTTTGGCTTTTCACGCTTTGGTTTATCGATGAGGATGCCAGTTCCTTTCACTTTTTTTACAAGGTAACGAACATACGGAGCTGACGGTGCTTCTCTTCTTCCAAAATCCGTACGAAATTTTAGCACACATTCTGCAACATTACCATGATTTTCAAAGTAATGTCGCAATATTTCCCAGCGTTGTTCAAGCGTATACACAACCATATTCGTTCAGCGGAAGGATAAAACTAATTATCTGTCGAATCAGACATGAGCTAAGTGTTACCATTCACGAAATAAGCACTAGCTAAAAAAAAAACGTTAGGTGGCGGACCCGTTATATTTTTGGCACTCTTGTCCCTCGGAACAGAGTATCAATCTGCCTAAATGTCAGTTATTTTGGAATTTTTGTATGAAAATCGTCTTGAATGATTTGGTTCGATTCGGTGATGAAGAATCCGTTGTCAAAATCGATTCTACCTAGCCAGCCCACCGTTAACACGATAACTCTCGAACGGAATGAGCTAGACAGTTGAAGTTTTCATAGTAGATTTGGGAGTTAAATATCTCAGTAGAATTCATTATTGGGCAAAATTGATGGTTTTTTTACATGACAAATTTCGAATTTAATTTTTTTTAAGATGGAGTTTCATCATCAAAATCCATTGATATCATTTTCAACTCTAAAAAGATATTATATTCGAAGATATGATTTTTCAATATTAAATCGTAATTCTATAATTTCACAGAATGCTGTAATCGTATTTGTATCTATGAATTTCATGATCTGTGTTCATACATGTTATTTATTATTATCGAATTTACCATGGTAAATTCGAATTAAGAGTGTCCAATGCAGGAGACTGGATAACATAATTTACCATGGTAAATTCGATTAAGGGTGTCCAATATAGGAGAACGGACAATAGAACATACGCGCCAAAGTTCCTGACTTCACGTCAGTGCTTGAACCAATTTTCAGTATTAAACGAATAAAAGACGAGAAGTACACCTGCACCGGTTTTCAAAGCGTCCCAAACCACCGAAACTTCCTCCAACCTCCCAGGCTCCTTTCCGCTGCAATTCCTCCTTACTGCCACAACTTTGTACCTGATCTCACTACCCTTCCTTTCACCCACTTCTCATATCGCTTATTTATTCAAAACGGACACTGAGCCGACTCGAAGCCTCTGGCATCCTTGCTGAGACTTTCATCCCGGCATAAATTGAAATGTATATTTCAATAAAGGACGGGACAAGTCCAGTTTACCGCCCCAATCTGCATTCCATTCGTTGTTTATTCAGGAAACGGTGCCATCTATGTCGACAGAAGCGCGGTAGATATGCATGGATGACTTGATCCTAGCTGGTGCCGCTCTGGCTTGATCATCGTAGGAGCCGGTGCTAAAATGACGCTTGCTCCCTTCCAAGGCGATGGACAATGATTTTACCCGTTATTCTTTGTGGAAAAGTAGGTTCTAAAGGAGTATCGTATCTTTCTGAGGTTATGGTGACCTTTATTCAAGTTATTTTAGGAATTTCGATCGAGAACGTATAGGATAGAAGCTTGGAAATTTGACAATTTGAATCACTACATTAATCAAAATTGGTTCAAGTCCTGTGGACAGGAGCTTTCTGGCGCTCTAGTTCAAACAGACAAATTATATCTCCGAAAGTATTGGTTTCTCAGAGTTGGGAATTATATCAATGTATTCATATGCATCATAAAGGAAATTAAATTCAAATATTAGTTTATTCATCAAGATTAAATGAGCAATCTGAGAATGAGAACTGCACCATGGAAGAAATCAAATTAAAATAGCTGAAATGAATTTGACTCTTTCTTATAGAACAGGATGAAATGTACTAGTATGAACACAGATCATATATAATAAAGCTTAGATAGAATAATTCTAGCATTCTGTGAAAACATAGAAGTACGTACGATTCATTATTGAAATTTGGAAAAATCATATCTCCGAAAGTATTAGCTTGTTGGAGTTGAAAATGATATCGATGGATTTTAATAGTGAAACTGCATCATAAATAAAAATTACAGACATTTGGGCAAATTGATAAGCACTCAGTTCTGAGGAACAAGAACGCCAAAAAGTGTAATTCCCTTTCCGGGATTTGAGCCCGCCTTCTCTCGTTCGGAAACCGAAAACCCGACGGCGTAGACGAACCGGCTATCGAGCTCCTCGTGCGATCTTGTTGATCTCCGGTATTAGAATGAAACGTCGGTACTTATCTGGGATATATATTCTTAATTTTCACTTTTCGACATAAAATCGCCACATGGGGGTTTATTTGACGGTTTTTTACCCTTGTCTCTCTAAGTCGATTTTGACGTTTCTCGAACGAACTATTAGCAAGGAATTAGACAATGTCATGTCTCAGGAAAATAAGTTGACATTATGACAATTCATACATAGAATAATTATATAATTCTGTGAAAACGTAAAAACACGATTTATTATTAAAATTTTGAAAAATCATATCTCCGAAAGTATTAGCTTGTTAGAGTTAAAGATGATATCATTGGATTTTTATGATAAAACTGCTTATTGAAAAAAAATTAATTTGGAATTTGTTATGTAAAAAAAAAAATTTTTTTTTGATACTCCGAAACAATCTGTCCAATTTTGCCCAATAACGAACTTAGTCGACATAATTATCTCCCAAACCTACTGTGAAAATTTCAACTGTCTAGCTCTTCCCGTTCGAGAGTTACCGTGCCTACGGCCGGCCGGCCGGACCGGCCGGACAGAATGAATTTCGACCACGGATTCTTGATCAGTGAGTCAAACCAAATCGTGTAAGACCTATTTCATCGAAAAATTCGAAAATTACAGACATTTGGGCAAATTGATAAGCACTCAATTCCGAGGAATTAAAGCGCCAAAAAGTTTCCGGACCAGCACGTAGATGGCAACACAAATATATTACGGAATTCGATAGTGCCATCCTTCAGAAGGTTATCTGTCAAAATTTCATGACAATTGGACAACGCGTTCTCAAGTTACAGCTGTTCGTGTCGAGCAACTTTGGTCGCTACAAAAGTAACTACACTCTAGTACACTACAGTTTTTCTCGTCTGACATATGTTTCTGAAACAAAGTTTCCATCTCCGACGAAGAAGAAGGGTTACTGTAACGCTTCGTTACAACTTTGTTCCCACAACATATGTCAGATGACAAAAACTGTAGTGGAGAAGAGTGTAGTAACTTTTGTAAAGAGAATACCCAGAAAGAAACCATTTAATAATTAATGTACCTTCCAAAGTATTCTTCAATTACTGTATATGTTGTATATTGCTATAGGGGGTAACGTTGCACTGCGACCTTAAGGTCTCTTGTGTCCCCCCGTCAGAGCAGTCGATGTCATTCTACAGCTCGCCTTCCAGTTCCAGAGTTCTGATGAACTCCAGTATCTGGGATGGCTTCACAGAGGCTACGTCTTCACTCCTGCAGATTTCTTGCCAAAAGCATTACTTGCGTTGGTTTGAGATGGTAAGGCATTCCGTTATCAGCTGATCAGGAGTTTCATTCTCCTCCCAACAGAATCTGTACTAGTCAGTTTCTGCTTGCCCTAATCTTATCATATGCTTCCTGAGGCCGCAGTGCCCTGTGCAGCTAGTTCTTACTGAGGTTCAAGTATTCCTTGGATCCGACAGTATCAATGATCCGGAGGAATTTCTTGGAGTGATGGGGAGGGATCTCCAGAAAATACCTGTCTCAGTTTCTTCTTTCGTCTGGAATTCACTTTTGTAGGTGTGTTTACTAAGACCACAATGAGGTTCCAGGCCAATAAAGGGGGTTTGTGCTCCTTTCTTGGCAAGTGTGTTGGCCTCCTCATTTCCTATGATTCCCACTTGACCAGAAACCCAGTCCAAGGAGACCCTGTTGTTCTTGACTACTTCATTGAGTTTTCTTCGGCACTCCCATATTAGCTTGGATTCGATAACATGGGAGCTCAGAGCTTTAATACCAGCTTGACTGTCAGAGTGGATTGCTATATCACATCTCTGATAGTTTCTTTCTAGGTTCATTTCCACTCATATTCCTATTGCAAGTACTTCTGCCTTAAAGATGCTCGGATACGAGCCTAGCGATAATGAGCATTTGGTGCCTGGCCCATATACTCCAGCGCCAGCTCCTGTAATTGTTTTTGAACCGTTTGTGTACCATTTAATGGCATTTCTTTTGAGAACTTGGGTGGTTGATTCCCTCTCCCAGTCTTTTTCCTACCAAGCATCGTAGTGAAGTTCTTCGCGATGCTTAGATACTTTCTTGATCATTTCGTCACTAGGAAGATTGGCTGATGAAATGTACCTGGTAAGAGAGGACCAGGCTTTTTCTTCAATGATAAGGTGCCTTTGTGGTGTTCATAATGAGTCCACAGTAACCTCAAACTAGAACAGACTTTGGTGTTTTTGTTGAAAGATGGTTAATAAAGAATTTCATGTGTTGCCCCCTTGTGTTTTTTCGTCCAAGAGTTTGATATTCCCCGGAATGACTTCCAATTTCGTACATCAGAAGAACAATATCATCTCATTATCTTCCCTGAATTTCAACTCAATCTGATCATTTTTATCAGATTTACAGCATTTTGAATAAATATACAAAAGTACAAAGGTTGTCGCTTGTGCTTTTTCTTCCAAAATTTTGAAAGTCACTGAAATGACTTCCAATTTCATAGATCAGAAGAACGATTTACCAATCAATATAAGACGGCCAACAAACAACCCCTGGATCTGGATCAACACCAGTGAAATGCCGCTTATATCTAAAATACACAATACTCAAGCCAGCGCATCGAATCTATTCATATACTTAGCTGGTATTAATCATCTATCCACTTCATTAAATGAGCTTATCGGGAAATACACCCCTATTTACCCCTCTCGGAGATACGACGTGTCGCATAAAATCAGAACACCGCCATGCAAGTAATACCCAATCCCATAAAACAACGTCGTGGCAGATTCCTGGACGTGGAATCTTCCCAGACATCGTTTTATGTGCATATATCGAACACTAAACCGTCTTCCGGATAGTACGGGCGCACAATATTGAAATTGCATATCCAATTTTGGTCACGTTCCACAACGGGATGTAGATGGCGCTGCCGCGTTCCGCGTAACATCCGGGTGTCGCGAATATAGCCTAGACGTGAATAGCTGTGTTGCCGTGGGGGTGGATAATGGGAATTTCTCACTTTATTCTGGGTCTCATACGTTGCATCCAGAGGTTATTGTATGGAGTTATGGGTATGACGTTAGATAAGGGAAAAGGTGCAGTCAGATTCAACAATGTGTGTCAGGTTCATTTCGAGATGGAATTCTATGTGAAAATGATAGATGAAAGATTTTTAATGACTCAAAATCTATCGCATTTTTGCTCCAAATGTCTATTATAAGGTGGATGGATCATGGAAGGCCACTCTAACGAATAAACAGTTTTTATTTGTTCATTTACTAGATAAATAAAAGAAACGACTCATTTATAAACACTTTGTTTTATTGTGTATCATATAAATTACTTTTTTTTTATTCTAGAAGTAATCACTATTTCTGGAGCTAAAGTTTTATAAAGCTCTTCTAAATGGCCTTGTAAGGAACAAGGCTCCAAACAAGGCCAATATTATAAATCAGTCGTTCAATTTACAACTAGGATTGTAATAATCAAAATATCCGCTTTTACTAAAACCACAGAAAAAGCTCTTTCATTTGAATAAAAAATTAAATGCCTAACACATTATAATCTTCCTTAAAAAACTCAACTAACATTTCTTGAACACCATCTCATAACTAAGGATATATTAATGGAAAGTATACAAAAATTATAGTAACGAGTATTACATCGATAACAAATAAGTTTTAAATGCGTTTTACAATGTAATTATAAATATTTTTTTTACTTATAATGGCCTTCTTACGGGTTCGTTCTTTGTAAGGCCAAAATGTTCCTAAAAAGTCTAAGTTAAAAAGTTGAATAATCCTTATGAATAATAAAATTATAATCATCGAACATTGGTTTAAGAACCAATCGGCTCGTCAAAGTAAAAACTAAGTTCACATTTTCATTAGTAAATGTTCCTAGCAAGGCCCATGTACCCTAGCAAGGCCAACCGTCAAATTTTTCATTGGCCTTATAAAGAACCACCGGCTTTCATAGGAACACTGCCAATATTTCAACTACAATCGAAGCAAAATCATTATATTTTTTCTTTAGTACCACAAAAAATCCTTACATAACAATTTACAGTAAAAAGAATACAATAATAATAGGTTATTCACATAAAAACTTACCTTTAGGTAAGCGCGCGAATTACAATTTGAACGTCGCCGAACGAAGTCTACGAAGCGAGGGACTACACGGACAAAATAGCAACGCGAGCGACTCGCTGCCGCGTCTGTATCCTTGAGTTTGTTGGAGCTTATTGTCAGCGGAAAGAATTTGTCATCGCCTGATTATAAATATGACTTTTTTATAGTTGGCCTTCAAAGGAGCATGGCCTTCCATGGTCCGTCCACCTTACATGAAATACTCCTCCTTAAATCGTTAATTACTGACGGTATATCCGTATCATTTACAGTGAAAAGCAGCGAATAGTAATCTTGATACTTCTGGGACATGGGGATCGCAAGCGGACCTATGTACAAGTGTCCGAAATTTTTAATGTGCGTTATGAAGACAGCAATCCTATAAGTAAAACTACTGTTTGTCGGGTGGTTAAACATTTCGAACGAACTGGAAATGTTAAAAACTCTCCAAAATTTGGTAGACCTTCCACTAAGACATGTGGCGATAAGGCCCTCGATATATTAATTTCCATAGAAGAGAATCCGTAACAATCTACTCGAAAACTGACCGATGAATTCGATGTGAGACAGCAGTCAGTTTATAATCTTCTTAGAAAAACTAAGTTTCACCCATACAGGCCATTCAAAGAACACAAGAATTATCTGATGACGATTTCGACCGACGAGTGCAGTTTTGTGAAGTGATGCAGGAGAGATGCAATGAGGATGATACCTTTTCATCGAGAAATCTTTTTTACGGATTAAGCTACGTTTAACTTGAATGGGTCTGTCCATCGACAAAATTGTCGCTTCTGATCCACAGCAAATCCTCATTGGCTGCAGACAATTCACACCCAACATCCCGAAAAATTAAATGTGTGGTTTGGCAAATTTGGCCATCATATTATTGGACCTTTTTTATAAAAGGAAATTTTACTAGTGACTCTTATCTAAAGTTACTGAGGAATCAAATATTACCTGCAGTCATTAATCTCTTTCCTGGTGTGAATGGTCGACAAGTAGCTGACAATATTTGGTTCCAACAAGATGGAATTGAAGTGAGGAGGTATCTTGATGGCACATTTCCTGATAAATGGATTTGTAGGAGAGGATCAGTTGAAAGGCCACACCGATCTCCAGATTTGAAACCTCTCGACTATTTTCTGTGATTACAGTTTACCAAATTCAGCCAGATAATTTGGAAGACCTGTGACTCAAAATTCAGAGAGAAATCGGAAGAATACCTGTTGCTGCATTGAATAATTCATTGAGGACTTTCGAAGAACGCCTTGCACATTGTCAAGCAGTAAACGGTGCTCAATTCGAACATTTAATACATTGAAATGATTTTGCATCCTTCAATAGGAAAATGGTTGATTTCAAAAAGCGAGGAACCATACCCAATTGATTATTTTCTAATGTACAACCAATTTTTCTTTCATTCGCACCGTTGAGAAGGTAATCAAATTACCTTTCATTGAATGTATCACAATCCATTATATTCCCATTTTAAAAAATAAAGTAGAGATGTAGGGGGTGAGAAATATCAAATTAAAAAATTGGTTCAAGCACTCACGTGAAGTCAGAAGCTTTTGCGCGTATGTTCTATTGTCAATTCTTCTGTATTGGACACCCTTAATCGAATTTACCATGGTTAATTATGTTGTCCATTCTCCTGTATTGGACACTCTTAGTTCGAATTTACCATGGTAAATTCGAACGAGTCAAGGGGAACGAAGAGGCCGATACACTTGCCAGAAAGGCAGCACGAACTCCTTTTATCGGCCCAGAACCTTTCTGCGGTATAGGAAAATGCACCTACAAGAAAGAGTTTCTGGAGAAGGAGGAAACCAAAAGTGAGATCCAAAAGGTATCTGGATCTCTGTAAGAATAAGTTACACCTGGTCACAGGCTTCCTCACAGGACACTGTCGCCTCAGGAAGCATTTGATGAGAATAGGTTTATCAGATACTGACGAGTGCAGATTCTGTGGGGAGGAGGATAAACTCCTCTTCACCTTGTTACAGAATGCCTCGCCATTGCAAGTCAGCGAAAGGAATGCTTTGGACAGGAAACTTGTAGGAGTGAAGACGTAATATCCTTGAAGCCTTCCCAGATATTGAGGTTCATTTATACTCTGGAACTGGAGGGCGAGCTGTAGATGGCGTAATGGTGAGAACAGCTCTGATGGGGGGGCACAATAGATCTCAAGGTCGCGGTGCAACGTAACCCCTTATCAATAATAAAAAAAAAATGTTTGAATTCAATCGGTTCAGTATTTTTCGAGTTAATGAGGAACAAAAACCCCCAAATTTCAGAAAATTTCAGATGGCTATAACTCTAAAACCGTTTGGCCGATTATGCTCATAAACTAACTGAAATGTCGCGTTCTGTTGTACATCCTAACCTAAAAACTTCAAGCCGCTATCTCATTCCGTTCTCAAGTTATCGTGACAACAAAAATAATTTTTAATAATTTTTTAAAAATTTTCTAGCTATACGATTCGCATAAAATTCTACAAACGTGCTTAGGTTCATATTCTACAACTACTCACCAAGTTTCAATTCGATGGGATTTATACTGGTTGGAAACAAAATTATTACTAGGAAACCACTGGGCCGATTATGCCCATTAACGAACTTGTCCGTCGTATTGGGATGCGCCACCTACCCTGAAAATTTCAAGTTGCTAGCTTTTTTCGTTCTCAATTTATCGTGGCAACGGCCGGACGGCCGGCCGGACGGCCGGACAGAATCAAATTTGACCTCGCATTCTTCATTGGGGAGTCGAACTTAATCGTTTGAGACCATTTTTGTCAAATAATTCGAAAGTTACAGACATTTGGGCAAAAGTATAACGTGATGTTCCCCAGAACATACGCGCAAAAAGCGTAGGTACGATGCATTGCTTTTGAAATTAAAAATCAACCTGTGCTAGAATTTTCCCTAATAATTTTCCTATACAAGAATGATTGACGAGTTACGTTATTTTTTTGGCACGTTGCATTAGATCTCAATATGCGCTAGTGCTACAACATCGTTTTGAAAACTGCTAACTCTGAAGATCCTGGTAAGGATAAAGGGACAAACTTTTAGAATTATTCCTTGCTCATTTGTCCTTGATAAGTGTGCAACTTCTCAAATTATTCCGACGTTTGTAAGGGGGTGAAAATCGCCTTCAAATATTCCGTTACCCACATACGTAGCAGCTAATAAAAGCGTGTTAATAATAATGAAATACTGCTCTGTAATATTGGTTTATTTTGCTGATTATTGCCTGAGTTTGATCGAAATTATATTTCAACTCAAGGAGATTATCATCTTTAATTCATTCGTTGGGAATGAAACAGGATAAAGAGCTTATATTAAATCACTTTAAAGGTCAATGATGAATAGAATTCCAACTAATAAATAATTCAATCTCGATTCTATCACCTCGATATTTATTATTTCTAATGTAAACAAAGAAGAAACAGAGCTTATGCTTGTCATGCACGGAGAAAACGAATTGCTCGGTTAAAATTGCAAATGTGAACAATATGTGAACGAAACGGCAAAATAAGAGAATTCCAAAGCCATCTATGTTACAAAAATGAATAAAGACCCTGTAGAAATTAATCTAAACCAAGGGACACCAAGGAACTTTCGAGGACCCGTTTTGTGAGTCGTAATTCGGTTAATATCCTATCACATACCTCTACGGCATTAAAAATGATACCTAGACACACTATTTCACCGACTTGCACTTCATAAGGTCCTGAATAATCACTAAACTTAAGGGAGAAATAGAGGAAGCACTCCATATTCAACGATTTCTCTCCTCAGAAAAGCAATTTCAATCGAGGTGAAAAAGTCTACTTTATACAACGAAAAATCGATTCCGGAAAATGGTTTTCCATTTTTCATAATCGCACTCTCGTCTGAACTCACGTTTCCGCGTGGAAATTCTTCGATCAAAATGACTTTTCATGTACCGCATCACAAGGATAACGGTGTTAACTTACCCTGTTTCTCGCGCAACTAGAGTGCGACTTTTATTATTTATACAAACTTCCTTCCGAATGGGAAAAGTGCAATAGGAAGGTTTCTCGCCCGATCTGGTAGCGTGGGAGCAGTTCTAGAATATACGAGCGGAAAATTTTCCATTTCCATTTTCCGTCTGTGAAATTCCGAGGACTGCAATTGTTGGGAATGGATATATGGAGTCTTTATGAGATATCTTAGGGTGAGAATTATTTTTGGTGCACTTTTGGGCTATCAATCTGCAGAAATATCTGTGATTTTCAAATATTTAGCAGAACAAGAGCGCCAAAAAGGATTAGATTCAACGCACAGATGAATAAATTTTGGGCAAACTTAATTGTTTGGCCGTGAGCGAGATAACTCTCGGACGCAATGAGTTGGAGATTTGTCATTTAATCCTTACATAAGTCCTCATGTCGGCATTCTAAAGGGTTTTCCAATAAGAGGTGCTATTTTGATGTTCAAAGAAAAATGCCATTTTTCGTTATAAATGATCGGATGTTTAATTCATTATAAAGAAGAAGCTATGCCGTTAATAGTGGAAAATAACATCAGGCAAATGACCACCACGACCACGCTTACAGGACCATATCCTTTTAATGAAATTTTCCACAACCAAATCGAAAAGTGGCTGCCCTATGTCCTCGATAGCCTCACGAATTCCATCTTTGAGGTCTTGAATTGACGCTGGGCTATTGACGTAGACCTTCTCTTTCACGTGGCCCCAAAGGAAGAAGTCGCAAGGTGTTAAATCACAAGATCTCAGTGGCCAATTGTGATCACCTCTTCGAGAGATAACACGGTCCGGAAACTTTTCCCGCAAAAGATCAATGGTTTCGTTGCAGGTGAGGCACGTGGCGCCGTCTTGTTGAAAGTAAACGTTGTCCAGATAAATACCATCCAATTCCGGCTATAAAAAATCATTAATCATCTCTCGATAGCGCAATCCATTCACCGTAACTGTTGCTCCAGCCTCATTTTCGAAAAAGTAAGTTCCAATGACTCCGCTGGACCATAAACCACACCAATCAGTCATACGTTGAGGATAGAGAGGCTTTTCAACAATAACTCTTGGGTTTTCCGAGCCCCAGATGCGACAATTTTGCTTGTTGACGAAGCCACCGAGATGAAAATGGTTCTCATCACTCAAGATGATTTTTCGATGGAATTCCGGATCATTTTCATGCATTTCAACGACCCAATCAGCAAAGACACGACGTTGTTGATAATCGGCCGGCTTGAGTTCTTGTGTTAACTGAACTTTATAAGCCTTAAGACCCAAATCTTCATGCAAAATACGGTGCAATGACGTTTGTGGAATGCCTAATTCCAAAGAACGACGAGGAATGGACAAACCTAGGTTTTCTTCAACACTTTCGGCTACAGCAGCAATATTCTCGGCTGTTCTTGAGCGACGTGCACGGGTTTTATTCTTCACATAACTAACTTGTCCCAACAGCTTGAATTTTTCCACCGATTTCTTTATTGCAGTCCGACAAGGTGCTTCAAGACGACCCAAAAATGTTCGAGTTTTACGAACCGTCTCTGCCAAATTTTCACAATTTTTATAGTAAATTTTAATAATTTCAATGCGTTCTTGAAGCGTGTATCGTTCCATTTTTATTAATGGCGTAGTTTCTTCTTGTCAAATGTCAAAAAATGACAGCCTCAAAAGTGACATCTAATGAAATAGCGGGCTATTCAAAATAACATCTCTTATTGGAAAACCCTTAACAACTTGTTACCAAGTTTCAATTCAATCGGATCTGTATTATCCGAAAATACAATCGCAACTTCGAAACCGTTCGATCAATTATGCCATTTAACGAAGTTAACCATAGCATTTGGATGCGCATTCTTTACTGAAAATACCAATTCGATACCTTTTTCGGTTTGAAAGTTATCTTGGCAATTGCCGGTGGACAGAATCGAATTTGAGCTCGAATTCTTCATCAGTGAGTCAAAACTAATAGTTTGAGACAATTTTCAGCACCCCTTTCCCTATAACATACGCCCAAAAGGATCCATATCTCAATTAAAACCTGGCATTCAGCAAAAAAGTACTTAAATTTCGATATACGATGTCTTTAGTTTAATACACGAGTCAGAGAAACAATTCAGCCCCATATTCCGTTAAGTTTCGTAAGTAAGGTGGGTGGACCATAGAAGGCCACTCTAACGAATAAACAGTTTTTATTTGTTCATTTACTAGATAACTAAAAGAAACGACTCATTTATAAACACTTTGTTTTATTGTGTATCATATAAATTACTTTTTTTATTCTAGATGTAATCACTATTTCTGGAACTAAACTTTTATAAATCTCTTCTAAACGGCCTTGTAAGGAACAAGGCTCCAAACAAGGCCAATATTATAAATCAGTCGTTCAATTTACAACTAGAATTGTAATAATCAAAATATCCGCTTTTACTAAAACAGCAGAAAAAGCTCTTTCATTTGAATAAAAAATTAAATGCCTAACACATTATAATCTTCCTTAAAAAACTCAACGAACATTTCTTGAACACCATCTCATAACTAAGGATATATTAATGGAAATTATATGAAAATTATAGTAACGAGTATTACATCGATAACAAATAAGTTTTAAATGCGTTTTACAATGTAATTGGAAATAGTTTTTTTTTACCTATAATGGTCTACTTACGGGTCCGTTCTTTGTAAGGCCAAAATATTCCTTAAAAGTCTAAGTTAAAAAGTTGAATAATCCTTATGAGTAATAACATTATAATCATTGAACATTGCTTTAAGAACCAAATGGCTCGTCAAAGTGAAAACTAAGTTCACATTTTCATTGGTAAATGTTCCTAGCAAGGCCCATGTACCCCAACAAGGCCAACCGTCAAATGTTTTATTGGCCTTATAAAGAACCACCGGCTTTCATAGGAACACTGCCAATATTTCAACTGCAATCGAAGCAAAATCATTATATTTTTTCCTTAGTACCACAAAAAATCCTTACATAACAACTTACTGTAAAAAGAATACAATAATAATGGGTTATTCACAGAAATCCCTACCTTTAGGTGAGCGCGTGAATTACAATTTGAACGTCGGTGAACGAAGTCTACGAAGCGAGGGACTACACTGACAAAATAGCAACGCGAGCGACTCGCTGCCGCGTCTGTATCCTTGAGTTTGTTGGAACTCATTGTAAGCGGAAATAATTTATCATCACCTGACTATAAATATGACTTTTTTATAGTTGGCCTTCAAAGGAGCATGGCCTTCCATGGTCCACCCACCTTATTCATTGTATGAAGTTCATATTAAATTCAAAGCTTTGAGAAATCTCCCGATACAACCCTGATATACCCTGCTGGAATACTCAATCCCCTTTTCCCAGACTAATGCAACGAGTGCGAACTTATTCAATAACAGCAAATGTTTCCACTTACCCTCTTTGCTTCTACGATCTGCTGATGTGATATGTTTTCATCTGGAAAAATATGACCGTTTCAGTTGATGAAAAATGTTCTTTGCGCCAACTCACTTGGCACTAAAATGAATTTTTCAAGGGCCGCATCCATATGAAGGAATGCCTAGATGTATACCTAATCAGTATCGATTCATGCGCTGTTTTAAGCACAAGCAGAGCGTGCAAGAAGAAATATTGAGAACAATGAGTTCTCTCATTTATGAGTGCATTTCTTTGTTGGAACGATTATTATACAGTGTGTCCGGGAAAATGTGGGAAATCTCTCGGATTCAGATAAAACATAAAAAAAATGGTTCAAGCACTGACTTGAAGTCAGAACCTTTTGCGCGTATGTTCTATTCTCCATTCTTCTGTATTGGACACCCTTAATCGAATTAACCATGGTAAATTCGATTAAGGGTGTCCAATACAGAAGAATGGAGAATAGAACATACGCGCAAAAGGTTCTGACTTCAAGTCAGTGCTTGAACCAATTTTTTTTTCGTGACTTTTTTGAAATATTCTAGGGGTACGGTTCTTATTTTTTTTTTTCATCATTTTTTACAATTTTCTAGGGGTACGGTTCTCACAAAATTTTAAACACGTCTATATGTTGATTTTCTACTACTAGTTACCAAGATTCAATTTGATCGAATATTTATTTTTTGAGTTATCAAGGAAATAATATTCCAGGTGGGTATAACCGGAAACTAATTATGCCCAAAAACGAATTCAACTCTCCCATTCGGATACGCAACCTACCCCGAAAATTGCAAATCCCTATCTCCTTTCGTTCGAAAGTTATCGAGTCAACGGTCACCCATCTACTGAACTCACACAAGAATGCTCGAATCTCCAACAATATTTAACCGATCGGGTTAAAACTTGAAACTAGGCAGTACAGTTAGGTTCTAAAGTCTCTTGCAAAATTTAAGCAATTTTCAATGATTTTTTAAAAATTTTCTACAAATACTATCCTCACGAAATTTTGCGGGAATTTTTGCGTTGGCATTCTACAACTAATAACCATGGTTGAAATCAATTGGTTTTGTATTTTTCGACTTAATGAGGAACAAAAAGCAACCCAATTTCATATGGCTATAACTCTAAAACCGTTTGGCCGATTATGCTCATAACCAAACTCAAATGTCGCATTCAGATGCACAACCTAACATGAAATCTTCAAGCCGCTATCTCTTTCCGTTCTCAGGTTATCGTGACTACAAAAATATTTTTTAATAATTTTCTAGCAATACGATTTTCACAAAATTTCACGAAAGTGCTTAGGTTCATATTCTACAACTATTCACCAAGGTTCAATTCGATCGGATCTATATTGGTTGGAAACAAAATTATTACTTGCCCATTAACGAACTTGTCCGTCGTATTGAGATGCACCACCTACCCTGAAAATTTCAAGTCGCTAGTTTTTTCCGTTCTCAAGTTATCGTGGCAACGGCCGGACGGTCGGACAGAATCAAAGTTGACCTCGAATTCTTCATTGGGGAGTCGAACCAAATCGTTTGAGACCATTTTCGTAAGAAAATTCGAAAGTTACAGACATTTGGCAAAATGATAACGCGATGTTCCCCAGAACATACGCGCCAAAATAAGATGACAATTCCCCATTATTTTTTTTCGTAGCTGCCCTTCCTACGGAAATAAGGCCTCCTAAATGACTCCACTGGAAATCCATTTTACTGGAATAAATTTTAAACTACTAAATATAATTTAATGAAAATTTGATTGGATCAACAGTAGTAAGGACCTCCTCAAATACTACCCTGAAAATTAAATTAGTTTGTTTAGTTTACCAGGGATGACTAGGTTGCACAGTTCAATGTCTACATTTTTAACACCCTGTATGATAAGGAGTTAAAAAAAATCAAATTTGGATACCTTGAACACTAGGCTAAAGAAAAGGTACTCTTGTTCATTGTCGATAAAATGAACCGTTTTCAAGGTATCCAAATTTGTTTTTTCTAACTCCTTATCATATAGGGTGTTAAAAATGCAAGCTTTAAAATGTACAACCTAGGCCGCACATGATAAACTAAACAAGCTAATTTAAATTTAAGGGCAGTCTTTCGAGAGGTCCTTACTACTGTTTATCATATCAAATTTCCATTGAATTATTTTAAGTAGTTTAAAATTTATTCCAGTAAAATAGATTTCCAGTGGCGTCATTTAGGAGGCGATATCTCCGTAGGGAGAGCCGCTAGGAAAAAAAATTAATGGAACTTGTCATCTTATTTTTTTATGTTTTATTAGAATCCGAGAGATTTTACACATTTTCTCGGACACCCTGTATATTTTGAAGACTCGCTACCCTGCATATTACATGAATTAATATCATTGTAGATGCTAACAAGAGTGGAGGGACGTATAACCATTAGAAGGGGATCAATTATCAATAGAAATTATATTTATATTCCGTTTCTTCGTTCCTTAACTTTGTGATAGATTACTAACTTTTAATAATTGAACGTGAAAAATTAAAATATCCAACTTCCCAATTAAATTCTCATTCCCCCATTTTCCAACCCTTCCTGGAATCATAAGCGGAAAAGATTGAAGCCCCTGATAAAGAATCTCCCTCCTTTCTATGTCCGCCCTCTGTAACGTTCGGCAATTAGAAGAAACGACAGCAAATTCTCGAACTTCGATGTTCCGGCTACAGAAACATAATATTTAATTTTTGAGAGCTTCCATTAGGAGGAAATCTTGTTAGGGTGATACCACCCCTTTGACAGCGATTGGGGAAGAGTGCAAGTTTGCGAATGGAAAATGCAGATATCTGAATTTTCCATCCCGGTAACCAGCAAGGAATAGAGACTCCAGTTTATGGCGTTATGAAGAGATAAGTGGAATTTTTTTTTTATTTATTTATTTTACGGACAAGCCAATTATACCATTACAAAGAGAATAATATAGAAAAAAAATGGGTTCAAGCCCTGTGGACAGGAGCTTTCTGGCGCTCTAGTTCAAACAGACAAATTATATCTCCGAAAGTATTGGTTTCTCAGAGTTGGGAATTATATCAATGTATTCATATAATAGAACTGCATCCTAAAGGAAATTCAATTCAAATAATAGTTTATTTATCAAGATTAAATGAGCAATCATGAGAATGAGAAAAGCACCATGGAAGAAATCAAATTAAATCTGGCCAATTTTGCCCAATAACGAACTTAACCGAGATATTCATCTCCCTAAACTACTCTGAAAATTTCAACTACCTACCTCATTATCCGTTCGAGAGTTATATCTATGTCTATGGATGAAAAGCAGTCTCACTACTCTCAGATCTCTTACTTCATGTTCAGTTCCGAAATGTAAGAATTTTCTGAGAAAAACTAATATCGGAGCAAACAACTGAGATTTAACTCACTTCGCTCACAATTCTTCGATTGATTAGTCTCAGGAACATGGAACATCATTTGACATTATGACAATTCATATTCATACATAGAATAATATCATTCTGTGACAACGTTGAAATACGATTTATTATTGAAATTTTGAAAAATCATATCTGAGATTTTTCTCACTTCGCTCACAATTCTTCGATTGATTAGCATAGACAAGATATACTATGATTTATTAGTCTCAGGAACATCATTTGACATTATGACAATTCATATTCATACATAGAATAATATTATTCTGTGACAACGTTGAAATACGATTTATTATTGAAATTTTGAAAAATCATATCTCCGAAAGTATTAGCTTGTTAGAGTTAAAAATGATATGATTGGATTCTCATGAAAAAACTTTTTATTAAAAAAAATTTAATTTGGAATTTGTTTCGTAAAAAAAAAATTTTTTTTTTGTTACTCCGAAACCGTTTGTCCGATTTTGCCCAATAACGAACTTAGCCGAGATATTCATCCCCCAAACCTACTCTGAAAATTTCAACTCTCTAGCTCATTCCGTTCGAGAGTTATCGTGCCTACGGCCGGCCGGCCGGACCGGCCGGACAGAATGAATTTCGACCACGGATTCTTGATCAGTGAGTCGAACCAAATCGTTTAAGACCATTTTCATCGAAATATTCGAAAATTACAGACATTTGGGCAAATTGATAAGCACTCAGTTCCGAGGAACTAGAGCGCCAAAAAGAAAACCAAAAACTAAGTACAAATACATGTGTACACATGACAGTAGTCAGTGTAAAAAAAAGAATATTACAATTTCTTTACAGCCATTCTAAAATATGCTAAATATGAACCGAACATCTCAAGCCTGTTGTTTTGCGCGTTTGCTGATCTCATTGTTTTCTTTAGGGACTCATTTAGACCATAATTAGTTCTGCAAAATGGAACCTTGAAAATATGTGGAGTCCTATGTGGAAAGGAATTGAAATGTTTTAGGTGTACATAAATTTTTGGCGCTCTTTTTCCTCAGAACAGAGTGCTTATCAATTTTCCCAATTGTCTGTATCTTCGAATTTTGGCTGAAAATGGTCTTGAACGATTTGGTTTGACTCACTGATCAAGAATCCGTGGTCGAAATCGATTCTGTCCGGCCATCCGGCCAGCATTTAACACGATAACTCTCGAACGGAACGAACTACACAGTTGAAATTTTCAGAGTAGGTTTGAGGGATAAATATCTCAGTTGAGTTCGTTATTGGGCAAAATCGGTCTAATAGTTTCGGAGTAACGAAAAAAAATATTTTTTTTACATTACAACTTTTGAATTCAAATTTTTTTAAGATGCAGTTTCATCATAAGAAGCCATTGTTATCATTTTCAACTCTAACGAGCTAATACTATCGGAGATATGATGTTTCAAAGTTTCAATAATACATCGTATGTTCTATGTGCTCACAGAATGTGAACACAGAATCTGTCTGTGTTCACTATTCATAAATGTCATTTTTTCCAGCTATTGGAGATTGCCAATTCGAAAATTCGAAAATATTTCCTCTTGGAAAGCAAGTATTCGATTCTTGAATTTGTGAATATATACAAGACTGTTTTGATGTAGTTTATGAAGGCAATAGGAAAAAACAGCATAATGGAATCATCAAAAGAAATTTCTGTTCATTGACCACTGAGGTTAATATTACCTTTTACTTCCTTAAGTAGTGAGACATGTTCCTATATACAGTATTTTCATAATGTTGCTAGCAAAAAGATACTGAAATATGGATCCACATTTGTGTATCAATCATTTTTTCTTAAGTTGAGGTTCATAATCAGAAAATAATGTGTTAGTAATATGAACTATTAAATTTTAAATCATGAAAAGAGGATACTATTTTATTAATATATTTTGAACTATTAAAATAATTTGTTCGTAATCCACTACCTACTCAAATATCAGGAATAAATGGACAATCTGCTATGATTGTCTCCAGCCTTGCTATAGACATTTAGATTATACTTTCCTTGAGTATTTTGAGTTGTGAAAACTATGCACCGAGTGTAAGTTGCAACAACCTATTACACGAGGTTGAATCATTGTAGATTGCTCATTTAATCTTGATAAATACATATAATGACTATTTTTGAAGCATTAAGCATTGAAGCATTATATATTACTCTTTTTTGGGCGCATGTTCTAGGGGAACATCGTCCTATCATTTCGTCCAAATGTCTGTAATTTTCGAATTTCGAGCTGAAAATTGGCTAATAGACTAATTCGGACTCCCTGATCACGAATCCGGTGTCAGATTTTTGGGTGCCGTCCGGCCGGCCGGCCGGCCGGCCTTCCGGCCGTAGGCACGATAACAGGAGCACCGAAGGTCCTATCGACTTCAAACTTTCAGGGTAGGTTTCTGATCAAAATGCGACGGTTAAGTTCGTTAACGGGCAAAATCGGCCAGACGGTTTAGGAGTTATAGACATTTCAAATTTTGAGGTTATTTCCCTGATATTTCAGGAACTAAAGAAGATGTTGAATCGAAACTTGGTAGTCAGTTCGAGGATATAAACGCGCAACTTTTGGCAAAATTCTGTTATGATCGAAATGTTGGTAACTTTTAAAAAAATATTTCTTTTAATTTTTTCGAAAAAAAAAATTTTTTTTCGTGAACTATTCATCAGATTGCAACAAAAACTTGTACTAACGTCAATTGTAGTATTTTGCAACATTGTGCAAAATTTTGGCTCTATACGATTTCAATTTCTGGAGATATAAGACAAAATGTGTCAAATTTCCTGGGTCTCTCTCAGTATTTTCATCGATTATTCTCTCTTTGAATTCCACCGAAAACAAATTCAAAGACATAAACATAAAGAATCAAGTCATAGTTTAGACGTCGAAAGAAGGACGATGTTGATAGACTTGAAAAGGTACCTATTTCAAGAAATGCAATAATGAAATGCTTAATTTATGGATATAATATTATCTAAGTATTGTTGGGATCGGGCAGTTGGAAAATGAAAAACAATTATTATGATCACATTCTACAGGAATTGATACTAAATAGAAGCTAGATGAAGATTATTGTAATGGAAAATTTGTGTTCCAGAATGAACATGCGCCCGATAGCTCCTGTCCACAGGGCTTGAACCCATTTTTTAAAGATAATTTTTGAAGCATTTTCTTTAAACGAGGGTTTTCCTCGTACTTTTCTGTCTTATTTTTTGTTGGGAGGTGTGAATAGACAATGGAGCATACACGCAGATTATCCTGACTTTTTTAAAGAATATTTAGTCTGAACAATGATCAAAAAATGTTTCGTTCTTCCCAAAATAATAAAGGGTCCGCCATCTAACTTTTTTTTTTAACTAGTGCTTATTTCGTGAATGGTAACACTTAGCTCATTTCTGATTTGACAAACGAATATGGTTGTGTATACGCTTGAACAACGCTGGGAAATATTTCGACATTACTTTGAAAATCATGGTAATGTAACAGAATGTGTGCGAAAATTGCGTACGGATTTTGGAAGAAGAGAAGCACCGTCAGCTCCGTATGTTCGTTATCTTGTGAAAAAAATGAAAGAAACTGGCATTCTCATCGATAAACCAAAGCGTGAAAAGCCAAAACCAGTGCGTACACCCGAGAATATTGCTGCTGTGGCAGAAAGTGTGCGTGAAGCGCCATCAACATCAATTCACCGTCGTGCACAAGAATTGAACATTTCGCAGACATCATTGAGACGAATTTTGCATAAAGACCTTGGTAGGACGCCATACAGTCCAATTGGTTCAGGAGTTGCCCTGTTCTTGAAGATCGCATTATCAGCCGCAGAGCTGATGTGGTTTGGCCACCTCAGAGCTGCGATATGACACCGTTGGACTATTATTTGTGGGGTGCCGTCAAAGATAAGTGTTACGCCAACAAGCCAGAGACAATTGACGCTTTAAAGGACAATATTCGTGAAATACAGCTGCACACAATCGATTATGTGCTTAAAAATTGGACCGATCGTGTAGGCTACTGCATGTCCAGCCGAGACAGCCATTTGGATGAATGTATTTTCCATTATTAACCGGAAGAATTGCAATTCCAAATAAAAAAAGAAATTTGAGAAAATATTCAGTAGCTTTTTTTTATTGCATTTTCAAAAAAAAAAGTTATTTGGCGGACCCGTTAGAATCGAAAAACGTATCCGAAATCAGGCCATTTTCCTCTGAAAGAAAACCAGTTCAAACTCGAATCGTTACACCAAACCCATACAAAATTTCCATCATCCAAAATGCCGGTCACGTCCGGCCGTATCTCTTCCCACTGCAGCCGTAAAATATTCGAAAATAATTGAATTTTCCGTATCCAGCACTGCCCGAAAATTAGTTGCACATTCGCGATATCTACCCAGCGTCCGAACCCCGCTTTACAGCTCCTGAAAAATTAAAACCAGGCTGGAATCACGTCCGGCTACAATGAGTGGCCGAAAAATTAGGATGAATGGAAGGCCGGACATAGAGCAAAAAAAAATCGGACGCCTGGTTTTTCCACATCGACGGATATCTCATTTATACCGTGTCATTGGACGGGCTCCCTCGAATCGATACCGTGGATTTGAACGCGATCGCGCTGGCAGTTCTTTGTGTTTGGATAGCAATAGTCTAATGCCGTTTCCGGTGATTTTTATTCATTCATATCGTTGACAAAGGGTTGCGCGAGCAATATGGCCCGCTTCCGGTGTCGTCCAATTACCGTTTTCCCGAATTTCCATTTGAAACGGTCTAATTAGATTTTGAGTTCCCGCTAATCACTTGGTGGACATTTTGAAATAACGGGTCCACAAAATAACTTTTTTTTTTGAAAATGCAATAAAAAAATAGCTACTGAATATTTTCTCAAATTTCTTTTTTTATTTGAAAGTGCAATTCTTCCGGTGAATAATGGAAAATAATTTCATTCAAATGGCTGCCTCGGCTGGCCCTGCAGTAGCCTACACGATCGGTCCAATTTTTAAGCATATTATCGATTGTGTGCAGCTGTATTTCACCAATGGCTTCACGAATATTGTCCTTTAAAGCGTCAATTGTCTCTGGCTTGTTGGCGTAACACTTATCTTTGACGGCATCCCACTAATAATAGTCCAATGGTGTCAAATCGCAGCTCCGAGGTGGCCAAACGACATCAGCTCAGCGCGATCTTCAAAAACAGGGTAACTCCTGAACAAATTGGACTTGGTATGGCGCCATACCAAGGTCTTTGTGCTAAATTCATCTCAATGATGTCTCCGAAATGTTCAATTCTTGAGAACGACGGTGAATTGTTGTTGATGGCGCTTCACGCACACTTTGTGCCACAGCAGCAATATTCTCGGGTGTACGCACTGTTTTTGGCTTTTCACGCTTTGGTTTATCGATGAGGGTGCGAGTTTCTCTAACTTTTTTCACAAGATAACGAACATACGGAGCTGACGGTGCTTCTCTTCTTCCAAAATCCGTACGCAATTTTCGCACACATTCTGCATCATTACCATGATTTTCAAAGTAATGTCGTAATATTTCCCAACGTTGTTCAAGCGTATACACAACCATATTCGTTCAACGGAAGGATAAACTAATCATCTGTCAACTCAGACATGAGCTAAGTGTTACCATTCACGAAAAAAGCACTAGTTGAAAAAAAAAACGTTATAATGACGGACCCTTAAGAAGGTTTTCCCAATTAGGAGGTTCCATTTTGATTTATGAGTTAAACGAGAATTTTTTGTGAATAATTGATCAAATTGTTCATTCAATAGACGATGGTTTGGTATTAAGAACGAAAAACAAATCCTTCCAAATCATTCCATGTGAAATTGGTGACCAAGACTCACAAGAAGCTTTTAGATTCAGAATTGGTTCAAACCCTGTGGACAGGAGCTTTCTGGCGCTCTTGTTCAAACAGACAAATTATATCTCCGAAAGTATTGGTTTCTCTTAGTTGAGAATTATATCAATGTATTGTTATGATAGAACTGCATCATAAGAAAATTCAATTCAAATAATAGTTTATTTATCAACATTAAATGAGCAATCTGAGAATGAGAACTGCACCATGGAAGAAATCAAATTAAAATAGCTGAAATGAATTTGACTCTCTCTTATAGAACAGGATGACACAAACGAGTATGAACATAGATCATATAATAAATCATAGCTACAATAATTATAGCATTATGTGACAACATAGAAGTACTAATCATTATTAAAATTTCGAAAAATCATATTTCCGAAAGTATTAGCTTGTTAGAGTTTAAAATGATATCAATGGATTTTAATGGTGAAACTGCATCTTGAAAAAAATTATTTTGAAATTTGTAAGTTAAAAAAAATTTTTTCTTCAGTCTGAAACCCAATAGCGGACTTGACCGAGATATTTAACTTCCTAACCTACTCTGGAAATTTCAACGGCTTAGCTCATTCCGTTCTACCTGAGTTATTGTAGGAATAAAATAAAAAAAATTTTTTTTGCCACTTTATGGTAACCCGATCAATACAAAACTACACATGCGTCAAAAGGTCATGATTCTACAATTTGGTGCTAAATTTCAGCTAGATCGAGTGATCGGTTTCGGAAATATTCATAAAAAATGTTTTTACTAAAAACATCCATAACTCCGAAACTGCTTGATGGATTCCGCCTGTTAACGAACTCGTATGAGATATTTACGCTCCAAATCGGCCCTGCAAATTTCAATCCTCTAACTCCTTTCATTCGAGAGTTATCGTGTTAAGGGACGGCCGGCCGGACGGACAGAATCGATTTCGACCACGGACTCTTGATCAGTGAGTCGAACCAAATCGTTTGATACAATTTCAGAATCCACACTTACACTTGGTGCATAGTTCTTACCATAACTCGAAATACTTAAGGAAAGTATCATCGAAATGTCTAGAGCAAGGCTGGAGACAATCACAGCAGATTGTCCATTTATTCCTGATATTCGAATAGGTATAGGCTGACGAACAAATTATCCTCTTTTCATAATTTAATAGTTCATACCACTAACACATTCATTAAGTATTATGAACCTTAACTCAAGAAAGAATATTTGATACACAATTGTAGTTCAATATTTCAGCATTTTTGCTAGCAACATTGTGAAAATACTGTATATAGGAACATGGCTCACTACTTAGGGAAGTAAAAGGTAATATTAACCTCGGTGGTCAACGAACAGTAATTCCTTTTGATGATTCCATTATGTTGTTCTTTCCTATTGCCTCCATAAAGTACATCATTAAAATAATCCAATTCTAAATCTTCCGAAACATCATCCCCAATATTTGCACATAAATTATTCAATATGCAAAAAGTCAATATTATTTCGGTATCAAAACACTCTTATATATATTCACAAATTGAAGATGCGGAACCTTGTTTTCCAACACAAACTATTTTCAGAGTATGAATTATATAAATAAACTAGAACATCAATGAATATGACGTATCTTATATGTAGATCAGATGACATGAATGAACAGTGAACACAGATAGAACACAGACAGATATAATTCACATTCTGTGAAAACATAGAAGTACGATGTATTATTGAGATTTTGAAAAATCATATCTCCGAAAGTATTAGCTTGTAAGAGTTGAAGATGACATCAATTGGGTTTTTTGTAGAAAATATCTGTTTACATCTTGTTATTCTATGAGTTCGATTCTATGAATCGTATAATTTTCATATAATTCAAAGAAAATACATTCTTTGGTCAAAAAAATGTTTGCAAAAATTTTCAAAATTTCGATCACCCAACTTGGATTAAATCATGAATGTTTTTTATAAATTCGGGCTCGTAGAATCAAACTGCACCAACAATTTTTCTCTATTCTCCACGTATCGCGAGTTAAAGCCTACCGAAATTCCGCGAAAATTGACCCGCGTAAATTGGTCAATTTATTTGAAAAATTGTCATGTCAAAAATATTTGATATATCAATTTGATATTTTCAGAGTGTATTACTTATAAATTGATCTGTCTTGACTAAAAATAATTAGTCTGTGCGAATGATATTTTCGGAATTATAACTCCTTCAACATAAGTTTCGTATTTAGACTAAAAATTTCTACTTTCGAATTGTCTCATTTGGAAAATAATTTTTTTAGAAAATATCTGTTTACATTTTCTTATTCTACGGGCTTGATTATATGATCTGTTCGATTTTCATCAAATTCGAAGAAAATAAATTTTTTGGTCAAAAAAATTTCCATACCTACTACATAAGGAAAAATTATTAAAATTTCGGTCACCCAACTTTAATTAAATCATGACTGTTCTTTATTAATTCGGGGTCGTAGAATCCAATGGTGCTAACAGTTTTTCTCTTTTATCCACTCATCGCGAGTTAAGGCCTGTGGAAAATCCACGAAAATGGCCCCTCGGGCCGATTTCCCGTTTTCCCAAACGGAGGCATCTGCGCATCTGAAACTATGCCTTTTTCTAGATGAAGGATGTATCTGTACATCATATGTGAATTTCATCTGATTTTATGGTTTAATTAAGGATTACTGCATCTCGAATATGAGGTCATTTTTCGAAAAATTTTATTTCCGAGCTGTGTCATCTGGGAAATAATTTTTTTTAAAAATACCTATTTATATTTTCCTATTCTACGGCTTCAATTCTATGAACAATATAAGTTTTGTAGGAATCCAAGAAAATATGTTTTTGCTAAAACGGAATATTCTGTAAAAAAAACATCTAAAATTTTTTTTCGTCCTAGATCAAACGACTTTCGGAATTTTTCAGATATAGGATCGACGTTTAAGAAAAGGTAACTTTTATGATTCTACTATAATTTTTCTGGAAATTATGAAGCTCGTAAGTTGTAATTCGTAAAACGGTCTTAACGATAGTACTAGTTGAAAAATCGTTATGTCTAAATCATTTTATCGATCACTTTGAGATTTTCAGGATTTATTCCTTATACACTGATCTATTTTGAGCAAAAATAGCCAGTCTGTGCGATGCATATTTTAGGAATTACGACTTTTTGAACATAAGCGTCGTATGTAGAAATTAATCGGTGGAAAATTTTTAAATTGTCCAGAGCTGGCCAGCCATAGATCAGATAAGGGTGCAGGTATTTGTGTATATGGACTGAAACTGAGGATCACTGTGCCCCTGAGACATGAGCCCCCTATCTTACAGGCAGAGTCATTAACAGTGGAAAGAAATGAGAAGGTTGATAAGCTTGTGAAAAGGGCCTACAATGCCTACATGAAAACACCTGCTGCTACTAATTTGATCGAATTGAAACTCATTAGTTGAATAAACAAGCGCGCAAAAGCATATTGACCTCACTCCAGTGCACTTTCAATTTCTCATTGATCGCTTCAGTTTTAGTTGTCAGCTCTTCAGATGACAGCTACAAAAATAACGATCTGTTGAAAACAGTACCTCTAATTGAGAAGTTGCTACCAGCTTTGAAGAGATCTTCAAAGAAACACGAATATAGTGAATCAGAATATTCTACATAGAAAATAGTGAACCTTTGTACGAAATTCGCCGCGTTTTTATCATCCAACATCAGAGGGCAATTCGAATTCGACTTCAAAAGACGAACGTTTACTCAAATAATCATTTGAAATCTAGACCGGTGTTTCTCGGAGATATAAACGTAGGAGGCTCTGATGGAAAACTCCGGAGCCCCTGGAAATCGCGATGCCAGGCTGGCTTTGAGTCCGGTCGCCATGGAAATGAAACTCGGGATCACCTCCGCGGATGCCAAAGATAATAAATTCCGAAGTTCGAGGAATTCGAGATGGAATCCGGCTGTTTCTCGGTGATAATTGAAAGAAAAGGTTAACATTTTAATATCGTAACGAAGCTGGATCTGAAAGGGTATTTTCATGATATTGAATAAAAGGTCACTGATAATATTTTTGGCTTTTCCGTTCGAATAATAATAAACACATAGTGTTCCAGAGTTGTTGTAACAACTTCAGTTGAGCCCTTTGTCGCAGTCTTAGATTTTGTGTAGTTGTGATTGAGTTTCGATACTGGTAGTGCCCTCTGAGGGCGGGAAGCTTCTGCTCGGTATTTAGTATCGATCGAAAGTCGATAATGGAGCGATCGTTGTTCATCTCAAAATGACAGATCCGGGATCTTTGGGCACAGTTGCAGGAGGTAAGGTTGCACTGTGACCTTACGGTCGCAGTCAGAGTTGTTCCGTCAGAGTTGTCAATTTGCTCAGCATCTACAACTCGCCTTCCAGTTCCAGTTCTGATGAACTCCAGTATCTGGGACAACTTCAAGGAGGCTACGTCTTTGCTCCTGCAGGTTCCAATAACTCCAGTAATACACACATAGGCCAGCCTGCCCCATACGTAATTATGGGTCTCACAATCATGACACAATCATCACAGTATCTTGGGGGTTGCAGCCTCAAGTCTTAACGGCTAGATTCCTACACGCCTTAATGGGCAGAGTTAATTTATGTCTTATTATTTCTGTTGAAGTGGCTGCTGGACCACCAATTCTTGTAGGGATTAAGACTGAGATATAGTATATCATCTACTCGATAGATTTGAATCGAATTAAACCAAGTCAGGGTGGAAACTAATCCGTATCCATTGCTAGCCAGTGCTGAAAGTAGTCCCTCTTAGGACAGAACAAGTAGGTTAAGAAAGGCTATCGAAAAGAACAAAATAAATGAATGAATATAAAACACCAATATCCCAAAATGCATAATAAACAATTAGAACAACCTATCTTAGGACGGCAGTACATTGAGTCTTACCATCTTCAACGAAATTGTAAGGATATGAAAAAATTCTAAAATTCAAACTGAAACCATTTTCCCTGAACAACCATCGGACCCTCACCCTTCTTAATCATATATTACCTCCAGCCTCCCCGATGATTAAGCCTCAAGGCCCCTGTCAACAGAAATCACAACCGCCAACAAATACCATATCGATTTTCCTCGTTTACAGTGCGGGATTACAATGAGCTGCATAATGAATTGGATATCCTGCTATGGGGCCGTGGACGGCAATTTCTGTATATACGAATCTGTCAAACACGACCGCAAACGTCACATAGATACACGAGAGAGGCGACATTATTGTTCTCCCACGTGTTCAGCGCTTAGAGATGGATGTGTGCGATAGTCCACATGTGCCATAATATTTACCTGAAGCTTTCGTGATGGCGATCTCGTGTATCGCTGGTTTCAGAGAGGATTTGCTTCGTATCGAACACTGAAAAATTGCAGGATGGATATTGATATTCTGTGGCTTCGTTTTTGGAGGTATCATGAATACAACTGAGTTCTAGAGTGAGCTCTTCCAACTCTGCTGGTTACAGCGTTGGACTATACAACATAAGATTCAATCCCAGACTTTAAACAATGTCCTCTTCAATCCGGTGATTCACAAGAAGTGACTGATGGGCTTAGAAAGTGCCACTGAAAAATTGCAGGATGGATATTGATACTATGTGGCTTCTTTATTGAAGGTATCATAAATACAACTGTGTTCTAGAGTGAGATCTTCTTGCTCAGCTAGTTACAGCGTTGGATTAGACAACATAAGGTTCATTCCCTGACTATTAACAACGTCTCCTTCATTCAGGTGATTCACAAGAAGTGGCTGATGGTTTTATAAAGTGCCACTGAAAAATTGCAGGATGGATATTGATATTCTGTGGCTTCGTTTTTGGAGGTATCATGAATACAACTGAGTTCTAGAGTGAGCTCTTCCAACTCTGCTGGTTACAGCGTTGGACTATACAACATAAGATTCAATCCCAGACTTTAAACAATGTCCTCTTCAATCCGGTGATTCACAAGAAGTGACTGATGGGCTTAGAAAGTGCCACTGAAAAATTGCAGGATGGATATTGATACTATGTGGCTTCTTTATTGAAGGTATCATAAATACAACTGTGTTCTAGAGTGAGATCTTCTTGCTCAGCTAGTTACAGCGTTGGATTAGACAACATAAGGTTCATTCCCTGACTATTAACAACGTCTCCTTCATTCAGGTGATTCACAAGAAGTGGCTGATGGTTTTATAAAGTGCCACTGAAAAATTGCAGGATGGATATTGATATTCTGTGGCTTCGTTTTTCGAGGTATCATAAATACAACTGTGTTCTAGGGTGAGATCTTCTTGCACAGCTGGTTACAGCATTGGATTAGACAACATAAGGTTCAATTCCAGACTATTAACAACGTCTCCTTCATTCAGGTGATTCACAAGAATTGATGATGGTTTTGGAAAGTGCCACTGAAAAATTGCAGGATAGATGTTGATATTCTGTGGCTTCGTTATTGGAGAGATCATAAATACAACTGTGTTCTAGAGTGAGCTCTTCTAACTCAGCTGGTTACAGCTTTGGATTAGACGACATAAGGTTCAATCCCAGACTTTTAACAATGTCTCCTTCATTCAGGTGATTCACAAGAAGTGACTGATGGGTTTAGAAAGTGCCACTGAAAAATTGCAGGATGGCTTCTTTATTGAAAGTATCATAAATACAACTGTGTTCTAGAGTGAGATCTTCTTGCTCAGCTAGATACAGCGTTGGATTAGACAACATAAGGTTCAATCCCAGACAATTAACAACGTCTCCTTCATTCAGGTGATTCACAAGAAGTGGCTGATGGTTTTAGTAAGTGCCACTGAAAACTTGCAGGATGGATATTGATATTATGTGGCTTCGTTATTGGAGGTATCATAAATACAACTGTGTCTTGGAGTGAGATCTTCTTGCTCAGCTAGTTACAACGTTGGTTTAGACAACATAAGGTTCAATCCCAGACTATTAACAACGTCTCCTTCATTCAGGTAATTCACAAGAAGTGGCTGATGGTTTTAGAAAGTGCCACTGAAAAATTGCAGGATGGATATTGATATTCTGTTGCTTCGTTATTGGAGGTAATACAACTGTGTTCCAGAGTGAGATCTTCTTGCTCAGCTAATTACAGCGTTGGATTAGACAACATAAGATTCAATCCCACACTATTAACAACGTCTCCTTCATTCAGGTGATATACAAGAAGTGGCTGATGGTTGCAGTAAGAGCCACTGAAAAATTGCAGAATGGATATTGATATTATGTGGCTTCGTAATTGGAGGTCTCATAAATACAACTGCTTTCTAGAGTGAGCTCTTCTAGCTTAGCTGGTTACAGCGTTGCACTAGACAACATAAGGTTCAATCCCAGACTATTAACAACGTCTCCTTCATTCAGGTGATTCACAAGAAGTGGCTGATGGTTTTAGTAAGTGCCACTGAAAAACTGCAGGATGGATATTGATATTATATGGCTTCGTTATTGGAGATATAATAAAGATAACTGTGTTCTAGAGTGACCTCATTTAGCTGAGCTGGTTACAGCGTTGGACTAGACAACATAAGGTTCGGGTTCAATCCCAGACTACTAAAAACCGCTACTTCATTCAGGTGATTCACAAGAAGTAGCTGCAGGTTTTAGTAAGTACCACTGAAAAATTGCAGGATGGATATTGATCTTTTGAAGCTTCGTTATTGGAGGTCTCATAAATGCAACTGTGTTCAAGAGTGAGCTCTTGTAGCTCAGCTGGCTTCAACATGGGACTAGACAACATAAGGTTCGAGTTCAATCCCAGACTATTAACAACCTCACCAGGTGATTCACAAGAAGTGGTTGATAGTTTTAGTAAGTGCCACACTATATACAAAGTCCCCGATGGATCTTCCAGTGTCATAGAAAAATCATTCTACTCATTTACAGCAACTGAAGATGAACTGCTTAATGTAACAAAGTCTATCAAGACCACAAATTCTTGTAGACAGGACAATACACTCATAAATGTTTTGAAACACTCCATCGCTTATATAGCAAATATAGTTTTTTTCGTAAGCCACACAGCTAGGGGCCACTTCAGCTCCTGGATGGGTGACTGCTATGGCAGTAAATTCAAATAAGTCCACTAAAGCAGGCAGACCTGACCTCAATGATTATCCAATTTTTTTCCTATTCCATCAATCCCCAACCCTGACGCGCTAATCCGCAAAGGATGTAAAATAGCAGGGTAGGAATAATCTGGCCTTTCAACTTGCCGCTGGACCTACGCATTGAACAGCCCAAGGTACACGATGTTGAACAAAAGCCCCCTTCAGTCTCGTGCTGTTCTTCAACAAAGGTTGGAGGTTATTCCGATGACGATAGTTATGAACCCCTAATAAAGGAGAAAATGCATGGCATTCCGGGTTCCGAAATCTAGTTGAATTAGGGGATGTTTCGGTGATTAATTATCAGACCAGAGCGGGGAAGTAGGGTAGGGCGGAGGGTATTATATTCTAGATTTGTTAAGGGAAGTATTAGCCGGTAATTTCATGTTCTGCTCAAGGTTTATTTATAAAAAATTACATGGTTTCTTCCTGGGTTTTCTCTTCCAAACGCTGAAAAATATCTATAAAATAAAAAAAAAATTTGTGATTTGTTTCTGCATGTGATCTCCTTGGATTGTACATACATCTCTCTATTTCTCAAGTTGTTCTTATGTTCCGACTATCTTACTTCTAGTGGTCTTGATCTTTCTCCTGTGTACGATTTACCACAAATACAAGGAATATTATATACACACTTTTTTGAATTTTGTTTTTCATTAATGGGTTTTGTCTTTGTTAATAAAGACCCAAAATCGTTTGGTGATTTGGAGACTGTTCTTATATTGAACCTAGAACTGATTCTTCTGATTTTTTCAGAAAAGTCACGAACATAAGAGATCACATGGGTTGCTGTCCTTGTTGATTATTCTGTTGTACTTGATTATTTTTATTTTATTAGAAGCTCTTCTATCTCAATTAATGATTGATGTATTTATGAATTGTCTCGGATATCCATTATTTTCAAGAAATGTTTTGATGTGATCGATTTCATCATTTCGAATTTCAAAAGTAGAACAGATTAGTTTAGCTTCATCATAAAGGGTTTTAATAACACCTCTATTCACACTAAGTTGATGGTTTGAATAGAAATTTAGATATCTATTTTGTGTCTGCTTCCTGAAGACACTCGTTTAAAAATGGTTCGGATACTTAGTTATCAAAACATCTAGAAAAGATAGCTGATTATTTTTCTCTATTTCCAGAGTTAATTTTATTGCAGGTCCCTTTGAATTTATGAAATCGAAAAATTTGTCTAACTCTTTTCTACCATGTTGCCAAATTACAATATATCGTCAACATATCGCCACCAAGCTTTTGGTTTCAACAAATATGTATGCACAAATTTTTCTTCAGAATTTTTCATGAATATATTACTCATGACAGGTGATAAAGGTGAACCCATTGCCATTACAAAATTTTGTCGATAAAAAAAAATCTCCAAGTTGGGAATATGTGATTACTTATTTATACAATGTTTGACGAGTACAGTTTGTGCTACGCCATGCAACTCGACGCATTTAAAGCTGCTTTTTTTGCTGGAGAAAAAGTCTCGTAGAAGAATAAAGAAAAGGGCCCCATGTTGGGCGCCATAATTTCACTTCTATGTTATAAATACTACAGTCTTTATAGAATATAGTTCACAATATATTTAGTTGTTACTTTAACACAATTCCGAGTGTTTAATTCCATTATACAAAACTCAGAGCTAGATGGCGGCCAACATAAACCCGCGTAGTCTAAAATCGACATCATTTATGTGCGAAATTAACTACGTTTTTTCATGTTGCTTTCACTGTCGGTGAAATTCCCCATAGTTCCATTTCCCGGGGAAAGTTATTATTTGCTATGATTTTTCCTGAGAGGAAAATCGTGTTTACCTCCGATTGTCCAAACTGAATGGTACCGAATTCCGAACTAAATGGGTCGCGATTGCTTTTGGGACCATTTCCGCTATTATTCAGGTCGTCTGGCGAAAACATGATTTGCAGGTATTTTATGTTGGAACGAATATATTGTTATGGACTTAACGTAGTTTATATTGGGACGTAATTGACAAACAAGTTTTCAGTTGGAAGCGCTAACGAAAGCACACGTTCGTGGTTCATTTTCATGTTAATTCTAGTGGTTCAAAATCGAAATGGAATATTCCTATCCTCCGTGTTCGTCATTGGGAAATACCAAATAAATTCAGGGGATTGCCGTATTTTGGGAAGGTTGGCTCATTTGATTCGATGCAAGACAACATACAGGTGGTCAATACATAAATTTCACATTTCCAAGATTTCAAACAATAATTTCCGATCCTCCTGCAACGTATTTGTTATAAAGGTTTTAGACCAGAAATAAATGGTACAATCTTCGTATTCGAAAGGGCTTAAAGAAGATAATTGCGAATTTAATACACAGAGCGAGTTTTTAACTTGTGCATTAATTTTATAGAAAGATTCCTCTTATCGAAGGAAACACTCTTTTCATTTAACATTTTATAAAATTCGATTCAGGTAGAAAGATACAACCTATTGAAATTTGAGAGAATATCAGTTTTTCTTCTGACCATGACGTGGGTTTTCCAGATGTTTGTGTGAAGTTTTCTATAACTATGTCACATATTCTCCGATTATTATTAATCGAATGATAATGATGATACAAACAGTGTTTCAGTTGGTGAGAAAACTATATTGTATATATTAATGAACAACTTAAAAACCTACCCTTCATCCTCCTATCCGAAGGTCTTTCAGAAGTTGCTACTTGCATTAGAAAGATGCGTGGAAATGAACCTAGAAAGAAACTACCAGATATGTGATATAGCAATTCACTCTAACAGTCAAGCTTCTATTGAAGCTCTGAACTGAGAAAAATAGGGTATCCTGGGTCTGGGTTCCAGGTCATGCAGAAATTAAAAGGAAATGAGGAGGCCAACACACTTGCCAAGAAAGGAGTATGAAACCCCCCTTTATTGCTCTGATACCCCACTGTGGGGTTGATAGATTACCTACAATCATAGGAAATGAGGAGGCCATACACTTACAAAGCGATTTTCAGATGAAAGAAGAAAATGAAAGAGGTATTTTCTGGAGATCTCTCCCAGGAATGTATCACTCTAAAAAGTTCCTAAGGAACTTTGACACCGTCAGATCAAAGAAATATATGGACCTTAGTAAGAACATGCTGAACCTCCTCACAGGGTACTGCGGCCTTAGGAAGCATATGATGAGATTAGGGCTAGCAGAAACTGACCAGTGCAGATTCTGTTGGGAGGAGGATGAAACTCCTGATCACCTGATCACGGAATGACTCGCCATTTCAAACCAACGCAAGTAATGTTTTGAGCAAGAAATCTGCAGGAGCGAAGGCGTAGAGCCTACTTGAAGCCATACCAGATACTGGAGTATATCAGAATCATGGTGTAAGAATATTCTTCCACCATGATCAGAACTCTGAAACTGGAAGGCAAGCTGTAGATGGCGATGACATTGACAGCTCTGACGAGGGGGCACAATACACCTTAAGATCACAGTGCAACGTTAGCCCCTACAACAATATACAATACATACCCTGCATACAGATTGAGACTCATTAAGATCATAATTTGACTAATTTTCTAAACAGCAGAGATTAAAGTACTATAATATCGTTTCATGTGCACAAATGCATATGTGCGATAAGGACTATACTAGTTCTACCTCTTTCAGTCTATCTATTATTATTTTATGGATGAACAAGAGGTGGTCAAGCTTTGTTGTTTGACGTGTTGTGCCTGTGTTGTGAGGATAAATTATATATGGACGATGGTAACCTGGTTTTTACCTTTAGTCGAGGATTCTAGTCTAAGGCTGGATTCATGAATCTATTGAAATTTCTGGAATTTATATGAAATTATTAGATTTAATGAGAAATGTCTCAAAAACGATACGTTTCAGAAGAAATTATGAAGTACCTATAATCTAATTTTCTGTAAGTATTTTCCTTTGAAATGAAAGCTTCAAATGTTTGAAGTTATGAAGTTATTGAATTGAGAATTTTCTGTTGAATTCGAAAATTCATTCGTTCTGTTATAAATAATTTCGTTCTATAGAATTGTATGCCACAGAGTCAGAATTGAATTTTGGGTAAATATTTTGGTTGCAGCCCTTTCAGGATATATTTTTGTAAAATATATATTCATTAGAGGTTAGAATGTGCCTTTGTGAGGTTTATTCTTAGCAACATTCAATCGACCGTCAACATCAACTTATAACCGTGAGGAAAATCTTCACTTCGACAATTTCTAATCTCAGTATATACCCCTTCCATCCCTACAAGAAACTTTTTTATCCCCCATGTTTTTAGCACCTCACCCTCCACTGTTCTACCTTACGACTCCATTATAGCCACCATCCCCTCTATTCACCTACCCCTGCCACCCCTGAGAAAAGTCCCAATTTTTCACGAAAACCCGCAAGCAAATGATTTTTATAGCTTTTGCGCCCTCGATACGACCTTCATCTTTCACCGGAACCGAGTCGGTCAGACAGGGTGGCCACTAAAAGATGTTCCAGCCAGGTTCTTGATTTACGTGCAGGATGGGAAGGTAGAGGTCCGATAGGAATTTATACGGGCATATATTCATATGAAAAATCCGGTATTGCTATTTTTGACAGAATAGATGGTAGCAGATGTAGTAAAACGTATGATGAAACGACAGTATTCACTCCCAGTGTGCTGGTTTTATTGACAGACGAAAGGAAAAAGCATAATAATATTATTATATCAGGAGAGTGGAAATGTAGGGTGTATTAATGGAGACCTTCTCGTGAATGTATATACTTGAAATCGAAAAATTAAGAGTACTAACGAGGAGTTGAACATGAACACTCTAACAGGAATAAATTTTACTGGTTTTATTCATCTGACACTGCTTGAAGTCTATGTACTTTTAATCTGATTTTTGACTCCATGTATGGTCCTGGGTTGTGTTCGAAAATTAACTCCACGGAGTAGAGTAGAGTTTTTGAAGGTTTGACAGATTTACTCTGGAGTTAACTCTGACACTGACACTGACAGTGACAGAAGGTGCCAATATCGGAAAATAGGTTATGTTGGTTTAAGAAAGATCCTATTATTATTGTTTTCTTCACATATATGTAACTCTAATCATAAATATATATTGTGAGCAGTATTAAAACTATTAAATTACCTCACAAAACATTAATAAAACAGTGAGACAAAGATACTAGATTTTCCGTCCCTCGAGTTATGTCAATTTTGACAGGAGTAAAATGAACTCCGCGTCGAATACTCCTACTTTTCGGACGACAGTCACAGAGTAAAATATACTCAACCTTTCAGTTTTCGAACGCAATGCTTAAATATCACTTTAACGTTTGCCAAAGTGACAGTCCCTTAAAATTTGTATACAGATAAGAATATCTATGGATATATTATGATCGTTTTGGACATATTTTGATTTTGAGAAAAATTTTGACAGCTAAGAGGTACTTTGATGCCTTGCATATGAAACTGGGGGAGCACTCATAAAAAATGCTGTTTATTCAAATAATCATTATAATTTTTCACAAAAATCCACAGGTTCTTCACAATATAGTTTCTTTTCAGTTTTATTCGAAAAGAGTAGATTTTTTCAATTGGAATGCCCCTATTTGTATTTCAGATAGTAATTCTAAATACATTTTTTTTCTATTGACATGACATTAAGTCATACCTAAAATTTTAAGTTTTCAATTTATTCACATTTTTTCATAGTCCAGTGACATGTCAATCGAGAGGAAATTTCGTCTATAATTACTATCTGAAATGAAAAAATGGGTTCAAGCCCTGTGGACAGGAGATTTCTGGCGCTCTAGTTCAAACAGACAAATTATATTTCCGAAAGTATTGCTTTCTCAGAGTTGGGAATTATATCAATGTATTCATATGATAGAACTGCATCATAAAGGAAGTTCAATTCAAATGATAGTTTATTTATAAAGATTAAATGAGCAATCATGAGAATGAGAACTGCACCATGGAAGAAATCAAATTAAATCTGGCCAATTTTGCCCTATAACGAACTTAACCGAGATATTCATCTCCCTAACCTACTCTGAATATTTCAACTACCTAGCTCATTCCGTTCGAGAGTTATATCTATGTCTATGGATGAAAAGCAGTCTCACTACTCTCAGATCTCTTACTTCATGTTCCGTTCCGAAATGTAAGACTTTTCTGAGAAAAACTAATTTCGGAGCAAACAACTGAGATTTTTCTCACTTCGCTCCCAATTCTTCGATTGATTAGATAATGACATGTCTCAGGAGAATAAATTGACATTATTACAATTCATACATAGAATAATTATATCATTGTGTGACAACGTTGAAATACGATTTATTATTGAAATTTTGAAAAATCATATCTCCGAAAGTATTAGCTTGTTAGAGTTAAAAATGATATCACTGGATTATTATGGTAAAACTGCTTATTGAAAAAAATTTGATTTTGAATTTGTTTTTTCTGTAAAAAAAAAATTTTTTTTTGGTTACTCCGTAACCATCTGTCCGATTTTGCCCAATAACGAACTTAGCCGAGAAATTTATCTCCCAAACCTACTCTGAAAATTTCAACTGTCTAGCTCATTCCGTTCGAGAGTTATCGTGCCTACGGCCGGCCGGACCGGCCGGCCGGACAGAATGATTTTCGACCACGGATTCTTGATCAGTGAGTCGAACCAAATCGTTTAAGACGATTTTCATCGAAAAATTTGAAAATTACAGACATTTGGGCAAATTGATAAGCACTCAGTTCCGAGGAACTAGAGCGCCAAAAAGTTGAAAAGCCCTGTGGACAGGAGCTTTGGCTTTGACAATCCATATCTCCAAAAGTATTAGTTTCTCAGAGTTGGGAAGGATATCAATGAATTCTTATGATAGAACTGCATAAGAAGAAAAATTTAACATCAAAAATAGTCATTTAAAAAAAACAAGAGTGCCAAAAATTATTGATACGATACTACCAGACCGATTCTACCCAATAACGAACTTATCCAAGAAATACATTCCCCAAATTTACTCTGAAAATTATATTACATCAACTGAAACTTAGCCAATTGATAAGCACTCTGTTCCGGTGAACAAAGGCGGCAAAAATTAGGGCTTTCATTCAAGATAAGGAAGTTGGTAGAAAAGAGTCAATATTTTAAAAAAGCAATTTTTCGTCAACCTCTATGAAAAGTGACATTCATAGATATTCATTCCTCAAATCAACTCTGAAAATTATAGTATATCAATTGAAACTAAGTCAATATTCTAGTTTTATTTTTACTGGAGATATTCTGAACCCAATTTATGGACTATCCAAGGGTATTATATCATCAAAATGACCAATGGGTCATTTTGCATTCAACCATACTTTGTTTTCTAAAACAGGAGGGGTATATCATGAGTGACGAACCAAAAATAAATTTGGCTTGCCTCTAGTAGGTAGATTTATGATGTATGAACACAGATCATATAATAATTCATAAATAGAATAATGACAGCATTCCGTGAAAACATAGAAGTACGATTTATTATTGAAATTTTGAAAATTGAATTTGAAATTTGTGATGTAGAAAAAAGTTTTTTTTTCGTTACTCGGAAAACATCAGGCCTATTTAAACCAATAACGAACTTAACCGAGATATTCATCTCCCAAACCTACTCTGAAAATTTCAACTGTCTAGCCGGACAGAATCGAATTTTATCACGCATTCTTGATCAGTTAGTCGAACCAATTCGTTTGAGATTATTTGGGCAAATTGATGAGCACTCTGTTCCGAGGAACAAAAGCGCCAAAAATGGGGCTTGCCTTTTAAAATAAGGAAGTTGGTAGCTACTTCCGGTATTTGGAAATGGTAGAAAACTGTAAATATCTAAACAAAGTAGTTTATGGTCCAGAACCTCCGTGTGTTAATTTTTATGAGCGTAAAATTTTTACTTTCCCATATAAAGCTAAAGCTAAATAAATAAAAAAATAAATAAATAAATAAAAATAAATAAATAAATAAATAAAATAAATAAATATGATCGGCAGAATCCATCAATAACCCAATGAACGAGCTGGCTGAAGCTTCTGACACCACGTAACTGCCTTTATATTCAATTCCAGAAGACTTATTAAGAACGTTAGGAATTCACACCCCGTAAACCCAGTTTATTCGTTGATGAGGGGGTGGGGGGCAAATAGGCAACCTCATTTACATTCAGAGAAAGTCCTCGACGAAATTATTGAGGTCGTTATGCACTACGTGCAATTAAGCGAGATCCGGCAACGAATTTGTTCCCCAATTCAGTCGTATATTTCATCGTTACGAATTTCAATTACACCTATTAAGAACTGCCGAACGTGTCGTGGGAAAATTCTGACGAAATAAAAATGGAGTACCGTGGAAATTTCACATGAAATTTTATTATTTTTGCAACGAAACTATACCTCTCATTCATTTTAGTCGATATTAAAACGAGTTTTACTTGATGAAGGCTATAACTATCTGACCGTCAAATATTATGAGAAAAAAAAACGAAAAACCTGACTGTGAAACTGAAAAGCCTTGATATAACAAGTTGGAGAAGCACTGTGGTCAGAAGCTTCAAAGCTGTTTAAATCACCTAAGGCTGCTTAACTCCAGGAAACGAAATAACATTTTTACTATGTTTCCAAGAATATAAATCCGACCGATTTCAAATCTATAGAACTTGACTGTACAGTATCGTTTTGAAGGCACTTGCAAAATGATGGTGACATTGACAGCTCTGACGGAGGGGCACAATAGACATCTAGAAATCAAAATTTGATTATAAGATAATTTTCAGTTGTAATATCAACTTTCCCCACTTAAAGATCATAATTTAACAAATTTTCTAGACAAGCTAGAGGGATTCAAATGATATAATATCTATGATTCAAGTGCACAAATGCATATGTGCGATAAGGATGATACTAGTTCTACCTCTTTCAGTCTTTCTAGAAGTGTTCTATGGATGGCCAAGAGGTTATCAAACTTTGAGATTTATGTCTTCGAAGTTCAAAGATTTCTTGTGTCTGTGTTGTGAGGATAAATTATATATGAACGATGGCAACCTGGTTTTTACCTTTAGTCGAGAATTCTAGTTCAGGGCTGGATTTGTAAATGCAGTGAGGGCAAAATAGATCTTGAGATCGCAGTGCAACATTACCTCCCACAACAATATACAATGAACACAATTCACGATCCCCTAGTGGCAGAACACTCATGTATTGTTCATTCACCATATCTTCGCTAGTCTAAATAATAATATTCGAACATCCTCATGACGCACCCACTGAGACACTTGCAACAATGTAACAGCTTACATATATTGTCGTTAATATCCTTCATTGCACATCCTGGCAACATCCAGCCTCATCATCAGCGAGACAGCTACATACAGCAATACCCCAAAATACCTGATGGAAAAGTCAACACTCATAACGATGATAAATGACGTTTGAAACTAATCCAGGCGTTGACCATTCCAGTATAGAACTTTCTTAAACCGGCAAGAGAAATACACATAATTCCCTACTCCAGGTAAACACGACAACGTGGCGCAATATACAACGCCACATCCATCATATGACCATTTCGCATCAGAATCGACCTCACCGAAATATTTTATTTCGCCGAAGGGTAGTTTTTTCAATCGCACCACGTCTGTAATCCTGCGAAATGCGAAGCGAGAAATAAAAATAGCCGGCGTGGTTTAATCTATAGGGGCATGACAGAGGATTAGGAGACGAATGTTTACGCGTCCGGGGTATTGTTCCACAGGTGCGCTTTGAGCCATTAACGGGTAGCCCAGGGGATAATTTAGAAGCAACAATGGTAGTTTTCATCTGGAGAAACATTTTCGATCGATTTGCGTTTCGAATACTGGTGGAGGGAGGTTTTGGTTGCGTTCAGCGCTTCAGAACTGTGACCAATCGGAACGTTTGTTCTGTAACTATTACATCCTAAGGAAATTATAAGTTATGTTAATATACCTGATGGCGTTCTTAGGATTCAGATTTAGAATTGGCTTACCCATATGTACCACTTCATCAAGTGATAGAAAAAATAGCCCATGAAGGCATTCTCAGAATACCTAAGGAAGGAATAGGTGATGGGAGTATTAAAAACCAGAAAGTGTTTTGGCCTCTTTCTTTCCTTCAATTCCCAAGTGACCAGGAACCCAGACCAAGGAGACCCTGTTGTTCTTTCTTACTTCATTAAGACGAATGTACATAATGTATAGTAAAAGAGCGAAAGATAACTAATCCTAGCACGTAAACTAGCTCAGTCTTTGTTCTGTTCCCATTTTGTATATATTGTATATATTTCTTCTCCTCTTTTAAATTATACTTATATTGATTTGCGACAATGTAATTGTTTTATACGTGGAATAGTTCGTCCCGATGGGACCTATATGTTATGACATTATCTTGCTGACTACGCATAGAGATCGATTATGCCAGACTTGTAAGAAGAAGAAGAAGTCGAAGGCCCCCACCTCTACGGAACCACAGAGCTCAAGGTTGACAGTACCTCCCTTCTTAAGACCTTGACCAGTTCGTTTCCTAATCTCTGAGAAATAAGTCGCTCAAAATACCACCACGAGTTTTTCTACTGGTGAGTCTAATCATATAGATTCTCATAGTGTTTGTCAGTAGTGATTCTATGATTGCTTGGACTTGTATTTTCCGCGTCTTCATATCTCAATATTCATATTGTCTTAAACCGAATTAGTGAATCCGAATAAATTATTGTTCATTTGGTTGAAATCAAACTAGTCTTCATACCATCAAAACTAATCATCGGATGAACTCAAACAATCAACCCTTGTCTCCTATAACGTTACCCCACACATATGCTACCCAACCCAAATCCACTAATAGCCCACCTTCGCCTAATGGATTGTACGTGTCGTGTGGAGTTTTTTTCCATACCTTCCAAGTCGGAACTTTTTCTTTCTACTCGCTTATCACGAGGCTCGCCGGTAAGTCGATTTCGGTAGTTCGAAAGGGGATTATCTTGCCCTTGTTCCTGAGCTCTCTTTCACGACGACGTTCCCAGATAACTTCTTCGGTCGGGTTTCCATTTTCCAGACGAAATGGGTTGATATAACGGCTTTTCCGGCTGAACTTCGGTATCGCATACGGTCGTATCGTATGATTTGTGTGTTTAAGATCGTTAGGTCGAAGGGATGGTCGGGTCGAAAGATGGTGACAACGAATTTCGTAGCTATTTGTCAGAAAAATTCATATTTCTACTGAAAATATGATTTATACGAATAACACATATACAGCGAACCAAAAAAGTAATATAACTCGTCAATAATTATTGTACGAAGAGTTATTGAGAAAAATCCTCGCACCAGTCGATTTTTAATTCCAAAAGCTATTTATCCTGTGCTTTTTTATTCGATATTTCTCACCCCCTACCTATCTACTTTATTTTTCAGAGTCATGATGATACTTCAAATGAAAGGTAATTTGATTACCTAATTAATCGTGTGAATGAAAGGAAAATTGGTTGTACCGCTTTTCGCGCGTATGTTCTGGGGAACATCGCGTTATAGTTTTGCCCAAATGTCTGTAACTTTCGAATTTTTTGAAAGAAATGGTCTCAAACGATTAAGTTCGACTCACCAATGCAGAATTCGAGGTCAAATTTGATTCTGTCCAGCCGGCCGTCCGGCCCTTGCCACGATAACTTGAGAACGAAAAGAGCTAGCGACTTGAAATTTTCAGGGTAGGTGGCGCATCCCAATACAACGGACAAGTTCGTTAATGGGCATAATCGGCCCAGCGGTTTCCGAGTAATAATTTTGTTTTCAACCAATATAAATCCGATCAAATTGAAACTTGGTGAGTAGTTGTAGAATATGAACCTTAGCACGTTTGTGAAATTTTGTGTGAATCGTATGGCTAGAAAATTATTAAAAAATTATTAAAAAATATTTTTGTTGTCACGATAACTTGAGAACGGAAAGAGATAGCGGCTTCAAATTTTCAGGTTAGGATGTGCGCCAGAACGCGACTTTTCAGTTTGATTATGATCATAATCGGACTAACGGTTTTAGAGTTATAGGCATCTGAAATTTTCTGAAATTTGGTGGTTTTTTGTACCTCATTAACTCGAAAAATTTTGAACCGATTGAATTCAAACATGGTTATTACTTGTAGAATGCCAACGCGGAAATGTTTGCAAAATTTGGTGAGGATAGCATTTGTAGAAAATTTTTAATAAATCATTGAAAATAAAAAAAAAAAAATTTATATATCAGTAACTAATCGTTTGAAATTGCTGAAATTTTCCAAGAGCCTTCATAACCTAACTCTACTGCCAAGTTTCAAGTTTTAATACGATCGGTTGAATATTGTTGGAGATTCGAGCATTCTTGTGTGAGTTCAGTAGATGGTTGACCGTTGCCTCGATAACTTTCGAACGAAAGGAGATAGGGACTTGCAATTTTAAGGGTAGGTTGCGTATCCGAAAGGTAGAGTTGAGTTCGATTTTGGGCATAATCGGCCTAACGGTTTCCGAGTTATACCCACCTGGAATATTATTTCCTTGATAACTCAAAAAAAAATTGGTTCAAGCACTGACGTGAAGTCAGAAGCTTTTGCGCGTATGTTCTATTGTCCATTCTTCTGTATTGGACACCCTTAATCGAATTTACCATGGTAAATTATGTTGTCCATTCTCCTTTATTGGACACTCTTAATTCGAATTTACCATGGTTAATTATGTTGTCCATTCTCCTGTATTGGACACTCTTAATTCGAATTTACCATGGTAAATTCGAATTAAGTGTCCAATACAGGAGAATGGACAACATAATTTACCATAGTAAATTCGATTAAGGGTGTCTAATACAGATGAATGGATAATAGAACATACGCGCAAAAGCTTCTGACTTCACGTCAGTGCTTGAACCAATTTTTTATTCGATATTTCTCACCCCTACCTATCTACTTTATTTTTCAGATACATGATGATACATCAAATGAAAGATAATTTGATTACCTAATTAATCGTGTGAATGACAGGAAAATTGGTTGTATCGCTTTTTTCATTAAAACATTAGAAAATAATCAATTGGGTATGGTTACTCGCTTTTTGAAATCAACGTGTTTCCTATTCAATCATGGAAAATAATTTTAATGTATTAAATGTTCGAATTGGGCACCGTTGACTGTTTGACAGCTTAAGCCATTCTTCGAAACTCCTCAATGAATTATTCAACAGAGCAACAGGTATTCTTCCGACTCTCTGAATTTTAAGTCGCAGGTGTGCCAAATTATGCGGCCGATTTTGTTAAATAGTACTCTTCAAATTGCCCCACAGAAGATAGTCGAGAGGACTCAAATCCAGAGATCGGGGTGGCCATTCAACCAATCCTCTTCTACCAATCCATTTCTCAGGAAATGTGCCATCAAGATAACTCCTCACATCAATTCCATAAAGCACACTAGACTTATAGTTTTGAATTTGGTTTTGAAGCAAACTGGAGAAGATATATTAAATAGTTCCCTTAGTTTATAGTCTACTATCCATATCTAATATCCAAAAAGGCACCAAGTAGTCAGACTGGTTTTCCAATGAAAACAAGTCGTATTTCCCTTCGGAAACTAACGCAAGAAAACCATCCCCATTGTGGCTGTTGGAATTTTTCTCCGAAAAATACCGACTTGTCACATTTTTGTCCGACACCGCAAGCGTGAAAAAACGTTGATCGCGAGACCTTCCAGAGGATATCGGTAAGGGACGTCACCCGCCGCGCGGGCCTAAGCCGCGGGCTAAAATGCAATATCCGTCGCCTGGCTTATATTGCCTTACCCGAAGGAATGTCGGCACCGAAGGGCGTTAGAAGGAACAAAAGGTCGTGACTGTTTTTTGCCTAGCGCCGCAAGGCAATTTCACCAGTCAGTAGTGATTTTCCATGGGAATTTTCGACATTTTTATGGAGAATTTTCGTTAGATTATTGACTTGACGAGGGGGGTTTTAGTTGGAGGTGTCACGAAGATGTTCGACGTGCGTACTCTGGGTTCTGTTCGAATAATAACTCCACGGAGTAGAGTAGAGTTTTTGAAGGTTGGACAGATTTACTCTGGAGTTTACTCTGACAGTGACGGAAGGTGCCAATATCGGAATATGGGTTTTGTTGGTTTAAGAAAGAACCTATTATTATTGTTTTCTTCACATATATGTAGGAATTCTTATATTTCCACCCTTGTAAATAATAGACGTAAGATTAGTTTTACTGATGCAGATGAAGTTGAACGACGTTCGAACGGATATTTGAGACGCATTTCTGGATTATATCCCAGTCTGAAGAGATTCCAACATTCCAATGATATCATATATTGAGTCTGGAGGCGCCTGGAAGGCCCTTCGTCGTCTAGACTACTTTTCTCTGAAGAGAAAGTGTTCAATGTTAGCTGTCATCTAACTCTTGGAAGGGCCCTCTTGGGTAATCGGTTCCTGGAAATCAGCGATACTCTTGATATTGTTTCCACGCAAACCCATTGGTTTGAGCGAGGAGGCGCAAGGTGGAGGATCTGCGACTCAGCGTTGAGTACTACCGTTGTGGCACAGCCCTTAGCTCAGACAGAGTGGGAGTTGAAGGGAGGTACTAAGGGTTTATCGAGAAGAACGGGGGGACCGGGGTGAAATTCGGAAAAGGAAGTTCGAAGGGTGCTGCGGAGCACGAGAGAGGTGAAGGAAGTTGGTTGCTACTCAGACGAAAGACTGATTAGAGGTGCGGGTGTTATAAAAGATCATTAGACGGTAGAGACTTAAAACGTACAATTATAGAGTATCGAGACCTCGAGGAAAGGAGTTCAGGAACCGATGGATAGAAGAGGTTTACTAGACCGAGATTGGCAGAACACGAGTCTATGGTGACTGAGATGCGATAGAGGACATTATAAAATATTGTTCTATATCTTGCTTTTGACAAATATCTTGTGATTCTTATGCACAAGCAGTTTCTAAATAAGTTTTCAGAGTTTGGGAGATGCAAACCAGAAAGGACCCTTTAGTGATAATCATAATATGCTTGCATTGTCTGAATCAAATTAGTGATGAAACCAAATAGGTTCAAAGCTTAACTTTTCCGGTATTTTCAGTCCCAGTTATAAGAGTTGGATTTCCAAGGGTATTCAAATTTAATTGAATGAAAATACCCACCTCACAAGTAGTATTATATCAGATTGAATAGAAGGGATTAAAAATACCATAAATGAATGAAGCAGAAATATTTTATGGCTTTTTTTTCACTCAGAGTGCGGGTTACGACATTATTATTGATATAATTTCCATCAAACAGCTCATATAGATGTGGAAAATATATTGACCCCATACCAATCGATATATTTTTATGAGTATTTTATGCATCAGATTAAGTTTCCGTTATTCTTCTCGATATTATATGGATAGGATGAGTATCTATCAAATCGATGATTCAGAAAGCTAGAAAATTGGCAACCACTTTCCTGAGCGGAAAATTACTCTAGATAATATACAGGATGTTCCAAATTCTGTAGAATTACTTTGACAGACCACAAAATATTCAATTTAAGCACCAGCAGTCGATATTTGCGACTATTGGGACATTTAAGCGCAAGAGAATATATTTCAGATCATTAGTATCACATGAAAAAACTCGAGAAGATCGTTGAAATGGTATATGAAAGCAGCATCTTGGAATTCCTACAGTTTACATTCGAAAATGTGCACCACACTTCTCTAAATAAGCACTTATTATCAGTAGAACTTCACAAGGTAAACTGCCAAATCATTTCTTGTAAACCAATTATAATGTTTCGAGAAATCTCTTTTTTTAGCACAAATTGAATAGTTTCAGTTTAAGTACTTATGAAAGTCTCAATGGATTTATCTTTCCATTTCGGAGAACATCAAACATTTATAAACTCCCTGCTTTGGAGAATGGATACCGGGAATTCTGAGATATTACGGAACATCAGTAGAAAAATTCGTTTTAACTTAGTTTCGGATTAACTTCAGGGAGATATTGGAGAAAGGAAAACTTAAAAATCATCTGGAAAAATTATTATTTCAAAGATTCAACGTAGGATGTAGTTTTGGTCTTGTTCTCATGAACAAAATGCCTATCAGGTTGCACGTCTGTCTGTAATTTTTGAAATTTAAGCCGCAAATGGTCTCAGAAGATCAATTTCGACTCACTGATGAAAAATTCAAGGTCAAATAGAATTTTGTGATACTATCACTAGCAAATAAAAAAGCCTTCACCTGAACTCCTAGAAACAAACCGCCAAAGGTCCTCTGATGTAATGCCAACTGAAATTCAACGTATATCACTATAAACAGACCCTACCAAATTGGTCAAACACTCTCGATGTGAATAAAACGTGGTCATAGGTATATATCCCTTTCCCTTACGTCCCAAATTGAATTCCCGATGGCCTCTGACGATTAGATGTTTCGCCAGAGCATCGAAGCAATCAAACGTGACGAATTTGTCCACCAACAGGTGGTAGCGATGCTTTACCCTTGAGGTATCGGCCTATAGTCAGGGGGGTTGACAACCCAAGTTATCGATGATGTGTGAGGGTGCCCGTATTCAATTGAGTTAGAGTTGATGAACCAGTTTCCTATATATTGGAATTTGTGCTTCGATGTGGACATATTGGGGTTACTCGGTAATGATGAATTGGTCTACATGGGGCCCATTAATCAAGCAGCCATTTCTATTCGAAGAAGTGGACTGCAAACAATTACAAAACATATTCAGAAAGAAGAGTCTACGAAAGATATATCCTGAATCTTCTCGTGAACTAGATATAATAGGAATGTTTATGGGAAATATATGAAGAAGGCAAATCTAACCTATGGACCATCAGAATTCACAGAAAATGAATTGAGAGGTTCGTCCGAAATACATGTTCTAGAGGCATCAAAGATACCTGCCGTATACTCCAGTGCCAGCTCCTGTAGTGATTTTGAACCGTCTGTGTACCATTTAGTGGCATTTTTTTCAAGATCTTAGGTGGTGGATTCCCTGCCCTAGTCTTTTTCCTACGGATTTAGCTCACGCCACTTCTAAGTTAATATTTTATTCCTACTCGTTGAATCACAAGTTTGCAGTATGTGTGAATAAGATAAATTGTTATCCGCAATCAAAATTCAGACTTTTCATCAAACAAATTTGACACTTCATAGTAAACTATCAATTATAAGTATATAATTCCACCTATTCAAAGCAGTAATTATTGACGAGAAATTTCTTATAACTACGTAACTATGTAAACATAAACAAACCGACGCTTCAAGATAGATATACTGGATAAAATACAATATAACCTAATATCCTAACAAAGCATTGTGCTTAGTGTTCTTGAAAGCACTTGAAACCTTTTCATGCTCCCAAGTCAAATTTGAAATTCGAAAATTACAGGCAAATTGATAGGCACTTTGTTCAGGTGAACAAGTCAAAAACGCTATACTTTCGTCTTTCGAACGTCAGGAAGAATCGATCTTCAAGATCGAGTTTCTCCAGAGTAAATATTTGTCACGTCCTGCTAGAACATTCCAGCTGTCCTTGACCTTCAAACGACCCGATCCCAACCGTATAATTTATTTCGATACGTCGCGGAGTTCCGTGTCGTGATGCATAAGTTGCGAGTGTCGTAGGTGAGTGAGGTTATTGCTGAGCCACTCTCCTGAAGGGGTCATTAGGAAAGTGAGCACTCGTAAAGCAAGGAAGGGTTGTAAATATTTTATCGCGAACTTTGACGTTTCATGCTGCAAGGAGAGCAGTTTTGCCATTCTGAAGTAATTCGTAAGAGTGTACTGGTATTGCTGGAATTTGGATAGGGCAATATTGCTGATCAATTTTTAGCTTTTAGCACAAATACAACATAATGCAATATTTTTAAATAGTTAATTTCGTCGTTTCCTCTCCCAACTCTGAAAAATGTCTATCAAATAGTTATTCATGATGTGAGTGTTAAAAGTGATGTTTGTAACACTGTGTTAAACATATTCTTAACACGCTTGAACGTAAACACAAGATATTTGTCAGAAGCAATGTATGGAACAATATTGCCTGACAACGAAACGAAACAACATCAACGAAAAAGAAACTATTTCGTAACGTTTCGGAGACTAGATCTGACTACCTCGTCAGACACCAAACGAAAAACTTCAGAATTATTTTTTAAATAAATTTAATGGGTGTAATAGTAAAAACTGTACACGATAAATAATCCCATTACCTTTCATTTTCCTAAACAACACCCTGCAGCATAATTTTCCCGAAAAACATAACGGGACATCTGCGATACGAAGAAATAATCGTACGTTACAGATCTTAACCCCCTCGTCACGTCTTAACGCACAAAGGGAATCGTAAGGGTGGCAATACCGTAATCCGTTTTACCTGCCGTAACACGCACAATTACCCGGCTAACGACTGACGAATGCGCGGTGGGGGTCGAAGAGGGTGGAGGGTTGAAACTCTAGATCGTGAAACACCTAATGTAAAATTCACCCTAAAAGTGATTTCCCTGGAAACTTTGTTGGTGTCGCACACATGGATCCACGCTGTAAAGTGGCAGTAGCATCCTCATACATGATTAATACGGAACTACTTGTAACGGCCTCAGGTCCATTATGGAGCATGTGTCCAGGCAGTATATATTCGATCCAGCTATAGCGTTGGCATCTCAAGTTAGCTGGTTAGGTCGTAAGAAGTCCTATAGAGGTCACCTTTCATTTTCAGATGGAAAAAGTTCAGGAGTCGTAATTTGAAAATTTGGTCCCTCGAGGTGGATTCTATAGCTTTGGCCGGTCTTTCCAAGTTGTATCTTCTGTATAGTCACGTTAGAATTGTCACGATCTACTTTTTTACTACGATCAAAGATAATATCACAGCAGATGCTATCCCAGAACATCAACAAAAGCCTAAAAATTGATTGAAATCGAATAATTCGAAAAATTCAAGCCGTCATACTACAAATTCAGACGATATCTCCGAAAGTATTGGTTTCTCAGAGTTGGAAATGATATCAATGGATTCTTATGATAGAACTGCACCATAAAAGAAATGAAATTCAAATAATAGTTTATTTATCGAGATTAAATGAGCAATCTGTAATGATTTAACCTCGTGGAATGGGTTGTTGCAGCTTACAATTGATGCATAGTTAACACAACTCAAAATACCTAAGGAAAGTATAATCAAAATGTATAGATCAAGGCTGGGGACAATCATAGCAGATTGTCCATTTATTCCTGATATTCGAATAGGTTTCATAATTGAATAGATCGTACCACTAACACATTCATTCCGTATTATGAACCTTAACTCAAAATAGTTATTTTTGTATCTAGTGCGCGAAATGCTACTTTGGTGATCGAGAGCTGATTTTTTTAACGAGGCGCAGCCGAGTTAAAAAAATAGTCGAGATCACCAAAGTATTTCGCGCATGAGATGCAAACAAAATTTTTTCTACAAACGCCAAAAATATTGTTCTAAAATAAGTAACATGCATAGCTTAATATGAAAAATAGTATTGAACTGGCTTAAAATGTTTTTCCAAATCAAGTAAATACTGTAACTATGAAAATAAAATGGCATTTGTTTGTTTGATTGAGGAACATAAAGGTTAAAATATAAAAACTCCATATAGTTTACATGCAGTGTGCGAAGTAAGTACTTCGCACACTACTTCGCGCACGGTGTCATGGTAATGAAGGAAAATGAAAAAAAGGGTCACTTCGCATATTGTTTTCAATGCGCGAACCTTGTCATTTTTTGTCGTTTGTAGAAAAAAGAATATTTGATACACAAAAGTAGATCAGTATTTCAGTATTTTTTTGACAGCAACATTATGGAAATACTGTATATAGGAACATGTCTCACTACTTAAGGAAGTAAAAGGTAATATTAACCTTGGTGGTCAACGAACAGTAATTTGTTTTGATGATTCCTTAATGTTGTTCATTCCTCTTGCCCTCATAAATTACATAATTAAAATGATCCAACTCTAAATCCTTCGAAATATCATCCCCAATATTTGCACATAAATTATTCAATATTCAAAATGTCAATATTATTTTTGGTATTAATACAGTCACAAATTCAAGATGCGGAACCTTGTTTTCCAACGCAAAATATTTTCAAAGTACGATTTATATAAATAAACTAGAACAGACACAAGAGCGCCAATAAATTTAACATTCATAAATTCAAGATGCGGAACCTTGTTTTCCAACGCAAAATATTTTCAAAGTACGAATTATATAAACAAACTAGAACAGAAACAAGAGCGCCAATAAATATGACATCTCTTATAGGTAGATAAGATGACATGAATGAAAAGTGAACACAGAAATATATAATTCACATTCTGTGAAAACATAGCAATCCGATGTATTATAGAAATTTTGAAAGATCATATCTCCGAAAGTATTAGCTTGTAAGAGTTGAAATTAACATCAATGGATTTCCATGATGAAATTGCATCTTAAAAAAAACTTAATCTAAAAGTTGTAATGTAAGAAAAATTTGTTTTCGTTACTCCGAAACTGTCAGGCTGATTTCACCCAATAACGAACTTAACCGAGATATTTATCTCCCAAACCTACTCTGAAAATTTCAACTATCTAGCTCATTGCGTTCGAGAGTTATCGTGCCTTCTACCGATGGACCGGCCGAACAGAATAAATTCTGACCACGGATTCTTGATCAGTGAGTCGAACTTAATCGTTTAAGATCATTTTCAGCCAAAATTTGAATATTACGTACGTTTGGGCAAATTGATAAGCACTCTTTTCCTAGGAACAAGATCGCCAAAATGGATGAGAACTGAGCTAAGGTGGTATTTTGGCTTTTCCGAAATTTCTCCCCTTGCTCCGAAAATACATAATCCAACTACAATATTCAATAGCAAGAAAACAATTCAAAAATTAGGAATTTTCATGGATAGCAATCCACATGAAATGCCAGAGTAACCAACCTTTCTGAGATGGATTGATTTGCTAACTTATTCTGCTAAATTCTGAGCATAATAGACACACAAATCATATTAATAATTAACTCCCTCCAACATACCGCCCTTCAGGCTTTAAACAAAAGTATTCAACTACAACGACATCCGCTGACGATCGATTTGAATATAAGTTAGAGATATTGGGAATTATCTACATAGTTGTGCGTCATACGAATTATGCACAAAAACTGTGAATGGAAAATTATCTCATTACAATTCCTTTGCCAAAGTGTTCACGTTGACCAACGGTTGACTTGGAACACACCGAATCACCTTCCTTAACGCCTGAAGTATTTCTCCGAATTCCCTACGTCAATAGAAACGTCTTAAGAAGGAGTCAAATCTCCGTACAACCCTCTACTTGATCAAATTAGACCCCCGACTAACTGCCACTCTATCCCATTCACCATCTATCCCTATCAGTCCAAACTGTAAGAGACATCTAACAGTGATATGATCTTAGCGATTTCCTGTTCAGAAAAAATTATTGCGTAACTCTAGACTGCTTGATAGGCTTCGAGGCGCCTCCAGAGTTAATATTTACGTGTCATGGGGATAGTTTAGCTTTGCTTCAGACAGGAATAGGCACCAGAAACGTCTGAATTATCGGTACATGTCATCTCCACCATTAAAGCTAATCCTGAGTCTACTATTTACAAGGGTGCAAATATAATTTCTTCATTTATATAATTTGATTCTTCTTATGGTCTCAGAAGAGAGCAATACATTCTACTTCGTTCCTTATTTGCTTTAGATGTGTCATAATTATTACTTTCTGCTTCGCATATTCTACATGGACTATATTATAAAATGAATATTTATTGCACGCGGTTCAGTGAAAATTGCCAAGTGCTGTAGTCGGAAAAGACGTACTGAAATATTACCTTTTGTACATTTCCTACCCCAACCCAGTCCAGAATACTCCTTTATCCAATTCCCAGTGAAAATATCACACATAATGGAAACCTATGGCTGCCTGCAGACACCTTCCATCATCCCCAATCCAACTCCGAAGCCAATTCCGTCACGAAATACATTTCCATATACATAAGTGAATATACAACCCCATAGCGTAACAAATGTATGATGCCAGGTAAATCCTCTCCTCCCACATCCACCTCCACCCTGTGTAATCTTCATAAATCCATCACTCCAACAGAAAACTCATGTTTACCTCATGTCGGAACCATAGAATCGCGTGGGGGCGCGTTCCAACCACCCCCTACGGATGTATTTGATTTCTTGAGACGTCTATCTCCCGGCTGCGTTCCGTTATCTCCTTTTGCGTAATTACAGGGGATTATGGAAATATATGCGCTCCCTTGTTTGTTTATAATCTAACTGGGGGTACAGGCGGGTTGGAATTGTATATCGCGCGATTTGACGGTGCCGCAACCGGGACCAGGGGGTTGGTGTCGTTAGTGAATTGGAAAATTCGAATATGAGGGTAGCGTGATGACGGAAGATAGGGGTGCCTTCTTGAAATACAATGGAGTTGTGTCGCAGATACAGAGAGACGTTAGTTACACATATTATGTTAGCACTGCGTAATGTTTGTGAGGGTGGGACATCTTTCAAGCCTTCGTTTTGATCAGACAGCCAGTTAATGACAGTGGTTCCATAAAAAAATTCATAATAAAGAATTCTGTTTTCAAAACACTAGTTCTGATGTGTACACTTCATTAACAAAATTAGAAAACTATGAAAATCTTCACAACTTCGATAGAATATGCTTTCGAAATTACTGAAGTTCGAACTATGGAAAATTGCTCTGTCTTCGTCTTACAAGAGTTAATTTAATTCGCGTCGTAAAATCGCGATACCTACTCTATTCACCCCATCCACCACGACTTTTCCTCGCTCTCATAGGGTTGTACTCCTAAGGTGGCTTGCATCGCCGACTACTGAATTCCCTAGCTGAAATACTTCACCGTAGACCTATGGTGTTCCACGGAAACGATCCGAGGTTCCAAGGAAATTCCAATAAGGTTTCATGTTTCATCTTCGAGTTCTACATGTTCCAGATATAGATATTATTATATAGGCATCATAAATCCGAGGATTTTGATTCAACACTTAATCTCCTGTCAAGTGGTAATGTTTTAGATCACTACCGATATCCTTAGGGGTTTTGGGGCGCCTGAGGGTCCAGAGAACGTCTTATGTGTCGCTTATGAACTTCAGTATGACATGAGCATCCTGCATCCCTTGAATTTGTTTCGTAAATCTGAGTAGCTAAGAATTATACAATGTGCCTGCTCTTCAGAACAAATCCAGCTTTTTGATGAAGTGAATTATCTCTCTCAACGGTAGGTCCTTCAGTGTCATTTGATCTAGAGACCTCTACATTTTTCTTTGTGTAACTTACAGTTCCACATCTAAATTATCAAAATCAGTTGAGCACACAGCATCATCCTTAAATGATTGCCATTTAAATTATTCATGATTTGAGAATCAACTAATAGACAAAGATTATTCACTAGTTCCTGAGGCTGCAAAACTATGCCAGTTATACTAATACTCGATGAATCAACTTTAGATAGAGCAGCCCTTCTGCCTGACATCATAAAACTGGCCTTGTTGCTGTTAATGTGCAGGATATATTTTTTTCGTTCAATTTCTGCTCTAAGAGTCCTACTCCGATGTCTGTGGGTGAAAGCCCTGGCACCCATAGAAGAGTTACCTACCTTATTACTTCTGGCCAGTTGCTCTCCAGTATTCCAGCAGTCCTGGTATAATAGAGAACCCTGGTTGGTGATTCCAGAAAACTCAGTGGGACATGGCTATCAATTTTAATGGAACAGCCTCTCGAAGTAAGTTTGCGTTCAGTTGTTGGCCTATTATTTATAAGAGTGATATTCCAAACGAGGGCCTTGGTGAGATTATTGGTGTGTTGGTCCATTGTTTTGCAAGGATGTCAGCCTTGTCGTTCTCTACAACATTCTGATTAGCAGGTATCCAAACTGAAACTAGTTCAGTGCTTCTAGCCAGCTATTCTAGAGTGTTTTTGCAATGCCTGACCGACTTGGGCTAGCAGACGTTTTCATTTGTAGTAGTTCAAATGTGAAGGGGTACTTATGATGTTTATTAATATTTTTAATTGTGGGGAAGATAAAGTGGGGACAAAACTCACAAGCATCATCTAGCAAGAGAAAAAATGGCCCATGAAGCAATTTTCAGAACACCTAGGAAAGGAACAGTTAATTAGAGTATCAGAAACCAAAAAGCCTGGTCCTCTCTTACCAGGTACATTTCATCAGCCAATCGTCCTAGTGACTAAGATGATTAAGAAATTAAGCGTCCAAAAGAGCTTCACTACGATGCTAGGTAGGAAAAAAGACTGGTACAGGGAATCCACCACACAAGTTCTTAGAAAAAATGCATTTAATGGTACACAGATGATTCAAAAACCAATATAGGAGTTGGCGCTGGAGTATATGGAGCAGGCACCATATGCTCCATATTTCTAGGCTCCTATCTGAACGTCTTTCAGGCAGAAAAACTTACAATCGGAAGATACGAGGAGATGAACCTAGAAAGAAACTATCAGAGGTGTGATATAGCAATATATTCTGACAATCAAGCTGCTATTAAAGCTCTGAGATCCCATGTTATCACGTCTACGCTCATGTGGGAGTGCTGAAGAAAACTTAATGAAGTAGGCAAGAACAACAGGGTCTTCTTGGTCTGGGTTCCTGGTCACTCGGGAATAATTAAAGGAAATGACTAGGCCTACACACTGTTGGGATGAGGAAAAAACTTCTGATCACCTGATTACGGAATGCCTCACTATCTCAAACCAATGCAATTGGATGAAAGAAGAAACTGAAAGAGGTATGATCTGGAGATCTCTACCAGGAATGTATTACTCCAAAAAGTTCCTCCGGAACTTTGACACTGTCAGATCCAAGAAGTATATGGATCTCAGTAAAAACACGCTGCACTTCCTCACTTCCTGTCTTAGGAAGTTATGTTGGGAGGAGGATGAATCTCCTGATCAAGCCATGCCTCATCATCTCAAACCAGCGCAAGGAATGCTTTGGGCAAGAAATCTGCAGGAGCGAAGCCATAGCCTCCTTGAAGCCATTCCAGATACTCAAGTTCATCAGAACTCTGAAACTGGAAAGCGAGATAGAGATGATGATGACATTGACAGCTCTGAAGGGGAGGGACAATAAACCATCAACATACAATATAAATCCTTACGGAATTTGATCCATATCCATAGGGGTCACTTGTTTTCTTGTCAATTAACGTAGTCCACAGCAGATTGGCTATCACGATCAGATTAAAAACTGTTCTGTCCTATATCTCGAGTTTTCGGAGGAATTAACGAAAGATAAGAGAATCCACTTCAGTATAAATCCAATTCAGTTCAATTCTCGTCCAAAACATGTTCCCTTAAGTGTCGCTTCCACTATCTTTAGCACCAACTGACCCTATTTTATGAGCCAATTAGCCACTCAATCATGGTTCCCAGAAGAGTGTCCTTAACACAAAACCAGGCTATTCTCTAGTCACAGTTTAATTCGCAAAGTGGTATCAATTATATGTCGAGAACGGAAAACATCTTGCCCTAAATTTCCTCATAGTGAAAGGGACTAATTTACAAGGGCTGCCATAACTGTCCCTCTGTTCCCCCTTTGCCGGCAAGATTTTATTAATAACCTCCGAATTTGCTTGGACTCGCTCATAACTCATGTGTAATGTAGGTCCCCAGATTATCGGCTTTGATTTATGACTCAGATTAGGCATGATTTTCGATAACATAGAAATAGCCGGCATTTGGAAATTGACTCGGACCATGACAGGCTGATTAGATAGGAATTTGGTAGGAAATTTCGGTCCCCAAGGCAGGAAATAAGTTATTTGCTAAACGCGAAGTTGAATTGATACTATTTTGATGTTATAATACCCACTTGTCGGGAAGGCATAGTCTAAATACTTATATCGAAACAGGTTTTAATAATAAAGTGAAAACAGGAACAGCACATGTGGATTTATCGGCAGCATATGACACGGTATGAAAAGATGGTTTTATTTTAAAACTTTATACTTACTCATTTAAAGTGTGGAAAAATGGTTCGTTTACTCGAAAATATGCTGACAGATAGAAGGTTTCGTGTTTTCGTTGATAATAGTAGTACTGATTTAAAAAATTTGAATAATGGTCTCCCACAAGGTTCAGTTTTAGCACATCTTCTTTTCAATTTATACAGGGTGAGTCTTTGACCACTGCATTAATTTTAACCAAAGATTCCTCTCATCAAATGAAACACTTTTTTCATTTGACATTTTTCCAAATTCAGCTCAGGTAAAAAGATACAGGCTGTTGAAATTTTGAAAAAAAATCAGTTTTTATTTTGTAGCTTTGACATCCTTTTTTCGAATAAAATGAATGTTGGCGTAAAGTTTCCTCTAACTATGACACATATTTTCCAAATATTAGTTATTTTCTACTTCTACTGGTTTTCTAGTAATTGACTCGTGGATTCATAAAACTAAACGAAATTAGCATAAAGAAAGCATATAAAGTTTTTCTTGAGTCATTTAAAGAATATTCCATCGTTTTAGAACATTATATTATTCTTCATCATTTCTCCTTAAACGCACCGTTTTCGAGATATTCTTCATTGAATATTTTAAAATGGAAAACTACAGAAATTTCACTACATTTATGGATCCGTCCCTGAGCGTTGGAATACCGAATCAAGCTGTAAACCACGTTACCATGCCTTATTCTCGTCAGCCAACAATGTCATAGATAATTTATATGCGGGAGTGTATTAACACATTGTGAAATCTTTAAACGCTTGTAACTTTTTACCTGAGCCGAATCTGCAAAAATGGTAAATGAAAAAAGTGTTTTATTTGATGAGAGGAATCTTTGGTTAAAATCAATGCAGTGGTCAAAGACTCTGTATATGTGTGATATTCCTGCTACTTCCTCTGAGAAATTCATATACGCTGATGACATTGCCTTGCATTTCCTCATTCTGATTTCCAAAGTATAGAAAGTGATCTATCTGCAGATATAGAAATCCTGAAAAATTACCTATTTCAGTGGCGTTTGTGTTCGAATCCAAATACAACTGAGGTTTCTTGCTTTCATTTGAACAATCATAAAAAATATAGAACATTGAGTGTACCTTTCTGTGATTCTTTCTTGAGGCATAATTTTAATCCTAAATACCTAGGAGTGAAACTAGATTTCTCTTTGAATTTCAAAGCCCATTCAGATGACTTGCGACTGAAGTTGAAAACAAGAAATGATATTCTGCAGAAATTAGATGGTATTTCATGGGGTGCTGATGCAGCTACTCTTCGAACGGCAGTCTTAGCCTTGGGTTTTTCGGCCGCTGAATATTTTTGCCCCGTCTGGTTTAATTGTGCTCATACTCAAAAAATTGATGCACAGCTGAATTCATCTATGAGGATCATCACTGGTACTATTAGATCTACTTACACCTATTCATTGGTTACCAGTTCTTTCAAACATTTTCCCGCCCCACATTCGCAGGCAGCCTGCTGTTTCAAGGAATAAATTTCATTATTTCTCTTTCTTCTGCATTCCAGACAATAAGATTCCCAGATTGAAGTCATGAAACCCTTTATGGTCCAAATGTTTTCTCAATAAAGTGACGAGGAAGTTTGGCGGCCAGAATGGATTTCTTGCGATTTATTCAACAAAGATTCAATTTCTGAGCCTTCAAATACAGTTCCAGGGTTTGATATTCCAAGGAAAACATGGTCTATTACGGATCGTTTAATAACCGGTCATGGTCGTTGCAACAGCATGCTTTTCAGATGGAACTCAGTTGAGAGCCCTAGTTGTGAATGCGGCAGGCAGAGAAAACCATAGATCATTCATTAAATAATTGTCAGGGTGTCCCAAGTTCGAGTGCCTATTAGACGTTTCTGGAGAACTGGACATATTTGAAATCTGAAAATTGGGTTTATGATATTGCTCGAAATTATCTACAGAGCTAAAATATTTTCGGAGTCCAAGCACTTCCGGTTATACAGGGAGTGAAAATAAATTTGATGAAAAAATGTTTTTTTCAAGTTTTGCATCCCTGGTATGATCAAGTATTCAATGCTGAATATATGTCTGTTAAAACCATTATATTCATTCGAATAGTTTTCAAAATATCGAAAAAAAACCGGAAAAAAGTAAAATATGTTTAGTCAGTATTATGTACATTATTCTTATTTTAAACAGCCTGATCGTGAACCGTTTTCGCGACATCGAAGAGGAATAATGTAGAAAGGTCATGCATTGCTTGAATTTCAAAAATATCATCAGAGGGTGTTTCAAATTCTGTATCGAAAATTGTGATCTAAAATTGGCCATAACTTCTTTTTTTCAAGTTAGATCCCTATTTTTTGGCGCTCTAGTTCCTCGGAACTGAGTGCTTATCAATTTGCCCAAATGTCTGTAATTTTCGAATTTTTCGATGAAAATGGTCTTAAACGATTTGGTTCGACTCACTGATCAAGAATCCGTGGTCGAAATCATTCTGTCCGGCCGGCCCGGCCAGTCCGGCCGGCCGTAGGCACGATAACTCTCGAACGGAATGAGCTAGACAGTTGAAATTTTCAGAGTTGGTTTGGGAGATAAATATCTCAGCTAATTTTGTTATTGGGAAAAATCGGACAGATGGTGTCAGAGTAACAAAAAAAAAAATTTTTTTTTTACAAAGCAAATTCCAAATTAAATTTTTTTCAATAAGCAGTTCTACAATAAGAATCCAATGATATCATTTTTAACTCTAACAAGCAAATACTTTCGGAGATATGATTTTTCAAAATTTCAATGATAAATCGTATTTCAACGTTGTCACAGAATGATATAATTATTCAATGTATGAATTGTCATAATGTCAACTTATTTTCCTGAGACATGACATTATCTAATCAATCGAAGAATTGTGAGCGAAGTGAAGAAAATCTCAGTTGTTTGCTGCGAAATTAGTTTTTTTCAGAAAAGTCTTACATTTCGGAACGGAACATGAAGTAAGAGATCTGAGAGTAGTGATACTGCTTTTCATCCATAGACATAGATATAACTCTCGAACGGAATGAGGTAGGTAGTTGAAATTATCAGAGTAGGTTAGGGAGATGAATATCTCGGTTAAGTTCGTTATTGGGCAAAATTGGCCAGATTCAATTTGATTTCTTCCATGGTGCAGTTCGCATTCTCATGATTGCTCATTTAATCATGATAAATAAACTATCATTTGAATTGAATTTCCTTTAGGATGCAGTTCTGTCATATGAATAGATTGATATAATTCCCAACTCTGAGAAACCAATACTTTCGGAGATATAATTTATCTGTTTGAACTAGAGTGCCAGAAAGCTCCTGTCCACAGGGCTTGAACCCATTTTTCATGATTGCGTTGGAATCTGCGGTGAAAAAGAATGATAGTTTTCTAACATGATTATGCTCCTAAATTAAAAAAAAACTCAGAAAGTTTCAACAATTGAAGTGAAAAATTTCCATTCTAATAAAATTTGAATTCAAACTTGTTGTGCTATTGAAAATGCCTCAACTTGTTAGATAGCTTCTCACTGTTAAGTTAAAACAAGGATGACTTCTATCTAAGTAATATTTGCCTCGAAATATATTTTTCCAGTAGAGTATCAAAGCTACATGTTGTGGATGATAAAATATACAATCTGAAGAGTATCTCCTTGACGTAGATGTTCCATAATTCTCTTCTGAATAGATTTGTTTCGCCAGTCTTCAATCCAATGGAAAATGGATACAAACTGCATCTTCTAGCTTCCTTTTAACTCAATGAACAATTTATCTCCATACTCGTATAATATATAACTCCTGCTAGAATGATGTGCCCGGGAGTATGAAACATTATTCTGTTGGCGCTACGGAAAAAAGCAGAGTAAAAATCATTATTTCTGAGATAGGGAAAGCTCTTAGCTTTCCCGGTAATATAACTTCGTTTCCATTCTTCAAATGATTAGGAGGAGAACAGAGCCGCTACCGAATTTCAGTCTGCAAAGTTTTGCAGCGTATATCAAGTATTATTTCAATTCAACTGGAATATCTTTAATATTTCATAAGAACTTTCAGAAAGTGTTCAATTTCTCTCTAACTTATAAATCAACTTTGGTATGTATTTGAACTCCTCCTCAACTACGTGACCAATTTTGATGAGATTTTGTGTGTATTTTTGAGTGGGTCCCTAGCTGGTTTAGAGTCGCAATCGAACTCAGTAGAAGAGTAAACAAAAGAGCTCAGAAAAATCTCTTGCTTCCTTAACATTCCTGGGTTTGATCTTCCCTTGAAAATATGGTCTGTTCTGAATCGTTCATCTGTTCATGGTCGTTGCAATAGCATACTGTTCGCATGAAGCATAGTTGAGAGTCAATAATTATATCATATATAAATTCTAGGATGGCTTTAGGGCTTTTCACAAAGTTTCTGAACAATTTTCAGAATTGGTATTGAATTTTAAATCATTATGACAAACCATGGACTATTTGATTTTTGGCGCTTTTGTTCCTCAGAACAGAGTGCTTAACAATTTGCCCAGATGTCTGTAATTGTCGAATTTTTGGATGAAAATGGTCTTAAACGATTAGGTTCGACTCACTGATCAAGAATCCGTGGTCAGAATCGATTTTGTCCGGTCCGGCCTTAGACACGATAACTCTCGAACGGAATGAGCGAGACAGTTGAAATTTTCAGAGTGGGTGTGGCAGATAAATATCTCGTTTGAGTTCGTCATTGGGCAAAATTGGCATGACGGTTTCAGAGTAACGAAAAGAAATTTTTTTTAACATTACAACTGTTGGATCCAATTTCTTTTAAGATGCAGTTCTTTCATAAGAATCCATTGATGTAACTTTCAACTCTTACAAGCTAATACATTCGGAGATATAATTTTTCAAAATTTCAATAATACATCGTACTTACATGTTACACCAGAATGCGAATTCTATCTGTCTGTGTTCACTGTTCATTCATGTCATCTTATCTACCTATCTTCCGCATCTTGAATTTGTGTATATATAGACTGTTATGATACCAAAAGTAATATTGACTTTTTGCATATTGAATAATTTATGTGCAAATATTGGGGATGATATTTCAGAAGATTTAGAATTGGATCTAGTTCATGAAGGCAATGAAAGAACAACATAATGGAGTCATCAGATGAAATTACTGTTCGTTGACCACCGAGGTTAATATTACCTTTTACTTCCTTAAGTAGTGAGACATATTCTTATATACAGTATTTTCATATTGTTGCTAGCGAAAAAGTGCTGAAATATTGATCTACATTTGTGTTTCAAATGTTCTTTCTTGAGTTAAGGTTCATAATACAGTATGAATGTGTATTTTCTTGAAATATTCTGAACTATTAGAATAATTTGTTTGTCAGCCTATACCTATTCAAATATCAGGAATACATGGACAATCTGCTATGATTGTCTCCAGGCTTGCTCTAGACATTTCGATTATACTTTCCTTAGATACTTCTAGTTGTGAAAACTATGCACCGAATGTAAGTTGCAACAACCCATTCCACAAGGTTAAATAATTGCAGATTGCTCATTTAATCTTGATAAATAAACTATTATTTGAATTCAATTTATTTTATAATGCAGTTCTATCATAAGAATCTATTGATATCATTCCCAACTCTGAGAAACCAATAATTTCAGAGATATGATTTGTCAAAAATTGAACAACTTTAAATTTGATCGTTTTCTCATTTTGTCTTTTCCTTCTTCAGGTTGAGTTCCAGGTGTCTTGAAGAAACCCTCTGCCTTTAGAAGAACGAATCAATATTGGGAATATATATGCCCCTCAATATTTAATAGGTACTTCAGCTTCTCTTGTTAACAATTTCAATTTTTACAAATCACACTTTTTATTTTCGAACGCATTCCTTAATTATTGATAGGTACACATAATTTGATGCTCAGAGTTGAAAAGAATTTAAATACTAGTATACAAATACTAGTGGACCGGATTTTTCTCGTAATTGGAGATGAGAGTAATAATGTGGTTGCAGATCACCTAAATATAAGTAGGTAACTTCTTCGAGTTAATAAAAATGTGAAATACTCACTTCAATACTGCAGCTAACGAATCCTCCATTGTACAGTTTTAAAGTATGCTTCACAACCATTCACAGATTGATTACACTTCAATACTGGTATATCTTGAACTTTATTTTTACAAAAAGCGCAATACTGACTGCACTTGAAATTAATAACAATGCCAAATTGACATCTCCAGGTCTCTGAGATCAAAGAAGAGTCGATATTTCACCTAGGTCAGCTCATCCATCATTTTATACAAAAAAACAAATGAAGTATTCTATAACCTGATAGTGGCGCCTCCTGTTGACTCCGATTACGACTCTAAACCATCTAAGGAACCACTCAAAAACGCACATAAGATTTCATCCAAATCAATCTCCTCGTTTAGGAGGAGTTCAGACACATACAGTTTATAATATTAATATATATAGTTTCTTTTTACGAGAGAATGCTAGATAATATTGTAGTTCTTGCTGCGGTTATTCGATAGGTGAGCGGTTGGTCAGACTATGAAAGTTTCGTGAAACCCAACGCAAATCTTCAGTAACAAAAAACCATCCAGAGTGATTTGAACTAATATCCCTCCGATTAATGAAGGAATATATAACAGGTACAGGAATAATTACGCGAACCACGCACCGCGTCCCTTTTCTACCAGCCAAAACCGGTGCTAACGGCGGAACTAATCACGAAAACAACTTGTTTAATTGAGCGATTGTTTCGAGGTCCGGAACGGGGCCGTAATACGACCCTCAGGACCCCAACATCATCCCGTACGACGCTGTGTAACCTTCGGAAGATTGTAATCGATCATCCCCCGGCTGGGGTTATGATGCCCCGTGCGGGGACTGCCTTGATTTGATTTTTTTCCTGGTGTATTGTTACGGTCACGAAAAGTTTTTGACGGATATGGGTCAGGACCCTGTCTGACGTATCCAGGCTTGCGGTGTCCCGGAATTCCGGGATGTATATGGGGACGTTTTATGACCTATTAAACTCGAGGCACGGCTGTAACGTATTAAAACATACGTTACGTTTAGTTGAATAGCCATAAGAAATCCTTACAACCCGTACGTTTTAATTAGTGGGAGTGGATTTGTTGGAATTTCACTAATTGATATGTAGAAGTTCTTAGATATGAATCAATCATTATCAGGAAATTATTCCGTATACAGTTTTTCTATTTGTGAATTTATTCCGGTTTCTTTCACTATAAATCCATATATTTCAACTGGTAATGGGCCCAGAGTCTACCTAAGATCGAAATGTCTAGAGCAAGGCTGGAGACAATCATAGCAGATTGTCCATTTATTCCTGATATTTTAGTAGGTAGAGGCTTACGAACAAATTATTTTAATAGTTCAAATTATATTGTTAAAACACTATCCTCTTTTCATAATTTCATTATTTTCTGTATTATGGACCTTAACTCAAGAAAAATGTTTGATGCACAAATGAAGATCCATATTTCAGTATTTTTTTGCAAGCAACATTATGAAAATACTGTATATAGGAACATGTCTCACTACTAAAGGAAGTAAAAGGTAATATTAACCCCAGTGGTCAACGAACAGTAATTTCTTTTGATGATTCCATTATGTTCTTCTCTCCTATTGACTCCATAAACTACATCGTTAGAATGATCCAATTCTGAATCTCCTGAGACATAATCCCCAATATTTATACATAATTTATTCAATATGTAATCAGTCAATATTATTTTCGGTTTCAAAACAGTCTTGCATATATTCACAAATTCAAGAATCGGATACTTGTTTTCCAACAGAAAATATTTTCAACCTTCGAATCGACAATCTCTAATAGCTAGATAAGATGACATTTACGAACAGTGAACATATACGGATTCTGTGTTCACATTCTGTGAACACATAGAACTAACGATGTATTATTGAAATTTTGAAAAATCAGATCTCCGAATGTGTTAGCCTGTTAAAGTTGGAAATGATAAAGATTGATTCTTATGATGAAACTGCATCTTAAAAAAAATTGAATTCAAAAGTTGTAATGCAAAGAAAAAAATTGGGTTTCGTTACTCCGAAACTATTGGGTTGATTCTGCTCAATAACGAAGTTAACCGAGATATTTATCCCTTAAACACACTCTGAAAATTTCAACTGTCTAGCTTATTCCGTTCGAGAGTTATCGTGTTAACGGCCAGCCAGATGGCAGGACCGAATCGATTTCGACCAAGGATTCTTGATCAGTGAGTCGAACCAAATCGTTCAAGACCATTTTCAGCCAAAAATATGAAAAATACAGACATTTGGGCAAAATTGATGAGCCCTCTGTTCCGAGGGACAAGAGTGCCAAAAAAGTATATAATTCTTCTTATAAAATGTTATAATTCAGCAACTATTTGTCAGATATCGCTAAAATTCCACACAAACCTCCAAGTGAATTTTATTTTCTACTAAATTCAGTATTTTCAAATAATGTATTTGAGACACCCTGTATAGAAGAGTTACTTCTATTTCAGCTCCAACATCCAGAATAATGCTCCTCCAAAAACAAACGTATTCGTTTGATTCTCATACGTCCCTCATCGAAACCCTCCCCCACCCCCAAAACAAAAAAATAACCTCAACCCCAGTCATAACTCCGGCGGAGCCCGAAAACTCGCCCTCGTCTCCTAAAAAATTATTCCTTTGAGGCACCCCTACGGCAACCTGAACCCGGATTTCCTACCCGTTTTTTTGATGTTGAGAGAGTAGAAAATAAATTTTTCCTCCCCAGTTGTTCGTGGAAAATTAATGGGCACCCGTTTCGACATTCATCAGTTCTTTTGTTGGTACACTGGATTAACTGTCTCATTCTTGAATATATTTGTCAGGAGGCGATGTCGTTTCATGGGAATGAATGATGGCAAGGTTACGCTTTTATGAGACGTGCTATATGAAATTTCGTGCCAGATGTAGGGTCGTTGCGATTAGAGACAGGGAAATGATCGATGAGGTTGAACGTAACTGTCTTTTCTTGGAGTATTCGGTTGAGGTCGTGTCTTTGAAAGACGTACGGTTTATTCGGTGTATTTTTATTGTAGGAACTAACCCCATGAAGTGTAAATTTCAACTCTGAAGGCGCCTAGCAACTCATTAAGCGGTCTAGAGTCACAGAATCCTTTTTTCTGAACAGGAAATCTCTAAGAACATATTAGTGTTAGTTGTCTCATCGAACAACAAATTCAATACTTAATCTGTACGTTTATAGTTTCCTTAACGCATTTCCCATCTAAATTCCTCGAAATAACGACCGAGAAAAACACAGCAACTTATAACGGACCATTCCCGCGTCGGAATGTAGTCCCCATAATCTGGAAACCACCCAAAAACATAATTGAAAACAAACATCAGGTCCAGAACGGTCTCCTTTGTTTCCACAGAAAAACGTCAAGAGCAAAATTACCCTTCTTTATTCGCAACGGACAATTAGGCTTCCCGTCTAACGTCCCCAATAAGGCTAAAGTGTCTGAAAACAACCAACCGGACGCTGTCGCGTAAAAACTTTTAATAAAGGAATTTCATCACGTACTCCACTCGCCGAGGAATCCTTCACTTATCGCTACTTTTCTCGAAATGTCGCCTTCGCTGGAATGAATATCCTCCTAAGATATCTCCCATGTTTGTTGGTGAATATTTTCCTGGAGAAGAGTTGCTTCGTTTGGTTGATATTCATGACGTGACAGAGGTTCCCGGAATTTTCTCTCTATTTTCGCGGAGCGGTATATGTCGTGGAACTGACGGAAATGTGGCTTGGGTAGTCATATCCGAGAAGCAATTTGTCTTAACTGCAAGAAAGTGCATCGAAATGTCTTAATTTACTTTTCCGCCGACTTCGCGATATTGACAATGTCTAACATACACGAAATCATCCTAATATTCACAGACAATCTGGATGCTGTCAAAAAAAATGTATAATACCTATTTGAGACCTATTATAGAGTATGGACAGAGCATCTGGAACCCTTATTATATCAAGGACATTGAGTTATTGGAGAGATTGCAGAGGAGGTTTACAAGGATTCCGGCAGAGACCCGTCATTTGGCATATCCAGACAGGCTAATTCTGTTCAACCTTACAACATTGAGAGAGCGTCGTCAAAGGGGAGATCTTATTGAAACATACAAGATCTCGAGTGAGCAATATTCGGTTCGGATGGATTTCTTCTGTAGACCCTCTATGGAATCTTTGAGAGGCCATAAACATAAACTTCGCAAAGAACAATGTACATTCCAGCGCAAAAATCCCTTCATTAATAGAGTGGTTTATCAGTGGAATTCTCTCAAAGATGCTAGAGTCTCAGCTCCCTCAGTTAACAGCTTTAGGAACTGCATAGATAGGGAAATGGAGGCTGTAAAAAACATTAATATACACTACATGTGAGAAAATTGATAGAACAAAACTTTATTTGATCAATCTGTGATATACGTTGTGATTCTTTAGTATTAAGATGGCTGTGAAGGCCTAGTCTAATCCCACAATGTAATTGTTAAATGCAGTTATATCGGCATAGGCCGTTTACTGTGATATGTATATAAATAATAATAATAATAAATATTCAATCTAAGGTATGTATCTTACATGTAAACGGGAAACTCTGGACAAAGCACAAAGGGTGGCCTGTGTGTGTATTACTGGAGCTATGGAAACCTTCACTACCTGCTGTCCTATTTGATATAAGTATATTTTTTTGATTTATTAATCTTCTTTATGGATGTATCTTTAAATTACAGTTTCAATGACTTGTCCTATACATGTTTATATGAATAAAATTTACTTATTTACTTCACTACCAGAGCCCTTGAGATAATCACAAATCTCACACTATCTAGTGATAGACAAAATGGCTGATGAAGCCATTCTCAGAATATCTAGAGAAGGAATAGGTAATGAGAGTATTATAAATCAGAAAGCCTGGTCCTCTCTTACCAGGTACATTTCATCAGCCAATCTTCCTAGTGACGAAATGATTGAGAAAGTAAGCATCGAAAGGAACTTCACTACGCTAGGTAGGAAGAAAGACTGGGACAGAGAATCCACCACCCAAGTTATTATTACTATTATCCGAAAAGTCACTATATATTTATTTAATCATTGATGTTGTTGTTTCGTTGTTGTTTGTTAGGCATTGTTCGATTGATTGCTTCTTACAGATATCTTGTGTTTCCTACGCAGGAGCAAATCACAAAATAATAATAATTTTATTTTATAGATATTTTTCAGATTTTGGAAGAGAAACCCCAGAAAGAAACCTTTTAATAAGGAATATACTTCCCACAGTATCCTTTAATGATTACTTAAAACAAAGGCATGGGCCTTTTTCAATCATCCTTTTCAGAAAATTGGAAGAATTATACAAGAAGTTTTCACGCACAGAAAACAGTCTCACTTTAATGTGCAGATACAGAGATAATATAATGATTCTCAAGTTCCTAAGAATTAAAGTACCTTTTGCTAGTAATGGTTGCCACAAAATTAAGGACAGATTTGGTCATGCTTTAGTCAGAGAAAGACAAATATCTTGTGTCTCTTACGCAGAAGCAAATCACAAAATAATATTTTTTTTATTTTATAGATATTTTTCAGAGTTTGGGATAGAAAACCCAGAAATAAACCATTTAATAATATGGTAGCGCCGAAGAAAACTCAATGAAGTATGCAAGAACAACAGGGTCTCCTTGGTCTGGGTTCCTGGTCATGCGGGAATTAAAGGAAATGAGGAGGACAACACAGCGTTGCCAAGAAAGGGGCACGAATCCCTTTTATAGGTCCGGAACACTACTGTATGGTAGGTATATAAACCTACAGAAGTGAATTTCTGATTAAAGAAGAAACTGAAAGAGATTTACTCTGGGTAGATCTCTCCCAGGAATATCACTCCAAATAGTTCCTCCAGAACATTGACACTGTCAGATCCAAGACATATACCTCCTCACTGGTTTCCTTACTGGGCACTGCTATCTTAGGAAGCATATGATGAGAATAGGGCTAGCAGAAACTGAAGAGTGCCGATTCAGTGGGGAGGAGGATGAAATTCCTGATCACCTGATCACGGAATGACTCGCCATCTCAAACCAACGCAAGTAATGTTTTGGGCAAGAAATCTGTAGGAGCAAAGACGTAGAGCCTACTTGAAGCCATACCAGATACTGGAGTATATCAGAATCATGGTGTAAGAATATTCTTCCACCATGATCAGAACTCTGAAACTGGAAGGCAAGCTGTAGATGGTGATGAAATCGACAGCTCTGATGGGGGACTCTATAAACCTTAAGGTCACAGTGCAACGTTGCCCCCTACAACAATATACAATATATTTTAACCTTAACCATGTGCACCACCATCTTTCTCAAAATGGCGGAAACTTATTTGTAATCTTGATCTTTAGAAGTAGGAGAACTGAAGAGATACGTATACACTTTCTACACTTCTGCAGAATGCTATGGATCAAAATCGTTCGAATATATCAATTGGACGTTCTTTCTCTGATCTCACAGGCAATGAAGAGGAAAATCAGTACAGAACCAGCTTCAAAAACTACATATTCCTCGCGTTGACCCCCAAGCGCTTCAGATCATCGAACCATAAAATAAAAACGCACAAAAAACCTAATCCCACCTGCCAACGCAGACCTCCTATCCTTAGAGCATTCAAGCACGGAGTCCATCCGAAAAAAAATCCCCCGAATTACAGGAGACTGAATTCAATCTGCCTCCTCCCTTAATTCCCATATTTCCACTCAAGAGATTAAAACCTGGCTAAATATGAAAAGAATGTTTTGCATTGTTCCGTACGGATAAAGCGGCAGAAAGCAGAACAAGAAGGGCGCGCGGCGTGGGGGGGAGGAAGTTCAAAGCGAATTCATCGGGGCCAGAGGGTCTGTATTAGTGTAGTTCAATGATGGAAGGAGGCTTTTCTTTCTCATTGTTCGGGACACCGTGTTCTCAACTCGGATTTTCGAGCAGATTAAGAGGAATGTAGTGGTTTGAGAGTTAATCCAGAGGGCCTGGATTGTTGGAGGAGAGTTTGATTTGTGACGAGTTGGGGTTGCGGAGAGAAGAGTGTCTAACACTGCTACGAACATTATTCGGAAGATGCGGGATGAAATGAGCGAAATGCTTGAGGCAATCTGTTGAATCGGTCTGAACTGAAGGGAAGTGTCAGCTGAAACAGTGGCGGGTCTTGCTTCGATACTTCAAGGGTTCTACGATCGCCAACAAAAATCTTTCGATAAATGTTACTCGATTAGAGAAATTTATATTCAACTCTATACCGTGATTTCTACCCTTGGCTATGTTATTTTGATCATCTTGTAGACAAAAAGAACTACGATGCTAGGTAGGAAAAAAGACTAGGACAGAGAATCCATCACCCAAGTTCTTAAAAAAAATGTCATTGAATGGTAAAGGGTTTTCCAATAAGAGGTGTTATTTTGATATTCAAAGAAAAATGCCATTTTTCAATATAGATGATCAGATGTTTATTTCATTATAAAGAAGAAGCTATGCCGTTAATAGTGGAAAATAACATCTGGCAAATGACCACCACGACCACGCTTACAGGACCATATCCTTTTAATGAAATTTTCCATAACCAAATCGCAAAGTGGCTGCCCTATGTCCCCGATAGCCTCACGAATTTCATCTTTGAGGTCTTGAATCGACGCTGGGCTATTAGCGTAGACCTTCTCTTTCACGTGGCCCTGAAGGAAGAAGTCGCAAGGTGTTAAATAACAAGATCTCGGTGGCCAATTGTGATCACCTCTTCGAGAGAAAACACGGTCCGGAAACTTTTCCCGTAAAAGATCAATGGTTTAGTTGCTTGTGTGGCACGTAGCGCCGTCTTGTTGAAAGGAAACGTTGTCCAGATCAATACCATCCAATTCCAGCCATAAAAATTCATTAATCTTCTCTCGATAGCGCAATCCATTCACCGTAACTGTTGCTGCAGCCTCATTTTCGAAAAAGTAAGGTCCAATGACTCCACCGGACCATAAACCACACCAAACAGTCACACGTTGAGGATAGAGAGCCTTTTCAAGGAATAAGTCTTGGGTTTTCCGAGCCCCAGATGCGACAATTTTGCTTGTTGACGAAGCCACCGGGGTGAAAATGGGCCTCATCACTCAAGATGATTTTTCGATGGAATTCCGGATCATTTTCATGCATTTCAACGACCCAATCAGAAAAGACACGACGTTGTTGATGATCGGCCGGCTTGAGTTCTTGTGTGAACTGAACTTTATAAGCCTTTAGACCCAAATCTTTATTCAAAATATGGTGTAATGACTTTTGTGGAATGCCTAATTCCAAAGAATGACGAGGAATGGACAAACCTGGGTTTTTTCAACACTTTCGACTACAGCAGCAATACTCTCGGCTGTTCTTGAGCGACGTGCACGGTTTTTATTCTTCACATAACTAACTTGAACCAACAGCTTGAATTTTTCCACCAATTTTATTTATTGCGGTCCGACAAGGTGCTTCACGACGACCCAAAAATGTTCGAGGTTTATCAATTATCAATTCTTAAAGGTGGTTCATCAAGCTTACAACTGAAATTCAGAGAACTGATCAATTCGGGAGACGATTAATTTGATTTTTGCACACCCGAGGAGCATTCGATAATCAATAACTTTTTCAAATTCTCCAAAGCAAGCCAAGTCATCCACATGAAGTACTTGAGCCACCTGACGTCCTTTTAACCTGAACTATCGAGGTCAATACAAGCACAGGTCGTGCTCTTTCGAACATAGGAATCACAATACTTTAGTTATGGCTATTTTATGAAAGAAGAAATAACTCCTATTCAAATCACGTGATATTACAGCGTGCACAACCTAAGAATATAAAAGGCATGAAAGCGACATTTTTAGATTCCACTTGTTGGTTCTCATTCACTTCTTTTTTGATGAAGAAGGATAGTGAGATCAAGCCAGAATTATTAATATAACTTCAAATACCAACCTGTTTATCATCATCCTAACCACAAACTCCCAAGAAGTTGGTATGAATACCGGGAATTATAAAATAACTCCAGGATCCTTTGAAGTATTATCAACAGGATGAAATGAAAAGCTTCAAGACGTTCTGAAGCTCAGTCCCCATTAAAAATCAACAAAGTCGAGCCTGAATTATTAATAGGCTTGGTTCCTCGAATTTATAACATTTTTATATTAAAATCTACGAGAAGTTTGTTCTAAGACACAAGGGAATAAGTTCTGAACAAATTGGATGGTAGCCATAACAAAATTAATATCGGAAAAAGTTCATTCTGTTAATATTCATGTGGGATTTTTATCAGTGACGGGGGGTATAATGACTCTTGCCTACACTTTTGGGTTACTTAATACGCTGTATGCTAATATGTACAGATTTATTCACAGAACTCTATAATATACAATTGTTATTCCAAAATTTATGAAACACCCAATATTATTATGTTCTTAGAATTTCCTATTCAGAAAAAATGTATTCGGTGTCTCTAGATGGATTAATCGTCATGTTAAAATCATGTGTTATCGATGTTCATCTATTGGATTAAAAAAAAAACGAATAACCTGCTCAGAAGAACAATTATGTTGACCATATATCTATATATATTCTTTAGAATTGAGAGCTTTGAAAGTCTTAGCAGAGAATAATGCAACGAGGAACCATACAATTCGACGTATGATACAAAAATCACACCAAAAAAACAACATATTTTGTCATGAGCGTTGTGATTTGTAAAAATTGAAATTGTTTACAAAATTTGCTGAAAAATATATTACTTCTGGGCCTTTCTTTCTTCAATATATTTCATTATAGAAAGCTTTGTAGTCCGGGCTCAGTTTGATGAAGCAAAGATGAAATATAACTAGTCTTGTTGATTTACAACAATATACAGGGTGTTCCTTGAAGACGTGCTAATATTTAAGGGGGTGATTTTTTGACTCATTTTAAGAAAAAAACTTGCTATGAATGTATGTCCTGAAAGTCTCAAATTTTGAAATACAGGGTGTTCAAATTTTGTTACTGCGATATGATGCAATTTTAAAATAATAATTCTAATCAAGAACAGAGCATCTGACAAGCAAACATATTTTCGGATTCTCATTCATTTTGGAACAAATCTTATCTCTGAATTTGCTTTCAGTCGATGCACGCCGCATCAGATTTTTGAGGAAGAGATCCTGAGGTAAAATGATTCTTACTTTTTATTTCAGAAGAAAGCAGTGGCGTAGTATTTTTTTGTCCAAAAATATTCAATGAAAAAGTCGTATAGATGCCACCTGTAAAGAAAATTAAAATTTGTGTACATCACAAAATGCACCTTGATGCATAGAAGACATGTACCAAATTTTAGAAAAATGTCTACAATATTGTCTCAATTATTATTCAAAAATTGTTTTTTTTTTCAGAATTTAATCACCCCTTATCTCAAAAGTTAAGATTCTAAGGACATACGTTCATAGGGAGTTTTTTCTTGAAATAAGTCGAAAAATCACCCCCTTAAATATTATCATGTCTTTAAGGAACAGCCTGTATAACTACTCTAAAATATTTGATTGTGATTATATTCTTTGAATTTCGCTTTTCGAACTAGTAGCACTGGAATGACTGCAATGATACACTTCCGTTTAAGGCGCTCTTGTTCCTCGGAACAGAGTGCTTTTGAATTGGCCCAAATGTCTGTAATTTTTGGATGAAAATGGTCCCAAACGATTTGGTTCGACTCACTGATCAAGAATCCGTGGTCGAAATTCATTCTGTCCGGCCGGCCAGCCGTAGGCACGATAACTCTCGAACGGAATGAGATAGAGAGTTGAAATTTTCAGAGTAGGTTTGGGGGATAAATATCTCGGCTAAGTTCGTTATTGGGCAAAATCGGACGGATGGTTTCGAAGTAACAAAAAAAAATGTTTTCTTACAAAGCAAATTCCAAATTAAATTTTTTTTTAATAAGCAGTTTTATCATAAGAATCTATTGATATCATTTTTAACTCTAACAAGCTAATACTTTCGAAGATATGATTTTTCAAAATTTTAATAATAAATCGTATTTCAACGTTGTCACAGAATGATATAATTCTATGTATGAATTGTCCTAATGTCAACTTATGTTCCTGTGACATGACATTATCTAATCAATCGAAGAATTGTGAGCGAAGTGAGAAAAAACTTAGTTGTTTGCTCCGAAATTAGTTTTTCTCAGAAAAGTCTTACATTTCGGAACGGAACATGAAGTTAGTAAGAGATCTGAGAGTAGTGAGACTGCTTTTCATTCATAGACATAGATATAACTCTCGAACGGAATGAGGTAGGTAGTTGAAATTTTCAGAGTAGATTAGGGAGATGAATATCTCGGTTAAGTTGGTTATTGGGCAAAATTGGCCAGATTTAATTTGATTTCTTCCATGGTGCAGTTCTCATTCTCATGATTGCTCATTTAATCTTGATAAATAAACTTTTATTTGAATTGAATTTCCTTTATGATGCTGTTATATCATATGAATACATTGATATAATTCCCAACTCTGAGAAACCAATACTTTCGGAGATATAATTTGTCTGTTTGAACTAGAGCGCCAGAAAGCTCCTGTCCACAGGGCTTGAACTCATTTTTACATTACAAATTTCAAATTATAATATTTTTTTCTAATAAGCAGTTTCATGGATAAAAATCCAATCACATCATTTTCAACTCTAACAAGCTAATAATTTCGGAGAGATGATTTTTCGAAATTTCATGTATTTCTGCTTTCACAGAATGCTGTACCTACTTAATAATTCTATCTATGAATCTGTGTTCTTACATGTCATCTTATATTTTCTGATTCACTATTCCTGATATAAAATACACCTCCTGTTCTAGAAAACAAAGTATGATTGAATGCAAAATGACCATTGAAATAACCTCATTTATCGTAGAATTATGATGATGATATGATATTATACTTTTAAGGTAAAAATATGAAATGATAATATAATGACCGTGGACAATCCATATGATGATGGAAATATATTCTTTGGTAAGATACATAATCAAATTAGGTTCAGACTGTCTCCAGTAAAAACAAAACTGCAATATTGTCCAAGTTTTAATTGATTAATATAATATTAAGAGTAGATTTGAGGTATGAATATCTCGGATAAGTTCGTTATTGGGAAGAATCGATCTATTTGATTTTAATTTCTTTCATGATGCAGTTCTATCGTGAGAATCATTTATCTCATTCCCACATACCCATAATTTCGGAGATATGATTTGTCAAAGTTTGAACAAGAGCGCCACAGCTCCTGTCCACAGGGCTTGAACCAATTTTTTAACCAAAAATTTCAACAGGTGGTAGAAAGGAATATCGACACTTTGTTGGCGCTCTAGTTCCTCGGAACTGAGTGCTTATCAATTTGCCCAAATGTCTGTAATTTACGAATTTTTCGATGAAAATGGTCTTAAACGATTTGGTTCGACTCACTGATCAAGAATCCGTGGTCGAAATTCATTCTGTCCGGCCGTCCGGTCCTGTCGTCCGGCCGGCCGTAGGCACGATAACTCTCGAACGGAATGAGCTAGACAGTTGAAATTTTCAGAGTAGGTTTGGGAGATAAATATCTTGGCTAAGTTCGTTATTGGGCTAAATCGGACAGATGGTTTCGGAGTAAAAAAAAATTTTTTTTTTACAAAACAAATTCCAAATTAAATTTTTTTCAATAAGCAGTTTTATCATAAGAATCCAATGATATCATTTTTAACTCTAACAAGCTAATCCTTTCGGAGAAATGATATTTCAAAATTTCAATAATAAATCTTATTTGCGCGTTTTCACAGAATTATATAATTATTCTATGTATGAATTGTCATAATGTCAACTTATTTTCCTGAGACATGACGTCTAGTTCCTTGCTAATAGTTGGTTCGAGAAACGTCAATATCGAATTAGAGAGACAAGGGTAAAAAACCGTGTGGCGATTTTATGTCGAAAAGTGAAAATTAAGAATATATATCCGAGGTAAGTACCGACGTTTTATTTTAATATCGATAATCGATAAGATCATAGGCGGGCTCAAATTTCGGAAAGGGAATTACACTTTTTGGCGCTCTAGTTCCTCGGAACTGAGTGCTTATCAATTTGGCCAAATGTCTGTAATTTTTATTTAAGATGCAGTTTCACCATTAAAATCCATCGATATCATTTTCAACTCCAACAAGCTGATACTTTCGGAGATATGATTTTTCTAAATTTCAATAATGAATCGTACGTACTTCGATGTTTTCACAGAATGCTAAAATTATTATATCTAAGCTTTATTATATGACCTGTGTTCATACTCGTACATTTCATCCTGTTCTATAAGAGAGAGTCAAATTCATTTCAGCTATTTTAATTTGATTTCTTCCATGGTGCAGTTCTCATTCTCAGATTGCTCATTTACTCTTGATAAATAAACTATTATTTGAATTGAATTTCCTTTATGATGCAGTTCTTTCATAAGAATACATTGATTTAATTCCCAAATCTGAGAAACCAATACGCGCAAAAGCTCCTGGCTCCACGTCAGTGCTTGTTTAAAAAGCACTGACATGCTAAAAGGCAAATTTTCAAATTCTGATTAGATTTTATAATATTAAACGTTGAATATCTCAAAACCGATGCGTTTTAGAATAAATGATGAGGAATAATTTAATTTCCTAAAAGGATTGAAGATTCTTATGATGACTTAAGATAAACTTCATCTGCATTCCTTATGCTATTCAACAGCCTGCATCTTTTTAACTGGGCTGAATCTGGAGAAATGCTAAATGAAGAAAGTATTGTAATTGATGAGAGTAATCTATTTTTTAAATAAATGTACAACTCAAATACACACCCTGTATACAATATTGTTGAAATAGGTACCTAAAATAATATATTAGTTTATTGGCAAATCTTTCCAGGGTCTATTTCCTCTTTGACGAAACTCCGAAGTATTTGCAATTATAGTGTATGTTAATTCGAGACTTTATGACGCTGAAATAATTGGCAACTCTGCTAAGCCTTGTTAGAGAAGATTGGTTTTGCTTAAAATTAGAATGAAACAAGACTTAAATTTTGTTCGCACCATTTTTTACGATGTTTGAATGTCACTGACAGCTTTAGTGGAGTGAAATATATTGTTTTCTTGGGTTTACATATGTAGTTGAAGTGATATTGTTGTCATATATTGTGTTGTCGTTGAATCATGAAGAAGTTAGGTATTTAGATATTATTTTGTACGAAAATAACTTGATATAATAATAATAATAATATAACATTTGTGTCATGGGTCAATACGTATAAACAAAACACTGCAAATTCAATTATTATGTCCTAGTCAAAATATACCGATTCCCTCTAATTGTATCTATACAGGGTGTTCCATTTGAGAGGAATGTATCAAACGTATGTTTAATTCTATAACACCTTAAACATTTTTAAATATTTATTATTATATTAAATTATTATTCGAAGATAATGATCTGTGATAATATCTTGTCTAAGATGGAACATTATGTTGATTATTGAGAGTAGAAATTGGCAACGTCTCGAAGAATTATTTTGAGACATTGACGACATTTCAGATTTCACATATGAAGAAAATATAAAGTGTTCTTACCACCACCATATCATATATCACATAAAACCCCCCTTCATTCCAGCTCTGGCAGTCATGGACGTCCAAGAGGCCATCATCAAAGACCTGCAGCCCACCCCCATACAATCCTTCTACAAGGACACCAACATCTTCATCACAGGCGGCACTGGGTTCCTCGGACGCATCCTGCTGGAGAAACTACTGAGGTCGTGTCCGGACCTGTCGACAATCTACATCCTGGTGAGGAACAAGAAGGGCAAAAATTTGGCTTCCAGGGTGGACGAACTCTTCGAAGACGTCGTGTTCGACGCGTTGAAGAAGGTCGATCCGAAATTCAGGCATAAAGTGGTACCGATAGAGGGAGACTGTAGCCTCCCAGAGCTCGGGATCAGCCAACAGGATGTACAGACGCTCATCAAGAAGGTACGGACATAAAACTGCAACAATGTAATGGTTCACGAAGGTTTTCTTTGTGAATTATTTTTCTTCTGCTTCCCCGCAACTAGGGCTCTCAACTGAGTACCATCTGAAAAGCATGCTGTTGCAACGACCATAACCTGTCCTTGACCGATTCAGAATAGATCTTATTTCCCTTGGCAGATCAAACCTCGGAACTCTATTTGAAGGATCAGAAATTTAATCTTTGTTGAATAAATCGCAAGAAATCCATTCAGACCGCCAAACTTCCTTGTCACTTTTATTCAAATTGAGAAAACGGTTGGACCGTAAAGGGTTTCGTGGCTTCAATCTGGGAATCTTAGTGTCTGGAATGTAGGAGAGAATCGGAAATGAATTCGGAAAAGAATGAAATTTATTCCAACAATTTGAAACAGCAGTCTGCCTGCAAATGTGGGGCGGGACAATGTTTGAAAGAACTGGCAACCAATGAATAGCCGTAAAACCATCCTGGAATATATATATGGGACAATTATTATTAGGAATGATATACGGTTTCCCCTGCTTCCCCGCATACCCAATAAGGCTCTCGACTGAGTTTCATCTGAAAAACATGCTGTTGCAACGACCATGAACGGTTCTTAAACGATTCAGAATAGACCATATTTTCCTGGCAAGATCAAACCCCGGCACACTATTCGGAAGATAACAAATTATATATTTGTTGGATGAATCGCAGAAAACGAACTCAGACTGCCAAACTTCCTTGTCTTGTCACTTTTATTCAAATTGAAAAAACACTTGGACCATTCAAATTTACGCGGGTTATCTTATTGTCTGGAATATAGGAGAGAATTCGGAAAATTATTAAATTTATTCCAAGAATTCAAAACAGGAGACTGCCTGCGTATGTGGGGCGGGACAATGTTTGAAAGAATTGATAACCAATGAATAGGTGTAAATCTAATAGTTCCAGTCATGATCCTCACAGATCAATTCAGCTGTGTATCATTTTTTTGCACTTGAACACTGTGAAACCAGACGGGGCAACTATATTCAGCAGCAGAAAAAACCAAGGCTAAGGTAGCTGTACGAAGAGTAGCTGCATCAGCACCCCATGAAGTACCAGCTAATTTCTGCAGAATATCCATCCCTTTATCTAAATGGGCTTTGAAATTCAAAGAGGAATCGGAATTGGTCTAACACAAACAAACAAACAAATAAACAAGTGCCTCCTCTAATACACGATAGGAGAAGGTTTGAACGTTGTCAAGCCTTCCCATGTCTGTTACATAATGATAATAGATATATCTATTATCTAGATACATAGATCTAGATATATCTAGATCTTGAGCATGTCATGTAGATGACAGACGTGTTATTCAGCATAACAATGTCGGAGACTAGAAATAGTTGAACCACGTGCTATGCAGTTTTTGATGATGTCTTATAAAGATACTATTAACATTCAGGAAGGTTTCCTCCCGAACTCTATCTGCCATACATGTGGTTACGCAGATACCTCGACCAACAACGAAAGGTGATCTTTTGGGGTTTCCTAGCACTTTGAAACGCTGGGTACTTATATATATTGTCACAAAAATTCTGTCTAAAATTCCATATTTGGTCTCACAGGTCAATATAGTGTTCCATGCTGCCGCAACGGTACGCTTCGACGAAAAACTGAACCTGGCAGTCCCCATAAACGTGAAAGCTCCCTTGTACTTAGTAGAAATTGCCAAACAGATGAAGGACTTGAAGTGTCTCATGCACATATCGACTGCCTATACCAACTGCATACAACCGCTCATCGAAGAGAAGGTCTACCCGCCGCCAATGGATCATGTAGAATTGATCAACATCACCGACAACGTCCCAGAAAAGTTGCTGTGCAACATGACGTCACAGTAAGATATAATTTGTCTGTTTGAACTAGAGCGCCAGAAAGCTCCTGTCCACAGGGCTTGAACCCATTTTTATCCTTAACTTGAATATCCCTATCGAAATATTTCATGTACAAAGTATTGTTACACCTTCTTCGGTATCAGTGAATTGACGAATTCTCTTAAAATTCAAGGATAATGAATTAAACTACACGAATATCATAAAATAAAACCAGAAAGCACTCACCTAAACCCGTAACGTCATATTTCTGCCCCTACTCTCATATTGTACAGTATGCACAACCCGACTACGAAATATACACCCGGAAAGTGTTTCGGTACCCCACTGAATTTTCCATGAGGGGCAGGGAACCGCATACCCGGGAAATATTATCTGAAATTCATATACTCGCTATCGCTACGCCAGAGGTTAAATAATTGTGAAGAGAGCATGCAAAGCGGGTAGACTTTTCTGGTGCACCTGTGCCATTTTTTCCTCCTTTTCACCTCTTTTCCCTACATCGACCCCTCACGAACGACCCCCCACTGGCGGGCTTTTGCCGTGCGGGTGGCGTACGTCCCCCGTCCCATGGCGAATATTTTATGAGACACGAACCGAACTCATTTCCTACCCTGGTTTACATAGTATGGAATTGATTCGCTTCAGAGCAGAAAACATCTTTGATAATTGGGATTTGGTTTTGGTTAGTCGTTCCCGGATATGATCTGAGTGAAAAAAAAACAAATATTCAACCCCTACAGACATTTTTAGGTATATTTTCCAGGGTATCTAACGTTCAATATCCTATATGGAAATTATGTAAATCTCGAAGAAAGTATACCTCCACGGTGGAGAATACAAAATATTTGTCCTGACGTTTGACTATATACCGTGGATCAAATATATTATATAAGTTTTCCTATTGCAGATTTCCGTTCTGTATAGCACTTCTTTATACATTGTCTCTGTTTCTTCAAAGCTGCTTTCGGCATTTTTAATTTCGAATAAGTTCTTACCATTCGAAGATAATGATCTGTGATAATATCTTGTCTAAGATGGAACATTATATCGATTTTTCACACTAGAAACTGGCAATATCTCAGAGAATTGTTTTGACATTGACTATATTTCAGGAGTACCAACCTGCCTTAGTTTTAGTTAAAAAACGTGATAGATCTGAATCATGAGCAACCGGGAGACCTTATAGAAGTGAATGGAGTATAAGTAAGTATAATTAATATCTGGTTATCTTTTTTTTTCCAATTCCAATTTGAACTTACTCTCGAATTTATTTTCCCAAACGCATCAAAACATATTGAGTGTTTGTGATGGCCATCAATTACACCTAATTGTAAAATAATGCTCATGTTATTTTAATCTATTCGACATGTGAATTTGCACAAAGGAAACGGTAAATATTTATTCAGGACAACCAGTGGGAAATTAATTTTTCGTCGAATATTTATCCGATATTTATTCATATTATGTGTGGATATCGGAAACAGTTCACAATTGTATTCTTGTATTGACAGTGATCGAAATAGCGATGCAAAATTTACACAGTAATTCATTATTTACTCAGTAATGAATTCCTAATCATTAAAGGATACTGTGGGAGGTATACTCATTATTCAACGGTGATTTTCTGGGTTTTCTCTCCCAGAAAACCCAGAAAATAACCGTTGAATAATGAATTCCTGTTTATTGGTGATTATTGAATGAAGAATGAAACTGGGAGAATCATAAAGGGGGGTTTAGTACTTAACTACAGTATAGGGTCATTTTCAGCAGAAAAAAATATTTCGAATATAAACAGATTAACACTTGAGCCACGTCAGCAAATTGTGGAATTTATTTTCAAATTTATATATAAATAGACTTCAAGCATTACATTTTCTGGATCTAACAATAAAGCATGTGTATGAAAAATAAAAACTTGTTAGCAGAGGATAGTGTAAAAGGGTACCATATAATTTGTTTTATATTACTAGAAATTAGAGAAAAAACCTCAGCAAAAAACCCTGCCTCCTGTTAATTTTGTGATCTGCAAAAATAATAAATTACGCTGAAACATTAAATATTGAAGGGCATTTCTTTCTTCAATATCGATTCTTCCCTAAACAAGTAGAAAGCTGTTTTTTCAAGGTGCCCAAAAATGTTAAAAGTTCTTGGAATGACTCCCAATTTCGCATATCAGAGAAAAAATACCATTCCATCATCTTCTTCCAATTTCAACCCAATATGACCATTTTTGTCCGATTTACAGCCGTTGGAATGAATGCGCAAAACTGCTAAGGATAACCCATGACCCATTTTATTCGAAAATGTGAAAAATTCTTGGAATGACGATACCATCCCGTCATCTTCCCTCAATTTCAACCCAATCTGACCATTGTTATCTGATTTACAGCATTTTGAATAAATGAAAAAAAGTACTAAGGTCCCCTTGTGCTTTTTCGTCCAAAATTTTGAAAGTGCCTGGAATAACAAATTTCGTAAATATGAAGAACGATACCATATCATTCTTCTCTGAATTTCAACCCAATCTGACAATTTTTATCAGATTTACAGCATTTTGAATAAATGAACAAAAATACAAAGGTTGTCCCCTTATGATTTTTCGTCCAAATAAATAAATAAATGATTTCTATATAACTAATATTATTTTAGAAAATGACTTTTCTGTATTTCTTCTAATTTTTGGTATAATAACCCTTATTGATTATTGCTAAATATTCCCCCAATAAATGAAATATTTCTTAGAAATAAGGTTACTATCAAGTTTTTCTAAGTATTAATAATTATTTGAATAACTCATAAAATTTGTTTGTGATAATTAAAACTGTCCCAAATAAAGAATCATAATCGACTAATCCTTGATTTTCTCTCATTGTAGGTATTTTAAATGAAGTGGAATCATTTGGACAGCGCTGCAATTCTTGTTTTTCATTTAGGGCTTCACATGAGAGCGAGATTTTTCTCGTCTCGTCTCATTCTCGTCTCGGAGAAGCGAGACGAGACGTTTTGAAAAATATTATAGGCGATACCGAGACCATATACAGCGCAACACGAGAGTCTCGTTTTTGGTCTCGTTAATTTTTGTTTATGAAGTTTTCATTCGAAAAATTAGGAAAGGTATACATAGAGAACAATATATTTTACAAAATTTCAACTCTCGTTACTATCTGTGAAATATGGCTGTTCTTATAGTAACGTATCTATTATCATAAATATGTATCCTTGCAAATTTTTATATTTTAGGTTAGAATGTATTTTTTTCAAGATCTATTTTTCACTCTCGGTTAAGTATACTCTTATGTGTCTTTAAACTACCGAGTAATAAACGTGTATATTATTGAAAGGTTCTTTGGCTCGAAATTTTCTACCTGGAAGAGCGTCTTATTTATTACAGATACATACAGTAAACTTTTATTATATACTCGACCTTTTGCAACATCCACAGAAAACAATTGAATATGAAAAGTTTCCACTATAATTATCAATATATTTTGTCTATATTATACATCGATCGTTCTAGAAATACACGATTTATCAGAAGATTATTAATTATTTTGTTTGTTATGACCTTGCGATAATTGAGATTATTTTTCAAGAAAAAGTAGAATTCACAGCCATAAAAACTGATGCCATTATGAATTCAATACCTACTTAACGCACAACTTTTATTGCCTCTAAATCTCGATGCCCTTAAAACTTCGTCTCTATTTGAACATCTGGAAAAATGTATTGTTTTTATTATGCTTCTTGTAGTGACGATGTGAACAATTATTGTATACATCTGTGGAAGTACATTAAATAAAACTGGTAAAGAAATGAAAAATGAAGCTATTCAATGTGTCATAAAGTGTTATGAGGAATATGCCAAGAACACACTCAATGATCTACCCGCTGGAAAGGTATTCATTGAAAACTATACCAATTCGTCTAATTCTATTAAAAAATGTATCGACATCGTTAGCCTCTTTAAAACATCAACAAAACCTGCGAAAAAGTGGAAAGCTGAGTTTGAAGAATATTTGCTGTTAGAAAGAGCAAATAGGAATCAAAATATTTTACAGTAGTGGAAAGTGATGAAAAATGCTTCCTAGACTTTCCGATGGCCGATGATTTATTAATGGCTACATCCATTATTTTCTACAGTAGGTATGACCATGGAAAAAACACGTATATCATCGAAAGATGATGTGATGCAAGCGTGATTATGTTTGAATTCTTGGTCATCGATGAAATTAACAGTGTTTAAAATCAAAAATAATATGTGCATGTACAAATATTTTTTTTATGAGAGCGTAATAAATATAGCTTTACGAAATTATTCATTATTATATACTATTCCGTTTATATATTTTAATATTTATTGTCGTTATTCATAATTAAGAAGACGAGACGAGACAACTGATAACGAGACGAGAATTAAACGAAACGGGAATAAGCGAGACCTAGACGAGATTTTTGCGCGTATGTTCTGGGGAACATCGCGTTATCATTTTGCCTAAATGTCTGTAACTTTCGAATTTTTTGAGGAAAATGGTTTCAAACGATTTAGTTCGACTTCCCAATGAATAATTCGAGGTCAAATTTGATTCTGTCCGGCCGGCCGTTTGGCCGCCTGGCCGACTGGCCGCCCGGCCGTTGCCACGATAACTTGAGAGTGAAAAGAGCTAGCGACTTGAAATTTTCAGGGTGAATGGCGCATCCCAATACGACGGACAATTTCGTTAATGGGCATAATCGGCCCAGTGGTTTCCGAGTAATAATTTTGTTTTCCACTAATATGAATCGGATCAAATTGAAACTTGGTGAGTAGTTGTAAAATATGAACCTAAGCACGTTTGTGAAATTTTGTGCGAATCGTATGACTAGAAAATTTTTAAAAAATTATTAAAAAATATTTTTTTGTCACGATAACTTGAGAACGGAAAGAGATAGCGGCTTGATATTTTCAGGTTAGGATGTGCATCAAAACGCGACATTTCATTTCGTTTATGATCATAATCGGCCAAACGGTTTTAGAGTTATAGCCATCTGAAATTTGGTTGTTTTTTGTTCCTCATTAACTCGAAAAATACTGAGCCGATTGAATTCAAACATGGTAATTAGTTGTAGTGTGCCAACGCGAAAATCCTTGAAAAATTTCGTGAGGCTAGTATTTGTAAAAAAATTTTAAAAAATCATTGAAAATTGAAAACAAAAATTCTATATATCAGTAACTATTTGTTTAAAATTGCTGAAATTTTGCAAGAGCCTTCACAGCCTAACTGTACTGCCAAGTTTCAAGTTTTAACACGATTGGTTGAATATTGTTGGAGATTCGAGCAGCCTTGTGTGAGCTCAGTAGATGGGTAACCGTTGCCTCGATAACTTTCGAACGAAAGGAGATAGGGACTTGCAATTTTCAGGTTAGGTTGCATATCCGACTGGGAGAGACGAGTTCGTTTTTGGGCATAATTAGTCTAACGGTTTACGAGTTATACCCTCCTGGAATATTATTTCCTTGATAACTCAAAAAATAAATATTCGAACGAATTGAAGCTTGGTAACTAGTAGTAGAAAATCAACATAAAGATGTGTTTAAAATATTGTAAGAACCGTACCCCTAGAAAATTTTAAAAAAATTACGAAAAAAAAAATTGTGTAAGAACCGTACCTACTCCTAGAAAATTTACGAAAAAAAAATTGGTTCAAGCACTGACGTGAAGTCAGGAGCTTTTGCGCGTATGTTTTATTGTCCATTCTCCTGCATTGGAATTTACCATGGTAAATTCGGATTAAGAGTGTCCAATACCTGAGAATGGGCAACATAATTTACCATGGTAAATTCGATAAAGGGTGTCCAATGCAGGAGAATGGACAATAGAACATACGCGCAAAAGCTCCTGACTTCACGTCAGTGCTTGAACTAATTCTTTGTACTCTCGTCTCGTGGGAAGCCCTAGTTTCATTCCACTTTAAAATCCCAAAGTACAATCTAAATGGACCTCCATTAGGGTTGACCTGTTGGTCAAATGAAATACGACGGTTGCGTATCAGGTTGAACCCATAATCTCCATGAATTTCGCCTATCTCAGATCACCGCAACCAAAAAAAATCACAGAACAACACTTTCACGCATAATTCCCGCCTAAACCGCATGCATGCTGGCCCGCTGGACCAGTCCAGCTGTAAAATTCGTTTCATTAGCCTGAAATGCTTTTATTATCCTGGCCGAATAGACGCGAAATGAGGTCCGGTCTATGAAATTACACGACTGCAAATTGGAAAATCATTCGTTTAGTTGTTCTACGCCCGAGCGGAATACAAAATTTCCATTTTGGGACCGGTATATAGCACCTATCTCATTTTTTTTTCGCGCTTACATTTTTGTTACGGAAATTGTTCAGCGTGGAGAACTAATGGGAGTTTAATATTCAAATTTCGATAAAAATTTCGGGGTTGGAAATTGTGAATTGGCTAATATGTCGGGCTATTTCAGTTGGTTGCAAAATGGCGAAGGCGCTAGGTAAATTTGTTAATTATTGTCGACGATAAATTGGAGAAGCATCGTTGTGACGTTAGTCTGCTTTGGCGTGCTTATTCAAATTTATAGCCAGAGTATTCACCAATCCGGATACTGAACAAGTCCACATTTGCTTAAGTCTTTATTAAAAAAGAGAAAAACCATTCATGAAAAATAAAAATCCAAAATGTGTACCTATACAGGGTGAGTCTTTGACCACTGCATTAATTTGAATCAATGATTCCTCTCATGAAATGAAACACTTTTTTCATTTAACATTTTTCCAAATTCAGCTCAGGTAAAAAGATACAGGCTGTTGAAATTTTGAAAAAAAAATCAGTTTTTATTTTGTAGCTTTGACATCCTTTTTTCGAATAAAATGAATGTTGGCGTAAAGTTTCCTATAACTATGATACATATTTTCCAAATATTACTTATTTTCTACTTCTACTGGTTTTCTAGTTATGGACTCCTGGATTCATAAAACTTAACGAAATTAGCATAAAGAAAGCATATAAAGTTTTTCTTGAGTCATTTCAAGAATATTCCATCGTTTTAGAACATTATATTATTCATCATCATTTCTCCTTAAACGCACCGTTTTCGAGATATTCTTCATTGAATGTTTTAAAATGGAAAACTCCAGAAATTTCACTACTTTTATGGATCCGTTCCTGAGCTTTGGAATCCCGAATCAAGCTGTAAACCACGTTACCATGCCTTATTCTCGTCCGCCAGCAATGTCATAGATAATTTATATGCGGGAGTGTATTAGCACATCGTGAAATCTTTAAACGCTTGTAACTTTTTACCTGAGCCGAATCTGGAAAAATGGTAAATGGAAAAAGTGTTTCATTTGATGAGAGGAATCTTTGGTTAAAATTAATGCAGTGGTCAAAGACTCACCCTGTATATGACTCGACCATTTTCAACACCCACAGAAAACAATTGAATATGAAGAGTTTCCACTATAATTACCAATATATTTTGTCTATGTTATACATCGATCGTTCTAGAAATACACGACTATTTAAAGGCCTTGCTATAATTGAGATTTTAATATTAATTTATTTTATTTCTCAAGAAAAAATGTAATTACAACCATAAAAACTGATTATAAACGCATTATGAATTCAATATTATGCACAACTTTCATTGCCCCTAAATCCTAATGCTATTAAAATTTCGTTTCTCTTTGAACATCTGGAGAAATTTATTATTTTTGATTGTGCTTCTTGTAGTGAAGATATGAACAATTATTGTATATATCTGTGGAAGTACAATTTATAAAACTGGCAAAGAAAAGGAAAAATTAAGCTATACGATGTTTCGAAAAGTGTTATGAGGAATACGTCAAGAACACCCTCAATGATCTACCCACTAGGAAGGTATTCATTGAAAACGGTACCGATTCATCAAATTCTAATAAAAAATATATCGACATCGATAGCCTTTTTAAAACATCAACAAAATTCTATTTAAGAGTGGTGGAAAAAGCATGAAAAGGTTCCTACACTGTTGAAAGATTATTTTCCAAAGCAGGTAGGATCATGGCAAAAACACGTACATCATTGAAAGATGATGTGATGCAAGTGAGATCATTTTTGAATTTTATGTTATAGATATTCTTCTGAGTTTGGTAGAGAAAATCCCTAAAGGAACCATTTAATAATGTGAACTAAGGACTTGAAAGCTTTTGCGAAATTCAACGATATCTGACAATTTCTGGGATATAAATTCCTCGAAATATTTTTTTTTTATATTTAGTCTTCGTGTTAGTATTTTTGCGCGCAAAATGTTGGAAAATGCGAATATTTCTGACTATTTTCGGTTGTATACAAAATGGCGAATGCGCATAGAGACATTTGTATGTTATGATCCGAGGGGGTAAGCAATTCCCAGAAATTGTACAAACACATCCATTTTCTTGAATACTTCCAAGTATATCCAGCCAAATCTGGACACATCCACGAATATTCCATCACATCCAACAAAAAAATAATAATACAATAATCAACACAATGTCTTCAGAACAGTTTATATTTCTCTTCATACCTCAACAAATTGTTCCTTTAGCTTTGATTTTTCAAAGTGAGATGAAAAATATCCTCAGGAGCTATTTAAACATTTCTTTCATCGTCGAACGATTACAGAAATCCCTTCGGAAGAGTTACGTTAGCCAACCCTCTTCCATCCCCCAATTACACCGAGCGACACCCCACAATGTATCACTCTCGACTTAGCCGGTCCCAATTCCACACTTTCTCCCTTCCTACCTGGATCTCGATCGTCCCCATACCAGTCCAACCCCCAAATTAGTTATTACCAGGCTCCACCGCACTCGCACACAATCCTGCAATTTTTGTTGCATCATCATACGGCAATATATGGGAAGGCCATGATTGATAGCTGGGTGGTGTGCGCGAAAGAGGTAGCTGGAGGGAGCGACGCCGCTGGGGGCTAATGGAAAATAGAATTGATGATTGATAACGTATCCAGATGGGAAAATATTGTTTTTCAGTCGAGACACCCTGTTCGGAATGGATCCCCTACGGTTAGCCAGATGAGGGGTTGAATCGATGGGACAAGAAGTGGAAAGGTCGAGATATGTGGCGGTTCTAGATAATCGCTGAGAATGCTTAGTTGCTTTTCTTAGGAAAGCAAGGAAACGCTGTTTTTTAGAGAAGGAAAAATGGGAAAATTATCAAATTCGAAATTTTTATAGAGGTAGTTTTTCTGGGGGAATCTGAAGTCTGAAGACATTGAACTATATCTGCTCGCTAGATTTCCATATCTCGACGTATGTTTGACATAATGACGCAACAATATTTCAAGAGAAGAAGTGTATTAAGGAGGTTGGAAAAACACTGACTTGGGGTTAGTTCACACCAAAAATGATACACAAAATGGCCCATGAAGCCATTCTTAGGATATCAAGGAAAGGAACAGGTAATGAAAGTATAGAAAACCAGAAAGACTGGTCCTCTCTTACCAGGTACATTTCATCAGCCAATTTTCCTAGTGACGAAATTATTTAGAAAGTAAGCTTTCAAATCTGCAGGAGCGAAGACATAGCCTTCTTGAAGCCATTCCAGATACTGGAGTTCATCTGAACTCTGGAATTGGAAGGGGAGCTGTAGATGGCAATGACATTGACAGCTCTGACGAGGGGGCACAATAAACCTTAAGGTCGCAGTGCAACGTTATTCCCTACAACAATATACTAACTACAATATATAGTGTAGAATAAAACGTAGGTATTCAAGTTGCATTTATATGTGTCTCAATCGCGATCGCCTCCTTCAATTCACCATGTTGTTTTTACCGACCTCATACGGTTCTACTACCAAGGATGAGTTCAATGCTGATTGCTGATTCATCTAGCTGAGATACTTCGCTTTAGACCATTGGTGTTCCACGGAAATTATTCACTAGAGCTACTCAATTAGATCTTCCACTAAGCAAGATACGTGCTAGTCCTACATTTATGAAACACCTATCATCAATATTTTCTTAGCGATTTCCTTCTCGGAAAAAATATAATGTGACCCTTAAAAGCTTCGAGGCGTCACCAAAGTTAATCTGTATATGTTATGGGGATGTTTTGAAATCTATTCAGACAGGTATTAGCGCCAGAAATACGTCGTATCGGTACGAACATCGGTAGACGTCGTCTGCACCATTAAATCTAATCATAACTCTATTATTCACAACATGGGATATATAATGCTGACATAAGTATCATTCAAGTACATGCAGTTTATATTACGGGAGTAAAAGAAACAGTTTAATCCCGCTTTTGAGGCAGTAAATCGCCTATTACCCTAACATATAAAGGCAGTACATAAACCATCATATTTCATCGCCTGCGCTGTATCTTTAAAATATGCCAATTTCCGATATTCCCTGCCGAAGGGCGTGATCCCTCACATCTCTTTTTCGCCACCACAAATCTCCCAGTACTTTCCGGTTCAGATATCAAGGACCAATTATCATAAAAGCGAGGAGGACCTCCGTCCCTCCCAAACCGAAGGATGTAATAAAATTCCTCTTCTCCATAAATAAATTTGTTAGCGAACCAGACTGTGGCCATAAACATCCTGCATTATTATTTAAATTGATATACTGCCGGCTGTTCCATACGCGCCGGATTTATGCCTTTTCAGCGTCCGGCCTCCGGATATCTTATCCGAAAAAGTAGACGTAAAAATTTGGGGGTTATCCGGACCTCAAATCACCTGAGTTATGGTCACTGGGGATGTTTTATAACGAGGTGAGAAGGGTGTCCATAAATTATCGGGTAAGATGTTCACTTGCCGGAGGGTTGGAAGAGAGATTTCGGATCTCCAAATCACCGCAGGGATGTTGTAGAGTTTGCGGAAGCCGGGGTTGATAATTTTCTGGGGATCAACTGAGTATAGGGTAATAGAACAAAAGATTAAATTTTCGACGTTCTGAAAGACATATTAGCCAATCAACCCCGGTTCACAATCTAATCTGATGTGGTCTACCTGTTGAGCAGTAAAGACCAAAGTCTTACAACTACAATTGTACATAGCCGGAAATGAAGCACTCCAGCGTCCCCTATTTGAAAGAGAAAAATGAGGCTTCACACGAGAGCGAGATTTTTCTCCTCTCATCTCGGAAAAGCAAGACGAGACGATACGTTTTGAAAAATTTTATAGGTGATACCGAAACCACATATAACGCAACCCGACAGTCTCATTTTTGGTTTTTATTCGAAAAATTATAAGAGGTATACATAGAGATCAATGCATTTTACAAAATAACATCTCTCCAGACCATCTGTGAAACATTTTATTTTAAATTAAAATAATTCTTTCACATTCTTTTTTCAACTTGTTAACTGTTTTCATAACTTCTTATAGTAACGTATCTCTTATCATAAATATCTATCCTTGCAGATTTTTATATTTTAAGTTTGATTGTGTTTTATTCAAGATCGATTTTTTTACTCTCGGTTGAGTATGTGTCTATAAACAACTGAGTAATAAACGTATATATACAGGGTGAGTCTTTGACCACTGCATTAATTTTAACCAAAGATTCCTCTCATCAAATGAAACACTTTTTTGATTTAACATTTTTCCAAATTCAGTTCAGATAAAAAGATACAGGCTGTTGAAAATTTTGAAAAATCAGTTTTTATTTTTTAGCTTTGACATCCCTTTCTCGAATGAAATGAATGTTGGCGTAAAGTTTTCTATAACTATGATACATATTTTCCAAATATTAGTTATTTTCTACTTTTACTGGTTTTCTAGTTTTGGACTCGTGGATTCATAAACTAATCGAAATTAGCATAAAGAGAGCATATAAAGTTTTTCTTGAGTCATTTCAAGATTATTCCATCGTTTTAGAACATTATATTCTGATTCATCATTTCTGCTTGAACGCACCGTTTTCGACATATTCTTCATTGAATGTTTTAAAATGGAAAACTCCAGAAATTTCACTACTTTTATGGATCCGTCCCTGAGCGTTGGAATCCCGAATCAAGCTGAAAAATTACGTTACCATGCCTTATGCTTGTCCGCGAACAATGTCATAGATAATTTATATGCGGGAGTGTATTAGCACATTGTGAAATCTTTAAACGCTTGTAACTTTTTACCTGAGCTGAATCTGGAACATTGGTAAATGAAAAAAGGGTTTCATTTGATGAGAGGAATCTTTGGTTAAAATTAATGCAGTGGTCAAAGACTCACCCTGTATAGAAAGGGTTTCTTTGTCTCGAAAATTTCTACCTGGATATCATTTTATTCACTATAGATACATATAGTGAACTTTCCTTATATACGAGTCGATCTTTTTCAACACCCAAAACAATTGAATATGAAGAGTTTCCACTATAATTACCAATATATTTTGTCTATATTATACATTGATCGTTCTGGCAATAAACGATTTTTTAAAGACGATAATTGAGATTATTTTTCAAGAAAAAATAGAATTCACAACCATAAAAACTGATCGCATTATGATTTAAATACTTAACGGACTGGGTGTTCTTCAGATAGGGATAAGGGCCAGAAGTACATCTGAAGTATGGGTGCACGTAAACTGCACCCTTAAACGTTAACATAAGTCTACTATTCATAAGGGAGGTACTATACAGGGTGTCCCAAAAATACCACGCGAAAGTGACACTGGAGATAGATTGGCATTAGGTCTATCAGATAGCATCAACATGACCTCAATAAAAGTCCGCTGGTTTTCTAGATATCACCACTTTTGTGTATTTTTCATAAATCTCCAGTTTTCATGGTATATCGATACGGAGCTCGTGTCTAATTAAATCGAGGTCGCTGATCATGAATATGCAATTAGATTTTCCCTAAGTGGCGCACTTTATGAAAATTTTCACTTAGAGTGAAAAAATGGACGAAAATAGGTCAATTTTGGATGTTCACACCGCCCAAAAAAATCGGAGTAAGGTGTTGTCGATTTTTGCCGTCATATATGGATCCTTTATCTACTGAACAATCCAAACAGAAAATGTCCAGGCCGTACTATTCGGAAATTATGATTTTTTTCCCAAGGGTCTGTTTTTCGGAAAACTCATTTCGCGGTATTTCCGCGGAAAATTCTCTAATGAAAAATCCGATCATATATTCGTAATCTACGGCCCCGAATTAGTAAATGACGTAATTTGCATTGAAATCGGAGACCGGTCGAATTTTGGCAATTTTTTAATACATTAAAAAAATCCCATTTTTCGAGAAAAATTTTTTGACGCAAAACTATGAAACGGGTACTTATTCTTATAGATTCGGGGCCGTAGATTCCGAATCTACCATCAGATATTTATTACAAAAATTTTCCGAGAAAATATCGTGGAAAGAATTTTCCGAAAAATAGACCCTCGGGAAAAAAATCATAATTTCCGAAGCGTACGACCTAGACATTTATTGTTCAGATGATTCGATAGATAAAGGATCCAAATATGACGTAAAAAATCAGCAACACTCTACTCTAATTTTTTTGGGTGGTGGAAAGTTCGAAAATTGACCTATTTTCGTCAATTTGATCACTTTAAGTGAAAATTTTCCCAAAGTACGCCACTTAGGGAAAAACTAATTGCATATTCGTGATCAGCGACCTTGATTTAATTAGACACGAGCTCCGTATCGATATACCATGAAAAAAAGTTTTTGGGTCGGCACTTAGAAATATTTTTGACCCGGAATCGGAGGAAAATTCTTCTTTCCCGTCCCAAATCTATGATTTTCACATCTCAATAACCAAATTTTCCCCGATTATTGGTCGGTGGACGACGTTTAGATTTATGTATCTATTTTTTCTGTATCTCTATCCGTTCGGAAAATATTAGGTAATGAGCGAATCCGTCAAACGCCAAAAAGTTTTCTCTAGTATCCAACACATACAAAAATCTACAATTTTCCGATTAGGTCGACGCGGCTTTGGTTATTCACTAAATCGGGCACGCAGATCACGAATCTGTAATTAGATTTTCCGTATCTCGATTAGTTTCGGAGCAATGACGAAAAAAGTCGCAATTTCAGACTCTACCTCCGGAAAATGGACTAATCAGTCGGATTTTTCGCCATATTACCAAAATTAATCGATATACGGAAAAACTAATTACAGATTCGGAATCTACGCCCTCGATTTAGTGAATAGCCAATGCCGTGGCGATCTAATCGGAAAATTCTAGATTTTTGTATGGGTTAGAATCTAGACAAAGGACTCACAGCTCTGGCAATGTGTTAGTTGTTGTATGCATTTTATCAATATTTCACAGGAAATATATAGGTCATAAATACTTCTACAAGGGTTGAAGTATTACAAGATATTTTACTTGCAATTATCTTTTCGTGGAAAATATTAATTTCAAGGGCGAGACCACCCATGCAAAAATAAACCAGTTAACCCAAAATATTTAAGTTTTACAAGCGAGCTGCTTTGTTTAGAAATACAAATGAGCGCTTCCCAACATGTGAAGTCATGGGACGCAACAGTGGTGATATCTCGAAAACCAGCGGACTTTTACTGAGGTCATGTTGATGCTATCTGATAGACCTAATGCCAATCTATCTCCAGTGTCACTTTCGCGTGGTATTTTTGGGACACCCTGTATAATTCCTACGTAATTATTATTATTTTATTCTAATAATTCGCTACAATATACCTTGTTTCATCATCTCCAACCGCAGCCAAATGGCTACGGCTTTCGTTCGAAGAGGAATATAAGAAAGTTGCAGGTGCCGAGAGGCGGTCCAATATGCCCATTTATCACTGAGAATTTAGGAAGCAGGTGTACTTTATTCGAAATTATTGCGAAGTATGCTGGAATTAGCATCGGAAAATTCAGGGACGAAAACTGCCAAGGGAGTCGATTTGATTTATGAATAAACATTCCGAAGATTTATGAATGGGCAAAAATACCATTGGAAAGAGTTTCACTAGTAATTTTTGGGATGCGATTCTCTGACAGAGTAATGGATCGACTTGTAAAGACTGCAGAAGGATGTCATATGGAAAACCTCCTTATATTGCATAAAACAAAAATTTTATCATTTACACGAAAAGAACTCTGTTTTTCCTATGAAAAATGGAAAATCCTTCTTTACTTGAGCTAAACCTACCTTGAGGTGCATCTCATGTATCTGTCATGTGTAAAAATTGTTCACTCACCTCCTGAAATAAGATTAAGAGTCAATAAAAAGTCTTCAGAATGTCAGTTTCATGAGCTAATAAAAAACTTTCGGATTGTGCATTCTCGGAACTTCAATATATACAGGTTGAGTATTTAAGCTGTTCATTGATGTTCAGCATGTATTCCTCACATCAAATAAAACATAGTAGTATATTATTCCATAAGGAGGAGAAGTGTCACTTTTCATGGCGAGCTTGAGTTTACCCTCCGAACGGAGTGAGGCGGGTAATTGAAAGCGAGTCATGAAAAGTCACTTCTTTTCCGAATGAAGTTGGTATGTTATTTATTCTCAAACGTTTTGAGACTCATAAGAATCTGAATATCCAATTTTCATAGTCAATATTCCTGATAGTAAACCGAGAAAAGTTTGAACATTCACAGTTATTAGGGAGAACAATCTAAATATTTATCGTAGATAAACTGCGTTAAGGCACATAAACGATTTCGTTGAAAATAGATTTTTATTGAAATATCAATCTGGAAAATGCTACAAAGCTGTGATGGGAATACATAGTATAGGAAGTGTTCCACGAAAGGTTACCACTTTTTCGCAATGTAATCATCCAAACGAATACACAGGTCATTCATTGAGGCGAACTTCTTCTACACTACTTATAGATGGAGGAGCCATTGAGTCTTTGAAACGACACGGAGGTTGTAAGTCAAGTAGTGTAGCACAAGTCTACATCTCTGCGAAATAAGAATGAGATAACTGGTAGGATATTGAGCGTCAATGAATTCCCTGGAACCAGCAACTCAGATTACTCTATTGAGGCATCAGCTTTTGAACAGAATCCAAGATAGAATACTACCAGTTCATTTTTACATAGTTTTATTTATTTATTTATTTTATTTTATTTAGTACTATACCACTCAAACAGCCTTAGCCAATTATAGAGTGGGAAAAATGCAACATTGACCAATTGTACATTCAATGTAACTTTAACGAATAAAAATTACGTTTGAATTAGAGAATTTTTTGTTCATGGTAACCAAACCATCTTTTGCACAGCAACACTTCTCCTCCTTGGCGGAGAAATAGAACTTTTTGATGATCCTCACAATCTAAAAATGTCGTTTTTATCGTACGTTTGAATATAGACCATTTTTCCATACTCGGCTAAGGTAGAAAGCCGTTTGAGATTTCACAATGTTCTCAGTTTCAACAGCCTGCATCTTTTTTCCTGAGCTGAATCTGGAAAAATGATAATTGAATAAAGGGTCTAAGGTTAAAATAAATGTTCAACTCAAAGAACTACCCTGTGTATAATATTCGAGTTCGAAAGGAAATTGCAGACGATTTAGAACGTCTCAAGCGAACTTCATCTACTACATCCAATAACGATTAAATTTTTATACAAACAGGAAAAAAGAATAGCTTCAGAGGAATTCGTAATTCCTCCATCATTTATCACAGCTAAAAGACTTGACGCGCTATATAAGATGTTTCTGCTTTGTTCTCCACATTTTGATTGATATACCTAAAAAGATTTCTGGATGGAGATGGCAGATTAAGGGTGAGGGTGTTGCAGCCACATGTTACTTCTTGATTATCGTTATTGTCTCCGAAGGGGAAAATGTCAGGAAAAAAATTGGAGGAATGATAAGGCTTGACAACGTGAAAGGGCGTCCTGAAATATGCTCGTGCAGCTGAATAAGAAGTACATTCGACTTGACACGAATAATACAATTTCTGTTATTGATTATTTTCAACGCTAGATGGTTCCTTTTTGAGATTTCTCTCCCAAACTCCGAACAATATCTATTGTTGATGTCGTTTCGTTACTGTTTGTTGGGCAAAATTGTTCTATTTATTGCTTCTGAAAAACATCTTTTGTTCCCCACTCATCAAAATATTTTCTTAAATTTTTATATATATATATATTTTTCAGAGTTTGGGAGAGAATACACTGAAAGGAACATTCAAGTGATAGTTCACCTCATAAAGTATCCTATAATGACTACTTAAATATGTTTATCTGAATTTTTTGCTATCAACTTTTTCAAATGCCATGCACAATAAATTATCACATTTTTGGATTCCTCATAGAATTTTAATGTGACTTTGATCATATGACTGATCACTGATCACATATCACTGTTATTTCGAAGTTTACCAGGAGTTATTTGAGCTTTTAAACAAATATTCCCTATTTGGGATAATCAGAAAGCTGTTTGCCCTTCAATGTTAAAAGGAAAAGATTTTTGTGTAAGTTTTAATTGATATAATATAATTTTCAGAGGTGATTTGAGGAATGAATATCTCCGATAAGTTCGTTATTGGGGAGAATTGGTCTGGTTGAATTTAATTTCTTTCATTATGTAGTTCGATCATAAGAATCCATTTATATAATTCCCAGAGACCAGTAATTTCGGAGATAGGATTTGTCAAAGTTTGAACAAGAGCTCCAAAGCTCCTGTCCACAGAGCTTGGAGAAATTTAAATGCTTTTCAAAGAAAGAATCTATCATCGAACATACCATACGTATTTTTGGCGCTCTAGTTCCTCGGAACTGAGTGCTTATCAATTTGCCCAAATGTCTGTAATTTTCGAATTTTTCGATGAAATGGTCTTAAACGATTTGGTTCAACTCAATCCCTGGTCGAAAATCATTCTGTCCGGCCGGTCCGGCCGGCCAGCCGGCCGTAGGCACGATAACTCTCGAACGGAATGAGCTAGACAGTTGAAATTTTCAGAGTAGGTTTGGGAGATAAATATCTCGGCTGAGTTCGTTATTGGGCAAAATCGGACAGATGGTTTCGGAGTAACAAAAAAAAATTTTTTTTTACAAGGTAAATTCCAAGTTAATTTTTTTCAATAAGCTGTTTTACCATAGGAATCCAATGATATCATTTTTAACTCTAACAAGCTAATACTTTCAGAGATATGATTTTTCAAAATTTCAATAATAAATCGTATTTCAACGTTGTCACAGAATGATATTATTCTATGTATGAATTGTCATAATGTCAATGATGTTCCTGAGACATGACATTATCTAATCAATCGAAGAATTGTGAGCGAAGTGACAAAAATCTCAGTTGTTTGCTCCGAAATTAGGTTTTCTCAGAAAATTCTTACATTTCGGAACGGAACATGAAGTAAGAGATCTGAGAGTAGTGAGACTGCTTTTCATCCATAGTCATAGATATAACTCTCGAACGGAATGAGGTAGGTAGTTGAAATTTTCAGAGTAGTTTAGGGAGATGAATATCTCGGTTAAGTTCGCTATTGGGCAAAATTGGCCAGATTTAATTTGATTTCTTCCATGGTGCAGTTCTCATTCTCATGATTTCTCATTTAATCTTGATAAATAAACTATTATTTAAATTGAATTTCCTTTATGATGCAGTTCTATCATATGAACACATTGATATAATTCCCAACTCTGAGAAACCAATACTTTCGGAGCTATAATTTGTCTGTTTGAACTAGAGCGCCAGAAAGCTCCTGTCCACAGGGCTTGAACCCATGTTTTGACATAGATATGGATTTTACCATGAAAAATAGAGGTTGCCATTAAAGATCCATTTAACACCATTGACAATGTCCTTGGGATTGAATAAATTTGTTGCATTTAGACATAAAAAGTTCCTGATTTATACTCGCTGAAACACAACTTCAACGAACTACCATAATTACCTCCCTTAAACAGACCTTTTCAATCAGACCCCTCTCGCGAAAGACCATAAAAAACCTGGTGAAATCAAACCACCATTGCACGAACAATCCCGTGGTTCCCTAAGGACACGTAAAAGTCTTCGGCAGGCAGGGGATAGAAACCGGCCTGTAAATAATTCGACCTAGCATTACTCACCGAGAATTAGGAACTCTAATCACTGATTGTTCTGTATTGGATGATTAATACAATAGATTTGAATGGCGAGATGGTTGAGATCTTACCTTTGGGTGAAGCGCAATTGGTTACTCTTCTTCTGGGCCCAGGTGTAAATACTTTTCCATTCAAACGCACTGAATATCAACGATAGCGAAAATAGCGGATAGACGAAAATAGCGGACAAATTAAATTTAGAAAACAAAATATATAATGTCCTATCCAGAACATGCTGCCCACCAAAAAAAAAAAATATTATTTTCTTCTTTGTACGAATTTTACTTTAATTTTGTATCTTTATTCTAATTTTTATTTTTTTTTGGTGGGCAGCTTGTTCTGGATAGGACATTATATATTTTGTTTTCTAAATTTAATTTGTCGCGCTCATGGCTTGAGATTCTACATGGGAAATGGAGAACACATGGAGCTGAGCAGTGACACGCGCAGAGCGGAAAAAAGGGACACTTACGCATCGAGATTCGCCGTAAAACGTGCCAGTTTGCGAGAATGGTTAGGTTAGGATCTTCCCCCAAATCACGCGGAATATTACAATTCCATGTTTCGGACTGGGAGAAGGGCCATCGATGTGCTGCACATCGATGGACCTTCTCCCAGTCCGAAACATGGAATTGTAATATTCCGCGTGATTTGGGGGAAGATCCTAACCTAACCATTCTCGCAAACTGGCACGTTTTACGGCGAATCTCGATGCGTAAGTGTCCCTTTTTTCCGCTCTGCGCGTGTCACTGCTCAGCTCCATGTGTTCTCCATTTCCCATGTAGAATCTCAAGCCATGAGCGCGACAAATTAAATTTAGAAAACAAAATATATAATGTCCTATCCAGAACATGCTGCCCACCAAAAAAAAATAAAAATTAGAATAAAGATACAAAATTAAAGTAAAATTCGTACAAAGAAGAAAATAATATTTTTTTTTTTTTTTTAATTATCTAAGTCCACACTTGGTAAAGGGCATAGCTTTACTAGAGGACGTTTATATGTGCCATCTGAAGTGCGAACAGTTGCAACTCGAGCAATCCCGTCCTTTCCGGGATGTAATTCTATTATCTCTGCGTATCGCCACCTTGATGGTGATTTGTTATCTTCTTTTATGACAACAATTTGATTCAACCGTGGAGGTGGTGAACTGGGCATCAGCCACTTCCCCCTTTGCTGAAGCGAATGTAAATATTCCACCTTCCATTTCGACCAAAAGTCCTGATGTAATTTCTTTAGAAGTTGCCACCTATCAAGTTGGTTCAATTTTAAATGAGAAAAATCAGTAGAAGGTAAAACTGATAGGGGTTCTAGAGTGAGGAAGTGTCCTGGAGTTAAAACCGAAATTTCCTCGTTACTGTTCAATGGACAAAGCGGTCGCGAATTGAGTGAGGCTTCAATTTCCACCAGTACAGTGTACAATTCCTCGAATGTCAAAATTTGTTCATTTAAAATTCGTTTCAAATGAGTTTTTACTGATTTGACGCCTGCTTCGACCAAACCTGAAAAATGCGGCGCAGATGGTGGATTAAAATGCCACTCCAAATTTAAACCTTCGGCGGAATTTTTCATTAACTTAATAATTTCTTGGTGTGCACCAATGAAATTCGTGCCGCAGTCCGAATAAACTTTACTACACCGACCCCGTCTTGCAATAAATCGTCGAAAAGCGCATTCGAATGCTTCAGATGACAGATCTGATGCGAGTTCAAGATGCAATGCCTTTGTGGCAAAACATACAAATATACAAATGTATGCTTTACACACCTTAGCGCCCCGAATCCTACTCATTTTGACCAAAAATGCTCCAGTGTAATCGACGCCAACACAAGAAAACGCCTTTATCTCCGAAATTCGTAATTTTGGCAGATTTCCCATTTGTGGTTCGAAAGATTTCGGTGCTAAACGCCAACATTTGAGACATTTTAAAACAACAGAAGCAATTGCCCTTCGGGGTGATAGAATCCAGAAGTGTTGGCGCAATAAAAAGTGTAACGCTTGTGCACCCGGATGGCAATATATTCTATGAAAATGATCAATTATAAGATATGTTAAACGGCTATTTTTGGGCAAAATGGCAGGGTGCTTGTATTCAAATGGAAGGTCAGAATTTTGTAGCCTGCCCCCCACTCTTAGAATACCTGACGCACTATCAATAAATACACCAAGTTTTTGAAGAAACTTCGAATATTTGCGCCCGGATTTCAACTTTTCGATATCCTCTGAGAAATGGTCATACTGAACATACCTTATCAGAACATCTCTAGCGGAATTCAATTTAAAAATTGAAAAAATAGAATTGGATTCTAGCGGTTGTTTTTTGGTAAGAGAAATAAATCGTAAGATATAACAGATTATCCTTAGCAATTTCGACAAAGATGAATGATTTACTAAAAGATCCCCTAAAAAGTTTGTCTCTGTGTTAACCATAAATGAAAGTGTTTTTTGTTCGGTCAGGTATTCTGGACAGTTTGTCATAGGAATTAATTTTTTAGGCCATAAGGTCTTCTGTTCCGATAACCATCTTGGCCCTGCCCACCATAACGAATTTTCAACTAGTTCTAGAGGCAGTAAACCTCTTGTAGCGATATCACTTGGATTGCATTTCGAGTCAACATAATGCCAACACTCTGGGGGAATTCTTGACTGAATTCGCGCTACCCGATTACCTACGAACGTTTTCCATTTGTGAGCAGGTGATTTTATCCAGCTAAGAGCTACTAAAGAGTCAGACCATGCAAAAATTTCGTTAAATTTGTACCGAAAATTTTTTTGAATAAATGAAATAGTGTCTGCTAATAATACGGCAGCGGTCAGTTCTAATCGTGGAATGGACATCGGTTTAAGTGGTGCCACTTTAGCCTTAGCGTAAATGAGAAAGGCGTTATGTTGATTTTCTTTGAGAATTCTGACATATATTGTAACCGCATAGGCCTTCTGTGAACTGTCACAAAAACCATGTAACTGATATTGACTAGATGATTTCAGAGGAATGTACCGGGGTATCTTAAGTTGTGATAAGTGAGGAAGTTGAAGTTTTATTTCGTTCCATTGTTTACAAAGTTCTTGTGTAGGCTCCTCGTCCCAATCAAGACCTAAACTCCACAAATTTTGTATAAATATTTTAGAGCGGATAGTCACCGGCGACAAAAAACCCATCGGATCGTAAACGCGAGCTATTTCAGAGAGAATATTTCTTTTAGTACATTTTCTCTCTGCTGGTACTACTACAAAAGAAAATATGTCCCGCTCAAAACACCATTGCAGCCCCAATATTTTAACTATGTTTGCATCGGCGTCAAAATTTATTGCACTACATTGTAGCTGATCAACTGGCATGTTTTTCAGAAGTTCAGGACAATTTGTAGCCCATTTACGTGCTTCAAAACCACCGGATTGAAGGAGATTAATTAATTGTAGTTTTAAAAGTTTTGCATTGTCTAAAGTATCACTTCCGGTAACTATGTCATCTACATATACGTCATTTTCTAAAACAAAACTAGCGTCCGGAAATAGTTTTCCTTCATCTTTTGTAAGTTGAAGTAATGTCCGATTTGCGAGAAAAGGAGAGCATGATAATCCAAAAGTAACACGTTTAAGACGGTAGTCACTAATTGGTTCTGAAGTATTAAATCTCCATAAAATTCGTTGAAAATCGCGATGTTTTTCGGCAACTATGATTTGAGTGAACATTCCCTTTATATCACACGTAAAGGCTACTGGATGAGTGCGAAAATTCAATAAAATTGTGATGATATCCTTTTGAAGTTTTTCTCCAGAAAGAAGTGTATCATTGAGTGAAACACCTTGTCGGTTTTTACAAGAGGCATCGTATACAACTCTCACTTTATCGGCTGTTGTAACACAATGATGTGGGATATAATAGCAGTTGTCGGGAATAGATGCTTCTGAGATCCGTTCTAAATAGTCGGAATCTAAGTAATCTTGCATAATTGCTGAATAAGTAGGATTGTTAGATGATATTAAGCGTCTTTCTAGTGACAAGTACCTTTTGAGGGCTATAGACCGACTATCATCTCCAGAGAAAAACGGTTCGCCTTGCTTAAATGGTAGTTCTACAATATATCGGCCTGTTTTATCTCGAGAATGCGTTGCAGCGAATAAACTTTCACATAACTGTTCGTCAGTAGAAAGAATTTGAGACTTTGGTAATTCTTCGATTTCCCAAAATTTTTTTATCATTTTATTCAATGAAAATGCATCGAGTTCTTCCGTTATAATCCCTAACAGCGACGAATACGTATCAGATTGTTTCTCGGATACTTTCCCCATAACAATCCAACCAAAAACAGAATTAATTGCCGTTGGTTGATCGGGTGTACTAATTTTGCGTTCGCCTAATAAAATATGAGGAAATATTTCAGCACCCAATAATAAGTCAATAGGGCCACTTTTATAGTAGAAGGGATCAGAGAGTGGAATGCCAGAAACTTGAGCAATGTCATGCCTGATATTTCGGTTCGGCATATTATCACAAATTTTTGTTAATATGTGTGCCTCTAATTCGAATGTAACCTCTTTATCCATACATGACCTAATTGAACATGAAACTACTCCTTTGCTGGTAGTTCCACTCATTTGATCTAGCCCCCGTATATTCATACAAGAATTCCGACGCCTCAAACCAAGCTTCGCGTAACATTTTTGAGATATATAATTGGCTTGCGATCCACAATCGAGTAATGCTCTAATCTTGTGATATCTCCCGTAGCTATCACAGATTTCTATTACCGCAGTAGATAATAATACATTGCTAAATGCAGAAAGTCCACAAAATTGCGATTTATTTGGAACATTATTAGAACCATAATGAATATCTAATTCGGAAGTAACATACGCGCTCGGTGCTACACCTGTCGATGTAGACGGCACAAGCGACGAAGATGAAGCGAGTGGCAATTCTGGACGCGAATACGAAACCGAGGTTGGCTCTTTGCGTTGCGGTGTACGAGGGTCAGCGGAAGATTTATTTACTGTTCCACTATATTTATAGCGTGTAATGTGCAATAAAGAATGGTGATTTTGCTGGCAATAACGACAAACAGATTTAGAATGACAGTCCATGCTTGGATGCTTATCACTAAGACAATTTGAACAAATATTATTTGTCAAAGCAAAATTAACTCTATCTGAAGTTGATTTTTTGTGAAACTCCGCGCATCTATATAATTGATGATTTCCTTTGCACAACAAACATAATAAATTATTAGTTCGCAGAAAAAAGGTATTATTCTGTTGTTTATTTCTAAATTGTGTGGCGGTAAATTTAGATTCTTGTTTGGAATAAGAAGCTTTTGTCATTTGACGCGAAGATAAATCGACAGATACCATTGCATTGCAGTGTTTAAGCAAAAAATTCTTCAATTCGCCATAGGTTGGAAATACCGATTTTGTATCAACTTCAAACTGAGTTAAAGTCTCCCTGTCTAAATGTTTAGAGAACATATAGTATAATAGGAAATCCCAATCATCTGTAGGACAACCCATATTTTTTAAAGCGGCTATATTCTCGTTGAATATATCCAGCAGTTGTTGCAACTGCTTTGAGCTTTTCGAATTTGAGACAAGTGGAGCACTGTCTAGCGCTTGTAAATGAGCAAAAGCTATAATTTTAGGTTTGTCGTATCTGTTTACCAAAGAATCAAATGCGGATTGATAATTATCTTCTGAAAGCGGAGTACACTGTACTAATGTAAGCGGTGGTCCTTGTAAGAAGGAAATTAAATAATTAAACTTTTCAATATTCGAGAGTGATTCATTTTCGTGAATGAGAGTACGGTACATATCTGAAAAGGACCTAAAATTTTTAACGTCACCTGAAAATTTTGGAATTTCAACTTTTGGCAACCTAATATTGGGTTTATTTTTTGCGATACAATTTTTTGATGAACATGAATTGTCCCCATTATCTTCCCCAAAAGATGTACTGTATACAGCGTGAACATAGGTAGCTTGGAAGTTGAAATCTTTACGTTTCGCTTCTTCGATAGCAAGGTCGGCATCATCGTTTAAAGCCAACAAAGATAAAAGATTTTGGTGATGTCCTTGAAATGAAGTTTGTATGTCCGCAAATTGCATGAATAAGATTTTAAATTGATAACCAAGATCTTTTGTCCCTTCTTGGGTGAAACGGTCCGCGAATTCTTTCATTTCGCACATTTGATTATAATTCATATCTCGTAAAACTCTATATTGTTTTATTTTATTTGCGGTGGACGTCATGATAAATAATTGAAACCGTTCTTCACTCCAGATGCCAAATATAGGTAATCGAATATAAAGACTGTATAATTTACTACAGCGATAAGAATGCAGCAAAAACGTGTTTGAAACGCGATAAGCGATGAGCATACAATATGGCGAATACCAGTAGATATATTCAATTAGGATTTTATTTGACTATATTTTCTAGAATAATTATATTGAAATTTTGAAAATTATGATTAAATGAATTTATGATTTAAACAAAAGTAAGGATCCGGCCCGAAGGACCATGTTCTGTATTGGATGATTAATACAATAGATTTGAATGGCGAGATGGTTGAGATCTTACCTTTGGGTGAAGCGCAATTGGTTACTCTTCTTCTGGGCCCAGGTGTAAATACTTTTCCATTCAAACGCACTGAATATCAACGATAGCGAAAATAGCGGATAGACGAAAATAGCGGATAAGCAAAAAATGTTTTTATAGCGGGTTTCGCAAACTGGCACGTTTTACGGCGAATCTCGATGCGTAAGTGTCCCTTTTTTCCGCTCTGCGCGTGTCACTGCTCAGCTCCATGTGTTCTCCATTTCCCATGTAGAATCTCAAGCCATGAGCGCGACAAATTAAATTTAGAAAACAAAATATATAATGTCCTATCCAGAACACTGATGCTTATGAAAAGGGTCAGAACTTTTCAATTTCGAACTCTTCTCAACTTTCGGGATTCGGGATGAAAATAGGCGTACGATGGCAACACGAATTATTAGGGGATATTCGTTTGGCTTTAGTCGTGATAGAAATTATTGATGCCAAGGATGAGGGTTGTTTTAGGTCGATTTTTCGACTGGAGGGTACTCGTAAAGGATTTTTTTGCGCGCGTGTATCAGAGCTATTCCAAAACTTCCATACTTTTCACTACTTAGTTAATTTCTTCAAGTTAGTTCACAAGAAAAATCCAAGGGGGCTAAATCCGGTGAGAAAGGAACTGGATTTTATTTATGAAATGAAATACTGCATGAACCTTACTGCTGCCTTTTTATCGTTAATTCGTGAAAAAATCCACTGAATTCAAGTTTTAAGATAAAATATTGAACTCGTATATAGATTGTATTTTGTTGTTGGGGGTAACGTTGCACTGCGACCTTAAGGTCTATTGTGTCTATCGCCTTCCAGTTCCAGAGTTCTGATGAACTCCAGTATCTGGAATAACTTCAAGAAGGCAACGTCCTTGCTGCTGCAGATTTCTTGCCCAAAGTTTTCCTTGCGTTGATTTGAGATGGCGGGGCATACCGTAATCAGATGATCGGGAGTTTCATCCTCCTCCCAACAGAATTTGCAACTCGACAGTTTCTGCTACCCCTAATCTCATCATATGCTTCCTAAGACAGCAGCACCCTGTGAGGAAACCAGTGAGGAGGTGCAGCGTGTTTTCACTGAGATCAATATTTTTCTTGTATCTGACAGTGTCAAAGTTCCAGGAGAACTTTTTGGAGTGATACATTCCTGGGAGGTGAATCCAGAGTATACCTCTTTCTGTTTCTTCTTTAATCCAAAATTCGCTTTTGTAGTTTCACCTACCCCAGAGTAGGATTCCGGGCCAATAAAAGGAACTCGTGCTCCTTTCTCGGCAAGTGTGTTGGCTTCCTCATTTCCTTTAGTTCCCAAGTGACCAAGAACCCAGACGAAGGAGACCCCGCGGTTCTATGGAACAATACGTAGTTTTTTATGTGATTTAAAGTATACTGCATATTCATTTCATATTTGTTTAGAATTTTCTGTTGGTTTCAATGACATTTGATCAAGGGATCCTAATTCTTTCCATGTTGGAATATTTTCAAGGGAGTATGGTATTAAATAGAAGTATCAGTTTTATTGGGAGAGATTTCAATTCAAGGGGAAAACATTATGAATTTGTCTCCAGAACCCTCACATGAGGTTAAAGAGTAATAATTTTAATAGTAATTAGACATAATATCAGTGATATTAGCAAGATATTCTAAACAATTTGTCACCCAAGGTGGGGCTAGTGATTCAAACAAGATATTCTTAACATTTTGCGCCCAACGTGGGGCCAGTGATTATAGCAATATTCTTCATACCAATACATACGTATATATAGGTCAGTATTGTATGCTTGGTTTAAGCAATTTCGATTTCTGTATCGGACATATTCACGTTGACTCTGACGAAAGAGAACTGACATAGCCAACATCGGAGGCAATGTTGGCCCTAACGTATGGAACTGCTCTGAGACATCTCAATCCACTTCTTCAAGCTTCTCATAATCATAATACCGCAAATCGATACGTGTTTACGACTACCTCAAGGCAAAGCCATCTGATGGAGGTTCTTTCTCCCTACATCTGCCCTACTTTCATGAAATTTCCACCCTATCGGGGTTACGGGGTATGATATCACATTTCGCTCTGGTCGTATTTGTAGAACGTTTTCAGAGAACGAAAGCAAATAGTTCGCCAATCATTGAATAAGATAGCTTCATTTTTTTTTATGGTCGAAGCTGATGTTTACCATGTTGTGGTTTATGATATTTGTTGAGGATATAGCGGAGAATAGTGTGACGTAGAGGCAATTTTTATGTATTTACGAAATAAATACAGGGTTGTAAGAGAAGGAAATTGGATAAGCTCCATCAAATTCTGTAGCTTTTCGAGATTTAGTCGAGATATATATTAGAACGGGGTCATGAGACTTAGTACTGGCCTCATTCAATCCCAACTCCTTCGATAAAGTTGACTAGAATTATTTTAAGTCCGAGAATATTTATTTTCTTGGATTTCGACCAAAGTCAATTTTCTTATTGATTATGGATCGTGAAAAACGAATATGCAATTAGTTTTTGTCTCGAGTGCGTAGTTTGGGAAACCTATAAATAGTTGTGGGAAATTATGAAAATTTCAGTCTACTTTGATGAGATATATCTGCCAGAAAAATAATCCCGGACAAATGTTGATTTTATTCCAGACAGATTGATCCTTTCTAAAAACAGAGATGCAATTTTCAATTCTAAAGTATGCCATTACTCAGAATATAAATGTATTAGAGAAAATCTGATCGCATATTATTAATGAACGCACTGGAATTAGTAAGTAGCGTGACTTTGGTAGCGATCGGAGAAAAAAAAATTCTGACAAAATTTCCATACATATACACGGAAAATTTTTTGCCCAAAATATATTTTTTTTCCAGATCTCGACCAAATTCATTTCTTTCATTAATTGGTGTACGTAGAATGATTAAATGCAATCAGTTTTGTTCTATAGTCGGAACTTAGTACTTAGTTCGGAAAATATTTCATGTTGAATGGCGAATTATGGTCTACTTTGATGAGATATATCTGCCAAAAAAATTATCCTGAACGATTGTTGGTTTTATTCCAGATAGTTTAATCCTTCCTGAATATAGAGATGTAATTTCCAACATCCTACTACAACGAATACGGAAATGACGATTTTTTCGGCGAAGGTCCATATTTTCAATTCCGAAAAATCTCACACTCTTGAGCACAAATGTAGGCAGCTAGTGTCACTAACTGTGAGATAGAGGGTGCATGCCTAAAGGGCACAGAGCCTAGAGAGGCTTATTGGACCTCGGTCAATCTCCTATTAGCTGACAGGGTCTCATGGTTGATCCCCCTCAGCTCCGGTTGATAGCCTCCATGAATATATTGTATATTGTTGTAGTGGGTAACGTTGCACTGCGACCTTAAGGTCTATTGTGCCCCCGTCAGAGCTGTTGATGTCCTTACCATTTACAGCTCGCCTTCCAGTTCCAGAGTTCTGCTGAACTCTATTATCTGGGATGGCTTCAAGGAGGCTACGTCTTCTCTCCTTCAGATTTCTCACCCAAAGCATTCCTTGCGTTGGTTTGAGATGGCGAGCCATTTCATTATCATGTGATCAGAAGTTTCATCCTCCTCTCAACAGAATCTGCACTAGTCAGTTTCTGCTAGCCCTAATCTCATCCTATGCTTCCTAAGGCCCTGTGAGGAAACCAGTGAGGAGATGCAGCGTGTTCTTACTGAGGTCCAAGCATTTCTTGGATTTGACAGTATCAAAGTTCCGGAAGAATTCCTTGGAGTGATACATTCCGGGGAGATCTCCAGAAAACACCTCTTTCAGTTTCTTCTTTCATCCTAAATTAACTTTTGTGGGTGTATTCACCAACCCCACAGTAGGGTTTCGGGCCAGTAAAGGGGTTTTGTGCTCCTTTCTTGGCAAGTGTGTTGGCCTCCTCATTTCCTATGATTCCTGCGTGACCAGGAACCCAGACCAAGGAGACCGTGTTGTTCTTGCCTACTTCATTGAGCCTCCATAGGTCGGTGTATTACCTATATAAGGTCAAATTTCCTAGCAAGTATGATTAGGCCCTTGACCAGGTTCCTCGCACGGTTTTTGTCACTCAGGGTCGTGTCGTCACCCCCATAGTGAAGTCTCCGTTGTGTGTATGCAGGACAGTCAAATATGAAATGTGAGACAGTTCCGTCTGCCCCAAACATTTCCTACAAACAGGGTTTTCTCGGAGAATGCTCATGTTGTTCAGGTCCTTTCTCAGGGTACAGTGTTCGGTTAGGAGGTCAGTTACTGCCATGAGGTTACTCCTAATCAGTAGTGAGACTTCTTTAGTTAGTGAGGGATAGAGCTGCCCCTTCATTAACTAACTGATAAACCCCAATACCTACAACCTTCTTGGATTTTGATCCATCCTTGTATCAAAAGGATAACTTTTTGTCCAATCGATTTACGATTTCCACCGGTCTCAGAAGGTTTCTTATGACCGTCGCATTCGAGATACTATATATAGATCAAGATGATGAATAGTCCCAACCAACTGATATATTCGGAAAATATTTGCAAGAACTCGATTTCACACTAAAAATTTTCCATCCCTTCTCCAGACATTCTCACATTCTCCATCCTACCCACCCCTCTCAGTGGGTTGGTTCCAAACTTTGCACGTTATGTTTCCTGGGTCACTGGGGACACACACAAGTAGAGAATTACACGGAAACAACTCCCAAATACCTGATATATATACGGCTGTCTTTTCCCCGTGAGGGAGAAACTTTAAACTTCTGGAAAAGTGACGTCACCTTGACAGGCAGACGGTATCTCGAATTGCTCGTTTTCCCTATTCACTTGTCGTTCCACATGAGAAGTAACAGTGTGGCGGAGAAGTTTAGATTGTTTTAGACGATCTTGTAAGACTGTTACTTTTGCATTTCACCTCGAGTGAATTTTAAGTCGCATGTTGTTGGAGTGAAATGTGACGATAAGGGATTTGTTCTTATTTCTGTGATTTTGTGTTTCTGTAGTCAGATTTCCATCTTTATAATTTGCTGTTCTTGGATAATTTCTTCAGGAACTTAGGCGCAAATGATCTATTGTCTATTCACGTCTCATACAGAGTCTATCAAGCTGAAATTCAGTAGTCAATTGTAAAAGAGTGGCTTGAAGGTATTGATTTCATTTTTATCTACTTTTGAGCCTTTATTGTTGTTTTATGTTTAAGGTATTACTTTAAACTGTGAATGGATATACTAGTCGATGTTTTGTCGTATTATTAACATAAACAATCCACCTGTTAATATATTTTTTTCCATTTCGATGGTATATATATATTCTTTTGACTGAGAGCTGTATATGTGTTAGCAGAGGTTGGTGTAATGGGGTACCATACAATTCGACGTATGATACAAGAGCTTAGGGAAAAACCTCAGCAAAAAACCCTTTCCCCCCGTGAGTGTGGTGATTTGTAACTATTGTTTACAAAAATTGCTGAAATTTAAAAATATTGATGGGGATATATTTCTTCAATGTGGATTCCCTCGTCAAAAAAACGGATAGGTTTCTCCAAGGTACCCGAAACTCAACCAGAAATATGAAAAGACAAGAGGAGGAAACGATCAAATTAAAAATAATACATAACCTTTCAAAAGTCTCCTCTCACAAAAATACTTCTCTGTAGGCAAATGGGATCTCGTGGTGTAGAATCGCCTCCGCTAGTTTTCGAAGATATTCACTCCTGAAATCCCTTCAATATTTGAATTCAAAAATGTTGCTCGTAAAGCCAGGAGGGTCTCTTTCAAAACCAGGTCTGACCGATTCAAGTCCAAGCGATGATTATTCAGAACTTCAGATGTTCGAAGCCCGCTACAGGGCCCATAAGAAGGGCTATCATCTCCCATATATATATATTTTACTTTATATTGTATGAAAGAATAAAAAAATGCGCCGGACAAATTACGACTTATGTCATGGTATGAACGATGTAGTTGTAGACATTAATTTTTCAGTGAATACATTTATTATCATCATTTTTTTTCGCCTAAAAGTAAAATCCTTTTATAGGCCCGCCCTGAAAGGGTCCACTTTTCTCAGGAGTGTGAGACTCCAGATGTTGATTGGTTACTCACTAGAAAACTAAAAAAAGGACCAATTTAGGCCGGAGCATTTATCCATCCTTTCTTCCGATAGTCTGGTGATACCTTTGGTAGCTAGTTCGAGTTGCAAAAACTATACACTAAGTGTACCTAATTCGGAGCCTCCCAATCTACGAAGTTCAACTTAAAAAAAATTGGTTCAAGCCCTGTGGACAGGAGCTATTGGGCGCATGTTCATCTTCCTTGTGGCTCGTACTGACCAGTAAAGAAAAAAAGCAGTATCATGTTGAATACCTTAATATTATTCTGGAACACAAATTTTCCATTACAATAATCTTCATCTAGCTTCTATTTAGTATCAATTCCTGTAGAACGTGATCATAATAAGTGTTTTCCATATAATAAAATGTGTTTGAACTTGGTATGTAGGAAATCTGACATCAATTATTGGAATTAATTGATTTGACAAACAGCCGTCAAATGAGGTAAATAGATTTTTGTGACGATTTTCTGTGACCATAGAACGTCAAAACACGCTGGAATGTGAATTTTAAGCAATATCTTCTGGAATTGAGATCGTATCGAACTGAAATTTTGCACACTCGTGTAGAATGCTTGATTTAACGTCGGTACAAATTTTTTTATTAAGAAATTTTCCAACTGCCCGATCCCAACAATACTTAGATAATATTATATCCATAAATTAAGCATTTCATTATTGCATTTCTTGAAATAGGTACCTTTTCAAGTCGATCAACATCGTCCTTCTTTCGACGTCTAAACTATGACTTGATTCTTTATGTTTATGTCTTTGAATTTGTTTTCGGTGGAATTCAAAGAGTTCATAGAATAATCGATGAAAATACTGAGAGAGACCCAGGAAATTTGACACATTTTGTCTTATATCTCCAGAAATTGAAATCGTATAGAGCCAAAATTTTGCACAATGTTGCAAAATACTACAATTGACGTTAGTACAAGTTTTTGTTGCAATCTGATGAATATTTCACGAAAAAAAAATTTTTTTTTCGAAAAAATTAAAAGAAATATTTTTTTAAAAATTACCAACATTTCGATCATAACAGAATTTTGCCAAAAGTTGCGCGTTTATATCCTCGAACTGACTACCAAGTTTCGATTCAACATCTTCTTTAGTTCCTGAAATATCAGGGAAATAACCTCAAAATTTTAAATGTCTATAACTCCTAAACCGTCCGGCCGATTTTGCCCGTTAACGAACTCAACCGTCGCATTTTGATCAGAAACCTACCCTGAAAGTTTGAAGTCGATAGGACCTTCGGTGCTCCTGTTATCTTGCCTACGGCCGGAAGTACGGCCGGACGGCACCCAAAAATCTGACACCGGATTCGTGATCAGGGAGTCCGAATTAGTCTATTAGCCAATTTTCAGCTCGAAATTCGAAAATTACAGACATTTGGACGAAATGATAGGACGATGTTCCCCTAGAACATGCGCCCAAAAACGTTTCAAATTCAACAATATTCATCCGAATTATCCATTTATAATTTCTCTCCTATTCCCAACTAATCAGAATAGCAAACTGTAATGAAAAGACGAGGGTCCCAACGAAATCCATTCTCAAATTACCGTTATCCCGATTTAATAACATAGAGACCCTCCGACTCCAACCAATCCACCCCCAAACCCCCCGATTTCAATTCAGAACGCGGCCTGTCAGCGGCCCACCAGTCAAAATATTCGAGGGAGTACATTTCGCAATACAAATCTGCTCATTCCGCCAGCATTCAAATAAAATTATTCACAATCTTTGGGACGCCTGATTGAATTTTATACTCGAAATTCATGCGTTGAATATGGAATTTTGGCCCGGTCGGAGAAGGGACCTAGGAGGGAGAGGTTTTTCGCTCGGATAACTTCTCCATCGGGCGGGATTCTTGTAGGAATCGATGTCCGGGAGGCATGTGGAGAATGAAATGGTTTGTTTTATTGCAATAACCGGGAATTGGGGGAGTTTCTGGCTACCAGGGAATCTAATAAAGATTGGCAATTTTTGGGCGCATGTTCTAGGGGAACATCGTCCTACCATTTCGTCCAAATGTCTGTAATTTTCGAATTTCGAGCTGAAAATTGGCTAATAGACTAATTCGGACTCCCTGATCACGAATCCGGTGTCAGATTTTTGGGTGCCGTCCGGCCGGCCGTACTTCCGGCCGTAGGCACGATAACAGGAGCACCGAAGGTCCTATCAACTTCATACTTTCAGGGTAGGTTTCTGATCAAAATGCGACGGTTAAGTTCGTTAACGGGCAAAATCGGCCGGACGGTTTAGGAGTTATAGACATTTAAAATTTTGAGGTTATTTCCCTGATATTTCAGGAACTAAAGAAGATGTTGAATCGAAACTTGGTAGTCAGTTCGAGGATATAAACGCGCAACTTTTGGCAAAATTCTGTTATGATCGAAATGTTGGTAATTTTTAAAAAAAAATTTCTTTTAATTTTTTCGAAAAAAAAATTTTTTTTTCGTGAACTATTCATCAGATTGCAACAAAAACTTGTACTAACGTCAATTGTAGTATTTTGCAACATTGTGCAAAATTTTGGCTCTATACGATTTCAATTTCTGGAGATATAAGACAAAATGTGTCAAATTTCCTGGGTCTCTCTCAGTATTTTCATCGATTATTCTATGAACTCTTTGAATTCCACCGAAAACAAATTCAAAGACATAAACATAAAGAATCAAGTCATAGTTTAGACGTCGAAAGAAGGACGATGTTGATCGACTTGAAAAGGTACCTATTTCAAGAAATGCAATAATGAAATGCTTAATTTATGGATATAATATTATCTAAGTATTGTTGGGATCGGGCAGTTGGAAAATTTTTTAATAAAAAAATTTGTACCGACGTTAAATCAAGCATTCTACACGAGTGTGCAAAATTTCAGTTCGATACGATCTCAATTCCAGAAGATATTGCTTAAAATTCACATTCCAGCGTGTTTTGACGTTCTATGGTCACAGAAAATCGTCACAAAAATCTATTTACCTCATTTGACGGCTGTTTGTCAAATCAATTAATTCCAATAATTGATGTCAGATTTCCTACATACCAAGTTCAAACACATTTTATTATATGGAAAACACTTATTATGATCACGTTCTACAGGAATTGATACTAAATAGAAGCTAGATGAAGATTATTGTAATGGAAAATTTGTGTTCCAGAATAATATTAAGGTATTCAACATGATACTGCTTTTTTTCTTTACTGGTCAGTACGGGCCACAAGGAAGATGAACATGCGCCCAAAAGCTCCTGTCCACAGGGCTTGAACCAATTTTTCAGTTTTCATTGGCAACATTATATGTAGATGCTAATATCTACAGAATGAGAACTTCACGACGATGCTAGGTAGGAAGAAAGACTTGGACAGGAAATCCATCACCCAAGTTCTTAGAAAATATGCCATTAAATGGTACACAGACGGTTGAAAAACCACTAAACGAGCTGGCAGTGGAGTATATGGGACAGGCACCAAATGCTCACTATCGCTAGGCTCCTATCCGAGCGTATTTAAGGCAGAAGTTCTTGCATTAGAAAGATGCATGAAAATGAACCTAGAAAGAAACTATCAGAGATGAGATATAGCAACTCATTCTGATAGTCCAGCTGCTATTAAAGCTCTGAGCTCCCATGTTATCAGGAACAACAGGGTCTCCTTGGTATGGGTTCCTGGTCACGCGGGAATTAAATATGACGAGCTAAACACACTTGCCAGGAAATGAGCATATACTCCCATTGGCCTGAAAACATATTGTGAGGTTGGTAGATACACCTACAAAATTAAATTTCAGATGAAAGAAGAAACTGGAAGAGCTATTTTCTGGAGATCATATCTCCCCAGAATGTGTTACTCCAAAAATTCCTCCGGAACACGCTGCACCTCCTCACTGGTTTCCTCACAGGGCACTGTGGCCTTAGGAAGCATATGATGAGATTAGGGCTAGCAGAAACTGACGAGCGTAGATTCTGTTGGGAGGATGGTGAAACTCCTGATCACCTGATTACGGAATGCTTCGCCATCTCAAACCAACGCAAGGAATGCTTCAGGCAAGAAGCCATCCCAGATACTGGAGTTCATCAGAACTCTGGACCTAGAAGAAGAGCTGGTGATGGTGATTACATCGACAGCTCTGACAGGGGGCACAATGAACCTTAAGGCTTCGGTGCAATTTTACCCCCTCCAACAATATACAACCTAATGTATTTCATTTGATTCCCTATTTTAGCAGCCTAAAAAAAATAGGAGAATCTCTTCTAGGTTCAATATAAGAAACTTTTGCGAGAATCAAAATGATTTAAGGTCTTTATCAACGAAGACGAAACCGATTAATGAAAAAGCATATTCCAAAATCTGTGTTCTGTTCCCATTTTGTATATATGTGTATATATCTTTCCTCTTCTTCAAATTAAGTTATATTGATTTGCAACAATGCAATTGTATGATACGTGGAATAGTTCTTCCCGATAGAGCCTGTATATTCTAACAATATCTCGCTGGCTCTGCGCATTGAGATCGATTATGCCAGACTTAAGCCAGACTAGAAGAAGAAGAAGTCGAAGGCCCCCCACCCTTAAGAAACCACAGATCCCAAGGGTTGATGTACCTCTCTCTTACGACCTGACCAGTTCATTTCTAATTTCAGCGAAATAAGTCGCTCAAAATACCACCACGACTTTCCACTTGTAAGTCTAATCATATCGATTCTCATAGTTTTGTCAGTAGTGATTTTATGATTGCTTGGACTTGTACTTCCCAGTTCATTATATAGATATTGTCTAAAATCGAATTAGCAAATCCGAAGAAATTACTGTTCATTTGGTTGAAAACAAATTAACTTGTGTACACTATATTTCTTGTATTTATGTTAAATCATGTAAAGGGGGCACATCGAGAACACTAGAGGTAAGAAAGTCTAACACAAGAACCAAATAAGGAACAGAGGCATATATAAATCAAAAATTGCAGAATATGTATTTACAATCAACGGAGATCATATGATAAATTGCAGTGATCCAAAGATTCTGAAGACATCAAAAGTAGACTTGAGGAGACAACTTGTATTTTGTTGAACAGAAAAAACAATTTGCACAGTTGCAATTGACCATATTTGGCAAAATCTGTTTCTATGTTACTTCAAAGACTGCCTGAGTGGGACAAACTTCAGAATAAGTGTACGACAACAAATAATTCTGATGATTTCCGATAATTGTCTGATGAAGAAGTCTGATTTAATCTCTCACACATATCGTTACATCGCTGGTGTTGTTACTCTTTATTAAGAAATATTGTTCCATAAATTGCTTCTGACAAAAATCTTTGGTTTCCTAACGCAGGAGCAATTTCAAGCGCATATGTATTTTTATTGCGGGCATGTTCTGAAAAACAGCGTGCCATCATTGAAAATGATTTCAAATGATCAGTTTCAACCCATTGATGAAGAGTTCAAGGTCAAATCCGGCCAGAGGGCCAATTCCACTATAACGTTCGAACGGAAATAGATAGCCACTTACAATTTTCAGGGTGGTTTGCAAATCCGAATGAGAGTTAACTTCGTTTATAGACATAATCGGTCGAACGGTTTGGGAGCTGAAATTTTGTTTTAAAGAAATATAGATCTTTTACGCCAAATATCTAGTGGAGGTGTATCCAACATCAGTAAATGAGGAACCAAATTGTGGTACTGTTGAACGAAGAAATTACCGATTATTTTTAAACGAAAATCTACTGAATTGGGATCCCTCCCTTTCTGAATTCCCAAGAAACAACCTCTCATTTCAACATCCCCTTCCCACTGGGGTGGAAGGCAAACACCCACAGGAGAACTAGGCCGATCGACATATTCTTCGTTACATCCTCATCCCTCAAAATACACAGAGACCCTCGATGTCGACCCTGATGGCTACCACACAAAATAATTTGACACCATGACTTTCAACCTCCGTCATAAATCCATCTTCACAAATATGTCAGGGGTTTAATGAAACTTCTTGTTTACTTTCACTCGCAAACAACGCTGACCCTCGATGTAGTCGAAAATATTTGTTTACCCGCATCTCGCACTCTACAGACATGAATACGACACTCTATACCTCAAATTGAGTGAACTCGATATGGGTATACCCAAGTTTTATGTTGGAAACTCGATACTCTTTGGGGGTGTTGTACAGTCAGGTTCTTCAAATGGCTAGGCTATTTTTAATTGGAATGGAATACTGCAATATTATTTGTATACATATAACTATTGAGTTCCATGTGTTCTGAACTCCAAAGTATAGAAAATAATCTATCTGCAGATTTAGAAATCCTGAAAAATTAACTATTTCAGTGGCGTTCGTGTCCAAACACAAATAAAAGTGAGGTTTCTTGCTTCTATTTGAACAATCATCAAAAATATGGAGTGCATCTTTCGGTGATTCTTTCTTGAGACATAAATTTAATCCTAAATACCCTGGAGTGAAACTAGATTCCTCTTCGAATTTCAAAGCCCATTTGGATGAGTTGCGTCTGAAGTTGAGAACAAGAAATAATATTCTGCAGTAATTAGCTGGTACATCATAGGGTGCTGATGGAGCTACTCTTCGAACGGTAGCCTTAACACTGGTTTGTTCAGCCGCTTAATATTGTTGTCCCATCTGGTTTAATAGGGCTCATACTCAAAAAATTGATGCATAACTGAATTCATCTATGAGGATAATCCATGGAACTATTAGATCTATGTCTATTCATTGGTTGCCAGCTCTTTCAAACATTGCCCCGCCCCACATTCGCAGGCAGACTGCTGTTAAAAATTCCTGGAATAAATTTCGTTCTTTTTTGAATTCAATTCCGATTCTCTCCTATATTCTAGACAATAAGATTCCCAGAATGAAGGCACGTAACACTTTATGGTCCAACTATTTTATCAATTTGAATGCAAGTGACATGGAAGTTTGGTGATCTGAACGGATTTCTTTCAATTTTTTCAACAAAGATTTAATTTCTGATCCTTCAAATAGAGTTCCTGGATTTGGCCTTCCAAGGAAAATATGGTCTATTCTGAATCGTTTAAGAACCGGTCATGGTCGTTGTAACAGCATCCTTTTCAAATGGAACTCAGTTGATAGCACTAGTCGTGAAGCACCTTGTCGGACCGCAATAAAGAAATTGGTGGAAAAATTCGAGCTGTTGGACAAGTTAGTTATGTGAAGAATAAAACCCGTGCACTTCGCTGAAGAACAGCCGAGAATATTGCTGCTGTAGCCGAAAGTGTTGAAGAAAACCCAGGTTTGTCCATTGCTCGTCGTTCTTTGGAATTAGGCATTCCACAAACGTCATTACACCGTATTTTGCATAAAGATTTGGGTCTTAAGGCTTATAAAGTTCAGTTAACACAAGAGCTCAAGCCGGCCGATCATCAATAATGTCGTGTCTTTGCTGATTGGGTCGTTGAAATGCATGAAAATGATCCGGAATTCCATCGAAAAATCATCTTGAGTGATGAGGCCCATTTCCACCTTGGTGGCTTCGTCAACAAGCAAAATTGTCGCATCTGGGACTCGGAAAACCCAAGAGGTATTGTTGAAAAGCCTCTCTATCCTCAACGTGTGACTGTTTGGTGCGGTTTATGGTCCGGCGGAGTCATTGGACCTTAATTTTTCGAAAATGAGGCTGGAGTAACAGTTACGGTGAATGGATTGCGCTATCGAAAGATGATTAATGGTTGTTTATGGCCGGAATTGGATGGTATTGATCTGGACAACGTTTACTTTCAACAAGACGGCACTACGTGCCACACAAGCAACGAAACCATTGATCTTTTGCGGGAAAAGTTTCCGGACCTTGTTATCTCTCGAAGAGGTGATCACAATTGGCCACCGAGATCTTGTGATTTAACACCTTGCGACTTCTTCCTTTGGGGCCACGTGAAAGAGAAGGTCTACGCCAATAGCCCAGCGTCGATTCAAGACCTCAAAGACGGAATTCGTGAGGCTATCGAGGACATAGGGCAGCCACTTTGCGATTTGGTTATGGAAAATTTCATTAAAAGGATATGGTCCTGTAAGGTGGTCGTGGTGGTCATTTGCCTGATGTTATTTTCCACTATTAACGGCATAGCTTCTTCTTTATAATGAAATAAAAATCCGATCATTTATATTGAAAAATTGCATTTTTCTTTGAATATCAAAATAACACCTGTTATTGGAAAACCCCTTATATCCCTTGTCTCATTCTGAACTCACTATTAGAAGTCTTCGTCATTTTACCTTTGTTATATTTTTGTTTACATTTCATTTTGTTGTCAAGTATATAAGTATACTATTGTTTCCATTGCTGATTTTATAGGAGTTTTACCACACCCCTTGTTCATTTTGTAACGATAATAACTTCCTGGAATCTCAAAATACGACAATATAGATTCAGATAACCCCGATGAACTTTCTTAATAAACTCCGACACTCTAACCGTCGAAATAATATCAACAGCAACTTCCTTAACAATAAGCTTTTATTCCCGATTGTCGTCTGTCCACAAAACCCATTCGCTCCAGCTAAATCCTCCGACCACAATCGCCATTATCTGTCCCTTCTTCACGACATCATCTTTTGTAGCGATATCGGAAAGAAAATTCAACGAATTCCTCCCAGTAGCCCCCTTTTTACGCCCCCTCGTGCTCCCACTAACCCCGCAGACGATTCAAATTCACTTTAAATTCAATCGGAGTCCCGAATTGAATAGAAACAATATCGCCCTGCCTGCCAAGTTTCTTCTTCGCAGTTTGTTTGAACGAGGCACCATTAGTCTCTTCGGCTTTACTTTCTGGGTCCATGACCTGCGAAAGTAGATATCTGTTTTGAAGTTTTGTAATAATTGGTTTGTCCTTAGGATTACTGCGATGGGGTTTGGAGCTGAAGGGGTTGGAGTGAAATATAACGGTAGATTGTAGAAGAAAGGAACGAAGTTCTGTCATCGTTGGATTCTATGGTGTGGAATTTGTTCCGTTGTCATTGTTTAATTGAATTGGACGTCCAGATTTCGTTCTTCAACGAGGCCGTATGATGAGTGTTAATCAGACAAAATATTCAATTGGCTTTGGGGATTACTTTGAAGATGAAGAAATATTTACTTTTTTTGTTTCCATTTATTTTTTTCGATGTATGAAATTTTATTTTGGAGCCTCCGAAATTCTATAGTCTTTGGAGCTATAGTAGTCTGATTTGGAGATCAGTTTAAATCATCATTTAAAGTGTGGAAAATGGTTCGTTTACTCGAAATTATGCCTACAGATAGAAGGTTTCCTGTTTTTGTTGGCATTGATAGTAGTAATTTCAAAAATTTAAATAATGGTCTCCCAAAAGGTTCAGTTTTAGCACCTCTTCTCCTCAATTTATATATGTGTGATATTCCTGATATCTGCATATTTAGAAATCCCGAAAAATCACCTATTTCAGTGGCGTTTATGTCAGAATCCAAATAAAACTGAGGTTCCTTGCTTCTATTTGAACAATCATCAAAAATAAAGAATATTGAGTGTAACTTTTGGTGGTTCTTTCTCGAGACATAATTTTAATCCTAAATATCTAGGAGTGAAACTAGATTCCTCTTTGAATTTCAAACCCCATTTGGAGGACTTGCGTCTGAAGTTGAAAACTAGAAATAATATTCTGTAAAAATTGGCTGGTACTTCTTAGGGTGCTGATGTAGCTACTCTCCGAATGGTAACCTTAGCCTTGGTTTCTCTGCCGCTGAATATTGTTGCCCCGTCTGGTTTAATAGTACTCATACTCAAAAAATTGATTCACAGCTGAATTCATCTATGAGAATCATCAATGGACCTATTAGATCTACACCTATTCATTTGTTGTCAGCTCTTTCAAATATTGTCTAACCCTAATCATTAAAGGATACTGTGGGAGGTATACTCATTATTCAACGGTTTTTTTTGGGTTTTCTCTCCCAAACTCTGGAAAATATCTATAAAATAAAAATTAATTATTTTGTGATTTGCTTCTGCGTAAGAAACACAGGATATTTGTCAGAAGCAATCAATTGAACAATGTTGCCTAACAAACAACAACGAAACAACATCAACGAAGAAACAACTATATCGTAACGTTTCGGAGTCTATATCAGACTCCTTATTCAGACGCTCAATGAAAATCGAGAGAATTATTTTGTTGATAGTTATTTGGTGAAATTCAAGAATTGTCACATTGACAGTATTTAAAAATCATAGCTAACATATTTTACTTCGCATAGAAATTTCCAAGTTCCAACTCCTCGTTGTTATTTGTTAGGCAACATTGTTCAATTGATTGCTTCTGACAAATATCCTGTGTTTCTTACGCAGAAGCAAATCACAAAATAATTAATTTTTATTTTATAGATATTTTTCAGAGTTTGTGAGAGAAAACCCAAAAAAAACCGTTGAATATTGTCTAACCCCACATTCGCCGGCACTCTGCTGTTTCAAATTCTTGGAATACATTTCATTCATTGGCGATTCTCACCTATATTCCAGGGAATAAGATTCCCACATTGAAGTCACGTAGCCCTTTATGGTCCTACAACTGTTTTTTCAATTTGAATAAAAGTGACATGGAAGCTTGGTGGTGTGAATGGATTTATTCAACAAATATTTAATTTCTGATCCTTCAAATAGAGTTCTGTGGTTCGATCTTCCAAGGAAAATATGGTGTTCTCTGAATCGTTTAAGAACAGGTCATAGTCGTTGCAACAGCATGCTTAATTTAGTTAATAATTGTCCCATATATAGATTCCAGGATGGTTTTAGGGCCATTCATAATGTTTCTGAATCTTTTTAGATTGGGTAGTGAATTTCAAATCAATTTAATAAACCATGGAATATTCTATTCTGAATTTGATCGTTTTCTCTTTTTGTCTTTTCCTTTTCCAGATTGAGTTTCGGTTACCATGGAGAAACCTCTCTGCTTGTTGAAGGAAGAAGCGATAATAAAGAAAAAGATGCCCTTCAATATTTAATATTTCAATATATTATGTTAACAACTTTAATTTTCATAAACCACAACACTGTTGGGGAGATAGGGTTTTTTTGCTGAGGTTTTTTCCCTAAGCTTGAGTATCATATATCGAATTCTATGGTACCTTGTTACACTAACCTCTTCTAAACCTTTTTCATACACATGTTTTATTGTTAGATAAAAACAAAATGTAATACATGAAGTTTAAAAGAATAAATATGTATTTCTACTCGTGCAAATAGTAGACTTAAGACTTCTTTAATGGTGCAGGCGCTGTATACTAAATATTCAAAGATTATTAATAATTAGGTATTTCAACGAAAATTGATACATCTGGATGGAAGATCAAAAAGCTAAAAAAAACTATTTATTTTTATATATTCAATTTCAAAAAGTCATTATCTATAGATTTTTCAGTTCTAATCTATATGGATCTTCATTTGAAGTATTATGTCAAAAATAGGAAGAATAATGTTGATGTCGAGGAAATGGAAAATAAACGAGATCATTCGGGGATAGAAGAAACGAAAAATTAGAAACATTGATTAGATTTTATAGTAATTTTTATTAACATCTTCAGGGGACTCTACCTCCCTTGAGAAGAATTTCTGGACCAATGTTCCTAGGAGCTTATTTCCTTATTTTGGCCTAAGGAACCGCCTCCAAAAATATACGAACGACTTTCACGGACAGCCCGTATAGAAAATTCCACAGAACAGACATGAATTCCGCAATAGAAAAGCTAAGAGCTACGTTAATTTTCATCCCTTCTGGAATAATGAAATTCATTTCAAAACCATCAACCATCTTCGACAAAATGCATGAGCTGAGTCAACGAATGAACATAGCTTAGTAATTCCCCCAGTTTCTTGTTTTCAGACAAAAAACTCTCAGAAGTTGTCCTTATTATTTACCCTAAGCACCCGAGTAAAAGTCGTTCTGAATCTTGGCTAATAAACCAGAGAGCAAAGTTTTTAGAGAACGTTCTACTCGCCCCAAGTTTCCAGAGATTTTAATGTATTTTTCCCGTCATTTTTCTGATGCTGGGTGACATACAGCCACTCAGTTATTTATTGTCTGGTTGGATGGGGTTGGAAGGATATGTCCAGTGTTCAATTTCAGGAATACGTCCAGGCATAATGTCCGCTATTCCTTTTGATTAATGGCGCTTTACATTGTATCGCAAAAAAGATAGCATGGAAAGACATCAATTTGTTAAAACCTGTGTCATTTGTAGAGTTCGCCTACTATAAATAAAACCCTTGGTTGTTTTGAGACGGTAATATATGTTAGACCTGTTCAATTTATCAGGTTCTTTGCAATATTTCATGGGCAAGGCATGATAAAATTTTGAATTATTGGTTTGTTAAGTTGTTAAAAGCGTGTATGATATTATATATCGGTCTATATAATTACGTTAGATGGCTAGGATATTCAATAGGTACATGAGAATGTCCAGTCAAACATTGCAAGAATCTAAACATATATGCTTTATGATCTTGAGTAATCCATGAATTTCCATCAGTACTTGGGTTCTCTTTCTGCCATGAGACGGTAATTCCAGAATAAACCAACCTGACTTGGTGATGGTGGTTGTTGTGAAAATGCAGTGTAGTCTGCAGTTCTTGGCTATTTTGAGGAGCTCCATAATTAGCGATATACCTTTTGCCCAAGTGTTTGATGAAGTCAGGATAAATTCCATCAAATCCTGCTGCTTTTCGAGATTTTGTGCATTTAGCTGCTGAGTTTAATTTATCCAAGTTCAATAGATTCAAGGTACTGTCTATAGATGAAGATGATGTCCAAATTTATACGAATTGTACTTCATATTTCTGATTTTTGATTCTGAAATTTCAACCAAAATAGAAAGACAAGAGATAATTAAATTTCCTCTTGCATTCTTTTGCCTTCGATTAATCGTAAATTCCCAGAAATTTCAATGAGCTTAAATCATCATTGATGATCGGAATCAGGAAATCATCAAACACCAGAAGAATTAGCGGATGTGGAGCTAAAGGGACCTAATCAACCTTCATCATCACCAAAGAACACCTTCTTCAAATTTCCGAACCCACATCGAATTATTCGCGATGTCCGCATAAATTCAATAAAATCACCCAAACAAGCACCCCATTTACCATCCCCTAAAACAGACAACACTGTTGTCCATCCCTCCAGGTCCAATCAGACCATGTCCGCTCCCGGAAACAATCGGAACAACCAGCAAACTCATCCCCTGCGTCTGTTCGAACGTCAGTGGTGACAAAAAAAAATCCCCTGGATTTTATGCCATCGGAGAAGTTTCGCCGGGACATATTGAATTTAATCGAAATGAAAAAGTGCCTGGAGTGCGTCGAAACGGAAATAAATTGAGGATACAATATAAAGTTCGACCGGAACTTTTGATATTCTTCCGGCCGGTCGGATAAAGGGGTAGTGGAGGTTATTTCCTCGGATTCTGGGGTTAATTCGGCCTCTTTCTGTTGGATGAAAGGAGCGTACAGTCGTCAGTGGTTTGAAAACTTATTCGAGAGAGTTTGAAAGATGATTTATCCTGAAAATATGGGTGTTTTCAAGTCATGATTTTGAGCGAATGTGGAAAATTTAACAATGGAAGATATTAGTAACAATTGGAGCAGAATACTTCTAAACCTAACCTCACAGCCAAGTGGCAAATTTTAACACGATCGGATCTATTGGGAACTTCCAAGACTCTGATGGCGGGATTCGGCAACTAACCAAGCTAGTAATGAGCCACGTGTTCGAGTTTAATTGTTCAGTATTCGTCAATAAACTTTTGTTTGAAAGAAAAATCCAAGTTGAAATAGTGAATATTAACCTGCCTAATATGTCTTCGACCAGAAACGACTATTGTTGTGTGCCTCAATGCAATTCTTGGGCGAAAAAAATGCCAAAATGTATAGGTTTGAGTTTTCACTTCTTACCTCCGGAAAACCAAATATAAATATTGGAAATGCGTTAGAAGGATAACTAATAGACTGAAGAGTACTTAACCTGGAACTACATCCAGATAATCTTTATTATACCTCAAACATTACACTCATTGTTAATAATTCTTTTCACATAATATATGTATCATATTTTGAAAAAAATCATTTCAATTATTGGTAACTGTTTTACAAAAGCTTTATCTGGTTCAATTTGACACTATATTCTCATAAATAAACTAGAACATCATGCACCTGAACTTCAATTAATACATCAGTAATATGTTTACACCTCCTCCGTGCTCCGACTTTACAAGAATGTACCATACCTTCTATTTTAAGTTTACCATTCTCCACATTAATGGGCCATCAATTTTATGTGGTACTGAATTAAGGGCACTACTTTGTAAACATAAAGAACAAATGTCTATAAAACTGGGACCAAAATTTGTTTTGTCACACACGATTACATGATCTACATTTAGAACCTCTTCTCCTTCTACAAGGACTCTAGAATTAGAAGTTGAAGCTCCTATGTACTCCAGAAATTCTAATAAACTGAGTCCCTTCTGAATCATTCGCAAATAGTAACTGAAAGAACTTTTGAATATAATGTAAGTTTGACAAACATAAATATGAATATACTTACTGGTTGTAGTCTTTATATCAATCTAGTGCCATAAAATTAGTTATATAATGATCAATATTTGAATATATATCACAAAGTAATCCAACAATGATCTCAAGTCAATTATAATTTAAATTTTCCATGAAAATTTCGGTCAAACTTTGTCGACTGACCTGTCCAACACGAGATTGTTTACATTTATTACTAGCGTGGTTAGTTGCCGAATCCCGCCACCAGAGTTTTGGAAGTTCCCAATACTGGTGGAGATCTGAACAGCATTGAGTTCAGTAGCTGGATGGATGACTGTTGCCTCGATAACTTTTAAACGAAAAGAGATAGCCGCATGCAATTTTCAGGGTAGTTTGCGCATCCAAATGGGATTGTTATGTTCCTTGTTGAGTATAATCAGACAAACTGTTTCAGAGTTATACCCATCTGGAATATCGTTGTCTCAAAAAATATAGATCCGATGGAATTAAAACTTGGTAAGTAGTTGTAGAATATCGACGCAAAGATTTTTGTGAAATTTTGCGAGGATCGTACCATTAAAAAATTTTTAAAAAATTATTAAAAAATATTATTCATCTCATGATTACTTGAGAACGGAAAGATATAGCGACTTGCAATTTTTAGGGTAGGTTGCGCATCCGAATGTCACATTTGACTTTGTTAATAGGCATAATTGGCCAAATTGTTTTGGAGTTATACAGATCTGAATTTCTGTTTCTATGTCCTCTTCAACTCAAAATATACAAATCCGATCCAATTAAAACTCTCTAATTACTTGTAGAACGTTAACGTACAAATTTCCTCCGAATTTCTTGAATTTCATATTATGACATTACTTAAGTCTGTCATTAAAATGTTACGAAATGTATTCATATTTTATAAAAGCTGACCAAACGGTCTATACCGATGGTAAATTCGAATAAGACGGCCCAAGTGTCCAATAGAGGTGAATAAAAAATTTGGAACAGGAAGTTTGTCGGTTTAAGGTTGAATCTTGAACAGCTTCATATTTCTGAAAATATGCTCGATTGACTTGACGTTTGAGGCGTAAATAGACAAAGGAAAATGCGCGCAAAAGCTCCTGACTCGAATACAGTGCTTCAGCCAATTTTGTTTAATTTGAATTTGAAGAAATAGGATATACATTTTTGACTTTGAAGTTCCACTTAAAAGTTATTATAAATATAAATAAGGTGGGTGGACCATGGAAGGCCATGGTCCTTTGAAGGCCAGCTATGAAAAAGTCATATTTATAGTCAGGTGATGACAAATTCTTTCCACCCACAATAAGCTCCAACAAACTCAAGGATACAGACGCGGCAGCGAGTCGCTCGCGTTGCTATTTTGTCTGTGTAGTCCCTCGCTTCGTGGACTTCGGTAGGCGACATTCAAATTGTTATTCACGCGCTCACCTAAAGGTAAGTTTTTATGTGAATAACTTATTATTATTGTATTTTTTTTACTGTAAATTGTCATGTAAGGATTTTTTGTGGTACTAAAGAAAAAATATAATGATTTTGCTTCGATTGTAGTTGAAATATTGGCAGTGTTCCTATGAAAGCCGGTGGTTCTTTATAAGGCCAATAAAAAATTTGACGGTTGGCCTTGCTAGGGTACATGGGCGTTGCTAGGAACATTTGCTAATGAAAATGTGAACTTAGCTTTTACTTAGACGAGCCGTTTGGTTCTTAAAGCAATGTTCAATGATTATAATTTTATTATTCATAAGGATTATTCAACTTTTTAACTTAGACTTTTTAGGAATATTTTGGCCTTACAAAGAACGGATACGTAAGAAGGCCATTATAGGTAAAAAAAAACTATTTATAATTACATTGTAAAACCCATTTAAATCTTACTTGTTATCGATGTAATACTCGTTACTATAATTTTTATATAATTTCCATTAATATATCCTTAGTTATGAGATCGTGTTCAAGAAATGTTCGTTGAGTTTTTTGAAGAAGATTATAATGTGTTAGGCATTCAATTTTTTATTCAAATGAAAGAGCTTTTTCTGTGGTTTTAGTAAAAGCAGATATTTTGATTATTACAATCCTAGTTGTAAATTGAACGACTGATTTATAATATTGGCCTTGTTTGGAGCCTTGTTCCTTACAAGGCCGTTTAGAAGAGCTTTATAAAAGTTTAGTTCCAGAAATAGTGATTACCTACATCTAGAATGAAAAAAGTAATTTATATGATACACAATAAAACAAAGTGTCTATAAATGAGTCGTTCCTTTCATTTATCTAGTAAATTAACAAATAAAAACTCTTTATTCGTTAGAGTGGCCTTCCATGGTCCACCCACCTTACATTATCTTTGCACCTTAATGTTATATATTCTCTTGGTCTGGATTCCTGGTCACTCGGGAATTGAAGGAAATGAGGAGGTTAACACACTTGCCAAAAAAGGAGCACGAACCCCTTTTTATTAGCCTGGAACCCTAATGTGGGGTAGGTAGATACACCTAGTGAATTTTAGATGAAAGAAGAAACTGAAATTGGTATACTCTGGAAATCTCTCTCTGGAATGTATCACTTCAAAAAGACCCTCCGGAACTTTGATAATGTCAGATCCAAGAAGTGTATGGATTTCAGTAAAAACACGCTGCACCTCCTCACTGGTTTCCTCACAGGGCACTGCTGTCTTAGGAAGAATATGATGACGAGTGCAGATTCTGTTGGGAGGAGGATGAAACTCCTGATCACCTGATAACGGAATGCCGAGGGCAAGAAATCTGCAGGAGCGGCGACGTAACCTCCTTGAAGCCATACCAGATACTGGAGTTCTTCAGAACTCTGGAACTGGAGGGCGAGTTGTAGATGGTGATGACATCAACAGCTCAGAGCAAGGGGGTATAATAACGCAGTGCGACGTTACCAACAATATTCAATATACGAGTAATATACAATATATATTCTCCAAACTGGAAATATATCCAGAAACTTGTTATTTCCCCAAATAATATTTTTTTATCTTCCTTCAGTATATGAGCTAGATGGTTTGAACAACGAATCCTATTAATATCAACCTCCCTAAATATAATTCCGTCTAAATTGAAAAAAATCGTTACCGGCAAGTGAAAGCGAAATGCTCTCAAAGAGCAAGTTCCCTTAGTCGACTTCTGAGGAGAATCCGGAAGTGAAAAAATGATGAATGAAACCAATTTGCCTAAAGTATACCTTTTCATTTCGATCAATGGACTTAATTCCTTTCCTCGATACTCGACGAAACTTGCAGTTCCTTGGATCTTAGGAAATGAAGGAGAGAAGGAATACTTTAGAACTCGTCGATATTTTCCCACTACCTCGAAATACACCAAGCGAAAAACTTCAGTCTAGGTCATCTAATTGGTTTACGAATGGCTCCAGCATTATTCTTTTGTACCTTTCACCATGGTATCATGATAGAAAACTGAGCCAAATATTATTTCGCCAGCTAAGTGAATTCGAAAGAGGTCGAATTATTGGTCTACGGGAGGCGGGGTTGTTATTTCGAGAAATAGCTAACCGTACGAACAGAAATCCAACTACTGTTATGAGATGTTGTCAAGCTTGGTTTGATAATGCCCAAAATCGAAGAAGAGTAGGCACCGGACGTCGAAGGGGCACAAATGAAGTTCAAGATCGACGTCTAAGACTTATGGCTATTAGAGACCGATTTGCGACAACTCGATCTTTGGCTGATGAGTGGTTAGGAGCACAAGGCCATGCTGTATAATTGCCGAACGGTTAACCGCCGGATAAGGTCTTTTGGACTGCAGCATTATCGACCCCATCTTGTGTTACCTCTGACGGTTGAGTATCGCCGGCAACGATTACAGTGGTGCAGAGATAGTCAACATTGGAATGTGGAATGGCATCAGGTCGTCTTTTCTTATGAATCTCGATTCTCCTTGGGTGCACCTGATGGCCGAAGAAGGGTTAGACGACGTCGGGAAGAAAGACGTGAACCTCAGTTTGATATTGAGCGTCATGTACATCTGACAGTAGGCGTTATGGTATGAGGTGCTATTGCACATGCAAGAATGTCACCTTTAGTCTTGATTCGAGGTAATATGACAGCACTGCGTTACCTTCAAGAAATAGTGGAGCCATATGCTCTCCCTTACCTTAAACAGCTCGAGAATCCAATATTTCAGCAAGATAATGCTCGACGCCCTGTTGCCAGAGTTAGTTTAAACTTTTTTGAAGCGACCCATGTGAATGTTTTGCCATGGCCACCCTGATCCCCCGATCTTTCGCCCATAGAGCATGTTTGAGACATCATGGGTAGAAGGCTTGGAAATTTACCCCAGCCACTACGGACTTTGGCAGCTCTGATACATGAACTTCAGGTAGCTTGGGATGGTATCCCTCAAGAATAAATAGACCATCTTATTGCATCAATGCCAAGACGTCTTGGGAAGTGTACAGATAATCGCGGTGGGCAAACACATTATTAACAAACTTATTAAAAAAAAGTTGTAAACCTTTCGTTTTTTCTTCAAATTTCAATCATCTACTCCTTGCTATATACTATCTATGGTTTACCAAAAAAAAAATCAAACAGCTCCTTCTGGGTGTTGCAGTTTCTCTGTCAGCCAGTATATTATTGCGGTAATAGGACATCACAATAAATTTATTTCGTTCTAAATTATAAAACATTGCAGATTTAGATCATTTGGAAACTCAATTTTAAAAAGAATCCTAAGAATTGACAATAATTCAATATTGACTGTCAGTTTAAAAATTTCACTTTATAGACTTTAATAAAACAGAAATTTTACACAAGGGCACTAAAAGTAAACGTATGGACCTTTTGGAATGTTTGGAAATTTCTTCAGCCCTGAAGCAAAACCTCCCAATCGTAAATGACCAACTCGATTTTCACCTGTCTCCGGTTTTAACATCTGTTATCTGATAGTAATAATGTGAATATAGTGTACTTATGTATTTCATGTTCAGTTTTGAGAATGGGATGAAACCCGAAACATGCATGTCAACGCAAATATTTTTAATAAATTGTGAAACGTATAGTCGAGTGTTTTTTATTGTTTTATTTACGTTAAAAATTCTGTGATATAAGCAGAACACAAGAAGTGAGAAGCGGCTTATAAGAATCCAAAGCCGACTGCGATGCTACAATCATTTATAAAAACCTGTATTATCAACATTAAAGATTGACACAGAACGATGAAACAGCTAATAGGAAAGATATTTTCCGCTCCTTTCAGATTATCCCCATTTCGTTGTGCATAATATAGTCGAAAACATAAAAAGCACCTCTTTATACAGTCTGAAAAAACCGATGCTCTTACGAGACATCATTCGCATCCACAGAAGGGCGTTAGGCGTAAATCTTACTTAGGCAAGGACTGTTCTCGGGCTCTATCCTTGGAAAAAAGATTTTTATTCATGACATCTTGAGAATCCTCTGAATGTTCTCTCTATGATTAAGTTGACATGCCATCATTTACACAACAGCATCCCAGACGCTGCCTGAATACTTCTTCAAGCCTTCGTCGGACGCAAAATACGAAATTATTCGAGTTGTCCTGGTACGCCTTCCGAATATAAAGTTTTTCCAGGGGATATTTCTTTTTACATATTTCCGTGTTTCTCGGATTTTATGAATACCGACCTCCATTTCCAGTGGCCGCATTTTTTCCTTTGAGTATCACTCGATGTACAGGATGAGTCTTTGAGTTGTACATGAATTTTAAACTCTCATCGAATAAAAGAATTTTTTCGTTTAGCATTTTTCAAGATTTGGCTCAGATAGAATGATACAAGCTGTTGAAATTGTAGAAGAAATGAGTTTTAGCTATGTAGCTTTGACATAAAAATTCAGAATGAAATGAATTTCGGTGTCTTTATAATTATGACACAATATATTTTCCGCTTAACCGGTTTTTCCCATTTATAGACTCATGGATTCATGAAACTAAATAAAATGTGGTTTATCTTGAGTCTTCACAAGAATCTTCAATCATTTTAGGAAACTAAACTATTTATATTTATTATTTCACTTCTCCTAAAATGCATCGTTTTTGAGATATTCAACGTTGAATGTTATAAAATGTAATAAAAATTATAGTATTTGCCTTATATGGTTGATCCACTCCTGACCTATGATGGCACTGAATCCAGGTCTTTCTACATTGCCATACTTACTTTTTTCACGAGATTTAAATAATCCATACTCCTCGATTGAATCGTATACCAATGCCTGGTACACAGTGTGACAATGCTGCATACAAACGGCAAACGGAAACATAGACGTTAAGTCAATGATCCCCTGAGTTTCTGTGAATCACATCTCAACGGATTTGAGATTTTCTTGGAATTGAATAGATTAATGGAGGTTTATGAAATTTTCAATAATAATAATGGGCGATGATCAAATTAAGTATAATCTTAGGGTGGAAACAACTGATGGATATTTAATGAAGTTCATTGTTTCAATATCAGGATATTATTTAATGCTGTTTCATTGAATTTCATGTATAATATGTTTATGTTTCATTGTTGTTCTACTGTAGACTCCATTAATTGTTATCTGTTTTAATTGGTGAAATGCATGAGAGTATAAAGCACATTGTGAAATCTTTATACACTTGTAACTTTCCATCTGAGATTAATCTGGAAAAATGGTCGAAGAAAAAAGTGTTCTGCTTGATGAAAGGAATATATGCTTAAAATGAATATACAACTCAAAGACACTCCCTGTATATTAGATGGAGACGAAGAGTGTAACCTTTTTTCCAAACACTATTAGGAATCTCTGTGTTTTTCACATGTATTCACAGCATGAGAGAGGGAAGTTTTTAGTTTAAGTTATAGGTAATGAAAGAATCTACATTTTTTGTATTCACACTTTTCTCACATAACCTCAAAATTTCTAATGGCTTTATATCCTTCTATTATTTTTTCACTTTTACCATTTTCAATATAATTCTTTAATAAAATATACCTAGTAACCCATTTTTTCATAATATTCAATATTTTTTCAATGGATAGCTCCGTATTAATACTCTATGGTAGATCATAGTGACTACTATTTTCATCCTGCCCTTCAACATTCAATCCGCAAGATCACAATGGGGAAAATCACCTGAAGAAAATCGAAAAACTTAGAAAATTCTTGAAGTTGCTTATGCATTTCCCAAAAGATTAGAACTAATTTCTCCTTCGCTATAAACTGAGAGAACTTACCTACAGATCTACGGCCCACTATCCTTAGAAAAAACTTCGAAACTTATGGACAGACAAACACCAAAAATAAACACCTAATTACAAGTTTTCCCTGCTCAAAATCCACGTTCAAAGAAGCAGCTTTCACAACTGATAATCCTTAACTCATCCAAAACCGGAAACACAGCACAATTTCACCGCCTAAGTTGGGAAAATCCCCGCTTTTCACCTGGAAAACTCGCTCTCTCGTCGCGGAAAATTATTCCTGGGGAAACACCGACCTCGAAACGTTTCTCGCCGGGTTTCGTCCACGACTCGGGCGTGAGAAGATACCGAGCCGGTCGGGTGGTGGGGGTAGATCGTGGAGGGGATGAGACAGGGGCTAGGCGGGGGCTCCAATCGATCGTCAACTGTTTTCAAGAGAGGCCGACGGTCGTTGGCGATTCCAGTTGTGGCAGTGAAACAATAACAATTTTGGTAATTATTTTTGGAAAGTGTTCTCGAATTACTTTGTACCATGCGGGGTTGGGGGTGGCGGCAGGTTTCAATGACGAGCGCGGGAGTCGAGAAATTGGTAATTATTTTTTAGAGTTATTTTGGATTCTTGATGGACGTAATTGGACCCTCTTTGTGCGTTTCTTCTGAATGTCACCCAAATGTCTGTTAGTTTCCAAATATTGTCTCGAACATCAGACGACTTACTAAAGGAGGGCCTTAGAATTATCGAGCAGTGGGGCTGAGCAAAAACCCGAACAAGACCAAAGTGATTCTGTTTACTCGGAGGAGGAAACTTCCTGCTGCGAGATCCTTCTTTCTGAACGCAGATATTATAGAATGGAAGTCAGAAGTTAGGTATCTAGGGGTAACAATGCAACCCTAAGATACTGCGATGGATGTACGTCATGATTGTGAGACCCATAATCACGTATGGGGCAGGCTGGCCTGTGCGTGTATCACTGGAGCTATGGGAACCTGTCCTAGCAGGGCACTTGAGATTGTCACAAATCTCACAACACTTCATCTAGTGATAGACCATGGTAAATTCGATTAAGAGTGTCTAATACAGGAGAACAGACAATAGAATTCACCATGGTAAATTCGATTAAGAGTGTTCAATACAGGAGAATGAACAATAGAACATACGCGCAAAAGCTACTGACTTCACGTCAGTGCTTGAACCAATTTTTTTTCGTGAATTCAGGAGCTTTTGCGCGTATGTTCTATTGTCCATTCTCCTGTATTGAACACTCTTAATCGAATTTACCATGGTGAATTCTATTGTCTGTTCTCCTCTATTAGACACTCTTAATCGAATTTACCATGGTGAATTCGATTAGGAGTGTCCAATACAGGAGAATAGACAATAAAATTCACCATGGTAAATTAGATTAAAAGTGTCCAATACAGGAGAATGGACAATAGAACATACTCGCAAAAGCTCCTGACTTCACGTCAGTGCTTGAACCAATTTTTTTTTCCGTGAAGTCAGGATAAAAAGCAATGATGAAAAAATTAACACATTATTGTCTACCTTCAATTCTTCTCTAAGAGAAGAATACATAATTATTCTTGAAAAATATTACTGGAGTTAATGTCATATTTAAATTTTCAAAGTAAAGAAAATTATAAGTTTAGTTACTAACATATTGAATGAAATTCAATTGAATTCCCGTAATATTCAATTACTTATTCTTAACCAATAAATGTCCATTGATAGATCTAAAGGTGATGAGGTGAAACATAAAGATAGATATATTCTCATTAGTGATAAAAAAACTGGCAAAAAATTCCTCTCTACCCATCACGAGATTTAATATCCACAAATGAACCTCTCACCTTACAAGATCAGAAGCCTTCAGCAAAATTTCAGCGATATCATATTAAAAATAATACATAACCTTTCAAAAGTCCCCTCTCGCAAATATACTCCTCTGAAGGCACATGGATCTCTTGAAGAAGAATCGCCTTCTCTATTTCTCAAAGATATTCACTCTTGTTCATAGAAATCCCTTCAATATTTAGTTGCCTCCTCCTAAGGAGGATCTCTTTCAAAACCAGGTCTGACCACTAATGTAGGGCTATCATCTCCTATAGATTTGTGATGAAATAACACGATTTTTCCATAACATACGCGCAAAAATATGTCATCATGACATTCATATTTTATTTTTTAAGGTTCTCGCGAAAATACGACCATAGACAACATATACGACGATTCGCATCCGCTACCGCTACAGCTACGCTACCGAACTCACAAAAGGCTGCTCGGTTCTCCAACAATATAGATCCGATCGTGTTCAAACTTGAAATTCTGAAGTAGAGTTAGGTTCTGAAGGCTCTTTCAAAATTTCAGCCATGCCGGACGAATAGTTTATGATATATAGAATTTTTTTCAATTATTTTTAATTATTTTTTTTTAATTTTCTAGGTATACCATCCTCACGAAATTCTGCAAAAATTTTCGCGTTGGCATTCTACAACTAATAACCATGTTTGAATCCAATCGGTTTTGTATTCTTCGAGTTAATGAGGAACAAAAAACAACCAAATTTCAGAAAATTTCAGATGGCTATAACTCTAAAACCGTTTGGACGATTATGCTCATAAACAAACTCAAATTCAGATGCACAACCTAACCTGAAATTTTCAAGCCGCTATCTCTTTCCGTTCTCAGGTTATCGTGACAACAAAAATATTTTTTAATAATTTTCTAGCAATACGATTCTCACACAATTTCACAAACGTGCTAAGGTCTATATTCCACAACTATTCACCAAGTATAAATTCGATCGGATTTATTTTGGTTGAAAACAAAATTATTACTCGGAAACCATTAGGCCGATTATACCCATTAACGAAGTTGTCCGTCGTATTGGGATGCGCCACCTACCCTGAAAATTTCAAGTCGCTAGCTCTTTGCGTTCTCAAGTTATCGTGGAAACGGCCGGACAGCCGGACGGCCGGACGGCACCACAGAATTAAATTTCACATTTGGGCAAAACTATAACGCGATGTTCCCCAGAACATACGCGCAAAAATGAGTTTTAAGTGAAAATTTAATGATTGTCACCTCACTATTTATTCACATTCCCAAAATTTCTCCTTCAGGTTAACTCCATTTCCATTTCGAAGGTACACAAATGATCCTGACTTCACTGCTCAAATAAAGTGGTCTATTAATTGAATTCTAAGGCGCAGTATCATTGGGATATCTTCGCTATTCATCAACTTATCGTAATCAAAATCTGAAATCCGATAGAACTGGTAAAAGCCAAACGTATCCACTTAACAGTCACCCATCCAGAATATCATCCCTTTCGCATCGTCAGTATACGTAATTTCATCTGGATTCGGGAGGATACAGAGTAGAGGAGAATTGGGGATAGCATATTTTGATATGTCAAATGTCTACGTCACCCGTATCCCACATGTAAAATTGTTGATTACGACCTGCTTTATCCCTTACACATAAAGGGGTAAATCACGATGAAATGTACAGGGTGTTCCTTAAAGACATGCTAATATTTGAGGGAGTGATTTATTGACTTATTCTAAGAAAAAACTTCCTACGAACGTATGTCCTAAAAGTCTTAACTTTTGAGATATAGGGTGATGAAATTTTGAAAAAAAAAATTGGTTCAAGCCCTGTGGACAGGAGCTTTTTGGCGCTCTTGTACAAACAGACAAATTATATCTCCGAAAGTATTGGTTTCTCAGAGTTGGGAATAATATCAATGGATTCCTATGATAGAAATGTATCATGAAAGGAATTAAATTTAAAAAAGTGTCGTTTAAGAAAAATGGTTCAAAAATTATCTTATAAAGAAAGAGCAATCTACAATGCTTCAATGCCTTAATGGTTCAAAAATTGTCATTAAATTTATTCATCAAGATTGAATGAACAATCTGCAATGATTCAACCTCGTGGAATGGGTTGTTGCAACTTACACTCGGTGCATAGTTTTCACAACTCGAAATACCTAAGGAAAGTATCATCGAAATGTCTACAGCAAGGCTGGAGACAATCATAGCAGATTGTCCATTTATTCCTGATATTTGAGTTGGTGGTGGATTACGAACAAATTATCTTAATAGTTCAAAATATATTAATAAAATACTATCCTCTTTTCATTTCATAATTTAAAATGTAATAGTTCATACCACTAACACATTCTTTTCTGTATTATGAACCTTAACTCAAGAAAAAATGTTTGATACACAAATGTAGATCCATATTCCAGTATTTTTTTGCCAGCAACAGTATGAAAATACCGTATATAGGAACATGTCTCACTACTTAAGGAAGTAAATGGTAATATTAACCTCAGTGGTCAACGAACAGGAATTTCTTTTGTTGATTCCATTATGTTCTTCTTTCCTATTGCCTCCATAAACTACATCATTAAAATGATCCAATTCTGAATCTTCTGAAACATCATCCCCAATATTTATACATAAATTATTCAATATGTTATCAGTCAATATTATTTTCGGTTTCAAAACATTCTGGTATATATTCACGAATTCAAGAATCGGATACTTATTTTCCAAGAGAAAGTATTTTCAACCTACGTATTGACAATTTCTGATAGCTAAAAAAGTTGACATTTATGAATAGAGAGCACAGACAGATTATGTGTTCACATTCTGTGAATACATAGAATTTACGATGTATTATTGAAACTTTGAAACATCATATCTCGGAAAGTATTAGCTTGTTAAAGTTGAAAATGATAACAATGGATTAAAATGATGAAACTGCATCTTAAAATAATTTGAATTCAAAAGTTGTAATGTAAAAAAGAATATTTTTTTTCGTTACACCGAAACTATTAGACCGAATTTGCCCAATAACGAACTTAACCGAGATATTTATCCCTCAAACCTACTCTGAAAATTTCAACTGTCTAGCTCATTCCATTCGAGAGTTATCGTGTTAACTAACGGACGGCCGGACAGAATCGATTTCGTCCACGGATTCTTGATCAGTGAATCAAACCAAATCGTTCAAGTCCATTTTCAGCCAAAATTCGAAAATTACAGACATTTGGGCAAATTGATAAGCACTCTGTTACCGAGGAAAAATCAATACGGGTACCCAGAGCGTGCATATTTTTGACGACAATAGTATCATGAAAAATTGAACCGAAAGTTATTGAATGTTGCACCCAGTAGGATAAAGTCTGTTTTAAACGTTTCAATATGAAAGAATTTCAATATGCAGGGCGGGACTCTTATTTCATATTAGTTTTTTTTTTGCAAGCAGCTTATACATAGAACGAAAACATCGCCCTGTGTATTGGCTAGCAGTAGGAATTAATACACAATATACATGATAGAAAATGATTTAAAAGTATTCCATATGAGAGCATCAATTCACATGGATAAAATACTGTGGAAAAAATAAAATGAAATTGGATATCACTACATAGTAATTTGATCTCAAAATCAGATTTAATTAATTTTTATTCACGAGTAAATGTTTAATTGGACAAACGCAATACGAAAAATTGCATTTTGTTTCATTTTCATCATAATTTGCCTAAATTTAAACCGGAAGAACTGAATGGGAAGTTTAAATATCGATAAGTGAATTATTTGGCATTTTCATTGCATCAGAATTAATTGAATGAATATTCTGTTGAAAATATTGCTTCAAACAATGACGCGAATTCGGCAGTCCTATTGGACACATTTCGTATCATTTTAATGACAGACCTAATGAGAGAATCGTCTAATATCCTTTTTAATTCTGATATATGTATTCCATTGGAATTGAAATTCATTAAATATCCAATAATATACGAAAAGACGTACGTCTCGAGTAACTTCTGTATACGATATTCAAGAAAATGGTATTCTACCAGTGATTACCGAGTTTTAATTAGATCGGATTCGTATATTTGGAGTTATAAAGAAAATAACAACAATATTTCAGATGAGTAAAACTCCGAAATGGTTTGACCGATTATGTCTACTCAAAACTTGTTGTATTAGGGTCGCAACCTACCCTTGATATTGCAAATGGCTATCTCTTTCTGTTCTCAAGATATCTTGAGTTACTTAAAAAAATTTCAGGCTCTCGCAAAATTTCAGCGATGTTGGAACAATTGTTTCTGATATACATATAGAACTTTTTCAAGGATTTTTCGAAAATCTAGTGATACGATCCAGACAGAATTTTGCAGACATTTTTGAGTTAGCATTCTACAACTAGCCACCCAGTTTTAATTTCAATCTGATTCGTGTTGTTTGATAAACAACTCCGAAACTGTTTAGTGAAGTAAGGCCCTTAACCATCGTATTCGGATGCGTCACCTACCCTGAAAATTTGAAATTGCCGTTCTTTTCCGTGCAAAAGTTATCGTGGCAACGGTCGGCTTAACAGTATCAAATATGACATCGAATTCTTCATCAGTGAGTCGAACCTAACCGTTTGAAATCATTTTCGACAAAGAATTCGACATTTGGGCAGAATGATAGCAAGCTGTTCGCCAGAACATGCGCGCAAAAAAAATATTGGAGAATATGCGTGATTGCTATAGAAAACTCCACACCAAAATGAATTCGAATTAGGTAAAATGGTAAAGTGTTTCAATTGACGAGATGAAACTATGGTTACAATTAGTGTACAACTCAAAGACTCACTCTGTATGAAACATTCTTTCCTTCTGGGCAAAAATATCATCCATACAAGGTGTCCCACCGTAAAAAATAAAAAAAAAACACATCCCAAATATTTTTCTCCGTGAACTACTAATGGGCATCACCAGTAGGACACCCTGTATAGGCATCACACAAAATTTGCCTTCCGGCAAACGAACATAAGTTTCCAACTTTTCACTAGCGGAACTCTGCTATTTACCAACAGAAATCTATGTTCCATGATGCCCGGCTCAGATATTGATATTGAACAAACAACAAAGCTCTCATACGTTGTTTAACATGTTCCAGAAAGAATATAAGCAGATAGGCTGCGTAGAAGCGGCACAGCAAAGGGAAAATATCGAAAATATTGCATGACTATTCAATTTTTTCCATCAGGAAGACTTCCTCACACGAACCCTTGCAGACATAGACATAGGAAGTAAATCGATAAAATGAAATATGCAAATTCGTTCTGTGGCACTATCAGATTATACGATGTTTCAACAGTAAAAATAAAAGGAGAAACTTTTACTCCCACATAAAAATCGTTTGTGCTTCCTCGTAGTCGTGGTGACATTTATCTTAGTTCATTCTCTGAACGTGAAAATTGCATTTCTGAATGTTATTTCATGTCACCCCGGGATTTATGAATATATGCACAAATTTCAAAGCATTACGTGACAGGAAAGATATATTTGTGCACGTATTTCTTCATTCCAAAAGTACGATGCTCAAAATAACAATAGAAAAGTTTGTAGGTTGGAAATCTAAGCGTGAGAAAGTTTTCATTCAACTCTGAGCTGAATCTGATCATTTCCTATCATAAATCAACAACCCATTGTACTCTATTCAACAGAAACAGATAATCTAGGGGAATTATGAAAATAGCCACTGTAACAACAACAATTTAATGGCAAAGCATCCATTTTGAATGAAATAGCAACTCACCAGGTTCCTACGCCAAAAAAATCCGCATTTAGTGCATAATTAACTGGAACTACACCCACAAATCGATGACCGACAAAATACCCTAGTTAATTCTCTTCCTTGACTTGGATAATTGTTCGTCACTGAGACGATTTATATAAATTCCCCTAAAAATTCTTCGGAAAGCTTGACAATTCTTCAACATATGGAATTAATTTTCAAAATTCGTTTCACTCAATTCCCTGTAACTTTCAAATTGAACGTCAGATCGTTAAGTGTTAACAGCTACCTTTTGAACATAAGTACTCTTTATAGAATAATTAATTCTGTTTTTGTAGCGCCATATGTGTGTCTGACTTGGAATGTATCAGCCAATGTAATAATAATGTATTAATGGTGAGCCACAATCATTTTCAAGGGCGCAGTGGAGGGGAATAATGAATAATACCTAGTCCATTCGTAGAACACTATAAAGTTGAATTCTTTCTGTTCAACCCGTAAATTGATGAACACGAATTGTAGCTTGCATCCCAACTGCTCGATTCAAAAGATATACCTTGAATGAACGCAGGGAGGCAGAAGTTTGCAAAGTTTGTAATACCCACACCATCAACAAACATTGGAAATGGCAATAAGAATATTAAGAAGTGGAGACCGGTTTCTAAAAATGGTAGCTTATCATGAAATTAGGAACCAAGGAGCTTTTCCATTTAGGACTGGTCAGAGAGCTTTGGAGAAGCTCAGCATATCCACGATCATGAGGTAAGGGAAACCTATCACGACAACAGACCAAAGAAGAGCTGACAGAGAGTTAAGACAGGCAGAACTGAAGACACTACTCGAAGATCACATGAGTAAAGACCTACACTCGGTATTGTTTAGGAGTTTACAAGATCAGGTCCTGTCGGAAGAATTGTCCTTTGACTTTTTGAAGTCCGCTGGGTTCAAGTCGAAGACTTGACCCAGACTCTGGTCGAGGATTGAGCTCACAGAATGCAGAAAGCGATATAGCTTGGATCACTTCGAGTCATCAGGTTCCATCAACTGTGAAGGCCGCTTGCAGCTCATCTCTTTGGTGAAAGGACGCTGTAAGGTCAGGATGAAGAACTACTCCAAGGCACGTGCGAAAGGTTTTTTAGTGAGTAACAAAACAACAACTGGAGTCTCACACTCCTGAGAGAAGCGGACCCTCTCAGGGTGGGCATATAAAAGGTTTTTCATCTCGAGCGAAAAAAAATAATAATTTCGACAAACATAAAGGGGTCCACGAATTTTGTCGATGTGTTTATATCATCTCCGTCTCATTCCTTCGCACCCTTTTTAGACGGATTTCAGCCCTATCCCGCGAAAGGAACCGTGCGGGAATATCGAATTGAGGTCGTTATTGAATTCTAATGGCGGTATGCACCGTTGTCGTTAAGTTGCGACGTTGAAAAATCGCCAATTTATACTGCCTCGTACGCGACAGATATCGAAAAATATGCTCGTGCCACATTGGGGTTGTAGTTTTGAATTTTAAGGGTGTTGGAGTACGTGATTTGTTTCGGTTATTGCTTTGGTGGCACTACTGAAAATATCGATGGGAGAATATGGACGTTAGAAGTTTCAATGATTCATAATATGCTTGATAACAGTTTAAACATTTTTTTAAAATACTTCATAAACCATCAAGTCTTCTTTTAGCATTAAATATTAGGCATAAACTGAATTCAAATTTTAATAGTATGTTATTTCATAAGGAAGGGCAGTGTCACTTTTCACTTGTCACTTCGTGAATTGGTGCAATTCGAAAAATGTGACAGTTCACCAAGAGAATGTGCTTCCAGCATATTTCAACTGAATGACTAGAGAAAAAAATGGAAATCCTCTACTTTGTGGGCCCGACATTCAATGACAAAGTCGCAACTATTGATCAAACATGAAATAGATATTGGTAAATATCTGAAGTTGCGCGCATTTTTGAAAAAAATCCATCAAAGGGTACCTCCAAATAAATTAAGACTTTTTTCTAAGGAAGAGTTCGAACGTTTTTCTCGAAGCACCGGATGATTCATATTTAGGATTAAAGGTAACTATCATATTTCAAGTAATTTAAATTTTGTATCTTGATCACATGGTTTTAATTGTCAAAATGCAACATTGATCAATTAGGTAAACATTGAATATAACTTTAACGAATACAAATGGCGTTTGCATTAGTGAATTTTTTTGTTCACGGTAACCAATTCATCTTTTGCAAGGTAAGACTTTTCCTGTCGCCGACCGGAAAAGTGTTGCAGAGCAACACTGCTCCTCCTAGGTGGAGAAATAGAACTTTTTGATGATCCTCTCAATCGGAAAATGAGGCTATCATTGTAAGTTTGAGAATAAAATAAATTACAGTCTCCCAATATTGTAATTCTGAATGAGTAAGGAGACGCAATAAGGATCCAAAAACATTGTTTCAGCAATTCATCTGATCTCCCTCAAAAACTTCTGCACCCACGAAAAAACTCCACGTTCTCCATAGAATTCCCCACAATAAAACACAAGCTTTAATTAATCCACTTCTTCTCTTTCACCCCTCGAAAAAATTGAATACGACAACCCTTTTTCCCACACTATTGAAAACATTGTTCCAAAAATTCATCTAATCCTCTGAGGGGACCTTCTTTAACTAAAAAGGCTAGTTGACGTCTTCCAAAAAACAAACTCTCTAAATTAAAACTGAGGCTTTAATTAATCCTGGTTCCATATTTCCAACCCTTTGAGATAAATTAATACAAAAACATTCTCTACACTTGTTTGGACGACTCAGAAACGTGCTATCATCACCGCTGTGGACAATCGAATAATGAGATCCTGTTTTTACTGGCCGATCTCGAGGAGTTAATTAAAACAGTATGAAAAAGAGATGCCGACATCGCATGCACAAGCCGTCAGGAAGATAACCTGACGGACGTCTCAGGGATCAACAGTGGCGTACCATTTTAGACTGTATCGTTCTTTCAATTGAGAAGATCCATAAAAGAATAATAATTGTTAGTGGTTAAATATACTAAGATAGAGAAGCGGCAGATAATTTCCCAAAAGATTTACAAAATAATTTCGAAAAATTTGATATATAATTGTGAAAATAGTTCAAGATTCTCAATTTATTAATAATCTGTAACAATGAAGAAATCAATCAATAAGTTTTACATACATATTTTGGCTTATCCACTCCTGACCTAGGATGACTATTGAATCGATGTATTTCCACGTTGCCACACTTGCTTTTTTTGCGCTCTTGTTCCTCGGAAGAGAGTGCTTATCAATTGGCCCAAATGTCTGTAATTTTCGAATTTTGACTGAAAATGGTCTTAAACGATTTGGTTTGACTCACTGATTAAGGATCCGTGATCGAAATCGAATCTATCCGACCGTCCGGCCGTTAAAACGATAACTCTCGAACATAATGAACTAGACAATTGAATTTTTCAGAGAAGGTTTGGGATATAAATATCTCGGTTAAGTTCATTACTGAGCAAAATCAGCAGGATGGTTTTCAAATTTGTTTAACGTTACAAATTTCCAATTCAATTTTTTTCAAGATGCAGTTTCATCATAAGAAGCCACTGATAATATTCTCAACTCTAACAAGCTAACACTTTCGGAGATATGATTTTTCAAAATTTCCATAATACATCGTACTTCTATGATTTCACAGAATACGAATTCTATCTGCCTGTGTTCTATCTGTTGATGCAATGATGTAAGGAAGTCGAGCATAATTTACGAGTCATTCTCTAATTATGGAAGATTTAGAACGGGATTTCCAACGAATATACAGGTATTCCTTAATAGCACTATTTAAGATGTCTTACCTAAGTATTCAGATTTGAGTTATCTCTGGACTGATTACATTAGATTTGTTTCATAAATAAAACTGGCTATTTTATTTAATCAATTTTTCAGAATGACTCCTGATATTTTTGAAACACTTGTAGCCAAAATTGGACCGTCATATGAAGATAAGATGCAAAGAAATTTTAATTTCTTTCATTATCATAATAATCCATTGATATAATTCCTTACTCTGAGAAACCAATACTTTCGGAGATATGATTTGTCAAAGATTGGACAAGTGCGCCAAAGCTTCTGCCACAGGACTTTCCCCCTTATTTCACAAGAAATAGATTATCCATGTTCCTCGATTGAATAGTCCCTATCTCCTTTCGTTCGAAAGTTATCGAGGCAACGGTCACCCATCTACTGAACTCACACAAGAATGCTCGAATCTCCAACAATATTCAACCGATCGTTTTAAAACTTGAAACTTGGCAGTTGAGTTAGGTTATGAAGGCTCTTGCAAAATTTCAGCAATTTCAAACGAATAGTTTTTCAATATTCAATGATTTTTTTAAAATTTTCTACAAATACTATCATCACAAAATTTTGCAAGAATTTTCGCGTTGGCATTCTACAACTAATAACCATGTTTGAATTCAATCGTTTCATTATTTTTCGAGTTAATGAGGAACAAAAAACAACCAAATTTCAGATGGCTATAACTCTAAAACCATTTGGTTGATTATGCTCATAAACAAACTGAAATGTCGCGTTCTGGTGCATATTCTAACCTGAAAACTTCAAGCCGCTATCTCTTTCCGTTCTCAAGTTATCGTGACAACAAAAATATTTTTCAATAATTTTTTAAAAATTTTATAGACATGCGATTCGCACAATATTCCACAAACGTGCTTAGGTTCATATTCTACAACTACTCATCCAGTTTCAATTCGACCGGATTCATATTGGTTGAAAACAAAATTATTACTCGGAAACCACTGGACCCATTATGCCCATTAACGAACATGTCCGTCGTATTGGGATGCGCCTCCCACCCTGAAAATTTCAAGTCGCTAGCTCTTTTCGTCCTCAAGTTATCGTGGCAACGGCCGGACGGCCGGACAGAATCAAATTTGACGTCGAATTCTTCATTGGGGAGTCGAACTAAATCGTTTGAGACCATTTTCGTCAAACAATTCGAAAGTTGCAGACATTTGGGTAAAACTATAACGCGATGTTCCCCAGAACATACGCGCAAAAAACGAAAGTTGGTATTATTTCTGGTGGAACCAGAAGTCGAAGGAATCTGAAATATTTTCCAAGATTTATCCTCTCCTAAAACAGCTTAACTATAAAATTTCAAGTATTTACCTCGCCTCTTCCTTCGAAATATTCTAACGAACGTTCTTCGTGAATCAACCTGTATGTTACGTTCCCTTCGACATGGGTGCTATAGTAATCAATGTTCCTATGGCGTTAAAGAAACAAGTCAAGAAATACATCAAGCACCAAAAATTCAAAGGGAACCAAATTTCCCTGCGCTACGCCAATGGATCATCAGCACCCTCTCGCCCTTCAACAACAGGATGCTAATTTACAAATTTGTTAAATTCGTTTCGACTTTTTATAGCTCTGACGTCCTTCTCCTGAAGAAGAGTTAGAGAAATCCTATCGCAAGAGGAGCCGGTTGATGATGATTCTGTTTTTCCTGCAGAAAGTTCTGCCAAAACTGATTAGATTCCGAGTATTATTCATTTATCAAAAAAGAGAGCTATTAAAATGGATAAAGAACTTCTGGAACGAGGGTTAATTAGGGGACTACGATTCGTGGGTACTCTGACGTAGATTATTCCGACAAAAAATTGGAGAAGCACTCATCTGATGTCAGTCTGCTTTGGCGGGTTTGTTAAATTGATAGCCAGAATAATCACCAATCTAGTTATTGAACTCGCACAAGGCTGACTGCCTTTCAAGAAAAATTAGTTCAAGCCCTGTGGACAGGAGCTTTTTGGAACTCTTGTTCAAACAGACAAATTATATCTCCGAAAGTATTGGTTTCTCAGAGTTGATAATTATATCAATGGATTATTTTGATAGAACTGCATCATGAAAGAAATTAAATTTAAAAAAAGTGTCGTTTACAAAAAAACGCTTCAAAATTATCATTTAAAAAAAGAGCCATCTGCAATGCTTTAAAGCTTCAAAAATTGTCATTAAATTTATTTATCAAGATTAAACGAGCAATCTGCAATGATTCAACCTCGTGGAATGGGTTGTTGCAACTTACACTCGGTACATAGTTTTCACAACTCGAAATACCTAAGGAAAGTATGATCGAAATGTCTAGATCAAGGCTGGAGACAATCATAGTAGATTGTCCATTTATTCCTGATATTTGAGTAGGTAAAGTCTGACGAACAAATTATATTAATAGTTCAAAATATATTAATAAAGTACTATCCTCTTTTCATAATTTAAAATTTAACAGTTCATACCACTTACACGTTCGTTTCTGTATTATGGACCTTAACTCAAGAAAAAAAATTTGATACACAAATGTAGATCCATATTTCAGCATTCTTTTGCTAGCAATATTGTGAAAATACAGTATATAGGAACATGTTTCGCAACTTAAGGAAGTAAAAGGTAATATTAACCTTAGTGGTCAACGAACAGTAATTTTTTTTATGATTCCATTATGTTCTTCATTCCTGTTGCCTTCATAAACTACATCATTAAAATGATCCAATTCTAAATCTTCTAAAACATCATCCCCAATATTTGTACATAAATTATTCAATATGTAATCATAATGATTTTCGGTTTCAAAACAGTCTTGTATATATTCACAAACTCAAGAATCAGATACTTGTTTTCCAACAGAAAATATTTTCAATGTACGATTTGACAATTCTCTAATAGCTAGATAAGCTGACATTTATGAACAGTGAAAACAGACAGATTCTGTGTTCACATTCTGTGAATACATAGAACTACGATGTGTTATTGAAATTTTGAAAAATCATATCTCCGAAAGTATTTGCTTGTTAGAGTTGAAAATGATATCGATGGATTCTTATGATAAAACTGCATCTTAAAAAAAATTATTTTGAAATTTGTTATGTAAAAAAAAAATTTTTTTCGTTGCTCCGAAACCATCAGACCGATTCTGCCCAATAACGAACTTAACCGGGATATTTTCATCTATAATTGAGGTGTTATTCGATTCGGAATGGCCTGCAGATAGTTTTTGAGAAAATGCTAAGGCCGCTTGCAAAAATTGCAATAGTTATAAACAATTAAGTGAAAAAAAAGAAGGAGGTTCAGGTTATTGCCAATATCTAAAAAACTATTTGAGATAATTCAAATTCGAAAAAAGACTCGAATCGAGGAAGAAATTTCCCCACTGCTGGAGCTGTGGAACTAATATTTATAATTTTCCTAGAGGGTTGAAAATGCGCCCGAAAACGGGTATTCCGGCTTACGCAAGCCTCGCCTCCTTCGTACTTTTGATGAATAAATATTATTTAAACTTATTAAATATGAACATAAAAAATTTAAGAAATTCAGGCACCTGCAATATGGACCAATGAACAATAATCCGTGGTATAAAAATGTTTATCACGATTTTTCAATTAGTTATCCATTAGTTAATTAACAATTTTTTGTAGCACAACATTAACATTGCAAGTACGATAATTGTTGAACTAAATCTGGTTGGTTTTTCTTTTCGTGGAGCTATTCATTAAAGGTCTTTGAATAGATTATTATTGGAAAATTTCAAAAATTATTAATTTGTTTTGTTATGAACAATTTAATTAAGTGGAAAATTATAAAGCTTCAATTTATAATATTACTATTGATCCGTTTTCCTATGATCAGAAACTACTTGATGCTCATAATGAATGATTTTCAATAATTATTATCTCCTATTGTTTAAAAATTTGTTATAAACCAATGCGTTGTTTATGAGATAATTCAAAATTTTCTTTTTAAAACATAATTGAAGCTTACAATTGTTCACTTGAGTAAATTGTTAATAACAAAACAAGAATTAAAAATTTTTCAAATTTTCCAATGCAAATCTATTCCAAAACCCTTGAAAAATAGCTCCCGGAAAATAAAAAATTCTCAGATTAATGGTTTAACAATTACCGCACTTGCAATGTTAATATTCGTGCTACGAAAATTGTTAATTAACTAATGTTCAAGAGTCGCGATAAAAATGTTTGTACCACGGATTATTGTTCATTGGTCTATTCTGCAGGTGCCTGAATTTTTTATTCATATTTAATTAGTTTAAATAATATTTATTCAAAGGTATAAAGGTCCGAAGGGGGCGAGGCTTACGCAAGCCGGAGTACCTGTTTTTGGGAGTGTTTTCAAACCTCTGGGAAAATTATAAACATTGGTCCTACAGTTCCGGCAGTTGAGATTTTTTATTGGAAAATTTCCTCCCCTATTCGTATCTTATTGGGCGCATGTTCTAGGGGAACATCGTCCTATCATTTCGTCCAAATGTCTGTAATTTTCGAATTTCGAGCTGAAAATTGGCTAATAGACTAATTCGGACTCCCTGATCACGAATCCGGTGTCAGATTTTTGGGTGCCGTCCGGCCGGCCGGCCGGTTTTCCGGCCGTAGGCACGATAACAGGAGCACTGAAGGTCCTATCGACTTCAAACTTTCAGGGTAGGTTTCTGATCAAAATGCGACGGTTAAGTTCGTTAACGGGCAAAATCGGCCAGACGGTTTAGGAGTTATAGACATTTAAAATTTTGAGGTTATTTCCCTGATATTTCAGGAACTAAAGAAGATGTTGAATCGAAACTTGGTAGTCAGTTCGAGGATATAAACGCGCAACTTTTGGCAAAATTCTGTTATGATCGAAATGTTGGTAATTTTTAAAAAAATATTTCTTTTAATTTTTTTGAAAAAAAAATTTTTTTTTCGTGAACTATTCATCAGATTGCAACAAAAACTTGTACTAACGTCAATTGTAGTATTTTGCAACATTGTGCAAAATTTTGGCTCTATACGATTTCAATTTCTGGAGATATAAGACAAAATGTGTCAAATTTCCTGGGTCTCTCTCAGTATTTTCATCGATCATTATATAATAATCAATAATATTAAGGTATTCAACATGATACTGCTTTTTTTCTTTACTGGTCAGTACGGGCCACAAGGAAGATGAACATGCGCCCAATAGCTCCTGTCCACAGGGCTTGAACCAATTTTTTCAAACTTCAATTATCTCAAATAGTTTTTGAGATATTGGTGAAAAATCAAACTTTTTTCTTTTTGGCGCTCTAGTTCCTCGGAACTGAGTGCTTATCAATTTGCCCAAATGTCTGTAATTTTCGAATTTTTCGATGAAAATAGTCGTAACCGATTTGGTTCGACTCACTGATCAAGAATCCGTTTTCGAAATTCATTCTGTCCGACCGGTCCGGATGGCCGGCCGTAGGCACGATATCTCTCGAACGGAATGAGCTAGACAGTTGAAATTTTCAGAGTAAGTATAAGTATAAGTATAAGTATAAGTATAAGTATATAAGTATAAGTATAAGTATAAGTATAGGTATCATCAGTTTTATCATAAGAATCCAATGATATCATTTTTAACTCTAACAAGCTAATACTTTCGGAGATATGATTTTTCAAAATTTCAAAAGTAAATCGTATTTCTACGTTTTCACAGAATTATATAATTATTCTATGTATAAATTGTCATAATGTCAACTTATTTTCCTGAGACATGACATTGTCTAATTCCTTGCTAATAGTTGGTTCGAGAAACGTCAAAATCGACTTAGAGAGACAAGGGAAAAAAACCGTCAAAATGGCGATTTTACGTCGAAAAGTGAAAATTAAGCAAAAAGAAAATTAAGCTTAGCAACTGCCCACTATTCTGGAAAGTTGAGCTTTGCGCATAGAAAACAGGTCAAATAGTGTCACTTTTCCCACGATCGAAGAAAAATACTTTTTTCTTGAGAAAATTTCATTATCCCCCCAGGGATGATGTCTGGCTACGCCACTGCCCCGCCCCTCATCGTACCATCAAAATTCCAGAGGAAACGGGAGCGAAATCGCATTAAATGATTTTCCACAAAGTTCTATTCGACCTCACAGAAATACCACCAGCAATTATTGTACTGAATTCGAAACGAGCTGAGGGTAGTTCGTTTTCTTCCTGATGGAGCCATTGAACCGCCCTGTTGTAGTTTCTCTCTGAAATTTCCTTTCCCGCAAAGGAATTTCATTCAATTTAATGTGATAGGGGAAACATATTTTCCTTGGGCACTTGGAAAATATCAACGGCGTATGAATACTTATGTATTCTACCCTTAATTCGAATATATACCCCTGATTCTATTTGTGGAACTGTTACTTCATGGAATTGAAAATTCCGTTGAACTTCTGTACGCTTATTGAACTCGTATTTTAAGGGTTCGTATACCGCAAGAATTTCATTTTCAACTTCTGTTGGTACATAGCGTTCAGGTAGAATTTTCCTAATGGTGTTATTTATACGATTATTCGTACTTATGCATACAGGGTCAGTCTTTTAAAGGGACACTTATAGTCTAGCCAACAAGTACTTCTTAGGTCAAAATTTTTGCGTATTCACCGAAAATTATGATTCAGGTATAATTCGATTCGTAATGGCATGTAGATAGTTTTTGAGAGAATGCTAAGGCCGCTCAGAATAATTGCAATAGTTATAAACAATTAAGTGAAAAAAGTGGGTTCAAGCCCTGTGGACAGGAGCTTTCTGGCGCTCTAGTTCAAACAGACAAATTAAATCTCCGAAAGTATTGGTTTCTCAGAGTTGGGAATTAAATCAATGTATTCTTATGAAAGAACTGCATCATAAAGGAAATTCAATTCAAATAATAGTTTATTTATCAAGATTAAATGAGCAATCTGAGAATGAGAACTGCACCATGGAATAAATCAAATTAAAATAGCTGAAATGAATTTGACTCTTTCTTATAAAACAGGATGAAATATACGAGTATGAACACAGATCATATAATAAAGCTTAGATAGAATAATTATAGCATTCTGTGAAAACATAGAAGTACGTAAGATTCATTATTGAAATTTAGAAAAATCATATCTCCGAAAGTATTAGCTTATTGGAGTTGAAAATGATATTGATGGATTTTAATGGTGATACTGCATCTTAAATAAAAATTACAGACATTTGGGCAAATTGATAAGCTCTCAGTTCCGAGGGACTAGAGCGCCAAAAAGTGTAATTCCCTTTCCGGGATTTAAGCCCGCCTTCTCTCGTTCCGAAACCGAAAACCCGACGGCCTAGACCAACCGGCTATCGTGCTCCTCATACGATCTTGTCGATCTCCGGTATTAGAATAAAACGTCGGTACTTACCTGGGATATATATTCTTAATTTTCACTTTTCGACATAAAATCGCCACATGGGGGTTTATTTGACGGTTTTTTACCCTTGTCTCTCTAAGTCGATTTTGACGTTTCTCGAACCAACTATTAACAAGGAATTAGACAATGCCATGTCTCAGGAAAATAAGTTGACATGACAATTTATACATACAATAATTATATAATTCTGTGAAAACGTAGAAATACGATTTTTTATGGAAATTTTGAAAAATCATATCTCCGAAAGTATTAGCTTCTTAGAGTTAAAAATGATATCATTGGATTCTTATGATAAAACTGCTTATTGAAAAAAATTTAATTTGGAATTTGTTTTGTAAAAAAAAATGTGTTTTTGTTACTCCGAAACCATCTGTCCGATTTTGCCCAATAACGAACTCAGCCGAGATATTTATCTCCCAAACCTACTCTGAAAATTTCAACTGTCTAGCTCATTCCGTTCGAGAGTTATCGTGCCTACGGCCGGACCGGCCAGACAGAATGAATTTCGACCACGTATTCTTGATCAGTGAGTCGAACCAAATCGTTTAAGACCATTTTCATCGAAAAAATCGAAAATTACAGACATTTGGACAAATTGATATGCACTCAGTTCCGAGGAACTAGAGCGCCAAAAACTGACCTTTAAATCGGTTATCCTTACGTCAACATTGAACGTCTCCAACCTCGATGAAACGCTGGTTGTCATATCATTATTTAAATGTGGGAAGTCTATAACCGGAGGCTCAAAGCTGAAACGCTCAACTATATGGGATTTCAGGTCCCCACCGGATCAATGTTGGCGTGGCTTTCCTTTACTTTCTAGGCAGAATCCTTTCAGATTGGCTTTAGGAACTAGAACATTTCAGGAATCTTTCCTGGGAACTATAAAGTGTATTATAGTTTACTCATGCTGATTTTCGGAAGTATATGAAAGACAAACGATCTGCTTAATCGAATTTACCATGGTAAATTCGATTAAGGGTGTCCAATACAAAAGAATGGACAATAGAACATTCGCGCAAAAGCTTCTGACTTCACGTCAGTGCTTGAACCAATTTTTATTTTTCGTGATTTTTTTGAAATTTTCTAGGGGTGCGGTTCTTAAATTTTTTTTTTTCGTCATTTTTTTCTGATTTTCTAGGGGTACGGTTCTTACAAAATTTTAAACACGTCTTTATGATGATTTTCTACTACTAGTTACCAAGCTTCAATTCGATCGAATATTAATTTTTTGAGTTATCAAGGAAATAATATTCCAGGTGGATATAACTCGGAAACCGTTCGACCGATTATGCCCAAAAACGAACTCAACTCTTCCATTTGGATACGCAACCTACCCTGAAAATTGCAAGTCCCTATCTCCTTTCGTTCGAAAGTTATCGAGGCAACGGTCACCCATCTACTGAACTCACACAAGAATGCTCGAATCTCCAACAATATTCAACCGATCGTGTTAAAACTTGAAACTTGGCAGTTGAGTTAAGTTATGAAGGCTCTTGCAAAATTTCAGCAATTTCAAACGAATTGTTACTGATATATAGAATTTTTTTTCAATTTTCAATGATTTTTTTAAAATTTTTTACGAAATTTTGCAAGAAATTTCGCATCGGCATTCTACAACTAACTACCATGTTTGAATTCAATCGGTTCAGTATTTTTCGAGTTAATGAGGAACAAAAAACAACCAAATTTCAGATGGCTATAACTCTAAAACCGTTTGGCTGATTATGCTCATAAACAAACTGAAATGTCGCGTTCTGGTGCACATCCTAACCTGAAAACTTCAAGCCGCTATCTCTTTCTGTTCTCAAGTTGTCGTGACAACAAAAATATTTTTTAATAATTTTTTAATAATTTTCCAGCCATACGATTCACACAAAATTTCACAAACGTGCTAAGGTTCATATTCTACAACTACTCACGAAGTTTCAATTCGATCGGATTTATATTGGTTGAAAACAAAATGTTTACTCGGAAACCGTTGGGCCGATTATGCCCATTAACGAACTCGTCCGTCGTATTGGGATGCGCCACCTACTCTGAAAATTTGAAGTCGCTAGCTCTTTTCGTTCTCAAGTTATCGTGGCAATGGCCGGCCGGACAGAATCAAATTTGACCTCGAATTCTTCATTGGAGAGTCGAACTAAATCGTTTGAGACCATTTTCGTCAAACAATTCGAAAGTTACAGACATTTGGGCAAAATGATAACGCGTTGTTCTCCAGAACATACGCGCAAAAATAACCGTTATGAAAGGAAAATATGCCCTCAGTTCGCCTCTGAAAAACCCCCCAATGTATCATTACGGGCGTGTAAATGGAATACTTGGCCAGCTCGCAGGAAATTGGCCTCAGTTTTAGCGACTCCGAATTTTATTTATGAAGACCGGAGGAGGATTAAGATGCAGAGTGGAAAGGTGATATTCTTGAATAACTGCCGTTGTTCGCGGACTTGAAAGGTTGTAAATCGACCGAAAATTTTCGGCCTTAGGGCGATGAATGTTTTTCTTGGTCGGGTGAATCGGACGGTGGAAAATTCGATTAGGATCTGTCAACACGATGGAAGGAGAATGAAAAACGAAGTGAAAAGCTTCTTTCCAAATTATTCTTTGACAACTTGTCCAATTTAATCCTTGCATTATTTTTTGCGCGTATGTTCTGGGGAACATCGCGTTATAGTTTTGCCCAAATGTCTGTAACTTTCGAATTTTTTGACGAAAATGGTCTCAAACGATTAAGTTCGACTCCCCAATGAAGAATTCGAGGTCAAATTTGATTCTGTCCGTCCGGCCGTCCGGCCGTCCGGCCGTTGCCACGATAACTTGAGAACGAGAAGAGCTAGAAACTTGAAATTTTCAGGCTAGGTGGCGCATCTCAATACGACGGACAAGTTCGTTAATGGGCATAATCGGCCCAGTGGTTTCCGAGTAATAATTTTGTTTTCAACCAATATAAATCCGATCAAATTGAAACTTGGTGGGTAGTTGTAGAATATGATCTTAAGCACGTTTGTGGAATTTTTTGCGAATCGTATGGCTAGAAAATTTTTAAAAAATTATTAAAAAATATTTTTGTTGTCACGATAACTTGAGAACGGAATGAGATAGCGGCTTGAAATTTTCAGGTTAAGATGAACACCAGAACGCGACATTTCAGTTTGTTTATGAGCATAATCGGCCAAACGGTTTCAGAGTTATAGCCATCTGAAATTTTCTGAAATTTCGTGGTTTTTGTTCCTCATTAACTCAAAAAGTACTGAACCGATTGAATTCAAACATGGTTATTAGTTGTAGAATGCCAACGCGGAAATGTTTGCAAAATTTGGTGAGGATAGCATTTGTAGAAAATTTTTAATAAATCATTGAAAATAAAAAAAAAATTCTATATATCAGTAACTATTCGTTTGAAATTGCTGAAATTTTGCAAGAGCCTTCATAACCTAACTCTACTGCCAAGTTTCAAGTTTTAATACGATCAGTTAAATATTGTTGGAGATTCGAGCATTCTTGTGTGAGTTCAGTAGATGGGTGACCGTTGCCTCGATAACTTTCGAACGAAAGGAGATAGGGACTTGCAATTTTCAGGGTAGGTTGCGTATCCGAAAGAGAGTGTTGAGTTCGTTTTTGGGCATAATCGGTCTAACGGTTTCCGAGTTATACCCACCTGGAATATTATTTCCTTGATAACTCAAAAAATAAATATTCGATCGAACTGGTGCTTGGTAACTAGTAGTAGAAAATCAACATAAAGACGTGTTTAAAATTTTGTAAGAATCGTATCCCTAGAAAATTTGAAAAAAATGACGAAAAAAAAAATTTCAAGAACCGTACCCCTAGAAAATTTTTAAAAAGTCACGAAAAAAAATTGGTTCAAGCACTGACGTGAAGTCAGAAGCTTTTGCGCGTATGTTCTATTGTCCATACTTCTGTATTGGACACCCTTAATCGAATTTACCATGGTAAATTATGTTGTCCATTCTCCTGTATTGGACACTTAATTCGAATTTACCATGGTAAATTCGAATTGAGAGTGTCCAATACAGGAGAATGGACAACATAATTTACCATGGTAAATTCGATTAAGGGTGTCCAATACAGAAGTATGGACAATAGAACATACGCGCAAAAGCTTCTGACTTCACGTCAGTGCTTGTTTAATTTAGATATAAGGAGTTATTTCACAGCTTAATGAAATTTTTAGATTGGTGTCTCAGAGTTGGGAATGATCAATGGATTCTTATAATAAAACAAAATGTGTCTATTAAAACATAACTTCGAATAAATTGGTTTCTCAGGGTTTGTAATGATATAAATGGATTCTCATTTAATTTATTTTATTTCATGATGCAGTTTTAAAGAATCCATTGATATCATTCCCAACTCTGAGAAACCAATACTTTTGGAGATATGATTCGTCAAGGTTTGAACAAGAGCGCCAAAGATCCTATCCACAGGGCTCTCCCACTTTTTGTCCCATATTTTCTGACACCGGTTGTCACTTTTTCCGATTTTCATGGCATTCTCCACCTTAAAATGAAAATGAAAGTTATTCGATGTACCAAATTCAAATTGCGGGTAACATTGAACGATTCAAAGTTACCTTATTTTCATACATTTCGGTAGTTCAGAAGTAAGAATTTCAACAAATATTTAATGTTTACGAATGAATATTTTAAAATGAAACTGGAGACGACCACATAAAAGGAAAATCAATAACTCACCTGCTCAAAACCACCTTTATATTTAAGTTCTAATTATAAGGAAGCAACCAACACCCGCTGAAAAACTCACTCAGAAATGGAGCGTAAAAAGTAACAGAATATTTGACAGATGAGAAGTTCTCTTTAATGTGACAAAGTTCATATTGGTATGTTCTGTTTTAAACAGTATCTTGGACTTGCATCCAACTCATACGTAAGAGTTGGATGCAAGTCCAAGATGACATGTTTGAACACAGATAATACGACAATAAATAGATAAAATAATTAGATTCTGTGTGAAAATATAGTACGATTTATTATTGAAATTTTGAAAAATCATATATTATCTCCGAAAGTAATAGCTTGTTAGAGTTGAAAATGATATCGATGGATTCTAATGATAAAACAGCATCTCAAAAATAAATTAATTTGAAATTTGTAATGTGAAAAATAATTTTTTTTCGTTACTCCGAAACCATCAGACCGATTCTACCCAATAACGAACTCAACTGAGATATTTATCTCCTAAACCTTCTCTGAAAATTTCAACTGCCTAGCTCATTCCATTCGAGAGTTGTCGTGTTAACGGATGGCTGGCCGGACCGGCCAGACATAATCTATTTTGACCACGGATTCTTGATTAGTGTATCGAAACAAATCGTTTAAGACCATTTTCATCAAAAAATTCGAAAATTACAGACATTCGGGCAAATTGATAAGCACTCTGTTCCGAGGAACAAGAGCGCCAAAAATTAAGCCCTAAAAATAATCAGAACAGAAAGTTCAACATCTCTCTTCAGCCCAAAACAAGATAAGAGGAGCAGAGGCAGTATGGGGTGATGAAATTATGTCGCTAGATTGAACTGGGAATAAGAAAGTAACCATGCGGCCGTAATGTTTTGTCGTTGCCTGCCTCTGAGACCGCTATCTCTCAAATATTAATGAAGTAAATGGAAACCCTAGAACAGGAACAACGTAGCAGTCAGGACCCTGCTATGACTTTGAGGACATTTGTGGTGCACCTGATGCACGTTCCATGCTTTCTAGAGTTATTAGAGGAGGAGTGAAGTTGTTTGTAGTGAGGAAGATTGAAGTTTTGTTATATAAGTTGAGATTAATGAACTGGGTATTGTTTGAAATGGACTAGAAACTCTCGATTATTTTCTTTTTCTTCTTTTGAATACCACGAAGTTTTATTAGTTCATATTATGAGCTTTTAGTTCTTACTTTAACTCCTGTATTATATATTGACCAAATCTGTATCATCTGAAGGTTGGAATTCAATGAATTTTTCAAGAAAACTTATTTACTCACTCATTTATTATGATTTAGCCAGAGCCCTATGATGATATTCATGGTCATGAAGTCAACAGGTATAATGCTTACTCAAGATACTCTCCATTAGTTTATGTAGTTTGCAGTAAAACATTTTTTATAGTAGATAGATAGCTAAATAGCAGTAAAACATAATTTTATCCAGTGTCAGAAGATAGGAAATTTCGGTTCTCAAACAGCGAAGGAGCAATAAAGAATTTCTTTCCAATTTCCATTCGAATTTTAAATTTTCCATCGAACGTAAGAATTCCAGAGACGGTACAAACACTTTTTCACACCATTACACCAGAAAACCTTCGTTCCTGCAATGAACATCCAATTTCTTTCCATATCTATACTGGTCGGATGCACGATCCGATCTCGTCACAGACATTTCCTTCTCAACTGATTTATCGTCATGTCATTCTGGACGTAAAATCGATGAGTTTAAGCCTACTGTAACTAACCGACGATATATTATATTCTATGTCCGTGTCAGTTCGCAATGGCTCAAAATTTCACAGCAAATAAGCTCGCGCATACATATTCAATGGTTTTCTGTGATTTATGTTGACAAATGCTATGTTCGACTGGTGGTGAAAATGTAAAAATATCACTTCAAAACTAGTATTAGTTTATCAGATTTGGGAATGATATCAATGGATTCCTAATAGAACTGCATCATGAAAGAAATAATAAATTCAAAACTGTGTAATTTAAAATAAAAAGCACTAAGGTTATCTCCTTGTGCTCGTTCGTCCAAAATTTTGAAAGTCCCTGGAATGACTTGCAATTTGTACATTAGAAGAATGATACCATCTCTTCATTTCAACCTGACCTGAAAATTTTAATCTGATTTACAGCATTTTGAATAAATGAACAAAAATACTAAGGTCAACCCTTTGTGCTTTTTCGTACAGATTTTTTAAAGGGCCTGATTTGAGTTTCAATTTCGTTCATCAGAAGAATGATACCATCTCGTCATCTTCCCTAAGTGTCGCACCAATATCACCATTTGTATCTGATTTACAGCATTTTGAATAAATGAACAAAATTACTAGAAGCGCTAGTGGGATCACCTGTCACGCCAACAGACCAAAGATGAGTTAGCAGAGAGATAAGACAGGCATAACTAAAGACACTACTCGAAGATCACATGAGTAAACACCTGCACTCCATAAACTTCAGGAGTTTGAAAGATCAGGACCTGTCGGAAGAACTATCCTTCGCCTTTTTGAAGTCCACTGAACTCAAGTCGGAAACGGAGGGATATGTTATAGCTTGTCAAGATGGGGTGATGAATACCAGATGGTATGAAAAGACCGTCATGAAAGTAGACACCCCAACAACTTGCAGAGCATGCCTCAGTCAGCAGAAAACTGTTATACATATTTTGTCTTGCAGAGTCCATGCTCCATGAGGAGATGTGGAAATACACAATATGACACTCCGAATTCTCTAGTTCCATCTGATAGAGGTTCATGGTATAGACAACGAACTAGTGCTACTAAATGTGTCTCTGGAGATTGAAGCAGTTGTTGAAAATGACAGTTCGCATCTACTGGAACTATGCGATCCCAACAACTCGACAGATCCATGCCATGAAGCCTCAGAGAGCTTTGGAGAAGCTCAGCATATCCACGATCATGAGGTAGGGGAAACCTATCACGACAACACACCAAAGAAGAGTTGCCACAGCCAGCAGGAAACTGCTGTGCACATTCTGACTGCTCGCAGAATCCATGCTCCAACAAGATATGTGGAAAGACACAATGTGGTACTCCGAATTATCTAATCCCATCTGAGAGAGATTTATGGTATAGACAACGATCCAGTGCTAACATATGAGTCTCTGGAGATTGAAGCAGTTGTGAATTATGTGTTTCCAACAACTCGGCAGATCCACGCCATAAAACCAGATATACTCCTGCTGGATAAAGAACTCAAGGAATTTTTTGTCGTCGAATTTTCCTCTCCCGCAAAAAATAATGTGGTGATAAAAGATGCACAGGAGAGGGAAAAATACAAGGATTTAATGTTCGAATTGGGAATCCTGTATCCAAGGCAATCAATTAGGATGGTCATTCTAATCATAGGATGCCCTGGTGGTATGAGAGCGAACTACGTGACCGCATTGAAGATTATTCTGGCCTCAAATTTTTGGCCAAGGATTTAGCACACAGAATGCAGAAAGAGATTTTGCTCGGATCACTTCGAGTCATCAGGTCAAATCAACTGTGAAGGCCGCTTGCGCAACTGGAGACTCACACTCCAGGGAAGGCCTATAAAAGGGTTTTCCTCTCGAGTGCAAAAACAATAATAATTTATTGATCCTTTGAAACATAAACATTATGTATAGGATGTATAGGTTCTTGCACGCCACTGCTCTAACCCCGTGCTTATCCACCTCCAACACGATTCCCTTCCCTTACATCAACATACACTCAACAAACTCAATCTCAACTCCATCGAGTCAACATACGTGTCATTCCTATCCGACTTACACCAACATCGATCTCGAATTTTATCTCCAAAATATCGCGAACTTCTAAACGTGTAAGAATTCCCGGTGGCTGTAAATTCGGGTAAATATTTGACACTACATTCGGAATCATCAATTTCGGTGGTGTTGAAAGACCGCGTCAGATAACAAGCGCGCACAAAGACTTTATACGAGATTAAGATTAGAGCGGGGGTGTATAGAAAACTTCGGAAAATACGAGAGTTGTAACGTTATTTTTCATGACTCCATTCCGGAAGTTGGGATGTGAAAATACAGGTAGTGTGATAGCGAGAAAACTTTGTTCTTTGACGGTAAGGGTTGTTTGATAGTGTTTAAGTTGTGGAATAATATATGTATATTTTTTTTAATACACACGGTCATTGTAGAGTCTTGTTCTTTACAATTAATTAAGTTTTAACTAGATAGAAGCCATATTCAAAATCTTAAATAGCATTGAAGAGAAGTTGGGAGTTTTTGCGCGCATGTTGAAAGTTCGAATCATTATTAGACATTACTTTTTTAGTTTATTTTAATCCTACAGAATAAAATTTGGCATTCATTCCTCATCTCTAGCTTCATACTGCATCATACCCCTTATTACTAGTGCACAACCCATGGAACACGAATGTGCTTTATTGGTCACTTGATAGTTTGTTCAATTTATCAATATTAATTTATTTTCAGTCTGAATTAGAAATGTTATGTCTTATGAATCCTTATTGATTTTCCACATTTATATTTCATTGTATTACAGATATCACTCCAGTATAATTTCGTTTAATACCGTAAATTCATAGTTTCAAATCTGTACGACCAGAATTGTCATACGGGTGTTGCTTGGTTTCGGGGATTTAATGATGTTTTGCCGTCGAAGGTTTTGAGTCAGGCACTTCTTCTAACGCTTCTCGTAAGATACCTTTGCACTCAATAGTTAAGATGAATGAAATGCTTCTTGGATGTGACTGTGTCAAAGTTCCAGATAAACTTTTTGGAATGATACATTCCCTGGATAGATCCCTAGAGTATACCCCTTTCAGTTCCTTCTTTCATCCGAAATACACTCTTGTTGGTGTATCTACCAACCCCAAAGTAGGGTCCTGGGCCAATAAAGGGGGTTTGTGCTCCTTTCTTGGCATGTGTGTTGGCCTCCTCATTTCCTTTAAATTCCAGATTGAATAGGAACCCATACCAAGGAGACCCTGTTGTTCTTGCCTACTTCATAAAGTTTTATTCGGCACTCCCATATTAGCTTAGACTTGATAGCATGGGAGCTCAGAGCTTTAATAGCACCTTGACAGTCAGAATTGATTGCTATATCACACCTGATAGTTTCTGTCTAGGATCATTTCCACGCAACTCTCAAATACTTGAAATTATTGAAAGGCACTCGGATATGAGCCTAGTGATAGTGAGCACTTGCTGCCTGTCCCATATACTCCAGTGCCAGCTCTTGAAATGGTCTTTGAACCGTATGTGCCCAATTTAATGGGTTCCTTTAACTTGGGTGCTGGATTCAATGTACCACTTTTTTTCCTATTGAGCATCGTAATGAAGTTCTTTTCGATGCTTACTTTCTTTATCGTTTCGTCACTAGGAAGATTGGATGATGAAATGTACCTGGTAAGAGAGGACCAGGCATTCTGGTTTTCAATACTCTCATTATCTGCTCCTTCTCTAGATACTCTGAGATTCTGGCTTCATGGGACCAGTTTGTCTATCACTAGATGAAGTGGTACCTATGAGATTTGTGATAATCTCAAGTACCCTGGTAGGATAGGTTTCCATAGCTCCAGTGATACACACACTAGCAAGCCTTCGTACTTTGTTGGGGGTTTTCCTCGCACTATTCTGGCTTGTTTTTGAATACCAGACTACTACCCCATGCGTAATTATGGGTCACACAATCAAGACGTACATCCATCGCACTATCTTAGGATTGCAGCCCCAAGTCTCACTGGCTAGATTCCTGCACGTCATTAAAGCCTTTGTTACTTTGCTAGCAGTGATTCAACATGCTCATTACACAGAAGTTTAATATCTAGTGTTACCCCTAGATATTTAACTTCTCCGAGTAAACAGAATCACTGTGGCCTTGTTCGAGTTTATGCTGAGCCTCACTGACAAGCACCACTGCTCGATAATTCAAATGCCCTCCTGCTGTAAGTTACACAAGGTGCCCCCGAATGTACCTCTGACCATTAGGATTATGTCATCGGCATAGCCTATACAGCCGAAGCTGAGCTCCATCAGCCTGTGGAGGAGCTTCATGGTCCATTTTGTGTATCACTAGATGAAGTGGTGTGAGATTCGTTATAATCTCAAGTGCCCTGGTAGGACAGGTTCCCATAGCTCTAGTGATACGCACACAGTAGTCAAGCTTTTGTACTTTTTCAAGAGTGGTAACACAACCAGTTACTGGACTCACCCAATCTTTTTGAGCAATACGAAGTGGTTGTAGAATTAGAGATTGTAGAGAAAGGCCTTGTGTAACTTTGGGCTTTACTCTTTATGAAATCTGATAACTTTTTCACTGCAAATGCTCCTTGTGAGTCATTTTCACATTAAATATTTGGTTGGATCCCTTCGAATTCTTTAATTCTTGCCTTCTATGATCTCCAAGAATAGGTGTTAATCGAAAGCTCCTACAACTCATCGGATTCATTACGTAGATCCCGAAACTCAACTTTGCCTTCGCCAGCCCCCACAGAAAAAAAAGTACACTGCGAGCAAGACTAGTAGTCTTGATTGGAAGCTATGGTAGACTCATATATCCGCAATGATAACTTTACTCAATGCAATATGCACATTATTCTTATACCTATCAGTTCAGCTTACTTCCGATAAAGAATAACAAACTTGAAAATAGTATAGTAACACTAATTTTAACGTATAGCATAACTTCAACTAAGAATAAGCCTACTTGAAATGAATATAGAACTGTCTTTTAGTAAAACTTTCTCAGTTTCCGAATAAGTATAGTTATGTTCTGAGCAACTATTTCCTTAATGCAGAGTAACAAGTAATAAACTTGAAATGAGAATATTTCTAATCATATCAATATTATACTTAAAATTGTTTGAAAATCATCTATACTATCCCTCCGAGTATAGTGAAACTCATATCAATTTTGAAGTGTTGTCAATTTAATTCCCTTTGAAATGAGAGACACTCAAATAATATGGAGTGGTACATCATAGAAAATAATTCTTTTTGTTGTCCTTCCAACTAACTGAATTTTTTGACGACGTGATGCTTGACCTCCCATATTTGAAAATTTGAAGTTAATTTTCTCTCCAGCGTCATCTACTTAGTATCAAAATGTTATTTATTTCTCTATAGTGTTCACGTCCATGTTTCAACTAAACTAGTAAATTTTCACAGGGAGTTGGACAGAATAAAACAAATCAATTATGATTTTGCCGACGTTTCGGAACCATTCGTTCCTTTTTCAAGGCTGAAACAAAATTTATTATTACGATCAAATGGACAGAAAAAACATTCGTACCTCATCAAATAAAATTACAATTATCTAACATTAAAATAAAGCATTAAAACTCCCTGTGAAAATTTACTAGTTTGGTTATTTATTTCAAAAAATAGCATTGGGTATTTATTCAAACTAGTCCCATATCTAAGCGTCGCAATAAATTGAAACAATGATAGCTTAGTATTTAAAGCTATCACCTATATGGGACTAGTTTGAATAAATACCCACTACTAATTTTTGAAAAAAATATCATTATGATACTAAGTTAATGGCGCTGGAGTGAGAATTAACTTCAAATTTTCAAATATAGGAGGTCAAAAATCACGCTGTCATAAAAAATTCAGATAGTTGGAAGGACATTAAGAAAAAGAATTATAATCAATGATGTACCTACCACTTGACAATCCATACCATTTGAATGTCATTCATTCCGAAAAATAGAATCGGAACAAAAGTAAGTACGGAATGCACAAAACAACATCACTATTTTTCACTTTGCAGAATGTGTAAGGGGATATGTCATTTATTCATTTGCACAATATTTTGGTCAGCATTTTGGTGAAACGGATTGTTATTTTTCTTGCTGCGATGTGCCAAGTTCCAAGTAAAAAGTTGCATAACAGTTTGGTGCAATCAGGTTCCTGAAAATGAAATTATGGGTTTCAATGAAATTATATAAAGTATATTATAAGTACTCACTGTTGAATACTTAAATTAACTCGGCCAATTCCCATTCGTTTAAAATATTCTTCATATTCATTACTACATATATAAACTTATAAAATCACTAGTTCTTGCCGATCGTGATCATGCTCTCTTTGGATCCGCGTCCAAAATGTCCGCCGCCAACCATTCCACCCGGGGCAGATATGTGGATTTGCTCAATCGATACTCGATAGTTGAGTGTATTGAGACTTGACTGCGCATATAATATTATTTCGAATAAGAATAGCCTGTTCTTGGGTGAAGTTGTACCTGAATTCGTATGAGATCTCTTAGATTTCAACCATGAGAGCTATTCTCAATATAATTATTGAAACACTTCCATCAGTAGAATATTTCCTACAATTAAGAATTAATATTCTAGCTATAAAATAGTGTTTCATTTAATTCAATGTCAAAATTAGGCTACGATCAACTTTAAATAATTTTGGCTCAAGTCTTGCATTTTCTTTAGAGAATACTAAATGATTTTCAATAGAACTCAATAGCGGTTCTTGCTTTCATTGTAGTGATCTTTTTGTATTGAGAATATAACATGTTCAATAAAATGTATCGTAATCTTGGTGAATAAGTATATGTGTCTTCTCAGAACAAAAACAGTATTTTCTACTTTCAAGATAAATAGTTTCAACTCAGGTATGAAAAAACTTGCTTTTAGAATATTTCATCAAGACTATGTGTATACTTGAATGTAAATTATGATTTTTTTCCGTGCCGAATCGATAGACCACATAATCCAAACGACCTGGGTTACAGCCATGATAAATCTTCCTCTTAAAGAGGAACAGCCAGGAACATATTTTATTTTAACGATACCCGCGTAAACAGTTAGAGAACAAAGTGGAATCGCCCTTTTCTGGTAGTGGCGCGAAAATAAATACTAGATTGCGACGTTTTTATACTTCCCTCGGATTTACATAAGACTTTGAGCAACATTATATCGTCGGTTACTCACTCCAAAAACGCTGGGTTTTTAGTATTCTCCCCACGGCTCGTTGGAGTTGATAAATTCTTACCAATTGTCGACTGATGAATGAGGGGGTATAAAAGGAATTATTTTATTCAGGGCGCGGTACACTTGGTTTCCTGTTGCGCGGAAATGAGTGCTTGTATGATTAGGAGGTGGATATACCGGGTGAATTAGAACTCATGAGTACTTTTCGTGATTCTGTTGATTTAATTTGATTTAATTTAGACCTAAAAAATTCGGAAAAGCACTGAAAGGAAGACAGGGGATTGTGCACGTTCTATTGTCTATTCACGTCTCAGGCACCCTCTCGAAATACTGCATGAACATTCAAGGCGTCTTTTTAGGGTAAACACATGAAAAAATGCATAGGAAATATGGGGAATTAAAATTTTCAGATAAAAGAAGTGGAATCTGTCAGTTTCTGAAATTTAGAATTTCAGAAAAAATAATTACCAAGTGTTTAGTCGATTGGATCTCTATTTTTCGAGCTATTTAGGAAAAAAACATCAAAATTTCAGATGGGTATAACTACGAAACTGTTCAGCCAATGATGCCCATTAACAAACTTGACCGTCGCATTTGGATGCGCAGCCTACCCTGAAAATTTCAGATCGTTATATCTTTCCGTTCGGAAGTTATTGTGGCAACGGATGGGTGGTCAGAATCAAATTCGACCCAGAATTTTTGATGAATGAGTCGAACCTTATCGTTTAAGACTATTTTCTGCAAAGAAATCGAAATTTACAGACATTTGGGCATAATGATAGCACGCTTTGCTCGAAGATTGGACTGGTACCACTTTTGCGTGTTTGCTCTTGTTGATCAGATCTACACGTTTTGAAATAAAATAATCAAATCTGCTATCCCTGATTTCTAGGTTGGTTAATTCTGACATGAATACTGATAAGTGTTTGAGTGTAAGCGACTTTCCATAATCTACATATGTCATATTGACTTAATTCATATCATTGGGTTTCCATAACACCTGATTTATACTTGGAACCAAGAATACTTATTGGGTGAACATCCAGTAGAAAACAGTTGCAAAAAATCATTCGATTCGTTACATCCAGCGTGGAAATATGCCAGGTCAAGATTTAATGGACCTCAAAGCCCAAAATCAGCACCTGTGAAGTTTGCACCATTTATCTTGGGACACCCTGTATTTTCATCCTATAATAACATTCTTTGAATGCTCCATAAAATAGCATATTTATTCGAGTGTACATATTTAAAACTGAATATACCCAATTGGATATATCGAATATTCAATCCCGATAAATTTTTGTAATGCACGGTGAATGTATTGCCAACGATTAAAAAAGCACGCAAACACTTCTGACGTCATGCCAGTGCTTTCAAATGTCTGATTAAAAAGGCGAAGATTAAATACCGAACAAAATTGGAAGTCGGTACGTGGAATCAGTTTTTCTGCAGGAGCTCAAAAATGTCTGAATCCTTTCGATTATGGCGAGCCCTGCATCGGACACATTCAAATTAGAAATCACCGTTGAGAGACGAACTAACAGCTTGGAGTCAGACACAAATGTCATGGGAACCCTTTATATCTTCCTGGCGACTGACGGGAGTCAAATACAACTGGATCTTTCGCTCCAGCTCAACACGTCCCGAATCTGGGTCATTCCCTATGGAATATATTCATTTTTGAGTTAAACGAATGAGAAATAATTAACATAGGGTTTTGGGGTTAAGCGATACTCCAATATCCATTATTTCGTTTAATTTCCTACATTGTTTCGAAGTGATCTTTAATGGTTGTCATATAAATCTTGTCTTTATAAATGGTCGTAACATCGTAGATGGTTCTGAAACCCTCATTTTGCTGCTTCAAATGCATGCTGTTTACATTTGCAATTCCAGCCACAGAATTCATAATATACGCATAACCTCACTTTCTCCTTTGTTTACATTGGCAATGATAAATGATGAGTTCCAAAATGATTCTTACTGAGAGATTCCTTTTCCTCCCGTCTCAGTTTGGACCGAAAATGTGTATTATACAAAATAAATTGATTTAATATTGATAGAGTTCGCCTTAAGTTTGTGAAAAGTGAAATTTTCAAATAAATAATATAAATTTTTGGTTTGGAGATTTTATTACACGTAATTTGAGTACATTGCAAAATTTCTGAGCCTAAACTGATAACTGCAATAGGAAAACTTCATTCTGTCTTAGGACATGTTGAACTCTCGAATGAAATTACTTAGTTTCCAATCCTATTACTAAATTTCATAAAGAGTGCTTATCAATTTGCCAGCCGACCGTCCAGCCGTTAACACGATAACTCTCGAACGGAATGAGCTAGACAGTTAAAATTTTCAGAGTTGGTTTGAGGAATAAATATCTCGGTTAAATCCATAATTGGGCAAAATCGGTCCAATAGTTTCGGAGTAACAGAAAAAAATATTTTTTTTTACATTACAACTTTTGACTCAATTTTTTTTAAGATGCAGTTTCATCATAAGAATCCATTATTATCATTTTCATTTCTAACAAGCTAATACTTTCGGAGATATGATGTTTCAAAGTTTCAATAATACATCGTAAGTTCTATGTATTCACAGAATGTGAACACAGAATCTGTCTGTGTTCACTATTCATAAATGTCATCTTTTCTAGCTATTAGAGATTGTCAATTCGTAGTTTGATAATATTTTCTCTTGGGAAGCAAGTGTTCGATTCTTGAATTTGTGAATATATACAAGACTGTTTTGATGTAGTTTATGGAGGCAATAGGAAAGAAGAACATAATGGAATCATCAAAAGAAATTACTGTTCGTTAAACACTGAGATTAATATTACCTTCTACTTCCTCAATTAGTGAGACATGTTCCTATATACAGTATTTTGATAATGTTGCTAGCAAAAAAATACTGGAATATGGATCTAAATTTGTAATTCAGTAATTGTAATTTGTAAATTTTTTCTTGAGTTACGGTTCATAATACAGAAAAGAATGTGTCAGTGGTATGAACTGCTAAATTTCAAATTATGAAAAGAGGATAGTATTTTATTAATATATTTTGTACTATCAAATTAATTCGTTCGTCAACCTCTACATACTCAAATACCAGGAATAAATGGACAATCTGGATTGCCTCCAGCCTTGCTAGACATTTCGATGATACTTTCCTTAGGTATTTCGAGTTGTGAAAACTATGCACCGAGAGTAAGTTGCAACAACCCATTCCACGAGGTTGAATCATTGCAGATTGCTCATTTAATCTTGATAAATGAATTTAATGACAATTTTTCAAGCCTTAAAGCATTGAAGCATTATAGATTGCTCTTTTTTTTTAAAGATAATTTTTGAAGAATTTTTTTTGAACGACACTTTTATTAAATTCAATATCTTTCAAGATGCAGTTCTATCACAGGAATCCATTGCTATAATTCCCAACTCTTAGAAACCAATACTTTCGGAGATATAATTTGTCTGTTCGAATAAGAGTGCCAAAAAGCTCCTGTCCACAGGGCTTGAACCAATTTTTTACGAAGAATCCTTTAAAAGACGATCATAGAGGTGAGAGGCTAAATGTCGTACGACACATAGAAGTCGAACTATCCTGACCGACTGCAAAAATATGGTTTTCTCAGAATAAACTGACGAAAACCGAATATTTCAGTATGGATGCCCTTGCTCATCATATTCTTACGAAATATCGAGGATCCAAATTCATTTCCGATCAACCTACACGGTAGCTCTCGTAATTAACAAGGATTAACCACTATCCTTACGCCGTACCTCTAGAAACATGAAACTTGTGGCCCCGTCCGGAGAAAACGATTATTATTCAGTCTCTACCCAAATGTTTGGCGAGGTGAACTTGATCCCTTCGGTAAATAAAGGAGCTCGCCCCATTGTGCGTTTAAAATTGAACAAATATTGATGTTTCTCGCTCTGATAGCGCCTGTGCCAAAACTCGATAAATAGGGGCGATGTTATTCCACGTTATATACAGGGTTTTCCAATTAGACAGTTAATTTCAAATAGGCGGTTATTTAGGCAGTTGTCATATTAAGAGCTTTCAGTTTTCGACAGATGACAACTGGAAACTATGCATTTGATAACAATTGAACGATATACGCTTCAAAATTGTTGAAATTTACAAAAAAAAATTTTTTCAAAGAATTTGTAAAGTTGATAGTACCATACCCACTAAATGTCATCTGAAGGAGTTCTAGGAAATATGAACACTATGGTGGCGATGTAGGTACACGACTCGTGTTCTTCCCAGCGCCACCTAGGATCATACTCACGAACTCCAACCCTTTTATGCGAAGTCCATTCATTCTAAGGTGATTTATTTCATGAAAAGATACAATGAAGATAGATGGGTTGAGTGTTTAACATAATATGGATTGAGTTGATTATTATAGTTCATTATAATTATGTATTCTTTTCCCTGTTCTTTCTTTCATTGGGTAAGGATGAGTTCATAGGTTTATATTATGATCAGGATAATGCTGAGGAGTAAATTTAAATGGATAAGTATAACCTTGAAAAATATGCCATTAAATGGTACACAGATATGGTTCAAAAACCAATACAGGATCTGGCACCAAATGCTCACTATCGCCAGGCTCCTATTTGAGCGTCTTTCAGGCATAAATACTAGCAATCAAAAGATTCATGTAAATGAACCTAGAAAGAAACTCTCAGAGGTGTGATATGGCAATCCATTCTGGCAGTGAAGCTGCTATTAAAGCTCTGAGCTACAATGTTATCGAGTCTAAGCTTATGTTGGGAGCCGAAGATAACTTAATGAAGTGGACAAGACCAACAGGATCTCTTTGGTCTGGGTTCTTGCATGGTCACTCGGGAATTATAGAAAATGAAGAGGCCAAAACACTTGCTAAGAAAGAAACACGAATTCTTTTTATTGGCCTGACACCATATCTGATAGGTGGGTAGATCAAAAGTGAATTTTGGATGAAAGAAGAAACGAACGAGGTATATTCTGGAGATCTTTCCCAGGAATGTATCACTCCATAAAGATCCTCTGGAACTTTGACACTATCAGATCTAAGAATATATGAATATCAGTAAAAACACGCTGCACTTCCTTACTGACTTCCTCACAGGGCACTGCTGCCTTATGAAGCATATGATGAGATTAGGTCTAGTAGAAACTGACTAGTGCAAATTCTGTGGGGAAGAGGATGAAACTCCTGATCTCATGATTATGGAATGCCTTGCCTTCTCAAGGCAAGAAATCTGCAGGAGCGAAGAAGTAGCCTCTTTGAAGCCATCCCAGATACTGGACTTTATCAGAATTCTGGAACTGGAAGACGACCTGTAGATGGTAATGACATCGGCAGCTCTGACGGGGGGCACAATAGACCTTAAGGTCGCAGTGCAACGTTACCCCCTACAACAATATAAAAATCTGCAAAAGGAGCAGAGAAAAATAATTCTGCTAGTACTCCCTAACACTTGTTTCTGCTAATTGAAATTTTCTAAGAAAGGCAATTTTTTAAAACAACAAATATTATTCACGCCTTAATCCGTCATTAAGCATGGCCCCACCGAACATCACAACCTTCCATCTTCAACCTGTATCCCTGCATCATCCCTCAGAGACCTTCCAATCAAGACATTCGTCTTACACCGTCCATTAAGCACAAACACAAGCGTCGGCCTTTATCCATCTGCTCGAGTTGAAATTTAACATGCCGACAAACTTCTCATCGCTCAAGCACGTCTATATTCAGTGAACAATTTATAGAACATTATGAAGTTCGTGCGCCATTTTCCGTCCAAATAGGTTCCGGAATCCATACAGTTTCACTCGGAACTTTTCACTGTTACGATTGTTTGGTACAGGTGCAAAAAGCGATCGTTCAGAAAATGTCGTTGTCTGTATAAATGTACCGGACAGGATCGTATTGTATATCTGGATTGCGTCGTTTGCGATCGGAATTGGGACGTTTTGAGGTGAGGATGGGATGAGGGGGGGTCTTGATCACTTGCTGAAATTGGTGGGGTTCGGAGGGCGAACAGCCATTTTGTGTTAGGAGTGTTCCAATTTTATTCCGATGGTGATATTTGCGATTTGTTTTCTCTACATTACGCCTCGCTTTCATTTTACGACACCGGTTCAATTTTAGATGAGTATTTTCAAGTTTGCCGAAGGGTTAGTAAATAGCTTCAATAGCTTCCAAACTCCTGAGAAATTGGCAAAAAAAATCATACGAATTAGTTCAATGATTACTTGATGTTAACCTCGCTCCTGAAAGGCGAGGAGTGAATAAAAATATTTTAAACTGGATGTATGAGCTGTTGTCGACGAGGATAGCCAGGGACAACAAGACACTTCTGTCAAAGCCACTCGTGGAACACCTCAAGACTGAGCAACGAGGCACCTTGTGTAACAGGAGGGCCTTAGAATTATCGAGCAGTGGTGCTTGTCAGTGGGGCTCAGCATAAACCCGAACAAGACAACAGTGATTCTGTTTACTCGGAGAATGAAACTTCCAGCTGTGAGATCGTTCTTTTTGAACGGAGATATGATAGAATGGAAGTCTGAAGTTTAATACCTAGGGGTAACACTAGATAGTTAACTTCTGTGGAATAGGCATGTTGGAATCACTGCCAGCAAAGCAACAAAGGCTTCATTGGCGTGCAGGAATCTACCTGGTAAGACTTGGGGCTGCAAGATACTTCGATGGACGTACGTCATGATTGTGAGACCCATAATTACGTATGGTGCAGCAGTCTATTATACAAAAACAGGCCAGAGTAGTACGAGAAAAACTCTGGACAAAGTATGAAGGCTGGCCTGTGTGTGTATCACTGGAGCTATGGGAACCTGTCCTACCAGGCCACTTGAGATTATAACAAATCTCACACCACTTCATCTAGTGATAGAGAAAATGGCCCATAAAGCCATTCTACGAAAGGAATAGGTGACGAGAGTAATAAAAACCAGAAAGCCTGGTCCTCTCTTACCAGGCACATTTCATCAACCAATCTTCCTAGTGACAAAATGATCGAGAAACAAAGCATCAAGGAGAACTTCACTACGATGCTCAGTAGGAAAAAAAGGGAAACCTCCACCCAAGTTCTTAAAAGAAATGCCATTAAATGGTACACAGACGGTTCAAAAACCACAACAGGGGCTGGCGCTGAAGTATATGGGCCAGGCACCAAATGCTCACTATTGCCAGGCTCCTATCCGAGCGTCTTTCAGGCAGAAGTAGTTGCAATAGAAAGATGCATGGAAATGAACCTAGGAAGAAACTATCAGAGATGTGATATAGCAATCCACTCTGACAGTCAAGCTGCTATTAAAGCTCTGAGCTCCCATGTTATCGAGTCCAAGCTAATATGAGAGTGCCAAAAAAACTAAATAAAGTAGGCAAGAACAACAGGGTCTCCTTGGTCTGGGTTCCTGGTTACGCGGGAATCATAGGCCAACACACTTGCCAAGAAAGGAGCACAAACCCCATTTATTGGCCCAGATCCCTACTATGGGATTGGTAGATACACCTGCAAAAGTGAATTTCGGATGAAGGAAGAAACTGAAAGAGGAATTTTCCGGAGATCTCTCCTCGGAATATATCACTCCAAGAAATTCATCCGGAACTTTGATACTGTCAGATCCAAGAAATACAACGAGGATTAGGGCTAGCAGAAACTGACAAGTGCAAATTCTGTTGGTAGGAGGATGAAAGTCCTGATCACCTGATAACGAAATGCCTCGCCATCTCAAACCAACCCAAGGAATGCTTTGGGCAAGAAATCTGCAGGGGTAAAGACGTAGCCTCTTTGAAGTCATCTTAGATACTGGAGTTCATCATAACTCTGGAACTGTAACTTTACCCCCTACAACAATATACAATATATATACAACCTCGCTTTGCATGGAGCCAAATATCTTTTCTTCTAAAGTAACATATTATAAAAAAACTTTCGACTATGTCCTCCCTTTCCTCCTATTTAGCTAATCCGTTCCTCAATAAATTAGAACTTGAAATGGAAAAGAACATATCCTAGAGTTTTTATTTCAATTTGAAGTTCCCAAACTCTTTAAAAAACACCCCCATCATTACATACACGAATTCATAGATGCTTTACGTTCAGGCACACAATATCCCTGAACGTAGTCTACCGAACTCATCTCAACAAAAACCTCTTCACACTTCCCATACATATCTATGATTTCCGGAACTTTTCGAACACAATCGAAAGAATCCATCGATTCCATTTCCAACCCTTTGTGCTTTCAGTCCATGATGTGGGTTCCGTTCAATCCACTCTAACAAAAACTCTTAGCGCCATCACCAGTTCAATTGATAGACGTAAAAGTTCAACAAGAGCTATCAGTTACCGAGCGACGGCCTGAAGCTCGCAGCAAAGATCCTACGCGCCCCCGTAGGGGTATAATGAAGGGATTTGAAGGGCGAAAGTTTTCCCCTGCGCTGTTGTTTTCATCTGCTGACCTTCGGAGTCGAAGGCGATGAAGAGAAAGAATAATGAGGCTTCAGTAAGTCTATGAATTGTTTATAGATGCTGGATAATTCGAGTTCTGTTGGAGGGGTTTTTGCGGGGTTTCTGGGATTATTTACAGTGTGATGTTGATTAGAAGTCCTTCTGGAAGGTTTGTTGTGTCTAGTTAGGGAAGTGAGGTTGTTGTTTTTGTTTATTTTCTATGATTTAGTAACTTGAGCTCTGGATATCAACGTGATGAAATCTGACTTATTATTTGATTCTTAATGCAGCATTTGTGACTAAAATAATCCATTATTAGCAGACACTCAAGTTTGATTCAATATCCAATGGTTTTCACTATGAGATTATAGGTACATGATTTCTTAGTTACCTATTCACACATTGAAAATTTAAAGATCCTAACCTCATCAAATTTATAAATAACTGATTCAGTCGTTTATGATACATACTCAGACAACATTGATTAATTGAACTCTATGATCTAACCTGAACTAGAACGGTGCCAGATCAAATCCAATGAATTAAAATCGAAGGAATAGTGTTTTGAGCCTACATTATCTATGGCTATTAACTAGAAAAAGCTATGCAATGTGGCTTACAAATTGAATTGAAGATTCAATCTCAGATTCAGTCAGTCATTTATGATACATACTCAGACAATATTGATTAATCAAACTCTATGATCTAACCTGAACTACAGCGTTGCCAGATATAATCCAATGAAGTAAGATCGAAGGAATCATAGTGTCTTGAGCATACATTATCTATGGCTTCGATGGGGAACTAGAAAATGCTATGCAATGTGCCTTACAAATTGAATTGAATATTCTGTCTCGGATTCATTGAAGAAGATTGAAGATTCATATAGTGACTGGAAATACTTCAAATGATTTATTTATGTTAATTCCATAAAGAATTTTGAATCGATGAGTCTATCATTGAAAATAATGGGAAGTAGGAAAAAAAATTAACATTATAGAAATCTTCACACCCAACATTAATTTCATTCGGGATATCAAAAATAGAAATTGGTTAAAGCACTAAAGGAGCTTTTGCGCTCTTGTTCTATTGTCGCACTAGGATGCACAACCTACCCTAAAAATCAAGTTGCTATGTCTTTCAGTTCTCAAGTAATCGTGAGATAAATAATATTTTTCATTAATTTTCTAGTGATACGATCCTCACAAAATATGAGCAACTTCTTTGCGTCGGTATTATACAACTACTTACCAAGTTTCAATTCGATCGGATCTATACTTTTTGAGCTATCGAGAAAACAATATTACAAATGAGTAAAACTCTGAAACCGTTTATCCCTAACAATGAACATAACTGTCCTATTTGGATGCGCAACCTACCCTGAAAATGACAAGTCACTATCTCTTTCCTTCCAAAAGTTATAGTGGTAATGTTCAACCATCCATCTACTGAACTCATTCAATTGTGCTTAGATCTCCAACAATAAAGATCCGATTGAGTTCAAATCTGGAATTTGGCTGTGAAATTAGGTTTCGAAGCATTGCGCGAAGTTTCAGAGATATCAGAAAAATAGTTTCTTAGATATAATTTTTTTTTCAAAAAGTTTCAATGTTTTTTTTTTAACTTTATAGTGATAGGTACGATCCTCACGAAATTTTCGAAAAGATTGTGCGTTGGCATTCTTCAACTAATTACCATGTTTGAATTGGATTGGTTTCATATTTTTTGAGTTAAGGAGGAAATAAGAACAACATTTCAGATAGGTATAACTCCAGAACTGTTTGGCCCATTATGCCTATTAACGAACTCAAATATTGCTTTCGGATGCTCAACTCACCCTGAAGATTTCAAGTCGCTATCTCTTTCCGTTCTTAAGTAATCGTGGCCGGCCGGACGGACAGAATGAAATTTGACCTTGAAATATTCATCAGCGAGTTGAACCCAATCATTTGAGACCATTTTCGGCGAAAAATTCGAAAATTACTGACATTTGGGCAAATTGATAACGCGATGTTTGTTTAAATACATACAAGTGTTTGAATATTTCCTAATATAGTAATACACTGCACATTGTTTACCTGTTCAACGTATAAAACAAATGCAGCATTCACAAATATTCCACTTTAATTCTTCACTATAGAAACACTGAACTTCGAATTAATTTTCATTCAATAACCTTCAATTGTTTTCACTATAATATTATACATAATTTGATCATCGCCAACTCTCATATTGAAAATTCCATAAAAATCCATTAATCCATTAAATCTCGCATCGAATAGTTTGGATATTCTAGGTCAGGAGCGGATCAACCAAAATTAGGCAAATTCTGAAATATTTATCAGATTTTATAACATTCAACGATGAATATCTCAAAAACGATGCTTTCCTTTCCGGCCCGGATACATATTTTCCCCGATACTGTACACATACACGAATGAGAATGCATCAAATTCACAATCGTTCATTTTAGCAACCACATTCCCGATCTGTTCTTTGTGGCCGACATTTCATCTCGTATTTATTTCATACAGTTTCAAAATGGACGGCTAATGAACCATGGCAACCTATGATAATTACGGACTGCATTCAAATATTCCATTATATGGAATTTATTCATGCACGATAATATTTATCTGGCCAATTCGCGTATTTGTGGGCCAGTAAAAGGAAATGATTGGAATGCATTGTGCGCATCTAGCTCTAAATTGCGAATTTTGTCATGCTAGAATTTGACGGGGAAGTTAGGGGCGAAAAATGATCAAATTGCAATTTAGTTGTTTGTGCAATATTAGGAGAATGTTGCTTGGATAACACAAATACATTTGGTAGTATTGATGTGTGCGAAGGTGCTTCAATGGTGTATTACTTGAATAGAATTTGAAGCTGATAGTACCGCAGGGTGATTTTTTGCGTCCACTTATTTTTATGGCATGAAAATGTTCAACTCTTAATCTTATCGATCAATTATCTGAATTTTGGTGGCGGAAAACAAGTTCTCTTATGCATACATACTACAAACTTATGCTTCAATAAGTTGGAATGAAATTATTGGGAATGACGTGACTTACATCTGTAGAAAGTTATCAATTGAATGTGTGAAAGATGGAATTATGTTCTATATATGAGAGAATAGTTGTGCAGAATCAAAGAAGTGTCAAAATAAATGTATCGATGATATGGATAACAGATCATTTAAAAGATTTATATTGATCGTTGGGGATGAATAGGGAAAAATTCATAGATCAATACAGATCATGATAAGCTTATTCATCTTTTTCCCAAATTACAACTAACCTGCAATTGAAGTTGTTTAAATAATGATTGCGTATTTCTATACCTTCATTTGAGGATTCTACCAAGATTATCTGTGATTCTAGTTTAGGGCTGGATTCATAAAAGCATTTAAATTTCTGGAATTTTCATCAGATTTTATAACGATCTATGAAGATTACCTATAAACGGATCTCAAAACAGTTTTACTAGAAATGATGGAGAATAATTACATAATAAATTAAATGATTGAAGATTCTTTTAATAACTTATGATAAACTTCACCTGCTTTCTTTACGCTAATTTCTCATAGATTCATGTATTCGCGTGTTTATAACTAGGTAACGAGTAGAAGTAGGAAAGAAGGGTTAATTTGGGAATATGTGTCATAGTTATAGAGAACATTACAACCAAATTCATTTCATTCTGATTAACTGTGTCAAAGCTACAAAAGGAAAAATGATTTTTTTTATTTAAATGGCTTCTTTTTTTACCTGAATATTGTATATTGTTGCAGGTGGTAGCGTTGCACTGTGACCTTAAGGTCTATTGTGCCCCCCATCAGAGCTGTCGATGTCATCACCATCTAAAGCTCACCTTCTAGTTCCAGAGTTCTGATGAACTCCAGTATCTGGAATGGCTTGAAAGAGGCTACGTCTTCTCTCCTGAAGATTTCTTGGCCAAAGCATTCCTTGCGTTGGTTTGAGATGCTGAGCGTTCCGTAATCAGGTGATCAGGAGTTTCATCGTCCTTTATACAAAATCTTCACGCGTCTGTTTCTGCTAGCCCTAATCTCATATAATGCTTCCCAGGACAGGAATGCCCTATGTAGAAACCAGTGAGGAGGTGCAGCGTGGTTTCACTGGGATCCATATATTTCTTGGATCTGACAGTGTCCAAGTTCCATATGAACTTTTTGGAGTGATACATTCCTGGGAGAGATTTCCAGATTATACCTCTTTCAGTTTTTTCTTCTATCCGAAATTCACTTTCGTAGGTGTATCTACCTAACAGTAGGGTTAGGGGCCAATAAAAAGAGTTCATGCTTCTTTCTTGGCAAGTGTGTTGGCCTCCTCATTTCCTTTAATTCCCGAGTGACCAGGAACCCAGAGCAAGGAAACCCTGTAGTTCTTGCCTACTCCATTAAGTTTTCTTTGGCCCTCCCATAATAGCTTAGACTTGATAACATGGGAGCTTAGAGCTTTAATAGCAGCTTGACTGTCAGAGTGGATTGCTTTATCACACCTCTGATTTCTAGGTTTATTTCTACGCATCTTTCGATTGCAAGTATTTCTGCCCGAAAGACGCTCGGATAGGAGTCCAAGGATAGTGAGCATTTGGTACCTGTCCCATATACTCCAGCGCCAGCTCCTGTATATGATTTTGAACCGTTTGTGTACCATTTAATGGCATTTTTTTGAGAACTTGGGTGGTGAATTCCCTATCCCAGTCTTTCTTCCTACCTAGCTTCGTAGTAAAGTTGTTTTCAATGCTTACTTCATCAATCATTTCTTCATCTTTTTACCTGAGCAGAATTTGGAAAATGATAAATGTGTCAGATGCCAAAATCAGCAGTTGACAATTGTATAGATTCTCAATTTATAGTTGTTCATAGAAACTAGTTTCAAGTTAATAATTTTGAATATGTTCGAAAACAGTTCTATATTCGAATAATTGTATGGCCTACTCAGGTAAAAGTTTAGAAATTTCACAGTTGCTATGGATATATCTGACACTCCCTTCAGGAACACCCTATTTATTATTATTATTATATGGGTTGTGCTGGGCAGACGAAACCCGCCCCTCCACTGCGACCAATCGGTCTATTGTGGCACACCTGTAGTATATAATCTATACTTCACCCACAAGCTCAAGTCTCTTGATGAGGGATATGAGTCTGCTGGGTGAGAACTTGTCCAGTTCCCTCAGTGTCAGTTTGTGGACTCCTAGTTCCTCCAATCTGATCCTGTCCCCAGCGAGGCAGTCACACATTATGTGTTCGATAGACTCGTCGTCCTCCAGGCAAAGTCTGCACTCGGAGTCCTCAGTCAACCCCAGCGTATTGAGGTGTTTCTTCAGGCCACAATGGCCCGCGTATACAGCTGTAAGGATTCTCAGGTCTACCCTAGAAAATTTGAGCCATTTTCTGGCTCTTTCAGGTGATGGGCCAGTAATCGTTGAGCGAGCATGTCTGTGTCCAGGTATGCTGCTCCAGATTTCTTGGACCTTTTGGTCCACCCATCTGTTGTTTTCCTTCGCCGCTGCTCTGAGAGAGATACCGGTTGAGGTCCAATGAGCCCCATGGAAGTCACCCGTGCCACCAATGAGTCCGCCATCTCAATACCCTGTATGCCCGAGTGGCCCAGGACCCACAAGAGCTGCAGCCTGCAGCGCCCTCCAAGTTCAGCGAGTGTGATCTGGCAATCCTGCACAAGCAGGGATTTGCAATTGTATGAAGTCAAGGCCTTCAAGGTAGCTTGGCTATCCGATAGGATCTTGATTGATCCGTGAGCCCAACCTTTCTCAAATATGAGCTTCGCACAGTGATCGATGGCGAGAATTTCTGCTTGAAAGAGAGTCGCAAAACTACCCAGGCTGATGAATTCACCCCTAGCAATTCTGCAACCGCTGACTCCCGCTCCCACCCCTTGGATGGTAGTGGAGCCATCTGTGAAACAGCAAGAACCCTCAAGCAGTGGGGTGTCAGAGACGGCCCAGTCGTCTCTGCTGGGAAAAACGACTCGGTAGGGCCACTCTGTGTAGGTTCTGGTTTTAGATACGTCCGATCGCATGCCCATTATCTCGTTGGAAAACCCTATAGAATCCTACATTGTGCCATCCGCTTTGATAGCTATCGGAAAATAAGATGATTTATCATAATCTGTTCTAGCTAATACCAATATATTCACCAAATGGCTCTGCTATCGATACGACTTGGCAATGACCTAATAAACAACGCCTCCAAACACCCGCATATCGATTCGAGACTCGAACGGAACAGTATTTCCAACTTAGTCCCGAAATTCATCATACGTAACTAGCTAGATACAAAGCCATATTTTGCGAGAAGCGTTCGTTGAATAGATTTAGATGCACGATCCCAGTTGTTCCAGATTAACGCAGCGAAATGAGGCTATATATCTACGAGGAATACTAAAACCGTTTATTATTCGGTATTTAGAATCCTGAAAAAAAATTATTCGCCTCCCATCGCCAGCAGATATTGTCACGATACTCGCCATGGGCGTTTTTATAATGGTGAAACGTTTGGGGATGAAGATTTTTTTCGTTTGGTACTAAATTGAATAGTCCTCACTTGTAATAATCCAAGCAAGTGGAAACTTGTGGTTACACAGTGTAAAGGGTGTCTCCATGAAGTTCTGCCGCCAAGTATTCGGAGATATTAAAGACTATTCCTGAAACATGCATCACTTACTATTTTTTACCTTTTATCATGTGTACACAAACAAGAGGAGCTTCTAGCTGAAACGAAATACAAAGAAAATGACAAATAAACCAAATATCACAATACCCTTATCTCCTATGAGTGTTGCAAACTAAGGGCTTCGCCAAGAGGTTTGAGTCCAGTGAATTTCATTCAGCGTCCAGTTAGCTACCCTGAAGGAGTAGGTGACTATTGGGACTGCTAAGCTGCTCGTAGCAGAAACTTTGTTTTTACCAGACAGCTGTGATTTTCATCCTTCCAACTTTCAGCTTTTTTTTTGCAGGTTGATGTTAAGGCATACTTCATTTGGGTTGTCTCCAGTGCACCTCGTTGTTTTATCCCAAGGAATTTGTAGGTTTCTTCCTCTTCGAGGTGTCAAATGCATATTCCCCCTTCTAGGACGATGTCTTCTTCAGTTCTTCCTCTGCTTAGATGAAAAACAGCAAATTTTTTCGAAACTGAATGACATTCCTATTGCTGAGGTGTATTCGGTAACGATATTCAGTAGTTGTTGAAGTGCTGCCTTGGAAAGAGCGTACAGTCTTAAGTCATCCATGTAGAGTAGATGTGAGATCATATGTTCTCTTCTGCCTGGTGGCCCGGCCTTGTACCATATTCTGCTTGCCCTCAACTCAGTTGTTAACGGTAGAAGTGTTATGCAGAACAATAACGGGCTTAACGAGTCTCCTTGAAATACGCCTCGTCTGTATCTCACCCATTCAGTATAAGTGGTCCAACCTTCGAATCGAACGGCGAACTTAATTTTCCATAACGCCATGATGTGTTCCATCGCATGGACGATGTTAGGGTGAACTTTGAGCATCTCTAGCAGCCGTACTATTAAGCTGTGCGCCGATGTGTCAAATGATTTCGCGTAATCCAACCATGATGTATGTAGGTTGCGCTTGTAGTGTTTCGCATCTCGACAAATACTCTTGTCTATAAGGAAGTTGTCCTTGCACCCCTGTACTCCTTTCCTCGCTCCTCTTTGTTCATGTATTGGATTCCACACTGGATCAATACTGGTGATACATTGATACCAAGATGCTTGCTGCCTAACGGTTCTTATCAATCTTGACTTATGTTTGTCCTCCTTTGTTGTTGTTCTTCCTAGTGGGCACAGAAGTGAAGAAGCTGCTCTCACTTCAGCTGTAACATCTTCTAGCGAACAGTCCTCCTTAAGGTGATCGTCGATTATAATATTCATCGCGGCTAGATCTTCAGCCGGGAGTCTCAATTTCAGCCTTGTGGTCCTTAAGTTACAATTGCTTACTGCAGCCTCAAATGCTTCTCTTGTATAGGCGAATAGCTCTGGAACATCTCTCCCCTGCTCCATGTCCGGTGCTGCGAATTCTTCACATCGCAATCCAGGCATAAGAGATTGGATGTTCGCGACAACTCTCGCTAGCCTCTCATCCCGTTCTTCTGTCCTTTGATTCGTCAAATGTTGCTGTTGGTTTGGAGCATCTCTCACCTGCTCTCCAGCTTGTTCTTCTATACCCTCTGACTCTTGATGATGCTGCAAGATTCCCCTCTTCTTGAGATGGCTCACCTAGTCTCGTAGGTTTTGCTGCGTCATGGAGTTGAGATCTGGCAGATTTTCACACCACAGAACATGCAGTCTACCCATGTATCCCCATCTTTCTGGTCTCGATCTTCGGTATAACACAGACAGTTGTTCGTGTTGCTCGGGTGTCCACTTGAGGCGTAACCTTTGTGTGGCCTTGTTACTGTTGCCAGGTCCGACTACGGGTTGCTCTTGTGAGCGATGATTCCCTATGCGACCGACAACTTGTTCTCTCTCCATCTCGATATTCATCGGAAGCTGTAATTTCTTCCGATCATCCGATCTCTTATACTCCCTTGTATATGCTTACAAGTCTTTCTCAGCTTTCCTTCCACCCAAGATTGTCTGCTTCTTTGTTAACCATACTCATATCCGACGAGAAAAATATTCAATCGATTCCTCCTCCTCAAAAACAGCATCAACCTTTCCTTTCACGGAGGTGAAGGTCCAGCTGAACCTTCCGCTGATCGCAAACAAAGGACGCCGCTGCCAACCCCCCCAACCTCCCAAATATCAAATAATAAATTGAAACGGCATTACGTTACCGGATCCACGGCGAGATATTGATTCGGAACGTGGCAGAAGAGCCGGATAAATTCTGCCGGTCGCTCTTATCTTAAACGGTTTCGGATTCCGAACCCACGGCCTAATTCACTCCTTTACCGCCCGGCCCGGCCGCCCACAGTCGGTCCGGTACAAAGGGCCGGTTCATGCGAACCACGGAGTGCGGCGAGACAAAGGGGTTGGCCGTTGACGGCTATTTATTGGGGTTGAATTTCAATAATGCGCCCCGGTCTTTTGTATCGGGTCAGATCGGAGGTGACCTTCGTCGGGGGGTTTATTGAGGGTATGTTTATGGAAAAAAATGATATGGGATACGGGAATTGGTTTTTGACGGGCGAGAAAATTTATTTTATGGGGATCTGAGTTTGTATTTCTTATTTTGATGACCTGTTTTTGGAGAGCCCATTCACCTGACCCTGAGTGTCTGAAATTTTCGAATTTTTGGCTGAGAATGCTCTCAAACGATTAAACTCACTGATGAAGATACTGAGGTTAAACTTAAGTTTGTCTGGCTGTCATCGAGATAACTCTAGAACGCAATGAGTTGAAATTTGCTGGGTGTCTTTGGAGTCCTATTAAGTAACTTGAGTTCAATAATGGGCTGAATACACAGAGTTTCCGCCTAATTTTTTTCATTTTTTATGCAATATAAAGTAGAGCATATATCTATGGGAGATAATAGCCCTACATTAGGGTCCTGTAGCAGTCTTCGAACATCTGACGCATCTTAGCTTGGATAGGCGAAACCTGGTTCTGAAAAAAACCCTCCTAACCTTATGAGCAATGACATTTTCCTTCAAAACTCTTAAATTTAAAAAACTATGCTTCAGAATCAGCTTAAATTCCGCACATAACTTCGAGCCACCATTTTACAATCGAGTACCGATCGACTTCGTATGAGGCGTGAATAAACAATGGAACAAGCACGCAAAAGGACTTCAAGTCAGTGCTTTTCTGAAATTTTGATCGTTGGTGTTGTTTCGTGACTGTTTATTAGTCGAAATTGTTTCATTAATTGTCTCTGACAAATATCTTATGTTATCCATTTAATAAACTATTTGGAACCTGGTGATGTATGTTCATTCGACTGTATGTCCAATCTAGTACTCTCAATTAGCTATTCTGAAATCCTTTCATATCAACTACAGACAGAAATAATAGAATGAAACTAGGCGGTCAATGCAAACAAGGTAATTACAATTAATTGGGGACCTAAGATCCTGAGAAGGTATTATATTCCATACTGTTGATGTTCTCTGCAATCCAAACGAACTATAGTTGTATTGTACCGAATTTAATCAAGCTATGTGTATCCAATCCTCCTATTTTAACGACAAGGCACAACATACAGCGAACAAATAGTTTCCGAACGTCATAATTCGAGTTATATGCCGTCGAAAACAGATCACAACGAGCTTTAGATATGGTGCATGGCAAAATAATGGATATTATACCTGGATTTCATGCCATTCTTCTCGTTCTCTAAAGCGTTAATGAATAACGGAGTTATATGCTGTTCTATTATTATATCCACCATGCAGTGTTTGCCGTAATGCTGTTATTTATTTTGAGGGATTAATTGCGAACAGCAATCAAAGATGGATTGTTTTTACTGTTTTAATTCGATATATGTAAAATTAACGCTGCATAAAATTTGCGATTTTCGTTCGATATTCTGCGTAAATTGGATTAGTTGGTAGAATATTTTGGATGAATTATTGATGAAGCTTTACAGGGGAATTTTCAAGCTTAATTGAATATTTTAAATGTTCGTTAATTTTAATTAGATCCCTTTAGACTTGAGTTTGGGCTTTCCATGTGGTATACGGAGGATTCTGGAGGTGGGTTTTCATTTCCAGAAGGAGGTAGGCATTTTGCCATTAATTTCAATCTAAATCTGAAATTTAACGTCCAGTCCACACAACAAATTATCCTCTAGATGCAGTGCTATAAGTAAGACATCACGAGATAGAATTCTATTGTGTCCCTCATAAAATTCTATCGAAGAACATTATTAATTGCAGTAAATAAATCAATTTTGTATTGATCTACTGACAGATTTCAAAGTTCGCACTTATATTAGTCCTTTCTTACTTTATTAACTAAGGGCGATTTCCATTGACACGCTCGGATCACTCGGAGTCATATTTGACAGATATTTTCGGTTCAATTGGACAGATGCATGACAGATTAGATCGATTTTGAGTGCTCCGAGCGTGTCAATGGAAATCGCCATTAGCAATATCTGAAAATCAAGCTGAATATCAAAAAAATTGGTTCAAGCATTGACGTGAAGTCAGGAGCTTTTGCGCATATTTTCTTTTGTCCATGTATTGTCCTGTATTGGACACTTTTAATCGAATTCACCATGTTGAATTCTATTGTCTGTTCTCCTGTATTTGACACTCTCAATAGAATTCACCATGGTAAATTCGATTAAGAGTGTCCAATACAGAAGAATGGACAATAGAACATACGCGCAAAAGCTCCTGACTTACCGTCAGTGCTTGAACCAATTTTTTTTGTGAAGTCAGGAGCTTTTGCGCGTATGTTCTATTGTCTGTTCTCCTGTATTGGACACTCTTAATCGAATTTACCATGGTGAATTCGATTAAGAGTGTCCAATACAGGAGAATGGACAATAGAAGATACGCGCAAAATATACTTACAAATATACTCCTCAGTAGGCGCATGGATCTCTTGAAGAAGAATCGCCTTCTCTATTTCTCAAAGATATTCACTCTTGTTCATAGAAATCCCTGCAATATTTAGTTGCCTCCTCCTAAGGAGGATCTTCTTCAAAACCAGGTTTGACCGCTACAGGACACTTATGTAGGGCTATCATCTCCCATAGATTTTTGTTGTAAAAATCATCCCGAAAATGGATGATATATTTTAATATGTCATCATGACATTCATGGTTTTGAAGGTTCTCAGAAAAATACGACGATTCGCATCCAGCTACCGAACTCACAAACGAACTCCTGCAAAATTTCAGCGATGCCAGACGAATAGTTTCTGATATACAGGGTGAGTCTTTGACCACTGCATTAATTTTAACCAAAGATTCCTCTCATCAAATGGAACACTTTTTTCATTTACCATTTTTCCAGATTCGGCTCAGGTAAAAAGTTACAAGTGTTTAAAGATTTCACAATGTGCTAATACACTCCCGCATATAAATTATCTATGACATTGTTGGTGGACGAGAATAAGGCATGGCCATAAAAGTAGTGAAATTTCTGGAGTTTTCCATTTTAAAACATTCAATGAAGAATATCTCGAAAACGGTGCGTTTAAGGAGAAATGATGAAGAATAATATAATGATCTAAAACGATGTAATATTCTTGAAATGACTCAAGAAAAACTTTATATGCTTTCTTTATGCTAATTTCGTTTAGTTTTTTGAATCCACGAGTTCATAACTAGAAAACCAGTAGAAGTAGAAAATAACTAATATTTGGAAAATATGTATCATAGTTATAGGAAACTTTACTCCAACATTCATTTTGTTCGAAAAAAAGATGTCAAAGCTACAAAATAAAAACTGATTTTTTTTCAATATTTCAACAGCCTGTATCTTTTTACCTGAGCTGAATTTGGAAAAATGTTAAATGAAAAAAGTGTTTCATTTGATGAGAGGAATCTTTGGTTAAAATTAATGCAGTGATCAAAGACTCACCCTGTATAGAACTTTTTTCAATTATTTTCAATTTTTTTTTTTTGAAATTTTCTAGTGATATCATCCTCACGAAATTTCGCAAGAATTTTCGCGTCAGCATTCTAAAACTAATAACCATGTTTGAATTATATCGGTTTTATATTTTTCGAGTTATCAAGGAAATAACGACCAAATTTCAGATGGGTATAATTCCAAAACCGTTTGGCTGATTATACCTATAGACAAATTCAAATGTCGCATTCAGATTCCGTTCTCAGGTTATTGTGTCATAAATAGTATTTTTTTAATATTTTTTTAATATTTTCTAGTGATACGATTCTCACAAACGTGCTTAGGTTTATATTCTACAACTATTCACCAAGTTTCAAATCGATCGGATTTATATTGGTTGAAAACAAAATTATTACTCGGAAACCATTTGGCCGATTATGCCCCTTAACGAACTTGTCCGTCGTATTGGACTATTTTGTCCGTCTTATTGCAGAAACAAACAAATCTAAGGCTGCCGTACGAACAGTAGTAAAGGTGGATGTGGACATCATTCCAAAGTAGTTTTAGGCCTTATTGCGATCAATATCATAGGTCATAGGTGAATTCAATATTTCATAACTTCAGTAGTAGTAACAGGAGTTTTCGGTTGAAAGGAAAACACTCCGAACATCTTTTCTATATTCATTCTAGTTTAATCTACACTGCTCAACAATTGATAGGGATCACTTACTTTTTCTAAATTTATTTCTGAATTATTCGCTCCAAGATTATAAATTTAGTCAGATATCAGAGTATTTTCAGTTGATAATATGGTTCACTTGAGAAAAGAATGAAAAAATGGAAAGTTGGAGAGAAAAAAAGACTTTATTAGGAACACTCAAAATTCTGTGTTTGAATAACATAAAAATTTTATGATGACACCACAAGAAGGCTGAAGTTTCGGTTAAGCTAGTACCTAGTTGGCCCCCCACGAGCTCGTCTCAAGCATTCTACCCTACGAGGCATACTTTCAATCAAACGATTTATAAAATTTTGGGGCAAATTCGTCCAAATATCCCGTAAAGCGTTAGAAAGGTCCTCCAGGTTATTGATCGGTTGTTCTAAGGTTGACAATTGTCTAGACATCTCAGACCAGACATGTTCGATGCAATTCATGTCTGGAGAGCGAGCTGGCCAGTCCATCCTATCAATAGCATGAGTTTCTAGCGCTTCATTAACCAGACGACTACGGTGTGGACGGGCATTATCGTCAATTAAAATGAAATTCTCGCCCAAGGCAGCCGCAAACGGAACAATTATGGGTTCAATAATCATATCGTGATATCTCTGGCTGGTCATTGTGGTGTTCTGCAGAACAACCAACTCTGTGCGTTGGTTCAAACAAATGCCTCCCCATACACATATAGAACCTCCGCCAAAAGCTGTTGTGGGTACCATAAACTGTTCTGCATACCTTCGACCTCTTTCCCTCCAAGCAAGAATACGTCCATCGGAGTTGACCAAACGAAATCTAGACTCATACGTAAATAAACATCGGCTCCAATCTTCAACTGTCCAATTGCGGTGCTCCTCAGCCCATTGCCGTCGATGAACCCGGTGTTCCCTATTCAAACGGGGATGTTGTACCCTCCTACGTGCTCTCAAACCACGAACATGTAGTCGTCGTCTTACAGTCTGGTTCGAAATTAGAACTCCTGTTGCAACTCTCAGTGATCTATTGAGCCGCGACGCCGGGTAAGTGGGATTTCTCCTAGCATTGAGGACCAAAAGACGATCTTGAGCAGCTGTTGTACTGCGCTGCCGACCTCCCCCATGAACATAAGCTACTGAGTCGTTTTGGATGAACCTATTCCAAGCCCGACTCACGACACTTTGCGAAACATTCAACCGCCGGGACACTTCTCGCTGGGACAAACCTTCCTGTATCCACCGTATGATTTGGTCCAGTTGCACAGGAGCCAAACGTCTTCTCGGCATGACTGATAAGCTAATATTGTTCTCATTTCTTCAATTATTGTCACCTTATGTGTTTGAACGAGAGAAAAAAACAGATTTAATAACAAATACCACATTGCTTTTCACTCCACATGTAACAGCCTACAGATAATAATCGATTTTGTGAACAAGAGCCGATGAAGTGAGGAAAAATTTGATATAATCAACTCAAAACATCTTAATTTTTCCTTAGAGAACATATAATGTACAGATATTCACGAGATAACTTGAAAAAAATACAAATGAAGAGAAGTTCATAAGTGATCCCTAGCAATTGTTGATCAGTGTATTTCAAGGGCGCCATCCAAGGACGACCTCCAAAAACAAACTTCCTTGGAATCATAATCGAAATCTTGTGTAGGGAACGTTGGGAGAGTGTCTGCAAAACCGTTTCTAGTGTTGAAACACATTTAACCGGGAAAATCAGAGAGCGGAAACGGACGTAATAGCAAGACGTTGGGGTATTTCGGTCCGCGTCTGTAATTGTGGAGGAACTGAGTAACTTCCGGCTTGGGGCGTCGCTATGTTTTGCGGATTATAAATTTGGTGGGATCCGCAGACGGCACCTCATCCCGTGCAACTTTTCTGGATGTGTTCGAAGGGTATAGAGATGGAATGGGAATAGAAAAATTTTCATCGTGTGTGGAAATTTTGTGTTTAGGGTAGGTCCGTATGTAACGGGTCCGCCAAATAACTTTTTTTTTTGAAAATGCAATAAAAAAAAAGCTAATGAATATTTTCTCAAATTTCGTTTTTTATTTGAAAGTACAATCCTTCCGGTTAATAATGGAAAATAATTTCATTCAAATGGCTGCCTCGGCTGGCCATGTAGTAGCGTGAACGATCGGTGCAATTTTTAAGCACATTATCGATTGTGTGCAGCTGTATTTCACCAATGGCTTCATGAATATTGCCCTTTAAAGCGTCAATTGTCTCTGGGTTGTCGTCATAACACTTATCTCTGACGGCACCTCACAAATAATAGTCCAACGGTGTCAAATCACAGCTCCGAGGTGGCCAAACGACATCAGCTCTGCGGCTGATAATGCATTCTTCAAAAACAGGGCAACTCCTGAACCAATTGGACTTTGTATGGCGTCATTACAAGGTCTTTATGCAAAATTTGTCTCAATGATGTCTCCGCAATGTTCAATTCTTGAGAACGACGGTGAATTGATGTTGATGGCGCTTCACGCACACTTTCTGCCACAGCAGCAATATTCTCGGGTGTACGCACTGTTTTTGGCTTTTCACGCTTTGGTTTATCGATGAGGATGCCAGTTTCTTTCACTTTTTTCACAAGATAAAGAACGGAGCTGACGGTGCTTCTCTTCTTCCAAAATTCGTACGCAATTTTCGCACACATTCTGCAACATTACCATGATTTTCAAAGTAATGTCGCAATATTTCCCAGCGTTGTTCAAGCACAACCATATTCGTTCAGCGGAAGGATAAAACTAATTATCTGTCAAATCAGACATGAGCTAAGTGTTACCATTCACGAAATAAGCACTAGTTAAAAACAAAACATTGGGATCTTCCCAATGTTGAACGGAGTTGGCAGTTGGAAAAATTTTAAGCAGTTGAAACCTCACCCCTCCGGTCACCTTAGGTTTTTCTATGTAATCCTTCATGCACAGTTGGAAAATTTTCAATGTTACAATCAATACCATCCAATTTCGGCCATAAAAAATCATTAATCATCTCTCGATAGCGCAATCCATTCACCGTAACTGTTGCTCCAGCCTCATTTTCGAAAAAGTAAGGTCCAATGACTCCGCCGGACCATAAACTGCACCAAACAGTCACACGTTAAAGATAGAAAGGCTTTTCAACAATAACAATTGGGTTTTCCGAGCCCCAGATGCGACAATTTTGCTTGTTGGCGAAGCCACCGAGGTGAAAATGGGCCTCATCACTCAATAATTGATTTTTCGATGGAATTCCGGATCATCTTCATGCATTTCAACGACCCAATCAGCAAAGAGACGACGTTGTTGATGATCGGCCGGCTTGAGTTCTTGTGTTAACTGAACTTTATAAGCCTTAAGACCCAAATCTTTATGCAAAATACGGTGTAATGAAGTTTGTGGAATGCCTAATTCCAAAGAACGACGACAAATGGACAAAGCTGGGTTTTCTTCAACACTTTCGGCTAAATCAGCAATATTCTCGGCTGTTCTTAAGCGACGTGCACGGGTTTTATTCTTCACATTACTAACTTGTCCCAACAGCTCGAATTTTTCCACCAATTTCTTTATTGCGGTCCGACAAGGTGCTTCACGACGACCCAAATATGTTCGAGTATTACGAACCGTCTCTGCCAAATTTTCACCATTTTTATAGTGAATTTTAATAATTTCAATGCGTTCTTGAAGCGTGTATCGTTCCATGTTTATCAATGGCGTAGTTTCTACTTGTCAAATGTCAAAAAATGACAGCTTCAAAAGTGACATCTACTGAAATAGCGGGCTATTCAAAATAACACCTCTTATTGGACAACCCTTCACATAACACCAGGTGCTAACCCCCAGTGTTATGTTTTCCGATAAATTAACTAGACCATCCAACCTTACGGTCTTACGGACAGTGAAAGTGCTCTAGGTTACGACCTCTCGTATATTCTACTCGTAACAACTTTCAACACGCCATTTGTTCAACGATTTGTGGTCGAGAAAGGGAGATATGAAGGGTAGTTAGCTAGTTGTTGGATGCGTTAATTGCTCACCTTCACTTGCCTTTCTTTAGCTAGCGAGGAATATTCAACAGACGTCGAGCTGCTAATTGGATACATTTTCAGGACTGTATTATTCATGTATTTGATGTGAGTGGCTCTTAGTTCCGATAGGTGAAGTCCTGGGGCAGATAAGGGTAGGGAAATTGTTCTAGTTTAAAGTGAACACGTCAGCCTTGATTATAGTAAATATTCGATTGGATTAACACCAGTGGCAGCGCGTGGTTTAATACTTTGGGGATGGACAACCTAGAAATATATTTTATTTTCAAATAAATCATTATAATGTCATTTTCGATTGAGAGGATCATCCAAAAGCTCGGTCGGCTTCAAGAAAAGTATTACTATGCAAAAGATGAATTGGTTACCATGAACAAAAAAAAACTCTAATTCAAACGTGATTTTTTTTCGTTAAAGTTACATTGAAGGTACAATTGGTCAATGTTGCATTTTAAAAATTAAAACCATGTAATAATGAACTGGTAGGATTCTGTCTGGGATTCTGTTCAAAAGCTGATGCCTCATTAGAGTCATCTGAGTTGCTGGTTCCAGGGAATTCGTTGACGCTCAATATCCTACCAGCAATCTCATTCTTATTTCGCAGCGAATCCTCGATGTAGCCTTCTGCTACACTACTTGACATCCAACCTCCGGGTCGTTTCAAAGTCTCAATGTTGGCTCCTCCATCTATAAGTAGTGTAGCAGAAGCTCGACTCAATGAATGACCTGTGTATTCGTTTGGATGATTCAATTGCAAAAAAGTGGCAACCTTTCTTGGAACACTTCCTATACTATGTATCCCATCACAGCTCTGTAGCATTTTCCAGACGGATATTTCGAAAAAAATCTATTTTCAACGAAATCGATTGGTCTTAACATAGTGTTGGTATCTTCCATAAATATTTAGATTATTCTCCCTAATAACTGTGAATGTTCGAACTTTTCACGTCTTACTATCTGGAATATTGACTATTATATTTCCCTTATCCTCGAGATCTGTAGTTTTCATTTTCACCATTTCGTCATACCTGTGCCTGCAGCTACTCCTAATAATAAAACAATTTAAAACAACCACGTGATCAAAATTCAAAATTAAAATTACTTGAAACATGATAGTTACCTTCAATCCTAAATATGAATCATCCAGTGCTTCGAAGAGAAAACGTTCGAACTCTTCCTTAGAAAAAACACAAGATACCCATCATTGGATTCTTCCAAGAATGCGCGCAACTCTAGATATTTACCAATATCTAATTCAACAAGTCCAGAGCGTTCCTACCAATAGGGTCCTTCATAATAGCTTCGTATAATTAATATACTTATGCATATATTTCACAAGTCAAATAGACCCCAGGGGGTTCATTGATTTGCTGATAGATCAAGAGCACACGCGTTTCTGGCTTCTTGGTCTTCATCAGTACTCTGTAGCTTCTCAACAAATTCAAGTAAAATGAACCAGGTTAAGCCTCTCAGAGCCGGCTTGGTCGGTCATACCTAATCGCCAGAGTACTGATGAAGGCCAAGAAGCCAGAAACGCGTCTGCTCTTGCTTTCTCGGCAAATCAATGAACCCCCTGAGGTCTATTTGAATTGTGAAATATATGCATAAGTATATTAATAATACGAAGCCATTATGAAGGATCCTATTGGCAGGAATGCTATGGACTTGTTGATTTTTTAACAACGGTATCGCCATTTTTCATTATTATCAATATGTATTTGATGCTTGATTGCTAGTAACGACTTCATCATTGAATATCGGGGCCACAAAGTAAAGGATTTCCATTTTTTTCTCTAGCCATTAAGTTGGGATATACTAGAAGCACATTCTCTTGGTAAACTGGCACATTTTTCGAATTGTACCAATTGCCGAAGTGATCATAAGCTGCAGAATATTTTTCAATAGACTTCGATGGGCCGAGGGAAGAGACTGCTTCATTCGCCAAAACCTCAATGTCTAAAGAAATTTTCACTTTCAACCACTTCTCACCAATCTGCAAATGATAACTGTCAATTATTTTACTTCATATCTGTCAGAATGAATTTTTCGTGGCAACCGTAACTAGGCAAATGTTTCACAATTCACTCGATCATAACGATCGTAAATGGATAGAATTATTTGCGTAAATGTAAATCAATCCAAAAGTGGATATTCAGATTTTTATGAATTTTAAAACGTTTGTTAATAAAATAACATATTTCATGGCTCACTTTCAAACTCAAGCTGGTGCTTGTTAAAATTTATTTCTAGAATAGTCGCTCATCTATACTCCATTCTCCAGTCTCCCTGTTGGCCATGGAAATTTGACACATCTCACCATGTATATTTTGAAAATGTTAGGTTATATTCATTTTCTTGTTTGATAACTATGCAACGTTGTCCTCTCTACATAGAAGTCTTAGTAATTACGTATTTTCACAATGTGAATTGACTTCGGAAAAATAATTAATTTGAGAAGATATTATGTGAATTCAATAATTCCACAGTCCTGGCGACTGTAGAAGAAACTTTTTCCTCTGTTGTTACTAGAAATATTTCACGTATATTAACTGGTTGGAATATTCAATTATGCTATTTTCTTGTATGGAAATCAAGAATCAAGTGTTGGAATTTTTTTGAAATATAATGGATAGAGTAGTCCGTTACTTTGGGATAGTTCATTTGACGAAATATTTCGTTTCTGTATTGCACTTCATGATACCTTTTCTCTGCTTCTTCAAAACTACTTTCGAATTTTCAATTTCAAGCGAAAAGTTCTTTATTATTCGAAGATAATGGTCTGTGATAATATCTTGTCTAAGATTGAAGATTATGTTATGATTATGTTGACTTGTTGAGAGTTGAAATTGGCAATGTCTGGGCGAATTGTTTTGACCTTGACGATATTTCAGTAGTGCCAACTAGCCTCTGTTTTAGTTACAAAAACGTGAAAAAAGTGAATGGAGTATAGGTACTGAACTCAGGAAGAAAAATAATATGTCAGTTATATTATCTACTGTCATTTGAATCATTTTTCCAACTTTATTCTTTATATTTATATCGTATATATACCACATCATTAATTATAACAGATTTGCAATTCATCTCGCTTAAGATTATCGTTTTTCCTCATATTGATTTCCCTGAAGAAGAATTCAAACAAGTTCGAAAGCTCGGGAATAGTTCAATAACTTCAATACTTTTTAGTCGACATTTAAGCATTAGTCGATGTTTGAGACTATTCTCGGCCAAAAATTCTAAAAACACAGATATTCGGGACAAGTGGATAGCACACCAAAAATTATCAAATCTAAATGTTTAATTACAGGTTATTTATTTCAGGGGTGCTTATGCACTTATCCAGAAACCGCCACTAATTAACACACTGAAGAAGTGGTTAAATTTTCGACGATTCCTCCACCTCCACATTGAAACTTCACAATCCAGCCAACATTAATTATAACATCACTGCAAACGCTCAATCTCAACATTAATCCAGAGATCTCCTATCAAAGGTAAAAACTTTTCGACAGAAATGCTCAAACGCGGATTCAAGACGCAAAACGACCAGCAAAAGTTCAAGCGCTCACTTCTCGTCGCCTTTTCCCGGAAATATTTTCAAATTATCCGTCTCGAAAGACGTCAGGAGTAATTAAAATGCAATTTTCACCTGAATCTGAGACTAGGAACGTTCTTGATCCTTAATGAAGTAGTCCAGATTCAATCCGGATCCAATTTTACTAACCGAACCCGGATCCAATTTCATTTTTAATTCTCGACGTTCCCGCTCTCCTTCCCCTTTCATAACTGCGTCGTAGAAAAAAGGGAAGGGCGTCCTAGGGGTTGATGGCAAATGTCTTCCTGGCGGTACGTCTGTCTGGCGAGTCGTGACAAAAAAAATTCATAGTAGGATAATTCGAATGATTCGCATGGGTTACTTTCGATGTCCTGGCATTGGGGTGGTTTAATCGAGTGCGAGGGTGGTTTCCTCAAGGGAAATGAAAGAAAGTTCTGACGATTCTACGTGGGAAAATCCAAGAATCCAAGTTGAACACAGAATTTCTTGTTTTTAGTAGTGTAGGATCTCAACAAGGAATTCAAGTTACACTTGAATATAGTTAGGGTTAAGATTAGATTCCAAGGGTGCAAGCGACGCATTACCGACCCATCAGACTTTTTTTGCACTCTTGGGCACCCCAAAACCCCTTACTATATCGGTTGTGATCTTAGACAGATCTCAAAGAAAATGTACCCCCGGACAGGAGATCAAGTATTCGATCCCAAACCTTAACCCTCTGGCCTCTTGAACGAGATTTGGGTTAACAGAGTATCTGTATCTGGAGTTTATGATACTCGAAGATAAAACTTCAAGGCAACTTGTTGGTGCAATGATAACAAACGGCTATTTTCCTTGAAGCATCGGATCATTACCGTGGAATGCTATTGGTCTAAGGCGGGGTATTTACAGCCAGGGAATCACCAATCGTGCACTTCAACTTGGCGTACTACCCTATGAGATCGAGGGAAAGTTGAAGTGCGGAAGAGGTAACGAAAGAAGCTACCTTTAGGGACGCTTAGGGTATCGGCAGTCGGGGTAAAGACGGGCTGTGAATTCTGATTTGACGATACGAGGAAGTTGAAGACGATTACTGTGATTTCGAGGTTTATCCCTGATACATAGACGATTGTTTGGGACACTAGAAGCTCTGAGTTAGAGAAAGTTAGGGAATATTGCGGTAGTTGTCAAACTTCACTAATTGCAAAAGTAAATTGTGCCAAAGTTGAATAAGAAGAATATTTTCACGGAGTTATAATATTGTAAATAATTGAATTGTAAATAAATGAAAGTCAAGTCCAACAGCAAGTTTACCCTCACTTACTAATGTACAAAAAACGATCATAAGAAGGCTACATTGAAAACATCGCATTTCCTGTCAATTTTTCCAATCCGGCCCGGAGGACCATTATCTTTAATTGTCTCCTACATAGTTATTGTTGAAAGAGAATTAAGTCCTTGGAGGTCGTTTTCGTTCATCATCTCAAAACCTATTTACTACCAAGTTTTATCTAGATTAAGTCTTGTCGAAGAACGGTACATTGAAAACATCGGAATAGGGTACATTGAAAACATCGGAATAGGGTACATTGAAAACATCTCATTCCTAGTGTTTTGGGGCTATTGTTCGAACTCCAGTAAACATTCTGTTCATATTCCTGCCTCTGAATGTAATGTTTCCGAACCGTAATTGGCACAGGCATCAGATTCTCTGGAACTAAAGAATCCACATTGATGCACAGCAACAAGCTTTCATCAATTTGATTACTGGTTGTTAATCACCAGTGCGGCAATTAATAACTCCACTCTAATTAATGCTGGAAAATGATTTTGATGGTTTCATTAGTTTGTCTGGATCTCGAATAATACAATTACTCGTAATTTTGATATGAAAGGTAATCAATTTCGAAATGCAATTTGTAGATGCTTTCGTTATGATAATATTATATTGAACAGTAAACATACTATGGGGGCTAAGTGAAAATAATGGTAATTAATTGATGATACAATTAAACATAATTTATTCTAATCGCATTCTTAATTTCAGGATCAGTTTCCCAATCCTGCCCGGAGGACCATTAATTTTGATTTGGATCATCGGAGGATTCGTGTTGCAAGTTGCATGAGTTTAAGTCCAATATATTAATTTTCGAATTTACCTTGGTAAATTCGAATTAAGAGTGTCCAATACAGGAGAATGGACAACATAATTTACCATGGTAAATTCGATAAAGGGTGTCTAATGAAGGAGAATGGACAATAGAACATACGCGCAAAAGCTCCTGACTTCACGTCAGTGTTTGAAACCAATTTTTTATTCATTTGTTCATGAGCAAATTAGGAGAGATACTGCTTCTTTTGAGTTAGATATATGCATTCGAAGACTGAATGGTAATAATTAAATAGACTATTAAGTCAGCCTTAATATAAAGATGACTCATTTTGATTTAATTCAAGAACTGAGGGAATTTGTTCAGGAGAAAACTGGGAGAGATACTGGTCTGACTAATGGCAGGGAAAAATCTAAATTTAATATTTGTTTAGGTGTTTCCAAGTCTTCAATGATCAATAACTCCATCTTGTTAGTTTCATAAATAACATTGTTAGTGTTTCGCCTTCGTGACATCTTATATATTTGGTTAGGTTAGGTTAGGTAAGGTTAGGTTAGGAATTACGAATAACCACCGGGAAACGGACGAAATGTTCATCAATTAAGGTTAATTTCTCCTTCTATTCCACATGAAAGTCATGAAATACAGTGTTGTCAGCTCTGAAATCAATGAATTTTGTCCTACTTGATTGCAGTATTACTGGGAGAACATTGATAACCGATATTACTATGATAGTCCGAACATTGGAGGAGCTCAAACATATGTTGGAAGAACTGCGTGATGCATCGACTAGGGTGGGACTCAGAATGAATTTGGGGAAGACGAAGGTGATCATCCCAGATCAAACTCAGATCGAACTAGATAACCAGACAATAGAAAACGTAACATAATATATATATATCTGGGATACAAAATAAAATTAGGCAAGGAAAACCAAACAGCTGAAATTTCTCGAGGAGTGAGTCTTGGCTGGGCAGCTTTCGGAAAGCTCAGACACATCCTCAAATCTAGAGATTTTCCCATAAACCTCAAAAGAAAAGTCTTCGAGTCGTTTATTCTGCCGGTCCTCACTTATGGTCTAGAAACTATCCCGTTAACATACAAAACGGTAAACAAGCTTCAAGTCACTCAACGTGCCATGGAAGGAGCAATGCTGGGTGTCAGTTTGCGACAGAAGATTAGAAATGAGGAGATCAGAAAAAGAACTAAAATAATGGAAATAAGTGAGAGAATAGCACAGCAAAAATGGAGATGGGCTGGCCACATCGCGAGACAGAGCACAGAAAGGTGGACGTACAGAGACACAGCATGGCGACCGAGAGAGTATAGAAGAAGCGTTGGTAGACCACAAAAGAGATGGCGGGATGACGTCCAGTCAGTTGCTGGAAAAAACTGAATGAGGGACAGGTCGAGATGGAAAAGCATGGAAGAGGCCTACATCCAGGAGTGGATGAAGACGAGCTGAAAAGAAGAAGAAGAGAAGTCTGAACAGAATACTTAATACCATAGCCATATTGTTCAAATTAGAAGGATAGCAATATGACTTGAAAAGCAATATTGTATCAATTCACAAACAGAATAGGTCTGAAGGAGTCCATTCCATTTGCCTTTTCCACACTGTATAAATGTAGAAAAGAGGCAATTGGTGAACTTCCGTTTATAATAAGCAGCGTTTTGAGTTCTGAAACTAAAAGTTTGGGGAAAAAGTTTGAGACAACTGGTTGCTACAAGACCCGAAAGGTTCACTACTTCTTATTCACTGGTTTGAGGATATTTAAAAAGTGTAAGAACCACACCGTTTCATAACCGAGCACAGAAAATCCTCGCCTCGATGATATAACGTCCAGTTCCCCTGAAAATTCCATCTCCATTTCGCAAACTTTTTCCGAACAAAACTCGTAGTCAGATAATCTTCCGTAGTGTAAACTGGGCCTTCCGATACAGTTCCTTCCGGTTCGCTGCCATAAGACCTCTTCCGAGCATTAAATGTTCGACTTTGTTTCGAAAACGAGGAAACACTGTTATCGGAGAGCAGGGTGGCTTATTACTTCTTTTGCCTCTTTATGTGGCCGAGATCCACATCGAGTACGAGGGATCCAGGACCGGAACAGGTGATGGGTAGGTTTATAGTAAAAAATGATTCAAATTTTGAATTTCCACGAACTATTGTTTCGCCACACTGCGGTTCCTTCGGGTTCTACATTTGAACTGATTTAACGTAAGGAGCACTCACTCGAGATCTTGAAATAAGAAACAAAACATGCTGAGATAATGAAAAAGTGAGAAAGCCCTGTGGACAGGAGCTTTTGCACTCTAGTTCAAACATTGACAAATCATATCTCCGAAAGTATTGGTTTCTCAGAGTTGGGAATGATATGAATTAATTCTTATTATAGAAGTGCCTCATAAAATAAAATAAATTAAACAATCCATTGATATCATTCCCTACTCTCAGAAACCAATACTTTCGGAGTTATGATTTGTCAAATTTTTAACAAGAGCGCCAAAGTTCCTGTCCACAGGGCTTTCCCACTTTTTCAATTTGGCTTCTGTGCATCTATTTTCATGAATTTTCGTAATTAAATTCAAACCATAGGTCTACGACTCATCTCATGTTGGATTTACATACATCAGCCAATTATAATTAGAGTATTCTATGAAATCATATAGAATTGAGAATAATTATTTAAATATTGAAAAATTATATCTCCGAAAGTATTGGTTTGTTAGAGTTAAGAATGTTATCATTGGATTCTTATGACGAAAATGCATCCTGAAAAAAAATTAATTTGAAATTTGTAATGCAAAAAAAACAATATTTTTTTTGTTACTCCGAAACCACTCGGCCAATTTTGCCCAATAACGAACTCAACCAAGATATTTATCTCCCAAACCTACTCTGGAAATTCCAACTGTCTAGCTCATTCCGTTCGACAATTATCGTGGTTACGGCCGGCCGGGCAGAATCGATTTTGCCCATGGATTCTTGATCAGTAAGTCGAACCAAAACGTTTGCGACCATTTTCAGCCAAAAATTCGAAAATTACGGACATTTGGGCAAATTGATAAGCACTCTGTTCCGAGGAACAAGAGCGCCATAAAAGATGTTCAGAGAGAGTTTTCGGTCAATCTGAAGAATTTTCCTGGAATTAAATAAATTGATTTTCAGAGATTCTAAGAGTGTTATTCTGGAACTTTTATTCTTTATGTGGATGCTTTTGTAGTTGTTATATCCAGATTATTTCAAATGGTTTGCATTTATGTTGAGTGTGAAGAATTGAATACATGAATCTTCTAATGTTCATGTATTTCTTTCCGAATATCTACTGGTTGGACCAATTAAAACGATCTAACAATCATCACATGTTAGTTTGCAGAGTCATTACTGAATTTTATTGCTAAGATGATGTTCACCAGGCAACAGCTAGAATGGACAATAAACACCTTTCAGCCGTATAAGTCACCAGGAGTGGATGGGACATTTCCAGCACTCCTACAGAAAGTTATGGAAGAGATTCTTCCCCATCTGCTGAAAATCATGAGAAGCAGTCTAGTCTTAAGTCAAGTACTCAGTAAGTGGAGAAGGGCAAAAGCAACCTTCATACCAAAAATAGGGAAGAAAGAAGGGACTGATCCTCGATCTTTCATACCCATTTGTCTGACATCGTTTCTACTAAAAATGATGAAGAAGGTAGTGGACAACTACATGAGAACGGAAAATCTAGAGAGCATTCTACTTCATAAAAGTCAGCATGCTTACAGGACGGGCTGATCTACAGAGACTGCTCTGTATCAGCTGACAGAAGTCATCAAGAGAACTCTAGACAACAAAGAAATCTCAATGTGTGCATTCCTGGATATATCTTGAGGGGTTTTTGACAACACAGTACTTGTGTCTGTTAAAGAAGTACTTGAAAGGCGAGGAGTGAATAAAACCATTATAAAATGGATGTATGAGCTGTTGTCGATGAGGATAGCATACTTACAGGTGGGTAATGAAACCACTTATATCAAAGACACTCGTGAAACACCCCAAGGAGGAGAAACGTCTCCCCTCCTTTGGAGCCTAGTAGTGGGTAAGCTCCTCCACAGGCTGTATAGGCTTTGCTGATGACATAGCCTTAATAGTCAAAGGTAGATTCGAGGGCACCTTGTGTGAATATCAACAGAAGAACCTCAGAGTTATCGAGCAGTGGTGCTTGTCAGTGATCCGGAGCATAAACCCGAGCAAGACCATAGTGATTCTGTTTACTCGGAGAAGGAAACTTCCAGCTGTGAGATTCCTCTTTAAGGACAGAGATATTATAGAATTGAAGGCTGAAGTTAAATATCTAGGGGTAACACTAGATAGTAACCTTGGAATATTGAAGTCACTGCTAGCAAAGTAGTAAAAGCTGCAATTGCATGTTGAAGTCTAGATGGTGAGATTTAGGGCTGCGACCCTAAGATACTGCAATGGATGTACGTCATGATTGTGAGACCCATAACGTATGGGGCAGTACTCTGGTTCAAAAAATAAGCCAGAATAGCACAAGGAAAACCCTCGATAAAGTACAAAGTCTGGCCAATGTGTGTATCACTGGAGCTACAGGAACCTGTCCTATCAGGGCACTTGACATTATCACAAATCTCACACCTGTTCATCTAGTTATAGACAGAATGGCCCATGAAGCCATTCTAAGAATATCTAGGAAAGGAACAGGTAATGAGAGTATTAAAGACCAGTAAGCCTGGTCCTCTTTTACCAGGTACATTTAATCAGCCAATCTTCCTAGTGATGAAATGATTAAGAAAGTAGGCATCGAAAAGAACTTCACTACCATGCCTAGTGGTAAAAAATACTTGGACAGGGAATCCACCACTCAAGTTCTTTTAAAAAAATGCCATTAAATGGTACACAGATGGTTCAAAAACCTATATAGGAGCTGGCACTGGAGTATATGGGGCAAGCACCAAATGCTCACTATCACTAAGCTTCTATCCGAGCATCTTTCAGGCAGAAGTACTTGCAATAGAAAGATGCGTAGAAATGAACCTAGAAAGATACTATCAGAGATATTTACTGGATAGTTACTAGTGAAGTATTCATAATCAGTCCACAATAAAGTCAAACTCCCCAAAAAAGAATTCTCTTTTCCAACAGTATAACTTAGTACGATGAACCATCACACAAAAAATGTCCTATTTGAAGGACACCCTGTAATATCCTGAGTCCGTTTCTGCGCCTCCACTTCGTAACAAACACAATACCTCTTTCTTCCTGTTCTGGTGTCCGCTTTCAGGACAAAATTGCACTATTTGGGCCCACCATTTTTAATTTAACTTGTGCGAAGTTTGTTGGAAAATGGTGGCTTCCAGTATTATGAAATTTATTAATTTCTTCGCTTCGTCCAGCTGATGCGGGGTATGCCTGAGGCGACCGATGGAATTTATATTGCTACCGAAAAACGGTTGAAATGTTTCAGTTCTCTTGAAAATTGACGGTTCTTCGATGTTCGGTGGTTGATTTCAGGAGGTATGATGACCGTAGAAATTAGCTGATAATGAGTTTGAGCATTTCATTGAATTAGGTCATATGGAGTTCATCTGAATTTTTTATTGATTAATGGGGGTTCTCAGGCCCAACACTACATATCCTCGAAGGAAGTCAGTGTCCCTAATCTAGGATTAGTTTGAAAACAGTATGGATTTTTCTAGGAACTCCATGGGTTGTTTGTTTGTTTTAGACCAATACCATTTGAGTGAGTAGCCAGTGCTGCAGCCTAAAGAGGCTTATTGCACCTTCCTTGGTCTCCTATTAGCTGACAGGGTCTCATGATTGATCCCCTCAGCTCGGGTTGCTAGCCTCCATTGGGTTTCTTAATTGATCCCCTGCAACACCTAGAAGGAGCTGTTTAAATTTATTTTTTTTACTTGGTAAAACATAGATAGTATAGCAAGGAGTAAATGATTGAAATTTGAAGAAAAAAAACGAAGGTTTTACAATCTTTTTTAATAAATTTGTTAATAATGTGTTTGTCCACCGCGATTATCTATACAATCCCCAACACGTCTTGGCATTGATGCAATAAGATGGTCTATTTCTACTTGAGGGATATTATCCCAAGCTACCTGTAGTTCATGCCTCAGAGCCGCCGAAGTCCGTGGGGGGCTGGGGTAAATTCCCAAGCCTTCTATCCATGATGTCCTAAACATGCTCTATGGGCGAAAGATAGGGGGATCTGGGCGGTCATGGCAAAAGATTCACATGGATCCCTTCAAAAAAGTTTAAACTAACTCTGGCAATATGAGATCAAGCATTATCTTGCTGACATATTAGATTCTCGCCAGTTATATATAGCATATTTTTTTCAACGTTTTAACGCTTTTTTTCTAAATAATCAACTTCATATAGTATTCCATGAAGATGTGTGAGGTGTGACAGATATTATAAGATGCACGCAAATGCTCCCTACGTCAGGTGAAGGATTTCAAGATTTTTGGCGCTCTTGTTCCTCTGAACAGAGTACTTATCAATTTGCCTAAATGTCTGTAATTTTCTAATTTTTGGCTGAAAATGGTCTTTAACGATTTGGTTCAACTCACTGATCAAGAATCCGTGGTCGAAATCAATTCTGTTCGGCCGTCCGGCCGTCTGTCTGTCTGGCCGTCCGGCAGTCCGGCCGTTAACATGATAACTCTCAAACGGAATGAGCTAAACAGTTGAAATTTTCAGAGTAGGTTTGAGGAATAAATATCTCGGTTAATTTCGTTACTGGGCAAAATCCGTCTAATAGTTTCGGAGTAACGAAAACAAATATTTTTTTTTCATTACAACTTTTGAATTCAAAATTTTCTCAAAATGCAGTTTCATCATAAGAATCCATTGTTATCATTTTCAACTCTAACAAGCTAATACTTTCGGAGATATGATGTTTCAAAGTTTCAATAATACATCGTAAGTTCTATGTATTCACAGAATGTGAACACAGAATCTGTCTGTGATCACTATTCATAAATGTCATCTTTTCTAGCTATAAGAATTGTCAAATCATAGTTTTTATTTTCTCTTGGAAAGCAAAAATTCGATTCTTGAATTTGTGAATATATACAAGACTGTTTTGATGTAGTTTATGGAGGCAATAGGAAAGAAGAACATAATGGAATCATCAAAAGAAATTACTGTTCGTTGACCACTGAGGTTAATAGTACCTTTTACTTCCTTAAGTAGTGAGACATGTTCCTATATACAGTATTTTCATAATGTTGCTAGCAAAAAAATACTGAAATATGGATCTACATTCGTGTATCAATCATTTTTTCTTGAGTTAAGGTTCATAATACAGAAAAGAATGTATTAGTGGTATGAACTCTTAAATTTTAAATTATGAAAAGAGGATAGTATTTTATTAATATATTTTGAACTATTAAAATGATTTCTTCGTAATCCACTACCTACTCAAATATCAGGAATAAATGGACAATCTGCTATGATTGTCTCCAGCCTTGCTCCAGACATTTCGATAATACTTTCCTTAGGTATTTCGAGATGTGAAAACTATGCACCGAGTGTAAGTTGCAACAACCCATTCCACGAGTTTTAATCATTACAATTGCCCATTTAATCTTGATAAATAAATTTAACGACAATTTTTGAAGCAATAAGGCATTGAAGCATTGTAGATTGGTCTTTTTTTATAAGATAATTTTTGGAGCATTTTTTTTAAACGACAATTTTTTTAAATTTAATTTCTTTCATGATGCATTTCCATCATAGGAATCCATTGATATAATTCCCAACTCTGAGAAACAAATACTTTCGGAGATAAATTTGTCTGTTTGAACAAGAGCTCCAAGAAACTCCTGTCCACAGGGCTTGAACCAATTTTTTATGTAAAACTATCTTGATTCGATATAGATCCTTCTCGATTTTGCAACTTCTGAATGCAATTAAACTTTTACAGTAACCTGTAGAATACGAAACACGACCTCCAATTGACTTTCCAGAAGAGCAATCGAGGATGTCTCAGGATGCAAATAGCAGCAGTTCTCCCGGTCCTCCCTCAGGAATACGAAACGAACCAGTAGCAAATAAATACACTAGAATTATCCGTGGAGTCATCTATCCCGCGTCGATCCTCGAGTCGTCCATTACGAATGATCGTGCCTCACATGCATAGGTGCTTTCGCGCCGTCGTTTGCTGCTGGAGCGATGAAGGCACACGGGCCAGATTTATTGGCAATATTTTCGAATTGAAATCGTTATTCTGTCGTCGATGGAATCAGGTAGATGGCGTACGTGTCGCGAGAAGTCGAGCTGATCAAAAAAAGTGGGCAAGCCCTGTGAACAGGAGCTTTGGCGTTCTTGTTCAATTTTTGGCAAACCCAAACTTACTCTCAAAATTTCAATTATGTAGTTCATTCCGTTCGAGAGTTATCATGCCTACGGTTGGCCGTAGTTTTTTGCACTTTATGGCAATCTGATCAATACGAAACTTCGCATGCATATAAAGGTCATGATTCTAAAATTTGATGCGAAATTTCAGAAAGATTGAGTAATCGGTTTCGGAAATATTCATAAAAAATATTTTTACTAAAAACGAACATAACTCCTTTCGTTCGAGGGTTATCGTGCCTATGGCTGGACCAGCCCGCTGGAAATAATTGAATTCAACCACGGATTCTTGATCGGTGAGCCGAACCAATTCGTTTAAAACCATTTTCACCGAAAAATTCGACAATTACACACATCTGGGCAAATTGATAAGCACTCTGTTCCGAGGAACAAGAGTGCCAAAAATGGTAAACGTCAAAAAATCTGGCTACTAAAAATTTCACACAGTTTCAGAAGTGGATATGTTTTGAACCACTCAATAAATTTTGATATTTTTTTTCGAGAATTATAGGTCAGTTTGTCTGTAAAAATACTGCAGATGCTATTTTGATCCAGCGTTAAATTAGATAGTATACGGGTGCATAAATGTAGCTATGTTTTCCACCCACAATTTGGAGTACCTTGTACGATGTAGAAGCTGTAGCAGGGGTGTGAGCTGTTCTCAAAATGTATCCCAAATCATTACGAACATTTTGGTTTTGAACCCAGGCAGCACAGACGTCTCTGAGAGGTCATGCTGGTGCATTTATCGGAAGTGCTATCGATTTTGAAACGTATTTCGGCGAATTTGGAGAAGGGTAAGGAACAGCTTCCTCCTAAAATTGGACGTTGAAATGAAAAAAATTGGAATGTTCCATTGGGCAGAAAATGTATAATTTGCTTTAGGTATTATCTAGCCCGAAGTACTCGAATGGTTTCTCGCACACTGTGCCATAAGAACTAGAAGACGAAAATAATTGCCTTCATCCTTTAATTTATCTTCTTCAAGGCCAAAAAATGTGGTCTTTTTGTGGCCTTGATGAATATGAATTATAGCTGCCTTGATTAGCCCTGAACCCTACTATGGGATTGATAGATACACCTACAAAAGTAAATTTCAGATGAAAGACGAAACTGAAAGAGGTATTTATCTTTCCCTGGAATTTATCACTCCAAAAAAATCCTCCGGAACTTTGACACTGTCAGATCCAAGAAATATATCGACCTCAGTAGGAACACGCTGCATCTCCTCACTGGTTTTCTCACAGGGCACTGCGGCCTTAGGAAGCATATGATGAGATTAGGGCAAGCAGAAACTGACGAGTGCAGATTCTGTTGGGAGGAGGATGAAACTCCTGATCACCTGATAACGGACTGCCTCGCCATCTCATACCAACGCAAGAAATGCTTTGGGCAAGACTGCAGGAGCGAAGACGAAGCCTCATTAAAGCCATCTCAGATACTAGAGTTCACCAGAACTCTGGAACTGGAAAGCGAGCTGTAGATGGTGATGACATCGACTGCTCTGACAGGGAAGCATAATAAACCTTAAGGTCACAGTGCTACAATACCCCCTACAACAATATACAATATATAGGTACCCTGCCAGAGAAGTTCTCATAAAACCTAACAACTTCGGAAATAAACACTTCCAACGTCAATTACATCTTCTGTGTGAATTAACCCGAGTCCGCCGTATAATGTTCAGCTCAATGTTGAATGCTAATCCGTTCGGAAATTGATTTTTTCCGAAGTCGCTCCCCCATTTCCAGCCCTCACGCACCGCTACGGTCCATAAATATTCATGGCATTCTCCGGGTGCAAGGAGGAGATTTTTCATAATTCGCCGTTTAGCATTTTCCTCAACAATATCATAACACTCCTTTCCGCGAATAAAAAAGAATTACAAACCTGAATTATCCACTTGCTGTGCGCTCTTAAGGCCCTCATTTGCATAACGGCTCAGCCGGGAGAAGAAGGAAAAGTCCTCCAATATCATTGGAAGCAGCGTTGTCACATTTAAGGTATGATTTTTTACTGTTGGTAGGATTAAAATGTGTTATTATCGTTGGTACTGAATGAATTTCGGTACGTGTCATCTGCACCCCTTAAACTATTCTTGAGTACTATTTAGTTACAATTAAATGCATAAACCTTCAACATTGAATTTTGGAATATTTTTCTTATTCAAGAAGGTAACTGAGGATCTGTGTGCCCCTGGGACATAAGCCCTCTTTCTTACAGGCAGAGACAATAGCCTTACATTCGTTCTCAGGAGTGTCTGAAAAGAAACAACAAGGGGGCGCACTACTGTCCTGTGAATGCCAGACTACCATGAAGCACCTGGCTAAAGGCAATAAGATGACTCCTCTATGGGTGTCAGAGCACTGTGGTGTTGATGGAAATGAAAAGTCCGATGAACTTCTGAAAAGGACCTCCAGGGTAACACTGGTTGGACCAGAACCCTTCTGGGAGCTTGAAAAAGTCCACTACAAGGCATTGGTGCAATAATGGGAGCTAAATAATAGAATATCTCTTTGGGTAAATGCTCCAGCACTTACACATGCAAAAATGTTCTGCTACGAGCATCTTGGCAGTCTCAATAGTCATCTACTCTTTCGGGGTAGTTAACTGTGCAGTGAATGATATTCTTGAGCTAGACAGATCCACTTGTAAAGTGATGAACATGAACAGTAGCGTGGATCCCAACAGCTCGATAGAAAGAATATATCTTCCATGAACGCAAGGAGGTAGAGGTTTAAAAAGTTTGGAATACCAACACCATCAACAAACGTTGGAAATGGCAATAAGGATATTGAGAAGTGCAGACCCGCCTCTGGAAATGGTGGCTCATCGTGAAATATCAAGGAGCTTTCCTACTTAGGGCTGGTCAGAGAGCTTTGGAGAAGCTTAGGATAACTGGTATATCCATCGATCATGAGCTAGCAGGAACACATATTACGCCAACAGACCAAAGAAGGGTTAGCAAAGTGATAAGACAGGCACAACTGAAGACACTACTCGAAGATCATATGAGTAAACACCTGCACTTCATATATTTCAGGAGTTTGAAAGATCAGAGCCTGTCGGAAGAACTATCCTTCACCTTTTTCAAATCAGCTGGGCCAAGGTCAGAAACGGTAGGATTTATTATAACTTGTCAAGATGAGGTGATAAATACGAGATGATATAAAAAGAATATCATGAGAGTGGACACCCCAACAACTTGCAAAGCATGCCATAGTCAGCAGGAAACTGTTATGCACATCATGTCTGCTTGCAGAGTGCATGCTTCATCAGGATATGAGGAGAGACACAATGTGGCACTCCAAATTCTCTACTTCTATCGAAGAGAGGTTTATGGTATAAACAATGAACGAGTGCTATCATATGTACCTCTGAATATTGAAGCAGCTGTTGAAAATGACAGAGGTGGCATCTAATGGAACTAAGCGATTCCAACAGCTCGGTAGATCCACGTTATAAAGCCAGATATACTACTTGTGGACAAAGAGCTCAATGAATTGTTTGTCGTTGAATTTTCCTTCCCCGCAGAAAATAATGTTTTGATGAAAGAAGAACAGAAGAGGGAGAAATACAATGATTTAATGTTCGAACTGAGGAGCCTGTGTCCAAGGCCTAGAGTTAGGATGTCCGTACTAATCATAGGATTCCTAGGCGGAATGAGATTGAACTACGTGACCAAATTGGAGATTATTCTGGCCTGCAAATCGCTGGCCAAGGATTTATTGCACAGAATGCAGAAAACGGTGTTGCTCCGATTACTTCAAATCATCACGTCCAACAACTTTGAAGGCCGCTTGCAGTTCATCTCTTTTGTTGAGGGACGCTGTAAGGGCAGGACGAAGAACTACTCCAAGGAACGTACGAGATGTATTTCAGTGAGTAACTTATCAACAACTGGGGTCCCACACTCCTGAGAGAAGTGGACCCTCTCAGGGTGGGCTTATGAAAGGTTTTTCCTCTTGAGTGGAAAAAAAAGAAGGTACATATAGTGTAGTGGGTTACAAAGAGCCAATTTAAACCAAACAGGCATTTTCAAAGAGATGGTGTGTCACTTGAAATATACTAAGATGGAATTAAATAAAAGAATGAAATTTCTATGAAACACTCTCATTCTAACAATACTGCTAATTTCCCACGACGAAGTTATCCCTGGACACGTTAAACCAAATCTCTAATTTCAATACGTCCATCCAAAAACTAATTCTCCTATCGCAACTTCCCTAACATTTCCCCACGTCCCAGAAATCAGGCCAAATCCGACAACACCGACGAGATAAATCCCCAGCAATGATTCAAACTTCCGGAAGTTTCCCTTTTAACCTGGTAGAACAAACGCATTTAGGTTACAGGGGGAGAAGATTAGACATAACACCGTTACGACTTCCTCTTATTTTCAACCTTTATCAAGAGAGCCGCGAAATGAGCGAAATTACTTGAAGCTCAGACCTGAAAACATATTTCGTTCGGGCCATTATTACGACTCGTAGGCAGTTATTTAGTATTCATAGTCTCAGGTATGAGCGTATACAAGTGATAATTGAGGGAAATTGAAATACTCCATTGTAGTGTTATCATTCGCGATGCTGAAATGGAATTTATTATGTTCTTCGCCGGGTGGCCATGCCTGGAATTCATTGTCCCACGCGAGACCAGAGGGCGCATGGTAAATTATGTATCGGACTGGGACTTTATTACCCGGAAGGGTGATAAGAATGCTGTAGACGTGATGTGTTACTGGAGTAATCCTTTGAGTACATCCTTTTCTGGAATCGTAAATCCACATATCATCTAAATTTTGTTTTATTCAAGCGGAATATAGGAATTCCAGGTTGGGTAGAAGATATAGTTTGTCTATGACAAGAATTTGACTTTCTTCGGAAATGAAAACCAATTTCTGCAACTAGCGATTTATTTTTATATTATTGGACAAGAAGTAAGAGTTACCATTATCATATCATCAGCATACGCTGATGATAGTGATAACTGTTAGAGAAAAGATGCCCTAAATATCACCGGGGTAGGAAGAAGGACTTAACGTCACTCTCTCTAAGACCACCCTAATTCCCTTAACTAGAAGGAGGATTCTTAACCTCAGAGCTCTGGTCCTAAAGGACCAAACTCTGAACTTCTTCAGTGAGTGCAAATATCTAGGAATCATACTACATTGTAAACTGAATTGGACAAAATTCCTTCCAAAGCCACAAAGGTTCTGAAGGGCTGGATTGAGCCTCACCCCACTCTAATAATGATAATAATAAATACCAGTCCACATATCCACCAGATCTGGCATCCAGCGAAATTTCAGATGTTTTCATGCGAGGACCTCAAGACTCGAAACTAATAATAATAAATGAAATAACATAGGGTTTATCCCTGAGAAGTGAAGACCGACTTCTGAAAATGGAGGCTCATCTTGAAATTAGGAATCAAGGAGCTTTCCTAATTAGGACTGCTCAGAGAGCTTCAAATAAGCTCAGAATAACTGGTATATCCATCGATCATGACCTGGCAGGAACATCTATCACGCCAACAAACCAAAGAAGAGTTGGCGGAGAGATAAGACAACTGAAGACACTACCCGAAAATCACATGAGTGAACACCTGCACTCCATATCTTTCAAGAGTTTGAAGGATCAGGGCAAGTGGAAAAACTAACCTTCGCCTTTTTGAAGTCAGCTGGGCTCAAGTGGGAAATGGAGGTATTCATTATGGCTTGTCAAGATGGAGTGATAAATACGAGATGGTATAAAAAGAACATAATGAAAGTGGACACCCCAACAATTCGCATAGCATGCCACAGTCAGCAGGAAACTGTTATGCACATTCTGTCTGCTTGCAGAGTCCATGCTCCATCAGGATATGTGGAAAGACACAATGCATCACTCCGAATTCTCTTCTTTCATCTGAGAGAGGTTTATGGTATAGACAACGATCCAGTGCTACCATATGTACTTCTGGAGAATGAAGCAGTTGTTGAAAATGGCAAAGCTTGCATATACTGGAACTATGCGATTCTAACAATTCGGCAGATCCATGCCCTAAAGCCAGAGATACTGGACAAAGAACTCAAGGAATTGACGTCGAATATTCCTCACCCGCAAAAAAAATTTAGTGATGAAAGAAAAAAAGAAAAGGTAAAATACAAGGATTTAATGTTCGAGCTGGGGAACCTGTATCCAAGGCATAAAGTTAGGATGGTCGTAGTAATAATATGGTGCCTAGACGGAATGAGAGCGATTACGTGACCAAATTGAAGATTATTCCGGCCTGCAAATCTCTGGCCAAGGATTCTTAGCGCACATAATGCAGAAAGCGGTGTTGCTTGGATCACTTCAAGTCATCAGGTCCCATCAACTGTGGAGGCCACTTGCAGCTCATCGCTGTAAGGGTAGGACGAATAACTACTCCAAGGAACGTGTGAGAGGTTTTTTAGTGTGTAACCAATCAACAACTGGAGTCTCACAATCCTGAGGAAGTGGACCCTCTCAGGGTCAGCCTATGAAAAGTTTTTCCTCTCGTGCGGAAGAAAAAGAAGGTTTTCCCTTTTGGGAAATTGAACACTCTCAAGCTTGGATACGACTCATATTCGGACCTATGTTTATAGGAGAATTTCATCTTGAAATTGAACATTTCATCAACTTTAAAGTTATTCGACATAAAACTGTAGCCCCTGTATAGTTTTTCCATTTCAACCATTCACCTCCTCATGTTATTGTGATATACACTGAACATCACCTAGAGCAAGGATACATCTAATCACAAAACCTCCCTTACCTACTGTCATTTTCTACTCGACCCCATTCGAATTATTTGTACAATCGTAATTGGAGGACACTCAAATTCCATCTGTACCGCCGGGTCCAGTTCATATTTCCGTCGAATGAAATTCTCATTAGACCACAGAATGTCGAACAAAAACGACGACTCTGTGTACTCTGAAAATAGTGGTCCTCGTCACGATAGAACCGGCTAATCAGGATTGCCACTACAAAGGATCAAAACTTCACGGTTGGTCCCATCGAATATTCGAATATTGTTCTTGTTCTTGCTCGACTCGCTCGAGTACAGGGTGGTATTCGAGGGTGATTTGATCGACTGTTGGTGGATCAGGATGAACTGTTATGATATGAAATTGTTATTGTTGATTTTGGATATGTTTGTATTGTTTTCAGAAGAGAGTAGTGCAAATTTTGATAGATAGAAAGTGTTTTCCAGGTGTATGTTTAGATTAATTCAAATTTATAATGTAAACGCTTCACTGGAAAGGATTCAAAGGATCGAAATAATGTACTATCATTTGAAAATTTACAAATTAGAGTGTGCGTTTGAGAAAAGAGAATCGATGGTAACGAAAACAGAAATTGGCATTTATTCAAATAATTTATTCAGAGCAAATTCTAAGCAAAGTTCCTCAATTCACCTGGATTCACCAATCAGCGTTGAACTCCACCTTGGCAGTACAACCCTATGAAAGTGATGAAAAGCTTAGGTAGAAGGAATTAAAGGTACCCTGAGTTGCCTGGAATGCAGCAGAGGTGGAATTAGTATAGTTAGAGTGGGGTTGAATTCTGTACGGAGTTGGGAGGAATCTGTAAATAAACCTGTATATATTAGCATAGTGTATTAGTATATTATTGTAGGGGATAACGTTGCACTGCCACCTAAAGGTCTATTGTGCCCTTCCGTGAGAGCTGTAAATGTCATCACCATCTACAGCTCACCTTCCGTTATCGAGTGATCAGGAGTTTCATCCTCCTCCCAATAGAATCTGCACTCGTCAGTTTCTGCTAGCCCTAACCTGTGACGAAACCAGTGAGGAGGTGCAGCGTGCTCTTACTGAGGTCCATATATTTCTTGGATCTGACAGTGTCAAAGTTCCGGAGGAGTTCTTTGGAGTGACACATTACGGGGAAAGATCTCCAGAAAATACCTGTTTCAGTTTCTTCGTTAATCCGAAATTCCCTTTTGTAGGTATATCTACCAAACCCACAGTGGCCAATAAAGGGGGTTTGTGCTCCTTTCTTGGCAAGTGTGTTGGCCTCCTCATTTCCTTTAGTTCCCTCGTGACCAGGAACCCAGACCAAGGAGACTGCTGTTCATGTCTACTTCATTGAGTTTCCTTCGGCACTCCCATCTTACCTTGGACTCGATAACATGGGACCTCAGAGCTTTAATAGCATCTTAACTGTCAGAAGGAATTGCTTTATCACAACTCTTTCGATTGCAAGTACGTCTGCCTGAAAGACACTCGGATAGGAGCCTAGAGATAGTGAGAATTTGGTGCAGGCCCCATATACTCCAACGCCAGTTCCTGTAGTGGTTTTCGAACCTTCTCTGTACCATTTAATGGCATTTCTTTTAAGAACTTTAGTCGTGGATTCCCTGTCTCTGTTTTTCTTCCTACCTAACATCGTAATGAAGTTCTTTCCGATGCTTACTTTCCTGATCATTTCGTCACTAGGAAGATTGGCTGTTGAAATGTACCTGGTAAGAGAAGACCAGGCTTTCTGGTTTTCAATACTCTCATTACCTGTTCCTTTCCTAGATATTCTGGGAATGGCTTCATGGACCAATTTGTCTATCACTAGATGAAGTGATGATAATCTCAAGTGCACTGGTAGGACAGGTTCCCATAGCTCCAGTGATACACACACCGGCCAGCCTTTGTACTTTGTCGAGGGTTTTCCTCGTGCTATTTTCGCTTGTTTTTGTGTGCCAGACTACTGCCCCATAGGTGATTATGAGTCTCGCAATCATGACGTACATATTGGCATACAAATTTTCATTTATTAACCCAAGAATGTAGGCAAGAATCATTATACCACTAGATAACTATGAAAATCCTACAAAAATATGACATATTTTGCGGAGAATATATTCCGAATTCAATATGAACTTTATACAACAATTCGGAATTTCCACACGTTCAGGAAACCATGGAAAATTTGGTAAGGGAAACAAAACAACCCTTCCTTCATCATACCCCTGCCAGGTGCAGAAAGAAAAGTGTCCAGATTACACCTACGACTCTGTCAGATGAAAGAAACATTCAGACGCCAATTTCCTCTACCTACTGCATCCCTGTCTCCCGCACCCTTACAGTCATCCGGTCATCCCCTACTTGTCCCTTCTGCGACTTTCCGCAGGGTAGAAATTCTGCCTGTCCGGCGGCCAAGAGATAATTACGATCCGTTTAGCGGACACACATTTTCACTTAAATGTCGGATTTTCCGATGACGTCAGATGCCATTTCCTTGCGTCCGAACGTACGAATACAATTCGGCTTTTGTTTCCGTTTTGTCGTGTCTTTATAGGAGGTGAGGGGATGGAACTTCCGGGGTTTGGAGGTGACTTTGGAGTGACGACCGGAAGGTGAAGAAATGAAATTGAAGATAATGGGTTACGATAGTCTGCTATTTGTGTTTCGGGAATTGGAGATACTGACTTCATTTGAGATAGTTTCTATCTGCTGTGTATTAGAGCAGCTAGGAGATTGAAATGAAGGGAAAAATGAACCAATAATGCGGAAGTGGAAATGAACCTGGAAATAAACTATCAGAGTCTTTTTTTGTCGAAAATATCTGGGGCCTTTGACAACACAACACATGTGTCTCTTAATGAAGCACTTGAAAGGCGAGGAGTGAATAAAACCATTATAAAATGGATGTATGAGCTGTTGGCCACTAGGATAGCCGAGGCACAGGTGGGCAAAAGGACCACTTCTGTCAGACCCACTCGAGGAATAGGTAATGAGAGTATTGAAAATCAGAAAGCCTGGTCCTCTCTTACCAGGTACATTTCATCAGCTAAACTTCCTAGTGAGCCAAGTTCTTGAAAAAAATGCCATTAAATGGTACACAAACGGTAAAAAAAATTGCCAAAAATATATAGGGTGCTATTTGAGATAAAAAAAGTCAGAGTTACTTCCAGTCAAACCAAAAGTGACTTTCAATTTATGTTTTTCTCAATTGAAGGTTCCTTGAACGAATTGAAATTCATCAAATTTTTATCTTTTGAAATGGCTGAGATATTCCATTGGAACATATATACTGGGACACCCGGTATAATAATAATATAATAATTAATATTCACACTCTAGAACACCCTGTTATTCGAATCGAAATGTCTTCCCCAATTCCAATACCACCCTTTCCCCCCTCACAGCAATTAAATATCCGCATTTCCCACAAAAAAACGTTCCTCGCAAAGGCTCATCCATCCAAGAAGAAAGCCGCAAATATGCGATAATGATATAAACCCCAACGCCCCGGATTGTACAGTTTTTCCCCTCCAGGCTCGCAAACAATATCGATCATGTTCAAAAAATACGACACGTCTTTATTATTATAAGAAAGAAAACAAAGGTTCTACGTGCTCCGCGGTCCGCTTTTCCTGCACATAATAGGCGTAAGTAGTCACGTATGAACGGAAAAACCCGATTTCCCGGATACAGAAAAACCCCGAGTTGCGGGGATATGGAAAAAGTTGTGCCGGAAAAAATATCACGTACCGAGTGATCTGAATTATGGTCGGGAAGTGGGAGGTTATGACGGGAGAGATGAATAGATTGGGAGGGTGGAGATGTACCTATTTTGTAACTCTAATAATCTTCCATAGGGCGTATTTAGAAGGATCTCTACGATCTCTTGTGATTTTATTTTGGTGGACTTTTCAATTATTTCACCCATCTCCTTCAAATCATATAAAATATTTTATTAAAAAAAATGGTTCAAGCACTGAGGTGAAGTCTACTCACACTCTTTATCGAATGTAGCATCGATATACACCGTTTTCTCAGCTTTTATAATACATGAATGCATTTAGTACAATTTTAATGACATACTTCAGTAACGAGAAAATCTATGATAACATAAATTTTAATTCTTTAATTTATAGATTCTATTGAAATTTTGATAGGAAAAAACTTACTCCTCAAATAATTCCAGGATACGATATTCACGAAATTCTGTGGAAACTAGTGGGTTGGCATTCTACATGTAGTCATCAAGTTTTAATTGCGTCAAATTTTGTAGTAAATAAGAACAAAATTTCAGATGACTATAACTCCAAAACCAATTAGACGATTATGCCAATTAACGAACTCAAATGTCGCATTCGGATGCGCAACCTGCCCGGAAAATTACAAGTCGCTGTAGTTTTTTGTTCTCAATTTATCGTGAGATAATATTTTTTCGTAATTTTTTCAAAATTTTCTAGAGCTATGATTCTTAAAAAATTTCACACATGTCTGTATGCCGATATTCTACAATTAGGTGCTAAGTTTCAATTCGATCGGTCCTGTATTTTTTGAGTTATCGTGAAAATAATTATCCAGATGGGTATAACTTCGGAACCGTTTGGCTGATTTTGCCTAACAGCGAACTTAACTCTCCCATTCAGATGCTGAACCTACCCTAAAAATTGCAAGTCACTATCTCTTGCCGTTCTCAGGTTATCATGACATGAATGATATATTTTTTTTATTTAGTTTTATAATTCTCACAAAATTTCACAATCGTACTTGTGTCAGTATTCTACAACTACAAATACATTGGACGAACAGCTGAATTTTAGGAGGAGTTCATTTTTTGCTAGGTATACAAGAATTACATACCATTTTCAACTTAGAGTCTCTCGGAAATTTAAAAATTGACACATACCTACCCATTTTGTAAGTCGTAATCCCTCTCACATCTGGTATATTCTCAAGTTCCCAATGTTGTCTACTGTAACTTAACACATCAAAAATTCACTGAATCATGTAACGCCTGTTTATTTATCATGAATTCCCTGGAAAATTACCAGCGGAATGACAACAATTACGTGTGAATAAATGAAACATATCTCGTGTCTACCCCCGATATGAACCGGCAACAACAAATAGCCCCAGTAAATTCCGCCCCATAAAAAATTCAAAGTACACCCCTTCAATTATACAGAAACCTGTCGTACCCCAGACGTATGAAATTAAGATCGTGACGGCTGTGTTCCAGGGCGCGCCTCGACCAATCCGGGCCATGAAATACAACTCAAAAGGGAGTATCATTATTTTAATTGTTATACACAGTTTTCGCCGTTTTTCCCGGCGTGGAAATTCTCTAGAGTCAACAGTTTTTCACGAGGATACGTAGTTAGCGCGCTAGACTGTACGAGTCTAGTGTTCCGTGAAATAATTATGCAGCACCTTCATTTAACAAGCCCCCTGTGCCATGAATATTACCCTTTATTATACTAGGTACTCATTATGAAAATTTATAGTTTGGTTAATGAGACGTCTGGATTCTGGATCAAGGTTGAATGAAGGGTATATTGTAATTAGGAAAGCTTTGTCTGGTAATTTTTGGACGAAGCTGTGATGTTTATTAGTTATTGAAGGTTATCTCGTGTTTTTTCCCTCGAAATACAGTAATATAGGAACTTAAGAAGGGTGACAACAATTAATGCCTAGAGATTTTGAAGTGAACTATAGGCAACACTGTTACAAATGATGTATTTGAAAGTTTTGTAGGTTCCTAGACAACACCTCCCAAAGATATCTTGGTAAGCTATTTCCAGGATATTGCTCTGTGCAGTATCGCTAGGATGTCTTTCAAAAAAGAATTAAAGAGCTCTGACGTTCAAACAAACGACAAAACTTCAGATGGGTATAACTCCAAAACCGTGCAACTGATTATGCCTATTACTCAAACTTAAATATCACATTTGGATGCACAACCTATCCTGAAAATTGCAAGTCGCTATCTCTTTTCATTCTCAAGTTATCGTGAGAAACAAAAAATATTTTAATAAGTTTTTTAAATTTTCTAGTGATACGACCCTTACTAAATTTGACATACTCCTTCGCGTTGGTATTCTACAACTAGTAACAAAGTTTCAATTCGATCGGTTCCGTATTTTTTGAGTTATCGAGAAAGTAATATTCCAGATGGGTATAACTCCGAAACCGTTGGGCCGATTAAGGCCATTGACGAACTCAACCCTCGCATTCGGATTTGCCACCTACCCTGTTCTTAATGTTGTTGAGTGAATTTTAAAATTATAACGATCCAAGCAAAAATTGTGAAAAAATGCCAGAAGTGCAGTCAATATTGAATCTCTGAGGTATACAGGGTGAGTCTTTGACCACTGCATTAATTTTAACCAAAGATTCCTCTCATCAAATGAAACACTTTTTTCATTTTACATTTTTTCAAATTCAGCTCAGGTAAAAAGATACAGGCTGTTGAAATTTTGGAGTAAAATCAGTTTTTATTTTGTAGCTTTGACATCCTTTTTTCGAATTAAATGAATGATAGCGTAAAATTTCCTATAACTATGATACATATTTTCCAAAGTTTAGTTATTTTCTACTTCTACTGGTTTTCTAGTTATGGACTCGTGGATTCATAAAACTAAACGAAATTAGCATAAAGAAAACATATAAAGTTTTTCTTGAGTAATTTCAAGAATTTCTTCATCATTCCTCCTAAACGCACCGTTTTCGAGATATTCTTCATTTGATGTTTTAAAATGGAAAACTCCAGAAATTTCACTACTTTTATGGATCCGTCCCTGAGCGTTGGAATCCCGAATCAATCTGTAAACCACGTTACCATGCCTTATTCTCGTCCGCCAACAATGTCATAGATAATTTATATGCGGGAGTGTATTAGCACATTGTGAAATCTTTAAACGCTTGTAACTTTTTACCTGAGCCGAACCTGGAAAAATGGTAAATGAAAAAAGTGTTTCATTTGATGAGAGGAATCTTTGGTTAAAATTAATGCAGTGGTCAAAGACTCACCCTGTATATTCAAGATAATCCAATGTTTGGCACTCTTGTTCCTCGGAAACGAGTGTTCATCAATTTTCTCAAATGTAATTTTCGAATTTTTGGATGAAAATGGTCTTAAACGGTTTGGTTCGATCCATTGATCAAGAATCCGTGGTCAAAATCGATCATGTCGTTAACACGATAACTCTCGAACGAAATGAGCTAGGTGGTTGAAATTTTCAGAGTAGGTTTGGGAGATAAATATCTCAGTTAAGTTCGTTATTGGGCAAAATCAGTCAGATGGTTTCAGAGTAACGAAAAAAAAGTTCGTTTTTTGAATAACAAATTTTAGATTTAATTTTTTTTTTAAGTTGCAGTTTTATCGTACTACTTCATTGATATTATTTTCAACTCTAAAAAGCTAATACTTTCGGAGATATGATTTTTCAACATTTCGATAATAAATCGTAAATCTATGGCTTCACAGTCGTATTTGTATCTATGCCTCTTGTTTTTCTCGAATGACACTTTTTTAATTTAATTACTTCCATGATGTTATTCTATCATAAGAATCTATGGATATCATTCGCAACTCTGAGAAACCTTTACTTTCAGAGATATGATTTGTCAAAGTTTGAACAAGAACGCCCAAGCTTCTGTCCACAGGGCTTTTCCACATTTTTGCGCGTATGTTCTGGTGAACATCGCATTATCATTTTGCCCAAATGTATGTAATCTGTAATGTAAAATGGTCTCCAAGGATTGGGTTCGACTCCCTGATGAAGAATTCGAGGTCAAATTTGATTGTGTCCGAACGACCGTTGCCACGATAACTTGAGAACGGAAAGAGATAGCGACTTGAAATTTTCAGGTTAGGTTGTGCATCTGAATGCGACATTTGAGTTTGTTTATAGGCATAATCGGCCAAATGGTTTTGGGGCTATGGTCATCTGCAATTTGGTCGTTATTTCCTCAGTAACCCAATAAATACGAAATCGATCCACTTCAAGCATGGTTATTGGTTGCGGAATGCCAACACGAAAAGTCTTGCAAAATTTCGTGAGGATGGTATAACTAGAAAATTTGAAAAAAATCACTGAACAAAATTCGCTGAAATTTTGCGAGATCTTTCAAAACCTAACTCTACTACCAAGCTCCAAGTTTGAACACGATCGGATCTATATTGTTGGAGATCCAAGCAGATTCCGATCGAAAAGAGATAAGGACTTGTAATTTTCAGGGTAGGTTGAGCATCCAAATGGGAGGGTTAAGTTCGTTTTCGAGCATAATCGCTTCAATGGTTCCGGAGACATACCCACCTGGAATATTATTTCCTCGATAATAAAAAAAAATAGACTCGAACGAATTGAAGCTTGGTTACTAGCTAGTAGAATATCAGATAAAGACGTGTGTGAAATTTTCTGAGAACCGTACCTCTAGAAAATTTTAAGAAAATTACGAAAAGAAATATTTTTTCGTGGGATGTCGTTTTCAGCTATTTAACCTGACATCAACTCGGAGGAACCTGAAGAAGGCTTTGAGTTTGTACCCTTATGAAGTTCAACTGGTTCAAACACGAGACATCAGGTGGTAAAGTTCAGTAACGAGGCTCATTTATGCTTGAAAGACTATGTTCAAAAGGAGAATTTATGGAATATTGAGCATAGGTCCAAATATACCATATATTATAAATAATATTTCTCTATTTATCAGCCATTCGATTCCAATTCACCCCAAAACTTCCCTTCTACACAAACAGTAGACGGACAAACTTTAAAGAAGATTTTAAAACATACCGGAATAATTTCAGCCCACCCTTACAGTAGACTGAAAAATTTCCCAACTTCCTGATGAAAACACCCGAAACTTCCGAAACATATTTTCGTTAGTCGAAAACTTAAACCGCAAAGTCTCAAGCTTATACATCACGAGATGAGTAATGAAAACTACCCCCAAATATAATGCATAGGAAACGTCGAAATCCCCTTTGACCCTCACACAACATACTTCATCCTGTCCTCCAGTTACAGGACTCCATAATGCAAGAGCCCATTCCTCTGTTCCCGGAAGAAATGAGCCGGGATATTCCACCCAAGTTTAAGATTTATTGGACGTTGAAGCCGAAAACTACAAGAAAAGTTTCGGGATTCGAATTTTATTCGGGGTGTTCCGGATGTCCGATAGGGGATGAACGTTTCGAGGACTGTTGGAGAAATGGTCGATTCTCGCCAAAGAGTACATTCTTGTAATGACTTATTTGTACAAGAATTTATGGAGATTTATAACGAGAACTACGAAGGGGATCATGGCATCTTTAGAAACTAATAATTGTATCAATTGAAATTCAATTATAGCTAAGCCCCACGTTGGGCGCTATAATATATTCATTGAACCAAATCGTTCAAAACAGGTGGGCGTGCATTTTACCTGTGCTCTATTTGAAGTATTTATTTTATTTGTGAAACGACATATTATGAAATAAAAGTGGGAAAGTCCTGTGGCAGGAACTTTAGCGCTCTTGTCTAATTTTGACAAACCATATCTCCGAAAGTATTGATCTCTCAGAGTTGGGAATTATATTAATGGATTTTCATAATTTAATAGTTCGTACCACTAACACATTCATTCGGTATTATGAACCTTAACTCAAGAAAGAATTTTTGATACACAAATGTAGATTAATAATTCAGCATTCTTGCTAGGAACATTACGGAAATACTGTATACAGCAACATGTCTCACTACTTTAGGAAGTAAAAGGTGATATTAATCTCGGTGGTTAACGAACAGTAATTTCTTTTGATGATTCCATTATTTTGTTCTTTCCTATTGCCTTCATAAACTACATCATTAAAATGATCCAATTCTAACTCTTCTGAAATATCATCCCCAATATTTGTACATAAATTATCCAATATGCAACAAGTCAATATTATTTTTGGTATCAAAACAGTCTTGTATATATTCACAAATAATTCAAGATGCGGAACCTTGTTTTCCAACACAAAATATTTTCAAGGTACGAGTTATATAAACCAACAAGAACGGAAAAAAGTGACGTCTCTCATAGGTAGATAAGATGACCTGAATGAACAGTGAACACAGATAAAAAAATTTTCATCCAAAAATTCGAAAATTACAGACATTTGGGAAAATTGGTAAGCCCTCTGTTCCGAGGAACAAGAGCACAAAAACCCTTTCACTTCAGAAATATGATGAACAATCTCATTGATTTGAAGAATGATTCTCCAAATAATTGAATCATTCAATCTCCAGGCAAATACTGAAAAATTTATTTTGTTTCACGAGTAGGATTGCAGGGAATGCAGGTAAATAACACACTCTTATACGTATGAAGTATTTACACGATCACTGTTGAAGAAATGAAACAAAATTCGGAAAAATAATAGGAAATAGTGAAAGAAGTAGAAATGTCGAACATAGACCTCTGAAATGCCATCATTTCTATATTATTTTACAATCAAAATGTATTCATTCTCTTAATTTTTGTCTGCATTTATTGTTAATATTCACAATGTTTTTCTGCGATTTTTGGGTTTATTTTCTCAGACATAATACATACATATAAACATTTTTTAACACCTTTTGAAACAGTTTATGTTTTGATATATGGTTTAAGTAAATTGTAAGGGGTTGTATCAAAATCATGAATTGGACAATACAATATTTACAATATTTTTTTCAACGTTTCTACATCTTGAAACGGTACGAGAATCATGACCTTTGTTTTACGAGAAATTATAAAAATAATATTATTTAACCTGGATTAGTCGATTTTTTTTAAATAAAGATTCAACCTCCTATTAACAAGATTGAATTGGTTGTTTTCTAATGAAAATGAGTGAACATGTTTTTCCTATCAACAAATATAGTGAAAATTCTTTAATGAGTTATAAAATCTTACTGAGTCATAAACGATCAAAGTGCGAAGAATTATACAAATATCGTAGAATGAAATGAAGGCTACTTTCAAACGACACACATTACAAGAAAAATGGTTTATCTCCTATTTTTTCATCACCCATGGTTATTTCGATCGTTAAACATTCTGGTGAGAGTTGAAAGAGACTTGTTGCAAATATTTCAATCTTGAAGCTCACGAAAATTCCACTAAATCAATAAATCAAAACATGGTATGTTTTTCGATTGTTCCACATTTATTCAATATACATATTGTATATTGTTGTAGGGGGTAATGTTGCACTGTGACCTTAAGGTATATTGTGCCTCCCCACAAGAGCTGTCGATGTCATCACCATCTACAGCTTGCTTTCCAGTTCCAGAGTTCTGTTGAGAACTCCAGTATCTGGGATGGTTTCAAGGAGGCTACGTCTTCGCTCCTGCAGATTTCTTGACCAAAGCATTCCTTGCATTGGTTTGAGATGGCATTCCATAATCAGGTGATCAGGAGTTTCATCCTTCTCCCAACAGAATCTGCACTCGTCAGTTTCTGCTAGCCCTAATTCCATCATATGCTTCCTCAGACTGCAGTGCCATGTGAGGAAACCAGTGAGGAGGTGCAGCGTTTTTTACTGAGGTCCATAAATTCCTTGGATCTGACAGTATCAAAGTTCCGGAGGAGCTTTTTGGAGAGATACATTCCTGGGAGAGATCTCCAAAGTTTCAGTTTGTTCTTTCATCCGAAATCCAATTTCAAGGTGCATCTACCAACCCCACAATATGGTTCCAGGCCAATAAAAAAGGGGTTTGTGCTCCTTTCTTGGCAAGTATGTTGGCCTCCTCATTTCCTTTAGTTCCCACGTGACCAGGAACCCAAACCAAGGAGACCCTGAAAGACGCTCGGATAGGAGCCTAGCGATAGTGAGCATTTGATGCCTGGCCCATATACTCCAGTGGCAGCTCCTGTAATGGTTTTTGAACCGTCTGTGTACCATTTAATGGCATTTTTTTAAGAACTTGAGCGCGTTTGAAGGCTATATCTTTTCAGTCGTCATGGACTCAGCCTAAATTAGGTAAAAACTGAGTAAATTGTTTTCACTCTCCGTAAACTGGAGGATATCCGAGATGTGAAATGTTTGGGTGTTCATCTTGTTTCGAGGCTAACTTGGGCTGCTCATGTTAGCCAGTTGGCCTCTAAATTAGCAAGGAACATATTTGTGCTGAGGAGTTCCTCCTCTTTGTCTCGTATGGTACTAAGAACTGCCTACTTCTCATTGATATAATCTCACCTTATCCTTAATCGAATTTAACATGGTAAATTTGATTAAGAGTGTCCAATACAGGAGAATGGATAATAGAACATACGCGCAAAAGCGCCTGACTGATCAGTGCTTGAACCAATTTTTTTTTTTCGTAATTTTGAAAAATTTTCTAAGGGTATGGTTCTCACAAATTTTTTTTTTGTTATTTTGAAAAATTTTCTGGGGGTACGGTTCTCACAAAATTGTACACACTCCTGTATGTCAATATTCTACAACTAGTTACGAAGCTTCAATTCGATCAAGTCTATATTTTTGGCGCTCTAGTTCCTCGGAACTGAGTGCTTATCAATTTGCCCAAATGTCTGTAATTTTGGAATATTTCGATGAAAATGGTCTTAAACGATTTGGTTCGACTCACTGATCAAGAATCCGTGGTCGGAATTCATTCTGTCCGGCCGGTCCGGCCGGCCGTAAGCACGATAACTCTCGAACGGAATGAGCTAGAGAGTTGAAATTTTCAGAGTAGGTTTGGGGGATGAATATCTCGGCTAAGTTCGTTATTGGGCAAAATCGGACAGATTGGTTTCAGAGTAACAAAAAAAAAATTTTTTTTTACGAAACAAATTCCAAATCAATTTTTTTTTAATAAGCAGTTTTATCATAAGAATCCATTCATATCATTTTCAACTCTAACAAGCTAATACTTTCGGAGATATGATTTTTTAAAATTTCAATGTAAATCGTATTTCACAGATTGATATAATTATTATTCTATGTATGAATTCTCATAATGTCAACTTGACAGAAGGGAATATTGTAACTTCAAAAATATTGGGGTTGAAATACTCGTATTTTAGCGATGCAACGGGGACCTCACCCGAAAATGTTTGAAAATATTACGTAAATATTGAAAGCATAATTCTGTAGTTTGGTGAACGTAGATCAGGAAATTTTTGATCGATTACAAGGTAATTTATTATTACTTATCTAATAAACTATTATTTGAATTAAATTTCCTTTATGATGCAGTGATATCATATGAATACATTGATATAATTCCCAACTCTGAGAAACCAACACCAGATATAATTTGTCTGTTTGAACTAGAGCGCCAGAAAGCTCCTGTCCACAGGGCTTGAACCCATTTTTTAATTATCGAGGAGATAATATTCCAGGCGGGTATAACTCCGAAACCGATGGACTGATTATGCCCAAAAACGAACTTATCTCCCCCATTGGGATGCGCATGCTACCCTGAAAATTTTCAAGTCCCTATCTCCTTTCGTTCGAAAGTTATCAAGCCAACGGTCACCCATCCAGCTACTGAACTCACACAAGGCTGCTCGGAACTCCAACAATATAGATCCGATCGTGTTCAAACTTGGAACTTGGCAGTAGAGTTAGGTTTTGAAGGCTCTCGCAAAATATCTGCCATTTCAGCGATGTCGGAAGAATAGTTTCTGATATATAGAATTGTTTTTCAATGAACTTCAATGATTTTTAAGAAATTTTGGAGCTATACCATCCTCATGAAATTTCGCAGGAATTTTTGCAGTGACATTCTACAACTGACAATCATGCTTGAATCGGTTTTATATTTTTCGAGTTATTGAGGAATTAAGAACCAAAATTCAGATGTGTATAGCTCCGAAACCGTTTAGCCGATTATGCTAATAAACGAACTCAAATGGCGCATTCAGATGCACAACCTAACCTGAAAATTTCAAGACGCTATCTCTTTCCGGTCTTAAGTTATCGTGACGTAAATAATATTTTTCAATAATTTTTTATTAATTTTCTAGCGATACGATTCTCACAAAATTTCACAACCGTCCTCAGGTTTATATTCTACAACTACTCACCAAGTTTCAATTCGATCCGATCAGTATTGGTTGTAGACAAAATTATTACTCGAAAACCATTGGACCGATTATGCCCATTAACGAACTTGTCCGTCGTATTGGGATGCGCCACCTACCCTGAAAATTTCAAGTCGCTAGCTCTTTTCGTTCTCAAGTTATCGTGGCAACGGCCGGACGGCCGGCCGGACAGAATCAAATTTGATGTCGAATTCTTCCTTGGGGAGTCGAACAAAATCGTTTGAGACCATTTTCGGCAAAAAATTCGAAAATTACAGACATTTGTGCAAAATGATAGCACGATGTTCCACAGAACATACGCGCAAAAATAAATAAATAAAGTATACTGTAATAAATATCGAATGTTGCGCATGGAAGTTTATTCTGTGTTATAGCATATAGAATGTTTGTATATTAGGTTGCCTATTTCGAATAAGGGATTATTATTATTATTATTAACCCTCCCTCGAAACCTCCAACAAACCCTCCAAATCAATAAATCGGCCTCCTCCGATAAAGTTTCCGATTCGGACTCTTCCCTGGAATCCCGTACTCTCCGATCCCTATCTCTTTGTGGTCTGGTCTGGAACGCCGGCACCGGAAACTCGTTGCTGTTCCGCCAATTACGCCCGGCATCCTTTCCCGCCGCCCGGCTGAGCTGTTTACGTTTCCTTTTCAGGAAACGCCCGGTCCAACCCGTTGTCTGGGAAAATGCATTTAGCGCCTCGTAAACTGATTTTCTTGGCGGATTCTGGACCGGGTAAGTTCGGACTTCGGAGGTGTTTTCGGACGTACCGAGAGGGGGAAGTTTCGAGGGGGTGGTATTCGTGGGGATGGGGAAGTGGCGGGAATATAGAGCGAATTTTAGGTGGATGAATTGATCCGAGTTGTCTGCTAGAATGAAAGTGGAATATTGTTTCTCTATTTCAATATCGTAATGAGTTCATTACAGCACTAAAAACAGTGGTGGAATAAATTCATTCCCGCATCGTTTCTAGTTGCGCGTATGTTCTGGGGAAAATCGCGTTATACTTTTGCCCACATGTGAAATTTAATTCTGTGGTGCCGTCCAGCCGTTGCCACGATAACTTGAGAACGGAAGGAGCTAGCGACTTGAAATTTTCAGGGTAGGTGGCGAATCCCAATACGACGGACAAGTTCGTTAATGGGTATAATCGCCTCAATGGTTTCCGAGTAATAATTTTGTTTTCAACCAAAATAAATCCGATCGAATTTAAACTTGGTGAATAGTTGTAGAATATAAACCTAAGCACGTTTCTGAAATTTTGTGAGACCCGTGGCACTAGAAAATTTTATAAAAATTATTAAAAAATATTATTTATGACACGATAACCTGAGAACGGGAGGAGATAACGGCTTGAAATTTTCAGGTTAGATTGTGCATCTGAATGCGACATTTGAGTTCGTTTATAAGCATAATCGGCCAAACGGTTTTAGAGTTATAGCCATCTGAAATTTGGTTGTTTTTTGTTCCTCATTAACTCGAGAAATACAAAACCGATTGAATTCAAATATGGTTATTAGTTGTAAAATGCCAACGCGAAAATTCTTGCAGAATATCGTGAGGATGGTATAACTAGAAAATTTCAAAAAAATTACAGAAAATAATTTTAAAAAAATTCTATATATCATGAACTATTCGTCCGGCATGGCTGAAATTTTGGAAGAGCCTTCAGAACCTAACTCTACTGCAGAGTTCCAAGTTTGAACACGATCGGATCCATATTGTTGGAGAACCGAGCAGTCTTTTGTGAGTTCGATAGCTGGATGCGAATCGTCGTATTTTTGAGAGAACCTCAAAAATATGAATGTCATGATGACATATTTTTGTGCGTATATTCTTGGGAAAATCGTGTTATTTCATCACAAATCTATAGTCGAATTTAAGCGAATAACCGGAACAGTGCGGTTAAATATCTCTTGCTATTATAACCGATCGGTTATGTTTAGCAAGAGATTGGTCTTATCCGCACTTTTCCGGTTATTCGCTTAAATTTGACGTATGGGAGATGATAGCCTTACATTAGCGGTCAGACCTGGTTTTGAAAGAGATCCTCCTTAGGAGGAGGCAACTAAATATTGAAGGGATTTCTATGAACAAGAGTGAATATCTTTGAGAAATAGAGAAGACGATTCTTCTTCAAGAGATCCATGTGCCTTCAGAGGAGTATATTTGCGAGAGGGGACTCTTGAAAGGTTATGTATTATTTTTAATATGATATCGCTGAAATTTTGCTGAAGGCTTCAAAACTTAACTTTAAATTAACCACACTTTCTGATCTTGTTAGGCTCATTTGTGGATATTAAATCTCGTGATGGGTAGAGAGGAATTTTAGGCCAGTTTTTCTATCACTTATGAGAATATATCTTTATGTTTCACCTCATCACCTTTAGATCTATCGATGGACATTTATTGGTTAAGACTAAGTAATTGAATATTACTGGAATTCAATTGAATTTCATTCAATATGTTAGTAACTAAACTTATAATTTTCTTTACTTTGATTATTTAAATATGACATTAATTCCAGTAATATTTTTCGAGAATAATTATGTATTCTTCTCCTAAAGAAGAATTGAAGGTAGATAATAATGTGTTAAAATTGGTTCAAGCACTGACGTGAATTCAGGAGCTTTTGCGCGTATGTTCTATTGTCCATTCTCCTGTATTGGACACTTTTAATCGAATTTACCATGGTGAATTCTCCTGTATTGGACAGCCTTAACCGAATTCACCATGGTAAATTCGATTAAGAGTGTCCAATACAGGAGAATGGACAATAGAACATACGCGCAAAAGCTCCTGACTTCACGTCAGTGCTCGAACCAATATTTCACCTGGGATAGCTATAAGGCTAATAGCTTCATCATTGTCTACATACAAACAAAATTCCAGCGAATTCTGATGATAATTTGCCAGATATCAATTCAAGCAAAATTTCTAAGTTACAATCAACTTGTTTGAAGAGACCTGTTGAACTTGGATTGTAGAAAAAATTGTTTTTTCCCGGGAAATTCACATGAGTCAATAGTTACTTAGGAAAGAACAATAGTACAAAACATCGATAATTGATCAAAATGTAAACAGTATCCAAGTCGAAATGGGGAATTTAAATATGCATGAGTAACTTCTCGAAATTTAAATAGTGTGAAATATACGACGCCACTATTGTTTTCGTTTATTTCAGTGGAACTATAATATTGCAGCGTTCACTCTATACATTATTTTCATCTTCGTGATAAAAATTATTGTATAAAAATGGGTTCAAGCCCTGTGGACAGGAGCTTTCTGGCGCTCTAGTTCAAACAGACAAATTATATCTCCGAAAGTATTGGTTTCTCAGAGTTGAGAATTATATCAATGTATTCTTATGATAGAACTGCATCATAAAGGAAATTCAATTCAAATAATAGTTTATTTATCAAGATTAAATGAGCAATCTGAGAACTGCACCATGGAAGAAACCAAATTAAAATAGCTGAAATGAATTTGACTCTCTCTTATAGAACAGGATGAAATGTACGAGTATGAACACAGATCATATAATAAAGCTTAGATAGAATAATTATAGCATTCTGTGAAAACATAAGTACGATTCATTATTGAAATTTAGAACTTCATCTTAGCAGAATTTGAATTCAAACATCATAGAAGAATTTAAATTCAACAAGAGTGCCAAAAATTATCAATCCAAAACCAATAGACGAATTCTACCCAACAACGAACTCATCCGAGATATTCATTCCTCAATTCCAGTTTTGTTTTTAGTTGAGATATTCTGAACTCAATATTATTAACTTACCATTACCATTACCATCATCATATGGATTGACCATCGGCATGAAAATATCAACCAACAAAAGTATGATAATATTCTAATTCTCATATTGATACCATTACTGGAATGAATTACAATGAGACAACGTCAAAGTTGACATTATAACAATTCATAGAATAGCCACAGAATAATTCTATCATTGAAATTTTGAAAAATCATATCTCCGAAAGTATTAGTTTGTTAGAGTTAAAAATGATATGAATGGATTCTTATGGTAAAACTGCTTATTGAAAAAAATTTAATTTGGAATTTGTTCTGTAAAAAAAAAAATTTTTTTTTGTTACTCCGAAACCATCTGTCCGATTTTGCCCAATAACGAACTTAGCCGAGATATTTATCCCTCAAACATACTCTGAAAATTTCAACTGTCTAGCTCATTCCGTTCAAGAGTTATCGTGCCTACGGCCGGACCGGCCGGACGGCCGGACAGCATGAATTTCGACCACGGATTCTTGATCAGTGAGTCGAACCAAATCGTTTAAGACCATTTTCATCGAAAAATTCGAATATTACAGACATTTGGGCAAATTGATAAGCACTCAGTTCCGAGGAACTAGAGCGCCAAAAATAAATCAGAAAATTCTATGAAATCGGAAATATTCTCTGCATGGTTTAGGTTATTAATTAGTTCATCCATAGAACATATAATATAAAACTATATTCTAAGAATTCAACTAATCAAAAGAAAAATTTTTGAATCTTAGCAGAATACAATTTTAGTCGATATAAATGAACTCAAAACTACCCTATTTTCATACCTAACCTAAAATTTGTCTCTATTCCAGATCCTACTTTTCAATTATTCTTCTCTTGTACAATCTTTAACATGTATACTATTGGAGAGTCTTCATACTAAATATTTAGTTTGTTTTTCCTTCACTTTATCTAGATTTAAATTTGTTTGCATTCCTTTTTATTGCGCAGTTCTAAATGTAATTCTTCTCTTCACCTCGAAAACTTTTTTTGTGCGCATGTTCTACAGAACAGCGTGCTATAATTTGTCCCAAATGTCTTCATTTTCGAATTTTTTGCCGAAAATGGTCTCAAACGATTTGGTTCGACCACTGATGAATAATTCAAGGTCAAAATCGATTCTGTCCGGCCGTCTGTTGCCACACAACCTTCGGGCGGACCTTCATCGAAAAATTCGAAAATTACAGACATTTGGGCAAATTGATAAGCACTCAGTTCCGAGGAACTGGAGCGCCAAACAAAGGATATTATAAAAATATCAAGATCGAAATCAATTCTCACGTCTGTTTTAATTGTTCTCACATATTGTTTAAAATTAACATTCCTCCTTGGCAGAATTTGACGACGCATATGAAAATTCTTTTAAGTCGCAAAAAAATATGTTCTGCCTTCTCTTTTCATAATATGTTTGTAGCAGTGCGAATATCTCAAAATATATACAGAACAATACAGAATACAAACCTTCTTGGTTGATGAACTTTCCAAAAAGGTACATATGTAGTAAATTTTCCCACTAGAACAAAAAATATAGCCGGGAATCCGAGCAAGTAACAGACTTTTTCGATACTTGGTTATCCCCCTTATCTTCTCTTTTACTTGGAATTAATGTGATTATAAGTTGCTTGTTGCGAGAAGGATTAGGACGAATAGAAAAAATCACATTATTTCTAGAATGAAAATCGAACTAATCCAGAATTAACTGAGAGTAACTCTGAAGAATTTCTGTTTGAGGATGATTTGTTTCAAAAAGAAATAAAATTGGTTCAAGCACTGACCTGAAGTCAGAAGCTTTTGCGTGTATGTTCTATTGTCCATTCTTCTATATTGGACACCCTTAATCGAATTTACCATGGTAAATTATGTTGTCCATTCTCCTGTATTGGACACTTAATTCGAATTTACCATGGTAAATTCGAATTAAGAGTATCCAATATAGAAGAATACGCGCAAAAGCTTCTGACTTCACGTCAGTGCTTCAACCAATTTTTTTTTCGTGATTTTTTTTGAAATTTTCTAGGAATACGGTTCTTACAAAATTTTGAACACGTCTTTATGATGATTTTCTACTATTATTTACCATGCTTCAATTCGATCGAATATTTATTTTTTGAGTTATCAAGGAAATAATATTCCAGGTGGGTATAACTCGGAAACCGTTTAACCGATTATGCCCAAAAACGAACTCAACTCTCCCTTTCGGATACGCAACCTACCCTGAAAATTGCAAGTCCCTATCTCCACTTGTAGCCAAAATTGGACCGTCATATGAAGATAAGATGCAAAGAAATTTTAATTTCTTGCATTATCATAACAAACCATTGATATAATTCCTTACTCTGAGAAACCAATACTTTCGGAGATATGATTTGTCAAAGATTGGACAAGTGCGCCAAAGCTTCTGCCACAGGACTTTCCCCCTTATTTCACAAGAAATAGATTATCCATGTTCCTCGATTGAATTGTCCCTATCTCCTTTCGTTCGAAAGTTATCGAGGCAACGGTCACCCATCTACTGAACTCAAACAAGAATGCTCGAATCTCCAACAATATTTATCCGATCGTGTTAAAACTTGAAACTTGGCAGTAGAGTTAGGTTATGAAGGCTCTCGCAAACTTTCAGCAATTTCAAACGAATACTTACTGATATATAGAATTTTTTTTTTCAATTTTCAATGATTTTTGTTTTAATTTTCTACAAATACTATCCTCACTAAATTTTGCAAGAATTTTTGCGTTGGCATTCTACAACTAATAACCATGTTTGAATTCAATCGGTTCAGTATTTTTTGAGTTAATGCGGAACAAAAAAACAACCAAATTTCAGATGGCTATAACTCTGAACCCGTTTGGGTGATTATGCTCATAAACAAACTGAAATGTCGCGTTCTGATGCACATCCTAACCTGTAAACATAAAGCCGCTATCTCTTTCCGTTCTCAAGTTATCGTGACACAAAAATATTTTTTAATAATTTTTTAATAATTTTCTAGCAATACGATTCGGACAAAATTTCACGAACGTGCTTAGGTTCATATTCTACAACTACTCACCAAGTTTCAATTCGATTGGATCCATATTGGTTGAAAACAAAATTATTACTCGGAAACCACTGGGCCGATTATGCCCATTAACGAACTTGTCTGTTGTATTGCGATGCGTCACCCACCCTGAAAATTTCAAGTTGCTAGCTCTTTTCGTTCTCAAGTTATCGTGGCCGGACAGAATCAAATTTGACCTCGAATTCATCATTTGGGAGTCGAACTAAATTATTTGAGACTTTTTTCGTCAAAAAATTCGAAAGTTACAGACATTTGGGCAAAACTATAACGCGATGTTCCCCAGAACATACGCGCAAAAATGCTGTGTTATGGGCTCTGTCCCTGGAGTGAAATATTATCAAAAGAGTCTCAATTATCCTTATATTCCTCCAACAAATTATCTTCTACGAATATAACCTCAAGGAAATCAGCTACAATGGTCCTTCATAAGTTTTCATCCCATACTTCAGCTAGAGATCATAAGTTCGTGAAAGATTCTTAACTTTTCTGGAAACAGGCTATTCTTCGTGAAATCGTGCCATGTGTCATATGTCATGTTCTATACAATCCTATCAAACAGTCTCAATTTCGCTTATATTCCTCCACAAAATAATCTTCTATGAATGTAAAATCAAGGAAATGAGCTAACAATTGGCCTTCATAAATTTTCATCCTATACTTCAGCTAGAGACTCACAAGTTTCTGAAAAAATCTTAACGTTTTTGAAAATAGGCTATTGTTCGGGATATTATTCCATGTATCAACTGTTATGTTTCAAATCCTATCAAAAGAGTCTCAATTATCCTTATATTCCTCCAACAAATTATCTTCTACGAATATAACCTCAAGGAAATCAGCTTACAATGGCCCTTCATATGTTTTCATCCCACACTTCAGCTAGAGACTCACAAGCTTCTGAAAAATTCTTAACCTTTTTGGAAATAGGCTATTCTTCGTGAAATAATTCCTTGTGTCATCTGTCATGTTCTAGTTCCTGTCCAAAGAGTCTCAATTTTTCCTATATTCTTCCAAATATTATCTTCTTAGAATAAAACCTTAAGGAAATCAGCTAACAATTGGACTTGTTAACTTGAAAGTTATTATCCCACACTTCAGCTAGAGATCATAAGATCGTGAAAAATTCATTATTGCTCCATGTGTCAATTTTCCCCATATCCTTCCAAAAAATTTTATCAATGGTTATAACCCCAAGGAAATCAGCTAACAACTGGCCTTCATAGAGGACAATATTTGCATCATTCGATCGAAATCGTGTTAAAACAACTATGTATAAATTAAATACAACATACAATTCAACACAATTCTGTGTAGACCTCAAGTTAATTGATACCGAATTTCGTTGTTTCCGTCGAATTATCAACATGAAACCATTATTAAGCGGTCTCACATAAAAAAACGAAGATGTACTTTTATGCAATAAATATATATATTATCATGTAGTGCGAATTTACATATTACCTCCATTCTGACGTATAATTGTTGTAAAGTGAAGAAGAACGTTTAATGCGCAAGTTGCGCTCTCCAAAAATACGTTAAATTAACATCGGTAGACAAAATCTGATCAGTTTCGATCAAAATATTTACCTGAACGGTGGCTCCCTAAATTTGTTGTTAATTATTATATTCCGTTCGAGAATTATTATCGCTCGTTATTGGCATAGTGGTTCGAAAATGTCGTCATTTTCTCAGTTGATTCAAGTTACGGACGAAGAGAAAGAGAAGATATTAAAGGAGCATAATATGACTAGATCGGAATTCGAGAGTAGTGTTGACGTGCTCAGGACTTGGATTCGACAACATGATAATGTTCCTGAAGATCAAGGTATTTCTTTTCCTAGATTTCGTCTTCAATAGGGTCCAGGATTATTGAATTTTTGACTAATGTAAATTTAAATTTTTGGTTGATAATAAATTCGAATATTGGACCTTTCGAGTATTCGACCATTCGAATATTCGACCATTCGAATATTCGCGTAGGTTTGCATTCGAATAATTCGAATATTTTAAAATTCGAATTTCGTGTAGAAAGAATAAAATAAAAGAAGTAAATTAATCCTACTTAAATAAGCATAGATAATATTAATATTTTAATTGAAAACTTCCCCTACTGTCATAAATTTTATGAAGAGTTCTGAATTTGAACAATAATTTAGTGGGTTTTTTAGATTTTACATATATATTTCAAATAGATCATATCTTACGGAAAAAAAAATTAGAATTATATATACCTACATTGTGTTTCACTGGAAGAGGAATGCCTTAAACTGTGCTAATCAGCCTAACGGTTTCAGAGTTATACACATCTGAAATTTTGTTGTTATTTCCTCAATAACTCAAGAAATACAAATCCAATCCAATATTAATGTTCGGATGTGCAACCTACACTGAAAAATTGCAAGTTCCTATCACCTCTTGTTCGAAAGTTATCGAGGCAACGGTCTCCCATCCAGCTACTGAACTCACACAAGGCTGCTCGGATCTCCAACAATATAAATCCGATGTGTTCAATACTTGGAACTTGGCAGTAGGGTTAGGTTCTGAAGGCTCTCGCAGCGATGTCGGACGAATAGTCACTGATATATAAAATTTTTTTCAATGATTCCGATGATTTTTTGAAAATTTTCTAGTGATACGATCCTAACAAAATTTCGCAAGAAGTTTCATGTTGGAATTTCACAATTAATAACCATGTTAAAATTGGATCGGTTTTGTATTTTTCGAGTTATTGAGGAAATAACAACTAAATTTCAGATGGGTGTAAATCCAAAACCGTTAGGCTGATTATGCTTATAAATAAATTCAAATGTCGCATTCAGATGAATAATCTACCCCGAAAATGTCAAGTCGCTATCTTCTTCCGTTCTCAGGTTATCGTAACATAAAAAATATCTTTCAATATATTTTTTTTTAATATACTAGTATTACCATTCTCACAAAATGTCACAAACTTCCTTCCTCTGGTTTGTATTCTACAACTACTCACCAAGTTTCAATTCGATCTAATTTGTATTGGTTAAAAACAAAATTATTACTCGGAAACCATCGAGCCGATTATACCCATTAACGAAAGTATCCGTTATTTCGGTATACGCCACTTACCTTGAAAATTTCAAGTTGCTATCTCTTTCCGTTCCCAAGTTATGGTGACAACGGCCGGCCGGACAGAATCTAATTTGAACTCGAATTCTTCATCAAGCAGTCGAGCCCAATCGTTTGAGACCAAAAGACTCGAAAATTACAGATATTTGGGCAAAATGTTAATGCGATGTTTCCTAGAACGTACGCGCAAGAAATTTTGGCCAGATGCTTTGGCGCACTTGTTCAAATTTTTAACCAGAATGGTGATCCATCAAATGTATTGAGCTCGCCCAAGGCAACTTAGCTCCAGGAAAAATAAATAATATTTCCAAAAATATAAATCTTTACTCTAGAATAAGGTTTTGAAGGCTCTTGAAAAATTTCAACAATATGAGACGGATAGTTCCTGAGATATAGAATTTTTTTAAACACTTTTTTTTCTTATTCACACACAGAGATATTCCGTGTTCATAGCAATTTTTTTCATGGGTACGAAGCTTCTTATGTTCTTCAAACTCGAGATCTGTGTCGCCGACAAGTCACCTTGTTGTTCACTCTCATTTCTCAACAAGAAATGCATATGCTTTCATTGTCATCAAGAATGGCCACAGTACATTGACCTAGTAAACTGGGACAGAAAACTGCATCAAACGAGTCCAAGAAGTGGTTTTCGTCAATTCCAGCGAATTCAATATTTTTAATAGCAATATCTACTAACTGTTCTGGAGGATTATAATATCAATAACTAGAACTTCATTCTCAGAACTATTACTATAAGGAAATGAGAAATCGTCAAAAACAAACATAGAAAAGGTTAGAATCTGGAAATTTTAAAAGAATAACGAGAATAATCTAACTTGGAGTAAGGTTTGATTGAGGGTTCGATTTCTATAATTAAATCAGTAAGTAGAGTTCAAAGAAAGGAATGAATATTCACTTGTCGACATCTTCTATGTTTATGGAATACGAACAACTTAACCTATGTATTCGTTATAAATAAAAAAATTGGTTCAAGCCCTGTGGACAGGAGCTTTCTGGCGCTCTTGATCAAACAGACAAATTATATCTCCGAAGATATTGGTTTCTCAGAGTTGAGAATTATATCAATGTATTCTCATGATAGAACTGCATCATAAAGGAAATTAAATTCAAATAATAGTTTATTTATCAAGTTTAAATGAGCAATCTGAGAATGAGAACTGCACTATAGAAGAAATCAAATTAAAATACCTGAAATGAATTTGACTCTCTCTTATAGAACAGGATGACATATACGAGTATGAACACAGATCATATAATAAATCATAAATAGAATAATTATAGCATTCTGTGAAAACATAGAAGTACGATTCATTATTGAAATTTCGAAAAATCATATCTCCGAAAGTATTAGCTTGTTGGAGTTGAAAATTATATCAATGGATTTTAGAGTGAAACTGCATCTTGAAAAAAAATTATTTTGAAATTTGTAAGTAAAAAAAAATTGTTTTCGTTACTCCGAAACAATCTCGCTTATTTTGGCCAATAGCGAACTTAACCGAGATATTTATCTATAATATATATATATATATTTTTAATATAATATTCATAATAATTATCAATATTTCCAGTTTGGTCCACGGAAATAACGTCAATCTCTAGAAACTCTAGAAATCTCTAGAAAATTATGTGAATTCTATGAACATTTTGCTGTTCGACTGGAATGAAACTGGTCCACTGTATTTTAATCTAGAATCTTGACTGTAAAATCTGGGTTGGAAGTAATCACAAAATTTCAGTGTTACCATTAGTTTCTGAGATAGAGGATATTTTGTGATATTTTTTTTAATATTTAAGTCATACGATCTTCATGAAATTCTACAAAATACCTGCAGGTATTTTCCAACTAACTACCGTGTTTCAAATCGTTCAGATCTGCGTTTTTCGAGTTACTGGGAAAACAAATTTTAGATTGTTATAACTCTGAAACCACTCCAATCAATGATTTTGCTCATTAACGAATAAGCACTATCATTTGTCCCGAATATCTGTAATTTTCTGGAATTTGCGATCGGAAATATAACCATTATAATTGTTATCATAATTATTTCCATAACTACAAATCCAGTGGAGTTGAAATTTAGTTTGTAGGTAAATAACAACAACCAAGGTTCATGGGAAATTTCAAAACAATAGAAGTATGACAAGATACGAAAACAATATTCAATATCTCGGAAACCTACCGTCAGAATTCTCTGAAATTTACTTAAGGGTCTATGATAGAATGAGTTATACGAAGAATCACCTACATAATGATAATAATCAATTCAATCAATAAACAAAAAATTTTAAAACACATTTTAACATTTATAATGGTCTAATAAACATAATTTCGATTAGCAACCAGCAAGCCAAACCTTATGTTACTAGGTTAGTGCTTTCATGATTTTTTTTTGGGCGCATGTTCTAGGGGAACATCGTCCTATCATTTCGTCCAAATGTCTGTAATTTTCGAATTTCGAGCTGAAAATTGGCTAATAGACTAATTCGGACTCCCTGATCACGAATCCGGTGTCAGATTTTAGGGTGCCGTCCGGCCGGCCGGCCGGCCGGCCGGCCGTAAGCACGATAACAGGAGCACCGAAGGTCCTATCGACTTCAAACTTTCAGGGTAGGTTTCTGATCAAAATACGACGGTTAAGTTCGTTAACGGGCAAAATCGGCCGGACGGTTTAGGAGTTATAGACATTTAAAATTTTGAGGTTATTTCCCTGATATTTCAGGAACTAAAGAAGATGTTGAATCGAAACTTTGTAGTCAGTTCGAGGATATAAACGCGCAACTTTTGGCAAAATTCTGTTATGATCGAAATGTTGGTAATTTTTAAAAAAATATTTCTTTTAATTTTTTCGAAAAAAAAATTTTTTTTTCGTGAACTATTCATCAGATTGCAACAAAAACTTGTACTAACGTCAATTGTAGTATTTTGCAACATTGTGCAAAATTTTGGCTCTATACGATTTCAATTTCTGGAGATATAAGACAAAATGTGTCAAATTTCCTGGGTCTCTCTCAGTATTTTCATCGATTATTCTATGAACTCTTTGAATTCCACCGAAAACAAATTCAAAGACATAAACATAAAGAATCAAGTCATAGTTTAGACGTCGAAAGAAGGACGATGTTGATCGACTTGAAAAGGTACCTATTTCAAGAAATGCAATAATGAAATGCTTAATTTTTTTTATGGTCACAGAAAATCGTCACAAAAATCTATTTACCTCATTTGACGGCTGTTTGTCAAATCAATTAATTCCAATGATTGATGTCAGATTTCCTACATACCAAGTTCAAACACATTTTATTATATGGAAAACACTTATTATGATCACGTTCTACAGGAATTGATACTAAATAGAAGCTAGATGAAGATTATTGTAATGGAAAATTTGTGTTCCAGAATAATATTAAGGTATTCAACATGATACTGCTTTTTTTCTTTACTGGTCAGTACGGGCCACAAGGAACATGCGCCCAAAAGCTCCTGTCCACAGGGCTTGAACCCATTTTCAATTTAAATCAAGATTATAAAAGTATAAAGAAAACTCGCAAAACCACTCGAATAAAACAAAGAAAATTACGACACAAAAGAAAAAGGATTCTAGATAATAATAATTCAAGTATTCGTCCTACACCCTGAACAAGTATATCTAAACAAAAACGCTTATTGAATATTTAATTTTGATGGTGCTACATCATGCTTGTCAGCAATTTCGATAGAATTATTTCCACTACGTCATCTGCGACATTGAGCAAAATAGACAGTACGAATCCAACATGTTTTGTCGATTTACCAAACATAAAACCATAATTGAAATCAGTGAAAATTCATGTTCATATCATGAAATAAAACAACAAATTAATTGTTGATAACTTGATTCGTATTGACAATAAACCTTGTCATGCAATTGTTGTACTAAGCAGTTGAGAAGGTTAACAATAACAATATTTTCAAGATCATTTTAACACGTCGGTTGATAAGTTCCTGGTCTAATGAAGAATATACAACTATTTGATTCAAATTCGATTTTTAACAATCACCTCATCAATCGAGAATTTTTTTAGGTTTTGGTTACAGATAAAAGTCGCTGGGGGTCAAATCAGCCATATTCGAAAGCAAAATAGATACGTTATCAAAGTTGAGCAGCGGTAGATCAGTTTCGTCCTTGTTTGGACTGATTAGTACAACTTTTAACTAAACGATATGGGTAGATACGCCTACAAATGTAAATTTTAGATGAAAGAAGAAACTGAAAGAGATATACTTTGGAGATCTCCCCCAGGAATGTATCACTCCAAAAAGTTCCTCCAGAACTTTGACACTGTCGGATCCAAGAAATATATGGACCTCAGTAAACACGCTGCACCTCCTCACTGATTTCCTCACAGGGCATTGCTGTCTTAGGAAGGATTTGATGAGATTTGGGCCAGCAGAAACTGACGAGTACTGATTCTGTGGGGAGGAGGATGAGAATCCTGATAACGGAATGCCTCGCCATCTCAAACCAACGCAAGGAATATTCAGGAAGGAAAGAGTCTTAAAACACTTCTATTTGTGGAACCTTTATTGGATCATCTTGGTAACATGTTTCGGCGATTCCGCCATTATCAAACCAAAGATTCTGAAAAGTTGACAGTTTTAAGTAGAAACAACATAACATGTCCGATGTAATGTGAACACTTGTTAAGTTAAAATATAAAACTAATATGATTATAATGTACAATCGTAGATTTTGTTGTTTAGTGTGGTAAACATTTTTGTTGATAAACTTACGATTATTCGGTTCCAAAGTCATATGGTAAAAACATTATCTCAAGTCAAAAGTCTTAAAATTTTTAGAAAATGTAGAGGACAGAAACACAATCACACGTTAAAATGAATAAATAAATAAATAGGGATAAAATTGGAAATTTAAAAACATTGTATATCTAAAATGACAAAATGACAAACCGCGGAAATCTACGATAACAATAAAGGTTCCACAAATAGAAGTGTTTTAAGACTCTTTCCTTCCTGAATATCATCAACACTTCAACATGGGATTCTATGAAATTAACGCAAGGAATGCTTTGGGCCAGACATCTGCAGTAGCAAAGACGTAGCCTCATTGAAGCCATCCCAGATACAGGTGTTCATCAGAACTTTGGAATTGGCACCCTTCCGAACTGCTGCCGTTCACCTCGATTAACCCTTGGTACCTCCCTTCCCCTCTGTCTCTGAGTTAAGGGCTGTACTACAACGGTAGTACTCAACGCTGATTGGTAGATCCTCTACCTTGCGCTACTTCACTGAAACCAACGGGTTTACGTGAGAACAATATCAGGAGCGTTCCTGATTTTTGAGAGCTGCATACCCAAGAAGGCCCTTCCTAGATTTAGATAACAGCCAACATGCATATGATATTACGCACTTCCTCTTCAGAGAAAAGTAGTCCACCAGTCTTGACGACTAAGTGCCTTTGACACGCCTCCAGTCCCAATATTCGATCTCATGGGAATGGTTTAGGATTTCCTCAGACAGGGAAATAATCCAGAAATACGTCTAAAATATCTGTTCAAACGTCGTTCAACCTCATCTGCACCAGTAAAACTAATTTTGAGTCTTTTATTTACAAGGGTGAAAATAAGAGAATTCCTACATAACTAACTAAACAATGATGATATACACGACGAGGAAGAGTCCAAGCAAGGACGAAACCGGTCTGCCGTTGCTTAACTTTGACGATGACACACTGTGTGATTTACTCTTAATTTTTTTAAATTACCATGCGTCATACCACCATAAAATCTTGACAGCTACCTTTTGAAGGTACCTACTTGTTGTGTCAGGCTCGGAACTTATCAGCCAGTATAATATGTGCAATGTTTAATTCTTTCAGAATTGGACGATAATGTACTGAGGACGGCGCTACTCAACGCCAAGATGAGTCTAGAAAAAGGCAAACGTGTTTTGGAAGGATACTTCACATGCAAAAGATTATACGAAGACTTTTTTTTAACTCTAGTGCCGGAAGAGAAATTTAAGAGGAATGCTAGACTTGTGTGAGTATTAAGAACCTGCTTCCATAATGCTATTTTATTATATTATGGGCTGGAATCTTTAGGAGCAGGATTAGAGAGCCTGCTTTTATTAGAGGGCCGTTGAAAGGTCCAAAATATTTGGATTTATTATTGGGCGACCTGATTCCGGCGTTGGCAGTTCTTTTTCCAGATCCAGATCTCCTGAATGTAGTGTTCCTGGGCAGATGAATCAGCCGACGAGGTTCTATCGAAGGGTCTGACTCCGGTAGACCCATTCTTATGGGGTTATATTGAAATCAAAGTTTACCTCAATCGGCCAAACAATATCGAGGAATTGAAACATAGATTTTGGGACGAAATACAGCCTGAAAATCTCCAAAATGTTCATTCCTAGTTTTAAGCTCGATTGGAGTACTGTAAAGAACTTATAAATCAATTTGAATACATCATCAGATTATATATAAATGCCCCCCATTGCTTCAAATGCCAACACCGTATCATCAGCATATTATGTCATATTGCAGTCATTTACCACCCGTTTAATTTATGTAGATTTAAAAAAGTATAGGCCAAGGACTGAGCTCTGTGGAACACCAGTATTTATTGTTTTAAATGAAATGTAAGCTTATTCATTAATAACTATTGTTTTTCGGTGTCTACCAGTGATATAGTTTCGTGATAATATCATCAAGTCTATCTGAGGGAATAAGAGATTAATATAATATGATAAACAGTGTTAATGGCTTCTTTGATATCTAGAAATTACACTAATTTTGTACGTTCTTGTTTAGGTTCTTATCTGTGTTATGTATAAAATTGTAAACTGCATTTTGAGTATTTTTTTATTTCTGCTCCAATTTCCAGGGAAAGTGTCATAATGCCAAAGTTGCTTCCTAACTTGAGCCGTCTACATGTCACCAAATTCTTGGACGTAGCTGGTGAAGCGGATAATGGTCTAGACTACTACTATCAAGCGATAATGATAGCAGAGATGAGGATGCTTAACGATTTCTTCCTCAGCAGTTCAATTTTGATGGATTTGAAGGACTTCGGCTTGAAAAACTTGCTTAAATTCACACCAACCGTCAATTATACATTGGTACACTTACTGGTGAGTTAACTTTTCTTGAGATCTCGTAAAAATTCATCTCGTAATATCGTTTTTAATTGGCAGACGGCGCTGAGTGTCAGAATAGATAGCATCCATCTTATAAACGTTCCACCGTTCTGGGAAAAGATTAATATGCTGATGAAGGCCTTCATACCTGCTAAACTGATCGATAGGGTGAGTAAATAAAAATAAATCAAAAATAACGATTTGCGAGTATAATAGAACAAAGAACATTGGCTATCATACAGGGCGATTGAAAAATTTCATTGTAAAATAAAAAGATTGTCACTTCATTTTTTTTAACTGGCTAGATCGATATTCGTCACAAAAATGTAACACTCTAATAATAATGATTAGAGACCATGCTCCAACAGGATATGTGGAAAGACACAATGTGACACTTCAAATTCTCAACTTCCATCTGAGAGAGGTTTATGTTATAGACAACAAACCAGTGCTACCACATATACCTCTGGAGATTGAAGCAATTGTTGAAAAAGACAGAGCTCACATCTACTGGAACTATGCAACTCCAGCAACTCGGCAGATCCACGTCATACAGCCAGACATACTCTTGCTGGACAAAGAACTAAATGAATTGTTTATCGTCGAATTTTCCTCCCCCGCAGAAAATAATGTGGTAACTAAAGAAGAACAGAAGAGGGAAAATACAAGGATTTAATGTTCGAACTGGGGATCCTGTATCCAAGGCATAAGGTTAGGGTTGTCGTACTAATAATAGGATGCCTAGGGGGAATGAGAGCGAACTGCTTGACCGAATTGAAGATTATTCCGTCCTGCAAATCTCTGGCCGAGGATTTAGCGCACAGAATGCAGAAAGCGGTGTTGCTCGGATCACTTCGAGTCATCAGGTCTCATCAACTATGAAGGCCGCTTGCAGCTCATCTCTTTTGTTAAGGGACGCTGTATGGGCAGGACGAAGAACTACTCCAAGGAACGTGCGAGAGGTTTTTTAGTGAGTAACCAATCAACAACTGGAGTCCCACACTCCTGAGAGAAGGGACCCTCTCAGGGCAGACCTACAGAAGGTTTTTCCTCTCGAGCGAAAAAATAATATATTAATTTGTCAAAAATTGTATTTACTTACAATGTACAAGCATTCATAAAATAGTCATTTGAAAACAAACTAAAATAAAGTGAAAAATCAAAATAATTTTGAGTTAAAAAATTGCTCAAAATTATCATCCATCGCCTGAATAGTTCTTGGTTGTAAGAATTGTTATTTTATTGATATACAATGTGAAATATCAATCTATAGCTAGCTGGGGATAAAATATATTCCTGAAATTTATAAACGATTTCGAACGTTTTAATTTCAGATAAAACTTCACAACTCCCTTGAGGACCTCCACAAAGTAATACCTAAGGAATATCTTCCAAGTGATTATGGTGGCACCCAGTTATCAATGGAGGAATTGCAAGGTATTTTATTTTTTATCCATAGGATGTTCAGAAAGCTCAACATTCCAGCAACTTAGGACTTACTAAAATGAGGCGTTTTCAGGGCAATTCGACATTAGATTAAATTAGATTATTAGTGGTGGATAGGGCTTCACACGAGAGCGAGATTTTTGCGCGTATGTTCTGGGGAACATCGCGTTATAGTTTTGCCCAAATGTCTGTAACTATCGAATTTTTTGACGGAAATGGTCTCAAACGATTATCTCGACTCCCCAATGAAGAATTCGAGGTCAAATTTGATTCTGTCCGTCCGGCCGTTGCCACGATAACTTGAGAACGAAAAGAGCTAGCGACTTGAAATTTTCAGAGTGGGTGGCGCATCTCAATACGACGGACAAGTTCGTTAATGGCCATAATCGGCTGAGTGGTTTCCGAGTAATAATTTTGTTTTCAACCAATATAAATCCGATCGAATTGAAACTTGGTGTGTAGTTGTAGAATATGAACCTAAACACGTTTGTGAAATTTTGTGCGAATCGTATTGCTAGATTATTCTAAAAAAATTATTAAAAAATATTTTTGTTGTCACGATAACTTGAGAACGGAAAGAGATAGCGGCTTGAAGTTTCCAGATTAGGATGTGCACCAGAACGCGACATTTCAGTTCGTTTATGAGCATAATCGGCCAAACGGTTTTAGAGTTATAGCCATCTGAAATTTGGTTGTTTTTTGTTCCTCATTAACTCGAAAAATACTAAACCGACGCGATTCAAACATAGTAGTTAGTTGTAGAATGCCAATGCGAAAATTCTTGCAAAATTTCGTAAGGATAGTATTTGTAAAAAATTTTAAAAAAATCATTGAAAATTGAAAAAAAAATTCTATATATCAGTCACTATTCGTTTGAAATTGCTGAAATTATGCAAGAGCCTTCATAACGTAACTCTACTGCCAAGTTTCAAGTTTTAACACCATCGGTTGAATATTGTTGGAGATTCGAGCATTCTTGTGTGAGTTCAGTAGATGGGTGACCGTTGCCTCGATAACTTTCGAACGAAAGGAGATAGGGACTTGCAATTTTCAGGGTAGGTTGCGTATCCGAAAGAGAGGAATGAGTTCGTTTTTGGGCATAATCGGTCGAACGGTTTCCGAGTAATACCCACCTGGAATATTATTTCCTTGATAACTCAAAAAATAAATATTCGATCGAACTGAAGCTTGGTAACTAGTAGTAGAAAATCATCACAAAGACGTGTTTAAAATTTTGTAAGAACCGTACCCCTAGAAAATTTGAAAAAAATGACGAAAAAAAAAATTTTAAGAACCGCACCCCTAGAAAATTTCAAAAAAATCACGAAAAAAAAATTGGTTCAAGCACTGACGTGAAGTCAGATTCTTCTGTCCATTCTTCTGTATTGGACACCCTTAATCGAATTTACCATGGTAAATTCGATTGAGGGTGTCCAATACAGAAGAATGGACAATAGAACATACGCGCAAAAGCTTCTGACTTCACGTCAGTGCTTGAACCAATTTTTCTAATATTTGCTTCTGTTTCCACTTGTACTGGGCTGTATCTCCTTTTCGTTTTATGTGAGTTTATATGTTTATTCCTTAACTAAGTGGTTCAATATTATTACAATAATAATTTCCTTGGGAGTTTTAAAATTTGAGGGTATTTCTTTCTTCAGTATCGATGTCAATACAACAATCATATACCCCCTTATAATCTCCATCCGCCACTGAATTCTCAATTTCTACAGTCGATCAGGTTTTAATATTCAATCAAGATTCGAATGGGATTAAACCAACTTCAATTCAGTCGTGAGTAGCAATCTAATGACTTGCGGAGAATACTAAAGACGTTCTCAAATACTTCAAACGTTTTGCTAGTCTAGATTGGTTATGTTCCAATTAAATTCTATATCTATCTCCTTCCTCGGAAGTTCAGTTCTCGTATTACACGCGAAGAATACTTATTACACTTTAGGCCCGTCAATTTTCAAAGCCAATATCTGAGCTGGCGCCCGGGTGTTAAATAGAGTTCTGAAGGTGGAAATTGAGGGTATAATATGAATATCAAATGTTGCGGTATGCAGATAACGGAGATATTAAAGTATGTAAATATTCAGTAAATTCTCCCTCACTAAATGGTTACTTTCTGGATTTTCTCTCCTAAACTGTCAAAAATATTTATGTAATAAATATTTTTATTATATTGAAATGGCTTCTGCGTTAGAAACACAAGATATTTACCGTTTATTAGGCAAAATTGTTCTATACAGGGTGTCCGGGAAAATGTGGGAAATCTCTCGGATTCATATAAAACATAACAAAATAAGATGACTAGTTCCCATCAATTTGATATAACAAACAGTAGTGAGGACCACTTAAAATACTGCCCTTAAATTTAAATCAGCTTAACAGGGATCAATGAAAATCCTGAAAAACAAACAGAACGAACACCTATTAAATGAAATATCAGAATTTACAGATAGAAACCTATTTAAGACGGTCGATATCTTTTCTTTGGCATATACATTTTCTCCGTTGTTTGTTTATTGTTTTCGAGGGTTCTACATTTTGTTGAATACGTTGAATTGGTCAAAGGAAAAAAGCTACGCCTCTATATGAACCTACCTGTTCTATTTATGTTTTTCAAAATATTGACAAATTGTATTTCATAGCTGACGGTGAGTTTCAGATTACACATCTCCAACCTCTCGACAATGATTGGGGATAATTAGAGCAAATATTTATTTATTGTTTATTTGTATTTTAGAGGTAAATGTTCATTTGGCATAATTTTCAGCTGGCCTGATGATGGCTTATGGTTGAAATCGATAGCCAATAGAATATTTTTTTAAAAGGTGTGTTTTTCATTGATATAACATTCACACACTTAAAAAAAACAAATTTGGACACCTTGAACATTAAGCTGAAGAAAACGTACTCTTGTTCATTGTCGATAAAATGAACCGTTTTCAAGGTGTCCAAATTTGTTTTTCCAGGAAATGGAAAAGAATCGAAATCATTCGGGATATAGGAGAAACGAAACATGATTTTATTGCCTACCCTAGTTTTATAAATGCCATGTTTGTACAACTACGGTAGGCTAATGAAAATGGCGATAAAATCATTTCATTTTTTCTATCTCTCGAATGATTTCGATTCTTTTCCATTTTCTGAAAAAACAAATTTGGATACCTTGAAAACAGTTCATTTTATCGACATTGAACAAGAGGACCTCTTCTTTAGCTTAATGTTCAAGGTATCCTTATCATACAGTTGTTAAAAATGTAAGCATTAAAATGTACAACCTAGTCGGACCCTGGTAAACTAAACAAGCTAATTTAAATTTATGGGCACTATTTTAAGAGGACCTTACTACTGTTTGTCATATCAAATTTTCATTAAATTATATTAAGTAGTTTAAAATTTATTCCAGTAAAATGGATTTCCAGTGGCGTCATCTAGGAGGCCGTATCTCCGTAGGGAGGGCCGCTAGAAAAAACATTGATGGGAACTTGTCATCTTATTTTTTTATGTTTTATCTGAATCCGAGAGACACCCTGTATGTAGCTTCTGACAAATATCTGGAAAACAATTTCAACATGCAAATAGAAAAACTGGAGGATATATTAAAAAAAAGTTATTCTAAAATATCACCGAGAATCGATATAGAATTGAATTCGACCTCGGATTATTCATCAGTCAGTCGAACTCAACAGTATTCGCATTTTTCGAAAAATACAGACACTGTGGCAAAATGAAAGCACGCTGTTCCTTTTGGAACACTCATGAAAAAACAAAGTGGATGTTCATGCTAAGAACCCAAAGATTTCTAAAAGAAATCGAGGGGAAAGAATAGAGTGAAAAGCTGATTGTGGTATATTTCAGACTTAAATGGGGAGATATTACAAAATGATATCTAGTAGGTGAGCATGTCATCTTAATCAACGCTACAGTGCCTACTTAACAAATTAACCTATTCCTTCGTTAGACTCCATTATCGAATACCATAATGCAAAAGACCAATTGATAGAGTAGTTGATCCGGTTACTGATCGTCCAATGATCCGGTATAGTGAGAATAAACATCCAAGCAATTACTGAAACCGTAATACGACCGTCCTAATTGAAAACGGATCTCTTTTAACGTTCATTAGTCTCGAATTTCGGATCAGAATCGATTCTGATCCGAAATTACGCAGCTAATTCTCGATTTAATGTTTGTCTTTTTCGGGGAAGCCTGCGCGACTGTTGGTTTCGCGAAAGAGGCAGTTACGATTATTCCGCTTCGAGAGTTAATTCGCGGTATTTTGGACTTAATGGGCGACCCATTAGAGTGATTCATGACTTGGTTCCGAGTTGAAACTAAGTTTGCGGGATAGTTTGAATGTCCTTTTCATATACGTCTACTTATGGGATAGTTTATGAAGGATTTGATTTTATTCTCAGAACTTTCCACTCAGGGGCTCGACGCACTAGAGTGTCATGTCTCGACAGATGTAGCATAGGGCTTCACACGAGATGAAAGTAGGCGAGAATATAAAACATCTCGTCTCTGTCTCGTTATTCTCTTTCTATGGTTCCGTACTGCGCATTGCGTATTAACCTGGGCGTTTTCGCTCCCCAGTGGTGGACTGCATGAGGCTCCAATCCGAGTACTTGCTGATTACCACATAGGGGTAAAGAATATACGTAGAGATCTGTAGTTTTGGGTAGCCACAGCGTGGAGCTTGGTTGATTGAATTCCAGGTGTCACTTGTGTCTAAATTCTACTCAAAAGTGATTGCTGGTTTTCTTTGAACCGGTTACTTCATAGTGTTGATTTCATCAGCGTTGAATTGTGCTCCACTTATGATTCCTAATAAGGATGAAACCACGACACGTAGCTATTCCACTTTGATGAAATCATACAGACTCTGTGGATTGCATTCTGAATAACATTAATAAATATCATAACGTGGATAGCGTAGATAACAATGTCAAAGTGAATCGCTATGTCACATAAGGTGGTGCTCAGCTAATTTACTGTTACTATTAATATGATTTTGATTGTGTGATTCTCTCTCTATTTTTTCTACTTGCCAAATACACGACACCTAACCTAACCTAATATTTGAAGACACTTTTTAGAAATGTTAAATATTCTCAAAAATCCTATCTCAGAAAACTAATCCACAATTCTTTTACAGATATGTGGGTGAAGGAGTTTGAAGCCAACGATGAATTATTGAGAAGATTGACCAAGTTGCGAGCCAAGGAAGTACTGAAAGTACCACAATTTTCCATGGATGTTGGAATGGGTGTAGATGGAAGCTTCAAAAAACTGGCGATAGACTAAATTTGATGCCAAAGAATAAACTAATTTATATCGTTGTATTTACTCTCTACCAATAAAATCGTTAAGTTACCGAATAATACCTTTTTATCATGTTTTTTCGAAACTATTTGTACAATTCCTTAGTCTTCTAAGGTCACATCAGTGACGGGTAATACCAGGGGGGAGGTGTTAGCTAAATCCTCCATATGTTTTTTTTTGAATACTTGGAAATAATGATACATTTTGTAAAGAGTAAAATCTTCTTACAGTCAACATCAAGTTGAAAAACAAATTGAATGGAAGATTCCTCAAGTATGATCAATATTGTCGTCAATTGGTTTTTTTCCATGCATAGTACAAACAAAATATGTGTTAAGTTGTAAAATTACGAGGTCAGTACGTTCTCCACATGTTGTCTGTTTTGATTGTGATGATGTGTTTCTGTATTTCCCAGTACATTTTCAGCCTTGAGTAAGTTACTGAATGGGTTTCGAAACGTTGGCAAAGCAATATAAGGATTAAAGTATCGTTTATTGGTCCAAAGTCCTGCAATATATCCGCTTTATTCAAATCGTGGACGATACCAATGATTATATTATAAAAAAAACGATTTCAAACAAATTATTCCCATCAATTAGCACTATTGAATTTCAGAGGTCAGACTTAATTATGTCTGACCAGCCGGCCGTCAGCACAGTCAAAAGCAATGAGTTGAATAGTTGAAATTTGCAGGGTAGTTTGGAGTGCAAATGCACCAATTAAGTTCGTTAATAGCCAAAATGCACAGAGTGTTTTCGATTTTATAGCCATCTGAAATTTTGTTTTCCCTATCATTGAAAAATACTGATCTGATCGAATTGAAACTCGGAAGTTAGTGAAAAAATAAGGACTATAGGCTTACGCAAAGGATAACGGATAATTCCGCAAAAGGAGCAGGGAAAAATCATGCTGCTTGTACTTCCCGCCACGTTGTTTGCTTCTTCGGGGCTAGGCAACCTAGAAACCAAGGTAAAGATGGAAAGAAAACTGAAAACAGGTGACACCACAACTGGAGCGAGCAACAAATGTGTGCCTTCAGCTCTAGCACTGCCATTTCGTACGAGGGAACAAAACAAAGCTTCTCTAACCTGATTGTGGTGCCTCCTTCTGGGTCCAATTTTGACTCTAAAGCATCCAGGAACCTGAAGACATCTGCATATTAATCCGGGGAAAGATTCCAAAGGTAGTCTCGGAGTAATTATACCGTTCATACTCAAAAGGAATTTGGAGGGAATTAGAGCTCCCAAACTCATGGGTGTGCAACTAATCCTGGCTGATGAAGTAGGTTATGCTTGATACCAGAGCTGTGCCGAGCACTGAAGAAAAGTGCTTCGAGCCCTAAGCACTAAGCACTCAATAAAAATGATCCCGGGCCTCAAGCACAAAGCACCGCATTTTCACAAAAGGCTTGCGATTACTAAGCACTTCATAAAAGTAATTCGGTTTTTCAAGCACTAAGCACTAAGCACTTTCAGATGGGAATGCAGAACTTCAGCATTATATTATGAAACTTAGGCCAAGTGTTTTCTTTCCCTTTATAATAAAAAAAAATCACTGACGTGAATTCAGTGCTCTTCGGTGCATTTTTCATTAATACATAATTGATTTCGAATTGATCAACATGAAGTCAGTTTTTTTCCTCAAAATGTCAAAAATTTAATCCGCAGAAATCGGGTAGCATTATTTTCTATTGTAATTGTATGCATAAGCAATTTAGCATTGTAAATAAGATAGAAATTTAAATACATATATCGAATAAATCTTGTACTAATCAACTCCTCCGACCGCAGCGCCTCAGCGTCTATTCGTGTTACGACAAGATTTCGGAAAGGCTTAGTGCTTAGTAATCCTCGGAAGTACTCGGGAGCACTTAAGGGATTACTAAGCACTAAACCTTTTCATGAAGTGCTTGAATTACTAAGCAATAAGCACTGCTTTCAAGAAGTGCTCGGGAGCACAGTACTCGGGAGCACAGTACTCGGGAGCACAAAAAGGCTTCAAGCACATTCACAAGCACTAAGCACAATGCTTCTAGACAGCTCTGCTTGATACCAAGCTAACTTGGAACGTACAACTCTCAGCAACCCAAGCGAAAGAAAACCCTCGTGATTGCTTGCAGGGCAATTGGCAAAACATGGGCCTTAAGCCCGGGAATCAATAGGTGGATTTACACTGCTATGGTGAGGCCATCCCTCACATATGCTCGTGCTATGTGGTGGAAAAAAATGAACCAGAGCAGGGCTGTCAACGAGCTGAAGAAGGTTCAGAGACTGGCCTTGCTTTGTGTTACTGGAGCAATGAAAAGTACTCCAAGTGTGACTATGGAGGTTCTCGTGGGACTTCGTCCCCTTCACCATCTAGTGAGGACCAAGGTGAGGCCTGGGGCTTACAGGCTGCAGTTAAACGGTATCTGAAGACAACAGTCATACGGACACGCTAGGATTTGGGGACTCATTAGTCATCCGATCCTGAACATGGTGGATGACTGGGGTTAAGTAACTCACAAATTTGATCCTACCTTCAAGCTGGGGCTAAAGCCCCCCGAGGAGGGATAGAAAAGACCGCACGGTGAACTAACATGGTTCACGGATGGTTCAGTGATGGGCGGAAGCTCTAGAGCTGCAGTGTATGGGGTTGCACCCAATGTGAGCATTTTGATATCGCTTGGATAATGCACCACTATATTCCAGGCAGAAGTGGTAGCCAATACGACATGTATTGTGGAGAATATTCGTATGGGCTATTCCAATAGAATGAATTCTCTCGGACAGTCGGGCAGCACTAAAGGCAATAGTCAGCTGGAAAATCAACTCCAGGTTTGTACTGGAATGCCAACTGCGCTTGGAAACCTTGCCTGCCAGAAACAGAGTAGAGCTTAGGTGGGTGCTGGGGCACACAGGGGTTGAAGGGAATGAAAAGAGCTGACGCGCTTGCTAGAGAGGTCTCGGCAATCCTCCTCTTCATGCCAGAACCGGCAGTAGGGATGACCAAATCATCCGTGAAAGGCATAATTGAAAAACGGATTCTTGCACAGCACCCTCGGCCATGGAATAAAACTTCAGGCCAGTGGCATAGTAAGTTAATGATGGGCAGCCTTGCCACTCAGTAACTAAAGAAGTCTTACTACTGAGTAGGAGTAAGCTCAGAGCAGTGACCAGCACCTGAACATAGGACTTTTCCGAGAAAACCCTGTTTGTAAAAAATGTGGGGGGGCAAACGAAACTGCCTCACATGTAATATTTGACTGTTCAGCCCACACACAAGGGAGACTTAACCATGGGCGTGACGACACTACCCTGAGTGGCAAAAACCATGCGAGGTACCTTGTCAAGGGCCTAATCCTACTTAATAAGAAAAACGACCTTATGTAGGTAATACTCCGACAAGGCAGTGGGGATGTTATATGAGACACATGAGATGTCGGTGGTGCAGAACTTCTGAGGAATATAACATGTGGTTTATCTTCCGTTTATCTGTCCAATTCAATGGAATTCAGTAGATAAACTGTTGATATACTCCTTTCAAATGCGTCAGAAACCGGCCCTAAGTAATCCTGAGCTGCATCGGATTGACTAAGAGACTCTATGGATGCAAGCAACCCGAGCTGGGGGGGATCAACCCTGTCAGCTAATAGGAGACCTACTCAGGAGTAATAAGCCTCTCTAGGCTGCAGCATGGGCTACTAGCTCGGTCGCAATCAGTCTAACACAAACAAAAAATCCAGGGACCCACTCGAAAACATACACAAAATTTCATAAAAATTGGTCGCTTCGTTTAGGAGTTCAATCACATACAGAAGAATGATACAGGGTGAGTCTTTGATCACTGCATTAATTTTAACCAAAGATTCCTCTCATCAAATGAAACACTTTTTTCATATAACATTTTTCCAAATTCAGCTCAGGTAAAAAGATAGAGGCTGTTGAAATTTTGAAAAAAAATCAGTTTTTATTTTGTAGCTTTGACATCCTTTTTTCGAATAAAATGAATGTTGGCGTAAGGTTTCCTATAACTATGATACATATTTTCCATATATTAGTTATTTTCTACTCCTACTGGTTTTCTATTTATGGACTCGTGGATTCATAAAACTAAACGAAATTGGCATAAAGAAAGCATACCTAGTTTTTCTTGAGTCGTTTCAGGAATATTTCATCGTTTTAGAACATTATATTATTCTTCATCATTTCTCCTTAAACGCACCGTTTTCGAGATATTCTTCATTGTATGTTTTAAAATGGAAAACTCCAGAAATTTCACTACTTTTATGGATCCGTCTCTGAGCGTTGGAATCCCGAATCAAGCTGTAAACCACGTTACCATGCCTTATTCTCGTCCGCCAGCAATGTCATAGATAATTTATATGCGGGAGTGTATTAGCACATTGTGAAATCTTTAAACGCTTGTAACTTTTTACCTGAGCCGAATCTGGAAAAATGGTAAAGTAAATAAGTGTTTCATTTGATCAGAGGAATCTTTGGTTAAAATTAATGCAGTGGTCAAAGACTCACCCTGTATATATTAAGGTGATATGAATATCCTCCCCTGTCCCCACCCCCTGCGGGCGCCTAAGTTGTTTGATAATTTCGTCGTCTTCCCAATGAATGAACATCGAACGACCGAAAACCGGAACTCATATTACCTAAGGAGATTTCCGGCAGAGTCTGTAGGTCCTCCTTATCTTTCATTTCCAGTCGCTACCAATAGCCACTTGGAATTTTCCTTGCATTATTAACCCGCGAATTTATGCGGTACAGGGAGAGGGTGGATTGAATTTTCAAATTCAGCGTATTCTTTGCAGCCAGGGTATTAAAACGTATTACGATCGTATGGAAATATTTTTTTACGTGCCGACGCCGAAAGCGGAGATTGCGACGCCGGTTCTTAAGCGTCGAAATTGGAATTGACAAGATTCTAGAGGGAGGGAAAGGAAATTTTGTGGTTGTCTTGGTTCAAGGACCTTGGTGATGCGGTTGTTGCTGGTCCGTATAGTTCTCTATATTATTGAATAATATTTTTTATTTTCAGCCTCGGGCACATCCATATCATTAACATAATACATAAATCAACTTGTCCCTTTGTGGTTTTTCGTCCAAAATTGTTAAAGTGAGAAGAACGATACCATGTCACGATCTTCCCTCAAGTTCAACCCAATCTGACCATTTTTAACTGATTTACAGCATTATGAATAAATGAACAAAAGTACTAAGGTTGTCCCGTTGTGCTTTTTCGTCCAAAAGTCACTGGAATGACTTTCAACCCATTCTGACCATTTTATCTGATTTTCATTACTCAGGACTTAGGTCTTTGATAGTTTTTTCAACATTGGTCCCTCTGGGTTCCTCTTGGGGAAGCTAAAGGACACTGATCACCACTGCAATTAGCGTATCCCCTGTACATATCCTGTACCTCCTGATAGCTATAGTTCATTCACTGGCTTGAGAAAGAAAGTGTGAGGTTCAGCACTGCTCTTGAATTGCCTGGGCATTGAAACCACCTACTGAAAGCTTTTCCATAAGTCCATCCATGGGGTGATAGGACCGCACCACGTGGGCAACCCCTTCACGCCGGCACAGTCACTTCTGTCTCCCCCAGGTAGACCATGACGGCTTGCCCTCTCAGCCGATATCTACTTAACACTGGAGGGTTCTACCCCTTTTCTTCTGACAGCATTATATATGGAGATGTGCAGGGTGTTGTTGAAAGTACCCCCACTATCATCAAACAAGTAGGATCTTTTTTTGCTGAGGTCCTCTCCACCTCTACAATAAAATATTGGAGTGCATCTACTGTGGATATACCTGATCTGTAGGCAGATTGTTTTTGGTGGAGCTGTCATCTGATTTTCAGTGATTTTCTCCATGGTTTTCAGGAGAAATGAGGTAAGATGAGGTCCTACCAGGGTACTTGAGATTATCACAAATCTCACACCACTTCATCTAGTGATGGAGAAAATGGCTCATGAAGCCATTCTCAGAATATCTAGGAAAGGAACTGGTAATGAAAGTATTCAAAACCAGAAAGCCTGGTCCTCTCTTACCAGGTACATTTCATCAACCAATCTTCCTAGTGACTAAATGATTAAGAAAGTGAGCACTATGATGCTCGATAGGAAAAAAGACTGGGACTGGGAATCCACCACCCAAGTTCTTGAAAGAAATGCCATTAAATGGTACACAGACGGTTCAAAAACCACTATACTAGCTGCTGCTGGAGTATATGGGCCAGGCACCAAATGCTCACTAGTGCTAGCTCCTATCCGAGCATCTTTCAGGCAGAATTACTTGCAATAGAAAGATGCGTGGAAATTAACCTAGAAATAAACTATCAGATGTGTGAGATAGCAATCCACTCTGACAGTCAAGCTGCTTTTAAAGCTCTGAGCTCCCATGTTATCAAGTCCAAGCTAATATTGGAGTGCCGAAGAAAACTCGATGAAGTAGGCAAGAAGAAGAGGGTGTCATTGGTCTTGGTTTCTGGTCACGCGGGGATTACAAGAAATGGGGAGGCCAACACACTTCTCCATAAAGGAGCACAAACCCCTTATATTGGCCATAGTGTGGGGTTGGTAGATAAACCTACAAAAGTGAATTTTGGATGAAAGAATAATCTGAAACAGGTTTTTTCTGGAGATCTATCCCCGGAATGTATCACTCCAAGAAATTGCTCCAGAATTTTAATACTGTCAGATCCAAGACATATTTGGACCTCAGTAAGAACACCTCCTCACTGGATTCCTCACAGTGCAATGCGACCTTAGGAAGCATATAATGAGATAAGGGCTAGCAGAAACTGACGAGTGCAGATTCTGTTGGGAGGAGGATGAAACTCCTGATCACCTGATAACGGAATGCCCTGCCATCTCAAACCAACGCAAAGAATGCTTTGGGCACGAAATCTGTAGAAGCGAAGAAGTAGCCTCCTTGTAGCCATCACAGATACTGGAGCTCATCAGAACTCTTGGACTGGAATGCCAGCTGTAGATGGTGATGACATCGACAGCTCTGACGGGGGGGCACAATAGACCTTAAGGTCACAGTGCAACGTTACCCCCTACAACAACATACAATAAGACGTGGGATGTAGTCTGCTTTGCAGAAATCGAATACAACATCTTTCTAGGAATAAACTGAGTAGGATAATAGAACAAAAGCTTATAATTTTCGCAAATCTGAAGGGTGTCATATATCCAAAGGACCCAGGCTCACAATCTAATCTAATCTAACCAATACTTTAAAGAGCCAAACCCGACATATCGTGACAAAATCCCCTCCAACATCCCCGATTTAATCCACGTGAAAAACGACCTGTACGAACCCCGGCATCACCCCATCTTCCTCCACCCTACCCCCCGCAGCGTCTCCAGTTCCAATTTCCGAATTAGGAATGCGGAAGCAACATTTGTAATACTTTCCCTCCCATAAATTGCGGATGCTATCTGAAGCGGTTTTCAATTAATATTCAAATTGTAAGAACTGGGAATCGAATCCGACCAGATCTGAACCATTAATTTTGACGCTGGCGCGATCGCCTTTTTGCGAACGCGGGGGATGGAGGAAATTGCTGACTTCTTGCATTCGGGGATGATTGAAGGTAAGGGCTTTCGACCGTTGAAATTCATTTCTGCAAGGAGAGAAACCATAAGGGATTCGACGCGATGTACACGCTGGTCTATGAGGAGGTATCCGGTTCCCGATGATTGATGGAGTTTGCGGATCCGGTTTCGCGACTGCTTGGGGGTTGCTTTTCGGTGCGCTTTTTCGCCTGAGCGAAGCGCCTATCATTCTACCCAAATGTCTGTGTTTTTGGATAGTTCCTAAGGTAATTGTATTGATCTGACAAATATATATAATAACAATAATTAAGAGATGTGGAGAGTACCTGGTGGGTAGTAAAGTTTATGTACCTGCAATATGACATTGTAATATTCACCGAATTGGATGTCTGTAAGTATAACGGTTTATAATACATCATTTATATTGGCAGAAGGTGAGTAAAGAATAGTTTCAGACCCACACTCTTTCAGCCTAATTCATTCACTCAGGAGGTGATTAAAGAGCAGTGCCAGACCTCACCCTTTCTCCCTCAAGCCACTGTCTGAACTACAGCTATCTAGAGGTGCAGGATATATACAGGTGGTTGGTGTCGTTCAGCTTCGCCAGAAGAAGTCAATTGAACAAACCATCAGAGAGCTAATCCATAGTATATATCGATGGTTTGGAGCACAGATATTGTATGTCTACTTTTTGATATATGTCTTTCTACGTTCAAAATATCACTTTACCCTAACATAGCAGTCAGTGCAAATATTGTTTGTGCCAAATAACGAGTTCAAAATATTACTTTACACTAACATTGGCAAGAATGGACATACCATATCTGTGCTTTAAACCATCGATATTGTATATTGTTTTAGGGGGTAATGTTGCACTTCGATCGTAAGGTCTATTGTGCCCCCACGTCAGAGCCGCCTATGGCATGACCATCTACAGCTCGCTTTCCAGTTCCAGAGTTCTAATGAACTTCAGTATTCGGGATGGCTTCAAGGAGGCTACGTCTTCGCTACTGCAGATTTCTTGCCCAAAGCCTTCCTTGCGTTGGTTTGAGATGGCGAGGCATTTCGTAATCAGGTGATCAGGAGTTTGATCCTCCTCCCAACAGAATCTGCACTCGTCAGTTTCTGCAAGCTCTAATCTCATCATAAGCTTCCTAAAGCCACAGTGCTATGTAAGGAAATCAGTGAGGAGGTGCAGCGTGTTTATCCCTTAGGAACGAAACTGTGTTCCTGCTTCATCTGTGTAGCCAAAACTGATGAAAATGCAGGAATTTGTTTGTAGCATTATGAAACTAAGTCTGGGTCCACTCTCGGTACACCTGGGAAGATATATTGCTCATTCACACTCTACCGTCGAATCGAATCGTGTAAGACCATTTAGGTGAATTCATAAGCACAAACGAGCCAAAAACGAGATAGGCTTTAAATGCCTAGGGAAGAGAGGGGTAGCCACATAACGTACCACGCAACGCTATCGCTCTGAAATCAAAACGTTGACAGTTTGGTGTACATCAAAGGATGTGGTAGACGTGTGTTTTTTGTGTTTATCTGAGCGTTAATAATGGCGCATAATGGTAGGATGTGGCGCTTACGGTCGTAAAAGCCACAGCAGGAAAAGGAGCCAGGTTCTGTCGTCATGTGGTGGACATTTGGTTTCAATGTCAGGGAATATCTTATCCGTCCTCTCTCTTCTATAGTATAAGGCTTACATATTGTATAACTTGCAACTTCATTTGAATTAATGAATTGTTGAATGCTGAACGTTCAGGAACAAAAAAGAACGAATCCACCAAGCTTTCTGTTTTTATATTCCCTCAACCTCAATTGGCTTCAGTTCTTAAGTGGTTCGCGTCCATTCTAGGTCACAAATTCTCTGTCACATATTTTCTGTACGCTGTTCCATGGAAAGCTTCACCTGAGGAGGGTGCGTTGCCTTTTATACAATTGTAAGATTAGAACTCTTCACTGCTTTTTTAAATTTTTTTGATCGTGTATGATGTCAAAAGCTTATTAGGTGAAAATGCAATTAAATTACTTGTAAAAGGTTCCATCGAACCCTGGACAGCGAAATCCCGCGCGGGCGAAAACGCGCCCGCCACTTAACCCCCAGGGCGTACTCCTGGTGTTGACGCCCGACTAACCCACCGAAACTTATCCCAGCCGGGCCTCGAACAAGCTAAGGACCGATCGATATCCCTGCGAGTATCAATTAATAATTTCTGTGCAAGTTCAATAATTACCGCTTAATCTATTCAACAAGATAGTTTGGATGGGAATATTGAAACCACCTTGTAATTTCGGCGGTTGTTACCTACAATTTATGGGCGAGAGTTGAATTAATTGGAGGTGAGGCCCCCCCCTCTCCCTTTAGGACCACGCCGACGGGGATAAGTTGCCGGGACAAGGGAAGACTACCACATGAGACATCATTTTCCGCGAACTATTCGATTCATATGGAAATGAGGAACGCAGGAGGTTGAGGACGAAACGTTGGCCTGGGAGACGAGATGGTCCGTAGAATTGTTTTCGTATTCGAAATAGATCAAAAAATCAATGGTTCGCATATACAGGGTGAGTCTTTGAGTTGATCCTTATTTCTAACCATAGATATTATTGGATATTGTTGTTGGGGGTTCATTATGCCCCCCATCGGAGCTGTCGATGTCACCACCATCTAGAGCTGCAGTTCCAGGGTTCTGATGAGCTCCAGTATCTGGGATGTTGTCAAGGAGGCTACGTCTTCGCTCCTGCAAGCATTCCTCTTGTTAGTTTGAGATGGAGAAGCATTCTGTAATCAGGTGATCAGGAGTTTCATCCTCCTCCCAAAAGAATCTGCACTCGTTAGTTTCTGCTAGCCCTAATCTCATCATGTGCTTCCTAAGACAGCAGTGCCCTGTGAGGAGACCAGAGAGGAGGTGTAGCGTGTTTTTACTGAGATCCATATACTTCTTGGATCTGTCAGTGTCAAAGTTCCTCCGGAACTTTATGAAGTGGTACATTCTTGGGAGAGATGTCCAGAGTATACCGTTTTCAGTTTCTTCTTTCATCCGAAAATCACTGTTGTACCCTACCCCACAGTAGGGTTCCTGGCCAATAGAAGGGGTTCGTACTCCTTTATTGGCAAGTGTGTTGGCCTCCTCATTTCCTTCAATTCCCAAGTGGCCAGGAACCCAGACCAAGGAGAACCTGTTGTTCTTGCCTGCTTCATTAAGTTTTCTTCGGCACTCCCATATTACCTTAGACTCGATAACATGGGAGCTCAGAGCTTTTATAGCAGCTTGATTGTCAGAATGGATTGCTATATCACACCTCTGATAGTTTTTTTCTAGATTCATTTCCACGCATCTTTCGATGGCATGTATTTCTGCCTGAGAGACGCTCGTATAGGAGCCTATAGCGATTGTCAGCATTTGGTACCAATCCCATATAATCTAGCGCCAGCTCCTATATTGGTTTTTCAACCATCTGTGTACCATTTTTTTTAAGAACTTGAGTGGTGGATGCCCTGACCCACTCTTTCATTATTTTCAATGTTTACTTTCTTAATCATTTCGTCACTAGGAAGATTGGAATGTACGTGGTAAGAGAGGACCAGGCTTTCTAGGCAGCATTCCATAAAGGACTAGCCAATTTCTGCAGAGTATTATTCTTTTATTTCAACTCCAGACGCAAGTCATAATTTTTTTGATCGAATCAGCCAACTTCCTCTGGAGAGCCCTACTGTGACTCTCGCCCTCGGTAGTTGGCAACTTCTGTAGCTCATATGTTATTGATGTAGGGTACACCATCTAAATCTGTAATTCATAAGATGAGTGTTTGTTATTCCATACAATATTGTTAGTTTTCATTCAATATCTGCACTATGGAAGAATACCAAAGAAACAATGGCAAATGAAGCTGAGAAATTGTCTATTGAATTTTTTTAAACTTAAATCGGTCATAAAAAAGTTTATTTAGTTGTATATATCAATAGTCAGGACGTATTCTTTATGAGTTTATATATCCTGAATAAAAATAATCAGTCTGTGCTAATGATATTTCCTTAATTACGACCTCCGGAAAATAAGCTTGGTATCTAGACGAAAAAATCTACTTCCGAAAGGTGTCAATTGGAAACTAAACGTCATAGAAAATATCTGTTTACATTCTCTTATTCTACCGGATCGATTCTATGAAATTGATAATTTTCATACAATTCGGGGAAAAAAAATTTTTGCCCAAAAAATCAATACATATGTATGGAAAAATCGTCAAAATATCAATCATCGAACTTTTATTAAATCATGGCTGTTCTTCATAATTTCGGGGTCGTAGAATCCAATGGAGCTAACCATTTTTTTCCATTTTCCACATATCGCTAGTTAGGGCCCGCGGAAAATCCGCGAAAATGGACCTGCGGGCCGATCCACGGTTTTCCCAAACCGCAGCATCTGCGCATCTGAAATTTCGGATACGAGTAGATGAAGGATGTACCTACATCATATGTAAATTTCATTCTGTTAGCTCAACTAATTAAGAATTAGTGCATCTTGAAAATGAGGTTATATTTTGTAAAATTGCCATTCCGAGATGCGCCATTTGAGAAATAAATTTTTTTCAAGATATCTGATCACATTTTCTTATTCTACGGACTTGATTCATGAATTTTATCATTTTTAAATCAATCGAAGAAATTTTTTTTTTTCGTAAAATGGACTTAGAAAAAATTTCGGAAAAAATCATTGAAAATTTTTTTAACACCAAGATCAAACGACTCGAAGAACCTTTTAGATAAAGTATCAACATTTAAGAAATGGTAACTTTTATTACTCCACTATGATTTTTCTGGGAGTTATGAAGCTCGCAATTTGGAATCCGTTAAACACCCAGAAAGATATAGTACTCGGAGAACGTTGTTATGTCTAAACTGGTTTATCGATGGATTAGAGATTCTCAGGATTTATTAAATATGCATTGATCTATTGTGAGCTAGAATAATTATTCTGTGCGATGGACACTTTAGGAATAACGACATTTTGAACATAAGCGTCGTATGTTGACGAAAATCTCTAAAAAATATGTTCTCATCTCTAAATTAGTAGTTGTATCGTGTAATCAATATTAGATCTGGAATCTACGTCTCATTTCAATTCAAAAAAAGTATTGTTCAATAAAATCGGTCCAGAAGTTCGGTTTTTATAGCCGTTTTCTCTCTCCATCCCTTATTTAATAGGTCCACTAATACGTACTTTTAGGGTGGATTGCGCATCCGAATGGGACAGTTAAATTCGTTGGGCATAATCAGCCAAAGAGTTTCGGAGTAATGCCCATCTTAAATTTTGTTCTTATTCCCTCAATAGCTCAAAATATTTTGAAATATTCACCCCCATGTGATATTATTTCAGGGTTAGGTACAACAATCAATTAATTAGAGACAAATTCTTAAATAATGCAGGTAAAAAAATGTATGCCCTAACTTTAAAACGCTATAACTTGGGGGGAAGGGTATTGAACAAATAATTATATGCAAGTCATTCATATGGATTTTAAAATTCAAAAAGGAATCTAGTTTCACTCTTAGGTATTTAGGACTATAATTATGTTGCAAGAAAAAATCACCAAAAGCTACACTTTATATTCTATATTTTTTAGGATTGTTCCAATGGAAGCAAGAAACCTCAGATTTATTTGGGTTTGGTCAGGAACACCACTCAAAGAGGTAATTTTTCATGCTTTTTAAATCTGCAGATAGATTATTTTCAAAATCAAAATGACGAAATGCAAGGGCAATGTCATCAGCGTATATTAATTTCTCAGACGAAGTAGCAGGACTATCACACAGATATAAATTGAAAACAAAAGGTCCTAAAACTGAACCTTGTGGGGGACCATTATGAGATAGAAAACAGGCATGAGATCACAGTCACTCAATGTCGAATAAAACACTATTTTTCTGCGACCGTCGTCAACAGTATCAGAAGAAGATGTCTTGGTTATTGTGATTTAATGAGAGCGTAAAAAACAGCATACTAAATATTGAGGGAGCACCACAATTTCTCCTCAAGTAGCGCGAAGAAGGGATATCGAATGGTTCACACATTAGAGTCGCTGGCTTGCCTTACAGACAGTGGTGGTAACGAAGTCAGTTGGAAAATCGAGTGGGGTGGTAACAGAAGCTGAGGACAGCATTGCGTGTTTCTTGATGTGGTATTATAATATAATTTCGTTCCTTGTAACTATTATAGTTTTCTGTCTATATCCAAGATATATTTGTTCCAATAATGTAAATTATATCTTGGATACAAGACTAAATTTGCCATTTCATATCCAACCCTATAATATTTGATCTCATGCCGGGTTCACATTACGAAACTACGTATTTTGTGGTCCTTGTGAGGGTCATAATGGGTCCTGTGGAAGAGCAGGACTTGATGTTTAATGCTAAATAATGTAAGAAGATGTAAGAGCCGAGTTTTCGGGGAGCTTCATATAAAACTAATTTACGTGTACCACTCGTTTGGCTTGCTAAATATTAAAGAGGACACACGGTATATTGGCGGCATGAATAAATGTATATGCTCTAGATGGGATATACTGAGCCCAGAATGCAATGCTTTTATATATACTGTTAGCGTCAAAAGTATATGGAATAAGAGAGAAATGAGTTAGAGGATTGAAATTTGCAGGGTAGGCTAGGAGCGTAAATATCCCGGACGAGTTCGTTAACGGGCGAAATCCACCAAGCGGTTCCGGAGATATGGTGGTTTTAAGTGAAAACATTTTTTATGAATATTTCCGAAAGTGATCTCTCGATCTATCTCAAACTAGCTGACCCAGCGAACTCTGTTCCGCCTTAGAGGCAATAAATAAGCAGATTTTAGATTTTATTATACACGTTTGTCTTAAAATATAGATAGTTTATATTCACCGTTTCTATACAATCCCTTTATGTCTCAATAATTGAACGTGCAATTGTGCAATTAGAAAAAAAACACCCTGTACAGTAATGATTTATTTTCAATGATGTATTCCTCTAAAGTTTATTTTTATCACAAATGAATGAAATTGTACGATTGTGGCATGGAAAACAGCAAGTTGCAATTGATGTTCAAAGAAGAACACCCTGTATGGAGATTTCGGACGAATACATTATGAGAATCCATCCAAGGTACCTATTTAGTTAATGCTTTGTTTGTGACACAAATCACTTCAATCACGTACAATTGTGCCATGAGAAAAAGGACACCCTGTATAGTAATGCTTTATTTTCAATGGTGTATGCCTCGAGAGTTTATTTTTAAACACACATGACTAAAATTGTACGATTATGGCAGGAAAAACAGCAAGTTTTAATTGACGTTAAAAGAAAAACATCCTGTAAACACAAAAAAGTATCCTATGTCCGTCTCCTGGTTCTAAGCTACCTCCCCACCAATTTTGAGCCAAATCGGTATAGCCGTTCTTGAGTTATAAGTGGTGTAACTAACACGACTTTCTTTTTTAAATAAATATATAGATATACAGATTTAGCATCAAATTGTGGAATCATTATCTTCATATGCACGCGAAGTTTTGTATTGGTCAGATTGCCGTAAAGTGGCAAATAACTCTCGAACGGAATGAGCTACACTGTTGAAATTTTCAGAGTAGGTTTTAGAGATAAATATCGCGGTTAGGTTCGTTATTGGGCTAAATCCGCCGAATGGATTCGGAGGAACGAAAAAAAATATTTCATTTACATTACAAATTTCAAATTCAATTTTTTCCAAGATGCAGTTCTATAATAAGAATCCATTGATCTCATTTTCAACGCTAACAAGCTAATACTTTCGGAGATATGATTTTTCAAAATTTCAATAATACATCGTACTTCTATGTTTTCACAAAATGTTCTATCTATGTTCACTGTTCATTCATGTCATCTTATTTGTTTATATAATTCGTACTATGAAAATATTTTGTGTGGGAAATCAAGGTTCCGCATCTTGAATTCGTGAATATAGCTATACAAGACTGTTTTGATACTTAAAATAATATTGACTTGTTGCATATTGAATAATTTATGTGCAAATATTGGGGAAGATGTTTCAGAAGATTTAGAATTGGATCATTTTAATGATGTAGCATATGAAGGCAACAGGAAAGAACAACATAATGGAATCATCAAAATGAAGTTACTGTTCGTTGACCACCGAGGTCAATATTACCTTTGTCTTCCTTAAGTACCTACATAGTGAGACATTTTCCTATATACAGTAATACAGTAAAATATGAAAAGAGGGTTGTATTTTATTAATATATTTTGAACTATTAAAATAAGTTGTTCATCAGCCTATACCTACCAATATCAGGAATAATTGGACAATCTGCCATGATTGTCTCCAGCCTTGCTCTGCACATTTTGATGATATTCACCTTAGGTATTTCGAGTTGTGAAAACTATGCACCGAGTTTAAGTTGCAACAACCCATTCAACGAGGTTAAATCATTGCAGATTGCTCATTTAATCTTGATAAATAAGCTATCATTTGAATTTCATGTCTTTGATGGTGCAGTTCTATCATAAGAATTCATTGATATCATTTCCAACTCTGAGAAACCAATATTTTCGGAGAAACGGTTCGTCAAAAATTGAACAAGAGCGCCAAAGCTCCTGCCACATGACTTTCCCCCTTTTTTTGAAGGAATATTTTCCCGTCAATATTTTTTCAAATTGTAAGCTCCTATTTTCTTTGGCGCGCTGCTTCTTGAAATGAATAGATCACCTGAGCGGTTGGCTCAGGGGTAGAGCGATTGACTTGGGAGCGGAAGCCCCAAGTTCAATCCCGAGGCTAGGAAAAACATTTTCTAGTCGCGGTAATCGCCACCATTCACTGTTGGGTCAAAAATTAGCAGTGCTGTGCCTAAGGTGGCGTAAGGACACAGTAACAAAGCCTACCCAGAACACAACTGGTTCTCCTTACTCGCTCAAGCTCTTCCAGAGTTTATGAGGGGTCTCCTTGGGGAAGACCTTGGAGGATCAGTATAATAATATACAATATACAATCAAAACACCAAAAAACCTGTCAAGTCAACTAAGTTGACGTGAACTCAAATGACGTATACATGAACCTCCAGGCAGGCATCTCCTGGACGATTTCTTCAGCATCTTATGCAGAGCTTACAGTTTCCACGAGAAACAGATCAGGCCTCCCCCTAAGGTTATCAATATCCAACAGAGGTCCCGGATTGTTACAAGGGACCCCAGAAATATTCATTTCGTCTTTCCGGACTATCCCGAATATAAAAAGTTTATCGTCTCTACCTTTTGCGGTGAAGGTGGGTTAAAAAGAACGATGTACCAATTTATTCTTGATGCTATTGTTCTATGAGCTGGCGGAGATACCAATAAATATTTCGGCGGAATTTTACAGCCCCCATGGGGGCAGAGAAGATAACAAGCTGGCATCAAGTCCTGGAATTACTCTATACACTGCTTTTCTGGCAGATAGGGCCGTAACGATTTTTTTTTCAGTTAAACAATTTCTAAGTTTCTAAATTGAGGCGAAAACTTTTTGAATGTGGTTTTTAATGAAAATTAATATGGGCCTTTCATGTGATTTTTGCTTGTATCCCCTTCCCTTTCGAGTTGTATATACCGGGTGTCCCAAAAATACCACGCGAAAGTGACACTGGAGATAAATTGGCATTAGGTCTATCAGATAGCATCAACATGACCTCAGTAAAAGTCCGCTGGTTTTCGAGATATCACCACTTTTGTGTATTTTTTAAAAATCTCCAGTTTCCGGTCTTTTATCGCCTAGCATTGCTAGAAATTACTTCAAACTCATGTTTTTTTTTACCTAGGCTATCCTGAATAGTTGATTTAAACAATGAAGTAATAACTTCACAACAACTAGAACAAAATCCTTCAAAAAATGTCTAACTTATTGTATTTTATGCCGAAGTTAAAACGTTAACTTAAGTTTGACTGACTGCTGTGAAAATAAATTATATCAGACTGAATTGACAAATAATCGCAAAAACTGGTCCATTTCAAGCCCTTTTCAAAATGATACAACACTACCAATTTTTTTTAATCAGAACCAGAATTGCTACTTATTAAAAAAAACCAAAACCCTTATCGGCTATCTCGCTCCCACATTCATTGTTTTGTAACATGGAAACCGGTCCGACTTTCACAGACTAGGGGTCTTCGAATAGTCTAGACCAGGGGTCACCAAATGGCGGACCGCGGTCCGGATGCGGATCGCGAACCTTTTTTTTGCGGACCATTTTTCCAGAAAACATGTATTCTTGATTAAAAAACTTCAGATAACTTTTCGTTTTATTTACTAATTATAGATATTGGATTTAGATTAACTGCTAGTTAAATTCTTATGCCATCATAATGCTATCAACGACCCGCGACAGATATATACAGATTTTGTGAACGGACCTCCAATGAAACTAATTGGTGACCCCTGGGTTAGATACTAGAGAAAACTTTTTGGCGTTTGACGGATTTACTCATTTCCTAATATTTTCCGAACGGATAGAGATACAGAGGAAATAGATACATAAATCTAAACGTCGTCCATCGACCAATCATCGGGGAAAACTTGGATATCGAGATGTGAAAATCATAGATTTCGGACGGGAAAGAAGAATTTTCCTCCGACTCCGGGTCAAAAATATTTCTAAGTGCCGACCCAAAAAATTTTTTTCATGGTATATCGATACGGAGCTCGTGTCTAGTTAAATCGAGGTCGCTGATCACGAATATGCAATTAGTTTTTCCCTAAGTGGCGTACTTTGGGAAAATTTTCACTTAGAGTGAAAAAATTGACGAAAATAGGTCAATTTTGGAAGTTCACACCGCCCAAAAAAATCGGAGTAAGGTGTTGTTGATTTTTGCCCTCATATATGGATCCTTTATCTACTGAATAATCCAAACAGAGAATGTCCAGGCCGTACTATTCGGAAATTATGATTTTTTTCCCAAGGGTCTGTTTTTCGGAAAATTCATTTCGCGATATTTCCGCGGAAAATTCTCTAATGAAAAATCCGATCATATATTCGTAATCTACGGTCCCGAATTAGTAAATGACGTAATTTGCATCGAAATCGGAGACCGGTCGAATTTTGGCAATTTTTTAATACATTAGCCTTAAAAAAATCCCATTTTTCGAGAAAAATTTTTTGACGCAAAACTATGAAACGGGTACTTATTCTTATAGATTCGGGGCCGTAGATTCCGAATCTACCATCAGATATTTATTACAAAAATGTTCCGAGGAAATATCGCGGAAAGAATTTTCCGAAAAATAGACCCTCGGGAAAAAAAATCATAATTTCCGAAGCGTTCGACCTGGACATTTATTGTTCAGATGATTCGATAGATAAAGGATCCAAATATGACGTAAAAAATCAGCAACACCCTACTCCGATTTTTTTGGGCGGTGGAAAGTTCCAAAATTGACCTATTTTCGTCAATTTTTTCACTTTAAGTAAAAATTTTCCCAAAGTACGCCACTTAGGGAAAAACTAATTACATATTCGTGATCAGCGACCTCGATTTAATTAGACACGAGGTCCGTATCGATATACCATGAAAAAAATTTTTTGGGTCGGCACTTAGAAATATTTTTGACCCGGAATCGAAGGAAAATTCTTCTTTCCCGTCCGAAATCTATGATTTTCATATCTCGATATCCAAATTTTCCCCGATGATTGGTCGGTGGACGACGTTTAGATTTATGTATCTATTTTTTCTGTATCTCTATCCGTTCGGAAAATATTAGGTAATGAGCGAATCCGTCAAACGCCAAAAAGTTTTCTCTAGTATCCAACACATACAAAAATACAATTTTCCGATTAGGTCGACGCGTTTTGGTTATTCACTAAATCGGGTACGCAGATCACGAATCTGTAATTAGATTTTCCGTATCTCGATTAGTTTCGGAGCAATGACGAAGAAAGTCGCAATTTCTGGCTCTACCTCCGGAAAATGGACTAATCAGTCGGATTTTTCGCCATATTACCAAAATTAATCGAGATACGGAAAAACTAATTGCAGATTCGGAATCTACGCCCTCGATTTAGATAATAGCCAAAGCCGTGGCGATCTAATCGGAAAATTCTAGATTTTTGTATGGGTTAGAATCTAGACAAAGGACTCACAGCTCTGGCAATGTGTTAGTTGTTGTATGCATTTTATCAATATTTCACAGGAAATAGGTCATAAATACTTCTACAAGGGTTGAAGTATTACAAGATATTTTACTTGCAATTATCTTTCCGTGGAATATATTAATTTCAAGGGTGAGACCACCCATGCAAAAATAAACCAGTTAACCCAAAACATTTAAGTTTTACAAGCGAGCTGCTTTGTTAAGAAATACAAATGAGCGCTTCCCAACATGTGAAGTCATGGGACGCAACAGTGGTGATATCTCGAAAACCAGCGGACTTTTACTGAGGTCATGTTGATGCTATCTGATAGACCTAATGCCAATCTATCTCCAGTGTCACTTTCGCGTGGTATTTTTGGGACACCCTGTATATTGAATATTTTTGTAGCCTACTTCATTGAGTTTTCTTCGGCAATCCCATTTTAGCTTGGACCCGATAACATGGGAGCTCAGAGCTTTAATAGCAGCTCGATTTTCAGAGTTATTGCTATATCACATCTCTGATAGTTTTCTTTAGGTTATTTTCCATGCATCTTTCTATTGCAAGTGCTTCTGCCTAAAATATGCTCAGATAGGAGCCTAGCGATAGTGAGCATTTGGTTCCTGGCCAATATACTCCAGCGCCAGCTCCTCTTGTGGGTTTTGAATCGTGTACCATTTAATGGTATTTCTTTCAAGAACTCGGGTGGTGGGTTCCCTGTCCCAGTCTTCTTTCCTACCGAGCATTACTTTCTTTTACTTTACTTTCTTGATCATTTCGTCACTAGGAAGATTGGCTGATGAAATGTGCTTGGTAAGAGAGGGTCAGGCTTTCTGATTTTTAATACTCTCATTACCTGTTCCTTACCTAGATATTCAGAGAATGGCTTCATGGGCCAGTTTCTCTATCACCAGATGAAGTTGTGTGAGATTTGTGATAATCTCAAGCCCCTGGTAGGACAGGTTCCCATACATACACAGGTCAGCCTTTGTACTTTGTCCAGGGTTTTCCTAGTACCATTATGTCATATTTTTGAGTACCAGACTACTGCCCCATACGTAATTATGGGTCTCATAATCGTACATCCATCGCAGTATCTTAGGGTTTCAGCCCTAAGCCTTACCGGCAAGATTCCTGCATGCCACTAAAGCCTTTGTTGCTTTGCTAGCAGTAACCCTTCAAGTTAATGCCCCTTGAATTTAAAAAAAATTGTTTTTATTGCATTTATTCCCTATGGAACAATTTAGAAGAATAAAATTTGGCAGATCGTTTACGATATGTGTTTGACAGTTTTTCTTGCTGCGAAATGTTATCAGAAAGAGGTGAGAAAATGAGCCCCTACAGAATTTTTGCATGCTTCAATATTTAGTGTAATTACAAAAAATTCAATCAGTTATAACTTCAACGTTGAACTATTCAACCAAAAACATTTTTCAACAAGGCTTCCTTGATAAAACGTTTGAACCTCTAAGAAGAGTACAATTTATTGTCTACATTGTAATGATTTCCTTCAAGAGACAAACAGAGTAGTAAAGAGATTTATCTTTCTAATTTCTGGACGATCTGATGTGTTTAGAAACCATTAACCATCGCAGGATCTGCCTAGTTCCCCTTCGATACCGCCCTGCACGATCATCCCCCAACCCCCCAATATATTTTCCGTTCATCTGAAACAACCAAAATATAGCTTATGGAAGTTCTTAGGGAAGAACCGTTATTGTATCGTAAAAAATTCCGAACAGTTAGAAATCGTCATTTTTTATCGTGGGCGTTCAACGAAAGGATACCCTTTAAGGAGTAAATGTGTTAAAGTTTTATTGGTTATGGCACTGTTCAACAGTTATGAGTGTGAACCCGCGATATAAATTGCGGTCTTCCAAAGTTATATGGGCAAAAGCGGAAGTGCTGTCCTTAAAGTATTCCCTGCACGGAGTTCTTATGTTATTGGTATTTGGCATTCCCATGTCACTCAGTGTGGTCTGAATGTCCGTTGTAATATAGATGTACACCTCCTTCATCAGGTCCCTTTTCAGGTACTCTCGAGCACAAATGTAGACAGTTAGTAGTTGCCTGTAAGATAGGCATGATGTCCCAGGGCACAGAGATCCTCAGTTTCAGTCCATACCCCAATGCCTGTACCCTTATCAGATTTTGATCCATGCGTATACCAAACGGATTACCTTTTATGCAATCGACCGACTGTACCCATGAAAAGGTCTTTATTTTCCCTTGAGCAGATGATTGATGGTGTTGCGGCATTCCCAAGATGAGAAAGACCTCTGGTTGTAAGCTTTCAGTACCCTCTGGGTGGCGTACCTGTGGTAATTTAATATTCATTCATACTAGGGTTGAGGGAGCTTGGTTGGTAGGTCCAAGTACATCATCTTTGAATTATACGTTGCACTGATGAGTCCAAACGAGGACGAAACCTTTATCCATTTACTCGCCACAGTTTCCTCTTGACATGGATCTCTACTAGTTCTTAAGTACGTTTGGTGAGTGATTTCAACTAGGTACTCAAAAACCTTCACATTCATATGAAACTATAGGATTATTTATATGGGGAGATTGAAATATGACTTTCTGCCAGTTCCATCCTGTGCTCCAAACATTTTAACTAGTTAGCGCATTAGAATAAAGTTCGTGAAAATTCTCAATTAAAATAATCGTCACAGCGTGGAAATATTACAAAAATATGAGAAATAGGAGGTTGGTTTGATTTATAATGTCGAAGAATTATCAATTTTTTCTTCAACTCCATGGATTTATTTAAAAGAAATGGAAGTTTGAAGGGCTGCATTTAAATTACAGGATTGCTGAGCGCCTTTCAACTTAATCTGTTCCTCTCGTTACGAACTGTTGTATGTATGGTTGCATAGATATAAATTTAAGGCGCGACATTCTAAGTAAAAGTAATGCCTACCTCTTCTATTTTATTTCAATTATACTTACTACTATGTATATCGTAAGGAAAAATAATTGGATCTAGTATTTAGGTTCCTTGGACTTACAACTTACAACAGATATAAAATTATTCCCATGAATATTTTGATAATTCTTGAAATACTTCATTAAACAGTTCTTTAATATCTATCAGCTTCAAGGATATTACATTCATACTCTTTCTTCTTCATGTTTAATCACAAAAACCATTAGTATTTGACTATTTGATGATTTACCATCTCAGAATTTCTAATTTGTTGGTTTATATTAGTATAATAATAAGAAGTCTCCCGCAAGAAAGCCTGATCAATGCTTGCGTGCACTACAACTCTTTGCAGGTAGTTCTTATGGGACCTTTTATACCAGGAAAGCAGGAGATTCAGGACAATAGGAACCACCTACCGACAATGTCAGATAGACTTTAAAAATTCCTGTCGAGCTTAAAATTCCACAACATTGAGATTGGCGTCTTTTGGTATTAGGCAAGCAGAATGTAAAGGAGGTTGAATGGGTGAATTTAAACGCTCTGAAATTATCGTTGAGTTTCTCGCTTCTCGCTCAGATAACTGAGATAACATCCTTATGAGTTATTCGGTGTTTTCTACATTCTTTCTGATTGTTATGCACCTAATTTTTTTTTAAATATTCATACTTTTTGGTTTAATGATTATATATTATCAGATGTTATTTTGATTCCTCGAAAGGATATTTTTGTGGAGCTCCTCACAGGATCTTATACTATTGAGCGGCATATTCATTAAGTAATAATATGTCTCTTATCCTCCACACAAGATAATTATGAATGAACTGATAAATTATCCTAGAATTACGATAATGTTCTTGCCAGGTACTCTATAATCTTTGGCTCAACCTGTATGAATTGCATTAGGCTCATCTGGCCAAAATGTCGAGGCAATTCAACCGCCTCCAGAACCCCAGGAACTATAATAAGAACTGCTCGAAAATTTACGAAATTTTTTTTTGGTTCGACCATTTATCTGTAGAAATTTTGGTAAACTTGTTGATAGACTGTATTTTGAAAGCACTGAAGTGGCTTCAGGATGCTTGTTCATAGAAGGATTCTCAAATTTCAGTGATTTCAAACAATTAACTATTGGTTCAATTTGATTTGATCAAAAATTCAGTAATTCTCAATATTTTTCGAAATTCTTCAATTTATTTTTCTTTGAACCTCGGCATACCTGTAGTTTTCGTATGAAATAATGCTCAATTAAATTCTTGATCAGAATGAAACTCCATTTTCAAATATAAATATTTTTATCTTTCATAAACAAGAAGTAATATTTTTGAATAAGACAAATCATAAACTGTAATACAAAACATCTTAAAGATTAATTTAGTATGAAATACAATAAAAAGTATAGAAATGCCTAAATTAACAAATTCCTACAGGGCGTTACATTAGTACATGGACAAACTTCAACAGATTAGTCTAGGACATATTCCTAGAGAAAGAAATCCTATGAACAATTACCCCAAAGGCTTTCATTGATGTTTAGAATTTTTTTTCCACCTACAGGGTGGTTAACTGCATTACACCCACTATAAACCTTTCAAATTTTAAAACGCTCGGTGAAATATAAAATCTAAAATTCAATCAACATTCTAATCCATAATTATACAAGATAGTTTCAAAAAACAATAAATATATTCAACATGCGTACCTTCAAATAAATATTTTTTTCATCTTATACTTCAATAAAAGTAAAAACTAAGAAGACAACTCCATACCAATTATAGTACGTATAAAAATACACTACCTGCAAGGAAACACAGCATCTCTCTGCAATATATTCTTCTTTCTCAAACACAGAATTCTCAATAACTTTCAAAGATTACTAAAATAACTAGAGAACGCTCCAAGTGAACAATTTGGTTAATTAAACTAATGCAGATTTCAAAATTTATCGGTTTCATGCACATTCAACCGATGCTCCTGTAACTTCTTTCCAAACATGTACGAAGGAGTAATGCTTCGTCTTTGAAGATGGAAACATTATTTCCGAAACATAACATGTAGTAGACAAGAGTAGTTACTTTTGTAGTGTTGTAGTGTACGAAGGAGTAATGTCAGATGTCAGATTTATTTCCACATCTAAAGTCAAGTGTGCATGAAACCGTGCATTATGTTTCCTTTAAATGAGATCTCTACACCAACATAACCTAAAAACTCATACGATATGTCGTTTTTCGTGCATTCTCATTTGATCTTTCCTCTTAAACATTTTCTTACAGACAGGACATTCGAATTCTCCAACGTAAGTATGAGATTGAAGATGCTTTATATAAATTGACTTATTCGAGCTAACCAATACTCTCTTACAGATCGGACATTGAGATTTATCAGGAACGTTGTAGAATTTCTTGATTTCACTAGGCGCCATTATTATTTTGGGGGCTGTATGCTTGGCCCTTTTGTGTCTCAGGAGCTCCAATTCGCTGACAAAGACTCCTGTACAACTTCGGCAGCTGTGTAGTTGACCTGAGGACAAATCGATTATAAACAAGGGAAGTTTGTGGTTAGATTAAGCGTAATACATACAAGGAGTTATGGCATACGCATATGTCCTAATAACTCAAAAATAATACTTCTATTTATGTTCGATTCTATGTGAGAAAATCATAACGTCAACAATATATACGCTCACTGGATCTAGTGCATTTTTCTCATTTCCCCCAGACTACCTGAACTCCATTTTTAATAATTAGAGATAATTCAATATCAAAAAACCTACCATCTGGACTCTGAGTGACAATAATGATTCCATTAGAATTTGTAGAAGCGTCCAAATAACCCAAGCCGTTGAATCCCAAAGAATTCAAATTGCCATCCGTCATTTTCAAATATTTCGACTCAAGTTCACCCGTATCTTCATCTTTCAATCTATCGTCAAACTCTGGATAATCATTGAAATACGGCATTTCACTGTCCTTATTCAAAGCCGTCAATCTATCTTCTATCTGTCTTCTTTCTTCCTCCTCGTCATCTTCGTAGAACACTTTAACTTCAGGTTTTTTCCTCAATTTTTCAGATATCACTCTCAGCCTTTCTGCTATTTCTTCTTCGGTAAGTCTTTTCCCTCTTCTGCTAGGTTTAACAATTTTTTTTTCTGGAGCTTGTAATTCAGAAACATTGGTAGTCCCATTTCCTTGAAAATACATAACAGAGTTTACCATCAGATGAATGTATGTTTTATTGAAATTTAATACCTTCCGTCTGACTTTTGACTAAATCGTAAGGATGTTCAATACAGTTATCTTTATTTACAAAATTATTCAGTTGTACATTTTTTTCATTATTCTTTATACTCTTCTTCTTTGGCACTGATATGTGGTTATCACATGTTTCCATGGGTTGTTTTGAACTGCTTTTATCCACATTTCTCCTATAAGTGTTCCTTTTACCTGAAAAAATAATGTTTAATTGAATTTCTTTCCGTGATTAAGCATAATACTTGTCTTACGTTTTATGGTATCATTACTTCCAATACAGTTATTATTAATATGTTTCCTCTTGGTATCCACTCCTTCAGATAACGTTTCATTCAATTTTCCTGTTACATTTTTATGGTATTGCGGTATACAGATTTGAAAATGTTCAATCGCTTCCATTCCTTTTTTGAATAGCCTTTTACAGATTTTACAAGGGTAGAACACATCCCCATTTACCTCCATCGTTTCTAACCTCCGGTCCATTATTGTTAATGATTCCTCGTAAGTTGAGGTAACTTTCTTCATACTTCTTCTCTTCGAACCCATTTTCATGATCCAATTTCAATTCATAACAACGTGGGAACTTGCTGAAAGTAACTTTTGTGATATTTGATGAAAATAATGGTAAGTTACATTTATTACATACCTTTCTAGAGTTTAGCTCATTCTTCCATTACAGGATAAAAATAATTATTCCACCATAAACAAAATTTATGCATTTAAATTTGAAATTATATTACTTACTAAACCTATTAAAAAATTACCCAAATAAAAACGACGTAAGCAAAAAAAATAAAAATAAACAAGACTCAAAAATAACTAAACGTCAGATTATTAATCAACCTAAAATTTGAACCACTGAAATGTTGAGCAATTGACCATAGAAAACAAAACAACAGGGATGGGTCTTCGAATCTTCGATATCTTCAAACAAACCATTGCAATTTTTTTTATATAAAAATATGCTTATATTTTGGGAATCAACTAATGCCAATAAACAATTATAAAAATGAAACTGACTCGATGACATATTCTTGATGGTAGGAATGTCTAGGAGTTTCTAATATGCGCTCCACCGATATAAATAATTCATTACAACAAACACTAAAATAATTATACCTGAAGTAGAACTAAATTAATTGCAGAAACTACTATATTTACTTCAGTCTAAGGTTTCAGTGAGGTTTCAATTAGATGTAGGTAATTTGATTCAAATCGATAGAAAGAAGGGATATACCTATAGGAAATAAGTATAAATATTATATTATAATTTTAATAGAATGCTCCTACAAGGTTTACACAGGTTTTCCGACAAATTGACCTAATTGATATGGTATTAATTGTATTATTCAATGGTTCACGTATTTATGTTCCATAAGTTATACTGTTCCTTCCACAGCCGAAATAGCTCAGTTGGGAGAGCGTTAGACTGAAGATCTAAAGGTCCCTGGTTCGATCCCTGGTTTCGGCATAACATTTTTATTAGCTGTAAGATATTTGACTACATTTTTTTTTTAATTTTAACTCAGTGGGGAAGGAATTCCTTATGTATAATTTCGACGTATGTGTTTTTTGGCGAAATGATCTTAGGTGAAGAGTTTTAAGCTTTATTATTGTATTTCAAATGATTTTTCCAAACTTTGAACCCAAAAAAACGTGTTGACTATTATAACTTCGATATATTCAAGAACCAAACAATAACTACAAAAATTAATAAGAACTGTATCGATTGTGAACGAATTCGAGTACCTCCAGCTTTCACGACCCCACCAGGCTTGGAAATCTTGAAATTGTACGTTTTCGCCCAAGAAGGATCTTCAGGAACCGGCTTGACACATCCGCATAGGAATCTGTACTTAGGGTTCCTCCCCTCCGGGCAGTGTTCAGCTATGAGCGAAGGATGGGTAGCCATATTATAAATAGAAGCACCTTTGATATTTCCTGCGGGACCATAGTTGCAAACGATCAGGGATTGTATCTTATCTGGACCAGATTTAGCCCAGACGCAGCCCATATATTTGGTTTGTGCCCAAACCATTTGGGAGAAATGCAATACTCTAGATTGGTTTTTGAACTCATCGGGATTAAAAGGAAACTTCCTTATCCATTTAACGTCTTTGGTTTGCCTCAGCCCTTCGTGGAACCAGTAATTGACAGCTTGCTTGGGATCTCGAACGTTTTTGGCGTAGAATATGTTCTGTCCAACTGAAAATCTGAGAATACTTGGTTAGAAAAATTAGAGAAAAGCACTGACGTGAAGTTAGGACATGTTGCGCGCATGTTCCACTGTCTAACATAAAATTTTGGAAGAAAAACATTTTTTTTATTTGTTTTCTACCGGGCATTCTTCATCAGTGAGTCGAACCTAATCGTTTGAGGCCATTTTCGGCAAAAAATCAAGTATTACAGACATTTGGAAAGCATGATAGCACGACACCATTCCCTAGAACATGCGCGCAAAAAATCAGGATGTTTGTGGGAGAATAGATAATAAGCAGGCATATCGATGTTTTCTGAATTAATAATATGAATTCAGAGAGACATTCCGACTGTATATGGTGAGCCTAAGGCTGTCCAGATTTATAGTACATATCTGGAGCGCCATGGAGAGCAAAGGGACACCGAAGAAACTTATCACCATGGCCAAACTATGTATCAATAAAATCGAAGCTTCCATCAGACAACGGAGAAATTCACCATTGCCAACATCCTAAACCAGATACATGGATTTTTCCATTTGATCTTCAATATCCTACTTGATATGGCCATAAAAAAAAGAATATCAGAACAGAAGAGTTATGATATTGATTGGGAGTTTTAAAAAGTGAGGCTGGCCATAACAAAAATAAGACCAAATAGGAGGCTGCAGATCACCCAGAGATAGAGTCAAGTACTTGGGAGTCATCGTAACCTCTGGCAACGACATCAGTGAGGAAATCAAGGCAAGGATGCAGATTGGAAATAGGTGCTACTAAAGAAACTTTTTCAGTCGAAGCTAGTATCAAGAGTTTCAAAAATTAGAGTATACGAAACCCTGATCAAGCCTACCATTTGTTATGCCTGTGAAACATGGACTCTCACAAAACACAATGATTTGTTACTGGAAAGGTTTGATAGAAAGATCCTGTGAGAATATATGGCCCTGTACAAGATCCAGATACAGGACTCTGTAGAGAAAGAATAAATGCTGGGGTATGAAATACCTAGCATAATAAACTTCATGAAATTTCGACGATAGATGGGTGGGGCATGTCCAAACTGCATCCAATGGCAGCCTGATTGGGACAATATGGAAAGGTAATCAATTGGGCATAAGACCTATTGGAAGACCTAGCCCCAGATGGCGAGATAATACAGTAAAATATCTTAAGACTATGGGAATTAAGAACAGGAAGAATCTCATGCTCAGTGCCGAAGAAAACTGAATGAAGTAGGCAAGAACAACAAGGCCTCCTTGGTCTGGATTGTTGGTCATGTGGGACTTAAAGGAAATGAGGAGGCAAACACACTTTCAAAGAAAGGAGCACAACCCCCTTTCATTGGCCCGGTTCCCTACTGTGGGGTTGATATATACACCAACAAAAGTGATTTTCTGATGAAAGAATAAACTGAAAGAGGTTCACTCTGGAGATCTCTCCCAGGAATGTGTCACTTCCAAAAAGTTCCTCCTGAACTTTGACACTGTCAGATCCAAGAAATATAGACCTCCACCTCCACCTCCACGCTCTCCACGCTGCACCTCCTTACTGGTTTCCTCACAGGGCACTGCGGTCTTAGGAAGCATATGATGAGATTAGGGTTAGCAGAAACTGACGAGTGCAGATTATGTGAGGAAGAGGTTCCCCTGATGGAATGCCTCGCCATCTGAAACCAACGCAAGGAATGCTTTGGGCAAGAAATCTGCAGAAGCGAAGACGTGGCCTGCTTGAAACCATACCAGCTACTGGAGTTGGTGATGGTGATGACATCGAAAGCTCTGATGGGGGGAGGAACACAATAGACCTTAAGGTCACAGTGCAATGCTACCTCCTACAACAATATAAAATATACAATCTCATGCTCGATAGAGATAGAAGGAGGCAAATATCGAGGGAGAGAGATGAATCAACGATTACAGATTATGTTGGCAAAGATGAAAGAGAATACCTCATAACTCTTCACCATTGGGAGCCAATCAAAAAGTGCTTGGGCAATGAATTCATGAAGGATGGAGACACACCCTCCTTGTAGACGTACACTATAGTTCATCAAAACTCTGGAACTAGACACACCTGGCCAGTCCCAGAAAGGGGAAAAATAAGAGATCGCAGATCAGGGTGCACTCGTACCTCTTATCTAAAAATAATAACAATACCTTACCTGTCTGTCCTTCTGCAACCATCATGTTTGAATCCGGGACATGAGCTGGCCCAACATTCAGCCAAAAATTCGAGCTCCATGTCGTAGGTTAACGATTGCATATTCTTGGCACCTGTGTTACCATAAAGTCCTTTCCTTCCACCACTTGCTAATTCATTCCTCAGTTTATTATGCGCAGACAACATATTCTCGCGGAATGAAGCATCCACGTGCATTGTGGTACAGTTTTTGACAGGTACACATACATAATTTCGGGCACAAATTGTCTGAGGCGTTCCTCCGCAGTCCAATGAACAATAATCAGGTAGTTTGGGCACCTCCGACGAAAAAACAAATCTTAAGTGGTACAAAAGGATGAGGAGGTGACAATACATGACACTGACACATGAAAGATTCGTGGTATCTATAGATGTGATCTCAGATCTGCCCATGGAAAAAAAGGCTTCAATATTCCAGCCTTTAAGAACTTTTGCTTTGAAACCGTATGTTTTGGAGGTAACCCAATTGAAATGGAAGAAATACTCTGTAATATGGATCGAACTCATTCTGCTATATATCTAGACATCTAGGCTGAAACGATCACAAATCTGTCGAAAAAGACGTCATGTCATTTAAAGCTTATAGCTCATATTCAAAATTAAAAGTTTTTTTGCCTCTTTTCTTGATATTGTTAGATTTAACAGTGCTTGTATCATGTGGACCAACTACAGATTACTGTACGATAACGTGTGGCAAAGAAAAACACACTGTATGTAAAAGAAAAAACATGTGTGGACCAGTTCCAGGTTGCAAACCCTTGGAGAATACTGTAGAATTCAGGGAAATCATGGTGAAGCAACACAACGAGTTCAGGAATAAGGTAGCCAGTGGTAAAGTCGGTAAGGAGTATGGTAACAAAGGTGCAACGAATATGAACGCACTTTCATATGATATGGAGATGGAATACATAGCCCAATGCTGGGTCAATGTGTGTTTAAGATTGAATCACGATGCCTGTAGGAGTAGCAAAAGGTTTGTTTTCTATAGGGTCTCAAAGTTTATTGTTTGGTCTGTTAGAGGTGATAGTACAAGGAATTTGAAGAACCTCCAACTTTTGTTGACTTTTCTTTCCTCCAGTAGTATCATCAAAACAACTGTTGGCACAACTCGAGGGGGGGATTCTCTTATGGAGCCTGGTGGCAGATGAGAGGCTACACAGGTTGAGTGGCTATATATATATACCTACCAAGGCAAAACAAAGTATCACCAAGAGAACCCTAGAAAAGGTAGAAAAATCAGCAAGTGTAAGCATCCCTAGAGCCATGAGGAGGGGTCCAATCAGGACATTTGAGCGAAGATGCTCCCAAAATATATAGAGAAGGGACAGGGAATTAGGCTTTACAAGACCAGAGTGCTTGGATACGTTCGTAGAGAAGAATCTATACAGAGATTCAGCCTTGAAAGACCCTCCACTACAATTCTGCCTGGGTGAGATCATCAGGACTGTGGAACTGGGTGGGGAGTTGTAGCGTGGGACATATCTGATGGTGAGCCCCAGCTTGGTTCCTTGGATCAGCCCTTCAGAGCTGAGACTGATAAGATCTTTTTTTGTACTATCTTACTCATTCAATCCTAAGGACATTGCCAATATAACTGATGTAGTCCTCAGGAGCCTTAACTATCACGTCGTGAGATTTAAGATGTGGCATTCTTAGGTTTGCCAGGGAACCTGTCCTACCAGAGCACTTGAGATTATCACAAATCTCACACCACTTCATCTAGTGATAGACAAAATGGCCCATGAAGCCATTCTCAGAATATCTGGGAAAGGAATAGGTAATGAGAGTATTAAAAACCAGAAAGCTTGCTCCTCTCTTACCAGGTACATTTCATCAGCCAATCTTCCTAGTGACGAATTGATCTAGGAAGTAAGCATCGAAAAGAACTTCAATACGATGCTCGATACGAAAAAAAATGGGACAGGGATTCCACCAACCAAGTTCTTAAAAGAAATGCCAAAAACCACTATAGGAGCTGGCGCTGGAGTATATTGGCAAGGCACCAAATGCTCACTATCGCCAGGCTCCTATCTGAGCATCTTTCAGGCAGAAGTGCTTGCAATAGAGAGATGCATGGAAATGAACCTAGAAAGAAACTATTAGAGATGTGATATAGCAATCCACTCTGACAGTCAAGCTGCTATTGAAGCTCTGAGCTCCCATACTATCGGCTAATATGGGAATGCCGTAGAAAACTCAATAAAGTAGGCAAGAACAACAGTGTCTCCTTGGTCTGGGTTCCTGGTCACGCAGGAATCACAGGAAATGAGGAGGCCAACACACTTACCATGAAAGGAGCACAAACTCCTTTTATTGGCGCGGAACCCTACTGTGGGATTGATAGATACACCTACAAAAAAGAATTTCGGATGAAAGAAGAAACTGAAAGAGGTATTTTCTGGTATTTTCTCTCCGCAGAATGTATCACTCCAAGAAATTCCTCCAGAACTTTGATACTGTCAGATCCATGAAATACTTGGACCACAGTAAGAGCAGGCTGTACCTCCTCACTGGTTTCCTCACAGGGAACTGTGGCCTTAGCAACCATATGATGAGATTAGGGCTAGCAGAAACTGACGAGTGCAGATTCTGTTGGGGGGAGGATGAAACTCCTGATCACCTGATTACGGAAAACCTCGTCATCTCAAACCAATGCAAGGAATGCTTTGGGCAAGAAATCTGTAGGAGCGAAGAGGTAGCCTCCTTGATACTGGGGGTTCATTAGAACTCTGGAACTGGAAGGCGAGCTGTAAATGGTGATGACATCGACAACTCTGACGGGGGGCACAATAGAACTTAAGGTCGCAGTGCAACAATATACAATATAGGCTTGACAGCTCTAGACATTTGCTAACTATATGTTCGCCTGTGTCCTTTCCCGATGCACAGATCCTGCATGTTTCTTCTGTACACTTATTCCTGCTGTAAAAGTGGTATTTGTACCAGCATTGCCCTTCAGCAGTCCCACCATTACTCCAAGCTCAGCTCGTGGCAGCTGCAGGAGCTGGTAGAGGATGGTAAGAAATCCAATGATATTTTTGCCTGTGCAAGTCCTAGACTATTTCTTAAAGAGTTGCTCTGTTATTCAGCTGTCATTGTTAGACTTCTGCCCTGTAGTGGTCTTTTCCAAGCCCACAGAAGGGTTCTGGTCCAGCAGGTGTTACCCTAGAGGGCCTTTTCGCAAGTTCATCAGCCTTCTCATTTCCTTCGATAACACTGTGTCCTGGCACCCATACAAAACTCGGGGGGGACTAATAAATCATATGTTGTGGTGCACTTATGCAATAATTAATGGAACAAGTGGCCTTTTGGGCTGACCTAAACCAAAATGGCCACATGGTATAATCTTTTAGTAGATTTTTTCTGAATACAACATTGAAATATCATATAAACCTGATCGAATCCTAAGACGTCCTTCTTTCAACAGATTCCTCTCCGGTCAGAATATTTACTGGGCCCTCAATAAGAACGAAACTGACTTAGGGGTGCTAGATTGGTACAACGAAATCGAAGACATTACAAACCCTGGATGGATCGACAAATACGTGCCAGAAGACTACCCCGATGACAAAAAAAAACGAGGTCACTTCACACAATTGGTATGGGCCACTTCGAAGTATGTTGGTTGTGCAAGAGCTCTATTCGGGCCAGATTACTCACAGACACAGCTGTATTGCAACTATGGCCCCGCTGGTAATATGATAGGAGGCAGCATATACGAGATGGCTGGGGGTTCATCCCAGATAGCCTCGAAGTGTAAGGGTGGAAAGAATAAGATCTATACCTCCCTTTGCGGTGAAATCGATCCTATTCCTACAGAACCAAGTTGGGCTGGGGCTAACAAGATGGTTTCGAAGGTGATCTTGATCCACTTCTGTTCTATCCTACTTTTTTGTCATGGTATTTCTTTGTATGGAAGATATGTGTAAACTGAATCAGATTAAAAACGTTTTTTATTTAGTTTTTTGTTAAACCCGGCCACTAGCTCTCAAGTCTTTTCACCAGGTGATAGATTCACGAAGCACCCTCGAATATCTGGAGACTAAGATATATTTTTCAATTTCAGTTCTTCTTATTTTTGGGAAAAATACATATGGTGTGTTAATAAGATCAGATAAATTATTCATCACAATTTAATTAATTTTCTACGAGCTATATTCCATCTGCATTGTAACTAGGTTCACTTCGCAACGTTGGCTATGGCGTTGAGCATGGTGTATATGGTCTTCATAGTCTGGAAATTAACACACAGTCACAAGAAGAATTCTTGGTCAAAAATGGATGTATTCATCAGTTGAAGTAATGGCGAAATGAACAAAATATGACAAGTCTCAAAATGGAACATCTGAGTTCAACTGTTTCACATTACATTCGAGCATCTAGATCGCATCCTTACCTTCATGAATGTACTCAAACTTGCGGAACAGAGGGCGCCACAATTCAACACCAGAGGAATCTGTGCTCTTCTGAGCATCAACAGTAACATTTTCCGATGTTGGACATTCAGCTCATACCAGTTTGAAGAATAGATTGATTCAGCCAATTGCGTACTCTGGAAAATGCCTTCGTTGTATATCAAGCTGGAAGGATCGTCTTTGCCGCTGTTACCATCGGAGGGCCACGAAACACAGGCAAAGTACCGATGCTCTAGCTATTTAATAGTTCACGATCTCATTTTTTCAGTGCCCAAATTGCCGGTTGCCCTCCGATGTAAAATTGGCAACGCCGTATATCTGAGGAACATTCCAGCCCGTTACTGACGTAGGCTACGGTTGCAGTGATAACCTAGGTGCAAACAACATCTCATACTATATGGGTAAGGTATGCTTACTTCAACAGATAAATGTTCTGATAACCATAGAATGAGGAAGAGGTGTCCGCAGCCATAAACAGTTCCACAGTAGATGCAGATAGCAAATGGCGTCAATCTCTCTCCCTAAAGTCAAAGTCAACTTCTCAATTCCAAAATAAAATCATAAGAAATTCGATGTAGTACCTGCCAGAGAATCAGAGCTGAGTTTATCAGTACTGGAGCATGGGAGACCAGCATGAAGAAGAATAACACTGAGAAGAACTCTCTCAGTTGTTGGAACTCCCTGAAAAAAATTCTGGATGTATAGATAAAGTTTTCCAAAGGGGGAAAATCAATTTTGCGAGGTGATAATTTGATCTCCTCGCTTTTTTCATCACAACTTCGGAATACGTAGTTGGTCTTCACTTATAAGATGATAATAATATAAAACAGCAGCTGATAAGTATTCGATCTAATGAAGGAATTATACAATTGCTCGAAAGAAGAGAAACAAAATGTTTGCCTAATTCCACTTTCTCTAAACGGCCACTGTGTCAATAACGATTCCCTGACTAGGCGTCTATTTTGAGAAAAACTCCCCAGTTTCCGCGCCAAGCTTATTCCACAAATGTGCACCATCAACTGGAACTCCAACCAATCACTGTTTTTTCCCAATGGTAACTTATCAGCTGTTTTAATAGGTTTATCAATACTTACTTGATGATCGCTTGATGCTCAATTGCACATTGTCTAATGAGTGCCCCAACTTCGTCCTCTTGGTTATTTTTCCCATCAGCATACCCCAGAAAATCATCAAAATTCCTTATAACATCGGACAGAGTAGCTATCTTGCACCTCAGGTAGCATATGAAACAAGAAAAAATGATGTCTTTGCCATGATTCATCAGCCCGTTGACGATGGCAAAAACAATGTTCTCTATGTTCGATAACCAGTAATGTTCTTCAGCGTCCCATGGAAAATAGTAGTAACCCATGAAAAGCATCCTACAATTATCCCTCCTCATGCATTCTTCCTTGTTGTTCCTGAGGGACAGAATGTGGTAGAATATAACTATGCTAAAGACGCTGATGGCCACAGTGATGGACCAACCAGTGATCCAGATGAGGAAATAGGGCCACACTAGTTTAACGTTCTTCTGATGGATTTTCCTCATGATTTTGTTGGGATGATTGTTCAGGTGGGCTTCGTTTTTGAACATATCTGGAAGACGAAAAGTAATAACTAAAATAAACGGTGGAATATTCGTCTATTAACCATCAATAAATATTCCTTCGTGATCCAAGTTAGCCACGTCATCGTTCAACGTTCCTTTAGACAGAAAAGTACCGTTCAGGGCAGATACGTACCGATTTCATGGTTGTTTTACCAATCATCAGCGTAAAAGCCAACGAATGTCCAAACTTTGACTTGAAATTCACCTCTTGGGTCGCTTATATCTAATATTATGATAGGAATATAAGCTACCTTAATTCAGAGTAACAAAATTGGTTATAATATTTGAATAAGTGCACTACTAGGTTCTAAGCATACCAAAATGCCATTCTCACATAATTTTATCCTTCTTATTTCTCAACACAATTCTGTTTATTTTCGAAAGACATAATCTTGTATCCCAATCTTTGTGCAATATTTGTGTAATAGTTGTATATAGTGCTAAAAACAAAACATGTTATCCGAATGAGGAGATAAATAAATCCCTTGCATCTCTTTTATTCGGAAACATGTTTCGAAAAAGGATATTTTGTTCAATATCTTAAAGTATCAACAAATGTTATTTTCAGTTGGATATTTTATTGATGAAATTATGTACTTAGTTATAAAGAGGAGTAATTTCCCTTTTTCCAAATCACTGGATAGAAAAATAGGCTACTGGAAATGTTGACATTCCTGAAATAACTGTTCTCCAACTGCCTTTGTACAGTTGCTCTCTCCAAATGGTTGGGCATTGTTATACAGTGTGGAAAGGCCAGAAGGAATAAATTAATTATCTTGGTTACTGTACATTTTTATCCGGAAACACATTCTTCTCCGTAAAAAAAAGTATGGGTTTGTGATACATCGTTTGAAAAGTCGCGTCATTCTCTATCCAGAAATGTTATCACTTTCATGTTTATCGCAAAACTCAAAATAAAAAAAAAATAAAATAATGTTATTACCGAAATTCATTATAATATTCCCTCGACTATTCCCAAATCTTATTACAACAATACTAAAGTTATTTACCATCAACATGTGATTTATTAACTTCAATTTTGAATGATGGTTCGATTAACGGAAATGCACAAAATAACAATTTCACAAATGATTGGTCTTTCGAAGGGGGTTGAAGGTAGGGTTTGCATCTTTACGAAGAAGAATGACAATTTAAAAATTAAATTTGACTTGTTTCGGGATTTTCCATCAATATGTACAGTAACCAAGATAATGAATTTATTCCATTCGGCTTTTCCACACTGTAGGTATACAGGGTGAGTCTTTGACCACTGCATTAATTTTAACCAAAGATTCCTCTCATCAAACGAAACACTTTTTTCATTTACCATTTTTCCAGATTCGGTTCAGGTAAAAAGTTACAAGCGTTTAAAGATTTCACAATGTGCTAATACACTCCCGCATATAAATTATCTATGACATTGTTGGCGGACGAGAATAAGGCATGGTAACGTGGTTTACAGCTTGATTCGGGATTCCAACGCTCAGGGACGGATCCAATAAAAGTAGTGAAATTTCTGGAGTTTTCCATTTTAAAACATTCAATGAAGAATATCTCGAAAACGGTGCGTTTAAGGAGAAATGATGAAGAATAATATAATGTTCTAAAACGATGGAATATTCTTGAAATGACTCAAGAAAAACTTTATATGCTTTCTTTATGCTAATTTCGTTTAGTTTGATGAATCCACGAGTCCATAACTAGAAAACTAGTAGAAGTAGAAAATAACTAATATTTGGAAAATATGTATCATAGTTATAAGAAACTTTACGCCAACATTCAATTTATTCGAAAAAAGGATGTCAAAGCTACAAAATAAGAACTGATTTTTTTTCAAAATTTCAAAAGCCTGTATATTTTTACCTGAGCTGAATTTGGAAAAATGTTAAATGAAAAAAGTGTCTCATTTGATGAGAGGAATCTTTGGTTAAAATTAATGCAGTGGTCAAAGACTCACTGTGTATATCCAAAACCAAGGACCTCAGGCTATTAAAATCCCTGTATAGGACTCCAGTATTGGACTCAAAAGATTATTGGCTTCCCACAAACAAATTCTCCGCTTCCAACAAACCTGCAATCCATCCGTGAATCCCACTCCTGTTCAAAACTATTAGGGAACAACTGGCATATCCTCCGAGAAGAAGAACCACCAAATTCGAACAGATGACTGTCAAACTGCCAGTTCTCGATTCATTCACGAAGCCAAGCAGGCCGCATATGTGGAAAATAGCGAAAATGACCAAAAATACGTATCTCTTACATCTGAATCTCGCATCGGACTTGTCTGTCCATATGCCGAAGGTATGGAAGGCTTCTTTGATGTTGCCGAATTCGACAGAAGATACAGGCTTCATTTCTTACGGTCAAATGGGGTAGGTGCATTCTGATCGCCTTTTTATGGCCTGGGAAATTTTGAATGATTTAGTGTTTGTCAGTTTCGAAGATCGTTTCGTAGATTTGTTATTTTGTGGGTGTAGTTTTGAGCGTTTAATATTGATGAAGTTCTGTTCGGGTTTGGGTGATATAAAGTTGAAACTATCTTATGATATATTCATGAAGACAAATTAGATGGTTATTGAACAGTTCCAGGCGATGCATATCCGATGGAAAATGATTATAGTGAAAAAATTCAAGATTTGAGATCTATGGTTATTTCTGTATTATACGGGAACAGATAAATAACTTATGATTTTCTTGCTGGAGTTTCAAATGACCTGAAAATTCAAATTGTGCCCAATTTTTTTCAACCAGTAGTTACTAAATAGGTTGTGCAGAATTAAAACATCAATAATGCATGTACAATCATTAAAAATATCATCAAAAGTCGGAAGTTGTTCCAGCAACTTCACCGCACTTGGACACTGGATGTAAGTATTGACGAACCTATTATATCGGCTGATAAGTTCCAGGTCTGACATACAGATGGTGCCACAAATACATGATTAAAGTTTTTCAGTAAGTGCGAACCTTCAGAAGATAGCTGCCAAAATTTCATGGTGATCTGACGTTTGGTTCAAGACTTACAGTGGTTTCAGTGACAAAAACTTTTTGATCAGAGGTATATTATATATTGTTGTAGGGGATAACGTTGTACTGTGACCTTAAGGTCTAATGTGCCCCCCGTCAGAGCTGTTGATGTCATCACCATCTACAGCTCGGCTTCCACTTCCAGAGTTCTAATGAACTCCGGTATCTGGGATGCCTCCAGGGACACTACGTCTTCGCTCCTTCAGATTTCTTGCCCAAAGCATTCCTTGCGTTGGTTTGAGATGGCGAGGCATTCCATAATCAGGGGATCAGGAGTTTCATCCTCCTTCCTACAGAATCTGCACTCGTCAGTTCCTGCAAGCCCTAATCTCATTATATGCTTCCTAAGGCCGCAGTGCCCTGTGAGGAAACCAGTGAGGAGGTGCAGCGTGTTCTTACTGAGGTCCATATATTTCTTGGATCTGACAGTGTCAGTCCCGTAGGAACATTTTGTGGTGATACATCCCTGGAAGAGATCTCCAGAAAATACCTCTTTTTTCTTCTTTCATCCGAAATTCACTTGTATAGGTGTATCTAACCAACCCCACAGAGTATTGTTCCGGCCCAATAAAAGGGGTTAGTGCTCCTTTCTGGGCAAGTGTGTTGGCCTCCTCATTTCCTTCACTTCCCACGTGACCAGGAACTCAGACCAAGAAGACCTTGTTGATCTTGCCTACTCCATTAAGTTTTCTTCGGAACTCCCATATTAGCTTGGACTAGATAACATGGGAGCTCAGAGCTTTAATAGCAGCTTGACTGTCAGAGTGGATTGCTATATCACATCTCTGATAGTTTCTTTCTATGCTCATTTCCACGCATCTTTCTTTCCCAAGTACTTCTGCTAGAAAGACGCTCGGATAGGAGCCTAGCGATAGTGAGCAGTTCTGCAGTTCTTCCTGTCCTTGAATCGTCACCCTAAATTATCACATGATTTCAGGAATTCCTATCCTATCTGAAGTGCCTACACGTTTTGCCGTGTAAAATCCCCTTTACCGTAGAAACAATGTATCCAAATATTTACTCAGCCATATATATAAGCATAATTTAAGCCAAACGAAAGGCAATTTGAATCAGTGATAAATTCTTATCTACCTAGTTTGTTACGGACATGTACTTTGATTACAGCAAACTCATCGATTGTTATATTGAAAAGTTGGCTCCATATCGATACACATGTGGGTAATAATTAAACGATAAATTTTCTAGGAATGCGATATGGTGTCGCTGTATCTTTGACTGTAATGAACCCAGTTCTGATATCGGGATTACCAGAAAGCACACTTTGTGTTGGCTACTAAAGGCCAGACAGATTTTACATTTCTTAAGTTCTGGAGACACTTTATGGAGTGTTCCAAACCAGGAAGATGCCACCAGTGTTCATATCTCCTTTCTCCCTGAACGTTTCTTTATAGGAGTACTCCCCTAAGCCACATAAAGGTTTGGCTCTAAGAAAAGGAGTTGTAATTCTTGTTGTTGATAGTATGTAAGATCTTCATATTCACCCTCTCATACAAGCAAAGAATTTTCCCTGATTCATGGAAAATTTCACGAATGCAACCTATACCAAAGAAGGGGAGGAAGTGCTTTCCATCAAACTACCTCCCAATAGAGATAATATATATTTTGTCAAAGGTCAAGGAAGCAGCTATCAATCTCGAAATGGTTAGATACCTGGACAGCAGAGGTTTCGCTATTGGCAGATAATATGGCTTCCGCACACACCTATCAACAGGTGGCCTCCTTAGTTTTGTGACGAAAGTGTGGAGAAGGATTATTAAGTGCTTTGAAGAATCGAGAATAGTTGCTCTGGACATGTCCAAAGCTTCTAAGTGGGTTCTCCATCGGCCTCTTCTGACTAAGCTATCTTGATATGATTTTCCCAAAAATGAGTAATTGTCTTCCTAACGCAAGTATTCTTGTGGATGATGCCAGAAGCGGGGGTTTCTGCATGAATGCTGGAGTGCCTCAAGGCTCAGTTTTGGCACCAAACCTCTTCCTAGTCATATAATAGTATATTATTTCATAAGGAGGAGAAGTGTCACCCTTCATGGCGAGCTTGAGTTTTATCCATTTACGATCGTTATAATTGAGTGAATTATGGAACATTTGCTCAGTTACGGTTGCCACGCAAAATTCATTCTGACAAATATAAAGTAAAATAATTGATATTTATCATTTGCACAGCTGGTGAGAAGTGGTTGATAGTGAAAATGTCTTTAGAAATTGAGGTTTTGGCGAATGAAGTAGTCTCTTCCCTTGGACCATCGAAGTCTATTGAAAAAGATAATGTGCTTCTAGCATATTTCAACTCAATGGCTAGAGAAAAAAATGGAAATCCTCTACTTTGTGCGCCTGATATTCAATGATAATGTCGCAAATAGCTATCGAACATGAAATAGATATTGGTGAATATCTGAAGTTGCGCGTATTTTTGAAAAAATCCAGTGAAGGGTATCTTGCAAAAAAATCAAGAGTTTGTTCTAAGGAAGAGGTAACTATCATATTCCAAGTAATCAATTTCAACCCAATCTGACCATTTTCATCTGATTTACAGCATTTTGAATAACTGAACATAAGTACTGAAGATAATAGATTCAGCATATTTGTTTCCTATGCTACACTATTCATTATTATTTGATCTGGAGATTATAAGTTAACTGATGAATAAAATTAATTTGTACAGTTGCATTTTTTTTTAATTCCTTCATTACAGTGATATTTTGCGAAGTTTATTTTTTTTAAATAACGGCAATACAAGTTTTTTCTTCTAAGTTGCTGTTACACATTGTTATCAGCACAGGACAGCCCTGTATGTATTTATAGAATCCTTTCCACTTAATTATTATATGGAATTACCGCCTTTAATCCATTCTTTCGAAGTTCATATTGAATTAATTCGAAGAAAAAATTCCTGGATTTCTATCAATTACTGGCACACGTATAATGGTGTTAACAAGGTCAGGTTTTTCATGGGTATAGTTAACAATGGCACGTTACGCCATCAAAAATCCCTGTACTGGGGTAGGATGATGAAATAACCCGTTTCCATTTATCATCTTAAATTGGCATTCTGCATTACTCTCATTCACAATAGATCATATTTTAGAATTCAACAGCCGCTTATGCTTCTTATTGGAGGGAATGTGCTTCTAGAAAAAATAACAATAGACGTGCAGGGTGTTGTTAAATTGTTCCAAAAGTTTTTAAGAAGTGAAAATGTTGTTCTGAGCTCCTTTCCTTCTAATCTATTGCCCTTTTGAAATTCGGAAACCATTAAATTCAAAATAATAGTTTATTTATCAAGATGAAATGAGCAATCTGCATTGAGTTAACCTCGTGGAATAGGTTGTTGCAACTTACACTCGGTGCATAGTTTTCACAACTCGAAATACCTAAGGAAAGTATAATCGAAATGTCTAGAGCACGATTGGAGACAATCATAGCAGATATATATACATAGGTATAAGCTGACAAACAAATTATTTTAATAGTTCAAAATATATTAATAAATATTCCTTTTTTTTGAACTTCAACTCAAGAAAGAATATTTGATACACAAATGTAGATCAATATTTCAGGATTTTTTCGCTAAAAACATTATGAAAATACTATATATAAGAACATGTTGAACTACTTAAAGAAGTAAATGGTAATATTAACCTCGGTGGTCAACGAACAGTAATTTCTTTTGATGATTATATTATGTTGTTCTTTCTTATTGCCTTCATAAACTACATCATTGAAATGATCGAATTCTAAATCTTCTGGAACATCATCCCCAATATTTGCACATGAATTATTCCATATGCAACAAGTCAATATTATTTTTGGTATCAAAACAGTCTTGTATATATTCACAATATCAAGTCGTGGAACCTTGTTATACATCACAAAATATTTTCAAAGTACGAATTATATAAATAAACTAGAACACGAATGAATATGACTCTTATAGGTAGATAAGATGACATGAATGATTAGTGAACACATACAGATTCCATTATGTGAAAACATAGAAAGCATTGCGGTGTATTATTGGAATTTTGAAAAATCCTATCTCTAAAAGTATTAGCTTGGTAGAGTTGAAAATGACATCAAGCGATTTCTATGATGGAACTGCATCGTAAAAAAATTGAACAGGTAGATCGAGAGATCGGTTCCTAAAATATTCATAAAAAATGTTTTCACTGAAAACGGTCATAACTCCGAAACCACTTGATGGATTTCACCCGTTAACGAACTCGTCCGAGTTATTTACGTTCCAAACCTACTCTGCAAATTTCAATCCTCTAACTCGTTTCGTTTGAGAGTTATCGTGCCTACGGCTGGCCGGGCTGGCCGGACCATTTTAAGACCATTTAATAATGAATATAACTCCCACAGTATTCTTTAATGATTTCCATATTCAATATATTCGAAAAACGCTAAACTAAAGCTCCTAAAATCTTTTGCATCAATTTTGAAACACCCTGTATATTGGAATTCCAATCCTTTAAGGCAGTCAGAGAAAATGAGCAAGCCTTGTGGTATGTACACAATAATATCATCATATTTTTCCTATAGTCCTCAGAATATTGATTGCAAAATATTAAGATAATTTGTTATGGATTCGCGGTATCAAAAATGATATAGCAGATTCAATTCTCATATAGATATGTTGTTTCATTCTTAAAAAATTTTTTTCTGAATTGAATGAAGTGTTATTATTATTCAAAATTCCTAAAAGTTCAGTACATTTAGAAATTTGTGAATTCTTGTAAAATTTGTAATATTTGCCGTCTAAATCTCAATCATGTTCCCCTTGAAAATCCCCAATTCAAGTAGTATCTATAGGTTATGGGCCAGAATTCCACTCATTATCGAAGATTCTCTAATTCAACTATTCCATAGATAAATCAATACGCGCAATCGCTCTTTGCTTTTTTCTGTGTTTCCATGGCCCATATATTCCTTCTAATCACTTTATCTATCTAATTTGATTGTACAACATCTGTTATTCTTCAGCTGTTGTTGTTTGTGCCGCAAATTGATTTTACACGATTTGGAAATTAGTGTTGTTCAATTAATGTTTTACGGAAACAAAACGAAAAGAGATCTATCGATGGTTGATAAGGGGATAAGAGTATATGACATATATGTTACGCGTATTTGGGTTAATTATCATCTCGAATGATAAACCTTCAGAAATTTATTATTAGATAATTTTTTTAACCCCACCAGGAAGAACGTAACAGTTTCATCCGGTTGAAACCCAAAAACTTTTCTTCGCGATGGTGTGCGATCAATAATCGAATTAAAACTGGGTAGATAGTAGAAAATACCGACACAAAGATTTAATGAGGATCCTACAGAAATTTTTTAAAAAATTATTAAAATAATTCTATATCTCAGAAGCTAAAACTCCAAAATCGCTGAAATTTATCAAGAGCCTTTAAATTCTCATTTTACAGCCAAGTTCTAGACTATGGGTCATTTTGTGTTGAAAATTATGTTGATGGGTCTGTTCTATAAGAAAAATCATTGTAGCACCCCCTGTTTATATACAACCCCGTAAATGGACCCCAAAAAATAAAGATTTAATCTTTTTGGCGCTCTAGTTCCTCGGAACTGAGTGCTTATCAATTTGCCCAAATGTCTGTAATTTTTGAATTTTTCGATGAAAATGGTCTTAAACGATTCGGTTCGACTCACTGATCAAGAATCCGTGGGCGAAATTCATTCTGTCCGGCCGGTCCGGCCGTAGGCACGATAACTCTCGAACGGAATGAGCTAGACAGTTGAAATGTTCAGAGTAGGTTTGGGAGATAAATATCTCGGCTAAGTTCGTTATTGGGCAAAATCGGACAGATGGTTTCGGAGTAACAAAAAAAAATTTGTTTTACAGAGCAAATTCCAAATTAAATTTTTTTCAATAAGCAGTTTTACCATAAGAATCCAATGATATCATTTTTAACTCTAACAAGCTAATACTTTCGGAGATATGATTTTTCAAAATTTCAAAAATAAATCGTATTTCAACGTTGTCAACGAATGATATAATTATTCTATGTATGAATTGTCATAATGTCAACTTATTTTCCTGAGACATGACATTATCTAATCAATCGAAGAATTGTGAGCGAAGTGAGAAAAATCTCAGTTGTTTGCTCCGAAATTAGTTTTTCTAGAAAAGTCTTACATTTCGGAACGGAACATGAAGTAACAGATCTGAGAGTAGTGAGACTGCTTTTCATCCATAGACATAGATATAACTTTCGAACGGAATGAGAAAGGTAGTTGAAATTTTCAGAGTAGGTTAGGGAGATGAATATCTCGGTTAAGTTCGTTATTGAGCAAAATTAGCTTGATTTGATTTGATTTCTTCCATGGTGCAGTTCTCATTCTCATGATTGCTCATTTAATCTTGATAAATAAACTATTATTTGAATTGAATTTCCTTTATGATGCAGTTCTATCATATGAATACATTGATATAATTCCCAACTCTGAGAAACCAATACTTTCGGAGATATAATTTGTCTGTTTGAACTAGAGCGCCAGAAAGCTCCTGTCCACAGGGCTTGAACCCATTTTTTTCTTCAGTATCAGGAAGTTACAAGACTAAATTGAGCACACAGGCACTCAATAGTTAATTTTTTGGATAATCATTACTGTTGTAAGGGGTTAAAAGGACCACCCCATAAACTCGTTCTGGACGAAACTAAATTTCTCATTCGTATTTCACCAATTAAATAATCAATTGGTCTGCATTTGTAGAATCAAAGAATTCTCAGGAAACTAATAGCTTCTGATGTAGGTTTCGATATTTGTGAATATGTTCTTAATAAAAAATAAATATTAATAAATAATAAAATAAACCAAATATCGTCGAACATATTTATTGCATATTCATCAAATGAATAATTATAAAAATCGCTTATGTACAATAGAATTAATAAATACCTATAAAAAATAAGTACATATATTTAGGTAACAAAAATACGAAATCTTTAATACAAAATGAACTAAAACTATGAAAATAATACTGATCGAAAAACTACAACTAAAAATAAATTAAATAAATAGGAATTTAAATAGATATATTTGCTATTATTGACACGATACATTTCATCGTAATAGAGTAGATTTAACTACGAATTTGACTGTTTTCACCACCTCCAGCCAGGTGATGAAAATCTTCATTTGGTGAATTAAAAATAATCAGGACTCCCTCCTTCGTAAGGATACTCAGATCTTTTGACGAGATTCTCAACAACATTCAATACATCTCCTCTTCTCGGCCACCATCATTCCATAAATAATTTAAAATTATCTTCACATTCGTTTCACAACCAAAGATGAATTAACTATAACAGTCTCAACTCCAAGAAATTATTTGTGCATAAATAATAATTTGATAAGGAACTAGACTATATTTCTGTATTGCAGAGTGACTTAGAAGTTATTCCTTAAACTCATGAGTCCAATTTTCGCCAGAAGAAGGAGCTCGTCATAACTGAGTGGCGTGGCCTCAGAAGGATCCCCCTCATCATCCTCTTGGGCCTTGAACAGTTGCTCCACTCGCCTAGGTTCTGACCTTCTCTTTCTACCCCTGGAAAAAAAATAGGAAAATTATTATTGTGTTATTAATTAGATTTTAAATAATTTTGGATATTTATTCTGTTACTCTTCATATAATAATACGATAATCAATCTTATTATTTGAATTATTTTCTGGAATATATATATAATATATATACAGGGTGAGTCTTTGACCACTGCATTAATTTAAACCAAAGATTCCTTTCATCAAATGAAACACTTTTTTCATTTACCATTTTTCCAGATTCGGCTCAGGAAAAAAGCTACAAGCGTTTAAAAATTTCACAATGTGCTAATACAGTCCCGCATATAAATTATCTATGACATTGTTGGCGGACGAGAATAAGGCATGGTAACGTGGTTTACAGCTTGATTCGGGATTCCAACGCTCAGGGACGGATCCATAAAAGTAGTGAAATTTCTGTAGTTTTCCAATTTAAAACATTCAATGAAGAATATCTCGAAAAATGATGATGAATAATATAATGTTCTAAAACGATGGAATATTCTTGAAATGACTTTATATGCTTTCTTTATGCTAATTTCGTTTAGTTTTATGAATCCACGAGTCCATAACTAGAAAACCAGTAGAACTAGAAAATAACTAATATTTGGAAAATATGTATCATAGTTGTAGGAAACTTTAAGTCAACATTCATTTTATTCGAAGAAAGGATGTCAAAGCTACAAAATAAAAACTGATTTTTTTTCAAAATTTCAACAGCCTGTATCTTTTTACCTGAGCTGAATTTGGAAAAATGTTAAATGAAAAAAGTGTTTCAATTGATGAGAGGAATCTTTGGTTAAAATTAATACAGTGTTCAAAGACTCACTCTGTGTACTCGCGAATTCATAAAACCAAATTAAATTGGCATAGAATAGTTCTAAAAGGCTGTATTTTAGGCACAATCTAATCCAATACACTATTACTGAACAATTTTGGGAATAATTACAAACTCCATTCGATCTATATTGCCGACCAATTAATTCCTCATTCTGAAAGATATCACTTTCGGAATTATGAATCAAATTTCGATATCTCAAATCCGAGACGTAGTAGACCATAAAATATAGTTTGTTAACCCTTCAACCTGATAAGGATGTACATATTCGTTTTATCACTCAACGTGTCGATATTTCATCCGAAAAAAAATTGATGAAAATCTTATTGCGATGTGACTTATTAATTTCTTTAGTTGCATCAGATTTTATTGGGAAAGACACGATATGAACTTGTCGTGAGTTATCAATCTATCCATCTTCATGTCACACGGAAATTGTTTGCGTCCAATTGATTCAATGGATTTTACTGAATACCTAAGGACTAGTTCAAGGTTACTACTATCTTGGCGTACATTTTTTGGCAGAAATTCTCGAATAGATTGCAAAGATTATAATGGGTGAGTCTTTGACCACTGCATTAATTTTAAGCAAAGATTCCTCTCATCAAATGAAACACTTTTTTCATTTAACATTTTTCCAAATTCAGCTCAGGTAAAAAGATACAGGCTGTTGAAATTTTGAAAAAAATCAATTTTTATTTTGTAGCTTTGACATCCCTTTTTCGAATAAAATGAATGTTGGTGTGAAGTTTCCTATAACTATGATACATATTTTCCAAATATTAGTTATTTTCTACTTCTACTGGTTTTCTAGATATGGATTCGTGGATTCATAAAACTAAACGAAATTAGCATAAAGAAAGCATATAAAGTTTTTCTTGAGTCATTTCTAGAATATTCCATCGTTTTAGAACATTATATTATTCTTTATCATTTCTCCTTAAACGCACCGTTTTCGAGATATTCTTCATTGAATGTTTTAAAATGGATAACTCCAGAAATTTCACTACTTTTATGGGTCCGTCCCTGAGCGTTGGAATCCCGAATCAAGCTGTAAACCACGTTACCATGCCTTATTCTCGTCCGCCAACAATGTCATAGATAATTTATATGCGGGAGTGTATTAGCACATTGTGAAATCTTTAAACGCTTGTAACTTTTTACCTGAGCCGAATCTGGAAAAATGGTAAATGAAAAAAGTGTTTCATTTGTTGAGAGGAATCTTTGGTTGAAATTAATGCAGTGGTCAAAGACTCACCCTGTATACACACTCTGGCGAATGTAAGGGACATTCCGGGGAATTTGCTGGATATCAAGAATAGACGAGAAAACCCTCGGCTTTTTGAATAAAGAATCGATAATGAAGAAAGATGACAATTTAAATTTTTACAAATCACAACACTAACGGAGAGACAGGGCTTTTTGCTGCGGTTTTATCCTAAGCTCTAGTATCATACATGAAATTCTATGATACCCCTTTACACCAACCTCTGCTAATACTTTTTCATTTTCATATTCATGCTTTATTGTTAGATACACAATATGCAATGCTCAAAGTTGAAACGAATATTAAATATACCGGGTGGTCCACCACAGATGGGGATCTCGTTTTGAGGGAGTCAATGAAGATATTTCGAGAATATTTTTTTGTGATGTGTGTAGGGTATTCAAAAGCACCATTTAAAATTAGTTTCATATATGCAGGTTGTTCGAAAACAAAGATATAGACCAAAGTGCCATTTTTTAAATGTAACACCCTGTATTTGACCTAAAAAATGGAATGGCAAGCTCAAATTATGATGAGTTTCTTCAGATCACTTTATGCCTTAGTAGCACCATTTACGAGAAAATGGCGAAAAATTGAGAATATGGAGTTTTTTAAATAGCAATTAATGAAGAAACCAGTCCGCCAGCGATACAAACAGTATTTTTTCGAGTAGATATATTGGCTACTCCTATACACAAAAAATTATACAGAGTGGTCATAATTAATTATCTAAAATCAACTACAAATAATGGTCGAAAATTGTTGTGAAGCTATCAGGTTTAGGTGTAGGAAAACCTTATGAAGATAGTTTCGAAATTAATTTTTACGTTCAACGAGATATCGGAAATACCGGATGTACCATTTGAAATAAGAAAGTTTTTGACCATTTTTTATAGTTGATGTTTGAAAATCGATTAGGATCACTCTGTATACTCCAGAGTTATTTTTTTTCTGCAAAGGAGTCGCCAATATGTCTACTCGAAAAAATACTGTCTGTATCGCTGGCGTAACTGGTTTCTTCATTAATTGCTATTCAAAAAAACATATTTTCAATTTTCCACCATTTTCTCGTAAATGGTGCTTCTAAGGTATAAAGTGATCTGAAGAAACTCATCATAATTTGAGCTTGCTATTCCATTTTTGAGGTCAAATACAGGGTTACATTTTAAAAAATGTGACTTTGGTCTATATCTTTGTTTTCAAACACCCTGTTTATATGGAAATAATTTCAAATTGTGCTTTTGAACACACATCACAAAAAACTATTCTCAAAATATCTTCATTTACTCCCCCAAAACGAGCTCCGCGTCTGTGGTGGGCCACCAGGTATATCTATGAAAATATGGGGCTGTATTATGACGAATTTTTTGGGTGATGTTCATGGAATGCTCCATCATATATAGATACCATGTTACAGTACACATATCTTGACGTTGAATTTTGGCAAACAAATTAACTTAACTCCAATTCAAAACGAAATAAAAAACACTTGCAATATAACCTTCTAATTCTCATTTCGTCGTCGAATCCACAAAGGTTCCCAATTCCTTAGTATGAAATTTTCACAACATGAATATTTGGAATATTGCAATCATGGTTATGGTACTCTTTATACGGGTGCAGAAACCCCTAAAGGAATTAAATTGCTTCTTTAATAACGCTTCTACATAGCAATTCAAGAGTGAAAGTGTTAAAGTTTAATTAGATTGGTATTTACTGTCTTTCCAGATATTCTTTATATAAGCAATCAAGAGGGGAATCAAGAATATTCAGAATAATTTGCGATGCCACATATTTTTGTGAAGTTTCGTGAGGATAATAAAAAACAAAAAAAATTTAAATAAAATATTTTACATTTCAGAGACTATCCGATATAATCCACTGATATTTCCTTTAATCGACTTCGTATGAGAATTGAATAGACAATGGAACATGTATGCAAAAACTCCCGACTTCACGTCAGTGTTTTTCTCGGATTTTCGATATCAAAGGGTTTTCCAATAAGAGGTGTTATTTTGATATTCAAAGAAAAATGCCATTTTTCAATATAAATGATCGGATGTTTATTTCATTATAAAGAAGAAGCTATGCCGTTAATAGTGGAAAATAACATCAGGCAAATGACCACCACGAACACGCTTACAGGACCATATCCTTTTAATGAAATTTTCCATAACCAAATCGCAAAGTAGCTGCCCTATGTCCTAGATAGCCTCACGAATTCCATCTTTGAGGTCTTGAATTGACGCTGGGCTATTGGCGTGACCTTCTCTTTCACGTGGCCCCAAAGGAAGAAGTCGCAAGGTGTTAAATCACAAGATCTCGGTGGCCAATTGTGATCCCCTCTTCGAGAGATAACACGGTCCGGAAACTTTTCCCGCAAAAGATCAATGGTTTCGTTACTTGTATGGCACGTAGCGTCGTCTTGTTGAAAGTAAACGTTGTCCAGATCAATACCATCCAATTCCGGCCATAAAAAATCATTAATCATCTCTCGATAGCGCAATCCATTCACCGTAACTGTTGCTCCAGCCTCATTTTCGAAAAAGTAAGGTCCAATGACTCCGCCGGACCATAAACCACGCCAAACAGTCACACGTTGAGGATAGAGAGGCTTTTCAACAATAACTCTTGGGTTTTCCGAGCCCCAGATGCGACAATTTTGCTTCTTGACGAAGCCACCGAGGTGGAAATGGGCCTCATCACTCAAGATGATTTTTCGATGGAATTCCGGATCATTTTCATGCATTTCAACAACCCAATCAGCAAAGGCACGACGTCGTTGATGATCGGCCGGCTTGAGTTCTTGTGTTAACTGAACTTTGTAAGCCTTAAAACCCTAATCGTTATGCAAAATACGGTGTAATGACGTTTGTGGAATGCCTAATTCTAAAGAACGACGAGGAATGGACAATCCTGGGTTTTCTTCAACACTTTCGGCTACAGCAGCAATATTCCTGGCTGTTCTTGAGCGACGTGCACGAGTTTTATTCTTCACATAACTAACTTGTCCCAACAGCTCGAATATTTCCGCCAATTTCTTAATTGCGGTCCGACAAGGTGCTTCACGACGACCCAAAAATGTTCGAGTTTTACGAACCGGCTCTGCCAAATTTTCACCATTTTTATAGTGAATTTTAATAATTTCAATGTGTTCTTGAAGTGTGTATCGTTCCATTTTTATAAATGGCGTAGTTTCTACTTGTCAAATGTCAAGAAATGACAGCTTCAAAAGTGACATCTACCGAAATAGCGGGCTATTCAAAATAACACCTCTTATTGGAAAACCCTTTACTATCCAATGCACTTGCGCATTCGCCAAATTGCAACTGACTTATTTTTCAACCATAGGGGTCCTAAAGGGAATGGGAAATTAAATTTAGTTTTAGAACTTCGAGTAACATGCTCTAATAAGCTGAGAAGTGAAAAAAATTATCGACGAGACAGGAGGGTGGGCAATAAATTATATCGGACAATGAAAGCTTTTTAACAACAATTGATATTATATTTAAAAATTATTTTTAGTACTTTATAGCTTGCTTAGAAGAAAATTCTAGATTATTGGAATTTCATTTCAATTAAAATCGAAGGTAACATTGCAAGTGACAATATTTGTAGATTTCTAGATTGCAAATAGTCAATTCAAATCAACCATTCAACCACTAAAAATTCCTCACATATAGTACGTGATTCTGATATTCTTTCAATTAAATTCTTAACATTATATCACCAGAACACTCAATAAATTTTTTTGACGCATTTAAGTCGATAATATTCAAATAAACTCACAATTTCCAAGGTTCAACACCGTACTGTCCTCCACCAACAGGCATGGTGATAGCAATCCCCTTATATTTCGTGTTCAATGCTATTCTAGTCTCCAAATCAGCGAGATGTTGGTCGGAAAATCGCTTCACCCTGTAACAAATAACGTCATTAGCATATCTGAATTGACACAAAAATGAATATTGCAACATAAACTCCCTTACAACAAAATTTGTTCGCCAAAAATTGTTTCAAACGATTAGATTCAACTCACTGATGAAGAATTCGACGTCAAATTCTATTATGTCTGGCTCTCCGTTGCCATGATAACTTTCGAACGGAAAGAGGAATTTAAATTAAGAAAAAATGAAAATGTTTCTTGAAAACTTTTATATTTCAAGCGTTTTTTCATAGTAATCATCATCTTTATTCATACTAGACTTCATGCATATTTCGTGAGGGGTAAATAGACACTAGAACATGCGCGCATAAGCCACTGTCTTCACGACAGTGCGTTTTAAGAATTTTTGTATTTTATCTATGCTTTTGACAGCCAAACAATTTATTATTGATTAATTTCTAAGAGCTGTAGAAGCTTTGCTTTCTTGTTAAATGTAGTTCAAGATTTCTCAGAGATAAAAAGATCAATGAGTAATCCAGGTCAAAAATCCTTATTTTAGAGGTCATTAATCTGACATGTCGTATGATGATGATCATTTCTAAAATATAACCGGATTTATCTGGAGCCATAATGAAACATAATGACAAATATTTCGTTTTGATATTTGGCCGCCTAATGAGAGTAATACAAGGACAGGTCAAATTTTACAGTGATCTTATTGTTGGAAAGGTCAAGATTGATATATTTCTCTAACCTGTCTCTTATCTGGTTTTTTTTATCTGTTTTTAGTCATCAGGTATTGAGTAGGACAGAGCGATAGGATATAGTCACAATAAAACTGCAGAATTAAGCTGTGAAACTCGCTAGGGATCAAATCTGGAGAATAGGGTGGATACGGAAGCAATTCAAGGAATTTTGGTGAAATGTCACTCTCCCTTCTTCGCATATGTGGCCATTTCTCCAAAATTTCCTATTTTAAACGACCCAATTGGACCATAGCATGGTCCCTATTGACAGTCTTGTCATTTTGAAGGTATTCTGCTGCGGTCTACTCAGTTGATTACCGATTTGGCTCTGGCGTGTAATAGTGTGTTCAATTTTTGCCCCTCCTTATGTATCGACGCAACATTTTGACAGCTGTGTCCCGAAGGTTAGTACTGATTAAAAAAAACATTAATTCTGTATTTGCGACGACATCTGTGTGTTTCTTCTGGAATTTATCATCCGATTGAGTTCTTCCGGCTAACCAATGGCATTTGGACTTTGTAATTCGATATTGTGTTTTTCTCAAATGCGCATAAATTGATCGCATTTTTTTTTGCTTATGATAACCCACCTTGAACTCAAAATAATCATGCTCCAATGTCTTGAGATGATGATAATCATTAAAAACTTATTTCTGGAGAGTTCATAAGATTGAATCCGGTTTTTCATAATCAGCAGACAAAAAAGTGTTATATCAATTAAAGGAGATAGAAGACAGAAGTACTCGGTGGTAAAGAAGGTCATAATATACGACTTCATTCATTTATATTATAGAAATTTTCCTACATTAACAACAATAAAACACATAGTTTCTGAAAATCCGTTAATTAGTTACATACATTGGCTGACATTAATCATAGATGCCGCAGCAAATACAGGATTAAAGTCTTCTTTAACAAGTACTAACGTTCAGGTCACTCAATGAAGTAGGCAAAAACAATAGGGTCTCCTTGGTCTGGGTTCCTGGACATGCGGGAATTAAAGGAAATGAGGAGGCCAACTCACTTGCCAAGAAAGGAGCACAAACGCGTTTTGTTGGCCCGGAACCCGGGGGGGGGGAGGATGAAACTCCTGATCACCTGATAATGGAATGCCTCGCCATCTCTAACCAACGCAAGGAATGCTTTGGGCAAGAAATCTGCAGGAGCGAAGACGGAGCCTCCTTGAAGCCATCATGGAGTTCATCAGAACTCTGGAACTGGAAGGCGAGCTGTAGATGGTAATGACATCGACAGCTCTGACGGGGAGGCACAATAGACCTTAAGATTGCAGTGCCACGTTACCTCCTTCAACAATATACAATATATACAACAATGAGAAGTCCGCTGACAAAATTTGATGATGTGATGTTTGGTTTCAATGTGGATTTAGCGAAACAACTTTCTTTATTTTCGAAATAATATCAAATACTGAATTTCGGGAATTTTAAGGAAGCTCTGCAATGAATATGGCTCTTGGGGGAGACTATGTTGATGAATAAATTGAATTTGACCAAAGGATTTATGAACTCATCGGCCGTTTGGTTATTCGGAAGGAATTAAGAGGTAGATTATAAAAAATGTTATTATTTGTGGACACAAATATCCAGAATTATTCAGCCGATGTTGATGTTTCCTGATTTAACATTCGGTATGCTAAATAAACTCCTATTATATAGGCACCTTTCTTCTAGTCTATAAAACAATTCATATAGTTTAAGTTTCCGATCGACTACATCCTTTTCGACCCTAATAAAACCACATGTTGAAATTGGAACATAAAAAAAAACAATTCATTGAATTAGAATCAATATGCTGTCAATTATATGTATTTTTATGAGAAGACCATTTCCAGGAATTGAATTCGTAATATGGTCCTGTGACCAACTGAAATTTCATGTTTCTTTTTCATGAATAAATGATTGCTCCAATTATTGAAAACGTTGGCAAATTGTGAATATCTAATTTCAATGTTATAAAAATTGATTTTTATGTTTATTTGCAATTTGAAGTTCTCTTAACAAGCATACTTTATATTTAAAAACTTGCATGAGTTTAGGAAACTGATACTTCAAATATTCATTTGATGCCTTGCAACAATGATTATTGAAAGTTTCTGAATAAACTAACACTTCGACATCTTCAACCCAATGTAGAAAACCATGAGAAATTTTTACCGTTTTTGTAATAATTTCGAGATGAAAATCGAGCGATGAAAATAAGTACGAAGAAATTGCCACGATAGACAATTCAAAAGCTCCACCAACACGTCGCCTGAATAAATTATGACTTGAACAGAAGCAAAGTATTTATCTTAATATCCTATCAGATATTTCGATAGAATATTCGCCGCATGTTCTGGACATGAATTTATGAATGAAAATCCTTACTATCAGTCCCTAATGATATTGCACTTCAGCGTGACCCATGACCTATAGGACTGATGCAATGAGGAAAGTTTCGGTATTATGGTGAGGTTCCTCCAGCGAATATTGTTGAAAAATTCCAATGAACTGCACATGGGAACTCTATAGGAGGAGATAATGTCAGCCCATTTTTCAGTAGAGAAACAGATAGATAATGAGAGATTGCAGTTATCGCTTACTAGTTGCATATACTAGTGGCATATCTTATTTGATATCTACTCAAGCTGAGGAGATCTTTGCTAGGTGAGAGATTGTCTCTCCTTGTATTTCCTGACTGTGTATCAGGCCAGAGGGAAGATGTAAGAACAAAGAACCTAGCCTGGCGTTGTTTCCTCATTTACATATCCTCTAGTGGTTTTGGGTATTCCGACCATCGGAACTTGTCCGAAAAAGGATGTCTTTAAGCGTCGTTTTTCAATAGCATCTGTTCTCCCATTGCCAAGAATTCCACTGTACCTACATAAATTTTACCTTGTTGTGGTCTGTCAGAATAGAGAAGATCTCTCAACGAGATTTCATTTGATCTGCGCTCAAGATACGCAATTGCTCTTAGGGTCCCGGACTATCAGAGCAAATGTGGATTTTTCTTCCCCTATACTCTCTCTTCTCAGGTTTCTAGAGGTATACGAGCCGCATATTTTGGGGCCTCACAGTATATTCCATCAGTGTACAGAATGAGTCCTGTACACTGCTTTGACAAATCATTCCATACTCCCATTGAGGACAGGGAGAATCCTGTCATAGAGACTCCAAGGTCGAGTGGGGACCTACTCTAGTTTAGAGATGGCTCTGTGTCAGATGCGGGTGTTGGTGCTTGAATATACGGGGCGAGATCTAGAAAACCTTGAAGCTGAGCCAGGGGTTGAACGTCGTAGTATTTCAGGCAGAAATCGTAGCTGTCGCAGCATGTGCGATGGAGAATATTATGAGGAGCAACTCTAGAGTACCTATCAACCTATCTATATTCTTTCAGATAGCCACGCAACCATAAGAGCTTTTCAGTCCTATAAAATGAACTCTAATAAGTCTAAATAAGTTATCTTCGTCAACAAAGCCAAATATGATAGTTCTAAAGCCAGACATAGCATCTCTTTCGAAGAGGACATGGCTGGTTTTTCCGTACTCCATGTCACCTCAACACCTTCAAGTGCTTCCTCAGATTACAGTGACCGGTATTTATATTTGTATATTGTTGAAGGGGGTGACGTTGCACTATGACCTCAAGGTCTATTTTGCCCCCCAATCAGAGCTGTAGGCGTCACCTCCATGTATAGCTCGCCTTCCAGTTCAATTGTTCTGATGATTTCTGGGATGGCTTCAAGGAGGCTACGTCTTCGCTCCTGCAGATTTCTTGCCCAAATCATTTCTTATGTGGGTTTGACATGGCGAGGCATTCCGTGATCAGGTGATCAGGAGTTTCATCCTCCTCCCCACAGAATATGGACGCATCAGTTCCTGCTAGCCCTAATCTGATCATATATGCTTCCTAAGGCAGCAGAACCCCGTGAGGAAACCAGTGAGGAGGTGCAGCGTGTTTTTGCTGAGATCCATATACTTCTTGGATCTGAAGGTGCCTAAGCTCCTTTTTAGGCAAGTGTGTTGGACTCCTCATTTCCTTGAATTCTCTATTAGAGGAGATCCTGCATTGGCAAGGATATCTGCCTCCTGATTGACCCTTATTTCCTCATGAGCTGGCACCACATTACTGTGAATCCTTACTTTATCTTTAATGATGAAGATAATAAAAAGTTTTGAAGTTTCCAGTATTTGAACAGGAAATTATCCATTACGTTGATGTGATTTTTAATACATCCACTCAGAACCTATCAAACACCTTTTTACCTTTCCATCATTTCTATCCCATAAATTTTTTCCCACAACACTTTGCTACCAAGGTTCGCATCGAAAGTAGCTTTATAAATAACAGCACCGTTTAAAATTTAACGTTTTACGTATTTCGAGCGTTCATTCAGACATTATATGGTATCTAAACGGTCAGCAAAAGGTCAATTTGAACGGAGATATGGTCAGGATACGAGCACTGAAAGTTACAACGCGATAAATCTTGAATGCGATGTGTAAAACTTGCTATTGAAATGGCCCCAATATTTTTTCATCGGAAAATAAGGAATAATGGAAAATTTCCGAGTATTCGGTTGAAAAAACCGCAAATACATACAGGAATTTCCAATAAAAGGATTTATTATGAAAACAAAGATTCCTCTCATCAAATGAAACACTTTTTTCATTCACCATTTTTCCAGATTCGGCTCAGGTAAAAAGTTACAAGCGTTTAAAGATTTCACAATGTGCTAATACACTCCCGCACATAAATTATCTATGTCATAGACATTGTTGGCGGACGAGAATAAGGCATGGTAACGAGGTTTACAGCTTGATTCGGAATTCCAACGCTCAGGGACGGATCCATAAAAGTAGTGAAATTTCTGGAGATTTCCATTTTAAAACATTCAATGAAGAATATCTCGAAAACGGTGCATTTAAGGAGAAATGATGAAGAATAATATAATGTTCTAAAACGATGGAATATTCTTGAAATGACTCAAAAAATACTTTATATGCTTTCTTTATGCTAATTTCGTTTAGTTTTATGAATCCACAAGTCCATAACTAGAAAACCAGTAGAAGTAGAAACTAACTAATATTTGGAAAATATGTATCATAGTTATAGGAAACTTTACGCCAACATTCACTTTATTCGAAAGAAGGATGACGAAGCTACAAAATAAAAACAGTTTTTTTTTTCAAAATTTCAACAGCCTGTATCTTTTTACCTGAGCTGAATTTGGAAAAATGTTAAATGAAAAAAGTGTTTCATTTGATGAGAGGAATCTCTGGTTAAAATTAATGCAGTGGTTAAAGACTCACCCTGTATATATATATATATATATAAGAGGAAAAGTTTAACGGGTAATTCCGCAAAAGAAGCAGATTAAAAATAATTCTGCTGGTACCTGCCGACACGTGTTTCTGCTAGTTGGCTTCTTCAGGACAGGGCAACCAAGAAACCAAGAAAGATGGAAATAAAAGTGAAAATAGGTGACACCACACCAGGAGCGAGCAACCAATTGTGCCTTCAGCTCTAGGACCTCCATTTCGGAGGTAAACTATGGCATCGGCACGGAGGAAGCATAAGCTACCTGTGCGATGCGACCTCAACCCGAGGATATGAAACATAGAAATATGGATCATGCGGAGTAATATCAATAAGAGGAAAAGTTTAACGGGTAATTCCGCAAAAGAAGCAGATTCTTTTGCGGAATTACCCGTTAAACTTTTCCCAAAGTTTAACGGGTAATTCCGCAAAAGAATCTGCTTCTTTTGCGGAATTACCCGTTAAACTTTTCCTCTTATTGATATTACTCCGCATGATCCATATTTCTATGTTATATATATATATATATATATATATATATATATATATATATATATATATATAAGAAAATAGGATAACGCGGATAAGTTTATTAAAATGGAAGAGTATAACGGGTAATTCCGCAAAAGGAGCAGAGATAATCACTCTGCTGGTACCTGCCGACACGTGTTTCTGCTAGTAAAATGTAAAATGTCACTTTTCATCGAGGTCAACGAAAAAAAATTTCTGAAACAGTCCATTTATAAAAAAGATAGAAATGTTCATTAATAATTGGAATGTGTCTTGAAGGACAAATAATCATCATTATCACAGTTTGCGTATAATAATCCGAGGAAAAACCTTTGTGCAAAAATTGAGGATAAAATTCTCGAAACTTTAACAGAATTGCTCATGATTGCACAACAAAAACATCGTGAGCTTGGATATTTGATAGTTCGTAAACGATATAAAACAGTATTATATTTATATGATTGATGTGTACTCCGGATAAGAGGATCCATAGTAAACAAATCATTTATTCGCTGGAAAAAGGCATCATCCATGGTATTTGTTGAGATAAAACAAATAACTGTTATGTAACACCTTGTAAATTTATGTGGGGCAGTTGAACACTCACTTGAATTTTCTATGAAGGACATTTAACTATTGACATTCGTTAGAAAGAGAAATCTTCTAACATTTATGTAATATTTATTTTCTTTATTCTTGGATAACTCTATTTGGATTCGATTTGTATAATGTATACTGATTGACAAAGAAACTGCAACACCCAGACCGAGCTGTTCAAATTTTGTTTTTTTCTTTTTGTAAAACATAGGTAGTATAGCAAGGAGTAAATGCTTGAAATTTGAAGAAAAAAACGAAGGGTTTTTAATAAATTTGTTAATAATGTGTTTCTCCACCGCGATTACCTATACACTCCCAAACTCGTCTTGGCACTGATGCAATAAGATGGTATATTTCCCCTTGAGGGATACTATCCCAAGCTACCTGTAGTTCATGTATCAGAGTCGCCAAATTCCGTGGGGGCTGGAGTAAATTTCCAAGCCTTCTACCCATGCTGTCCCAAACATGCTCTATGGGCGAAAGATCGGGGGATGTCGGCGGCCATGGCAAAAGATTCAGATGGGGGACTTCAAAAAGGTTCAAACTAACTCTGGCAGTCTGGCAACATGAGGTCGAGCATTATCTTGCTGAAATATTGGTCTCTCGAGCCGGTTAAGGTAAGGGAGAACATATGGCTCCACTATTTCTTGAAGGTAACGCAACGGTGTCATGTTACCTCGAATAAAGACTAAAGGTAACCTACTTGCTTGTGCAATAGCACCCCATACCGTATCGCCTACTGGCCGTTGTATATGACGCTCAATATCAAACTGAGGTTCACGTCTTTTTCCTCGACGTCGTCTAACCCTTCTTCAGCCATCATGTGTACCCAAGGAGAATCGAGATTCATCAGAAAAGACGACCTGATGCCATTCCACATTCCAATGTTGACGTTCTCTGCGCCACTGTAATCGTTGCCGGCGATGCTCAACTGTCAGAGGTAACACAAGATGGGGTCGATAATGCTGCAGTCTAAAAGACCTCATCTGGCGATAAACCGTTCGGTCAGTTACAGGATGGCCCAGTTCTCCTAACAACTCAGACGTCGATCTTGAACTTCGTTTGTGCCCCTTCGACGTCCGGTGCCTACTCTTCTTCGATTTGGGCATTATCAAACCACGCTTGACAACATCTCATAACAGTAGTTGGATTTCTGTTCGTACGGTTAGCGATATCTCGAAATGACAACCCCGTCTCCCGTAGACCATTCATTCGGCCACTTTCAAATACACTTAGCTGGCGATAAATTCCGCGTACACGTGCTCTAGGCATTTTAACAACAACTAAACATCGACTTTGGATCTTCTTGAACAGCTGGTTTGTTGTAAAATTTATAAAATTCGCAAAAACGACTACAATATGTAAGTAACAAAAAATTTTCACATGAAAAAACCTTCAAGATTTTTTTCTCCAAATTTTAATCATTTACTCCTTGCTATACTATCTATGCTTTACCAAAAAGTATTTAAAATTTAAACAGCTCCTTTTGGGTGCTGCAGTTTCTTTGTCAGTTAGTATATATATACAGGGTGAGTCTTTGACCACTGCATTAATTTTAACCAAAGATTCCTCTCATCAAATGAAACACTTTTTTCATTTACCATTTTTCCAGATTCGGCTCAGGTAAAAAGTTACAAGCGTTTAAAGATTTCACAATGTGCTAATACACTCCCGCATATAAATTATCTATGACATTGTTGGCGGACGAGAATAAGGCATGGTAACGTGGTTTACAGCTTGATTCGGGATTCCAACGCTCAGGGACGGATCCATAAAAGTAGTGAAATTTCTGGAGTTTTCCATTTTAAAACATTAAATGAAGAATATCTCGAAAACGGTACGTTTAAGGAGAAATGATGAAAAATAATATAATGTTCTAAAACGATGGAATATTCTTGAAATGACTCAAGAAAAACTTTATATGCTTTTTTTATGCTAATTTCGTTTAGTTTTATGAATCCACGAGTCCATAACTAGAAAACCAGTAGAAGTAGAAAATAACTAATATTTGGAAAATATGTATCATAGTTATAGGAAACTTTACGCCAACATTCATTTTATTCGAAAAAAGGATGTCAAAGCTACAAAATAAAAACTGATTTTTTTTCATAATTTCAACAGCCTGTATCTTTTTACCTGAGCTGAATTTGGAAAAATGTTAAATGAAAAAAGTGTTTTATTTGATGAGAGGAATCTTTGTTTGAAATTAATGCAGTGGTCAAAGACTCACCCTGTATATATGTTACAATCACATGCATCGTACTTAGATTTATAGCAAGTTTTATAAGTATATTTTGATTTTTCGTCAAGATGGCATCAATGACTCATAAAAAATGACAATGCCATATATACGATATTTCTAATTCTTCAAATTCAAACTGTATCATGGAAATCGTTCGACTTCGCGTTAAATTTATTTGTTTTTCGAGTGTGAAACAGTGGACCAGTTTTTTGACTTTTATTTCTGGACTCCCAGTATAAATTCCATTAAAATCAATGAGTGCTTATCAAGTTGATCACTTATCACACGTAGGAAACCTCTACTATTCATCACGTGACACGCCTTAGAGCAGAACAGCTTCCAATCCATCAAAGTATCTTAACACCTGTCGATAAATATAAGCATATGAATTCCTTGGGGTGTTTTACAGGACTTGAGGAATTTCCTCGTCATATAACCCACATCTAGGCAATAAATTCAACAGGTCGTTGGGTAGGGTCCCTTCAGAGAAATACTCGTTGAAATATGTCCTGAAGTAGCTTGATGGATCTTGCTGAATGTGATTCAATTAGGGTCATAATTCAATTTTCGAGGGGAGGGCATAAATGTATCATATTTTTGGGGTTATTCTTCTTCGTGGATCGATTTCCACAAAATTATCCTCGAACACGTATGTTTTGGAATGCGTATTATTGTTGTCACGATGAATGTGAATAATTTTACCACAATGCACTTTGATCGCAAGGTATAAAGAGGGAAAAATGGAAGATAAAATACGAATACAATCGGTACATTTCATATAAAATTTGTGGCCTGTATTTAAGAATGGTGGAGATATAATTCTTATAATGAATGCATTGAATAAGATAAAACAATTATAATATTTTTATTGGTCGATAAAAACGGTGAATCTGGGTGGATTCCATTCAAACTTATACTCTTGTTTCATTAGGTCACCTAAAGGTTATTCATCGAATTCGTTATCAATAATAATAAATACAAACATCAGTAATTATGTTGGGAAAAATGGGTTCAAAATGTTCCCATTCACACTTAAATTTCTTATTTAATCAAAATTAAAGGTCCATTAGATTTTAAAAGATTTCAGTATTATTTGAGTCATGAAAATAGCAGGTTTCGACAAATTTTCATTAACTCGAGAATGATTGATTATATTCGGCTAAAAATTTCACGAATATACAGGGTGCTTCCAAATTAGACGTGAACCTTGGAGGAGGTGTTAGTATGACTCAATCAACCGTCAACGTTTCCTAGCAACGGCACCGTCAATTTTTCCTAGCAACGACAACAGATACCAAAAAAGTTGTATTTTCTTAATTAGACCAGGAAGTTATCATACGATGTGTTATTAAATTTCGTGGAACTTGAATGACTGAACATGTTGATACTAGATTCGAGTAAATAAACCAATGGAATGCATATGTGTTCTGTATACGTTTTATATGCATCTTGATCTCAGATATTCATGGAAGTAGTTACTTTGATAAAGCCACAAAATTGGAGTTAACATATTTCGTTCCAATGTAGAACAAACTAATTAAAATTATTTATAATACAATGAACTAGTGGGGTTAAGCTCCTGACGTCAGTGCTTCAGTCGATAATTCGAATGAGCATTCATTCAACCTGCCCGGATTAAAAAAAATGTTTGGGGATGGACTGACGTGATTTGGCGCGCTTGTTCAAATTAATTTCCAGGAAAAAATAAAGTATTTACAATATTTCCAATATACTGGATCGAGTTCAATTCTAGAACTTGACTGTAAAATACGGTTCTGAAGGCTTGAGAAAAATTCCAGCGATATCTGAACGCCATATTTGATTCTTTTTGACCAACGAATGGTTTTAAATACCGATACAAATGCATATAAATGTTCTGGGGAACATCGCGTCATCATTTTGTCCAAATGTCTGTAATTTTCGAATTGCACGTTTATGAAATTTTGTGCGAATCGTATGGCTAGAAAATTATTAAAAAATATTTTTGTTGTCACGATAACTTGAGAACGGAAAGAGATAGCGGCATGAAGTTTTCAGGTTAGGATGTGCATCAAAACGCGACATTTCAGTTTGTTTATGAGCATAATCGGCCAAACGGTTTTAGAGTTTTAGCCATCTGAAATTTGGTTATTTTTTGTTCCTCATTAACTCAAAACATACTAAAACGATTGAATTCAAACATGGTCATTAGTTGTAGAATAGCAACGCAAAAATTCTTGCAAAATTTCGTGAGGACAGTATTTGTAGAAAATTTTGAAAAAATCATTGAAAATTGAAAAAAAAATCCTATATATCAGTAACTATTCGTTTGGAATTGCTGAAATTTTGCAAGAGCCTTTATAACCTAACTCTACTGCCAAGTTTCAAGTTTTAACACGATCGGTTAAATATTGTTGGAGATTCCAGCAGCCTTGTGTGAGTTCAGTAGATGGGTGACCGTTGCCTCGATAACTTTCGAACGAAAGGAGATAGGGACTTGCAATTTTCAGGGTAGGTTGCGTATCCGAATGGAAGAGTTGAGTTCGTTTTTAGGCATAATCGGTCTAACGGTTTCCGTGTTATACCCACCTGGAATATTATTTCCTTGATGACTCAAAAAATAAATATTCGATCGAATTGAAGCTTGGTAACTAGTAGCAGAAAATCAACATAAAGGCGTGTTTAAAATTTTGTGTGAACCGTACCGCTAGAAAATTTCAAAAAAATCACGAAAAAAAAATTGGTTCAAGCACTGACGTGGAGTCATAAGCTTTTGCGCGTATGTTCTATTTTCCATTCTTCTGTATTGGACACCCTTAATCGAATTTACCATGGTAAATTATGCTGTATGTTATAGAACATACGCGCAAAAGCTTCTGACTTCACGTCAGTGTTTGAACCAATTTTTTTAATTATCTTATTGATATATAATATAATATTAATTCATTTAGTATTTATTATATTCATTGTTATTTTTATATCATAAAGAATATCTAGATAAAATTAGCATTTAACTTTCAATTAAACCTAAATATAGAGGTCCCAATTCTTTAAAATAATTCCATAAGCACCATTTTTAACACTTCTCAAAGACCCACGATAGGTATTAAAAAATATCGATTTAATATAATCATTTGAACAAATTGATCTTCGCTTATCAAAATTACATGCCATTGACATATCATTTCAATTCAAACTATATAATGAAATTCATTTAGCTCAGGTATACCAAAAAATGTAGCTGCTCCACTGTAAAAAACTTTAATCGTTATAATATCTCGATATTTGGCCAATATTTCCAACAATATACAGAGTGAGTCTTTGACCACTGCATTAATTTTAACTTAGATTCCTCTCATCAAATGAAACACTTTTTTCATTTAACATTTTTCCAAAATCAGCTCAGGTAAAAAGATACAGGCTGTTGAAATTTTGAAAAGAAATCAGTTTTTATTTTGTAGCTTTGCCATCCTTTTTTCGAATAAAATGAATGTTGGCGTAAAGTTTCCTATAACTATGATACATATTTTCCAAATATTACTTATTTTCTACTTCTACTGGTTTTCCAGTTATGGACTCGTGGATTCATAAAACTAAACGAAATTAGCATAAAGAAAGCATATAAAGTTTTTCTTGAGTCATTTCAAGAATATTCCATCGTTTTAGAATATTATATTATTCTTCATCATTTCTCCTTAAACGCACCGTTTTCGAGATATTCTTCATTGAATGATTTAAAATGGAAAACTCCAGAAATTTCACTACTTTTATGGATCCGTCCCTGAGCGTCGGAATCCCGAATCAAGCTGTAAACCACGTTACCATGCCTTATTCTCGTCCGCCAACAATGTCATAGATAATTTATATGCGGGAGTGTATTAGCACATTGTGAAATCTTTAAACGCTTGTAACTTTTTACCTGAGCCAAATCTGGAAAAATGTTAAATGAAAAAAGTGTTTCATCAGATCAGTATCATCCGAATTATCGGCATAACAACATTCCAGATTGCTAACTCCGAAATTCCTTGGCGGATTTTACCCATTTAAGAACTTAGCCGGTGCATTTAGACTCCAAAACAACCCTACAAATTTCAAACCTCATTGCGTCCAAGATAAATTGGAGGCTCATCATTAGTGAGTCGAAAATAAACAATTTTCTTCCGAAATTTAAAAAAATACAAACACTCTGTTCAGGTAAACAAGTGGGCCAAAAATTACACTGAAAAATCTTCAGTCCGATAAATTGTGGAAGGAAAAAAATTAAATTCGAAGTTTATAATCAAGATTTTACTTTTACGAAAGAAAAAAACGCTTTAAACGTAAACCGAATATAGTCCGCACATACACAACTTTAAAAAAACCCCAAAAAAAAATTCTTACCTTCCACTAAAAGGCTTCGCCACCACATACTGACTCCCAATTATAACGAACAAAAACAGAACCAACTTCATAATCACTGTCTCCATCTTTCCACCCGCTTCAAATAAACGAAAACAAAATTTTCCAAAAACCAAAAATCACAAGTTTCGTACCAATTAAACGTCAATCTTCAGGATAACCGCGCTTCTATTATTCTCGACTTCGCGCCTCCCGAAATATCATGCTCAGCATCGCTCCTTCAACTGTTTTATAGCCAGGATCGTGGAGGTGGGGAGGGGGGAAATTATCAGAAAGCACCGCCATTGGAAAAGCTGTTCAAGAAACGAAACCCCTTTTCCTCCTGAGCTTGGTCCTCAAGAGATCCTTGAGAGGTATCCGGACGTCCTGGAGGAAAAAATATTTTATTTTTGATTTTATAACGTTATGAAACTTCGGAAGTCTCAGTTTTATCGTAGATTATATTTCTATTATATCTGTATCAAATTTCCAAAAGAATGGTTTTCTGAAAACAATAGGATTTAATTCTAGATTGAAAAGATTCATTCATTAAATTCCTGATAGTTACAGATTTATTATTATATCAGTTCTAAATTTAATAGCGCATTAAAAACATAATGGATTGCATACTTTCGTACACGAATGTTGTATAATATGTTCATTATACGTATCATTCTGCAATGGCCGATTACAATTATTATAACAATCCATGCAAAATGACATATCTAAGTGCATTAGATTGAAACAATTTGAGATTATTTAAGAAAAAATTAATCTTCGTGCATAAAGCTTAGTATATTATTCAGTTATTATTATTCTTTCTTGCGGATTTTGACAGTTTTAAATAGTCATAAGGTCATTGAATAACCTATTATAATTCGGCTCAAATGTCCGGTCGACCGTCCGTAATCTCGATAACTCTAGAACGCAATGTGTTTGAGAGTTGAAATTTGCAGTTTAGGTTTGGAGTATAAATATATCGGTTAAGTTAATTAATGAGCATAATCGACCGAGTGGTTTCGGAGTTATGGGTATATGAAATGTTTTTCTTCCAATAAATCGAAAAATACTGATCTTATTTTCGTGAGAATCCTATGACTAGAAAATTTAAAAAAAAATCTGTTTCCCAGGACCCAGAACTTCAAGAACCTTCAGGATCATATTTTACAGCAAAGTTCTAGATTTGAACTATATTCCTGAATGATTCCTTTCTGAGTTTTCTATTACAAACTCTGAAAAATATCTATAAAATAAAAATTGGTTCAAGCACTGGGAGCTTTTGCGTGCATGTTCTATTGTCTACTCTTACTGGACACTCTTAATCGAATATCAATATATACTGTTTTCTCAATTTTCATAATATATGAGTACATTTCATACCATTAGAATGACATACTTCAGTAACGAGTGAATCTTCTATGATCACAGAATGTTTAATTATGTCATATGTATTCTATTGGAATTGAAATACGAAAAACTTACGCCTCAAATAACTCCAGGATTGGATATTCACGAAATTCCGCCAAAATAAGTGGTTCGGTATTCTACCAGTAATCACTGAGTTTTAATTGGTTCAGATTGGTATATTTCGAGTTATAGAGGAATTAACCATAGAATTTCTGATCAGTATAACTCCAGAACCATTTGGCCGATTATGCCTATTAATAAACTCAAATGTCGCAGTCGGATGCGCAACCTACCCTGAAAATTGCAAGTCGCCATCTTTTTCCGTTCTCAAGATGTCATGAGATACATAATATTTTTTCGTAATTTTTTCAAAATTTTCTAATGCTATGGTCCACACAAAATTTCGCACACGTCTTTACGTCAATATTCTACAACTAGTTACCAAGTTTTAATTATACCGGGTCTGTAGTTTTTGAGTTATCGAGAATAATATTCCAGAAGGGTATAACTCCGGAACCGTTTGACCGATTATGCTCAACAACGAACTCAACTCTCCCATTCGGATGCGCAACCTATCCTGAATATTTCAAGTCCCTATCTCTTTTTGTTCGAAAGTTAACGAGGCAACGGATACCCATCCAGCTACTGAACTCATCTAAGGCTGCTCGGATCTCCAACAACATAGATCTGATCATGTTCAAACTTGCAACTTGGCAGTAGATTTAGGTTTTTAAGGCTCTCACAAAATTTTAGTGATGTCGGACGAATAATTTATGATGTATACATTTTTTAAACTATGTTCAATGATTTTTTTTTAATTTTCTAGTACTACGATCTTACCAAAATTTTGCAAGAATCTTTGCGCCGGTGTTCTACAACTACTTACAATGTTTGAATTGGATCAGATTAGTATTTTTTGTGTTATTGAGGAAAGAACGACTAAACTTCAGATGGGAAAAAAAAACTCCAAAACCGTTTGACTGATTATGTCTATCAACAAAGTCAAATGTTGCATTCAAGTGCTTAACCTAACTTGAAAATTGTAAGTCGCTGTCTCTATTTGTTCTCAGCTTATCGTGACATAAATAATATTTTTTAATATATTTTCTTTTAATTTTCTAGTGACACGATTCTCACAAAATTTTACGAACGTCTTTGTATTAGTCATCAGTGAGTTGAACCTAATCGTTCGAGAGCATTTTCGGCAAAAAATTCGAAAATTACAGACATTTGGCAAAATTGGCAAAAACACGATGTCCCCCAGAACATATGCGTAAAAATTTAATTTGTAAATTGCTTCTGTGTTAGAAATACAAGATATTTGTCAGAAGGAATGTATAGAACAGTGTTGCCAAACAAACAATAACGAAACAAACAACAATAAAATAACTATTTCGTAACAGACACCGAGTGAAAATCTTCCGAATTATTTTTGTTGACAGTTACTCGAAATTTGTGACTATTATAATGTTCAACCGGACAGTTCAGAATTTTATTTCACATTTAAAATAATTACTTCATGGAATGATCTTGGTTTTTTCCAAATACATTGTTGCCAATGGTAATTGCACCACAAAAGAAATTCCATCCAGATGACCAAAATACAGAACTTATTGTTAGAGGGAATTACTGGATATATAGGGTGATCCACGAAGGCCGTTCGTTAGAATATTTCAAAGAGAGACCAGACCTGAATATTTGTAGTAAAGCTTTGTTAGCAGAGATGAATTCTTCAAGATTCTTTCAACTTCCGGTTTCACCGGATATCAAGCCAACTTTCCTTTTTTTGAATGTAATACCCAGTTTTTCCATTGATAATCAGATTACCCATTGAATGCTACATTGTTTTAATGTGTTAATTACATATTTTTCTCAGAAAATTCCTGTGAAATCTGAAAAAACCCTTTAAATTTTCTCAAATAGGGCTTCATTCCAATATTAGTACCTTGTAGGTTTTCACATGAAAATTCCTAATTTTCTAGCTTCTATCAGAAGACATACCAATGCTTCTCCTTCGTTAATTAAAAATTCAATTGAACATACAGGGTTTTTCTATTTCAATGTCAAAGTCAGTCATGACAAAAACTAATTTTTTTAAATGAGAGCCAAATTTTTTTTATTGGTCAGCTGGAATCTACGTTGAAAATTGGTTCAAGCACTGACGTGAAGTCAGAAGCTTTTGCGCGTATGTTCTATTGTCCATTCTTCTGTATTGGACACTCTTAATCGAATTTACCATGGTAAATTATGTTGTCCATTCTCCTGTATTGGACACTCTTAATTCAAATTTACCATGGTAAATTCGAATTAAGTGTCCAATACAGGAGAATGGACGACATAATTAACCATGGTAAATTCGATTAAGGGTGTCCAATACAGAAGAATGGACAATAGAACATACGCGCAAAAGCTTCTGACTTCACGTCAGTGCTTGAACCAATTTTTTTTCGTGATTTTTTTTTGATTTTCTGGAGGCGCGGTTCTTAAATTTTTTTTTTTTCGTCATTTTTTTCAAATTTTCTAGGAGTACGGTTCTTACAGAATTTTAAACACGTCTTTGTGTTGATTTTCTACTACTAGTTACCAAGCTTCAATTCAATCGAATATTTATTTTTTGAGTTATCAAGGAAACAATATTCCAGGTGGATATAACTCGGAAACCGTTAAACCGATTATGCCCAAAAACGAACCCAACTCTCCCTTTCTGATACGCAACCTACCCTGAAAATAGCAAGTCCCTATCTCCTTTGGTTCGAAAGTTATCGAGGCAACGGTCACCCATCTACTGAACTCACACAAGAATGCTCGAATCTCCAACAATATTCAACCGATCGTGTTAAAACTTGAAACTTGGCAGTAGAGTTAGGTAATGAACGCTCTTGCAAAATTTCAGTAATTTCAAACGTATAGTTACTGATATATGGAATTTTTTTTTTTATTTTCAATGATTTATTAAAAATTTTTTACGAATGCTATCCTCACCAAATTTCGCAAACATTTTCGCGTTGGCATTCTACAACTAATAACCATGTTTGAATTCAATCGGTTCAATATTTTTCGAGTTAATGAGGAACAAAAAACCACCAAATTTCAGAAAATTTCAGATGGCTATAACTCTGAAACCGTTTGGTCGATTAGGCTCATAAATGAACTCAAAGGTGGCATTCATATGAACAACAAAACCTGAAATTTTCAAGCCGCTATCTCTTTCCGTTCTCAGGTTATCGTGACAAAAAAAATATTTTTTAATAATTTATTAAAATTTTCTAGCCATACGATTCGCCCAAAATCTCACAAACGTGCTTAGGTTCATATTCTACAACTACTCACCAAGTTTCAATTCGATCGGATTTATATTGGTTGAAAACAAAATTATTACTCGGAAACCACTGGGCCGATTATGCCCATTAACGAACTTGTCCGTCGTATTGCGATGCGCCACCCACCCTGAAAATTTCAAGTCGCTAGCTCTTTTCGTTCTCAAATTATCGTGGCAACGGACGGCCGGACGGCCGGACGGACAGAATCAAATTTGACCTCGGATTCTTCATCGGGGAGTCGAACTTAATCGTTTGAGACCAATTTCGTCAAAAAATTCGAAAGTTACAGACATTTGGGCAAAACTATAACGCGATGTTCCCCAGAACATACGCGCAAAAATAGTGTTTAAGTGTAACACATACTACTGCTTTGAAATGCTTATGTTTTCTGATAGAAGCTATAAAAACATTGGAATGAAGCCCTATTTGAGAAAAATTTAAGGTTTTTTCAGATTTCACATGAATTTTCTTAGAATAATTCAATGGGTAATCTGATTATCAATGAAAGAACTGGGTATTACATTCAAAAAACGAAAGTTGGTATAATTTCCGGTGGAATTCGAACGAATCTGAAATATTTTCCAAAAATTCATCTCTTCTAACAAAGCTTAGCTATAATATTTCAAATGATTATCTCGATAGTCTTTCTTTGAAATATTCCAGCGAACAGTCTTCGTGAATCAACCTGTAGATGTAGTTTACTGTAGAATCTTTCGAGAATAATGTGGTTACCAATGTAGTAATATTCAAGAGATTGAAAATTTATAAACCAACTTGAAGTGCTCATCTAATAAATTATCCTTTCATCGTAAAAATAGTCCGGGGGTCATTATAATTATATTGGATATATAATTTAATTATATTTGAGGAACTTCAGCTTAATTGAGATAATAAATGGACGATGAAACCGTAGCTGTACTACTAGAAGCTGTTTTTGAATGTGATGCATTCAAGTGAAGTTGCAATCCTTCAAAATATACCCTTGAAAATATACTCTTGAATTAAGATAGGGGGTGTTACAATAAGACGAGCAATTCTAAGTGTGTTTCCTGCAATTTGAACATTAGCCATCGGCTTGTGACATGGTGCATTGTCTTGCTGGAACAGTGGTCTTTTCTTTGTCATATGGGTCATTTTTTCTGTATTTCTTAACTCAATCTATCCTTTTTCCTTTCTCATGATAGTGATCGAACAAAATATTATCTGCAACCCTGAATACTAACGCCATAACTTTGCCAGTCGACTGTTGCGTCTTTGGTAGTGCTCTACACGAGACGAGAGTAGGAGAGAATATAAAAAATGGGTTCAAGCCCTGTGAACAGGAGCTTTCTGGCGCTCTAGTTCAAACAGACAAATTATATCTCCGAAAGTATTGGTTTCTCAGAGTTGAGAATTATATCGATGTATTATTATGATAGAACTGCATCATAAAGGAAATTCAATTCAAATAATAGTTTATTTATCAAGATTAAATGAGCAATCTGAGAATGAGAACTGCACCATGGAAGAAACCAAATTAAAATAGCTGAAATGAATTATAGAACAGGATGAAATGTACGAGTATGAACACAGATCATATAATGAAGCTTAGATAGAATAATTATATCATTCTGTGAAAACATAGAAGTACGATTCATTATTGAAATTTAGAACTTCATCTTAGCAGAAATTGAATTCAAACTTCATAGTTGAATTCAAATTCAACAAGAGTGCCACAAATTATCAATCCAAAACCAATAGACGAATTCTACCCAACAACGAACTCTTCCGAGATATTCATTCCTCAATTCTATGATGAACGATATATATATATCTTTCCTCAAATCTACTTCAATACACCAATATTCCAGTTTTGTTTTTAGTGGAGATATTCTGAACTCAATATTATTAACTTACTATTACCATTCCCATCATCATATGGATTGACCATCGGCATGAAAATATCAACCAACAAAAAGTATGATATTATATTATAATTCTCATATTTATACGATTGCTGGAATGAATGACAATGAGACAACGTCATGACTCAGGAAAATAAGTTGATATTATAACAATTCATAGAATACCCACAGAATAATTCTATCATTCTGTGAAAACGTAGAAATACGATTTACATTGAAATTTTGAAAAATCATATCTCCGAAAGTATTGGTTTGTTAGAGTTAAAAATGATATCAATGGATTCTTATGGTAAAACTGCTTATTGAAAAAAAATTTATTTGGAATTTGTTTTGTAAAAAAAAATTTTTGTTTTGTTACTCCGAAACTATCAGTCCAATTTTGCCCAATAATGAACTCAGCCGAGATATTTATTCCCCAAACCTACTCTGAAAATTTCAACAGTCTAACTCATTCCGTTCGAGAGTTATCGTGCCTACGGCCGGACAGAATGAATTTCGACCACGGATTCTTGATCAGTGAGTCGAACCAAATCGTTTAAGACCATTTTTATCGAAAAATTCGAAAATTACAGACATTTGGGCAAATTGATAAGCACTCAGTTCCGAGGAACTAGAGCGCCAAAAACACTGAATTATTTCTTATCCATCTTTTAACAAAAACATCAAAGCTGCTTGACAAAAACAGCTATAACTTAAGAACGCTTGGACCGATTCCCCTGGAATTTTGACATATAACCTTCTAAAGGATGGTGCTATCAAACTAGCGGCGGCGATTCTTCTCCGAGAAATTTACGCGGCTACAGAGGAGTAATTTGTGAGAGGGGACTTTTGAAAGGTTATGTATTATTTTTAATTTGTTCGTTTTTCTCCTCTTGTCTATTCATTGTTCAGATTTAGATTCGGGTACCTTGGAGAAACGTCCTCGTTTTTTTGACCAAAGAATCCATATTGAAGGAAGAAATGCCCTTCAATATTTCAAACTCCAGCTACTTCTGTAAACAAATTCAATTTTTACAAATCACAACACTCACGGGGAGACAGGGTTTTTTGCTAAGGGTTTTCCCTAAGCTCTTGTCTCATACGTCGAATTGTATGGTACCCCGTTACACCAACCTCTGATAACACATCTAAAGCTCTCTGTCAAAAGAATATATATCGAACCGTAATTGATTTCGAATTTGTGGGCACAATCTATGTGCTAATCCGGAAACTGTTCGGTGCTTTAAAAGGGCGGTCAAACAAAAAAAGGCCTATAGCTGATTATCAATACATAAGCTTCCAGAATAGTAATATACATTTTTCGGTATTATTTATGAGCACCGTGTACTAGATCACACATATATTTTCAATTGAAATAGCTCGATTAACTCAGAGTGTGCAAAATCGAATATTCAGTTTGATTGAATGATAAATCGTCTGGAATTCCCTAATAAAATAATTTTCGAGAATGTGGTAAACTATCAGTGAGTATGTTATATTTGTACAGTGTGGAAAAGCCAACTGAAATAATTTCATTATTTGGTTACTGTACATATTCATGGAAAATCCCGTCAAATTCAAATTTTAAATGGTAATTCTTCTTCGTAAAATTGCCAAAACTACCTTCAACCCCCTTCGAAAGACAGGTACCTACAACCCCCAATTTTTCCAATAGGAAGTATGAGCTTGTCACACATCGTTTGGACTATTTCGTCATTCTCTATTCAGAAATGTTATCACTTTCGTGTTTATCACGAAAATCAAATTCGAAAAAAATAAAATCAATTTATTAGCGAAATTTGGTACAACACTTGGCCCATACTTTTTTTACGAAGAAGAATGTGTTTCCGGATAAAAATGTACAGTAACCAAGAAAATGCATTTATTCCATTTGGTTTTTCCACACTGTATACTATGAACTACACTGCGCAAAAAAATTTACGCACATTCTGAAAATCTCAATTTTAATGAAAGTTAACTCTACATTGACTTATTTAATTTAATTTAATTTAACTTATTTTTTATGTTCTCTCGGGAAGGTTTTGAACGAAACAAGACACATTAAATGGAAGAAAAATTCAGGTTTTCACCGAATCTTATGTGAAAGAAGAGAAATAAACAATTTTCAAAATACTGGAATGCTGATAAGTGATTTAATACTTGGTATTTCCACCCCTTGCGTTAATTACAGCTCGGCAACGACGGTTCATACTCAAAATGAGTGATCTTGAAATGTTCTGATCTAATCCTTCCCAGATTTCTCTGAGTTGGATTCCTAAGTCATTAAGAGTAGCTGGATGATTTTCTGAACTTCTCAGCCTTCTATTGAGGTTGTCCCAAACCTGATCAATCGGATTGAGATCTGGACTTCTTGCTGGCCATTCCATTCGAGAGACTTCAACCTCTTCAAGGTACTCCTGAACGATGCGCGCACGATGAGGTCTGGCATTATCATCCATAAAAATGAAATTTTCACCAATGTATGGGGCAAATGGCACTACATGCTCTTCAAGAATGTTCCTTATATACCTATCAGCATTCATAGCTCCATTATCAACAACTACTAGGTCTGTGCGAGCAGTCAAAGATATTCCACCCCATACCATAATCGATCCTCCCCCGAAACCAGTAGTATTCAGGAAATTGCACTGAGCATATCTTTCATGTGGACGTCTGTATACAAGGGAACGTCGATCACAATGGTAGAGGCAGAATCTAGACTCATCTGTGAAGAGAACTCTTTCCCAAACAGCCTCTTCCCAATGGATATGCTCTCTCGCAAAATCCAAACGCGCCCTTCGATGGGCTGGGGTAAGATCTGGGCCTCTTGCCGCGATACGAGGCCTTAAATCATATTTTCTGAGGCGATTTCTTATTGTCTGAGTGCTAATTTGCACCCCATGAGATTGCTCAAGCTGATTTTGAAGGAGGCGAGCGGTTGCAAACCGTTGTCTCAACGAAGAAACTCTCAAGTAACGTTCTTGAATGGCAGTTGTTACCCATGGTCTACCCTGTCCTGGTCTTCGGACATTCATACCTGTCTCCCTGAATCTCTGCAACATTCTGGACACACTTGTATGGGAAACTCCAAACCTTTCTGCAATTCTTGTGTATGTCCACCCTTCTTCTCGCAAAACTACCGCTTGGGCACATTCCTCTTGGGTCAAATTGCGTGTTTCGCGTTGCATAGCGATCGAGTGTAGAAAAACTACTGATCACTAGAATTGATCGAGAACAACTGATTTCAGAATGGAGCCTATACATTCCAAATCTGATAATCTCATCTTTTTTTATTCCTGCTGGGAAAAAACATCTGTATTGAAGAAAAACGTTGAAAGTGGATAACATATGCATGCATAATTCTGATAAAAATAATTATCATTGAGAACACCTTCAGTTGTAGAATAAATTTGAGATTTCCATAATGTGCGTTAATTTTTTTGAGCAGTTTATATATGCAGTTTCATTTCAAATATGAATGAGATGAGTATGTAGTAAATATGTTCACGGCGAAAGATAAAATTTGGGTGTGTTTATCATCACATACTACAATGTGTACTTTAGATTCAACTAAGCAGAATTGCGGAGATAAGTGACTTTGTTTATAATAATGAGGATTTTTTTTGGTCGAAATGAGTCGTAGATTTTTCGAGTTTTATCGAATGTGGAAGTGGTTTTGAACTGGAGGGTCTCCATATCCATAAATTTATATCTTTATCTAACATTGAATAAATATTTTAAAGTCGATTTACCTACGCTGAATGCAAATTTCGAACAAAACTTTTCGTGAATACATTATATTTTTTATTTATACAGGGTATGTCCAAACTGATTTTACGAGATGATACTTAAGGGGAGGGGGGGAGTTTTTCGTGTAATTTTTTGTTTTAAACTCCTACCCTTCCCTCTAACATTATAAAAATTTGGACAATTAAAATTTTTGCTATTAATACTTCATTTAATACCGGCCTCTCAACCTACTTAATTTTTGCAACAAATTATAACGTATGCAAATTAAGGTGAAAAGAATAATATTTAATTTTTTGTAATCAAGCTAATTATTTCATGTCTGGAAATAAAAACGTTTCACATTGAATTCGTCTTCTTGAATTATTTTTTTAATTAGAAAAATATTTAAGCATCAAAAAGTTCCGATGCAAAATATAGTAGGGATTGCTTTTTCCACCCCTGTATTATGAAATAGAGGAATTGAAAAAAACACCAAAAAATGTATTTTAATAAATTGTTCCATATAGGGCGCTAGTTACACCCTACAGCTGCAGTATTTCGGTTCATATTCTTGTAGGGGTTGAACTAAAGTCAAATTCTATTCAATATAATGAAAGATCATCCATTTTCACCCAAAAAGTTCATATAAGAAGTCTTCTAGGATGAAAATCTCGACAATAGAGTGAGATATAGAAATTAAATCCCCTATCTCTATATCTCACTAAATTGTCGAAATTTTCAGCCAAAAAGACTTCTAATATGAAATGATGTTCAAAGGTGATTAAATAAATCGATAAATATCCAACTAGCAAAATGAGTAATACAAATGATGGTGGAATACTTGGTTATACAGGGTGTGCCAACGAAAATTTGACCCACCTCAGAACTCAGAAACGAAGAAAAAAAAAAAAAACTTCTGTTTTGAGGGGTACGAATATCCATCATGAGTTTGTTCCGAAAAAACCACCCCCATGAAGGTGCCATCAACCCCCCAACATTTTTCTAATAGGGAATAGATGACGACTGTTAGTTTGAGAGTTATTTATGTTCTGTACACAACCCAGTTAAAATTTTCAAAATCGGTTCATTACTCACGAAATATTGTAATAATTGAACTTACCGTCAAAAGGTGATGTTGAACAGACAGTTGAACCGACAAGCTCATGAACCAAAGAGTTTTGAAGAATCCAAAAATAATGTTCAAGTTTAGTATTAGGGAGAAAATTCCTATGACGGCATTATTCCGAAAAAAACCCCTGAGGGTTGCAACAACCCCCAACATTTTTTAATAGGGAGGAGATGTTGGATGTGGTTTAGGTAAGAAGTTTTTTCTGTTCCCTAGACATCGCAGTTAAAATTTTCAAAATTTTCAAATTTTTTATTTAATGGTTGACTATTCAAAAAATGTTGGGGGTTGATGAAACCTTCATGGGGGGTTTTTTTCGGAACAAACTCATGATGGAAGTTTTGAAGGATTGAAGAAGTTCAATAACCTATGAATACTATGGAATAGTAGGTACAGATTTCATACGAAAGTAAATAAAAAAGAGATTATAATAAAATAATGAAATTGATGAAATTCTATCGATTGAATGATTAAAATCAAAGGGCTGGGTACTATTTTCGATCAATAAGTTATATTTTGTAGCTATAAAAAAATCAGTATCCTAGTTATGAAAAAAGGCTTGTAGAAGCGGCCAAACGGTTTCGGAGTTAACATTATTTCCTCAATAACTCAATAAATACAGATCCGATTGCATTTAAACTTTGTGTAAATGTCTACGGAATTAAGTGAATATACAATCCTCACGCTGGAAAAAAAAATATATTTCAGAAACGCTGCCTAAGTCATATTTCGCTGAAATTCCGCACAAACTTTAAAGCCACCATTTTATAATCGAGTACTAGATTTCAGCTCGATCAGCTTAATATTTCAATAATTATTGCGAAAATAACATTTCGAAATGTTATCTTATGCTCCTGAAATTTCGAATAATTTAATCTCAGAATAGTAACAACTCATAGGTGGCCGATAGGTTATCGTGCTCAACGAGGTCCGGGTTCAAATACCCGCTCAGTAAGTTCAGTATTTTATTTATTTTAAAATTTGAATTAAGTTATTGCCCAATGTATTTTTTCACGTTTTATAATCGTTTTTTACATTTACATGTTAAATTATATCGTAAAGTTTATGGCTCATTCTTTTATACAATACAAAGTAAAACATGTATCTGTATGAGATGATACATGCATTAGGGCCCTGTAGCGGTCTTCAAACATCTGAAGTTCTGAATAATCATCGCTTGGATTGGCCAGACCTGGTTTTGAAAGAGACCCTCCTGGCCTTACGAGCTACACTTTTCTTTTTGAATTCAAATATTGAAGGGATTTCTAAGAACAAGGGTGAATATCTTTGAAAACGGAGGCGATTCTTCTTCAAGAGATCCCATTCGCCTACAGAGAAGTGTATTTGTGAGAGGAGACTTTTGAAATGTTATGTATTATTTTGAATTTGTTCGTTTTTCTCCTCTTGTCTTTTCATTTTTCAGGATGAGTTTCGGGTACCTTGTTGAAACCTCTCCGTTGAAAGAAATGCCTATGAATATTTTATAATTCCAGCAAATTTTGTAAACAATAGTTACAAATCACAAAACTCACGGGGAGACAGGGTTTTTTTTGGTGAGGTTTTTCCCTAAGTTTCATGCATCGAATTGTATGGTACCCTGTTACACCAACCTCTGCACATATAGAGCTCTCAATCAAAAGAATATATATATGAAGGGAATATTTTCTTAAATACATTTTTCAGGAAGCAGGACTCCTACGCAGTGCTAAGGAAAGTTTTTGATAATTACTTCTGTTTATTCCTTCACGTATTAAGTTATTAATGAACAATAAAATAGGTAGGCCCTATAAATAACTGAAATAATCCGAATCCATTATTTTAAGTGCATATTTATTCCCCATGAAAGTTATTATTACAACTAAATGAGAAACTCCACGCTAGGGCACTTGGTCAAATGAACATATTAATCATTTTTTTAATCACTTCGAACTAGGAAAATGTTCATAATTCAAGAAATTTTTTTAACTTTTGAAATTTTCAATTATTTTTAATTGCACTATATTCTGAGGATTATATTGTTCAAGATTATTGAATATATGGTTTTTGGAGTATAAATCTCAGAATTTCGATATTTTATCGGCATGAATAATTCAATTTGTTGGCAAAAATCAATAAACAGCATGAGGGGGGAGGGTGTAGTAAGATGTCACGTGTATTCATTTTTATTCCGATATTGCTGGAAATACTGGCCGCAATAATAATAATAATAGCTTAAACCTTACCAAGTATCACCAAGAGGGGGGGAGGGCATGACATGAATGCATAGTGAACATAGATAGAACATAGACAGATAAATTTTTTTTTTTTTTTTTTCTCTTTTATTGTGCTTGGCAGCAGGGCCATCTACACATCGAACATATCAGGTGAATATATATATATTTTTCCTATTTACACGCAGACTCTCTCTATTTATCCGAAGATTCTTTCAAATTTTTAAGACATACACCACCACCCAACACCACATCCATGCCCAGAGCGGGATTCGAACCCACAACCTCCAGCACCACAGCAGGATTTTCTCCCACTGCACCACTGGGGCCGGCTGACAGATAAAATTCTCATTATGTGGAAACATAGAAGTACGATGTATTATTGAAACACAGAATTTATTTCGACCACGGATTCTTGATCGGTGAGTCGAACCAAATCGTTTGAGACCATTTTCATCCAAAAATTACAGACATTTTGGCAAATTGATAAGCACTCTGTTTTGAGGAACAAGAGTGCCAAAAATTATTATATTTAAATAGCTGTTTATCGTTGATGTTGCTTCTTTATTGTTTGTTTGGCAACATTATTCGATAGATTGCTTCTGACTAATATCTTCTGTTTCTAACGCAGAACTGCAGAAGTAATTCACAAAATAATACATTTTTTATTTCATAGACAGTTTGGGAGAGAAAACCCAGGAAGGAACCATTTATTAGCTATATAGTTATTTATAGTTAACTATTTTATATCTAATTTTCTATAAATTAATATTATTTCTGATATATTAAATGGATCTTTTTGATTTTATTCGTTACTTCACATTTTTTCATTATTTGTATTAAAAAAATTTTTACAAGGTGAAAAATCAATTATACAGATTCGATTTCGAATTACATACTTCGGAGTTGGAAGCAATCCATAAAGATCTTGTTTCCTGGCGGGGGTTTTCCCGTTTTTTCACATATTCGATTGATTTGGTACATTGTTGGAACTAATCAATCAAAATTTAATCTTAATACCATTACTAAGCTTCGAGAGGATACCTCGAGTAGGTTGACGAATAAGGAAGCATTTCGGCTTCAAGATCCTGCAATTCATTTGTCCAAATATTGCTCTACCTGAGTCACACCTGAACACACCTACTATGTTACTATCTATTGGAGTACCTTGTATCGAATTGTTGTATGAAATTGCACAATCTCGAACAAGTATTAGATAAGTCGATTTTATGTGACTATTTCTCGAAATTGTTCAATCTGTGTAGTGACTATAACATTTCTCAAAAATTATCGATATGTTGTTAATAATAATCTCATATCGGCCTAGTGTAACTGTGTAATGAACATTCTGAGTCGACTAGAGAAGAAACTTTTCATTTTCCCTGAAACTTAACGGTACAGTTCCAGACGAATATCTGGTCTAGCATCAGTTCTAGTTCTTAGTCCAAGTGTCATTCGTCGATTTGGAACTACGAAAAGCCTTTATTTTGCCCTATCTCCGGAATCGACCATAATTCCTTCCGTCCATAGGCTGATTGAACTCGAACGAAATGATTAAAAGAGTTTAAATTTGCAGGGTTGGTTTGGAGTCCAAATGCGTCTGTTAAGTTCGTTAATTGGCAAAATCTGCCTAGTGTTTTAGGATTTATAGCCATCTGAAATTCTGTTTTCAAAAAGGCTTCCAAAACTTCCACAAACATCGAACAGCTTCTAAGAAATACATTCGATATAGCTCCGGATAGGTTAAAATTGGGTGTTCATATAATTAAATGTTTAGATTGCAGCAAGTATTACGTCAGGCAAAGAACCAGAAACCCGGACCAGAAACAACTGGCCACCAATTTCAAATTCCAATAAATTGTACCTGGGAATTTTAGAACCTATCAAACTCCTTTTACCAACTCCATGTTCTCAATTATCAAATCGGTTTATGGTAAAGGGTAATGTCACCCCATATCTAATTAGTTTGATCGTTAGCATATATATTATATATTGTTGAAGGGGGTAACATTGCACTGTGACTTTAAGGTCTATTGTGCCACACCATCAAAGCTGTGAATGTCACCACCTACTACAGCTTGCCTTCCAGTTCCAGAGTTCTGATGAACTCCATTATCTGGGATGGCTTCAAGGAGGTTACGTCTTCGCTCCTGCCCAAACCATTCCTTGCGTTGGTTTGAGATTGCGAGACATTCCGTAATAAGGTGATCAGGAGTTTCATCCTCTTCCCCACAGAATCTGCACTCGTCAGTTTCTGCTAGCCCTAATTTCTTCACATGCTTCCTGAGACAGCAGTGCCCTATGAGGAAACCAGTGAGGAGGTGCAGCGTGTTTATACTGAGATCCATATACTTCTTGGATCTGACAGTGTCAAAGTTCCGGAGGAATTTCTTGGAGTGTTACATTCCTGGGAGAAATCTCCAGAGATAACTCTTTCAGTTTCTTCTTTCATCGAAATTCACTAGGAGTATCTACCTACCTCACAGTAGGATTCCGGGCTAATAAAAGGGGTTCGTGCTCCTTTCTTAGCAAGTGTGTTGGCCTCCTCATTTCCTTCAATTCCCGACTGACCAGGAACCCAGACCAAGTAGAACCTGTTGTGCTTGTCTACTTCATTAAGTTTTCTTCAACACTCTCATATTAGCTTAGTTAGACTGTATAATATGAGAGCTCAGAGCTTTAATAGCAGCTGAACTGTCAGAATGGTTTCCTATATCACACCTCTGATAGTTTCTTTTGGGTTTATTTCCAAACATCTTTCGATTGAAGGTCTTTCTACCTTAAAGATGCTTAGATTGGAGCCTAGTGATAGTGATCATTTGGTGCCTGCCCTATATACTCCAGCGCCAGCTCCTATATTGGCTTCTAAGAACTTGGATGATGGATTCCCTGTCCTAGTATTTCTTCCAACCTAGCATCGTAGTGAAGTTCTTTTCGATGCTCACCTTCTTGATCATTTTGTCACTAGGAAGATTGGCTGATGAAATATACCTGGTAAGAGAGGACCAGGTTTTCTGGTTTTTAGCATGCTTTAGGATCGTTTCAGAAGACATTTCACAGAGAACTGTTGAAAAATATCCGTTCAGAAAGAACGCTCATCTAGAACAGTTCAGAAAGTTGGAACTGGTGGTCTGGCAACTGAACTAAAACGGAGTTTCGCATCGAATTCCGCATGTTCAGCAATTCCACTATCAGAAAGTAAAGTATCAAAGATCCGGCACCACACCAGACCAACTTCTAACCACGTGATTCACGAAATTCGCAGCGTAGCAAAGATAATTTCTCTTTCATTATCGTCGAGTACTACTCTCGCATTTTTATGAGCTCTGGATCAGGTGGGCAGTGGATGTAGCACCTTCTACAAGGTTGTCTATAAATACAACGAGAATAGGATAGTGCTTTGACCTTGTGACCAGATGACGAAACATGGTGAACCGTTTCAACGGTCGATAAGGAAATCTTCATCGGTTTTATGACACGAGAGTCGAGACCTACATAATCTGCTGAATTCTCTGCATTCTCCAAATTAATCGATCAATATTCAATTAACTTTTGGATGAATTCCGGAGAATAAGAATTTGTAGTGTTTATTTGATTGGATCCTTATCGGTGTTATAAATTATTATTATGCATTATTAATGCGCTGATAGGCTGGCGAGTTTTTTGCGACAATCTTACGCAATAATTGTTGTTGACAAGTTATCACAGACAGAGCTTTCGGAGAAATTTGAAAAATGACTTCCGACAGTCTTGAGCAATAATTGTTGCGAGAAACTGTCAGTAAATTCTCATAGAGGTTAACATTTCCTTTGTGAATTTGACATTTGGATGAAGCTGAATCATCCCCTAAACACGCGAGCATCAATACGTATCTGAATCAATATTTCTAAAATACTAATTCATATTGGAAAGGCAAAATACAAAATACAGACAAAGCCTACACAGAACACAACTGGTTCTCCTCACTCGCTCAAGCGATTCGAGAGCTTATGAGGGGTCTCCTTGTGGAAGACCTAGGATTATCAGTATAATAATATACAATATACAGGGTGAGTATTTGACCACTGCATTAATTTTAACCAAAGATTCCTCTCATCAAATGAAACACTTTTTTCATTTAACATTTTTCCAAATTCAGCTCAGGTAAAAAGATACAGGCTGTTGAAATTTTGAAAAAAAACTGTTTTTGTTTTGTAGCTTTGACATCATTTTTTCGAATGAAATGAATGTTGGCGTAAAGTTTCCTATAACTATGATACATATTTTCCAAATATTAGTTATTTTCTACTTCTACTGGTTTTCTAGTTATGGACTCGTGGATTCATAAAACTAAACGAAATTAGCATAACGAAAGCATATAAAGTGTTTCTTGAGTCATTTCAAGAATATTCCATCGTTTTAGAACATTATATTATTCTTCAGATTTCTCCTTAAACGCACCGTTTTCGAGATATTCTTCATTGGATGTTTTAAAATGGAAAACTCCAGAAATTTCACTACTTTTATGGATCCGTCCCTGAGCGTTGGAATCCCGAATCAAGCTGTAAACCACTTTACCATGCCTTATTCTCGTCCGCCAACAATGTCATAGATAATTTATATACGGGAGTGTATTAGCACATTGTGAAATCTTTAAACGCTTGTAACTTTTTACCTGAGCCGAATCTGGAAAAATGGTAAAAGATAAAGTGATTCATTTGATGAGAGGAATCTTTGGTTTAAATTAATGCAGTGGTCAAAGACTCACCAGTATATTTGTACCAAGTGTAATTAATTCGATAAATACTATTGATAACTCTTTTCTTTCGTGAAAAAACATTATAAATATCGGAATAAAATGATATTTTATCAAATTTTCACAATTTTTATCTTTAAAAATATAAATACAAATAGTATCGATTATTACATCATTATTTGAAAGAAGTTGATGAAATGTATTATATTATTGCAACATTTTTCATAGAATCCTTTTTAGCTCTTTTGTTCGACAGAACAGAGAGTGCTTATTTATTTGCCCAAATGTCTGTAATTTTCGAATTTTTTGCTGAAAATGGCCCCATACGATTTGGTTCGACTCACTGATCAAGAATCCGTGCTCAAAATCGATTCTCTCCGTTCGTTAACACGATAACTCTCAAAGAGAATGCGCTGAACAGTTGAAATTTTCAGAGTAGGTTCAGGAGATCAATATCTCGGTTAAGTTAATTTTGGGAAAAATCGGCCTGGTGGTTTAGGAGTAACGAAAAAAATTTTTTTTTACATTACAAATCTCAAATTCGATTTTTTTTAAGATGTAGTTTTATCATGAGAATCCATTGATATTATTCTCATTCTAACAAAGTAATGCTTTCGAAGATGTGATTTTTCGAAATTTCAATAATTAATCATAATTTTATGATAGAATGCTTTAATTATAATTTGCTGATTTATCTAAATCATAAGAATGTATTGATATCATTCCCAACTCTAAGAATCCAATACTTCCGGAGATATGATTTTTAAAAATTTCAATAATTAATCGTACTGTTATGAATCCATAGAATGCTCTGATTATAATTTGCTGATGAATGTGAATCCAACATCTATGGTGACTCATAGACCTATGTTTTAAATTTAATTTTTATCATGCAGTTCTATCATAAGTATCCATTGGTATCAAGATTACATATTAAATTATAAAGTAAGTTTTTTGGTTCATTTTTTTCATTATTTTATACAATAGAAAATAAAGCATGTATCTATGAGAGATAATAGCCCTACGTGAGGGTCCTGTAGCGGTCTTCGAACATCTGAAGTTCTGAATAATCATCGCTTGGATGGGCCAGACTTGGTTTTGAAAGAGACCCTCCTGGTCTCTTGAATTCAGGTATCGAAGGGATTTCTGAGAACAAGAATGAATATCTTCGAAAATTAGTGGAGGTGATTCTTCTTCAAGAGATTCATGCGGCTACAGAGGAGTAATTTGTGAAAGATTTTGTATTATTTTTAATTTGTTCGTTTTTCTCTTCTTATCTATTCATTTTTCAGGTTCAGTTTCAGGTACCTTGGAGAAACTTATCCGTTTTTTGACCAAGGAATCCATATTGAAGAAAGGAATGCCCATCAATATTTTAAATTTCAGCTACAAATCACAACACTCACGAGGAGACAGGGGTTTTTGCTGAGGTTTTTCCTTAAGATCTTGTATCATACGTCGAATTCTATGGTACCCCGTTACACTAACCTCTGTTAGCACATCTAAAGCCCTCAATCAACTTTTCCACTTATTGATATTACTCCGCATGATCCAAATATGTATTATTATTATTATTATTGATATAATTCCCAACTCTGGGAAACCAATACTTTTGGAGATATGATTTTTTCAATTCGATGCTAGGAAACAAATCGGCTGCTCCATTCCAAAACACAGTATGTGAAAATAATGGAATTGTGTGGGAAACGAGATTTAGTGTTTTTGTTTGGCCCTGAGACGTTTTTAATGCAATTTTTTTTATTTTACGGTTACGTGTTACAGTTCGTCGTATAATTTTTTCTACATAATCAAATTGTACATATCTTTAGTTGTTACTATAGATTTGGCACATGCTTGGTTTTGGTATTGAATATGAAACATTTTTGCTGGTTTCAGATCCGAGTATCTGCATCAAAATTTGAATAAATAACAGTTTATTATATTTCACCGAATTCAAGATAACAAACAGTTTAATTATGTCTAACGTTTATTAGTTTAGAAACACTACAATAGTTTAGAAATACTACAACCAAAGAATCTACTACATACTATCCTCTAAATTGCTGTTGTCATACTCCTCGACTAAATCTGGAGCAGAATCGCAGAATCTGATCATGTCTTTCAAATTGACAAAACAGAGTATCTGGTATATACTGTGTTTTGCTCTGGGAAAAGCAGATGCTGTGTTTTGAAATGTGAAGATTAGAAAATTTGTGCAGATACTGGGTTGTGGTTATGTCATATCTCTAAATCTATTGAAATTATCAGCAAAGGGGCTAGGTTGAAAGATGCGTCCAAACACAGTATATCCAAATATTAAGAAATATCATTTTCTGAAAAAATGTTAGTTACTGTGTTTTGGAATGGAGCAGCCGAAATGTGATTGATGAAACTCCCTACTTGAGATTGTCCCATTAATTTTCGGCTTGCTTCTAACAGAACGAGGATGTTGAGGCTCGAGCAAGCGTCCCGAAGTCTTGATTGATGAAGGTCCGGTTCTATGTCATTCCTTCTGTTCTCACCTCAATTAAATATATTTGGTATCGTGTGAAAATACAGTGATCATTTTTTTTACTCGACCAAAGCCCGTGGCCAGCGCAGGGCAGGACAGGGCAAGTTATTGCCCTACCAGATCAAATGTTCACTCTTCTCTCAAATTAATTTTTCATATTTATTAAAATTCACATGCTGTGACATTATTTTTCACCAGATATAAGAAAATTCTGAACCTACATGTTGTACGTACAGCTGTCGATCAGGTTGCATTTCAAAGACAATTATTGACAGTTTCGCAATCTATAAAGGAATTATTATAACGATATTTTACTTTTTTTTTCGCTCGAGAGGAAAAACCTTTTATAGGCCCGCCCTGAGAGGGTCCACTTCTCTCAGGAGTGTGAGACTCCAGATGTTGATGCTTACTCACTAAAAAACCTCTCGCTCGTTCCTTGGAGTAGTTCTTCGTCCTGCCCTTACAGCGTCTCTTAACAAAAAAGATGAGCTGCAAGCTGCCTTCATAGTTGATGGTACCTGATGACTCGAAGTCATCCGAGCAGCACGGCCATTTTTGACTCTTGTTTAAATGGAAGCAAGAAACCTCAGTTTTATTTGGATTCGGACACAAAAGCCACTGAAATAGGTAATTTTTCAGAATTTCTAGATCTGCAGATAGATTATTTTCTATACTTTGGAAATCAGAATGACAAAATGCAAGGGCAATGTCATCAGCGTATATGAATTTTTCGGAGGAAATAGCAGGAATATCACACAGATATAAATTGAAAAGGAGAGGTACTAAAACTGAACCTTATGGGAGACCATTATTCAAATTTTCAAATTACTACTATTATTACCAACAAAAACACGAAACATTCTATCTGTCAACATATTTTTGAGTAAACGAACCATTTTTCCACACTTTAAATGGTTATAAAGTTTGAAAATCAAACCATCTTTCCAAACTGTGTCATAGCTGGCGACAAATCCACAAATTCTGTTCCTGTTTTCATGTTATTATTGGAACCTGTTTCGATAAAAGTAGTAAGACTAAGAACCTGATCACAACAATGCCTATTTTTCCTGAAGCCTCCCTAGCAATTCTGTAGAACGTCTTCTCAGACGATTCAATCTTAAATAGAATCAATCTTTCTAAAATTTTAAAAAGTACACTCAACAGACTAATGGGTCCATTACTGCTAGGCTCAGAAGAATTCTCTCCGCGTTTTGAAAAATGGTAGCGAACGAGCATGCTAAAAATCACGTTTCTGAGGATATTCAACTCCACCGAAACTTGATCTGCATCATTTGCAACACTCGATTCAGACATCATGAAGGCCATCCCAAAATAATGTCCTGATCAGGATTCATCGCATCCTCTACATGATTCAACAAGAAATCCTGATGACGTAGGTTCCAAAGATCGCACGTATGAAGTTCCTGGAATTCGGTGGGACACACAATCTCCAATTCATGAAATCAAACATCGTACAATAAAACTGTGGCGCCGTCCTACTATATCAATATGTTGGTTTTTATGGTCTCAAAAAACAAGGTTTTTTTCGAGATAATATCTCGTATGGTATTGAGATGACGTCACAAACAAATAGGATGAGGTATAACAATGATAGTAGTGAGAAGTGCAAGGTGAGGGAAGCACGCTCAGTGGCGTAGAGGTGATTGGACTTTGGATCATCAAACAGATGACAATTGGAATTTTTGTTTGCGTGGACTTCGAATCGGAGAGAGTTAGGCTAACAATTAGCGTTTCTTCATTAAATAACACAACTCCTCAGGCGCATTCCTTCTTTTATGTATCCAACAGGCCCCAAATCTCTCAAGTAGTCTCCAATGATTACATTGGACCAAATAATGGAAATTATTCCTCAATTTTAATCATGTCAGCCGTTTGTGGCACAAAAAAGATATCTGAAAGGTTTGATATTCACTGAGAAAGTTTTGAAGAAAAAATTATATACAGGGTGTCCCAAGTTCGAGTACCTATTAGACGTTTCTGGAGAACTGGACATATTTGGAATCTGAAAATTGAGATTATGATATTGCTTGAAGTTTTCTACACAGCTAAAATATTTTCGAAGCCCAAGCACTTCCAGTTGAATAGGGAGTGAAAATAAATTTGATGAAAAATTTTTTTCTCAAGTTTTGCATTCCTGGTATGATCAAGTATTCAATGCTGAATACATTTCTGTTAAAACCATTGTATTCATTCGAATAGTTTTCAAAATATCGAAAAAAAACGGAAAAAAAGTCAAATATGTTTAGTCAGTATTATGTTCATTATTCTTGTTTTAAACATCCTGAGCGTAAACCGTTTTTACAACATCGAAGAGGAAAAATGTGAAAAGGTCATGCATCTTTTGAATTTCAGAAATATCATCACAGGGTGTTTCAAATTTTGTGTCGAAGTACAGATGAGTGTAACTCCGAAACCGTTTGGTCGATTATGCCCATCGATGAATTTAGCCGTAGAATTTGGAGGTTCAACCTACCCTGAAAATTGCAAGTCGCTATCTCTTTCCATTCGAAAGTTATCGTTACAATGGACCGGCAGATACTAAATGTGGGAAAGCTCTATGGACAGGGGCTTTGGCGCTCTTGTCGAACCACTAGCGAGTAATTATTCAAACTGACAAATCCTATCTCCGAAAGTATTGGTTTCTCAGAGTTGGGAATGATACCAATGGATTCTTACGATAGAACTGCATCATAAAAGATTTAATTAAATACGTAGGTCTATGACTCACCTCATATGTTGGATTTACATACATCAGCAAATTATAATTAGAACATTCTATGAAATCATACAATTACGATTAATTATTGAAACTTTGAAAAATCATATCCTCGAAAGTATTAGTTTGTTAGAGTTGAAAATAACATGAATGGATTCTTATGATGAAACCATCGGGTCAATTTCACCCAATAACGAAATTAGCTGAGATTTTCATCCCTCAAATCCACTCTGGAAATTTCAACTGTCTAGCTCATTCCGTTCGAGAGTTATCGTGTTAACGGCTGGCCGGACAGAATCGATTTCGACCACGGATTCTTGATCAGTGAGTCGAACCAAAACGTTTAAGACCATTTCCAGCCAAAAATTCGAAAGCGCTATGCTCCGAGGAACAAGAGCGCCCTGTATAACTGCCTCAGATTTTCTGAACGCTGAATGACTCTGTTTTCGAATGTGTATAATATCAGTGTCAAATCAACACCTAATTAGTCGTTCTGCTATTTAATTAAATGGTTTATGTGAAATAATTTTTGATGTATCCAATTCCTATATTTATCAACCATTGAATTATTTTGAGTCAAAAGACTTGTAGGGCATCAAGAATAATACTGACCCATGAGGCGTGCATAGGTCAACGGTTTTTTTATTTATATCGTTGTTTGACGTAAAGTCTCTATATCTTATTCCACTTTTTGCCTTATTTTGATAATTTTATCACAATATTGCGTGATATAGTAATTTTGTATTCCATACTCATCAATGGAAGATTCGTTAATGTTTGCAATGAATGGGTTATGCATGCTGATGTTGAGGTTTAATATTTTCGCCCACATTTTAGAATTCTGAGCCAAAAATGGAACGGAAAAATCCCTCAATACTTTATACTCAGTTAAAGTGGAAAAATGGTTCGTTTACAGACAGACAGATAGAAGGTTTCGTGTTTTTGTTGATATTAATAGTAGTAATTTAAAAAATTTGAATAATGCTCTCCCACAGGGTTCAGTTTTGGCACCTCTTCACAAGACATAATATTCTGCAGAAATTAGCTGGTACTTCATGGGGTGCTGATGTAGCTACTCTTGGAACGGCAGCCTTGGCCTTGGTTTTTTCTGCCACTGAATATTGTTGCCCCGTCTGGTTTAATAGTGCTCATACTACTTGGAATAAATTTCATTCTTTTCCGAATTCATTTCATATTCTCTCCTTTATTCCAGGCAATAAGATTCCCAGATTGAAGTCACGTCACCCTTTATGGTCCAACTGTTTTCCCAATTTGAATAAAAGTGACAATGAAGTTTTGCGGTCTGAATGGATCTATTGCGATTTATTCAACAAAGATTTAATTTCTGATCCTTCATATAGAGTTCCGGGGTTTGATCTTCCAAGGAAAATATGGTCAATTCTGTATCGTTTAAGAACCGGTCATGGTCGTTGCCATAGCATGCTTTTCAGATGGAACTCAGTTGAGAGCCCTAGTTGTGAATACGGGGAAGCATAGGAAACCATAGATCATTTAGTTAATAATTGTCCCATATATAGATTCCAGATGTTTCTGAATCTTCTTTAGAATTGGTAGCGAATTTCAAATCTATTCTGTGAAACTTATAATATACCATTTTTAATTTGTTCGTTTTCTCCTTTTGTCTTTTCCTTTTCCAGATTGAGTTTCTGGTACCTTGGAGAAACCTCTCTGTTCCCAGCATAGGCCCATTTTATAGGCAATAGAACTTAAAAACTTTTGTTATATACGCTCAAAATGATGGATAAATATCATTAGAGAATGGTTTCATTTCTTCTAATATTTCCGAAAGCAGTCATCTCCAATAGCCAGGAAGTTAAGTGAGAGTCTAACGACTCCTTATATGCGCAATTTTAAGAAATTTTCGCCAATCTACATCGTCTCAATATAGATAGGCCAATTTCGTCAGCAACACCGACAGATACAACAAAAATGTTTGTTTTAGAAATCGCAAAACCGATAACAGAATGACATGACACTACATTCTTGTAGAACAGAATCTCCGCAAATATTTCGAAATCGAAATTAAGAAACAATATTTACATCGTAATTAAATAGGACCATTGATCTGATATTGAAAACATTCAATATAGGTTATTGTGTAATTATGTGCTTAGTTGGAGGTCCAGACGACATATATTACGATATATTTGACTGTTGATGATTGTGACTGTCTGTCGGGGGAATACCTGAATTGATTGAGGTCAATCCTCCGCTCGAAGGACCAACATATAAATGAAATTAGAAATACAACATTCTGTTACTGTTCCATCATTGCAACAGAGTACATGATGGATATATGCATGTTGATTGTTGGATATACCTCCTCTAGATATTTATATCAAGGCGGAGGCGAGGTAGGGATCCTATAGGCTGAAATTGATTAGTAAATGAAGCCCCACCTCCCATTGTGGGAATGTCAGTATTAGCATCATCTCAACCCCCTATTAGATATGAGAAGTGACTATATGATGAAACAATCAAGCCCAAACTCGCTATTCATATCACAGTTAGACAGGAGTTAACAGACGGATCCAAATCAGTCGGAACTCCCGAAGCTAGAATATAGCTTCTGTGAGGCTCCCAAGTGTATGGCATGTATACCTAAGGTACGCAACTCAACAAGACATCATTAGGTATTAGGAGGGATAATATTTAGAAAAAAATCGGGCCCAACAAGCTATTCAAAACACGGTTAGATTGGAGTGAAACAGTGTAAACAACCTATGGTCAGACTGGTGAACTTGGTAGGTATAGAGACGGGACCAAAACAGCCAGAGGTTCCGCAGCTTGAATATACTGTGAGGCTCCCAATAATGTAGTACCCCTGGGACACAACACACCAATATTTCAAGCAGAATTCTACGCAATTGATATATGCGCTAAGGAAAACCTGAGAAGAGGTTAGGGGGTATGACAATCCAGGGGGTGGCCCTTAGAGCAATTTCCTGTCAGGAGCACAAATCGAAAATACTCTGGGACTGTATGGATATTTTCGACAGTTCTGGTAGACCACAATAAGGTAGCACTTACGTGGGTGTTGGGTCATAGTGGACCTCTTGGCAACAAGAGAGCAGATGCTCTTGCACAGTGAGCAAATATTGATAGAAGGCAATATCGCACATACCACAGATCTCCTCAGATTGAACAGAGATAAATAAGATTTGTCACTCGATCACTTTAATCTAAGAAAACACATACAAACTATTGGCATCTTCAGAGAAGAACCACTATGCAGGTTGTGCAATGAGGAGGAAGAAATGAACCCCCATGTGATCTTCGAATGTGACGCTGAAGAAAAAACAACCCAGGAAACGCCTAAAGGAATGAAAAGGCCTCTAAATGGAACCTAGTGAAAGGGCTGATATATCTCATTGTGACAGAAAACCTTTTCATATAACAGATCACCAGGATTCCATAGGCTACAGTGTTGAGAGTGTAGGCTAGTTCTCAGGGCTATATAGTGTCATTTGCGACAATCCCCACTCCCCACCACGTAAGCATAAACGTCTGTTTACTTGATCATAGTGAAGTTGGGAAATATCAACTTCAAAGGACAGACTTTCACTACTAGAAGTGAATAGGTAGGGGTTGTATATATTGTATATTGTTGTAGGGGGTGAAGTTGCACTGCGACCATAAGGTCTATTGTGCCCCCATCAGAGCTGTCAATGTCATCACCATCTACAGCTCGCCTTCATGCTCCAGAGTTCTGAAGAATTCGAGTATCTGGAATGGCTTCAAGGAGGTTACATCTTCGCTCCTGCAAATTTCTTGCCCAAAGTATTATTTTCATTGAGATGGCGAGGCATTCCGTAATCAGGTGATCAGGAGTTTCATCCTCCTCCACACAAAACCTGCACTCGTCAGTTTCTACTCGTCCTAATCTCATCAAATACCTACTTCCTAAGACAGCAATTCCCTGTGAGGAAACCAGTGAAGAGGTGCAGCGTGTTTTTACTGAGATACACATATTTCTTGGATCGGAAAGTGTTTAAGATCCGGAGGAACTTTTTGGGGTGATATATTCCCGGAAGAGATCTCCAGAGTTCTTATATCTCTTTTAGTTTATTCTTTCATGTGAAATTCACTTCTGTACCTACTCCACAGTTGGGTTCTAGACCAATAAAAGAGGTTCGTGCTCTTTTCTTGGCAACCGTGATGGTCTCCTTTGATTCAAGAGTGACCAGGAACCCAGGGAGATCCTGTTGTTCTTGCCTACCTCAGTTTCCTTCGGCACTTCTATATTGGCTTAGACTCGATGGCATGGGAGCTCAGAGCTTTACTAGCAGCTTTACTGGCAGAATAGATTGCTATATCACACCTCTGAGTTTCTGTCTAGGTTCATTTCCACGCATCTTTCGATTGCGAGTATTACTGCCTGAAAGACGCTAACATAGGAGCCTAGCGATAGTGATCATGTGGTTCCTGCCCCATACACCCCAGCGGCAGCTCCTATATTAGTTTTTGAACCCTCTGGATAACATTAAATGGCATTTTTTTAAGAACCTGGTTGGTGGATTCCTTGTCCCAGTCTTTCTTCCTACCTAGCGTGTTAGTGAAGTTCTTTTCGAAGCTTACTTTCTTAATCGTTCGTCACTAGAAAAATTGGCTGATGGAATTTACCTGGTAAAAGAGGATGAAATTATGTCACCAGACTCAACTCTAACCATTCTAGTCACTCTGACAATCTAACATGAGGAAAACTCTCATGCTATAGATCTAGAAGGTGTGCCTACACGTATCAACTGACAAAATGGCTGCGAATATATCCTACCCTTTTCATTGAAGCACAATACTCTTTCACAGACAGACCTTTATTCCTCTGATAACACTAGCAAAATCCCAATTCATTTTACGAATAAAGTGGGACCAAAAATTGAATCGATCGCGTCGAATATCGGAAAAATATAGAGATTACTTCCAGATCGAAGGGTTGGCCTATGCAGGGAGGAAAATTGGATTGATTTAGGTCGGTTGAGCGCACCCTGATGAATTTGGCGGTTAAAGATTAAACAGTAAGCCACCATGTATCTGCCAGCTGTTGCGTAACGCCTGGCATGATGGATATTACGTCAGGAATAGGTGCCCTGGCAGTTTTCGTCAAGCTGCGACAAATTTGTCATTTTTCGTTAAGACGAGGGTGTGGGGGTGAAAATTAATCGAGATTAAGAGAACGTGGATTCTTATGAAGGAAAATTATAGGTTGGTTAATGGGTAATGATGTTATTGGGAGATGAAAAAAGAGTTTTTGCCTCTCTAATTTTTTGTGAGATCCTCAGAAAATAGTTCTGGATTGTTACTACAGAGTTTTTGAGTAGCCGGCTATTTTGGCAGCTGTCATATAAAGAATTGTCATTTGTTAACAGATTGAACAATGAAGAATGTTGAACAATGTTGAATCTGAGAATCGAATATAATAAGGTTAATTCTGCAATTGATATTCAGTACTTTCAGTATTTTCTAAAGGGTTTTCCAATAAGAGGTGTTATTTTGAATAGCCCGCTATTTCGGTAGATGTCACTTTTGAAGCTGTCATTTTTTGACATTTGACAAGTAGAAACTACGCCATTAATAAAAATGGAACGATATGCGCTTCAAGAACGCATTGAAATAATTAAAATTCACTATAAAAATGGTGAAAATTTGGCAGAGACGGTTCGTAAAACTCGAACATTTTTTGGTCGTCGTGAAGCACCTTGTCGGACCGCAATAAAGAAATTGGTGGAAAAATTCGAGCTGTTGGGACAAGTTAGTTATGTGAAGAATGAAACCCGTGCACGTCGCTCAAGAACAGCCGAGAATATTGCTGCTGTAGCCGAAAGTGTTGAAGAAAACCCAGGTTTGTCCATTCATCGTCGTTCTTTGGGTCTCAAGGCTTATAAAGTTCAGTGAACACAAGAACTCAAGCCGGCCGATCATCAACAACGTCGTGTCTTTGCTGATTGTGTCGTTGAAATGCATGAAAATGATCCGGAATTCCATCGAAAAATCATCTTGAGTGATGAGGTCCATTTCCACCTCGGTGGCTTCGTCAACAAGCAGAATTGTCACATCTGGGGCTCGGAAAACCCAAGAGTTGTTGTTGAAAAGCCTCACTATCCTCAACGTGTGACTGTTTGGTGCGGTTTATGGTCCGGCGGAGTCATTGGACCTTACTTTTTCGAAAATGAGGCTGGAGTCACAGTCACGGTGAATGGATTGCGCTATCGAGAGATGATTGTTTATGGCTGGAATTGGATGGTATTGATCTGGACAACGTTTACTTTCAACAAGACGGCGCTACGTGCCACACAAGCAACGAAACCAACGATCTTTTGCGGGAAAAGTTTCCGGATCGTGTTATCTCTCGAAGAGGTGATCACAATTGGCCACCGAGATCTTGTGATTTAACACCTTGCGACTTCTTCCTTTGGGGCCACGTGAAAGAGAAGGTCTACGCCAATAGCCCAGCGTCGATTCAAGACCTCAAAGATGGAATTCGTGAGGCTATCGAGGACATAGGGCAGCCACTTTGCGATTTGGTTATATGGAAAATTTCATTAAAAGGATATGGTCCTGTAAGCGTGGTCGTGGTGGTCATTTGCCTCATGTTATTTTCCACTATTAACGGCATAGCTTCTTCTTTATAATGAAATAAACATCCGATCATTAATATGGAAGAATGGCATTTTTCTTTGAATATGAAAATAACACCTCGTATTGGAAAACCCTTTATTATTCAAAGTTTCCTGAATGATGCTACATTTTTCCAAGACGAAAACACGCCAGATAGAATGCAATGATTTTTGTGAGAAATATTGAGAAATGCTAATCTCGTAAGGTGCAGCTTGTTTTTTTTTGCAGGCAGTATATTTCCTTGTTCTTTTCTAATTAGTAAAGATCTGACAAAATGGGGTGTTTAATATCACAAAGAACGTCTGCACTCAAACATCAAATAAATGTCATAATCATTAATTACCTAAACGCTTCTGAAACAAATTACTCATTAGTAAAAGGACGAGAGAAGGATAAGTGTGGCAATCCCATTTCTAAATGATCGTATTTTGTTTTGGCGTTTTTACATTGTCATTTTCAACGTTGGAAGTTGAAACAGAATTAGTTGGCTGATTTATTGATTTTTGAATTAATCTAACAGATTCTGTTTTATTGAATACTCAAAGCATTAATATTTGCAGTTGTGCAGTTGAAACATGTTCATAATCCATGAAATTTTCATATTTCAGGTATATGTATAGGTGAAATTCAAAAATCAAATAAAATATTTATGGTGTAAATTGTCAATCAAGCACACAAAGATACAAAATATTGTACATATTTATTCAAGGGTCAAAATGTGAGAAAGCTGTGTGGACAAGGACCTTGGCGCTCTTGTTAAACCACTAGCGAGTAATCATTCAAACTCTGACAAATAATATCTACGAAAGTATTGGTTTCTCAGAGTTGGAAATGATATCAATGGATTCTCATGATAGAACCTCATCATAAAAAATTAAGTTAAAAACATAGGTCCATGACTCATCTCCTATGTTGGATTTACATACATCAGAAAATTATAAATAGCGCATTCTATGAAATCATTAATTATTGAAATTTGGAAAAATCATACCTCCGAAAGTATGAGTTTTTTACAGTTGAGAATAACATCAATGGATTCTTATGATTAAACTGCATCCCAAAAAAATATCAATTTGAAATATGTAATATAAACAAAGATTTTTTTTCTGTTTCTCAGCTGATTTTGACCAATAACGAACTAAACCGAGATAATCATCTCCCAAACTTACTCTGATAATTTCAACTATCTAGCTCATTCCGTTCTAGAGTTGTTAACGGACGGCCGGACGAAATCGATTTTGACCACGGATTCTTGATCAGTGAGTCAAAAACAAACGTTCAAGACCATTTTAAACCAAAAATTCGAAAATTACATCAATGTTTCGAGGAGCAGGAGCGCCAAAAACGATTTTCAATTCAAACGGAATAAATACGTCAAGCTTTTCAAATTCTATGAGCATAGGAGATATGGATAACTTAGATTCTCTATACTAACGATAAATCAATGTTTATTCCACCATTTGAATTATAATTGATTAATTCTTGCGATTTCACTAACATATTCATTTTCAATAATGGAACCGAAGGAAACCAAGTTCAAGTAAAAAATTAAAATATAAACAATTGTGAGAATTACATTAATTACACTCTATTGACATATTTCCATCATTTTCTTTCAGTCATGTTGACAATGTCACCTACCCTAACTGATTTTAATGCCGATTACCTTTATCAATAAACGATTCTTCAATACATGAAGAATGTTGAATTCAATTCAATTTATTGAGAAAAAAACACATAAAAAAAAACTTATAACATGAACACCTAAGCAATTTGAGTTGTGTCCTCCTTAAATGAAAGTAATCGAAAACTGTGCTATACATAAGCTGGATCGAAAAAACTTCTACGTAAATTATCAGAAAAAAAAACTTTATGGTGGTATAACAAACAACTAAAAAAAAAATATTTCAAGCACTGACGTGAAGTCAGGAAACAATTTTTTTTCCTTATTTTTTTTCAAATTTTCTAGGGGTAGGTACGGTCCTTACAAAAAATTTTTTTTCGTCTTTTTTTTTATTTTCTAGCGGTACGGTTTTCACAAAATTTCAAACACGTCTTTATGTTGATTTTCTACTACTAATTACCAAGCTTCGATTCGATCGAATCTTTATTTTTTGAATTATCGAGGAGATAATATTCCAGGTGGGTATAACTCGGAAACCGTTAGACCGATTATGCCCAAAAACGAACTTAACTCTCCCATTCGGATACGCAACCTACTCTGAAAATTGCAAGTCCCTATCTCCTTTCGTTCGAAAGTTATCGAGGTAACGGTCACTCATCTACTGAACTCGCACAAGGCTGTTCGAATCTCCCACAATATTTAACCGATCGTCTTAAAACTTGAAACTTGGCAGTATAGTTAGGTTCTAAGGGCTCTTGCAAAATTTCAGCAATTTAAGACGAATAGTTACTGATATATAGATTTTTTTTTTCAATTTTCAATGATTTCTTAAAAATTTTCTACAAATACTATCCTCACAAAATTTCGCGAGAATTTTTGCGTTGGCATTCTACAACTAATAACCATATTTGAATTCAATCGGTTTTGTATTTTTCGAGTTAATGAGGAACAAAAAACAACCAAATTTCAGATGGCTATAAGTCTAGAACCGTTTGGTCGATTATGCTTATAAACAAACTCAAATTTCGCATTCAGATGCACAACCTAACCTGAGAACTTCAAGTCACTATCTCTTTCCGTTCTCAGGTTATCGTGAAAAAAAAAATATTTTTTAATAGTTTTTTAATAATTTTCTAGCGATACGATTCTCACAAAATTTCACAAACGTGCTTAGGTTTATATTCTACAACTATTCACCAAGGTTTAATGCCATCGGATTTATATTGGTTGAAAACAAAATTATTACTCGGAAACCATTGGGCCGATTATGCCCATTAACGAACTTATCCGTCGTATTAGGATGCGCCACCTACCCTGAAAATTTCAAGTCGCTAGCCCTTTCCGTTCTCAAGTTATCGTGGCAACGGCCGGACGGCTGGCCGGACAGAATCAAATTTGACATCGAATTCTTCATTCAGTCGGACCAAATCGTTTGAGACCATTTTCGTCGAAAAATTCGAAAGTTACAGACATTTGGGCAAAATGATAACGCGATGTTCCACAGAACATACGTGCAAAAAAGAGAGAGAGAAAAAAAAATATCTGAATAGGAGAAGTTTAAAAAAAAACTTTATGGTGATATAAACAAACATCGAATAAACGTTGAACAAAAAGATCGATTAGAATAAGGTTAATTCTGCAATTATGTTCAGTACCATGGTAGTTTAAAGAATGAGATTTAAAAAGATATTCTCCAGAGGAGTGAGTAGGAATTGCTTTTAAATTAACAAAAATTTGGAGCCTTCGGCGAGTTTACTACCTGGATGGGGTAGCTCTATGGCTCTGAATTTAAACAGCAGCGCTAAAGCAACATATTCAGTTGTTGAATTTTCTATTTTTGAGACAGAATGAAAACCACAGAGACAGTTGATAGATAGTAATATCAACAGGATTACATTAGTGTGCATAATTTCAGCACCCTTGTTCAAAATTCAGCAGTAAAATTTGTATACCTACAATAAAAATTTACAGGGCTGCGTTTTGAATTGATCCACAAAATATGTATAAGTCCCATAACTAAATATTAATTAATTAATTATGAAAGTTGTTCTTCCCCAGAAATTACGGATTATATCGCTATACACAATACAACGTTTCACCAAAATCAATTTTATTTGAAATCCCCGCTGAACACCAGCACTCAACGTCCCAAGAATTCGCGTTGAAATGAAGAAAATGGGGGAATTTTCATCCCCTGAAACAGAGGAAGCGTCCGCGGCTAAAATACACAAAGTGCGGGAGTCTGTTCTAGAGAATCGCTGAGATCGAACGCTAAATGAAAAAAAAATTCAACTCAAACATGCACACAATATAAGAGGAAAATCGCCTTTAATGAAGGGTATTTTCATTGTTAGCGTCCCCATTAATTACTGTTTTTATTCGTTTATTTGTGAATTATTTAGGACTGTTAAATATCTCGGAGAATTAGATCTGAAAATGGATGATTTTTGGGTGGAGATATCGCTAGAAATATAGCAAAATATTTGGTGTGGTCTATCTGATTTAACTACAAAAAAGTTTCATCTAGAAACAATAAAGTAAATGCCGCCAATGAGTTATGAGTTATGACAGTCTTAATCCATAATGGGCATAAGAGGAAAGATTAAAATGCTGGGAAAGTTGTTGAGTTGAACATACCGTTCCAAATGATTTACGACTCGATATGTTTCATCTTCTAGATTTAATATTGTGAATATGAAATTTTGAGGATTACTGCAAGTATTACGTCCCCCAGCACAGCAAGTGTAATTTGTGCTAATGCTCAAAATGCATCGAGTATGTACCCGGAAGGTGCAGCTACCCATTCACATAAAATACAAGTTCAGAATCTTCCATACCAATCTTTTGTAGATTGTAAATCATCTCATAAACCTGCTGGCTCACCTTAGCATTGAAATCTGAGTAGGATGCCTGCTGCTTTTTCGCCCTTTTTCACATGAACGGCGTAACGTAGCCACTGAATCAGAAATGAAAGAACCCTATAGTGGCGAAGGGCTGTGAAGAAAATCACACCAGCGCCACCTAGGAAGATCCTCACGAACTCCAACCCTGTGATGCGAAACCTAGAGCGATCTTCAGTGTACATTGTATATAGTATATTGTTGTAAGGGGTAACATTGCACTGCGACCTCAAGGTCTATTGTGCCCCTTGCATCAGAGCTGTCGAAGTCATCACCATCTAAGATGTACGTCCAGTTCCGAAGTTCTGGTTTCAAGGAGGCTACGTCTTCACTCCTGCAAATTTCTCGCCAAAAGCATTCCTCGCGTTGGTTTGAGATGGCGAGGCGTTCCGTAAGCAGGTGATCAGGAGTTTCATCCTCCTCCCAACAGAATCTGCACTAGCTAGTTTCAACTAGCCCTAATCTCATCATACGCTTCCTAATACAGTAGTGCCCTGTGAGGAAACCAGTGAGGAGGATCTGACAGTGTCAAAGTTCCGGAGGAACCTTTTGGGGTGATACATTCGTGGGAGAGATCTCCAGAGTTTACATCTGTCAGTTTCTTCATTCATCCAAAATTCACTTTTGTAGGTGTATCTACCTACCCCACAGTAGGCTTCCGGGCCAATACGGGTGGTTCGTGCTCCTTTCTTGGCCTCCTCATATCCTTTAATTCCCGAGTGACCAGGAACCCGGATCGAGGAGACCCTGTTGTTCTTGCCTACTTCATTAAGTTTTCTTCGGCACTCCCATATTAGATTAGACTCGATAACATGGGAGCTCAGAGCTTTAATGACAGCTTGACTGTCAGAATGGATTGTTATATCACACCTCTGATAGTTTCTTCCTAGATTCATTTCCAGGCATCCTTCGATTACAAGTAATCCTACCTAAAAGATGCTCGGATAGGAGCCTAGCGATAGTGAGCATTTGGTGCCTGGCCCATATACTCCAGCGCCAGCTCCTGTATAGGTTTCTGAACCATCTGTGTACCATTTAATGGCATTTTTTAGAACTTGGGTGTTGGATTCACTATCCCTGTCTTTCTTCCTACCTAGCATCATAGTGAAGTTGTTTTCTATGTTTGATTTCTTAATAATTTCCTCACTAGGAAGATTGGCTGATGAAATGTACCTGGTAAGAGAGGACCAGGTATTCTGGTTTTTAATTCTCTCATTACCTGTTCCTTCCCTAGATATTCTGAGAATTGCTTCACGGATCTTGTCTATTACCCGATGAAGAGGTTTAAGACAGGTTCCCTTAGCTCCAGTGATACACACACAGGCCTTTGTACTTTGTGGAGGGTTTTCCTCGTACTATTCTGATTTTTTTTGTACACCAGACTACTGTCTCACAATCATACATCCATCGCAGTATCTTGGGGTTGAAGCCCCAAGTCTTACCGTTCATTGTTCAGTGACGTTCATCCTTTTGTCGCAAGGGAGAGTTGGGGAATGCAATGTAGACTACCTATATAACACCATTGTGACCTGAAAATATTCGACTAAGCGAAGTCCGAAGTCTGAGGGCAACATAACTATATACCACTTGTCACTGCAAGGCTGCTGGAATCTTTTTTTCAAAGAATCAGCCTTATCGTTCCCTTCAACATTTGAGGGAGTATATACCGAAACTAGAACGTTTGTTGTGATGCAAATTATGACTTTTGTGTACTTCCTGAAGAGCTAGACCAAAGCACACCTGGTCCCAGACTTCGTTTGTAGCCGTTGTGGACCTCCCCATGTTAATTAAAACATGGAATTACCTCACTATAACTGTATCGCAGAGCATCAATTCTTTGGCCTTTGGACATGACGTAAGCATGATTCATCCTTCATACCCATTAAATAACTTGTAGATTATCTCTCGTTATGTATTCAAATCATTAACCCAGGTAAAACATTAGATAATTCCGATCACACGTGAAGAACAATTAATTCGACATCATGCTAAAAGTATATATACTAACTGACAAAGAAACTTCAACACCCAAAAGGAGCTGTTTAAATTTAATTTTTTTTTGGTAAAACACAGATAGTATAGCGAAGAGTAAATGATTGAAATTTGCAGAAAAAAAAACGAAGAGTTGACAATTTTTTTTTAATAAATTTGTTAATAATGTGTTCGTCCACCGCGATCATCTATACACTCCCCAACACGTCTTGGCATTGATGCAATATGATGGTCTATTTCTTCTTGAGCCCAAGCCACCTGTAGTTCATGTCTCAGAGCCGCCAAAGTCCGTGGGGGCTGGGGTAAATTTCCGACCCTTCTACCCATGATGTCCCAAACATGCTCTATGGGCGAAAGATCGGAGGATCTGGGCGTCCATGGCAAAAGATTGACATGGCTCCCTTCAAAAAAGTCTAAACTAACTCTGGCAACATGAGGTCGAGCATTATCTTGCTGAAATATTGGATTCTCGAGCCGGTTAAGGTAAAGGAGAACATATGGCTCCACTATTTCTTGGAGGTAACGCAGCGCTGTCATGTTACCTCGAATAAAGACTAAAGGTGACCTACTTGCATGTGCAATAGCACCCCATACCATAACACCTACTGTCCGGTGTATATGACGCTCAATAACAATCTGAGGTTCACGTCTTCCTCCCCGACGTCGTCTAACCCTTCTTCGGCCATCATGTGCACCCAAGCAGAATCGAGATTCATCAGAAAAGAGGACCTGATGCCATTCCACATTCCAATGTTGACGTTCTCTGCATCACTGTATTCGTTGTCGGCGATGCTCAACCGTCAGAGGTAACAAAAGATGGGGTCGATAATGCTGCAGTCCAAAAGACCTTATCCGGCGGTAAACCGTTCGGACAGTTACAGGATGGCCTTGTTCTCATAACCACCCATCAGCTAAAGATCGAGTTGTCGCAAATCGGTCTCTAATAGCCATAAGTCATAAGTCTTAGACGTCGATCTTGAACTTCATTTGTGCCCCTTTGACGTCTGGTGCCTACTATTATTCGATTTTGGGCATTATCAAACCACGCTGGATAACATCTCATAACAGTAGTTGGATTTCTGTTCGTACGGTTACCGATCTCTCGAAATGACAGCCCCGCCTCCCGTAGACCAATAATTCGACCTCTTTCAAATTCACTTAGCTGGCGATGAATTCCGCGTACACGTGCTCTAGGCATTCTAACAAGAACTAAACATCGACTTTGGATCTCCTCGAACAGCTGGTTTGTTGTAAAATTTAAAAAATTTGCCAAAAACGACTGCAATATGTAAGTAACAAAAAATGTTGACATGAAAAAACCTTCACGATTTTTTCTCCAAATTTTAATCATTCACTCCTTGCTATACCATCTATGTTTTACCGAAAAAAAATTTAAACAGCTCCCTCTGGGTTTTGCAGTTTCTTTGTCAGTTAGTATATGTAGGTGAAATATTTTGCAACCAAAAGACACAGATTAGAAGATTATCAGCGTCATTGGATTTATTCCTGATGACAATATATTATCTGGTAACGACACCCACAGTGTTAGATTCACATCCTTTTCATTGCGTCAATCGATGTGGTGATTTTCCAGGTTACCTGCGAAATGTTTGATCAACAAACAAAACCGTATGCACCGTGATTTTTTTCAAACAATAATTGACGCCATTCTGGGTGATTCACAGGAGAGAAAGTGGGATTGGTGAATGATTTTCGGCGTATAAAAAATGATTACGGGACTATTAATCTTAAATGTCAAGATGACTTTGGCTTTCTCCTTGAACAAGCATTTGTCACATTCCGTGATTGAGAACATGACCGCAGTTTTTAGCAAATGAGACAAGAGTTGAGTTTCAGGTAGTACTCAATCTCTTTCTTTCCATAGGACAGTCTTTACTTCTTTCTATATCTCATTCTTGCGCTGGTAAGATGTAAGAACGGGTTTTAACAAGCTAATACTTTCGGAGATATGGTATCTCAAAGTTTCAATTTTACATCGTAAGTTCTATGTATTCACAGAATGTGAACACAGAATTTGTCTGTGTGACTATTCATAAATGTCATCTTTTATAGCTATTAGAGATTGTCAATTCGTATATCTCTCTTGAAAAGCAAGCAGTATTCGATTCTTGAATTTGTGAATATATACGAGACTGTTTTGATGTAGTTCATGGAGGCAATAGGAAAGAAGAACATAATGGAATCATTAAAAGAAATAACTGTTCGTTGACCACTGAGGTTAATATTACCTTTTACTTCCTTAAGTAGTGGTAGTGAGACATGTTCCTATATACAGTATTTTCATAATGTTGCTAGCAAAAAAATACTGGAATATGGATCTACATTTGTGTATCAATCATTTTTTCTTGAGTTAAGGTTCATTATACAGAAAATTATGTGTTAGTGGTAGGAATTTAAATGAAATATTTTATTAATATATTTTGAACTACCTATTAAAATAATTTGTTCGTAATCCACTACCTACTCAAATATCAGGAATAAATGGACAATCTGCTATGATTGTCTCCAGCCTTGCTCTAGACATTTCGATGATACTTTCCTTAGCTATTTCGAGTTGTGAAAACTATGCACCGAGTGTGAGCTGCAACAACCCATTCCACGAGGTTGAATCATTGCAGATTGCTCCTTAAATCTTGATTAATAAATTTAACGACAATTTTTAAAGCATTGAAGCATTTTAGATTGCTTTTTTTTTAAAGATAATTTTTGAAGCATTTTTCCTAAACGACACTTTTTTAAATTTAATTTCTTTCATGATGCAGTTCTATCATAGGAATCTTTGATATAATTCCCAACTCTGAGAAACCAATACTTCCGGAGATTATATTTGTCTGTTTGAACAAGAGCGCCAAAAAGCTCCTGTCGACAGGGCTTGAACCAATTCTTCAGATGCAGTTTCATCATGAGAATCCATTAATATCATTCTCAACTCTAACAAACTAATACTTTTGGAGATACGATTTTTCAAAATTTCAATAATTAATAGTAATTTTATAATTTCATAGAATGCTCTCATTATAATTTGCTGACGTATGTAAATCTAAAATATGAAGTGAGTCATAGACCTACGTTTTGAATTTAATTTTTTAATATGCAGATCTGTCATAAGATCTCATTGATATCATGCCCAGCTCTGAGAAACCAATACTTTCGGAGACATTTTTTTTAAGATGCAGTTTCATCATGAGAATCCATTGATATCATTATCTCTAACAACTCTAACAAACTGATACTTTCGGAGATTTTTCAAAATTTCAATAATTGATCGTAATTCTATGATTTCATAGAATGCTCTAGTTCTAATTTGCTAATGTATGTAAATCCAACATATGGGGTGACTCATTGACAGAAGTTTCAAATTTTATTATGATGCAGCTCTATCATAAGAATCCATTGATATCATTCCCAACTCTTACGGTGGGTTTCACGAAGCTTTGACTGCTCTTAATTGCCAAATTAGTGTAACTCTATGTCACCACCGAATTAAATCCACAATTGAGCTTATCTATGCTTCGTGAAATCCATCATGAGAAACCAATGCTTTCGGAGATATGATTTATCAGCGTTTGAATAATTACTCGCTAGTAGTTTGACAAGAGTGCAAAGCCCCTGTCCATAGAGCTTTCCCACTCTTTATCAGGTCAGTTCAAAAGATGATTTTAAATGATGTTATTAAATTTAATAACAATACAATAATAAAAAAACAAATAATAAATAAAAGCGTAAATAATTCTGACACAAAATGCGTAAAATAGGGTAGATAGACGTATTCTTATGAATTGAAAGAATATTTTTCGAATATATGGAATACTATAACTTATAAGTTCAATATCTGGAATAGTGGTATCAGTGGTAACACTGCATAATAATATATTGAGTCTATGATCGAGACAATCATAGGTGACTGATTTTTTCGTGAACATAGATATCGTTGATTCACCAGAAATAACCGAACAGGACAGAACAGAATCACAGATCAATCTGTGATCACAGGCTAGTTTGTGGTAGAATGCTGTTCATAGACAAAAAAGGACTGTCATTTATTTGGAATTTTTAGTGATTTTATGTGTTAATGTGTCCGTAATAATAATTCATGGATCTGGAAAAGAGCATTTGGATGCCACAAAGTATGTAATAAACCTGTGGAGCATTATAGATTTTCAGTCTTAAATCTATCAGATTTGGCCTGCTGTTTGGTTCCTTTCAACGAAGGTTTTTGAAGAGAGTGAACGCTGTAAGTCGAATGATTTATGTTTCAAAGTAATCTTTCCCGAAGATCTGGGCAAATATTATACAAAATCCAATCCAGGACACAGTACATCTACCCCCAATTCTGCATTGTTTATATTAACAGGAGGATGATGTAATAACTATGTGAGTCCTGTCATTGTGAAATTGAGTGTTATTGCTTCAGTTGTGAAGGGGTATGGGCCAAGCTGCCTCGGGCGAGTTCAGTACGTGGATGGATGACCACACTGGCTATGTCGCGCCAGAACTCCTGGCCACAGTTCTTTTCCAACTTGTTCTAAAGTTGTAGACGATACGATATACAATACTGAAGGTAACTGATTCCTTCTCGACTGTCGTATTAAAAACTTTCTTATTTAATCGAAAACTCGGGGTCGGATGCCACTCAAGTTCATTATTATCTATTCGCGAAACAGAAGAAACGGCAAAATTAAGGGTCGAAAGAGCATCTACCACATTTTAATGAAGGCCAAATTAGTAATTCCGCCTTCGTTCCGTGTTTCACTCGTTAGCCATGGAAAATCGAGTAGGAAGATGAAAAACCCGTCGAATATTATTAATTTTCTTGTTGATTTGAATCTGCAAGTTGTTTGTTTAATCGGAAATGAGATTTTTTTGGAAATGTTGAAATTCGACGTAATTATGGTTTGTTTTCCATCACTAAAATTGTTCTATGGCGAAATTATGGAAGCACTGACGTCATTAGGAATGGCCGGCCCTTTCATTGATGCTTTTCGTCTTATATTAGAGAAGAAGCTTTTTGGTCCAATTTTATGACTTTAGCGAAGTTACTTAATCTATATTCGTTAGTCAAAGTTCACGAATGTGAACTTGTTGGCAGTTAGAATTGAACTGGTCTATTTCGCGACAGGTTCTTTAGACACTGTTCCTTCAACAGTTCATCAGCTTGGTAGATCTGTGGGTAAAGGCCATGAACAATAGCTTTCAGGTTGCTTGAAGAGCTTTATTGGTAATTGGATGGAATATCTGGTCCAAGAACTAGTTCAATCTCTAGAATACGCCGTTCCTTAATATAGGGTGAATTCATTTTCCTGTTGATGCGTTCTTTCGTAGGGTGGAATTAATTGCACTGAATTGTAATACCTTATACAAGTAAAGGAGATCTTTGTTTCAATTTTATGACTTTAGTAACTTCACCAATAGCCATTCGTCAGCGGTCAAGAATGAGAACTGATTTGCAGTTAGAACTGAACTAGTCCATTTTGAATATTTCTCGGAACTGTTCTGTCAACAGGTCTCTAGCTTGTGGTAACAAAAAAAGGGGGAAAGCCTTGTGGCAGGAGCTTTGGCGCCCTTGTTCGATTTTTGACAAACCATATCTCCGAAGGTACCTATTGGTTTCTCAGAGTTGGGAATGGATTCTTATAATAGAACTGCATAATAAAAGAAATTCAAATAATAGTTTATTTATCAATATTAAATGAGCAATCTGCAATGATTTAACCTCGTGGGATGGGTTGTTGCAACTTACACTCAGTGCATGGGATTCACAACTCGAAATACCTAAGGAAAGTACCATCGAAATTACTAGAGCAAGGCTGGAGACAATCATAGTAGATTGTCCATTTATTTCTGATTTTTGCATAGGTTTAGGCTGACGAAGAAATTATTTTAATAGTTCAAAATATATAAATAAAATACAATCCTCCTTTCATAATTTAATAGTTACCACTAACTCTTTCATTCTGTGTTACGAACCTTAACTCAAGGAAGATTATTTGATACACAAATGTAGATCAATATTTCAGCAATTTTTTGCTAGCAACATTCTGAAAATACTGTACACAGGAACATGTCTCACTACTTAAGGAAGTAAAAGGTAATATTAACCTCGGTGGTCAACGAATAGTAATTTCTTTTGATAATTCCATTATGTTGTTCTTTCCTATTGCCTTCTTAAACTACATCATTAAAATGATCCAATTCTAAATGTCCTGAAACATCATCCCCAATATTTGCACATATATTTTTCAATATGCAACAAGTCAATATTATTTTTGATATCAGAACAGTCTTAGTCAGTCTTTTGGTGGAAGTTTTGAGTCATTGAAGGCCATTAAAATAGCTTGTTCGCATAAGATAGATCACTTTGGAGAAAATAAATAAATCCAATTTTATAACTCCAGCAAAGTATCTTCATCTGAGGTAATTTCTCATAGATCAAGAGAGAGAACTTGTTTACAGTCAAAACTGAACTGCTCTATTTTGAGATTCTTCCAGAACTGTTCTTCCAACAGGAGTGAAGGCCATCAAAATAAAAAAATTAATACTTGCGGCTTTTACATGATGCAAATCCATATTAACTCAATGAAAAATTGTATACGATTTGCACTTATTTATTTATAATAATAATAAATAAGTGTAGATCGTATATAATCGTTCATTGATCCATAAAAATAGTTCACTCACATGGGGATAGAACTTGTTTGCAGTTAGAACTGAACTAGTCAATTTTGAGAACTGTTCAGGTCATATTTCTGTTAAAACTATAACCTCTCTGACTTCTACAAATCTGTAAAAAGGGTTTCCGAATATAACTAACCGGTCAGTAGAAGAAACAAAAGTTTTTCCTACTCCGCTACTGGAATAACCATCTTAACTGGAACTAAGTTCAGTTCAACGGAGAAATATCACTATATTCTCCCTCGAATCAAGCAATAAAATTCCCCACTTTCCCCAGGATTTATCAGGATATCTAATTTCGTATTCAACCTCCGCGTTTCTTTTTCTACCCCATTGTTAACAAATCGAGGGAATTTCAATAAATCATTATGAATATTTTATTGGCGAAAAATAAGATCAGTGATCCATGGCAACAGGTTTTCATTCCGTTTGGATGCACATTAGGAAGTTTTATTATTATTTAGAATATTCGGAGTCTAATGCATTTAATAGAAATGGTACAGTGAGGAAATGAATATTGATTAATTTATATCCTGAAAGGTCAGAAGACGTTATCATCAATGATTGAGAGGAATCTACTAAACGATATTAAATTAGATGAGTTTTTCAATATTTGACTGAATCATTCACTCGTTAGTAGTAAAACTCAATTAATTTAATTGCTATATCCGCGTTCCTTAAATTTGAAATAAGTTATTTGAATATTTGATAATTTATTCATTGGCCAAGGCCAATAATTATTCAAAAATCAGGAATACATGAGCAATCTGCAAAGATTGCACCTTGTAAACTAGACAAATGTCGAGAGCAAGGCTGGACACGTGTTTCGGAGTAATTGATCCATCGTCAGCCACCTGCAATTTGTAGTTCAGACGTTCAACGTTCAACTAAACTAGGCTCAGTCGCTCCGTAGGCTCCATATCTACCTTAGCGTAGGAGCTTTATGAGCGATAAGAAAATCGCCAACGCCATCTACGTGGGATGATAAGAAACCCACTCTTGTTTCTCGTAACAGAGTGCTTATCAATATGCCCAAATGTCCGTAATTTTCAAATCGTCCGTCCGTTAGCACGATAACTCTCGGAAGGAACATTGATACCTATCATTCCCAACTCTGAGAAATCAATACTTTCAGAGATATGATTTGTCGCCAAAGCTCCTCTCCACAGAGCTTTCCCCCATTTGTTTACGATGCAGTTTCATCATAAGAATCTATTTTCCACTCTAGCAAACTAATACTTTCGGAGATATGATTTTTCAAAATTTCAATAGTTAATCGTAATTTTATGATTTCAAAGATTGCTATAATTATAATTTGCTGCTTTATGTAAATCTAAAATATGAGGTGAGTCATAGACCTACGTTTTGAATTTAATTTTTTATGATGCAGTTCTATCATAAGAATCCATTTATATCATTCCATAGCTCATAAAAACAAACACTTTCGGAGGTATGATTTGTCAAAGATTTTTGTATATCTGATCATGGAAAAATTCGTGAAAAATATAGTTGGGATGTATTTACTTCAAGTGAAATAAATAACTTTAGTTTCTTCTATTGGTGGGTGAGTTATATTCGGAAATCTTTTTCAAGTTGAGTAAAAGTCAAAGAGGCCATAGGTTTAACAGAAAAATTTGTTTAATCTTTATTAGAATCCGTCAATACCCTCTGTTCGTCATCTTCATCTAGTTTTTGGCGCGCTTGTTCATACATAACTCTTCTGTAACTCATATGAATTGACCGCAGAACGTTTTGGAGACAAAGTTTGATACAAAGAAAGTTAATTCCAAATTAAATATATATTTTTCATAGAAATGTTATCATTTTCTTCGAAGTAAAATTATCCTATGTGAATGAAGTAACTTTTGTGGCTCTTAGGGACTCAAAAGTTCTGAACAGTTCTCAAAAAAAACCAGTTCAGTGCTTACGCTAGTATGAGGTATTACAATTCAGTGAAATTATTTCCATCTACAAAAAAATGAATTCATATGGTTGGGATGTATTTATTTCAAGTGAAATCCAATGAAAACAGTCCATTCATCAACAAATTTTCTTCGCAATTTGGGTATAAGTCAAAGCAGTCTGCCCCAAATTTTCCAGCTTGACGTGCGTCTTGATATAGTTGATCTAAATCAGAGTCATCCTCTCCGTCGGGACTGAAAAAAATTGAAGCAGTTGTTGAACCATTCCCGTATCAAAATGATCAGTTAAATCTGAATCATGAAGTAAAAAAAATCGAGAAAATAACTGAAGTGGAGTCAGGAGCTGTGTGTGTGTTCGAGTGGGTCTCAGTGTGGTTTATATTCACAATTGGACCCGCAGTATTCGGTTTATAGGAACTCAAAAACGGCTTGATGCATTTACTTTGAACTTTGTGTGTGTGTTTACGTGGGTCTTATGATCACAATAGGACCCAGAAGGTGGAGCTGCAATCGGTTCAAGGGAAATCAAAAACGGTTTGACTGATTCCAGATATAAACAGTTCATGACAAATAAGTACAAGATTCAAAATCTCAAATAAGGTACTTACGATAGTATTATATGTAGTAATTCACCGTAAGGTCCGTTAGAGGAGTGTCTAAAACTTGAATAAGCTTCCTCACAGATATATCGCACAAGACAATCCTTTAAATCCAAGCTATGTCTGAAAAAAAATTGTTAACATCTAATTATCTTGCTTCAACATTCTACTGAAGATGAATAATCTGACTTAGTTGCTCTTCACTCAGAAAACACATTCTTAAATTGAGAATTTTTTTGCAAAAAATAAGAATCCGATCCAATTCAAACATGCTAATTAGTTGCAGAAAGGCAAACTCAATTTTTTGCGAAATTCTGTGAAGATCGTATCACTAGAAAATTTTAAAACAATTCTATATCTCAGAAACTGTGCGTTCGTTATCGCTGAAATTTTGCGAGAGCCCTCAAAAGCTAAGTTCTAAATTTGACCCAGGTGGATCAATATTGTTGAAAATCCAAGCAGCCTTGGTTGAGTTCAGTAGCTGGATGAGAGATCGTTGCCACGATAACTTTCGAGCGGAAAGAGATAGCGACTTGCAATTTTCAGGCTAGGTTGCGCATCTGAATGGGACAGTTAATTTGATTGTTTAGCATAATCGGCCAAACGGTTTCGGAGTAATACCCATCTGGAATATTGTTTCCTCGATAACTCAAGAAATATAGATTCGATCGAATTGAAGATTGGTAACTAGTTGTAAAACATCGACATAAAGACGTGTGTAAAATTTTGTGATGAACGTACTACTAGAAAATTTTTAAAAAAATTACGAAAAAACATTATTTATCTGTTTTCTCCTTTATTATAATTCTCTGAATAGAAGCCCTAAGCATTATTGTTTGAAGTATGCTGTAGCAAATATTCATAAATAATTGAAAGTAACCCAGTATCAAATTAATTACCCAACTAAAAAATGTTCTATAGCAGCGTATATCTCTTTCCTTCTAACATCTGTATCTTCTCTAGTTTTCCTCGACAATATTGGAGGGTAAATCTTGACATCACTTGAATTTACTGCAAGAGGATACTGCCATTGAAAATTCCATCCAACACTTATAATCCGCGTTTTGCTAAGCTTTATTGGAGTTCCTACACCTATTACGAGCTGAAAATATAAACGAAAATGTGGAAAACAAGAATATCATTTTGAAAAAACTGTGAAACATTTCGAAAATGTTAAAACTTTGATACAATATACAAAAAAAATGTTTTTTTTTCAATTTCCTTAAATCACATATTTCAGTTTGAAAATACGACATCTATTAACATACCTTGAAAGTTCCACCCGAAGGGAACACCACACCGCGTTTCTGCCGCCCTAAAACACCGGAAATGTTCGACCCTAAAGCCCCATCTCCACTTAAAACAAACACGAGTAAAGCGCAGATTTCAAACTTGAAATAATATAAATTCATCATCTGAATATTCATAAGGAACTCGAATTTCAATTCTAGAACTCGACGGGTTGAAAATCACGGAAATCAATAGTAAGAAGTTCACCGTTGTAACAACTATCATCGTTGTTCAAATTACGCATTCAGCTTAAAAAGGTCACTCTTCTTACCTTAATCGGTCAAAGTTGTTCGACAAACAAACAGGTTTTATTTATTTTTCCTCTTCACACTTTTCCTTGGAATGTTTCTCGGATGAAAATGAAGTACCAGTAGGTACTACCCAAATTTTGAATTAATACTCGAGAATAATTATTTTTTTCTTTATCTATAAATACTTGAGTTCAATAGATCAGTCAACTGAATCATTGATCAAATATTGCCCATCATAAACTAATTAATCAACCCACTTTTCACATGGATTTAGACATTCAAAAGTATCGACAAAATTGTGGTAACATATATTTTTCTCACTCGATCTAGCGAAAAGAAAATGAAGGAAAGACAGATATAACTAAAACTGGAAAATTTTATTTTCAAACATCACTAAATAAAATCTATAATGTAAAATACAATCGTACTGTTCTTCTCTCTATTCTTCTCCCTCGGTCTCTAGGATAGTGTGGAAGTTGAAAGGTTGGAAGGCGTACCCCTCTCCCATATAGAACTTACTCATAAACTCGACCCTGAAAAAAGAAGAAAAACGATTAACAATTCAGAATTTTATGATCTATCCATGGCAAGGAATAAAACAAGGACTTGTAATTAAAAAAAAATCGATGACGTCACTGCTTGGTAACGGGAAATGTAAGAACAATAAGCATTTCCCCCTCGCCCCCGAAAATATTGACCTCCTCAAGGTAAAAAGTTTTTTTGACGTGTCTCTGTGATCCCAAGATCGTTGCATTAGTATACTAAACTAGTAGCCAGCAGTCCGCATTTTGGAATCCGATGAGCCAGTAGATTAATTGAATCGGTAGATCAATTGAACAGATAGTCATCAAGAATGTGTAATGTTCGAAGGAAAAGATAAATTAAAAATAATACTACGGGAAAATGTTCCTTAAAAAATAAATTAATTTCTCCTATGAAACCATTTTTTGCTATTATTGAAAGGGGAGGAAATAAATCCATAATTCCATGCTTTTGACGCTCACTTATATTCAACTTACCAATGTAACCTGAGGGTATGCAAAAACGCTGACAACCCCTCCATAAGAACGAGGATGGCTACAGAGAACATCGCCCAAGCAGCAAATAGAACATAAACAGCTGCTACTCCTACATAGCCCTCCATCATGAACGCCTTGCTAAACACCATACTCCATAACACTTCGGATAGTTCTGAATGGAGAGAAAGGAGACAGTTATAACCATAAAAAAGAATTCAAATGAACAACTCACGTGCGTGGGCAAGTGATAAAGCCCATAGCCGAAGGTATGAAGCAGTGTGAGAGACTGTACTCAAGACATATTCTATAGTGTGGATAGCCTGGTGTATCATTATCTCCCCAAAATCCTCTTCTTCGTGATCGCCATGCTCCTCCTTCTTTTGCACAGGGAGTGGCTTGAAGACGATCTCCGTTTCTTGGTTAGCAATGTTACCATCTTTGTCCACCACACCGTTACCGTTGGTTTCTGAATTGTCTTTCTGGGTGATCTTTATGAGTTCTAAGCCCTGGTCTTGAGCTGGGTGGACACCGCCATTCCTTGATAGCTGTAAAGATAGAAAAAGAAATCAACAATTATTGAAGAAAGGAATTTGTGAAGATGGATGTAAGAATTCCGGTTCGCCGGGAGCTCTTACCGTGCTGCTTTTCCTAGATGTCTTTCCGTGTGTCATCTTGAAATGAATAGGCTTCCCGAACAACATTATCGGTATCATGATGACAGCTATCAAAACAAGAATGACTTGGAGCGTTGGTTGGAAATCAAACATGTAAGCATCGCATTTTTGGTCGCCAGTGTGCCCCAACCCTGCGTCTGGAGCCTCTTGTGTTTTCTGTAGCATCATGTTGATGAAGTAAATGAGTACGGAAGGTGCACAGGATGTACCAAGTTTGGCTGCGTGTGAAAAAATCATGAGAAATTTACGTAAATGATACTGTTTCGATATTGATGAGAGGAACACACAGAAGTTGAACTTGCACAAAACATGAGAGTGGACTCAATCAATCGGTTCCTCAACTTTGGGTTGGTTTGAGGATATGGTGCGATTAATATCATATTACGAAGCATCAAGATCAAGTTGAATCACAGCAGATTTCGATAATACTAAGGGTTAATATTATTATCTGACCTCGGGGTTTAAGAGAAGAGATATCTCTTCCTGCAGTTAGCTATTTCACTCCCAAATGAGGGAAACATTAACCCATTCAAGATATACTGAATAAGCAATGAATATATGGAAGATTGAACTCTTTTGTATCCAGTGCTCTTCTACCTTATGGTCATGGGTTCCTTTGCCATGGTTCTCAAGATTTCCTTAGGTTTCAGTTCTTACTGATCATTCCTAATTACCTAGCAACTTCCTGATAATGTTTCTTCATTTTGTCGTGCTTTTTAGAGAGGCTAGTTAAGGTCCAGTTCTTTGATATCCTTGTGGTGATCTTAGGAGCAATTCAGAGGCTTCTCAGATATTTCTATTCAGGCACCACAACAAAATAACACTTGTGTTGGTGCTGGGACACAGTGGAAACCTAGGCAGGGAGATGGCGGATGCTCTTTGCAAATGATGCTCTAAGACTTCCTCTGTCGGCCCAGAGCCAGTGGTGGGATAACTAATGCCTCTGGTGATTGGATGAGGAATCAACCACCATGCCTGGTTCTGCAATCTTTCCTCAGGCCTAAGGCACAGTATTGAACAACTGACCTCACCTACCAAAGATCTCCTCCAACTGAGAAGATATTAAATACGATCTGTTACTGGACTAATAACCGGTCACTGCAATCTAAGAAAGTACATGCACACCATTGGTATCTTCAGAGAAGAACTACTGTGCAGGTTGGGCAAAAAGAAGGCAGAAACTGCCTCCTATGTCATCTCACATCTAGCTGAAGACAAAACAACCCAGGCATAGTATATAGTGATTAAAGGGGTTCCAAATGGAACCTAGTGAAAAGACTGTTAGATCGTGTTAATATAGAAACATTTTCATATAACAGATCACTAAGGTAATACAGTTTCCTCCCTCTCCCTGCAAGTCTCCCTCTCCCTGCAAGTCTCCCTCTCCTAATGACTCTGATAATCTACAATCTAGTAGTGATTATTCCAATTGCATTCAATCTGTATTTCAGAAATTTTCCCTAGGTGTTTCCCACACACATCGTTTTTATATCGTCACAAGATTACTATTAGAATGAATTATGTTCCATCAAGTACAGAGAAAAATTGCCAAAGTATCTACTCTCATTCCAGAATATACGCATGAAACTTTACCTGGAAGATCTTGGTCCGCACTATACTTGAACCATTTGATGAAGATCATAATGACCATCCATAAGAATATGCAACAGAGGAAGACAACCTGTGGGACGAACTGCAAGAGGATATCTGTCTTCTTCCTGAAATTGCTGAAATAAACCAGTAGTTTGTTAACGATCTTAAGAACGATTAATCGGTGAGTAGACTTACATAAAATTAGGAATGCTCATACACACTCCAAAGATCATATGGAACACCCCGAATATAATGGACAGCTTCATTTTGAAGGAATTGAGGAATATGATTTTGTTCTTCGCTAACTGAAAATAGAAATATGAATTTAACAGGCATGGATTAGATATATTGAAAATAGGATCAATATCAACAATAGAAAACGAACTCAAGAATGGATTATGAGATTTTCATTTACAACACAACGTGTTTTTGTATAGTGTTTTAGGGGTTAACGTTGCACTGCGACCTTAAGGTCTATTGTGCCCCCCCATCAGTGCTGTCGATGTCACCACCATATACAGCTCGCCTTCGAGTTCCAGAATTCCCCAGTATCTGGAATAGCTTCAAGGAGGCTACGTCTTCGCTCCTGCAGATTTATTGTCCACAGCACTCCTTGCGTTGGTTTGAGATGAGGTGAGGCATTCCATAATCAGGTGATCAGGAGTTTCATCCTCCTCCTCCTCACAGAATCTGCACTTGTCAGTTTCTGCTAGCCCTAATCTCATTATATACTTCCGAAGACAGCAGTGCCCTGTGAGGAAACCATGAAGCCAATCATAACCAGAGTAGGTGCAGCGTTTCACTGAAATCCATATACTTCTTGGATCTGACACTGCCATTGTTCCGGAGATACTTTTTGGAGTGATACATTCCTGGGAGAGATCTCCAGAGTTTACCTCTTTTAGTTTCTTCTTTCATCCGATATTCACTTTTGTAGGTGTATCTACCTACCCTACATTAGGGTTCCAGTCCAAAAAAGGGGTTCTTGCTCCTTTCTTGTTAAGTGTGTTTGCCTCCTCCTTTCTTTTAATTCCCGAGTGACTAAGAGCCCATACCAAGGAGATCCTGTTGCTCTTGACTACTTCATTGAGTTTGTTTCTGCTCTCCCATATTAGCTTAGACTCAATAACATGGGAGCTTTAATAGCAGCTTGACTGTCAGAGTGGATTGCTATATCACACCTCTGATAGTTTCTTTTTAGGTTCATTTCCACGCATCTTTCGATTGCAAGTATTTCTACCTGACGCTTGGATAGGAGCCTAGCGATAGTGAGCATTTGGTTCCTACCCAATATACTCCAGCGCCAGCTCCATAATGGATTTTGAACCGTGTGTGTACCATTTAATGGCATTCTTTTTCAAAGGGGTGGAGGATTCCATGTCCCAGACTTTCTTCCTACCTAGCACCGTAGTAAAGTTCTTTTCGATGTTAACTTCCTTAATCATTTCATCACTCGAAAGATTGGCTCATAGAATATACCTGGTAAGAGAGAATTAGGCTTTCTGGTTTGTAATACCCTCAATACCTGTTCCTTCCCTAGATACTCTGAGAATGGCTTCATGTGGCATTTCATCTATCACTAGATATAGTGGTTTGAGTTTTGTGATTATCTCAAGTGCCCTGGTAGGACAGGTTTCAATAGCGCCAGTGATACACACACAGGCAAGCCTTTGTACTTTGTGGAGGGTGTTCCTCGTACTATTCTGGCTTATTTTGTATACCAGACTACTGCCTCATTCTTCCATCATGGGAACACGGCGTGTAACTACTGCCAATACAATATTGGCTGGGTAGAACAGCATACCATAATTGAGTTAATTGTACTATGCCTCTAATCTTTTGGCAATCAAGCAATGATATGAAAAAGTCTTATAGTAATCGTATTAGATATCGTAGATGTCGAATTAGATATCTCACTCACCTGCCAAACAGGATCTACTCCAAAAATGTATGGCGTCCCCTGGTACGCATAACCAGGGTGCAAGTCAAACTCATGGGTGTGCGTGTCACTAACCAAATGGGATACATTCTTCCATCTACTCCCGAAGATGTTCATGGACTTGGAGAATATGTCGTTATAGATGAAGCCAGTGTACAGGGAGAAGATGCCCATAAGGAGAATTATGTAGCGACCAGCGAAGAATATATTGACGATCTCTCCTTTGTTCTTCATCGCGGTCAGTTTCTTTTCTGCTAAAACCATATAGAGGGCGAAACCGAACATCACTAAGGCATGGCCCACGTCGCCAAACATTATGGCGAAGAGGAAGGGGAAGGTGATTATGGTGTACAGGGCTGGAAGAGAGATGAACAAGATGCCATCAAACATTTTCGTATAAACAATATGATATATTGTATTTCAATGTTGTTACCTGGGTTAACTTCTCTATAGGATGAAACTCCATAGGCATCAATTAAATTTTGGAAGCCTCTGGTGAATTTATTGGTCCTGTTAAAGGTAGGTGGATTTTCCATGGTCTCGATGATATTCATAAAAGAAGGTATAGAGCTCCCACTAACGGACTATAAATAAACAATTTAAATAACGAATTCAATATTAACCATTAGTGTTACTCACAGAACCATCAACTAAAGCCTTCTGAACGATGCTAATATCTTGAGTGGCTACCCAACACTCTCCAATAAGGCACTTCTTGGTGACATCAACATTGAAAAAGTTCAAAGTATGATATATAGCTTTCATTTTCGAAACCATTATACTCCAGTTCTGTAACTCTTTGGCCACGCTCACCAGCACTCTCTGACGATGATCTTGGGTTTGGTTCAACACCTGCAAAAATCAGATGATGTTACTGGCAGTTTTAGCGAAGAAGTCGAGGTTGCATCTTACCATTTCCAAATCTTTCAAGCGCAGCTTGACACCCTTTAACATTTCATCCCTTTCCTGGATGGTGCTGGGACAGGGGTACATTGAAGCATGGAAGCCGGCACACACTTTCTTGATCCTTGATTTGAGCTGTTCTCCTTGGAAGAAGGCGACGAAAACGGTTTTGTTTATTTCGTTACCCTGTAAAAATTGAATGGGTAATATGGGCAGGCATAATTCATAATTCACCAAGATACTGGGACATTGCAAGGTCTCTAGGAAGCCTAAATGAACACCAGTGAAGAGTCAGATGGACACAGCAGTGGTAAAGACCAAGTGACTCATGGTACTTGTAGGATTATATCATAAACAGTGGGACTAATCCTTTTTTTATAAACATTATGAATCTCTTCACTCTGTTCCACCCTGCAATATCTCAATCAACACCCATACTTACAGTAATTGGATCCTCCAAAGCTATACCAACGTCCGCTTGCCTCAAGAATATATTTCCTCTAGATATCCTCCAAAGCATCCTCTCAAAAGCCGGTACTCTCTCCCTTTTGATCACTCCCGCGACGAAACCCAACCTTCCTCTTCCAGAGGTCGTGTGGGACTCTTCGGTGATGAGAACCTTGTTATCCAGACTCGCGGACACGTCATCTTGTTCGTTAAAAAAAAGTTGGGTCTTTTCCAGGACGTGCCTGAGTTCGGTGAGTTCCAGGAAGTTGGACTTGAGACTTATGGCCGATTCGGAGAACTCTTTGATGTCGGCTTCGGTCTTCTCCAGGTGGGCCTTGAAAAAACAATTTTAATGAAGATTTGATTTACTTTACATATATTTGTTTGGAGATTGTTGTCTAAATGTATACGAGTATATTGTAGATTGTCGGAGTCACTAGAAGGACGCTGCTGTCTATGAGACTGATTGTGTGTCTCAACGATATCTAGGAGCCCTTTTACTAAGAATTTCTAGGAAAGGTATAGGCAATGAGAGTATTAAAAACCAAATGCACCAGGTACATTTGATCAGCCAATCTTCCTAGTGACGAAATGATTAAGAGAGTAAGCATCGAAAAGAACTTCACTTCGATACTAGGTAGGAAGATAGACTGGAAAAGGAAATCCACCACTCAAGTTCTTAAAAAAAAATGCCATTAAGTGGTACAAAGACGATTCAAAAACCAATATAGGGGCAGGCACCAAATGCTCACTATCGCTAGGCTCCTATATGAGCCTCTTTCAGGCAGACATACTTGCAATTGAAAGATGCGTGTAAATGAACCTAGAAAGAAACTATCAGAGGTATGATATAGAAATCCATTCTGAAATTCAAGCTGCCATTAATGCTCTGAGCTCCCGTGTTGACGAGTCTCAGCTAATATGGGAGTGCTGAGGAAAACTTAATGAAGTATGTAATGGGAAGGATGGGAGTGCCGAAGAAAACTTAATGAAGAAGGTAAGAACAACAGGTCCTCCTTGGTCTGGGTTCCTGGTCACTCGGGAATTAAAGGAGAAGAGGAGTTGCCAAGAAAGGAGCACGAACCCCTTTTATTTTGCCCGAACTCTACTATGGGGCAGGTAGATACACCTACAAAAGTGAATTCCGGATGAAAGAAGTAACTGAAAGAGGTAGTATACTCTGGAGACCTCTCCCAGGAATGTATCACTCCAAAAAGTTCCACCGGTTCTTTGACACTGTCAGATCCAAGAAGTATGTGGATCCCAGTAAAACGCTGCACCTCCTCACTGGTTTCCTCACAGGGCACTGCTGTTTGCTGTCTTAGGAAGCATATGATGTGATTAGGGCTATCAGAAACTGACGAGTGCAGATTCTGTATGGAGGAGGATGAAACTCCTGATCACCTGATTACGGAATGCCTCACCATCTCAAACCAACGGAAGAATGCTTTGGTCAAGTGATATGCAGGAGCGGAGACATAGCCTCCTTGAAGCCATCTAAGATACTGGTGTTCATCAGAACTTCGGAACTGGAAGGTCAGATGTAGATGGTGGTGACATCGACTGCTCTGATAGGGGGGCACAAATTCGAATATTGTTGTTTTGCGTTCTTGATGTATGCATACTGCAAACTTTGGGGACTTACAGTTTATTCCAGCTCCGGAATCTCTTACTGTTTTGGCTGCCTTGCATTCTTGGAAGAGGCCTAAAGATGGTATCTCCAGAATGACTTGCATAACAAGAGGTGGACAGGATCGTGATGATCCTGTAATGGACAAACATGCTGTTCTTTGTAATTTCATCAAGGGCTGGTGGCCCGTCGATAATTTTGCCCTCGACCACCAGATGAAAGATGTGAATATTGTGTTTGGGCTTAATTTTCTCCTCATATAGTAATTCCTCATATCTAATAGAGAGGTTAAGATGTTGGTTTGAAAACTGACATGCCCACCTTTGGAGATACCCTTGATATATTATAAATATCTAGAGGACGTGGATCCAACATCGGTTGCATGGAATCTGTTGGGATGGATTTCAATACCTGTATGATGCACAGACAGACTAGTAATGTGTTGTCCATTCATAAATATTACAGTTCTTCGTCGTTCGAAGTCAATCAAAGTCAACAAGCTTACAAATCCTGTAAATTGACTCCAAATTCAACATATAAATCAATTATTCAAATGGAATGACTGCATATTTTATACATATACAACTTCCGAACAAGTATAATTTAAATATCATCGTCTTCGCGAATTTTCAAGGTATTCAACTTACCTCCAGATCGATTATTTCTCTTGGGTTGGGGGCCCTTGGCAGTTCCCTAACATCTGGGATGGTAACCTTATCTTTGTTCACCTCGGCCTCGATATATCTCAGCTTTCTCTCCATCTCGTCGCACCTCCTAACCTCAGTGACGAATTTTTTTTGGAAGGCGTTCACATTTTCGTTCAACTATGGAAGAGATGAGAGTTAAGAATGGAATTTTAGCCACACAATCATATACAGGTCACGTATCGTTTAAGAAGAGCTGAAAATTATGAAACCCATATTTTTAACAGATCTTAAATCTCTGCACAAATCGAAAGGTTAAAAATTTACCTAAATAATGAACAAAATATGAAATGTATGATGTTTCGCACTATTCTCATCTTACAAAAAGAGTTCGTATGTTTCAGGTGACTAATACAATTTTTTTTTTTAATATTGAGGGAGTATAATTCGATGTACTTACATCTCTAAACTGTACTGTACCAGTTTCACCGAGTTCAGATATCACAAAGTATGCTGCTTCTGGCTGTATAAACAATTGAGCGAGGGACATTTCCTCACTCCTAAACATGGACCCCATGACGGTAAAATTATTTCAACACCTGAAACAAAGTAAAAATTGAGTTCAACACTATCTTAATATACTTAACGGAGTGTGTGGAACAATTCAGTTATGAAAACTTGGTGTCCAAAGTATTCACTCCTTGTGTATAGAGGGCGCTTACGCCTACACATATACCCATAGTCCGGTCTTTTAGCTTTCAAAGGAGCAGGGGAATCACCTTCGTTCTTGTAATATGGAGGTGTATTTACTGCATTTATGTTCCTCAAAAACGAATATACATGGACGCATAATATATAGGGTGTTTTCGAAGCTGATTTTTCCTTTTAGCAAAACTATGGAACATTTAAATAAATCTTTTCACAAAAAATACACCTATCAATGTTGCAATGTTGAGCTGAACTGAATTTTTTGTTTTTTTTAAATTTGAATTGTGTTTCGGTATTTTATATTGATTAGGTATGGTATATTACATGCATCCATTTGTAATTAATGTAATTTCTTGTAAAATATCTTACTGTTACCGTTAAATTAATAAATAAATAAATGGTTGACCAGGGGCTCACTCACATAAAAAATTATTCTGTTTTCTATATTAGAATATGCTATCCCAAATATACAGGGTGATTCGTTGGGATTATAAAGGGTGATTTCCAATAGTGAGTCAAATTTTGTATCTAGAGGGACTGCATTAATGTCTATACAGGGTGATTGACGAAGACCATTCACTAGAATATTTCAAAGAAAGACTCGAGATAAACTCTTGAAATTTTATAAGTTTTTTATAGTTAAGCTTTGTTGGGAGAGATAAATTCTAGGAAAAAATTTCAAATTCGATCAACTTCCTGTTTCAACGGAAATGATACCAACTTTCGTTTTTTGGATGTAATACCTAGTTTTTTCATTGATAATCAGATTACCCATTGAATTCTACATTGCTTTAATGTGTCACTTACATATTATTCTTAGAAAACTCGTTTGAAATCTGAAAAAACCCTTTAAATTTTCTCAAATAGGGCTTCATTCCAATGTTAATAACTTGTAGATTTTTGCATAAAATTCCTAATTTTCTAGCTTTTATCAGAAAACATACCAATGCTTCTCCTTCGTTAATTAAAAATTCAATTGAACATACCGGGTGTTTCTATTTCAATATCAAAGTCAGTCATGACATAAACCTCATAATTTTTTTCTAATGAGAAACCATTTTTTTTATTGGTCAGCTGGATTCTACGTTAAAAAATAGTGTATTTTTTATAATACATAATACTGGTCTAAAGTGCATATTTCTCGAGATATTCGGTAAGTGAAGCAGTAGGATCTATTATAAAAAATTTCAACTATTTTTCAACGTAGATTCCAGCTTACCATTGAAAAAAGGGATCTCATTTGAAAAAAATGAGTTTTGCGGGTTTTGTCATGTCTGTCTTTGACATTGAAATAGAAACACCCTGTATGTTCAATTGAATTTTTAATTAATGAAGGGGAAGCACTGGTATGTATTCTGATAGAAGCAAGAAAATTAGTGATTTTCATGGAAAAATCTAGAAGTTATCAACATTGGAATGAAGCCCTATTTGAGAAAATTTAAAGGGTGATACATTAAAACAATGTAGAATTCCTCGGGTACATACAGGGTGAGTCTTTGACCACTGCAATAATTTTAAACAAAGATTCCTCTCATCAAATGAAACACTTTTTTCATTTAACATTTTTCCAAATTTAGGTCAGGTAAAAAGATACAGGCTGTTGAAGTTTTGAAAAAAAATCAGTTCTTATTTTGTAGCTTTGACATCCTTTTTTCGAATAAAATGAATGTTGGCGTAAAGTTTCCTATAACTATGATACATATTTTTCAAATATTAGTTATTTTCTACTTCTACTGGTTTTCTAGTAATGACTCGTGGATTCATAAAACTAAACGAAATTAGCATAAAGAAAGCATATAAAGTTTTTCTTGAGTCATATCAAGAATATTCCTTCGTTCTAGAACATTATATTATTCTTCATCATTTCTCCTTGAACGCACCGTTTTCAAGATATTCTTCAATGAATGTTTTAAAATGGAAAACTCCAGAAATTTCACTAATTTTATGGATCCGTCCCTGAGCGTTGGAATCCCGAATCAAGCTGTAAACCACGTTACCATGCCTTCTTCTCGTCCGCCAACAATGTCATAGATAATTTATATGCGGGAGTGTATTAGCACATTGTGAAATCTTTAAACGCTTGTAACTTTTTACCTAAGCCGAATCTGGAAAAATGGTAAATGAAAAAAGTGTTTCATTTGATGAGAGGAATCTTTGGTTAAAATTAATGCAGTGGTCAAAGACTCACCCTGTATAAAACTTCAAGTGTTTATCTCGAGTCCTATGAAATATTCTAACGCACGGTTGTCGTGAATCACCCTGTATAGCAGGGATGACTCATTATCATTTTCCAGGACCGGACTTTATTCCTCCAATTTTCTCAATTTTCTCAGAAATCATAAAAATTATTACTTGGAATAGTAGAAAACCTTATATGGGAGTTGAAACACAAAATTCAATGCACCTAACATATAATACGATGTACGTACTTCGCGGAAAGATGAACAATCATAATCTGAGGAAAACCACTGATTACATACCGGTAAAAAATAATAAATTCCATTTATCGGTCAGCTGTGCAGTACCGCCAAAGATTCCTATACAATATTGAAGGAAAAGTGCAAATTAACGTAACATACGAAATAATCAACCGAGGAAAGAGTATTGTTATGAATTAGTCGAGTATCTAAAGGCTTATTTTCCAAACAATTATTTTTAAATTTCCTCTTTTCATTGTTCCTATTCTTCGACCAGTAATCAATCCTACTCAAGTTCATCATTGTTAGTTACCTTGATAACGTGTTGGCTCTTCGGATGTCCGAGATTACAGTTGACATTCCCGATAACATTGAACTCCAAGTTTGTCAACTGTTTACCTTAAATATTCGACTTTGGAACGATTGAAAAGGGAGTATTACGACTGAAATAACTTCTTACTGTCACTTACAAGAGGTTTCGTGATTATGGGGTGGGATAAGACTAATTTTCAACCCCATAGGAGATGGGGGAAAATGTGGGAAAATATTCAGAAGTCAGGGGAATCTAACATACAGGGTGAGTCTTTGACCACTGCATTAATTTTAACCAAAGATTCCTCACATTAAATGAAACACTTTTTTCATTTAGCTTTTTTCAGATTCGGCTCAGGTAAAAAGTAACAAGCGTTTAAAGATTTCACAATGTGCTAATACACTCCCGCATATAAATTATCTATGACATTGTTGGCGGACGAGAATAAGGCATGGTAACGTGGTTTACAGCTTGATTCGGGATTCCAACGCTCAGGGACGGATCCATAGAAATAGTAAAATTTCTGGAGTTTTCCATTTTAAATCATTCAATGAAGAATATCTCGAAAACGGTGCGTTTAAGGAGAAATGATGAAGAATAATATAATGTTCTAAAACGCTGGAATATTCTTGAAATGACTCAAGAAAAACTTTATATGCTTTCTTTATGCTAATTTCGTTTAGTTTTATGAATCCACGAGTCCATAACTAGAAAACCATTAGAAGTAGAAAATAACTAATATTTGGAAAATATGTATCATAGTTATAGGAAACTTTATGCCAACATTCATTTTATTCGAAAAAAGGATGTCAAAGCTACAAAATAAAAACTGATTTTTTTTCAAAATTTCAACAGCCTGTATCTTTTTACCTGAGCTGAATTTGGAAAAATGTTAAATGAAAAAAGTGTTTCATTTGATGAGAGGTTGATTTTGATTTATTCTGAACAAATAAGGTGTTCAGTATTTTCTTGATAAAGTTCTTGGTTTTTGAGAAAAAAAAATTATTAATAGGTACATAGCATGAGTCGTATAGGATGGAATTGTTACTTAAATTTTTCTTGTAGGCAAATGTCATTTTTTCGCGCTCTAATTCCTCGGAACAGAGTGCTTACCAATTTGCCGACATATCTGTAATTTTAGAATTTTTTAATGAAAATGGTCTTAAACGATTTGGTTCGACTCACCGATCAAGAATCCGTGGTCAAAATCGATTCTGCCCGACCGGCCGTAGACACGATAACTCTTGAATGGAATGAGCTAGACAGTTGAAATTTTCAGAGTAGGTTTGGGAGATAAATATCTCGGTTGAGTGGGCAAAATCGGCCTGATGGTTTCGGAGTAACGAAAAAAAAATATTTTTTTCTACTTATAAATTTCAAATTCAATTTTTTTAATATGCAGTTTCTTCAAACGAATCCATTGATATAATTTTAACTCTAACAAGCTAATACTTTCGGAGTTATGATTTTTCAAAATTACAATAATACATCGTACTTCTCTGTTTTCACAGAATGCTGTAATTATTCTATCTATGAATTATTATATGATCTGGGTTAATACATGTCATCTTATTTTCCTATACGAGACATGCCATATTAATATATGATATAAAAAACCCTCCTCTTCTATAAAACAAAGTATGATTGAATGCGAAATGACCAATGAAATAAACTCAGCTATCGTAGAATTATGAGGATTATAGGATAATATAATTTTTGGGTTATAATATAATTCCCTTAGATAATCCATGATGATGGAAATATACTTTGGTAAGTTAATCAAATTGGGTTCAGAATATCTCCAATAACAAAACTGAAATATTGGCTAAGTTTCAATTTATATAATATAATTTTCAGAGTTGATTTGAGGAATGAATATCTCAGATAAGTTCGTTATTGGGTAGAATCGATCTTGTGGTTTGGGATTAATAATTTTTGCCACTCTTGTTTTTTTTTAAATCACACTTTTTTAATTTAATTCCTTTTATGATTCTTCTATCTCAAAAATCCATTGATATCATTCCAAACTCTGAGAAACCAACACTTTCGGAGATATGATTCGTCAGAGTTTGAACAAGAGCGCCAGAGCTCCTGTCCACAGGGCTTTCCAAATTTTTTTACATAGATATAATATTTGTACCAATTCGCAATAAAAATGTCAACATGACACCTTCGAGATAAATTTTAGTTATTGCATATACGACTCACGCTACGTACCTGTTGATAAATTATTTTTTTTCTCAAAAACCGTGAATTTTGGAAAAAAATTACAAGATACCTTATTTGTTCGGAATAAATCAAGCTATATTAAATTAATTTTAAATGATATAATATGGATAAGGACAAAGTTTCCGCAAACCAAACTTCAGGGGTGGCTTTTTCCACCCCCATTTTTAGTGTCTTCCCACTTGCGTATCTTGTCTGATTAATGTCATTCTTGTCAGTTTTTGATTTTAAAGAAAAAAAATTATTTAGTGGCACCATCTTCAGGGGCTGTTCAAAAAAATTATATAAAACACCCACCCTATTTTTCGACAAGGAATCACCTCTTAAATGTCTTAGCAAATATTTATTTACACCCTTTATATGAATATTAGGGTTAAAGCTTGCAGAGTGCTAGAGAAGTGAAAATATTTGGCTTAACTTGTGGATACTGAAAAAAAAAGACTCATGCTATAAAATTCTCACTTTATATCCCGACTTTATCGAGTTCACCGGCACATAACAGCACGACGAATGTTAAATTCAGCACATTTGTCATGGATCCTACAACAATGACCTTTACAGTTCATTGCCACATCAACCCTGAACTAAGAAGAAAAAATGCGAGGATTTGAGGAGGGCAAGGCGCTAGGTCCAATCACCCCCTGGTTTCGACACATTCCTTCCAAATATCCCAAGTTTCTCGTGTACCGTTTGTTTTATTTATAGAATGAGGTAATCCGAATTTATTGATTTTAAATGACCACTGTTTTATCGCCAAAACAAATCGATATAAGGTTCTAATGACGGCAATTCTGTTGTTACAACCGTAATTGGTTTAATTGAATTAATTTCCTCAACTTTGGGAGTGTTGTGCACGTGCTGTCACTGGTTAGGATGTGTTGAGTGATAGATAACAAATACAGGGGCTCGGCGGAATTGCATCTTGTTGCATATACGAGATAAAAAAAAAAAAAATTTAAAAAAAAGATAATTATTATTCCTTTTTTATGCTTCTTGCTGTTTAGTCCGTTTACTCTTTCTGTCTTCTCTATTGTATATATTTAGCGTATTATGTTTGGTATACAGTCTATATAGGAATCTATACTTCAACCCAAGTATATTTGTATTAGTACGACAAATGAATATAATGTTATTTTTAAAAGAATCGCATTTTGGTAAGTATAAACATTATAATCAGAAAATTTTACTTTCGAATACACATTTCGATTTCAATTGAATTCGTAAAAAGAAGTTATTATCAGAATTGTTCAACTATAAATATCGTTCAGGTCATCACTATTTCAAGATCAAGCTCATAAAATTTTTATTAACCTTTGTTTATAAACAATGACCACAATATTAGGCAATGATAATAATTGATCCAAATGAACTTTACCATCCAATTCTCTCCTGCGGTGGTTCCGCAAACCAACAGCATAACAGTTTTGAATAATGAGTTAATGACATATAACAACCTTGCAAAACCAAATTCTTCAGTCTGCAGCAATTATTCCAAATATTCCAACTCAATGACATAGAAATCCACAAGGGATATTGAATTTTGCATGGAACTGTGCAATGGTTTTCTATGCCAAACTCAGAAAAATACAAATAAACTAAAAAAATGCAATTGTTTTTAAATTGCTTCTGCGTTAGGAACACTATTAATAATTTAGACAGCAAAACCTTAAAATTGAATATCAGTAAGAGGAGTAAAATTTTGTAAAATTTGTGACCAACATAAAAAACACCTAGAGAAAAAAATACTTATCTTTGTACTATTTTTTAACGTAGATTCCTGCTGACCGATAAAAAAATAGGTTCTATTTGAAAAAAATGAGTTTTGAGGTTTTTGTCATGACTGACTTTGACATTGAAATAGAAACACCCTGTATGTTCAATTGAATTTTTAATTAACTAAGGAGAATCATTTGTATGTCTTCTGATAGTAGCTAGAAAATTAGGAATTTTCATGCAAAAATGGTCTGTTTCTCACAAGTCTGTATTTTTCGTGTGATTAGTGGTGAGTACAATAATGTTTCCATACATTAATTATACTTTAATATAATATGTCTTAAACTTTATTTTTATAAACAGTGTAATACTGACTGAATTTAAAATTAATAACTAAGGTATAACGATTTATCGTTAGTAATTATTCTCGTATTCAAAAAATTTGTCGACTTCACTTTGTGAAGATAAATGTATTTCCATTTAGAATATTATGTTGCCCAAATAATTATCCATTCATTCAACATACTTGAGTGCTGATAGATTAATGAAAACGATAATTTTTATTTTGTTTTGACACGATAGTTAACCTCCTACTTAGTAGACTAAGAGCATTGCCTTGGATGAATCAGAGTTGAACTTAATTACAGATATATTGTAGCTCAATCTATGGTCTACGAAGATGAATATAGGTTTTTCCTTTTTGGCGCTCTCGTTCCTCGGAAAAGAGTGCTTATCAATTTGCACAAATGCCTGTAATTCTCGAATTTTTGGCTGGAAATAGTCTCAAAAGTTTCGGTTCGACTCACTGATCAAGAGTCCGTGGTCAAAACAAAATCGATTCTGCCGACCGTTAACACGATAACTCTCGAACGGATTAAGCTAGACAGTTGAAATTTTCAGAGTAGGTTTGGGAGATAAATATCTCAGTTGAGTTCGTTTTTGGGCAAAATCAGCCAGGTGGTTTCGGAGTAATAAAAAATTTGTTTTTACAATTACAAATTTCAAATTCAATTTTTTCTAAGATGCAGTTCTATGATAAGAATACATTGATATAATTCTTAACTCTGAGAAACCAATACTTTCGGAGATAGGATTTTTCAAATAATGAATAATTACTCGCTAGTAGTTTGACAAGAGCGCCTGTCCACAGAGCTTTCCTACATTTTTGGCGCTCTTGTTCCTCGGAACAGAGTGCTTATCAATTTGTCCAAATGTCTGTAATTTTCGAATTTTTGGCTGAAAATGGTATCAAATGATTTGGTTCGACTCACTGATCAAGAATCCTCTCGAACGGAATGAAATTTTCAGAGTGGGTTAGGGCGATAAATATCTCGGTTAAGTTCGCTATTGGGCAAAATAGGCCAGATGGTTTCGGAGTAACGAAAAAAATTTTTTTTTTAACTTACAAATTTCAAAATATTTTTTTTCAAGATGTAGTTCCACTATAAAAATCCATTGATATCATTTTCAACTCCAACAAGCTAATACTTTCGGAGATATGATTTTTCGAAATTTCAATAATGAATCGTACTTTTATGTTTTTACAGAATGCTATAATTATTCTATTTATAATTTATTATATGATATGTGTTCATACTCGTACATGTCATCCTGTTCTATAAGAGGGAGTCAAATTCATTTTAGCTATTTTAATTTGATTTCTTCCATGGTGCAGTTCTCATTCTCAGATTGCTCATTTGATCTTGATAAATAAACTATTATTTGAATTGAATTTCCTTTATGATACGGTGCTATCATAAGAATACATTGATATAATTCTCAACTCTGAGAAACCAATACTTTCGGAGATATCATTTTTCTGTTTGATTAAGAGCGCCAGAAACCTCCTGTCCACAGGGCTTGAACCAATTTATTTTTAATGAACGAAATCAATTAGTATTTTATATCAAATACATCCAATATGATCGGTCTGAAAAAATACCAAAACGAAGTCTTGCTTTATGTTCAAAACACTGACATTTTGAAACAATGATAATGAACCAACAGTGAAAATTTTGCTTTTTTGATAAGTGAACGTAACAGTCTTATCTTATCGAATGTTCCCGATGTGCAATATTAAAATTTGTTTGGGTTTCTACTTCCGTAAGAACATAAGAGTGGGTATTATTTCACACAGTAACTATTCTCGGTAAACTTGACACTTGAGTCAACTCTTTTTGTTAACAAGATATGTTTCGAAGTAATTTGATCAGGTGTTTAGTTTAGTAAGTAAGCGGAATAAAATTGAAAACTTGCATGTATATGTATGTATATTTATTCCGGTGACTTTGTATCAATGTGAATTGTGAGCTTTTGGGATGTATACAGGGGGTCCCAAAGATCGACGTCAATCCGAAAACCGGTGATAGGGCAAGTCACAATAGTCATAAGAAACATTAAAAAAATTGTAGATTTTTTGTATTATTTTTCTTACTACTATTATGATTTGGTAAACACCGGTTTTCAGCTTTGCGTCGACTTCTTGAACCCTTGTAGAATTTTCCAAAAGAAGAATTAATTTATTTATCAAATTTACAAACCCACTATCTCTATTCTTTCTGTCCAATTCTAAATTTTTTGTGCTCGTTGCATGACTCATCATTTTCTGTGAATATCTCAATATTTTTAGTATAGATAATATAGATAATTATACAGGGTGATTTACGAAGACCGTTCGTTAGAATATTTCAAAGAAAGACTCAAGATAAACACTTGAAATGTTATAGTTAAGCTTTGTTGGGAGAGATAAAATCACGGAAAAAATGATTCGTTCGACTTCCGGTTTCACTGGCAATGATACTAACTTTCGTTTTTTGAATATAATACCCTCATTGATAATCAGATTACCCAGTGAATTCTACATTGTTTTAATGTGTCACTTACATATTATTCTCAGAAAATTCGTGTGAAATCTGAAAAAACTCTTAATTTTCTCAAATTCATTCCAATCTTGATAACTTGTAGATTTCTACATGAAAATTTCTAACTTTCTAGCTTCTATCAGTGTAATAGTGTGTGTATAAGAAATATATATTTTTTAACGTAGATTCCAGCTGACCAATAAAAAAAATGGATTCTCATTTGAAAAAAAGGGGTTCTCATTTAAAAAACATACGCGCAAAAAATGAGTTTTGAGGTTTTTGTCATGACTGACTTTGAAATTGAAATAGAAACACCCTGTATTTTCAATTGAATTTTTAATTAACGAAGGAGGAGCATTGGTATGTCTTCTAATAGAAACTAGAAAATTATGAATTCCCATGGAAAAATCTACAAGTTATTAACATTGGAATGAAGCCCTATTTGAGAAAATTTAAAGGGTTTTTTCAGATTTCACACGAATTTTCTGAGAATGATATGTAAGTGACACATTAAAACAATGTAGAATTTAATGAGTAATCTGATTATCAATGAGAAAACTGGGTATTACATTTAAAAACCGAAAGTTGGTATGATTTCCGGTTAAAACGGAAGTCGAACGAATCTGAATTTTTTTCCAAGAATTAATTTCTCCTAACAAAGCTTAACTATAAAATTTGAAGTGTTTGTCTCCAGTCTTTCTTTGAAATATTCTAAGGAACGGTCTTCATGAATCACCCTGTATATAGATAATTCACCAAAAATGGTATTCATTTTCTATAGGAAGGGATCGAGTGAAGTGTCGTTTTTGCATGAATCACAGAGCGAAGAAAGGTCGAGTTTCTTTTCACTTCGCAACGTTTTTCTCTATCATTTTATCTTCCTCCTAAAAATTGAACTAACAGAAATAAGTGAAATAGCTATACTGATCATTGTACGAACGAGTGCGCTAAGCTCCTGACCCGAATTTTTTCATCGGAATTCTGTATGAATCTTGAACTACTGTCCACAGAACTTTATGGTAAAAATAACTGACCACTAAACTCAGCAATTTTATCATACGTAAAAGCACAAGAGCTTTTTTTTATCGGATAAACTTTTATTTTTTACGAAAACTAGATTGCTTAGAAATTTAACGAGAACAAACGAACTGATAAAAACTCGACAGCGAAGCTGGAGAGTTTTTATAAGTTTCGTTTGTTCGAGTTTAAATTGCTTGAAAGCAATCTAGTTTGAGTTTACAAAATAGAAGTTTATCCGATCTTAAAAAAATGCTCGAGTGATTTTTAGCTAGATAAATTCACGAATTTAATTTTATGGTAGCCATATTGTTATGTTGCTAGGAAACGAGCCAGTACGGCTTGATTTCGAGCTGGAGAGTGTTTTATCGCTGTAAAAAACGATGCAGCTTTTTTATCGATGTCAAAGTGATATAAATGCGATGCTCAAATAGACATTTTATTGTAGGAGTGAATTTATCAATGATATTGCATAAGGAAAAAATTGAGACATTTTTGGAAATTCCCTTGTGACAACCGAGATAGCGGATGAATAACCTTTTCAAAGGTTGGAAGTTCACCTTATAACCTGTTCCTAAATCGATATGTTCAAAATAGGTCACATTATGTGTGACAAATAATTCGGTTCAATATTCCCAAATAAATCCACAGTTGCAGAACGAAATTTGTATTTTTGGGAATGTGGGGAAAATTCAATGTTGCTTGAATGTTTCAGAGGAATTTCAGCGTAATTTGACAGATATTTTCTGAAATATAAAATTTTTGAAGACAAATTTTTATTTTATTTTTCAAGAAACATTTGAATTTTTCTAGTGGAATGATCCTCACGAAATTACACAAAAATTTACACTTCGGCATTCTACAACTAATTACCAAGTTTCAATTCGATCGGATCTGTATTTTTTGAGTTATTGGGGAAAAACAACACAATTTCAGAAGGGTATAGCTCTGAAACCGTTTAGCCGATTATGCCCATTAACGAAATACACAATCGTATTTGGATGCGCAACCTTCCCTGGAAATTGCGAGTCGCTATCTCTTTCCGTTCGAAAGTTATCGTGGCAACGGAAGGCCCGCCTGTCGATAAAACAATTTTGTTCAGCGAATTCATTACTTTCAAGGGGTAAATGATAAACACTTTGACCACCTTAATAAATAGAAATCGAAAAAAAATATTTGTTGTATATTAAAACTTGTTTTCGGTATTTTTCTGGTATAACTATCGTTTTCAAAAATTTTAAATATCCAGGACATTCATTAATGAATACATTTTTTCGTTTCATGCAGTTTTCTCAACCCTGGACAATTATGCCTTTTAATTTTCTCAAAAATATATTAATTAAAATTTAACCATGTCCATATACTCCACATTGTGTAATAATCATAATAAATATGCTCAATTTTGGAGTTATTCTTCAATAAATTTGAGAATAATGAAAAGTTATTTTCGAAATTAGATATATTTATCAATTTTGTTCAGAATTTTTAGAATAATTGAAATATGAAATAATACACAAATTGTTTCATTGAAGATAAAGCAACTTTGATTCCTCATGACTTCTTGACTCATCCTGAATATGTATTTAATTTTTCTTCATTGTAATAGATTACAAAGAAATCTAAATCTTTCGTATCATTTTTCGCTAGCTATCTTACTCATTAGCGATTTCCTATAATACCCATAAATATCAATATTATAGGGTTGTTCAAAGCTCCACGGCACTGATATCAATTTTTTTTAAATTTAGGTTCACTCCATCCGAGAACTTAGTTAATTCAACAAAATTCCATTAGGTAGGGATTTACACAAGATATAGAAATAGGTTATATACACTTCATGTCTTATACTCCTCAAACCCTAGCTCATAATTCACTTAATTCATAATAAACAGACTGAAGTTGAACAAATATTTTCCCGAAATTTTTTCTACAGACATGCTAAAATATACTAAACCCAATCTAAACACCTTTATCTCTTATCAACTATGGTGGAATTGTATCGTTCATAGTCTTCTATTCCACGTGGATTCATAAATAAAGACTGTCAAATTTACGTGGGATAACATAATCAAGAGGACTAAAATAACTCATGGTCGACGAAAAATTAAACTATGTTTCTGGTGTGCATGGATTTTTTTATGTCACACCCTCGAAATATGGGATATGTTACAAAAGGTCTACGTAACTCTCTGGATATATCAGAAAAATAGAACAATATGAACCAAGATAATTTTGTAACACTCTCAAGATTTCTATACAATAGGAAAAGCGAGTACTTTGGAATTCCTTTATTTACTTATTTCAAAATTAATCAGATAATATTGTTCAAAAAGTTTTCGAAATCCTTGGTTCACATCAAGTCTACATAGTTGTGAAATTTAACATTGATTTTTTTTGCGTAATCAGTTCATGCCTTATTGTTGCATCAGAAAAAGGTTTTCTTATTTTTTTTTCAATGTGGACAAATGTATTGAACAAAGAATTGATATGAAATCCTTTGAGAATGTTAAGAAAGATTTATAATTATGAAAAACGATCAAACAAAGATTTGTCTTCAAAAATTGAAGATTTTTCTTAACAAAACTACGCTATTAATAAAATGTGGGAAAGCCTTGTGTAGCTTTGGCGCTCTTGTTCAAACTTTGACAAATCATAACTCCGAAAATATTGATGTCTCAGAGTTGGGAATGATATCAATGGATTATCATGATAGAACTGCACCACGAAAGAAATTAAATTCAGAAAGTGTAATTTAAAAAAGCAAGAGTGCCAAAAATCATTAATCCAAAACCACCAGAACGAAAATTATATTATATCAATTTAAACTTAGCCAATATTCCAGTTTTGTTTTTACTGGAGATATTCTGAAACCAATTTGATAACTTATCATAATATATATCATCATATGGATTATCCAAGGGCAATATATTATCACCAAAAAATATAATACCAAATCATCCTCATAATTCGACGATAGCTGAGGTTATTTCATTGGTCATTCTGCATTCAATCATACTTTGTTTTCTAGAACAGGAGGGCTATTTTATATCATAAGTAACGAACCAGAAATGAAGTTGACATGTCTCTTGTACGAAAATAAGATGATATGTATGAACACAGATGATATAATATTTCACAGATATAGAATGATTACAGCTATCTGTGAAAACATAGAAGTACGATTTATTATAAAAATTTTTAAGAATCATATCTCCGAAAGTATCAACTTGTTAGAGTTGAAAATAATATCAATGGATCGTTATGGTGAAACTGCATCTTAAAAAAAGTTGAATTTGAAATTTGTAGTGTAAAAAAATTTTTTTTCCCGTTACTCCGAAACCTTTTCTGCCCAATGACGAACTTAACCGAGATAATTATCTCCCAAGCCTACTCTGAAAATTTCAAGTGTCTAGCTCATTCCGTTCGAGAGTTATCGTGTCTACGGCCCGACAGAATCGATTTTGACCATGGATTCTTGATCAGTGAGTTGAAAAACAAATTGATAAGCACTCTGTTCCGAGGAACAAGAGCGCCAAAAATTATAGCCAATACGGTTGACCACTTTTTCCAGTCGATCAGCGAAATTAGGTACTTTGTCTTGACAAAATCGTACTGTTGAAATAACTTTACTGGGCGAAAAACGTATTGTATATTTCTTCCTAGTATGCTGTTATCTTGAGCTACCGATTATATAACATTAATTGGTACGCCACTGAGCAAGATCTATGGACAAGATTTGGAGTCAAGGCTCTCCGGCTATACCGAGGTACAACAAGCATGGATCGGAATGATGAGTTGCTAAAAGAATCTAGCGAAGAAAAATAAAATGTTTCTTTGTTGAAGTTAGATGCAGAAATATAATATCAGGACTGTCCAGAATGGAAATTATATCGCTCTAGGGAAATCAAAAATTCACTTCTATGACCTGAAGAATTTCTCAGAATGTCGGTCAGATTTCGCTGAAATTTTGCAAGAGCCTTCAAAAACTTATTATACTGCCAAGTATAAGATTTAAATTCGATTGGATCTACAAGGGGTTATACAAGACATCATTTGCAACGATTTGGGTCCAGTGAACCATGGTCCAAAAGTCTATGGTGACTGAGATATATCGATATTTCGACTTTTTGAAAGTTTTTCTACTTCGAAAATAATTCATTTTGTGAAAACTACTCAACACTAAATATGGAAAAAAGGATTTGTTGACAGCTGATTGAATTGATGTCATTGTCAGCTCTAACAAGCTAATACTTTCGGAGATATGATTTTTCAAAATTTCAGTAACTTCTATGTTTTCACAGAATGCGAGTTATATATGTCTGTGTTCTATCTGTGTTCACTGTTCATTCATGTCGTCTGTTTATATAATTCGTACTCTGCAAATATTTTGTGTGGGAAAACAAGGTTCCGCATCTTGAATTTGTGAATATATACAAATACAAGAATATTTTGATACCAAAAATAATATTGACTTGTTGCATATTGATTGAATAATTTATTTGCTAATATTGGGGATGATGTTTCAAAAGATTTAGAATTGGATCATTTCAATGATGTACTTTATGAAGTCAATAGGAAATAACAACATAATGGAATAATCAAAAGAAATTACTGTATGTTGAACACTAAGGTCAATATTACCTTTTACTTCCTCAAGTAGTGAGACATGTTCCTATATACAGTGTTTTCATAATGTTGTTAGCAAAACAAATGCTGAAATATTGATCTACATTTGTGTATCAAATATACTTTCTTGAGTTAAGGTTCATAATACAGAATAAATGTGTTAGTGGTAACTATTAAATTATGAAAAGAGGATTGTATTTTATTAATATATTTTGAACTATTAAAATAATTTATTCATCAGCCTATACCTATTCAAATATAAGGAATAAATGGACAATCTGCGATGATTATCTCCAGCCTTGCTCTTGACATTTCGATGATACTTTCCTTAGGGTTTTCGAGTAGTGAAAACTATGCACCGAGTGTAAGTTGCAACAACCCATTACACGAGGTTAAATCATTCCAGATTGCTCATTTAATCTCAATGAGTAAACTATTATTTGATTTTAATTTCTTTTATGGTGCAGTTCTGTCATAACAATCCATTCATATCATTCCCAACTCTGAGAAACTAATACTTTCGGAGATATGTTTTGTCAAAAATTGAACAAGAGCGCCAAGGCTCCTGCCATAGGGATTTCCCCCTATTATTTTAAAAGATGCCAAATAATTTCTGGCTGATGTGATAAAGCTAAATGAAATAATGAACAAATACTGGAGTCTATAAATATATTTTTTGACGAGGAAACATTTTATGAGCAATATCTGCAAATCTTTTCCTTATTTACCCAAGGTTTCAATTCGTTAAATTATAATAAATTGCATACAATAAAATTTCAGCACAATAAACTGAATTGAAACTAATTATCCATAGAAATTTACCTCAACACTCAAATCGTAATGAATATTTTATCATTCAAACATTCCAGACTTGTTTATTACTTTCAATATTTATTTTAGTAGTTCTGCATGGATGAATCTTCCCTATCTCGATAAATAAATAAGGTTTAATCGTTGCTAAGTTTACCCGACTATTTTACCTGTGAAAAAATATTTACCTAATTTCTCAGGCAAACATGCTGAACAAATATCGTTTCTTTATTTACTCGGAATTCGATTAAATAGAACTTCTTAAAATATGTCCGGAAATGACCCTTTCAGGTGAGGAAAAAATTAGGCCCAATCAAGAAAGTTCTTTTAGTGAATTTTGAGAAAAATTACTACTCGAGTTCAGTTCTAGTGAAAGAAGAATGCAGATTTTTCGTTGTGATAAGTCGTGTTTCAACGCATCTGTGGTTTGTTAATACAATTTTAAGTTTTATCTATGGTTATTTATCATAGATCTGTCAAATCAGTCTAACGACGGACAATTTTGTTAATGGGCATAATCGGCCCAGCGGTTTCCGAGTAATAATTTTTTCATCAACCAATACATATCCGATCGAATTGAAACTTGGTAGCTAGTTGTAGAATACTGACACAAAGACGTTTGTGAAATTTCGTTAGAATCGTATAACTAGAAAATTTTTCATAAATTATTTAAAAATATTATTTATGCCAGGATAACTTGAGAAACGAAAGGGATAGCGACTTTCAATTTCAGGATAGATTGTGCCTCTGAATGCAACCTTTGTGTTTGATAATAGGCATAATCGGCCAAACGGTTTAGGAGTTATACCCATCTAAAATTTGGGTTTTATTTCGTCAATAACTCGAAAAATTCAAACATGGTAATCAGTTGTAGAATGACAACGCAAATATTCTTGCAACATTTCGTGAGGATCGTATCACTAGAAAATTGAAAAAAACCCATTGACAAAAATTTTATACCGGGTGAGTCTTTGACCACTGCATTAATTTTAACCAAAGATTCCTCTCATCAAATGAAACACTTTTTTCATTTACCATTTTTCCAGATTCGGCTCAGGTAAAAAGTTACAAGCGTTTAAAGATTTCACAATGTGCTAATACACTCCCGCAAATAAATTATCTATGACATTGTTGGCGGACGAGAATAAGGCATGGTAACGTGGTTTACAGCTTGATTCGGGATTCCAACGCTCAGGAACGGATCCATAAAAGTAGTGAAATTTCTGGAGTTTTCCATTTTAAAACATTCAATGAAGAATATCTCGAAAACGGTGCGTTTAAGGAGAAATGATGAAGAATAATATAATGTTCTGAAACGATGGAATATTCTTGAAATGACTCAAGAAAAACTTTATATGCTTTCTTTATGCTAATTTCGTTTAGTTTTATGAATACATGAGTCCATAACTAGAAAACCAGTAGAAGTAAAAAATAACTAATATTTGGAAAATATGTATCATAGTTATAGGAAACTTTACGCCAACATTCATTTTATTCGAAAAGAGGATGTCAAAGCTACAAAATAAAAACTGATTTTTTTTCAAAATTTCAACAGCCTGTATCTTTTCACCTGAGCTGAATTTGGAAAAATTTTAAATGAAAAAAGTGTTTCATTTGATGAGAGGAATCTTTGGTTAAAATTAATGCAGTGGTCAAAGACTCACCCTGTATATCGATGGTGAATTCGATTAAGAGTGTCCAATAGAGGTGAGTAGACAATAGAACATGCGCGCAAAAGCCCCCGACTTCACGTCAGTGGTTGAACCAATTTGTTTGTTATATCTTGTAAATTATTCATACTTATGCAACAGTTCAAACATAAATACGTGTAGAATTGAATATCAAATCATTTGCCTCATCGCATATAAAAATTTTTAGCTGTAATTCAGGTTCATTGTAATGCATTCCCAACACCCAATAATCGGCAAAGATACGACGTTGTTGATGGTCAGAATACTTGAGTTCTTGTACTTCTTGTGTTAACTGAACTTTAAAAGGCATCAGACCAAAGTCTTAATGCAAAATCCCATGCAGAATCATTTGCGAAATGCCTTATTCCAAAGAAAGGCGTGGAATGGTCAAACCAATAATATTGGCTGGCGTTCTTGCACGACTGTTCGCTTCTTCACATCACTAACTTGTCCAAACAGCAAGAATTTTCGCACCAATTGTCCAATAGCTTTCCGAGAAGATCCTTCACGATGTCAGGGAATACTGTTAACTTTACGAACGAAATGTAGTGAATTTCAACCAATTTGATGCGTTTTTGAGGCATATAGCACATGTAGAATTATCTTATTTTCCTACAAGAGACATGTGGAATTATAATATAAAATACCCCTCCAGTTCTAGATAACAAAGTATTATTGAATGCAAAATGACCAATGAAATAACCTCAGCTATCGTACAATTGTGAGGATTATATTATATTATACTTTTTTGGTGATTATATAATACCCTTGGATAATTCATATGATGATTGAAATATATACTTTGATAGGTTAATCAGAATATCTCCAGTAAAAATAAAACTAGAATATTGGCTAAGTTTCAATAAAATTTTCAGAGTAGATTTGAGGAATGAATATCTCGGATAAGTTCGTTATTGGGTAGAATTGGTCTGCTGGTTTCGGATTAATAATTTTTGCCGCTCTTGTTTTTTTCTAAATGACACTTTCTGAATTTATTTCTTTCATGGTGCAGTCCTAGCATAATAATCCATTTATATCATTTCCAACTCAGAGAAACCAAATACTTTCGGAGATAAGATTTGTCAAAGTTTGAACAAGATCGCCAAAGCTCCACAGGGCTTTCCCACATTTTATTAATAGCGTAGTTTTCAGCTTTCGTCTGTCAAATAATACGCCCGTTAATATGACAGCTGCCAAAATAGCGGAATATTCAAAATGAGATCTCCAATTGAAAATCCTTGTTTTTTCAATAAGGGTTACTGGATAGAATTAATATTGAATTCCTACACTATGGAACTAGCATTTCCAAACACATTATATCATGAATTTGTACGTATTCCAAATTCTCAACATATTTACCGAAAATTCCGAATAATACAAACGTTTATTACAATTCATTTTCCTACACAAGTATAAACAACAAAATTTCTAGACTATAACAACAAGTTGCATCACAAGAATATATCTATTCGAACAGAAATTAGTATCAGTGATTAAAGGGGCATAAAATTATAATACCTTCCGATGAATATGACAAAAAAAGCAAATTATGCAGAAAAACATACCCGAATGCAAATTTAAGGAGTTACTCCAGTTATGATATTGAAAATCACATGACATTTCATCTCGTGATCTCTCATATGATCCTCCAATTTTTGGTGAATTATGGGTATATCCTCCTCAACATTTCGATATTTGAAAGCATTAGGTTAAAAAGAAAAAAATATGGTGTATTGAATGTATTTTTTGATTAATTGAAACAGGTATTTTTACGCCAGAGAAGCTGAAGTAGATGTTTTTATCATCTACTGAATGACGGTGTTATTTGTAAAATTGCTTCGAAATGCGTCAAAGGTTGTAGATTGGGTGTTTATAATAAATTGGAAAGAATATTTTCAGGATTCAGAATATGAAACGTGATATACCTATCACAGCTCAGATATTGCTGAAATTTCCCAAAAAAAACAAAACAAAAACACTCTTGCTTAATTGCTGCATTTACAATGTAGGAAATTATATACATTAAGGGCGTTACTCCAGTTATGATATTGAAAATTGAATCACATGACATCTCATGTCGTGACCTCTCATCTCATCCCGCAATTTTGCCGAATTTAGCGTATAACCTCCTCAACAACCTGAAAGTAGTACATGCGACTGTCCTCCCCCACAGGTCCGGCTCCAGCCTAACCGGCTGCCCTTCGAAAAGGGCCAAAAAGGGCTCCACGATCAACAGGTGGTATATCAAGTTCTAAACTACATTTATACACGAATTCATGCAGAAAACACTTGGATATAGAATAAGCGATAAAAATACAGAAATGTCCAAGCTCCCTTGGTAAAATTCCACCAATTTAACGTCCTTAACTAATTGAAGTAAAGTGGCAACACAAACCTTCGGCCGCCAAAACTGCGTGCTTATCCTCCGCGACCACAAAACCTATCGAAAATGTTTAAAAATTTGCGTTTTTTTTCGAAAACAAACACACTAGAATTGACTTCGGCGATATCACATGATAAACTGAACAAGAACCACCTTTAAACCAAACAATCTTGATTCTTAAACTCGCGTGACGGACAATGCCTGATTAGGATGCGGGGACTGCAAATGGCGATCTCAGCATGCGCGGTAACAGGTAGGTTTTCTTATCAGTTACTCCAGTTTCGGAATGTGTGATATGCGTGTTGTTTTGAGAGTGGTTGAGTTATTGGTGATGTTGCTTAAGGATAACATTGGTAAGGATTGTAATTTTTCAGATCTAGAGCCTCCGCCAAGACAGAAAAAGCTGAGCCTATCGCATATCTTGTCTATGAGCAAAACACTATTAACACTAATACTTTTTCTTCACGAAACGTTTGGACGTATTTTCAAACTTTCATGGCTTTGGTCTGGGTAACACTAGATGTCTCAAATTATCAAGTTGAGATGCACTTGGTAGACTCATGAAACGACCTTAGTTTCATTCGCCTATAGCTTTTATACTTTAGATTTTATTGATACCTGAAATACCTCTATTCTACCACTGATTGACTAACTGATCATCAAAAGCTCTAGGGTACTTCCCAAAGTCCTAGGAACTGAAATTTGGAAAGCAGACCTGAATAAGCTCACAAACGACAGAAAAATTAATAAATCTTTAACATTTACCCTCCAACCCTTATAAAGAGGGGTTCAAGTTCATATATTAAACTGATAACACTAGGGTATATATTGCACTGCGACGTTAAGGTCTATTGTGCCCCCAAGTCAGAGCTGTCAATGTCATCACCATATACAGCTCGTCTTCCAGTTCCAGAGTTCTGGTGAACTCGGTGATGGCTTCAAGGAGGCTACGTCTTCTCTCCTGCAGATTTCTTGCCCAAAGCATTCCTTGCGTTGGTTTGAGATGGCGAATCATTCTGTAATCAGGTGATCAGGAGTTTTATCCTCCTTCCAACAGAATCTGCACTCGTCAGTTTCTGCTAGCCCTAATCTCATCATATACTTCCTAAGACAGCAGTGCCCTGTGAGGAAACCAGTGAGGAGGTGCAGCGTGTTTTTACTGAGGTCCATGTATTTCTTAGATCTGACAAAGCCAAAGTTTCGGTGGAACTGGGAGAACCTGGAAGAGATATCCAGAGTATACCTCTTTCAGCTTCTTCTTTCATTCGAAAATCACTTTTGTAGGTGTATCTACCTACCCCACAGTATGGTTCCGGACCAATAAAAGGGGTTTGTGCTTCTTTCTTGGTAGGTGTGTTGGCCTCCTCATTTCCTTTAATTCCTGAGTGACCAGGAACCCAGACCAAGGAGACCCTATATATTGTTCTTGCCTACTTCATTAAGTTTTCTTTGGCACTCCCAAATGAGCTTAGAATCGATAACATGGGAGCTCAGAGCTTCAATAGCTGTCTGACTATCAGAAAGGATTGCTATATCACACCTCTGATAGTTTCTTTCTAGGTTCAGTATTTCTTCCTGAAAGACTCTCGGATAGGAGCTTAGCATTTGGTGCATTTGGACCATTTGGTACCTATTGGGTTTTAAAGCGTCTGTGTACCATTTAATGACATTTTGTTAAGAACTTGGATGGTGGATTCCCTGTCCCAGTCTTTCTTCCTACCTAGCATCGTATAGTGAAGTTCTTTTCGATGCTTACCTACTTTGTTAATCATTTCGTCACTAGGAAGATTGGCTAATGAAATGTACCTGGTAAGAGAGGACCAGGCTTTCTGGTTTTTAATACTCTCATTACCTGTTCCTTTCCTTGACATTCAGAGAATGGCTTCATGGGCCATTTTATCTATCACTAGATGAAGGGGTGAAGTCCTACAAAGCTGAAATTTGATAAGTTGGTCAGAATTAGTGAATAAACAACAGAAAAATTCGAGAAATATGTAAATTTCACCCTTCAACCCCCATAAAGGTGTGTGCAAATCTGTTTCTAAAACTAGGGTACTTCCTGAATTGCTATGTATATATATATTTAGTATGTAGGCTAGGATAAGCATACGAACAACGACAGAATTGGGAAATCTGTCATTTTTACCCTACAACCCACACATAGCGCATGACACAATATAAAATACTTTATTTCTCACCATAAGTACATGGTAAATAGCTGGGTTTTCAGAATTAGGGCCTGTAGGAGGAAGGTCTTGTACAGTTAGAGGCAATTGTGAGTCTTGGCAACTCAATTTACATGAATTTTTTGGCAGGATAGACTTTATAGAGCAGAGAAGCCTGGCATTTCTGGCAATCTGCATCCTTCATCAATAAATTCCCTTAACAGTGAAAGAATAGGTCCTTCGCTATCAATATAGCCGTACAAGATTCAAAGCATTATTTTCGCGGTGGAGATCACCAGTTACAGCATTTTTCTGCTTTTAATTAATCAAAGTTGATCAAAATTATTTGATTGAATCTCTCCTCTCAAAACTAACACTTGAACTTAGTAATGTACATTGATAACATTCATCAAACATTCACTTTCCTTAACCTAGTTTGCACAAGATACAGAAAGGAAATATTCAACACCTTTAGCATTCTTTTCCTTGAGCTATGCTTATGTACCACTCGTGATTTTGTTTGCATTTTGTGTGCGTTGTCCCTGGTGCAATTTGTTCAAGAGATTAACAATCGGCTGATAATATATTTTCATTTTATTCATCTGCATAGTCTTCTTCAAGAGTTCTCAATCATTACAACGCTTCTCCAAAATTTCGATATCTTTCTTGAAGAATTATTCAACTTGTGGGAGAAATAGCGAAAAATGGTATGATAGGTCAAATTTCTTTATTTTTTAAGGAACATTTTCAGGTAATTCTTATTGTTCTACCAATTCTCGTTACCAAACAGTGACGTCATCAATATTTTGTTTAAATTGCAAGCCCCTTAATGAAGAATCCGAAGTCAAATTTGATTCAGTCGTTTCCACGATAACTTGAGAACGGAAAGAGATAGCAACTCAAAATTTTCAGGGTAGGTCTCGCGTCCAAATACAACCGACAAGTTCGTTAATGGGCATAATCGGCCCAACAGTTTCCGCGTAACAACGTTGTTTAGATCGAATTTAAACTTGGTGAGTATTTGTATTGAATACATACTTAATCTCTCGATAACTAGAGAACGGAAAGAGATAACGACTTGCAATTTTCAGGGTAGGTTGAGCATCCGAATGCAACATTTGAGTTCGTTAATAGGCATAATCAGCAAAAGAGTTATGGAGTTATACCTATTGAAATTTTGTTTTTATCCGAGATATTTACGCTCCAAAGCCACCTTGCAAATTTCAACCCTCTAACTCCTTTAGTTTGAGAGTTATCGTGCCTACGGCCGGCCGGACAGAATCGATTTCGACCTCGGATTCTTGATCAGTGAGTCGAACCAAATCGTTCAAGACCATTTTCAGCCAAAAATTCGAAAATTACAGACATTTGGGCAAATTGATAAGCACTCTGTTCCGAGGAACAAGAGCGCCAAAAAATGTATTCCGTTGCATTTTATTGGTATCAATTTTAAATAATTTAACTCCGTCGCGTCATTGTCTTCCTCAATATCAATGTGTTTCCCCCCTGCAGAAACGAAGCTTCAATGACAAATTAATAATTATTAATATGTCCAAAACCACAAATCGAATAGAATTGAATTCTAGGTCATGTGGGATGAACTGAGTGGTCTATATAAGTATAAGTTTGATATTTATATTTTAATTAGCTGCCAAGGTCATTGGATGTACATACCAGTAAGCAATTAGTAGTAATGGTCATAGACATTTCCGTATGTCTCCGGAAGTAATTATAAATGATAATCCTTCCAATGATACATTTTTTATTTATCTACGTTTCAGATATTCGTCATTGAAATAAGAACCTACGCTACGAGATTAGCATTTGAAATACCAACCAGAGAACAATCGATGAGTATGTATTGTTTGATATCGCAGAATCAAAGTCAATATAACAGAATTGATATCAATGGGTACTTGTAAACAGAAAAATATATTTGGGTGATTCCGTTCTAACTGTGATATTCAATGTCCTGTATTGTTTGTTCTCATAGGTCATTAATTAATAATCAATTTATGAAATTTTTGTGCTTATTGGAAAATTATGAACATATTTCAACATTATTTTCATAATAATATAACTTGCCACTTACAGAAAACTTACAATTTATCACTTAAATGTCAGTACCATGTCCATTTCTAGAATTTATTTATTAAATGTCAGTACCGTGTCATGTCCATTTCTAGAATTTATTTATAAATTGTTAGTTTTTTTTTGTTGTAATAAATGATTTAAACCAATTACCTCATAAATTCTAATGTTTATGATCAAACTGAACAAAATTGACACATTTTTTGTTTAATGTATTAAGTTAACATTGAATTCCGGTTCAATAACTTTTGTCTTTAAAGCTTAAAAGCTTTACTTAATACATTAAATAAAAAAATGTGTCAATTTTGTTCAGTTTGATCATAAACATTAGAATTTATGAGGTAATTAGTTTAAATCATTTATTACGACAAAAAAACTAACAATTTATAAATAAATTCTAGAAATGGACATGGTACTGACATTTAAGTCATATATTGTAAGTTTTCTGTAAGTGGCAAGTTATTTTATGTGAAAATAATGTTGAAATATGTTCATAATTTTCCAATAAGCACAAAAATTTCATAAATTGATTATTAATTAATGACCTATGAGAACAAACAATACAGGACATCTAATATCACAGTTAGAACAGAATCACCCATTTAACGATTAACAGATACAGGGTGTCCTTAAAAATGGTGCAAGGGAAAGTCTAGCATCATCTCCAGCATCGTTTGTAGTTCTTTAGTGACTAAATGATTAAGAAAGTAAGAATCGAAAACAACACAGCGATGCTCGGTAGGAAAAAAGACTGGGACAAAAAATCCACCACCCAAGTTCTTAAAAAAGTTTCATTAAATGGTACACAGACGGTTCAAAACCCACTACAGGAGCTTGCGCTGTAGTATACGGGACAGGCACCAAATGCTCCCTATCGCTAGGCTCCTATATCCGAGCATCTTTCAGGCAATAGAAAGATGCCTGGAAATGAACCTAGAAAGAAAGAAAATGTGATATAGCAATCCACTCTGACAGTCAAGCTGATGATATTAAGGCTCTGAGCTCCCATGTTATCGACTCCAAGCTAATATGGGAGTGCTGAAACAAACTCAATGAAGTAGGCAAGAACAACAGGGTCTCCTTGGTCTGGGTTGCTGGTCACGCGGGAATTAAAGGAAATGAGGAGGCCAACACACTTGTCAAGAAAAGAGCAAAAAGCCTCTTTATCCACTTCTGGTGTACCCCAGGGCTCTAACTTGGGTCCATTAATATCCATTTTATTCATAAATGCCTTTTTCCATTACATTTCAGTGTGTGAGTCTGACAGCTCCAATTTCGTTAACCTGATTACTTAATATTGGTGGTGCGGGGAGCAGGAAAAGACGGTGGGCTGAGCAGGTGATAACAATTGGGGAGGAAATGAATTATGTGCATATAATGGCGTATGCTGACCGCTTCAAACTATTTTGTGAGATAAACTCTATTGAGGACTCTGCTACAACGTGCATTAGACGCTTTGTCGGAGTGGCGACACAACTGAGAGGTATGTTAAGCGATTTTTGCCCGCCTGTTCTGGGGAACGGCGTAATATAATTTTTCCAAAATGTCGGCTGTAATATTCAAGTCACTGATGAAGAATCCGAGTTCTAATTTGATTCTGTCCGGCTGTTGCCACGGTAACTTTCGAAAGGAAGGAGATAGCGACTTGAAATTTTCAGGGTAGGTGGTACGGCCAAATGCGACGGACAAGTTCGTTAATGGGCATAATCGGCCCAACGGTTTTCGAGTACCTACTGATTTTGATTTCAACCAATACAGTATCCGATCTAATTCAAACATGGTAATGAATTGTAGAATGTCGACGCACAAGTTTCTGCAAAATTTCGTCATGATCGTATAACTAAAATTTTGCGAAAATTTTTGCGTCGGAATTTTGCAACTAATTTCCATGATTGAATTGAATCGGCATCGTATTTTTTGAGTTATTGAAGAAAATAACAACCAAATTTCACATTTATATAACTCCAAAACCGTTTGAGCGATTATGCCAATTAACGAACTCAAATGTCGCAATAGGATGCACAACCTACCCTGAAAATTGCAAGTCGCTATCTTTTTCCGTTCTCAAGTTAGCGTGAGATGAATAATATTTTTTAATAATTTTTGTAAAAATTTTTATTAATACCATCCTCACAAAATTTCACAAACTTCTTCATTTTGGTATTCCGCAACTTCTTATACAATTTCAATTCGATCGGATCTATATTTTTTGAATTGTCGAGAAGACAATATTCCTGCTGGGTATAGCTCTGAAACCGTTTGGCCGATTATACCCAACAATGAACATAGCTGTCCTATTCGAATGCGCAACCTACCCTGAAAATTTCAAATCGCTATCTCTTTCGGTTCGAAAGTTACCGTGGCAACGGTCACCCATCCAGCTACTCAATGCTGCTCAGATCTCCAATAATGAAGATCCGATCGTGTTCGAATTTGGAACTTGGCTGTAGTGTTAGGTTCTTAAGCCTCCCGCAGAATTTCAGCGATATCAGACAGATAGTTTCTGAGATACAGATACAGATACCCTGAAAATTGCAGAGATGAATAATATATTTGTTAATATTTTTTTTTATTTTCTAGTGATACGATACTCACAAAATTGCACATGCGTCTTTAATTATGTATTCTACAACTACTAACCAAGTTTCAATTCGATCGAAGCTGTATTGGTTGAATACAAAATTATTACTCGGAAACCGTTGGACCGATTATGCCCATTCACGAACTAATCCGTCCTAATTGGTCGCGCCACCTACCCTGAAAATTTCAAGTCGCTGTCTTTTTCCTTTCTCAAGATATCGTGGACGTATTATGTCAAGCACAATTTTATTGCTTCGATATCAATCAAGGAATTCGTTATCCAGTTTTATGAAAACCACAACCGGATGTGGAAATAGTTGACCAAAAAATGTCTGACATTATTCAATTTCAACGGAAAGCAAACAAATATTCATGCACGACCTAGACATCCAGGTCAATTTTTTTATTCGGGAAAGTTATTTGGACGTGAAATCCCGCAAGAATTTGTTTGTTTATCTAGGAAGCACCAATCTATGGGCGATATTGGCTCCGTTTCATAGAAAGCAAACTATAATTGTTTATTTTAATCATGGTCATTCATTAAGTGAAGATTTATTAGCTGGAGTAAGGTAAATGTCCCAATTATCGACACAATAGCGTGTTCCTCAAAGTGTCTAATACATTTCGACTTCAAAGAATAATTTTATAAGAATGAAATATTCTGCTTCTACTTCTCTGAACCCTCTATTTTGATAAAAGTACAAAAAACGAACATATTGAAAGGGGTAAATATTATAAAAAAAATGAATGGTGTCTCAAAGCAGATGTACCCATTATCGACACCGGAAAAATATGAATTACCAATCATCGACATACATGTGCACCAAATATCGACACTTTGGGAAATCCAGATTTTGGCATCAATAATATGTTTGTATTTAAAGAAATATTGATATATTTAGTGAAAATAACAGTTTAAGAATGTTCACAAAAATTAAAAAAACAAGAGATATATAAATTCTCTGCTTAATATGAAAAAATATTTGATGATCTTTGGTTAATCCTTAGAAATTAACGTTTTCACTTCAGATACTTCCTATAAGCCACGTTCATTCAACTTTTTAGGCTCGGTAATTCTACTTGTTTCTCCTCTGTCCTAACTCAATTTTCTTTTTTGTCATTTTCAAGGGCTCTCTCATTTGATTCACTATTTTTCGCATTTTGTATGCTTGCTTCACCAAGAACTTGGGCTTCAAAAGGATCATCTGTAATCCCCCCATTATGACCATTCATATCTTGATGTAGCCCACAAACATTTATATCAGTGTCGGAGTAATCACGGTCATAACAATCCAGTAGTAAATCTACACCCAAATTCTCTTCCCTTACATCCAAGAGAGACGAATTCAGGGAAAAGTTAGCGATTTCTATTCTACTCGATTCAAAATTATTATTTGCGTCAGAAGTTGCTTCCGACGGGACACAGTATTTTTCATGTGTGCATTGCAGTCTTCTATAGACATTTTGTAATCATGAGATAACTGGAAACTAAATATGACCAATTATCCCCACATAAATGTGCGTATGATCGACAGTCATGAAAAAATGGATGATTAAATCAAATAAATGGACCACAATCGAATGTCGATCAGTACTGAGAGCAATTTTGAATATTCTATGAGCTGATTATCAAAAGATAACAAAAATAGTTTAATGACTTCTCCATATAATTGATTATTTTTACTTATGGTATGAGTCTCAGCCGTCGACAGAATATTGCACCGTTTATCGACATAGTTTTGAACGTAGTATCGACATCCAAATTTGTTGTACTTTTATCATGTAATTCGATGGAAAACAGTGTGTCGATAATTGGTACACTGAAAATTGTGGATCTTTTGGGTAGGATAACGAAACAATCGTATCCAGGAAAATGGAGTTAACGTTTCTGAAAGTTAATCAAAAATCATCCTCAGCGACTCAAATATCGACTTAGATGTCGATATCTGGGACACAATATGTTTCAGAAGTACCATTTATCGACACACAAATTTCTCATAAAATATGATGCACATTAAATTTTTTTTAATAGAACTGAATACAGTTAATCGTCTCAAGTTGATTATTCTTCAAAAAATTAAATTTCACCTTCATTCGTTGAATCTGGGGAGACATAAATGAAGAGTGTGGACTTATCAGAATAGCAAGGAAAACAGTGCTCACTCGATGAAGACCGACAGTCGGCCAATTAACAGCTGATTTTTCACTGAGGATGCTTAAGAGAAATTAATGGTGTGAACAAATTCATTCAAGAAACTATAAACTAGATAATTGTTGAATTAAAATTTGTAAGGAAATTTTATTCGTCTTGTTTTATGGAAAATAAACCTAAGTTGTCGATAATTGGGACACTGATGTCGATAATTGGGACATTTACCTTATTTCTGTTGTTTAACGATCAGCAAATAGAGATACTGAAGATTTACACAATAGCACCTGATGACTCTATTTCTTGCTATACTGAGTTTGTTTCTTCAGGGATATTTTTGGCGCGCTTATTCACCTGAATTGAGTGGCTATCAATTTGGTTAAATGTATGTAAAATTATCTCAAACGATGAGTTTCGACTCACTAATGAAGAATCTGAGGTCAATTCAATTCGGTCCGGCAGTCAGCACTTTAACCGTCTAACGAAATAAGTTAAAGAGTTTAAATTTGCAGGGTAGTTTTAGATTATAAATACGCAGGTTTAGTTCGTTAATTGGCAAAATCTGGCGAGTGACTTCGGAGTTATAGCCATCTGAAATTAAATTTTGTCAATAACTCGAAAAATAGCAATCTGGAATTGAAACAATAATGAGGTATTTAATTGAACAATGCCGATCAAAGGCTTGCGCAAAATGTTGTGAGGATCATATATCTAAAAGAATTGGTTCAAGCATTGACGTGAAGTTAGGAGCTTATAGGCGTTTTCTCAGCTTTTATAATATATGAATACATTTAATACCATTTTAATGACAGACTTCAGTAGAGAATCGTCAATTACTACGTTTACATGCACCTTCTCGATCCGTTTTGAACCAATGCGCATGTTTTGATGCGAATTAGATGCAATATGGTTTGAGAGTTTACATGCCTTATCTGAAACTAGTTTTCTGTAATTCGGCTTTATTCTAAGCTCGCGTAGCCAACATGGGAAGATTGAAAAAAATTAAAAATGGAAATTAAGAAAAGAAAATCATTCTAAATATCTTAAAAAATGATGAAGAACACCATAATTTCGCAAAGAATTAACCGTTTCTGGGTGGTTACAAGTGATTGAAAGAGCAAATCGTGAAAATGAATCCAGAAAATTGGCAGAAAATGATTAAAGATAATAGAAAAAGTTACCTCGAACAATATATTATATCATTTTTATCTCAAGAGATTTATTTCGATCTTCCAGCTTAGGAATTACGATTAACGTAACCCCAAAGCAGGTTCGTTAGATTATCAGATTTGTCAAACTAATAAATTTGGTGTTGGTAATTCTGAAATTTGTTTCTCTTAAAACTACTCTCAATGCGTATTTGGTGTATACATGCACATTAAATCGGTTTGGGAAAACTCAATCCACCTTTTCAAATCGCATTTACTAATTCGCATTTGAGTAGTCAATTCGAATTGAAAAAACGTTTACATGCGTTTTCAATGCGCATTGCGGAATACGCATTGGCTTAAAACGGTTCGAGAGGATGCATGTAAACGTAGTAAATGATCACAGACATTTCACTTCTGACAATTGTAAACCTATTATATCCCAATTGATCCTCACAAAATTTCACACACGTACGTCTTTATGTCGATATTCTACAAGTAGTTACCAAGCTTCAATTCGATCGGGTTTGTATTATTTGAGTTATCGAGAAAATAATATTCCAGATGGGTATAACTCCGAAACCGTTAGGCCGATTATGACCAACAACGAACTTAACTCTCCCATTCGGATGCGCAACCTACCCTGAAATTTGCAAATCCCTATCTCTTTTCGATCAAAAGTTATCGAGGCAATGGTCACCCATCCAACTACTGAAATCACCCAAGGCTGCTCGTATTTCCGACAATAGAGATCCGATCGTGTTCAAACTTGGAACTTGGCAGTATCGTTAGATTTTGAAGGCTCTCCCGAAATTTCAGCGATGTCAGACGAATAGTTTCTGATATATAGAATTTTTTTCAACGATTTTTTTAAATTATGATCCTCACGAAATTAATACTCGGAAACCATTACGCCCATTAACGTACTTGACCCTCTTATTGGGTTGCCAATCAACCTGAAAATTTCAAGTCGTTATCTCTTTCCGGTCTTATGTTATCGTGGCAACAGCCGGCCAGACAGAATCAAATTTGACCTCGAATTCTTCCTTAGAGAGTCGAAGCAAATCGTTTGAGCACATTTTCGGCAAAAATTCGTTAATTACAGACATTTGGGCAAAATTATAGCACGCTGTTCCCTAGAACATGCGCGCAAATCTTAAGGGCTACCTAAAGTAAAACAAAGCCTAGGAATTTAACATTTGGGTGTGCCATTTTTAAGACCTCAAGACGTGATAGCCAATTCTCCTAAGGACGTCTTTAGGTATGTTAACATCATTGACTGTGCATTAAATAAGTAAGGTACACAAGCCTGTTCTAATACTAATAATAATATCAATAAACAAAAAGTACATAGAGGAATGAACAAACTAAAATCCAATAAAATATTGATAGTAGTTTTGAATTAAAACAGACTATTCGGGTAAATATATACATTAAACAAGTAATAATAATTATACATTAATATATTACATTCTGATTTGGAACCGCCCAGCCTTGGTGATATATTTAACACCTTTAAAAGGTTTATATTTTTCACCATACATATCTAATCTATTAACCTTTAAGCCACTCACAGCCAACTGATTTATCACAAAGTGGACATTAATAGACGGATTAAGATCTGCCGTATTCGCACCAGTAGCTATCGAAATATTTCCACGAATGTTCGGAAGTTTCGAAGGATCAATCTTCCCCACGTCCCAGTGTAGAATCTTAGATACTGTGTCGAAGTTATACTTTCCTTGATTCACAACCAGCACGCAGTTCAAAACGCACTTCGGTAGTAATATTTCGAGTTTTACAGCTTCGATAGATCTTCCCAGAGTTTGTTTGGGGCCTACGGTCAAATCTAACCTTCCTTGTTCCCCCGATTTAATCGATATATTCTGACGGACGTATAACGGGATAGCTACGATGCTCTGACTGCTCACGTGGTACGAGATCAACCTGAAGTTACCATCGGGGGGCACGAACGATAACAAACGTTCAGTTTCCCACCGTTTGAACCTTACGCAGGGGTGGAAGCTCACATCATCGAAGATTCTTGGATTCATGAAGGATAAAGTTAAATCGGGCATTCCGCTTAGTTTGATACAACAATCGATATAACCTTGGATCTCTGCAAACACTGTAGCGCCAGTTTTATCAATGATAGCATCAACTTCTTCGATTACATCGAAGTAAGCTTCATTGTTAGTGTACTTTACTCCAGTTCTTCTCCATGGAATATTAGATAATTGACCGCTTGGCAAGATGTCGCTAACGTTGGATTTTCCAGTCACTGTATTAGCTATAGATCTCAGTATATTAGGTGGTTTGATCAATTCCTTGAGAATGTTGCTTTCTGTTGCCAAAGGGAATCCATTATCCAACATTTCATCGAGCAATTCGTAGATAACAACATAGTGTTCCTTTATAATACTTTCGGTGCAATCGGAGAAGTAATCTTGAAAGATATCCACTATTCTGTGCAAAAATTCTATTACAAACAATGGAGGCGTCTCTTCCATGCAGACTGCAACGAAACTCACTCCCCCTCGTTGTATAGAGATGAGGTAATGATGCGGAGTGGCTATCACTGGTTGAATATTTGTGGGGTTGTTTCTTTGGGCTTCCAGGTAATAATCACATATGGAACGAGATATTACACTTTTCCAATGCTTTTCGAGAAAAACATCTCCCGAGGAGTTAATAATGAACAGACTGTGTATCATTTTGGGTTGTATGTCGTTAAATAGAACCCCAATTCAGGAAAATTAAATAAATTTCCCTTATCCTAACCTAAAATTCGTTTTTTGACGCGTCAGATTGTTTTGAAATATATTCTGTGGTTTTACGATTTGACACGTCAAGATAGAAGGTAATGGGTGTGTTCCAGCATCAACAAACATACAAATTCAAGGTATTCCAGCAACTTTCGAACATCCTATTGAGGAAATTATATGGTATGTTATCTTGAATAAGATCTATTAAATTTGTCATTCATTTAACCCCCGGAAAATCTGTAAACATGTGTACTGTACGAAGCATAAAGATATTAGAAATCTCTATGGTACGAAGGGAGTCATTGTATGCAACCAATAATATCCAACCGTGATTGTTGTGTTGTCTACCGATAAAGGCATAAGGGGCAATTTGCCAGTACTGCCACCAAGATCAAGTTATTTTTTTAATGTTTTCTCATGAAAGTGAGTTAAAAAGTTCTATATTCGAATTATTCGAAACAAAATTCCTATTGAAACCACCTGGACAGTGAGCCCTTTTGTTATTGTTGTGTTATTCAAGAATTCAATTCATATTCTTGATTTTTAGGTTATAATGGTAAGAAAATTGTACAAATTTTCAAATACCTAGTATGTTCCTGTACTAAATGAAAACAATGTTACACACCTCTGCAGCATTGGCAGTGAATTTATTGATATGTATTCATGCAACAGATAGCTTCGAATAATCTGGAATTATTCGTGCTAAAATAATTGTACTTCTTAGTTATTAGGATGAGACAAATAGATAATTTTACTTATTATTTCAACAGGTTTTTCAAATGGATATAGACGAAGAATTGGATAGAAATAATGGTATAAGGTTCTGGAAGATAATTAACAGCTCTCGCATCCAATTTATGACATTCCATGGAATGAGAATGACATAATATGCCTGATAAAGTGGAAGCTGTGTCTGAAATTATATAACGTAGGTAAGTGGTTTATCTGGTATGTTATCTTGGATCTATTAAATTTGTCATTCATCTTACTCCCGGATAATCTGAAAACGTGTGCTTTACGAGGGAATGGAAACTTGGAAGAATTGAAGTGCCACTCCAAACTTATATCGTAAAAATTGGTTCAAGCCCTTTGGACAGGAGCTTATTGGCGCTCTTGTTCAAACAGCAAATTATATCTCCGAAAGTACATATTGGTTTCTCAGAGTTGGGAATTATATCAATGGATTATTGCTATGGTAGAACTGCATCATGAAAGAAATTTAATTTAAAAAAAGTGTTGTTTAAAATAAATGCTTCAAAAAATATCTTTAAAAAAAAACAATCTACAATGCTTCAAAAATTTTCATTAAATTTATTTATCAAGATTAAATGAGCAATCTGCAATGATTAAATCTCGTGGATTATACCTCCATGGTCTAGAGCAAGGCTGGAGACAATCATAGCAGATTGTCCATTTATTCCTGATATTTGAGTAGGTAGTGGATTACGAACAATTTATTTTAATAGTTCAAAATATATTAATAAAATACTATCCTCTTTTCATAATTTAAAATTTAATAGTTCATATCACTAACACATTCTTTTCTGTATTATGAACCTTAACTCAAGAAAAAATGTTTGATACACAAATGTAGATCCATGTTTCAGTATTTTTTGCTAGCAATATTATGAAAATACTGTATATAGGAACATGTCTCCCTACTTAAGGAAGTAAAAGGTAATATTAACCTCAGTGGTCAACGAACAGTAATTTCTTTTGATGAATCCATTATGTTCTTCTTTCCTATTGTCTCCATAAACTACATCAAAACAGTCTTGTATATATTCACAAATTCAAGAATCGAATACTTGCTTTCCAAGAGAAAATATTTTCAAATTACGAATTGACAGTCTCTAATAGCTAGAAAAGATGACATTTATGAATAGTGAACACAGACAGATTCTGTGTTCACATTCTGTGAATACATAGAACTTACGATGTATTATTGAAACTTTGAAACATCATATCTCCGAAAATATTAGCTTGTTAGAGTTGAAAATGATAACAATGGATTCTCATGAAAAAACTACATGTTAAAAAAATTTGAATTCAAAAGTTGTAATGTAAAAAAAAATTTTTTTTTTCGTTATACCGAAGCTATTAGACCGATTTTGCCCAATAAATACTCTGAAAATTTCAACTGCCTAGCTCATTCCGTTCGAGAGTTATCGTGTTAACGGCGGGCCGGACATAATGGATTTCGTCCACGGATTCTTGATCAGTGAGTCGAACCAAATCGTTCAAGACCATTTTCAGCCAAAAATTCGAAAATTACAGACATTTGTGCAAATTGATAAGCACTCTGTTCCGAGGAACAAGAGCGCCAAAAAGGACTTTTTTGCTTTGACTGAGGATAATTCCACGGCAAATCAATGACAGACTTTTTAGTTTAGTCAAATTGAAGGGGATTACTTGAATTCCCAAAAAAAAATTTATGGTGGAATTTGTAAAAAAAAATTTGAATTATTTTTCGGTGGTATAGTCTCAACAAGTGCTTTTTAGGTCAAAATTTTTGAGTATTCTCCGAAAATTATAATTGAAGTGTCATTCGATCCGGAATGGTATGTAGATAGTTTTTGAGAAGATGCCAAGGCCGCTCGCAAAAATTGTAATAGTTATAAACAATTAAGTGAAAAAATGATAGAACTGCATCATAAAGGAAATTCAATTCAAATAATAGTTTATTTATCAAGAATAAATGAGCAATCTGAGAACTGCACCATGGAAGAAACCAAATTAAAATAGCTGAAATGAATTTGACTCTCTCTTATACAACAGGATGAAATGTACGAGTATGAACACAGATCATGTAATAAAGCTTAGATAGAATAATTATAGCATTCTGTGAAAACAGAAGTACTATTCATTATTGAAATTTAGAACTTCATCTTAGCAGAAATTGAATTCAAACATCATAGAAGAATTTAAATTCAACAAGAGTGCCAAAAATTATCAATCCAAAACCAATAGACGAATTCTACCCAACAGCGAACTCAGCCGAGATATTCATTCCTCAATTCCAGTTTTGTTTTTAGTGGAGATATTCTGAACTCAATATTATTAACTTACCATTACCATTCCCATCATCATATGGATTGACCATCGGCATGAAAATATCAACCAACAAAAGTATGATAATATTCTAATTCTCATATTGATACCATTACTGGAATGAATTACAATGAGACAACGTCAAAGTTGACATTATAACAATTCATATAATAGCCTCAGAATAATTCTATCATTGAAATTTTGAAAAATCATATCTCCGAAAGTATTAGTTTGTTAGAGTTAAAAATGATATGAATGGATTCTTATGGTAAAATTGCTTATTGAAAAAGATTTAATTTGGAATTTGTTCTGTAAAAAAAAAATTTTTTTTTTGTTACTCCGAAACCATCTGTCCGATTTTGCCCAATAACGAACTTAGCCGAGATATTTATCCCCCAAACATACTCTGAAAATTTCAACTGTCTAGCTCATTCCGTTCGAGAGTTATCGTGCCTACGGCCGGACCGGCCGGCCGGACCGGCCGGCCGGACCGGCCGGCCGGACGGCCGGACAGAATGAATTTCGACCACGGATTCTTGATCAGTGAGTCGAACCAAATCGTTTAAGACCATTTTCATCGAAAAATTCGAAAATTACAGACATTTGGGCAAATTGATAAGCACTCAGTTCCGAGGAACTAGAGCGCCAAAAAATATTGGGGATATTCATTTTGCAGATATATGTCGACATTATTGATAGTAATCTGTATTACGCAAGATAATAAATGTTTTAACCCTTAAATCCTTGAAGAAAGAACATAATTCTGATATACTTCATTAAAAGTCCAAGTAGGCAATCGATAATATCCAAACGCGATTGTTGTGTTGTCTGAAATTTGCAGAAATTTGTAAATAGTATGTTCTCGAATTATATGAAAACAATGTTACACGCCTCTTGGCAATGGCAGTGAATTTATTAATATGCTTTCATCCAATAGATAACTTCCAATAATCTGGAATTAATCACACTGAAATTATACTTCTTAGTCATTAGGATGAGACAAATAGATAATTCTACTTATTATTTCAACAGGTTTTTCAAAAGAAAGAATTCAATAAAAAGGTTCGTAGAAAATTTTCAAAGTTCTCGGTATGACTCCCACTTTCGCTCATCGGAAGGACAATACCATCTATCTATCCTGAATTTCAAGCCAATCTGCCCATTTTTATCTAACTCACAGCAGTTTGAATATATGTTATTTTTCGTAGAAAATTTCGATAGTTTTCAGAATGACTTCCAATTTCGCACACCGGAAGGGCAAAACCATCCTTTTATCTATTCTGGATTTCAACCCTATATTACTATTCATATGGCATTTACAGCCGCATTCTTTTAACATAGCTCTAATCATTTTAGTTTCTTTAACATTTGTAATGTTTCGCAGGCAACCATTAATACACGAATGTGGAACTACGGATGTAATATGTGTTGCCTGTCAACATAGGAGTTCATCAGTACAACAGAAATTTGGAAATGGGTCAGGTTGGTACCAGTAGATGCCGCCACATACAATCGGTAAGTAATTATTTTGAAGTAGATAGATTTAATTATATTTCAACTAATCTATCCTACAACAACGATAATGAAAGCATTATAAATACTAGAGAGTTGCATTGGTTTCACTTTTAATGTGAGCTGTGGCAGTTTGATAAAATGAAAAAAAATCGATGTTTATTTTTCGTAAAAAATTTCTAAAGTTCTCAGAATGACTTCCAATTTGGCACACCGGGAGAACAATACCACCTCATTATCTATCCTGAGTTTCAACCAAATCTGACTATTTTTATCTGACCTACAGCAGTTTGAATATTTGAACAAACCGTCTAATGTTAGCTGCTTTGTTATTTTTCAAAGAAGTTCTTGGAATGACTTCCAATTTGGTACACCGGAAGAACAATACTACCTCATTATCTATCCTGAATTTCAATCCAATCTGACCATTTTTGTCTGACCCACAGCAGTTTGAATATATGATCAAAACTCCCTTTGTTATTTATCGTAGAATATTTTTGATGTCCTTGGAATGATTTCCAATATGACCAGAAGGACAATACCATCGTTATCTATTCTGGATTTCAAGCCTATACTACTATCCATATTAGATTTACAGCCGTATTCTTTTAACATAGCTCTAATCATTTTATTTTCTGTAACATATGTAATGTTTCGCAGGCAACCAGTCATACAGGAGTGTCGAGGTATTGGTGTAATATGTGTTGCCTGCCAACACTGAATTGATTCTGATTGGAACCATTAGATGTCACTTCATTCTATCCAGGAAAATAAGTAAATAGTTATTTTAAAATGGATAGATTTAATACAATTTTAACTCATTTATCCCGCAACTATAACAGGTAATGAACTAGAATTACCAGACGGTGAGGATGAACTCTAATTTTTTTAAATCAAATTTACAAATGTTTTTTCTCAATCAAAAATTTTAAAGTTATTGATATAGCTTAAAATCTAACGCATCCGAAGAACGATTCAATCCGTTCACTTGTACCGTCTATTTTCATGAGAGTTAGAACAGTTAAAATGAAAAAAAGTTATAATGTTATCCCCATGTTTTTTCTCGTCCAAAATTTTTTAAGTTCTCGGAATGATTTCTAATTTGGCCGGAAGTATAATGCCACCTCATTGTCTATCCTGAATTTCAACCCAATATGACCATTTTTATGTGACCTACAGCAGTTTGAATGTATGAACAAAATTTCTAATGTTATCGCCTTGATATTTTTCGTATACAATTTTTGAAGTTCTGGAAATAACTCCCAATTCGGTAGACCAGAAGAACAATACCATCCTTTTAACTATTCATAATTTAAACCCTATATTTATGTGATTTACACCAATATTTTTTTAACAAAGCTCTAATCTAAAATGTAATGTTTCGCAGGCAACCAGTAATTCAGGAGTGTAGAACTATAGGTGTAATATGTGTTGCCTGCCAACTTGGCGTTCTACAACAGAAACAACTACCAGTTGGACGAACAAACTGGGCTGATAATACCTTTTCTTCTTAGTGATACCATTAGATGTCACCTCATTCTGTCTTAGATATTTCAGGTAAATACTTATTTTAAAATGGATAGATTTAATACAATTTTAACTCATTTATCTCGCAACTATAACAGGGAATGAATGAGAATTACCAGAAAGTGACGATGAATTCTCATTTTTTTTTTATTCAAATCTCTGAATGTTTTTCCTCAATCAAAAATTTGAAATTATTGATATAGCCTAAAATCTAACACATCCGAAGAACGATTCAATCTCTTTACTTGTACCGTCTATTTTTATGACAGTTAGAACAGTTTGATAAAATGAAAAAAGTTCTAATGTTTACCCAATGTTTTTTTTCGTCCAAACCTTTTAAAGTTCTTGGAATGACTTCCAATTTGGTACACCGGAAGTACAATACCACCTCATTATCTATCCTGAATTACAACCCAATCAGATCATTTTTATCTGACTTACAGCAGTTTGAATATGTGAACACAACTTCTAACGTTATCCCTTTAGTTATTTCTCGTTGAAGTTCTCGGAATGACTTCCAATTTGGTACACCGGAAGTACAATACCACCTCATTATCTATCCTGAATTACAACCCAATCAGATCATTTTTATCTGACTTACAGCAGTTTGAATATGTGAACACAACTTCTAACGTTATCCCTTTAGTTATTTCTCGTTGAAGTTCTCGGAATGACTTCCAATTTGGTACACCGGAAGTACAATACCACCTCATTATCTATCCTGAATTACAACCCAATCAGATCATTTTTATCTGACTTACAGCAGTTTGAATATGTGAACACAACTTCTAACGTTATCCCTTTAGTTATTTCTCGTTGAAGTTCTCGGAATGACTTCCAATTTGGTACACCGGAAGTACAATACCACCTCATTATCTATCCTGAATTACAACCCAATCAGATCATTTTTATCTGACTTACAGCAGTTTGAATATGTGAACACAACTTCTAACGTTATCCCTTTAGTTATTTCTCGTTGAAGTTCTCGGAATGACTTCCAATTTGGTACACCGGAAGTACAATACCACCTCATTATCTATCCTGAATTACAACCCAATCAGATCATTTTTATCTGACTTACAGCAGTTTGAATATGTGAACACAACTTCTAACGTTATCCCTTTAGTTATTTCTCGTTGAAGTTCTCGGAATGACTTCCAATTTGGTACACCGGAAGTACAATACCACCTCATTATCTATCCTGAATTACAACCCAATCAGATCATTTTTATCTGACTTACAGCAGTTTGAATATGTGAACACAACTTCTAACGTTATCCCTTTAGTTATTTCTCGTTGAAGTTCTCGGAATGACTTCCAATTTGGTACACCGGAAGTACAATACCACCTGATTATCTATCCTGAATTACAACCCAATCAGATCATTTTTATCTGACTTACAGCAGTTTGAATATGTGAACACAACTTCTAACGTTATCCCTTTAGTTATTTCTCGTTGAAGTTCTCGGAATGACTTCCAATTTGGTACACCGGAAGTACAATACCACCTCATTATCTATCCTGAATTACAACCCAATCAGATCATTTTTATCTGACTTACAGCAGTTTGAATATGTGAACACAACTTCTAACGTTATCCCTTTAGTTATTTCTCGTTGAAGTTCTCGGAATGACTTCCAATTTGGTACACCGGAAGTACAATACCACCTCATTATCTATCCTGAATTACAACCCAATCAGATCATTTTTATCTGACTTACAGCAGTTTGAATATGTGAACACAACTTCTAACGTTATCCCTTTAGTTATTTCTCGTTGGAGTTCTCGGAATGACTTCCAATTTGGTACACCGGAAGTACAATACCACCTGATTATCTATCCTGAATTACAACCCAATCAGATCATTTTTATCTGACTTACAGCAGTTTGAATATGTGAACACAACTTCTAACGTTATCCCTTTAGTTATTTCTCGTTGAAGTTCTCGGAATGACTTCCAATTTGGTACACCGGAAGTACAATACCACCCCATTATCTATCTTGAATTTCAACCCAATCTGAGCATTTTTATCTGGCTTACAGCAGTTTGAATAATCGAACAGAAGTTTGAATATATGAGCAAAACTTCTAATGCTATCCCCTTTGCTATTTTTTCTACACAATTTTTGAAGTTCTGGGAATGACTCTCAATTCGGTAGACCGGAAGAACAATACCATCCTTTTAACTCTTCTTTATGTAAACCCTTTCTTACTATTCACATGTGATTTACATCCATATTCTTTTAACATGGACTAATCTAAAATGTAATGTTTCGCAGGCAACCAGTAATACAGGAGTGTAGAACTATAAGGTGTTATATGTGTTGCCTGCCAGCTATGCGTTCTACAACAGAAACAACTACCAGTTGGACGAATATACTGGGCTGTTAATACCTATGTTTCTTCTTATTGGTACCATTAGATGTCACCTCATTCTGACTAAGATATTTCAGGTAAACAATAATTTTTAAATCGATAGATTTAATGCAATTTTAACTAATTTATCGCGCAACTGAAATGGGGATTGCATTAGAATTACCAGAAAGTGATAATGGACTCTCAATTTTTCGACTCAAATCTCTCAATGTGTTTTCTCATTAAAAAATTATTGGTATAACTTCAAATCTAACACATCTGAAGAACGATTGTATCTTTTCACTTGTACCGAATTTCATCCCTATCTGCCTATTTTTATGAGAGTTTTCCCTCTGTGTTCATTTACTTATTTTTGCTTGAATGTACATATTCCTGAAAATTGATTTTAACTTCGTATTCATTTTTATCTCTTCTCAATTTAACACTTAATTGTTTAAGAATGGCCACTTGCACTAAACAGCTCGCCTTCCAGTTTCAGAATTCTGATGAACTCCAGTATCTGGGATGGCTTCAAGGAGGCTACGTCTTCGCTCCTACAGATTTCTTGCCCTAAGCATTCCAATTAGATCATCATTGTAAAGCTCTTGTTTTCCTGGTGGAATCGCTTTTCTAATATTTTAATAATTTTTCATAGCTTTCCATCACCCTAAACTTCGTGTTTTTTTGGTAATTTCCTCTTTTCCATTTGAATTTATATGTATGCATATGCCTCTCATTTTGTATTAACAATGTGTGTATTTTAATAAATTGGTTTTATCTATTTTTCCAACTCGATCCTCAGTAAATGCTTAAAAATTATGACTAAATCTGAGCACCCTGATTTTGAACAATATGGTAAACTTTAATTTTTCATTTCCTTCATTTGTTCCAGAAAATCAATGGACTTTGTAGAGGATTGCAAGGAAGCGGCATGAGAAAAATTATTAAATTGAAAATTAAATATCTGTAATTAACTTGAAATGTTTCAATATTCTATGTTGATTGAATATAAGTTTAAATTGAATAAAAAGTTTTATTTGACCCTTAATTCCTATCCATCCACCCAATTAGAATTATGGATCAGCTGATCTAAATGAATGTGGAAAATTTTCTTAATGTAGAAAAATATCCGAAAAGAGTCCAATTGGCATTATATGTTTATATATATAAGACTCATGCAGACTATCAGGAGCAACGTTGATTTTCCCGACAAATTACTCCTGTTAATTTACAATATTAATGAGAAATTCGCATTTTGGATAGCCGAAACACTACTGAAAATGTTGAAATGCACTTTGTATCAGGAGCATAGGAAAGCGAGGAGGTATACGGAATTTATCCGGAGCAGCCGGATATTTCGCGCCAATTTTCCACTCTAGGAATGCATTCGACCTTGAGCGATTCTAAGCACAGCACTGGATTCAGCCCTTCGTTCAATAAAGGAGGTGTGTGGATTTTACCAGGAGCAACGTTGAAATAAAATGTATGTTATCAGTGAAACAACTGCTAATTACCGTAACAATATTTGTTAGAGACTAAAATAGTTCTCAGAAAAGTACACACGTATTTTTCTCGCGTTATCTTTCGTTTCTCGAATTGTTGGGAAATATCCTGCTACTCCTGATAAAATCCAAACACCTCCTCGGTCATAGGGCTGAATACGGTCCTGTGCTATGAATCGCTCGAGGTCAAATGAATTTCTAGAGTGGGCGGGGCTTCTAGAATTGGCGCGAAATATCCGGAGCTCCTGATAAATTCCGTATACCTCCTCGATCTCATATGCTCCTGATACCCGGCCAGGCGCGCATACACTACCCAAAATGGTCAATATTCGATGGAACTCTCTCAAAATGCCAGAAACCTCTAGATTTCCATTTCTAGTAGCGTTTTCGCTCTCAAAAATGTACTTTTCTCATCGAAATAATGCTACTTGCCCCAACGAAAATGGCGGGAAAATACACGATACTCCTGGTACTTACCATAAGACCTCTCACATTTTCGTGCTGCTGATAGCATGTTGCGTGTTCTGAAATCATATTTTTTGGAATTTTCGTTTGTGAATTGGACCACAACTCCGTATGAAAAATTCAAATTATATAGGGGAAACATCGTAGTAGAATTGGGTTGAAGCTTTGCATATCACTTTGCTGTGATAAAAAAATCCTTCTCAAGATTTCTTATAAACTTGGGGCGTTAATAGTTCTCATCGAAGAAAGCAATTGAAGTTGCCTGGAGAATTTAATTTGCATATGTTGTGACCTGGATTGAGGTAAATATAGGTCTACTCCTGATACAATAGAAATACCTCCTGCTCGTGATTTTAGATTCAGATTTTTTATAGTGAACATAAATCAATATCAAGTATCAGGAGCAGCGTGCGTTTTGCCGCCATTTTTGTTCTGTTAAATTACCAATTTCCGACATATAAGACGCATTTTGGCGAGTCAAAACACTACTGAAAATGGAAATCTAGAGGTTTCTGGCATTTTAAGAGAGTTCCATCAAATATTGGACATTTTGGGTAGTGTATGCGCGCCTGGCCGGGTATCAGGAGCATATGATAACGAGGAGGTATACGAAATTTATCAGGAGCTCCGGATATTTCGCGCCAATTTGCCAAGCTCCTTCCACTCTAGGAATGCATTCGACCTTGAGCGATTCCGAGCACAGGACTGCATTCCGCCCAATGACCGAGAAGGTGTTTGGATTCTATCAGGAGTAACAGGATATTTTCCATCAATTCGAGAAACGAAATATAACGCGATAAAAATACGTGTGTACATTCCTGAGAACTAATGTAGTCCCAAACAAATATTATTACGGTAATAAGGAATTGTTTCACTAATTAGTGTGAATTTTCCTTCGAAGTTGCTCCTGATAAAATCCAAACACCTCCTTTGTTGAACAACGGGCTGAATGCAGTCCTGTGCTAAAAACCGCTCGAGGTCAAATGCATTTCAAGAGTGGGCGGGGCTTAGAAAATTGGCGCGAAATATCCGGCTGCTCCGGATAAATTCCGTATACCTCCTCGATCTCATATGCTCCTGATACAAGATCCCAAAAACGTGCATTTTAACACTTTCAGTTGTGTTTTGGCTTGCCAAAATGCGTATTTCTCATAGAAATGTTGCAAATTAACAGGGGTAATTTGGCGGGAAAATCAACGTTGAATTTAATGAAATTTGTAATAGAGTCACTAGTGAAAAAAGTGAAATTTTTCTTGCCTTAAACCGCTTTATCTCCCGCAAAAATGAACAGAATTTGATGAAATTTGGAATAGACAATACGACCAACCGACTCATCTGAGCCCAGTCCGACGAATTTCGGAATTTTGTTGATTTCTTCAAACCGCCATAACTCCCGTAAAACTGAATAGAATTTAATGAAAGTTGGAAGAGATAATACGACCAACCAATTCAAAGGATATGCCAAATTTGCGCCCAATCCGACAACTTTCGAAAAATAAATTAACATAGTCAAAAAGTTGACTGGACTGAGGATCAGCGTAGTAATCCTCGTCCTCTAGAATATTTTTGCTCCTCACTTTAGATGGTGCAGGCAACTAAAGATCCAACCTGATGTATTGTGTGTAGCCTGCATTCCTAGAGTGGGCGTGGCTAAGAAAATTGGCGCGAAATATCCGGCTGCTCTGGATAAATTCCGTATACCTCCTCGCTTTCCTATGCTCCTGATACAAGATCCCAAAAACGTGCATTTTAACACTTTCAGTTGTGTTTTGGCTTGCCAAAATGCGTATTTCTCATAGAAATGTTGCAAATTAACAGAAGTAATTTGGCGGGAAACTAAACATTGCTCCTGATAGTCAGCAAGAGTCTTATCTATATAAAAATATTGATTATTTTTTTACTGAATCGCAAATTCTCCGAAGGGATTAAGATTAAATTCAAGAGGTTAACTAGCTTCACAGGATATTATGGAGCTAGTTTTTAATGAATTTACATCTTTAAGTGTAGGAATGAAGGTCAAATCAAACAATTTATTCTTTTTTTTTAATTTATTTTTGAACAATACTTACGTAATACATATATAAATTTCAAAAAACAAAATATTATTTAATGAGGATTTCTTTAACATCATTAAATATTTCACAATTCCCTAATTAATCTTCTTCATGGAGTTGCTGATTTCCTTGAAATGTCTGTAACAGAATGAACATTAACAGTTTTATTTCTTACTCTCTTTGGGGAGATACTGAGCAATGTGGTGGTTAGTCAGGATCACAAGGGAATATTTGATTTTTCGCATAATGGGGAATTATTGAAATATACATTACTGATCAGAATTTCATTAAATTTGGCTAGGATGGTGCAGGCAACTAAAGATTCAACTGGATGTATTTTGTGTTGCCTGACCGATTTCTTATAAGGCCCCGCCCACCCTTGGAATGCATTCGACCTTGAGCGATTCTTAGCACAGGACTGCATTCAGCCCTATGGCTGAGGAGATCTTTGGATTCTATCAGGAGTAACAGGAAATTTCCCAACAAATTGAGATAATAACGAGGGAAAAATACGTGTGTACTTTCCTGAGAACTATTATAGTCCCTAACAAATATTAATACGGCAATTTTTGAATTTTCCTTCAAAGTTGCTCCTGATAAAATCCACACACCTCCTTTATTGGACCAAAAATAACAAGGGGCCTTAGTTGACATAAAGAGTGAGTCCACTGCAACGCTTTTGTATTTATAATGCATTTAATATCGTATTATTAAGATAGATTAGTTGAAATATGATTATATCTATCAATTTTAAAATGCATATTTACCTAATATATCTTCGACTGTATGTGGCGACATCTAATGGTATCATTCTGACTCATTTTGAAATTACATTTTCTCCCTAGCCTCTGTTGGCACGCAACACATACTACACCTATACCTCGGCACTCCTGTATTGCTGGTTGCCTGCAAAACATCACATATATTACAGAGAACAAAAAGATTATCCGCCGTATTCACAAAGCGTTGTTGAATATTTAAATCTCCGTTAAGTCCTAACGGAGGACCTCCGTTAAGGAAAAATTTGAATCGCAACCTCAGTTAACGCACTTAACGGAGATTTAAATATTTAACAACGCTTTGTGAATACGGCGGTATAGTTATGCTAAGAGAATACGGCTTGACATAACATATATATGGATAACAACATAGGGTGGAAATTCAGAATATGTAAATGGTTGGTATTGATCTTCCGGTGTGCCAAATTGAGAGTGATTCTGAGAACTCTGAAAATTATTTCTTCAAAAAGCTGTGGACCTAATAAAAATGGTCAGATTGGGTTGAAATTCAGGATAGATAATGGGGTGGTATTGTACTTCCAATGTACCAAATTGGAAGTCATTCCGAGAACTTCTACGAAAAATTACGAAGGGGATAGAATTACAAGTTCAGTTCATATATTCAAACAGCTGTGGGTTAGATAAAAATGGTCAGAGTGGGTTGAAATGCAGGATTATAATGAGGAGGTATTGTTCTTCCGGTGTTCCAAATTGGAAGTCATTCCGAGAACTTCCACCAGAAATAACAAAAGGGATAACGTTAGAAGTTTTGTTCATATATTCAAACTGCTGTGGGTCAGATAAAAATGATCAGATTGGGTTGAAATGCAGGATAGATAATGAGGTGGTATTGTTCTTCCGGTGTACCAAATTGGAAGTCATTCCTAGAACTTCCACGAGAACTAACAAAAGGGATAACGTTAGAAGTTTTGTTCATATATACGAACTGCTGTGGGTCAAATAAAAATGGTCAGATTGGGTTGAAATGCAGGATTGATAATGAGGTGGTATTGTTCTTCCGGTGTACCAAATTGGAAGTCATTCCGAGAACTTCCACGAGAACTAACAAAAGGGATAACGTTAGAAGTTTTGTTCATATATACGAACTGCTGTGGGTCAAATAAAAATGGTCAGATTGGGTTGAAATGCAGGATTGATAATGAGGTGGTATTGTTCTTCCGGTGTACCAAATTGGAAGTCATTCCGAGAACTTCCACGAGAACTAACAAAAGGGATAACGTTAGAAGTTTTGTTCATATATACGAACTGCTGTGGGTCAAATAAAAATGGTCAGATTGGGTTGAAATGCAGGATTGATAATGAGGTGGTATTGTTCTTCCGGTGTACCAAATTGGAAGTCATTCCGAGAACTTCCACGAGAACTAACAAAAGGGATAACGTTAGAAGTTTTGTTCATATATACGAACTGCTGTGGGTCAAATAAAAATGGTCAGATTGGGTTGAAATGCAGGATTGATAATGAGGTGGTATTGTTCTTCCGGTGTACCAAATTGGAAGTCATTCCGAGAACTTCCACGAGAACTAACAAAAGGGATAACGTTAGAAGTTTTGTTCATATATACAAACTGCTGTGGGTCTAATAAAAATGGTCAGATTGGGTTGAAATGCAGGATAGATAATGAGGTGGTATTGTTCTTCCGGTGTACCAAATTGGAAGTCATTCCGAGAACTTCCACGAGAACTAACAAAAGGGATAACGTTAGAAGTTTTGTTCATATATTCAAACTGCTGTGGGTCAGATAAAAATGGTCAGATTGGTTTGAAATGCAGGATAGATAATGAGGTGGTATTGTTCTTCTGGAGTACCAAAGTGGGAGGCATTCCAACAGCTCGAAATTTTTTTCCCGAAAAAATCGTTATAAGTTATAACCTTCGAAATTTGTCGATTTCTTTTAACCCCCATATCCCTCGAAAAACTGAACAGAATTCAATGAAATTTAGAAGAGATAATACGACCAACCAACTCAAACGATGTGCCAAATTTGAGCCCAGTCCGATATCTTTCAAAAAATTAATTAACAGTGAGGAAAAGTTAACTGGAATATTTTTTATCCTCACTTTAGATGGTGCAGGCAACTAATTCCAAAAGCTGCCCCCTCTGACTCCGCCTCCTCCCTAAGTTTCTTCTCTCGAGCAAGACGATTCCTTTGTTCCTGCTTCCTTTGCTTTTCTTCCTTAGCTGCCGTTTTCATCTGTTGCAGTTCCATACAGTTGAGCTTCCTTCTTCTCGTGGTTGCCCATACATAGATCCAAGATCTGAAAACAAATCATCGTATTTGATTGAGAGGCAAAGACATGAATTGTTGACTTTTGAAGTATAAGAAGAACAACCTACCAGTTTATTAATTCAAACATTTTGGCTGAAGAAGATAAAGTTTTTTGAACTCTTATCAAAGGGTTTAATTCATGAATTTCTTGTCGTCAAAACTTATATGTCTGATTTCTGCCCATGTAAAGGTAGTCTTAGGCTACGATTTATTCTCTTTCTCTTATATATTCAATCCCAGAGCTGTCACATCAACTCAAAGCTCAGATTCCTTTTTGGCACTCCTGTTATTCTAAAAATTGAACAGCTTAGCAAATGATTCTGTATCTTATTCAGTAAAATAAAATTAATAACCATTATAGGATAATATTAACGACATACATGTCTAAATCTTGAGCTATCTTCAAGTATTCCATTTCTACCTCGTCCCTAGACATCCCCCTGTGATCAGCGTACCAAACTTTTATCTTATCTTTCCACATTGCAGAAGTCATCTGATATTGGTCAATAACCCTTTGCACTAGAAGATCTTCACTAGCTAGCATACCAGGTTTATAGGTGTCTTCATCCAAATCCCCAAACTAGGAAGGAAAAAGATATTAAACTTGAATCAAGAATTGAAATCCTCAATTACCTTGGCTTGGACTGCATAACTGGCTAAAAGAATTGATGCTTCTGGGGGTCAATAAACATCCAAGGATAATATTGCTTGTTTAACTTTTAAGAATAACAGATGTTGCGTAACTTCTTGAAAAAGTTCTTCTGCTGCTTCCTCTGGGTAAAACTAGGCAAGATACACAAAGGAGGCAGTCCTACGCTGGTCCTTTTGGATACTTTGGTCTTGCACTGCAAGAATTAATTAATGATGAAATTATTTGAGATTCATAAACAATATGTGGAGTTTACCAATAGTTCCAACTCTACTTATAACAATCAGAATAGAATAAATACCGTTCTTGAGCCATGAAATATAACTCTCAGAATCCTCATTGTACTCGTATTGTCCTGCACACATTGTGTTGTCCTGCATACCCATTCGAAAAGGTCTCTGCCAGTTGCTGTCTACTAGAACGACTACATGAACGTTTTGAAGAAATAACCAATATTTGGAACTCTCACTTCCAATTCCAAGTTGAATTCTAGCTCGGCATCCAGCGTGCATACTTTCACCGTGAAACTTTTTCCTATGGAAATGAGGCATCTTGTTTAACATTATAATTTACAATTATTCGAAAACATCCCGGAAATAAACAAAAAGCATACAAAGACAAACAAATACAACATCTACTCTGAAAGCTGAAAGCCGCCAGAGGCCAGAGCCAACAGTCAACAGTGACAGCTGGTAATTGTAATTGGTATTATGTGTTGCCTAACCGATTTGTTATGAGCTTCTAGAGAATGAGTATTATTAAAATTGATCCTTGATCCATCATAAGTTTGTCATTATTATTAATTATTTGGCCACTAAAGCTCTTTAGATAAATGTTATTCACATCGCAGAAGATGGTAATGATGCTACAATAATCCTTGGTGCAGAGGCAGTATTCACAGTACATCTATATTCGAAGTTATCTTGAAACGTATTCATTTCATCAACACGCCGTAACTTCCAGCAAAGAAATCGAAAAAATGGTCGAAAAATCGTTTTCTTTAAACCCCCATATCTCCCGAAATACTGAACAGAATTCAATGAAATTTGGAAGAGATAATACGACCAACCTGCTCTTTCGATATGCCAAATTTAAGTAAACTTTCAAAATTCGAAAAATCCAAAGGGGTTAACCTTAGTGTTTTTTCAGAAAAAAAATCGATTGGGCTCAATTTTGGCACATCGTAAAAGCAGGTTGGTCGTATCATCTTCTCCAAATTTCATTAAACTCTGTTTAGTATTTCGGGAGATATGGGAGTTTAAAGAAATCGACAAATTGGTCCAAAAATCGATTTCTTTAAACCCCCATATCTCCCAAAATACTGAGCAGAATTTGATGAAATTTGGAGGAGATAATACGACCAACCTGCTCTTTCGATGTACGAAATTTGAGACAACTTTCAAAATTCGAAAAAATCCAAAGGGGTTAACCTTAGTGTTTTTTCAGAAAAAAAATCGATTGGGCTCAAATTTGGCACATCGTAAGAGCACGTTAGCTGTATTAGCTCCTCCAAATTTCAGCAAATTCTGTTGAGTATTTCGGGACTCGGGAGATATAGGGGTTTAAAGAAATCGATATTTTCCGCTGGACAGCGTGGTAATAATCATCATCCTTTAAATATTTTTGCCCCTCATTATAGATGGTGCAGGCAACCAAAGATTCAAGAGTGAGCGGGGCCTGATAATAAATCGGTCAGGCAACACAAAATACTTTGCGTTGAATCTTTGGTTGCTTGGACCATCTAAAGTGAGGGGCAAAATAATAAATCGGTCAGGCAACACAAAATGCTTCGTGTTGAATCTTTGCTTGCCTGCACCATCTAGAGTGAGGGGCAAAATAATAAATCGGTCAGGCAACACAAAATACTTCACGTTGCATCTTTGGTTGCCTGCACCATCTAAAGTGAGGGGCAAAAATATTTAAAGGATGATGATTATTACCACGCTGTCCGACCGAAATTATCGATTTCTTTAAAACCCTATATCTCCCGAAATACTCAACAGAATTTGATGAAATTTGGAGGAGCTAATACAGCTAACATGCTCTTACGATGTGCCAAATTTGAGCCCAATCGATTTTTTTTCTGAAAAAACACTAAGGTTAACCCCTTTGGATTTTTTCGAATTTTGAAAGTTGTCTCAAATTTCGTACATCGAAAGAGCAGGTTGGTCGTATTATCTCCTCCAAATTTCATCAAATTCTGTTCAGTATTTTGGGAGATATGGGGGTTTAAAGTAATCGATTTTTCGACCAATTTGTCGATTTCTTTAAACTCCCATATCTCCCGAAATACTAGACAGAATTCAATGAAATTTGGAGGAGATGATACGACGAACCTGCTCTTACGATGTGCCAAATTTGAGCCCAATCGATTTTTTTTCTGAAAAAACACTAAGGTTAACCCCTTTGGATTTTTTCGAATTTTGAAAGTTTGCTTAAATTTGGCATATCGAGAGAGCAGGTTGGGCGTATCCTCTCCTCTAAATTTAATTAAATTCTGTTCAGTATTTCGGGAGATATGGGGGTTTGAAGAAATCGATTTTTTCGGTCGGACAGCGTGGTAATAATCAGTTCTCTAAATAATTTTGCCCCTCATTTTATATGGTGCAGGCAACTAAAGATTCAGCTAGATGTATTTTGTGTTGCCTGACTGGAATGCATTCGACCTTGAGTGATTCTTAGCACAGGACTGTATTCAGCCCATCGTTCAATAAAGGAGGTGTGTGTATTCTATCAGGAGCAACTTTGAAGGCAAATTCACGTTATCAGTGGAACATTCGCTAATTGCAGTAATCATATTTGTTGTTTCTCAAATTGATGGGAAATATCCTGCTACTCCTGATAGAATCCAAAGACTTCCTCGTCCATAGGGCTGAATGCAGACCTGTGCTAAGAATTGCATTCCAAGAGTGGGCGGGGCCTTATAATAAATCGGTCAGGCAACACAAAATACATCCAGTTGAATCTTCAGTTCCCTGCACCATCTAAAGTGAGGGGCAAAAATATTCTAAGGGACGATGAATACCACGCTGTCGGCGGAAAAAATCTATTTCTTTAAACCCACATATCTCCCGAAATACTAAGCAGAATTTAATGAAATTTGGAGGATAGGATACGACCACCCTGCTCTTTCGAGGTGCCAAATTTAAGCAAACTTTCAAAATTCGAAAAAATCCAAAGGGGTTATTAGCATTTTTTCAGAAAAAAATTCGATTGGGCTCAAATTTTGCACATCGATAGAGCAGGTTGATCGTATTATCTCTTCCAAATTTTATTAAATTCTGCTCATTATTTCGGCAGATATGGGGGTTTAAAGAAATCGATTTTTCGACGAATTTGTCGACTTCTTTAAACCCCCATATCTCCCGGAATACTGAGCAGAATTCAATAAAATTTGGAAGAGATAATACGACCAACCTGCTCTATCGATGTGCAAAATTTGAGCCCAATCAAATTTTTTTCTGAAAAAATGCTAAGGTTAACCCCTTTGGATTTTTTCAAATTTTGAAAGTTTGCTTAAATTTGACATATCGAAAGAACAGGTTGGTCGTATTATCTCTTCCAAATTACATTAAATTCTGTTCAGTATTTCGGGAGATATGGGGGTTTAAAGAAATTGATTTTTCGACCAATTTGTCGATTCCTTAAACCCCCATATCTCCTGAAATAATGAACAGAATTTAATGAAATTTGGAAGAGATAATACAACCAACCTGCTCTATCGATGTACCAAATTTGAGCCCAATCAAATTTTTTCCCGAAAAAGTTGTAAGGTTAACCCCTTTGGATTTTTTCGAATTTTGAAAGTTTCCTTAAATTTGGCATATCGAAAGAGCAGGTTGGTCGTATCCTCTCCTCTAAATTTAATTAAATTCTGTTCAGTATTTCGGGAGATATGGGGGTTTGAAGAAATCGATTTTTTCGGTAGGACAGCGTGGTAATAATCAGTTCTCTAAATAATTTTGCCCCTCATTTTATATGGTGCAGGCAACTAAAATTCAGCTAGATGTATTTTGTGTTGCCTGACTGGAATGCATTCGACCTTGAGTGATTCTTAGCACAGGACTGTATTCAGTCCATCGTTCAATAAAGGAGGTGTGTGTATTCTATCAGGAGCAACTTTGAAGGCAAATTCACGTTATCAGTGGAACATTTGCAAATTTCCGTAATAATATTTGTTGTTTCTCAAATTGATGGGAAATATCCTGCTACTCCTGATAGAATCCAAAGACTTCCTCGTCCATAGGGCTGAATGCAGTCCTGTGCTAAGAATTGCATTCCAAGAGTGGGCGGGGCCTTATAATAAATCGGTCAGGCAACACAAAATACATCCAGTTGAATCTTCAGTTCCCTACACCATCTAAAGTGAGGGGCAAAAATATTCTAAGGGACGATGATTACCACGCTGTCGGAAGGAAAAAATCTATTTCTTCAAACCCACATATCTCCCGAAATACTAAGCAGAATTTAATGAAATTTGGAGGATAGGATACGACCACCCTGCTCTTTCGATGTGCCAAATTTAAGCAAACTTTCAAAATTCGAAAAAATCCATTAGCATTTTTTCAGAAAAAAATTCGATTGGGCTCAAATTTTGCACATCGATAGAGCAGGTTGATCGTATTATCTCTTCCAAATTTTATTAAATTCTATTTAATTCCCGGAAGAATTTGGAATGAGTATAAGCTCTACCTGCTAATGATAGGCCACATTTCAGGACAAATCTAAATGAGAAAGTTTAATGGGTAATTCCACAAAAGAAGCGGAGTTTATAATTATGCATAGGTATTTCATTACATACGCTACATTAATAGGTCTAAATATCACAAAAACTTCCGATTTCCAACTAGTATTTTTTGACCAATATCTGTTTAGATGCATGTTGCGACATCTAGGAAGATACATATGCACTACATGCTACACACCACTAGGTGACAATAGCATCATGAAGAAACCATCAGATTTCGAGAATAGTTTCAGCACATTAAGGTTAGATGACGCTGACATAGAAAATATAAAATTTGAAATTTTTCACTTAATTAACCCACTGTTACTCTCACGAGAAGGACACAATGGAAATAAATTATGGCTCCATTTTATTGGTTCACCCAACCTGTTGGATTGGGTGAACCAATAAAGTGGAGCCCCATGAATATGAATATTAAAAATATTTCGGAATTATTGTTATTATTGTTAAAAGAACATGCATGAACAATTAAAATAATGCTAGGATAGGATGTTTTCACTAGAAGGCAAAATGGAGATTTTTATGTAAGCTAGCAATTATAGACTTACTTCATTTTCTGCATTATCATTGTTACTACCACAGTTCCAGGGGAAGTACTGATAGATTCGTATTTAGGACGATATATGAAATTAAAATATCCTCTTTATCATTTTCCTGAAAAACATCTTAATGTAGATACACTAAAATACACCTACAAAGGAAACTAAAAAAGAAACAAAAAAAATGTGGGTAGTAATTCAATTACTGATAATTATCATCAATACATTGGACCTTATAGGATGTACTATCCAATGGAAATTTTCCTGTGACGATTTATGCTAAGGACACTGCGTTAAATAGGTGTTTGTGGCAAACCAATCTGGGTCAGCAGGTAACTTGAGTATGCTCCAAAAGCATCGCGCATTTACGATTTCAAGGATCGCATTGAAAATGAAATGTTACCGATAATTAACCAGGAGAATTATGGCCCGAACTGATCTTGAAAGTGTTTTTGAGAGATCCATCGATCACCTGCAATTTTTGTTGAAAACGTATACCTACAATATAGTTGAATGCACAAAAATGCCAGAATTTGTTGTGATAATCCAGAATAGCTGCGATTCTTTCATGAAAGCTTTATTATTTCTATCAAGATACACGTCCCCTATATTATTTGTATACAGGGTGTCCCACTGGAAGTGCTCATTAGAAGTTTGTGGAGAAATATATATTGGATCTGTTTGAAATTCCGTACAAAGACATACGGCAAATCACCCTTTTTGCGTGCATGTTCTAGTGAAAGGCATGCTGTCATTTTGCCCAAACGCCGGTCATCCGGCCGGCTGTTGCCACGGTAACTTTCGAACGGAAAGATATAGCAACTTGAAATTTTCAAATCCAAATGCGACAGACAAATTCGTAAATGGGTAATGAGACGTGGCAATTAGTTGTACAATACAGACGCAAATACAATACATATGTGAAATTTCGTAAGTATTGTATCCCTAGAAAATTATTAAATAATATTATATATCTCACGATAACTTGAGAAGGAAACGAGATAGCGACTTGCAATTTTCAGGATAAGTTGCGCATCCGAATGCGACATTAAAGTTCGTTAACAGGCATAATCGGCCGAACGGTTTTGGAGTTATACCCATCTGAAATGTTGTTGCTATTTCCTCAATAACTCAAAAAATACATATCCGATTCAATTCAAAAATGGTGATTAGTTGTAGAATGCCGACGCCTAAATATTTGCCAAATTTTGTGAGGATCACGTCACTAGAAAATTTAAAAAAATCACATTGAAAAAAATTGTATATCTCAGAAACTACACGCTTGATATCACTAAGATTTTGCGAGAGCCTTCAAAATCTAGCTGTACAGCCAAGTTCCAAATTTGAACACCATCGGATATTGCTGGAGATCAGAGCAGCCTTGGATGATTTCAGTAGCTGGGTGACCGTTGCCACGATAACTTTCGAACGGAAAGAGATAGCGACTTGGACTTTTTAGGGGAGTTTTGCGCATCCGAAAGGGACTGTTGAGTTCTTTGTTGGGCATAATCTGCCAAACGGTTTCGGAGTTATACCCATCGGGAATATTGTTTTCTCTATAACTCAAAAAATACGGGTCTGGTTGAATTGAAACTTGGTACCTATATGTAGAATACTAACACAAATACGCCTGTGAAATTATGTAAGAACCGTATTACTACATTAACCGGCGAAATCCACTAAGTGGTTTCGGAGTTATGGCCATTTTTAGTAAAAACATTTTTCATTAATATTTCCGGAACCGATTACTCGATTTGTCTGAAATTTAGCATCAAATTTTAGAATAATAACCTTTATATGCATGCGAAGTTTGTATTGATCAGGTTGTGGTAAAGTGTCTAAAAAAAAATTTTTAATTTTGTTTCTACAATAACTCTCGAACAGAATGAGCTAGGTAGTAGAAATTTTCAGAGTAGGTTTGGGAGATAAATATCTCGGCTCGATGGATTCGGAGTAACAAAAAAAAAAAATTTTTTACATTACGAATTTCAAATTCAATTTTTTTCAAGATGGAGTTTCATCATAAAAATTCACTGATATCATTTTCAACTCTAACAAGCTAATACTTTCGGAGATATGATTTTTTGAAATTTCAATAATGAATCGTACTTCTATGTTTTCACAGAATGCTGTACTTAATTATTCTATCTATGAATTATTATATGATCTGTGTTCTCACATGTCATCTTATTTTCCTTTGAGAGATAATTGTCAAAATTATTTCTGGTTCGTTATTCTTGATGATTGATATAAAATACACCTCCTGTTCTAGAAAACAAAGTGTGATTGAATAGTAGAATAGAGTTAATTTGAGGCATGAATATCTTGGATAAGTTCGTTATTGGGGAGAATCGGTCTGTTTGTATTTAATTTCTTTCATGATGCAGTTCTATCGTAAGAATCCATTTATATCATTCCCTGAGACCAATAATTTCGGAGAAATGATTTGTCAAAGTATGAACAAGGGCGCCAAAGCTCCTGTCCACAGGGCTTGAACCAATTTTTGGCGCTCTTGTTCCTCGGAACAGAGTGTTTATCAATTTGCCTAAATGTCTGTAATTTTCGAATTTTTCGATGAAACTGGTCTTAAACGATTTGATTCGACTCACTGATCAAGAATCCTTGGTCGAAATTCATTCTGTCCGGACGGCTGGCCGGCCGGCCGTAGGCACGATAACTCTCGGACGGAATAACCTAGACAGTTGAAATTTTCAGAATAGGTTTGAGAGATAAATATCTCGGCTAAGTTCGATAATGGGCGAAATCGGACAGATGGTTTCGGAGTAACAAAAAAAAAAAATTTTTACATAACAAATTCCGAATTAATTTTTTTTCAATATGCAGTTTTACCATAAGAATCCATTGATATCATTTTTAACTCTAACAAGCTAATACTTTCGGAGATATGATTTTTCAAGTTTTCAATAGAAATCGTATTTCTATGTTTTCACAGAATGATATAATTATTCTGTGAGTATTCTATGAATTGTTAGAATTCCAACTTATTTTCCTGAGATATGACGTTGTCTAATTCATTCCAGCAATCATAGAATTATGAGAATTATAATATAATATCATACTTTTTGTTGGTTGATATTTTCATGCCAATGGTCAATCCATATGATGATGGGAATGGTAATGGTAAGTTAATAATATTGAGTTCAAAATATCTACACTAAAAACAAAACTGGAATATTGGTGTATTGGAGTAGATTTGAGGAATGATATATATTATCATTCATCATAGAATTGAGGAATGAATATCTCGGATGAGTTCGTTGTTGGGTAGATTTCGTCTATTGGTTTTGGATTGATAATTTTTGGCACTCTTGTTGAATTTAAATTCTTCTATGATGTTTGAATTCAATTTCTGCTAAGATGGAGTTCTTTCATAAGAATCCATTGATATAATTCCCAACTCTGAGAAACCAATACTGTCGGAGAAATAATTTGTCTGTATGAACAAGAGCGCCAGAAAGCTCCTGTCCACAGGGCTTGAACCAATTTTTAAATTTTCACCTGTCCATCTCACCTGACACACACTTTAGATGACAGCTGCCAAATAAGCGGTCTGAAACGAAAACTTAGTGGAAAAACCTGTATTTCTCCAAGGAATTTTTTATAGGACATTCACGTTAAGTTGAGACGGACTATGTGCTGGTTTTATCTCAATTTTACTGCTTCGAACCGACATTAATACCTTCTGTTTTCCACACCTGGCAAGATCTGGACTTCGGCACCGGTAAACCCGACATTCAAGCTTCGGAAAAATCGAAATTCCCAATTTTTATGTCCCGCATATCCGCGGCAGCAATAATAAACAGCACGGTACATCGAAGGTCGATCCTGCTGGAATAATAAACGGAGATACACCTCAGTTTGATAAATACTTCTTGGAAACTGTAAATTTTCATATAATTCATCTAAAAATACGAGATCTGGGTAGTGAGCAGGTCCAAAACACCAGTCAGGTCTCGGCCATAGCTGACCGGCATCTAATTTTGAATACCACTATACTCTTTTTAAATAATCTTTCGTTTAAGCTCCGTGACAAAACGTCGACTATATTTTTCTTCGTCGGAACCGCGGTTTTCGGGGTGCATTCAAGAAAGAAGGTCCTTAAGATTTTCGATGACAGACTGTGAGGTTCCAGAATTTTCGTGAAATTATATAAGGGTACCGATATTTAGGTGGTGTTGAAGTGTTTAACCGGCCAAACTGGGGGGCAGTGTGGAATTACCGACCATGAAATGGTAAGTAAGCATTAAGGGATACTTTTGGGGGTGCATTTATCATCACTCAATAGTTTTTTCAAACTTTTATGGCTCAAACTCTAAAAAAATATTAAAAAAATTGGTTCAAGCACTGACGTGAAATCAGGAGCTTTTCCGAGCGTGTTTTATTGTGTACCCACGTCTTTTGGACACTCTCAATAGAATTGAGCATCGAAATATACCGGGAGGACGCGGAGCTCGTTTTGAGGGAGTAAATGAAGATATTTTGAGTATATTTTTTTGTGATGTGTGTAGGGTGTTCAAAAGCACAATTTAAAATTATTTTATTATATACTGGTTCTTCCAAAAAGAAGATATAGACCAAAGTTACATTTTTTAAATGTAACACCCTGTATTTGACCTATAAAATGGAATGGCAAGCTCAAATTATGATGAGTTTTTTCAGATCACTTTATACCTTAGTACCATTTACGAGAAAATGGTGAGGATATGGAGTTTTTGCGCGTATGTTCTGGGGAACATACGCGTTATAGTTTTGCCCAAATGTGAAATTTAATTCTGTGGTGCCGTCCGGCCGTCCGGCCGTCCGGCCGTTGCCACGATAACTTGAGAACGAAAAGAGCCAGCGACTTGAAATTTTCAGGGTGGGTTGCGCATCCCAATACGACGGACAAGTTCGTTAATGGGTATAATCGGCCCAATGGTTTCCGAGTAATAATTTTGTTTTCAACCAAAATAAATCCGATCGAATTTAAACTTAGTGAATAGTTGTAGAATATAGACCTAAGCACGTTCGTGAAATTTTGTGAGAATCGTATTGCTAGAAAATTATTAAAAAATTATTAAAAAATATTTTTGTTGTCACGATAACCTGAGAACGGAAGGAGATAGCGGCTTGAAAATTTCAGGTTAGGTTGTGCATCTGAATGCGACATTTGAGTTTGTTTATGAGCATAATCGTCCAAACGGTTTTAGAGTTATAGCCATCTGAAATTTTCTGAAATTTGGTAGTTTTTTGTTCCTCATTAACTCGAAGAATACAAAACCGATTGGATTCAAACATGGTGAATAGTTGTAGAATATAGACCTAAGCACGTTTATGAAATTTTGTGAGCATCGAATCGCTAGAAAATTATTAAGAAATTATTAAAAAATATTTTTGTTGTCACGATAACCTGAGAACGGAAAGAGATAGCGGCTTGAAAATTTCAGGTTAGGTTGTGCATCTGAATGCGACATTTGAGTTTGCTTATGAGCATAATCGTCCAAACGGTTTTAGAGTTATAGCCATCTGAAATTTTCTGAAATTTGGATGTTTTTTGTTCCTCATTAACTCGAAGAATACAAAACCGATTGGATTCAAACATGGTTATTAGTTGTAGAATGCCAACGCGAAAATTTTTGCAGAATTTCGTGAGGATGGTATAACTAGAAAATTCAAAAAAAAATAATTAAAAATAATTGAAAAAAATTCTATATATCATAAACTATTCGTCCGGCATGGCTGAAATTTTGGGAGAGCCTGCAGAACCTAACTCTACTGCAGAATTCCAAGTTTGAACACGATCGGATCTATATTGTTGGAGAACCGAGCAGCCTTTTGTGAGTTCGGTAGGTGGATGCGAATCGTCGTATGATATGTTGTCTATGGTCGTATTTTTGCGAGAACCTCCAAAAATAAAATATGAATGTCATGATGACATATTATTATACATATATATTCATGGTAAAATCGTGTTATTTCATCACAAATCTATAGGAGATTAGATGATAGCCCTACATTAGTGGTCAGACCTGGTTTTGAAAGAGATCCTCCTTAGGAGGAGGCAACTAAATATTGAAGGGATTTCTATGAACAAGAGTGAATATCTTTGAGGAATAGAGAGGCGATTCTTCTTCAAGAGATCCATGTGCCTTCAGTGGAGTATATTTGCGAGAGGGGACCTTTGAATTTTGCAGAAGGCTTCTGATCTTGTAAGGTGAGAGGCTCATTTGTGGATATTAAATCTCGTGATGGGTAGAAAGGAATTCTAGGCCAGTTTTTCTATCACTAATGAGAATATATCTTTATGTAATAACGGGTGATTTTTTGAGAGCTTTTGGATTTGATTTGAAAAAAATTGGTTCAAGCACTGACGTGAAGTCAGAAGCTTTTGCGCGTATGTTCTATTGTCCATTCTCCTGTATTGGACACTCTTCTTAATCGAATTTACCATGATGAATTCTATTGTCTATTCTCCTGTATTGGACACTCTTCTCAATCGAATTCACCATGATGATTTTTATTGTCTATTCTCCTGTATTGGAGACTCTTCTTAATCGAATTTGCCATGATGAATTCTATTGTCCATTCTGGACAATAGAATTCATCATGGTAAATTCGATTAAGAAGAGTGTCCAATACAGGAGAATGGACAATAGAACATACGCGCAAAAGCTTCTGACTTCACGTCAGTGCTTGAACCAATTTTTTAAACAGCAATTAATGAAGAAACCAGTTAGGCCAGCATTACAGACAGTATTTTTTTGAGTAGACATATTGGCTACTCCTATAGAGAAAAAGAAATAACTCTGTAATATACATAGTGATCAAGATTAATTTTCATAAACAACTACAATTAATGGTCAAAAACTTTCTTATTCCAAATGGCACACCCGGTATTTCTATATCTCGTTGAACGTGAAAATTAATTTTGAAACTATTTTCATAAGGTTTTCCTACACCTATACCTGATAGTTTGTCAGCAATTTTTGACCATTATTTGTGTTGATGTTTGAAAATCAATTATGATCACTCTGTCTATTCCAAAGTTGAATTTTTTTTCTGTATAGGAGTAGCCAATATGTTTATATTGCTGGCTCAACTGCTTTCTTCATTAATTGCTATTTAAAAAACTACATATTTTCAATTTTTCGCCATTTTCTCCTAAATGATGCTTATCATAATTTGAGCTTGCCATTCCATTTTTTAGCTCAAATACAGGGTGTTACGTTTAAAAAATGTAACTTTGGTCTATATCTTTGTTTTCGAACACCCTGTATATATGAAAATAATTTCAAATTGTGAATTGAAACACCCTTCACACATCACAAAAAAATATTCTCAAAATATCTTCATTTACTCCCTCAAACGAGCTCCCAAGTAATCGAGTTTTAATTGGATCCGATTTGTATATTTTGAGTTATAGAGGAAATAACAACAAACTTTCAGAAGAGTATAACTCCAAAACAGTTTCGTTGATTACGCCAATTAACGAACCTTAAATGTCGCATTCGGAAGCGCAACCTACCCTGAAAATTGCAAGTCGCTATCCCTTTCTGTTCTTAAGATATATTATATTTCTTCGGATTTTTTTTTTAATTTTCTAATGGTACGGTAGAATGGTACCAAGGTAGAAGAGTTATGTTTTGAAGGCTCTCGCAAAATTTCAGCAATGGCGGATGAATAGTTTCTGATACATAGAATTTCTTTCAATGATTTCCAATGATTTTTTAAAATTTTCTATTGATACGATTCTCACGAAATATTACAAGAATTATTACGTCAGCATTCTACAACTAATTAGCATATTTGAATTGGATCGGTTTCGTATTTTTCGAGTTATTGAGGAAATAACAACTAAATTTCAGACGGGTATAACTCCAAAACCGTTTGGCCGATTTTGCCTATTAATGAACTTAAATGTTGCATTCAGATGCACAACCCATACCCTAAATATTTCAAGTCGCTATCTCTTTCCGTTCTCAGGATATCATGACATAAATTATACAGGGTGAGTCTTTGACCACTGCATTAATTTTAACCAAAGATTCCTCTCATTAAATGACACACTATTTTCATTTACCATTTTTCCATGATTCAGCTCAGCTATAAAGTTACAAACGATGAAAGATTTCACAATGTGCTAATACACTCCTGCAAATAAATTATCTATGACATTGTTGGCGGACGAGAAAACGGCATGGTAACGTGGTTTACAGCTTGATTCAGGATTCCAACGCTCAGGATCCATAAAAGTAGTGAAATTTCTGGAGTTTTCCATTTTAAAACATTCAATGAAGAATATCTCGAAAACGGTGCGTTTAAGGAGAAATGATGAGGAATAATATAATGTCCTAAAACGATGGAATATTCTTGAAATGACTCAAGAAAAACTGTATATGCTTTCTTTATGCTAATTTCGTTTAGTTTTATGAATCCACGAGTCCATAACTAGAAAACCAGTAGAAGTAGAAAATAACTAATATTTGGAAAATATTTATCATAGTTATAGGAAACTTTACGCCAACATTCATTTTATTCGAAAAAAGGATGTCAAAGCTACAAAATAAAAACTGATTTTTTTTCAAAATTTCAACAGCCTGCATCTTTTTACCTGAGCTGAATTTGGAAAAATGTTAATGAAAAAAGTGTTTCATTTGATGAGAGGAATCTTTGGTTAAAATTAATGCAGTGGTCAAAGACTCACCCTGTATATATAAAATAATTTCTTTTAAATTTTCTAACGATCCGATTCTCACAAAATTTCACAAACGTCTTTAAGTTTTTATTCAACAACTACTCACCAAGTTTCAATTCGATCGTATTTGTATTGGTTGAAAACAAAATCATTACACGGAAACCATTGAGTGGATTATGCCCATCAACGAACTTATCTGTCGTATTGGGACGCGCCACCTACCCTGAAAATTTCAAGTCGCTATCTCTTTCCGTTCACAAGTTATCGTGGCAACAGAATCAAATTTGACCTCAAATTCTTCATCAGGATGTTGAACCCAATCGTTTGAGACCAGTTTCGGCAAAAAATTCGAAAATTACGGACATTTGGGCAAAATGAAGAGATGTAATTATAAAAGACAGGGGCGCAACGCCAAGGGGCTTATCAAGGCAATATTCTTCTTCGTCCACAACCAAGTACTTTAAGACTAAAAAAATCCCAATTCTTCCCGAATCTCCCTCAGACCAGATCGTAAAGAACGACCGGGTTACGCTCCTTCAAAACGTCTGCCAATTTATGTGCACGGTCGAACGTAATCGATCTCAGATCCTTGCCAGGAATTCATTACACTCCGAGTACTCAATTGCACGAAACAAGACGATCTATTTTTTTTCTTAAATTATCCTTTATATTTACGAAAAAAAATTAGGTTGAGAAAACTCTTATTAGCCTACTTTCACCGGAAACACAAATTAAGATCGGAATATGGGTCAAGATCCCCCCATATAATCGTTTTTTAAGTGTGTTGACAAACTCGTTTTTGGCGCTCTTGTTCCTCGGAACAGAGTGCTTATCGATTGGACCAAATTTTCGATTTTTGACTGAAAATGGTCTTAAACGAATTGGTTCGACTCACTGATCAATGATCCATGGTCAAAATCGATTCTGTCCAGCCGGCCGTCCGGCTGTTAACACGATAACTTTCAAACGGAATGAGCAAGACAGTTAAAATTTTCAGAGTAGGTTAAGGAGATAAATATCTCGGTTGGGTTCATTACTAGGCAAAATCGACCAGGTGGTTTCGGAGTAACAAAACAAAATTTTTTTTTACATAACAAATTCCAAATTAAATTTATAATTAACTTCTTAATTTTATAATTGACTGTATATTTTCTATAATTTGTTGTTTCTCCTTTTTCTTGCTGGATGTGTGGGTATTGTACGTTTGCAGCTGATGCGTGTTGATTTTTTGTTGGATATATTTGTTTTTTTGTTAATTAAGTGAATACTGTTTCTGGGAAGATTGGCTGATGAAATGTACCTGGTAAGAGAGGACCAGGCTATCTGGTCTTTAATACTCTCATTACCTGTTCCTTTCCTAGATATTCTGAGAACGGCTTCATAGTCCATTTTGTCTATCACTAGGTAATTTATACTTAGTACCCTGGTAGTTTATACAATGAGATATTAAAAGGATATTCTCCAGAACAGTGAGCAGGTATTGTTTTTAATTCAACAACAAAACATGCAAAACTAAATGTCTGTATTCCAGATTGCACTAGATTTGAATTATTGCTCCAAAATTCCGAATTTTCGAACGAAAAAATTGAACCTTCACGTTTGACACCGAGTGAATTGTTTGAAATAGAATCGCCTCGAGATAAAAGACCCGTCGAAATTCGTATTGGCAAATTTTCAATCTATATTACATCATTTGATGTTTCGGAGAATACAAAACCATTTAAAAATCAGTTCATATGATTTATCTTCAAGTTGGATTTTCCAAATCATCTGAAATTCCCTGAATCATCATAATAATCCCAGCATTTCAATCGATAAAATAATAGAGAACTATATAGTTGGATCGAATTCAATTCACACGATGTAGTAAATCAAAGGCGTGTAAACATTCTGCACTCTATAGTTCCTAGATTGAGGAGATTGATATCGCGGAAAACTGCGATATGTTGCATACCAAAAAGCCTTGGAGTAAATGGCGCGATGATAGAGTTTTTGGTGCACACACGTACGCATTTTGATCGTTTCTAATTTACCAACCTTGGTTCTTGTTGAAATACACGGACTTGGGAGAGTATACCGCGAAATGATGCCAATTTTTTTCTACGCTCACAATGCGTCTTGCTATGATATATGTGTTTGTTATGGGTAAACAGGTTACAAAGTACTTAGAGTGAGTTATAGGGTAATATTATCTAGCACCTGAACATGACGCTATGACATGAAGGACCTTGAAGTATTTAGTGATAATTGTTGAATTATGATAGGAAATCCTGAATCAACCTATTTTTTCGACGATAAGGAAACTGAGAACATTAAAAAAATTATAGCATTCGATAGAATTGAAAATTGGTACTCAGGTGAAGAGTAATGCATCCAAGGTTTATGAAAAATTTCAGGAGTATAGTATATTATTTTAGGGGGTAAAGTAAAGTTCTTATCAAACCCTTAAAATCAAGTAAATACATACAATAAAAGTATATATTGTATATTGTTGTAGGGAGTAACGCTGCACTGCGACCTTAAGGTCTGTTGTGCCCCCCCGTCAGAGCTGTCGATGTCATCACCATCTACAGCTCGCCTTCCAGTTTCAGAGCTCTGATGAACTCCAGTATGTGGGATGGCTTCAAGGAGGCTACATCCTCGCTCCTGCAGATTTCTTGCCCAAAGCCTTGCGTTGGTTTGAGATGCCAAGGCATTCCGTAATGAGGTCATTAGGAGTTTCATCCTCCTCCCAACAAAATTTGCACTTGTCAGTTTCTGCTAGCCCTTATCTCATCATATGCTTCCTAAGGCCACAGTGCCCTGTGAGGAAACCAGTGAGGAGGTGCAGGGCGTTCTTACTGAGGTCCAAGTATTTCTTGGATCTGACAGTATCACGACCTTTATTTCTGGACATTTTACTGTTTTGTCTTTTTATGCCTTCAATACAAGGTATGGCCACCACGGACATCAATGACCGCCTGACATCTTCGTCGCATACTGTCAACGAGGGTGTTGAGCATATCTTGAGGAATTTCATTCCATAAACGAGGTAGTAGTGCTTTGAGGTCATTCAATGTATCTGGTGGAGGTTGGTGATCATCTAGTCTTCTTTGTAGCATATCCCATGCATGTTCTATGCAGTTTAAGTCTGGTGAATACGCAGGTATTGGTAAATGTGGAATACCATGCTCGTCTCGCGCATTTTCTACTATTGCTGCACGATGTCAAGAAATTGGAATGCTTCACCAATGGCAGCATGAAAATTTGGCACTACGTTGCCAATGACATGTTCCCTATAATGTAAAGCACACATATTGCCAGGACAAATGTGAATGTCTGTGCGCCCGTTGTAACATATCCCAGCCCATACCATAACAGAGCCTTCTCGAAATGGATGAACCTCTTGCACATGACAGTGATTTCGGGGTATACGCGGCATAGTCCATACCCTTATTCTTCGAGAATCTGAAAATCGACCGTATCTGGATTCATCTGTGAAAAGTACACTACGCCAATGGACGTTCAGATTAACATACTGCCTGGCCCATTCTAATCTTTGTCGTTTATGCTCACGTGTTAACGGAACACCCCTCAATGGACGTCTAGAAGCCAAAGTAATCTCCCCCAAACGACGTCGGATGGTTTCAATGGAAATTCCAGGACCATTGGCATTTAAAAGTCGATTTCTCAGCATCCTACATGAAGAAAGAGCATATCTCCTCGCCGAGATGGTGACAAAACGGTCTTGTGCGGGTGTTGTTTTTCTTGGTCTACCAACCCTATGTCTTTCCTGCACCGAACCTGTCTCATTGAACCTATTCCAGAGTCGCGATATTACAATTTGCGATACTTGAAATGTTTCTGCCACAGCGACTTGAGTGAGGCCACCCTGTAGCATACCGATACCCCTATTAGCCTCAGCGTTTGTTAATTTACGTCTTGGCATCTTAAGAAGCTCCTCAAATTTACTAAGTTCGATATCGCTAAGAGACTGACAATAAATTAACTGCATATTGAAATGCTAAATCTTACGAATAATGTGAAAAACTGCCAAACTCAAGAAAAAAGACGACCAGATGGTGAAAATATGCAATCAAATCGAATTAATAAGTTTTTAGTGGCAGTTGATCATATTTTTGATATTGTCTTTAAAATGTTACGCCCCTCAGAACAACTTAATATGATATCCCTAACTCTTGTGGAGCAGTTTATTTACCCTCTAGATATTGTAGAAACTTAACGTGAAAATTAAAGTTCTTTGAGTATCCATTTGAAATTTCGATTACTAATAATAATAATATCTAAAATACATTAAATTCAATAATGTACAATGTTACAATCCGTGAATTATATCGATAATTACACGAGTACTTTAAAGCTGCTAACCCCATGTCAGTGCTTCTAAATATGTGTTTAATTGACTAATAATTTGAATTGGGAGAAGGCATACACATTTGAACGTGCCAAAATTACGTTTATTTACGAACAATGAGGAAACGATTACCAAAGATTCCAGATTGATAGTTCGACAACCTCGTTTCATATCGTTTTAAAAATAGTTTCTGGAATAAAACGTGCTCCTATAGATCTCCTACTTTATATTTTATCGAACAACTTGGGGAGTATCCATCCAAGAAAAACAGACTGCTAAATAAATGGAAATCATAATACACGTTCTTATAAATTATAGAAAAGTGCTTAGAAGAAGGAAGTATATATCGAGAAAATAAAATTGAAACAAGGCCTTGTAATCCCAATTTTGAATATGAAAATTGGTTCAAGCCCTGTGGACAGAAGCTTTGGCGCTCTTGTTCAAACGTTGACAAATCATATCTTCGAAAGTATTGGTAAGAGTTGGGAATTATATCAATAGATTCTTATGATAGAACACCATCTTAGCAGAAATTGAATTTAAACGTCATAAAAGAATTTAAATTCAACAAGATTGCCAAAAATTATTAATCCAAAACCAATAGACCAATTTTCTACCCAACAACGAACTCATCCGAGATATTCGTTAGTCAATTCTATGATGAACGATATAATTTTTCCTCAAATCCACTCCAAAAATTATATTATATCAATTGAAACTTTAGCCAATATTGTTATGTATGTAAGTATTGATCTACTTACATTTGTGTATCAAATATTCTTTCCTAAGTTAAAGTTCATAATACAGAATGAATGTGTTAGTTATTAATATATTTTGAACTATCAAAATAATTTGTACGTCAGCCTATACCTATTCAAATATCAGGAATAAATGGACAATCTGCTATGATTGTCTCCAGCCTTGCTCAAGACATTTCGATGATACTTTCCCTAGGTAGTTCGAGTTGTGAAAACTATGCACCGAGTGTAAGTTGCAACAACCCATTAGACGAGGTTAAATCATTATAGATTGCTCATTTAATCTTGATAAATAAACTATTGTTGAGTTTAATGCAGTTCAATTATAAGAATCCATTGATATCATTCCCAACTCTGAAAAGCCAATACTTTCGGAGATATGGTTTGTCAAAATTTGAACAACAGCGCCAAAGCTCCCGCCACAGAGCTTTCCCCCCTTTCTTTGAATCATATCACAGTTCAGATATCGCTGAAATTTCACTTCGAAAAGATTATTTTACAGACAAGTTCTTGAAGTAAACTCAATCGGATCATATATTAAGAAAACATTTTTTTTTTTGGAAGCCAATAAGCAGCTTTAGGTGAATCCAGTACCTGGATGGAAGACCGCTCTGACTATGAATTATAACAAGTGTTTTCCCAACTTTTTCCTCTTAAATTATTACGATGAGTTTCCTCCACTCCGCAGAAACTTTGAGAGCCCCAAACCCTCAAAACAACTATTCCATAACGCTGTTCACCTGATTCTGAACATTTCCAAGCTCCACCTCCGATATCAATCAAGCACTGGCAACGAATAACATGTCCGATCACGAAATCAAGTCTACACAACATTATAATTTATGTACGTTGTAAGTTGCTTCAACTCGAACCATCCGAGTGCATGCATTTTGGCAAACGAAATCTGAGTAATTTTTTACGCGTTGAAAAGGTTTAAATTTAGAGCTGTCGTAAAAATAAAAGAGGAATCGTTCTGCGGGAGAAAGTGAAATGGTCCCGAAATATCGGAACGATAAAAAATGCATTTCGATAGGTATGGAACAGTGTCTGTTTGTTTGAATCGAAGTCTAGAAACAAAGTAATTTGGATAACGGATTATAAACATTTTACTTGGGCTGAAATTGAAATTGTGGAAGTGGAAGACGTTTATTTTCAGCAGGACGTGTTTTTTCTGGAGATAGAGACATTATTCAGCCACCCAGATCGTGTGATTTAGCTCCCTTGGACTTTTCCATTGGGGCAATAAAGTCTTTGTTTATGTATTTATGCATTGGACTTAGGGCTTCACACGAGAGTGAGATGTTTTGAAAAACATTATGGGCGATACCGAGAACACATACAGCGGAACTCGAGTCTCGTTTTTGGTCTTGTTAAATATTTTCATGAAGTGTTTATTCGAAATATTAGAAAAGGTCTATATAGACATCAATATATTTTACGAAATATCAACTCTTGTGACTATCCATTAACTGTTGGGTCAAAAATTAATAGTGCTGTGCCTGATGTGGCGTAAGGACACAGTAACAAAGCCTACACAGAACACAACTGATTCTCCTTACTCGCTCAAGCTCTTCGAGAGCTTATGAGGGGTCTCCTTGGAGGAAGACCTAGGAGGATCCGTATAATAATATACAATCTGTGAAATATTTCATTGTAAATTGAAATAATTTTTTCACATTTTTATTCAAAGTTGTTAACTGTTCTTATGACTTCTCAGAGTAACTTATCTCTTATCATAAATATCTATCCTTGCAGAGAATAAAGGAACATCATCACAGCTACAAAAACAACAAAATTAATTCAAATTATTCGAATCATTTATTAGCAGAAGGACACAAGTTCAACCCGGATTTCAAAATTCTACACAATTTGAATAAAGGTGCGCAACTCAATTACTGGGAAATGGTCGAAATAAATAGGGAAAAACATATACGGGTAATTTAGTTAATGAACAATTAGATCTAAATTTTTCACCGTTACTCAACCTATTCAAATAGAGAATCAATTTATAAAAGCATTAGGAATGAATTATTGTTAATGTGTACAAAGAAACCAGCAGTGAAATCTCATGTAATTAGTTTTAAATAAGTCTATTATGTAATTTGTTTTAAAAAAGTTTCTCATGTAATTAGTTTTAAATGATTCTGTGTCCATGTCATCTAGGTATAGGGAGATAATAACTTGTTAAGAATTTAGTATGATGTAGTCTGATGAAGTCGCTGTGTCGACGAAACGCGTCACAATATTAAATAAATAAATGTAAATCGTATATAATTTTTCTTTGAGTTAAATATTCATATTTAATGGTGTAAAGAAATATGATATGGAAGAAAAAAGTCTATACCGCATCAACCATGCAGTTTCGGTTAAGAATTCGATTTAAACTTGATAAGTATTATATTCAACTGACGCGCGTAAAATGTAATAGTTAGAGGCCATTTTCACCAAATACAGACGACTTAATAGTAATAGCTGCAAAAAGCAGATGTTTCAAAATTCAAACAGAACTAAATTTGCTCCGAGACCAATCATATTAAACTTTTTAACTGGCCATTTATAACGCATCTGCTAAATAGAATGCGTAGGCGAATTTTCATTCCTAGTAAATATAATATTCAAAAGATACCGAAATCCCCCGTTAAATATCGTAGAGCAGGCTTCGTATCTCATGTGTTTAATGGCGATTTTAGATGTCAATCAACCGTATAGCTCAAACGAGTCTACACCTGTTGTTTCTTATCAAAACAACATAGGGAAAATTGACAATTAATTAAATTCTCCTTGGTAAACATCTAGCGGCGCCAATTATGAATACATCGGTTTAACCTGACGATAGTACGATAGTGTTTTGAAGCAGGTCCTTCAATTCAGCTTCACACTGGCTTTCTAATCGGAAGAATCAGAAAAATTGACTAAATTATATATGGGTTGACATTATACCCTTAGTTATAATCTGATTAGTTAGAACACTAAGTTGTTAATAGAAATTAAATTATTATTGAGTAAAATATCTTTTCTCTTATACATGTTGATACCTTCAAGAGTTCTTTTAGGTATAGTTTATTGGAATTTTTCAACAATTTGAAGACATTTTTTGAAATTTGGTGACCAGTTGTTAAATTGGTGTTAAATATTGGCGTTGACCTTCTCTTTCACGTGGCCCCAAAGGAAGAAGTCGCAAGGTGTTAAATCACAAGATCTCGGTGGCCAATTGTGATCACCTCTTCGAGAGATAACACGGTCCGGAAACTTTTCCCGCGAAATATCAATGGTTTCGTTGCTTGTGTGGCACGTAGCGCCGTCTTGTTGAAAGTAAACGTTGTCCAGATCAATACCATCCAATTCCGGCCATAAAAAATCATTAATCATCTCTCGACAGCGCAATCCATTCACAGTAACTGTTGCTCCAGCCTCATTTTCGAAAAAGTAAGGTCCAATGACTCCGCCGGACTATAAACCGCGCCAAACAGTCACACGTTGAGGATAAAGAGGCTTTTCAACAATAACTCTTGGGTTTTCCGAGCCCCAGATGCGACAGTTTTGCTTGTTGACGAAGCCACCGAGGTGGAAATGGGCCTCATCACTCAAGATGATTTTTCGATGGAATTCCGGATCATTTTCATGCCTTTCAACGACCCAATCAGCAAAGACACGACGTTTTTGATGATCAGCCGGCTTGAGTTCTTGTGTTAACTGAACTTTAAAAGCCTTAAGACCCAAATCTTTATGCAACATACGGTGTAATGACGTTTGTGGAATGCCTAATTCCAAAGAACGACGAGGAATGGACAAACCTGGGTTTTCTTCAACACTTTCGGCTACAGCAGCAATATTCTCGGCTGTTCTTGAGCGACGCGCACCGGTTTTATTCTTCACATAACTAACTCTTCCCAACAGCTCGAATTTTTCCACCAATTTCTTTATTGCGGTTCGACAAGGTGCTTCACGAAGACCCAAAAATGTTCGAGTTTTACGAACCGTCTCTGCCAAATTTTCACCCTTTTATAGTGATGTCAAAAAATTACAGTTTCAAAAAGTGACATCTACCGAAATAGCGAGCTCTTCAAAAGAACACCTCTTATTGGAGAACCCTTTAGATGATTTTCGTACGAATTTTCACGAATTTACCTAAGATCTGCATAATTTCAAAAATATATTAAGATTGCCGTAGATCACTACAAAATGGCGGATGCGCCTGGAAATTTGACAATATTGGAAGAAATATGTTTGGAGCGCTTCATTCATGGGAAAAGACACGCCAAAAGTTCCTCAGTTATCTTACCTTTTCTCCAAGCCTCCTCCCAGTTCGTCCAAACACAGCCAATAAATCGGGAATACCTACAATGATTTTCGAGAATAATATATAGGATCTAAAAATAGAAGAAGTTTCCGCGACACAAGCCTCTCAGTACGAACGGATGGACAGACAAGCTGACGAGATGTTGACCTACTGAGAGGCCACGGGTTCTATCCCGTCTCTTCCTGGATATTACGTGCGTGTTTTGATCAATATCACCTTCAATCGCAGTCGTAGAGCTTCGTCACGAAGAGATGCTCGATTTTCTGCGGAGAGATATTCTAGTTTTGGGTAATTTTTTATGTTTTTGGAATTTTGGAGCGAAAGCTCAGGAATATTTTAGATTGGGGATCTTTGACGTAGTGTAAACTAGTTGCCTATATTGTACACGAAAGCATCTAGATGACAGATAAGATATCCTTCGAAAGAATTACTTCGGGTGTCTAAATTTTAAACACTGTTAATTTCATCTTGTAAATTACTCGACCAAGAATTCTAACATAATCACACTTGCATCACATCATCTTCCAATGATGATGGTAGGTACGTGTTTTTGCCATGATCATATACCTGCTGTGGAAAATAATCTTTCAACAGGTACGGATGTTGCCATTAATAAACCATCGGCCATCTTGGAAAGTGTTGGAACTTTTTCATGCACTTTCCACCACTCTAAAATACAATTTTGATTCATATTTGCTCTTTCTAGCAGCAAATGTTCTTCAAACTCAGCTTTCCAATGTTTCGAAGGTTTTGTTGATATTTTAAAGAGGCTATCGATATCGATATATTTTTTAATAGAATTGGACAAATTGGTATAATTTTCAATGAATACCTTCCCAGTGGGTAGATCATTGATGGTGTTCTTGGCGTATTCCTCATAACAATTTCCGAAACATATAATAGCTCAATTTCTTTACCAGTTATATTATATGTACTTCCATAGATGTACACAATAATTGTTCACATCTTCACTATACGAGAAGCACAATAAAAAGCATTAAATTTCTCCTGATGTTCAGATAGAGACGAAATTTTAAAAGCATTGGGACTTAGGGGCAATAAAAGTTGTCCGTTAAGTATTGAATTCATAATGGTATCAGTTTTTATGGTTGTTTTTATTTTTTCATGAAAAATAGTCTCAATTATCGCAAGGTCTTCTAGAACGATCGATGAATAATATAGACAAATATATAGGTAATTATAGTGTAAACTCTAAATATTCAATTGTTTTCTGTGGGTGTTGAAAACGGTCGAGTCGTGTATCAGAAATGTTTACTGTATGTATCTGTAGTAAATAAGATGATCTTCCAGGTATACTTCAAGCCAAAGAAACCCTTTCAATTGTATACACGTTTATAGTTTATAGTTTATAGACACATATACTCAACCGAGAGCAAAAAATCGATCTTGAAAAAAACACATTCAAACCTAAAATACAAATATTTGCAAGGAAAGATATTTATGATAAGAGATACGTTACTATAAGAAGTTAGAAGAACAGTTAACAAGTTGAAATAAAACTTGAAAACATTATTTTGATTTACAATAAAATATTTCACAGATAGACACAAGAGTTTATGTTTTGTAAAATATATTGATCTCTATGTAGGCCTTTTCTAATTTTTCGAATGAAAACTTCATAAAAAAATTCAACGAGAACGAAACGAGACTCTCGGGTTGCGCTGTATGACTAGACGAGAAAAATATAGCTCACGTGTGAAGCCCTACATACTAATTACTTGTTGTTGAAAATAAAGGAGTTATGATACTTATTTCTGAGAGCTCTGCACTGGATGACAAAATAGACAATACCTAAAAACTTTCAGGGAAAATCTACCGAAGTTCTGGATATTCTGACATTCTGATACCAAAGATATTCACTGAATATGAACAGATCTATTGATATAGTATAAAAAACTGAATATGAGTGTCATTGAATTCCTTCCATATTTCACCAATATATTTTCTATTCACACTGTGAGATTTGTAGGATTATTCCTGGATAATACATGATTTTCGTACAAATTTCCATGACATGATTTCCGATCTGCACGATTTCAAACGGGAATATTAAGATTACCGTAAAGCGTTACAAAATGGCGAAGGCGCCTGTGCTATATGACAATCTTAGAAATGATGATTTAACACTGTAGGTATAACTAATACTGTGAAGGCTTCAACACTTAATTTGATTAAATAAATAATCAGGTAACAATGTAACAATTTATTTACCTAATCTGAGCCAGTGGAAGTGGACTATTCTAAAGCGTATTAACAATTATAGGTATGAATATACCTATTACAATAAGGTAGCAGTGTACAGTTCCAGTATCCAGATGTTGAATGTACAAACGGAATATAAATAGATGATTGATAGTTCGGTATTCATAATATTACTTTGTGAATCACGTTTTCCTGCCTTGGATTCAGAATAAGTATAAGAATGACTGCCAGCAAAATATACACGAAGGTTTTATATATTTCGACTTGCATAAGTTCGTGAAATTTCAACCCAATAATTTTTATCTGTTACACTGAATTCACACAGCTGAACAGGTTGAGGTAGCATTCCTGAATAAGAGATACCGGATCTCTGGTGCGCTTGTTCTCCGCCATGCCAGATACTGGAGGAGTACATCAGAAGTCAGAACTCTGGAAGTGGGAGGCGAACTCTTAGGTATGGGGAGACATAATAAACCTCAAGGTCACAGTGCAACGTTACCCTCTACAACAACATACATTATACATCAATTACTTCAATATATGAAGAATATTGAACGAATATAATAAGGTTGTGACCAAATGACATTATTTATTGCGAATTTAATTGAGGAATGAAATTGTGTGTGTTTCATTGGGTCTAAGGGAGATATCGAATTATAATAGGATCGGGTAGGTGGGAATGCAATCGGTTTATGGGGATTCAAAAACGGATTGACTGATATCAATAAAATTTTATGTGTATGCTTGAGTGGGTCGTGCATAGGTAAATATAAAACATATAATCCCAATCAAATTATAATTATGAGAATACGTTTGTTAGCTAGAACAGGATAATCAGTGGAAAGTAGTCATAATTCAATATTTTTTCGAGAGGGACAAAAGAAACTGTGTGCTAAATTTGCAGAACTTCGTTTCATACAAATGAAAGATGAAAACATCTCTCCCAAACCCCCAACTTCAAAATACCGTCATGAACACTTAATGCGACGCCCATGTACGGATTCCCCCCTAGAATCGTCCTTGATCGACCTTCAAGGCACCAGACTAATGGATTCTCCTGATATCAATCGTGCTCCCAAGAAATTGAAAACGCACGGCGCCATATTGTCTCGTCCAAGCAGTCTCGCCGATAGCGTCATCTGATTTAAGAGTATACCATCCCACCCGCTTAACCACATGGACGACTCTTTAAACCGTTGTTAAGCTGTTCTTTCGACCGAAAATCGGCGAAAATAACTCCCTAGGGGAGTATTTATAGCGCCAAGCGATCGCTGAAAAATCAAGGTTGATGATGCTTCTGCTCGGAAACCTATTCATAAGTTTTATATCGAAGATTTCGCATTTCTTTTATTCTCAATGTGTTTTTAGGTTGATAGGTCTATAAAAAATTGTTTAGGTCGATAATAGAAAAGCGCCCTGTGTTCCCCATGTCAAAATCAGCTGATGAGGTGATTTTTCTATGACTATTCCACTCGTTTGATATTTAGTTATCGAGTTAACGCTCGTTTAACAGCGATAAAATATACTGAGTGACAAAGAAACTGCAGCACCAAGAAGGAACTGTTTGAATTTTTGATTTTTTTGGTAAAACATAGATAGTATAGCAAGGAGTAAATGATTAAAATTTGGAGAAAAAAATCGTGCAGGTTTTTTCATGTAAACATTTTTTGTTACTTACATATTGTAGTCGTTTTTTGCAATTTTTTTTAATTTTACAACAAACCAGCTGTTCGAGGAGATATTTAGTTGTAGCCTAGAACACTTGTAAGCGGAATTTATCGCCAGCTAAGTGAATTTGAAAGAGGTCGAATTATTGGTCTACGGGAGGCGGGGTTGTCATTTCGAGAAATCGCTAACCGTACGAACAGAAATCCAACTACTGTTATGAGATGTTGTCAAGCGTGGTTTGATAATGCACAAAATCGATAAGAGTAGGCATCGGACGTCGAAGGGGCACAAATGAAGCTCAAGATCGATGTTTAAGACTTATGGCTATTAGAGACCGATTTATGACAACTCGATCTTTGGATGATGAGTGGTTAGGAGAACAAGGCCATCCTGTAACTGTCCGAACGGTTTACCGCCGGATAAGGTCTTTTGGACTGCGGCATTATCGACCCCATCTGGTGTTACCTCTGAAGGTTGAGCATCGCCGCCAACGATTACAGTGGTACAGAGAACGTCAAAATTTGAATGTGGAATGGCATCAGGTCTTCTTTTCTGATGAATCTCTATTCCCTTGGGTGAACATGAAGGCCGAAGAAGGGTTAGGCGACGTCGGGGAGAAAGACGTGAACCTCAGTTTGATATTGAGCGTCATGTACACCGGACAGTAGACGTTATGGTATGGGGTGCTATTGCACATGCAAGTAGGTCACCTTAAGTCTTTATTCGAGGTAATATGACAGCGCTGCGTTACCTTCAAGAAATAGTGGAGCCATATGTTCTCCCTGACCTTAACCAGCTCGAGAAACCAATATTTCAGCAAGATAATGCTCGACCTCATGTTGCCAGAGTTAGTTTAAAATTTTTTGAAGTGACCCATGTGAATCTTTTGCCATGGCCGCCCAGATCCCCCGATCTTTCGCCCATAGAGCATATTTGGGACATCATGGGTAGAAAGCTTGGAAATTTACCCCAGCCCCCAAGGAATTTGGTGGCTCTGCTACATAAACTACAGGAAGCTTGGGATAGTATCCCTCAAGGAGAAATAGACCATCTTATTGCATCAATGCCAAGACGTGTTGGGGAGTGTATAGATAATCGCAGTGGACAAACACATTATTAAAAAAAATAATAAACCCTTCGTTTTTGGCGCTCTAGTTCCTCGGAACTGAGTGCTTATCAATTTGCCCAAATGTCTGTAATTTTCGAATATTTCGATGAAAATGGTCTTAAACGATTTGGTTCGACTCACTGATCAAGAATCCGTGGTCGAAATTCATTCTGTCCGGCCGGTCCGGCCGGCCGTAGGCACGATAACTCTCGAACGGAATGAGCTAGAGAGTTGAAATTTTCAGAGTAGGTTTGGGGGATAAATATCTCGGCTAAGTTCGTTATTGGGCAAAATCGGACAAATGGTTTCGGAGTAACAAAAAAAAAATTTTTTTTTTACGAAACAAATTCCAAATTAAATTTTTTTTAATAAAAAGTTTTATCATGAGAATCCAATCATATCATTTTTAACTCTAACAAGCTAATACTTTCGGAGATATGATTTTTCAAAATTTCTATAATAAATCGTATTTCAACGTTGTCACAGAATAATATTATTCTATGTATGAATATGAATTGTCATAATGTCAAATGATGTTCCTGAGACTAATCAATCAGTATATCTTGTCTATGCTAATCAATCGAAGAATTGTGAGCGAAGTGAGAAAAATCTCAGATATGATTTTTCAAAATTTCAATAATAAATCGTATTTCAACGTTGTCACAGAATGATATTATTCTATGTATGAATATGAATTGTCATAATGTCAAATGATGTTCCTGAGACTAATCAATCGAAGAATTGTGAGCGAAGTGAGTTAAATCTCAGTTGTTTGCTCCGATATTAGTTTTTCTCAGAAAATTCTTACATTTCGGAACTGAACATGAAGTAAGAGATCTGAGAGTAGTGAGACTGCTTTTTATCCATAGACATAGATATAACTCTCGAACGGAATGAGGTAGGTAGTTGAAATTTTCAGAGTAGTTTAGGGAGATGAATATCTCGGTTAAGTTCGTTATTGGGCAAAATTGGCCAGATTTAATTTGATTTCTTCCATGGTGCTTTTCTCATTCTCATGATTGCTCATTTAATCTTGATAAATAAACTATTATTTGAATTGAATTTCCTTTAGGATGCAGTTCTATTATATGAATACATTGATATAATTCCCAACTCTGAGAAACCAATACTTTCGGAGATATAATTTGTCTGTTTGAACTAGAGCGCCAGAAAGCTCCTGTCCACAGGGCTTGAACCCATTTTTTCTTCAAATTTCAATCATTTACTCCTTGCTATACTATCTATGTTTTACCAAAAAAAAAATTTTAAACAGCTCCTTCTGCGAGTTGCAGACTCTTTGTCAGTCAGTATATGCATCCTCGCCAAACAAAGAACATGGTTTTCCAATGACAAAATTTTGACATTTCCCAAATCCAAGATAGCATAGTAATTGAATATTTTTCAAACTAACATTCATTTTACGTGCAGTGTCGATTATTATATCTTCCGGCTTGTATTGTATTCATGAATGTTGGTCGTTTTTCCATTTGTATTCTCGTGTAATAGTTCTTTAGAACACCACTCGAGATGAAATTTCAGCGAGAAAAATTTCTTGTAATATTCAAGTTATTAAAAGGCTTCTTTCTGGGTTTTCTCTCCCAAACTCTGAAAAATATCTATAAAATAAAAATTAATTATTTTGTGATTTGCCTCTGCGTAAGAACCACAAGATATTTGTCAGAAGCAATCAATTGAACAATTTTGCCTGACAAATAACAACGAAACAACATCAACGAAGAAACAACTATACAGGGTGAGTCTTTGACCTCTGCATTCATTTCAACCAAAGATTCCTCTCATCAAATGAAACACTTTTTTCATTCAACATTTTTCCAAATTCAGCTCAGGTAAAAAGATACAGGCTGTTGAAATTTTGAAAAAAAATCAGTTTTTATTTTGTAGCTTTGACATCCTTTTTTCGAATAAAATGAATGTTGGCGTAAAGTTTCCTATAACTATGATACATATTTTCTAAATATTAGTTATTTTCTATTTCAAATGGTTTTCTAGTTATGGACTCGTGGATTCATAAAACTAAACGAAATTAGCATAAAGAAAGCATATAAAGTTTTTCTTGAGTCATTTCAAGAATATTCCATCGTTTTAGAACATAATATTATTCTTCATCATTTCTCCTTAAACGCACCGTTTTCGAGATATTCTTCATTGAATGTTTTAAAATGGAAAACTCCAGAAATTTCACTACTTTTATGGATCCGTCCCTGAGCGTTGGAATCCCGAATCAAGCTGTAAACCACGTTACCATGCCTTATTCTCGTCCGCCAACAATGTCATAGATAATGTATATGCTGGAGTGTATTAGCACATTGTGAAGTCTTTAAACGCTTGTAACTTTTTACCTGAGCTGAATCTGGAAAAATGATAAAAGAAAAAAGTGTTTCATTTGATGAGAGGAATCTTTGGTTAAAATTAATGCAGTGGTCAAAGACTCACCCTGTATATAGTAACATTGCGGAGTCTATATCAGACTCCTTCGTCAGACGCTCAACGAAAATCTTCAGAATTATTTTGATAGTTATTCTGAAATTCAGCAAACCCTGAATTTCGAAGGGGATTGAAGGTAGGGCTCGAAATTTTACGAAGAAGAATGACAATTTAAAATTTGAATTCGTCATGTTTCGGGATTTTCCATAAATATGTACAATAACTAAAATAATGAATTTATTCGAGATATCATAAATACTTGTTAAATAGACAATCGTAAAAAATAACAATTTGTATCAATGTAATGTTGCCTGATGAATTCGTAATGCGATTAAACGTCCCACAATGCTCAACAAATAGTGTAGATTTTTCAACGGTCGATTGAAAGAAAGTCGATATCCCACAATTCCGAGAACACATATCAAAATCATATCTAATTAAGTTCCCAACGTCCAACATTCAACATGTTATCTGGGAAAAATTAGAATCAGTGCCAACATCTAACAGATCAATGAACCCAAAGACATTTCCAAATCGCCTTGTTCCGAAATTTGTAACTAATGGAGCTGCACACGGCCCAATTTCAAATTTCGGACGCATTATGATCACCCATTAAGCTTTCGTTGGAGCTATCAAGATGCAACAATGGCGTAAATATTATTACCGCAACTATATACACGGATCGATATATTAACCTGCTTTCGTTGTAAGCGTGAAGCTTTCAGCGAACCTATATGAGATATCAATGGGTTTCCGAATTGAATTATCGGGGGAGGCCTTGATTCTAAAAGATGGGTTCTTGGAGTGTGGGGAAGAGTCAAATAGATCGGAGATCGGATCTGTATTTTTAGAGCTATTGAGAAAATAAATTCCAGATGGGTATAACTCCGAAATCGTTGGGCCGATTATGCCCAACAACGAACTCAACTCTCCCATTCGGATGCGCAGCCTACCCTGAAAATTGCAAGTTGCTATCTCTTTCCGTTCTCAAGATATCGTGAGAAACATAATATTTTTTATAATTTTTTTTAAATTTTCTAGTGGTACGTTCTTCACAAAATTTCACGAACGTCTTTTTGTCGATATTCTACATCTAGTTACCAAGCTTCAATTCGATCGGGTCTGTATTTTTTGAGTTATCGATAAAAAAATTAAAAAATATTCCAGATGGGGATAACTAACCCGTTCGACCGATCATACCCAACAACGATCTCAACTGTCCCATTCGGATGCGTAACCTACCCTGGAAATTGCAAGTCACTATATCTTTCCGTTCGAAAGTTATCGTGACAAAGGCCACCCAAGGTTGCTTGGATCTCCGACAATATAGATACGATCATGTTCAAATTGGGAAATTGGCAGTAAAGTTAAGTCTTGAAGGTTCTCGCAAAATTTCAGCGATGTCGGATGAATAGTTTCTGATTTTTCGAATTTTGTTCGATGATTTTTTGAAAATTTTCTAGTTATACGATCCTTACGAAATTCTGCAAAAATTTTCGCGTTGGCATTCTACAACTAATTGCCATGTTTGAATTAGATCAATCTGTTATTTTTTGGGTTATGGAGGAAATAACAACAGAATTTCAGATAGATATAACTACAAAACCGTTAAGCTGATTATGCCTCAAATTCAAATGTCGCATTTGAATGCAAAACCTACCCTAAAAATTGCAAGTCGCTATCTCTTTCCGTTCTCAAGTTATCGTGAGATAAACAATAGTTTTAAAAAAAAAATTTTTAATTTTTTAATGATACGATCCTCACTCAATTTCACATACATCTTTATGACGTTATTCTACAACTAGTTACTAAGTTTCAATCTGATCGGATCTGTATTGGTTTGAAAACAAAACTATTACTCGGAAACCGTTGGGCCGATTATGCTCATTAACGAACTTTTCCGTAGAATTTGGACGCGCCACCTACCCTGAAAATTTGAAGTCGCTATCTCTTTCCGTTCGCAAGTTATCGTGACAACAACCATTTTCTGCAAAAAATCGAATAATACAGACATTTGAGCAAAATGATAGCACCCTGTTTCCCAGAAAATGGGAGGAAAAAGAATATATTGATAAACTCGCAGTTCGTTAGTTTTTCGGAATCAATAAACTAACATAATTGATAGAAAACACTGTTCTTAAGTAAAAAAATCAATTATTTCATCATAAGTATAAATAAATATAAATCGCCCACGTGTATGATGCCCGTATGGCGAACAAAAAGAAACGTAGCTAATCAACTGAGAAGACAGGTGTTGAATAATAATTTTTCCCATCACGGTTCTGAGCCAATGGAGGTAATCAAATGAAAACACAATGAAAACAAGAACAATACATGCCGGCTCAATGAAGATACCGTAAGTACACAATAACATCGAACAAATGAAGTTTTATTGTTGTCCTATTCATTCAATTTGGATAATGCTATCGACAAATTACCACCGAAAACAGAATTTTACTAGCCGAAAAACCGGCACCACAAAGAAAACAAGTTTATCGTATACAATGATAACAACTGCATATATATAAATAAAGATTTGAATTCAATTTTGATAAGAGTTGAAAATACATATCAGACATTCATTTGGTATGATAAAAGTAAAAGAATGATTTTATCCTGGATATTCCCTTTGGAATTAAGCGAGGCCAACTTTGTTAAAAACTATGCAAGAAGTCCCACATTCCATGTCAGATATTAATACAGAAAAATATTTCTTATTGAAAATCGAGATAACAAAGTAAATGAGAATCATTTAAATAATTTCCATTATGAAAAAAGGCAGTAGCGTACCAACGCCACTCGAACTATAAAAAAAAATGTTGTATATCAATAAATGCTTCATTATGCAGATCTTGAATGTCTGAAGTGGTATCATAGATATTCAGTTTAAATGAAAAGTTAATTTTTTAAAAACTTTATCAATCTGTAACTCAAAATTCAAGACGTTTAGGAAAAAAAAACTGGTCCACTGTATTGCTTATAATGTTTGTCTATTTCCCCAATATCTTCAACAGTATAGTTCCGATCGAATTAAAATCTAGAACTTGGCTGTAGAATATGGTTTTGAAGGCTCTCGCAAAATTTCAGCGATATCTGACGAATAGTTTCTGAGATACACATTTTTTTAAATGAATTCTAGTTCTGTGAATTTAATATTATGGACAAAATCCTAAATCACTTGGCGGATTTTGTCCATTAACGAAATCAAACCGCGCAGTTGGACTCCAAGCCTACCCTGCAAATGTCACCTTTATAAAACATTTTGTTAGAGAGTTATCCTGCTTACATCTGGAGGGACAGAATTGAATTCGACCCAATATGTTTCAGCAGTGCCAACACAATCGTTTGAGACCATTTTTTGGCCAACAATTCTAAAAATACAGACATTTGGGCTAATTGATAGGTGCTCTGTTCGGGGAACAAGTGCGCCAAAAATATTGTCCTCAACATTTGATCGAAGTAGATTTGAGTGAATGAAACCTTAATAATATGAAGCCCATTGGAAAAGGAATATAATATAACAAAAATCAAAGGAAAAATAATTTACGGGTGATCTGAGGTCGGGAAGTCGAAGGGGGTGAGTTTTTAAGGGTAAAAAACGGTTTATCTCGATTTTTGGAAAAACTACAAGTCCTATGGAAAAAAGTTGAATAGCAAAGTTGTAGACAATAAAAGGATCTACAACTTTTGTTTCTAGACTTTTTTCAAATAACCTCAAAATTTATGTGAAAAATTCAAATAACCAAGTTTTTCATTTTTATCTTTTACAAGAAATTTGTTTTCTCACGAAATTTGCCGAAAACTTACCTTTTTATGTCCCAGACACACTGTTTTTTGTTTTAAAATATTAAATTTTGTCACCTTATTTTGATTTAATATCGAAAAAGCACCCTAATTTTCAATCGAAAATTCTCCCAACAAAATATCTCATTTTTTTAAAATTTCGGCGGGCTTTTTGTTCACTGAAATCTCAACTTTCTGATGGTGTGAAAAAAGATACATTACTGTGGTAAATTTCCTAAGAAACGGAAGAAACAGCAACGAAATAACAGGCATCAAGGCCCTCCTTGACCCTTCACTACTTCTATATGAAATACCTTCTGATGTGCTAAAATTTTCCGTAGGTCACTCAGGTATAAATTATCTTGAAATAGCAATAAATAGTCTACGCATATAATTTGAAGATCATTCTACAACTTTCTTAAAATATTGTAGATGTCTTATTAAATATTCACTTTATTAACTTATTTGGTTGTTAAAGTAGTATATTTTGATTTTAATTTATTTTATTTATCAATGTAGCATGGAATTTTACGTTTTTCGAGTAATTAAACTGTGATTTTTAGATAATAAATTCTAGGATTCCAGTTTTTTTCGTTTTTTTGGATTTTCTGAATAAATTTCCCATAGTAATGTATTGTTTTTCACACCATCAGAAAGTAGAGATTTCAACGAACAAAAACTCCACTGAGTTAAAAAAAAAATCAGGTATTTTGACGGGACAATTTTCGATTAAAAATAAGGGTGCTTTTTCGATTAAAGTCAAAATAAGGTGTAAAAATGTCTATTTTAAAATAAAAAAAATTACAGTGGGACAATTTTCGATTGAAAATAAGGGTACTTTCTCGATATTAAGTCAAAATAAGGTGAAAGGTAATTTGTCACTAAATTTCGTCAAACAAAAATTTTGTTTGTAAAAGATAAAAATAAAAAACCAAAAACTTGGTTATTTAAATTTTCCACATAAATTTCTAGGTTATGTGGGAAAAGTGTAGATCTTTTTATTACCTACAACATTGCCTTTTAACCTTTTTCCATCGGCTTGTACTTTTGCCAAAAACCAAGATAAACCGTTTTTACCCTTAAAAACTCACCCCGTTACACCCCCCGACCTCAGATCACCCGTTAATTATTTTTTATTCATTTTTATTTTATTCTCGTTCTTTTCCAATGGGTTTCATTCTACTATTATTTTTTTTTGTTTAAAAAATGATCGACCTGCTCTACTATCCCAATTCCACGCTACGGCACTGTTCCCGTATACCACTCTCAGTACTTTGTTGTTCAGAATGACATTGAACGTACGGACAAGCACAACAAAACCAAAACATCACCTTGAAATTGTCAGTTCCAACATTACGTGTGTCAAAATTCTTCAAATCTCATATCAATCGAAAATCTCTCGAAAATCAAAAGAAAAGGGCCCAAAAACCGTCCCCGACGAATTCCCTGGATTCAAATATCGCGCCAACAGTGTATTCCGTGTCTAACTTCACGCTTGTGAGCAGAAAACATGGCTGACATATCGATCCTCACTGTATAAAACCCGTAAGAAGACACACAATGACATTTTTTTTCAACTTTGAGCCTTCATCAAACCTTTAAAGTAATATACTAATACCTCAGCATGATATTGTTTGTAGTTGTACGTTTTTATAACGTTCTTTGTCTGGATGACTTGTATTACCTGCTTTTGTATGCTTTCTAAATCTGAGTTATCACAATTAATATTGCTGCACGACATTATTGTTATTGTCTGGACAATGAGAAGTCCTTTAACTATTCCTTAAGTTCTCCTGGTTTAACATTCAATTAATAAGTTCACCTAAGTTTTTTTTTTTTTGGTTGGTTATGAAAATTGATAGTTACAATCTAAACCGTATATTTTCACCTGCCTACAACGTTCTAAAAATAGTTTTAAGATTATTTTCGGTCACAGGCATGGCTTCAGAATGTGATTTCTGATATTTGAATGTTTGATTCGGTTCTTTATTATCGTTTAAGTTAAGGTTAGTTTTGTTGGTCCTTCACATCGGATTCACGAAACTGGTTATGTAAACTATTAACGTGTGGTCATAGTTCAGTCAGGGGTGCATCGGGAGTAATCAAAATATAAATTGCGACGATTTTAAAATCTGTTATCTTCGATTTACTCGTCCTTTTGTTGATAATTCGTCAAAAAATCAATACAAAGACGTTGTCTCGGGGCGTATCGAATAAAGGCCAACTGGAGAAAACGAGGCATGCGCGCTTTGCGACAACTCAGCTGATCGTTTCAATTTTCATTCTAATCAAGTCGAGATAAGTTCGTGTGCGTGTATGGATGGTTGCGGTGCGACTTTACGTGTGGGGTGTCTAATCAATTCGGCCAGAAATGCGTGGGCGATCGAGTGTGACTATCTCTGATGGTGCGTTTTGTTCCTTGCTTTCAGGCCGAAGAAGTTGAGCTGGGAAGGCAATCTCGATTCAACGGATCAGAATAACAACATCACGATGACCTCCGAGGACCTCCTGCAGCCCGGTCATGTAGTGAAGGAAAGATGGAAGGTAAGGGCTTGTTATACGAAGTGCGCAACAAAATCCGATGATTTTAGATGTGGGTCAGTCCTAAAATCGGAAATTCAAGGATATGATTGACTTTACGTCAAACCGGTTGATGCGTGATTCATGGTTCGTTTCGGATGTCACCTGTCGTCCGGTGGCGAAGCCTGATGATGTGCGACACGAGAACGAAACGTTTCGATCGTTCATCTGATCTTGAGAGTTTTTTGGCGATCTAGTTCCTCGGAACTGAGTGCTTATCAATTTGCCCAAATGTCTGTAAATTTCGAATTTTTCGATGAAAATGGTCTCAAACGATTTGGTTCGACTCACTGATCAAGAATCCGTGGTCGAAATTCATTCTGTCCGGCCGGTCCGTCCGTCCGGCCGGCCGTAGGCACGATAACTCTCGAACGGAATGAGCAAGACAGTTGAAATTTTCAGAGTAGGTTTGGGAGATGAATATCTCGGCTAAGTTCGTTATTGGGCAGAATCAGACAAATGGTCTCGGAGTAACAAAAAAAAAACTTTTTTTAAGGATCAAATTCCAAATTAAATTTTTTTCAATAAGCAGTTTTATCATAAGAATCCAATGATATCATTCTTAACTCTAACAAGCTAATACTTTCGGAGATATGATTTTTCAAAATTTCAATAATAAATCCTATTTTTACGTTTTCACAGAATTATATAATTATTCTATGTATGAATTGTCATAATGTCAACTTATTTTCCTGAGACATGACATTGTCTAATTCCTTGCTAATAGTTGGTTAGAGAAACGGCAAAATCGACTTAGAGAGACAAGGCTAAAGAACCGTCAAATAAACCCCGATGAGGCGATTTTATGTCGAAAAGTGAAAATTAAGAAAATATATCCCAGGTAAGTACCGACGTTTTATTCTAATACCGGAGATCGACAAGATCGTACGAGGAGCCCGATAGCCGGTTCGTCTACGCCGTCGGGTTTTCGGTTTCGGAACGAGAGAAGGGGGGCTCAAATCCCGGAATGGGAATTACACTTTTTGGCACTCTAGTTCCTCGGAACTGAGTGCTTATCAATTTGCCCAAATGTCTGTAATGTTTATTTAAGATGCAGTTTCACCATTAAAATCCATCGATATCATTTTCAACTCCAACAAGCTAATACTTTCGGAGATATGATTTTTCTAAATTTCAATAATGAATCGTACGTACTTCTATGTTTTCACAGAATGCTATAATTATTCTATCTAAGCTTTATTATATGATCTGTGTTCATACTCGTACATTTCATCCTGTTCTATAAGAAAGAGTCAAATTCATTTCAGCTATTTTAATTTGATTTCTTCCATGGTGCAGTTCTCATTCTCAGAAAGCTCATTTAATCTTGATAAATAAACTATTATTTGAATTTAATTTCCTTTATGATGCAGTTCTTTCACAAGAATACATTGATTTAATTCCCATCTCTGAGAAACCAATACTTTCGGAGATATAATTTCAGTTATAGAATTATCTATCGCAGATGTAATCGAAAATTAGTCAGATTCAAAATGATTTGAGATATATTCTAGATTTGTTCAGATGTGACATTTCAAATAGAACAGTTGCGACATTCGTTGTGAAATTGATAAAAATTTAGGTGGGTTCATACAGCAAAAAAAAATTGAAATATTCTAAGCGTGATAGAAATACCATTTTAATGACCTCTATGACCTCTATGATCACAGAATTTTTAACTCTATTGGAATTGAAATACGGAAAAACGCACGCCGCAAGTAACTTTACCATGGTAAATTCGATTTAGGGTGTCCAATACAGAAGTATGGACAATAGAACATACGCGCAAAAGCTTCTGACTTCACGTCAGTGCTTGAACCAATTTTTTAATTTTAATTGTATCAAAAGAAATATTTTTGTCGAATTCTAACCCCAAATTTTCACCTCTTAAAAGTAATCAATTGGAGAGGAAAGTTCTGTGTGGGGTACTCGATTTTTTAATCCTATGTAGAGGGTGAGGTTTGAGAGCCCCGTTTTCAGTCGACAGAAGACTGAAGACTTAACATTCAATAATAGTAATAATAAAATAGTTACAACATGCTGTCCAATTTTTGAATCCACAAGTTAGATGTCAAAATAAAATGTTTTCCTGTTTGTCGGGACGACCTCACTTGATTGATCTATTTAAGTGACAAATATTGATTTCAGCTAGGCAGTAGAAAAAATTCTCCTATTTACCAATTTTCGAAATATCAGTAATTTCATAAACATATAATATGACGAATGCAACTTTTATTGTTAATTCAAATGATTCAAATGTTCATAGTTTTGATAACGTTGATTGGTTAACCTTTAATCTGTACTGGAATTGATGTATCCTCCTTTGATTGCTTTTAAATTAGGAAATTTTAAATTATAATAATAAAATATTTCAAACGATGAGTCATTCCAAGGAGGTATAATCTCGTATGAATGATCGAATAATGCATTTCCAAATAACATAATCACCAGCAGTTGTGCACATTACAGAATATTCGTTGAAATAATCGAAGAAGAAATTTTATTATGTATCAAGTCTAACTGGAAAAATATGGAAAAAAAGACGATAAATCAGTTAAGTGTACGTCTTGAAATTCTTTAATATGATCCATTTTCGTTTTTCAAGTGTTTATGTGGAAGAATTAGCCCAGATAGAGTAAGCTAAAACAGAAACTTTAAATGGGTGTTTTTTTGTTAGAGTTTGACAACTCAGAAAAATTACTTTCTCTATTTCAGTCTCTTAATGAGTTCATTACAGCACTAAAAACAGTGCTATAATAAACTCATTCCCGCATTGTTACTAGTTATATTTTTCGTTTTGTGGTAGTCAGCTTAGACATTCGATAATGTCAAATTTCCACACACGTCAATTGTCAATATAATATAAACTGGATATAGTGAAAAAATTGGTTCAAGCACTGACGTGAAGTCAGAAGCTTTTGCGCGTATGTTCTATTGTCGATACGTATTGGACACCCTTAATCGAATTTACCATGGTAAATTATGTTGTCCATTCTCCTGTATTGGACACTCTCAATTCGAATTTACCATGGTAAATTCGAATTAAGTGTCCAATACAGGAGAATGGACAACATAATTCACCATGGTAAATTCGATTAAGGGTGTCCAATACAGAAGTATGGACAATAGAACATACGCGCAAAAGCTTCTGACTTCACGTCAGTGCTTGAACCAATTTTTTTTTCGTGACTTTTTAAAAATTTTCTAGGGGTACGGTTCTTGAAATTTTTTTTTTCGTCATTTTTTTCAAATTTTCTAGGGATACGATTCTTACAAAATTTTAAACACGTCTTTATGCTGATTTTCTACTACTAGTTACCAAGCACCAATTCGATCGAATATTTATTTTTTGAGTTATCAAGGAAATAATATTCCAGGTGGGTATAACTCGGAAACCGTTAGACCGATTATGCCCAAAAACGAACTCAACACTCTCTTTCGGATACGCAACCTACCCTGAAAATTGCAAGTCCCTATCTCCTTTCGTTCGAAAGTTATCGAGGCAACGGTCACCCATCTACTGAACTCGCACAAGAATGCTCGAATCTCCAACAATATTTAACCGATCGTATTAAAACTTGAAACTTGGCAGTAGAGTTAGGTTATGAAGGCTCAAGCAAAATTTCAGCAATTTCAAACGAATAGTTACTGATATATAGAATTTTTTTTTTATTTTCAATGATTTATTAAAAATTTTCTACAAATGCTATCCTCACCAAATTTTGCAAACATTTCCGCGTTGGCATTCTACAACTAATAACCATGTTTGAATTCAATCGGTTCAGTACTTTTTGAGTTAATGAGGAACAAAAACCACGAAATTTCAGAAAATTTCAGATGGCTATAACTCTGAAACCGTTTGGCCGACTATGCTCATAAACAAACTGAAATGTCGCGTTCTGGTGTTCATCCTAACCTGAAAATTTCAAGCCGCTATCTCATTCCGTTCTCAAGTTATCGTGACAACAAAAATATTTTTTAATCATTTTTTAAAAATTTTCTAGCCATACGATTCGCACAAAATTCCACAAACGTGCTTAAGATCATATTCTACAACTACCCACCAAGTTTCAATTCGATCGGATTTAAATTGGTTGAAAACAAAATTATTACTCGGAAACCACTGGGCCGATTATGCCCATTAACGAACTTGTCCGTCGTATTGGGATACGCCACCCACCCTGAAAATTTCAAGTTGCTAGCTCTTCTCGTTCTCAAGTTATCGTGGCAACGGCCGGACGGACAGAATCAAATTTGACCTCGAATTCTTCATTGGGGAGTCGAACTTAATCGTTTGAGACCATTTTCGTCAAAAAATTCGAAAGTTACAGACATTTGGGCAAAACTATAACGCGATGTTCCCCAGAACATACGCGCAAAAATTGTTGGGAGCAAAAGTTTCATTTTCATTAAAAAATGAGGTACTAGAGATTTTCTTCTTGCTAATTTTGAATCATTCATGGTATTAGGAAACTGTTTTAAATCTTATCTCCATGCCCTACGTACAATTCCAATTCCGTAATCTGTCAACTTTCGTAACAGTCACACCAACCGCAAAGATACAATACAAAAGTCACTAGGATGTATAATCCGAATTTTTCATTAAATTTCAACAGTATTTTACAAAACTTGCCTGAAATGAAGAAAATATCGTCTAATACTCGTTGCAGAAGGCAATTCCAAAACTCATGTTATTTTTCGCATTCGTGTTTGAATAGGAGCCCATTCTGCAACTTGTTTTAGAATATACTATTGTTGTTTTTAATCTCAGAAACATAATTCTTGGAGTTATAGATTTTTGACGCGAAATCGAACGAATTAGAAATATCATGTCTATGCTTCGTTCCCATGTGTACTGTTATAATTCGGCCGCTCTCGGAGACATATTTCTTGTTCGATCAAGATAAAATGTACATAAATCAAGTTGTGAATTCCTAATCAATACACTTGGCTTCGAAACCGAATATCGCAATTTTCTGACATCGAGAAGCCACCAGTTCGCATGTTGTACGGTATAAAAGTTGATGATGTAGCGTAATCGCGCAAAAAAAACCTGCATAAATGACATTGATGCATGACAAAGCTCCGAATATCTCGTTGGAAATGCCCAAAAACGTTATGGATTGAACTGAAAGTTGGTAGATTGATGGTTCAGGAATTGTCGGTAGTATACTCGAGAAATCTGAATGCTTTCCACCACTATCACATGCGCGCGAAGAGTGATATTTTGTTACCCGTCAACAAAGATAAAATATTAAAAATTTCAATTCATTTCAGTTTATTATTTTGTATAGTTCTATATTCTAAAGCTGCATTTTCATGTTGCGATCTGGCTATTAATTTGAACAAGCGTGCTAAAGCAGACTGACCTACCTTCAGTGCTCTCCCAATTTTTGTTTATTTATTTAGATAATTTTATTGGGAATTCTCAGTCGATAAAAAATATACAGAAATTAATTGTAACCCTCATATTATGTGTTTTATTATTTTGGAAAATGTTCGGAATTATACGATTCTTATCAATATTCAGAATGATAATTACAGGGCTGTTAACATTTTTGGTGCTCTTGTTCCTCGGAACAGAGTGCTCATCAATCTGCCCAAATGTCTGTAATTTTCGAATGTTTGGCAGGAAATGTTTTGGTTCGACTCATTGATCAAGAATCCGTGGTCAAAATCGATTGTCCGGCCGGCCGTTGACACGATAACTCTCGAACGGAATGAGCTAGATAGTTAAAGGTAGATTTGGGAGTAAATATCTCGGTTAAGTTCGATATTGGGCAAAATGGCCTATTTTTTGCCATTACAAATTTCAAATTCAATTTTTTTCACGATGCAGTTTCATCATAAGAATCCATTGATATCATTCTCTACTCCAACAAACGATACTTTCGGAGATATGATTTTTCAACACTTCAATAATTAATCGTAATTTTATGTTTTCATAGAATGTTCTAATTATAATTTGCTGATCTATATAAATTCCCCATATTAGGTGATTCATAGACCTACGTTTTGAATTGAATTTTTTATGATGCAGTTCTATTAAGAGAATCCATTGACATCCTTCCCAACTCTGAGAAACCAATACTTTCGGAGATGTGATTTGTCAAAGTTTGAATAATTACTAGCTAGTAGTTTGACAAGAATGCCTGTCCACAGGGCCCACATTTTTCTATCGTCGAATCCAAAGTTTAATTATTTGGAAAATATAAACAGAATGTATTAGTAACATGACTAAAATAAAAAAAAGTATCCTATAGTTACCAGGAAAAGAGGATATTTTTACATATTTACAATGCATGGTAATGCGTATTAAAATTATGAGAAATACTGAAAACTTATCAAGATCCGCTTTGGCAGCTCGACAAGAACATGTTCTTCAACTATAACCTTTTGGCAAACTTTCACAAGTATTTCATAAATCATAACAGAGTACCAACAATGGACTCTCATGATTTCATATATACACAGTGTCCCGAAATCAAGTTAGGAAAATTTAATGGTAAATCCTACGACAAAAAATTGGAGGTTAACTCCATTTGAACGCCTCCTGAATTTTTTTTTTGATATGCTGAATCCATGGTTTATGCTGACAAACCAACAACTAAATATTGAGCGAGCTAATAATAATACCTCAATTATTGGAGAAAGTGATCAAAAATTGGACATTGGACATTCCATAATTTTTTTTGGATGTTTTATATCAATTCAAGTCCTCAAGCTCTTGAAAAACACCCTTTGTATAGAAGATATCTCTGAAAGAAAATGTTCCTGACTAGTGCTAGTGCTTTTGCTTTTATATATTTTTGTAACGGGTCCGCCATCTAACGTTTTTTTTTCAACTAGTGCTTATTTCGTGAATGGTAACACTTAGCTCATGTCTGATTTGACAGATAATTAGTTTTATCCTTCCGCTGAACGAATATGGTTGTTTATACGCTAGAACAACGCTGGGAAATATTGCGACATTACTTTGAAAATCATGGTAATGTTGCAGAATGTGTGCGAAAATTGCGTACGGAATTTGGAAGGAGAAAAGCACCGTCAGCTCCGTGTGTTCGTTATATTGTGGAAAAAGTGGAAGAAACTGGCATCCTCATCGATAAACCAAAGCGTGAAAAGCCAAAAACTGTCGTACACCCGAGAATATTGTTGCTGTGGCAGAAAGTGTGCGTGAAGCGCCATCAACATCAATTCACCGTCGTCCTCAAGAATTGAACATTTCGGAAACATCATTGAGACGAATTTTGCATAAAGACCTTGGTATCACGCCATACAGCAACACAGCCGAAGCTACACTCGATGTTTTGCGCCCTGTTTTTGAAGATCGCATTATCAGCCGCAGAGCTGATGTTGTTTGGCCACCTCGGAGATGCGATTTGACACCGTTGGACTATTATTTGTGTGGTGCCATCAAAGATAAGTGTTATGCCAACAAGCCAGAGACAATTGACGCTTTAAAGGACAATATTCGTGAAGCCATTGGTTAAATACAACTGCACACAATCGATAATGTGCTTAAAAATTGGACCGATCGTGTAGGCTACTGCATGGCCAGCCGAGGCAGCCATTTGAATGAAATTATTTTCCATTATTAACCGGAAGGATTGTACTTTCAAATAAAAAAAGAAATTTGAGAAAATATTCAGTAGTTTTTTTTAATGCATTTAAAAAAAAAAAAGTTATTTGGCGGAACCTTTATTTACCCCTCAATTATTTTGCAGGTCTGTCGAAAGATCGGTGGAGGTGGTTTTGGAGAGATCTACGAGGGCCTGGATCTGATCACCAGGGAGCACGTCGCTTTGAAGGTAGAATCTGCCCGTCAACCAAAACAAGTACTCAAAATGGAGGTGGCAGTCCTCAAGAAACTGCAAGGAAAAGAACACATTTGTAGGTGAGGATGGTAGGAATATTCGAACAAAAATTGTTCACTTCAATGTCAAAAAATGGGTGGGTTTAAAGTTTAAACATTCAAACAAGGTTCTGCATTCAGATGTGTATATTTTGTATAACTGGGGGAAAATAAAGCTTAGAAAAACCTTCAGTAGTTTGATCGTTGTGATCAGACAAAGATATATCTACCAACTGGTACATTCACATCTCTTCAATAATTAAGAGCGATAAAGAGAGTTCCTGGTGGGTAGTAAAGTCATACGTCATTCAAATTCGCGTGAGGCGAGTGAAGAGCAGTGCTTGACCAACACAATGTCTTCCTCAAGCCAGTGCTTGAACTAGAGGAACCAGGAGGCGCTGGATATGTACAGAGGATATGCTCATCGATGTGGTAATCGAAGTCGTTCAGCTTCACCGGAAAGGATCCCAACAGGGTTGATGAATTTTAACATACTATCCGAGAGCTAAGCTAAGTCACTTCCTCAAATCTAATCCTGTCCCCGGCAGGTAAATCACAATAAATGGCACCGATATATTCGTCTTCTTCTAGACATAGTCTGCAATCAAAGTCCTCAACCAACCCTTACTTACTGAGGTAGTTTCTGAGGTCACAGTGTCCCGTACACGCATCTATTGAAACTATCAGGTCTGAGCCATCGCCTGGCTCTTTCAGCTGAGGGACCAATAGTTGTTGGGCAAGCATTTCTGAAATCAGACATGCTGTTCCAGAGTTCTTGGACCTTTTGGTCCAACCATCTGTTGTTCTCCCACCCTGCTGCATTGAGAGAGATGCTACAGGCCGGTTCAAGTCCATTGAGCTCCGTGGAAGCCTCTCGTGCTGCCAATGAGTCTGCCACGTCATTTTTATGGAGCCAAGGACCTCAATGCGGCTTGGTTATCCGATAGGATCTTAATTGATCTGCAAATCCACCCTTCAGTTGGACCATGGCAGGTGTAATTGTTATATTAGAACTAGAGTGATAAATATAGGAACTTGTTCAAGAATAAAGGTCCATTTGATCTAACTCCAAATATTTGATGTGTACAACTCGTCATCAATTAAATTCCTTTCAGATTTATCGGCTGTGGTCGAAACGACAGGTTCAATTATGTAGTGATGCAACTCCAAGGACGGAACCTTGCGGAACTCCGCAGGTCCCAACCCCGCGCGTCGTTCAGTCTGTCGACGACACTTCGTTTAGGACTTCAAATACTCAAAGCTATTGAGAGTATACATTCTGTAGGATTCCTGCACCGTGATATTAAACCTGTAAGTGGTTCGCTGTACCCAAGGTGGCAAACATCTCATTCTCGAATTTTCAGAGTAATTTTTCAATGGGAAGATTGCCATATAATTGTAGAAAAGTATATATGTTAGATTTTGGACTTGCTCGGCAATACACGACGGCAACTGGAGAGGTCAGGGCCCCAAGGGCAGCTGCCGGGTTTAGGGGGACTGTGAGATATGCCAGTATTAATGCACACAAAAACAGAGGTGAGTTTGATGGAACCCAGCCTATGAACAATCTTAACATATGTTTTATATCTTCAACCAGAGATGGGACGTCACGATGACCTCTGGAGTCTCTTCTACATGCTAGTTGAGTTCGTGAATGGCCAGCTGCCTTGGAGGAAGGTGAAGGATAAGGAACAAGTGGGACTTATGAAGGAGAAATATGACCATAAACAATTGCTCAAGCATCTTCCGTCAGATTTGAAGCAGTTTCTGGATCATATAATGGGCTTGGAGTATGCAGACAAACCAGATTATCAGGTAAACATTTGCATTACACAAAAAGTCTTGAGTATTCGACAACGTGAACAATTGGTGTTAGTGTGTGTGTGTAGCCTTAACTGTTGTTATTTACAGATGCTTATTTCCCTCTTCGAACGTTGCATGAAGAGGAGGGGAGTCAAAGAATCTGATCCCTACGATTGGGAACGAACCTCGACAGCTGAAACAATAACACCTCCTCAAAATACGCAACCTTCCACACCAGCTGCTCCGACTAGCAATACAAAACACATAAAACACGCCGTGGATAATAATCAAGAAAACATTGAGCCAACTGACAATAAAGAGGTGAGAAATGTATAGTAGATATCTTGTTGAAACGAGGAATTCCACAAGGGTCTACCTATGTCTCTCAATGCTTCTCCTGATACGAATGTAAACATTCTTCAATGGAGTATAATTAGAAAAATTATGACCATTGGTGGATATAGTTGATAGGTGGTAATTTTTAACATAAGTCTCATTGCAGGCTCAGGATGCCAGAAGAAAGAGACTGGAAACTGAGAGCACGGCGGCCATTCCCACTGAACTGCAAACCAATACAGCAAGAACAAATGTTGATAAAAACTGTAATGCTACTTCCACAGAACAAATTCTGCAAGGTACGCACTGCTCTCTAAACTGCTGGTTGAATGCTTAATAATCTTATACCCAGTTACCACACTTTTTCGTTACCGAAACTAATTCTCCATATACCATTTATGTACCACTGGCTCCACAGATCTGGTTGGCACATACCGTCCAGATTAACCCTTTTTACCATTTGTTCTTCTTGTTACTTCATATTACTCATATGCTCATGCGTTGAAGAATTCTCCTCAAATGCTGCATGGTCAAAAGCATTGCAAAAACTGCATTCAATATAGACCTGTTTTCATCATGCTATACCCTGTGATCTTTCAGCTCCCAGACGAAGAGCAACCTCGCACCTGGAACAAGCTCCAGAGAGACTGGATAACGAAGCAGTTGCTTCTGCAAAATCCATATCAGACGTTAATCAAAAACCAGCTCCACTGCGTAAGAGTCAAAGTGGTGTAGCAACTGTAGGAAGACTGAGGGTGGTGGCACCTACTACAGCAAGCCTTGTAGATCCTACGAGTACCCCAGAGCAAGATAGGCCAAGAAGAAGACAGCCATCGGCAGTAAGGAGTTCACGAGCTGGTGCCAGAGACCAGAGCCTGACTCAGTTTGCTGTTATTGATGACGAGAATGTTAGTCAACAGGTGAGTACATCCTTAACGCATATGGAAATAACATCCAAGAGTCTGATGGTGGAAATTCTTATGTGGTATACCCTTGCAGGTGACAAGGGGAGGAGCGTTAACGCTTGCAAGCCAATGGAAATCTCAGTTTGACGACAGTGAAGAAACCACAGACAACGAATGGAAACCTGAATCGCCCGAACACAGGGCCGGTTTAGGAGTACCATTGGAGAACATGGTTCCAACAGCACCACCAGTTTTGAGTAGAATAAGCGAAGATTCCAGGACTAGTCACAGAAAATATGTTAATATAGTGGGCATAGAAGACTACCCTCAACTAATGGGTAAGAAAATTCTATTTGCAGCTTGATCGAGAAGGCCTAACCATGCATCGCTCTTGCGTTTGTTAACAATAAAGTATGAAGCCATTCAACAGCCATCTTTAATAAGGAGAATTAGATACTTAAGTTTCATCAGTTTATGTATAAGAGTAGTTTCTTTGTATTTATTTACTTGCCATTGAGTTTTCTCATGAATGGTGCCATAATTATTCGTTCATACTAGTTATTGATCAGAATTTAGTTAGTAATCAGGTTATGCTATGACGAGTACCTACGCTAATTTTAAGCAGAAATATTTGTATGTTGAAAACCAATGTTCTCCATCTGTCTCCACTGTGTTTGTTTTGCTTATTTCCAGCTATAATCTTTGTTAATTCGAGCCAAAAATGATACTTTATTGTTAACATTTCGCCTCGAAGGGCTTGGCAGATCATGCAGAGATCAATTTTTCTGATTTTTTAAGGCTCAGTTAAATCAGCAGTTGGCTTCATCACATCAGCACGATTTGTAAATGTACTACTTGTGATAATCTTGCTTTATGTGTATTTGTAAATTTCAGTTTGTTATGATTTTTGTTTTTGTTTTTTAAATATATTGTTTAAACAGATGTTCATTTTTATTTATTTGGTTCTCCTGGCTTTCGTTTCTTAACTCAGTCATAATTGCTTTGAGGAGTATAGCTGGAAATAGCAAAGTAGCGTTGAAATCATCATCATTCATTGTTGAGAATAAAAATTTCGTGGAAAACGAAAAACATTGAATGTAGTGAAAGAATGAGGGATAAACGTAAGTATCCATTTCAACTCGAAGAGATTTAGCGTCTGATTACTTGGAACTAAAGGGTACATTTCTTATTTTCCAGGTGGTCTACCAAGAGCATGGTCAGCTCCATCGTTAGGTCTTGCGCTGAGGTCAGGGTTAAAACCTCCATTACTGCAAGAGGCAGCTGTCGATGATCTGATTTTCAAGGTCGACGTCATGAGAAATGTGGCTTCCAAGCATTATGAAAAAGAGGTAGAGACAAACAAGAATGTAACTACTTCCAAAATTAGCAAATGGAGTAGTTTGCCGAATGTGTCCTTAAAGGATTCACAAGGAATGAAAACTCCTGATGTGGATGAAACGCAAAATGAAGAGGGATTAGAAGAGGTAAGTGTGACACTCGAATTCAATCTATATATTAGCTTCCAATTGATCCATAATTTCCTTTATGAGTTTACCAATTATCCTATCTCTTCCACCAGGTTGCAGGTAAATTGGAAATAAGAGTAGTGCCAAAGGAGCATAGCAACTCAAGCAATTTCATCGCCAAGGTGATACCTAAAGAGCCCCATCCTACTGATCTCCAACTCAACGGTTTGAGCGGAAGATCGAAAACGGAGAAGACCAAGAGCATACTGAAGCAGACCAGCAAAGACAGGGTGGACGGAGATCTGCCAAGTCCAAAGACGGAACAAGTAGTCTTCATCGACAGTCCGCTCCTGGAGGCCAAGAAGAGGGTCAGTCTGGACGATCAGATCAAAATCGAGGTAGACAAAGGAAACGAAGAAGAAGAGGTGGAAGAACAACACGTACCTAATCCGATAACGAAGAAGGACGTTAGCCACGAGTCCAACTCCAAGTCGGACAGTTGCAAGAGTAACAAGTCGAAGAAAGAAGATAACGATAGCGATAAATTCCAAAATTATTCCAGTAAAAATCGCTCTCCAGATCTTCGCAGGGGTGCCATCGAGAACCTCAGAACCGAAGGGAAGTCCGACTCCAGTTCTAGCGTGAAGGAGAAGATTGATCAGAATTTGAAGAACGTTAGGTTGGCGATGGAGGGGAAGAAGAGGGAGATAGAGAAGAATGGGGTTCTTGAGAAACCCAGATGTTCGCCTTGTGTGGATTTAACATCCAATCCGAATGTCACTTTTGTGTCGTATTCCAACACCATCACCCAAGATCCAAGGTAGGGTTTACTTCCTAGATACATTGATATTAAAATAAAGATATTTGTTGTGTCGAATATACTGCACCAGGGCACTTGTACCTTTTGGTCGAGCTCTTGGACCTTTTGGTCCAACCGTCTGTTATTTCTTCACCTCTTGATGCCTTGAGAGATGAGACGGCACGGGCCGGTTCAGGTCCAATGAGTTCCGTACCGCTGATGAGTCGGCCACCTCATTACCTTTTATGCCCTGATGAGCTGCAGCACTCCCCCAATTCCAAAAGTGTAGTCCTCCACAAGCAGAGACTTGCACTTGCAGGAAGCAAAGTCCTTGAGGTAGGCTTGGCTATCCGATAGGATCTTAAGTGATCCGCGAGACCATCCTATCTACAGTATGAGCTTCGTGCAGTGATCAATGGAGTAAATTTCTGCTTGAAAGACAGTCGCAAATCCACTCAGGTTGATGCATATCTCATAAGCAATCACAGACCATCTGTGGACCAGCAGGAACTCTCTAGCAGTGGGGTCCCAGAGATAGTCCAATGATCTCTAATGGAAAAGTCGATACGGTTGATATGATCACTCTGCTTAGGTTTTGGTTGTAGTTAGACCACATGCTCCTTATCTCTTTGGCCTCCAAGTCGGACTGCAGAGAACTGGCCACTAACCTGATCATATCAGGTTTGGTCACTGGATTTTTGCAACCTTGAGTTGAGTAATTTGTGGTCTCACCACTTTCACGTAGAGGAGCTATTCCGGAGCCGGTACCCACCTCTTTCCACAAGTCCGCTGGTATGCCCAGAAGGAGTAAATCACCCTTTTCAAGAGCCCAGATATGACCTTGATTGTCTCATTTACTAGAAAAGGGAGCTAAATATAGATTCCTACTATTTATGGAGATCACATTCTTCATGCAGATGTGGCTGGAATTCTGGATGCCATTGTAGATAGAGAGCTTGATATGCATTTCTTAATACATGTCATATAGATAATCTATCAGTCCCACAAAAACAACATGGTCATTTGGGTTCAATTTTATCCAATGCATACTGCTTAAAAAAAAGTATCTTTACTCCAATAAAAGATAGTTTGTTCTTGAACGTCTATTTCCTATGTTTACAATAAAGGCCTCATTTTAAAATGCTCAATACTCAACATATTGATCAACATCCCTCTTTCCCTGCTTTGAGTCCTACTTAGTTGATCTTATACCCTTGGTGTTAGTAATTTCTGAATGCAGTGAGTGTTTTTGGTGCTAGAGAACCTGTATGACCTACTAACAATGCAGATATTAGAAGATCAACACCTCCTCAGTTTTGCTTGATATTTTTATCTGATGCTGAGAGTGACTTCGTAGTCTTGGTTGAAGATATTGAGTTACAATATGAGCTACTCACAATGTACATTAAGTAAGCCTGAGGCTATGGATCTGCGATATATTAAAATATCACCTCCCATTATTTCAGTAGGGAGAAAAGATCTCTCGCCAATGGTTTGAGCCCAGGGATAGAAGAACAATCCGAATATTTCGATGCAACTGAAAACCCAAAGGAGAAAAGATTGGAGCCGGATGACGAAGACAGTGGCGTTGATAACGCCAGTCAGATACTCAGGGAACTGTCGGTGAGTATACCAAAAAATCGTCAAGCAACACGATCAGAACGAGCAACACCTAACATGCTCCTTCATACACACACTAACCATTAAACGACCTCTAAGATCATCCATAACTTATATCTTTCAGACCAGTCCCGCCTTGGAAGGTGGTAAACTGTCCAAGATCCCTGTGGCGGTCGGTACAGGGCAGAGGCTGTCGAAATGCATGTCGTGGTCGGGTGACTTGACCCCAGGACTGAGGAGGAGGAGACAGGGGGATAAATACGTCACAGATCCGAGTCAGCTGAATTTGAAATTCAAAAGACACTCAACGGTCGGAGGAGGTCAGTGATTTTTAGTAGTTGGTTACCACAGACAGAAGACACACTCTCTCCGAGTTCTATGCTTGGTGAGATGCAGAAAACAGTAGATTAAGTCTTCCACTAAATCGAGCATGACGTCTTCTCTACAAACTTTCCATAGCTTCTTCATACATTCAAGTAGCTGTTACCATTGATGGAATCTGCTGAATCAGCAACCTTTCAACCAAAACTGGTGTCCTTCATTGCTTGTATCCATCCCCTCATTTTCAATTCTCATTGCACTTTAAAATTTTAAATAGTTTACGCTAACACCTTTGCGATGTAGTATAAAAAGTACTTAAGTGAGATCAGAAGTTAAACTGCATGATGACTACATGGTGGGTATCTATCCCAGGTAACATAGACCTCGCATAGATATCTTTGGGGGGTTACAATGAGGATGTATTGCGAGCTCCTATTGTGAGATCTTCAAGATATCGCAAGCGTATCGAAAATAGGAAACTCCTAAAGTGGAGTCCCTCAGACTATCACACATGTAACCAGAATAAGACATTCAAATTGCTCAAGATATCACATATTTAACCAGAAAAAAATTCTCTGAGATGTTACTGGGCTCATCCCCTGTGGCGGACATTTGGAGGAGATAGAGAGGTCTGGGCAACCTCCCAGCAATATTGCAGCGAACCTTTCAAAATATTTCCCAGGTTGAGCAGTTTGAGAACTTCCCTATGTGATATATCTGAGCTGTTATTGGACTCAACCCCTGTGGCGGTAATTTAGATGTGATAGAGAGGTCTGGGCAACCTCCCAGCGATATCGCAGTGAACTTCTCAAAATATTACCCAGGTTGAGCCGTTTGAGAACTTCCCCATGAGATATCTCTGAGAAGTTACTGGGCTCATCACCTGTGGCGGACATTTGGAGGTTATAGAGAAGTCTGAGCGACCTCCCTACGATATTGCAGTCATTCTTTCGAAATATTGCCCATGGTGAGCAGTTAGAGGACTTTTCCATGTGATTTCTCTGATATTTAACTGGGCTCATCTCCTGTGGCAGTAATTTGGAGGTGATAGATATGTCTGGGTGACCTCCTTGTGATATCACAGCAATCCTCTCAAAATATTGCCCATGGGGAGCACGTGAACAGTTTGAGATCTTCCCCATGTGACATCTCTGAGATGTTACAGGGTTCATCTCCTGTGGCGGACATTTGTAGGAGATAGGAGGCTCTTGGTTACCTCTCAGCGATATCACAAAAGTCCTCACAATATCCCGGAAAGAGATCACCGAGATATCTCTGGGAGGTCCCTGTGTTACCTCTGGGATGTAAATAAGGTGGAAGTCATGAATTTACTGTTGATATAATAATGGCGGATACTTGACAAGATGGATAGAAAGAAGTGTCATTCAAATCTTCTGTGTGTTTTCGTGAGAACCCTTACGTAACCCGAAACTTGAGCTGGGAAGTTTTCATTGGGGGTGAAATGGGTTTTCTCTATACGATTACTGAGGTCACAGCCTTCTTGAATAGAAGCCATGCATAGGATATAAGTTGAATTATGACTATCAAAATGGGTATGTGTCAATTTTTTAATTTCCTGAAGATACGTTTCAATTGATCAAAATGCGTTCAATATATGGTTTGTCGAATAAGCATACGACTCCCAGAATGAACAGCGTTGCCTTTCTTAATGCATGGCTCGTTTTTAAGAAGGTTGAGGTTTAGGTATAACATCCAACTCTGGATGAACAGATACGAATTCTTGATCAACTCCAATGGTTCCGACACTAATATGAAATCTATTTTCTTCAGGTCTTCGATCTCGAGGCATCCCCTCTTGCCTCATAGGAGGAGGCACTGAGAGCTCTCCTGACACATCTGAAGGTCTCCCACCCCCACCACCTGAGGGTAGCCCGCCCCCGGAGAGCCAGGTTAGGTGCAGGAGATTCAGACCTGTAACTTAGTGAAACCAATCCATGAAATCTTCTTCATTATCTACTGACTGAGTCAGGATCTGCTTAAAAGCATCGCCCAATAGGCAGAAAAAACGATATACAAATAGAGTTTTGGAAAAAACAACAAGCCGGTTGGAGAATGTGGTGTTCGGCAGGGTCCTATTTCGAGGGCACCTCATATACTAATATTCACGAAATCGTAGGAAAAAAAAATTTGAAAAAAATGTAGAACTCCATCGCTTGGTACTTCAGCGATCTTAGACGGATCCTACATTTTCCACTGTCTTTGTAACCTTACTTTTTATCAGTTTGACATGTTCGTTGAACGAGATTGTAGTTAAGAGAGAGTGTGCCATGTTATGAGATGGCGGATGTTTTGCCAGACGTTGGCTCCTTTTCTATATTGTTGTAAATTGATTGTAATGATTGCCCCGTTTCGCCTAGTAAAGTCTATTTTGCACATTGCCATGTGATCAACGTATGTATAAATAATTCGATCGAACTATCATTTCTGGACACCGTTTCTCGATTTTCAAGATTCAGAACTGATTCGGAAGTCCTTCCAGATCTTTCTGGTTCGTCAGGTACTTACAGATCGTCTATAACGTAGAATTTAAATTATTTGAAGAACATGAAGATTGTGATTTAGTTAGAAGAGTCTTCAGTGTCAAAACCTCAACAAATTCGAGTGAAAATTGTTGTTTGGCGTCGAAAGTAGAAGAAAAAGTGTCGGAGACTGCTATATCATCGTCCAGAAGTTTGCCTGTTACGAACTTTGAATAAGAAAGTAACACAATTACAAAAAGAAAACAAGTTAAATATATTAACTCAAAAACATTTATAAACTGCAAAAGATAAATGAAATTGTTGAGGTTTCGACAAAGCGAAAGCTCGAATAGCCTTTTTTGCTATATGTGTCTTAATTTATTATCTCAATTATTGAAGATCGTTACATGTACCTCGAATGTTATTCGAATACTTTTAAAAAAATTGTATAACATAATGTTGAGCTGTGATTTGGATATTAGTACTTACTATATTCGAAGTTGAATTCGCTGTAAAACTCGATATATGAAAGGTCAAGCATATTATATACAAAGTGATTATGATGAAAGATGAAGGGATTTCGATTCTTGGAATTATTTCCCAGGATATTTGACTTAATATCGAATCATTGTGTGTATATTAATGTTCGAGATTAAATTTGCTTAACCTTCGAATGAAGCCTTGTTCATAGTTATGTGCAGCCATGTCCAGTAATCAAAACGCCTGTGTTTGTATCATAGAGTACCGACTCTAACATCGATAAAAATAAGAGCTTTTAAAAATTTTCTCAAAAACCCAGAGGTTCTGTTGACTATTCGACTAGTAAAGGAGGACTAGTAGCCTCCAATACATCACCTTTGTGACTCATCTGGACATGTTGGGCATACTGTGAACTTGGTTAGCCCAGCAATATAAAAAATATTTATTTATATGAGCTCTGCAACACTGACCAAAATATGAGATTCATAAGATATAACCTGACTGGTGTAATAAATATTTAATATTTTTTTGCCACTGTTTGTAACTCAGGTTATTTTCTCGAATAAATTATACGTATCTCTATTATAATCGATTTCAGTCGTTCGACAAAATTTAAGGTATTTTTTCACGGCACTGATCATTTTACTTTAAGGAAAACGACATACAATAGTCATGTCAATTGATGATTAAAAGAGCATGGTTCGAAAATACAAACATATTCAATTTTGTTATAATCCCCGAATGTAACATGATTTCAAGGTGCTGAAGAAAAATAAGAGATATCGAATCTGATTAGATGCATTTGTTGATCATATTTATAAATTATATTTTTTCGCTAAATTTTGAAAGGTACTCGTTTGACAATTGTTTTCGTTCCGTTTGATGTAATATATTCATGATAAACGATACGCTGATCTAGTCAAGATATTATTATTTTTACAACTGTAGATACTTAATTCTAGTCAAACTAAAGAAAATTTTAAACTAGTGAACGAAAAAAAAAACAGATATTAATATTATGTACATGTATTAATGAATGCTGGATAAATATGCTGATATTATTATTGTTAATTATTTTTAGACTGCATCCTTATTGACATTGATTTGTTTTCAGTTTTATTTTTTGTTTCGAATATCTGTATTTGTAATATATAATAAAAGTTTACTTGATTAGTTCTTTTATTTATTGAAAATTGAATTAAATTTATGTTTAATATTTCAAATAAATACTTTTCAACTTTGAAATATATCGTTCTCTTCAAAACTTCCAAAAATTTATTGAAGAGTATATTTTATTCGAATTCGAAATGGAGTATAATATTAATCTTTACTTCCAAACTTTAAACATTTCCTTACTTTGCTTTATCAATACTTTAATTTGAAGAAGAGGTCTCCATAATGCCTGTAAAACTTTTATCAATATTTCTAATTATTACTGGAATGAATAAGAAGATTATAAAAACCTATGATGTAATTGTAGGATGACTTCACACGAAATAATATATATTATGATTGTATTTATTTCATCTTTTTTTTTTATTTTACTTCGTTTCAGAATAAATTTTTTCAACTGAAAATTCAATTGATTTCATTTTTATTTTTCGACTTTTTACATTCAGTTGAAGTCCCACAGAAATTCATTAAAAAATATATTTCATTCAAATAGATAATATGGAGTTAATAAATCTTCAATCCAAAAGTTATTAAAAAGTTTTTCCTTCTGGATATTATATTCTGAAAAGTGCCCTAAATTATTATTATTGTTATTAATGATAATATTAAAGATAAAAATAAAGAGAATGAAAAAGATAAATAATTCTTGCTAAGTTTTGAAAAAAGGCCCTCCGTAATGACTGTATAATTTTCTAAATAAGATAAATTGACAACAATAAAAAAATAAAAATAAGAGGAATATAAAACCTCTGATTATTATATTTGATTATGTAGCTTCGCCCGAAGTAATATATATCATTATTGTATTTATTTAATTAGCTTTTTTGGTATATCATATTCCATAACTTCACACGAAATAATAACAATTATTTTACTTCCCATTGATCAACACATTCGAATTCCTTATCCTTAATCCAACATAAATTCAACTAAAAATGCATTAATAAAACGAGTTGAACCGCTTTGATTGAATAAATTAAAGAAGCAATTTACGACTCAACACTCAACAGTTAACTTTAATCTCCTCGGATTTGTGGATGAAATATATTTTTATCTCGTATATTTTTCATCTGCAACATGAATGAAACGGAGAGTATTATTTTTAAATTGTTAGACTAAAAACCTTGACTTTGCCCATTATACAGCACGATTTTCCTGCGGCTGAATATTTGATGTATTTATGCATATCGTGTATTCGGATTCCGTATTCTTATCAAATAATCATCAAAACGTGGAAATTACGATTGATGATAGTGTAAAAATACTTTGCATCATTGTTTGTCCTTGCAAGATTTCTTCGAGCTGTGCAGGATAGTGTGTGGAATTGTTTTCAAGAAGCTGCAGTATATACCTAGGTATAGATGATGGAAACCTTCCGAATATGCAAGGTAAGCATGGCAGATACTTCACTATTAGAGAGAGATTTTTTTCAATTGAGTTGAGCTGAGCTCTCTATGAAACCTCGAAAATACAACAACGGAGTTCTTAATGTCTAAAGATAATAAATCTTCACCATTGACAATATTTAAACTCAATTAATCAGATGAAATGCTTGCACGATCAATAACCCAAGTTGCTTGATTATCCTATCAAGTTCCCCAGTTTCCCTTTATTAGTTTCATTATGAATTTTAATTTGGAAATAATTTACATATGGAACACATTTTTGGAGCTCTTGTTCCTCGGAACAGAGTGCTTATCAATTTGCCCAAATGTCGGTAATTTTCGAATTTTTGGCTGGAAATGGTCCTCAACGATTCGGTTCGACTCACTGATCAAGAATACATGGTCAAAATCGATTCTGTCCGGCCGTTAACACGATAACTCTCGAACGAGATAAGCTAGGCAGTTGACATTTTCATTGAAGGTTTAGGAAATAAATATCTCGGTTAAGTTCGTTATTGGGCAAAATCGGCCAGGTGGTTTCGGAGTAACACAAAAAAAATTTACATTACAAATTTTAAATTCAATTTTTTTAAGATGCAGTTTCATCATAAGAATCCATTGATGTCATTCTCAACTCTAACAAACTAATACTTTCGGAGATATGATTTTTCGAAATTTCAATAATGATTCTCAATTCTATATGATTTCATAGAATACTCTAATTATAATTTCCTGATGTATATAAATCCAACATGAGATGAGTCATAGACCTACGTTTTGAATTTGATTACGAAAATTCTTGAGAATTGACACACAGAAGCCAAATTGAAAAAGTGGGAATGCCCTGTGGACAGCAGCTTTTGCGCTCTTGTTCAAACTTTGACTAATCATAAGTTTTGGTTTCTGCGAGATGGGAATGATATCGATGGATTCTCATTTAATTAACTTTATTTTATGATGCATTTCTATCATAAGATTCCATTGATTTCATGCCCAACCCTGAGAAACCAATAATTTCGGAGATATAATTTGTCAAAGTTTCAAAAAGAGCGCCAAAGCTCCTGTCCACAGGGCTTTCCCACATTTTATAACTAAGATGCAGGCAAATATATTGTCTTATTGACTATAATTTTTCATCGTTATCACTGTGCTACATAGTTTGGCACGTATATACCTGAAGATAATTTTTTTCTGTATCGAAAGTGAATGAAAAAATCGTTTAAATAGAAGATTTTGAAAGAATCATTGAAAATCTGAAAAATATTCTATATCTCTGAAACTATCCATCTGATATCGCTGAAATTTTGCGGAAGGCTTCAAAACCTAACTTTACAGCTAAGTTTGAAATTTGAATACTATAGGATTTATATTGTTGGAGATCTGAGCTGCAATAAGTGAGTTCAGTAGCTGGATGAGTGACCGTTTAACGATAACTTTCGAACGGAAAGAGATAGCGACTTGCAATATTCAGGGTAGGTTGCGCATCCGAATAAGACAGTTATGTTCATTGTTGGGTATAATCGGCTAAACGGTTTCAGAGTTATACCCATCTGGAATATGAATATTGTTTTCTCGATAACTCAAAAAACATAGATTCGATCGAATTGAAACTTAGCAAGTAGTTGTAGAATATCGACGCAAAAAAGTTTGTGAAATTTTGTGAGGATCGTATTACTAGAAAATTAAAAAAAATTATCAACAGACAACGGAAAGACATAGCGACTTTATTAAGAGTGATCAATAGAGGTGAATGTAATTAATCAAACAATTTCAGGATAAATATTCGAGATACAAAGAAGTTGCATATTAAATTTACTTTCAACAATTTCTTTTAATTTGCGAAATGTTGGAGCAACAAAGAGTCCTGGAGCTAAATACTGTAGAGGTTGATTTTATCACCCCTTTGTGATACATTTCGGAATTATAAAAACTGTCATATTTAATTTTTTTTATTGTTACATAAATATTCAATAAGAACACATTTTTTCCCCCAATTTCAAAGGGCAATAACTTGAAGGGGAATGAAAGGAACACTTCTCAAAATCATTTGCATCAATTTAGAAACCCCCTGTATTAAAGTTTTCTCCAATATCTTGTTTTACGTCTTTTCCTATTTTACAGTTTTATTAAGGAAAATATTGCTTCCTATTGAAACTCAAATATAAATGAACACCAAACATAAAGAAATGCTAATGGTGTGGACGTAGCTTTAGATTAATCTTGTCTTCCCTTGCCAGTAAGACAATTTCAACCTCAATCAATACTACATGAAAATTAAATAAAGAAAACATTGCATTCATGTTAACATCGGTAACCAGCGATTAAAGAACCAGTTTATTGTCCATTGGCGTGCATTCACCAAGAAAAATAATTCTATTTGTTTATTAGTCTCTAATTCTCATCAGAATATATTAACTTTTTTTTTTTTCGTGTGAGAATTAAAATATAATGAAAAATGGCAGAGCGTGCCTGCCAATAGGGTCTTCATAATGGCTTCGTATAATTAATGTACTTATGCATATATTTCGCAAGTCTAATAAACCCCAAGGGGTTCATTGATTTGCCGAGAAATCAAGAGCAGACGCGTTTCTGGCTTCTTGGCCTTCATCAGTACTCTATAGCTCATCCCGGTTCAGTTTAGTTGAATTTGTTGAGAAGCTACCGAGTACTATGATGAAGGCCAAGAAGCTAGAAATGCGTCTGCACTTGCTTTCTCGGCAAATCAATGAACCCCCTGGGGTTTATTTGACTTGTGAAATATATGCATAAGTATATTAATTATACGAAGCCATTATGAAGACCCTATTGGCAGGAACGCTCTGGACTTGTTGACGAATTAAAATTACTTCTCAAATTTTTCGCAACTATTCTCGTAGACTCGTAGAGTTGATAATTGGGTTTGCCAATAAAAAAAATCCATACCGTCATACTAAAAGCATTTTTGGCGCGCTTGTTCCTCTGAACAGAGTGCCGTTTCATTTGCGCGAATGTAAGAATTGTTGGCAGAAAATGGGTCTCAAACGGTTAGTTTCGACTCACTGATGAGTTCAAATGTGCCGGTTCGTTAATGGGCAAAATAGGCCTAGTAGGTTCGGAGTTATAGCCATCTAAAAGTGTGTTATCCCAAACAAAGATTAATCTGATCGAAATTTACCCCAGCCCCCACGGACTTTGGCGGCTCTGATACATGAACTACAGGTAGCTTGAGATAGTATCCCTCAAGAAGAAATAGAATCGCGGTGGACAAACACATTATTAATAAATTTATTTAAAAAAATTGTGAATCCTTCATTTTTGGCGCTCTAGTTCCTCGGAACTGAGTGCTTATCAATTTGCCCAAATGTCTGTAATTTTCGAATATTTCGATGAAAATGGTCTTAAACGATTTGGTTCGACTCACTGATCAAGAATCCGTGGTCGGAATCCATTCTGTCCGGCCGGTCCGGCCGGCCGGCCGTAAGCACGATAACTCTCGAACGGAATGAGCTAGAGAGTTGAAATTTTCAGAGTAGGTTTGGGGCATGAATATCTCAGCTAAGTTCGTTATTGGGCAAAATCGGACAGATGGTTTCGGAGTAACAAAAAAAAAATTTTTTTTTACGAAACAAATTCCAAATCAAATTTTTTTTAATAAGCAGTTTTATCATAAGAATCCATTCATATCATTTTCAACTCTAACAAGCTAATACTTTCGGAGATATGATTTTTTTAAATTTCAATGTAAATCGTATTTCACAGATTGATATAATTATTATTCTATGTATGAATTCTCATAATGTCAACTTGACAGAAGGGAATATTGTAACTTCAAAAATATTGGGGTTGAAATACTCGTATTTTAGCGATGCAACGGGGACCTCACCCGAAAATGTTTGAAAATATTACGTAAATATTGAAAGCATAATTCTGTAGTTTGGTGAACGTAGATCAGGAAATTTTTGATCGATTACAAGGTAATTTATTATTACTTATCTAATAAACTATTATTTGAATTAAATTTCCTTTATGATGCAGTGATATCATATGAATACATTGATATAATTCCCAACTCTGAGAAACCAATACCAGATATAATTTGTCTGTTTGAACTAGAGCGCCAAAAAGCTCCTGTCCACAGGGCTTGAACCCATTTTTTTTCTTCAAATTTCAATAATTTACTCCTTGCTATACTATACATATCTCTATACAAAAAAAAAAATTAAAATTTAAGCAACTCCTTCTGGGTGTTGCAGTTTCTTTGTCAGTCAGTATATATAAATTCTTGAGTTTCCAAATCTGAGTACCGCATGGTTCTGAATCTACTATATTTTGAAGCTACTGCAAGAACTGAATGAATTACAAAAGTCATCATCATCATCATTCAAATTCTACACTTCAGTACGCCACTGTTTTATTTCCAGATTAGGGTGCCCCGTGTATTATCATGGATATACCAGAAACACGTTGTATCGAATCCCAGTCATCCTCATGATCTTCTCATGGTTCTTCGACTTCCAGCATAAATGATAGAATATAGCTATAATCATGTTGTAGTGTGAACGATTAAATTTGTGTTCGGTTAGTTTTGAAATATGCGGAGTGGTGTTATTTATTACTGTGAAGATTTTAACCAAAATGTGGTCAGCTTTGAAAGGAAATATCCGCTGTTTAATAGTGAGTGGCGCGAATATCTCGATAAGGGTATATACACACTATAGGATAAATCAAAAGTTAATACAGTAAAGAAAACACTTGGCTTTCACAATAAAATGTTATGTTGTTGACATATATATGTTTTGGGTATCATCTCCTTCGCAAATCTGAGAGGAATAAACTTCACAATTCAATTCCAATACAGATGAAAGGAGTGGGGATATAACCCAGATCATATGTCAACAACATATTATGTAATCATTCAAGGATACTTTGGCAGTTGAAAAATATCTATACTACATGTTTTCTTCTGAAGTAGCTTCTGCGTAAAGAAGCACAAGATATTTGTCAGAAGCAATTTAAGGCACAATATTGCCTAATAAACAGTAATGAACAACACCAACCATGAAATAATTATAATTTTATTATATATATATATACAGGGTGTTTGGTAGATGGTTGTAGGCATTTCAAGGAACGTTAGGGGGGTTCGTTACCAACACTTTGAACCACATATACTTATGTACCAAGTCTCATGGTTTTTGAGATATCGACCAAATTGTATTTTATCGATCTCAATAAGAGATCGTGCGCTAAAAGGCTAATAAAAAATTGTTTATGAGTTTTAACATGTTTATTTTTTATGATTTGCATTGCTAACGTATCTATTCACTAAATTAATAAGGCAAAAAAGCATACTTGATGACAATAAACAAAAAAAAACACAAAAATATTGACCCACAATGTGATTTACCGAACAATCTCACAACTTTCAGAGCCTATAAAAAGAAAAGTACACGTGCTATTCAATTTCAAACACGTGTAAAAACTTCCTTAACTTGTCTTCTTTTCAAATTGATAACAATACATTATTAAAAGGTACACAATATTAGTAATAATCAGATGTAAACGGGAACAAATCAAGAAAAATTAATAAAAAAATTTAAAAACAATTTGATCAATGCGTTTAAAATTTCAAAATAATTACAGCTGATGCTCAAAATGTGAACCACCATTTCTTATGCAGGCCCGTGCTCGTCTTCTTATTTCTGTTGTTGTTACTTTCAGTCTCATTTCACCTTTTAACTGTTCGCAAGCCGCGTTGATTTTTCTAACCAAGTGGTCTCTGGTAACAATTTCCTCGTCGTAAACTAATTGTTTCAATCTTCCCCAGACATAAAAGTCTACGGGCGTTATGTCCGGGGACCTTGCGGGCCACAATATGGGCCCGTTTCGTCCAATCCATCTGTTTCGATAATTTCTGTCGAAATACTCCCGGACGGGCCTTGCGAAGTGTGCTGGACATCCATCATTTTGGTAAATCATTGTTTGCCTAATTTCTAGGGGAATGTCCTCCAGTAATCCTATTAAAACAGTTTCCAGGAATTGTAGATAACTTGTCCCATTTAGATTGTCCGGCAGATAGTGCGGCCCGATGAACGTTCTGCCGATTACTGCCGCCCAGACATTAACACTGAACCGTCTTTGGGAAGACACTTGTTTTTTTTTGTGTGGATTCCCTCCTTTATGCTCCCAGTAGTGGAGGTTGTGGAAGTTCGTTATACCGTCTTTGTCAAATTTGGACTCATCCGTCCAGAGAATCCTTTTTAAAAATGTGCCATCTTCCATGTCTTGATTTAGTAAATACCGGCAAAAAATAGTACGCCGAATAGGATCACCTTCTTCTAATCCTTGCACAGGAGTGTAGTGGAATGGATATTTTCTTTCTGCGTGCACCACAGACCACACTTTCCAAGTAGACAAATTTAGTTGTCTTGCCACTTTCCTCACGCTTGTTGTAGGGTCACGGTTAAATGCTTCTAATATTTGCTCATCAACTTCAACGTGATATTGCGGTACAGCAATACCAGGCTCCCTGCGATGCAGATTGCCTGTTTCACGAAACCTAATGAAAGTGTTGCGAAACACTTGTGCATTGGGAGTTCTTCTATTAGAAAAGCGTGTTGCGTACAACTCTCGAGCTTGGGTGGCATTGCCATTAGCAGCCCCATACATAAAGATTATGTCCGCATACTCATGGTTTGCAAATGTAGCCATCACTGCTAGACTTACTAAATAGTCCAAAGCAGCACTTAACGCAACTTAAGACGGAGGAATTACTGCCAAAACTATTATCGGTGGGTTTCACAAACGTTTGACAGCTCTTGATTTCCAAATCAGTGTGATTCTATGTATATTCTCAGTTCATTTTTGATGGAACCATCGAAATAAATCCACAATCAAGCTGATCCAAGCTTTGTGAAACCCGTAATGGTGGGTTCGCTAACTTAGCCAAATTCTAGGATTGAGAGAGGTGCGGTGGTGTTAGATCCCGTTGTAGATAACATAGCTGTGTTATTCATACACCATTGTATAGGTTACGAGTTAAGGAAGTTTTTACACGTGTTTGAAATTGAATAGCACGTGTACTTTTCTTTTTATAGGCTCTGAAAGTTGTGAGATTGTTCGGTAAATCACATTGTGGGTCAATATTTTTGTGTTTTTTTTTGTTTATTGTCATCAAGTATGCTTTTTTGCCTTATTAATTTAGTGAATAGATACGTTAGCAATGCAAATCATAAAAAATAAACATGTTAAAACTCATAAACAATTTTTTATTAGCCTTTTAGCGCACGATCTCTTATTGAGATCGATAAAATACAATTTGGTCGATATCTCAAAAACCATGAGACTTGGTACATAAGTATATGTGGTTCAAAATGTTGGTAACGAACCCCCCTAACGTTCCTTGAAATGCCTACAACCATCTACCAAACACCCTGTATATATACAGGGTGTTTCCTAAACATGCGGCAAAAATTCAGGGGGTTGTTCCTTGGACTATTTTAAGCATGTTTTGTCCTTGGATGATTTTTGAAAAACCTCTTTGTTTCGAAGATACAGGGCGAACAACATTTTTCATATTTTTAAAATTAATAATAGTTTAAATAAAAATGCGTACCGCACTGTGTTTACTAAGTAGGTACAATTTATTTTTAAATTTGTTTAACAACATTCCAATTACTAAAAACGGCCAGTTTTTTGACTAAAAATTGATAAGTGCAGATGGTAAAGGAATACAGATTAAACACGGTTTTCATTTGAATTCGTTTTGTGATGTATTAGCAATTAACATTTTATCTTTGACTATTATGAATCGCTATACAAACGCCGAGATGACTGACATGCATTTCATTTATGGACTTGCTGATGGAAATTCATTAAAAGCTAGGAGGTTGTACATTGAACGATTTCCTGGGCGTAATATTCCTGACAGAAAATTGTTTCAAAATATTCATCAACGTCTGCATGAAACAGGCGCATTGAAAAAAATGGGGGGACCAGGAAAACCAAACACAGTAAGAACGGTGGAACTGGAAGAGAATGTGCTGGACATGATCGAAGAAGACCCTAGTACTTCTACTCGAAAAATTTCCAATACTTTGAATGTGAGTAATAAGACTGTTTGGAAAATTCTTAAAGACAATTTGTTATACCCATACCATATGCAACGCGTTCAGGCACTTATTCCTACTGATTTTCCCCCACGTATTGCATTTTGTCAATGGCTTTTAACCACATTAGTTCAAATTCCTCAATTACTGACGCTGATTCTTTTTACCGATGAAGCGAATTTCTCAAGAAATGCAATAAGAAATTTTCATAACAACCATGTATGGGCCGACGAAAATCCACATGAGGTAATTGAAGATCGTTTTCAACATCAGTTCTCATTGAATGTTTGGGTTGGTATTGTGGGTGACTGCCTAATAGGGCCGATATTTTTACCAGAAAGACTTACCGGGGACGTGTATCGCAACTTTTTAGAACAAACGTTACCTCTGTTTTTGGAGGATGTACCATTGGCAATAAGACATGCAATGTGGTTTATGCACGATGGTGCACCAGCGCATTTTAGTTTGGTTGCTCGTGAGTTTTTAACATTAACATACGGAGATCGCTGGATTGGAAGAGGTGGACCTCATTTATGGCCTGCTCGTTCCCCGGACTTAAACCCCTTAGATTATTTCCTATGGGGCCATCTAAAATCATTAGTTTATACCACTCCAGTAGAAAATGTGGAAGACTTGCGAAATCGGATCATTGCTGGGTATAACTTAATAAGAAATGATCCTGGTGTTTTTGAAAGGGTTCGGCAGTCAATGAGGAGAAGATTGGATGCTTGTATGCTGGGTAGAGGTGGTCATTTTCAACAGTTTTTGTAGGTTGAGTTGAATTTTCATGTAATTTTTCATAATAAAATGTTATTATCCAAAATTTTGTTTCCCCTATATCTTCGAAACAAATAGGTTTTTCAAAAATCATCAAAGGACAAAATATTCTTAGAATAGTCCAAGGAACAACCCCCTGAATTTTTGCCGCATGTTTAGGAAACACCCTGTATATATCTTCAGAGTTTGTGAGAGAAAACCCAGAAAAAATCAATTCAATATAATATATTGTATATTGTTGTAGGGGTAACGTTGCACTGCGACCTTGAGGTCCATTGTGCCCCTTCGTCAGAGCTGTCAATGTCATCACCATCTACAGCTCTCCTTCCAGTTCCAGAGTTCTGATGAGTTGCGGAGGAATTTCTTGACTGATACATTCCGGGGAGAGATCTCCAGAAAATACCTCTTTCAGTTCCTTCTTTCATCCAAAATTCACTTGTGTAGGTGTATCTACCAACCCCACAGTAGGGTTCCGGGTCAATAAAAGGGGTTTTTGCTCCTTTCTTGGCAAGTGTGTTGGACTCCTCATTTTCTTCAATTCCCGCGTGTCCAGGAACCCAGACCAAGGAGATCCTGTTGTTTTTGCCTACTTCATTAAGTTTTCTTCTGCACTCCCATATCAGCTTGGACTCGATAACATGGGAGCTCAGAGCAGCTTGGTTGTCAGAGTGGATTGCTATATCATATCTTCGATACGAGTAGTTTCTTCCAAGGTTCATTCATTCTTTTTTTCCTACCGAGCATCGTAGTGAAGTTCTCTTTGATGCTTACTTCCTTAATCATTTCGTCATTAGGAATATTGGCTGATGAAATGTACTTGAAGAGAGAACCAGGCTTTCTGGTTTTCAATACTCTCATTACCTGTTCCTTTCCTAGATATTCTGAAAATGGCTTCATGGGCCATTTTGTCCATCACTAGATGAAGTGGTGTGAGATTTTGTGATAATCTCAAGTGCCCTGGTAGGACAGGATCCCATAGCTCCAGTGATACACACACAGGCCAGACTTTGTTGAATATAACACATAGTATTATTTTCAGAATGTTTCATCAAGTGATTAATTAGCAAGAACCAAATGCAAAGTTATATCTGACCTTCAAGTTATCGTTGAATCAATTCAATGAATTATTACTTTGTTTTGAATTAACCAACAATTACGATTATTTTATTACTTGTTTATCATCCAGTCTACATGATTAATATATAAATAAGTTCTGAAACAATATAAATCGAATATCTTCTTCTACAGGTACACAAACTGAAAATGGTTTTGGCAAGTGTTGTTTTGATGGCAGCAGTGTTATGCGCTGTCTTAGCTGCAGTAAATCCTGGTGAGATACAAAATAGGAAACAACTGTTGCTTCTACACGTGGTAAGTATAAGTTTTTGTTATTACATATATCACGGAAAACACTATACCAAAATTGATAATTGTAACCTCCTCTGTTAATCAGAGATGAAATATTTTTAAATAAGTACTAGTATTTGAAATTTTGTATTCAAATATTTTTTTAGGAAAGCATTAAATATCTAAAAAATACGTTTCAGGACATATTTTGTATTTGCAGAATGCAAAATGCTTCTTGATACACGGTATCATAAAATGTCTTTTTGATTTCAGTTCCTTTTTCGCAAAGAGAACGTAATAACTTTTTTATTATAACATTAATAAAATGTCTCGTATTTCACGAAAATAATAAGAAATAGAATTAAATAAAACAAGTTCAAATTATTTGCATTTATGCATACATTTTGTTCATATCTGCTGTTAACACACTGTTCTTATTGAATGGATAAATAGATTTTTACCAAAAAAAATTGCCCCCAGGTAATGAGACATGGCGCAAGAACTCCAGCTTCTACATATCCAACAGACCCCCACATAAATGCTACCTTTCACCCAATAGGATGGGGTCAACTGACCAATGTAAGGTATTTATTTATTATTTATTAGAACGTGTTCGTGATGCTTGATGCAGCCTTTCAAAACTGACACCGACACGATCTTTTGTTCTATTACCCTACGTATTCATTCGTAAGAACATTGTCAAAGATGTTAACATACCTCATGACATATCACGTTGTGAAGTTTTAGAACTGGCTCACCCATATGCAAAATTCTTAGGCTGATGGCAGTTTTCTTTTCCGATCCACAGAGCCTACATGTTAGGTCTGCTGACGAATTCTGGTATAAGTTGGTGGGAAATCCACTAATCTTTTTACCTGTGCAAGTCCTGGCTTATTTCTCCATAGAGCTGTTTTGTTATTTAGCTCCAAACGTGGGACCCTGCGATGGCCTTTTTCAAACCCACAGAAGGGATCTGGCTCAGCGGGTATTACCCTGGAGGCCTTTTTCACAAGTTCATCAGCCTTCTAATTTCCTTCGATACCACAGTGCTATGGCACCCATAGAAAAGTTACCTTATTACCTGTGGCCAGTTGCCTTATGGCTTTTCGACATTCCCATGACAGTGGGAAACCCTGGAAGGGTGACTCCAGGTCACTCAGTGTGGCCTCACTGCCCATTAGAGGTAACAACTTCTCACTGGATTCCTCACAGGGTATTGCTGTCTTAGGAAGCATATGATGAGATAAGGGCTAGCAGAAACTGACGACTGCAGATTCTGTTGGGAAGAGGATGAAACTCCTGATCACCTGATAACGGAATGCCTCCCAGCTCAAACCAACGCAAGGAATGCTTTGGGCAAGAAATCTGAAGGAGCTAAGACGTAGACTTCTTGAAGTCATCCCAGATACTGGAGTTCATCAGAACTCTGGAACTAAAAGGCGAGCTGTAGATGTTGGTGACATCGAAAACTCGGATGGGGGGCACAATAGACCTTAAGGTCGTAGTGCAACGTTACCCCTTACAACAATATACAATATATACCAGGTAGGCGTTTCACACTATTTGATCTGAATTATACATTTCAGGAAGGTAAAATGCAACTTTACAAAACCGGCACATTCTTAAGAGAGCGCTATAATACATTCTTGGGAGACTGGTATAGCACCGAAATTTTCTATACGCAGTCCACTGACGTAGACAGGACGAAAGCCAGCATGCAAATTGTGAATGCTGGTCTATGGCCTCCAAAAGGGGAACAGATCTGGGGTCCCCTTCAGTGGCAACCGATTCCTGTTCACAACGAACCCCTGGATGAGGATATGGTAAGAAAAAAAATCGAGAAAGCACTGACGATGAGTCAGGAGCTTTTGCGCGCATGCTCTATTGTCTATTGATGCCTCACATACCCTCACTGCATAGACCTTCAAGTCGTATTTTTATTGTAACACTCTGCGGAATCTTTTCGATAGTTTCTGAAATATTAAATTTTTGAAGAAAAATTTTTTTTTTGTTATAAGATCCTCACGAAATGTTTTAAAAAGTTTGCGCGTTGGCTTTCTAGAACTAATTACTGAATAGATCAAACTAATACCTTCTTTAATCTGTATTTCAGTTGCTTTTGGTGAGAAAACCGTGCGCCCAATATTCCTTAGAACAGGAAAGGATAAAAAATCTTCCGGAGATCCAAAAAAAGCTGGAAGAATTCCGTTCAACGTTCGAATCAGTTTCAAAATATACCGGTGCCAAAATGGAGAATTTCGCAGATGCCGAAGATGTCTACAGTACTCTTCTTGCAGAGGTAAGTGTCGTCACCACAAATGGCATTTCGGTAAGTTGATAGAGACTCTGTTCAGGTAAACAAGCGCGCCAAAAGATGAATTAAAGAATCAGAGGAAACAAATATTACATCCCAACCTTCATTGATCCATATAAATGCAATTCGATCAACCGTTATCATTTACTTAATAGATAATTCTACATATAGTTTGTCTGGTCCAATCCCTTCTTCTTGTTGTTGTCACTGTGAATTCTTTCCAGCAAAACTTCAATCTGTCTTTACCAGAATGGACGAAAGACTACTTTCCTGACAAACTAGAGCCACCAACAATTTTCTACTACGTTTTCAACTCGTACAATGATAAAATGAAAAGATTAAAAGGTGGTAGGTACCTGCATATAGAATTGAACTTAGATTCAAATAGAATAATATCATAATTTCCTATGAAACTATCGAGGTGTTCTTCTTGGGAAGCTTGTCAACGATTGGAAGGATAAATCCACCGATTCTTTGGCGCCAAAAGGAAGAAAAGCATTCCTCTATGGAGGACACGATTCTACTATTGCAAACCTCCTGAGTGCACTCAAAGTATGGGATCCTCAAATACCAGGATATGGGATTACAGTGATGTTAGAATTGTCCAGAGATATGGAAACTGGCGATGTAGGACTAGAGGTGAGTTAAAAATTCGTTTGCTATGAGAAGCAGTTTGGGTTAAAATAAAATGTGTTTTTTTAAAGTTCGAGAACTTCAAATTAAAATGAAACATTAAACAATTTGTAGAATATTTTTTTTATGGTGTCTATCGAAAGATCTCATGCAGCTAATAAACACCACACTCCGTGGGCGCATCTGCCAAATTTCTGTATTTGTGGTGCCATCTCTGTGCCATACTGGCAACTATCAGCAGATACTGCCGTCAGTCAGACTACGAATGCACACTTCTAAGTAAAAAGGAACAGTATCTCTCCTAGTATAGTTTTCTCCTGAACAAATTATCTCAGTTCTTCAATGAAATTAAAAGAAGACATTTGTGTATTAAGGCTGAATTAATAGTTTATTTAATTTTTTTCATCCAGTCAGATACTTAGAAGAAGCAATATCTCTCCTAGTTTGCTCATGAACAATTAAATAAATGAATAAAGTTCCCTCAGCTCTCAAATCAAATCAAAAGCATCAATCTTGTTATCAAGGCTGAATAGTTTGTGAACTTTTTTGTTTACAAATAGAAGGGATTTGTTAGTGTCAGAACTAATAATTCTTACAAATTTCCTTTAAATTAAGTATTTTAAAGTACCTTTAACAAAAACTAAAAATGACAGATCATATTGCTCAAAATCGATGATCAAAATAGCAAAATTTCGAATCTTTCTGTGGAAGCATATTCTTCTTCTTGGCCATATTGCTATGCGCAAACAGAATAGGTCTAAATATTTATGTACAATAATTTCAATTTTTTTCACCACTTAGAAAACATTTATCACATTCTTCCAGTTCTTTACCCTTTCTCTGGAAAGTTCTGGCTATTTTGTCTTAATGAACTATCTGGTCATCACTACAAATAAACTCAGAATCTCTTGATTTATGTTCAGTAGTTTAACAGAATTTTCAGAAATAAATATACAGGGTGTCCCATAAATACCACGCGAAAGTGACACTGGAGATAGATTGGCATTAGGTCTATCAGATAGCATCAACATGACCTCAGTAAAAGTCCGCTGGTTTTCGAGATATCACCACTGTTGCGTCCCATGACTTCACATGTTGGGAAGCGCTCATTTGTATTTCTAAACTAAGAAGCTCGCTTGTAAAACTTAAATGTTTTGGGTTAACTGGTTTATTTTTGCATGGGTGGTCTCACCCTTGAAATTAATATTTTCCACGGAAAGATAATTGCAAGTAAAATATCTTGTAATACTTCAACCCTTGTAGAAGTATTTATGACCTATTTCCTGTGAAATATTGATAAAATGCATACAACAACTAACACATTGCCAGAGCTGTGAGTCCTTTGTCTAGATTCTAACCCATACAAAAATCTAGAATTTTCCGATTAGATCGCCACGGCTTTGGCTATTCTCTAAATCGAGGGCGTAGATTCCGAATCTGTAATTAGTTTTTCCGTATCTCGATTAATTTTGGTAATATGGCGAAAAATCCGACTGATTAGTCCATTTTCCGGAGGTAGAGCCAGAAATTGCGACTTTCTTCGTCATTGCTCCGAAACTAATCGAGATACGGAAAATCTAATTACAGATCCGTGATCTGCGTACCCGACTTAGTGAATAACCAATGCCGCGTCGACCTAATCGGAAAATTGTAGATTTTTGTATGTGTTGGATACTAGAGAACTTTTTGGCGTTTGACGGATTCGCTCATTACCTAATATAGATAGATAGAGATACAGAAAAAATAGATACATAAATCTAAACGTCGTCCACCGGCCAATCATCGGGGAAAATTTGGATATCGAGATGTGAAAATCATAGATTTCGGACGGGAAAGAAGAATTTTCCTTCGATTCCGGGTCAAAAACATTTCTAAGTGCCGACCCAAAAAATTTTTTTCATGTTATATCGATACAGAGCTCCTGTCTAATTAAATCGAGGTCGCTGATCACGAATATGTAATTAGTTTTTCCCTAAGTGGCGTACTTTGGGAAAATTTTCACTTAAAGTGAAAAAATTGACGAAAATAGGTCAATTTTGGAACTTTCCACCGCCCAAAAAAATCGGAGTAGGGTGTTGCTGATTTTTTACGTCATATTTGGATCCTTTATCTATCGAATCATCTGAACAATAAATGTCCAGGTCGTACGCTTCGGAAATTATGATTTTTTTTCCCGAGGGTCCATTTTTCGGAAAATTATTTCCGTGATATTTCCTCGGAAAATTTTTGTAATAAATATCTGATGGTAGATTCGGAATCTACGGCCCCGAATCTATAAGAATAAGTACCCGTTTCATAGTTTTGCGTCAAAAAATTTTTCTCGAAAAATGGGATTTTTTTAAGGCTAATGTATTAAAAAATTGCCAAAATTCGACCGGTCTCCGATTTCGATGCAAATTACGTCATTTACTAATTCGGGACCGTAGATTACGAATATATGATCGGATTTTTCATTAGAGGATTTTCCGCGGAAATACCGCGAAATGAATTTTCCGAAAAACAGACTCTTGGGAAAAAAATCATAATTTCCGAAAAGTACGGCCTGGACATTTTCTGTTTGGATTATTCAGTAGATAAAGGATCCATATATGAGGGCAAAAATCAACAACACCTTACTCCAATTTTTTTGGGCGGTGTGAACTTCCAAAATTGACCTATTTTCGTCCATTTTTTCACTCTAAGTGAAAATTTTCCCAAAGTACGCCACTTAGGGAAAAACCAATTGCATATTCGTGATCAGCGACCTCGATTTAACTAGACACGAGCTCCGTATCGATATACCATGAAAAAATTTTTTGGGTCGGCACTTTGACCCGGAATCGAAGGAAAATTCTTCTTTCCCGTCCGAAATCTATGATTTTCACATCTCGATATCCAAATTTTCCCCGATGATTGGTCGGTGGACGACGTTTAGATTTATGTATCTATTTCCTCTGTATCTCTATCCGTTCGGAAAATATTCGGAAATGAGTAAATCCGTCAAACGCCAAAAAGTTTTCTCTAGTATCTAACCCAGGGGTCACCAATTAGTTTCATTGGAGGTCCGTTCACAAAATCTGTATATCTGTCGCGGGTCGTTGATAGCATTATGATGGCATAAGAATTTGACTAGCAGTTAATCTATATCCAATATCTATAATTAGTAAATAAAACGAAAAGTTATCTGAATTTTTTTAATCAAGAATACATGTTTTCTGGAAAAATGGTCCGCAAAAAAAAGGTTCGCGATCCGCATCCGGACCGCGGTCCGCCATTTGGTGACCCCTGGTCTAGACTGTTCGAAGACCCCTAGTCTGTGAAAGTCGGACCGGTTTCCATGTTACAAAACAATGAATGTGGGAGCGAGATAGCCGATAAGGGTTTTGGTTTTTTTTAATAAGTAGCAATTCTGGTTCTGATTAAAAATAATTGGTAGTGTTTTATCATTTTGAAAAGGGCATGAAATGGACCAGTTTTTGCGATTATTTGTCAATTCAGTCTGATATAATTTTTTTTCACAGCAGTCAGTCAAACTTAAGTTTACGTTTTAACTTCGGCATAAAATACAACAAGTTAGACATTTTTTGAAGGATTTTGTTTTGGTTGTCGGTGAAGTTATTACTTCATTGTTTAAAGCAACTATTCAGGATAGCCTAGGTAATAAAAAACATGAGTTTGAAGTAATTTCTAGCAATGCTAGGCGATAAAAGAACGAAAACTGGAGATTTTTAAAAAATACACAAAAGTGGTGATATCTCGAAAACCAGCGGACTTTTACTGAGGTCATGTTGATGCTATCTGATAGACCTAATGCCAATCTATCTCCAGTGTCACTTTCGCGTGGTATTTTTGGGACACCCTGTATAAAATACAATAATGTTCACGGAATTTTCTCCAGTATTTTTGGATAAAAGCTTTGTATCTTCATGTAATTCCTGTTTCTCGACAGATATTTTTGAGGAACTCCACTACCTCTCCGCCGTTTCTATTGAAAATTCCAGGATGTCAAAGTTTTTGTCCTTTGGGCAAACTGTTAGAATTAACTAAGCCTGTGATTCCCCTCAACTGGCAAGAAGAATGTAAGTCGGATGATCCTACATACAGTCCACCTGCTCCAGGCGGTCCATGATACATGTTTCAGTGATGCCAACAAACAAAAAATAATGTTTCATGGTCGATTACATTGTATGGATGAGGAAGTAACCAGTCACATGGTACTCAACGTTTTTTTATGCCACTACTACCCGTTTCTTATCGTATGAATAAATATTTTTCAAGAATATCTACGCCTTTCAATACCTGCACTTCTAGCTACCATCCGAAGCGATATTTATCAACAGATTCAGTGTGAATATTGGTGGAAAACTTTATGAATTACCCACTACGCTCCCATAGGTCTTTCCCAAGGAGATCCCTCAAAAGCTCCTAGGAGGGTCAGTTATGTTCTTTGTCGACTTTGTTACCTTCTCCCTACGCCAGCTTAGACACAGCACTGTTGATTCTTGACCCGACAGTGAATGTTGTCCACTACCCTTTGACTAGATCTCCGGCTCGCTCTATTTACCGAGCTCAAAACACTCATCATTCAATTCGAATTAGCCAACGTGAATACGCACGCCAAAGGGTACTGACTTCACCGCAGTGCTTTTTTATATGTTTATCATACTGACTTCCAGCTGTGAGATACCCTTTTTTGAACGGAGATATCATAGAATGGAAGTCTGAAGTTGAATATCTAGGAGTAACACTAGATAGTAAACTTCTGTGGAATAAGCATGTTGAAATCACTGCTAGTAAAGCAATGAAGGCTTTAATGGCGTGCAGAAATCTAGCCGGTAAGACTTGGGGCTGCAACCCCAAGACACTGCAATGAATATAGGTACGTCATGATTGTGAGACCCATAATCAGGTATGGGGAAGTAGTCTAGTAAACACAAATAGGCCAGAATAGTACATATGAGGAAAACTCTCGACAAAGTATAAAGGCTTGCCTGTGTGTCTGCAAATCAGATGAAAATTGTCAGATTGAGTTGAAATTCAGGGAAACTGATGGGATGGTATTATTTTTCTGATGAAATTTGGTGTAATTCCAAGAACTTTTAACATTTTCGACCAAAATGGGCCATGGAATATCCTCAAACTGCTGTAAATCAGATTGGAATGGTCAGATTGGGTTGAAATTGAGGGAAAATGATGGGATGGTATCAGGCATGGGTCTAAGGGAGAGTGATGGGGGAGGGGGATGATGCCGATGCCCCCCCAAAGCAGGCGGATAATAGAGACGGGATTACATGGAATAACACCATGTACCCTGGTACACATTCATGTTGCTGTAAATTCATTATTCAGTAGTTTTCGGCACAATGTGTGTAGCCGGCAAAAAATAATATTTATCATAATATAGCGTTATCCCAATGCGGGTAGCTCTCTAGATGTTTCAGTTTCGCCGACTGGAGTATGTCATGAAACAAACTATTAATTTGAGCTGTTCCTCACTGTCGAGCGGCATTTTAAAAAGCTTTTATTTCTATTGAATTTAGCAACGTAAATATGTGAGTACGTAGTTTACTCCTTTCTTTTAATGATAGAAGTAGATAAGTTTGAATTTCGAAAACAAGTTTTGATGTTTGTGCTTCTAAGTTTCTTGCAAATGGCAGTTCTATGGACGGAAACCCCATTACGCATTACCAGGGACTGGCCTAATGTTGAACAGAGTTGGAAAATTTTCAGAGCTGTTGGAAAAAAAACTAATGGTGTGGTAAGATTCAATTTTTCATAAATTTCAAAAATTCATATCTTGTGAAATGTATTTCCTAGAGTGGGGGTTGGTACTAATAGATTTGACGTTCAAAATTGTATCTAAGGAAAATATACGATTAAATCTGAGATCGACACCGAGGTAAAGATTTTTCCGCTGTTTTTATTGTTCATCACAAATTTTTCAATACAATTACGTCCATAATAAATATCTACAGGAAATATTACCAATAAAATTACTCACCGAAACATTTGGAACTAAACACGAACTCACAGTGGTAAACAACAATAAATCACTAAATAACTTTGTACCATTTGGATATTTTGAGCAAATAAACTGTACTTCTCATCGTCGAACAACTTTTATTTCCTTCAAGACTTCTATCAAATCCACGTGTGTATACAACAACAATATTACTCACCGTTTGTAAGCAAAACATTTGGAACTACGAATATTAGTAGGTAGTTCAGATTCGAGGCCTCGAACAGTCAAACATATCCACGCCAACTATAATCATCAATTATCAATGAGTGGCTATATTGCACACGTCACACGTCTCTAATTACCACGAAGCGTATAACTCTCCTGAAAAAGAGGCAAATAATTTATTAATAACGTTTTTCTCTCGATTAGTTATTGCCTACTGGATAATGAGTTCCATAATTTTTCATTGTAGGTATCTTTCTCATTTTTACTACATAAATTGCGAAATAATTATAGTAAATTATTGCTTGAAAATTTTACATAGGGCATTACTATAGTTATACTCATACCGTATCTCATGTAAATCCATCGATAAGTTTTTGAGAAGACACGATAACTTTTAAGAGAAGGACCTTAGACATTTGAAATTTGCAGGAATAGTTTGATGTCGAAATGCCTCGGTTAAGTTCATTAATGGGCAAAATCCGCTGCGTGGTTTTGGAGTTATACCAATCTGAAATTTGCTTGTTATTTCCTTGATAACTCAAAAAATACGTAACCGATCTAATTGAAACCTGGTAATTAGTTGTAGAATGCCAACGCGCAAATGTATGTGTAATTTCGTGAGGATAGTATTACTAGAAAAATTATTAAAAAATATATTATTCAGCTCGCTCTAACTTGAGAAAGAAAAGAGATAGTGACTTGCAATATTCAGGGTAGGATGAGGATCTATATATATTTAGTTGTAAAAAGCCGACGCAAAAATGTTTACGAAATTTCCTAATGATCGTATCATTGAAAACAATTCCATATCTCAAAAACTATCTGTCCGGTATCGCAGAAATTTTGCGAGAGCGTTCAAAACCTAACTTTACAGCCAAGTTCCAAATATTAAAACGATCGGTTCTATATTGTTGGAGATTCGAGCAGCCATGAGTCAATTCAGTAGCTGGATGAGTGACCGTTGCCACGGTTACTTCTGAACGGAAAGAGATAGTGACTTGCAATTCTCAGAGTAGGTTGCGCATCCGAATGGTACAGTTAAATTCGTTGGGCATAATCGGCCAAACGGTTTCGGAGTTATACTCATCTGGAATATTGTTTTCTTGATAACTTAAAAAATACGAATACGATCGAATTGAAACTTGGTAATTTGTTGTAGAATACCGACACGAAGAAATATTTGGAATTCTGTGATTAACGTATTACTACAAAATTTTTTAAAAATTATAAAAAAAATTATTAAAAATATCATATATCTCACGAAAACTTGAGAAAGGAAAGAGATAGAGATTTGCAATTTTTAGGGTAGGTTGCGTATCCGAATAAGACATTTAAGTTAGTTAATAAGCACAATCGGCCAAACGGTTTTGGAGTTATAGCGCTATGAAATTTTGTGTGTTGACTCGTGGGGTCTTTGGAGACATTTTGTGGAGGGAGGGGGGGTAATTTGTAGATTTTCATTGATGATATCTCATGCTTCAGTAGACATTTTTTTACTGCTATATTATTTTCAACATAAAATAGAAGCCTCAGAAATATGATCTAATTATGATATGTTTTAATTTAATAAACAATGATCATTGTGGATAGAGATTTAGGAAATATTTCTCGAAGACCAATATACGAGTAGTATCTAAATATAATCTAGTCTACCTCACTCAGACAAGAATTCAATTGCTAGACCAAATACTACCTTGAACTTCAAAGAAATAACAACTAAACATTTTCACATGGCTTCCCCTGTATCCGGCTCCCTAAGATTAAAAAAATGGCTTAACATAACATGAAAGAAACGCATTCTAAAGACCCCATTCATACTCGAGTCAATAATCAATAAGGACCTTTTACAACACGGTGCAAACTAGGACAGGTGACTCAAATAATAGGCACCAGGTACCAGGCTGACGCACCCTATATAGAACTTCGTTATTTCACATCAATTAACCGTAACTCAAACAAACCCCCATTCCCCTCAGTTGGGCCCTTTATACACGCCAAATCGAACATAAAGCTCAATGTTCCTGTTTATTCTTATTCGCCCCGCGAATTAAAGAAATACAGTGTGGGGATGAAGTAAGGAACAAAATTCGTAACTGCGGTGTTGAATATTTTCAAGCTAAATGCTCGGACTGGTCAATTTTAGATTTTAATTAAAAACCTTATGACATAAAAATTTTACTTATGACGTCATTCATTTTTACAGAGTGATATAAGGCATAGTAGGGCAAACGGTTTTGAAGTTCCTCCTGAAATTTGGTTGTAATTTCCTCAATAACTCGAAAAATACGAATCCGATCCAATTCAAACATGGTAATTAGTTGTAGAATGACGACGCGAAAATAGTTGCGAAATTTCGTTAGGATCGTATCACTAGAAAATTAAAATAAAATCATTAAAAAAAATTCTATATATCCGAAACTATTCGTCCAACATCGCTGAAATTTTGCGAGAGCCTTCAAAACCTAACTCTACTGCCAAGTTCCAAGTTTGAACACGATCCACAATCTATATTTTGGAGATCCGAGCGTCCTTCCCTGAGTTCAGTAGCTGGATGGGTGACCGTTGCCTCGATAACTTTCGAACGAAAAGAGTTAAAGGATTGGAATTTGCAGGGTAGGCTTGGAGCGTAAATATCTCAGACGAGTTCGTTAACGGGTGAAATCCACCAAGCGGTTTGGGAGTTATGGCCGTTTTTAGTAAAAATATTTTTTATGAATATTTCCGAAACCGATCATTCGATCTGTCTGGAATTTAGCATCAAATTGTAGAATCATGACCTTTATATGCATGCGAAGTTTTGTAATGATCGGATTGCCATAAAGTGGCAGTAGGCACGATAACTCTCGAACGGAATGAGCTACACAGTTGAAATTTTCAGAGTAGGATTCGGAGATAAATATCTCGGTTAAGTTCGATTTTGGGCTAAATAACTATTATTTTTTACATTACCAATTTCAAATTCAATTGCTTTTAAGATGCACTTCCATCATAAGAATCCATTGATGTCATTTTCATTTCTAACAAGCTAATACTTCCGGACATTGCTCATTTAATCTTGATAAATAAACTATTAGTTGAATTCAATTCATTTTAAGGTGTATTTCTATCATAAGAATCCATTGATATCATTCCCAACTCTGAGAAACCAATACTTTCGGAGATATGGTTTGTCAAAAATTGAACAAGAGCGTCAGAGCTCCTGCCACAGTGCTTTTCCCCCTTTTTGGCGCTTCTGTTCCTCGGAACAGAGTGCTTATCAATTTGCCCAAATGTCTGTAATTTTCGAATTTTTGGCTGAAAATGGTCTCAAAGGATTTGGTTCGACTCACTGATCAATAATCCGTGGTCGAAATCGATTCTGTCCGGCCGTTCGTCCGTTAACACGATAATTCTCGAACGATAGGGGTTAGAGGATTGAAATTTGCAGGGTAGGTTCGGAACGTAAATATCTCGTACGAATTTTTTAGCGGGCAAAATCCTCCAAGCGGTTTAGAAGTTATGGCCATTTTTTATTAAAAAAAATTTTTATGAATATTTCCGAAACCTATTACTCGATCTATCTGAAATTTAGCACAAAATTGTAGAATAATGACCTTTATACGCATGCGAAGTTTTGTATTGATCGGGTTGCCATAAAGTGTAAAAAAAATGTTTAAATTTTCAAATTTCATTTCCACAATAACCCTCGAATAGAATGAGCTATGCAATTGAAATTTTTAGAGTAGGTTTGGGATATAAATATCTCAGTTGAGTTCATTATTGGGCAAAATAGGACAGATGGTTTCGGAGTAACGAAAAAAAAAATTCTTTTAGCATTACAAATGTCACATTCAATTTTTCTTAAGATGCAGTTTCACCATAAAAATCCATTGATATCATTTTCAAGTCTAACAAGCTAATACTTTAGGAGATATGATTTTCCGAAATTTCAATAATAAATCGTACTTATATGTTTTCACAGAAAGCTATAATTATTCTATCTACATATATGTCATCCTGTTCTATAAGAGAGAGTCAAATTCATTTCAGCTATTTTAATTCGATTTCTTTCATGGTGCAGTTTTATCATAAGAATACATGATAAACCAATTCTTTCGGAGATATGATGTGTCAAAGTTGGAACAAGAGCGCCTGGGCTTGAAACAATTTTTAACCAAAAAATCAAAAATTACAGACATTTGGGCGAATTGATAAGAAGGAAAACTAAAATTGACCTGTCCGAACATTTGGCTTGTTATAACGCAGTTATGAACTTACCTACTTTAAGGACACACTGTATAATATTAATAGAACTTGCACCGGACTTAAGTCGCTCATGCGCTCTTCGTCGAAGCACCAGCAGATGCATGATAATAGGAAAGCTAAACGAATACCTATCGAGCTCCATACCCAGTGGATGAAGAATGGAGTTCGAACTCTGAAGCGGTCTTCGGTAGATATCTTGAGACAGTGAGGCCGGAACACCGTGGTACCGCTAAGATATGCCACAGGCTAGGCCGATTTAGGCTATATTCGATTTTTCGGCATCACGTCGTGTCTGAAATTACAATTTATAGATATAAATATCGAGTCATATGGGATTATTTGTGCTTTTTCAAGGAACGGAGATTGTGACATGACTTGAGGTGAATTTTTTGTGTTTATCTTGTGGTTGGAGAGCGATTTAGATTAACTACTGATGGGTTTTCGAGGTAGGCATTTGTTGAGATTGGCAAGGCAATTTCCTCGTATGCTCGCAGAGTTTCTTCAGATTTTGATTTGTTAGAGTGATGTTGTTTTTTTTTAATCTATACGTAAGTTGCGTCTTTTAAACAGCTTGAGAACTTCAAATTGCAATAAAACATCGATAAATTGATTCAAGAACTTACGTAAAGTCAGGCGCTTTTGGATCAGATGAGTATAACTCCAAAACCTTTTCGCCGATTATGGCAATTAATTAACTCAAATGTCACATTTAGATGCGCAACCTACCCTGAAAATTGCAAGTCGGTATGTCTTTCCGTTCTCAAGTTATCGTGAGATACATAATATTTTTTCGTAATTTTTTTTTAAATTTTCTAGTGCTACGATCCTCACGAAATTTTGTGAGAATTTTTGCTTCGATATTCTACAACTTATTACAATATTTGAATTGGATCGGATTAATATTTTTTGAGTTATTGAGGAAACAATATCAAAATCTCAGATGTGCATAACTCCAAAACCGTTTGGCTGATTATGCCTATTAACAGACTCAAATGTAGCATTACGATGCTCAACGTGCCCTAAAATTTGCAAGTTGTTATATCTTTTCGTTCTCAGTCTTTGAAGATCATAGCAACATGGTTTCACTTTGCATACAAATTTCCAAGATCCAACCCTTTTTTCAACAAATTCAACCAAATATGGTCAATTGAATTTGAGTAATTTGCAAAATTGAATTTTCTATTATTGAAACACTTTACGAAAGAGCTAATCCAATTTGTTTTACTCTTGAAATTCGAGATAATGAAATTGATTTCATCAAAAAATCTCTTAAAGATAATGGATATCAGAAGCAAGATGTTAATTAAACACTTTACGATAGAGCTAATCTAATTTGTTCGACTCTTAAAATTCGAGTTGAAGAATTTGATTTCATCCAAAATTTTCTTGAAGATAACGGATATCATAGGTAAGGTACTATTAAAACACTTCACAATAGAGCTAATCTAAATCTGAAAGTGCAATAAATAAATAACTCGTTTTACTCTTGAAATTCGAAATAATGAAATTGATTTCATCACAAAATTTCTTGAGGTAATGGATATCACAGGTAAGGTACTATTAAAACACTTTACAATAGAGCTAATCTAAATCTGAATGTGCAATAAATAAATAATTTGTTTTACTCTAGAATACGAAATAATGAAATTGATTTCATCAAAAAATTTCTTGGAGATAATGAATATCCGAGGCAATTAATAAATACATCTATCATGAAATTACATAGAAGAGCTTCTAATAGAATAACAATTAATCAAGTACAACAGAATAACCGTTCAATACAAGAACCGTTTTCAAGACGAAAAATGATCTTAGGACTTCAATTACAAAACTCTTAATGAAAAACAAAAATCCAAAGACTGTGTATACAGGGTGTCCCAAAAATACCACGCGAAAGTGACACTGGAGATAGATTGGAATTAGGTCTATCAGATAGCATCAACATGACCTCAGTAAAAGTCCGCTGGTTTTCGAGATATCACCACTGTTGCGTCCCATGACTTCACATGTTGGGAAGCGCTCATTTGTATTTCTAAACAAAGCAGCTCGCTTGTAAAACTTAAATGTTTTGGGTTAACTGGTTTATTTTTGCATGGGTGGTCTCACCCTTGAAATTAATATTTTTCACGAAAAGATAATTGCAAGTAAAATATCTTGTAATACTTCAACCCTTGTAGAAGTATTTATAACCTATTTCCTGTGAAATATTGATAAAATGCATACAACAACTAACACATTGCCAGAGCTGTGAGTCCTTTGTCTAGATTCTAACCAATACAAAAATCTAGAATGTTCCGATTAGATCGCCACGGCTTTGGCTATTCACTAAATCGAGGGCGTAGATTCCGAATCTGTAATTAGATTTTCCGTATCTCGATTAATTTTGGTAATATGGCGAAAAATCCGACTGATTAGTCCATTTTCCGGAGGTAGAGCCAGAAATTGCGACTTTTTTCGTCATTGCTCCGAAACTAATCGAGATACGGAAAATATAATTACAGATTCGTGATCTGCGTGCCCGATTTAGTGAATAACCAAAGCCGCGTCAACCTAATCGGAAAACTGTAGATTTTTGTATGTGTTGGATACTAGAGAAAACTTTTTGGCGTTTGACGGATTCGCTCATTAAGAATATTTTCCGAACGGATAGAGATACAGAAAAAATGGATACATAAATCTAAACGTTGTCCACCGACCAATAATCGGGGAAAAGTTGGTTATTGAGATGTGAAAATCATAGATTTGGGACGGGAAAGAAGAATTTTCCTCCGATTCCGGGTCAAAAATATTTCTAAGTGCCGACCCAAAAAATTTGTTTCATGGTATATCGATACGGAGCTCGTGTCTAATTAAATCGAGGTCGCTGATCACGAATATGCAATTAGTTTTTCCCTAAGTGGCGTACTTTGGGAAAATTTTCACTTAAAGTGATAAAATTGACGAAAATAGGTCAATTTTCGAACTTTCCACCACCCAAAAAAATCGGAGTAAGGTGTTGCTGATTTTTTACGTCATATTTGGATCCTTTATCTATCGAATCATCCGATCAATAAATGTCCAGGTCATACGCTTCGGAAATTATGATTTTTTTCCCGAGGGTCTATTTTTCGGAAAATTCTTTCCGCGATATTTTCTCGGAAAATGTTTGTAATAAATATCTGATGGTAGATTCGGAATCTACGGCCCCGAATCTATAAGAATAAGTACCCGTTTCATAGTTTTGCGTCAAAAAATTTTTCTCGAAAAATGGGATTTTTTTAAGGCTAATGTATTAAAAAATTGCCAAAATTCGACCGGTCTCCGATTTCGATGCAAATTACGTCATTTACTAATTCGGGGCCGTAGATTACGAATATATGATCGGATTTTTCATTAGAGAATTTTCCGCGGAAATACCGCGAAATGAGTTTTCCGAAAAACAGACCCTTGGGAAAAAAATCATAATTTTCGAATAGTATGGCCTGGACATTTTCTGTTTGGATTATTCAGTAGATAAAGGATCCATATAAGACGGCAAAAATCAACAACACCTTACTCCGATTTTTTTGGGCGTTGTGAACTTCCAAAATTGACCTATTTTCGTCCATTTTTTCACTCTAAGTGAAAATTTTCATAAAGTACGCCACTTAGGGAAAAACTAATTGCATATTCGTGATCAGCGACCTCGATTTAATTAGACACGAGCTCCGTATCGATATACCATGAAAACTGGAGATTTTTAAAAAATACACAAAAGTGGTGATATCTCGAAAACCAGCGGACTTTTACTGAGGTCATGTTGATGCTATCTGATAGACCTAATGCCAATCTATCTCCAGTGTCACTTTCGCGTGGTATTTTTGGGACACCCTGTATAATATTCCTTTCCTCGAGATAACTGGTTTCACAGAAGCTATCCTTAAGTTCTGGCAGTAGAATTACCAAGGGTATAAATTGAATCCTTTCGTAAATAGTCGAATATTTTTTTGCATATAGATAAAAACTTCAATAAACATTTTATGCATATTTGTACAAGTCCCACATTATTTTTGAACACCTTTTGCAGTAAAACCAGGGAAAACCTGACGTGTGGATCTTCTAAACCTCATGCTCTTCGGTGTCACCATAGATCACTCAGTTACCTCATTCATAGACAAAGGTAGCACACAGGGAATTCATTTATGTTATTGTACGACGTAAAACGCCCTATGCCCGATCACCTATGTCGCAGATTTCTACCCACAAAGCCATATTGAAACGTCCCCTAAATATACATCATGAATAAACGTTGGTTTGAAAATAACCTATATCACCTCTCGAATTCGACCAACCAAAACTTCACAACGCATTATTTTAGCCTCACAGGAAGCGGAAATCAAATACAGTAACGCCAGCGTGAAGAAATATCAAGCTCCTCGTTCACACGATCATGTATCATCTAATAACGCTTACCAGAAAAAGGTGATGATCTCTTCTCTACATAACGGAGCATCTTGAAAGTAAGAGTTGACATTTATCATCGGTGAGGAAACAGTTCGAGATCGGTCTATAGGTCACCTGCGAAAAAGAGTTAAGTTTGGCAGCACTGCCGAGAGGTCGATGGCGCTTGGTGAATCATTATTCGAGATGCGCTTTGGGAAATACCGAAGTCCAGTTTGGATATAGAGTTGCGTGAGTTTTTCGAACGAACTGGTTGCAGAATTATCAAGGTTATCCAGGCATTTCACCAATGGACAAAGGTGGGATCACCAAGAGATTTTCGAGAAAAAAATTTTGCTAATTGCTATGATTGACTTTGATGTAGTAAAGCATACATGGTGGGTCACGAAGAATCGACCAGCTTGATAATACTATGGGTAAATCCTCTTTATTTCGAAGGCCAGAGGGAACCAATTGCATGTCACACCTAACTCCAATAATTCCAAGAGAACCTCAGCAAAAAAAGTGTTTTTCACGAGGCTCAAACTCAGGAAAAGCCCAAATTAAAACATGGACTAACTGTGGGTTTTACAACACTTTGATTGCTCTTGATTGTCGAAGTCGAAGTGTGATTTTAAGTCGATTTCCAGTTCATTTCAAATACATACATCAATAGTTTACACTCTTGTCCACTATAAATTTTGTCGTCTGATATATGTTTCGGATACGATGTTTCCATCTTCTGAGACGAAGCGTTAGTAAAGCATGCTATCAATTTCTACACTCAAGTATGGGTTGACATTATACCCTTATAGTCTAGTCAACAAGTTTTTGAGAAAATGCTAAGGCCGCTTGCAAAAATTCCAATAGTTATAAACAATTAAAGGAAGAAAAGGAGGTTTTGGTTTTTGCCAATATCTCAAAAACTAATTGAGATAATTCAAATTCGAAGAAAGATTCAAATAGAGGAGGAAAATCCTACAAAACTTCCCAACTGCCGGAACTGTAGGACCAATATTTATAATTTTCCTAGAGGGTTGAAAATACGCCCGAAAACGGGTACTCCAGCTCGCGCAAACCTCACCCCCTTGGTACCATTGATGAATAAATATTATTTAAACTAATTAAATATGAAAATGAAAAATTGAAAAAATTCAGGCGCCCGCAGGATAGATCAGTGAACAATAATCCGTATTCCAAAAATGTTTATCGTGTTTTTTCAATTAGTTATTTATTAGTTAATTAACATTTTTTTGTAGCACGAACATTAACATTGCAAGAACGATAATTGTTTAACTATTAATCTTAGAATTTTTTCCTTTCGTGGAGCTATTTTTCAAAGATCTTAGAATGGATTCCTGTTGGAAAATTAAAAAAATTGTTAATTTTCGTTTTGTTATGAACTATTTACTTAAGTGAAGAATTATAAAGCTTCAATTTATAATATTACTATTGATCCGTTCTCTTATGATCAGAAACTACTTAAAAATGATTTTTGATGATTATTATATTCTCTTGTTTAAAAAATTGTTATAAACCAATGCTTGTTTATGGAATAATTCAAAATATACTTATGAAAACATAATTGAAGCTTTATAATTCTTCACTTCAGTAAATTGTTAATAATAAAACGAAAATTGACAATTTTTCAAATTTTCCAACGGAAATATATTCCAATACCTTTGAAAAATAGCTACGCGATAGGAAAAAATTCTCAGATTAATAGTTTCATAATTATCGCACTTGCAATGTTAATGTTCGCACTACAAAAAATTGTTAATTAAATAATTGAAAGTCTCGATAAACATTTTCGGACCACGTATTATTGCTCATTGATCTATCCAGCAGGCACCTGAATTTTTTGAATTTTTCATTTTCATATTTAATAAGTTTGAATAATAATTATTCATGAAAGGTACGAAGGGGGCAAGGCTTACGCAAGCCAGAGTACCTACCCGTTTTCGGGAGTATTTTCAACCCTGTGGGAAAATTATAAATATTGGTCCTAGTTCCAGGAGTTGTGAATTCTTTTTAGTAAATTTCAAACAAAAAACAGATATTTTGCTCACTGCAAATCTTGGTTAACATCGAGTACTCATTAATTTCTATTAGAGGGAGATCTAAACTAGAAAGTCAGTCTTTCAAATTTTTTATTGCGATTTTAACTGGGGTCATTGATTTTGAAATTTTTCAATAATCAAGATTTATCAAATAATTCATACGAATATTTTTATTGCCAATATCTGAGGAGTTTGGAAGCTGTTGCTAGCATATGTCAGAAGGCAAAAATTGTAGCGGACAAAACTGTAGTTACTAGACACATCCATCAAATTTAATATACAGGCTGAATTTCGTTTGAATTATACTTTGCAATTGTGAGTTATATTTTCAAAAAGCCCAATAAGAAAAACGAATTAAAGGAAACATTAAGCGTGTATAATGTACATAAGATATTATATCTTCAATTTGAATTACCTACTCTGAATTTTGATCCACCTCTAGTCGAATATAAGTCGTAAATGATTGTCTTGGATGTTATATTCTTTCGCAAATGCAAGATCCTTGAAGAACTCAGGATTAGAAATTATGCGTGGTTCATCAATTGAAATGAGTACCGTTATTGTTAGCAAGCTATCCAATTCTCCCAATTATCTTTAATAGACTGACATTTCGTTCATAAAAATGCCTAAGCAGATGGTAACAATGCTTTCTCACTCATTTATTATATTATATTAGAATTCTCATTAAGAGCATAGAAAACTATCATGTGATCTGAAGAAATTTTCAAATTGAAGCGTATCTACTTAATTACCTTCTACAGATGTTATTAATTTAGATATCAGCTTTTTTGGCGCTCTTGTTCCTCGCCGTCCGGCCAGCCTTCCGTATACACGATAACTGTCGAACGGAATCAGCTAGAAATTTTTACAGTAGATTTGGGAGATAAATATCTCGGATAAGTTCGTTATTGGGCTAAATCGACCTGATGGTTTCAGAGTAACAAAAAAAAAACATTTTTTTCTAATTCATTTTTTTTAAGATGCAGTTTTATCATAAGAATCCAACGATATACTATTCAACTCTAACAAGCTAATACTTCCAGAGGTATAATTTTTCAAAATTTCTATAATAAATCGTACTTCCATGTTTTCACAGAATGCTGTAATTATTCTATCTATGAATTATTATATGATCTGTGCTCATATATGTCATCTTATTTTCAAATAAGATTTCTGGTTCGTTACTTATGATATAAAATAGCCCTCCTGTTCAAGAAAACAAAGTATGATGCAAAATGACCAATGAAATAACCTCAGATATCATAGAATTATGAGGAATATGGGTTATTATAATTTTTGAGTGATAATATAATGCGCTTGGATAATCCATATGATGATGGAAATATATACTTTGGTAAGATAATCAAATTGAGTTCAGAATATCTCCAATAAAAACAAATCTGGAATATTGGCTAATTTTCAATTGATATAATACAATTTTCAGAGTAGATTTGAGGAATGAATATCTCGGATAAGTTCGTTATTGGATACAATCGATCTGGTGGTTTCGAATTAATGATTTTTGGCACTCTCGTTTCTATTTAAATTACACTTTTTGGCGCTCTAGTTCCTCGGAACTAAGTGCTTATCAATTTGCCCAAATGTATGTAAATTTCGAATTTTTCGATGAAAATGGTCTTAAACGATTTGGTTCGACTCACTGATCAAGAATCCGTTGTTTAAATTCATTTTGTCCGGCCGGTCCGGCAGGCCGGTCCGGCCGGCCGTAGGCACGATAACTCTCGCACGGAATGAGCTGGACAGTTGAAATTTTCAGAGTAGGTTTGGGGGATAAATATCTCGGCTAAGTTTGTTATTGGGCAAAATCAGACAGATGGTTTCGGAGTAACAAAAAAAAAAATTTTTTTTTACAAAGCAAATTCCAAATTAATTTTTTTTCAATAAGCAGTTTTACCATAAGAATCCAATCATATTATTTTTAACTCTAACAAGCTAATACTTTCGGAGATATGATTTTTCAAAATTTCAATGTAAATCGTATTTCTACGTTTTCACAGAATGATAGAATTATTCTGTGGGTATTCTATGAATTGTTATAATGTCAACTTATTTTCCTGAGACATGACGTTGTCTAATTGTCATTCATTCCAGCAATCCTATAAATATGAGAATTATAATATAATATCATACTTTTTGTTGGTTGATATTTTCATGCCGATGGTCAATCCATATGATGATGGGAATGGTAATGGTAAGTTAATAATATTGAGTTCAGAATATCTCCACTAAAAACAAAACTGGAATATTGGTGTATTGGAGTAGATTTGAGGAAAGATATATATTATCGTTCATCATAGAATTGAGGAATGAATATCTCGGATGAGTTCATTGTTGGGTAGAATTCGTCTATTGGTTTTGGATTGATAATTTTTGGCACTCTTGTTGAATTTAAATTCTTCTATGATGTTTGAATTCAATTTCTGCTAAGATGATGTTCTAAATTTCAATAATGAATCGTACTTCTATGTTTTCACAGAATGCTATAAATATTCTATCTAAGCTTTATTATATGATCTGTGTTCATACTCGTACATTTCATCCTGTTCTATAAGAGAGAGTCAAATTCATTTCAGCTATTTTAATTTGGTTTCTTCCATGGTGCAGTTCTCATTCTCAGATTGCTCTTTTAATCTTGATAAATTAACTATTATTTGAATTGAATTTCCTTTATGATGCAGTTCTATCATAAGAATACATTGATATAATTCTCAACTCTGAGAAACCAATACTTTCGGAGATGTAATTTGTCTGTTTGAACTAGAGCGCCAGAAAGCTCCTGTCCACAGGGCTTGAACCAATATTTTTAATTTAATTTCTTTCATGATTGAGTTCTATGATGAGAATCCATTGATATCATTCCCAACTCTGAGAAACCAATACTTTCGGAGATATGATCTGTCAAAGTTTGAACAATAGTGCCAAAGCTTCTATCCACAGGGCTCTCCAATTTTTAGTCGTTTCTAGTGAAACGATTTTTATGAAATTTTGCGCGTTCTTCATTAATTTAAACTTGATTGGATGATGTTTTGAAAATATTGGAAACTCATAGAATTCCTATGTTCATTGCCTGTGGAAACGTTTCATTTTTGTGCATTCCGCAAAGTCCTGTTATTGAACCCTCATAAAATCTAAATTAACCGCAATCTCATTTACTTACAGATCGCCAATAAATAAATCAGAAAAAACATCTGCAATTAAAACACAACATCCAAAATTTAATGTCACGCTGTTCCAAATCGAATGAGTAGTGATAAAAATAAGGATTTAAAATCTGACCGTCTGTATTGAAACTGATGATATTCAAATCAGGTCGGTTTTATGGCCATCCTCCGGCCTGTAGTGCCAAAATTAATATATTCCAACTAAATTATATAAAGTATAAGACACCAGTCAAATAAGTAAATACTACGAATCAATGGGACTCCAAGAATGTTGTTCCTACAAGAAAAGGGGGTTCCAACTACCGTTCGTCAGTATCAAAACCGATATTCTATCGAATCAAGAGATCTTTGAAGACATCCTGCCGCCAGAATATGATGATGTTTCGATACTAGAAACACACATCCGATTTGCCGAGTTGAATAATTTATAAACTGCTTTTATGGAACTAAGCCATATATCACATGACCAAAATCATTTCCTGTGCCTGCAAGGGATATTCAATTGATATTGATATCGATGGGAATATATAAATATTTCAACAATGAGAGAACGACGCTGTGTTCAGTTTTATCAGGATATTTATCGTTGTCCATGTTTGTATTAAGAAGATATTGAATATCCACAAGTGAAAGCATATTCTGTTGAAATTGTGTGACGAAGAGGAGTCTAAATTTTATAGAAAAGTGTTATATTTGCTCGTTAATTTAGTTTTTGTATTCTTAATTTCATAAATGCATGAGATATTGAGTTTTCGTTACTAACTGAATCGTTTTGAAAAATCATATTGTATACTAGAGTCTCACCCCCCTGTAACAGAGATTGCAGTAACTTAACCTAAAAGTAAAAGAATGGTAACCTATTTCGATTTCTTCCGGCAACCCAAAATACATCCTAAGTGTCAAAGTACTCTATGGTTCGGACGAAAAAGGAATGCTTTTTTTTCTTTTCCGTACGATTTTTTCGAAAATATATCATTGCGTAAACCTTGTTTTGACAATAAGGAATACAACAAAAAAAGAATTATCCAATTTGGTGCAGTCGTTTGAAAGTTATTATGAAACAAAATATCCATAGACCATAGATCCTCTTTTATTTATATAGATTATTGTAGGGGGTAACGCTTCATTGTGACCTTAAGGTCTATTGTGCCTCCCCGTGAGAGCTGTCGATGTCATTACCATCTACAGCTCGCCTTCCAGTTCCAGAGTTCTGATGAACTCCAGTATCTGGGATGGCTTCAAGGAGGCTACGTCTTCGCTCCTGCAGATTTCTTGATCAAAGCATTCCTTGCGTTGGTTTGAGATGGCGAAGGCTTCCGTTATCAGGTGATCAGGAGTTTCATCCTCCTTCCAACAGAAGCTGCACTCGTCAGTTTCTGCTAGCCCTAATCTCATCATATGGTTCCTAAGGCCGCAGAGCCCTAAAGGAAACCAGTGAGGAGGTGCAGCACAGGGAGAGATCCCTGAAACTACCTCTTCCAGTTTCTTCTTTCATCCAAAATTCACTTTTGTAGGTGTATCTACCAACCCCACAATAGGGTTCCGGGCCAATAATGGGGGTTTGTGCTTCTTTCTTGGCAAGTGTGTTGGCCACCTAATTTCCTTTATTTCTCTCTTGGCCGGAAACCCAGACCAAGGAGACCCTGTTGATCTTGCCTACTTGATTGAGTTTTCTTCAGCACTACCATATTAGCTTGGACTCGATAACATGGCAGCTCATAGCTTTATTAGCAGCTTTCTATTGCAAGTACTTCTGCCTGGAACTTAGACTATAGAAATATAGTCTATAGTCTATAGTCTAAGGCCTGGAAGACGCTCGGATAGGAGCCTAGCGATAGTGAGCATTAGGTGTCTGCTCCATATACTCCAGCGCCACCTTCTGTAGTGGTTTTTGAACCGTCTGTGTACCATTTAATGGCATTTGTTTTAAGAAACTGTTCCAGTTTTTTTTCCTTCCGAGCATCGTAGTGAAGTTCTTTTCGATGCTTACTTTCTTAATAATTTCTGCACTAGGAAGATGATGAAATGTACCGGGTAAGAGAGGACCAGGATTTCTGGTTTTTCAATACTCTCACTACCTGTTCCTTTCCTAGATATTCTGAGAATGTCTTCATGGACCATTTTGTCTATCACTAGATGAAGGGATGTGAGATTTATGATAATCTCACACTGGCCAGCCTTTATTGTACTTTGTCGAGGGTTTTCCTCGTGCTATTCTGGCTTGTTTTTGTGTATATATATCAAAGCATAGCCAGCATAGGATTTTGAGGATTTCAATAATGATATACCTACATATCTACTGCGAAAATAATACTGTAGCATAAATTATAATATTCCAAATAAATTAAAAGGTAAACATGATATATCTTCTGAAAGTTATGAAACAACTTATTAAATCACAGTTTTTCCTGTCATTCAACTTCAATCTAGATTCTAGAGTGATAGAAAGGCCGTTAATTATAAAGATATTTAGATATGTAACTAGCCTATGATTCCTATTTCTAATAAACATTAATTTGATTTCAGTTACACTCATTGCGATATCTGGTTTCATTACGCACTTGTACTGATTTACTATAATTTTGGCCAAATATATGAAATTTTTTTTCGACAAAGGGGATAATTTTTTGATTAAGGTCGAAGCATTCTTTATTAGCAATTTCGTTGCCTAATTAGAAATATTTATCACCCGGAAGTAATAACAATCTTGGAATATGAAATCATTCATATGCATAAAGGCGATAAATCTTTTTCCATTACATTACGACCCATTGTGCAATTTTGCAATAAATTTCTTCAAATTATCAATGATTAGGGAAAATCATATGCCTACCACTAATTATTCATGGCTTTCCTAATAACCAGTTTAAATTATAACGTACCTTTATCCCCTGCATATTTATATTTTCTACACTTAGTTGCGAGGCTGAAAAAAAGGTTGATTTCAGATTTTTTTCAGCAAATGCATTTTTTTTGGCAAAATAAATTCAATACATGCACATGCAGCGATACTCTTGAGCTTCATAACTGAATTTTTTTTAAATAAATTTTCGGTTATACTGTTCCTATAGAGTATAGACGATCTCCTGGAGGTCCTCCAAAGAAAGGTGTATGGCGGTATGTTCGATATATCTGGTTTGGATTATAGTTTATTTATCAAGATTAAATCAGCAATCTGAGAATGAGAACTGCACCATGGAAGAAATCAAATTAAAATAGCTTAAATTTGACTCGGCTTGAATTTGACTCTCTCTTATAGAACAGGTTGACATTTACGAGTATGAACACAGATCATATAATAAATCATAGATAGAATAATTATAGCATTCTGTGAAAACATAGAAGTACGATTCATTATTGAAATTTCGAAAAATCATATCTCTGAAAGTATTATCTTGTTGGCGTTGAAAATTATCTCAATGGATTTTTATTTTGAAACTGCATCTTGAAAAAATTGAATTTGAAATTTGTTAGTCGAAAAAAAATTTTTTCGTTACTCCGAAACCATCTGGCCTATTTTGCCCAATAACGAACTTAACCGAGATATTTATCTCCCTAACCTACTCTGAAAATTTCAACTGCCTAGCTCATTCTGTTCGAGATTTATTGTAGAAACAAAATTTAAAAATTTTCAAAATTTTTTTTTACACTTTACGGCAACCCGATCAATACAAAACTTCACATGCCTATAAAAACTGTTATTCTACAATTTGATGCTAAATTTCAGATAGATCGAGTGATCAGTTTCGGAAATATTCATAAAAAACGTTTTTACTAAAAACGGCCATAACTCCGAAACCGCTAGATGGATTTCGCCCGTTAACGAACTCGTCCGAGATATTTACGCTCAAAACTTACCCTGCAAATTTCAATCCTCTAACTCCTTCCGTTCGAGAGTTATCGTGTTAACGGGCGGCCGGACAGAATTGATTTCGACCACGGATTCTTGATCAGTGAGTCGAACCAAATCGTTTGAGACCATTTTCAGCCAAAAATTCGAAAAATACAGACATTTGGGCAAATTGATAAGCACTCTGTTCCGAGGAACAAGAGCGCCAAAAACACAAAAGATTCTGTTAGTCAATGAATGATGTTGTTCGAAGGAAATGACATTTTCAGAGAATATACTCCAATATACAGGGTGAGTCTTTGACCACTGCATTAATTTTAACCAAAGATTCCTCTCATCAAATGAAACACTTTTTTCATTTACCATTTTTCCAGATTCGGCTCAGGTAAAAAGTTACAAGCGTTTAAAGATTTCACAATGTGCTAATACACTCCCGCATATAAATTATCTATGACATTGTTGGCGGACGAGAATAAGGCATGGTAACGTGGTTTACAGCTTGATTCGGGATTCCAACGCTCAGGGACGGATCCATGAAAGTAGTGAAATTTCTGGAGTTTTCCATTTTAAAACATTCAATGAAGAATATCTCGAAAACGGTGCGTTTAAGGAGAAATGATGAGGAATAATATAATGTTCTAAAACGATGGAATATTCTTGAAATGACTCAAGAAAAACTTTATATGCTTTCTTTATGCTAATTTCGTTTAGTTTTATGAATCCACGAGTCCATAACTAGAAAACCAGTAGAAGTAGAAAATAACTAATATTTGGAAAATATGTATCATAGTTATAGGAAACTTTACGCCAACATTCATTTTATTCGAAAAAAGGATGTCAAAGCAACAAAATAAAATCTGATTTTTTTTCAAAATTTCAACAGCCTGTATCTTTCTACCTGAGCTGAATTTGGAAAAATGTTAAATGAAAAAAGTGTTTCATTTGATGAGAGGAATCTTTGGTTAAAATTAATGCAGTGGTCAAAGACTCACCCTGTATGTATGTATATTCTGGAACCGCAAAAAAAACAATTTCTTAGTCGGTGTAACTTCTAATCGGAAAGCTTTTCAGTTTTTCTAAGATCAGTTCGGGAGTTATGAAGGAATAACTACAACAATGCAGATTAAAGAGGATCGGTACATTCGGAATAGGATCTAATAAATCTACCTATAAAATACGCTTTGTTTTTCGAAGTCAACGTACGGAATTACACAGCACGCAAACTCTTTCCTATGACGCCCACATACATCATTGTGTTCAATTGCGGTATGTACTCTGGAGAAAAACAGTAATAACAGCCATTAGAAAAATCGCGCTTTCTATGAAAAAACGAAACAAAATTATAACCGTAGTAAGAAGCACAGCGCATTCCATCGATGTGATACGATGATCAAGAGAAAACAGTTAGTTATTGTCTTCGACACGATAATAACGTCATAAATTCGCTGTCAATAAACTGTTGATGTCTTGTATCTTGAAATCTGCGGCCATCTCACCTTGGATGATAGGTGTGGTCAGGTCGAAGTTATTCACGAATGGTTGACGGCTAAATAAAATGTCCCAGAAGTGAATGACACACATATTACAATAACCGGTCGTATAATAGTCATTATTCTTCATTGTTGTCGGCTGTTATTGATTTGGTATTGCCTTAATTACGAGGTGGAGTTTTGATGGAGGAATGCCACCAAGGAAAGAGGGCGGATTACGTCGGTTGTGTCAGAATTTAAAGAAATATACACTGGCGAGGAAAAAATCGATTCAGGTCGCAGTCAAATGTGTCTGGCACAAAAACTACTACGGCAAATTTATGTTTGTTTGAAATTCAACAAAGCCCTAAGCCATACCTTCAAAATGAGTATACACATTTTGTACATTATGAAATTAATGGAAGACAAACAATGCCAACATTTCAGAGAGATTAAAATCTGGAGTGGTGAAGAATAGTCAAATTAAAGTAAAATAAACTTGTATTCATCGCAAAAAACCTCATCAGTACTTGCAATAGAAAGATGCGTGAAAATGAACCTAGAAAGAAACAATCAGTGATGTGATATAGCGATCCACTCTTACAGTCAAGCTGCTATTAAAGCTCTGAGCTCCCATGTTATCGAGTCTAAGCTAATATGTGAGTGCCGAAGAAAACTCTATAAAGTAGGCAAGAACAACAGGGTCTTCTTGGTATGGGTTCCTGGTCAAGCAGGAATCACAGGAAATGAGGAGGTCAACACACTTGCCAAGAAAGGAGCACAAACCCCCTTTATTATACCGGAACTCTACTGTGGGGTTGGTAGATACACCTTCAAAAGTGAATTTCGAATGAAAGGAGAAACTGAAAGTGGTATTTTCTGGAGATTTCTCCCCGTAATGTAACACCCCAATAAATTCCTCCGGAACTTTGATACTGTCAGATCCAAGAAATATTTGGCCACACTAAGAACACGCTGCACCTCCTCACTGGTTTCCTCACAGGGCACTGCTGTCTTAGGAAGCATTCGATGAGATTGGGGTTAGCAGAAACTGACGAGTTAAGATGCTGTTGGGAGGAGGATGAAACTCCTGATCACCTGATAACGGAATGCTTCGCCATCTCAAACCAACGCAAAGAATGCTTTGGGCAAGAAATCTGCAGGAGCGAAGACGTAGCTTCCTTGAAACCATGCCAGATACTGGAGTTCACCAGAACTCTGGAACTGGAAGGCGAGCTATAGATGGCGATGCATCAACAGCTCTGCCAGGGAGGAGGTCTAATAAACCTTAAGGTTGCAGTACAACGTTATCCCCTACAACAATGTACAATATATTCTCACCAATGTCAGGATATTTGGAATGCTGGAAGATCCAATCTTATCATTTAATTTCGATTAATTTCAAATGAAGACATATGGAAGAAATGATATTATTGCCCTGGTAACAGCACTCAAGAACGATTATTAATCAGATCTTTGTTACGATTCTCGAAAACGGAAACAACCTCTCAATCTACCATTTGAACAACCCACAATCAGGCATTTTTCGTTCTTTTCAAGTACACAAATAGGAATCACCCTTTAAAGGTGATTCATCAGAACTCTGTAACTGGAAGGCGAGCTGTAGATGGTGATGACATCGACAGCTCTAATGGGGGGAAGGGGGCACATTTTTTTTTTTTGTGAGGAGGAAATCTTTTAGAGACACCCTCGATCAGTGGATCGAAGGTAGTGTGAGACTCTCCCTTCGATATCTCGGGGGTATACTCACTAAAAACTCCTCTGTTCCTACTCCCCACGGGGAGTAAGCACGGCTTTATTTCCTGCAACCAAACTGGTCATTTGGTTCCATCGGGTCCAGTTGGTTGAGGACCCTTGCAACACTCTAGTGGTGATGCCACTGAGTAGCGCCATCGGCACACCCAGGTCGTCGTGCAGGGAAGCTGAAGACTTACCCGCCCACACACCACGCCAAGATATGGTGCATGCCGTAACACTCACAGAGGAAGCGGGGCGGCTAGTTAACATGGCAACCGCATCCTTGACCGGATCGATGTTGTACTTATCCACTTTCCTCATGTGAGTGCCGTCTAGCGATGGTACCCCAGACACGACCTGAGTGTCTATCGCCCAAACGTCCCGATCCCTCACGAGAACCATATCGGGCTTTCTCAGGCCCACAGACGTTCTTAGGCGCGGCTCAACAAATACCTGAAGGGCCTTGTTCTTAAAGAAGCCAGACAGTGTATTGCACACAGCATCGTGCCGCTTGATCCTACCACCATGGGTTCGGAAACAAGACTGGATCACGTGAGCCGCTGTCTCTGTGCATTGACACCCAGCCCTACATGATATGTTAGTTAGGGCTGTTCTCTGGCCTCTAGTCGTGCGTACTCGGGTAGGCAGACCGTTGACATGCACTTGATGGTATTGGCGATAATCCCCTCCGGGTATGCCTGTGCTGCCAGCATCAATCCACCTAGTGGAAGCTGAGGACTTCTCACTTTCCCGCAACTCATTGCCATCGTTGGAGTTATATAACCTCAATGCCCAGTATTTCTTGCGGTGTTCTGCAGTGAGAAGTCTGTCTTCGCCTAAGGACAGTACCTTTTCGGCCCAAGAGATTTTATTTTGGGCCCAATATGCTCTCGCGACAGACCTCACAGCCCTCGAGGATGAATTCTCGAGGCGCGTCAATCTGTCCCTGAGTATACCGGGTATGGCAATGGTAAATGCAGGAACCCCGAGGCCGCCGTCTTTGCACGAGGCATGAAAATAGCCCAGCGGGGTATCCCTTGGCAATCCTATCCATCGCCTGACTGCCGCTCTGGTTTGAAGGTCCAGTTGTCGGAGAACCTTCATGGTACAACCAGATAACACCAAAGAATGGTAGTACCTTGGAACCAGAAAGCAACGCAAGATCTTGAGTCGTTGCTGCGGCTTGAGTGGTGCGCTTGAAATGCGCTTCAACTCCACCTCTAAGGTAAGGCTGGCTTTACTCAGCCCCCTAGGACTGATATTGACACGCAAATACCGCCACTGGTCTGAAGGACCTAGTTGACGGATGGGGTCTCCCTGATTGAGGTGAAACTGCGTCTGGGTAAGAACTTTGATCTTCTTGTCACGCCCAGTCGGAACCAAAGAGGTGGCCACACTCTTTAAGGTCACAGTGCAACGTTACCCACTACAACAATATACAATATACATATACAACAAAAACACGAAACCTTCAATCTGTCAGCATATTTTCGAGTAAACGAGCCATTTTTCCACTCTTCAAATGGGTATAATGTTCGAAAATCGTCTTCTACAGAGGATTCAATCCAGTCCAGGGGTTTAAAACCGTTACACCTTTACCATCAAACCATATCCTCAGACCTTCAACTCATGACTACAGGTCTATCAATCAATAGCTCTCAGACAAACCCTACAGCCATTGTTAAGTCGTTTATAGCCTGCTCACCCACGTTTTCAATAAAATTAAATATTTCAATAACATTTATACATATGTTCCTCAACTTTTATGACGGTCTTAAACCAAAGCTTGGGTTTGTCACAGCTGTTGAATTTTTGGACTGGAAGCGCGACGAGAATAGATTCAGACGTTGTTTTATGTTTGCATATACTAGACAGAAACATGCGAAAGTCAATTTGATTTAATGAATTTTCCCTATCTTGGTGGAATTAGATATCCTTGAAATTTATCTGCGTGACGAATTTTTCATTAGTTTTATAGCTCAGAATTGATGAATGAGTGATTTTCGAATATTTTGTAATAGAGCACTTTCTATGATATCAGGTTTCTATCTCATTTTGATAAGATTTATATTATAGAATTTATAATACAATTTCTTCCCCCCTCACCCTAACTGAACTCTTTATTCATCGAGTGCTTCACTGAGCATAATGCAAGTAGTACTCGATATGTTGGAATCATAGACATAGAATAACAAGGACATGGATTTTGTATTTTGTGGTTTTGCCAATCACCAAATTATAAGAATATATTCGTATACCGTGGTTTGCCTTTAACGATTCTAAATAGCGGAAATAGCAGCATATTTAATATTGAAAAATCCTCAGCAATACACTCGTCATAGTTTCATAGTTAGGAAGTTAAGTTATATTGTCTGCGACTATCTTCCTGGTAGATAAATACGCATTCTTTTATGTTAACCAGCAACTAGTCTCGCCTAACTCTAACTCAATCGATATCAGTATAGAGATAATGCAACAAGGTAAAAAGACTATATTGAACATGATCTTAATCACCACACAACAACCTACCCAACAACCAAATCTACCTCCTACATATGAAGTATAACATTCAGGAAATCACTCAGCCTTGGAGACCAGTTTTTAATCCAATAAAAAAAATAATAGGTTCACTTAAAGCATTTTTGTCATCTGGTTTTCCTTCGGAAATACCACAAAATGTTATCATCAAACCACGCCCTATTTAAAGTGAAAAGTACGTGAATATTCTAAAAGGAAAACGTTGTTCAAAAAAGTAGTCGAAGATATTCGGATATTTTATTGTGATAAGGAGGAAGTGGTACAATTTGGGATCTCAACTCACGTAATATGTAGCTTAATTCTGGGCGTTCTAGATCAAGGTTCCGTTCGTTTCATTATTAATTAATGTATTCCATGATATGCAAATTGTGTGAACTGCCTCACATGATTTAGAACGATAAGTGTTAGGGAAATTGTTATTTTACATTAATTTTCTCAAGGCTTCGTTCCACGCTCAAGAAATTTGTTGGAGATGTGGACGAGGAAAGTTCCCAAAAATACAAAGATTAATGAATTTTACCTGTAAACCATCAGTGATATCTGTTAAGAAGAAAAATTGGTCACGCGCGCATATTATATTGTCTACTCACCTCTATTGGACCCTTTACTACGAATATAGCGTCGATTTATATGGTTTTCTCAGATTTTATAATATATGAATACTTTTCATATCATTTTGATGACAAGCTTCAGTAGAGAATAGTCCATGCTCACAGAATTTTTAAATCTGACATATGTATTTTATAGGTATTGAAATACGAAAAAACTTACGCCTCAAGTTACTCCAGAATACGATATGTGTGTTCAGGGAATTCCGCGAAAATCATTTGATCGGCATTCTACAAGTAAAGATCTCTTTCGGTTCTCAAGTTATCCTGAGATACATAATATTTATCAGTAATTTTTTTTAAATTTTCTAGTGATGCGGTCCTCAAAAATGTTTATCACACGTCTTTATGTCGAAGTTCTACAAGTAGTAACCAAACTTCAATTCGATCGGGTCTGTATTTTTTGTGTTATCGAGGAAATTATTTTCCCTATCATAATCATAAAAAATAACAAATAGATCGATAATATTAGATATGGAGAAACCTCTCCGTTTTCTGACGAAAGAATCCATATTGAAGAAAAATAAATGCACATCAACATTCAATATTTCAGTTTATTTTGTAAACAAATCCCAATTTTTACAAATCACAACACTAACAGGGAGACAGGATTTTTTTGCAGAGGTTCATTCCTTCTAGAATCATAGAAGAATCGGATACTTGTTTTCCAAGAGAAAATATTTTCAAACTACGAATTGACAATCTCTTATTGCTAGAAAAGATGACATTTATGAACAGTGACAGATTCTGTGTTCACATTCCTTGAATACATAGAACTTACGATGTATTATTGAAATTTTTAAAAATAATATCTCCGAAAGTATTAGTTTGTTAAAGTTGAGAATAATATCAGTGGATTCTTATAACGAAACTGCATCTTCAAAAAATTGCATTTGAAATATGTGACGCAAAATTTTTTTTTCGTTACTCCGGAATGACCTGGCTGACTTTGCCCAATAACAGACAGACATAATCGATTTTGACCACGGATTCTTGATCAGTGAGTCGAACCAAAACGTTCATGACTTTTTCAGTCAAAAACTCGAAAATTACTGACATTTCGGCAAATTGATGCACTCTGTTCCGAGGAAAAATATGCATTGAAAAAATGGGTTCAAGCCCTGTGGACAGGAGCTTTCTGGCGCTCTAGTTCAAACAGACAAATTATATCTCCGAAAGTATTGGTTTCTCAGAGTTGGGAATTATATCAATGTATTCTTATGATAGAACTGCTTCATAAAGGAAATTCAATTTAAATAATAGTTTATTTATCAAGATTAAATGAGCAATCATGAGAATGAGAACTGCACCATGGAAGAAATCAAATTATATCTGGCCAATTTTGCCCAATAACGAACTTAACCGAGATATTCATCTCCCTAAACTACTCTGAAAATTTCAACTACCTACCTCATTCCGTTCGAGAGTTATATCTATGTCTATGGATGAAAAGCAGTCTCACTACTCTCAGATCTCTTACTTCATGTTCCGTTCCGAAATGTAAGAATTTTCTGAGAAAACCTAATTTCGGAGCAAACAACTGAGATTTTTGTCACTTCGCTCACAATTCTTCGATTGATTAGATAATGTCATGTCTCAGGAACATCATTTGACAATTCATACATAGAATAATATCATTCTGTGACAACGTTGAAATACGATTTATTATTGAAATTTTGAAAAATCATATCTCCGAAAGTATTAGCTTGTTAGAGTTAAAAATAATATCATTGGATTCTTATGGTAAAACAGCTTATTGAAAAATATTTAATTTGGAATTTGCCTTGTAAAAAAAATTTTTTTTTTTGTTACTCCGAAACCTTCTGTCCGATTTTGCCCAATAACGAACTTAGCCGAGATATTTATCTCCTAAACCTACTCTGAAAATTTCAACTGTCTAGCTCATTCCGTTCGACAGTTATCGTGCCTACGGCCGGACCGGCCGGACAGAATGAATTTCGACCACGGATTCTTGATCAGTGAGTCGAACCAAATCGTTTAAAACCATTTTCATCGAAAAATTCGAAAATTACAGACATTTGGGCAAATTGATAAGCACTCAGTTCCGAGGAACTAGAGCGCCAAAAAACGGTTTTAATTGTAAGTTTTATTCTCTGTTGTTAATGCCTCTATAGGAACTTTTCGTCTTATTTTGGGTTCTTAACCTACAACCAAATTTATTCCAATTAATCCTAGGACACCCTGTATATTGGATATATGACCGTAGGTAATTGCGATCAAAGTTTCTCGATAAAGATAGCTTTCTCTCCTAGAGTTATGCATAAATTCTTAAAATAGTTATTTATGTACCAAGGGCGAAAAACTGTCTATTATAGTCCAGTCTGCAAATTGCTATCAGAGGCGAAGCCGAGGATGGCAAGCAGGCGAGACAATAGACAATATTTCGCCGAGGTGCATATTACATTTTTTCGTCGACCTCCACATATTTTCATGAATTTCGGACCTCTCAAATAATTTCACAATAGAAAATGACACATACACTTATGTTCGTATTGTTTCGTATCCATAGTGACCTCAGCACTGACAGTTATTCTCACAGACGCTTATGTTTGTATTGAACCGTATCATGCCGTATTCATAGTGACCACAGCGGACGAGAAATTAATTTTGCGGACGAGAATTTACGCAAATTAAAATGTCACTTTTCTTAGAGGTCGACGAAAAATGTATTTATTATGCCAAATGCAACAAATCTCTAATAAACTTGAATTTAAATCGTTTACTGTGTTATAAACCAGTTACATTAACGAAATCCTGAGGCGGACGTCACTAAAGTTGTTTTATATTTTTTTAGTACCTACTTACCGTACATTGAAATGTGAAAATTCGTTCAGTGTAATAAACTTGGACTATAACATACAAATATGTATACTCAATCTTTCGATCGACATATTCTCAATTTTCCATGAAAAATATAAAAATAAACAATCGTGTGTTAATCATACGCACGAGCGATGCAGTGTAATATTTCAAGTCATCAAATTTCCTTGCGGTTTTAATAAAAGCCGGATGTTTGCTCAACTAAATATGCATTCGTATACTTTGATACGTACATCCTTGAGGAAAAAAATGTATATATCTTGTTAAAAATTCATCAATGCATTGTTGTAATGCACAGTAATATTCCCAAGGGCTATCGTTATTAAACACTTCCTATATAGTTATAAATCATTGTATTCCAGAAATTAATTATTGAACGATCATTGTTTCTCTAATAAAAATTTTGAAGAACACGTGAGGTCAATGTCCTTTGTCGCGCTAGTTCGAATTCATAGCCTAGCAGGAAATAAATGATATTTTTATAATATTTCCAACAATATCGAACCAACCGAGTTTTAATATGGCTCTTGTGAAATTTCAGCGATATGTGAACTGTGATTTAAGTAAAAAATTTCAGCGATGTCGGAGGAATAGTCCAATACATATATCATATTTTTCACATTTTGAGCCAGTATTGCGTTCAGATATCAATTTTGCAAAAAAAACTTTCATTCAGTGGAGAACAAAAAAATCTATCTATCCATCTGAAAAAATCTGTTTCAATTCATCAAAATATGTCGAATATACCATATTTTTTCTTACTCTGGGACCAATAAGTGCTTTTGAATATGGACATAATGCATCTAAATAACTGTTTACCAACATCCTCTGAAACTGACATTTGAGAATTTTCAAACTGATTTTTCGTAGAGGAAAATTTATAAAACTTTATAAAAAAAATTGAGTTTAACCTTAGGTATGTCCTCTGAACATATCAATAGGAGTTAATCATTCGTTTAAAATTTACAAGATACATGATAAGTTTCATATGGAAATCTATTATACCGCTGATAAGTACGAAAACATACAGAAAATTAATTTTTTAAGGTACTAATCTTCAAAAGGTAGCTATCAAAATTTTATAACAATTCAATATTTCATTCAAAACTTACAGTGGTTTTGGTGAAGCAACTCTTAAAAAAGAATTTTGCGTGTTGATGAACATTATAATTTTTTATGGGAAAAACACCTTCGAAACGAAAGCTTGACTTATTATGTGTTATTCTTCCTCTGCAGCAGGACAATAGACCATTATTGACTGGTTTATTGAATTCAATAACAATCTTTACTCTCAGAATCCTTTGTTATCAAACGAAAAGAGTAAACTTCAATGAAAGTAAATATAACTACCTAATATGAATCAGAGTTCTGAAATTTCAATTCCAGAAATGACGTGATCGTGTTTGTCTCAATACCTACAATAAAATAATAAATTGGTTCAAGCACTGACGTATTGTACGTTCTCCTTTATTGGACACTCTTAATCGAATTTACCATGGCGAATTCTATTGTCTGTTCTCCTGTATTGAGTTTCCAATACAGGAGAATGGGCAAGAGAACATACGCGCAAAAGCTTTTGACTTCAGGTCAGTGCTTGAACCAATTTTTTTTTCAATGATTTTTTAAAAATTTTCTAGTGCTACGATCCTCACGAAATTTTGAAAGAATTTTCGCGTTGGCATTCTACAACTAATAACCATATTTGAATTGGATTGAATTTGTATTTTTTGAGTTATTGAGGAAATAACAACCAAATTTCAGATTCATATAACTCCAAAATCATTAGGCTGATTATGCTAGTTAACGAACTTAAATGTCGTATTCAGCTGCGCAATCTACCCTGAAAACTGCAAGTCGCTATTTCTTTCCGTTCTCAAGGAATCATGAGATACATCATATTTTTTCGTAATTTTTTAAAAATTTCTAGTGGTACGGTACTCACAAAATTCTACACACGTCTTCATGTCGATATTCTACAACTAGATACCAAGGTTCAATTCGATCGAGTCTATATTTTTTGAGTTATCGAGGAAATAATATTTCAGATGGGTATATAACTCCGAAACCGTTGGCTGGATTATGGCCAACAGCGAACTTAACTCTCCCATTCAGATGTGCAACATATCCTGAAAATCGCAAGTCCCTATCTCCTTTCGTTCGAGAGTTGTCAAGGTAACGATCACCCATCCAGCTACTGAACTCACACAAGGCTGCTGGGATCTCCATCAATATAGATCCGATCATGTTCAAACTTGGAACTTCGTAGTAGAGTTAGGTTTGAAGGCTCTCGCAAAATTGTCAGCGATATCAAACGAATAGTTTCTGATATATAGAATTTTTTTCAATAATTTTCTATGATTTTTTAAAAAATTTTCTGATAATACGATCCTCACAAAATTTTGCAAGAATTTTCGCGTTGCGCATCCTACAACTAATAACCATGATTGAATTGGATCGGTTTTGTATTTTTCGAATTATTGAGGAAATAACAACCAAGTTTCAGATGGGTATAACTCCAAAACCGTTTTGCCGATTATGCCTATAAAAAAAACTCAAATGATGCATTCAGATTCTCAACCTAACCTGAAAATTTCAAATCGCTTTCTCTTGCCGTTCTTAGGTTATCCTGACGTAAATAATTTTTTTTTTATTTTCTAGCGATACGATGTTCACAAAATTTCACAAACGTCCTTAGGTTTATATTCTACAACTACTCACCATGATTCAATTCGATCGGATTAGTATTGGTTGTAGAGAAAATTATTACTCGGAAACCATTGGGTCGATTATGCCCATTAACGAACTTGTCCGTTATATTGGGATGCACCACCTACCCTGAAAATTTCAAGTCGCTTTCTCTTTCCGTTCTCAAGTTATCGTGGCAACGGCCGGCTGGCAGGACAGAATCATATTTGACCTCCAATTCTTGATCAGAGAACCATTTTCGGCGAAACATTCGAAAATTACAGACATTTGGGCAAAATGATAACGCGATATTCCCCAGAACATACGCGCAAAAAATTTCACGTTTGAACTTGTTGATATTCTCTGTTAAATTATCCTGTACTATTTTCTTTCGGTAGGGTTTGTATTATTGTATTTCTATTTGAAAAATAGAGATCTTTTATCAGTATTATACCTCAAAAATGGGTTCAAGCCCTGTGGACAGGAGCTTTCTGGCGATCTAGTTCAAACAGACAAATTATATCTCCGAAAGTATTGGTTTCTCAGAGTTGGGAATTATATCAATGTATTCATATGATAGAACTGCATCCTAAAAGAAATTCAATTCAAATAATAGTTTATTTATCAAGATTAAATGAGCAATCATGAGAATGAGAACTGCACCATGGAAGAAATCAAATTAAATCTGGCCAATTTAGCCCAATAACGAACTTAACCGAGATATTCATCTCCCTAAACTACTATGAAAATTTCAACTACCTACCTCATTCCGTTCGAGAGTTATATCTATTTCTATGGATGAAAAGCAGTCTCACTACTCTCAGATCTCTTACTTCATGTTCCGTTCCGAAATGTAAGAATTTTCTGAGAAAACCTAATTTCGGAGCAAACAACTGAGATTTTTCTCACTTCGCTCACAATTCTTCGATTGATTAGATAATGTCATGTCTCAGGAACATCATTTGACATTATGACAATTCATACATAGAATAATATCATTCTGTGACAACGTTGAAATACGATTTATTATTGAAATTTTGAAAAATCATATCTCCGAAAGTATTAGCTTGTTAGAATTAAAAATGATATCATTGGATTCTTATGGTAAAACAGCTTATTGAAAAAAATTTAATTTGGAATTTGCCTTGTAAAAAAAATTTTTTTTGTTGCTCCGAAACCATCTGTCCGATTTTGCCCAATAACGAACTTAGCCGAGATATTTATCTCCCAAACCTACTCTGAAAATTTCAACTGTCTAGCTCATTCCGTTCGAGAGTTATCGTGCCTACGGCCGGACGGCCGGACAGAATGAATTTCGACCACGGATTCTTGATAAGTGAGTCGAACCAAATCGTTTAAGACCATTTTCATCGAAAAATTCGAAAATTACAGACATTTGGGCAAATTGATAAGCACTCAGTTCCGAGGAACTAGAGCGCCAAAAACTAAACATACAAATCCATTTAAACTCACACAGTTTTAAAATGACCCATCAAACTACAAAATAATGAAATTTCTGCCAATTCAACCAAGAGTCAATTTCCCATGTTTTTTGCCGGAATTCTTTTATGTAATGTGTGAATAACAAATGAAGAAACGTGCTTAAATCATTCGTTAAAATGAACATCTTCCGAAACACCTTTTGACCTCCAACCTCATTTTAATACCAACCGAATAATTTCTAAAGATACAGTAAGCTGTCTATGAAATATACGTTCCGTATAAAATGATAATATTCCAGAAATTTGTACAGCATATGGTGTTAATAGCAATCGATTCGAACAAATTATTTAAACGATATGGAAACAAAATAACACTCTTAGCACATCTTCCTAAACTTTCTACATGCGTTCGCCGTTTCAAAACAGAATAATTATGTCATCATCGTAATTTGATTAAATGGTGAGGAAGGTAAAATATTGTGAATTCAGGCAATAAACAATATGTCAGTATAAAATCGATTGTATTCAAATTACATATTGTGATTATTTCACAATCGAATAAAAATCAAATCGAGTATAGAATCGAATAATTCTCAATGTTTCATATGAAGCAAAATTATATCAGATTAATTTGAAACAAGAGCTCTAAAAATAGAATATTCCAAAGAAAAACTCGAGATAAATACTTGTAATTTTATAGTTGAGCTTTGTTAGGAGAGGTGAATTCTTCGAAAAAAATTCATATTCGTTCGACGTCCGGAAATGATACATACTTTTTTTTTTAATGTAATAGCCAGTTTTTTCAATGATAATCAAGATTACCCATTGAATTCTACATTGTTTTAATGTGTCACTTACATATTATTCTCAGAAAATTCGTGTGAAATCTGAAAAAACCCTTTAAATTTTCTCAAATAGGGCTTTATTCCAATATTAATAACTTGTAGATTTTGCATGAAAATTCCTAATTTTCCAGCTTGTATTAGAAGACATACCAATGCTTCTCCTTCGTTAATTAAAAATTCAATTTAACATACAGGCTATGTCTATTTCAATGTCTAAGTCAGTCGTGACAAAAAACTCAAAACTATTTTTTTTCAAATGAGAACCCAATTTTTTTATTGGTCAGCTGAAATTTACGTTAAAAAATTGTGTATTTTTGGGCGCATGTTCTAGGGGAACATCGTCCTATCATTTCGTCCAAATGTCTGTAATTTTCGAATTTCGAGCTGAAAATTGGCTAATAGACTAATTCGGACTCCCTGATCACGAATCCGGTGTCAGATTTTTGGGTGCCGTCCGGCCGGCCGGCAGGCGTCGAAAGAAGGACGATGTTGATCGACTTGAAAAGGTACCTATTTCAAGAAATGCAATAATGAAATGCTTAATTTATGGATATAATATTATCTAAGTATTGTTGGGATCGGGCAGTTGGAAAATTTTTTAATAAAAAAATTTGTACCGACGTTAAATCAAGCATTCTACACGAGTGTGCAAAATTTCAGTTCGATACGATCTCAATTCCAGAAGATATTGCTTAAAATTCACATTCCAGCGTGTTTTGATGTTCTATGGTCACAGAAAATCGTCACAAAAATCTATTTACCTCATTTGACGGCTGTTTGTCAAATCAATTAATTCCAATAATTGATGTCAGATTTCCTACATACCAAGTTCAAACACATTTTATTATATGGAAAACACTTATTATGATCACGTTCTACAGGAATTGATACTAAATAGAAGCTAGATGAAGATTATTGTAATGGAAAATTTGTGTTCCAGAATAATATTAAGGTATTCAACATGATACTGCTTTTTTTCTTTACTGGTCAGTACGGGCCACAAGGAAGATGAACATGCGCCCAATAGCTCCTGTCCACAGGGCTTGAACCAATTTTTTATAATACATACTACTGCTTTACTTACCGAATATCTCGGGAAATAATAATTTTAGAGCAGTAGTATTATAAAAAAAATTCACTATTTTTCAACGTAGATTCCAGCTGATCAATAAAAAATGGGTTCTCATTTGAAAAAAATTGAGTTTTTAGGTTTTTATCATTACTGACTTTGATATTGAAATAGACATACCCTGTATGTTCAATTGAATTTTTAATTAATGAAGGAGAAGCATTGGTATGTCTTTTGATAGAAGCTAGAAAATTAGGAATTTTCATGAAAAAATCTAAAAGCTATCTGCTTACATTTGGAAATTATTTTGTATAGGGTGAGCCAGATAAGAGGAATTTTGAAATAGTTCTTCTTTATTCAGAATCTATTCAGCATATTAGTATAAAATTGACATTGAATTTTGTGACAATAAACTGAATGCATTCTGAAGAGGGATAAACTTTTTCGAAATTTTTCTGGCTCACCCTATACGACACAATTTCCAAATGTACATATGATGAAGGGAGGACTGACAGACCTTTTAAATTAACGAGTCCAAGAAATATATATTCCGTAAAAATTGACTTGTAACCAACATTTTCTAAGAATTCAACATTGGTTTATATCCCGAAGTTTTGAACATTTTCGAATGTTGTACAAGGGACAAGAAATATAGAACAAAAATCCAAATATGTTTTTTTAATATTTTAATACTTTTTAGTTTCAATCCTCAATTTCTCCAACTTCAATCAGGGGTGGAATGACACTTTCTAGGGGTGTCTTGAAATTAATGGAATTTTCGATATCTTCCACTACTTCCGCACCAATTTCTTCCTGGAATTCCCCATTAAAATCCTTCGAATCAAAAATAGGATCGATCAGAGTATTGTCAATCGCTTCTTCTGGTACATTGGCTTCGCTCGTATCAATCTAAAAAAAAAAGCTGCAATTACAGTCTGAAATATTTTGAGTCAATTCTAATTCTTGAAAGTATAGGGTGTTTTTCGAGAGCTTGAGAACTTTAAATAATAATACAAGACAGAAATATTGTTGCAATGATTCTTTTATTATTATAATCAAGTAGATAATTTCATGGCATTTATTTTTTAAATATGATTGTCAATGGTGGCTTGAATATTGTGAACAAAACCCTTGTATTTTGACAATATGTAAATACGTCAAAGAGTGTCTGCACCATGTATTCTATGCATATACAGGGTTACCGCGAAAATGAGGAAAATCTCTCGGATTCAGATAAAACATAAAAAAATAAGATGACAAGTTCTCATTCATTTTTTCCTAGCGGCCCTTCCTACGCAGATTCGGCCTCCTAAATGACGCCACTGGAAATCCATTTTACTGGAATAAATTTCAAACTACTCAACATAATTTGATGAAAATTTTATATGATAAACAGTAGTAAGGACCTCTCAAAATACTGCCCTCAAATTTAAATTAGCTTGTTCAGTTTACCAGGGGTGGACTAGGTTGTACATTTAAATGCTTACATCTTAAACACCATGTATGATAAGGAGTTGAAAAATACAAATTTGGATACCTTGACCATTGAGCTAAATAAAAAATACTCTTGTTCATTGTCGATGAAATGAACTGTTTTCAAGGTATCCAAATTTGTTTTTCAAGGAAATGGAAAAGATTCGAAATCATTCGCGAGATAGAAGAAATGAAATATAATTTTATCGCAATTTTTATTAGCCTACCCTAGTTGTACAAACATGAAATTTATAAAACTTGGGTAGGCCAATGAAAATTGCGATAAAATCATAATATTTCGTTTCTTCTATCTCGATTCTTTTCCATTTTCTTGAAAAACAAATTTGGATACCTTGAAAACGGTTCATTTTATCGACAATGAACAAGAGTACCTTTTTTTCAGCTTAATGTTCAAGGTATCCAAATTTGTTTCTTTTAACTCCTCATCATACAGGGTGTTAAATATGTAAGCATTTAAATGTACAACCTGGTCCGCTCCTGGTAAACTAAACAAGCTAATTTAAATTTAAGGGCAGAATTTTAAGAGGTCCTTACTACTGTTCGTCATATCAAATTTTCATTGAATTATATTAAGTAGTTTAAAATTTATTCCAGTAAAATGGATTTCCAGTGGCGTCATCTAGGAGGCCGTATCTCCGTAGGGAGGGCCGCTAGGAAAAAAATTGATGGGAACTTGTCATCTTATTTTGTTATGTTTTATCTGAATCCAAGACATTTCCAACATTTACCCGGACACCCTGTATATGTAGAGAATGTCTTTTTGGCGCTCTAGTTCCTCGGAACAGAGTGCTTATCAATTTGCCCAAATGTCTGTAATTTTCGAATTTTTGGCAGAAAATGGTTTCAAACGAAATTGTAGAATCATGATCTTTATACGCATGTGAAGTTTTGTATTGACCAGGTTACCGCAAAGTATCAAAAAAAAATTTGAAAATTCAAAAAAAGTTTTTCTACAATAACTCTCGAACGGAATGAGCTAGGTAGTTGAAATTTTCAGAGTAGGTTAGGGAGATTAATATCTCGGTTCACTATTGGGCAAAATAGGCTAGATGGTTTCGGAGTAACGAGAAAAAAATTTTTTTTGAGGAACAAATTCCAAATTCAATTTCTATTTAAGATGCAGTTTCACCATGAAAATCCATTGATATCATTTTTAACTCCAACAAGATAATACTTTCGGAGATATGATTTTTCGAAATTTCAATAATGAATCGTACTTCTATGTTTTCACAGAATGCTATAATTATTCTATCTATGATTTATTATATGATCTGTGTTCATACTCGACATGTCATCCTGTTCTATAAGAGAGAGTCAAATTCATTTCAGCTATTTTAATTTGATTTCTTCCATGGTGCAGTTCTCATTCTCAGATTGCTCATTTAATCTTGATAAATAAACTATTATTTGAATTGAATTCCCTCTATGATGCAGTTCTATCATAAGAATACATTGATATAATTCCCAACTCTGAGAAACCAATACTTTCGGAGATATAATTTGTCTGTTTGAACTAGAGCGCCAGAAAGCTCCTGTCCACAGGGCTTGAACCCATTTTTTTATGCATTTAAAAAAAAAAGTTATTTGGTGGACCCTTTATGTATCTTGTCCCAATCCAAACCCAGAACAATATTTGCCTAAAATGTGCGTGTTTCACGTTCACTTCCTTTGACATTTCGAGTGAAGGGCCTGATTTGTGTTCCTTTTCAATAAGATCCAGCTCGAAGTATCGAGCTGACCTCGCTTTTTGGGGTTAAGTGTTTAATGAATCATAAGTTACACATACATAAAAGCGCCATCTCGAATATTTATATATCCGCAGGCCTCGCAAAATGTCCTGGCGTACATATCGCTACTAAACTTCGATGAGCGTAATTACTCATTGTCTAAGAATGGTTATTAGCCACTATGTTTGGGTAAAAGCTCTGAGAATTATTCTTGAACTAGCGCGAGTACCTTTGTTTAATAATAATAATATTCCGGCTGTAGCTTATAATTGAATAGTTTATATTTGTTTAGCAAATCATGGGGTTATTACAAAATTAATTAAAATACGCGGTGTAATTGGATATTTTAATTCCTAGCTTAAAACCAGCAATTTCGTTCCCATTCTTAAACTTAGTCAGTGTTCGAACACAATGCCTTTACAATTTGCCTATAATTTTCAAGAAAAGGTGCTTCCTAAGTATCTTACTGACTTATACCATTCAGCAAAAAAAAAATCTTGAGCTTAATCGAGTCCTTCGACTTTTTGATGATGAAATTTAGATGGCTGAGGAGGTGAAGCATCTGGGAATAAACCTGGGTGGAGAACTGAACTGGAGTTCTATGTGGAAAAATAACTGAAACGAGCTAAAACCTTCCTGATGATGGTTTGACGCACTCTGGGTAAAACTTGGGGTTTTAAACCTAAGAAAAATATCTGGATATGCATTGCATCATACTGAAGGATGTTTGAAAGAGCCAACACCGGTCAACTTGGAACGATGCCTCAGGCAATGTTCATGGCAAAAGGATAGTGGAAGGATAATTTAAACTGCTCGCGACAAGTTTGCTCCTCTTGAGCAGAACTTCACCGAGCAATGTGGTTGATCTCCATACCAGCCATACCAAGCCAGAATAGTACGAGGGAAACCCTCGAAAAGTGCTAGCCTGTGTGTGTATCAATGGAGCTATTGGAAACTGTCCTACCAGGGCACTTGAGATTATCACAAATCTCACACCACTTCATCTAGTGATAGACAAAATGGCCCATGAACCTCAGACTATCTAGGAAAGGAACAGGTAGTGAGAGTTTTAAAAGCCAGAAAGCCTGGTCCTCTCTTACCAGGTACATTTCATCAGCTAATCTTCCTAGTGACGAAATGATCAAGAAAGAAAGCATCGAAAAGAAATCATCTACGATGCTCGCTAGTAAAAAAGACTGGGACAGGGAATCCACCAGCCAAGTTTTTGAAAGAAATGCCATTAAATGGTACACAGACGGTTCCAAAACTACTACAGGAACTGGCGATATGGGCCAGGCATCAAATGCTCACTATCGCTAGGCTCCTATCCGAACATCTTTCAGGCAGAAGTACTTGCAATTGAAAGATGCTTGGAAATTAACCTAGAAAGAAACTAACAGAGGTGTGATATAGCAATGCAAGTAGGCAAGAACAACAGGATCCCCTTGGTCTGGGTTCCTGGTCACGCGGGAATCCCAGGAAATGAGGAGGCCAACATACTTGCCAAGAAACCCCCTTTATTGGCTCGGAACCCTACTGTGGTTTTAGTAGATACACCTACAAAAGTGAATTTTGGATGAAAGAAGAAACTGAAAGAGTTATTTTCTGGAGATCTCTCCCCGGAATGTATCAGTCCAAGAAATTCATCTGGAGCTTTGATAATGTCAGATCCAAGAAATATTTGGACCTCAGGAAGAACACGCTGCACCTCCTCACTGGTTTCCTCACAGGGCACTGCGGCCTTAGGAAGTATATGATGAGATTAGGGCTACCTAAAACTGACGAGTGCAGATCCTGTTGGGAGAAGGATGAAACTCCTGATCAGCTGATAACGGAATGCCTCGCCATCTCAAACCAACGCAAGGAATGCTTTGGGCAAGAAATCTGTAGGAGTGAAGACGTAGCCTCCTTGAAGCCATCCCAGATTCTGGAGTTCCTCAGAAGTCTGGAACTGGAAGGCGAGCTGTAGATGGTGATGACATCTACAGCTCTGACGGGGGCACAATAGACCTTAAGGTCTCAGTGCAACGTTACCCCCACAACAATATGAATATACATAATAATTCCAGTCACTGTAATCGGAGGAAGATCTTGAAGATGCTGTGGAGATATCAGGATTCCTCTTAATACAGATTATGGACATGGAGGACGAGACAGCCAGCCATGTCCTCTTCAAATGGGAGACTTTGTCATGAGGATGTGATTCACAGACCGCCGTATTCACAAAGCATTCAATCTCCGTTAAGTCCTAACTGAGGTCCTCAGTTAAGGATAAATAAGAATCGCAACTTCAGTTTAAGTGAAAATTAATGTGAAACAGGCCTGTTTCAGCACCGTTACATACGTTAACTGAGGTTGCGATTCTTATCTATCCTTAACTGAGGACCTCAGTTAGGACTTAACGGAGATTGAATGCTTTGTGAATAGGGCGGAGATTCTTGGAGTTCATAGAAAAATCCAATCCTGTATTAAGAACACTGAACTTCCTCTGGGAATATGTTGTGTTGGGTCTGTTAATATTATCTATTTGCAGGCTTTTTAAGAGGTTATAGGACTACTGGATGATGAAAAGGTCATGTTAAAAGTACAGTTTCTATATTTTTGTCATAACTCATACTCTATTAGGCGAACAGTTCAGATTTCATACCCCCGAGGTGCATATAACTGTGACTGATGCAAAATCCTGTTCCGATAATCCTCCAATATCTAAAATATACTCATATTCACCGGACAAAAATTGATTAAACGCTCCCATTGTTACGCCTGTGTTCTATTTAAATAAATTCACGCTGAATGTCAAGCGTTTATGCCCATTATTCAATTATATCGCGTTGCACACGTGTGTAATCAGTATATCTCATTCTCGTGTATAATATTACTAATTACTTAGCTTTTTGTCGAGGAATATAGGAGCAGTTCCGGTCTAGTTGCTATCGTTATACAGATTTATTAAGTCTCTTATTCGTACTCATGAACAGTCTGTTATATTTTTACCATTCTTTCGTGGATTTGTTCATCACGCTTCAGTTGATCTTTATTTTGAACTCGAACGTGTGAGTCAGCCTTAATAAATGTCCTGAAGTCTGAAGGTCAGCCAATCGTACCCCAAAGAACTTGCACTAACACAGAATGTGTTTGGATAATTTTGCTGTCGATTCACAGAACCTACAACTTACAGAACATCCCCTTCAATCCAAAGGCTGGTCCAAACGCTACGTTTTGCACAACCTTTTGTCTGCGAAGTCTTAAGACGGAATGAAAACGTAGCAATTTTTAATGCGTCAATCCGCCGTATTCACAAAGCATTCAATATTCGTTAAGTCCTAGCTGAGGTCCTCAGTTAAGCATAAATAAGAATCGCAACCTCAGTTAACATATTTAACGGTGGTGAAATAGGCCAGTTTGACGTTAATTTTCACGTTAACTGAGGTTGCGATTCATATTTATGCTTAACTGAGGACCTCAGTTAGGACTTAACGGAGATTGAATGCTTTGTGAATACAGCGGTAAATGTTTCAAGTCAACATGGAAACTAACTTCTCACCTTAGAGAACATGGTGAGGAGGATCATGATGCAGATATATCTGTATATTTCGCACAGTTCTAGTGATATTGTCATGGAGGTACGACTCTTGTCAATTTTGGCAGGCTGTTACCATAGTTGCCGTCTATATGTAGCGACAAATCCACGCAATCCACGGATATCTATGCTCTCTAGCTCAGTTATGGCTGGAACTGCAACGTCTCTACGCCGTTCTCAAAACTGCGCAATTTTCCTATCTACACGCAATGTTTTACCTCAAAACGTGTTGAACTGTGCCGGCAAAGATTGTGCAAAACGTAGCGTATGGACCAGCCTTTTATGTAGATGTTACCTCACTCCATGCTGGCGCTGGAGTATACGGGCCAGGCACCAAATGCTCAATATCACCAGGTTCCTATCCGAGCATCTTTTAGGCAGAAGTATTTGCAATAGAAAGATGCATGGAAATGAACCTAGAAAGAAACTATCAGAGATGTGATATAGCAATCCACTCTTATAGTCAAGTTGCTATTAAAGCTCCGAGCTCCTATGTTATCGAGTCCAAGCTAATATGGGAGTGCCGAAGAAAACTCCATGAAGTAGGTAAGAACAACAGGAGCTCCTCAGTCTGGTTTCCTGGTCACGCGGAAATCACAGGAAATGAGTAGGCCAACACACTTGTCAAGAAAGGAGCATAATCCCCTTTTTATTGTCCCCGAACCCTAATGTGGGGTTGGTAGATACACCTACAAAAGTGAATTTCAGATGAAAGAAGAAACTGAAAGAGGTATTTTCTGAAGATATCTCCCCGGAATGTATCACTCCAAGAAATACCTCTGGAACTTTGATACTGTCAGATCCACGAAATATTTGGACCTCAGTAAGAACACGCTGCACCTCCTCTCTGGTTTCCTCACAGGGCACTGCGTCCTTAGGAAGCATATGATGAGTTTAGGGAAAACTGAAACTGACGAGTGCAGATTCTGTTGGGAGGAGGATGAAACTCTTGATCACCTGATAACGGAATGCCTTGCCATCTCAAACTAACGCAAGGAATGCTTTGGGCAAGAAATCTGCATACGTAACCTCCTTGAAGCCATCCCAGATACTGGAGTTCATCCGAACTCTGGAACTGGAAAGCGAGCTATAGGTGGTGATGACATCGACAGCTCTGACGGGGGGCACAATGGACCTTAAGGTCGCGGTGCAGCGTTAACCCCTTCAACAATATACCTCACTCCACAGTGATCTGTGAGTTGGTCTATGAACTGCATCTGTCTTGGAGTGTTCGTCTAGTAGGAATCATCCTGTTCATTCAACTGTTGGTTAACCTCCTGCCATATTAGTAAGAGGAATATCCTACACAAGGTTTATATTCTGATGACTTGTTTGCTGGTACCACAAGTTCATCCAAAGCTGTTATTGATTCAGGAAAACCAAACCTTCATATATAACCTTGGAGACAATGGAGCACTTACTGTCGTGAGGAAACATATGTCTTAGTAACACCCCCTATAGAAACATTTAAGAATATTTCTATACTTTACTGTCAAACTTTTCCTGAAAACACCACACAAAATGATATCGGTTCAATTTATAAAAGAAATATCAGTGACATTCTTATGACATTACCCACCTTCTCACCGTCAGTACTGCCTGCAACTTTGAACGCTTCAGTAAACATGGGATTGTCGAAGGATTGTCGCAAATTCAACACAGATCCTGCGATCGACTGGGAGTCAAAAATTAGTCCACTTTCGTCCTCTCTAGGGCTAAACCTTGCCATGTAGGTTGAGGATAGAGGATAGGAAGATGGACTGAATCTGAAATATAATATAAAATTTGATAAATCAATTCAGAATGTAAAATGAAAAAGTCAGTGGGGAAGTAAAAAAGTTGTTGCAGAGCTCATTGGACTTTGAGCTTCACACTAAATTGACCCAATCTTCACCCACTTCTTGACTATTAAGTTATTTTCATTTGAACTTCGTTCAAAATTCGATAACAATAAATAATCAAAGAAACGAATTTTATCTAACTTTCTCAACATAAAATCAGACCGGTGCATTCGCCAATTTGTAACAGCATTTTTGGCAATTTGCCCCAATTAATTTTAGAATTTTTGGCCGAAAATGATCTCAAACGATTAGTTTGGACTCACTGATGAAGAATCCAAGCTCAAACTTCATTATATCCTTACGAAGAATGACAAAGCGCAAGTAGGTAATATTTAATCTTTAAGAATTTTACATACATATTCACAAGTTTTCACCAATTCAATACGGAAAAACTGGTTCAAGCACTGACGTGAAGTCAGAAGCTTTTGCGCGCATGTTCCATTGTCCAATATAGGAGAATGGACACTAGAGCATGTGCGTAAAGGCTCCTGACTTCACGTCAGTGCTTGAACCAATTCTTTTTTCGTAATTTTTTTAAAGTTTTCTAGGGTACGTTCCTCACAAATTTTTTTAAAGGTCTTTATGTCGATATTTTACAACTAGTTACCTAACTTAAATTCGATCAAGTCTATATTTTTTGAGTTATTGAGGATATAATATTCCAGTTGAGTATAACTCCAAAACCGTTGGACCGATTATGCCCAACAATGAACTTAACTCTCCCATTCGGATGTGTAAAATACCCTGAAAATTGCGAGCCTCTATCTCCTTTCGTTCGAAAGTTATCGAGGCAACAGTCACCCATCCAGCAACTGAACTCACACAAGGTTGCTCGGATCTCCAACAATATGGATCCGATCGTATTCAAACTTATAACTTGGCAGTAGAGTTAGGTTCTCAAGGGCTTTGCAAAATTTCAGTGATGTGGGACGAATAGTTTCTGATATATAAAATTTTATTCAATGATTTTTTTTTTATTTTCTAGTGATACGATCCTCACGAAACTTTGCAAGAGTTTTTGCGTTGGCATTCTTCAGAATGCTTTGTTTGAATTGGATGGGTTCAGTATTTTTCGAGTTATTGAGGAAATAACAATCAAATTTCAGATGGGTATAACTCCAAAATCGTCCAGCCGATAATTCCTACTAACAAACTCAAATGTCGCATTCAAATGCACAATCTACCCTAAAAATTGTAAGTCGCTATCTCTTTCCGTTCTCAGGTTATCGTGACATTAATAATATTTCTTAATAAATTTCGTTTAATTTTCTAGTGATAAGTTTGTATTCTACAACTACTCACCAAGTTTTAATTTGATCGGATTTGTATTTGTTGACAACAAAATTATCACTTGGAAACCGTTGGGCCTATTATGCCCATTAACGAACTTGTCCGTTTTATTGGGACACGCCACCTATCCTGAGTATTTCAAGTGGCTATCTCTTTCCGTTCTCAAGTTATCGTGTCAATGGTTGATCGTACAGAATCAAATTTGGCCTCGAATTCTTTATCAGGGAGTTGAACTCAATCGTTTGAGACCATTTTCGGCAAAAAATTCGAAAATTTTAGACATTTGGGCTAAATGATAACGCGATGTTCCCCAGAACATACGAGCAAAAATCATTTTGGACATAGAGCAGCCACTTTGCGATTTGGTTATGGAAAATTTCATTAAAAGGATATGATCCTGTAAGCGTGGTCATGGTGGTCATTTGCCTGATGTTATTTTCCACTATTAACGGCATAGCTTCTTATTTATAATGAAATAAACATCCGATCATTTATATTGAAAAATGGCATTTTTCTTTGAATATCAAAATGACACCTCTTATTGGAAACCCCTTTACAACTGAAGCTTCAATACCTCGAGAAAACATGATCAGAAATGAAGATATCAGCAACGAATTAGACCTGCTCAAGTATTGATTGCAACAACATTGAAAACAACTGATATGTGGATTATGCAGATACATCTACATATACTGGAGAGGAAAAAAGGCAACATTCTCATCAAATATATGGTTTATAAACACGTACATTTACAGGAGAGTCAATTGAAAACTGGAGCACTGGTAATTCTGCATCGCATGTTTTGAATCGATAAAATATTAAATAAATCATCCGCACAGTCCTGAATAATTAAAACTCCATTATCGAAAGATGACTTGAAATCATAGATATTCCAAGAACATCATTCGTGAATTATGGATAATCTGCAGCTGAAAAATGAGTATCCTCTCTACAGTAATAGGAATGACATTCAATAGTATAATAAACGATTATGGAATTCGCCATGTGTTCAACGGAAATTGCAGAAGTCTTTCGCAATCGTTGTTTGTTTATTATTTCATCGACTCTTCATTCAGATTAGATCATAATATTCAGGAGCACAAAGAGGGATAATATAATTATGAATATTATCACGAAGAAAATATGAAATCATTCCCAAGTATTAATCAGAAATGAATTTTATTGTATAGAAGCGATTGTGATAATGAACTCGCCGAAGGCTATTTGCCTCACAGGAAACAAAATAATATTTTTCCAATTGTCCAACATAACTTTTTTCAATTTTCTAGTCGTAAGATCCTCATGAATTGTCGCTCAAATCTTCGTGGCCGACATTATTCAACTAATTACCGATCTTCAATTCGATGAGATCAGTAATTTTCGAGTTATTGTAAGAACAATTTCAGACGGTGATAACTCCGAAACCACTGGACGGATTTTGCTCATTAACGAACTAAATCGAGATATTTATGTTAGGAACCTGTCCTGTAAATTTCAACTGTATAAATCATTGCGTTCGAGAGTTATCGTGGTCACGGCTGGACAGAATTAAGTTTGATCTTGAATTCTTCATCAGTGCGTCGAACCTGAACGTTCAAGACCATTTTCGACAAAAAATTCATTTGGGTAAAATGATATGCTTGCCAAAAATGGTAAATGACACATAGAGGTTTATAGCTTTGCCCCAACATCTTGAAGAAGCCATAGTTACATCACCAATCAACCAAGTATTAGTGAATTTTTCAATCAATCGATAGATGAAATTGTATGTGAATTATTAAGATTATGTGCATAGCCCACTACTAAATAAACTTATATATCTAAAATAATATGCAACAATTGGTTTTTACTCCGTTCTGTGTTTGTGGCATATTATGAGCTGCCTGAACTGTATTAAACGTCTAGCATTGAAAGCACTGAAGTGAGTAGCTCAGGCACCCTTGTTCAAATTTAAAGCTAGAGTCACTTATCCAGATACTGAACTCGCTCAAGGCAAAAATAACAAAAAAATTCTATGAAATCCTTGAAGTCGTGACTCTTCTATGAATATATTGTATATTGTTGTAAGGGATAACGTTGCACTGTGACCTTAAGGTCTATTGTGCCCCCCCATCAGAGCTGTCGATGTCGCCACCATCAACAGCTCACCTTCCAGTTCCAGAGTTCTGATGAAATCCAGTATCTGGGAGGGCTTCAAGGGGGCTACGTCTTTGCTCCTGCAGAATTCTTGCCCAAAGCATTCCTTGCATTGGTTTGAGATGGCGAGGCATTCCATTATCAGGTGATTCATCCTCCTCCCAACAGAATCTGCACTCGTCAGTTTCTGCAAGCCCTAACCTCATCATATGCTTCCTATTTTTGGTACGAAGGTTACTGTTGACCTTTTCAATTTACTAGGTACTTGACCCAAGGCTAGACTGCTTCTTATGATTTTCAGCAGATGGGGAAGAACCATACCTTTCTGCAGGAGTGCTGGAAACTCTGACATTTTTTCGTATTGAATTGATAGAAAATGGTGACTATCTGAAAAATTCTTAGGGATTATGAGTTACTTATGTGTTTTTATTGTTTGTTGCTTTATGTCATATCTCATCGAATCTTGGGTACCCTATATTATATCTGGATGAAAATATCGTTCAACTTTCAATGAAACCTAAGTATATGGGTACCAATTCTTTGAAATAAGTCCATAAGACCATATTTAACTCATCTCGGCCTGCAATAGCTATTAAATATCGATGTAAAATCATCAAATTGTTGTTCCCTTATAAAAATGACATGACATTTCAAATTCGTATCAACTGCATCATGAAAGTCGTTCAACTTCGCGTCAAAAAACTAAATCCGTTGCCAAGTTTGTTGTTCGAGTGTAATTCATTGGATCATCACACCGTAATCATTGTTGTATTTCGAATTTTTGCCAATATCTCCAACAATATAGATTCGTTCGAGTTTGTATCTAGAACTTTGATGTATTTCGTGCTTCCGAATCACGAAACAGGCAAATACGGTATTGTTTTCCTTCTTGGAATATCTCTCAGATCGCCATGTATTATGTTTTACCAATAGCCGCAACAAGAATAACTGTAAATCATCATTGTTAAATTTTTTGCCACATCTTCGTAAGAAACTGAATTCTCTGCGGTGTATGCAGTTTCATTTACCTTTGAACTTAACTCTCCCACAATACGTCTTAGACGTATGCAGCGAAACGAGAAGAAATCTTTCACCTCGAAGAAAGGTGCTACTCTCCTCTTCACATTCCTCCACATTATTACGGAGCCAATTGCTGTGTAATAATTGCCTTAATCCCCTGGCAATCCGACCTAAGTGCAACTACGGTACATCGTCTGCGGCCAAAAATAGAACTGCTTATTAAATCGTTTGCTTCATGTCCGTTAAGTGCTAACATTTAAATTTAGTTTTATTATGCATACTTTCGGTCCAATCTTCCTAGCTGGAGTTTATGTTTACAGGAGCATATTATTAGCCGGTTGCAGGAGAAATTTTACTACTGGGCAAAGCTCTCTTGAAAAGAACAGAATAGTTGGATAGAGAACATTTTGAATTAGTTTTATTTATTTATTTCTCACCCTTAACAGTGAAATTCTACTGATTCGAACAACGATAACTCTCAAATACAATCCACTAAAATTTGCAAAATAAAAATAAAATACTAATTCTAAGTACATACAGAAATAACTGAAGTTTAAGATACTTTTTGAGGTCATGGCACATTTTTCTAATATTCTTGCTACTGTCTATTTCGACAGGAACAGAATTAAAGTCATCGAAACCCCGATACACCGGAGAATTTTGACAGACACATGTTCTCGCAATTTTTTTTCTTAACACATCTTTACTTATAATATTGTAGTAATGCTTTCCGTTAACTAAGCATAAAGTAGTTTGAGTCCTCAATAAATTATTCTTTATTTTATAAATTAATTTTGTTTGTTCTAGTTTCTTTAAATTTATTTTTCGGCAACCGTCCGGGAAGTGCCCACTTCCCGGACGCTTTTTCTTTGAGAAAGAAGCATTTCCCGGCCTAGTCCGGGAAGTACGTACTTCCCGGACTAGGCCGGAAAAATCACGTCGATTTGGTCATTGTAAATATGAAAATCTTGGTAGGTATATTTTTAATAAATGAAGTTACCATAGCACTGAGAAAACGGCTGACAGTTCATATAAAATTAGTTGTCAACAATTTGCACATGTGATATTTTCTGTTCTGTTTAATTTGAATAAGAATCAAAATATATAAAAAAGAAGTGTGTCGTCTCATTGATTTGTTATTCTACACGGTTGCCGAAAAAATATTGTACGCAACACGCCCGAAAAAGGTTTTTTTGGACTCATAGACTTCTAGGACTCGCTTACGCTCGTCCTAGAATTTTGTCTATTCGTCCAAAATAACCCTATTTTCCGGACTTGTTACGTAAATTACTATTTTATTCAGTATTGAAGTAACAGAATATAGCTGAGTTGTTGGTGTGTAGATGTCCAAGTTGTGAATAAATTTGATAGATTTGTTCTGTACTCTCTGAATTTTATCTGTCAAATATTTTGGAGCATTTCCCCGTTGGGAATTAAGTATCTAAGCTGAGATTCTATAAAGCTATTATACAGTAATGCCTTCGATGAACAATCTAACAAATAAGAACATCTTCTCACAGCTTCTACCATTGGAGAAATCTTTTTCATCAGTTTTTCTATATGTGAGGCCTCCAACTCAACTTATTATCAATTGTTAAACCTAAATACGTATATTCCATCATAGATTTGATTCTTGCATTATCTAAAGCTGAATTTATATCACAGATTGCTTTGTTTTTTGGATTGAACAAGATATATACTGTTGTATCTAGATTAATACTAAGTTTGTTGTAACACAGCCATTCATGGTATTGTTCAAGATCACAGTTAGCATCACATTCAAGTTGTTTAAAACCATGAGAGGAAAGCACCAGCACAGTATCGTCTGCAAACATAGGGTACCTTGATTTAAGATTTACGTATTTCAAGCTATGAACATGCATCAAATACTGCAGCGGACCCAACACTGAACCTTGCGCGTCACCCACATGTAGAACTTCATCCTCACTATCATGACCATTAACTGATGTGTAGTATTTACTATTCATTGAATAGGATATTAAGATATTCCACTGCTCGACATCCCTTAATTTCTCCACTTCCGCATCACTCTTTGGGCGAGCTTAATCCCCTGTAGAGAGTGCCTTTCAATTTTCCCAAATCTCTGCAATTTTCAAAGGTTTGGACAAAAATGGTCTCAAACGTTTAGTTAAGAAGAAACCTTGGTCAATCGTAATTCTGTCTGGCCGGACGTCCGGCACGATTACTCTCGAACAAAATGAGCTAGAGAGTTGAAATTTTCCTGGTAGCTTTCTAGTCCAAATGCGCCAGTTGAGTTCGTTAATGGACAAAATCGGCCTTGTTGTTTCTGAGTTATAGCCAACTGAACTTTGGTTTTTTCAATAACTCAAAAAATAATGATCTGATCGAATTGGAACTCGGTTAGTTGAACAATGCAGACACAAAGGGTTGTGCAAAATGTCGTGATTGCATGACTACAAAATTAAGAGACAAATTATTCAAAAAAATCTTTATCTTAACAACAATTCCTGCAGCTCTTTGTCCAGCAGGACTATATCTGTCTGTCTGTGGATATGCTGAGTTGTTGGAAAAGCATAGTTCCAGTAGATACGAGCTCTATCATTTTCAACAACAACTTCAATCTCCTGAGGCACTGATTCGTTGTCTTCGCCATAAACTTCTCTCAGATGGAAGTAGAGAACTCGGAGTGCTGCATCTTCTTATACCCTGATGAAACTTGGACACTGCAAACATAACAGGATGTACATAACAGTTTCCTGCTGGCTATGGCATGCTCTGCAAGTTGTTGGAGTGTCCACTTTCATGATGTTCTTTTAATACCAACTTCTATGTATCACTCCATCTTGACAAGCCATAACAAATCCCTCCGTTTCCGGCTTGGGCCCAGCTGACTTCAAAAAGACGAAGAATAATTCTTCCGACAGGCTCTGATCTTTCAAACTCCTGAAATATATGGAGGACAGATTTTTACTCATATGATCTTCGACTAGTGTCTTCAGTTCTGCCTGTCTAATCTGTCTGGCCATTCTTCTTTGGTCTGATGGTGGAATTGGTGTTCCTCCTAGCTCACGATCGGTTGATATGCCAGTTATACTGAGCTTCCCCAAGGCCCTCGTCCAGTCCTAAATATAAATGCTCCCTTTTTCCTAATTTCATCATTCAAAGTATTAGTATTTTTATATCGCAGATGCGGAAAGATCAAAGATACAACCGGTTGTAGCAAATTTAAAGAATCTTCGATTTCGCGATCGATATATTAGACCGTGAAGATATCAGTCGATCGTGGGACACATACCTGAATTGAGTCAACCATCTGCGATCGCCGTAGACAAAGAAGATGAGGGCAAAAAGTCCAAGGACGAAGAGCAAACTCGCGAAGAATACAGTCGGAAAAGATGCTTTTCCATTTGTTTGGGCTCCGGATACTTTCAGAGCCTTCAAGTCTGATATTCTGAATATGCCCGAGTCTGAAAAAGAACGAAAAATAATTTACATCTGTCATCAATTGTGATATCTGATAGCTTCTCTTTCTTTGCAGATGCGATTTGATGAATTTACCCAGAGGATATAGGCAATGTAAGTATATAGTATTAATTATTATATTATATTCTTTCCCATAGATTTCAATTTGAACTTTTGATTCTTTTCGACCAACGATTTTTTAATATTGACATAAATGCATTTAAATAAGTGTTTTCCAACCTTTTACCTTGAGCTTTTTCATTGTTTATTGTTTTATATCATATGGAATATTTCCGTATTTGGCAAAAACTCAAACATTGGATACCCTATTTCTATTATATCTGAACAAAAATATCGTAAAACTTATGGGCAAATTGAGAGGCACTCTGTTTCGACAAAAACGTAAAATGGTACGTCGTATTCGAAATTGATTTTGGAGAACTCGTTAAATAAATAATAGAGGGGATATTTTGATTTCTATTGCGTATTTGAATTGTTTTTAGAGGAATCTGATATTCCTAATCCAATTTAATGGATTCCCCAGCCTACCATCCTCGTTTGGATCACTTTCATCCAAACAACATCCTCTAACATTCACTCTAACGACATATAATCCTCGATAGAACAGGAAATATAGAATATAAAGTCGAATAACACCCAGCCGACAGAGGTGCAATAAAAAACCGTACCCACTGACATTTCCAACGAAATATTAATCAAGTGGGTCCCGTATAAACCGCCGATTTCAGAAATATATTCAAATGTCGACGTTTCCACGAGCGCTGAGCAGTATTTCATTTTTGAATAATTCAAACTGGGTTATCTGGATACCGGCACCATTTTTTCGCATATCTAGATACCGGCAAATGTCAAGGAAGATACGGCTAAAGGTGATCCATCGGTGGATTGGTAGCATCGCAGATAGATTTATTGAGGGTTTTTTTCATGAAACTACGAGACATGTATCATTCTGGATTTGGTATGTTGCAGAAATAGGCGAACGAGAATTTAACCTTACTTTCCCGAATGGAATACGTGTCTCTATGATTACACCTATCAATCAAGTGAAGCGTTCTCGATTTTATAGGTTACATGAAGGTATACAGATGGCTTTGAACGCAAACGAAAATAATGTGAGCTGGTTGGAAAAGAACTGAGGCCAAGATTTTTGCTGTGAAAAAAAGGTTCAACTCATTCAGGTACTGAACTTGGCCAAGACTGCCTAGCTCCAGAAAAATAAATAATATTCCCAATATAAATACAAAATACTGGTACATTTTTTTCATTTTTCTGTATTTCCCTGATATCTTAAACAATATTGATCCGATCAAGTTCAAATCGAGAACTTTTCTGAAAAATAAGGTTCTGAAGCATCTTGTGAAATTTCAATGTTGTCCGATATCATTGAAATTGATAGTTTCTGAGATACAGAATTCTCCCTTTGAGGGTAAGACATACATTTTCTTCAGCATTTTCATGAGATGTCAATGCCCGAGTAACTCACCTTTTTGCAGTGTTTTGAAGAATTCTTCTGCATAAACCACACTATCCCCAGAATACTCCTTTTCAGCAAAAACTACCTGAATAAGATCCTGATCTACTTTACTGACGTGGGTGTAAATATCACTAAAGTCCTTGAGAGCCTCTTCGATTGTTTTGAGAGTAAACCCTTTTGTAGGTTTGAAGGTAGTGAATGCCCCTGCAAGAATGTTTAATTAATATACAGGGTGAGTCTTTGACCACTGCATTAATTTCAACCAAAGATTCCTCTCATCAAATGAAACACTTATTTCATTTACCATTTTTCCAGATTCGGCTCAGGTAAAAAGTTACAAGCGTTTAAAGATTTAACAATGTGCTAATACACTCCCGCATATAAATTATCTATGACATTGTTGGCGGACGAGAATAAGGTATGGTAACGTGGTTTACAGCTTGATTTGGGATTCCAACGCTCAGGGACGGATCCATAAAAGTAGTGAAATTTCTGGAGTTTTCCATTTTAAAACATTCAATGAAGAATATCTCGAAAACGGTGCGTTTAAGGAGAAATGATGAAGAATAATATAATGTTCTAAAACGATGGAATATTCTTGAAATGACTCAAAAAAAACTTTATATGCTTTCTTTATGCTAATTTCGTTTAGTTTTATGAATCCACGAGTCCATAACTAGAAAACCAGTGGAAGTAGAAAATAACTAATATTTGGAAAATATGTATCATAGTTATAGGAAACTTTACGCCAATATTCATTTTATTCGAAAAAAGGATATCAAAGCTACAAAATAAAAACTGATTTTTTTTCAAAATTTCAACAGCCTGTATCTTTTTACCTGAGCTGAATTTGGAAAAATGTTAAATGAAAAAAGTGTTTCATTTGATGAGAGGAATCTTTGGTTAAAATTAATGCAGTGGTCAAAGACTCGTAATGGTTTTGACGGTATTGAGGTCAGTTGTTTCGAATTCAACATTAATATTACTTTGACCACTACTTGATCATGTCAATGGTTCAACCTTGACCTTGACTGGACTAGAATACGAAATGATCATTATGCATAGTGGGTCATGAAGTTCGGAGGATCACAGAAACATAGTGTAATTGACATACAGTGTGACAACGTTATAATGAATTTCGGTAATTACATGATTTTATTTTTTCTAATTTGATTTTTGCAATAAACATAGTGATAACATTTCTGAATAAAGAATGATGAGACCATCAAAAGATGTATCACAAGTCCATACTTCTTATTTGAAAAATTAGGGGTTGTACCTGTCTTTCTAAGGGGGTTGAAGGTAGGGTTCGCATTTTTACGAAGATGAATGACAATTTAAAATTTCGGGATTTTCCATAAACATGTACAGGAACTAAGATAATGAATTTATTCGATTTGGTTTTTCCACACTGTATAACGAAAACTGAAATAATATTTATTTGTGGATAAACCTTAAAGGGCAAGGATGTACAGGATATTTTCTAATTAAATATCAATGTTTGAGAAGATTACTCGTTGGACGATATTAATTCGAAATGAGCATTTTCGTTTTATTTCTGATATACAGAGTGTTAAAATTAATTTCAAAAATATGGTGTTTTCGAATTAGTTATAAACTATATTAGATAAAAAATGGTCAGATTGGGTTGAAATTGAGGAAAGATGATGGGATGGTATTGTTTTTCTGATGTGCGAAATTGTGAGTCATTCCAAGAATTTTCAACATTTTCGACCAAAATGGGCCATGGGATATCCTTAGAAATTTTGTGGATTTATTCAAACTGATGTAAATCACATAAAAATGGTCAGATTGGGTTGAAATTGAGGAAAGATGATGGGATGGTATTGTTTTTCCGATGTGCAAAATTAGGAGTCATTTTCTTCGCGAATGCTATATATTTATAATGATATTTTACACTCACTTTAAGTTTCATAAAAATAACTAATATATTGTTTAAGTTTCTCGAACAGGAACATTTTTCAGAAACAGCCTGTGTATTGCTAGGAACATCTCGACTTGAAATCATGCTAGCAATTTAGTCTCCTCAAATATTGATTTTAATGATTTTATTGATCGAATTTAAGTTAAGTTTAAATTACATTTAATTGGAAAACACCCTGTATACATATATAAAAATATACTCACTGTGTACACAAGATTGAACGAAACTACTAATTTTGATAATATTCAACGACTTCTAAATATTATATCATCACTTGCCAATTTTCGAAATTTGACCAAACTACCTACCACAAATCGAATGACAAAATCCTGTAGGATGAACGGGGCTAAGACAATTGGCTTTCTTGGATGGCGGACAATGGGATAGCTGATCTTCGTTGCATATGCATCCTGAAGCATCTCGACATTTTCCATGTGTAGCCCGTAGTGCAATATCTGAATTTTATGGAAAAAATCTCGATGAAAACAATAACGGGATAGAAAAAAATTTCAAATGTGTTTATTAAATGAAGCCAAATAGTTATTCTCGGTTGATGTTCATACTTCAAATAGGCCTGTTCAATATAAAAAATGTGCTCAAGAATATTATTAATCTGTTTTATGTATTTCTAATTTATTATATTCATTAAATTTGTTGTATTTTTGAATGAGCTGAATGAAGATTATTATTATCATCATGTGTGGCTAGTGACAACACTGAGGTCAAAGTCAAAGTTATATTCAATGCAATACTATTAAGATATCTTCGCAAATAGTGGTAAATCATCGCAGGAAAGTTTCGAAAAACTGTACATATTACCATTTTCATTTGTATAATTTCTTTCATACTTTTCAATTCAGCATTATTTCTACATGTATATCCACGATTATCGATTTCATACCCTGAAGTGGTGTCCTGTTATTAGTCCAGGTAAATCAGGGTCAAGGAAATGTAATAAAAGTGACTTGACATTTGAATTATACAAAAATCAATCTGACTGAATAATATATAATATAAATTCTGTCGAATATATCTGGTGTCATTCAGAAGATTACAAGAATATTATAGAACATATGATGGAAGGGTTGTATCACTTCAAGAAATTCCTCTGGAACTTATTGGACCCCAGTAAGAACACGCTGCACCTCCTCACTGGTTTCCTCACAGGGCACTGCGGCCTTAGGAAGCATATGATGAGATTAGGGCTAGCAGAAACTGACGAGTGCAGATTCTGTTGGAAGGAGGATGAAACTCCTGATCACCTGATTACGGAATACCTTGCCATCTCAAATCAATGCAAGGAATGCAGGCGTAGACTCCTAGCAGGCATCCCTGATACTACAGTTTATCAGAATTCTAGAACTGGAAGGCGAGCTGTAGATGGTGATGACATCGACAGCTCTGACGGGGGGCACATAGACCTTAAGGTCGCAGTGCAACGTTACTTCCTACAACAATATACAATAAATGCAGTCCTGGATAGTCTCGGGTGCTTCAACGTGAATACTGGAGTGCCCCAAGGCTCCGTTTTGATACCCAATTTCTTCCTGATCCATACGATTGAACCAGTACTTTTGTTGCAACTTTTGGACTCCATCCCGAAGAAAGAACTACGTTTCATTGACTGCCCAACGACTCCTAGATCTTCTGTTCCTTCTTCCATCGAACTATCAGACCCCTTTCGCCTTTCCAAGGTGGTCAAACATAAAAAATATCACCTCGTGTGTCATATAAATAGCTTATTTTACTTGATTTCTCACCTACATCTAAGTCCCTTACGGTCGCGTTCAGATTGCCTACTAAAATGGATGAAACTGCTTGGTATTCTTCCATGTTCTCCATTCCTGAGTAAATATCATTTAATTGGATGGTATCATCTCTGCATGGTAGTTTTTCCCTGTCAGGAACAGCAGGATTGCCGGCGACCTCGCTGTCCCAGTTGCTTGGATCTTGGTAATCGTACGTACGAAGTTCTTTCAGCTTCAAACCTGAAAACCAACATCGAACTTTTGATTCTAGTCATTTTCAACCCTCCGTTGTGGTTTTCTGACGTTCTGTCTGTCTGTATAGGGTAATTTCTGCAAGTGAATATCCCAAAGAAAGCAATAAGTCTTGTTTCACATGCCCACTAATGGCTTTGAACTCACAGTTTGTCTTTTCCTTGCTGTTCTGGTCTACCACCTTCAAGTACCCTCCGTCCAGAAGATGTAATTCTCCAGAAAATGGGAGTACAAACTCTTTAGCGGCAAGTTTATCGATGTAGATGGGGGCGGTATTGATTTCGCCGAACTCTACTTGGTCGCATTTTTCATCAGAGTCAGGATTTATCCAATTTGCCCTATTTAGAATGTTGGTATTGGGTTTCCATGTTTTCAAATGACTCACTCCTGTGCCTGAAACCAATATTTCGTTATCAAAATATGTAAAGGTTATTTTTTTAAGAACAGTTCGAAATTTTATTTTCACAATAATTGCGAAAATACGAAGCCGATGGGGCTGAAATTAGGTGACCGATTGTAGAATTTAATTTGGGGTTGAAAGTTTAATATAAGCTCGTACAAATATAGATTTAATGATACTTCGGTTGATGTACCTTGAGAGATTTTCCAGAACCTTGCAATGAGTACCCGCTATATCATTACTGAAAACATTTAATCAATTCAATTACAACAAATAGATTGTCGTCCTACTCAGCATGAATTTGTTGGTTTAACTACAGGTATCTAGCTGGCCGAATGTTTTGAAGGCGATGTAATACAAGTTCAATTCTAAAGATAATCGTTGTTTTTACGAGAACGTTAAAGGTTATCGGCAAATAAGAGATCTCCTAATTCGTGTTTGGCCAATCTGTACAAGCACGAGCAATCACTGTTGACTGTTTAATAGCGAACTGATATCAATTAACTCTTCAAAAGGGTTCTCAACGTTTAACTCGTATAGAAAAGATAGAAATTGAAGGTTCTTGAATGTACCTATAGGTGTGTGTTGCGTCCCATGACTTCACATTTTGGGAAGCAATGATTTGTTTTTCTAAACAAAGGAGCTCGCTTGTAAAACTTAAATGTTTTGGGTTAACTGGTTTAGTTTACCATGTGTGGTCTCACCCTTGAAATTAATATTTTTCACGAAAAGACAAATTTCAAAATTCCTTGTAAGCTTCGACCCTTGTATAGATTTATTGCATATTTCCTGGGAAATTGTGCTAAAATGCATACAACAGCTTGACACATGCCCAGTGTGTTATTCTTTTGTCTAGACGATTCGAAAACTCCTAGTCTGTGAAAATCATTTATCAGCTTTCGATTATATCCAGACAGCGAGTGAAAATTAGTCCAAAGGGGGGGAGAAATTCGAGGATTTGAATTTCTAAGATTACACAACCGAGAAAAGTTCCCTGATTGGTGCTGGCATCGGGAATCTAGTAGGCATTCCTACTACTTTTCGTAATCGACAAATGAGAGTATTGTTACAACATATCTGGGGCGGTTTTAAGATCGAACCCCCATTAATTGTTAATTTTACCCCCGTTTTCTACCCAGATGAAGGAACCTCCTATTTTCCTTCTATCTGGGCTTTTATATAAATTTTGGACTAAAATGATTCACTACTACAAATACCACTGTGACTATTACATCTCTTAGTGCAAGAGACATTACTATTCTTGATCTGTCGCGAAACAATAACATTGCCTTATCTTCACTAGAAAATTTTTAAAAAATCATTGAAAAAAATTCTATGTATCAGAAACTATTCGTCCAACATCGCTGAAATTTTGCGAGAGCCTTCAGAACCCAACTCTACTGCCAAGTTCCAAGTTTGAATATAATCGGATCTAAATTGTTGGAGATCCGAGCAGCCTTGGAGAGTTCAGTAGCTGGATGGGTGACTATTGCCTCGATAACGTTCGAACGAAAAGACATAGGGACTTGCAATTTTCAGTGTAGGTTAGGCATACGAATTGGACAGTTGAGTTCGTTGTTGGGCATAATCGGTTTAACGGTTTCTGAGTAATCCCCATCTGGAATATTTTCTTCTCGATAACTCAAAAAATATGGACCCGATCGAATTGAAGCTTGGTAAATAGTCATAGAATATCGACATAAAGAAGTGTGTGCAATTTTGTGAAAACCGTACCACTAGAAATTTTTTTAAAAATTAAGAAAAAATATTATATATCTCACGATAACTTGAGAACGGAAAGAGATAACGACTTGCAATTTTCAGGGTAGGTTTCGCATCCGAATGCGATATTCAAGTTCGTCAATTGGCAAAATCGGCCTAATTGTTTTGGAGTTATACTCATCTGAAATGTTGTTGTTATTTCCACTATAACTCAGAATATACAAATTTGATCCAATTAAAACTCGGTGATTACTTGTAGAATGCCGACCCACTAATTTTCGCAGAATTTCGTGATTATCGTATCCTGAAGTTACTTGAAGCGTGTTTTGATATTTCAATTCCAATAGAATAGATATTATGTCAGAATTAAAGATTCTCTGATCATAACCGATTATCTACTGAAGTCTGTCAATGGAATGAAATGTATTCATATATTATTAAAGCTGAGAAAACGGTATATATCGATGCTAAATTCGTAGAAGAGTATCAGGACACCCTGTATTATTAACAAAATAATTATCCAACCTCCACTGATATATCTAAAAATTTTCAATAATATCTAAAACCTTCTCAGACGACCTCGCCACTGATAAAAAATCCTAAAATAAAACGAACATAAAATCTACTCACTCCCAAGAATCAAACAGGCGAAATAAAAACAAAACACATAAAACTTCACGGCTTCGTCCATCTCAAAACGTCCCATTAAAATTTTCATCTATGACGAACGACATGCATGTTGTTGTTCTGGTGAACGACAAAGCACCCGAAACGTGTAATTCGATACGACGAAACGAGGGGCAGACACACGTTACTCTTCGTCATTACGTTCAACTCTTTCGTTTTGGTTTTCAGCGGCGAAATGGAGAAGGTGAGGTTTACAATTTCAATTATCTATCTGACTGCCAAGATTGAATTACAGTATTCGTATTTTCCGTACGTTTTTTTTTAACTGGATCGAATTCAAATCGAAGATTCTCGAATATTGAATTTCTGGGATATTTAATCTGATGATGAGTCGTGTCGAGGTGATAACGTTGGAGATCTTCGGTGAATAACATCGGAAGATGTCACCCTACTTTTTGTCTCATGAATTTTTGTTCTGTAATTATTAGTTCAATTAAAACATTCGAGAAAAGCACTGACGTGAAGTCTGGAGCTTTTACGCTCGTTTCTATTGTCCATTTACCTCTATTAAACATTCTTAATCGAATTTACCATCGATTTTGGCCGTTTTCTGAGCTTTTATAAGATATGAATACATTTCGGAGCATTTCGAGGACTTGAGTAATGAGATAATCGTCTAAGATCAAAGAATTTTTAATTCTGACATATGTATTCTATCGGAATTGAAATTCATTAAATATCCAATAATATACGAAAAAAATACTGCATAAAGCCTTTTGCCGTATTTATTCGGCTGAGTATTTTATTTAAATTCCTTTTACTATATTGGAACTCTCAAGTCTGCTCGGATATCCAACAATAGAGATCCGATCGTGTTCAAACTTGTAACTTGGTTGTAGAGTTAGGTTTTGAAGATACTAGCAAAATTTCAGCGATATCAGACGAATATTTTCTGATATATATAGAATTTTTTTCAATGATTTTCAATCATTTTTTTTTTGATTTTCTAGTAATACGATCTCCATGAAACATAGCAGAAAATGTTTGCGTTGGCATTCTAGAACTAATTACTATGTTTGAATTCGATCAGTTTTGTATTTTTCGAGTTATTGAGGAAAAAACAACAAAATTTCTGATTGATATAACTCCAAAACCGTTTGGCCGATTATGCCTTCTAACGAACTCAAATGTCGTATAAGGATGCACAAACTATCTTAAAAATAGCAAGTCGCTATATCTTTCCATTCTCAAGTAATCATGAGATGAATAAAATTATTTAATAATTTTTTTAAAATTTTCTGGTGATACGATGCTCACAAAAGTTCACAAACTCCTTTGCGTCGGTATTCTACAACTACTTACCAAGTTTCAATTCGATCGAATATATTTTTTTTTAGTTATCGAGAAAACAATATTTCAGATGGGTATAACCCTGACACTGTTTGACCGATTATACCCAACAATGAACATAACTGTCCCATTCAGATTCGCAACCTACCCTGAAAATTTAAAGTCGCTAACTCTTTCCGTTCGAAAGTTATCGTGATAAAGGTCACCCATCCAACTACTATACTCACTCAATGCTGCTGATATCTCCAACAATAATATAAACCCGATCAGGGTCAAATTTGGAACTTGGCTGTAGAGTTAAGTTTTGAAGCCTTCCGCAAAATTTCAGCAAAATTTTCAATGATTTTTTAAAAAGATTGGCATAACTCCTGAACCGTTTGGCCGATTATGCCTATTAACGAACTCAAATGTTGCATTTGGATGCTCAACCTACCCTGAGAATTGCAAGTCGCTATATCTTTCCGTTCTCAAGTTATCCTGGAATTAATAATATTTCTTAGAAATTTTTTTTTTATTTTCTAGAGATACGATCCTCACGAAATTTAGCAAACTTTTGGGCGTTGGCATTCTACAACTAACTACCAAGTTTCAATTCGATCGAATCTGTATTTTTTGAGTTTTTGACGAAACGATTGATAAGTATGTCACTCTTATTTTGACGAAAACAAAATTCACAAAAGCATACACAGGGATACACATTTTTGTGAATACCCTGTAACATATTTTCGTCAAAATCAGAGTGAAAAACATTTAACATAGCTTCAGTAATAATTCCTGAAAATTTTCATCCATCTTACAGAGAATTATATTCTCTGTCTAAAAATTCCTAGATAATTTTGCATGCTTAAATACTGCATGATGACACGCTGTCATGCAAAATCATCCTTTATGATGCACTTATGCAGTTACTCCCGATAACTTATTCATTAAGGCTCCTTTAGCCTTAATTCGTCCGGTCATCAATCACTTACTTTATCAGTACGAAAAAAAATAATATACCTTCCACTTCTTCAATTATCACCTCGACAACAATCATCTATTTCGAAATGGTAATCACAATTACTTCTGAAAACCGAGTATCAAAATAAAATATAAAATAGATTAACCTTGTCGGAATGCCTCCATTTTGCAAGTTCGTATCGTTTACCTCAACAACTAAGCCTTCTTTAAGATACATCTTCATACATCAACCGTCATCTTCCGCAATGAACCTGCATAATCACCCTTTCAACATGATGATTTAAACCCAATCTCCAATTCTCCATGATAATGCGGTGCCAGTAATCACCATTATTGTGTTTTAAACAAGGTCGAAATTTGTTCTTCTTATTTACACACAAATTGCTGTGAAGAAATATCCAATTTGAAACGAATGTCCGAGCCGTTTATGCATCTGGCAAATGTTTGTGTTTGTCGTATGAATGATCAATAATAATAAGTTTAGCGATTGATTATATTCGTATGCAATTCATAAATAACAACAGTATGTCATGTATTGTATTATTAAATGCCGAGGAGGAAAGGAGGGGGATAGATTAGGTTCTATTGTACTCTACATTCCTTAATTTATCTTCGACGTTAGTAGTGAAGTGTACAACAAGGGAAACGAACCCGTTGGATAACCCCCTGGGTATATGAATGGTACACGCTGCACCTCCTCACTGGTTTCCTCACAGGGCACTGTGGCCTTAGGAAGCATATGATGAGATTAGGGCTAGCAGGAACTGACGAGTGCAGATTCTGTTAGGAGGAGGATGAAATTCCTGATCACCTGATTACGGAATGCCGCCCAATCTCAAACCAACGCAAGGAATGCTTTGGGCAAGAAATCTGCAGGAGCGAAGAATTAGCCTCCTTGAAGCCATCCTAGATACTAGAGTTCATCAGAATTCTGGAACTGGGAGGCGAGCTGTAGATGATGATAACATCGACAGCTCTGACGGGGGGCACAATAGACCTTAATGTCGCAGTGCAACGTCACCCCCTACAACAATAAACATTATACAATCGTTGCAGGGTTAGAGGTGATATTACATCGGACTTCTGAAGTAGAGTCCACAAGCTGGTCCAGGGCCTAGTAGAGGAGATGCCATTCCGCCTTGGCAAGGAGATGAGCCTTAAATTGCCCTTTAGTCCCGCCTGAGCTGGAACCACCGCAATGTAACCTAATTGTGTGCTCCTATATCATTGGGTACGTTATGACAGCTTGGCTACCGGAGAGAATATAGATTGGCACTTTATAGGTGTTCCTCATAATATTCTACTTCACACATGCCACGATAGCTATGATTTCTGCCTGAAAGACTGTGGCGTGACACCTTAGGCTCAGCTTCAAGGCTTTCCTAGGTCTCGCTCCACATATTCCAGCAGCTGACTCTCTTTGACAGTCTTCTCCCTGTCTTCCATGGAGGTGAGGAATGTCAAAGCAGTGTGCAGGGGTCATTCGATCCATATGCATCTGAAGATGATCGCCGTTTATTTATTGAGATACTCAATGCTTCACTGCTTGTAGTCTTGAAGCCTCAAACGTTGCTGCTTCCATTATAAATAGAAACAATGGTGGAAGGTTTAAGGTAACATCAAGTGCAGCAGTGGAGGTTTTTGACATTGCCCCAGTCACACTAAGGGTAGCTATACGTTGCAGACTAGCAAGTTCGTTTCTTGCTGTCGTTGTCCAACTTTAGGCTACCACTTCACTGCCTCGTATGATAGTGCATGCCTGACGATAGCAGTATATATCCAAAGATTTTCTTGGAGTTTCAGGCCCCAAGTTTTACCGAGAGAGCGTTGAGCCATCATCAGGGAGGTTCTAGCTCTTTTCAGATGGGAATTCCAGTTCAGTCTAGCATCTAAGGTTAAGCCCAAATACTTCACTCTCCCCAATCATCCCCTTTTTCTTTCGCCTTTTTCCGATGAAAACACAAAATGAGAACGGCTCATTCAGGAGAGCCGTATGCCAGATCCGACCGAAAGCTAGCTTTGGACATGTCCAGAGTGATCTCGATCAGTATATCGGTCGATAGTCCATGTCCACACTTGTGTCACATAGCCAAGGGGGTCATATGTTGATCAGAGACTGTGGAGGCCATATTGTCTGTCATTCATGAGATATTTGCTCTTCAGATTGATATATATTGTATATTGTTGTAGGGGGTAACGTTGCAATGTGACCTTAAGGTCTATTGATTTGTGATAATCTCAAGTGCTTTGGTAGGACAGGTCCCCATAGCTCCAGTTATACACACACAGGCCAGCCTTTGTACTTTCTCAAGGGTTTTCCTCGTACTATTCTGGCTTATTTTGGTATACCAGACTAATGCCCCATACGTGATTATGGGTCTCACAATCATGACGTACATCCATCGCAGAGTCTTAGGGTTGCAGCCCTAAGTCTTACTGGCTAGATTCTTGCACGCCATCAAAGCCTTTGTTGCTTAACTAGCAGTGATGTGGACATGCCGATTCCACATAAGTTTACTATCTAGTGTTACCCCTAGATATTTAACTTCAGACTTCCATTCTATAATATCTCCGTTCAAAAAGAAGGGGTCTCACAGCTGAAAGTTTCCTTCTCCGAGATTTTTCAGATTGATAGCTGCAGCTGCTCCCATGAATTTCGACAAAATGGATATCATCGCGATTGTGCGATAGTTTGATGGAAAACACTTCCTACCCATCTTTGGTATAGGCTGATAAACGCCTATTAACCCACGATACGAATATAAATCCTTTCCAATGCATAACTAAGGCTTGCCCTGCATGACTCATTGCACACATATCCGCTTATATACAAACCGACTATTCGAAAATCCTTAATGCAATCACTGTGGTCGTTCGATATAACTCATACATTTTCTCTGTTGAGAAATATGACATTCGGACACCGGTCTAATGTCTATCAAATTAATCTGAATGATCTTTGAACGTTTAAACCAAGGTCAGCAATGGGAAGCTGACCCAGATCTCAACTAGTAAGACTCTTAATTTGTTTTGCGGGGAACCGCTAAAATTTAATTCACTGGGCTATCAGCTGTATCGATACAATGTCGTATTGATTAAGATAAAAAAAATAGTAGGTGGTCAGGAGCTTTGGCGTGCTTGTTCAAAAAAAATAGTATTTTCATGATACTGCCAATAATATAGCTCCGATCGAGTTTTAATCTTGATCTTGGCTGTAAACTAAGGTTTTCAAGGGTATTGCAAAATCTGATTGGCTACATTCCGCTCATTCTATTAGAGTTTCGTTTTGTTGAAACTGCGATATATGTCTATGAAACACATACAATCATTTTCCCTATAGACCACATTAGTTAGGTTAGAATCATTCTCGTGGCGGGAGATCCATATTCAAATTTTTTAACAAGGAATTTCTTCTTTGAGATGAAACTACCCTATTTAAAAGAGAATGTTAGTACAGAGACATCAAGTATTGGTTACCTTCATCATTAGTGCATATTTTCAAGTTCTTTCCACATTAAAATCTACTTCTATTTATCCTTAAATCAAAATTGAAACCAGTTTAGTTCGAAAGATTTCCGTATGTCGTAGATGACTTCTCTTGTGCATCATTACAAGGCCGATTTAGGGTTATGTTATTATTATTTTTGACTGATTTCGAGTGAGCTAAAACATACCTCAATCGAATTTGGTGAACACTTTTATATTTATTAATTATTTTGGAAATATACTATTTTGTTATGAAAACTTGATGCTAGATGGTTGAGAAAGGTTCACAGAATCTATTTCAACCGAAATAAACCTTAAGAAATTAGCCAAAGTATCTAAAAACAGGCGAGAAATTCGCGTAAATTTTAGGTCCATAAGAAAAGCATGGGGAATTCAGTGCTCGGATCCACGGATGGATCGTAATTCAAATTTCCCGCCTAACCTTACTAATGTGGTCTACAGAAATAAGCATTATTGGTACTCATTATTCCATTATTCGATTTCAACAAATAACACGTTTGGAAGGCGATATCTCCTTTATATTTCATGATTTGCGGTTTAAAATCGCCGAATAATCTCTTCAGTGAGCATCTAAGATGAACACGTAAGAAGACCTTCAGGGTCTAATTATTTCGTTTATCCCTGGTACCCAGAAAGAACCATTTCGTTTCGAATACGGATACTTTAATAGAATATTTATTTAATGATGAGTTAACCTCAACTCATCTCATTATATCATCCATCTTGGTGCCTACATGGACGTATGACCTTGAAGATAGCTCCATCATGAGCTCCATTGACAATAAACTTGGTTGGGTCTTGAAAAATTGCCTGAAATGAATCACCGGAAATACGCAAGAACTATCCCATTATGTTTGGACGAAATAAATGTAAGATCTTTGTCTTTGTCGGTTTACGCTAATGCGAGGATGTACAGGTGGTCTTAAGTCACTGCTTTAATATTTTATCAGTGTGTATTCGGCTTAACCATCTGGATCTGAAATGATGGAGGGAAACAAAGAACGTAAAATATAAAAAAGTGCTGACGTGAAGTCGGTACTCTTTACTGCGGTTGTTCACCTTTACCAATTTAAATTGATTAATGAGTACTGTTCAACTTCCATTATTCGATTTAAATTGGTCAACGTGAATAAGCGCGCCGAAGAGTAAAAAAAAATGTGGGAAAGCTCTGTGGACAGGGGTTTTGGCGCTCTTGTCAAATTACAAGCGAGTAATTATTGAAACTTTGACAAACCATATATCCGAAAGTATTTGTTTATCAGAGTTGGGAAATATATCAATGGATTCTTATGATAGAACTGCATCATAAAAACTTGAATTCAAAACGTAGGTCTATGACTCACCTTATATGTTTCATTCACATAAATAAGCAAATTATAATTAGAGCATTCTATGAAATCATAAAATTACGATTAATTATTAAAATTTTTAAAAATCAAATCTCCGAAAGATTTAGTTTTTTAGGGTTGGGAACGATATCAATAGATTTTTATGATGAAACTGCATCGTAACAAAAATTTAATTTGAGATTTGTGATATGAATTTTTTTTTGTTTTCGTTACTCAGAAACCACTAGGCCAATTTTGCCCAATAACGAACTTTACCGAGATTTTTATCTCCCAACCCTACTCTGGAAATTTCCACTGTCTAGCTCATTTCGTTCGAGAGTTATCGTGTCAACGGCCAGACCGCAAATTGATAAACATTCTATTCCGAGGAACAAGAGTACCAAAACGGACTGGTTCATATCGGATCTACCCGGTCACCCAACAAAGCATAATGAAATCTTTCAACGCCAACCAACGTCTTCCTGGAATCCTTAAGCCTCAAACCCATTGTTCCGACTTCAATAGATTCCGCTGAAATCGAATTTCATGGATTCCTGACCTCGTCATCGAAACGCAGATGATGTCGGCAGCATCCAAGACTTCATTCGGTGATTTCATCTTCTATTTGAAGAAGACGTGCGTAATCAAGGCCGTCCTTAACCTCGTGGAGCGGATGCCTCATTGTTTTCTTCTCGTATACCGATTTGCTCATGTTTTTTTATCGATTTCATTATCATATCTGGGATCTATCAACCAGGATCGTACTATCAGAACCGGCTTTCAACAAAGTCGAGGGCTCTTTTTTTTAGGGATTGGTGAGATTCATTTGTAAATGAAATGATAGCGATAACAGATAATTATATGTCATGTCACCTAGGTGGAGCCCCGAACGAAAAATAGTTTCATGTTTTCTCCACTCTTGAACTTGTAGTTATACTCCGAAGGAAGCCCATCAGGTGGAGACATGTTCCACAATTTACTAATACTTGACTGTGATAATATATGTGATATAGCAATCCACTCTGACAGTCAAGCTGGTATTAAAGCTCTGAGCTCCCATGTTATCGAATCCAAGCTAACATGGGAGGGCTGAAGAAAACTCCATGAAGTAGGCAAGAACAACAGGGTCCCCTTGGTCTGGGTTCCTGGTCATGCGGGAATCTCAGGAAATGAGGAGGCCAACACACTACCCAAGAAAGGAGCACGAACCACCTTTATTGGCCCAGAACCGTACTGTGGGTGTTGCGTCCCATGACTTCACATGTTGGGAAGCGCTGATTTGTATTTCTAAACAAAGTAGCTCGCTTGTAAAACTTAAATGTTTAGGGTTAACTGGTTTAGTTTGCCATGTTTGGTCTCACCCTTGAAATTAATACTTTTCACGAAAAGATAACTGCAAGTAAAATTCCTTGTAAGCTTCGACCCTTGTAGAAATTTATTGCATATTTCCTGGGAAATAGTGCTAAAATGCATACAATAGCTAGACACATATGATGAGATTAGGGTTAGCAGAAACTGACAAGTGCAGATTCTGTTGCGAGGAGGATCAAACTCCTGATCACCTGACAACGGAATGCCTCACCTTCTCAAACCAACGCAAGGAATGCCTTGGGCAAGAAATCTGCAGGAGCGAAGACGTAGCCTCCTTGAAGCCATCCCAGGTACTGGAGTTCATCAGAACTCTGGAACTGGAAGGCGAGCTGTAGATGGTAATGACATCGACAGCTCTGAAGGGGGAGCACAATAGACCTTAAGGTCGCAGTGCAACGTTACCCCTTACAACAATATACAATACAACAATATAATATATGGAACAAGCACTTCTCTTTTCTGGATGGAATCCAGAAAAAATAGTTGCAACGAATTCCCTGGTAATAACTTCCAAATATGAGAGAAGTATTCAAGTCCTGGTCTGATCTGGTCCCTATAGAGTAGAATAACCTGAACTGCCGAGCCTTGAACATATATCCCAGCTTATTTGCAGCATACATCGCACATGTTCTACCCAGCAGACCAAAGAATTGACAGTCTCTTCAAGAAGATGTATGGAATGCTTTGGCTGAAGCACCTAATCTCCCATCATCAAGGCAGAAGTCACTTATTAAGTTTCACGAAAAAAAGTTGTTGTTGTTTGGGTCTTCGAAGCATAACCAAAATCGTAATATCATATCATCCTCATAATTCTACGATAGCTAAGGTTATTTCATCGGTCATTTTGTATTCAATCATACTTTGTTTTCCAGAACAGGAGGGGTATTTTATATCATGACAAATGAACCAGAAATAAATTTGACATGTCTCTTATAGGAACATGAGATGATATGTATGGAAACAGATCATATAATTATTCATAGATAGAATAATTTCAGTGAATTCTGTGAAAACAAAGAAGTACTATTTATTATTGAAATTTTAAAAAACCATATCTCCGAAAGTATTAGCTTGTTAGAGTTGAAAATAATATCAATGGATTCTCATAATGAAACTGCATCTTTAAAAAAATTTAATTTTAAGTTTGTAAAGTACAATATTTTTTTTTCGTTACTCCGAAACCATCAAGCTGTTTTGCCCAATAACGAACTCAACCGAGATATTTCTCTACCAAACCTACTCTGAAAATTTCAATTGTCTAGCTCATTATATTCGAGAGTTAACGGCCAGCCCGCCGGGCAGAATCGATTTTGACCACTGATTATTGATCAGTGAGTCGAACCAAATTGTTTAAGACCCTTTTCACCCAAAAATTCGAAAATTACAGAAATTTAGATAAATTGATAAGCACTCTGTTCCAAGGAACAAGAGCGCCAAAAGCTTGGCTTATCCCGTGTTGAAAAAATCGTAAGTTCATGAATACGTTTGTGCCACTCGAAATGAAACATGTTATTGGCACAAGTTTTCTTACTTTTTAAGAATAAATATTTGAAATATTTTTGTCAACATTCAGTTTGTTATTTTCGTACATACCAGAGAGGTTTATTGGCGCTCTAGTTCCTCGGAACTGAGTGCTTATCAATTTGCCCAAATGTCTGTAATTTTCGAATTTTTCGATGAAAATGGTCTTAAACGATTTGGTTCGACTCACTGATCAAGAATCCGTGGTCGAAATTCATTCTGTCCGGCCGTCCGGCCGGCCGGTCCGGCCGTAGGCTCGATAACTCTCGAATGGAATGAGCTAGAGAGTTGAAATTTTCAGAGTAGGTTTGGGGGATAAATATCTCGGCTAAGTTCGATACTGGGCAAAATCGGACAGAACGTTTCAGAGTAATAAAAAAAAAATTTTTTTTTTACAAAACAAATTCCAAATTAAATTTTTTTTAATAAGCAGTTTTATCATAAGAATCCATTCATATCATTTTTAACTCTAACAAGCTAATACTTTAAGATATGATTTTTCAAAATTTCAATGTAAATCGTATTTCACAGATGGATATAATTATTCTATTCTATGTATGAATTTTCATAATGTCAACTTGACAGAAGGGAATATTGTAACTTCAAAAATATTGGGGTTGAAATACTCATATTTTAGCGATGCAACGGGGACCTCACCCGAAAATGTTTGAAAATATTACGTAGGTAAATATTGAAAGCATAATTCTTTAGTTCGAGAGAGGAGATAATTTGGTGAACGTAGATGAGGAAATTTTTGATCGATTACAAGGTAATTTATTATTTTATACATGTTTTATGGAATACCTACTATTTGTAGGTACTTTAAACCTGTTTTGGGCAATTGTCATACGAAACTTGTTTTTTTGGCGCTCTAGTTCCTCGGAACAGAGTGCTTATCAATTTGCCGAAGTGTCTGTAATTTTGGAATTTTTGGCTGAAAATGGTCTCAAACGATTTGGTTCGACTGACTGATCAAGAATCCGAGTGCGAAATCGATTCTGTCCGGCCGGCCGACCGGCCGTAGGCACGATAACTCTCGAACGAAAGGAGTAAGCGGATTGAAAATTGCAAGGTGGTTTTGGAGCGTAAATATCTGAAATTTAGCATCAAATTGTAGAATCATGACCTTTATACGCATGTGAAGTTTTGTATTGACCAGATTACCGCAAAGTGTAATAAAAAAAAATTTTGAAAATTTAAAATATGTTTTTCCACAATAACTCTCGAACGGAATGAGCTAAGCAGTTGAAATTTTCAGAGTAGGTTAGGGAGATGAATATCTCGGTTAAGTTCGTTATTGGGCAAAATTGGCCAGATTTAATTCGATTTCTTCCATGGTGCAGTTCTCATTCTCATGATTGCTCATTTAATCTTGATAAATAAACTATTATTTGAATTGAATTTCCTTTATGATGCAGCTCTATCATATGTATACATTGATATAATTCCCAACTCAGAGAAACCAATAATACTTTCGGAGATATAATTTGTCTGTTTGAACTAGAGCGCCAGAAAGCTCCTGTCCACAGGGCTTGAACCCATTTTTTTTTACTACAATACTGAATTATTTCTCCAATATTCATTATCACTAGCGAATGAAGGTTGATATAATACATTCTGACCCAAAAAATCAACCCTTAAGCTACAGCCGTTCGAAAATTAAAGCTGATGACAATAGGTCATCAGTCTGTATTTCAAAGATTGAAAGGTTTCTTTCTGGGTTTTCTCTCCCAAACTCTAAAAGATATCTATAAAATAAAAATTAATTATTTTGTGATTTGCTTCTGCGTAAGAAACACAAGATATTCGTCAGAAGCAATCAATCGAATAATGTTGCCTAACAAACAACAACGAAACAACATCAACGAAGAAAAAACTATATCGTAACGTTTCTGAGTCTATATCAGACTCCTTCGTTAGACACTTAACGAAAATCTTTAGAATTATTTTGTTGATAGTTATTCTGAAATTCGAGAACTGTCACATTGACAGTATTTGAAAAATCATAGTAACATAGTTTTACTTTGCATAGAAATTTCCAAGTTCCAACTCCTTTTTTGAATTTATTAAAAAAGGAACCTAACCTAACCTAACCTAACCTAACCTAACCTAACCTTTTAATAATGAGCATACCTCCCAGTCTCCTCTGATGATTACTTGTATTTCTAGGAATAAGGAAAATAAATTCGTCGTGAAATCTTGACATAGCATTGTGAAGAAAAATTTTTTTTTTTATTTTTTTTTTCATAATTATTTTTATGTATTTTTTGAAATCCAATTTCCATTGACGTAAATAATGCCAGCTCCATCATTCGTCACGCAAAGTTCAGACCCGGTTTCTTCGGAATTCCCTTCAACTTAAGTATTCCGTACCTGAGGCGTGCGATGGTTAATAACCCTCCAGATTTGTGGAACTCGAGCGATTTCGAAGAAAGTGAAGGTGCATCAACCTTCGATGGGATTGGGGGCCAGGGGGCGCAATGGAAAAATGTCAGGCGGCATGTTTTCAATAATTACCAGACGTTGTACGTTGTTTTATCGATTCGTATAAAATTATGGGTTGTCGGGTAATAACGAGGATGGTCAAGAGATTGAACTGGTTCCGAGAGGATCGTGGATGTTGTAACGTAAAGGAGTACTCACTCGATCTACACAACGGTTCAATATACCGGGTGTCCCAGTATCAAATAAAATGAAATTTATTCATCATGGAAAGTTATAAACAAGAATGGTACATACACTCATACATGAGGTATCATTAGTAACATCCACTTAAAATAAAAATTGTTTCAAGCCCTGTGGACAGGAGCTTTTTGGCGCTCTTGCTCAAACAGACAAATTATATCTCCGAAAGTATTGGTTTTTCAGAGTTGGGAATTATATCAATGTATTATTACGAAAGAACTGCATCATAAAGGAAATTAAATTCAAATAATAGTTTATTTATCAAGATTCATTGTTGCAATTTAGAAAAATCATATCTCCGAAAGTATTAGCTTGTTGGAGTTGAAAATGATATCGATGGATTTTAATGGTGAAACTGCATCTTAAATAAAAATTACATACATTTGGGCAAATTGATAAGCACTCTGTTCCGAGGAACTAGAGCGCCAAAAAGTGTAATTCCCTTTCCGGGATTTGAGCCCGCCTTCCCTCGTTCCGAAACCGAAACCCGAGTGACTAGACGAAACGGCTATCGGGCTCCTCGTATGATCTTGTCGATCTCCGGTATTAGAAAAAACGTCGGTACTTACCTGGGATATATATTCTTAATATTCATTTTTCGACATAAAATCGCCACATGGGGGTTTATTTGACGGTTTTTTACCCTTGTCTATCTAAGTCGATTTTGACGTTTCTAGGACCAACTATTAGCAAGGAATTAGACAATGTCATGTCTCAAGAAAATAATTTGACATTATGGCAATTCATACATAGAATAATTATATAATTCTGTGAAAACGTAGAAATACGATTTTTTATTGAAATTTTGAAAAATCATAGCTCCGAAAGTATTAGCTTCTTAGAGTTAAAAATGATATCATTGGATTCTTACGGTAAAACTGCTTATTGAAAAAAATTTAATTTGGAATTTGTTATGTAAAAAAAAATATTTTTTTTGTTACTCCGAAACCATCTGTCCGATTTTGCCCAATAACGAACTTAGCTGAGATATTTATCTGTCAAACCTACTCTGAATATTTCAACTCTCTGGCTCATTCCGTTCGAGAGTTATCGTGCCTACGGCCTGCCGGCCAGACGGACGGCTGGACCGGCCGGACAGAATGAATTTCGACCACGGATTCTTTATCAGTGAGTCGAACCAAATCGTTTAAGGCCATTTTCATCGAAAAATTCGAAAATTACAGACATTTGGGCAAATTGATAAGCACTCAGTTCCGAGGAACTAGAGCGCCAAAAAGTGTCGTTTAAAAAAAATTCTTCAAAAATTATCATTTAAAAAAATTGCCATCGACAATGTTTTAATGCTTCAAAAATTGTCATAAAATGTATTTATCAAGAGTAAATGAGCAATCTGCATTGATTCAAACTCGTGGAATGGGTTGTTGCAACTTACACTCGCTGCATAGTTTTCACAACTCTAAGTACCTAAGGAAAGTATCATCGAAATGTCTAGAGCAAGGCTGGAGACAATCATAGCAGATTGTCCATTTATTCCTGATATTTGAGTAGGAAGAGGCTTACGAACAAATTATTTCAATAGTTCAAAATATATTAATAAAATACTATCCTCTTTTCATAATTTAAAATTTAATAGTTCAAACCACTAACACATTCTTTACTGTATTATGGACCTTAACTGAAGAAAAATGTTTGATACACAAATGTAGATCCATATTTCAGTATTTTTTTGCTAGCAACATTATAAAAATACTGTATATAGGAACATGTCTCACTACTTAAGGAAGTATAAGGTAATATTAACCTCAGTGGTCAACGAACAGTAATTTCTTTCGATGATCCCATTATGTTGTTCTTTCCTTTTGCCTTCATAAACTACATCATTAAAATGATCCAATTCTAAATCTTCTGAAACATCATCCTCAATATTGGCACATAAATTATTCAATATGCAACGAGGCAATATTATTTTTGGTATCAAAACAATCTTGTATATATTCACAAATTCAAGATGCGGAAATTTCTTTCCAACAAAATATATCTTCAAAATACGAATTATATAAACAAACTAGAACATAAAAAAAAAGCAGTATCATGTTGAATACCTTAATATTATTCTGGAACACAAATTTTCCATTACAATAATCTTCATCTAGCTTCTATTTAGTATCAATTCCTGTAGAACGTGATCATAATAAGTGTTTTCCATATAATAAAATGTGTTTGAACTTGGTATGTAGGAAATCTGACATATTGGAATTAATTGATTTGACAAACAGCCGTCAAATGAGGTAAATATATTTTTGTGACGATTTTCTGTGACCATAGAACGTCAAAACACGCTGGAATGTGAATTTTAAGCAATATCTTCTGGAATTGAGATCGTATCGAACTGAAATTTTGCACACTCGTGTAGAATGCTTGATTTAACGTCGGTACAAATTTTTTTATTAAAAAATTCCAACAATACTTAATAATATTATATCCATAAATTAAGCATTTCATTATTGCATTTCTTGAAATAGGTACCTTTTCAAGTCGATCAACATCGTCCTTCTTTCGACTTCTAAACTATGACTTGATTCTTTATGTTTATGTCTTTGAATTTGTTTTCGGTGGAATTCAAAGAGTTCATAGAATAATCGATGAAAATACTGAGAGAGACCCAGGAAATTTGACACATTTTGTCTTATATCTCCAGAAATTGAAATCGTATAGAGCCAAAATTTTGCACAATGTTGCAAAATACTACAATTGACGTTAGTACAAGTTTTTGTTGCAATCTGATGAATAGTTCACGAAAAAAAAATTTTTTTTTCGAAAAAATTAAAAGAAATATTTTTTTAAAAATTACCAACATTTCGATCATAACAGAATTTTGCCAAAAGTTGCGCGTTTATATCCTCGAACTGACTACCAAGTTTCGATTCAATATCTTCTTTAGTTCCTGAAATATCAGGGAAATAACCTCAAAATTTTAAATGTCTATAACTCCTAAACCGTCCGGCCGATTTTGCCCGTTAACGAACTTAACTGTCGCATTTTGATCAGAAACCTACCCTGAAAGTTTGAAGTCGATAGGACCTTCGGTGCTCCTGTTATCGTGCCTACGGCCGGAAGTACGGCCGGCCGGCCGGCCGGCCGTACGGCACCCAAAAATCTGACACCGGATTCGTGATCAGGAAGTCCGAATTAGTCTATTAGCCAATTTTCAGCTCGAAATTCGAAAATTACAGACATTTGGACGAAATGATACGACGATGTTCCCCTAGAACATGCGCCCAATAAAAATAACGTCTCCTATAGGTATATAAGATGACATGAATGAACATTGAAGACAGATAGAATTCGTATTCTGTGAAAACATAGAAGTGCGATGTATTGTTGAAATTTTGAAAAATCATTTCTCCGAAAGTATTAGATTGTCACTGCACAACCCCGAAAAGAGCATCAGACCCATAACTTCAGCGATCTCCTCACCGGCCCATAAAATTTCAAAGTTTATTAGTCAATTTTTCACACATAAATTAGAGTACACATCAGAACATTCCGTGAAGAATTCTTTGAGCTTGATAGATCATATCACAAAACTTAAATTGGACCCTGATAAGAATTACACCATGGTATCTTTTGATATAGTCAACTTGTACACCAATATACCTATTAAAGACACACTCATACTTATTAGAAAACAACTTACTAAACATTATAATTCAAATAACTCATTAAATTTAGATAATCATGACATAGAAAATTTATTAAGACTATGCGAACTGGTTACAGAACAAAACTTTTTCAAATTCAATGATATAATATATACGATGAAAGATGGTTTACCTATGGGTTCACCATCTAGTGGACTTATAGCGGATATTTATGTGGAATACATTGAAGAGCAAATTATGCAGTTGCCAATGAGCAATAACATTATCTTATGGAAACGTTATGTAGACGATGTTTTTTGTGTGTGGGGAGGAAATGTACAAGAGCTAGAGAAATTCTTCAAAACAATTAATTCTATGTTTAAATTAAAATTCACACTGGAAAACTCAATCGATAATACGTTGAATTATTTGGATCTTAAAATCACTCTCAATGAAGATAACAAGTTCTCTTTTGACATATACAGGAAACATACACAAACCGACATCATCATCCCCTACCACTCATATCATACACCAACAATGAAGAGAACAGCATTTAATTTTTTGTTTCACAGATTACTTAATGTCCCCTTGTCCTCAGAAAATTACAAAAAAGAAATAGATATTATATATCAGATAGGCTCCAACAATCAATATAGTAGAGAATACATAGACCAAATATATCAATCAATAAAAAGAAAAAAGACACTAAAGAAAATATATCCGCACATCACAGAGAAGAAAAAATATTTGACCATACCTTACTATACAGGATTACAAGAGGACATTAAGAAAATAACCAATAAATACAATATTACCCTAGTCAATAGTAAACACATTAATATAGAGACTTTATTACTTAATCACAAAACAAAAAACAAGAAAGAAGAACAGAGTGGAATATATAAAATTGATTGTGCCGACTGTCCAGCTTTTTACATAGGTATGACTGCACGTAATTTTAAAAAACGATTTAATGAACACCAAAAAAATCAACCTAGATCTGCACTAGGATGCCATCTAGAGGAGAACAAACATAACACCGACTTTAACAACCTGACGATACTACACAGAGAACATAACTATTATAGGTTGACACTACTTGAACAACTAGAAATATTGAAGAACAGAAATAATCGACACTTACTTAATGAAATATCCGACTTCAACCTGAGAGACAATAACCTAATAAAGATAATCCATTCAGCGAACACACCCCAGAACAGACATATGACAGATGACCACTCGAATAGATTTTACTAACCTCCAACTCATGACAGACCGATACAAGTTGATTGAATTTTCATCTATAAAAGTCCAAAGACTGCATTGAAATTAAAGCAGATAAAGACCACCTTCAACTTGATATACGAAAGAACCTATGGGACAAATCATTATTTACCTCAACGACAGTGAGTAGATATGCACATTCTTACACTTTTGAATTACCGATTAGAATATTAGAGATAGATTATTTTAGAAATGTATTTTCAGCTGGCCTGATGATGGTAAAATAAAAAACCGAAATCGATCGCCAAAGATTAATTCACAAGTGTGTTTAATTTCTACCTTATTAACCTAGATTGTCAGAGTTGAAAATGACATCAATGGATTCTTATTTCTTATGATGGAACTACATCTTACAAAAATTTAATTTGAAATTTGTAATGTAAAAATTTTTTTTTTTCGTTACTCCGAAACCAACGATCAGGTTCATAGGCGGTTATAGGGATAAGCTGGATCAACGAACAATATTGAGATCGCTGTGGCGATGTCTTGCGATGTGGTCATGCGTCTGATCGTAGTAGACGTTGATTGCTTCGGGTGCTATAGAAGTTGAGCGTGCGGAAAAGTTGTCAGTCGAGGTTCTGGCGCAGACATCGGTAGTCGAGGCTTAACGGCGTGTTTGTGTTGTTAGAACGTCAACCTTCCGTCCGGCGTTGGCTTTGCCGAACATCCTCACGTGGAAACGATGATTTTCGCGGTTTTCCCGGCTTGCTTCCGAGTTTTCCGAAGTTCGTGATAGCTTTCGATGATCATCTTCGTTTCGAAGTGTGTTGTGGGTGGAATGGTGATTGTTTTTGGACACTAGACGGTAATGTTATTATTTCTTATGGATTTTTTGGTATGTCAGTTTAATCTCTATGAAAAAAATCGGTTCAAGCCCTGTGGACAGGAGCTTTGGTGCTGCTGTTGAAACGTTGACAGATTATATTTCCGAAAGTATTGGTTTCTCAGAGTTAGGAATGATATCAATGGAATCTTTTTATGATTTGTCAAAGTTTGAACAAGAGTGCCAGAGCTACTGTCCACAGGGCTTTCCCGGATGGCCGGCCGGACAGAATCAATTTGGACCACGGATTCTTGATCAGTGAGTCGAACCAAATCGTTTAAGACGGTTTTGAGGCAAAAATTCGAAAATTTAGGTAAATTGATAAGCACTCTGTTCCAATCCAAAAAATGTGGAGAAGCCCTGTGGACAGGGGCTTTGGCGCCTTGTCAAACTACTAACCAGTAATTATTCAAACTTTGATAAATCATCTCCGAAAGTATTGGTTTCTCAGAGTTGGGAATTATATCAATCGATTCTTATGATATATATATATTCTTTTGAACTTTGAGCATCACATTCTTTCATCTAACAATAAAGCATGTGTATGAAAAAAGTGTTAGCAGAGGTTAATGTTACGGGGTACCATACATTTCGATGTATGATACAAGAGCTTAAGGAAAAACCTCAGCAAAAAACCCAGTCTCCCCGTTAGTGTTGTGATTTATGATAATTGAAATTGTTAATAAAATATGCTGAAATATTAAATATTGAAGGGAGAAGGGCATCTTCTTCATCATTATTGATCCTTCCTTGAATAAACTGAGAGGTTTCTCCAAGGTACCCCGAACTCAATATGGATAAGGAAAAGACAAAAGGAGAAAAGGAAAAAATTCAAAATGGAATATTCCATGGTTTATTAAATAGATTTGAAATTCACCACCCATTCTAAAAAAGACTCAGAAACATTGTGAATAGCTCTAAAACCCTCCCGGAATCTCTATATGGGACAATCATTAACTAAATTATCTATGATCTCCTCTGATTCCCCGCATTCACAACTAGGGCTCTCAAATGGGTTCCATCTGAAAAGCATGCTGTTGCAACGAACATGACCCGTTCTTAGACGATTCATTTTAGATCACATTTTCCTAGGAAGATCAAACCCCGGATCAGAAATTAAATCTTTGTTGAATAAATCGCAAGAAATCTTTTCAGACCGCCAAACTTCCTTGTCGCTTTTATTCGAATTGAGAAAACAGTTGGACCATACAGGATTACGGGACTTCAATCGAGAATCTTATTGCCTGGAATATAGGAGAGAATCGGAAAAAAACTCGGAAAAGAATGAAATTTATTCCAAGAGTTTAAAACAGCAGTCTGATGCGAATGTGGGGCGGGACAATGTTTGAAATAACTGGTAGCCAATGAATAGGTGTAGATCTAATTGTTCCAGTGATGATCCTCAAAGCTGAATTCAGCTGTTCATCAATTTTTTCGCATGAACACTATAAAACCAGACGGAGCAACAATATTCAGCGGCAGAAAAAACCAAGGCTAAGGCTGCCGTATGGAGAGTAGCTACATCAGCACCCCAGGAAGTACCATCATATTTCTATGTTGGATTTACATAAAGGGTTTTCCAATAAGAGGTGTTATTTTGAATAGCCCGCTATTTCGGTAGATGTCACTTTTGGAGCTGTCATTTTTTGACATTTGATAAGTAGAAACTACGCCATTAATAAAAATGGAACGATACACGCTTCAAGAACGCATTGAAATTATTAAAATTCACTATAAAAATCGTGAAAATTTGCCAGAGACGGTTCGTAAAACTCGAACATTTTTGGGTCGTCGTGAAGCACCTTGTCGGACCGCAATAAAGAAATTGGTGGAAAAATTCGAGCTGTTGGTTCAAGTTAGTTATGTGAAGAATAAAACCCGTGCACGTCGCTCAAGAACAGCCGACAATATTGCTGCTGTAGCCGAAAGTGTTGAAGAAAACCCAGATTTGTCCATTCCTCGTGGTTCTTTGGAATTAGGCATTCCACAAACGTCAATACACCGTATTTTGCATAAAGATTTGGGTCTTAAGGCTTATAGAGTTCAGTTAACACAAGAACTCAAGCCGGCTGATCATCAACAACGTCGTGTCTTTGCTGATTAGGTCGTTGAAATGCATGAAAATGATCTGGAATTCCATTGAAAAATCATCTTGAGTGATGAGGCCCATTTCCACCTCGGTCAACAAGCAAAATTATCGCATCTGGGGCTCGTAAAACCCGAGAGTTATTGTTGAAAAGCCTCTATATCCTCAACGTGTGACTGTTTGTTGTGGTTTATGGTCCGGCGGAGTCATTGGACCTTACATTTTCGAAAATAAGGCTGGAGCAACAGTTGCGGTGAATGGATTGCGCTATCGACAGATGATTAATGATTTTTTTATTGCCGTAATTGGATGGTATTGATCTGGACAACGTTTACTTTTAACAAGACGGCGCTATGTGCCACACAAGCAACGAAACCATCGATCTTTTGCGGGAAGAGTTTCCAGACCGTGTTATCTCTCGAAGAGGTGATCACAATTGGCCACCGAGATCTTGTGATTTAACACCTTGTGACTTCTTCCTTTGGGGCCACGTGAAAGAGAAGGTCTACGCCAATAGCCCAGCGTCGATTCAAAACCTCAAAGATGGAATTCGTGAGGCTATCGAGGACATAGAACAGCCACTTTGCGATTTGGTTATGGAAAATTTCATTAAAAGGATATGGTCCTGTAAGCGTGGTCGTGGTGGTCATTTGACCGATGTTATTTACCACCATTAACAGCATAGCTCCTTCTTTATAATAAAATAAACATCCGATCATTTATATTGAAAAATGGCATTTTTCTTTGAATATCAAAACAACACCTCTTATTAGAAAACCCTATACATCAACTAATTATAACAGAGCATTCTATGAAATCATAAATTACGATTAATTGGTGAAATTTTCATATCATTTCAAATCATATCTCCGAAAGTTGCCAAGAATCCCATTAAAATCAGTGGACACCAATGTTTCAAGAAGATCATGAGAAGTAGCTGATATCTGAGCCTGCAAACAGTATTGGAGTATACATATTTCCAGAAAACCAAGGGCAGCATCAACTCTAATCAAGATCAAGAGTCTTGAGTCGATTACACGAATAATCTAAACTGGTTGAAGTCAAAGAATAAATACTGATAGATGTTACAGACTGAAGAAACATTTTCTATTCATTATTGACCAGATTTTCTTGCTTGGTTTAGACATTGAGACAAATTGAAAATTTGGAATAGAGTAGGTAACAAGTTCCGAGAACCACAGCGATTATGTGGGCCTATTAGGGGAGACATGGGGGTTGAAACCAGGATTTTGGTAAAAGATACCTTTTTCTGGATCGACAGGATACGTAGAATTCAGAAATAATATCAGTAACACTATACTGCAACTAATTTGGAGTTGACAACATAATTTATACACAATTTGGTCTACATACAAAACTTATGTTCAAAAAGGTGTATTTCTGAAAATATACATCGCACAAACTTGTCAATTTTGGTCAGGATAGATCAATTCATGAATAATACATCCTGAAAATCTCAAATCGATCCATAAACTGGTTTAGGCATGACGATTTTTCAACTTTATGACCGTTTTACGAATTCAACTTCGGAGCTTCATAATTTCCACAAAAATATTTTCTTCGAATTATATAAAAATTATATTATGCATAGAATCGAACCCGTAGAATGAGAAAATGTAAACAGATATTTTCTAAAAAGAACACTTTTCGAATGACACACCTCGAAAGTAAAATTTTCCGAAATATAACCTCAATTTGAAGATGCAGTAATTATTAATTAGTTTAGCAGACGGGATGAAATTCACATATAATGTAGGTCCATCCTTCATCTAGGAATATCCAAAGTTTCAGATTCGCAAATGCCTCCGTTTGGGAAAACCGCGAATCGCCCCGCGGGCCCATTTTCCCGGATTTTCCGCAGGCCTTAACTCGCGATTTGTGACAATAGAGAAAAAATGTTTGCGCCATTGGATTCTACGACCCCGAATTCATAAAGAACAATCATGATTTTATTAAAATTGGGTGATCGAAATTTTGACAATTTTCGCATACATATATGCATGGAAATTTTTTTGGCCCAAAATTGTATTTTCTTCGAATTATATGAAAATTATACTGTTCATAGAACCGAACCTGTAGAATAAGAAAATGTAAACAGATATTTTCTGAAAAAAATATTTTCCAAATGGCGCAACTCGGAAGTAGAAATTTTTCATCTGAATACGACCTTATGTTCAGGAACTCGTAATTCCGTAAATATCATTCGCACAGACTGAATATTTTTATTTAAGACAGATAAAATAATAAAGAATACATCCTGAAAATTTCAAATTGACATATAGAATAGTTTTGACATGACGATTTCTCAACTAAATTGACTTTTTTATGACCGTTTTTAGAATATCAACTTCCGAGCTTCATAATTCCCAGAAAAAATATAGTAGAACAATAAAAGTTACCTTTTCCTAAATGTGGATCTTCTATCTAGAAAATACCGGAAGTTGTTTGATCTAGGACAAAAAAAAATTTCGATGATTTTTTTTACGGAATAATTTCTAACGGATCCATAAACGATGGGACGAAGAGGAAAAACGGCTATAAAAACCGAGCTACTAGACCGATTTTCGTGAACGATACCTTTTTCTGGATTGGCATGAGACGCAGAATTTAGAAATAATATTAGTAATATGATACAGCAACTAATTCGAAGATGACAACATATTTTTTACTCAATTTCGTCGAAATACGACGAAACTTATGTTCTAAAAGTTGTAATTCGGAAAATATCCATCGCACCAACTGCTTATTTTCAGTGAAAACAGACTAATTCCTAAAGAATATACCCTGAAAATCTCAAATCGATCAATAAACTGGTTAAAACATGACGATTTTTCAACTATAGTACTATCTTATGACCGTTTTACGAATTTCAACTTGACAGCTTCATAATTACCAGGAAAATATTTTCTTCAAATTATATAAAAATTTTATTATTCATAGAATTGAACCTGTAGCATAATAAAATGTGAACAGATATTTTGTAAAAAAAAATTTTCAGAATGACACAACTCGGAATTAAAATTTTGCAAAATATAACTTCACTTTGGAGATGCAGTAATTACTAATTAGTCTAGCAGATGAGATGAAATTTACATATGATGTAGATCCATCCTTCATCTAGGAATAACCAGAGTTTCAGATGGGCAGAGCTCTTAATTCTTATTTTATTTCAATTAGTTTCATATGTAATTTTATTAGCTGTATAAACCCGCCTTCTTTTTCTTATTTTGTTTTAGATCATCTGTATAAACTGATCCTTTTAGTGTTTAATTCTTATTTCATTTCCATTCTTTCCTTATTTTATTTTATTTGCTGTATAAAATAATAATAATAGAATAACTAATTAAAATAAAATATGAATTAAGGGCAAAATAGATGACTCAAAACAACAAGAAATATTAATTAAGGGTTGAAGCGATTGGTTTATACAGATGACCTAAAACATAATAAGAATGTACCGAGGAATGTACCAACTTTTTGAATATGTCTTCTGTGTTTTATAAGTTTTGTGAATGTTACTCTTTGAACATGAGCATTGTCCTTTCCCAAGCGAAATAAAATAAGAATTAAAGAAAAAAATTGACCATCCTTAGTTTTCTTATTGCCCCTGTTGTACTTAGCGTGTCATGAATAGGTGACAAAATATTTTATACATTTATAGTATATAAAATAATTTAATGAAAGAAATGATAAAAAAAATTACCTAAAAGGATCTCTCAAGTTTTTCAATGAAATCATTTCACTCTTATAGATGAAAATTTAAACATTATAGCAATATTTTAAGTTCAGCGGTTCGCGAGCTATAAGAATGGGTGGTGGAAACATTAAAACAATCTAAAATAGAGAATAGAACATTTTTATGAGGAAATTTAAAATTATTTGTGAAACTTCTACATTCGTAACCCTCTTCCTAATTCCAACAAAATGTAATATGATCAACTTTCGAAATTATGTATATATGTATATGTATTCATCTATTTTCATGTTAATTCACATTCTTGATTCTTAAATTATATAAATCTATTAATTTATTCGTTGTATGTTATATAACCCAATTGTTTCTTCAACTCAGGTTCAACAGAATAACTTCGCAAATATCAAATGCATTCTAGTTCGATATGATTAATTTTCGTTAGGGTATACAATACATATGTCGTAAGTTTTATTTTCAAAATTCGCTTGAAATTGTTACAATAATCGTGTTCATTATTAAATTCTAAAGTTATTGAGAATTATTGTAATCAATAGTAAAATAGTAAGGTAAATTTGGGAAAATAAATATATTTTTGATAACTTATTTCATTCATTTCCTTGATGTAAATATGATACTTTAGACGCCTTAGTTTCTGCGATACATAATTTCTGGACTATTTGAATAATCGACTAAAATATAGGTAATCGATTATTGGAATACTCGAAGAAAGGACCTACTATTCGAATAGTTTTATTCAAATATTGCGATTCCTATTAGATATTATTGTCCAAAGAAGTTTTTATTCGGATTGGAAATTAAAAAAAAGTCTCTACAATTTCTAAGAAATGCCGTACTAACTTTCAATCACGTATTTCAAGATTGAGTTTTTAAGGGTTCCTTTCTCGACCTCCCCCCAAAAGTGTATTGGGAGTTTATCGAGAAACTTATCATACAAGATGAATGGTTCAAAGGAAACCGGAAACAAAGGTTCGTGCAAAATTGCACTATTGGAGCTGCGAGCTCAATTACGCTCGTTGGTAGGGGTGACATTTCAACTACCCCATTAAAGAATAATTTGCCAATGAATAACGGTAGCAGCAGCCTAACTGAAAGAATCAGGGGGTGGAAATTTTTGTGACAGATGGGGTAGGGCCAAATCAACTGAGCGATCAGTTGGTGGATTACTGAATAAGTGGGTTGTACATTCTATATGTTATTCTATGGTCATGAATAATTTCTGATATATAGAAATTTTTTCAATTATTTCCAATGATACTTTTGAAATATTTTAGTGATTACATATTATTATATATCTTAGCAATTATATCATATTAAAGGGAAGAAAACAACTTGCCTTGAGTTCCACAGCATGATAATTAGTTGTTAACATATAAGTTTTAGGTTTATCCCATTTTGAAAACTAGTTTCGAAGCTTGAGCACAAATATTTAATGCAAATGTCCGTATTTCGCGAATTTTTTTCCTGAAATATCCAATAATACTGTATATACTCGTATTCATTCTTCTCAAAATATTTCCTGTTCTTTCTCAAAAACCAATCGATAAATCTCTGCAATCGGAATTCCTCAACAAATATCGAATGGAATAATATTCGTTGCGGCTAAATTTAATTTAAAATTCGTCAGCCCACTATGCAATTCACATCTGAATGCATCAAAAGCCACGACTTGTATCAGTTCGAATTGTTATTCTCCAGGTGTACACGGTCAATAATTTTGCTGATGCAAGTTATTGGGCATCTATTTTTAGTAGAATTTCAGAGGACTCGCTCTGAATTTTTTAACGATCCATCGAAACCGATCAGTTGTGTAATATATTTTTGGCCTTGGGTTAGATACGATTGATACGAATGGTTTTGGGATGCGCTTAAAGACATGTGATCGTTCATCGTCATCTTATTAGTCTTTGAGAGTCCAACGATCGTATTTGAGACGCTATTTCACTCAAACAAGACGACAGCCAACACAAGGTTGATTAGCAAGAAGGACTGAGGAAGGGAGTCCACCCCTTATTCTTTCAGAGAAAATACCATGGAAGGGAATACAGATGGCTCGAAGACCATTGAAGGGAAAAGATATGGAGTATTCAGACCTAAAAGGAAATTCTCAGACCTGATAAGTTTTTACCGTAGCATTTTTCATAGTAATATCCAAGCGATTGAGAGATTTGAACTGTTCAATCTGAGAAAAAGATACACACAATTATTTTAATTAAATTTACCGGCCATCAGACGTTAAACTGTGAGTGTATCACTGAAGCTATGGGAACCTGTCCTACCATGACGCCCCTTCTTCTAGTGACAAAATGACCCATGAAACCATTCTCAGAATATCTTTAACACTGTCAGATCCAAGAAGTTTATGAATCTCAGTAAAAACACGCTGCACCTCCTCACTGGTTTCCTCACAGGGCACTGCTGTCTTAGGAAGCAGATGATGAGATTAGAGCTAGCAGAAACTGACGAGTGCAGATTCTGTGGGGAGGAGGATGAAACTCCTGATCACCTGATAACGAATGCTTCACCATCTCTAACAAACGTCAGAAATGCTTCGGGCAAGAAATCAGCAGGAGCGAAGACGTAGCCTCCTTGAAGCCATCCCAGATACTGGAGTTCATCAGAACTCTAGAACTGGAAGGCGAGCTGTAGATGGTGATGACATTGACTCTAATGGGGAGGCACAATAGACCTTAAGGTCGCAGTGCAACTTTACCCCCTACAACATTATACAATAATGTAGATGTCAAACAAAGCAATTCAACTACACAGAACACTAGATGTAAAAATATTTGGAATCATCTAGCTAGAATCCTTCCTTAATGAATAATGGACTCTACTCAACAAGTTCATGCATAACCTCTGCTTCACAGATACATATAATTCACTAAAAATTATGAACACTAAAGCCTGCTTCATACGGAAATATAAAACTAACTCTTCACTGAAATCTGAGTCTAAATATATTAACAAACAAATATCAATTTAATCAGTGTTATGAGCTAAACTCGGAACGCAAAATTACACGTTTGTTGGCACCCGTTTTTCAAGGACATCAGCCTTCAAAGTATCCCAATGATTTATATTCAGAAGAAAGGGCAGGAGATAATGAACTATTGTTCGAAACTCGCGGAGTCTACGTGAATCATATTCTCCAATTGTCATTCTCAAACCGTACAAATTTTCACGTTAATTCGTAAGTCGGAGAAAATAAACGAATGTCGCATTCTCCATCTGGCAATTCAATTAACCGATATAACAGAACGTCAATTGCCTCCTTAATCCTTAAATAGATTCCCGTTACAACATATCTGCACTAAATCTAAATATCGATCGCTCCCAATGATCAAGGAGATCGATCGTAATTCATCTGTTCCTAGCCGCTATTTTAAATTATTCATATTAACCGGGGACACACAGTAATCATTGAACGCGAATTGCACATTCAATTAAGTCGTTGAACGTATCAAATACCGAAGTGGCGTTTTATTTAATTGTTCTATTGAAAGAAGCAGACGCTAGTTTGTTAGGTTCCGAGAATGTGCTTATAATTCTACTTAATAAGTTGGTATGAAAAGGAAACTAAATTACAAATGGGTATATTCCAGAATTGTGGATGTTGAAAGGTTTTATTTGATGTAAATCATCGTAAAATGATATATCTGGTAGTATGGCGGCAATTGAGTGTAGCATATATTGTATATTGCTGTACGGGGTAGCGTTGAACTGCGGCCTTAAGGTCTATTGTGGCAGCCGTCAGAGCTGTCGATATCATCACCATCTACAGCTTGCCTTCCAGTTCCAGTATTCTGATGAACTCGAGTATCTGGGATACCTTCAAAGAGGCTACGTCTTCGCTCCTGCAGATTTCTTGCCCAAGGCATTCCTTGCGTTGGTTTGAGAAGGCGAGGCATTCCGTTGTCAGGTGATCAGGAGTTTCATCCTCCTTGCCACAGAATCTGCACTCGTCAGTTTCTGCTAGCTCTAATCTCATCATCTGCTTCCTAAGACAGCAGTGCCCTGTGCGGAAACCAGTGAGGAGGTGCAGCGTCTTTTTACTGAGATCCATATACTTCTTAGATCTTATAGTGTCAAAGTTCCGAAGGAACTTTTTGTAGTGATGCATTCATGGTAGAGACCTCCAGAGTATATCCCTTTCAGTTCTTCTTTCACCCGAAATTCACTTTTGTAGGTGTATCTACCTACCCCACAGTAGGGTTCCGGGCTGATAAAAGGGGTTCATGCTCCTTTCTTGCCAGTGTGTTGGCCTCCTCATTTCCTTTAATTCCCGAGTGACCAGGAATCAAGATCAAGGAGACCCTGTTGTTCTTGCCTTCTTCATTAAGTTTTCCTCGGCACTCCCATATTAGCTTAGACTCGATAACATGGGAGCTCAGAGCTTCAATAGCAGCTGGACTATCAGAATGGATTGCTATATCACACCTCTGACAGTTTCTTTCTAGGTTAATTTCCAAGCATCTTTCGATTGCAAGTATTTCTGCCTGAATGACGCTCGGATATGGAAGAACCTAATGATAGTGAGTATTTGGTGCCTGTCCCATATACTCCAGCGCCAGCTCCGGTATTGGTTTTTAAACCGTCTCTGTACCATTTAGTGGCATTTCTTCTAAGAACCTGGGTGGTGGATTCCCTGTCCCAGCCTTTCTTCCTACCTAGCCTCGTATAGTGAAGTTCTTTCCGATGGTTACTTTCTTGACCATTTCGTCACTAGGAAGATTGGCTGATGAAATGTACCTGGTAAGAGAGGACCAGGCTTTCTGGTTTTGAATACTCTCTTCACCTTTCTCTTCCCTAGATATTCTGAGAATGGCTTCATTGGCCATTTTGTCTATCACTAGATGAATTGGTGTGAGATTTGTGATATTCTCAACTGCCCTGGTAGGACAGGTTCCCATAGCTCCAGTGATACACACACAGGCAAGCCTTTGTACTTTGTCGAGGGTTTTCTTCGTACTATTCTGGCTTATTTTTGTATATCAGGCTACTGTCCCATACGTGATTATGGGTCTCACAAAAGCACAGATCCAAACAAAACCGCTGAGCGATCCTCTCTATTCTGGAAGACCACAACAGCAATGAGAAAGCAAGGAAATACTGAGAGTTGATAATCTCTCACCTGCCTAAGATCTTCTCCAATTGAACGCATCAGATCAAATAAGATCTCCCACTGGACTAATAACCGGTCAGTGCAAGAAAACATATGCACACTTAGCATAAAGAAAATTTGATTTTTAATTGTGTTGAACCATTTGATCTTACTGAAAGCGAAATATAGAGTGGAGAAAACATCATTAGAATGTGCAAATCTGCATACATGTACAAAAAAGGATTAAACTTGATATAAACTTGCTTCACGATGAAGCAGACGGCGTTTCTATAATCGTTATAAGTTTATGTAATTAACAAAATATATTAAGATGATATGGAACATATGTATCTTCAAAAAACATCACTATCCTTTACTTTTAACGAGCAGTTTATCAGTTTATCTTCCTTGCATTACAGTACTCAATAAATAGTGTAAATCAACTATTAAGTATGCCCTACTTCATTTTCTCCAAATTGTTTAAATTATGCATTTGGATAATTACGCAAATTCATTTAACTTTGAAAAACGTCACAAGTGGACGCAAACTTATTTATATTTAATCTAGTTCCGTCCATATTCATCAAGCAACGCATGTACGGTTACTTAAATAGCATAATTAAGTTGAGTAGTTTTTAAAAAAAAAATTATTTTCTGTCATGATAATAAAGCTATGGCTGCTATTTTCGATAACTCCTTTTATCGTTAAAAACCATCATTGAGTTGAATTGATTTCGAAAAAAAATTGGTTCAAGCCCTGTGGACAGGAGCTATTGGGCGCATGTTCATCTTCCTTGTGGCCCGTACTGACCAGTAAAGAAAAAAAGCAGTATCATGTTGAATACCTTAATATTATTGATTATTATATAATAATCGATGAAAATACTGAGAGAGACCCAGGAAATTTGACACATTTTGTCTTATATCTCCAGAAATTGAAATCGTATAGAGCCAAAATTTTGCACAATGTTGCAAAATACTACAATTGACGTTAGTACAAGTTTTTGTTGCAATCTGATGAATAGTTCACGAAAAAAAAATTTTTTTTTTAAAAAATTAAAAGAAATATTTTTTTAAAAGTTACCAACATTTCGATCATAACAGAATTTTGCCAAAAGTGGCGCGTTTATATCCTCGAACTGACTACCAAGTTTCGATTCAACATCTTCTTTAGTTCCTGAAATATCAGGGAAATAACCTCAAAATTTGAAATGTCTATAACTTCTAAACCGGCCGGCCGATTTTGCCCGTTAACGAACTTAACCGTCGCATTTTGATCAGAAACCTACCCTGAAAGTTTGAAGTCGATAGGACCTTCGGTGCTCCTGTTATCGTGCCTACGGCCGGAAGGCCGGCCGGCCGGCCGGACGGCACCCAATAATCTGACACCGGATTCGTGATCAGGGAGTCCGAATTAGTCTATTAGCCAATTTTCAGCTCGAAATTCGAAAATTACAGACATTTGGACGAAATGATAGGACGATGTTCCCCTAGAACATGCGCCCAAAAATAATTTTTTCTGTCTTGATAAAAATGGTATAGCTGCTATTTTTGGTGCTCTTGTTCTTCGGAACAGAGTGCTTATCAATTTGCCCAAATGTCTGTAATTTCCGAATTTTTGGATGAAAATGGTCTTAAACGATTTGGTTCGACTCACTGATAAAGAATCCGTGGCCAGAATCGATTCTGTCCAGCCGGTCGTAGACACGATAACTCTGGAACGGAATGGGCTAGATAGATAAAAATTTTCAGAATAGATTTGGGAGATAAATATCTCGACTAAGTTCATTATTTTTCGTTTCGAAGAAACGAAGAAAGAATTTTTTTTACATCACAAAATTCAAATTCAATGTGTAATTTTCAACCATATTAAATTAATACTTTCGGAGATATGTTTTTCCAAAAATTCAATATTAAATCGTAAGTCTATAATTTCACAGAATACCGAAATCGAAAATGAACGTCCGTTTCTATGAATTTCATGATCTGTGTTCATACATGTCATCATATACGCCATAGTTTTTGAGAAAATCATGAGACTAATTGCAAAAATTGCAATAGTTATAAACAATTAAGTGAAAAAAAATAAGGAGGTTTAGGTTTTCGCCAATTTCTCAAAAACTTTTTGATGTAATTCAATTTTGAAAAAAGATTCAAATAGAGGTGGAGATTTCCTACAGAAAAGTCCGAACTGCTGGAACTGTAGGACCAATATTTATAAATTTCCTAGAGGGTTGAAAATACGCCCGAAAACGGGTACTCCGGCTTACGCAAGCCTCGCCTCCTCCGTACCTTTGATGAATAAATATTATTTAAACTTATTAAATATGAAAATAAAAAATTAAAAAAATGCAAGTGCTTGCAGGATAGATCAATGAACAATAATCCGTGGTCCAAAAATGTCTATTGTGATTTTTCAATTAGTTATCCATTACTTAATTAACAGTATTTGTAGCACGAACATAAACATTGCAAGTACGCCAATTGTTAAACTATTAATCTGAGAATTTTTTCCTTCCGTGGAGCTATTTTTCAAAGGTCCTAGAATATATTCCTTTTGGAAAATTTTAAAAATTGTTAATTCTCGTTTTGTTATGAACAATTTACTTAAGGGAAAAATTATAAAGCTTCAATTTATAATATTACTATTGATCCGTTTTCTTATGATCAGAAACTACTCAAACATGATTTTTAATAATAATAATCTCCTATTGTTTAAAAATTTGTTACAAACTAATGCGTTATTTATAAGATAATTTAAAATTTTCTTTTGAAACATAATTGAAGCTATTATTTTTCACTTTAGTAAATTGTTAATAACAAAACGAATATTTATAATTTTTCAAATATTCCAACGGGAATCTATTACAAGACCTTTGAAAAATACCTCCACGAAAGGAAAAAATTCTCAGATCAATAGTTCAACAATTATCGCACTATCAATGTTAATGTTCGTGCAACAAAAAAATTGTAAATTAACTAATGGATAACTAATTGAAACGTAGCTATAAACATTTTTGGACCACGGATTATCATTCATTGATCTATCCTGCAGGCGCTTGAATTTTTTAAATTTTTCATTTTCATATTTAATAAGTTTAAATAATATTTATTCATGAAAGGTCCTAAAGAGGCGAGGCTTACGCAAGGTACCCGTTTTCAGGAGTATTTTCATCCCTCTAGGAAAATTATAAACATTGGTCCTACAGTTCCACCAGTTGGCACTAGGAAATTTATTCTTCTATCTGAATCTTTTTTCAAATTTGAATTATCTCAAATCGTTTTTGAGATATTGGTGAAAATCTAAACCTCCTTCTTTTTTTTTTCACTTAATTGTTTATAACTATTGCAATTTTTGCGTGCGGCCTCAGCATTTTCTCGAAAACTATCTACATGCCATTCCGAATCGAATAACACCTCGATCTTAATTTTCGGAGAATACGCAAAAATTTTGACCTAAAAAGCAATTGTTGATCATTTATCATATTCCAGAATCTGAGTTCTGAAAATGTTATTTCCAATTCGTTAGATACGTCAGATATATCATATCAAACATCAATCAGACTTGAATCAATAAATACCACCAGGCAATATTTTCATATCCAAACAAATGCGTTTCATAACTCGACGACCTTATGCCCCGTTCACATGTATATCCGTTCCTCGTCTTTATCTCCAAAAGTTTACGCCGATAAGACTGCCTCGTTCGAAATGAAACAGATTAGAATAACTTGAGCTGTTTTATCTCTTCAATTTAACAAAACGATTCATTGAACTCCAGACGACGTATTGTTTCTGAAATCTAATGCACAACAAACGCATACGAGAAACCGATAGAAGAACCAGCTATGCATACCCTCAAAGAATCTCAACTAGCTGCAGGGCAGGCCATTTCTGCCGAAGAAACCGTTATCTCCTCCAGTGTCATACCATACGAGATGATTTGAACTCACGAAGTGGTCCAAGAAGCAGGCCATAGGTGAATTCGTAAGGTCGGAACACGGACACAGTTATGGCGTATTATAATTCAATTTGTTTGGATAAATTACGGATAAATGGCCCTGTTATGTTGTAGGTAAGCGTATCGAATCTTGAGGTAGAGTCGAGTTGCAACGAACGTGCAAAAAGTGCGATATCTACGTGAGTAGCATAAGGTGTCCGCGTGGAGTTCCCGACCTGAACTCTGCAGAAAAAAAATTGACGTAACGGAGTGGAGCGTAATGTGTTATCGACCAAATTATACTTGTTTTATATCCAGTAGTTTATGGGTAAATATGTGAAATTCAAACGGTATATCCTACGTTAATTGAGGTTCTTCAAGAACATAACGTATTTCTTCGTTTGGTAAATTCCCTCAACATTCCATCGAAAGGTGTTGAACGCTTACAAATCCGATGAATTATTCAAAGTTGAATGTTTCAAGAATACCTCGGATTTCAATACAGTTTGTTAGTCGATAATTTGCCAACCGTCTGTCGCTATAGTTGTTGTCTGAGTTACGTGATTCGCCTGGAAAATATGACAGAAAATGTTGTCAGACTCAGCTAGCGATGAGGGAAGAACAAGTTGTTTAAAAAATCGTGCTTATTTTCTGTTATTGGGATACATATACAGGGTGAGTCTTTGACCACTGCATTAATTTTAACCAAAGATTCCTCTCATCAAATGAAACACTTTTTTCATTTAAAATTTTTCCAAATTCAGCTCAGGTTAAAAGATACAGGCTGTTGAAATTTTGAAAAAAAAACAGTTTTTATTTTGTAGCTTTGACATCCTTTTTTCGAATAAAATGAATGTTGGCGTAAAGTTTCCTATAACTATGATACATATTTTCCAAATATTAGTTATTTTTTACTTCTACTGGTTTTCTAGTTATGGACTCGTGGATTCATAAAACTAAACGAAATTAGCATAAAGGAAGCATATAAAGTATTTCTTGAGTCATTTCAAGAATATTCCATCGTTTTAGAACATTATATTATTCTTCATCATTTCTCCTTAAACGCACCGTTTTCGAGATATTCTTCATTGAATGTTTTAAAATGGAAAACTCCAGAAATTTCACTACTTTTATGGATCCGTCCCTGAGCGTTGGAATCCCGAATCAAGCTGTAAACCACGTTACCATGCCTTATTCTCGTCCGCCAACAATGTCATAGATAATTTATATGCGGGAGTGTATTAGCACATTGAGAAAACTTCAAACACTTGTAACTTTTTACCTGAGCAGAATCTGGAAAAATGGTAAATGAAAAAAATTGTTTCATTTGATGAGAGGAATCTTTGGTTAAAATTAATGCAGTGGTCAAAGACTCACCCTGTATTTAGGTTTGATTGAAAGTTAAAGGATAGTTTCGTCAAGATGTAAGGTACCCAAGATCTGAGGTTTAGCCGAAATCGAAAATATTACAGGGTGTTCCAAAAAATAGGTGCTGTAATTGCTATAGGAGAGAAACTGAAAATTGAGTGGGATTTGCTACGATAACTCTTTAAGGGAATGAGCTAGACAGTTGAAATTTTCAGAATAGGTTTGGGAGATGAATATCTCGGACAAGTTCGGTATTGGGCAAAATGGGACAGGTGGTTCCGGAGTAGCGAAAAAAAATTCTTTTTAACATTGTAAATTTCAAATTCAAATTTTTAAGATGCAATTTGATCATAAGAATCTATTGATGATATTCTCAACTCTAACAAGCTAATGCTTTCGGAGATATGATTTATCAAAATTTCAATAATACATCGTACTCACAGAATGCGAATTCTATCTGTCTGTGTTCACTGTTCATTCATGTTATCTTATTTGTTTATATAATTCGTAATTTGAAAATATTTGTGTTGGAAAACAAGGTTACGCATCTTGAATTTATGAATATATACAAGACTATTTGATACCAAAAATAATATTGACTTGTTGCATATTGAATAATTTATGTGCCAATATTGGGGATGATGTTTCAGAAGATTTAGAATTGGATCATTTTAATGATCTAGAATCATCAAAAGAAATTACTGTGCGTTGACCACCGAGGTTAATAATACCTTTTACTTCCTTAAGTAGTGAGACATGTTCCTATATACAGTATTTTCATAATGTTGCTAGCAAAAAAATGCTGAAATATTGATCTACATTTGTGTATCAAATATTCTTCTTGAGTTAAGGTTCATAATACAGAATGAATGTGTTAGTGGTGTGTACTTTTAAATTATGAAAAGAGGATTGTATTCCATTAATATATTTTGAACTATTAAAATAATTCGTTCGTCAGTCTAAACCTATTCAAATATCAGGAATAAATGGACAATTTGCTATGATTGTCTCCAGCAATGCTCTAGACATTTTGATGATACTTTCCTTAGGTATTTCGAGTTGTGAAAACTATGCAACGTGTGTAAGTTGCAACAACCCATTCCACGAGGTTGAATCATTGGAGATTGCTCATTTAATCTCGATAAATAAGCTATTATTTGCAGTTCTATTATAATAATCCATTGATACGGTTCCCAACTCTGAGAAACAACTACTTTCGGAGATATGGTTTGTCAAAAATTGAACAAGAGCGCCAAAGCTCCTGCCATCTACAAACTCTGATCTGCTCCAAATACGAATCCTCCTTCAAGTTAAAATATGTAGATCGTCTGGTCATCTTGCTGTTAATCGTGTTAATTACTTCTTAATATGTTGATGAAGAAATGTATATGAAATATACTATAAATGCATAATTTTATGACCAATATACTCCACATATCCTTGCAACCATCATGATGTTATGCTATTAACTAATGTTCCCACTTTATCCTCTCCTCCGCGAGGATGACATTAAAAATCAATCCAACGCCGAAGATGCCACAATCTCTTTCTAACGCAATTGTGTTACTCCGAATTACCATAAGATTACCTGGTTTGTTGTAATAGTTGTCTGTTCGTTTTATACAGAACAAAAAGAGACCATTTTGAACGTCCAATCTTCGTTCATACGTCATGAAAATCAGTCGATAAACTGTCAATATCGGGATGTATCGGAGGCTGTTATTAGCATTTTGATGTCTGATTTTTATTAGATAGGTCGTTTCCTGTTTGGCCTCTGGCAATCGTATCGCATGAACGGCGGCTCTGTGAAGATATTGAGAAATAGACTTCAATCAATTCGTAATAATGTTCTTCGTAAGCAAAACACTTTATTGAGAAGGCTTTATACAAGTAGTTCGGAAATTAGTGCTACATAATTTCCAGGTATATCCTATAGCAAGGGCGTAGCCAGGGGGGGGGGTCTTGGGGGTTCAACCCCCCTCCCCAGAAATTAATTCCTATTTCAAAACCTCCCCCGAAATTAATTCCTGGCTACGCCCTTGTCCTATAGTACCTGTCTTTCGAAGGTGGTTGCTAATACACTCCCGCATATAAATTATCTATGACATTGTTGGCGGACGAGAATAAGGCATGGTAACGTGGTTTACAGCTTGATTAAGGATTCCAACGCTCAGGGAGGGATCCATAAAAGTAGTGAAATTTCTGGAGTTTTCCATTTTAAAACATTCAATGAAGAATATCTCGAAAACGGTGCGTCTAAGGAGAAATGATGAGGAATAATATAATGATCTAAAACGATGGAATATCCTTGAAATGGCTCAAGAAAAACTTTATATGCTTTATTTATGCTAATTTCGTTTAGTTTTATGAATCCACGAGTCCATAACTAGAAAACCAGTAGAAGTAGAAAATAACTAATATTTGGAAAATATGTATCATAGTTATAGGAAACTTTACGCCAACATTCATTCCATTCGAAAAAAGGATGGCAAAGCTACAAAATAAAAACTGATTTTTTTTCAAAATTTCAACAGCCAGCATCTTTTTACCTGAGCTGAATTTGGAAAAATGTTGAATAAAAAAAGTGTTTCATTTGATGAGAGGAATCTTTGGTTGAAATTAATGCAGTGGTCAAAGACTCACCCTGTATACTTAAAAATGTTGTGAAACATTCATCTTAGGGTGAATGTTAACTTATATCAAGATAGTTGGTGACGAATAAAGTCTTAAGGACAAAGATTTCCCCAAGTTTATAGGCAATAACTTGGAGGAAAAGGGGTTAGAAACACCCTGTATAGCTATTTTCTCATCTCTGTGCCGTGATGAATTTTCATTCGAATTTTATGACTTAGAAGTAGCGAATTAATCTATAATTATTTGCCGGAGGTCCGTCGTATCAAGAAAACAAAGTTTCGGGGGGTCATATTCAAAAATTCAACTGTAACAACCGCCTATCTCCGATAAATCAACAAAAACTGAAGAATTCTACGTTCTTCGATATGCCTGGCTTGGATCTGATTTCACCATTCGCTCATAACTTCATAGAAAATAATCCAATTGTGGTTTCCTTGCTGGTCCGCGGTATTATGCCTTATTGAACCAGATGAGTCCACCGGTCGTATTCATGACAAACTATTTCAATGATACAGCTGTATACTTCCCAACAAATTTTGATTAGGGATGGTTGTTTTGTCTAAAGCGATACTGCACTTCGACCAATGAGATATCTGGTGCATTACCATACTAATACCATCATCCAGGAAACGTATCTCCTCCGCAAACCGTATAGCCGCCTGGGAATAGCTGCAGAATGCATATGCCAATCTCATTGGGGCTAATATTAATAATTTTATTGTATCCTTTCATTCCTTTCATACATTACATGTATGGGATAAGGCTTCACACAAGACGAGAGCAAACGAGAATATAAAAAATCTCGTCTCGGTCTCCCAAAAAATTAAGTCTCGGTCTCGTCTCGTTATCAGTTGTCTCATCTCGTCTCTCTTAATTCTGAATAAAGATAATAAATATTATATATTAACGATAATAAATATTATACAGGGTGAGTCTTTGACCACTGCATTAATTTTAACCAAAGATTCCTCTCATCAAATGAAACACTTTTTTCATTCAACATTTTTCCAAATTCAGCTCAGGTAAAAAGATACAGGCTGTTGAAATTTTGAAAAAAAAATCAGTTTTTATTTTGTAGCTTTGACATCCTTTTTTCGAATAAAATGAATGTTGGCGTAAAGGTTCCTATAACTATGATACATATTTTCCTAATGTTAGTTATTTTCTACTTCTACTGTTTTTCTGGTTATGGACTCGTGGATTCATAAAACTAAACGAAATTCGCATAAAGAAAGCATATAAAATTTTTCTTCAGCCAATTCAAGAATATTCCATCGTTTTAGAACATTATATTATTCTTCATCATTTCTCCTTAAACGCCCCGTTTTCGAGATATTCTTCATTGAATGTTTTAAAATGGAAAACTCCAGAAATTTCACTACTTTTATGGATCCGTCCCTGAGCGTTGGAATCCCGAATCAAGCTGTAAACCACGTTACCATGCCTTATTCTCGTCCGCCACAATGCCATAGATAATTTATATGCGGGAGTGTATTAGCACATTGTGAAATCTTTGAACGCTTGTAACTTTTTACCGGAGCCGAATCTGGAAAATATGGTAAATGAAAAAAGTGTTTCATTTGATGAGAGGAATCTTTGGTTAAAATTAATGCATTGGTCAAAGACTCACCCTGTATATTATATTATAATATATAAACGAAATGGTAGATAACAATGAATAATTTTGTAAAGCTACATTTATTACGCTCTTATACAAAAATATTCGTACATGTACATATTTTTTTATTTCAACCACTGTTGATTTCATCTTTTAAATTTTTCGACCAAGAATTCAAATATAATCACGCTTGCATCACATCATTTTACAATGATGTACGTGTTTTCGCCATTATCATACCTGCTGTGGAAAATAATCTTTCAACGGGTATGGATGTAGCCATTGATTCATCATCAGCCATCTTGGAAAATGTAGAAACTTTTTCATGCACTTTCCACCACTCTAAAATACAATTTTGATTCCTATTTGCTCTTCCTAACAGCTAACATAATGTTCTACATTCTCAGCTCTCCGATGTTTTCGATGTGTTAAAGAGGCTATCGATGTCGATACATTTTTTAATAGAATTGGATTCGTTCTCAATGAATACCTTCCCAGTGGGTAGATCACTAAGGGTGTTCTTGGCGTATTCCACATAACACTTTTCGAAGCATTGAATAGCTTCATTTTTCATTTCTTCACCAGTCTTATTATATGTACTTCCACAGATGTACTCAATAATTGTTCACATCTTCACTACAAGAAACACAATAAATTACTCCAGATGTTCAAATAGAGATGAAATTTTAAAAACATTGGGATTCAGGAGCAATAAAAGTTGTCCGTTAAGTATTGAATTCATAATGGGATCAGTTTTCATGGTTGTGAATTCTATTATTTCTTGTAAAATAATCTCAATTATCGAAAGGTCTTTAAAAAGTCGTGTATTTCTAGAACGATCGATGAATAATATACACAAAATATATTGGTAATTATAGTGGAAACTCTTCATATTCAATTGTTTTCTGTGGGTATTGAAAAAGGTCGACTCGAATATAAGAAAAGTTAACTGTATGTATCTGTAGTACATAAGATGATCTTTCAGGTAGAAATTTTCGAGCCAAAGAAGCCCTTTCAATAATATACACGTTTATTACTCAGTAGTGTATAGACACAAATACTCAACAGATAGTAAAAAATCGATCTTGGAAACACACATTCAAACCTAAAATATAAAAATCTGCAAGGATAGATATTTACTATATACGTTACTATAAAAAGTTATATGAACAGTAAAATATATAGCGTCTCGTCTCGCTTTTCCGAGACGGGAACGAGACGAGACGAGAAAAATCTCGCTCTCGTGCCCAAGTATAAGACGAGTTAAAGTGAAATAAACTGCAACTGAAATGAGAAAATAAAGAATTAAACATGAACCCTTAACCATATTAGCAAAATGAACAAAAATAAACTATTCTATATTGCTACTAAAGAATTCATTCCTATCGTACAAGCAACTATTTAACAAAATCAAGAAAAGAGCATGTACTCCTTTTATTGGCCCGTAGCCCTACTCTAGGTAGATACACCTACAAAAGTGAATTTCGGATGGAAGATGAAACTGAAAGAGGTATACTTTGGTGCTCTCTCCCAGGATTGTATCACTCCAGAAAGTTCATTTGGAACTTTGACACTGTCCGATCCAAGAAGTATATGGATCTCAGTAAAGACACGTTACACCTCCTCACTGGTTTCCTCACAGGGCACTGCTGTCTTAGGAAGCATTCGATGAGATTAGGGTTAGCAGAAACTGACGATTACAGATTCTGTGAGGAGGAGGGTGAAACTCCTGTTCACCTGATTATGAAATACCTCGCTATCTCAAACCAACGCAAGGAATGCTTTGTGCAAGAAATTTACAGGAGTGAAGACATAGCCTCCTTGAAGCCATCCCTGATACTGGAGTTCATCAGAACTCTGGAACTGGAAGGCGAGCTGTAGATGGTGATGACATCGACAGCTGTGATAGGGGGCACAATAGACCTTAAGCTTGCAGTTCAACGTTACACCATACCACATATGCAATATACAAGGGGGTGCGAAGACACGCAGCTATGAACATAACTCGCACAAGCTTCAAAAAGTTTACGAGTGGTTTCCTAGGAAGAGGTAGGAGTTGCAGTTCAATCATATCATATCATTCCACTAAAATGTTCATAATATACGATTCGAAGTGCTCCATTCAATTTTAAATGTTATCCTATTTCTGTACAACACGAAATCGTAGAGAAAATGTTTATTAAGCGTGACATATCTGATAATATGTTTCAGGTTTCACATACCTCTTTGATTTCTCAATTTATACCGCATAGATCGAAGTTTGCAAGGTCATTGAAGATGATGCCCAATTTTAAGCGAAGTTTCATCAATTCCTATGCATGCATGCCTGGGTTATACGTAATCTGTGTGTCATGTTTCTCGAAACTACCGGAAATACAACTATCTCAAAATTTGAATGCTTGATCCCATTAACGAATTAAACATATCACCTTCTGTCAACTTGTTCTATTTAAATATTGATTATTTTAATGATAAAACGATTCAGAAATTGCGCCACAATCTGAAATGAACCAAACAAATGCACCTTTGTTTCGTGATCAATTAATGCATTTTTTGCCATTTAAATGCAAGATTTTATATATCGAGGTTATTGGGTGAAAGTCGACGACTTTAATTTGGGCTGAGACAAAAGAGTTTCAAGATTGAAATCTGAGTTTGAGTCATCGGTGAATTCACCGATAAGTGGTTATTCTGGTTTTTGTCTCCCAAAATCTGAAATATAACTCCGAAATAAAAATATTTATTATTTTCGAATTGCTTCTGCTTTAGAAACAATAGATATTTGTCAGAAGCGATATATATAGAACAATGTTTTACCTAATAAACAGTAACGAAGGAACATTTACGATAAAATCACTATTCTGTAACATTTCGGAGACTAATTCAGGCTTCTTCACCAGACACCAAGCGAAAATCTTCAGAATTATTTATCTACTGTGCCCCTCCATCAGAGCTGTCGATGTCATCACCATCTACAGCTTGCTTTCCAGTTCCAGAGTTCTGATGAACTCCAGTATATGGGATGGTGTCAAGGAGGCTTCGTCTTCGCTCCTGCTGATTTCTTGCACAAAGCATTCCTTGCGTTGGTTTGAGATGGCGAGGCATTCGGTAATCAGGTGATCAGGAGTTTCATCCTCCTCCCCACAGAATCTGCACTCGTCAGTTTCTGCTAGCTCTAATCTCATCATATGCTTCCTAAGGCAGCAGTGCCCTGTGAGGAAACCAGTGAGGAGGTGTAGCATGTTTTTACTGACATCCATATATTTCTTGGATCTGACAATGTCAAAGGAGGAACTTTTTGGAGTGATCTGGGAGAGATCTCCAGTGTATACCTCACTTTTGTAGGTGTACCTACCTACCCCACTGTAGGGTTCCGGGCCAATAAAAGGGGTTCGTGCTCTTTTCTTGGCAAGTGAGTTGGCCTCCTCATTTCCAATAATTCCCGAGTGACCAGCAACCCAGATCAAGGAGACCCTGTTCATTAAGTTTTCTACGGCACTCCCACATTAGCTTAGACTCGATAACATGGGAGTTCAGAGCTTTAATAGCAGCTTGACTGTCAGAGTGGATTGCTATATCACATCTCTGATAGTTTCTTTCTAGGTTTTTTTTTACAATGAAAAGGCACAAAAAAAGTCAAAAATTCTCACAATTCCAACTAACATTCAATGTTCGACTACCATGGTTTCGGGGTCAATAATTACACCCCATCTTCAGGTCACTTGGCTACAAGAGAATATCAAAATTATAAAACAAAAATTGTGATATCATTGTACGATTAAGGGCGGGTTGTAACTCAGTTGGTTAAACTCTGGTTTTCCTTAACCATCGGATACCGTTGGTTAACATGTTTGCATGAATACCGGACTCCAACCTTGAGATTTCATTAGCCCCTTACAGCTGTGTGTTAGGCAACACACAACATCAAAATCGGTCACTGGCCATGTGCGAAAGTTAAAAAAAAGGTGAAACTTTCGCACATGGCCAGTGACCGATTTTTATGTTGTGTGTTGCCTAACACACAGCTGTAAGGGGCTAATGAAATCTCAAGGTTGGAGTCCGTTATTCATGCAAACATGTTAACCAACGGTATCCGATGGTTAAGGAAAACCAGAGTTTAACCAACTGAGTTACAACCCGCCCTAATACTCACAATACAACTTACAATGCCAATATCAAACCAAAACTGCTTAAAAAACAACAGCAACTTCAACCATGTATCGAAAAATCATCTTGAGTGACCACCGAGGTGCTTCACCAACAAGCAAAATTGTCGCATCTGGGGCTCGGAAAACCCAAGAGTTATTGTTGAAAAGCCTTTCTATCCTCAACGTGTGACTGTTTGGTGCGGTTTATGGTCCGGCGGAGTCATTGGACCTAACTTTTTCGAAAATGAGGCTGGAGCAACAGTTACGGTGAATGGATTGCGCTATCGATAGATGATTAATGATTTTTATGGCCGGAATTTGATGGTATTGATCTGGACAACGTTTACTTTCAACAAGACGGCGCTACGTGCCACACAAGCAACGAAACCATTGATCTTTCGCGGGAAAAGTTTCCGGACCGTGTTATCTCTCGAAGAGGTGATCAAAATTGCCCACCGAGATCTTGTGATTTGACACCTTGCGACTTCTTCGTTTGGGGCCACGTGAAAGAGAAGGTCTACGCCAATAGCCCAGCGTCGATTCAAGACCTCAAAGATGGAATTCGGGAGGCTATCGAGGACATAGGGCAGCCACTTTGCGATTTGGTTATGGAAAATTTCATTAAAAGGATATGGTCCTGTAAGCGTGGCCTGATGTTATTTTCCACTATTAACGGCATAGCTTCTTCTTTATAATGAAATAAACATCCGATCATTTATATTGAAAAATTGCATTTTTCTTTGAATATCAAAATAACACCTCTTATTGGATAACCCTTTATAATATCTGCGTTCAAAAGGAGGGACCTCACAGCTGGAAGTTTCCTTCTCCGAGTAAACAGAATCACAGTGGTCTTGTTCTGGTTTATGCTCAGTCCCACTGAGCCCTCCTGCAGTAAGTCACACAACGTGCCCCTGAATTAAAAAAAAACTGATATTTTGTTACCTAATGATGAGAGATAAGATATGATACGTTTTTCCCGTCATAAAAAATTCATTATTTCAATCTTTGTTATTTCCCCTAAGTGGATGGATGCATTTGACGTAATTACACAATCATGAGAGCGATTTCGACCCATGTTGTATCAACTCCAATAAATCAATACGTCGGTGTTGAAGAAAACAGTCAGTTTCACTGCAAAAAAACACCACCAAGAAGCCATACTAATGAGTCTTCTCCAATCACAAGCGTAGAAAGTGAATTTATTGAAGGAACGCGTATATCTTCAATGACACACCGATGGTTGTCGTTATGCACCCATTTCATGGGCATGGCTCGATCTTGAAACGTTCCGGTAGGAAAGGAGAGCACCGCATAGCCCATGGCTACACACATCTTCGATCTTGACTTCTTTTTCACGGACGGGGAATTCGAAAAATGCCGCTTATCGCATCGTGCGTAGGAAATCGACATGTTATGTTGATTAATCCAGAGATATTTCATTAGAGAAACGTTTTGGGAGCGTCCAGAATGTTGCGTTTCCTGTACCCGACTCATTTTATGCTACTGCTAGATTGCTTGTACCAGAAACGATGGGAAGAATGTGCAACAGAAGCCTATTTGAGTATGAAACATACACATCGGTGATTTTCAGCACGCAATTTTATTTTGCTTCTCTTAAAAATCCTCTATGGGCTTCAAAACATTTTTTTTTCTAGAATTTTCCGATTAGATCGCCACGGCTTTGGCTATTCACTAAATCGAGGGCGTAGATTCCGAATCTGTAATTAGTTTTTCCGTAACTCGATTAATTTTGGAAATATGGCGAAAAATCCGACTGATTGGTCCATTTTCCGGAGGTAGGGCCAGAAATTGCGACTTTTTTCGTCATTACTCCGAAACTAATCGAGATACGGAAAATCTAATTACAGATTCGTGATCTGCGTCCCCGATTCAGTCAATAACCAAAGCCGCGTCGATCTTATCGGAAAATTGTAGATTTTTGTATGTGTTGGATACTAGAGAAAACTTCTTGTCGTTTGGCGGATTCACTCATTTCCTAATATTTTCCGAACGGATAGAGATACAGAGGAAATAGATACATAAATCTAAACGTCGTCCACCGGCCAATAATCGGGGAAATTTTGGTTATTGAGATATGAAAATCATAGATTTGGGACGGGAAAGAAGAATTTTCCTTCGATTCCGGGTCAAGAATATTTTGCCGACCGAAAAAAAAATGTTCATGTTATATCGATACGTAGCTCGTGTCTAACTAAATCGACGTCGCTGATCACGAATATGTAATTCGTTTTTCCCTAAGTGGCGTACTTTGGGAAAATTTTCACTTAGTGTGAAAATATGGACGAAAATAGGTCAATTTTGGAACTTTGCACCGCCCAAAAAAATTGGAGTAGGGTGTTGCTGATTTTTTTCGTCATATATGGATCCTTTATCTACAGAATCATCCCAACAATGTATGTCCAGGTCGTACGCTTCGAATATTATGATTTTTTTCCCAAGGGTCTATTTTTCGAAAAATTCTTTCCGCGATATTTCCTCGGGAAAAATTTTTAATGAATATCTGATCGCAGATTCGGAATCTACGGCCCCGAATCTATAAGAATAAGTACCCGTTTTATCGTTTTGCGTCAAAAGATTTTTCTCGAAAAATTGAAAAAATCCCATTTTTCGAGAAAAATTTTTTGACGCATATCTATCATCCGGATACTGATTCTTATAGATTCGGGGCCGTAGATTCCGAATCTATAATCAGATATCTATTAAAATAATTTTCCGAGGAAATATCGCGAAATAAATTTTCCGAAAAGCAGACTCTTGGGAAAAAAATCATAATTTCCGAATAGTACGGCCTGGACATTTTTTGTTTGGATTTTTCAGTAGATAAAGGATCCATATATGACGAAAAAAATCAACAACACCCTACTCCAATAATTTTGGGCGGTGTGAATTTCCAAAATTGACCTATTTTCGACCATTTTTTCACTCTAAGTGAAAATATTCCAAAAGTACGCCACGTAGGGAAAAACTAATTACATATTCGTGATCAGCGACGTCGATTTAGTTAGACACGAGATCCGTATCGATATACCATGAAAAAAATTTTTTCGGTCGGACTTAGAAATATTTTTAACCCGGAATCGAAGGAAAATTCTTCTTTCCCGTCCCAAATCCCAAATTTTCACATCTCAATAACCAAATTTTCCCCGATTATTGGTTGTTGAACGCGTTTAGATTTATGTATCTATTTCCTCTGTATCTCTATCCGTTCGGAAAATATTAGGAAATGGGTGAATCCGTCAAACGCCAAAAAGTTTTCTCTAGTATCTAACACATACAAAAATCTAGAATTTTCCGATTAGATCGCCACGGCTTTGGCTATTCACTAAATCGAGGGCGTAGATTCCGAATCTGTAATTAGTTTTTCCGTAACTCGATTAATTTTGGAAATATGTCGAAAAATCCGAATGATTAGTCCATTTTCCGGAGGTAGGGCCAGAAATTGCGACTTTTTTCGTCATTACGGCGAAACTAATCGAGATACGGAAAATCTAATTACAGATTCGTGATCTGCGTCCCCGATTTAGTCAATAACCAAAGGCGCGTCGATCTTATCGGAAAATTGTAGATTTTTGTGTGTGTTGGATACTAGAGAAAACTTTTTGGCGTTTGGCGGATTCGCTCATTTCCTAATATTTTCCGTACGGATAGAGATACAGAGGAAATAGATACATAAATCTTAACGTCGTCCACCATCCAATAATCGAGGAATTTTTGGTTATTGAGATGTGAAAATCATAGATTTGGGACGGGAAAGAAGAATTTTCCTTCGATTCCGGGTCAAAAATATGCCGACCGAAAAAAATGTTTTCATGTTATATCGATACGGAGCTCGTGTCTAACTAAATCGACTTCGCTGATCACGAATATGTAATTAGTTTTTCCCTAAGTGGCGTACTTTGGGAAAATTTTCATTTAGAGTGAAAATATGGACGAGAATAGGTCAATTTTGGAACTTTGCACTGCCCAAAAAAATCGGAGTAGGGTGTTGCTGATTTTTTTCGTCATATATGGATCCTTTATCTACAGAATAATTCCAACAATAAATGTCCAGGTCGTACGTTTCGGAAATAATGATTTTTTTCCCAAGGGTCTAGTTTTCGGAAAATTCTTTCCGCGATATTTCCTCGGGAAAAATTTTTAATAAATATCTGACCGCAGATTCGGAATCTACGGCCCCGAATCTATAAGAATAAGTACCCGTTTTATCGTTTTGCGTCAAAAAATTTTTCTCGAAAAATTGAATTTTTTTAAGGCTAATGTATTGAAAAAATCCCATTTTTCGAGAAAAATTTTTTGACGCATATCTATCATCCGGATACTGATTCTTATAGATTCGGGGCCGTAGATTCCGAATCTAGAATCAGATATTTATTAAAATAATTTTCCGAGGAAATATCGGGAAATGAATTTTCCGAAAAGCAGACCCTTGGAAAAAAAATCATTATTTCCGAATAGTACGGCCTGGACATTTTCTGTTTGGATTTTTCAGTAGATAAAGGATCCATATATGACGAAAAAAATCAACAACACCCTACTCCAATTTTTTTGGGCGGTGTAAACTTCCAAAATTGACCTATTTTCGACCATTTTTTCACTCTAGGTGAAAATTTCCCAAAGTACGCCACGTAGGGAAAAAATAATTACATATTCGTGATCAGCGACGTCGATTTAGTTAGACACGAGATCCGTATCGATATACCATGAAAATAAATTATTCGGTCGGCACTTAGAAATATTTTTAACCCGGAATCGAAGGAAAATTCTTCTTTCCCGTCCCAAATCTATGATTTTCACATCTCAATAACCAAATTTTCCCCGATTATTGGTCGGTGGACGACGTTTAGATTTATGTATCTATTTCCTCTGTATCTCTATCCGTTCGGAAAATATTAGGAAATGGGTGAATCCGTCAAACGCCAAAAAGTTTTCTCTAGTATCTAACCCATACAAAAATCTAGAATTATCCGATTAGATCGCCACGGCTTTGGCTATTCACTAAATCGAGGGCGTAGATTCCGAATCTATAATTAGTTTTTCCGTAACTCGATTAATTTTGGAAATATGTCGAAAAATCCGACTGATTAGTCCATTTTCCGGAGGTAGGGCCAGAAATTGCGACTTTTTTCGTCATTACTCCGAAACTAATCGAGATACGGAAAATCTAATTACAGATTCGTGATCTGCGTCCCCGATTTAGTCAATAACCAAAGCCGCGTCGATCTTATCGGAAAATTTTGTTTACAATTTTTTTTAAGATTCAGTTTCATCATAATAATCCATGGATATCATTCTTAACTCTAACAAGCTAATACTTTCGGAGATATGATTTTTCAAAATTTTAATAATACATCGCACTTCTGTTTGTTTTCACAGAATGCAAATTCTATCTGCCTCTATTCTATCTGTGTTCACTGTTCATACATGTAATCTTAACAAATATATTTCTGTTCTAACAAAGAAACTATGATGCAAAAAATACCAATTATAGAATATTATATATATAGAAATATATAATTTGGTAAGTTCATCAAATTGGGTTCAGAATATCTTCAGTGAGAACAAAACTAGAATATTGGCTGAGTTTCAATTGATATAATATAATTTTCAGAGTATATATATATAGTATATGTAGAGTTGAGGAATGAATATCTCGGTTCGTTATTTAATTTTAATTTAGTGTATTTATGCACCGAGTGTAAGTTGCAACAACCCATTCCACGAGGTTAAATAATTGCAGATTGCTCATTTAATCTTCATAGATAAACTATTGTTTGAATTTAATATATTTCATGGTGCAGTTCTATTATAAGAATCCATTATTATAATGTCCAACTCTGAGAAACCTATAATTTGGGAGATGAATTGTCAAAGTTTGAACAAGAGTGCCAAAGCTCCTGTCCACAGGGCTTTCCCACATTTTTTATGAGTAGGAATCATCATAAAATGGCTGAGATAGCCCTTCGAAGAGATGGATTAATAAGTCGATGTATTTCGACAAATTCTGCTTTAAACACGCAGTAATTAAAATATCAATTATTTCAATTTAGCTCTACAAAAACGAAGTTTGGATGCCCTTATAATTATTCCTCCCTTTGATTACTCATGAACTACTGGGGGGGAACTAGAAGAATAACGGTGGGTTTCACAAAGCTTTGACAGCACTTAATCGCCAAATTAGTGCGATTCTATGTCGACTTTCAGTTCATTTTTGATACAACCATCGAATTTAATCCACAATTAAGCTAATTGAAGCTTCGTGAAACCCACCATAAGTGTATTATATGGATAGGCTTTGTTATAATAATAATATTTATTTGCACATGAAAAAATATACAGAATTATACAGAATGTTGGCGAATTATAGCCTTTACTGTTCAGGTGCATTTCAGTTCCTGAACTCATTGCCAACTGACAGTACGGCTGACAAAGCCAAAAGCCAACAAAAGTTAGAATAATTAGTCAACATCAATCTCTCTTAGTATATGTTTAATAATGGGAACTTATTTTTTACAGATCAGCATAACGTGGGATTACATAGACGGTTAACCTAACTCCAGTTGATGAAGGAAATTAAACCATTCAGGTATGTTAAGGTTACCAATAAAAATAGATTGCCTTATTATTATTATTTATAATTATCAGTGCGGGGTCATGAGGCTTGGTCTAGCACTTCAGAACTGCGTCAGATACGATATTTTATTCTAGTACCCTACTTATTCAATCCTAAGGACATTGTTAATGGTGTGGCAGAATTTTTCTGTTATGTTAGGATTTGAAGGCTCTTGCAGAATTTTAGCGATTTCTGACGGTTAGATTCTGAGATAAAGATTTTTTTAAATAATAACAGACAATTGGACGAATTGGTAGATACTCTGTTTACCTGAACAGCGCGCCAAAAAGAAATAGCTGGATACAAGATATACACCGACAAAATAAAATATCATTGAAAAGTGGGAAAGCCCTATGGACTTAGGCGCTCTTGTTCAAACTTTGACAAATCATATCTCCGAAAGTATTGGTTTCTCAGAGTTGGGAATGATATATATGGATTCTTATGATAGAATTGCATCATAAGAGAAATTCAAATAATAGTTCATTTATCAAGATTAAATGAGCAATCTGCAATTATTTAACACCGTGGAATGGGTTGTGCAACTTACACTCGGTGCATAGTTTTCCAAATTCGAAATACCTAAGGACAGTATCATCGAAATGTCTAGAGCAAGGCTGGAGACAATCATAGCATATTGCCCATTTATTCCTGTTATTTGAATAGGTATAGACTGAGGAACAAATTATTTTAATAGTTCATTTCATTTGTTCGAAATATTAAATATGTTATTTATATTCTTGTTTTTCTTTATTTGAAAACTTATCTCATTATACCTACGACAAAATATGTTAATAAAATACAATCCCCTTTTCATAATTCAATAGTTCATACCACTAACACATTAATTCTGTATTATGAACCTTAACTCAAGAAAAAATATTTGATATACAAATGTAGATCAATATTTCAGCATTTTTTTGCTAGCAACATTATGAAAATACTGTGTATAGGAATATATCTCACTAACTACCTCGGTGGTCAATGAGCAGTAATTTCTTTTGCTGATTCCATTATGTTGTTCTTTCCTATTGCCTTCATAAACTACATCATCAAAATTGTACAATTCTAAATCTTCTGAAACGTCATACCCGATATTTATACATAAATTATTCAATATGCAACTAGTCAATATTATTTTTGGTATCAAAACATTCTTGTAGGTATTGACAAATTCAAGATTTGAAACCTTCATTTCCAATACAAAATATTTTCAAAGTACGGATTATAAACAAACTAGAACAGAAATAAACTTGACATGTCTCTTATAGGTAGATAAGATGACACAGATAGAACACAGACAGATATAATTAGCATTCTCTAAAACATAGAAGTAAGATGTATTATTGAAAATTGAAAAACCATATCTCCGAAAGTATGAGCTTGTTATAGTTGAAAATTATATCATGGATTCTTATGGTGGAACTGCATCTTAAAAAAATGAATTTTAAATTTGTAATGTAAGAAAATATTTGTTTTTTCCTTATGCCGAAACTATCTAGCCGATTTTGCCCAATAACGAACTTACCCGAGATATTTATGTCGCAAACCTACTCTGAAAAATTCAACTGTCTAGCTCATTCCGTTCGAGAGTTATCGTGTTAACAGCCGGACAGAATCAATTTTGACCACGAATTCTTGATCAGTGAGTTGAACCAAATCGTTTAAGACGATTTTCATCCAAAAATTCGAAAATTACAGACATTTGGGCAAATTGATAAGGACTTGATAAGAAGCAAGAGTGCCAAACAGGATTGATTTGCTTTCATCGACGATAACAAGCAAAGTTTGGATTTTTTTTTTTTAGTTGTCTTAGTACGATAAAATAAAAGGGGAAAGCCCTGTGGCAGGAGCTTTGGCGCTCTTGTTCAAACTGTGACAAATCATATCTCCGAATGTATTGGTATCTCAGAGTTGGGAAATTAGAAAAACATTTTTAATGGGATCACTATGTTCAAATAAGGAAACTTTAGTTAGAGTAACGGACACATCTGATCGATCTCAAACACACTAATCACCTTGCACCATTCAAACGATGGTCATCTATCTAAAATTAACAGCTACCTGAAATTTCACCATCGCCAACATTAAATCCAGAATATTACCGATATTATCGGACACATTTTCATCAAATAATGTCGAAACTACCATGTTGCGGATCGCCGTACCATAAAATCGCCAATCTAGATGGTTTCTTTTTTTGTCCCATTCGATTCCCATCTAACAGAATGTGGCCCCGTCATTCGGAACATCTAGATTATCGCCATTTTAATTTCAGCCCCGTCATCTCCCAACTTTCTGATTGCACTGTAGATTGCAACAATCGGTTCTGGGTTCTTATGCAAGCGATTCGTGATGCTCTGAAGAGAATCAGTTCCTTATGACGACGAATCGAATTATGACATTTAGTATAGACCACATTAGTTAGGTTAGGCGGGAAATTTGAATTACGATCCATCCGTGGATCCGAGCTCTGAATTCCCCATGCATTTCTTATGGACCTAAAATTTACGCGAATTTCTCGCCTGTTTTTAGATACTTTGGCTAATTTCTTAAGGTTTATTTCGGTTGAAATAGATTCTATGAACCTTTCTCAACCATCTAGAATCAAGTTTTCATAACAACATTGTATATTTCCAAAATAATTAATAAATATGAAAGTGTTCACCAAATTCGATTGACGTATGTCTTAGCTCACTCGAAATCAGTCAAAAATAATAACATAACCCTAAATCGGCCTTGTAATGACGCACAACAGAAGTCATCTACGACATACGGAAATCTTTCGAACTAGAATGGTTTCAATTTTGATTTAAGAATAAATAGAAGTAGATTTTAATGTGGAAATAACATGAAAACATGCACTAATGATGAAGGTACCCAATACTTGTTGTCTCTGTACTAACATTCTCTTTTAAATAGGGTGGTTTCATCTCAAAGTTGAAATTCCTTGTTGAAAAATTTGAATATGGATCTCCCGCCAAGAGAATGATTCTAACCTAACTAATGTGGTCTATTAAGCCAGAGAAATACCCATGGGGTCGTTAAATTGGCAAAAAGATCGTTACGAATGTATTTATTTCATGATTGATGACTATTAGGTTACCGTACGCGGAATGAATGACATGTGAATAATTACCAAAGGTGCTCTGAATTTCCACAGAACTATTAGTCTAGTAAACAAGTGCTTTTGAGGTCGAAATTTTTGCGTATTCTCCGAAAATTATGATTGAGGTGTCATTCGATGCGAAATGGCATGTAGATAGTTTGTGAGAAAATGCTAAGGCCACTAGCAAAAATTGCAATAATTATAAACAATTACGTGAAAAAAAGAATGAGGTTTAGGTTCTCGCCAATCTCCCGAAAACTATTTCAGATAATTCAAATTTAAAAAATTGGTTCACGCACTGACGTGAAGTCAGAAGCTTTTGCGCGTATGTTCTATTGTCCATTCATCTGTATTGGAATCCCTTAATCGAATTTACCATGGTAAATTATGTTGTCCATTTTCCTGTATTGGACAATTAATTCGAATTTACCATGGTAAATTCGAATTAAGAGTGTTATAATAGTTATAATCCTCATAATTCTACGATAGCTGAGGTTATTTCATTGGTCATTTTGCATTCAATCATACTTTGTTTTCTAGAACAGGAGGTATTTCATATCGTGAGTAACGAATTTTGAATAGAACCAGAAATAAATATGACATGTTTCTTATCGGTAGGTAAGATGATATATTTGAACACAGATCATGAAATTCATAGATACAAATACGATTGCAGCATTATATGAAATCATAGAATTACGATTTAATATTGAAATTTTGAAAAATCATATCTCCGAAAGTGTTTGCTCGTTGGAGTTGAAAATAATATCAATGGATTCTTATGATGAAACTGCATTTAAAAAAAAATTTATTTGAAATTTTGTATGTAAAACAAAAAATGCTTTTTCGTTACTAGGAAACCATCTGACCGATTTTGACCAACTGTCTAGCTCATTGCGTTCATGTTAACGGCCGGCCGGCCAGACATAATCGATTTTGACTACGTATTATTGATCAGTCGAACCAAATCGTTTAAGACCATTTTCAGCCAAAAATTCGAAAATTACAGACATCTGGGCAAATTGATAAGCACTATGTTCCGAGGAACAAGAGTTCCAAAAAAGACGGTTTGCAGGTTCGAAAGTTCCTGACGTCACGTCACGTGAGTGCTCTTGAAATTTAATTTAACTCGCGCCGTCTCTTTACGATGTACAGTTCTAGATTGTGTGTAAATATACAGCCGGTCGTCTCTTTGGCTTCGATACAATTCCTTAAAAATTCTATTGTCATAATCGAAAAATTGAATCCTATTATGCATTGTTCAAAATGTCAAATAACCACGTTGAGTATTTCTTTACAATTCTATAGAGCGCGGATAAAAATATAAGATAAAAAAAATCCCCATACTAATAACCTGACCTGATATTGAAGCGATTCGATAATCCGTGAATATTTAAAATCTATCGATATTTCGTAACGTAGTATAATCTATTGTATTTTAATTCTACATCGATCGTTGACTCCTTCGATGTCGCCTCGTTCACTTTCGATTCCTGTCCCACATTGATGAAATAAAGCATTCTAGATGCTAAAGGTGATCATTTAAATCCAGATAAAATCGTCTTAATAGACGAAAGATTGGTAACAACCATGAAACCAGTACGTATCTGCCCTGAATGACGCTTTCCTATTTGGGGGGGCGCTGAGCGATGAGGTAACTTATCCGGGTCACAAAGGAATATTTGTTGATGTTTGAAATGAATTAATATTTCACCGTATGTCTTTTAGTTATTAGCATTTAGCTACAGTTAACCTTATTCCTTATTTCCATGAATATTGTTATATCCATAACCATGGCAGTTACTTGAATATGACGTCAAGAAGAATTGTAGCAAATTAATCAAGAAATCTGATACCGTTGAAAAATTGGTGGTTTCATTTTATATTTCAAAGTTGATGACCACTTCCGTTATAACAGGAAATGCGATTTTGTTGAAAATAAACTGATTGCTTGAATTTACAAAGATACCTTGGATTTATTTCAATTTTCAACGCTGTAACTCGGAGGAAAATGGTCATACAGTGAAAAACGTTCATTCTTTATATTCAAAGTTATTCAAATAATTATTAAATATGCGAATTTTTATGTTTTTGCGCGTATGTTCTGGGGAACATAGTGTTATCATTTTGCCCAAATGTCTATAATGTTCGAATTTTTGCCGAAAATGGTATCAAATGATTAGGTTCGATTCACTGGTGAAAAGTTGGGGTCAAATTTGATTCTGTCCGGCCGGTCGTTGCCACGATAACTTTCGGACGGAAAGAGATAGCGACTTGAAATTTCCAAATTGAATTTGAAATTTGTAATGTAAGATATAATGTTTTTTTTCGTTACTCCGAAACCATCTGGCCGATTTGGCCCAATAACGAACTTAACCGAGATATTTATCCCTCGAACCTACTCAGAAAATTGCAATTGTATAGCTCATTCCGTTCGAGAGTTATCGTGTTAACTGCCGGACGGACGGACGGCCGGCCGGACAGAATCGATTTTGACCATGGATTCTTGATCAGTGAGTCGAACCAAATCCTTTAAGACCATTTTCAGCCAAAAATTCGAAAATTACAGACATTTGGGCAAATTGATAAGCACTCTGTTCCGAGGAACAAGAGCGCCAAAAATGCATGTTGTTATATGCAAAATAAATGTGATAGTGTAATATGCAAAATAAATGAAATACTATAGAATTATATCAATGTATTCTTATGATAGAACTGCATCATAAAGGAAATTAAATTAAAATAATCGTTTATTTATCAAGATTAAATGTGCAATCTGAGAATGAGAACTGTACCATGGAATAAATCAAATTAAAATAGCTGAAATGAATTTGACTCTCTCTTATAGAACAGAATGACATGTACGAGTATGAACACAGATCATATAATAATTTATAGATAGAATAATCATAGCATTCCGTGGAAACATAGAAGTACGATTCATGATTGAAATTTCAAAAAAACATATCTCCGAAAGTATTAGCTTGTTAGAGTTGAAAATGATATCAATGGATTTTTATGGTGAAACTGGATGTTAAAAAAAATTTAATTTGAAATTTGTAAGTAAAAAAAAATTTTTTTTTTCGTTACTCCAAAACCATCTGGTCTATTTTGCCTAATAACGAACTTGACCGAGATATTTATCTCCTAAACCTACTTTCAACTGCTTAGTTCATTCAGTTCGAGAGTTATTGTAGAGAAAATTGAAATTTTTTTTTTTACGATTTACGGCAACCCGATCAATACAAAACTTCGCGTGCGTATAAAGGTCATTATTCTACAGTTTGATGCTAAATTTCAGATAGATCGAGTGATCGGTTTCGGAAATATTCACAAAAAATGTTTTTACTAAAAACGGCCATAACTCCGAAACCGCTTGGTGGATTTCACCCGTTAACGAACTCGTTCGAGATATTTACTCTCCAAACCTACCCTGCAAATTTCAATCCTCTAACTCCTTTCATTCGAGAGTTATCGTGTTAACGGAGGGACGGCCGGACAGAATCGATTTCGACCAGGGCGTTTGCCAAACTTCAAAACTCGCTTTTTGCTAATAACCGAGAAGTCATTATTTTACTGACCCTCTTTTTCATCGGTAGATACAATGCAACAATTTCGGCTAAAACCGGGCCATTGTCCAGTATAGATCGTATCAAACGATCGTGATGTAATTTTAATCCGATGGACAGGAGAAAAAAACCGAAAGTTCATACAAATGATATCTTTCACTTTCACAATCCACCCTGTATCGCAAGCGGCGTACTCATCCATCTCCAGACGTGACAGTACCCATCTGTCAAAGAGAAGGGAATGTATAAGTGGGAATGAGCGTAACATCCTTTCTATGTCGTCTTTGCGCCGCTCGGTATGAAGAGCACAAGAAGATCGTTTGTTCTAATTGCATAACAGACCATTAGTAAGGATATCATCTCTTCATCTGGAGCAGTTGGTATCAATTTAAACATCGTGGGGGAGTGGGGGACGTGTAAATATGCTGGATGTCTCGAGAATATGAGCGTCGTCTGTTAGAATGTTAATCGTCTGTTCGATATTCCTGATGATTGGTATAAGGGGTCGCAATTATATTCGAATATTATAAAGGGTTTTCCAATAAGAGGTGTTATTTTGATATTCAAAGAAAAATGCCATTTTTCAATATGAATGATCGGATGTTTATTTCATTATAAAGAAGAAGCTATGCCGTTAATAGTGGAAAATAACATCAGGCAAATGACAACCAGGACCACGCTTACTGGACCATATCCTTTTAATGAAATTTTCCATAACCAAATCGCAAAGTGCTTTTCAACAATAACTCTTGGGTTTTCCGAGCCCCAGATGCGACAATTTTGCTTGTTGACGAACCCACCGTGGTGGAAATGGGCCCCACCACTCAAGATGATTTTTCGATGGAATTCCGGATCATTTTCATGCATTTCACCGACCCAATCAGCAAAGACACGACGTTGTTGATGATCGGCCGGATTGAGTTCTTGTGTTAACTGAACTTCATAAGCCTTAAGACCCAAATCTTTATGCAAAATACGGTGTAATGACGTTTGTGGAATGCCTAATTCCAAAGAACGGCGAGGAATGGACAAACCTGGGTTTTATTCAACACTTTCGGCTACAGCAACAATATTCTCGGCTGTTCTTGAGCGACGTGCACGAGTTTTATTCTTCACATAACTAACTTGTCCCAACAGCTCGAATTTTTCCACCAATTTCTTCATTGCGGTCCGACAAGGTGCTTCACGACGACCCAAAAATGTTCGAGTTTTACGAACCGTCTCTGCCAAAATTTCAACATTTTTTTAGTGAATTTTAATAATTTCAATGCGTTCTTGAAGCGTGTATCGTTCCATTTTAATTAATGGCGTAGTTTCTACTTGTCAAATGTCAAAAAATGACAGCTTCAAAAGTGACATCTACCGAAATAGCGGGCTATTCAAAATAACACCTCTTATTGGAAAACCCTTAACTATTCGAATATTCAAATAGTCGAATACGTTCGTTAACAAAGATATCGATTTCGGAATAGTCGCTCAAGGTAGATTTATTCAGCAACTAAGTCAAATTGAAATAAAATAAGGAATAAATCAAAATAAAATAAGAAACAAAGTAAAATTGAATGAGGAACAAACTAAAATAAAATAAGAAACAAATTGAAACAAAGTGGGAAACAAATTATAATAAAATAAGAGAGTTCATCATGCATATGATGAAAAAAAATTCTTAAAAAGTACTAACTTTAAATCAAGATCTTCTGCGCACATGTTCCAATATCTATTCACGCCTCTTACAAAGTCGATCGAACTGAATTTCGGTACTCGATTATAAAATGGTGGCTCGGAGGTATGGGCAGAATGTCAGCAGTTTGTGACGGATAGTTTCTGAAATATAAAATATTTGAAGAAAAATAATTTTTTATATTTTTCTGTCGATACGATATTCACGAAATTTTGCAAAAATGAGTGCGTCGGAATTCTAATAATAATTGCCAAGTTTCAATAGGATCGGTTTTGTATATTCAGAGTTATTGAAGAAATAACAAGGAAATTTTAGATTGTTATAACTCCGAAACCGTGTGGCCGATTATGCGCATTAACGAACTTAACTGCTATATGTGGATGCGCAACCTACCATGAAATTTTCAAGTCGCTATCTCTTTTGTTTCCTATTTTATGTCTGTAGAATATCTAGGACAAAAATGACGAAATGATGAACACTACGATGCTCGGTAGGAAGAAAGACTGGGACAGGGAATCAACCACCCAAGTTCTTAAAAGAAATGACATTAAATGGTAGTTTCACAGACTGTTCAAAAACCACTACAGGCGCTGGCACTGGAGGCCAGACACCAAATGCTCTCTATCACTAGGCTTCTATCCGAGCATCCTTCAGGCAGAAGTACTTGCAATAGAAAGATACGTGGAAATGAACATAGAAAGAAACTATCAGAGAAGTGATATAGCAATCCAGTCTGACAGTCAAGCTGCTATTGAAGCTCTGAGCTCCCATAATATGGGAGTGCCGAAGAAAACTCCATGAAGTAGGCAAGAACAACAGGGTCCTTGGTCTGGATTCCTGGTCACGCAGAAATCATAGGAAATAAGGAAGCCAACACACTTGTCAAGAAAAGAGCACAAACCCCTTTATTGGCCCGGAACCCTACAATGCGGTTGGTAGATACACCCACAAAAGTGAATTCCGGAAGAAAGAAGAAACTAAAAGAGGTATCTTCTTGAGATCTCTCCCCGGAATGTATCACTCCAAAAAATTCCTACTGACAGATCCAAGAAATACTTGGACTTCAGTAAGAGCACACTGCATCTCCTCACTGGTTTCCTCACAGGACACTGCGGCCTCAGGAAGCATATGATGAGATTAGGACTACCAGAAACTGACGAGTGCAGATTCTGTAGGGAGGAGGATGAAACTCCTGGTCACCTGATAACGGAATGCCCCACCAACTCAAACCAACTCAAGGAATGCTTTGGGCAAGAAATCTGCAGGAGCGAAGACGTAGCCTCCTTGAAGCCATACCAGATAATGGAGTTTATCAGAACTCTGGAACTGGTGAGCTGTAGATGGTGATGACATCGACAGCTCTGACGGGGGGCACAATAGACCTTAAGGTCGCAGTGCAACGTTACCCTACAACAATATATAATATCTCTGTAAGCATTTTGTGCATTCAAGACTGAGTCAACGAAATTAATTGATCCCTCGATGAATGAGTGCACTGTAACCCATGCGGTCACGCCACTAGCTTCATAATTAATTGTATTATCACGTCCCAAAGTACGATATACTATTTTTTACCCATTTATGAATCTCTCCTTGTAACACAAAAGATAAATTCGACAAAGATTTGGTCTCTATTACGCGAAAACGTGTTCTACGAACAATATAGGATTACCACACAATCCAATTAAGATTAACATCCTCCTTACAACTCGAAATAGATTGTGTATATTATTAGGTGCATCACATATGGCAAGATCGCCCTCTTTCTTGTATTATCTGGCGTTAGGAAAATAGGCAGTCTGTTTCATGCAACTTTCAATTAGAATTAGAGCGTTGTATACGAATGATCTGCCGGAAATAGAACAATACTGCGATTCTTGGATCTTGCGGAAGAATTTCGTGTGAAAGAATGAGTGGAAGGGAAGGTGTCATTCGATATCTCGAGACCTGCCAACCATAACACTCCAATTCACGCAAAATAGTTTTTGAACGAAATTATAACCAACTGAACCAATGAAAACCAAGGTGAGTCTTTTTTGGCGCTCTTGTTCCTCGGAACAGAGTGCTTATCAATTTGTCCGTCCATCAAACACGATAACTCTCGTATTATTGGGAAGTATGTTGACTATTTCCGCAAGTCATTGCACTGCGCCCTTCTGTCATCAAACATCGTCGTTTTTCCCTGAAATACATGAATAATAAATGCACTGCCAATCCAGTTGGTATGAATACATTTGGGAAAATGCCATCTATTATTGCCGGATTTTTCTAACCACCAGAACCAAAACAATGTACAGACCACTGTTTTCGTAGATCCTCCGCTTCTTTGCTAACAGAATCAGGAGCAAACATTACGGAGATGAAAAATATGGTGGATGGAAATCTATGACGGTAGCCGAGGGTCTATATTGATCATTCCATTGCCTATAGACCACATAAGTTATAGGTTAGACGGGAAATTTGAATTACGATCCATCCGTGGATCCGAGCACTGAATTCCGCATGCATTTCTTATGGACCTAAAATTTACGCGAATTTCTCGCCTGTTTTTAGATACTTTGGCTAATTTCTTAAGGTTTATTTCGGTTGAAATAGATTCTGTGAACCTTTCTCAACCATCTAGAATCAAGGTTACATAACAAAATTGTATATTTCCAAAATAATTAATAAATATAAAAGTGTTCACCAAATTCGATTGACGTATGTCTTAGCTCACTCGAAATCAGTCAAAAATAATAACATAACCCTAAATCGGCCTTGTAATGACGCACATCAGAAGTCATCTACGACATACGGAAATCTTTCGAACTACACTGGTTTCAATTTTGATTTAACAATAAATAGAAGTAGATTTCAATGTGGAAATAACAAGAAAACATACACTAATGATGAAGGTACCCAATACTTGTTGTCTCTGTACTTACATTCTCTTTTAAATAGGGTGGTTTCATCTCAAAGTTCAAATTCCTTGTTAAAAAATTTGAATATGGAACTCCCGCCAAGAGAATGATTCTAACCTAACTAATGTGGTCTATAGAAATACCATTGCGTAAAAAATCTCCCAACCTGTAACAACTCAGCAGATTTTGGAACGTCATCAACCCATATTGTACTTCCGGTTTCTACTAGTTATGATGGTACTGGGGATTCTAGTAATATGTTGCGAAGTTCCCTAACGTCGCAAGGCATTAATGTTAGCAATTGTTCCAGTTGTACGATTAATATTAATATTCATAAGTAATGATTGTTAAATATTGATAATACAAATTTTCAATTCTAGAATTATTATTATAATTCTATCTGATTTCATCATAACACTGATGGCTGTCATTAACAGTATCACTTTTAATGACACTTTAACATATTGATCATTGCACGAACAATATTGGTGAAGTACTTTCATATTTTTTTCGAATTCAAAGAGTTTTACTTTTCCATTTTCGTTTTGTTTCTGAGCTTCGACGAATTATCACACCCACGGCCCTCAGATGGTCCAGATTTCACTCCCATATCCATCGGAATTTCAACCTTTTTCTATCAAACTGAAATCGACAATTTCCCCAGAGAAACGATATCTCAGACCAGTAATACCAAATCCGGCTCGCAGGTGTACCAACTTTACTCAGATTCGTCTGATTCCGTCAGGACATTCACCAGACTTGGGTGCAATTCATCTCGCTTGGATGAAAGCAAACTAAGATATATTTCCATTTCTAGACTGGTAGAAAGGAAGACTCAAGATCGTCCATCGGTAATAGATCTACATTCACTTATATCGTTCGAAATGTGGGAGATAAAGATATCGATGTAGAACATGATATTGTTTTATTGTAGTTGCAGTGCCGCAAATTCTTACCGATATACTTTTATTTACTTTCGTTCGCTGCACATGGGAAAGTCTGCAGGCCAAGGACAGGACTTGTTTTGTTGAATGAACAGACGACTGACAAATAATATGCGATTTTTCCAACCGGGGTTGTGTAAACAAAGAAGAATTCAGAGATATTGAAACGAACTATGAAGATCCATTCATTTTTCGATCAAAAAATGTTCACTGTTGAAGTCTGTAGATTTCTAGAGAGAATTTGTTAAAAAAATTTGGGAAAAACGCAGGCGTAAGGTTAGGATTGTTTGCATGCATGTTCCATTGTCTATACACGCCTAATATACGAAGTCGATCGAGCTAAAATTACAAATTGTTATCTCTTTCCGTTCTCAGGTTATTGAGAGATACAAAATATTTATTTATTATTATATTAATTTTTTTGCGCAGTGTAGTTACTAAGTTTCAATCCGATCAGATATGTATTGTTCGAAAAAAAAATTAGTACTCTGAAACCATTGGGTCGATTATGCCCAACCTATGCGTAACCAACCCTGAAGATTTCTGGTTCCGTTTGAAAGTTATCGTGGCAATGGCTGGCCGGACAAAATCAAATTTAACCACGAATTCATCATCAGTGAGTAGAACCTAATCGTTTGAGACCTTTTTCTGCAAAAAATTCGAGAACACATCACTCATGTTCTACGACACGAAGTGGAAACAAGTTTACGAGTATGTATGTAAGACAAAATATATTTTCCCTGTTTTTTCCAACCAAATCATCTAATTACAAAGTAAAAATACAACTAATCTAAAGAAATGTTAATGGTTTATGCAAATTAACTCTTGCCATGGAAAATGTACGTGATTTGAAGGTGCAAATTCCAAATTCTAAAAATTCGCTTATCGCTTTTTAATTTACCTTCATTTCGCTTATGTATAATCATTCCGGGAATTAAAACAACGGGAATTGGCAATCCAATGGGAAATTCATTGAAAAATTTTCGTTGAATTGTTGTTAATGACTAAATAGTTTTCTTTGGAATTATAAAATCCATGACATTTTCTGGAATTGTCCAACCAAGCATATATCTCGAAAAATTCGTTCAGTAATCAGAAGTTGTTGAAATATCGATCCAATTGAAGTTTAGTTGAAGGACATCGTCCTTAAAATTCCATAATTCTATCAGAGAATGCCTTAGATTCTACTCCTTCGTGAAATTCAGGAAACTTAATTGTTTTTTCATCATTTTGTATCAATAAAACCCTAAATACGAATTAAATAGCTAAGTTCATCCTAGATTTATATAATCATAACTTTGACGTATAATAGAGGTTTTACTTGTACAAATACCAGTATCTATTCTCAATAAAACCCAGAAGAGAGAGAGAGAGAAATCAACTTTATTGAGTACGAATCAAATGGCTATCGACCTCAGTCTTCCAGCCGGTTACATGGATTTCTATTTTACAAAAAAATATTTAGTTTTGAAAGATGTTATTCTAAGCACATCAATTATTCGAATAGTGGTAGTGCTGGTAATTTCGCTTTCATTTATCCATCTGTTGTTCTGATTTGAGATGAATTTTTTGCCAAGTTTATATATTCTTTCCAAAATTGGTTCTATAAGTGTCATATAAAAGTTGATTTGAAGGATTGTGCAATGGATTGTTGGGATTTCTCAGTTTAGTTATTTTTCGTAGGCAACTCTATCTACTCTGCTATTTTTTGTGGTGTTTAAGAATGTTCTAAATCCCTAGTCTAATTAGGGCCTTCATATCATCTTATAGGTATATTGTGCTTGATGTTTTGTTGCTGATTCCTAGGTTTTTATAAGTGAGTAACCCAGAAGATTAAGTCGATTTCAATCAATTTTTTTGATATGGAAGCCTAAATACGAATTAAATGGTTTCTTCATATATCAATTTTACTTATATTAGCGGGTTTACTTGTGAAGTGCTAAAATATTGCTTGATTTTTCATATCAATATCTAGACTTCTCTATTAAATTTAGAAAAACAAATCCCTTTTCCTCAATTTTGGTATACATAGAAGCCTAAATACGAATCAAACAATTTTATTCTGGGTTGTTTCAACTTTGACGTATAAAAGCGACTTTGCTTGAGAGATTCTTGAATATGACGCTTTTGACATCCATACCAGTATCTTTTCTGCACATAATACAGTAGACTAAATGGATTTCACCGAATTTTTTTTCCTATGGAACAATACGAATAAACATTTTTAATCTAGGTTGACTTTGACGTATAATAGTTGCTTTACTTGCAAGATATGACGCTTTTCAAATCCGTACAGGTATATTTTCTGCTTAAAAACTAGTAGACTAAATAGATTTGACTCAATTTTTGTTCATAATGGAAGCCTTAATACGAATTAAATATGATGATATCATAGATCTCAACTTTGAAGCATATTAGCGAGTTTGCTTGTAAGGTGCTAGAATATTGAGCTTCTCATATTCATATCTATTCTTTTCTCTATAAAATTCAGAAGACTAAATCCGTTTTCTTCGATTTTTATATAAATGGAAGCTCGAATACGAATTAAACAATTTTACTCTAGGTTAACGAAGTTTCTTAACTTCGACATATAATAGCGGTTTTGCTTTTCTCATTCTTAACGGAATCTTGTCTGCATAAAATCCAAACGACTAAATCGATTATCCACAGTTCTTATATAAATAGAGCCCAAATACTAATTAAATAACTTTGCCAATCTCCTACAAAGATTGGGAAAGTCTCAACTTTTATGTCCAGTTGCATATTCGATTGTCGGGTGCTGAAATATTGTGGTTTACACAGTTATACCTTTGTTTTTTTCCATAAACTGTAGAAGACGTCATTGATATTCCTCGATTTCTATATGAATGAGAGCTTAAATACGTATGCAATAGTTCAATCCAATATTGACTCACTCTAGTGAGTGAATGCCATCAAAAACCCAGAGGTTAATGTAATTTTTTTCCTATCGAATTTATCTATATTATATCAGACTATGTTGACATAAGCGGATCCTATCTTCAACCTAACCTACGTTTGAGAATGCCAATCAATAAATCAAATATTAAGTCAACACCTAACAGGAAATTTTAAATATTTAACGAGTGGCGTGTTCTCGGGCTACAAAACTAGATCAAATACGTGGGAGTCGGCAATGTTTAGAATACTTTTAGATATCCCGTAAGATCTTTAACCTATTCGAGATAATCCAGACATCATTATAATGTATATATGAGTAATATATCTACGAAAAACAATGGCTCGAATTACAATTTAGTTTAGTAACTGCATCCTTGACAGGTTTGCAGGGGCGTCATTCTACGTTTTCTTCAGGGGGGGTCAAAAGGTGATGACATTTTTTGCGATTCCCACTTTTCGCCCAATGTATTACGCCTACCAACATATTGGGAGAGGGGGTCAATCGCAATGCTTTAATATCATTTGGTACCATTTTCTGTCAAAAATTCGAAAATTACAGACATTAGGGCACATTGATAAGCACAAATGGATAGAAGGAGACACAGAAGATAATAAACCTTGGTGTGAAGTTTGCAGTGTTCTATAAATCTTTTAAATTCATGTATATGGTATAGAAATAAAAAGAAGTTAACCTCAATAATTGAACGATCACCATACGATATAACATCCCCCAGACCCATCTCTATTTCCTCTGTTAACATTTCCAGCGTAAAAATAAATCATCATATACTGTATTCCGAGGTAAACAAGTTTGTTTATTCCGAAAGCAACTTTAATTTGATTGAAAAACTCATATTGGACTAATTCGCGGACAGTCGACTTGATTCTGAAGTTCATCAACTTTTTTCGAGATTTTTTTCCAGCAAATTCGATTCTATATCGAAGGCGGTTCTCCCGTATTTTCAAACTTATCTATAATAACGAAAATTTCTGCTTTCATTCAATATTTATTCATTTAATATTCATGAATTTATTTGAGAACATGCACGAATCTGGTGCATCGAGGTTCCCATTTGAACATGGCTGATTTTTGCGCGTATGTTCTGGGGAACATCGCGTTATCATTTTGCCCAAATGTGAAATTTAATTCTGTGGTGCCGTCCGGCCGTTGCCACGATAACTTGAGAACGGAAAGAGCTAGCGACTTGAAACAGGGTAGGTGGCGTATCCCAATACGAGGGACAAGTGTGCATTAATGGGCATAATCGGCCCAATGGTTTCCGAGTAATAATTTTGTTTTCAACCAATATAAATCTGATCAAATTGAAACTTGGTGAATAGTTGTAGAATATAAACCTAAGCACGTTCGTGAAATTTTGTGAGTATCGTATCGTATCGCTAGAAAATTATTAAAAAATGATGAAAAAAATACTTTTGTTGTCACGATAACCTGAGAACGGAAAGAGATAGCGTCTTGAAATTTTCAGGTTAGGTTGTGCATCTGAATGCGACATTTGAGTTCGTTTATAAGCATAATCGGCCAAACGGTTATAGAGTTATAGCCATCTGAAATTTGGTTGATATTTGTTCCTCATTAACTCGAAAAATACAAAACCGATTGAATTCAAACATGGTTATTAGTTGTAGAATGCCAACGCGAAAATTCTTGCAGAATTTCGTGAGGATGGTTTAACTAGAAAATTTAAAAAAAATTATTGAAAATACTTGAAAAAAATACACCCGGTATTTCTATATCTCAATGAACGTAAAAATTAATTTCGAAACCTTCTTCATAAGGTTTTCCTACACCTAAACCTGTTAGTTTCTCAGCAATTTTCGACCAATATTTGTAGTTGATGTTTGAAAATTAATTATGATCGCTCTGTATATTTCAGAGTTAAAGTTGTTTTTCTGTATAAGACTAGCCAATATTTTTACTCGAAAAAATACCGTCTGTATTGCTGGCGTAACAGGTTTCTTCATTAATTGCTATTTAAAAAACTCATATTTAAAATTTTTCGCCATTTTCTCGTAAATAGTGCTCCTAAGGTATAAAGTGATCTAAAGAAACTCATCATAATTTGAGCTTGCTATTCCATTTTTCAGATCTAATACAGGGTGTCACAGCTAAAAAATGTAACTTTGGTCTATATCCTTGTTTTCGAACGCCCTGTATATATGAAAATGATTTTAAATTGTGCTTTTGAACCCCCTACACACATCGCAAAAAAATATTCTAAAAATATCTTCATTTACTCCCTAAAAACGAGCGACTGTGATGGCCAACCCGGTATAGAGTTTATTTCCACTTAAATTTGAAGTTGAAAAAAAACATGGTTCACTTTAAGTTGCTACGGACTAATCGGACGTTGTAGGCACCCCCTCGACCATTTTCAACCCTTCAAAACACAAATCTTGGTAGGATGCCATTTTCAGCCAGAGAAATATTCGAAAAAGACAATACGAAGTTATTATATGTATCCTGTGTATCATATCATATTAATTTGTCGTCATCAAATTAACAAGTCGTACCTTCAGCTAGGGTTACCGGAAACAATTTATTTATTGGCTGTACCAAACAATGAAATAATGAGAGTTTTTATTTTTCATTATGACCTCCAGCGAAATGCCTATCAATCATTTCACTTTAGGATTATTCGCCAAGCTCAATGTATGCTCATTACGAAATACCATTTTTCTTTTATAGTCTCATTATCTCATATAATATGTATTCGATTGATGTAACCCATTATTTTTATTGGTGTTAGTTTGTATACACGTATTTATTGTTGGCAGAATGTCTTCAGGCTAATCGTGCCTTCATGCAGACGGTAGCCAAGATGAATCATCGTTTAGGATTGACTTTTGACCACGACAGACATATTTATTGCTTTCTAGTATTCGTCCATATTTCTGTTATTTATTGTGATTGATATATTGTATTGGTATCTGTGACAGCGCATCCTATTTTTGTTCCCAATTCTTATTGTAATGCTCATCATAACGGACAATAGTTTGGCACACAAACAGAAATACTCGCAATCGAAAGATGCGTGGAAATGAATCTAAAAAAAAACTATCAGATATGTGATATAGCAATCCACTCTGACATTCAAGCTGCTATTAAAGCTCTGAGCTCCCATGTTATCGACTCTAAGCTAATATGGGAGTGCCGAAGAAAAGTTAATGAAGTAGGCAAGAACAACAGGGTCTACTTGGTCTGGGTTCATGGTCACTGGGGAATTAAATGGAATGAGGAGGCCAAGACACTTTCCAAGAAAGAAGCACGAACCCCTTTTATTGGCCCGGAACCCTACCATGGGGAGATAGATACACCTACAGAAGTGAATTTCGGTTGAAAGAAGAAACTGGAAGAGAAATTTTCCAGAAATGTATCACTCCAAAAACTCCGGAACTTTGTCACTCTCAGATCTAAGAAGTATATAGACCTCAGTAAAAACAGGCAGCACCTCCTCACTGGTTTCCTCACAGGGCACTGCTGCCTTAGGAAGCATATGATGAGATTAGGGCTAGCAGAAACTGACAAGTGCAGATTCTGTGGGGAGGAGGATGAAACTCCTGATCACCTGATTACGGAGTGCCTCGCCATATCAAACCAACGCAAAGAATGATTTGGGCAAGAAATCTGCAAAAGCGAAGACGTAGCCTCCTTGAAGCCACCGCAGATACTGGAGTTCATCAGAACTCTGAAACTGGAAGGCGAGCTGTAGGTGGAGGCGACATCGTGAACTCTGGATAGGGAGGCACAATGGACCTCAAAAGAGAAGTTTTTCATGGTAACAACATTTCTGTCTAGTAGATCCATAATTTGTCCGCAAAACTGGAGTCTTCTATATGGATCATCTTCGATGAGTTCCTGGGGATTGTCATATTATACGGATGAAATTTCTGTGTGTTTAAGAGTTCTTGTCACTATGAAGACTGGCTAATTTCGACTTCCCTAATAATCTGCCTGTCATCACTGAAGATGTCTACTTCAGTGAGGAAACTCTGACGATGATTATTCGTTTTTCTTTAAGGCCCATTTTGCCGAAACTGTTTTTTATTCTTGCTTATGGTACTTTGCGGCATGGGCAGTAAATCAGGACGCTTTCCCCTGAATAAATGAATAACTTCATTTTATGTTCTAGTTCTATCTCCGTAGCCAATCATCATTAAAAGTTTAATCTTGTGGGCTTCACTTAAGTACGGTAGTTTGGCGGATTTTTTTCAATGAACGTTGTTTCTCACGAAACTAGGAACTAATGAATATCCTCGCTAATCTTCGCTCGATACGATCCTTACTTGTTTTTGGCGCTCTAGTTCCTCGGAACTGAGTGCTTATCAATTTGCCCAAATGTCTGTAATTTTCGAATTTTTCGATGAAAATGGTCTTAAACGATTTGGTTCGACTCACTGATCAAGAATCCGTGGTCGAAATTCATTCTGTCCGGCCGTCCGGCCGGCCGTAGGCACGATAACTCTCGAACGGAATGAGCTAGAGAGTTGAAATTTTCAGAGTAGGTTTGGGGGATAAATATCTCGGCTAAGTTCGTTATTGGGCGAAATCGGACAGATGGTTTCGGAGTAACAAAAAAAAAATTTTTTTTACGAAACAAATTCCAAATTAATTTTTTTTTAATAAGCAGTTTTGTCATAAGAATCCATTCATATCATTTTCAACTCTAACAAGCTAATACTTTCGGATATATGATTTTTCAAAATTTCAATGTAAATCGTATTTCTACGTTTTCACAGAATGATAGAATTATTATGTGGGTATTCTATGAATTGTTATAATGTCGACTTTTCCTTAGACATGACGTTGTTTCATTCCAGCAATCGTATAAATATGAGAATGATAATAATATAATATCATACTTTCTGTTGGTTGATATTTTCATGCCGATGGTCAATCCATATGATGATGGGAATGGTAATGGTAAGTTAATAATATTGAGTTCAGAATATCTCTACTAAAAACAAAACTGGAATATTGGTGTATTGGAGTAGATTTGAGGAAAGATATATATTATCGTTCATCATAGAATTAAGGAATGAATATCTCGGATGATTCCGATGTTGGGTAGAATTCGTCTATTGGTTTTGGATTGATAATTTTTGGCACTCTTGTTGAATTTAAATTCTTCTATGATGTTTGAATTCAATTTCTGCTAATATGAAGTTCTAAATTTCAATAATGAAATGTTTTCACAGAATGCTATTATTATTCTATCTAAGCTTTATTATATGATCTGTGTTCATACTCGTACATTTCATTCTGTTCTATAAGAAAGTGTCAAATTCATTTCAGCTATTTTAATTTGATTTCTTCCATGGTGCAGTTCTCATTCTCAGATTGCTCATTTAATCTTGATAAATAAACTATTATTTGAATTTAATTTCCTTTATGATGCAGTTCTATCATATGAATACATTGATATAATTCCCAACTCTGAGAAACCAATACTTTCGGAGATATAATTTGTCTGTTTGAACTAGAGCGCCAGAAAGCTCCTGTCCACAGGGCTTGAACCCATTTTTTTTTATATACCATCAGAAAGTAGAGATTCCAATGAATAAAAAGCCCACCGACTCTTATGAAAAGGCAGATATTTTGTCGCGAGAAATTTTCAATTAAAAATTCAGCTGCTTTTTCGATACTAAGTCAAAATAAGATGAAAAAATGAACATTTTAAAACAAAAAAAATACAGTCTGTTTGGGACATAAAAAGGTAAGTTTTCAGAAAATTTCGTGAAACAAAAATTTTTTTTGTTAATGATAAAAATAAAAAATGGGTTCAAGCCCTGTGGACAGGAGCTTTCTGGCGCTCTAGTTCAAACAGACAAATTATATCTGGTATTGGTTTCTCAGAGTTGGGAATTATATCAATGTATTCATATGATATCACTGCATCATAAAGGAAATTCAATTCAAATAATAGTTTATTAGATAAGTAATAATAAATTACCTTGTAATCGATCAAAAATTTCCTGATCTACGTTCATCAAATTTTCTCCTCTCTCGAACTACAGAATTATTATGCTTTCAATATTTACGTAATATTTTCAAACATTTTCGGGTGAGGTACCCGTTGCATCGCTAAAATACGAGTATTTCAACCCCAATATTCTTGAAGTTACAATATTCCCTTCTGTCAAGTTGACTTTATGACAATTCATACAAAGAATATACATAGAATAATTATATCAATCTGTGAAATACGATTTACATTGAAATTTTGAAAAATCATATCTCCGAAAGTATTAGCTTGTTAGAGTTAAAAATGATATGAATGGATTCTTATGATAAAACTGCTTATTAAAAAAAATTTAATTCGGAATTTGTTTTGTAAAAAAAAAATTTTTTTTTTATTACTCCGAAACCTTCTGTCCGATTTTGCCCAGTAACGAACTTAGCCGAGATATTCATCCCTCAAACCTACTCTGAAAATTTCAACTCTCTAGCTCATTCCGTTCGAGAGTTATCGTGCCTACGGCCGGCCGGCCGGACGGCCGGATCGGCCGGACAGAATGAATTTCGACCACGGATTCTTGATCAGTGAGTCGAACCAAATCGTTTAAGACCATTTTCATCGAAATATTCGAAAATTACAGACATTTGGGCAAATTGATAAGCACTCAGTTCCGAGGAACTAGAGCGCCAAAAAACCAAAAACTTGGATATTCGAATTTTTCTCATGAATTTCAAGGTTATGTGAAAAAAATTTTGATACAAAAGTTCTAGATCTTTGTATTACCTATAACTTTGCCGTTTAACGTTTTTCCATAGGACTTGTAGTTTTGAGGAAATCGAGATAAACCGTTTTCCCTTAAAAACTCACCCCTTTCGACATATCGTCCTCAAATCGCCCATAAATTATTTTTCCTTTCATTTTTGTTATATTCTCTTCCTTTTCCAATGGGTTTCAACCTACTATTATTTTTTTTCACATTTTGTTCCATTTTCAATGGCTTCAGCACTGCTCTGCTAGTACAATATCGCGAGATTAATCTCTATAATTTATTCTTATCAAGCATCTGCCGTCTGCTGGCATTCAAGAAAGTGAAATCACCATAAGCTACGATCATGCTACGATTCAACGATTGTAACAGCATTTTTCTGCGATCCGAATTGCTTTTTCGTGTACACTGACTGCACTTCCAACCATGCCTGATACGTAACTCCATATTTTCGCATGCCTCATATTACACCTTACGTAACAGTCGAATAAATCTTTCCTATTTGCGACCCTCTGTATAATTTCGGTGTTAACGCAACAAGAGGTGATTGTTCCCTGGTGAAAATAATTAAGTGGGTGATTAATTTAATTAATTGTTAGTTTCGTATGGATTTCTACAACTTTTACGTTCGGACTATACCTCTATCCAGCCGTAACAGGCTATTTTTCTATTTTTGGTCTCAAGTTAAGTTCGTTAATGGGATCTGATTGGATTTAAACTCGGTAGTTAGTTGAAAAATACCGACAGGAACACTTAAAATGAATTTCGTGAGGATCGTATACCAAGGAGCTTTTTAGAAAATATCTAAAAAATTCTTTATCTCAGAAATTATCCGTTAGATATCGCTGAAATCTATAACAAATCTCACACGACTTCATCTAGTGATAGAGAAAATGGCCCATGAAGCCATTCTCAGAATATCTAGGAAAGGAACAGGTCCATTTCATCAGCCAATCTGACTAGTGACGAAATGATCAAGAAAGTGAGCATCGAAAAGAACTTCACTACGATGTTTGGTAGGAAAAAAGACTGGGTAGGGAATCCACCACCCAAGTTCTTAGAAGAAATGCCATTGAATGGTACACAGACGGTTCAAAAACCACTACAGGAGCTGGCGCTAGAGTATATGGGCCATGCACCAAATGCTCGCAATCGCTAGGCTCCTATCCGAGCAGAAGAAGAGAAAGATGCGTGGTAATGAACCTAGAAAGAAACTATCAGAGATGTGATATAACAATCCACTCTGACAGTCAAGCTGCAATTAAAGCTCTGAGCTCCTATGTTATCGAATCCAAGCTAATATGGGAGTGCTGAAGAAAACTCAATGAAGTAGGCAAGAACAACAGGGTCTCCTTGGTATAGGGTCCTGGTCTCTCTCTCTCTCTCTCTCTCTCTCTTTAGCCTCTGTTCGTCCACTCCTGGACATAGGCCTCTTCCAGTGATTTCCATGTCGATCTATCCTGGGCAGTCCTCATCCAATTCCTCCCCGCATGACGCTGGATGTCGTCCTTCCATCTTGCCTGTGGGCGTCCTACACTCCTTTTAGTATCCCTTGGTCTCCATTCCATAAGTGTTTTTGTCCATTTCGAGTTATTTCTCGCCAGATGTCCCGCCCACTGCCACTTGAGCCTCGCCACTCTCTCCACGACATCAAAAACTCTTGTCCTCTGCCTAATATCTACGTTTCGGATTTTGTCTCGTAGGCTAACTCCCAGCATTGTACGTTCCATTGCTCTTTGGCAGACTCGGAGACGGTTGGCGCTGCTAACTGTCAGGGTGACGGTTTCGAGCCCGTATGTTGTCACTGGCAGAACACAAGTATCGTAGACCTTTCTCTTTAAGTTCACTGGGATCTTTGGTTGTCGAAGTATGTAGCTAAGCTTACCGAATGCTGCCCAGCTGAGACCGATTCGTCTGGTAATCTCTGCGGTTTGATTTTTCTTTCCTATTTTGATGCTGTGTCCCAGGTATATATATTCCTCAACTAACTCCAAAGTGTGGTTCTGAATGGTGACTTCTATGTTTGATGTACTCATGATTTTGGTCTTCTGTAAATTCATTTTCAGACCAATAGCTTCGGAGACTACTCTCAGCTCGTAGAGCATAGTCTTCAGTTCGTCCGGGTCACTACTAAGGAGAATGATATCGTCTGCGAATCGGAGATGGCTAAGATACTTCCCGTCTATCTTGATTCCTTTCTGACTCCATGGTAGGTTTTTAAATGCGTCCTCCATTGCTAGGGTAAATAACTTAGGTGAAATTGTATCTCCCTGCCTGACACCTCGCTGTACCTGGAGCTTTTCAGTTACCCATTCTTCATCAACTTTTACGTGCATGGTAGCGTGTTCGTAAATATACCGTATGATGTTCGAGTATCTGTGGTCAATGCGCGCGTTATTCATCGCATCCAGTATCGCCCAGGTTTCGATTGAATCAAAAGCCTTTTGATAGTCGACGAAGGCTATGAACAGAGGGATGTTGTATTCTGTGCATTTTTCTATTAAGGTGCGTACCTCTGTGCATTTTTCTATTAAGGTGCGTACCGCTTGTATCCTGGTCATGCAAGAATAATAGGAAATGAGGAGGCCAACACACTGGCCAAGAAAGGAGCGTAAACTCCCTTTATTGGCCCGGAACCTTATTGTGGGGTTGGTAGGCACACCTACAAAAAAGAATTCCGGATTAAAGAAGAACCTGAAAGAGGTATTTTCTGGAGATCTCTCCCCAGAATGTGTCACTCCAAGAAATTCCTCCGGAACTTTGATTCTGTCAGATCCAAGAAATACTTGGACCTCAACAAGAACACGCTGCACCTCCTCACTGGCTTCCTCGAAGGGCACTGCGGCCTCAGAAAGCATATGATGAGATTAGGGCTTGCAGAAACTAACGAGTGCAGATTCTGTTGGGAGGAGGATGAATCTCCTCCAAAGACGTAGCCTCCTTGAAGCCATCTCAGATACTGGAGTTCATCAGACTCTGGAAGTGGAAGGCGAGCTGTAGATGGTAATGACATCGACAGCTCTGGCAGGGGGGCACAATAAACCTTAAGGTCGCAGTGCAATGTTACCTCCTACAATAATTTACAATATATCGCTGAAATTTGGTGAGAGCCTTCAATACCCTATCCAAGTTCTAGATTTGAACTTAATTGGATCTATATTGTTGGAGATATTGGAGAAATATAGAAAAATTTGAACCAATATATCTCGGAGCTTCCTTTTGTAACTGGATGTTAAAGCATCCTTGATTTGTAGTGTCTCTATTGCACTTCCTTGTTTCATTCCAAGATATCTGAATGTTTCTTCATCTTCGAGGTCACGAATGATTATTCCCGCTTCTGGTTCGATGTCTTCTCCTATTTCTTCAGTTTTTCCTTTGTTTAGATGAAAAACAGTACATTTGTCCAAACCGACTAACATTCCTATTGCTGAGGTGTATTCGGCAACGATATTCAGTAGTTGTTGAAGTGATGTCTTGGAATGAGCGTACAGTTTCAAGTCGTCCATGTACAGGAGATGTGAGACCTTCTGCCTGCTAGCTCTGCCTTCTACCCTTTTCTGCCTGCCCTCAAGTCAGCTGTTAATGTTAGAAGTGTTACGCAGAACAGTAATGGGCTAAGCGAGTCTCCTTGAAATATGTGAGGATATTTTGGAAACAGTGCTGAGTATATCACGTATAACATACGTGAAGGCTCGATCAATTATAGTACAGGGACTGTCTGATAAAGATTTGGACATTGTCAAAGTCTGTAAGAATGGAAGAAGATCAAAAAGCTGCCAGGTGAAGTTCATTTATCAAATTGTCAACATAGGGAAGTCTCATAAATCTAAACAATATGGAGGCTTGCAAGAATCAACACCGATTAACCTAAATATCAGAGTCAACAATTTCTTACTATGAAAAAAATGATTAAAAACCTATTATCTAGCGACGAAACTAAGTAGGTACCAATAAACTGTTTAAATAATTCATTTTTTTCACAGCCCAGCCCACTCCGACCCAGATCTCTCCTAAAATTCTCAATAAGAGGAAGAATAACGCCAATAAAAAACGCCTCTAGGCTGTTCGTCTAAATCGCGCTTAAGCATCACGTAATTACAGTTTTCAATCTTCCTGCACACCCGAGTGCCTCGGCTAAAGATAGGATGATATTTTATGTAAAGAAATAAATTAGTTTTCAAATAGAATAAGAGTACAGTTATGTTTCAGTTAGACCTCATCATCTATGCATGCGGTCGTTCTTTTTCTTCCCATGATGTGCGTGATATCGTTGTGAATTGGGCAATTATAAATTGACGTACAGACGTACACAGCCTTCGAAGGTCGTCGGAGGATGTCCGCCATTGCAGGGACGTATTAGGATATTGCGGAGATTCTGTGGGAAACTCCATCATTTATTATATCTCTAAAAATTATGTAATCGTGAATATGTGATTCTGTGCTCTGTGGTGACATTTTGCATGACTCAATTTGAACAATACGTCGGGCAGATCTTGTATTGTAGGTCCTTGAGAGACTAGAAAACCTCAAATAACTTTGCGATTTTCATTCATCATATAAAAAATCTGGAAAAGCTCAGTGGGCAGGGGCTTAGGAGCTCTTGTCAAACTTTTTTTATACAATTTCGTTTACATGCAAAACCTATGTTCAAATAGTCTTTTTTCCGAAAATATCTATCTCACAGACTGGTCATTTTTGGTCAGGATAGATCAACTCATAAATAATACATCCTGAAAGTCTCAAATCGATCCAAAAACAGGTTTAGGCAGGACGATTTTTCAACTAGTACTATCTTTATGACCGTTTTTCGAATTTCAACTTCCGAGCTTCATAATTTCCAAAAAAATATTTCCTTCGAATTATATGAAAATTATATTATTCAAAGAATCGAATCCGTAAAATAAGAAAATCTAAACAGGTATTCTCTAAAAAAATTATTTTCCGAATTACACTACACCGAAGTAAAATTTTCCAAAATACAACCTCACTTTGAAGATGCAGTAATTACTAATTAGTCTAGCAGATGAGATGAAATTTACATATGATGTAAATCCATCCTTCATCTAGAAATAACCGGAGGTTCAGATGCGCAGATATCTCCGTTTGGAAAAACCGCGAATCGACCCGCTGGCCCATTTTCCCGGATTTTCCGAAGTGCTTAACTCGCGATATGTTGAGAATAGAGAAAAATTGTTAGTGTCATTGGATTCTACGACCCCGAATTCATGAAGAACAGTCATGATTTAATTAAAGTCGGGTGATCAAAATTTTGACAATTTTCGCATACATATGCATGGAAATTTTTTTGGGCAAAAAATTTATTTTCTTTGAATTATATAAAATTATACTATTCATAGAATCGAAACCAAAGAATAAGGAAATGTAAACAGATATTTTCTAAAAAAAATATATTCCAAATGAGACAACTCGGAAGTAGACATTTTTCGTCTAAATACGACCTTATGTTCAGGAAGTCGTAATTCCGAAAATATCATTCGCACAGACTGATTATTTGTAGTCAGGATAGATCAACTCATAAAGAATATATCCTGAAAATATCAAATTGATACAGGGAATAGTTTTGACATGACGATTTTTCAACTAAATTGACTTTTTCATGACTGTTTTAGGAATGTCAATTTCCAAGCTTCATAATTCCCAGAAAAATTATAGTAAAACTATAAAAATTACCTTTTCCAAAACGTGGATCCTTTATCTAGAAAATATCGGAAGTTGTTTGATCTAGGACAAACAAAAATTTTCGATGATTTTTATACGGAATTTTACGGAAGTCCGATTTAGCCGAACTAAAAACGATGGGATGAGGAGGGAAAACGGCTGTAAAAACCTGGCTACTAAACCGATTTTAGTAAACGATACCTTTTTCTGGATTGGCATAAGCCCAGCTAACTTCAAAAAGGCGAAGGATAGTTCTTCCGACAGGCCCTGATCTTTCAAACTCCCGAAAAATATGGAGTGCAGGTGTTTACTCATGTGATCTTCGTGTAGTGTCTTCAGCTGTGCCTGTTTCATATCTCTGTCAACTCTTCTTTGGTCTGTTGGCGTGATAGGTGTTCCTGCTAGCTCATGATCGATGTATATGCCAGTTATACTGAGCTTCTCCAAAGCTATCTGACCAGCCCTAACTAGGAAAGCTCCTTGGTTCCTAATTTCATTATTAGCCACTATTTTCAGAAGCGGGTCTTCACTTCTTAATATCCTTATTGCCATTTCCAACGTTTGTTGATGGTGTTGCTATTCCAAAGTTTAAAAACCTCTGCCTTCCTGCGTTCGTGGGAGGTACACTCTTTGTATCGAGCAGTTGGGATGCAGGCTACGGTTCATTCACTGTTATTATTATTATTATTATTAGAGCTAGGTCGTGAGGCTTGGTCCAGCCCTTCAGAACTGCGACTAATACTATATTTTGTTCAATTAACCTACTTATTCAAACCTAAGAGCATTATCAATGGTGTTAATATACCTGATAACGTCCTCAGGAACCTTGGCTTTCACGTAGTGAGTTTTTAATCCTCCCGGAGTAACAGCCAAGGCTCCAGATTCATCAAAATCATTGAGCAACTTCTTAGAACCGATTGATCAGGATATAAGAACAAGAGATCAAAATGATGACAGTTCTGAAAGGCTGATGTCTAGCTCACTGGCCCTAATCTTGTTGGCTTTCTACACTTGGGCAGGCCAGTTTTTAATCCACCTGGAGTAACAGCCAAGGCTCCAGATTCATCAAAATCATTGAGTACCTTCTTAGAACCAATTGAGCAGGATAGAAGAACAAGAGATCAAAATGATGACAGTTCTAAAAGGCTGATGTCTAGCTCACTGACCCCAATCTTGAATGCCTTTCTACACTTGGTCAGGCCAGTTTTTAATCCTCCCGGAGTGACAGCCAAGGCTCCAGATTTATCGATTGAGTAGGATAGAAGAACGAGAGATCAAAATGGTGACAGTTCTGAAAGGCTGATGTCTAGCTCACTGACCTCAATCTTGAATACCTTTCTGGACTGAGAACAATAAGATCTTTTGTAGGATTCAATGTTTGATTCATTTTCCCAGCAAGTTTAGCTTCTTGGTCAAGATTACAACTTAACTGGTAGATTTGCCTCCGATGACTGTGGGTGACAGAATTATAACCCTTAGCACTGCGAGTCTACCTCTGATTCACATAACCTACAATTCACTGAACTTTCCTTCCCATCCATATACAGGTGTTATCTTGGTTGATATCGATAATTAGGAAACAAACATAAATAAACCGTGTACAATGAAACTTGTCATCAAGGAATAAAACCCTTCGTTGCAGTAAATCAACAGAGCAAACGCGCTGTTAACAAGCTCTAAAACAAGCCATTACCTATAGTGCAATTAGTTAAAATTCAACTTCTCGAAGACGACGTTCTCCTGCATGAAACAACTTTCCGCAAATTGCATATTCCGTGACTTCGACGATTGCGTGCATTTAGAGAGGAGGATTTTGCATATCTTCCTCTGGGAGACGACCACATAACATCATACGTGTATGCATAAGATATCGATAAGGAGAGTAGACGATGCATTTCGAGTTATAATAATAAGCCATTAGGAAAGTTGAAGTGGTTGTTTATTTGCATCAGAAGAGGAGTCGAGAATCACGACTTTTGAACTAAGATCCGGCATAGGGAGTTTATACCCTCAACTCATATTTTCTTCTATACACAATAGGTAAGCTCTCACCTAATAGGTGGATTGAAGATTTTCAGGGTCTTTAGGAGGGGGAGACTTGCAGTCACAACATTGTAGCCTATGAGACATATTATGTTATGCTGGTGATCTATTATATGAAAATGTTATGTGTCCACGACCCTTTCCCCACCGTGTGCGATTCCTTGGTTGTTTTGTCTCCAGCGAGGCTTCACATCGAAGCTAATATGGGAGGCCATTTTTTCCTCCTCGTCGTACAATCTTCACAGTGGTTCTTCTCAGAAGCTGCCAATAATGTGCATGTGTTTTATTATATTGCAATAACCGATTATCAGTTCAATGACAGATCTTATTTGTTCTCTGATCATTCAGAGAGATCTTTGGTTGCTGAGAGATTGTCTTCTCCTTTGTCTCATGCCTGAAGAAATATTCCTGTGTGTTATTTCCTATTGCACTCAGACTAGCAGTGGTCTTGGTTATCCCAACCACTGGCTCTAGGCCAACAAACAAAGTCTTAGAGGCTCGTATGGATAGAGCATCTGCCCTCTCATTACCAAGAATTCCTCTGTGCTGGCATCCACACAAGTATTACCTTGTTGTTGTCTGCTAGAATAGCGAGGATCTCTCAGCAGTCCCAAATCTGTTAATACTGTTCACTCCAGTCTAACTGTAGTGTGAATAGCTTGTTAGGGCTTAATTTTTAATCTTATATCACTCTTATTCAATCCTGATATCTAATAGAGGGTTTGAGATGATGCTTTCAATACTCTTATACTCACATTTGGAGGTGGGATTCCAGTTGCCAATTTATTCGTTTGTTTGTGTTTAACCGATAACGTTTGAGCGAATAGCCCATGCTGCAGCCTAGAGAGGCCATTTTGCACCTTGGTCGGTCTCCTATCAGCTGACAGGATCTCATGGCTGATCCCCCTCAGCTTGGGTTGCTAGTCTCCAAAGGATCTCTTAGTCGATCTCCTGCAGCTCAGGATTACTTAACCGAGCTGAGTCCTACACCGCTGACAATTATATGGGTCTCATGTAACAACCCTATTGCCTTGTCGCTGTATTGCCTGCATAAGGTCCATTTTCATAGCCTGTAGGATTAGGCACTTGACTAGGTTCCTCGCACGGTTTCTGGCAGTTTCTGGTCGCCGCCATAGTGAAGTCTCCATTGTGTGTGGCCTGGACGGTCAAATATGACCTGTGAGGCAGTTTCGTCTGTCTCCCCACATTTCCTACAAACAGGGTTTTCTCGGAGAATCCCAATGTTGTTCAGGTGCTTTCTCAGGGTGGGTACAGTGTCCGGTTAGTAGGTCAGTTACTGCCTGAGCTTATTGTTACTCAGTAGTAAGACTTCTTTAGTTAGTGAGGGGCAGGTCTGTCCCACCATTAACTTACTATGCCGTACTATGTGCTGGGTAAGGATCCATATTTCAATGACGCCTTTCACAGCCGATTTGTTCAACCCTACTCCCGTCTTTGGCACGTAGAGGGAGATAGCTGAGCCCACGAAGTCCCACGAGAACCTCCATGGCCACAGTTGGAGTACTTTTCATTGCTCCAGTAACACAAAACAAGGCCAGTCCTTGAACATTCTCGAGCTCTTTGACGGCCCGGCTCTAGTCCATTTTTGTCCACCACACAGCACTAACATATGTGAGGGAGAGCCTCACTATAGCAGTGTAAATCCATCTAGTGATTCCCGGGTTCAAGCCACATGTGTTGCCAATTGACCTGCTAGTAATCATGAGAGATTCCAGTTGCCAATACATTTCAGTCTAAAAGACCCTAACCTCGCCTCTGCCTCGATATAAATACTCAGAGGAGGTAGATCCAAAATCAGTTAATTTCCTAATAGGTACTATACCCCCCAAGTTCCCCCTACTTAACACCTGTGAACAATCTACAAAACCACATCTGCGGGCCTACTTCGATCCTGCCACATCCTATAAATAGCATCGTTCAAACCACCATCCACTACGAAACTAACATACCATAAGAAGATCAACAAAAACAGATTATTACCACTGCGTTAATCTGGAATTAACGGCGCATAAGTGGTGTTTGTGTTATCATTCCGAGTTGCCCCATCCCATCCTAAGCTATTAAAAGGATTTTTTCGTATTTATATATGCAAGGATGATGAACCCATTGCGGAAGAACCATAAAATATATGCTTATAAGTATATGCGAGTCGTTTCAGCGGTTTTCCGTTCAGATTATGCAGATCAAAGTTGGCGGAGATCCCATCACACGCAATATCGATTATTTGTAGACGGTCGATGGTAATCAGCTCTGGAAATGGTTGGGATTTCGTTAATGAACTCCGGCGTCTGTTGATTGGATAAAATTGTTATAGACGCCATCCGCAATTCACTATATTCTTACAGTTAACATTCTTTCGGTAGGTGAACTGTAGGTATCTTGTTTCGAGTTTGTTGGTTCTCTCTGAGGGTGTTCCACAAGGTTCTAGTTGCTAGCCTATATTCTTTTATAAATTGTGGAAAAGCCAAATGGAATAAATTCATTATCTTGGTTACTGCATATAATTATGGAAAATCCCGAATCATGTCATATTCAAGTTTTACATTGTCTTTCTTCTTCGTTGAAATGCGAACCCTATCTTCAACCCCCGAAAGACAGGTACAGCCCCCAATTTTTAAAATAGGAGGTATGGGGTTTGTGATACATCGTTCGAAAGGTCTCGTAATTCTCTATTCAGAAATGTTATCACTTTCAAGTTTTTTGCAAAAATCAAATTAGAAAAAAATAAAATCAGGTGAGATTCTGCACTCCCATATTAGCTTGGACTCGATAACTTGGGAGCTCAGAGCTTTAATAGCAGCTTAACTGTCAGAGTGGATTGCTATATCACAACTCTGATAGTTTCTTTCTAGGTTCATTTCCACGCATCTTTCTGTAGCAAGTACTTCTGCCTGAAAGACACTCGGATAGGAGCCTAACGATAGTGAGCATTTGGTGCCTGCTTCATATACTCCAGCTCCAACTCCTGTTGTGGTTTTTCAACCATCTGTGTACCATTTAATGGAATATTTTTCAAGAACTTGGGTGGTGGATTCCACCGAGCATCGTAGTGAAGTTCTTTTCGATGCTCACTTTCCTAATCATTTCGTCACTAGGAAGATTGGCTGATGAAATGTACCTGGTAAGAGAGGACCAGGCTTTCTGGTTCTTAATACTCTCATTACCTGATCCTTTCCTAGATATTCTGATAATGGTTTCATGGTCCATTTTGTCTATCACTAGAAGAAGTGGGATGAGATTTGTGATAATCTCAAGTGCCCTGGTAGGATAGGTTCCCATACCTCCAGTGATACACACACAGGCCAGCCTTTGTACTTTGTCGAAGGTTTTCCTCGTGCTATTCTGGCTTGTTTTTGTGCACCAGACTACTGCCCCATACGTGATTATGGGTCTCACAGTCATGACGTACATCCATCGCAGTATCTTAGGGTTGAAGCCTCAAGTCTTACCGGCTAGATTTCTGCACGCTATTAAAGCCTTCATAGCTTTGCTAGAAGAGATTTCAACATGCCCATTCCACAGAAGTTTACTATCTAGTGTTACCCCTAGATATTTAACATCAGACTTCGATTCTATAATATCTCTATTCAAAATACAGCCAGAGATTATCTTGTCCTTGATCTTATCCAGCAATAACATCAGGTAGCTGGCCAGATGAAACAAAGTGTTCTATGGGTACCAGAGTATTGTGGTGTTGAAGAAAATTGCAGATAAGCCACCGGTTAGACCAGAACCTTTCTGTAGCCTGAGCAAAGACAACTTCAGAGAGGTGGTTCAACAATGTCAGTCTCTCGCTGAGGAAACTAGGGGGAGCACTTGGGAGAGCCGAGGGTTCCAGGGATGTTCTCGAGTTCGCAGAAGCCGAGGACAACATTTTTATGGGGATTAACTAAGTAGGGTAATAGACCAAAAGCTCATAATGGTCGTAGTTCCGAAAGGCAGCATAGTACCCTAACGACCCTGGCTCACAATGTAATCTAATCTAATCCCATTAAGATTTGATTGGATCAAGAGTGGTGCATGTACGAATGTCTGAACCCACTTCGACCCAATCGATGGCTAACTTCGCGTAACTAATTGATAATTGAAAATAGGTAATCGTTAGCATATAATTGATACTTTGTACAGCAGAAATCCACACTCACGCTCTTCGGCCGGTATTAAATCTCGGAAATCATATGGCCAATAACGGAACCGTCTGTCCAATCAAACTCTCGTGGGCAATTAGTGAAACATATAGGAAGTGGGACGTCTAAGACGGGCAAGATGTACGTAAGACGTTGGTTACAGTTACCGGTACTATGGTTTATCTTCTCGTATTATGTCAAATGAGCATATTAGAAACGATCGTTGACCCGAAATATGGAGTGGCCGCGAACAGCCATTGCTCGATTTGTTCCGGAATTGAAATTTTCTTCGGTGTTGAGTACGTCTTCTGGTTAAGACATCTCGGAGATGGAACGAATCGCCATTAATCTAATATGCGTCCTCTTCCTATGCTGCTTTGAATGGGAAGCTTCGCTGTTTTGTCCCAGTACTGAGAGTCCATATATACAGGGTGTCCTACGGGGAATGTCCATTAAAAAAGTTTACGAAGAAATATACAGGTTTTATCTATGTATCTGTGTGGGGTGATTCTGTGATGAAAATTAAAAGTAAGGTGGCTATTTGAAAAACCTCCCTCCGGAAAAGTAACACCCCTCCGAAGACTAACAAAAAAAATCGTTTCTCTTTTTCATTTTCCTCGTGGCACAATTGTACGGTTGAACAATTGTACAAACAAAGCCTGCTTATTTTCGAGCCAACTGTAAATGTATGTATTCCATTGGGTCATTACGCCACCACAAACACAGTACTGTTCATTTTCGACCCAACAGTAAATGTATGTATTTTATTCGAAACTAATCGTTTGAGACCATTCTTGGCAAAAATGAGGACCAGTTTTTCTTGGACGCTTGTTTTTACGATCGGATTTATATCCTTGGAAATATTGGGAATATTATTTTTTCCTGGAGCTAAGCAGCCTTGAGCAAGTTCAGTAACTGGATGGGTGAGCCCTCTGGCTATAAATTTGAACAAGTACGCCAAAGCCAAAGTGCTTTTCCAACTTGTTTTGTTATATTATGTCTCATGGCATGTGTTTAAACACTATAATTATTTCTTTTTGTCTTGAATACCTTTATGGAAATAGGTACATGTTTTTTCTAGTACAATTCCTAGAAAATTATCATAAAGACTCACGTACAAGATAATCTCATCGAAATGAATCGACAAAGTGAACAAAAGGTCTCGCAAAAAGGATCAATAACATTGTTTATATTCCCATATTGCCTCGAAGCAGTGGTACTCAACAACTTTTAATTCTGATAAGTCTGACTCGCGGTTTAGAAGCCCAGCGAGGATTTTGGCACTGACTATAATTAATACCCTGATGATGGTTTGTCAATTATTCTAATTCATGTTTGCCCTAATGAAATAATAATTAGACAACCCGTATATTTTTAATACTAATTACAGTGAAGGCCTGGGTAACGGCACATTCTTTCAAGATAACCCAGAAAATTAGCATTGACATAATAAATCATCAAGAACCCCATTTCCATAAGGTTGCCACGAAGGAAAATTGAATTTTAATCGCGATTCAAGTCAAAATCTCCATCTCCATAGATTTGAAATGTTGTGAGTTATAAGGTTTTCCAATAAAACACTATCAATTTTGTCGTTAACAAGCACTGACATGAAGTCAGGAACTTTTGCGCGCATGTTCTACTGCTCAGTCACCGGTATTGGACACTCTTAATCGAATTTACTATCGATTTGGACCGTTTTCTCAGCTCTAATAAGGTATGAATACATTTCGTAACATTTTAATGACATACTTGATTAATGAGAGAATTGGAACTGAAATTCGTTAAACATCTAATAATATACGAAAAAACTTACATATCAAGTTATTTAAGGATACGATTTAATAAGTAATTACTGAGTTTTAATGGTATCGAATTTGTATATTTTGAGTTATAGATACAATAACAACAACATTTTAGATGTGCATAACTCCAAAATCATTTGGCCGATTATGCCTATTAACGAACTTAAATGTCGCCTTCGGATGCGCAACCTACCCTGAAAATTGCAAGTCTCTATATCTTTCCGTTCCCAAGTTATCGTGAGATACATAATATTTCTTCATAATTTTTTTAAAATTTTTTAGTTGTACGATCCTCACGAAATTTCACATACGTCTTTTTGTTGATATTACACAACTAATTACCAAGTTTGAATTTGATGGGATCTATATTTCTTGAGTTATCGTGAAAATAATCTTCCAGATGGGTATAACTCCGAAACCGTTGGTCGAATATGCCGAACACGAACTTAACTCTCCCATTCAGATGTGCAACCTACCCTGGAAGTCCCTATCTCTTTCCGTTCGAAAGTTATCGAGGCAACGGTCACCATCTACCAACTGAACTCGCCGAAGGCTGCTCGGATCTCCAACAATATAGCTCCGATCGTGTTCAAACTTGGAAAGAGACTGTTGAGTTAGGTTTTGAAGGTTCTCGCAAAATTTCAGCGATGTCGGATGAATAGTTTCTGATCGGTCCACTGGAATCGTTATAATATTTCGATATTTTGTCAATATTTCCAATAATATAGATCCGAATCTATCCTGCAATATCAATTGCTGCAAACTTCGTATAGAGATATCAGACCTATATCTCAATAGTATTTTGTGATATTCAAACACAAAATTGCAATGTTGTCATGCCAAAGGGAGTACTCATTGTACAGAGAACCATAGGAAAATAATGATATCTATAATAACTCCAAATATATTTGCGTATGCCAAGAATGTTAATTATTCTTCTTCTTCTTCCAGATCCTCCATCCAAAATGGCAATGAACATATTCAAAACCACTGGCAGAGGAAGGTTCTACACAAAAATCTTCCTTCTCGTCATGCTATGGGGAGCAGCTGTTCTCACCGTAATGGAGCTGCGCAAAATGGACCTTGACGTCCCGGTACCTCACTTAAACAGTAGATTCCTCCTTCAAAAACACTTCGATCCATACACGAGCGCCACCACCGAACGATACGACATCGACCCATCTATCGACAGGAGACCCAGCCCCTCCGAGGAGAAACTGGTGGAAGACATCCAACAGAGGATGCCAAACTTACCCATAGTCTATTGGAACAAGAACAAGAATAAACCCATGGGATTCAACAAGACCTGTGCGAAATTTCCCAGTATGTTCGAGTTGGAATTCAACAACATCTACTGGCAGACCTTGAGGAGTTCCAATGGCACCTTCCAGCTCTTCGGAGCGTACCTTGACAACAGAGCCAACAACCGTCTAGGACCCACTGTTCGAATTCTAGGCATGATAGATAGGATAGAACCAACGGTGAAGACTTTCTGTCAGTTTTGGTTCGATAGCAAGAAGGAACCTGTCATCGTTAAGACCTTCGAGTACAAATATGTCTGGTATAAGAAGTGGGGCAACTACAAACAAGGCATTTATCAACCGTATCTCATAGCATGCGTCTTGCCTCAAGGGTACAAACAAAAAATACCCCAATCCGTTTCAGTCGTGGAAAAAAGCTGCGACAACGCTACCAATAACTTGAGGGTGATCTACAACAAGCCGGTAGTGAAGAAAGATTTCGCAGTGTGCGTTAAAGGCCTCGATTTCCTCCACGAAGACCTTTCGGTGAGGTTGGTGGAGTGGATCGAGCTCCTGAACGTACTAGGAGCCGATAAAATTTTCTTCTACGAGCTCCAGATACATCCGAACATCACCAAAGTTCTCAAACATTACGAGAACGAGGGGAAGGTGCAACTGACACCCCTGATACTGGCAGGTGGGCAACCAAACGCACCCAGCTTTCAACACTTGTACTTAACCAAAAAAACGAACCACAAGAGACAGAATGAACTGATACCATACAACGACTGCTTCTATAAACACATGTATGAGTACAAATACATTGCTCTTTTGGATATAGATGAGGTGATTATGCCTAAAGACGCTTCAAATTGGAAAGAACTGATGAACATAGTACTTCCTAAGGCTCTGAAGATCAACAAGGAGGAAAGGGCGTCTTACAACGTAAGAAACGTGTATTTCCTGGACGATCTCCTGCATAACCATGGGTGGTTTAAGGAAATGCCCAAATACATGCACATGCTCCAGCATGTGTACAGAGCGAAGAATTTCACGAAACCTGGACAGTATGTGAAGTGTTTCCACAATACTGAGAAGGTGTTGACGCTGCATAACCACTTCCCCTTGTCTTGCTTAGGCACCGGGTGCACTTCCTATCCGATAGAGGTGGAGGATGCCCAGCTACATCATTACAGGGCAGACTGCGTGAAGACCCTGAAGAAAAGTTGCGAAGAGTACAGGAAAACCAGTGTTATGGACACCACCATCTGGAAGTACAAGGATGTTTTGATACAGAGGGTCAGTACCACATTAAGGACTTTGGGTTTCTTCAATGCAGACAAAGAGAGTGGTAAACGATGATGGCTCAATTTTTTTAGTTCCTGCATCAAACTTAAGTGTTTTGTGATATAAAAGTGCTTTTGTACATTTTGATCGACTTGGCAACGAATTTGTGATGATTGATAGGGTAGTTAGGGACTTGAATATTTAGAAAATTTTGTACATAACTTGATCCAGACCATGCTTAGAGTGTGAACAAGCAGATGACTCATAAACAATTTTAAAATTGTCGACATAATCGCCATGCATAGATTAAGATCAAATATTGTATTTGGAACTGATGCATTTTTGAAAATCCAGCTAATGGAAACCACATCCCATACATTGTATATAATAAAGGGTTTTCCAATTAGATTTATAGTGAAGGTTTCTATGTGTTCTTCACGAAAAAAAATATGTAGAAATAGCAGTTTTTTGACAATTAACCTTTTTATACAATATCGAGTTTTTTTATGCATGTGGGCATTTCCTTAACAGTTCATCTTTTGGTTTTTTTATTGGTATTCGAAATGTTACCTAATTGGAAAACCTTGTATTTTGAAAATTTTGTACATAATTTGCTCCAGACCATATCTAGAAGATGCACAGACAAACAACCTATAGATGATATATAAACAATTTTAAAATTATCGATCAAATCGCCATCCATACATTAAGCTCAAAATGTTATTTTATCTGATACATTTTTGAAAATCCAGTTATTGGAAACATGTCCCAGAAATTTTATATGATATGATATACCTACCTGTATATTGTGAATTTTTTTGATGATCGATTGTCGACTGGTATTGTGTTTAATTAACACTTTTCGATATTTTCAAATACCAAAGTCAGTTTGTATAAGTGTAATCTAACATTATTTACTTAACTGGATTCGAAAAAGAATAAAACTACGTTTTTCTATCTGCCTTTTTGTATATTTATATGATATGAAGACTTATAGATTAAGCGAATTTTTGTATAAATTTTAACAGAAATTATTGTTCTAGTAAAGTGCCTTATATGAAATCTATATTTATGATAGTTCATAGATTTAATTATTTATTATCTTAAAAAGTGTATGTGAAGGAAAATTAAAAAAAAAACATAAGATGAATTCGTTTGATTAACCATTCAAAAAAAGTACAACATAAATATTCTAATTTATTTTTATTCATATCTGAATACAACAGCCACATGGTAAATTACACAATAAAATTTAAGTTTTCGTTTCATTTTTAATATACAGGATGCTAACATTCATTTCGGAAAACTTTTAGCATTAGTAACTAGTAACATAAATGGTTATCAGATTTAGTTCTTCTATTTTTTATTTCTATGAAAATTATATCTGTAAAATTAGATTAGAATTTTATTATTTCAATATCATTCATTATCTCAAGATATTTTATTTATTACGAAATGAAGAACTATTGAGAAAATATTTTATTTATTATATACAGTAGCTTATCATTTTTTTATTGAAAATATTTATTAACAGGTTTTTCAGGGCGGTACTGATCAAAATCTTTCTACACATATTTTACACCCTCCAACTTTTATAAAAACATCTAATGTGTTCTTCGAATCTAATCTGAAAATTTCAGGTGGATTAAAATGAGTTTTCGATGTCCTAGTTCAAGTGTATTATTTATAAAGAATAAACCAAAAATTACTGCAATAAACTATGATACAGAAATAAATTTAAAAATCGATTAGGAATCGGATATAAAACGAATTTTATCTTCGAATAGTATTAAAATAATAAAAACCACAATAATGTCATAATAATAAATTATTTCGTTAGATCTGTACCTATAAACGAAATCGTTTCAGTCTGGATGGTACCCTTAATAAATATTAGTATGTGGTGAATTTTGGTTAAATCCAGAGTCTCCCAAAGTTTCAGTTTAGAGATCTCATGACCGTCAAATTATTATTATCAATGTCCTTCTGGACACAAATTTATTAATTTAGGAAAAGCCTACTCTTCTGATATCCATTAAAATCAGGCAGTTTTTACGCCTGTACATAGATAACCCAACATACAGTTTTTGGTGGATGCACCTTGAATAGAATTGTATAATGATCAACAGCAAAATTAATCAATGAATTCATGAAAGGCGAATAATATAACATAAATCACCATACGAGTAGAAACACTGGTTATGATTAAAATTTTATTTCAATATTTACAACGATATGTACATGTTGAAAAGGGTTGTTAAGATGATACATTCATCCCTCCTCAAGATTATTTCATATTTTTCTTTGCGAATTAAAGGATTTCTAGAAAGTAGAACGAAATTAGTATCATATCTATATATCCAAAAAACCAAAGTTAACCCTTCCACTGTTCAAAATACCATAATATTCCCTTCAAATCAAATATGTTTGATTATAATTAGACGTATTTTCAGCCAAAACGATCGCATTCGAACTCGTATCGAAGTAAAATTGATGTTCACCACTGGAAGTTGAATAAGAATCTTCAACATGACACATTTTCTGAAAATATTAGTAAAAATTAATCATATATCACCGGGTAACAGCGATTAAACTCACTGGCATTTTTTTTCCGGCCATGCAGAACGTACAGACCTGAGACCTATTGTAATTTTGTTCGTCGCAATTAGATTTGAACAACTGCAGACAAGGCTGTTCTACGGAACCTAAAAGGAAGATTTATGTTACTTTCAAAAATACAAAATAAATATTTTAATTCAAATAATCTATCCTAATTTATAATCTGAGCACAACGGCCACATGTATGATTACACACAAAATTCAATGTTCATTTTTGCTTGGGTAAGTTTGAAGTATAAATCTAGAGTAACTTCGTTAATGGCCGAGATCCAAAGAGATGTTTCGAAGTTATGGCATTTTGAGCCTGAGCTTTTTCTGCATATTTCCGAATATATTATATATATTGTAGGGGATTACGTTACACTGCGACCTTAAGGTCTATTTTGCCTCCCCATCAGAGCTGTCGATGTCATCACCATATATCGACAGCTTGCCTTCCAATGTGTTGGCCTCCTCAGTTCCTTTAATTCCCGAGTGACCAGGAACCCAGACCAAGGTAAAACCCTGTTGTTCTTGTCTACTTTATTAAGTTTTTTTTAAGAACTTGGGCGGTGGATTCCCAGCCCCAGTCTTTCTTCCTACCTATCATCGTAGTGACGATTTTCGAAGCTCACTTTCTTAATCATATTTCGTCACTAGGAAAATTGGCTGATGAAATGTACCTGGTAAGAGAGGACCAGGCTTTCTCGTTTCCTATACTCTCATTACCTGTTCCTTTCCTAGATATTCTGAGAATGGGTTCATGGGCCGTTTTGTCTATCACTAGATGACGGACTGTGAGATTTGTGATAATCTCAAGTGCCCTGGTAGGAGAGGTTCCCATAGCTCCAGTGATACACACACAGGCCAGCCTTTTTATTGCGCGTATATTCTGGGGAACATCGCGTTATCATTTTGCCCAAATGTGAAATTTAATTATGTGGTGCCGTCCGGCCGTTGACACGATAACTTGAGAACGGAAAGAGCTAGCGACTTGAAATTTTCAGGGTAGGTGGCGCATCCCAATACGACGGACAAGTTCGTTAATGGGTATAATCGGCCCAATGGTTTCCGAGTAATAATTTTGTTTTCAACCAAACTAAATCCGATCGAATTTATACTTGGTGAATAGTTGTAGAATATAGACCTAAGCACGTTTGTGAAATTTTGTGAGGATCGTATTGCTAGAAAATTATTAAAAAATTATTAAAAAATATTTTTGTTGTCACGATAACCTGAGAACGGAAAGAGATAGCGGCTTGAAAATTTCAGGTTAGTTTATGTATCTGAATGCGACATTTGAGTTTATTTATGAGCATAATCGGCCAAACGGTTTTAGAGTTATAGCCATCTGAAATTTTCTGAAATTTGGTTGTTTTTTGTTCCTCATTAACTCGAAGAATACAAAACCGATAGAATTCAAACATGGTTATTACTTAGTTGTAGAATGCCAACGCGAAAATTCTTGCAGAATTTCGTGAGGATGGTACAACTAGAAAATTTCTAAAAAATATTGAAAATAATTAAAAAAAAATTCTATATATCATAAACTATTCGTCCGGCATGGCTGAAATCTTGGAAGAGCCTTCAGAACCTAACTCTACTGCAGAGTTCCAAGTTTGAACACGATCGGATCCATATTGTTGGAGAACCGAGCAGCCTTTTGTGAGTTCGGTAGCTGGATGTGAATCGTCGTATGATGTGTTGTCTATGGTCGTTTTTTTGCGAGAACCTTCAAAAATATGAATGTCATGATGACATATTTTTGCGCGTATGTTCTTGCGAAAATCGTGTTATTTCATCACAAATCTATGGGAGATGATAGCCCTACATTATAGCGATCAGACCTGGTTTTGAAAGAGATCCTCCTTAGGAGGAGGCAACTAAATATTGAAGGGATTTCTATGAACAAGAGTGAATATCTTTGAGAAATAGAGAAGGCGATTCTTCTTCAAGAGATCCATGTGCCTTCAGAGGAGTATATTTGTGAGAGGGGACTAATGAAAGGTTATGTATTATTTTTAATATGATATCGCTGAAATTTTGCTGAAGGCTTCAAAACTTAACTTTAAATTAACCACACTTTCTGATCTTGTAAGGTGAGAGGCTCATTTGTGGATATTAAATCTCGTAATGGGTAGAGAGGAATTTTAGGCCAGTTTTTCTATCACTAATGAGAATATATCTTTATGTTTCACCTCATCACCTTTAGATCTATCAATGGACATTTATTGGTTAAGAATAAGTAATTGAAAATTACTGGAATTCAATTGAATTTCATTCAATATGTTAGTAACTAAACTTATAATTTTCTTTACTTTGATTATTTAAATATGACATTAATTCCAGTAATATTTTTCAAGAATAATTATGTATTCTTCTCCTAAAGAAGAATTGAAGGTAGACAATAATGTGTTAATTTTTTCATCATTGCTTTCTATCCTGACTTCACGAAAAAAAAATTGGTTCAAGCACTGACGTGCAGTCAGGAGCTTTTGCGCGTATGTTCTATTGTCCATTCTCCTGTATTGGACACTTTTAATCGAATTCACCATGGTGAATTAAGGCTGTCCAATACAGGAGAATAGACAATAGAATTTACCATGGTAAATTCGATTAAGGGTGTCCAATACAGGAGAATGGACAATAGAACATACTCGCAAAAGCTCCTGACTTCACGTCATTGCTTGAACCATTTTTTTGTCTAGGGTTTTCCTCGTACTATTCTGGCGTATTTTTGTTTGCCAGACTACTGCCCCATGCGTAATTATGGGTCTCACAATCATGACGTACATCAGTATCTTAGGGTTACAGTCTGAAATTTAGCAAGAAATTTTAGAATTTACGACATTCATTGTTTACCTTGCATTGTGTTTTCTACTAATTCATTGAACAATATTTTTTTGGATGATTCATTTGAAAATTAAAAGTATGGAATCAGATTTAATGGCTCACCTGTGATAAGTTGTGTTCCTAGATGTGATATATAACTCGAGGCTAGTCTCAGAGTTTCTATTTTGCTCAATTTTCTGTCCTTCGGTTCTGTTGGTATGAGTGTTCTCAGTATAGAAAAAGCCGTATTAACGCTGAAATATTTATTGTACATGAGTCACCTAGTATATCTTAAACTATGCATGTATGCTCAAGCTAACTGAATCATCTGAATAAAGAAGGATTTTTTCAATATGCGTAAAAATTATCTCGAAAAATTTGGAAAATTCATGTGATTTGGTATTTAAAAATAAATATTATTCATGATGGAATGGTCAGAATTGGATAAAATCTGTTATCATCCCAATTAGCAATTTGTGCCAACTATATCTGATTTTTTCAATTTGTATCATGTTAGAATAAGTTAAAATCCAACAGATTCATCAATAACATCCTGTATACAGGGTGAGTCTTTGGCCACTGCATTCATTTTATCCAAAGATTCCTCTCATCAAATGAAACCATTTTTTTATTTAACATTTTTCCAAATTCAGCTCAAGTAAAAAGATACAGGCTGTTGAAATTTTGAAAAAAAATCAGTTTTTATTTTGTAGCTTTGACATCCTTTTTTCGAATAAAATGAATGTTGGCGTAAAGTTTCCTATAACTATGATACATATTTTCCAAATATTAGTTAATTTCTACTTCTACTGGTTTTCTAGTTATGGACTCGTGGATTCATAAAACTAAACGAAATTAGCATAAAGAAAGCATACAAGGGCGTAGCCAGGGGGGGGGGGTTTGGGGGTTCAAACCCCCCCCGAAATGTTATTTTTCTCTTAAAAAAAATTTTTTTTGCTGCAGAAAGTGACCCTTATTCCCCCAAAACCCCCCCCGAAATTAATTCCTATTTCAAACCCCCCCCGAAATTAATTCCTGGCTACGCCCTTGAAAGCATATAAAGTATTTCTTGAGTCATTTCAAGAATATTCTATCGTTTTAGAACATTATATTATTCTTCATCATTTCTCCTTAAACGCACCGTTTTCGAGATATTCTTCATTGAATGTTTTAAAATGGAAAACTCCAGAAATTTCACTACTTTTATGGATCCGTCCCTGAGCGTTGGAATCCCGAATCAAGCTGTAAACCACGTTACCATGCCTTATTCTCGTCCGCCAACAATGTCATAGATAATTTATATGCGGGAGTGTATTAGCACATTGTGAAATCTTTAAACGCTTGTAACTTTTTACCTGAGCCGAATCTGGAAAAATGGTAAATGAAAAAAGTGTTTCATTTGATGAGAGGCATCTTTGGTTAAAATTAATGCAGTGGTCAAAGACTCACTCTGTATACGATAAGTTGCTTTTTATGTATCCGAAACTGGCAACAGTGTTGTTGCCAGTGCGCTTGAAGGTTTGTGCGAAATTTCAGCAGAAACTGAACTAATAACCAACATTCAATTCGAATAGGTTTGTATTTTTGAGTTATTGGGGAATAACAAAATAATATCAGATGGGTATAACTCGGAAACCGTTTAGCTGATTATGCCCAATAAAAAACCGTCGCATTTGGACGCGCAACCTACCCTGATAATTGCAAGTCGCTATCTCTTTCCGTTCTCAAGTTATCGTGGCAACGGACGGCTGGCTGGTGGGCCAAAAATGATAGTACGTTTTTGTTCCCTAGAACCTGCGCACCAAAAATTATACCCTTGGGATATTGTTTTTTCTATATTTTATATATGCCGTTTTGATTTTTCAATAATTTTGTTAATTTTATATGTTCATATTATTGTTATAATCAATTTTTTTTTAGTAAAAAGAAATTCTATTTTATATTTTGTACTTAATTTACTCTCATCATAATAGTTCCCTGAAATGTATATTCATTTTCAATCATATCTTATATTTTTTTTATTAAATACATATTTTATTAATAAATAAATTAAGTTTTTCAAAAACTGTGTGTTCTCTTCGAGAGCTTATGAGGGGTCTCCTTGGGGAGGACCTAGGAGGATCAGTCTAATCAATATACAATATACAATAATTGTTTTTAGGCGTAGGGAACAGAAAATCTTCAATCGTCTGCTCCTTCATAATAGGAATAGTTCTGTAAATATTAGCGTATTCAAAAGATTATCAAGGAGAATATATAAAAAACTCTTATTACCATTTTCAATGATAAATATTCGTTATTTTTTCTATTATTCTGGATACATAAATAGAAGCACTCGTATATGTGAACCTACACTGAAATATTCCACGAATTTATTTACATATTTAGTTATTATTATCAAGAAGCAAGTTAAGTGGACTTATCTTCTACATTAAGTTGGGTCATTGCATTGCATTAAATTCTTCATAGACATTGATTTCGTGAAGACATTCAGTATTATCAAGAAACATGGACTTTTAAGTTGGATCATTGACATTGCATTGATTTCATGAAGGAATTCAGAGTTTTGATCATATTACATCGGCTGATAATTTTCCGGTCTGGCACACAGATGGCACAACAAATACAAAATTAAAGTTTGCTTTAATAAATACTAGCATCCAAAGAGTAGATCTCAAAATTGTATGACCATCTTTCGTTTGATTCAAAATAAATACTTGTTTTGATAACTTTTTGATTTAAAAATGTGCAGGCTTTATTTTTCATGAACATTAATTCCTAAGTGAGAAATCTTGTATGGAGTGGGTGTCACGTATGCTAACAATAGACCAAAAGCCATAACGAGTCGATGATTCCAGGGGCTTTTTGGAACTGTTTCGGCGGTATAAAAAGGCAATGGATCCACCAGTACACGACAGAGTTAAATCAGCAGTCACCTGAGTGGAAAACAGCCGATAAACCTACGTATTTTACACATGGCTGAGTGAGTTGTAAAACCTGATGACATGACAACCAACGCTCCTAAGGACGTCCTCACTCCTCAGGTATTTTAACATCATTGACAATGACCTTAGGATTGAAACAGTAGGGTAATAGAACGAAAGATCGTATCGGTCGCAATTCTGAAGGGCCGGGCCTAGCAACACGATTAATAATAATAATATAGAAGCGCAGGAATGATTTTATAGTTCTCGAAGAAGACTATGTTTGAGAATAAGATTGAATTTAACCTTAAAGATATATTTTCTTCGTTACACCTAGAACTTATCAGCCGATGTATTAAATGCGCCCGTTGGAAGTACTTCGTATGGATATTCAACAGACCTAATCCAGAATGACATTCATAAACAAAATCTATCGAACAGGCTGGTTCAGTTAATCTTTAAATCTTACCCATCATTCCTTTTTGAATTTTTCGAAAACACCGTCACTTTCTCTGTTGCAAATCTGAAAACAACGCATTTGAAAAAATCCCACTTAAAAAAAAATCATCAAACATATTCTGGCAGTAAAGCAGATTACGATGGTGGTTATAAATGATGCAGGGTGTCCCGAAATTAAGTTCAATATGTATATATAACGTCAAGAAATAGTACGAAATCTTCATAGAAACATCATCCATTTCATTCAGAAAAACAGTATCAAAGCTACAAAATGAAAACTGATTCTTTTTGGAAATTTCAACAGCCTGTATCTTTTTTATTGTTTGTTTTAGTTGATGATAAGAATCTATGATTGAAATTAACCTACAAATTAAAGACTCACCCTGTACATAGAACTGGTATGACTTTTCTGTGTAGAAATGAACCATCTACAAGATTTTGTATTCACAATACCGAAAATTTTTCGTGAAAAAAATATGGAACATATTGCTAACGTCTCCCCCCTGGTGTAACCCGTCACTGACCTCACCTGAGCCAGTTTCGGTAAAAATAAGGAATACTGTCTTCAGGGAATTCTCTTCAACGTACCTACATAAGTTTATTTGAAGTTTACGTACTATTTTTCGACTTAAAATACATCATCAAATTTATTAAACTTAATTTTGGGACAGCCTGTATATGATATAAGTTATTAGCAAAATTTCGTTCAAGCAATTTTGATGTTAAAGGAGCATCATGTTGAAACCGTTGAGAAGTAAAATGTATCGATCTTGACCGTATATATGACGTCGACTTTGTTTTATTGCTAAGTCCACATGTGGGTTCCACATGTTCTGACCAGAAAATTCAGTCTGTAACATACTTCTCGAAAGTTAAGAAAATGATCCAATATTGCACCGAATCATCACTGTGGAACAGAATAAAACAGTCTAAAAGGATTTTGAATGTTAGAGATGGAGAACTTAGGATTCAAACCACTTTAAAAGTCACTTTCATCTAAAACAGGAGATGGTGTACACTTCTATAGTCTCATGGCAAACTGAATGATCCGTTCAAACAACAAGCTCGCCAAAAAGGCCTTATTTGATCAATAGAACAGATGGGGTGATCCATCAAGTCCTTATATAAGTTTGGCGACCTGCCAAAATTTTATACAGCTTTGCTGTGTTGTACTACCACATCCGGCATATTCTCCAGATCTGATACCTTTGGATTGATCCTTGGACTTCAAATGAAGACGTCGAAAATTACAAAAATTGTATGTGGGTGAATTTTGTTGCTGCCAAAAATATGGCTAAATAAAATGGACCAAGGTGGAGCATACATTATTTCAATAAAATATTTGTAGACTATATGACAATCGTTTTTAATTCTCAAAACCTATTCCAAGTCATCAAGGATCAAAACCTATCATAAACGAGCATAATAAGCATCTTATTTTCATGGCATGAAGCAATTTTAATAGATTAAAAAAACAGTTAAACCTAGTATAGCTCTATGTGAAATTATATTAATCTTTCTCAAACTTCCTGAATTCAATTAAAACTCAAGAAATATTCGCTAAAAACATTTCATATATTATGATCTACTTATGTCAAATCATGACATACATCCAATAAATGATTTTCCAGGAATTACAACAATTATATTTTGCTAAAAAGGGTGATATTATCAAATTGAAGATTCAGATTGGTCTGAATCAGGTCTGGGTTTCTCGAATATATAATATTTCAGGCTTGCATTATTCATGTCTATAGTCCGTTTAAGATATATTGACATCAAGGGTGGCTTTGGAAAATCGAAATTCAGTTGGCAACGGTCGGTCTAGTTATATTTCAAGTCACATAATTTACGTTGTTCGCATTGAAAATAACCATGAGCTGATGAACTGTCATTTATTATTTATTTCTTACAATTTCGATATAACGAAAATCGAATGATTTGGGATAGTTTTTACATGTGTGTTTATAATTAATCGTGCCGAGTTTGAGTATGTCCGCATCCTTGTGCTATTAAGAATGTCTGGAATTGCTTACGATACCTCTCGCCTAACAAAAAGGGAACACGAAGCAGTATATATACTGGTACTTTATAGATGTTACTGTGAATTCTTCAGGGAATCTGTTGATATTACCGCCAGCATTGCTCTAGTGTTCCAGGTAAACTGTTATTCAACCACTAAGAGTGTATTCTGATTAATATATTGGCCATAATATTTCAGATTTTTTCAAGTACTTACTGTTCGAAGAATTCTTAGGAAAAAAGAGGAAGGCGCATCATTCAAACCTGGCAGCAGTTGTGGAAGAACTCCTGTGATATACGACTTTACATTTAAAGAAACATTACATTAAATTCGAGATTAAATTAAAGTTTTTGAAAATTTGAGAGAGCACTTCACTGAAGATTTTCTTCGATTAGTTCTTTCCTTCATGAGCTCTACGAACTAAGCAAATCAAAGTTTGAAATAGAATTTTAAATCATTAAGTTTTCCAATATAAATTATATTACTAAAACGACAATTCGTAGGAAAATGGCAAATAATCTTTTCTGTTCCTAGTTGCAATTGAAATCTCACAGCTTACGTAAAAAAAATGTACATAGTAAAGTTTTGGTTCTGATTTTTTTTGTGGAAAAATAAACACTTGAACTATTAGATATCATTGCATGAAGATTATAATATTTTACAAGCTATTAATTTCCAAGTTAAATTAAGACAGAAATAATAAGTCTGCTTAAACACTGATAAATTATTTCTTCTTCCAAAATAATGCTCCATTATTCAACCCACCTCTCAATAATTTATACTGATGAAGTAATAATAATAACATAATACTTATTAACATTATATTAATGAAATTATTCAATAACAAATATGGATTCAATAAATGAAAAGTGAGTTTCTTATGGGCTTTTACACCTTGATTGATTTTCCAATGGCTTTGGATAAGGAACCCAAGTTCTAAGATATATTGAGATGCACATGATTATTACGTCAAAAGGTTCTTCATCCGGCATTGAAAAAAACTATCCAATTTTTGTTCTTCTCTATTATAAATAATGATGATTCCAATTCCTTGAAATGGTTTCTGGGTATCAACCTCATATTTATGTTTGTTTCATCAGTCTACTGCAGTTGAAGTTGGAAAATTATCCTTTAAAATCTCAGGATAAAATACATTCGCGATTTGAATTTCCAAAGTACATCAAGAAAGCATTTATAAGGCTTTTCGATTAATTACAAATAGGAGATAGCATGGAAAATATTCAAGGTTATGTTAATATTTATTTTCTCTGGTTGCAGAACAGTAATTTTTTGTAACTAGAAATAAAGCACCAACTACACGTTCAAGGCCTACTTCGATGTCAATATATCTTAAACGGACTTATACATGAATATTCATGACTGGTGATGAGTAGTTGAATATTCAATCACGTATTCATGAATATTCAAGAATTTTTATGTAGGTATTCATGAATATTCATGACTTATTCAATAAATAGTTGAATATTCACGACTAGTCATGGATAATCATTCAAGAATATTTGTTTGAATGAATTATTCGAAAAATCAAACAAATTCTAGAAATTCCATCTCTAATTTTTAAAAATTTACTTACCTTTGGGTCCTGTCCCTCTCCCTTGCATTAGCTTGATTTCTCTGCCTTGGGGGCGCAAGGGTCTCGTTTTTGATCACTCCACCACCCTTCCCTTTCCTCCTGCAACCACCCCCACTCGCCCCATACTGATCAACGCCCATAAAAAGACGTTCCTCGCATTGTACAAACTCCATTAATTTTTTTTATTAGAAAATCGACTTTATTCGCGATCTGATCCAACCATGCAATCTTTCGCGAGATCTTATTTTTTTCGCGTTGGCGGCCTCGAAAAGGATGCCTTTTCCAATGGACAGTTTGATCTTTTGAGATGATATTTTCGATAATTAAATTGTCGTAAATTGAAAAGCGCGGTCTGTTTAAGTCAAAGACTCATTCAGAACTCTTGCAACAAGTGGTTCGGCTTCTGTATTTGACCATTTCTACAGGAACTAGAGGAAATAGCCTCAGTGGCGTGGTGATAATAATTAGGGTAGAAAATTAAAGGAAAAAACTAAAGAAGTACAACGCAGGAAAGAAACGATGTCGTATATAAGTATACAGCAAGTTTATACAGGAGTTTTTTTGGCGCGCAGAATGGATTGCCTATTAATTTGCCCTAATGTCTGTAATTTTAGAATTTCTGGTAGAAAATGGTGTAAAAACTGCAGGCTATTGTTCAATTTATCCTTGGAACATAGAAATATTCTAGGAATTCAACTAATCAGGTATCATATTCCATAATATAATGACCACTATCAAATTTCCCTCGTCCTCAATGCGATCAATCATTATTTTGCAGAGTTCATGGCGCCTGCAGTGTGAGTTTGGAATATTCACTCAAATCTGAGTTTTTCTTCACTTTAGGTACTATACAATCTGAGAAAAATTCTTTCATAATCATGTGTCAAAATCTACAAGTTTTGTTGCTTGCATGATAAAATTGTTCCTGATAATTTATCATGAATATCAATTTGTTCAATAAGCTGTAATGCAAATATCGGGAATAATAATTGTATGGTGGTCTCACATTTCCTAAAACAATCACCTGTTTCTGAAATATTCTTGAAAATTTCCCCTAACAACAACAATTTTTAATCAGTTTGACATTTTCGTGCCGCAAAATAGATTTGCCGCACGATACGGAAAAATGTTACTTTGACAACCCAAATTTTAATTTAAATCGCGAACTTTGCAGTAAAATTAGGTTTTGAAGGCTCTTGCAATATTTCAGCGATGTCTGAAGAATAGTTTCTAATTTTTTGCGCGTATGTTCTGGGGAACATCGCATTATAGTTTTGCCCAAAATGTGAAATTTAATTCTGTGGTGCCGTCCGGACGTTGCCACGATAACTTGAGAACGGAAAGAGCTAGCGACTTGAAATTTTCAGGGTAGGTGGCACATCCCAATACGACGGACAAGTTTGTTAATGGGTATAATCGGCCTAATGGTTTCCGAGTAATAATTTTGTTTTCAACCAAAATAAATCCGATCGAATTTAAACTTGGTGAATAGTTGTAGAATATAGACCTAAGCAAGTTTGTGAAATTTTGTGAGAATCGTATCACTAGAAAATTATTAAAAAATTATTAAAAAATATTTTTGTTGTCACGATAACCTGAGAACGGAAAGAGATATCGGCTTGAAAATTTCAGGTTAGGTTGTGCATCTGAATGCGACATTTGAGTTTGTTTATGAGCATAATCGTCCAAACGGTTTTAGAGTTATAGCCATCTGAAATTTGGTTGTTTTTTGTTCCTCATTAACTCAAAGAATACAAAACCGATTGAATTCAAACATGGTTATTAGTTGTAGAATGCCAACGCGAAAATTCTTGCTGAATTTCGTGAGGATGGTATAACTAGAAAATTAAAAAAAAAATTATTAAAAATAATTGAAAAAAATTCTATATATCATAAACTATTCGTCCGGCATGGCTGAAATTTTGGAACAGCCTTCAGAACCTAACTCTACTCCAGAGTTCCAAGTTTGAACACGATCGGATCTATATTGTTGGAGAACCGAGCAGCCTTTTGTGAGTTCGGTAGCTGGATGCGAATCGTCGTATGATATGTTGTCTATGGTCGTATTTTTGCGAGAACCTCCAAAAATATGAATGTGATGATGACATATTTTTGCGCGTATGTTATGGGAAAATCGTGTTATTTCATCACAAATCTATGGGAGATGATAGCCCTACATTATAGCGATCAGACCTGGTTTTGAAAGAGATCCTCCTTAGGAGGAGGCAACTAAATATTGAAGGGATTTCTATGAACAAGAGTGAATATCTTTGAGAAATAGAGAAGGCGATTCTTCTTCAAGAGATCCATGTGCCTTCAGAGGAGTATATTTGTGAGAGGGGACTTTTGAAAGGTTATGTATTATTTTCAATATGATATCGCTGAAATTTTGCCGAAGGCTTCTGATCTTGTAAGGTGAGAGGCTCATTTGTGGATATTAAATCTCGTGATGGGTAGAGAGGAATTTTAGGCCAGTTTTACTATCACTAATGAGAATATATCTTTATGTTTCACCTCATCACCTTTAGATCTATCAATGGACATTTATTGGTTAAGAATAAGTAATTGAATATTACTGGAATTCAATTGAATTTCATTCAATATGTTAGTAACTAAGGCTGGTTTTCCTGTCACGCTGACGGTCGGCGCTGACGGTCAGCGCTGATCGGTCATCTCGGATCACGCTGATCACATTGAGAAATAGAAGGATGCTATTGTCTCTGGCTCACTGAATGTGGAGGCTTGTCGGCGCCAGCTGGTCAGCGGCGCCGACGCGCCGGCGCGTACGTGCGCGAATATAGCTCAGCGCTGACAGCCGTCAGCGCCGCGTGACTCGAAAACGCTACCTATAGCTACATACATATTGACCCATCAGCGCTGACCGTCAGCGTGACAGGAAAACCAGCCTAAACTTATAATTTTCTTTACTTTGATTATTTAAATATGACATTAATTCCAGTAATATTTTTCAAGAATAATTATGTATTCTTCTCCTAAAGAAGAATTGAAGGTAGACAATAATGTGTTAATTTTTTCATCATTGCTTTCTATCCTGACTTCACGAAAAAAAAATTGGTTCAAGCACTGACGTGAAGTCAGGAGCTTTTGCGCGTATGTTCTATTGTCCATTCTCCTGTATTGAACACTCTTAATCGAATTTACCATGGTGAATTCTATTGTCTGTTCTCCTGTATTAGACACTCTTAATCGAATTTACCATGGTGAATTCGATTAAGGCTGTCCAATACAGGAGAATAGACTATAGAATTCACCATGGTAAATTCGATTAAAAGTGTCCAATACAGGAGAATGGACAATAGAACATACGCGCAAAAGCTCCTGACTTCACGTCAATGCTTGTTTTGAATAATTTTTTTTTATTTTCTCTTTATAGGATGCTTACTAAATTTTGAATTAGTTTACGTGTCAGTATATTCTCCAACTATATAACTACCAAGCTTTTATTAGATCAATTTTTTCTCTGCGATGCGAAGTTTTCGATGTTGAATGAATACCACTGATACTCAAAGAAATCAATATTAAAGAGGAAGAAAGCTAATTATTTAATAAATTAAAAGAAATATTTATTTCAACACATCCTCTCATCTTAGACTGATGATAACAGTATATGTTCGATTTGACCTTCTCATGTCCCATCTGATACCAGCCTCACCGTCTTCTACGCCCCTGGAGATCATCAAAATCATAAACTCAAATCTCGATTAACAGATTCTAATCTTTTCAGCAGATGTTTTCTCAAAGTTCCTCGACATTATATCACATCGTTCTAAATGTGTCAGCGCTTCTCCTTTGCCTTTCGACCTTAACTGTCGCAAGTTGTTTTTGTTTTGCACTTGATTTATAGCGCGCCAAAGGCTAGGATTACCCCATAACCCCGTACCTGATCCACCCCCTGGACATTTTACACGGAGTGGTTGCGAGTCCCCACAATGTCAGCCCATCGTATCGGGGAAAATGTATAAATACTGATTTTCTAGAAAATTCGAATACCCAAAAGTAGGTATACGAGAAATGGTAGTATTAAATTGTCTCTACTATGAAATAGTTTTTTTTTGCGCGATCGTACGATCGAGCTAAAGGTATCATTTTATCCAAACACTACTTTGTTTTGTCTCCACTATGAAATATGTAGTTATATTTTGTGCGATCATACATTTTGTCGAAATATATGTCTTTCAAATTCTTTTCTGTACGGCCAATTGTAAGCACGATAATTATCCAAAAAGATAACTCAAGAATTTTAAATTTGCCGGGTACATAATATAATGCTTTATTATTGGCAAGATCAAGTTCTCCAGATTGAAGAACCAAGACTGATGGAATATTGATCATATTCAATCACCGAAAATACGAAGGAAAACTCTTCAGGAATCTCATAGCTGTTTTCCTTCTAAATTTTCGCAAATTTTCCTTGAAATGCTGGCGAAAATGTACCAGATTGTACATCCATCGGCAGCCATCGAAAGAAGCCTTATTTGCACACAAACCGCTACTCTGTGATACACTTGTGTCATAATCATCTGTCAATTAAAAAGCTTATCCTGTTCTATCTTCAAGAAAAGCAATTAGAAAATTGATGATATTGAAAATATAATCTTGAAACCTCGCCTTTTTCGCATAAGAACCTCTGCGAAAAGTTTTAATCGTCCATTCCTATGTATTACGAGGTCAGTATTCATTTTGAATTAGGGACGATTTGTTGTTTAATGTCATAGTGTGGGTGTACATAATACAAGTGTTAAGATAAGTAATAGGTTATTTTTGGATAAGGAATCTAGGAATTGTTATGAGATTATTGGAAAGTTGTAGTTTTTTCTTCAAGGAATCATTTACATTCCAGTAATGTATGTGTATGTCAACTTCCAAACATGAACTCTTGCCCTTTTTTCATTCATGATCAAGTGGTACATCCTACATGAATTTGTCATATTATGGAGATTAACTAAATACTTCTCAAGATCACTGTATTGTCAAGATCTTGTTGTTTTTAACTTAGTTCTTTCAGTGGATGTTGAATTAGCTAACATTAAAGAATGAAAAATCTTTGAAACATTACAATTTCTCAAATTTCCATGAAGCTGGAAGTGAGTTTACTTCCAGCTTCTATTAATGCAACAGAATGAAATATTATTCTGCTCTTCACGAAATTCGCTAATGTCATTATGTTTGGATATGATAATTGAGCACCAACATTTATAATCATGCTAATTTCATACGTTGTTTGTCTTTTATAGACAACGCTGGATAATTTATTCATCATCAGTATATTTGCCTTGAAATTTGCAGAAGTTTTTGGTGTTCTCCTTCCAGCCGATAATATATGAATAATCGTAAGGTCTTACACTTGAATTAATATTAAGAAATCATATTTAATAATCTCTTAGTTGCAGATGTGCATTCGATATGTTCTATTGCATCTTTATAAATGTTTGTCTTTCAGAAATAGAAAATTATGTATTATTTATTCGAAAAATTTAAAATGCTTGTTTTCAGTGTAGATTCTAGTGTGAAGCGAATATTGCAGATATGTAACATGTATTAATGGACCGATATTACAAAATGAAGGACTGAATGTTTGCTGCAATCTTTAATTGAATATTTTGTTATATGTATTGCAGAATAATATAAAAAGAGATCAGTGCAGTTCTAACACTTTATTGATATTATTAATTTATAGTTAACAAGGTAGAGATGACAAGATTTTATGTTTCACCAGTTTTTTTTTAAATGAAAATGCTTGATCTTTGATGAATTTTCAAGACCTTTACAATTGTGTTGTCTATTTCATCACATTGATTTAGTTTTTGGACTAAAGATCGATTTCATTAATTAATTTTGTATATTGGAGTACTGTGTGCTGTTGAAAGAATATTGCATGTCATTCATTCAAGATTTTTTTTTGTCCAGATTCCCCAAAGAATCTTCGTACAGCCTCCAACACACAAGATGTAACCCAACAAGATCACCTCCAAATATTTCAATTCCCCATACGTAAAACACAAGACTGATATACAGATAAATTAAGAATGATATTTTCGTGAAGTAAAGAGAAACAAATAAGTGAAATAAGTAACACCAAAATGGCCCAACAAGGCGATAGAAAGAAATTTTATTGTAGAGAATGGGCCTTCCAAAAATTGTCTCATTGTTTGGACCAGCGTCCCATATCCAAGACATGCGGGGCACTTCTACTTGGCAGCGCTGGGTGCGGCAAAACAACATTTTGCTCGGAGCTATGTTGGCCCAGTCAAGGTCTGTCCGGAAGGCAACAGAGGGCGTTGAACCGAAGACTCCTATGCTATCATTTTCTCCAAGGTCACAACGAGAAAAGTCTCTCCCTCAGCGAATTCGTTCGATCTCTAGTTACCCAAATATTGAACCACTCCACGGAAAGCCACAAGGAAAGATCCCTCCGGAAGAAGATCTCCAGCGATGGAAGGAGCGACTTCAACTCTTCGGCTAGCCCGAAAGACAGTGCCGGAGCTGCCAGTAACATTTTATACGACCACGTTGAAGAAAATTTGTACAGTAATGTGTTCCCGGAAACTGTGTTATCCCCCAGTGTCGAAAGCAAGAAGTTCGTGCCTACTACTCCGAATTTGCCCCCTAACCCTCGAACCGTCATCGCAGATGCCTATCTGGAGAAATTGAAGTCGGACAACGAGATCCAGATCGCTTTGAGAGCGAAAAATATCGAGATGAATCCAGACGATTGCCTAAAGAGAGCCCTGTTGTTTCCGTTACTCGAGATAGAGCCTCCGAAAACTTCGCTGTTCATTATAATCGATTCAATAGATGAGCATTCCTTTAATTACTCGAATTCTACGTTGACGAGATGTAAACCAAGGGAAAGGACATCACAGAGCAAAACGATAGCTGAATTGCTTGCCAATCATCACCATCTGTTTCCGCAATGGTTGCTTTTAGTTTGTACGGCTAGGAAACAGTCTAAAAGCATCGCAAAAATGTTCACAGGTTAGTTTTACACAATCATAACGTATATTCAATTCTTGGGTTCATTTTACGAAAATAGCTTCATGTGAACACATTTCTTTTTGGGGCTCTTGTTCCTCGGAACAGAGTACTTATCAATTTGCCCAAATGTCTGTAATTTTCGAATTTTTCGATGAAAATAGTCTTAAACGGTTTGGTTCGACTCTCTGATCAAGAATCCGTGGTCGAAATCGATTCTGTCCGGCCGTCCGTTAACACGATAACTCTCGAACAAAAGGAGTTAGAGGATTGAAATTTGCAGGGTTGGTTTGGAGGGTAAATATCTCGGACGAGTTCGTTAACGGGCGCAATCCACCAAGCGGTTTCGGAGTTATGGCCGTTTTTAGTAAAAATATTTTTTATGAATATTTCCGAATGTCTGTAATTTTCGAATTTTTGGCTGAAAATGTTCTCAAACGATTTGGTTCGACTCACTGATCAAGAATCCGAGGTCGAAATCGATTCTGTCCGACCGGCAGTAGGCAAGATTACTCTCGAACGAAAGGAGTTACAGGATTGAAATTTGCAAGGTGGGTTTGGAGCGTAAATATCTCAGTTAAGTTCGTTAATGGGCAAAATCCATCGAGCGGTTTCGGAGTTATGGCCGATTTTAGTAAAAACATTTTTCATGAATATTTCCGAAACCGATCACTCGATCTATCTGATATTTAGCATCGAATTGTAGAATCATGACCTTCATACGTATGTGAAGTTTTGTATTGAACAGGTTACCGCAAAGTGTAAAAAAAAATTTTGAAAATTTAAATATTTTTTCAAAATTAAAAATTTTTTTTTCTGCAATAACTCTCGAACGGAATGAGCTAGGCAGTTGAAATTTTTAGAGTAGGTTAGGGAGATGAATATCTCGGTTAAGTTCGTTATTGGGCAAAATAGGCCAGATGGTTTCGGAGTAACGAAAAAACAAATTCTTTTTAAGTAACAAATTTCAAATTCAATTTTTATTTAATATGCAAGTTCACCATAAAAATCCATTGATATCATTTTCAACTCCAACAAGCTAATACTTTCGGAGATATGATTTTTCGAAATTTCAATAATGAATTGTACTTCTATTTTTTCACAGAATGTTATCATTATTCTATCTGAGCTTTATTTTATGATCTGTGTTCATACTCGTACATGTCATCCTGTTCTATAAGAGAGAGTCAAATTCATTTCAGCTATTTTAATTTGATTTCTTCCATGGTGCAGTTCTCTTTCTCAGATTGCTCATTTAATCTTGATAAATAAACTATTATTTGAATTGAATTTCCTTTATGATGCAGTTCTATCATAAGAATCCATTGATATAGTTCCCAACTCTGAGAAACCAATACTTTCAGAGATATAATTTGTCTATTGGAACAAGAGCTCCAATAAACTCCTGTCTACAGGGCTTGAACCAATTTTTTATAACAATATCTCAAATACCAGCCTAGATTTATTGAAATTTGGCACACAGCTATTATGCTTTAAGAAGCATCTTCTGATGTGCTATGATTTTCTTTATTTATTTCATAATTTTAATAAAATGAAGCTGGGAAAATTTGGGGCTTTTACGGATATGTCCTGAACCGGGTATAGATTCTGATCTAGCTACCTTGTTTCTCCCGATCCCGTGATTTGTTTAATATTAATCAATATCTGTGTTGATTCTTACAATTAAATTTTCAGGTTTTAGAAAATTGAGCTTAGATGATTTAAGAAAGAGCCAAGTTGTAAGAGATGTACAACAGTATATTCTGTCTAGATTGGATCAGGAACAGAATCTCAGACAGCACATTAGCAGGGATACTGCCGAAATGTTGAATCAGTTGCACATAAAAAGCAACGGTTGTTTTTTGTATTTAGAAAAGGTAATAAACATCTTTATACTAAGTTATGCATTATATCGTCTGGTGTGATTATTATCAAATTACAAGCCTTCAATATGATAATTCTAAATTGAATAAATGCCCAAAAACTAAACCTCAAAAGTTATCTTTATACAGGGCGAGTCTTTGACCACTGCATTAATTTTAACCAAAGATTCCTCTCCTCAAATGAAACACTTTTTTCAGTTACCATTTTTCCAGATTCGGCTCAGGTTAAAAGTTACAAGCGTTTAAAGATTTCACAATGTGCTAATACACTCCCGCATATAAATTATCTATGACATTGTTGGCGGACGAGAATAAGGCATGGTAACGTGGTTTACAGCTTGATTCGGGATTCCAACGCTCAGAGACGGATCCATAAAAGTAGTGAAATTTCTGGAGTTTTCCATTTTAAAACATTCAATGAAGAATATCTCGAAAACGGTGCTTTTAAGGAGAAATGATGAAGAATAATATAATGTTCTAAAACGATGGAATATTCTTGAAATGACTCAAGAAAAACTTTATATGCTTTCTTTATGCTAATTTCGTTTAGTTTTATGAATCCACGAGTCCATAACTAGAAAACCAGTAGAAGTAGAAAATAACTAATATTTGGAAAATATGTATCATAGTTATAGGAAACTTTACGCCAACATTCATTTTATTCGAAAAAAGGATGTCAAAGCTACAAAATAAAAACTGATTTTTTTTTCTAAATTTCAACAGCCTGTATCTTTTTACCTGAGTTGAATGTGGAAAAATGTTAAATGAAAAAAGTGTTTCATTTGATGAGAGGAATCTTTGGTTAAAATTAATGCAGTGATCAAAGACTCACCCTGTATAATAGTCCGTTCATGGATGTTGAACGTAAATAAACAGATTGATGCTTCTATCATTTCCTTTAGATTAATACTGAGCATTTCAGGTGTTGGATGGCGTCTCCGACAAATTTATAATACTCAGGGAGGTGAGAGAGATACCAGGCACCCTCAACGGACTCTATCTCTGGCTCTCTCAAAGGTTGTTCAACCGGAAACAATTCGCCAAAGTTCAACCCTTGTTGAACGTAATATTAGCCGCAAAATGTTCACTAACCGAATCGTTACTATACGATATCATCAAAGTGTACAACCCCAAAATAACCACGGAAGACTTCAAGAAACGATTCGATCTACTGAGGAGAGTACTGGTTGTTTCAAAGACGGGAAATATAAGTTTGTTCCATCATTCGTTCGCTGAATGGTTGCTGGACATCAAACATTGTACCCAAAAATATCTATGTAACATTTTCCACGGACACTGCATTCTTGCCATGTATTACACGCTACACGCCAAATACTTGAACAACCAGGAGATCTACGACTACGCATTCCATCTGACCAGGATGGAACAGTATTTGTCCGAACAGAATTCCCAAAAGACCCAGAGTTTATCGTATAAACTCACGCACGAGAAGAGTAAACATTCCTCGAATACCCATCCGAGTGAGAGAACGGAGCATTATCCGGAGCTCAAGATGTCGCCTCAAGAACTGGCCAAGCTGCCGATCAAAGAGACCAGTTTGAATTCCACCCCGATAGATGGCAATCCGCCGAAAAGCGACAATTGCGAATTTAACCTAGATCTGGAGCTGAAGAAGTTGGATAACTTCGAAAATTTGAATCTCAAGTCGCCGGTGGTGGAGAAAGATATTTATGCCGAGGTTAATAAGGTCAAGAAGGAGGCTAAGGGGTTTTTACACCAGAATTCCGACTTGCCTACGGTTTTACCGCAGAATTTTGAGACAACTCTTGCCAACGAAGTTAGTACCTCTAAGTCCAATACGCAAGTGAGTAACCTCCTTTGTATACGTCAAAAAATACTTTGTATTTGAAAATTTTGTTTTCTGAATATATTCTGGATCATTTGACAGCCCAATTTGAACACAAATTCTCATTCAAACAATCAAACCCATCGTTGTTTACAGGAGGACGTTAAAACGCTGGATATCCACTGCCTCATCCAACTCTGGTTGATCCTAAGCGGTTGTAACGTCGAAGAATGTCTTCTAGAAGGTAACGAAATGGCTGGTGTGAATTTTGGTGCTTTCTTACCCACAGATCAGAAGGTCTTGAAGCTCCTTCTAGAAGCAGGGGCTGTCGAACAAACAGACGTTGAAGGTTGTGATTACCAAAGCCAGGTAAGTTACGCCAAGACTGTTTAAATTGAATTTTGCCTGTCGTTTCACTATCAGTTCTTTGTTTTGGAAATGAACAACGTCTCACTTTGTTCCCGTAGATATCTTTGGCTTCTACTTCTTCTGAAGTAAGCCCTGATCCCCTGTTTAATCTTCATGAAATGCATGGTCAGGCAGCACTGCACGTAGCGGCTAGATTAGGCCAGAACGAAGTTGTGAAGGTAAAACATGAAATGATCGAACATTGTCAGGAAAATTAAAGTTGCTATTATTCTCGAAGGTGTTACTGGAAGCCGGTGCTGGTGTTGATGACGCAGATATTGATGGTTGGACTCCATTGAGGGCTGCCGCATGGGGAGGTCACACAGAGGTAACCTAAAGAATTACTCTGGATATATCATCCCTCTATTATAACTCATGTCACTAATTTTAGGTCGTAGAACTTCTAGTCAAACATAGCTGTACCCTCGACAGTGTTGATGCAGAAAATCGTACTGCTTTGAGAGCAGCAGCTTGGTCGGGACATGAAGAAATAGTTAAAATCCTCCTACAGCACGGTTCCGAAGTGAATCTGACAGACCACGAAGGTCGAACAGCCTTGATAGCCGCCGCATACATGGGTCATAACGAAATTGTGGAGCACCTACTGGATTATGGGGCCGATATCAACCACGCGGACGCTGACGGTAGAACGGCCTTGAGCGTGGCAGCCCTATGCGCCCCCAGATCGCCTGGAGTGAATGTCGTTTCAACGCTACTAGAGAGGGGTGGTTTTGTCGACCATGAAGACAAGGAAGGGATGACTCCGTTACTCGTTGCCTCTTTCGAAGGTCACCGGTAGGTACTGTCAGTTCGTGTTGAAGCCCAATCGATGAAATGTTCGTTTTTTACAGAGATGTATGTGAGATACTTCTGGAGAACGAAGCGGATGTGGATCATACTGATCACAGTGGGCGGAGTCCGTTGTGGGCGGCGGCTAGCATGGGTCACGCCCCCGTTGTCGCCCTCCTCTTATTCTGGGGGTGTTGTATAGATTCCATGGACTCTGAAGGTCGAACTGTACTGTCTGTAGCGGCCGCACAAGGTTGAAACTAGTTGACCTTTAGATTTCCATCCGTTATGATTGATTTTCTTGCAGGTTGCGTGGAGGTTGTTAAACAGCTTTTGGATAGGGGGTTGGACGAACAGCATAGAGATAATTCCGGATGGACCCCACTTCATTACGCCGCTTTCGAAGGTATGCCCCAATCTCTTCATACGATTATAGGAATTAATGACGATTGTTGTGTAGGTCATCAAGACGTTTGTGAGACGCTGTTGGAGGCTGGAGCTAGAATAGACGAAACGGATAACGAGGGAAAAGCCGCCTTAGTTCTTTCCGCACAAGGGGGGCATACCTCGCTTGTTAATTTATTTTTAGAGAAATATTGTGCCCCTGTTGATCAGAGACCACATGATGGGAAGACAGCTTTGAGGTTAGTTCGATTGAAATTATTTTTATGTTTGGCATTTATTTTTTTTTTCTTTTAAGGTTGGCTGCTTTAGAAGGGCATTATGACATTGTTCAGATGTTACTGCAGAGTGGGGGGGATATAGATGCCAAAGATGCAGATGGTAGAAGTACTCTTTACGTTTTAGCTCTAGACGATCGATTGGCTATGTGTAAATATTTCATTCAACAAGGAGCTGATGTAGAAACTAGAGATTTAGAGGTTGGTGTTTAATTCTGAATAATTATTTATTTATTTATTTCTGACCTTAAACAGCAAAAATCTGCTGGTAGCAGAGCCTAAATTTACACAATAGATTTCAAACAACAATACTCTCAAATACAATGCACCAAAATTTGCAAAGCAAAAATATAATACTAATTCTAAGTACAAATAGAAATTACTGAAGTTTAAGATACTTTTTGAGGTTATGGCACATTTTTCTAATATTCGTGATACATACTATTTCGACAGGGACAGAATCAAAGACATCGACACCCCGATACACCGCAGAATTTTGACAGACACATGTTCTCGCAATTTTTTTTCTTAACACATCTTCACTTCTAATATTGTATTTATGCTTTTCGTTAACTAAGCATAAAGTAGTTTGAGTCCTCAATTAATTATTCTTTATTTTATAGATTGATTTTGTTTGTTCTAGTTTCTTTAATTTATTTATATTCGGTATTGAAGTAACAGAATATAGCTTTGTTGTTGGTGTGTAAAAGTCCAAGTTTTAAATAAATTTGATAGATTTGTTCTGTACTCTATGAATTTTATCTGTCAAATATTTTGGAGTTTTTCCCCAGCAGGGAATTAAGTACCTAAGCTGAAATTCAGTAACAGTAACAGTAATGCCTTCGATGAGCAATCTAACAAATAAGAACATCTTCTCACAGCTCCTAACATTGGAGGAATCTTTTTCATCAGTTTTTCTAGGTGAGGCCTCCAACTCAATTTATTATCAAATGTTAAACCTAAATATGTATATTCCATCACAGATTTGATTTTGGCCTTATCTATAGCTAAATTTATATCACAGGTTGCTTTGTTTTTTGATTGAACAAAATATATACTGTTTTATCTAGATTAATTTTAAGTTTGTTGTAAGACAAATACTGCAGCGGACCCAACACTGAACCTTGGGCGTCACCCACATGTAGAACTCCATCCTCACTATCATGACCATTCACTGATGTGTAGTGTTTTCTATTCATTGTATAGGACTTTAAGAGCCGGTGGGAAACAATCCGAATATCGTATCCATATTAAGATATTCCACTGCTCGACATCCCTTAATTTCGACACTTCCGCATCACTTTTTGGGCGAGCTTAATCCCCTTTATAGAGACTCCAGCGGACCCAACACTGAACCTTGCGAGACACCCACATCTAGAACTTCATCCTCACTATCAGGACCATTCACTGATGTGTAGTGTTTCCTATTCATTGTATAGGACTTTATAACAGCATCAGGAGCTTTACCGCGTTCGCTCATGTGATGACCAATATTTCACTTATTTACCTTACGCCAGTGAAATTTCTTCCATAACTTAATAACATTTCCGGCAAATTTCGAGTACCTAAAATTATTCTTTCGAAAGTTATCTTATTTACAGACAGATAGAATCATTTGAGACCACTATCGGCTCAATATTTAATACTTACATAAAATAATAGCGCTCTGATACAATCGAGCAAATATCGTCAATAGAGTATTTTGAATATGTATTTGTTCAACAGGGAAGAACTCCACTGCATGTGTCATCGTGGCAAGGCCATCTGGAGATGGTGAATTTGTTATTGAAATACGGAAAAGTACAAGTAGACGCTTGCGATCTAGAAAATAGAACCGCACTCCACTCAGCAAGCTGGCAAGGTCACAGTGAGATTGTTAAAGTTCTTTTAGATAGCGGAGCCATGCCCGATCACACCTGCAACCAAGGAGCCACAGCCTTAGGTTCGTACCGACTTAAAATATGATTCACGTTGTCACTTACCAAGGACTTTCGTTATCTTTATTTTCCAAAACGACTAAACGTCTATAACTGTCGTAATTGTTGTCTTTAGGAATAGCAGCTCAAGAGGGTCATGAAGCATGTGTTGTTGCTCTTTTAGAACATGGTGCAGATCCAAATCATTCGGACGCATGCGGAAGAAATGCGCTTAAGGTTGCAGCTAAGTCTGGACATAGGGGCGTTGTCAGGTTGCTGGAAGAGTATAGTTCTAGGTCTCATAAAGTGGCTCACACCAGCAGTAGTGCCAATTCGATAACGTCAGGTTAGTTAATTGTGGTTTGTTCGAATCGTTCTTATTCATTTAATTTTCAAAGCGTCTACAGCGGAAACTAAGCCCTCTTGTGCCATATTGTATCCGAGTTCGAGCGACTGGCCCGAACAGCAGAGAAGGTCCATGATTTCTTTGGGGAATCACAGTTCCAACTCGAAATCAAGCTCTAATCTTACTAATTCTAGTCATTCGAGTAGACATGGTGAATGCTCAAGAGAAAATACTCAAAACACACAGGTTAGTATTGAGTAGTTGGGATATCGATGCAAATTTTACATGGAAGTATATTTGTCCATCGAAATCTCCTTAAGTGCATGCAATACGTTCCGTAAATCAACCAAAGTAACCAATTCTTTCAGGACCGGTAACTACTCTGGTGAGACTGTCATCTGTCAGTCTTTCTGTCAGTTGTTTAAGTTTAAAGGTTAATTTTCGTTGAATATTTCTGACATCAGTTAACTTGAGGTGGAACAAATAATATCTAATGTAATTCAATTAAAGAATCTATTATCCATTATAATTGCAAAAAAAATTTGTAGTTTTTGACTATAATTATCTAAAACCAGTTGAACCACAGAAAACTTTTGACATCCAAACAATAACAAACCGATGTTACCAAAAAAATTCGTCGGTTGTTCTGGTGCCTGAAAATCTACCGCTTTCTCAGGAACCAAGCTCCGTACGTAACCTATATTTCAGGAACCAACCCAACATTTCTTATTTACGGAACGGAAAAGTAGTGTATTTCTTGTCTATGGTAGTAACCGCAACAACCAAGTTGATTTACGGAACATATTCATGAGAAAGGCCACAGACAACACAGATGTTTCACTTTGTACGTTTATGAATAAATTCGAGGTACAATAATCTTGAAATAAATTATAATTCAACCATAAACAACCTTAATACATATACTCCATTCACTTTTATAAAGTCTCCCAGTTGGCCATGAAATTTTGACACATTTCACCATGTATATTTTGAAAATGTTAGGTTATGCTCATTTTCCTGTCAGATAACTACGCAACGTTGTCCTCTCTACATAGAAGTCGTAGTAATTACGTATTTTTCACAATGTGAATTTTCTTGGGAAAAAAATAATGAATTTGAGAAGATATTATGTGAATTCAACAATTCCAAGGACCTGGCGACTGTTGAAACAAATTTTTCATCTGTTGTTGCTATGGAAAATATTTCACATATATAAACTGGTTGGAAGATTCAGTTATGCTATTTTACTTGCGCGGAAATCAAGAATCAAGTGTTGAAATTTTAATGGAAAATAATGGATACAGTAGTCCGTTACTTTGTGATAGTTGATTTGAAAAAAGAATATTGTACAGCCTTAATCGAATTCACCATGGTAAATTCGATTAAGAGTGTTCAATACAGGAGAATGGACAATAGAACATACGCGCAAAAGCTCCTGACTTCACGTCAGTGCTTGAACCAATTTTTTTTCGTGAAATCGGGATAGAAAGCAATGATGAAAAAATTAACACATTATTGTCTACCTTCAGTTCTTCTTTAGGAGAAGAATACATAATTATTCTTGAAAAATATTACTGGAATTAATGTCATATTTAAATAATCAAAGTAAAGAAAATTATAAGTTTAGTTACTAACATATTGAATGAAATTCAATTGAATTCCAGTAATATTCAAATACTTATTCTTAACGAATAAATGTCCATTGATAGATCTAAAGGTGATGAGGTGAAACATAAAGATATATTCTCATTAGTGATAGAAAAACTGGCCTAAAATTCCTCTCTACCTATCACGAGATTTAATATCCACAAATGAGCCTCTCACCTTACAAGATCAGAAGCCTTCAGCAAAATTTCAGCGATATCATATTAAAAATAATACATAACCTTTCAAAAGTCCCCTCAATATTTAGTTGCCTCCTCCTAAGGAGGATCTCTTTCAAAACCAGGTCTGACCGCTAATCTAGGGCTATCATCTCCCATAGATTTGTGATGAAATAACACGATTTTCCCATAACATACGCGCAAAAATATGCCATCATGACATTCATATTTTTGAAGGTTCTTGCAAAAATACGACCATAGACAACATATCATACGACGATTCGCATCCAGCTACCGAACTCACAAAATGCTGCTCGGTTCTCCAACAATATAGATCCGATCGTGTTCAAACTTGGAACTCTGCAGTAGAGTTAGGTTCTGAAGGGTCTTCCAAAATTTCAGCCATGCCGGAAGAATAGTTTATGATATATAGAATTTTTTAAGATTATTTTTAATAATTTTTTTTTTAATTTTCTAGTTATACCTACCATCCTCACGCAATTCTGCAAGAATTTTTGCGTTGGCATTCTACAACTAATAACCATGTTTGAATTCAATCGGTTTTGTATTCTTCGAGTTAATGAGGAACAAAAAACAACCAAATTTCAGAAAATTTCAGATGGCTATAACTCTAAAACCGTTTGGATGATTATGCTCATAAACAAACTCAAATGTCGCATTCAGATGCACAACCTAACCTGAAATTTTCAAGCCGATATCTCTTTCCGTTCTCAGGTTATCGTGACAACAAAAATATTTTTTAATAATTTTCTAGCGATACGATTCTCACAAAATTTCACAAACGTGCTAAGGTCTTCTACAACTATTCACCAAGTTTAAATTCGATCGGATTTATTTTGGTTGAAAACAAAATTATTACTCGGAAACCATTGGGCCGATTATACCCATTAACGAACTTGTCCGTCGTATTGGAATGCGCCACCTACCCTGAAAATTTTCAAGTCGCTAGCTCTTTCCGTTCTCAAGTTATCGTGGCAACGGCCGGACGGCACCACAGAATTAAATTTCACATTTGGGCAAATCTATAACCCGATGTTCCCCAGAACATACGCGCAATAAAAGTACCTGAATAACCCGACAGGAAAACTTCTAAACGAACAGACGTACCTATGGAATTCACCACTTTTCGAAATTCTCAAGAAATAAGCCTACAGAAGACATTTAAATACCTTGTTGAACAACTTGAAATACACCACTTTCAAAATGTAGTAGTACCATTATGAAACCCGAGTCTCTGTTGAACCTAGTGGTAGGATAGGAAACTAAGTCATTTCATTTGAGAGTTCAACATGTCCTAAAACAGAATAAAGTTTTCCTATTGCAGATTTCAGTTCTGTATAACACTTCCTGATATGTACTTTGTCTCTGCTTCTTCAAAACTGCTTTCGGCATTTTCAATTTCAAAGCGAAGAGTTCTTTATTATTCGAAGATAATGATATGTGATAATATCTTGTCTAAGATGGAACGGCCAACCTGCCTTTGTTTTAGTTACAAAAACGTGATAGACCTAAATCATGACCAACCGGGAGTGTTTATAAAAGTGAATGGAGTATGAGTATACTGTTTAATGACTTTACTGTCTCTAGACCATATTGCCATTTAATCATGTTCCAGACTATTTAATAAATAAGGTTGTGGTATGTTTGACATGGCTATAGTGATCTATAAACAACTTGCTATATATTCTTTAGATAATCCGATTTATTTCCTTGCAGCCTTTGTCTTTCACACAAAAGCTCCAGCAATGTTCTAGAGGCGCAAAAACGAGACCTTTGAGCAAAGTTTTATCGCCCTTACAAAGCGAACCACAAAGCCCTATATATGCATCTCCACCACTGAGTCCAGTACACGATACTCCGAACATATTTGGTTAGTTTGTTTACGAACTGTAATTGTTGAATATTTTATAACGTTTTTGTATTTTTAGGAGCGATGAACATATATCAGCCTGTACTGAGACATAATTTCGCCAAGGCGCCGGACACTCATTTTGCTAGAGATACACACATGAGAATTATACTAGGGAACTCAAGCTCTTCACCGAACAGTAAAAACGACAAGAAGAACGAGGAAGACAATTCAAAGAATAAAAGGTTAGGTTTGGTCTTTTTGGTTCATGTAAGAATTGATCAGCTTGTCGAAAGTTGAGGATAATGATTTTCTTGTATTTTCTCTTCGCAAAAATCCAGATTCCAATTAGATGAATGTATACTGGGAGTTATAAAATATTTTTCAATGAGATTACAATAAACTAATATATTTAAATGTAAAAAAAAATAGCATTTGGAGAAATTGTAAATTATAATTATAAAAAGAAATAATATCAGAAAAATAGCATTACATATTATTTGATCAAGTTTAAATCGACACCTTGCTGTAAAATAAGGTACATATCCAATAGACCACATTAGTTAGGTTAGGCGGGAAATTTAAATGACGATCCATCTGTGGATCCGAGCACTGAATTCCCCATGCATTTCTTATAGACCTAAAATTTACGCGAATTTCTCGCCTGTTTTTAGATACTTTGGCTAATTTCTTAAGGTTTATTTCGGTTGAAATAGATTCTGTGAACCTTTTTCAACCATCTAGATTCAAGTTTTCATAACAAAATTGTATATTTCCAAAATAATTAATAGATATAAAAGTGTTCACCAAATTCGATTGACGTATGTCTTAGCTCACTCGAAATCAGCCAAAAATAATAACATAACCCTAAATCGGCCTTGTAATGACGCACAACAGAAGTCATCTACGACATACGGAAATCTTTCGAACTACACTGGTTTCAATTTCGATTTAAGAATAAATAGAAGTAGATTTTAATGTGGAAATAACATGAAAACATGCACTAATGATGAAGGTACCCAATACTTGTTGTCTCTGTACTAACATTCTCTTTTAAATAGGGTGGTTTCATCTCAAAGTTGAAATTCCTTGTTAAAAAATTTTAATATGGATCTCCCGCCAAACGAATGATTCTAACCTAACTAATGTGGTCTATAGGTATTGATCAAATGTTGTAGACCACATTAGTTAGGTTAGAATCAATCGCTTGGCGGGAGATCCATATTCAATTTTTTAACATGGAAGTTCCACTTTGAGATGAAACCACCCTATTTAAAAGAGAATGTTAGTACAGAGACATCAAGTATTGGGTACCTTCATCATTAGTGACGAACATTATACTGCAGATTATTGTATATAAAGTTGTATTATTCTATTTTGTATTCGTCTTTTTTTTAAGTAATCAAAAAGGTAAGAGGAATGGCATAGTCACAAATCCCGCCTTGAGATTGGTAGCGAATGTCAAGAATGGGTTAGATTCAGCAGCCGCTAACCTTAGGAAGTCCACTTCTTCAGCAAATCCCGCCTCCAAGACGAACAGTTTTCATTGGAGGAGGGAAACGCCACTATAGGGAGGTTGAACATGTCGAAATACTAGTCAATTCAATGGTAAGACCTTTTCTTAGTTCAATATAATTACAGGTGTCCTGGATTTTTCTCCCAGGGGTGCTTCTATGATGCTGAATTAGTCCCAAACTGAATTATTTCACTTTGGATGGCATACTGGTGCACACTCAATAGACTTAGTATCTTCTCGAAGTTTTTCAGAACGAAAGACGCAAGACATGTGCTGTTTTTCCAAATATTATTCGCCTACACTTGTATTCTGATTTCTTTCTTTTATTCCAGGTTTTCTGAGATTCAGCCTCAATAGTACACGCTACTCACAACTAGTCTGTTATCAAAGATTTTCATAGTTTTAAGTTTATTACGATTAAGGAATCGTTTGAAATTTGCTTTAACTTGGCCTAATTTTAATCTAAGTGAGTAATTAGTAATAATCTTATATGAAAGGTATATTTTGTGATAAATTCTTTTATTTTCATTTAGATAATAAGTTGAGATTGCTTTATTTAACGAAATATTTGTACTGACAGACCCAGTAAGAAATTCACATCGCGAACGAATAAAAATTAAGGTTAATTTACGAAAGTCGGAAGGTTTAAGGGGTATATGAATATTTTTTACGTCAAAAAGTGCCGTAAATCTGAACTTTACATGAATTATTTATTTTTTTTTGTTATTTTATTTCGAGTTCATTTTTCAGATTTTTTATATTTTCTTGGAACTGTGATTGAGATGTAAGCTGAAAACAATCTTGAATAATGCGTTTTTAAATGTGAAAAATTCTTTCTGTTTCATTCATTTATGGAATTCTTGAATGATTCATGTTTGAGATTATTCGAATGATAATCATAATTTAATACAACTGAGAACATTTTAAGCAATAAAGACTTAAAATATCACTGACTGATAATAATATGTGTATAGGACACGATGAGATATTGGAGGATAATGATTTATTTAAAAGTGTTTTTCATGGAAGGAAAATAACTTAAAGTTAAGAATCCAGTTAGACGATTCGTCTATTTATTGCAACTTTTATATTTCCCTGTATATCGAATATTTATTTCCCACAAATAACCAAATAAAGACGATATAAAAAATTTAAATCTTCATTTAGTACATAAAAAGAAATATCACAACCTTCTTCATGAAAAACATTAAAATCCCACAAATTCAGGATCTCAAAATGTGTTGCGAATAGTTTTAAACCTCACCTAATATATTTTTTCAATTATATTTTTTATAATCCAAGCGAATGTGCATGTAACACAACCTTTTTATTGTGTTCGTTTCTTTCTGAGTAATTTAAATTTGTGTATTCTATATATTATTGTAACAAACTCTAGTTTTTATACAGTTGAGATGTGCACTGTAAAATTATGTTAAAACAGTATTAAATAAAAAATATTTGAATAATACGAGTTTTTATTGGTGTCCGATTCCACGTTCGAAGTCTATTATTGGAAGCAATATTTTGCGGCTTGGCTAAACATTTGGTCAAAGGGGTTCCTGGAAATATAAGCAAAAAGGTCCTAAAGTTTTGAAAGCCAGCTTGGAAACCTATTTTCGTTTCGTTTCGTTTACTGAGTTACCTATGTTACTGAAGAGTTCTTTATGTTTGTTGATAATTTTCTGAACTAGTGGATGTCTAAACCCTTTCGGCAATTTGGAAAAGAAAGAGAAGTGATCAAAGGATATTAATTCTTTGTTCTGTAAAAAGTATTAGACACCTACTGGGATTTTAGTGGCATCTGTTGGTCAAAGATCTGAGTTACATCGGGTGAAATGACAGTTTCCTACTATTTTTCGCCGCCGAAAATTGCATAGGTGGCGCTTGGTTCGTTTTCATCAACCTACTATCAATTGACCTCTTGCGATAGTTGCGATTTGCTATTCTAGGATTTCTAGGGCACCAGTCAGCGAAAATATTCTGCATTGCATTCAAAGCGTTAAGAAATGTAGATTGTTGCCTGGTTTTAGGTTCCAAAGTCTAATGTACTAACATCACGTGCATCAACTGCAATTTCTGAATGAAATATCGATAAGTAGACAAGACAAATCCGGCAACATCGAAATATGACGCGATGTTCTTGGCTCCTGGTTTGCTATCAATAATGTTTAGATATCGCGAATTTTACGACCCTGTTCATTGGCCGGAATTACATCAGAATTGAAAAAAATTAACAAGTTGGAAAAGCACTGTGTCCAAGGCCTTCAGATTTATAGCCAAAGCGTTCACCCCTCCAGGTACTGAACTCGAACGAATCTGCTTAACTCCAGGAAAAAATATAATACTCCCAATATTTCTAAGAATATAAATCCAACTGTACCCACACAGCACAGACTCATTTCTGAAATATTGCAGGAATATGTTTCGGAAATATTTGAGATATTTCGGTTATATTGCGAAAGATATATGAAATATTTCAGGAATATTGCAGAAACATTCGAATGTCCGTCCCATAACCTAACATAGCAATATTGCAGAAATATTTTTCGATATATTACTGCAATATTGTAGAATTATTCTGTAATGTTTATGCAATTTTTTATTATATTGGAAAATATATATGAAAGGTTTCAGGATTGTTATGTAATTATTTTGTAATATTTTTGTTATATTGCAAAATATATATGCAATATTTCAGGATTCTTGCAGAAATATTTCTGTTACTTCATGAGATGTGGTATAGGTTTAACTCGCATAAAAAAATAGTAGGCACAATTAATATCTTTATTCGCTCTCTACTGGACATTCAACATTTCTTTTTTTTAACTTTCTCCACTTCCTTGGAGGCTCGCAATTTGGCTTGAGCTAACCATTTCGATATGGGTTCAATAATCAAACATAGATAATCAAATCATTAGATCTGTTCAACTCTACCTTTGTGCGTATATAAAAAGCACGTAAATATAACGTCTCAATAATCAGACGGATGAGATCACAACCTACTCTTAATAGGGCTGTGATAAGATGTTGGTATAACCTAAAAATATAAAATTTTGTATCAATGATATCTATAAACTTGTAGCTATTATACCTTAGATAATCAAATCAGCTTATCACTGCATTTATATTATTTAGAGCCAATTAGTCTTTAATAAACATTATACTCACAACTAACTGAACTAACAAAGTAAAGTAACAACAGACTGCTTCACGATCACGACACGATACAACAACACTGGTAAACAGAAAAAATGGCGGCCTGACTAAAAGAAAAGAGAGGATGCGTAACCGTAAAGCCTCGAACTAGAGAAAGAAAGCACACAAACATATTATATATTGCATGTAATGTTGAATTATTTCTGTCGCGATTTGTAATAAATATGTCTATGCATATATTCATAGGAATATACGCAAAACTATAATTTTTAACTTTGTAGGAAACTGTTATAGTTTGTAACATTTCTGTAATATTTCTGAATATTGCAACTGTAATATTGAAATACAATATTCCAGCAATATTTCTTAATATTGCAACTGTAATATTGAAACACAATATTCCAGGAATATTTCTGGAATATTCCAACTGCAATTGCAATATTGTGGCAATATTTCCTGAATATTGTGTGCTGTGTGGGTAAAAACAAGCGTCCAATAAAAACTGGTCCACTTTTTGCCGAGAATGGTCTCAAAAGATTAATTTCGAGTCAAAATACATTCACTGTTGGGTTGAAAATAAACAGTGCTGTGTTTGTGGTGGCATAAGGACCCATTTAAAATATATACATTTACTATGTTACGTCGAAAATAAAGAGTGTTTGGTTTGTGGTGCCGTAAGGACACAAAAATCTCTCGCAGAATTTCAACGATATCTGACCGATAGTTTCTGAGATTTTTTAAATATTTTTTTTTTCAACTTTCTAGTCATACAATCCTCACAAAGTTTTGCATAAGTCTTGGTTTGGGTATTTTTCAACTAATTACGATAACCTGAGAAGGGAAAGAGATAGGGACTTGCAATTTTTAGGATAGGTTGTGCATCTGAATGCGACATTTGCCTTGGATAAGTTTCAGTAGCTGGATGGGTGACCGTTAACTCGATATAACTTTCGAACGAAAAGAGATATAGAGACTTGTAATTTTCAGGGTTGGTGGCTCAGAATGGGAGAGTTAAGCTCGTTGTCGGGCATAATGGACCCAACGGTTTCGGAGTTATACCCTTCTGAATCTGAAGTATTATTTTCTCGATAACTTGAAAATACAGACCCGATCGAATTGAAACTTGGTAACTAGTTGTAGAATATCGACCTAAAGACGTGTGTAAAATTTTGTGGGGACCGCACCACTAGAAAATTTTAAAAAAATTACAATGTGCTAATACACTCCCGCATATAAATTATCTATGACATTGTTGGAGGACGAGAATAAGGCATGGTAACGAGGTTTACAGCTTCATTCGGGATTCCAACGCTCAGGGACGGATCCATAAAAGTAGTGAAAATTCTGGAGTTTTCCATTTTAAAACATTCAATGAAGAATATCTTGAAAACGGTGCGTTTAAGAAGAAATGATGAAGAATAATATAATGATCTAAAACGATGGAATATTCTTGAAATGACTCAAGAAAAACTTTATATGCTTTCTTTATGCTAATTTCGTTTAGTTTTATGAATCCATGTATCCATAACTAGAAAACCAGTAGAAGTAGAAAATAACTAATATTTGGAAAATATGTATCATAGTTATAGGAAACTTTACGCCAACATCCATTTTATTCGGAAAAAGGATGTCAAAGCTACAAAATATAAACTGATTTTTTTTCAACATTTCAACAGCCTGTATCTTTTTACCTGAGCTGAATTTGGAAAAATGTTAAATGAAAAAAGTGTTTCATTTGATGAGAGGAATCTTTGGTTAAAATTAATGCAGTGGTCAAAGACTCACCCTGTATATCGATGGTAAATTCGATTAAGAGGTGAATAGACAATAGAACACGCGCGTAAAAGCTCCCAACTTCAAGTAAGAGTGCTTGAACCAATTTTTGTATACAGATTTAGAATCTTCAGGCAGTGCGAGGGCAGAACAATGTTTCAAGGGAGTTTACGAGTGCTTTACCTGGCTATACAGAGTGTCTCCACAAAAATAGCACTGAAAATTACAAGTAATAAACTAAATACCCAACAAGAACTAGCAAAACATGACTGGTAATCGGAGAAAGAATTGAATTTGAACTTTTAACTGTAAATAAACTTGTCTATGTATGCAGTCTTTGCTTTCACTTTGATGCCGCTGATACGCCGGTCACTATTTCGTTGGGACGTCCTGTATACCGTAACTTCTTTTTCCAGAAAAATCGATAAGTGTGACAACTCAGTGGTATGACTTATCTTTTTGTAGTCTACTCCCCACCCCACCGTGGACAATTTGAATCCGGTTTACTACAAGCGATATTCCTATTCCTACTACCTATTATTTTTCTTCATTCCATCCAGAGCTTGCTTAGTATCAGGAAATAACTGTTGGAAGTTGGTTTATATCTCCGTCTGCACTTAGTGAATTATTACCGTTTTTTCTTCTACAAGAATTCCTTGTGTTTTTGAAATATAAACGAGCCTGGACTAAAGGACAAATTTGATCTTTATATATTTTGTGAATATTTAGGCCTTTACGTAAATTTATAATATATTTATTTAAATTATAATTTATTTGTCAAAAGTGATTTTTATTTCCGAAAAAATACAATGGCTTGTGTAATGAACAATCGTAAGGTGAGCAATAATTTTTCTAGCATGTTTTATTGGTCAACAAAATTATTTTTTATTGCTTTTCGTTTGATTTCCAATGCTTGTATACCATTATTACCATTTATCCTTGCACTGTAATTAAAATGCATTCTAGAACTTTCTATACCGTTCTTCTTCTTTCATTAAGAATAAGCGGACACCATCTTATTACAACGATTCATGAATTTCTTCTAACTGAATTTTACATCTCTAATTAATTTATTTAATATATTTTATCAATTAACAACTTAAAAAAATAATTTTATAATTTTCAAGAAGAATGAGCTTATAATGTGTATGTGGCCTAGTTTAATTCTGCAATTCTTATATGCAAGAAAGACGCTGCAATATTTGATTGATTGAAAAAATTTAATCCGATACAATTTAAAGAATAATTAAATAATGATAATTTCTCTAGTCGTTACTCGTTATCTTTTAAATAGGTAATTGATTTTCCTGCTTGCAAAACAGCGTGTCAATAATTTATTTCGCAATTTTTTTCTAGAGTGTAAAAATAAATTAATCAATAACCAATTAAACCACGCCCTCATCTAAGGAATTATGCAATAATTGATACGTATAGGCATGTTTTCTTTATTCAAATGCAGCTTAATTTATATCTAGACGAGACCAGACTAAATTAGCAAAATAAATATAGCATTAGTCACATTTAAATTACGAATTGATTAATAACGATTAATTCATAGTTTAAATTGATATGACGTCAAATATCTACGTCAACAATACCATTGTTTCTGATAATGAGATAAAATAATTTTTGCGCCGGCAAATATTACTATATGATACACATTGTACACCTACATCCACGTTAAAAAATTGACACAAGACGAGGTCAATTCTTCTACGTCTGCGTATCTATATTGATCTATATAAACTCAGTTGTAAGTTATCTCCCTATACCTACGCTTCTGATGCTCAGAAATCTACGAAATTTAACTAAAATCCTTGTTAAAAGTACGCAAAAAACGAAAATAAATAAACTGATGGTAAAGAGTTGAATTTATCCGTTAAATCAGTGTGCCGTAACAAATACCCCCAAAAGTGCTTAACACTTAACAATTAACACAAAAATTAACTAAATCATTTCTGAATAATATAGTGAACCTCCAGTAATAATTAATAATTTAACAAAGAATACTAAATTAATTTAACAACTTGAAAAGTCACTTGAAAAAATTGGATGCCTAAGCCGAGGATAAAAAAATACGAATTAAAATATTTTCATGGTTTTTTGAATACGCAGATGTGTGGCGACACCGCAGAGATGAGGGAACTTGCTACAAGGATTTGCAAAGACTACTTGAATGGGGCCTGGAAGGCCATCAACGCGAAAAACATCGGCTTCAAACATATAAGGTAGGACAATTTTTTTAACTGCAAAAGTTCACATTTCACATTTTTAACAGGGGGTGAATCGGGACATTTAGAAGGCCATAGTACTGACCTCCGAGTTATTGATGAAATTGATAGTGAAATCGATTTGCGACGTGTCTTGTTGTTTGTTTACTTTTACCAGGTGTTGATGCAATCGTTTAACCTAATTTTGGTCTATTTTTAAAGTCGGATGATGACGTTGATCATCCCTATAGTTAATCTAAAAATAGAACTATACGCATTATTAGGAGAGTTAACAATGTTAAGTTACGTTTCACCTATTACGAAAGTAAAATTCGGTTGATAAGTTCTCGGTCTCATGGTGAAAACGCAGCTTTTTTGGTCAAATTCGATTTTTCAAATCACCATAGTCTCCTTGAAGAGCTATATACAATCATTACAGCGCATCTAAAATGTTTCGATACTTTTCTTGAACGATTTATATATTATATTATCTCCATCTCCATTTCCACCTCCATTTCCAACTACAACTCCAACTACAACGCCAACTCCATAACCAACGCCAACCACAATGCCTACTCCAACTTCAACTCCAACCCCAACGCCAACTTCAACGCAAACTCCAACTCCAACTTTATTGAATAGCCATAAAGTTCAAATTGACTCTACATTTAAGTTAGAAAACGTTTGTATGGGAAAAAGAAAAGGGCTGTTTTTAGGGTTTTCCCGGCAATTATTCGATATTTTCTCCCCGTGAAAACCATCCTTGGACTTCAACGAACATTTAAAAAAAAGAATTAGCAAAATTGGTCCAGGCACTGTTGAGTTATGCGCTTACCAACACATTTTGCGATTCATTTTTGGCGCTCTAGTTCCTCGGAACCGAGTGCTTATCAATTTGCCCAAATGTCTGTAATTTTCGAATTTTTCGATGAAAATGGTCTTAAACGATTTGGTTCGACTCACTGATCAAGAATCCGTGGTCGAAATTCATTCTGTCCGGCCGGTCCGGCCGTAGGCACGATAACTCTCGAACGGAATGAGCTAGAGAGTTGAAATTTTCAGAGTAGGTTTGGTAGATAAATATCTCAGCTAAGTTCGATATTGGGCAAAATCGGACAGATGGTTTCGGAGTAACAAAAAAAAAGTAGTTTTACCATAAGAATCCAACGATATCATTTTTAACTCTAAGAAGCTAATACTTTCGGAGATATGATTTTCCAAAATTTCAATAAAAAAATGGGTTCAAGCCCTGTGGACAGGAGCTTTCTGGCGCTCTAGTTCAAACAGACAAATTATATCTCCGAAAGTATTGGTTTCTCAGAGTTGGGAATTAAATCAATGTATTCTTATGAAAGAACTGCATCATAAAGGAAATTAAATTCAAATAATAGTTTATTTATCAAGATTAAATGAGCAATCTGAGAATGAGAACTGCACCATGGAAGAAATCAAATTAAAATAGCTGAAATGAATTTGGCTCTTTCTTATAAAACAGGATGAAATGTACGAGTATGAACACAGATAATATAATAAAGCTTAGATAGAATAATTATAGCATTCTTTGAAAACATAGAAGTACGTACGATTCATTATTGAAATTTAGAAAAATCATATCTCCGAAAGTATTAGCTTGTTGGAGTTGAAAATGATATCGATGGATTTTAATGGTGAAACTGCATCTTAAATAAAAATTACAGACATTTGGGCAAATTGATAAGCACTCAGTTCCGAGGAACTAGAGCGCCAAAAAGTGTAATTCCCTTTCCGGGATTTGAGCCCGCCTTCTCTTGTTCGAAACCGAAAACCCGACTAAATATACGAACGGGCTATCGGGCTCCTCGTACGATCTTGTCGATCTCCGGTATTAGAATAAAACGTCGGTACTTACCTCTGGGATATATATTCTTAATTTTCACTTTTCGACATAAAATCGCCACATGGGGGTTTGTTTGACGGTTTTTTACCCTTGTCTCTCTAAGTCGATTTGACGTTTCTCGACCCAACTATTAGCAAGGAATTAGACAATGTCATGTCTCAGGAAAATAAGTTGACATTATGACAATTCATACATAGAATAATTATATAATTCTGTGAAAACGTTGAAATACGATTTATTATTGAAATTTTGAAAAATCATATCTCCGAAAGTATTAGCTTCTTAGAGTTAAAAATTATATCATTGGACTCTTATGGTAAAACTGCTTGCTGAAAAAAATTAATTTGGAATTTGTTATGTAAAAAAAATTTTTTTTTTGTTACTCCGAAACCATCTGTCCGATTTTGCCCAATAACGAACTTAGCCGAGATATTTATCTGCCAAACCTACTCTGAAAATTTCAACTCTCTAGCTCATTCCGTTCGAGAGTTATCGTGCCTACGGCCGGCCGGACAGAATGAATTTCGAGCACGGAATCTTGATCAGTGAGTCGAACCAAATCTTTTAAGACCATTTTCATCGAAAAATTCAAAAATTACAGATATTTGGGCAAATTGATAAGCACTCAGTTCCGAGGAACTAGAGCGCCAAAAAATACTATATGTCGGTATATATCGATAGTAAATTCGATAAAGAGTGTCCTGACTTCACGTCAGTGCTTGAACCAATGTTTTGTTTTCAGTGGTGGTCTTTCAAATCTCCTCTATCACATATCCCTACCAGACGATCTCCAGGAGAAGATCCAGGACGAGCCCAAGGACGTGCTGCTCCGAGTATACGGCCAAACTCACGGTGAGGGCGCCCTTGAAGCCATCATCACCGAATCCGTAATTTTCACGCTCCTTTCCGAAAGGGGCCTGGGGCCCAAACTCCACGGCATCTTCCCTGGGGGTAGGATAGAGCAGTACATAAACGCCAGACCTCTGAAAAACAAGGAACTGGCAAACGAGAAGTTGTCTAACATGATAGCGCAGAAGATGGGAAAAATACATTCGATGGAGGTAAGATGGGCGATTAGGGCCTTTTAATTATGGTTATGCTGTTAGTTGAGTTTTTCCTTCCAGGATTGAGGTAATATTTTTTCTTTATTAAATCTAAAATCATCGATCATACGCTATGCTTGAATCATGCGATTGGTTTTGTCGAAAACATCCACTTTAATTTGATTATTAGAGAGATCTTGAGTTTTTTCAGTTGGCATGCATTCTTCATTTCATAGCTTGAACTACTAATTTAGGAAAATCAGTGAAATCAGATCATTATATCGTCTTATACAGGGTGAGTCTTTGACCACTGCATTAATTTTAACCAAAGATTCCTCTCATCAAATAAAACAATTTTTTCATTCACCATTTTTCCAGATTCGGCTCAGGTAAAAAGTTACAAGCGTTTAAAGATTTCACAATGTGCTAATACACTCCCGCATATAAATTATCTATGACATTGTTGGCGGACGAGAATAAGGCATGGTAACGTGGTTTACAGCTTGATTCGGGATTCCAACGCTCAGGGACGGATCCATAAAAGTAGTGAAATTTCTGGAGTTTTCCATTTTAAAACATTCAATGAAGAATATCTCGAAAACGGTGCGTTTAAGGAGAAATGATGAAGAACAATATAATGTTCTAAAACGATGGAATATTCTTGAAATGACTCAAGAAAAACTTTATATGCTTTCTTTATGCTAATTTCGTTTAGTTTTATGAATCCACGAGTCCATAACTAGAAAACCAGTAGAAGTAGAAAATAACTAATATTTGAAAAATATGTATCATAGTTATAGGAAACTTTACGCCAACATTCATTTTATTCGAAAAAGGGATGTCAAAGCTACAAAATAAAAACTGATTTTTTTTTCAAAATTTCAACAGCCTGTATCTTTTTACCTGAGCCGAATTTGGAAAAATGTTAATTGAAAAAAGTGTTTCTTTTGACGATAAGAATCTTTGGTTAAAATTAATGCAGTGGTCAAAGATTAACCCTGTATATATTCCACAAATACAGAATTCCCCAATTAATACTACCTTCAAAACTCATAATGTGATGACGATCAAACGTTTGCTTCAAAAGTTACATCGGTTTTAAAAGACTTGTTTTATTTTCGTTGAAATACAAGCTTGGCTTGATAAGTCTTAATCGAACCTTGCACCAGGAAAATCCGCCATCATTAAGTTTACCAAAAATGTTGTGTTATCTTCAGAAGGTCGGAAACTTATTGAATTTGACCACGAATTTATCTTCAGTAGGTCTGATGCAATTAACCATATTCGGTTCACAAATTTAGAAGGATCCTTAGATTGTAAAAATGCTATCATTTTCCAAATAAACCTTTAAAACAAATATACTTCCAACATGAGGATATTTCGTGAATTGTTGAAATAATTAGAGCTTATTAAGCAATCTTAATTTGCTGAAATGCGATGATAAACGTCTTAATTGAACACAATTAAACTGGCTCATTCCAAGAAAGATTATAAAGTTTTCCTTTTCGTATATGAGTTAATTTCTTGGAAAACAACGAAGTAGAAAATAGCCCTCCAGTATTGCTATAAAACCCACGAGGAAAATATAATTATTACTCAATGTAAGTGCTGATAAAAACTTGCTATCAAAGCGGAAAGAAGATAAAAATATTCATTCAACCAATCAAACAAACAATACATAACGTTTCAACAATTTCTTGAACGGTGAAATACAATTAGACTTGTCATTTTTACCGTTGGATTTCGATTAATGATATCGTTATAGTAAGTACTTTTATATAATAATAATGGAACATAAACTCACTCAGATAAGAGAAGTCAAAAATATAATTACATTATAGCAGTTAAATGATTTGCTAAGCAGTAAAAGATTTTCTTGCTTATTTTGCGCAAAGTTGGAAATTTAATTAAAATAATTTCCAGAGAACGTTTCAAGTGTTCACTAAATATCATACACGGTTAAAATTAATATTATAAAAATATAATTTAATATACTAGTTTTATTAGAAATTTTTTTTAATTCGAATTGTATACTGGTGCCTCGATATTCGAAGCATATGAGAGGTTTAAAATTCTTCGAATATTTCTGTACAGGGAGAGAACAATGTCAAAAGGGCATCAGAAACCAGTTCTCAGGTATTCATAACGGAATATAACAACAATGGAATATTTTAAAGAACCCTTGAGAATGTTTTTATGCGGTGGAATAAAAGAAATATATATAGAAGTTTTCAAAACGTGTTCTTATTGAATTCCTGAAGCCAAACAAATTAAATTCCTTATTATAGACTTCGAACTAAAACTTGTATTATTGTTGACGAATTTTTCATAATTTTCTTTCAATGGAAAATTGTTCGTTACATAAGATTGGCAACATTCATCCAACTTAATTGATTTGCTACTAAATGTTTGTGATTTTATATGGGCTTCTAGAATTCTGGAAATAAATAGAAATATAATTGAATGCGACAAATAAAAAAATTATTGTTTTAAATTTAGATGGTGAAAAAGTATAAGCAGGATGTTCTTTGCTAATTGTTAATCTGTGAATTGCAAAATTTATATTCTCGTGTTACCCATATTGAAATAAAAAATTAGTTTTGGTGAATTTTCCTTTGTTTTTGTGCAGAACATTCAAACATTAAAATACTAAATACAAACTGAATACTGTTAGAACAACATTCGGCCCAAACAGCCTTCTACAAGTTCCCTCTATATATCAAATCAAATATTTTTCCGAAAGTTTTTTATTGTAGTATGAACATTTCCTCTAAATTTTGTCTATTACCCCAAAATATTATTCCAAATCTCAACAGAGACTCGAAATCAAAGTTCTAATGGCAAAGTTCACCCTATTTATTTTTTTATTTTGTTGTACGTTTTCTGTAATTCAAAAAAATATATTTGTGCTCTCTGGAATTGTTGTATTTTAATACTATATTTATACTAAACAATCGTCTCATGGGCAATTATTTGAATGCTGTGTCTTTGTGTAATCAAGTCCTGTTTTTTGGCGCTCTAGTTCCTCGGAACTGAGTGCTTATCAATTTGCCCAAATGTCTGTAATTTTCGAATTTTTCGATGAAAATGGTCTTAAACGATTTGGTTCGACTCACTGATGAAGAATCCATGGTGGAAATTCATTCTGTCCGGCCGTCCGGCCGGCCGGTCCGGCCGGCCGGTCCGGCCGGCCGGTCCGGCCGTAGGCACGATAACTCTCGAACGGAATGAGCTAGAGAGTTGAAATTTTCAGAGTAGGTTTGGGGGATAAATATCTCGGCTAAGTTCGTTACTGGGCAAAATCGGACAGAAGGTTTCGGAGTAATAAAAAAAAAAATTTTTTTCACATTAACAAATTCCAAATTAAATAATTTTTAATAAGCAGTTTTATCATAAGAATCCATTCATATCATTTTTAACTCTAACAAGCTAATACTTTCGGAGATATGATTTTTCAAAATTTCAATGTAAATCGTATTTCACAGATTGATATAATTATTCCTTGTATGAATTTTCATAATGTCAACTTGACAGAAGGGAAAATTGTAACTTCAAAAATATTGGGGTTGAAATACTCGTGAAGTTTGTATCGACCAGATTACCGCAAAGTGTAAAAAAAAAAAATTGAAAATTTAAAATATGCTTTTCCACAATAACTCTCGAACGGAATGAGCTAGATAGTTGAAATTTTCAGAGTAGGTTAGGGAGATGAATATCTCGGTTAAGTTCGTTATTGGGCAAAATTGGCCAGATTTAATTCGATTTCTTCCATGGTGCAGTTCTCATTCTCATGATTGCTCATTTAATCTTGATAAATAAACTATTATTTGAATTGAATTTCCTTCATGATGTAGCTCTATCATATGTATACATTGATATAATTCCCAACTCAGAGAAACCAATACTTTCGGAGATATAATTTGTCTGTTTGAACTAGAGCGCCAGAAAGCTCCTGTCCACAGGGCTTGAACCCATTTTTTAGTATTAAATACGCGTTAGTACAGAACAAACAAGACCGTAATAGTTTCTTGGTACAGATTAAGTTTAAGAGTAATGGAAAATTTCCGAGGTGAAGAGATTCGTCTAATTTCAGTGGAAAATAACTGAATATTGTCATGTAAACAACATCTCATATCAGTTTCATAGAGAAATCGATGCGTAATTGTTCCTTTTGCATAATTCTCATTTCTACGATAATAGTTGTTGACTGAAATGCAGAATTAGCATCCTTGATATCTATTTTGCACTTTATTACTTTTGCTCTCCTATAGACGTCGCAATAATATTGCTTTATCCTATTTTCGGTGTTATGTTAATTTAATTTTGGTCTGTTGATGCTGTAACGATAACTGGAAAAATTCAAGATTAATCAATTATCACTTACGGAATTTTAAGAACTTGTAGATGGTAATAATTGGAAGAATCTACAGAAGAACACAAACAGGGGACCAATCGGATAATATTCTTTAAGATCCGACCAAAAACATTACTACAGGGTTTTCCAATTAGAGAAATTAGAGCAGTAATTTAAGAAAAATTCTTTTTTTTTTGAAATTTTTTTTTCATTTTTTTTTCTAATGATAAGATCTTCTCGAAATTTCACAAAAATTTGCGTATCGTCATTCTACAACTAATTACAAAGTCTCAATTCGATAGGATCTATACTTTTCGAGTTATTGAGGAAATAACAACAAACTTTCAGATGGGTATAACTGCGAAACCGTTTGGTGGATTATGCCCATTAACGAACTTAACCGTCGCATTGGGATGCGCAATCTACCCTGAAAATTTCAAGTCGAAATCTCTTATGGTGCTCTTCATTTTTAATGGCTAACTTCCTCTATTCAATGAAACAAAAATTAATTTAGTATACACTAAAAAGATCGTTTTTCCTACGAATTAAAATTAAATCTCTAACAGGAAAATCCTTTCTAGTTCGCTTAAAAAATGTAATATTATTCCAATTGGTTACTTCCTGAAATTTGTGATATAAATTGAATTTTTGATGAACTCTTCGAGGTTTTGAAGCAACAGTTATAGTATGTCAACATTTAAAATAAAATAAACATAGATTCGAAAAAGATAAAAAAAATGTAACCCGATATAAATAGATGAATAAATTAATTTATAGGTTATAAATTGTTTTAAAGATGTTGATACCAAGAAAGCTATAATTTTTGTTGAAATAACCTTCGCTTTTCTGCATAACGTTTCCTCTTAGTACCTTTATTATTTCATTGTTAAAATCAGGATTTTTACAATCCGCATGATTCAGCATAGACCCGATTTAACCCTGTTTCTCTGTTCTTTCCCTTTTTTTTGTCACACACACATATGGGGTTTGTTTCTTATTTTGTTCTAGCAAGGTGATGATCAGGCTGTGCGTCCTGAATATTGAGGGCCTTACAAAATGGCGCCGAAAGACCTTTTCGAGGACCCTCCGACAGCAGTAGGATCTCAAATATGATATATTTAGTTTATTTTGAAAGTCCAGACACATGTTTTTTGTCTCACAACGATGCCATTGTATCCCTACTCCCCCGATTATCTGATAGGGACCCTATGTGCAAAAGAGTGTAGCAAAGTTGAGTAAGAGTATAAAGTGCTTGCACTAAACGTCCTGTTTTGACATTTCGATGTAATGGTATTTTTACGTCCGTGTAATCCTCCATTCAAAATTAACATATTTGTTGCTACACAGGATTGGGATAAGGTATGGAACCAAGTAAATATCTTCAAAACGAAAAGGAAAATTTTGATGAAACTTTTTAGGCAAATGCAATGACATTTAAGGCATCTGATGCCATGTTTCTTGTTATTAGTGTATTACCGGTTTCGTCGGAAATACCCTCAACTCTTTTAATTTAAATGGAACACCCTGTATCTTTTTACAAATTTGCTTATTTCGAATTTTCATATCAAGTTCATAGGATTAGTAATTGTACTAGACTGCAAAGTTTTATAAAATTTTTTTTTTTTTTTTTTATATAGGCATCGACTGCTATGGTCATTAGCCTAGTTTTATAAATATATCGTTCTTTGCGTATAAAGGATATTTATTTGGTACCATACTTTATATCAATCCTGTGTACATTGTACAATGTACGCATGCCAAGATCTAGAATCAATTTAAAATCATAGCATCGAAATGTCGACATTTTTGCTTTATACTAATTCCATTTAAATATAAATTTCACAATACTTTTAAATTGCGAGCAAAAAATTACTCCTCGAAAATGTGTGTCATACTTTTAGTAAACAATCTGAAGGTTGAAAACATTTGAAGTAGTGGAAATGTACCACTAATATTATTGCAGGACTCGTGATATTTACTTGGAATCTTTTGTAAATATCTCTATTTTGAGGATAGTGTTATTGATTAATTGTTATAAGCATCCATATACAGGGTGAGTCTTTGACCACTGCATTAATTTTAACCAAAGATTCCTCTCACCAAATGAAACACTTTTTTCATTTAACATTTTTCCAAATTCAGCTCAGGTAAAAAGATACAGGCTGTTGAAATTTTGAAAAAAAATCAGTTTTTATTTTGTAGCTTTGACATCCTTTTTTCGAATAAAATGAATGTTGGCGTAAAGTTTCCTATAACTATGATACATATTTTCCAAATATTAGTTATTTTCTACTTCTACTGGTTTTCTAGTTATGGACTCGTGGATTCATAAAACTAAACGAAATTAGCATAAAGAAAGCATATAAAGTTTTTCTTGAGTCATTTCAAGAATATTCCATCGTTTTAGAACATTATATTATTCTTCATCATTTCTCCTTAAACGCACCGTTTTCGAGATATTCTTCATTGAATGTTTTAAAATGGAAAACTCCAGAAATTTCACTACTTTTATGGATCCGTCCCTGAGCGTTGGAATCCCGAATCAAGCTGTAAACCACGTTACCATGCCTTATTCTCGTCCGCCAACAATGTCATAGATAATTTATATGCGGGAGTGTATTAGCACATTGTGAAATCTTTAAACGCTTGTAACTTTTTACCTGAGCCGAATCTGGAAAAATGGTAAATGAAAAAAGTGTTTCATTTGATGAGAGGAATCTTTGGTTAAAATTAATGCAGTGGTCAAAGACTCACCCTGTATATAAATCGATGCTAGATTTTAAAATTTGATTTCGTTGAAATAAACGAGGTTTCAAGTGAACAAATCGAATCTTAACATTTGATAACACATCTTAATGATCACTATACGTAGATTATTTTAGATCAGGGATAATTTTCAAATTCATTAAATTTTGTTAAGTCTAGATGGATCTTTCTTTTTGCGCGCATGTTCTGGGGGACCATTGCTTTATCATTTTGTCCAAATGCCTGTAATTTTCGTATTTTTTGCCGTAAATGGTCTCAAACAAACGATTTTGTTCAACTCTGTAATGAAGAATTCAAGGTCAAATTCTGTCCGGCCGGCCGTTGCCACGATAACTTGAGAACGGAAAGAGATTGCGACAATGTGACGGATAAGTTCGTTAATGGGCATAATCGGCCCAATGGTTTCCGAGTAATAATTTTGTTTTCAACAAATACGAAACCGATCAAATTGAAACTTGGTGAGTAGTTTTAGAATACAATATCAAAGACGTTTGCGAAATTTTGTGAGAATCGTATCTCTAGAAAATTAAAAAAAAAATTATTAAAAAATATTTATGTCACGATAACCTGAGAACGAAAAGAAATAGCGACTTGAAATTTTTACGGTAGGTTGTGCATCCGGAAGCGACATTTGAGTTTGTTAATAGACATAATCGGCCAAACGTTTTCGGAGTTATACCCATCTGAAATTTTGTGTTATTTCCTCAATAACTCGAAAAATACGATACTGATCCAATTTAAACATGGATATTAGTTGTAGAATTCTGACGCGAAAATTCTTGCAAAATTTCGTGTGTATAGTATCGCTAAAAAAATTAAAAAAGAATCATTGAAAAAATTTCTATATATCAGAAACTATTCGTCCGACATCGCTGAAATTGCGAGAGCCTTCGAAACCTAACTATACTGCCAAGTTCCAAGTTTGAACATGATCGGATCTATATTGTTGGAAATGCGAGCAGCTTTGGGCGAGTTCAGTAGCTGGATGGGTGACTCTTGCCTCGATAACTTTCGATCGAAAAGAGATAGGGACTTGCAATTTTCAGGATAGGTTGCGCATCCGAATGGGATAGTCAAGTTCATTGTTTGGTATAATCGGCCCAACGGTTTCGGAGTTATACCCATCTGGAATATTATTTTCTCATAACTCAAAAAATACAGACCCGATCGAATTGAAACCTGGTAACTAGTTGTACAATATCGACATAAAGACGTGTGTGAAATTTTGTGAGGAACGTACCACTAGAAAATTAAAAAAAAAATTACGAAAAAATATTATGTATCTCACGATAACTTGAGAACGGAAAGAGATAGCAACTTGCAATTTTGAGGGTAGGTTCCGCATCTGAATGCGACATTTAAGTTCTTCAATTGGCATGATCGCCCCAATTGTTTTGGAGTTATATACTCATCTGAAATTTTGTTGTTATTTCAGAATTAAAAATTATGTGATCATAGACGATTCCCAACTGAAGTATGTCATTAAAATGGTATGAAATGTATTCATATATTATAAAAGCTGAGAAAACGGTATATACCGATATCGATGCTATAAATTCGTAGTAGAGTGTCCAAAAGATTTAAGTAGACAACAATAGAACATGCGCGCAAGATCTCCTGACTTCGCGTCAATGCTTAAATCGATTTTTAAATTTGAATGTGGAACATGTGACATACATTTTCTTTTGCAAACATACTCAGGTGCCATTTGAATAAATTCTTATATCATTATTAATTGTGAAAGTTTGATCTTTGGCATTGTTTCTCAGTTAAATCTTGCCTGATTGGTTTAATCCTTCAAATAAATATAAGAACTCAAGAAACGATACTTTCATAATTGATAAAAAATTCCATTAACTATACTGTTATACCTGAAAGACTTCTTCGAATCAAACACCCAATCAAATATCCGTATCTGATTTAATTGTCGATACACTCCAACAATGATCCGTACCAAAGTTAATCACTAGGAATCGAGTGTACAAAAAACATGTAGTCTTCTGACAAATAAAACTACGATATGACGAAAGAGTGCTTCAAACCTTCAATATCTCCCTATGATTTTAGGTGCCCCTAGACAAAGAACCCAGCTGGATGTGGAACACGATGGAAAGGTGGCTGGCTACTTGCACCATACCCGCAAACGCAGAAAAATTCGCTACCAAGCTTCCTAACATCGACCTTAGGGCAGAATTGGATTGGTTGAGGGCAAGGATAGAGAGAGAAGGTGCCGAGGTCGTCTTCTGTCACAACGACATGCAAGAAGGGAATATACTGATGCAGCAGGGTGACGATTACGATCCCGAGGATCCACAGCTTGTACTCATAGGTATGACCATTTGGTACCTGCATATCCTAATTGATAATACAGTATCTACAGAGGCTCTGTATCAGCTGACTAAAGTCATCTAAAGAACTCTGGACAATAAAGAAATCGCAATGAGTGCATTCCTAGATATATCTGGGGCCTTTGACAACACAACACATGTGTCTGTCAAAGATGTACTTGAAAGGCGAGGAGTGAATAAAAGCATTATAAAATCTGGTACTCAAAAACAAGCCAGAATATGGTACGAGTAAAAACCTGGACAAAAGTACAAAGGCTGACCAGTGTGTATCACTGGAGCTACGGGAACCTGTCCTACCAGGGCACTTAAGATTATAACAAATCTCACACCACTTCATCTGGTGAGACAAAATGGCGCATGAAGCCATTCTCAGAATATCTAGGAAAGGAACAGGTAATGAGTATTACAAATCAGAAAGCCTGGTCCTCTCTTACCAGATACATTTCATCAGCCAATCTTCCTAGTGACGAAATGATCAAGAAAGCAAGCATCGAAAAGAATTTCACTACGATGCTTGGTAGGAAAAAAGACTGGGGCAGGGAATCCACCTCCCAAGTTCTTAAAAGAAATGCCATTAAATGGTACACAGACGGTTCAAAAACCACTACAGGAGCTGACGCTGGAGTATATGGGCCAGGCATTAAATGCTCTCTATCGCTATACGGATCTTTCAGGCAGAAGTACTTGAAATAGAAAAGTTCATACACATATACAGTAGACTTTAATATATTAAGATACATGCCCTGAAGATGTAGTTCAAAGGTCGAGCCAAAAGAAAGATGCGTGGAAATGAATCTAGAAAGAAACTATCGCAGAGATTTGATATATAGCAATCCACTCTGACAGTCAAGCTGCTATTAAAGCTCTGACCTCCCATCTTATCCAGTCCAAGTTAATATGGGAGTGCCGAAGAAAACTCAATGAAGTAGGCAGAACAACAGGGTCTCCTTGGAATGGGTTCCTGGTCATGCGGAAATCATAGATAATGAGGAGGCCAACACACTTGCCAAGAAAAGAGCACAAACCCCCTTTATTGGCCCGGTACCCTACTGAGGGGTTGCTAGATACACCTACAAAAGTAAATTCCGGTCGAAAGAAGGAACTGAAAGAGGTATTTTCTGGAGATCCCTCCCCGGAATGTATCATCTCTCCAAGAAATTACTCCGGAACTTTGATACTATGTCAGATCCAAGAAATACTTGGACCTCAGTAAGAACACGCTGCACCTCATCACTGATCACATATGATGAGATTAGAACTAGCAGAAACTGACGAGTGCAGATTCTGTTGAGGGGAGGATGAAACTCCTGATCACCTGATAACGGAATGCCTCATCGCCATCTCAAACCAAAGCAAGGAATGCTTTGGGCAAGAAAACTGCAGGAGCGAAGACGTATAGTCTCCTTGAAACCATCCCAGATACTGGAGTTCATCAGAACTCTGGAACTGGAAGGCGAGCTGTAGATGATAATGACATCGACAGCTCTGACGGAGAAGCACAATAGACCTGAAGGTCTACAACAATATACTAATTGATAATACAGTGCTCAATGAATCTTTTTGCCTCTGCAAGTCCTGCAGTATTTCTCAAAAGAGCTGTTCTGTTATATTTGGCCCTCATATTGAGCACTTATCGAATGAGCCACATTATATTGTTCTTATTTTGAATCAGGAGTGTATTGATATTAGCCTCACAATAAGAAAGATTGCAAATTTGATTGATATCAATAACAAAGCCTCAAATTTCTAGATCTACGTTTTCTCTTATCTCAACATTTTCCTTTCAGACTTCGAATATTGCTCATACAATTACCGAGCCTTTGATATAGCCAATCACTTCGTAGAGTGGGTTTACGACTACACGCATCAAGAGCACCCATTCTTCACCATCAACGAAGAGAACTATCCGTCAGAAAAGCAGAGGTTGAAGTTCATCAAGGAATATTTGGCCGAGAGGAACCTAGATGAGGACCCGAAGAAACTGCTCAGAGAAGTCGAGCTTTTCACTCTGGTATCTCATCTTTTGTGGACTTTATGGGGCTTTGTGAACGACGAGACATCGCAGATACCTTTTGGATATTGGGTGAGTTCAAATCGTTTTTGCGCGTATGTTCTGGGGAACATCGCGTTATAGTTTTGCCCAAATGTCTGTAACTTTCGAATTTTTTGACGAAAATGGTCTCAAACGATTAAGTTCGACTCCCCAATGAAGAATTCGAGGTCAAATTTGATTCTGTCCGTCCGGCCGTTGCCACGATAACTTGAGAACGAGAAGAGCTAGCAACTTGAAATTTTCAGGGTAGGTGGCGCATCTCAATACGACGGACAAGTTCGTTAATGGGCATAATCGGCCCAGTGGTTTCCGAGTAATAATTTTGTTTTCAACCAATCTAAATCCGATCGAATTGAAACTTGGTGGGTAGTTGTAGAATATGATCTTAAGCACGTTTGTGGAATTTTGTGCGAATCGTATGGCTAGAAAATTTTTAAAAAATTATTAAAAAATATTTTTGTTGTCACGATAACTTGAGAACGGAATGAGATAGTGGCTTGAAATTTTCAGGTTAGGATGAACACCAGAACGCGACATTTCAGTTTGTTTATGAGCATAATCGGCCAAACGGTTTCAGAGTTATAGCCATCTGAAATTTTCTGAAATTTCGTGGTTTTTGTTCCTCATTAACTCAAAAAGTACTGAACCGATTGAATTCAAACATGATTATTAGTTGTAGAATCCCAACGCGGAAATGTTTGCAAAATTTGGTGAGAATAGCATTTGTAGAAAATTTTTAATAAATCATTGAAAATAAAAAAAAAAATTCTATATATCAGTAACTATTCGTTTGAAATTGCTGAAATTTTGCAAGAGCCTTCATAACCTAACTCTACTGCCAAGTTTCAAGTTTTAATACGATCGGTTAAATATTGTTGGAGATTCGAGCATTCTTGTGCGAGTTCAGTAGATGGGTGACCGTTGCCTCGATAACTTTCGAACGAAAGGAGATAGGGACTTGCAATTTTCAGGGTAGGTTGCGTATCCGAAAGAGAGTGTTGAGTTCGTTTTTGGGCATAATCGGTCTAACGGTTTCCGAGTTATACCCACCTGGAATATTATTTCCTTGATAACTCAAAAAATAAATATTCGATCGAATTGGTGCTTGGTAACTAGTAGTAGAAAATCAACATAAAGACGTGTTTAAAATTTTGTAAGAATCGTATCCCTAGAAAATTTGAAAAAAATGACGAAAAAAAAAATTTCAAGAACCGTACCCCTAGAAAATTTTTAAAAAGTCACGAAAAAAAAATTGGTTCAAGCACTGACGTGAAGTCAGAAGCTTTTGCGCGTATGTTCTATTGTCCATACTTCTGTATTGGACACCCTTAATCGAATTTACCATGGTAAATTATGTTGTCCATTCTCCTGTATTGGACACTTAATTCGAATTTACCATGGTAAATTCGAATTGAGAGTGTCCAATACAGGAGAATGGACAACATAATTTACCATGGTAAATTCGATTAAGGGTGTCCAATACAGAAGTATGGACAATAGAACATACGCGCAAAAGCTTCTGACTTCACGTCAGTGCTTGAACCAATTTTTCAATATAATTTAACTATTATCAATGAGAATATTTAAAATTAGCAATTTTTTTGGCGCTCTAGTTCCTCGGAACTGAGTGCTTATGTCTGTAAATGAGTGCAAATGTCTGTAATTTTGGAATATTTCGATGAAAATGGTCTTAAACGATTTGGTTCGACTCACTGATCAAGAATCCTTGGTCGGAATTAATTCATTCTGTCCGGCCGGTCCGGCCGTCCGGCTGGTCCGGCCGTAAGCACGATAACTCTCGAACGGAATGAGCTAGAGAGTTGAAATTTTCAGAGTAGGTTTGGGGGATGAATATCTCGGCTAAGTTCGTTATTGGGCAAAATCGGACAGATGGTTTCGGAGTAACAAAAAAAAAATTTTTTTTTACGAAACAAATTCCAAATCAAATTTTTTTTAATATGCAGTTTTATCATAAGAATCCATTCATATCATTTTCAACTCTAACAAGCTAATACTTTCGGAGATATGATTTTTTAAAATTTCAATGTAAATCGTATTTCACAGATTGTATGAATTCTCATAATGTCAACTTGACAGAAGGGAATATTGTAACTTCAAAAATATTGGGGTTGAAATACTCGTATTTTAGCGATGCAACGGGGACCTCACCCGAAAATGTTTGAAAATATTACGTAAATATTGAAAGCATAATTCTGTAGTTTGGTGAACGTAGATCAGGAAATTTTTGATCGATTACAAGGTAATTTATTATTACTTATCTAATAAACTATTATTTGAATTGAATTTCCTTTATGATGCAGTGATATCATATGAATACATTGATATAATTCCCAACTCTGAGAAACCAATACCAGATATAATTTGTCTGTTTGAACTAGAGCGCCAGAAAGCTCCTGTCCACAGGGCTTGAACCCATTTTTTTAACTCTGGAACTCTAATATATGATTTAAGGTCTTTTGAAGTGTATAAATCTCTTTAACACTGTCTTACATAGTACAGCAAGTTCCTTTTGAGTGGTGCATTGCCCAAGCTGGTGTTTATTACACTTCTCTCTATTAATGCGCATTATTAAGTCCAACAGTATTAAATCGCATGATTTCGGTGGCCATGTGACTTATCACCTTTACCTTAAGTACCCCTTCACTCACACTCCGTGTGGTGTTTCTGTTTACCCACTTCAGAAATACTAAGCCACAACAAGAAGTAAAATAATTCGATTTTTTACAGGAATATGGCGCAGCCCGTCTGAGCTCTTACATGAAACTGAAGAACCAGCTCACCACGAGATCAGCAACGAAAAGGAAACTTGTGGACTTGGAGAAGGCACTCCTGCCAAAATTACACGTCACAAAAGGGCCATAGAAAGACGCTGTGGAGTTGCAGAAACGTTTTAGTTTCTTGACGCAATTTTTATACCTCGACTGATCTGTTTGTAAAAAAATGAGCCTGTGATAAATGAAGTCACAGCTTTGCCAACGTCTCTCATTTAAAAAACGTAACTCACTGATATCTGGTTATCGAAAAGTATTATTTTTCCTTTAGGATATTCCATGTATGATCATATGGCATTATTCCGTTTTTCTCAAGGAAAGAGATTTTTTAATAAGAAGACTGAGAGAAAAGAATTTCTTGTTCGATGGCACATCTGTATATTTTTAAACTGATTAGATTGTTTCTGTTTAGTTTTTATAGAGATTTAGTGAATGTTTTTATATAAGATTGTTTTAATAAATTTTTTTTTAATTTAATTTTGTTAATTTCATTTCCCTAACGAACTTCGTCATTAATTTAATAAGAAAAACCTGAACAACCCCTGAATTGCTATAATACAATGCCTATCGAGCTGAAATACTACAAAAATTAATAACAAAGTTTCAATTCGATAGGATATTTATTTTCTGAGGTATAAAATGATAGGTGATAGGTATAAAATGATAAGCAATGTAATATAAAACGATGTTCAACTGAAGAATTATATTTCATCAAGTTATACAAATTCTATAAAATACAATAAATATAAAAATATTAAATGCAGATAAAGCAAAACATTCGAATCAGAACGTATCGTAATATATAAAAATATCCATTTATTAATCGCTAAACAACATCACAAATTCTATACTAGAGATGAAATTTCAAAATTATTTCGAAATGAGCAATTTTTTAAGAAGACCGCCTGGGCATACAAGTACCTGAACAAATATGAAACACAGTAATAATATAAAAAGAAGTAATGTAGAAAATAAATACAAAAATAATCTTAGAAATGGAATAAAGTCGAAAATAGTATCTTAAATTGAAAACTATTTAAATGAATGGATTCCAAAATCAAAAGCTACGTATTACTAAATAATACTATTCATACAATTGATATAACTTTCCTAAATGGCACATATTTTCATCCTTATTCAACAGTTACACATATTATTCAAGCTAGCATACAAGAATGTCCCAATATATCTCCGAGAAACTTAACTAACATTTTAAGATGTAGGTAAACTAATAAAATCATTATATGGTCGAAAACTTCTTCGTATCTTCTTATACCAATAACGTAATAGGAACAATTATTACTCAGCCAAGTTTTAGGATCCTCCTCATGAAAGCAATATTGAGAAGCTAAATGCAGTGTGGAATGTACAACCAAGTACTTGGTCCCTCAAAGCTCGGTCGTAATGTTGTTCGAAATTGCTTGTACCCTTTTAGCGTTACAACTCTTGCAAAGTACGTGGCCGTCTAAAGGATAGCATCCTCTACCCTCAGATTCCGATGAAAGCACTAGACCACAGTCCTTCAGAAAAGAAATATGTATAAAAGCACTGAAATAGGGTCATGAGCTTGTCATGGAATTTTGCATAAACCTTGAAATCTATAATGCACATACCTAATTTCATAGGATTTTGGAGACAAGTTTCCGAGGTATTAAAGATGATTTCTTACATTTTTTTGTTTTTGCTAACTATGTTACAATTCTCATGAAATTTTGCATGACCTTGAAGTCTATAGTAAGTACACAATTTCACCGGATTTTGGAGATAAGTTTCAAATATTAAACGTTTTCTGTTTTACAATTCTCATGAAATTTTGCATGAATCTTGAAATCTATAATATGCACCTACAATATTTTGGACATGTGTTATTAAAGATGTTTTCCTCGAAAATTTTTTTTGCTACGCAAGTTACAATTCTCATGAAATTTTTCATGAACCTTGAAATCTATATTTACATACAAAATTTCACCAGATTGGAGAGTTTCCGAGGTATTAAAGATGTTTTCTTAATTTTTTTTGCTATTCTCATGAAATTTTGCTTGAACCTTGAAATCTATAGTAAATACAAAATTTCTCTGGATTTTGGAAATAAGTTTCCAAGATATGAAAGATATTTTATTAACAAATTTTTTTGCTAGGTGTGTTACGATTCTCATGAAATTTTGCATCAACCTTGAAATCTATATGTACCTACCAAATTTCACCGGATTATGGAGATAAGTTTCCGAGATATTAAGGATGCTTTTTAAAAAAAATTTTTTGCTACATGTGTTCCGATTCTCATAAACCTAGAAATCGTTTATCTACACCTACCTCGCACTTGTAGCACTGAACATGGAAACTATGATCAAGGGCAACCACACGGACGGTTTCTTCTTCTCCTGGCTCGGGCATTATTGGCTGTTTGCAAACCCAACATCTTGGAGCAAATATTCTGGAAATAAAAATAGTTTCTATTGTGCCGCATCATGATTCAATCATATACTGAACTTCTATTCATATTTCAGGGCATGCCTTATATAAATACTTTTTTTTTTGCTAAAATAAAGATGTCAACTTACTTATGGAAATCTTCAATACAATGCACTCGGTTTGTAGCGTCAACAGTGAATGGTATTCCGTCCAAGCTTTTGCCGCAGACGATACAACAAAAACAACCGGGGTGATAGGGTTTTCCAGTCGCTCTCAAAATTCTATCCATGATAGGTTTTTGGCAGACACAGCACTTCTCCAAAGTGTTCTGTAAGAGAAATTATATCAGTTACTACAACATATCGTATTTGGGTAGACAAACAGAAAAATGCTTACAAAGTAATCTTCTTCACAGTACGGTTTACCATTCAAAGCGTAAAATGGTTTACCCTGAAGATTGACTGCACACTGATGGCAGGTGAAGCATTTGGTGTGGTACAGTCTAGACATAGCAGTACACCCATTGCTTGCTCCCACAATCTGAAAGAAATACATATATCAAATATTTAAAACACAGCAAGAACCTATAGAAAGACAAATCATATAGGTTAGGTTCAGTGAACTTAATCATCTATAAATAATATTATTGTGCATCATCTTTACTCAATTTTAAAACTTCGATCACTAACCTTCTCTTTGCACTTCGTACAATGACCATAAGTATCTAACATCTCGCTATCGTCATTATCTAGACCTTGAACCAGCAGATCAGTCAGGCTATCAACTTCTTGATCTTTGTTCAATCCCATCCTGCTGGATGATTGAGAAGGACCTGTCATTGCGCTGTTGCTTCCACTAACGTAAGGAGCGTACAGGGAATAGTTCGAGCGAGAAGACAACTGACTCGGGGGCCTCGGATTGATAGGCTCGTAGATCGACTCGTAGGTTGATGAAGCCTGCAAAAAATACACTTTAATAGGACTTCCTGCTAAGATGACTATTCACTTCGTCCACAGCTCAACATAGGGTACGTGTATCCGCGAGTAAACCAGCCTGTATATCAACGCCATTATATATCGTACTTAATTGATACATAGGTTGAAGGAAGAGGTGGGTCTACTGAATTGTGGGTGTGGCCATGTTCAGACACGCCCAATTAACGTAGTTTGAATGAATTGTATGTTCATGTAACCATGCAGAAACCTTTCTTGTATTCGAAACGGAGAAGTCGAGAATAATCACAAGTATTTTATCATAAATTACCTTGGACGAATTCCCATATCCAAAATCAGAGTCGGGGTACTAAGAAAACAGAAAAGTATACATGTAATTCGACAATGAGATATAACTATGAAACTAGTCAAACAGAATTCAATGCAAACCTCTGCGATACAGCGTCTTTTTCACAAATAACTTTTGACTCTTTTCGTAGGGAAATTCTTAAAGCTTACCTGCGACCCCATTCCGTAGGTGCTGTAATCTTGACCTCTACCCGTGGCCCTCCTCAACTCGCTGTAGCTGGAACTCACAGGGGAAGGAGGTGGGATGAGATCTTCAGGTGGAGGTGGTAAATTCGTATTAACCGTGCATGGTTGATAATCCCCAAGATTCGAGGTTATTGGAGGTGGGGGTGGAGGTAAATCATCAGCACCTATAATGTTACGCAACAATTAATTTAAAGCCTAGGTTATCTATCGTTGGAGAACATTATTTTGAAGATCTTTTCTCACCACCGTTTCCGTAGGGAGGGGCAGGAGATCCAGTGTTTAGATTACTGTACATGCTTCCTCCTCTTGGATGCATCAAGTTGGAATAGACTAAGGATTCAGGCTTTCCTCTATTTCCTACCTGGATGTTACTGTACGTTACTTGGTCTGATCTTGAGTCGTAAGCTGTAAACCATTTGAATTTTCACATTAAATAATCTCAATCATTATTGAGCGAATATTTAATGGCACAAAGATATACCGACACTCCTATGTGTAAGCATTTTCAAAATTCAATTCAATTTAAATAATTTTTTGGAAACATACCTCTTTGTCCCATAGCTGGTCCAGTCATAGATGAAGCAGGTGATGGAGATGATCCTGCATTATACTGATTTGTGTATCTCTGATCATCTCTGGGTAAATTGGCATAAGTATTCTGGTACCTCTGTTGTGGCATTGATTGGTTTGAAGAATTCACCGACATCCTTCCACTGTTAGCATACGTATGGGAATCTGCTGATGAAGCATTGCCATCGTTCGAGTACAAAGCAGAGTTGGTTGAGAGCCCTGAAGAGTATAGAGGCTCTGAAGAATGTTTCAGGGGATACGACTGGGGAACCTTAGAAGATATAACAACATGAATCAATTCTATCAGAAAGTGAGGACAGATATTACCTGTGGTTGAGGTTTTTTGGGTTTTGGGGGTACAGCCGGGCCTATTTTTCTCCCCAATGTCCCAGAATTAGATTGGGAACTTGGGACAAGTTCCTTCTTACTCATTAAGGCCAATTCGGCCAATTGTTTATCCAAATCGTTCATGATTCTTTGTTTAGTTTAAGCTCAAGCAGTCGACCTTATGAGTTTGGAACAGTCACACCTAAAAAGTAAATAACATATTGCGAAAGTTTCCAAATATTTATACTTCAATTAACAATAACAAACAAATTGCAACGATCAAAAAAATGATTAATGAATGCGATAGTACCTGTATTCTACTGGATATCCAACTAGATGCACAATTACACAATGGTTTATTTAAATAATGTGATTCATTATTAGTCATAGGTCAATAACAAAATACTACCTCACTTATCGTTTTCCAGAGATAATAAAAGTTCCTGCCTGTCAAATATTCATCTCATATCTTCGCCGAATTGTCTATTGGCTTTATGAACTACAACTGTCAATGACGAACATTACTGAAATTCTCGTCACTCAGATTATTATTATTAATATTATATATGTCAGAATCAATAAAATATTCAAGATGGTTTTAGAAATATAATTCGTTCAGTTGCAATTGTATAATTTCAAGCTCTAGTACATTATTACACAGATAATCTGTGATTATTACCTGTGTAAGGTAATAGGTAATTCAACATAGACAAGAATACAAGTTTGAAAGATGAGATTAACCTTAATTTGAAATACTTATTTCTGTGATACTTATTTTGGTATCAGATTTTACTGGAAAATTCTTTCTATTTTTAATACTCAGTTCTAATTTAATCAGATCGGTTCCTGGAATTATTTAGGACGCAACTCTCACATAAGTCCATGAGGATTACAATCAGAAGATCGAAGTATTGTGGAAAAAGCGTAAAATGGTCACAGGTGAAGTTGAAAACTCTGAAAATTATAAAGAGCAAGGTAATGAAGCCTTCAAGAACGGCGATTGGGATGCGGCTCTAGCTCTCTATACAAAGGCAATTAATCTTAAAAATGAAGAAGGAAGAGATTTGGCTACGTATTTCAAAAATAGGGCAGCTACACACCTTAAGCTTGAAAGGTATGACGAGGTAGTTTCCGACTGTGACAAATGTTTGAAAATAATTCCATCAGATCCAAAGGCTTTGTATAGACGTTGTCAAGCCTTAGAAAAACTTGAGGTATGTCATTTTCCAGTAGAAAATTTTGAAATGATTTTCACATTGTCCCGATTCGTAGAGGTTTGAGGAAGCATATAGAGATGCCACGCAAATTTTCAAAGATGACCCCAATAATAAAGCAATACAACCAGTCCTCGAGAGATTATATAAAATCGTCCAAGAAAAAGAAAGAAAAAATGCCCAAACTAGCACCAAATTGGAGAGTATGACAAAAATCGCATTTGAACTTACCGAAAATATTGAGAAACGTGAGACTGCAATGAAAAACTTGCTGGTATTAGCAAGAGAAGGGGCTGGTTCAGAATTAATGGTTAAGTCAACAGTGGTTCAACAAATACGAAGACTGTTGAAGGTTGAAAAAAATGAAGATATACGTATCACAGGTTGGTATTCAGTAAACGTACTGAGCTATATTTTGATCTAATAGTTTTTCAGCGATTAGAATAATTGGGGAATTATTCAAACATTCCCCGGAGAAAACAAATAAAGTCGTACAAGATTTGGGAATTCCCTGGTTTCTTGAAATGCTTGACTCGGATAATAAAGAACAAGTAAATGCTGCCCAATATTGTCTCCAAGCAATTTTAAATTCAGTATCAGGAATGAAGAACAAAATGGACTCGAAGCCTGATAAAGAATTGATTAAAAAACATGAGACGGAAATCAATTTTATACTAACCTTTTTGGTAAACAATATAACAAATAGGCTAATAAGTGGAATAGCAAGAGATGCTATCATCGAACTTATAGTAAGAAATGTGCACTATACTGCGTTAGATTGGGCTATGCAACTCGTAGATCAAGGTGAGTTATATATCTGTGAATTTGACTGAAAAATTTGTTCACAGTGCCTGTTTATAGTAGAAGATGATTAATTTATAGATCTTTGTTTAAGAAACCTGGTTTCGAAAGTATTTGTTCTTATGTTTTATGTTAATTTGACAATTCAAATTTTAAGTTAGGTTTCAAAATTGATGCGAATTTTTCGTTTTATTTAGGGGGTGTTGAGAAATTGCTGCAATGCACTGGCGAATTGGAAGAATTCAAATATGAAAGTGCTATGAGCATAACACGTTCGACAAGTACTATATCATCGATATGTCTACAGCGTGTCTATGAAAACATGTATTATGATCAAGCTAAGGAGAAATTTATTGGTAAAATTGAGGACTATGTCAAAGAAAAATTGCTGAGTCCTGATATAGAATCAAAAGTTAGGGTAGTTGCTACTATAACTAGTTTATTAAGGGGCCCTCTTGATGTTGGAAATTCTATTGTTGGAAAAGAAGGTATTATGCAGATGATTTTGGTCATGGCAAATACTGAAGATGTTGTTCAACAAAGAGTAAGTGCTTTTTTGATAGAAGAAAGGGTAAAATATTCCCCACTTTTTTCCTTAGGTTGCTTGTGAATGTATAATTGCAACGGCAAGCAGAGCGGACAAAGCTAAGGCCATAATAGCACAAGGTGTTGGCATTTTGAAGAAATTATATGCTTCAAAAGATGACGGAGTAAGACTGAGAGCCCTGGTTGGTTTATGCAAACTCGGTAGTTCGGCCGGTACCGATGCTTCATTAAGACCTTTCGCAGAGGGGTCGATGGTGAAATTAGCTGAAGCTTGCAGGAGGTATAACAAGCGTTTTGTCCCTATACTTTTATTTAGTAAGAAATATCTGTAGATTAGATGTTAAATATCGCTTTTTTTTTTGTAGATTTATGCTGAAACCCGGACAGGATTTGTCTCTTAGAAAATGGGCGACGGAAGGACTGGCATATCTTACGTTGGACGCAGAGGTCAAGGAAAAATTGATTGAAGACAGAGCATGCATTCGGGCGATGATTGAACTCGCCAGATCAGGCGATGAATCTTGCCTATACGGAGTAATTACGACTTTGATGAACCTCCTCAATGCTTATGAAGAACAAGAGGTAAGATTTCGAAAAAAATATTTGATTTATTATTGTTCTCCTTTTTTTTGCGTGATATCGATTCAAAAATTTATATATAGCTATAGAACAACAATGTCAAGGTTCATGAGAATCGTAACACTAGAAGAGAAAAAATTTGTTCTGGGAATCGACATAGAATCACTGTGATTTGCTTTATTATGATTAAATTCGATGGTTGCTTTAAAAATGATCTGGTAATCGACAGAATCACTGTGATTTGGCTTGATTATGATTAAATTCGATGGTTGCATTAAAAATGATCTGGGAATCGACATAGAATCACTGTGATTGGGTTTTATTATAATTTAATTCGATGGTTGCATTAAAAACTATATAGGAATAGACATAGAATCATTCTGATTTGACTTGATTATGATTAAATTCGATGGTTGCTTTAAAAATGATCTGGGAATCGACAGAATCACTGATTTGGCTTGATTATGATTAAATTCGATGGTTGCATTAAAAATGATCCTGGAATCGACATAGAATCACTGTGATTGGGTTTTATTATGATTAAATTCGATGGTTGCATTAAAAATTATATAGGAATAGACATAGAAGCATTCTGATTTGGCTTGATTATGATTAAATTCAATGGTTGCATTAAAAATGATCTGGCAATCGACATAGAATCACTGTGATTGGGTTTTATTATGATTGAATTTGATGGTTGCATTAAAAATTATGTAGGAATATACATAGAATCATTCTGATTTGGCTTGATCATGATTCGATGGTTGCTTCAAAAATGATCTGGGAATCGACATAGAATCACTGTGATTGGGTTTTATTATGATTAAAATCGATGGTTGCATTAAAAATGATATAGGAATATGCATAGAATCATTCTGATTTGGCTTGATTTTAATTAAATTCGATGGTTGCTTTAAAAATGATCTGGGAATCGACATAGAATCACTGTGATTTGGCTTGATTATGATTAAATTCGATGGTTGCACTAAACATGAACGGAGAATCAACATAGAAACACTATGATTTGGCTCGATTATGATTAAATTGGATGGTTGCTTTAAATCTGGGAATCGACATAGAATCACTGTTATTTGGCTCGATTATGATTAAATTCATTGGTTGCATTAAAAATGATCTGGAAATCGAAACAGAATCACTCTGATGTGCCAATTAAGAGCAGTCAAAGTTTTGTGAAACCCACAAACAATTCAGTACCTAATTAATCAATCGTTTAAACAAATGCTTCTGGATAAAATGTTTTATATCTGTTACACACGAATTTCAATCGAATAAAAATTACTTTTCATATCTAAAAGCTAAAATGATTGTCAGGTCCTGCCCGAGATGGTTGAACTCGCCAAGTTCGCCAAACAACACATACCGGAGAAGCACGAACTGGACGATCCAGACTTCGTCACCAAGAGGATCGTGATATTGGGTAAGGAAGGCGTAACTTCGGCGCTGGTCGCCCTATCGAAGACGGAGAGCGAAAATTCCAGAGAGTTGATAGCGAGAGTGTTCAACGCCCTTTGCAGCGAGCAGGAACTGAGGGGAACCGTCGTCGCCCAGGGGGGCGTGAAGGCCCTGATGTCCCTTGCTTCGAAGGGTACGGAAAGGGGGAAGGTTAAGGCTTGTCAGGCGTTGGCCCGGATAGGTATAACGATCGATCCTGAAGTCGCTTTTCCGGGTCAAAGATGTCTGGAGGTTATAAGACCCCTTATTCATCTTCTGCACCCGGATCGCAGTGGTTTGGAGAATTTCGAGGCCTTGATGGCGTTGTGTAATTTGGCGCAGGTTAGTCAACTAGGTTATTGTGTAATAGAGTAGACCAGTACACTGTAGTAAAAATATAGATCCGTTCGAGTTTGAATCTAAAAGTTTACTCACAAAACTGTTGTTTGAAGGTTCTTTTTCACTTTCTAATTTTAGTTTAACTAGGGGTAAAATGAAGAATTGATTTTTTTCTTAGATAAGCGAAACTGCCAGACAAAAAATCTTGAACGAAGGGGGCCTATCCAGAATCGATAACTACCTCTTTGAAGATCACCAATATCTATGCAGGGCTGCAACTCAATGTATGACGAACATGGCCATGTCTGCCGATGTAGTAAAAATATACGAAGGTCCCAACGATAGATTAAAGATGATGGTCTCTTTGGCAATGGACGAAGATGGAGACACTTCCATTGCCGCCTCAGGATGCCTAGCTATTTTAACAGGAAGCAGCCCAATCATTTGTACCAAGATCTTCGACTCACAAAATTGGCTGGATTGTTTGCAGATGTTGCTGGCAAACACTAACTCAAATATCCAATATAGAGGACTTTGCATCGTATCGAACGTCATAGACAGCTCGAAGGAGAACGCGGAAAAGCTTATTTCTACTAATGTTATGGAAATTCTGATGGCGTTGTCGAAGTTACCCGAGGAGAAAGTAGCCAAGACTGCTGAGGAAATTCTAGCAGGTGTGGAAAAGATGGGAATCATAAAAAAACCAGGTGAAGATGACGACGACTAAGATTTTTTTTCCAGGAAGTGGAGCAGGCTGGAATCAAAGACTAAGATGCCATTTTTATGTTGTGTATTAATTTCGTACTTAAATTTATTTTTATTGCTTTGAATTGTTGGTTTTGAAAAGTTAACGAAGTATTCTTGATTGTTATTGTTTACTTATCTTAATAAAATTATTAAGTTGACACCGAGTTTAATTTGAGTATACAGGGAAATGTTGGGAAACCACTTATTCACCAAATTTAGGACCCGTGGATTATTTTCTGGTTTTAACTTTCTGGGATGTTAAAAAATTGCCAAGAGGTGGAATAGCAAACAAGATCCGGTCTTCATGGAGACGACTTGTATATTATTGCATCAAAGTATACAACTGTATAAAATAGTAAACTACATCCTTAATACTGTCATAAATATAACAAAGCACAAGGTTTACAAGAGCGAAATTAGCAAAAACCTAGTTGTTATCCTACACATTTAAAACTAAATGTAAAAATACAAATTATAAACTAAATATAAAAGTCTGTTAGTTTCTAACATTATAAAAATATAGGAAGACAAAGGAATGTGAATGATCGACATAAAATTAATCATACAAAACTTTCTTAGCAAAATTTGGCAACACAAAACATGCTTTGTGAATATCTGAATTGTAATACTTTAGTTCGTATTTATCCAGTTCGTCGTCTGTAAACCTGAGTTTCGGCTCTGTCAAATCATTGTTTTCATCAAGCGTTCCCAAGAAAAACCCAATTTGACCAGTTGGGTACGTCGGTACGCTTGCAACTGGGTATCTATGCAAAAGACAAGATTCTTAGTATCAACATCCAAGGCGATAAAAGAAAATTCTTATCCTCACCTCACTTGTTTGAAATGTTTCCGGCAATGTTCTATGGTAGTTTTAACCATTTCTAAACCTGCCCATGTAGTACCACCTTGCGAACAAATGATTCCTCCGGGTTTCAGAGCCTCTTTCAGGAGCAAAAAATATGATTCGGAAAAGAGGGCCGTAGCCGGACCTATTGGATCACTTGAATCGGTAATGATTACGTCGAATTCGTTCTTATGGTTCCTCATATATTCAAATCCATCGCAGACCTAAATAAACTGACTTTAGTTTACTGTCTAGAAGCAATCCCGAATTACAAGACAAACGTAATAAATGTTCATAATTGATGAGCACCCTGTATATATGATACCTTGAGATCTAATTTAGGAGAATCGAATCCTTTTGACATGGACGGTATGTACTTCTTGCACATATCTATCACCTTCTGATCGATCTCCACCTGAACAATTTCCTTGACCAATGGGTGCTTGGTAACTTCTCTAGCCACACCCCCATCGCCTCCGCCTACTATAAGCACTCTTTCTGGATTTGGATGGGCACAAAGTGGTAAGAACGAAATCATTTCTTGATATGCAAATTCATCGTTTTCGGTACATTGAATGATTCCGTCCAAAATCAGGGCTTTACCGTGATTGGACCTGAAACAATTTCGATGAGAAGATGACGAATAGAAATATCTGTGATAACTCACGTTTGCAACACCATAACCTCTTGGTATTCTGATTTCTCCGAGCCCAGAATTTTATCAACTTTAAGGGCGAGATGTTGGCCCGGCCACATATCGTTGATTTCTCGAAACCAACCATCTTTGATTTGATTTCCCGCAGACTCACCGCAATCCATCTTATCTTCACTCTGAAATTGGATGATACGAGTTTAAGAGCTTGAATAATAACCGTCTCCAAGTATCAGGGATTGATCTTATCTTTCATGTGGAGTGATAGATAACGGTAAAAACTATTTAAACGTTCAAATATTGATTTATTAAATTCATCAAGTGTGTTGCGGGGATAATCCTTTATAAGATTACATTTGAATTAATAGAAATTTGTTAGTTGTCGTTCAGTATTTATTTTGTTCAAGAAGATATACAGTCATTTCCGGTTTCACCGGAAATGATACCGACTTTCGTTTTTTAAATGTAATACCCACTTTTTTCATTGATAATCGTATTATCCATTGAATTCTACATTGTTTTAATGTGTCCATATTATTTTCAGAAACTACGTGGGAAATCTGAAAAAAACCTTTAAATTTTCTCAAATAGGGCTCCATTCCATTGTTGATAACTTGTAGATTTTTGCATGAAAATTCCTAATTTTCTAGCTTTTATCAGATGACATACCAATGCTTCTCCTTCGTTAATTAAAAATTCAATTGAACATACAGGGTGTTTCTATTTCAATGTCAAAGTCAGTCATGACAAAAACCTCAAAACTCATTTTTTTCCAATGAGAACCCATTTTTTTATTGGTCAACAGGAATCTACGTTAAAAAATAGTGTATTTTTTATAATACATACTACTGCTCTAAAATGCTTATTTCCCGAGATATTTGGTACGTAAAGCAGTAGTATGTATTATACAAAATACACTATTTTTTAATGTAGATTCCAGCTGACCAATAAAAAAAATGAGTTCTCATTTGAAAAAAATTAGTTTTGAGGTTTTTGTCCTGACTGACTTTGACATTGAAATAGAAACACCCGGTATGATCAATTGAATTTTGAATTAACGAAGGAGAAGCATTGCTATGTCTTCTGCTAGAAAATAACGAATTTTCATGCAAAAATCACAAGTTATTAACATTGAAATGAAGTCCTATTTGAGAAAATTTAAAGGGTTTTTTCAGATTTCACACGAATTTTCAGAGAATAATATGTAAGTGACACATTAAAACAATGTAGAATTCAATGGGTAACCTTATCATCAATGAACACACTGCGTATTACATTTAAAAAAGGAAAGTTGATATCATTTCCGGTGAGACCGGAAGTCGAACGAATCCAAGAGTTCATCTCTCCTAACAAAGCTTAACTATAAGATTTCAAGTGTTTCGATCCTTTCTTCGAAATATTCTAACGAACGGTCTTCGTGAATAACCCTGTATAGCATACCTACCTCGGTGACATGATTGGATTGAACGACAGAGTTATTAGCGTCATTTTCTGTTTGCTTCTCAGCGACTTGTTCGCTTTTATCTGATGAACTTGGCTGGAAAAGATAAAATTTAAATAATTTTTCTTCCTATAACAAAGAAATTATATGATGTAATAGGTGCACAGACATTTTAATTAAGCTTTCAACCTCAGGGAAAGCTCTCCATCCTCCCTATAGACCTCAAACGTAAATTATAGACATTTGGGCAAAATGATAGAACATGGGCCTAAAAATATGGGCTTGACGATGGCGCCATCTATAGTTGAAATTTCATTTCAGATGATAGATGGCGCTGGTTGCCAAGATTTAATTTATTGAATATTTGAGGCAGTAATGTGAATATACAGAATTCTTTGAGAAGGGAGGAGATTAAATTTAATAGCAAATTATTAGTTTATAGGTATTAGTATGTAACTTTTGAATAATAAAGAATTTAATTAGGTCATTACAATGTTTACAATGTACATTCCATCAGTATTGTTTCTGAAATAAATTAACAACTTTTCTATACATAAAATCAATTGGATGCCTTACAACAATTGTATGTGCATTGCATATGAAGAAAACAGACAATCAATTGAAATGCAATCACAAAGAACGACTTAATAAAAAGGAGGATTATGAAAAATTCATTTAATCAAGAACTCACCTCAGCTTCAGTGGACTTCGTTTTGTCTGAAGTTTTAATATTATCGTTCAGATGTTTGAAAATAGTAGGAATAGACTCTTTCTTCAAGATCCTCCTGTGCAGATTATTTTCCGTGTAACAATCGACTGTGAAATGATCGCTACAAATCATAGCAAAAAGATTCGCCTCGAAATTTTTCATTTTCGTTGCTTGTATCCATTTCTCCAAAATATCTGGCCGTTTGTGGGGAAACCTGATCGAGAAAAGATGTAAACAGGATATAGTATAATCAAAAAAAATCACCAACCTGTGAAATGTAATATTTTTACTTTGTCCCCAATAATTCAAACAACCAGGAGCACAGCAATACTTCACCATTTTCAAAAGGTATCTAATCTGCACTTATTAGATTTTTATTCCTTCAGGATGATATATTGTATTTATATAGATATTTTGGGGCATTAAAACGGGAACATTAAGTCAACGTCTTCTATCGAGAATTTTGCATATCTCAATATGACATTCATATCATTTCAATTGATTTTTCCGCGTATCCTTCTACCGACGCCGGTACTCAACATAAAAAATAAACAAATATTGAAAAATAAACTACCTTCTAGGCTTCACTTGACAGCAATCACAGAAACCTGTTATTTATAACCTTAAACAAAGTAGTTAATCCTTCTGTCAGAACCTCTAATATTTTATTAGTGTTCTGTGACCCCTACCGTACACAAACATTGAAAAAAAGGCTATATTCATGAAGATTTTATAACTATTTCTATTTCTATTAAAGATAATGTCGAGCATTCATTCATGTCCTAAAAAGGATGTATACTGTTGTGTGCCTGGTTGCCGCAGTAAGAAAAGTAAAAATCCTGAACTTTCATTCCATAGGTTCCCTCAAAAAAATACATCTTTTGTTCGTTTAAAATCAGAGACTGGAACGGGGAATTTCATCGACAGGTATGAGGCTTGGTGCGATAAACTGAAAATGGGAAATCTAGCCCCGATTGCTGCCTGTGTATGTGCCTTGCATTTCCAACGCAATGATTTCTTTTTACCCAGTGAGTAAAATAAATATTTTAGACGTATATATTTCCAACATAATGTGTACCATATATGTTATAAGTAAATTTATAGATTGTATGACTAAAAGAGTTCGTTTGAAGAAAATAGCAGTACCAAGTTCGAATTTACCTACAGAATACAAAAGATCAAAAAGAATGTGTAAGAAAAGTACGGTCGAAAGTCTCACGAACAGTCCATGTACAAGTGGAGTTGAAAAAGAACCTGTTCAATGTATAGAAACAAGGAAAATTATTGCAGGGAACAGAGGAGGTAAATACATATAATTTTTTTGATATTCATGTTTTTGATCGTTTGAATATTTTCTATCAAATATTCGAATTAGCAGTTTTGCTTTGATTCTATATTAAACTATAATCCTTTTTAAGAACATTGACTCCTATAGCTTGTCATATCACTTGTTCAGTGGAAAATTTGCTAGTGTTAGAGTAGTTTTTCTAGAATTATCTTTTGTCTTGTAGATACACCATCAAGAAATACAAATTTATCCCTACTGAAATCGAAAATTTATAAGAGAAAAGTAGTAAATCCAAGTATGTCTGTTGATATAAAAAGGAGCAGGATAAGGCATTCCTCTAAAGAATCTATACATAGGTCTGCAGCAAACAATAAGAACGAAAGATTTCAAGTTGAAGCTACAACACAGAAAAACAACAAATCCATTCCTAACTTTAGAACTGTAGCAGTTCAAACCGAACCAATAAGTAGAGTTGATGATGCGAGAAAGGAAGACGATCTGCAACAGGTATAATAACTACGAGTCTATGATAGGTATAAGTAAGCCCTACATAATTTTGTTAACTTTTTCAGGTTAGTTTCCGTAGGAGCATTGACTTTTTGAGAAGAAATTTGGTGGGCCATATCCAGAAATTTGAGGAAACTACTTTCAGAGTCAATGAATGCATAATAAGCTTGACGAAGGTGGATCAAGGCATTGAAAAAACAGAGACACTGGTTGTTCGACCAAACAAATTGTTTTCGTCATGTAAACTTTTCTTTGACTATTTACTTGAGAGTAACAGGTGAGAAAAGGTTATTTTATTCCATTGTTTCCCAAGTCCAAAGTATGAACTGTCTTCAATAATAGTTTGAAAAATAGCATAGCAGTATGAGTTAACCTACCAATCCAACCATAAAATCTATAAACATAACCTCAATTGTCACATTTTTATTATCCAAGTTTTGACAGATTTAGAAAATGATTTGAAAAGAGCTTGTGAATATTCGTGTGGAACTGTGTACCTAGATGATATAAGTTACCAAGCATATGAAAAAAAAACAATTTCAATTATTCTTGAATTTTCAGGGTGCAAGAGCATAGAAAAACTAAAGAACTAATACCACGCAATAATATTTCTCCATTCCCGCAAAAATGTTGTGAAAGTACTGTGATAATGACAGATTGTGATGTTGACAAAAACCGCTATGTATCTAAGGATTCGGGAAAGGTTCATATGGTGTCTTACAAGAAAAAACACGAACGCCTGGAACAAATATTCGTGCCAGATTTTAGCAAAGAGCTTCAGGTATTATTACGTAAACTGCCTGAAAATTTAGTGGAAGCTGCTCAAAATGGCCACATACTGAAAGTAGACACACCGAGAAATCATGAGATAGAACATGTGGATCTTCCAAATCTGTATAAAGATGGGATAATTGAAGAATTTGCACAATTCCTATCTGTAGAATTATCGGATTATTCCGATTTAGAATATGATGTTTTTAAGCATAAAAATATTGGGAAAGACATATCAACGAGCAGCAAAATATGTACTAAGGTAGTCTAAGCTTGAACCATACCTAGATAGTTCTCTGTTCAAAGTTTGATTTTTAATTGAAATATTTAACTCTTACAGAGTCCAGAGGGAATACAGGATTCTATGAAAGTTCAACAAGAGGTGGTTGTTCAAGAAAATGAATTTCATCGCAACAAATCAGAACATAAAATGAAAGCAAACGCTAAAGTAGAGTGTGAAACCTGCAAACTATTCTTTGACGCTCTGCAGTACAATAATGTACCAAATGAAGAGTGTCCAAAAATTCAGGTAATATTATCTGAGGTTTAATTTTGAACAGAATTCGGTTGAGTTATTATATATTAGGAACTTAAGGTACACCCTATAAAATATGTTTTCTATTTCAGTGTTCTGATATATTGCAGAAGGAAAAAGACCTGGAAAATCATCTTCTTGTGAGTCATCGGACAGTTCTGAAGAAATCAGAGTATGCATGTGAAGTCTGTCCAAAAAAATTTATAACTTATAAAAGTTTGATGTATCACAATAGAGTGGTACACAATTTACCTACAATTGAAGATGTCATTTTTAAACAGAAATGTGAAACTTGCAATGAGCTCCTGGAATTTAACTGCTATAAAATACATTTATTAGAATGTAGGAAGAAATATGTAGAAAAACAAAATCAAAATATTGAATATGTCGACACTGTAGTACAAAAATCAACTGCTAACCGAAGCAAGCAAACTTTAGTAAAACAGAAGTATCCATTGATGTTAGAAAGGAACTATATCATACAAAGAGAAAAACTTCAGAAGAAAACTGAAAAAAATAAAGAGTGTAGTTCTACTGGTAATACATCTAATGGAATTTTGAATAAACTGGAAGCGCTTATAGGGCAGAGTGATGGACTTAATCAGATTACTATTGTGCATCTAGAAGATTAAAAGAGACATTTTGCGGCATTCAATTTATGCAATTTAAGTTTTCAAAGTATAACAATAATATTTATTTTGTGGAATAAAAGCTGTTTTATCTCATTTTGATTATCTCCATGAATATACAAGTTTATGTGGTTCTGAATTAAGGGCACTACTTTGTTAACATAAGGAACAAATGTCTATGAAACTGGAATCACAATTTGTTTTATCACACATGATTACATGATCTACATTTAGAACCTCTTCTCCTTCTACAAGGACTCTACAATTAGAAGTTGAAGCTCCTATGTACTCCAGAAGTTCTAATAAACTGAGTCCCTTCTTAACCATTCGCAAATAGTAACTGAAAGAACTTTTAAATATAAGGTAAGTTTGAGAAACATATATGCATATACTTACTGATTGTAGACTTTATATCAATCAAGTGCAAAATTAGTTATATAATGATCAACATTTAAATATATATCACAAAGATCTCAAGTCAATTCAAATTTAAAATTTCGGTCAAACGTTGCAACACAAGATTGTTTACATTTATTACTAGCGTGGTTAGTTGCCGAAATCAGCCACCCTGTCGCTGGCATCGTCTTAGAATTTCCCAATATCTCCCTAATCTTTGGTGGTAGTAATTATACATAAATAATAATAGTAACCACATTATTTAATTTTTAGCGTGTTAAATAAATGGGTGCGTTTTTATTTTAATCGCAATTTCTAATCGATTAATCGTAAAATAATCGGTGTGTTTTTATTTTCGTAAAGTGAATGAATACTTGAAAATGAAAACACATCGATTCATTTACGATTAATCGATTAGAAATTTCGATTGAAATAAAAACGCACCCAATGCCAGAGACAACAAACTAACGCCTAACTCCCCACTAAATTTTATCCCATGTTTTGCATCCTTGTCTTGCATGAGCAAAGGGAAAAGTAGATGGCGCTAGCGTTACTTTACGGGTGCATTGCGCGGGAATTTCAAATTAGTGATGGATTTACTTCCATTTTATTTAGTGTTAAGGTTTTGAATACTTGAAAGCAATTCCGCGCAACCATGAAATTGAAATTAAAATTTTTGCCTTGTCGATTCCTCTAATGAATGCGACATAAATAATGCGGCGAAAATCGTAATAAAATTGAATTGGAAATATGAACAAGCTATTGATATGGCTGCGCGTAAATGCTTCCATAAAAATGAAAATACGACTTGTAAATGGAGATTTAAGTTTTAATGAAATTTTGATAGAAATGCGTATGACAACTAACATATATACAAACCACTAACATATATACAAACAACTAACATATATACAAACAAATAACATATGAACAATGTGGTGTACAGTAGTGGTACAGTCTAAAAAATATCTACTCCTTATTCTTTCTCCAGAACCGAATTCTAAGAAGAATCTGCTTTTGAAAACAAAAAAAATCAGACTGAATGAAACTTATTATATAGGTACTTATATAATATACCTGTGATATCATTTGGGCTATCTGAGTCCACTAGCACTTCAATACATTCTTCGGAGACAATAACTCTGCTTTCTTCACATTCTTCATGCATTGCAGAAGTTGAAGGAAGTGAAATGGAAATTTAAGTTTTAATGAAATTTTGATAGAAATGCTTATGACAACTAACATATATACAAACAACTAACATATATACAAACAACTAACATATATACAAACAACTAACATATATACAAACAAATAACATATGAACAATGTGGTGTACAGTAGTGGTACAGTCTAAAAAATATCTACATATTTTACATTTACATACAATCTTACATATTTCTGAATTTTCTAATTTTTTTTGACTGCACTTTTTCCTTTCTCATTTCTCTAAACTTCTGGTTTTCTCTCTTAACCCACCAGCCTATGCCAATATTGAATAGTGATTGTAATATAATGGCTTCTACCTCCTTCGCATGATGCTCACATTTCAACCATTTAAAATCAATATTATCTTTTAAGAATTTAGTGGCATGACAAGGGAGGTCAGAAATATTTGATCTATCGATCAAAAAATTCTCGAGGGATGTTATTCCATGTGCAATACATATTGTAAAAACTGTACTCGGATACATCAAATTCTTTTTATCATCTACCCATTCCTTGTTCCAGATAAATATGTTGTGAGGATCCAATTCATCTGATGATAGTACAGAAGAACAGTCTTCACATTTGAATCTTCTGTATATTCCTTTCAAAATAAATCCCGCAACATATGCCACCGAAAAGGTTCCTGTACTTCCACGAATTACATCTGATTCAATTTTGGACACTGTCTCCTCTGTAGACTCTTCTGGCATTGAATGAACAGGATCTGTATCTTCTAGATTCATTGATACCTCTACTTGTTCCTTCGCCAGAAATGACTTGAGATTACTGAGTAGAACATTATTGTCCTTCTCACAATTTGTTGCAGTGGTGGAGTGAATCAAATTATTTAAAATCTGTGCCTTTAAACTACCAACAAATTGAAAAGCCGTAGGATTATCGTTGCATCCAGATCCGAATCTGATGCAGCCAAATAGATTCTCTAAAGGATCCTGATTTAGAGATCTCGGACGCAAAACTTTGAATTCATTAGTTCGGAGATATGCCCAAATTCCTCTTATAGCATTGAGTGAAGTTAACCAGCCAATTTGAGATGGTGGTTTTCCTTCTTTCACCTGACCACTTGTAGATATTCTCTTGAATTTCCAAGCTTTCACCATCTGGAACGCTTTTGTCCAATATTCAACATGAGGAGAGTTTTCTTGAACGTTGCATTTCAACTCCTTTCCAGAATGGTTGGTGTTCCCATTGAAGCTATCGAACAACGTATAAACTTCCATGAGGAATTCGGCTGTGCCAATACACTCCTGTTGCATTACTCCTAAAAATAAAGAGTTGAAAAAACTGAAAATTTAATTTTAAATCAAGCTTACCATTCCGTATCATGGAGTATAAATATGCGGACACCGTTCTACTCATTACTTGTGCAGCAATATTGACCTTCATGGCATATTTCATAATCGGATTGAAGAAATGATCTTTTAATTTATGAAGGGACCTGAAAACATAAGGCGATGCCTTGTCATGCTCATAGGCCCAGCGAACATGGGAAAATTTGGCCTCCATAGTTGTATTTTCTTCTCCGATTTTGACGTTCATGAATACATTGTATTTCCTAAATAACGAATATGTGCGCTTTAGTAAATGTGGGGGATCGTACATGGCAAAAATTTTCTTGCCTTCATGTAAAAAATATGGTTTCTCCACATTTACCCCCAATTCTTTTAAGCATTTCACATTATTGACACCCATATCGCAGACAGTTCCGACAATGTTCAATTTTGCTACATTGGTAGCAGCTTCCAATACTTTGAACAAACAATTCCTCAGTATGTCAGAACTGCAACTCTTGTGTGTGAAGAAGTACGCAAGAGGTTGCTTCCATTTTCGGTTTAGTCCCACTAGCATGAAAACTAGAGCTTTTCTAGCAGCCACTTTTCCGCTTTGATCTTCACCAAAATCCTCGAAACCAATTATTTTCTTCCTGCCTTTATCATAATAAAGGTTCTCCTTCATATCCATTTCATCAAAAAGTAATATAGAATAGCGATCCAGGTCCTCTGTTAAATTTTCATTTATGTGTTCAAAGATTTTTGTGTTTATCCCAGCATTGAAGGGTACTGTTTTCAACAAATTTAAAATAGTGTTTCTTGATGGAAGGGCTACAAAAGAACTCAACAATTTGTAGCATCTTGGACTTTTTTTAAACAATAATAGAGACATAATCTTGTCATCTATGGTCCATCTTCTGCCTCTTGCATCCTTGATTTTGGAACATCTTATCTGGGATATCAAAAAATTCCAAGTTGTTTCAGACATGTTATTATGAAGGCTTCGAACTTCTGGGGTGTCAGACAGCTCTAAAAGACCTTTCAAAGTTATAGATTTTTGTCGACACTGTTTTTTAATTTTACGTAGTTGGTTCTCTTTTTGTTTGATAATCTTCACCAATTTTTTTTTCCTTGGGGAAGTGTCACTTGTAGAAAAGTTTTCGATATTTCTAAAAATTCTGCCTTTTCTTTTGGGTGTTTGTGGCAGATCCAACTCCATATTAGGATTGCATTCTATACCTATAAACAATGTAAATTTTAATTTTCATGTGTCTAACAATATTTGAAAATATTAAATTCCATGATTTTACAATATACTGGATACATCATGATGTGGAAAATTAAATTCAACAAAAAAAATCAGACTGAATGAAACTTATTATATACTTACATAATATACCTGTGATATCATTTGGACTATCTGAGTCCACTAGCACTTCAATACATTCTTCAGAGACAACAACTCTGCTTTCTTCACATTCTTCATGCATTGCAGAAGTTGAAGGAAGTGAAATATCGAAGAATTGCATTGGAACTGCATATCTATGCAATTTATGATTTATCGAATCAGTGTATGACTCCGAGGAGAAATGTTTAGAGCATATTCTATAATTTCGGATGTCCTCTAAAACGAATTTCATCCCCAGTTGTTCTTGCCAAATTTTTGACCTGCAAATTTAAATATCATATTATTTGAACCTTACTCACTGATATAAATATTTTCAACTTACCTGTCTGAATTTGTTGGAAAATAATGCATTTTTGTAACTTCGCTTTCTCCAGCCCCACAAACAAAACATTTAACCATATTGAAATTTCTAAACAAATACCCTAATATAAATAACACTGAAATTTTCCAACTCGGCTGACGCACGTGGGATTGATTTCTAGGTTGCCAAAATTATCGAGCACGTGGACTGAAAATCATTTGTGCAGCATTTGAGCCATAGATGAAAAAGGAAAGAAGTAGTTCTTTTTCATAGAATAACAATATTTATTTTCTAGTTTGGCAACCTCCACAAAAGTGTAAGCAGCGCCTCTATGTTTCGCTTCGTTCAGGCAAGACAAAGATAGCTTTATGCCAAATTGAATGATATAAAAAAGGACAGAAGAGAAAGTTACAAGTGAAGGAGTTTCACGTCTCTTTGTTGCTTTCATCGAATGTGATGTCCCGCCAGTGTTGCCAGATTCTTTTTATCAAATTTCTTCAATTTATCCTCAAAAATTCTTCATATTTCTGCAGTGGTGTGTAACGTCATTTTGGAGTACCTACCTACCCACTGTTAGTAAAGTTAAAAACTTCCTCAATCGGGCCAATCCCCAGTTTGACCTGTTTCACACTGCAATATTTTTATTTTGCTACTGCAAGCACCATCTCGAGGCCGATAATTTCAAGTCGTAGCTAAACCATTTTACCGAAAATGTCAGAACGCATACGAAATGAGTAAAATTGTTCCAAAAATATGTGAATTTCAAAAATTCTTCATATTTTAATGGTTTCCTGAAATATTCTTCTTTTCTTCATCAGCTCTTTTTGAAGGCTAAAATTCTGCATATTGAAGAAAATTCTGCATTTCTGGCAACACTGTGTCCCGCCAACAGTGATTCTAACCTAACCACAACCTAACTAACGTGGAAGGTGGAAGTCGTGGAACATAGATTACATATGATGTAGTAGAATGGTAGTAGTTACTAGTTGCGGTTCATTTTGTCTATGATACAATAAAATTATATTATTATATATTAGTTCAAAAAAAATTTATAATAAAATAATATTTTTTCCAAAAATGGTTTCGTGTGTGGTAAAAGGCTGTAAAAATAACAGAAAAGTTTCGAGGTTGCATAGGCTGCCGAGAGATGATATGGTAAGTCCGCTTTTCAAGGTATTTCCACAGTAATCTGTGGTATTTCAATACTTAATTGATATCTTCATATTTATAAAATGATTCTAACCTAACTAACGTGGAACATAGATTTTGTCTATGATACAAATTGAAATTATACATTTTACATTAGTTAAAAAAATAATATAAATAAAATAATATTTTTTCCAAATATGACCGTTTCGTGTGTGGTAAAAGGCTGTAAAAATAACAGTAAAGTTTCGAGGTTGCATAGGCTGCCGAAAGATGATACGGTAAGTCCGCATTTCAAGGTATTTCAATGCTTAATTGATATCTTCATATTTCTAAAATACCTTAATATAATCATTTTCAGCTTCTCAGGGTATGGCTAGAAAAAGTAGGACGGCTAGAATTGTTGGCTAAACCGAAAATTTTGATTTACGATCACCATCGTATTTGTACGGTCCATTTTCATCCCCATGAATTTGTGTCAAACATACGGAAGCAAATTGTTTTGAGAACTGGTGCTATTCCTTCGTTATTGCTGCCAAATAATGTTGACATACAAGGTAAATGGATTTATATTGTTCATATCATAAACAATAATAGTTACAGGTGCTTGCATACACCCTCACTCCTCAGTTAAGAGTGCAGCCACTCTAGAACATGAAGAATTTGTTTTTGTTATTATCCGTCTTGGTTGTTCATTGGGGTCATAGGTATTCTGAATGTGTGATGGTTGTTTAATGATGTTGGAGAGAGTATAAATTACTGAACTGTTTATATTGATATGAATTTCTATTTACAGATGCACTGGAAGTTACATCCAATACAACTAGAATAGATACTCAAGTGCCTACGATACCAAGTGAGTGGTTTTGTTGACTTATTATCTAAAAAGAATAAATTTACTATCCATTCTTTTACATAAATTAAAATTCTTGAAATTTATATTACTAGATCCAGTTGATCAAGAGCAAGGACCTTCATCTTCAGGTAGGATTTCCATGTATTTATTCTATTTCAGTTAGACTGAACAATTAGATATAATATTATGCATGTTCCTTGCCTTTCAAACAGAATGAATTTATCGTACTTGGTGAGTAAAATAAACTTTTTGGAGGTGTCCACCTACAAGATAATGTGTATCATACCTTATGTTACAAGTAACTTTTATAGATTTGGCAACTGAACTACTCGCAAACACACCAGGCAGAAGTGGAGTTGAAAAAAAATCTGTTAAATGTAAAGAGACAAAGAAAATTAATGAAGGGAACAAGACAGGTAAATACTTAAATTTTGCTATTCACGTCGCTGATCTTATTGAATAATCATTTTAATAATATTGTGAATCACAAATTTTATAAGTAACTTTTATAGTTAGTGCAACTGAAAGACCTATGTTGAAGAATATGGCATATTCAAAAGCAAAAGCATATTTTGAATCGAACAGTGAAGATGGAAACAAAATGTGCAGGAAGAATATGACTGAAATTATCACACTCACTCCGGATATACATGGAGTTCAAAAAGAATTTGTTCAATGTACAGAGACAAAGGAAATTATCGAAGGGAACAAAACAGGTACATACTTACAATCTGATACTTTATATCGCTGATCGTATTGAATTGATATTAAGTTATATGTAATTTTTATAGATGGCTCAACGGAAAGACCTATGTTATTGAAAATAGCAGTGCCAAGATTGTATTTTCCAAAACTATATTTAGAATCTACCAGTAATGATGATAACAAAATGTGTACGAAGAATTTAATTGAAAATATCTCGAACATTCAAGGCACAAGTGGAGTTGAAGACAAACCTATTCCATGTGGTAGATATAACAACAGAAGTAGGTAGTTCTTTCAAGCAAGAACCCTTGCGATTAGCAAAATTTGCAAGTGTTAAAATAGTATCTCTAGAATTATCTTTTGTCTTTTAGATACACCATCAAGAATTACAAATTTATCACAACTAACCGAGGGGAAATTAGAAACTTATAAGAGAAAAATTATGGATAAGTTTGTATCTTTCGATATGAGAAGGAAGAGGAGAAAGCTTTCTTCTCCAGAATCTATACACGACACAACGCAGAAATGCAGCTTACCTCTTCCAATGTTAATCCCATTTAAAAAGTCAACGATTCCTAACTTCAGAACGGTAGCAGTTCAAACCGAACCGATAAGTAGATTTGATGAGGCGAGAAAGGAAGAGGATCTGCGACAGGTATAATCACCACAAGTCTATGATATAACTTGGTCCTACATAATATTGTTAATTTTTTCAGGATAGTTTTCGTAGAAGCGTTGATTTTTTGAGGAGAAATTTAGTGGGGCATATCCAGAAATTTGAGGGAAATACTTTCAGAGTCGATGAATGCATAATAAGTTTAACAAAGGTAGATCAAGAGATTGAAAAAACAGAGACACTACTTGTTCGACCAAACGAATTGTTCTCGTCATGTGAACTTTTCTTGGACTATTTATTTAAGAGCGACAGGTGAGAAATTGTAATTTTATTCCACTCTTCCCCAGTCCAAATTATGGAATTCTGGCATTAATAGTGCCAAATATATATGCATATTTTTTCTCAAACTTTCAGGGTGCAAGAGCATAGAAAAAATGAAGAACAAGTACCTGACCTTTCACACAACAATAATAGTTCTTCATTCTCGCAAAAATGTTATGAAGGTACTGTGATAAAGCCAGATTGTGATGTTGACAAAAATTACTATATATCTGAGGATTCGGAAAAAATTAATATGGTGTCTACAAAAGAAAAAACGGAAACCCTGGAAGAGAAAACTGTCCCAGATTTCAGCAAAGAGGTTCAGGTGTTATTACATAAACTACCTGAAGATTTAGTGGAAGCGGCTCAAAATGGTCATATACTGCAAGTAGTGCCAATAAAAAATCATGAGATAAAAAATGAGCATCCTCCAAGTGAAGAAATAGCAGAGATTGTACCTCAATTGTTATCGGTAGAATTGTCAGAGTATGATGGTTTCAAACATTCAAAAATTGGAAAAGCCATATCTAAGAACAGCGAATTATGCAGTGAGGTAATCTATACCTAGAGTTTGACTTGGAACATTGATATTTAATTCTCATATTTCGCTCCTTTTAGAGTCCTCAGGGGATACAGAATTCAATAAAAGTTATTGATCGAGATTCAATAGAAAAAGTGTTTGTTGTTCAAGCTAATGAATTTGATCAAAAGAATGAAGAGTGTGAAACCTGCAAAGTGTTCTATAAAGCTCCGCACTACAATAATGTACCTGAAGGAGAACGTCTAAAAACAGATAAATGCAAAGAATTTTGCCCTGAGGTAATATATTTATATCTGTCTGGTTTAATTGTTAGCATAATTAGATTAAGTAATTTTATATTAGGCACTATAGGGATGAACACCATAAAAATATGTTTTCTCTTACAGTGTTCTGTCAAATTCCAGAACGAAAAAGACCTAGAAAGGCATCTTCTTGTGAATCATCGAACAGTTCTGAAGAAAACGGAGTACGCGTGTGAAGCCTGTCCGCAAAAATTTATAACCTTCAAAAGTTTGATGTATCATAATAGGAAAACACATAATTTAGGTACAATTGAAGATGTCTCTTTTAAAGTGAAATGTGAATTCTGCGATGAGTTCCTCGAATTTTTATTCTACAAACTACATTTATCGGAATGTACGGAAAAATATCAAGAAAAACTAAATCAAAAAATTGAATCTATAGTAAAACAAAAACCAACTGCTATCCGAAGCGCACAAACTGTAATGAAACAGAAGTCTCCATTGATTTTACATAGTAGCAATACTATTGAAAGAGAAAGGTCAAAGCTTTGCGAGAATACTAGTTCAAATAATACGTCCAATGAAATTTTGAATAAACTAGAAGTGCTTATAGGGCCGAATGACGGACTTAATGAGATCACAATAATACATCTTGAAGATTAAAAGAGACAAATTCTGCATTTTATTAATGCGCTGATATGTATACAATTTGATGTTGTTTATGATTTAAGTTTTCAAAGTATAGAACAATATTGTTTATTTTCAGAAAAGTAGCTGTTTTATTTCCTTTTCATACATATCCAATTGAATCAGTCTTTATTTGACGAAAACAACGACCGAGGAGTATAATGAATTTTTTAATATTGCATGAAATTTGTACATGATTCTTGTTAAATTTGAATTCTGATATTTTGAAGCGGCAAACTGAAAATAATTCATCTGTCAATTAGTAATCATAGATATTGAGTAACCATAGAACGAATGAATGTCGAGCATAGTATTAAAAATTTAATATATTTCTATGGTATGTTACACAGAATATAATTCGTTATAATATTATTCTGTGTTATGTTGTCTATGACTCTCTGGTGCATAGATATTATATGTGATCTGTGCCATAGACAAGATATGTGAAAAAGATAGCTTTGATTTGAACTTCTATCGAAATTCGAATTACCTTTGAAAATAATAATATATTCCGGCGTTTAAAAGATTCCTTAAAAACAGAGAACACATGTTATTCAGAACATCACTCATTCTACCAACAATTTTACTAAGGTAACCTAACTCATTCAGTATTAGATTGAAGAAATAACTGATTTTCTATTTCAGTTTTTCTCGTAAATCTGGTTTCGCTATGGGTGAAATATGTGTGCCTCCAAATACCACCCTCACTTCGCAATATAGCGGTATTCATTCTGTGGCGTATGTAACAACTCCAAGCGAAGAAGTTGCTAAAAAACTCGCCCGTGGTCTTGTAACTGAGAAACTAGCTGCTTGTGTGAATATTGTACCTAAAGTTACATCAGTTTACTTCTGGGAAGGTAAGGTTAATGAAGACAATGAAGCTATGATGATTATAAAGACCAAAACAAGTAAAGTTGATGAGTTGACAGAGTATGTTAGAAGGAATCATCCGTACACTGTATGTGAAGTGATTTCAATGAAAATTGAAAATGGAAATGAGCCATATTTGAAATGGATCAGTGACAGTGTGCCTTAGACTGTGTACTGTTAGAATTTATTGTCAGCAATTTAAAAATTTGGTTCTTAATAATTCCTCATGGTCTATATAATTGTTTTTTATTACCATATTCATCAACTAAACAAATTTTGGGGATGACATTGTCAACATCGTTTGATGAAATTATTGATTATTCGTTTTCCGATGATTTTAATGTTATACGAGTTATCCCAACGAACCCTATAAATAATTAAATAGTAAAGAGTTCATTGCTTAATCCCATTTGCTCTACGTGAAGGAATCCTTTAGGCAACACACAATACACAGATGAGTATGTTTTGTTGTGTTTTTGTATATCGGTAAGGGGCACTACGTCAGCTCCCCCTATCAAATCTCAGATGAACCAAACGTATTTGGATTTCTACTGCATTATAGGTTTTCGGACGAAGTGTTTTATTTAGTTCAGGTTCCTTCTGGTAGGTGACGACAATTTTTAGACATGCTGGCTGATTACTGGCAAATTATCTCTTTGTTTTCTTACCTGCAAACTTTTGATAGTTGTCGGAATGACTTCCAATACATGAACAAAACCTCTAAGGATTTTCCACTTGATACTTTTCTTAGAAAAAATTTAAAGTCCTTGAAATGACTCCCAATTTTGACACACCGGAAGAACAATACCGTTCTTTTATTTTTTATTTCTTTTAACATAGCTTTAATCATTTTATTTTCTGTAACATATGTAATGTTTCGCAGGTAACCAGTAATACAGGAGTATGATTCTATAGGTGTAATATGTGTTGCCTGCCTATATAGGAGTTCTACAACAGACGTCTACTAGGGAAAAAACGTAATTTAGGAATGAGGTAAGTAATTATTTTAAAATTATAGATTTCATCATTATAAATACTAGAGTTAGTGGACTCATTTTTAATGTGAGCTGGGGCAGTTTAATAAAATGATCCTATATCTGGAACTTATCTTAGGAAAATTCATTATCTTTATACCGTAGATATAACAACAAAGTAATCTTTTCATTTACAATGTTCAAATTTGGATTACTATTTGATTTCAAAGGAATTTCTTATTATATATTATTTATTAGTTGGATTTTCGAAGAAAATTAGGAAAACTAACGCATGTGGACAATTAGTTTCAAGCTTCTAAGTTCTTAATTCATTATTGTAGATGTTTAAAATCATATTGAGGCAGATTAATATGAAAATATCAAAATTATCGAAGCTGTCCAAAGCGCATCCACCATTTAAAGAGCTAGTTTAAGAAACCTCATATTTCTTTGATGAACTTCAATCAAATTTGAAAAGGTTAGACAAAGAACTTGTTTAAATTCTCAAATTTTCCATTTTGATCTTAGAAAAATATTGAAGAGATTGAGAGAGAAGAAAATCGCTTGGAAAACTTTAAAGCATAAATTTCAACAATTTTCAAAATAAAAACTAAGAGTTACAACAGTTTGATAAAATGAACAAATGTACTAATGTTATCCTCTTGTTCTTTTTGGTCCTAAATTTAGAAAGTCCTCGGAATTACTTCCAATTTGGCACATATGAGAACAATACCATCTCGTTATCTATTCTGAATTTCAACCCTATCTGACTTACAGCAGTTTTGATGAAAGGAAACAAGAAATTTCAAAGGTTTGGTCTTTTTTCGATCAAGATTGTGTGTTCTCTACATGAAATATGTAACTTAATGTTGCGTAATTAAAATATGCAAGAGATATAATTGTTTTATAGGTTAAACTCCTTTACCTACCTCTTTGAGTTTATTTGAATGTCTGTAAGAATCATGTCTTCAGATATAACAGTAAATTATAAATCGTTCCATGTTTTGTTTATGTTTTTCCAAGCTATATGTTTTACACCATGTTTTCTATGAATTATTATAGTTTTTTTCTTTCCCCAGTTTAGTCGATCATGTCAATTATATTCTGACCAAGATCTTGAAATGGAATCTTCTAATAGCAAGGCTGTTATGAACATGGGATTAGTACGAACATCTTCAAAATGAAATACGATTAAACCAGCTTATAGATTGTGAGGGATTGGAATAAAACATGTCTCAATACACAGGTAACATAAAGTCGACGATCCCATTTTATTCAAGTTTAACTATATCGAGTAGTTAATAATTGTGTTTTGAAAGAAAGTTTATAGACTATTTGTTTCAGTTATTTTATTATATTGCATTGCTAACAGTGATTTCAAGATGCCTATTCCACACAAGTTTACTATCTAGTATTATTATTATTATTATTATTATTATTACCCCTGAATATTAAAATTCAGACTTCCCTTCTATAATATCTACGTTCAGAAAGAGGGATCTCACAGCTGGAAGTTTCCTTCTCCGAGTAAACAGAACCACGGTAATCTTGTTGGGGTTTATGCTCATCCCCACTGACAAGCACCACTGCTTGATAATTCTAAGGCCCTCCAGTAGTAAGTCACACAAGGTGTCCTCGAATTTACCTCTGACTAATAGGGCTATGTCATCGGCATAGCCTATACACCCGAAGCTGAGCTTGGTGAGCCTGTTGAGGAGCTCATCCACTACCAGGCTTCAAAGAAGGGGAGATGTTACTCCCCCTTGAGGTGTTCCACGAATGGCTTTAACAGAAGTGGAAGATAAAATGAACAGACTCCAAATAATCTTTAAATGTCCTGAAATAATTGATACTGAACCATAATGAAGGGAATTAATCTTCTGATGTTTGAAATGGTAGAGAATTTTCGCAAATATTGTGTATCCAGGCATGATTTATCACGAAAACAACACATTAATTATATGGTAGATTCTTATTTCTCATGTATTTCATTTCTTTTTTACAGACAATTCAAGACGAAGAAACTCCATCGTCGTGGATCTGAGCAAGGCACTTTGGGAAGAATTTATTGATGAATTGTCACATAAAAAGTTGTGAACATTGAATGAGCGTCAAAGTTTTATCTGAAATGTTTGAAATTGTTGTTTAATTACAAATAAATAATTAATGAAATAAATTGTCTTATGTCCACCTTATTTTCAAACCAAAAGAGTTTAGTTTAGTTTATAATAATTATAAATATGAAATGATTTTCAAAAGGTCCCTAAATCCAAAGACCTCCTCGGCCATAGGGCTGAATGCGGTCCTGTGCTAAGAATCGTTCATGGTCGAATGCGTTCCAAGAGTGGGCGGGGCCATATAATAAATCGGTCAGGCAACACAAAATACTTCACGTTATATCTTTAGTTGCCTGCTCCATCTAAAGTGAGGGGCAAAAGTATTTAAAGGAAGATGATTACCACACTGTCGGTCCAAAAAATCTATTTCTCTAATCCCCCATTTCTCCCGAAATACTTAGCAGAATTTAATGAAATTTGGAAGAGATAATACTACCAACCTGCTCTTTCGATATGCCAAATTTAAGCAAACTTTCAAAATTCGAAAAAATCCCAAGGGGTTAACCTTCCGATTTTTTCGGAAAAAAATTCGATTGGTCTCAAATTTGGCACATCGTAAGAGCAGGTTGATCGTATTATCTCTCCCAAATTTCATCAAATTCTGTTCAGTATTTCGGGAGATATGGGGGTTTAAAGAAATCGACAAATTGGTTGAAAAATCGATTTCTTTAAACCCCCATAACTCCCAAAATACTGAACAGAATTTGATGAAATTTGAAGGAGATAATATAACCAACCTGCTCTTTCGATGTGCCAAATTTGAGACAACTTTCAAAATTCGAAAAAATCCAAAGGGGTTAACCTTAGTGTTTTTTCAGAAAAAAAATCGAAAGTTGTCGGACTGGGCTCAAATTTGGCACATCGTAAGAGCATGTTAGCTGTATTAGCTCCTCCAAATTTCATCAAGTTCTGTTGAGTATTTCGGCAGATATAGGGGTTTAAAGAAATCGACAAATTGGTCGAAAAATCGATTTCTTTAAACCCCCATATCTCCCAAAATACTGAACAGAATTTGATGAAATTTGAAGGAGATAATACGACCAACCTGCTCTTTCGATGTACGAAATTTGAGACAACTTTCAAAATTCGAAAAAATCCAAAGGGGTTAACCTTAGTGTTTTTTCAGAAAAAAAATCGAAAGTTGTCGGACTGGGCTCAAATTTGGCACATCGTAAGAGCATGTTGGTTGTATTAGCTCCTCCAAATTTCATCAAGTCCTGTTGAGTATTTCGGCAGATATAGGGGTTTAAAGAAATCGACAAATTGGTCGAAAAATCGATTTCTTTAAACCCCCATATCTCCCAAAATACTGAACAGAATTTGATGAAATTTGAAGGAGATAATACGACCAACCTGCTCTTTCGATGTACGAAATTTGAGACAACTTTCAAAATTCGAAAAAATCCAAAGGGGTTGTTAACCTTAGTGTTTTTCCAGAAAAATAATCGATTGGGCTCAAAATTGGCACATCGTAAGAGCATGTTAGTTGCATTAGCTCCTCCAAATTTCATCAAATTCTGTTGAGTATTTCGGGAGCTATAGGAGTTTAAAGAAATCGATATTTTCCTTTAAATATTTTGCCCCTCACTAAAGATTGTGCAGGCAACCAAAGATTCAAGAGTGGGCGGGGCCTGATAATAAATCGGTCAGGCAACACACAATACTTGGCGTTGAATCTTCGGTTGCCTGGATCATCTAAAGTGAGGGGCAAAATAATAAATCGGTCAGGCAACACAAAATACTCTACGTTGTATCTTTGGTTGCCTGCACTATCTAAAGTTAGGGGAAAATAATAAATCGGTCAGGCAACACAAAATACTTCTCCTTGAATATTTGGTTGCCTGCACCATTTAAAGTGAGGGGCAAAAATATTTAAAGGACGCTGTCCGGCCGAAAATATCGATTTCTTTAAACCCCTATATCTCCCGAAATACTCAACAGAATTTGATGAAATTTGGAGGAGCTAATACAGCTAACATGCTCTTACGATGTCCCAAATTTGAGCCCAGTCCGACAACTTTCGATTATTTTTCTGAAAAAACACTAAGGTTAACCCCTTTGGATTTTTTCGAATTTTGAAAGTTGTCTCAAATTTCGTACATCGAAAGAGCAGGTTGGTCGTATTATCTCCTTCAAATTTCATCAAATTCTGTTCAGTATTTTGGGAGATATGGGGGTTTAAAGAAATCGATTTTTCGACCAATTTGTCGATTTCTTTAAACCCCTATATCTGCCGAAATACTCAACAGAATGTGATGAAATTTGGAGGAGCTAATACAACCAACATGCTCTTACGATGTGCCAAATTTGAGCCCAGTCCGACAACTTTCGATTTTTTTTCTGAAAAAACACTAAGGTTAACCCCTTTGGATTTTTTCGAATTTTGAAAGTTGTCTTAAATTTCGTACATCGAAAGAGCAGGTTGGTCGTATTATCTCCTTCAAATTTCATCAAATTCTGTTCAGTATTTTGGGAGATATGGGGGTTTAAAGAAATCGATTTTTCGACAAATTTGTCGATTTCTTTAAACCCCTATATCTGCCGAAATACTTAACAGAACTTGATGAAATTTGGAGGAGCTAATACAACCAACATGCTCTTACGATGTGCCAAATTTGAGCCCAGTCCGACAACTTTCGATTTTTTTTCTGAAAAAACACTAAGGTTAACCCCTTTGGTTTTTTTCGAATTTTGAAAGTTGTCTCAAATTTCGTACATCGAAAGAGCAGGTTGGTCGTATTATCTCCTTCAAATTTCATCAAATTCTGTTCAGTATTTTGGGAGATATGGGGGTTCAAAAAAATCGATTTTTCGACCAATTTGTCGATTTCTTTAAACCCCTATATCTGCCGAAATACTCAACAGAATTTGATGAAATTTGGAGGAGCTAATACAGCTAACATGCTCTTACGATGTGCCAAATTTGAACCCAGTCCGACAACTTTCGATTTTTTTTCTGAAAAAAGTCTAAGGTTAACCCCTTTGGATTTTTTCGAATTCTGAAAGTTGTCTCAAAATTGGCACATCAAAAGAGCAGGTTGTTCATATTATCTCTTCCAAATTTTATTAAATTCTGTTCAGTATTTCAAAAGATATGTGGGTTTAACGAAATCGACAAATATTGAAGAAATTCGAATATTCCGATTTGACTGGACTGAGGATCACGGGGTGATCATCGTACTTTAGAAAATTTTTACCCCTCACTTTAGGTGGTGAAGCAACTAAAGATACAACGTGATGTATTTTGTGTTGCCTGACTGATTTATTATATGGCCCCGCCCACTCTCGGTATGCATTCGACCTTGAACGATTCTTAGCACAGAACCGCATTCAGCCCTGTGGCCGAGGACGTCTTTGGATTTAGGGACCTTTTGAACTTCAGTTCATATTTTTTATAATTATGAACTAAACTAAACTCTTTTGGTTTGAAAATAAGGCGCACATAAGACAATTTATTTCATTAATAATTTATTTGTCATTAAACAACAATTTCAAACTTTTCAGATAAAACTTTGACGTTCATTCAATGTTCACAACTTTTTATGTTACAATTCTTCAATAAATTCTTCCCATAGTGCCTTGCTCATATCCACGACGATGGGGTTTGTTTTTCTTGAATTGTCTGTAAAGAAGAAATGAAATATATGAGAAATAATAATCTACCATATAATTAATGTGTTGTTTTGGTGATAAATCATGCCTGGATACACAATATTTGCGAAAATTATCTACCATTTTAATCATCAGAAGATTCATTCCCTTTATTATGGTTCAGTATCAATTAATTCAGGACATTTAAAGATTATTTGGAGTGCATTCATTTCTCAAGGGGGAGTAACATCTCCCCTTCTTTGGAGCCTGGTAGTGGATGAGCTCCTCAACAGGCTAACAGAGCTTGGCTTCGGCTGTATAGGAGCTATGCCGATGACATAGTCCTATTAGTCAGAGGTAAATTCGAGGACACCTTGTATGACTTACTACTGGAGGGCCTTAGAATTATCAAGCAGTGGTGCTTGTCAGTAGGGATGAGCATAAACCAGAACAAGATTACAGAGGTTCTGTTTACTCGGAGAAGGAAACTTCCAGCTGTGAGAACCCTCTTTCTGAACGTAGATATTATAGACGGGAAGTCTGAAGTTAAATATCTAGAGGTAATACTAGATAGTAAACTTGTGTGGATTAGGCATCTCGAAATCACTGCTAGCAAAGCAATAAAGGCTATAATGGCGTGCAGAACACTTGGGGTTGCAACCCCAATATAATGTGATGGATGTACGTCATGATTGTGAGACCCATAATCACATATGGGGCAGTAGTCTGGTATTCAAAAATAAGCCAAAACAGTACAACAAATATAATTGAAAAGTTATTAATGGAAAGTTCAGTTGAAGTCGAATAGTTTTTGAAACATTACGGATATAAGCAACAATCTGGAAATATCTACAGCATGAAGATGCCAAATTTTGTTCATTATATTTCAGATTTCAAAACTCGAAGAGATATTCCCTATCAACCTAATGAACATATATGAACTCACTTATCATTAAAGTTGAATTTCTAAGATCGTGTCAGTTGATCCATTCAAATATTATTGGTAAAAGTATGAGAACAATATAGTTGTAGAAAATACAGCAGCAAGATTCAACATTTAAGCAGATCTTCAAGGTGTATATCACCAATAATCGATTTCTCAAACTGGCCTTTTAAATGGCGGATGCGCTTTCCACAGCTTCGATCAAACTGACTTTTTAAATGGTGGATGCGCTTTCGACAGCTTCGATAATTTTGATATTCTCATATTAATCTGCCTCAATATTATTTTAAACGTCTACAATAATGAATCAAACAATGGAAAGGTTCAAACTCACTGCCAGCATGCTATTGTTTTTGAAAATCCAACTATTAACTACAAATAAAAAAAAGTTTGTGATACCTATTTATAACGTATGTTTATTTCATCGCAATCTCCCAGCAGGTCTTCCTTGAATTCCGACAATTTTCATCTTGATCTCTCACCTATTGAAAGCTTGATTTTAGAAGACTCCATTCCAAAGTCTTGGTCGAAATATAATCCGCATCATCAAACAAGCTGTAGAACGAAAAAAATTATAATAATTTATAGGATTTTTCCTTGATGAGGTGTAATATATTTGAATAAACAAAATAATTTATTACTTATTATTACTCTCCCTGTACAAGAAAATTAGTGCATTTTCCACCTGTGAATATGATATCTGATTTTCCATGTAGTTTACCGAGTGATTTAGAAATTCAATTAGTTTTGGTGTTTCGGAATTGATAAAATCCATCTCATTTTATTCTGAAACTCAATTTATTTTCAATACAAATAAAGACCTGAATCGAATTAAAAAAAACAAGAATAAATTCGTTTGAAATCAAATAGTAATTGAAATTAAAACATTGTGAATAAAAAAAAATAGAGTCTGGATATCTACACAATATAAAGGTAATACATTTTTCTAAGATACGTTCCAGATGTAGGATCTCTAGAAGATGGATATATTCCCTTATTTACGCAACGAAAATGTTTTTATTTCATTTAGAAAGAATCGGGAAAATTACTAATTGATTCAATCGAATATTGATCTCAAATTTTGGGATTCTTCAACCGACTTTTTAAATGGTGGATGCGCTTTCGATAAGATTGATAATTTTAATATTCTCAAATTAATTAGCCTCAGTATGATATTAAACATTTCAATAATTAAATACAAAATGACATAACAGAGGAAAACAGTTAAAATTTGACTTGAACCATGCATTTAGGCAGATCTGCAAGGTATATATCATCAATATTCGATTTCTCAAACAGGCTTTTTAAATGGTGGATGCGCTTTCGACAGCTTCGATAATTTTGATATTTTCATATTAATCTGCCTCAATATTATTTTAAACGTCCACAATAATGAATCAAACAATGGAAAGGTTCAAACTCACTGCCAACATGCAATTTTTTTTTGAAAATCCAACTAATAACTACAAATAAAAAAAAGTTTGTGATACCTATTTATAACGTATGCTTATTTCATCGCAATCTCCCAGCAGGTCTTCCTTGAATTCCGACAATTTCATCTTGAACCCTCACCTATTGGAAGCTTGATTTTAGAAGACTCCATTCCAAAGTCTTGGTCTAAATATAATCCGCATCATCAAACAAGCTGTAGAACGAAAAAAATTATAATAATTTATAGGATTTTTCCTTGATGAGGTGTAATATATTTGAATAAACAAAATAATTTATTACTTATTATTACTCTCCCTGTACAAGAAAATTAGTGCATTTTCCACCTGTGAATATGATATCTGATTTTCCATGTAGTTTACCGAGTGATATAAAAATTCAATTAGTTTTGGTGTTTTCTGAATTGATTAAATCCATCTCATTTTATTCTGAAACTCAATTTATTTTCAATACAAATAAAGACCTGAATCGAATTAAAAGAAACAAGAAGAAATTCGTTTGAAATCAAATAGTAATCGAAATAAAAACATTGTGAATGAAAAAAAAAGATTATTTTCTGGATATCTACACAATATAAAGGTAGTAAATTTTCCTAAGATACGTTCCAGATGAAGGATCTTTAGAAGATGGATGTATTCCCTTATTTACGTAAAGAAAATATTTTGATTTCATTTAGAAAGAATCGGGAAAATTACTATTTGATTCAATCGAATATTGATCTCAAATTTTGGGATTCTTCAACCGAATTTTTAAATGGTGGATGCGCTTTCGATAATATTGATAATTTTAATATTCTCAAATTAATTAGCCTCAGTATGATATTAAACATTTCAATAATTAAATACAAAATGACATAACATAGAAAAACAGTTAAAATTTGACTTGAACCATGCATTTAGGCAGATCTGCAAGGTATATATCATCAATATTCGATTTCTCAAACAGGCTTTTTAAATGGTGGATGCGCTTTCGACAGCTTCGATAATTTTGATATTTTCATATTAATCTGCCTCAATATTATTTTAAACGTCCACAATAATGAATCAAACAATGGAAAGGTTCAAACTCACTGCCAACATGCTATTTTTTTTGAAAATCCAACTAATAACTACAAATAAAAAAAAGTTTGTGATACCTATTTATAACGTATGCTTATTTCATCGCAATCTCCCAGCAGGTCTACCTTGAATTCCGACAATTTCATCTTGAACCCTCACCTATTGGAAGCTTGATTTTAGAAGACTCCATTCCAAAGTCTTGGTCGAAATATAATCCGCATCATCAAACAAGCTGTAGAACGAAAAAAATTATAATAATTTATAGGATTTTTCCTTGATGAGGTGTAATATATTTGAATAAACAAAATAATTTATTACTTATTATTACTCTCCCTGTACAAGAAAATTAGTGCATTTTCCACCTGTGAATATGATATCTGATTTTCCATGTAGTTTACCGAGTGATATAGAAATTCAATTAGTTTTGGTGTTTTCGGAATTGATAAAATCCATCTCATTTTATTCTGAAACTCAATTTATTTTCAATACAAATAAAGACCTGAATCGAATTAAAAAAATTGGTTCAAGCACTGACGTGAAGTCAGAAGCTTTTGCGCGTATGTTCTATTGTCCATTCTTCTGTATTGGACACCCTTAATCGAATTTACCATGGTAAATTCGATTAAGTGTCCAATACAGAAGAATGGACAATAGAACATACGCGCAAAAGCTTCTGACTTCACGTCAGTGCTTGAACCAATTTTTTTCAAATAAAATCCAAAAGCTCTCAAAAAATCACCCGTTATTACATAAAGATATATTCTCATTAGTGATAGAAAAACTGGCCTAGAATTCCTTTCTACCCATCACGAGATTTAATATCCACAAATGAGCCTCTCACCTTACAAGATCAGAAGCCTTCTGCAAAATTCAAAGGTCCCCTCTCGCAAATATACTCCTCTGAAGGCACATGGATCTCTTGAAGAAGAATCGCCTCTCTATTCCTCAAAGATATTCACTCTTGTTCATAGAAATCCCTTCAATATTTAGTTGCCTCCTCCTAAGGAGGATCTCTTTCAAAACCAGGTCTGACCACTAATGTAGGGCTATCATCTAATCTCCTATAGATTTGTGATGAAATAACACGATTTTACCATGAATATATATGTATAATAATATGTCATCATGACATTCATATTTTATTTTTGGAGGTTCTCGCAAAAATACGACCATAGACAACATATCATACGACGATTCGCATCCACCTACCGAACTCACAAAAGGCTGCTCGGTTCTCCAACAATATAGATCCGATCGTGTTCAAACTTGGAATTCTGCAGTAGAGTTAGGTTCTGCAGGCTCTCCCAAAATTTCAGCCATGCCGGACGAATAGTTTATGATATATAGAATTTTTTTCAATTATTTTTAATTATTTTTTTTTGAATTTTCTAGTTATACCATCCTCACGAAATTCTGCAAAAATTTTCGCGTTGGCATTCTACAACTAATAACCATGTTTGAATCCAATCGGTTTTGTATTCTTCGAGTTAATGAGGAACAAAAAACATCCAAATTTCAGAAAATTTCAGATGGCTATAACTCTAAAACCGTTTGGACGATTATGCTCATAAGCAAACTCAAATGCCGCATTCAGATGCACAACCTAACCTGAAATTTTCAAGCCGCTATCTCTTTCCGTTCTCAGGTTATCGTGACAACAAAAATATTTTTTAATAATTTTGTAATAATTTTCTAGCGATACGATGCTCACAAAATTTCATAAACGTGCTTAGGTCTATATTCTACAACTATTCACCATGTTTGAATCCAATCGGTTTTGTATTCTTCGAGTTAATGAGGAACAAAAAACATCCAAATTTCAGAAAATTTCAGATGGCTATAACTCTAAAACCGTTTGGACGATTATGCTCATAAACAAACTCAAATGTCGCATTCAGATGCACAACCTAACCTGAAATTTTCAAGCCGCTATCTCTTTCCGTTCTCAGGTTATCGTGACAACAAAAATATTTTTTAATAATTTTTTAATAATTTTCTAGCGATACGATTCTCACAAAATTTCATAAACGTGCTTAGGTCTATATTCTACAACTATTCACCAAGTTTAAAATTCGATCGGATTCATTTTGGTTGAAAACAAAATTATTACTCGGAAACCATTGGGCCGATTATACCCATTAACGAACTTGTCCGTCGTATTGGGATGCGCCACCTACCCTGAAAATTTCAAGTCGCTAGCTCTTTCCGTTCTCAAGTTATCGTGGCAACGGACGGCCGGACGGCCGGCCGGACGGCACCACAGAATTAAATTTCACATTTGGGCAAAACTATAACGCGTATGTTCCCCAGAACATACGCGCAAAAACAAGAAGAAATTCGTTTGAAATCAAATAGTAATTGAAATTAAAACATTGTGAATAAAAAAAATTAGTTTCTGGATATCTACACAATATTATGGTAATACATTTTTCTAAGATATGTTCCAGATGTAGGATCTCTAGAAGATGGATATATTCCCTTATTTATGTAACGAAAATGTTTTGATTTCATTTAGAAAGAATCGGGAAAATTACTAATTGATTCAATCGAATATTGATCTCAAATTTTGGGATTCTTCAACTGACTTTTTAAATGGTGGATGCGCTTTCGATAAGATTGATCATTTCAATATTCTCAGTAGGATATTAAACATTCCAATAATTAAATACAAAATGTGGATATTCATTAAAGGATACTGTGGGAGGTATAACCATTATTGAAAGTTTTTTCTGGATTTTCTCTCCCAAACGTTGAAAAATATCTATAAAATAAAAATTAATTATTTTGTGATTTTCTTCTGCGTAAGAAACACAAGATTTGTCAGAAGCAATCAATTGAACAATGTTGCCTAACAAACAACAACGAAACAACATCACCGAAGAAACAACTATATCGTAACGTTTCGGAGTCTACATCAGACTCCTTCGTCAGACGCTTAATGAAAATCTTTAGAATTATTTTGTTGATAATTATTTAATAAATAATAATAATAATTAATTTTTATTTTATAGATATTTTTCAGAGTTAGGGAGAGAAATCCCAGAAAAAAACCTTTCAATAACAAAATGTGGAGACTAAAACAAATAGTCCATAAACTTTCTTTCAAAGCACAATTAATAAATACTTGATATAGTTAAACTTGAATAAAATGGGATTGTCGACTGTATGTTACCTGTGTATTGAGACATGTTTTATTCCAATCCCTCATCGTATTTCATTTTGAAGATGTTCTTACTAATCCCATGTTCATAACAGCCTTGCTATTAGAAGATTCCATTTCAAGATCTTGGTCGGAATATAATTCATTCATGATCGACTAAACTGTGGAAAATAAGAACTATAATAATTCATCGAAAACATGGTGTAAAACACATAGCTTGGAAAAACATAAACAAAACATGGAACAATTTATAATTCACTGTTATATCTGAAGACATGAATTTTACAGACATTCAAATGAAATTACAGAGGTCTGTAAAGAACTTTAACCTATAAAACAATTATATCTCTTGCATATTTTAATTACGCAACATTAAGTTAGATATTTCATGTAGAGAACACACAAACATTTTGTGAACTGTATTCAACTTTTGTATTTACTCACATAACAAAACAGCCGAAACAGTAGCAATTGACATACATATTCTCTAAAGTTCTTCTTGGATCGTTGGTGACACATACTACGAGCAACCTGAACTAGATAAAATACTTTGTCATACAACTGTAAGGTAGGTCATAATCCGATGCAAGTTTGAATGAAAATAAGCTCAACCTGCTCTTATCGTGGGTAAAAGTTAAGGCCATTCGGACAATTCTCGAAATGTTGATCGAAAAAACACCGAACCTATGGAATTTATTGGCTTAGTTTATTCAAACAGCTGTCAGTCAATAGATCTAAAGGTCCCAGTGCAACGTTACCCCCTACAAGAATATACAAGTATATTCCAGAGACTTGTCCTTGTATATTCTCTAAAAATTGTAATCATGGATCAACAGCGACACTTAATACAGGCAGTGTATTGTGGGTTGTCTCTAAAGGATTTTTACATATCGGTTAGGAGAAAACAATGACTACAGATTAATCTGTGGTACATACAGCTTTCAAAACGATTCTCTTGTCTCAGTCAAGTTTTTCAATAATTTTCCAAGATAAAAAATGGAAAGAGAACAAGATCTTTGTTGAGGTTGAAACATTTTGGATATAAACAAAAATCTTAATGGAATTATGCACAGCATGCGAATGCCAAATTTTTTTATGATATTTCAGATATATCAAAGGAAGTTAGTTTATCCGTTTAAATATTATTGGTAAAATTATGAGACCAATATTATTATAGCAAATACAATAGCAAGATTCAATATTTAAGCAGTTTTTGAAGGTGTATATCGCAGATGTAAGGTTTTTTAAACTGGCCTTTTAAATGGTGGATGCGCTTTAGACAGCTTTGGTAATTTTGATATTCTCATATTAATCTGCCTCACTATGATTTTAAACATGGAGAATAATTAATTAAGAAATGATGAGGTTGAAACTAATTGTCCACATGCATCAGTTTTCCTAAGTTTTTTTGAAAATCGAACTACTAATAAAAAAAAATTATATTCATTTTCTGATACCTATTTATAAGGCATGTTCACTTCATGGCAATCTCCCAGCAGGTCTTCCTCGAATACCGAAAATGCTCATCTCGATCCTACACTCATTGCAAGCTTGATTTTAGAAGAATCCATTCCAAGGTTGAAATATAATCCACATCATCAAACAAACTGTAGAACGAAAAAACTGTAATCATATAAAGAACTTTACCTTGATGAGGTGTAATATATTCAAATACACGAAATAATTAAGAAGATGTTACTAACCTTGTAAATGAAAATAGCTGCATTTTCTGAGCAATCTGTGAATATGCTCAACTAGTGGTATATTGGACAATTTTGAGAGTACTTCAAATCAATGTGGAATGCTTCGGGGATGATTTGCTAACTATATAAGTGCATTTAGAGTATTTAGATTTGGACAATGAACGTTTTTCAAACACTGGGGGCCCACAACCATAGACAAGGAAGATGCCCAGAACCACAGAATACAAATAGATCATAGAACATGATGATCCACAGAACATAATGATAATAGATAGAGAAATAGAAGTAGCTTTCTATTTCTATGTATCTTAACCTCAACTTGCAACTTCTAAACTTATTTTTTTCTGGTGGAGGAGACCCCAGAATTTGTTTTTATCAGATTAGGTTTATTAATTAAGTAAAGAATGAACCTACTTGAACATCTTCTAAATATTAAATTCCCAAACTCATTTATTAACCACAATAATTTCAAAACCTTCCAAAGGGAACAGAAGAAGAAGAGCAAGAGACGTCAAAACTGTATTGTTCTATTGTTTAATAAATGTCAATTCTAATAAGATTTTGTTAAAGTTTAAAATCTGAATTGAAATGTAAAACTCTCGGTGATATGTGAGTAAATATAAATAAATCTTGAATATTTCAAGAAGATATGTCTGGATACAAGAGAGTTAACTATTATGAATTATGTAGATTATGTGCTACTAATCAACAGAAAGATAAAACACATATATTCCAAGAAGAGGGAAGAAAAATACAACTATTGAATAAAATACAATCATGTCTTTCACTCACCGTAAGTATAAGCAAGGAAAAATTGCTGATTTGGAATAAAACAACCAACGTGCAATACAAACCCCAAGCAATATAAGTTTATCTATACAGCTTTGGGTCTCTCCAGATATTGTTGAGATACAAAATAGGAGAATGTCATTTGTATCACAGTTTCTATTCTAGGTATATGAACACGATTTTCTTCCTAAAGTAGTGTGTTCAAAATGTTTGAAATCCCTAGAATCATATTACTCGTTCAAACAGGAATGTATTTCTTCGGAAACGATGCTATCCAGCTATTTCAAGAATTTTCGATACACTGAGGATTTCAAGAAGTCTGGAAAGGTTTGAAACTGTCAAAATTACCTTTACGAGTATAATTCACAAATAAATATACTTTCAGGTATATATCAAGGATACCATTGTGAGAAATATTGAAGACCTTGAGGTTTTGGATATTGTCACGACATCTAATCAAATTGTCACTAGTACACAACCAATTCAAGTAGCGGCGACATCTCAGAGCCACCAGAATGCCCCATTGATCTCAAACTATGTTGCTTTAACTGGAGCACTCAATGATACGTCGAAACAGAATCATCTTCAGAACCCATCGCAAATTGAGCAGGTTGGTTCTTGTTTCGGTAATGTAGATCTACATCATATTTTTAAAATTATTCATAGTACCGTTTATTAATATTTTTTTTTACAGGTACAATCGTATTATACCGTTCAATTACCCCAGGCAACTATTGTTACAAATCAGACTACTGTCGACCAAAAAGCTTCCCTCAAAACGTCTGACCATCCTAATAAAATCATCCAGCATTCCCAGATTGCCTACAATTTGAATACTGTCAACTTGGGAGCATCTAATTTAAAGTCCCAACAAAAACCACAAGAAACGATCAATAATGTTGTAGTTAACGCAAATGGTGAGGTGATAAACATAGGACAATTGGTGGATTTCGAATCTATAATAAATCAAGCTTCTGCGCCAAAAATAATGAAACACAGTAACAGTTTCAAACAAAAACGTATAAAAGAATCAAAAATAAACGAAGACCCCGTTATCAAAATCGATTTAACGGAAACGGAGAACAAGAATACTTTCGAAACCAGTCCCGACAAACTTCCCCATATCAAAAGTACGCAAAATCATCCTAAATTCACTTATAGTAATACGAAGTTGGAGGATAAAGTTCCAGTGAACGTAAATCCAACAGTCATTTTTAACGCTGTGCAAGATTATCAAGTTCCTATATCGAATTTTGTGCCGTTTCATCAAAATTCTGGTAATATAAGTTATACGAACCAATCAGGAACACCGGTTAATATATCGACCCCGACTGTTTGTAATCCAAACAATGAACATTCGACGGTTAATCTGAACGCTTTGAACGGCGATCTAGGAGGCGGCGCTTATCGAAACCCCTCCCAATTCTCCTCCCCTAGTGCCAAAACGGAGGTGGTGAAGAGTGAGAATGTTGCTTTTAAAAGTTCCTCGACGGTAGAAAAATTGCATGTATGCGATATATGCCATAAGAGTTTCAAACGGAGAGAACATCTGTACCAACATATCAAGTTGCACACAGGTTTTCGACCGTACACTTGTGAAAACTGCAACAAATCGTTCATGAGGAAAGAGCACCTTTTACGGCATATGACTTCGCACAGCGGTCAGAAAAATTATACCTGTAATATTTGCGAGAAATCCTTTTCGAGGAATGATAACCTGTTGAAACACAAAAAGACGCATGAGAAACAGAACAGTTTCACCTGCGAGGTCTGTCAGAAGCAGTTTGTTATGAAACATTATTATTTGGCACATAAAGTGACGCATGAGGTTGTTGAACGTTGTATCGGTCAAACTCTTGGCATTCTAAAAGCTTAATTTCCTTCCTTCCATCGAAATAAATGTATCGTGATGCATTGTTCTTAAGGAAAAAGTGTAAATGTTACCATGAAGACAGACTGTGGGTCTGATGTTCGGAACGTTTCCACCATTCATATTAATGGCAGCTAGTCGTTGAGTGACAGCTCCCATGGTTGTAATTAAATTTTTTTTAACAAATAGGGTAATATTTGGGAGGAAACACTTGAATTTAGTGTGTGGAAGTCCTGAGTTGATTTTTGAGCCATATACAAGAAATTAAGTAGTAATATCTATTAGCGTCCTTTATGGTAACATTTACAGAGAAAAGAAGAGCAGCACATTTTTTTTGTGGTACTTCTGAAACAGCTTTAAGTAATTCATCTTGTGAATAGTACAAACTTGACATGTATATATCCTTTTAGATTTACCAAACATTGTAAATAATTTTAAAATGCCATATTTATATAATATTTAATTTTGTAGATGTTAGATGTATAAAATAATCTCTAATTTATCTTGAAGAATACTCTGCATGGTTTTGTGATTATTCATTGATGATACGTACTGAATTAAGTATTACTTGAAACCAAAAAATTTATAAGAGTAAGATCTAGTCTTCTTATAGCTACTGAATATTGTTTGTATGAAATATTTATTATAATATATCAATAGAATAAATTATTGAAATATCATTTAGAATTTTCCTGTCTTCGAAACTACATTATTGAACGGTTTTTTTTCTGAATTTCTCTCCCAAACTGAAAAATATCTATAAAATAAAAATTAATTATTTTTTGTATGCTTCTGCGTAAGAAACACAGGATATTTGTCAGAAGCAATCAATTGAACAATGTTGCCTAACAAACAAGAACGAAACAACATCAACGAAGAAACAACTATATCGTAACGTTTCGGAGTCCAGACTCCTTCGTCAGACGCTCAATGAAAATCGTTAGAATTATTTTGTTGATAGTTAGATTATCAACAAAATAATTCTAACGATTTTCATTGAGCGTCTGATATAGACTCCGAAATAGTTGTTTCTTCGTTGATGTTGTTTCGTTGTTGTTTGTTAGGCAACATTGTTCAATTGATTGCTTCTGACAAATATCCTGTCTTTCTTACGCAGAAGCAAATCACAAAATAATAAATTTTTATTTTATAGATATTTTTCAGAGTTTGGGAGAGAAAACCCAGAAAAAAACCGTTCAATAATGAGTATACCTCCCACAGTATCCTTTAATGATTATTCTAAACTACAGGCAAGTATTACTCACTGTTTGTGTTTGTTCTCCCATTAATTACGCAGGTTATAGAGAGAGAGAGAGAGAGAGAACAGTATATTCTAAAACAAGTTGCAGAATGGGCTCCTATTAAAACATGAATGCGAAATTCGAAAACGAGCGAGTTTTCGAACGCATGAGTGTTGGAATTGCCTTCTGCAACGAGTATTAGACTATATTTTCTCTATTTCAGGCAAGTTTTGTAAAGTACTGTTGAAATTTAACGAAAAATTCGGATTATACATCCTAGTGACTTCTGTATTGTATCTTGGTAGTTGGTGTTCTTGTAGTGTCTGACACAAGCATCAGTAATGCTTTGGTCCATCATCTAGAGTTTTTCCTTGAACTTGTATAGGATTAGTAAGGTTGTGAGTTGTGTATATCGAATATAGTTACCATGAAAACAAATCAATAATTTGAACACTATGTATTTCTCCTATATACAATCTAAAAGACATAAATAAATGGATTTCGATAGTGTCAAAAAAAAAATGGATGACCGACCTCTCAAGTCCGATTAATTTACAGATTTCATCTCAATAATAGGTTTTGTTTTCAAGTTTCTGTATAATATCTCCGAATACTGGAATCCTCATGTTGAAAATTGATTTAATAATTATTTTATAATATTTTAACTTATTCTAAGGGTTTTCCCTGCGCTATCAACTTCTTCTTGAGGGATTCAGGCATTTCTGGTGGTGGAGGCCTTGGCATGTGCAGGGCAACCTGAAGAATATTAATTCAAACGTTAGAAAGAGTCCAAGATGATTTTAAATGTTTTTAGAAACTTCTTCAAGTTCAATCGAAGAAGAATCGATCGTCAGAACTCACCTTGAATGCATCATAGATGAACCATTGTAATGCTGTCAATGTACCAATCATCACTATCCTTGGCGTCAATCCCTTCCAAAGACCGGCCATACCCAATTTTTTAGCTGCTCCGAGGGCAGTGCTACCTTTTTCTTGATTCAATTTGGATACAACAGTATCGGCAGGATGACTGACAATAGCGCAGAAGACACCAGCAATGTAACCGGCAGCAAAGGTAACAATTAACTGTTCGCCCTTCGAACATTCTGCCCTAGGTTTAGGTACGACGTGTTTATACAACAATTCGATTGTCTTTTCAAAACAAGCGAACTTCATCATGGTGTATGGAATTTGTCTCATCCACAAAGGTACCAAACCTTTAAAACAAAAATTCAACGGATTCAGAACAGAATCGGTAGATATAAAGTGAAGAATATCAATTGAGGAAATCATAAAGTATTCCTTTATTTCATCATTTGAAAACAATACCTCTCAAACATAGAAACTCTTACCTAACTTCAAAAGAACCAGAATATTTCCAACACGAAATCGAAAACATTACAGCCCCTACAAAACTAAACCCCCTCATAAACTCTACTACAAATTAGTCTGAATTGAGTTCTGACAATCGAACCCGGTTAGAACCGTATTCGAACATCAGCTCGCAGATTGAACTAAAAAAGCTGGCCATGGAAGTTTCCAAGTCGCGTAGGGTTACACCTCATGCCCCGTGAAGGACAATTCCTAGGCTTTAAAATCCCTACACAACCAAATTTCTGGTTCTCCCACCTTGTAACATACAAGGGTCCTGCTGGGACCTTGAGCAGCCTTCCTCAGACCTTCCCGAGGCTATTTAGAGTAACCAAGTACTCGGATAGTGAGCCCCAAGTGCAAGATTGCCACAGAGTTTTGAGAGCAGTTTCGGTTTTATCAGATAGGAATTTCAATTCATTCAATTGGACATGTTATCTCTGATGCTTGGAATCTTGTTATAATCATGATGATAAATGTCAAAAAATTCATAGAAATTAAGTGACAATTTGTTTGCTAAATGTTTTTCTCTGGACTCTGTGATTTGACAGATATAACCTAAATACACATGAATTAATATCAGTGGTTTCCTGATAAAAGTAGTAAAAATATCAAAATTGAGAGGAATCTCTGAAGCTTGTTATAATCATGTGATAAATGACAATATTATTTGGAACAAATTGAACAAAAAATTCATAGAAAATAAGTGACAATTTGTTTGCTAACGGTTTTCTCTCTACATAAATACTCTGTGATTTGACAGATAAATGCACAGAATAGATGTTATTCTATGCATCTTGAATTATACTCTGTGATTTGATTAGAAGGAAAGCAAAAATCCTTATGGAATTGAATAGATGGTTTGAATGCCTATTGGTTCTACTTACTTTTGTAAAAACCATTGGCACCTTCCTCCCTCATAATTCTTGGCCATGCTTCTCTCAAGGTATTTGCGAAACCTGGTGTCGTTTGGATCTTGACTTTGGAGGCCTCCAAAGGCGAGAGACCAATGTCAGCGAAAAATTCAGCCGAAGCACTAGCACCAAGATACAACCAGGTACGATAAAGGTATGAATTTTCTTCTCCAAGTAAATCTGAGTAAAGTACCTAAGAGAAGGAAAATTGGTAAATATTTTCCGATACAACAAGGAATATAACAAGACTCACCTTGAATACTTCATAAAGACCGAATTTGCAGAGACCCTGAATGGAGTAACCAATGAATGTGGGGGCCCATCCCTTGGCCAATCCTCTTGCACCTTCTTCTGTTAACGTTACTTTGAAACCATGGAATACATTTTTGTATTTTGCAGGGTCTACTTGGATACGACATTTTACAAGATCAAGTGGTACAACAGCTGTGTGAGTGATACCACATGACAAGATACCTAAAATAATGTTTCTTTCAGTCACATGCACTTAGTTGAATGAAGAAATATGTAGCAAAAGTTATAGTCATAATTCCTCACAAAAAAACTAAAATCTCAAAATATTGTTCAACAAATGTCAAGATCTGTTACAGACTAGTCTGAATTGAGTTCTGAAAAGATAATTTTCAGTTTGCAAATTAGACTAAAACAGCTGGTTATGGAAGTTTCCAAACCACCTCAAGTTACACCTCCAGCTAATAGAGCTATCCCTGGTTAATTCTTGAGGTGGCCCGTTTCTGGTTCTTCCATCCCATAACATAAGGGGGCCCTGCTGGGGCCAACAACAACCTTCCTCAGACCTTCCCGAGACCAGTTAAAGTAACAGTGTACCCTGAAAGTAGGTCCCAAGTGCAAAATTGCCACAGATCTTTGAGAAATATGCAGAAAATAAATTGAGATTTTAGATGGACTAAAGGAGAAATGATATAATCATGTCTGTCGATTTTCTTAAAATATTACACCTTAGGTCTGGTCGAATTTACCTCCAAGACCGCAAAGGGCAAAATATTGCGCTGATGCGAATTCACAACTGTCTCCTTGGGCAACAGAAGCAGCTGCGATGGTTCTTCCCGCTGTCAAAGACTGAACAAGTCCCAGCTTTGGAGCCTCCTGAGTTGTTGTTGGAACAACAGCACTCTGGGATTGACAAGATACTTTTGGAAGAAGCGAAAGGAACATTTTTTATTGTGATATTGTTTCAGTCCCCTAGAATATGGACTATATTAAAGAAATAGTTAGGGATTTGAGATAGAATTATATAATACATTGTATTCTGCACACAAAAAAAAAATTCATTGATTAAGACTTGAAAGACGAACATACTTTCAATTAACGAGTCATTATAAAAATAATTCGGAATTTGAATTGATTACGAGACTTTAAATCATTTAATCCGTCACATAATAGTAATCGGTTAAAATTAACAAGATTTCAGGCTTGGTTATGATGAATTATGTAAGAAGCCATTGAAGAGATTATTAAAATACGGAAATTCCACGATTGAGATCAGTAATCAACGCCAAAAACAGTTACAGCTTAAAATATCCCATGCACTTAATCTCAGTTACAATAAATAAAGTATTAATGATCAAAGAAAATGTTAACGAACTTACCTTCAATAAAAATGGCCGACTGATCTCGTGCCTTTGCAAAAGAGCGGAACAAGCTGCTTCTGAGGGAGGACAGACGACAGTTGTTACGTCGAAAAATGTCAACGTGACGTGATCCTATGACGTCATAGAACTGCAGGCCACGTTGCCAAGAATTCATGCCGGTAATTTGTTGGCCATTAAAATGGTACTTTTATGATAATATGATAATGGTACTTTTATGATTATATGATAATTAAATATACAGAATGAATTATTGAAAGAGTCACCATATTCCCCAAAAAGATATTAAATAATTCGAAAATCCTATTATTCTATTGTTTATATCAAAGTAATTCCTCCTTCCTGAGTTGCCCCTGTACTAATGATCACAGATATCACTGGCCTGTTAAGCCAAGCTCACGATAAAATTACGGGCTCTATGATCACTATTATTTTTCAAATATTTTTTGCCCGAGTGCAAGTTACATCGGAGTAATGACATAAAAAAAAAGTACTTTATCCAATTCTTCATATCTATAAAATACTATCGGATTAAATTTTGGATGTCATTTGAAGATGACATTTAACGTAATGGATAGTGCCAAAGTTGACAGCAGATGTCATAACTTGTCAAACTGACGTCTGAACGTCAAAGGAGGTTGGATCGAAGTTTGAAGTCCATTGGCACAATGGGAAAACGATAAATTAAATGATAATATTTTACAGATATTTAAATAGAAAACAGCGCTAGTAGTTCCATATTTACAGATAAAATGGTTATCAGTATTCGAATTAATCACAATAATTAGTAATAACACATAGATTTATTGTTTAATATCAGTGAGAAAGTATCAGATATGACTTGGATAATGAAAATAAATTTTTACGACAAAACTATATGAATTAAATGACGGTGATTAAGTTTCATTAATTGCAATAATGGATAATATGATGTCGTTTAATAATGAAAGCCCTGAGGCAATGTCATGGGGCCTCAACTCCACCAACCATGGAGCATTTAAGGAAATAAAAATGGATTCGAATTTTTTAATGCTGCTTGGTTCCCTTGTTTTTGCAGTGTCTTGGGTTGTTTACATAGCTTACTACAATTCAAGGGTATTCGGATACATCATAACGAAGATAGTAAACAGATTGTTTATAAGCGAAGGGTATTTTAAGATCGGTAGGTCTAGAAATGAGAAGTGTTTACATAATCTGAATAATGCTTGTTGTAGGTTCCTATTCCTTCAATGCATTATCTGGCAAAATCATGTTCCGGGATGTTGTTTACATAACTTATGACTATACAGCTAGAGTACAAGACGGATATTTGATATTTCGATGGTGGAGATCTTATGTTCCCAAAGACGTTAGTGAGGGTATGTGCTAAAAAACTGATAGGGCGGCCAAATATTCTATTTGTATTTTTGCAGATCTTTCGCATTCAGATACCAGGCTCTCCATTATGTTGATAGGTTTTGAACTGCATGTCTACAATAGATGTGATGTTTATTCAAAGTTGGAGGAAATATTTGGTCTGAGAGAAGTCTTGGCTGAACATAAGGTTTCCGAACACCTGAATGTGTAAGTTTGAGGCTATTTTGTTTTATTTATGATCAGAATTGAGTGAATAATATTTTTTGTTGTAGTTCCGAAAGTTTGGGGGAAAATAGTTCTGTGAGAAAACAAAGGCCTGAGGCAGCTATGGCAAGAACATGGAGGGACCTTATTCCTGTTATAAAATGTGATATTTCTTCTGTGAGTTGAATTACTATTTCAAATTGTATTCTTATGCTCTAGTGCTCTAGATTTTTCATATGTTATATTGTCTTGTTTCTCATGTCTTCTCAGCAATAATATTTATAGTTGAGTAAACATATATCATTTTTCAGAGTCGTATAGTTTTCGGTAATCGCCTGATACCGACAACCCTCAGCATTTCATTTGAGGAGTCCCACTTCGTCTACTCAACGAAACCTGCTGTTTGCACCTTAGACAAATTCATGCATTTCGTGAAATGTAAAGGAGAAAACGTGAAAGTGATGTTAGCTCCTAGTCTAAAGTATACAGGTTTGTGCATTTGTCCTCATTGGATATAAAATAATAAACATTTTTGATAAAAGAACAAGTGCATACGGTGTATTTTCACTATTTCAAAATGTATTCTTTCCGCTTGTGTTTAGGTCTGACTGACCAACCCCCTAGATATATGGGAGAAGGTTTTGTGCTCTTACAATCTAACAACATGGAGCTATACTTCTACATGGACGAACCTGGACTTGTACCTGAAGAACCGGTACTTGTAACTCTCCCAAACGGTGACGTGGTGGCTTCTAGCGCCCCGAAATGGGGCATAGACATCAAGTGTGGGAAAAGTACGTATTGAATGGCCAATTTTTCTATTTTATTAACTTTTATGCTTCAGGTACAAACTTTAGTTATGGTCCTTGGGCTGACCGACAAAGGGAGCATCTATTCAAGTTTTTCTACCCCCAAGATTATAGTCCGATGGAAGTAACGAAAACACCTAAACCGGGAGATAAGCGTCAGATGGAATCCTTCGATATCAGGATGTTGGTTCAGAACGACGCCACTATCGACATTTTGTTCACGAAGGATAAGGAAACTAACGCTGTGCACATAAACATAGGTGCCGGAAGTTATTTAGAGGTTAGTGGCTTTCTCCACGACTTATCTCAATCCAAATAGTTAAACTTGTCAGATTTAACACATACATTTTTTTTATAGATGACAATACCTTGGGTGATGAAATTAAACGGTTACACGAACAAAATAAACGGCCAACTCCTGCATGTAGAGGCTACGACAAGTTTGCAATTCAGAGATTTCATCAAGAGCGAAACTTTAGAATTTTGCCTGGAATGTCACTACCCCCTAGTATGGAACGAGCACCAATTGTGGAAAATTAATTTGACCGGTTGCAAGGTTACGTTACAGGTGATCTTCAATCATAAATGGTTTTTCCAAGGTAAGGAATATAGTATACAGGGTGTCCCAGAAGTCGACGTGAAAATTAGGTGATGTAATTTCAGAATTATAGGCATTTAAAGAAAATAGACAAAATCTATACTTTTTACAGTTACTTGCCGAACTAGCGTAGTACATTTTTTTTTCAGTACAGCCAGTTGAATTTGGACGAAATATGAGCTTTGAATATTTAGTGGGGCAAAAAGTAACATTTGGCTCCAAACGGGTGCAAAAGTAATGAAGTTTTGGACAATATTATACAGACGCATTATTCAGGATGACATAACAAAAATAAAATTGGCAAAAAATTAAGATTTGTAGAAATGGGAATCGAATAACCATCACAAAGTATAGATTTTGTCGATTTTCTTTGAATGCCTATAATTTTAAAATTGCATCATAATCATAGTCATGATAATTATCAGGACTTGTAATATCACCCACTTCTGGCTTGACGTCGACTTCTGGGATGGCACTGTATAACTCCACTCTACGATTGATGTAACATAATCGATTTCCTTTCTAGATATGATTAACGACTGGGCTTCGAAGCAGAGGCCGGACTTGGTAAATTTTGTTCCATACACTTGGCAGATAGCCGTTAACCTGAAGCACTGTGAACTTTTAACTCTAGTCAACCAGTACAATTGGATAGATTGCAGTTCGGTCGGTCAGAGGAATCGTCTGGAGAACACCATGTTTGGGTGTTGCGCTCACTTTTTACATTTGTCGTTCGATCTGCCTTTCGACGAATACTTGCCAGAAACCATTCCTCTCAATTTTGGAATACAGGTAACGATACTTGGATAATGTGCATTGAATAAATTCATATGACCTGCAAGTTGTTATAATTATTACATTTTTCATAGGGAGAGAGTATAGACTTGAGCCTCTTCATTCCCGAATTCCACTCGAGTAGAAACACCGTAACTGCCCTGCACAAACACTCTAAATTGCTGTCGAAAGATGGCAGCACTACCAAGAAGACTGAATTGATACCAAAGTGGCGGAACGTTTGCAAAGAGAGGTTAGGACATCAACCACTATATTTGTATCATTAAATAACAGGAGCTCCTTTCTTTCAGTGATGGTTGGATCGATTTCTGGTGGGTTCCAATAGGAGCGATAAACATAATGTATACTTTCCACCCTCAGCCGCCTCTAGGCCCCCAACCTCAAGCAGACATCTCAACACCCGTCAAGGAAGAGATCCTGCTGTCTCCGATGAGGTTTCCCCATCAAAGGAAGAACCGTAAAAGACCACCGGAAGGTTTTGAGAAGTTTGACCCGACGACTCTTAAAGCGGACACTGTTAACGTCGAATTAGAGATAGGACCGTCCGTATTACGATTGTACGGGACTGCATTGAAGAATTTCATGAATTTCAAGGTGGGATCTTGAGGGAATCGAAGTACGATCGAATTTTAACTGCAATATGTTTTCAGGAGAATATATTCGGAGACGATCAATCTTTTACAGATATGCAACAAGCTAACAACCAGGATAATGGGGGTGAATTGAAACTAGACGATAGTAGCTACAATATACCGCTGGAACTACGAGAGGATTTCGATAAGAGGGAGTTTAGACCGTTGGAAGTTGATGTGTCCATTGTTATTCATGATATACAAGCTCATTTGCTCAAAGTTAGTGAAAATTTACCATTTGTTTTTGAATTCGGGACTGATTTTGGTTTTTAATTACTATGATAACCATTCAGTATCACAGGGACTTCTACTATTGAAGTCTATAACCTTGGTTGTATTGTGATCGTTTAGTGAGTTGGTAGAACTACTTAATTAAGATTCAAACAAGGTTGTGGGTTCAGATATGTATACTTTGTATCACTGGGGGAAAAGAACCCTTGAAAAACCCCCAGTTGTGGGATAATCGTGACCAGATATAGATATATCAACCAACTGGTACATCTCTACAATAATTGAGAGCAATAAAGAGAGTACCTAGTGGGTAGTATAATTCGCTGGAGGTCAGTCAACAGCAGTGCTTGGCCTACACTCTTTCTACATTATTCGTTCACTCATGAGTTGATTAAAGAGCAGTGCTGAACATCACTCTTTCTTCCTCAAGCCAGTGCTTGACATACAGCTATCGGGAGGTGCAGGATATATACAGAGGATATGCTTATCGCTGTTGTGGTTAATAAATTTGAACAAACTATCAAAGAGCTAAGCCCTGATTAACAAAACCTGATTCATCTGTGGAGCTGATGAAAATGCAGGAAAACGTTTGTGGTGTACTTGGTGATGCTAAGGGGGTTCCAATTCCAGAACTATTAAGAAGCTACCCTTTTATTCATATCGGTCCCACCATGTATGCTTTACAATATCTCCGCAACACTCTCGGACACAAAAATCATTCAGAGTACCATACTAATCCTTACGTACACGAACAAAACAAAGACATGTGTATTTTTCTTGAGCTAAATTTGATCAACAGTCTTACTAACAAAATGTATTTCAGAACTGTACGGAGAAGGATCCACCTTGCCCGGTTATATTAGTCGAGAGATTTGGCTTTGAAATGAAGAAACGTTACGAGCAGACAGAGCTGCAACTATTGTTGAGTCCGGCGGTATTATTGGTTTCCGACAACGTGAACAGAAGCCAGAAGGATAGGCATTTGAATCAAGGGAAGATAACCTTGTCTTCTTTGCAGGTAAGAAGAAAATCACTACATACAAAACTTTACAGTTACGTCTGATGTATATTGTGTATATTGTTGTTACGTTGCACTGTGACCTTAAGGTCTATTGACTTTGTCGAGGGTTACGTCTGATCAAACACATCTCGATTTTTCTTGTTTCTTGTGCTTGTTTCAAATTCATAGCCAGAGTGATCACCCATCCATGTACTGAACTAACCCGAGGAACAAATAATACCTTATCGTAGCACTTGTATTTTAGGTTAGAGGCAACGCAATGTTCTCCGACATCGGCCGATCTCTAGACCAAGACACCCTAGAGTACGCCTGGCTGGTAGAAGTCCACATGGGCAAATTAACGGGAAAACTGACAACCCCGCAGCTCTGCACCTTAGCCGCCAGTTTAGAAACGTTGATCGTCCTCATCCTGGACGACGAAAACGAGCTGATACACCCTACGGAAGACGACTTCATCTCCGTTCCAGAACAGCGCAAAAAGAGCGTCATCTCTACCCAACCGCTACAGCAGGCCTTCCAGCAGTTCTACACGAACGTGATGGTGAAGAACCAGCAGAACTCCAACAGCGCGGGCGGTCAGAATCTGAAGTTCGGGAGCGCCGACAGGAACTCGAAGAACAATTTGAAATTGTCCGCGGAGAAGAGGAAGACCGAGGACTTGGAGAAGAAGGGAAGTCTGACGAAGAAGGAGACAGGAGACGTGGAGAGTACGGTCAATCAGGATTGCCATAAGTTGAAATATAAATTCACGAGGGTGGCCGTGGATGCGTTGGATGTTTGGTTGGTAGAGGGAGGTACAGCTCTCCAGTTGTGGGTGAGTTGTTAGGCGTGACTTGTTGTGAGTAGTTTATTGAATGAGGGCTCAAGTTTTAGGGGTACGGAGATCCTTAGTTTCGGATCATATATCCCAATACCTGGACTCATATTCTACTTACTTATTTCAATAGTGATTAAATATCTTGAGAACTTAATTTCGTTTCCAGGTATCTCCATTGCGGCTTTCGACTTGTAATCTTCACGGGAAACAAGTGAACTCTGGTCTCAGCTGCATAGCTTTCAGCACGTCTCTGAGGCAATTGATATGGCAACAACAAAGATATAATCACAAGTATGTACTTCACTCTTTTTTAATTATTTATTATTATTGATTAAGGGGGATTAAGAGCAATACGATCTGTTATCTAATGTGCCTCCTTCTATGGAGCTGACCAGGTGTATACCAAGATACTTCTCCCCTTCCGGGTCAAGAGTTCTGATGAACTCGAGCATATGGGAAAGCTTCAAGGAGGGTATGTCTCTATCCCTATAGACCACATTAGTTAGGTTAGGCGGGAAATTTGAATTACGATCCATCCGTGGATCCGAACACTGAATTCCCCATGCATTTCTTATGGACCTAAAATTTACGCGAATTTTTCGCCTGTTTTTAGATACTTTGGCTAATTTCTTAAGGTTTATTTCGGTTGAAATAGATTCTGTGAACCTTTCTCAACCATCTAGAATCATGTTTTCATAACAAAATTGTATATTTCCAAAATAATTAATAAATATAAGTGTTCACCAAATTCGATTGACGTATGTCTTAGCTCACTCGAAATCTGTCAAAAATAATAACATAACCCTAAATCGGCCTTGTAATGACGCACAACAGAAGTCATCTACGACATTCGGTAATCTTTCGAACTACACTGGTTTCAATTTTGATTTAAGAATAAATTGAAGTAGATTTTAATGTGGAAATAACATGAAAACATGCACTAATGATGAAGGTACCCAATACTTGATGTCTCTGTACTAACATTCTCTTTTAAATAGGGTGGTTTCGCCTCAAAGTTGAAATTCCTTGTTAAAAAATTTGAATATGGATCTCCCGCCAAGAGAATGATTCTAACCTAACTAATGTGGTCTATGAATTCAGGGACTGAGCACTCTTTGCGTTGGCTCTCAATGGCGAGGAGTTCAGGAGTCCCTTTTCTACTGATCCTAATCTCACTAGGTCTTTTCCGACGTGACATACTGAAGATATATAACATATTATTTATTTATTTATTCCTGACCCTTAAACAGCAAAAATCTGTTGGTAACAGAGCCTAAATTTACACAATAGATTTCAAACAACAATAACTCTCAAATACAATCCATCAAAATTTGCAAAACAAAAGTGAAATACTAATTCTAAGTACACAAAGAAATTACTGAAGTTAAAGATAATTTTTGAGGTCATGGCACATTTTTCTAATACTCTTGCTACAGGCAGGGGCAGAATTAAAGACATCGACACCCCCCTACACCTGAGAATTTGGACAGACAGATGTTCTCGCAAATTTTTTTCTTAACACATATTTACTTCTAATATTGTAGTTATGCCTTTCGTTAACTAAGCATAAAGTAGAGTCCTCAATGAATTATTCTTTATTTTATAAATTCATTTTGTTTGTTCTAGTTTCTTTAATTTATTTATATTCAGTATTGAAGTACCAGAATATAGCTGAGTTGTCGGTGTGTAGAAGTCCAAGTTGTAAATAAATTTGATAGATTTGTTCTGTACTCTCAGAATTTTATCTCTCGAATATTTTGGAGCATTTCCCCAGCAGGGAATTAAGTACCTAAGATGAGATTCTATAAATCTGTTATACAGTAATGCCTTCGATGAACAATCTAACAAATACAAACATCTTCTCACAGCTCCTACCATTGGAGAAATCTTTTTCATCAATTTTTCTATGTGAGGCCTCCAACTTAATTGATTATTAAGTGTTAAACCTAAATAAGTATATTCCATCACTGATTTGATTTTGGCATTATCTATAGCTAAATTTATATCACAGGTTGCTTTGTTTTTTTGATTGAACAACATATATACTGTTTTATCTAGATTAATACTAAGTTTGTTGTAACACTGCCATTCATGGTAAAGATCAAGATCACAGATCACAACATTCAAGCTGTTTCAAATCACGAGAGGAAAGCAGCAGCACAGTATCGTTTGCAAACATAAAGTACCTTGATTTAAGATTAACGTACTTCAAGCTATGAACATACATCAAATACTGCAGCGGACCCAACACTGATCCTTGCGCGACGCCCACATGTAGAACTTCATCCTCACTATCACGACCATTCACTGATGTGTAGTGTTTCCTATTCATTCTATAGGACCTTTAAGAGCTGGTGGGACACACCCCCAAAACCCATTTTTCCAGTTTTTCCAGCAGGTGCCCAATATCAACTGTATCGTACGCCTTCTGCAACTCAACAAACACCGCAATAACATACTTATTCTGATCTAGTTCCTGCGTAATGTATTCTAACAAATCTACCGTTATGCTCAGGGTGCTGTTACATTCCTCAAAACCATATTGATGTTTGTCAAATTTGAAATTCTTGTGTATAAATGATGTTATTCTTTTCTTAATTAATTTCTCTACAATCTTAGAGAAAATGCCAATTATAGAGATGTGCCTGTAGTTATTCATATCATCCTTTCTGGTCTTCTTGAAAATAGGTATTATCTTAGCTGTTTTGAGTTCATCCGGGAATTGACCTTGTCTACTTTCCTTTCATTTGCTTCTTCACAGGTGTGTCTCACCCAATCAAAGCCCTTGCCTCTAACAAATGGGACCAAAGCCCTTTCTTTACTAAACCATTCATTTTCGGCGTTTCCTATACTATACTGTACTGTACAAAAAATGTTCCTTTGCAGATCAACCGACGATCTCTGGCTGGAGGTGGGTGCAGTGAATTTCGGTCCAATAATAGTGGAATCTGCGATTTCTGGTGCCGACGCCAAAGACCAGAACGCCTATGAAATGCAACAAAAATTCCTGAGGATCCACGACGATAGACAGAAGAAACTTTGGTTTCTGTGGCCGGAACTGAACAAGCTACAGGTTAGATGCGGATGTACTGGAGGATGCTATTTCTTCGGCGAAAATAGGAATGGACCGAGGTTCTTTAGGCCCAGCAAAACCGATCTGGAGGATGGTATCAATGTTGCAGCGTTAAGGTAAAGTAAATTTGATCTTAAGCTGAACTAAGAAGAATTATGTTATTCAAACGTCACACTGAAAATGATTTTATCCACAATATTCCTGATACTGAACAACTTGCATGCATATTCATTCTTCTTTCTTCTCATGTGCCTAATTTTGTAGGATAAATGAACCAGGGTGCTATCCCGGCTTTGGACAGAGCATTTTACATGAGGGAATGCTTATTTTCCGCACCACCCCCTACATATACAACGAAATCTCCCTCCAAGACGTTTTACCACAAACCGCTAAAGTTGATAACACGGGCAGTCTTAAGAAGTCCTTCCATAGTCCCAGAATGCACCGGTTGGAGCGTGAAAGATCTGTGGACACAGAAAAAATCGAAAGTCCAAATACATCCCTGGAAAGAAAGACAAATAGACGGTTTTCATCATCTTCAGTTAGGTAAGAACGCATTTATAGAACGTCTAGATCTCCGAAAATAATTCAAATGGTTTCATTCAGGAGTGCAATTATAAAGGAGGTCCCCTATGCAAGGCTTATAGAGACCTGTCCTCCCCTTTTAACTACAGCAAAACTCGACAGCGACTCCAAACTGCACATAGATAAAGGTAAACTATCCGTTACTTCAGCAGAAGTCGATCTTCCACCCAAAAACAGCATATCCGATTCCAAACTAGCTGTTGACTATTTCAACTCTTCCAGAGCAGACGTCATCGATGTACAACTAGACAGCGTAAGTTACCTATTTACTTATCGATACTTTGAGAGTTGCTCCTTATAATATAAGCCTTGGACAGATCCCAGATTGTACATTAAGGCAGTTTCCAGTTCTATACCATCAATATAGCTTCAGGAGTACCACAGGGCTCCCAGTTGAGACCAATGATGTTTAACATTTACATTAATGGTATCCAAGGCTTTTGTGTTGAGTATGGAGAGGTCTGCCTATTTGCGGAACCTAAAATTTTATGGGACTATAAAGTTTGGGCTTTGTCCATTATTAAAGAAATGAAGAAGAATACACTATCTCGTAAAAATTGAATAAAAGAATTTTAAACAATGAAATAGTTTCGAAAATATGCCTGGAACATCATCAATAATAATTTTTTATTTTAGGGTCCTGGCAGTGATGTATCTGCCTCAAGTCCAGGTGCTAATATCTCTCTTAACGAGTCGGAGTCCCAGCATTCTATTGGCACAAGACACAGTTCTGAAGAACGTCTGAAAGAAGTTCAGCGTACGACTTCAATGTCCAGCGAGAATCATTCAGAGGCTTTCTTTTCGGCTGACGAAGATCTCCACCTCAACTCCAGGAGTTCCAGTTTGAGAAATTCCATCCTGAGCACCGGGGGAATTCTGACGAGGCAGGAGAGACAGCCAATACTAGCTAGTACTCAAGGGTGTGTTGGAATATTTATGGTGCAACTGGAATTTTATAAACTTCGATTTTAGGGCCAAGAAAAAATTTTCAAGCGAGCTGAGTATAGTAACCGATAGAGGGACGATGCAAAGAAATGGTGGCGTTTTGCAAGCGCCTGGCTCCGCTCCAGAGACTACAAGGACTAGGTTAACTTCGCATAGGAGTGATCATGAGATTCATACTCCGGAACATAGGAGTTTCACCCTCAATAGACAGGTGAGATGTGTAATTATACTGACTGACAAAGAAACTGCAACAGCCAGAAAGAGCTGTTTAAATTTTAATTTTTTTTGGTAAAACATAGATAGTATAGCAAGGAGTAAATGATTAAAATTTGAAGAAAAAAAACGAAGGGTTTACAATTTTTTTTAATAAATTTGTTAATGATGTGTTTGTCCACCGCGATTATCTATACACTCCCCAACACGTCTTGGCATTGATGCAATAAGATGGTCTATTTCTTCTTGAGGGATACTATCCCAAGCTACCTGTAGTTCATGTATCAGAGCCGCAAAGTCCGTGGGGGCTGGGGTGAATTTCCAAGCCTTCTACCCGTGAATATGAGAAATATACTAAAGATTGTGCTATTCGTTCTGACCCAATTTAGTCTCTTAAACCTGTATGTTCTTCCAGAATGACAGCATTCAGAGAACTTCAGCTGTTCAAGGTTTGGCCACACCGTACAGAAATCCCAGTAATAGGTCTGTGAGTCCTCGATTATGGCCCCAAACGAGCACAGCATCCCAACCGGACTCCGACATAATTCATCCGGAATTGGATACCAGTTCAGGTAAAACTTGCATTCCTTAAGTTTCCACCGGAAACTCAAAGATCTCCCCTTTTAGGTACTCATTCGTCAGATAGCTTGAGTAATAATTCTTTTATCTCAGCACAAGGTAGTCAAGAAGATTTCACTCTGATAGATTTACACAGGCAAGTCAATAGACCTATTGTAGATTCTTCGATGCTCATGTCGAGCTATGTGACTCATCTGAGTCAGTTGAAGTGTCCGAATTGGAACGATAGAGCTCATGAAGGTCCCATAGATCAGTTCTCGGTATCTCTCTTCGAGAGAATAGATGATAAGTTGATCTATTCTGGTAAGTATCAGTTCTGAAACCACGCCCATATCAATACATAGGCGGTACTATCGCTATCACGTGATGTGGATTTCTAGGTGGGCGTTTCGTACCTCGAATGGACACTGTGATGGATGGTATGACGTCTATGAAGATGGTAACTAGGTGTGATTCCAGCACAGGCAACAAAACACCAACAAGTCCGTTTGTTTATTCTTGGGAACAAGAAGAATTCGATAAGGAACTGGAGGAGATTCAAGAAGAGGAAATTTTGGGTTCCCAGACTCAGGGGGGCTGTAGAACCACTATAATAGTAAAATTAAAAGGTGATTTAGATGTGATGGTCAGCCCCTTGCTTCTGGAGTCATTACAACGGTGAGAAGACCGTTCGAAATGTTGGGATTGTTATAACTTCTTTCGAATTTCAGATTCGTAGATTCCTTGACTTCCACAGTGTCTGCTCTGCATCCTTTGACCATTATAAACCATCTACATACTTCATGCGTGGGTCAGGTAGTTTCTGCAAATATCTTACAAACAACGGCCAACGTAAGAAAGATTTGTCACTCGCCAAGTGGTCTAAATGAAAATAACGATTCGACAAATCTCGGTAGCCTTGAAGAAACTATCAAAACCCAATTGCAAGCTGCAATATATCTACCGAAGGTAAAATTAGTCATTCAGTTTGTAAAGTTTGTTCATCCACATTTAATATTGATTGTTTCTCAGGTTAATGTCACTTTTCTGCAAGTCTCAATCGTTAAAGAGATTATATCATTTTCGGCATTGGATAACATCAAAGATCTTACTTGTGTATCGCTTCTTTCTGTCTGTTTCGACAACATAGTCATGAAGTTACATTGCGACAAGCAGGTTTGTTGGAACTTATTGTTTGAAGTATTATAAATATTTTCACTGTATTCTTCCTAAGGTCAAAGAAGCCCTTCAAAAATTCCACCGACCTGCTGTAGTACAAACAGGAAGCAAAAAAGGAGCAAACAGGGCACGAATTCTCCTTGGACTTCAAACATATACCAACGACGACATAATAAAAGGCGAACCTGTCTTTATCGAGAGCTGCAAGAAGCTACAAAAACAGTTGGTTATCTGCCTGAACATTGGAAAGGTTCATGGCCAGCTGCGTAGATTGAAAAACGAGAGTAGTCTCTTGGACGATGCTGTAATAACTGCAATACCGAGTTATAAATCTAAAGTTCTGTTTACGCCAGCAAAAATGAGACCTCTGTACAGAGGTATTGAATATTATTTGCAACCTTCTAGCTGTGAGGGTGTTGTAAGTTATTTTGATATTAAAACAGTGGTTCTGTTCAGATAAACTACAAGGTTTGATAATTATTTTGTATTGCAGGGTACACAACAAGAAGAACCGAATACCGAAGACAAATTGGGTTTTATCATGTTCGAATGCGGCTTAGAAGGAATAAATTTGAAAGTAATTAATGTCGAAATATGAAGAAACCACTGAATAATTGGTTTTTGTTTATTTTTAGATTGTGAAAAAATCCCAGTTCGAAGAAGAATCCGAAGTAGACAGAAACACAAAAAAGGTGAAAATAGGCGGTACTCATTACGATTCCGATAAAGGAAATGAAGATTTGGATCCGTCGGGAGAAGAGAAAGGAAACAGATCCAGCACTGCAACACCGAAAGTCTCTAACGAAAGAGGCGATAGGAAAAGTAAGGACAAGGAGAAAAATAACGGAACAAACCAGTCGGAACCAGGTGCACCAGAGAACAGTAAAGACAGTGCCGAGAAAGATACGGGAAACGTATCTTCTTGCGTTATAGAATTCAAGGTTGTCTGGTTCAACTTCGCCGCACCACCTCGAGCTCCCATAACGAGAAAAATTGATTATACCAGGTAGTTTTCATAACAATTTTTTTTCTTGCAAATACACAAGAAACATTTGATTTATAGATTGGATTGGAACCTTTTGAGTACTGCGTCTCCTGCTATAAACGCTTGGATGAACCCCAGTAACCGATTAGCAATTCGTGTGGTACATTTAGTTAGAACGATGTACAGAAGGTCCACAGCTACTATTGCTTGTATTATGGCTGAATCATTGGATATCCAGAGAGTCCATACTCTTCCAAAGGTGAGAATTTACCTTAATTTTATTATGGAAATAGAAGTTTGTTCGTTGTGCCAATATTCAACTCAGTATACCACATTAGTTAGGTTAGAATCATTCTCTTGGCGGGAGATCCATATTCAAATTTTTTAACAAGGAATTTCAACTTTGAGGTGAAACCACCCTATTTAAAAGAGAATGTTAGTACAGAGACATCAAGTATTGGGTACCTTCATCATTAGTGCATGTTTTCATGTTATTTACACATTAAAATCTACTTCAATTTATTCTTAAATCAAAATTGAAACCATTCTAGTTCGAAAGATTACCGTTTGTCGTAGATGACTTCTGTTGTGCGTCATTACAAGGCCGATTTAGGGTTATGTTATTATTTTTGACAGATTTCGAGTGAGCTAAGACATACGTCAATCGAATTTGGTGATCACTTTTATATTTATTAATTATTCTGGAAATATACAATTTTGTTATGAGAACTTGATTCTAGATGGTTGAGAAAGGTTCACAGAATCTATTTCAACCATTTATTATCTAGTTAAGGGTTGGTCATAGCCCTATGTCAAATAAATGTCAATCGATCAGCTGATATACAGGTTATACACCCTTATTTTGGTGGAATAAAGGTCTACTCAGCTGAAAATGACATGTATTTTAAAAATATCGAAGAACCTAAGATCTTCTCACCAAACACTTATCTCATGCATTTATGTATCGTCTTTCCCTCAGAGTCGTTATGGAAAGTTGACACCCCTATCTCAGACGCTACAGAATGACCCGAACCTTCAGCTCTGCTCTATTCTGGAGAGATATTACTTGGAAATAGGTGCTAACGTCATCGAAAGTAACCTGAAAGAGAGCGAGATGCCCCAGCTGTTCGCGTTGAGACAGGGTATTGTTGTTTTGAGCAGGCAGTGGAAGAATATATTATACACACCTCTGTTGGGTCAACATACCACGAAGTCTAGGGTGAAACCAGTCAATATATCAATCGCAATACCAGAAGTTACCGAGGTACGATTTAAATATTTGAATTCAGTTGAGAGTTGATACTGTTCAATAATAGGCTTGTTGTTTGTGTTTCCTTCATTTGTGATATCTCCAATATCCCTTATAGGAAGATAAGAGATATCCCCATATGATAAATACATTTCCCATAAAAGCATTTAGTTATCTATCTTTACCATATTATGGCAGCAGGACTAACATAATTGATTATTGAGAGGTTTTTTTCTGGGTTTTCTCTCCCAAACTCTGAAAAATATCTATGAAATAAAAATTAATTATTTTGTGATTTGCTTCTGCGTAAGAAACACAAGATATTTGTCAGAAGCAACCATTCGAACAATGTTGCTTAACAAATAACAACGAAACAACATCAACGAAGAAACAACTATATCGTTACGTTTCGGAGTCTATATCAGACTCCTTCGTCAGACGCTTAATGAAAATCGTTAGAATTATTTTGTTGATAGTTATTTTGTGAAATTCAAGTATGAAAGTGAAAAAAGACTCTTATCAAAGGGACTAAAGTGTGACAATTCTTGAATTTCACCAAATAATTTCAACAAAATAATTCTAACGATTTTCATTAAGCGTCTGACGAAGGAGTCTGATATAGACTCCGAAACGTTACGATATAGTTGTTTCTTCGTTGATGTTGTTTCGTTGTTGTTTGTTAGGCAACATTGTTCAATTGATTGCTTCTGACAAATATCCTGTGTTTCTTACGCAGAAGCAAATCACAAAATAATTAATTTTTATTTTATAGATATTTTTCAGAGTTTGGGAGAGAAAACCCAGAAAAAACCTTTCAATAATGAGTATACCTCCCACAGTATCCTTTAATGATTACTTAACATAATTGATATATTGAAATTTATTCATTTAATATTTATTTTATTAGGTACCTACTTAAAATCCCACTATCAGAAGCAGCTTGTTTCGAAGCATTTGTAAGATACTGAATATAAAAATAACAACATATTACCATCTAGCAAAAATTCGATGAATTTTACATTTTTGTGGTCCTGTTTCCATGATTTCGTGTTCTATGCGTAGAAATTAGCATGATTTACTATGCGCAAAGAGCTAACTTAGTGCTGTTTCAGAAGTTTAAATTATTTTATATGTAACACTGCAGCCGACTTATTTTCAGTGTGTATAATTGTAAAATTATCTTCCTCGACAAAGTACAAAGGCTGCAGTAGAAAGATGCGTGGTAATGAACCTAGACAGAAACTATCAGAGTTGTGATATAGCAATCCACTCTGACAGTCAAGCTGCTATTAAAGCTCTGAGCTCCCACGTTATCGAATCCAAGCTAATATGCGAGTGCTGAAGAAAACTCAATGAAGTAGGCAACAACAATAGGGTCTCCTTGGTCTGGGTTCCTGGTCACCCTACAGTAGGGTTGGTAGATACACCTACAAAAGTGAATTTCAGATGAAAGAAAAAACTGAAAGAGTACTTTCTAGAGATCTCTCCCCGGAATGTATCACTCCAAGAAATTCCTCCGGAACTTTGATACTGTGAGATCCAAAAAATACTTGGATCTCAGTAAGAACACCCTGGCACTTCCTCACTGGTTTCGTCACAGGGCACTGCGGCCTTTGGAAACATATGATGAGATTATGCCTCGCCATCTGAAACCAACGCAAGGAATGCTTTGAAGCCATCCCAGATACTGGAGTTCATCAGAAATCTGGAACTGGAAGGCGATGGGTATGACATCGGCAGTTCTGACAGGGGGGCACAATAGACCTTAAGGTCGCCATGCAACGTTACTCCCTACAACAATATACAATATATACAAAATTATCTTGTCATATTTGAGAAAACGTTTAAAAGAACAGCTTTTCAGATTTTGAGCATATTTCACAGTTTTTTCCAGTAACAAAATATATTCCTGTACGACATAAAGTAATCTCTTAACCCATTACCTTCAGATTCTTTTCTTGTTCAGGTGAAGCCAGAGTTCCAAATGGACATGATATCAGAGACTAGTAAGGAGTACTCTTATATTGTTCATTCATCTTCTGTAGTTAAATGTCAAGCAAAAGCACTTCGTTACACTGACGGATATTCGTTTCATGTACTTTCTTCATACTCGTTATTTTTTCCATGCTGACTAACATGCTTCGTATACCTTTTTGTGGCCTCTTTTTATGTTTGCGTTGTGTGTTAATTGATACGACCATTCGGGCAATCGGAGAGAAGGATATTGAGCACTTCTATCTGTTTCCGGATGGTCTTATCTTCTATTTTCCTTGTTTTTCGCCTATTATATTGTGTTTTCGCTTCTTTTTTCGGTACTGGTAATTTTTCACGCAAAAAAACAAACACAGGAGGTGACATTGACAGATGGGGAGGCGAGTGCTAACGAAGAACACGATATTACCGACGAAAATGCACGCTTGTTACGAAATTACAAAAATGGGACGGGTAGGTTGTTCAGTGTTTTACAGTTGGATTCAATGTAAACCCTTTAGGTTAGATTAAGTAGTATAGATTCTTTGATGTAACGATTTTTAACTGATATTTGGTTCAGAAGCTGTTGTTGGTAAATTGAGTTAAAGTTTGTTTCAAGGACTTGTTCATAGATGGCAATAAAGTCGATATTTCTCTGTAAGACGTCATTTTGATATAGTATGCACACATACACAAGGTAAATTAGCAGGTTGGGGAACAGTTACAAGGGTATTCATTGTGAATCGTGTTTTTATTGAATCTCCAGTTCGTCTTGTGCTTTATGTCGTTCAATCTTTGAGATTTACTAACACCCTTTTCTTTTGATATTTTAAAAGTAAATATGCCTGACCATGTCGCCATCTATCAGCAAAAACAGAAACATTTACAAGTTACCCTTATTAGCAACAGATTCGAAACATAAAAGTCAGTGGCAACACTAGAATATTTATACATTTTTGGTTCGGTTCTCACTTAATGGGCGACTACATTGAAAACTCCCAAACTAACAACACCAAAGCCAACTCATTCATTCAATGCTTACTTTTGAATTAACAATTAGAGAATGGATGTGTAAAAATCTAACTTTTCAGATTGAAGAAGAAATAATATAATTTTTGGTTGGAAATTTCATATACTTTAACACTTTGCATTCTTTTAATCCACTATGGTATAATTTCAATCTGAAAGGTGATCCATTCCTTCGTCACATTGACTTTATTACTTCCCCATGTAGATACATCAACGCAAAAAGATCATACAGGACTAACAACTTCGCCGAGATCTTCGGGATATTTAGATGGCCCTGGACTCAATCCTCAGATTGCAGTGGTGCCAAGAGGCGTGGAGAGCATGCTCACATCCCCATCTCCACCCGGTAAGAACGAAATAGTGTTTAAGGATGATTATCTAAGTTTTTCATTCAAAATTCATCACAATTTCTCATTATTTGCCGTGATTTTCCACAGTGCCCCATAGGAAACGAAAGAAGAGTTTACCTCATGTTCCACCTCCAAACAGCAGTCGAGCCAGCGTAGTCCTGCCTTTACTCAACAACGGATATCCTTTTGTCCAGAAAAGGACCCACCAAGACGATGGTATAGGTAGGTATTATACTTTAACCTGCCCTATGTAGGGGTTAGATCATTATTGAGTAAAATATCTTTTCTCTTCGGGTGTCCTTTTTTCTATTTCAAGTCCTAGTTTGCGGAGGAAAAGATTAGCTTAAACGTTGCAAAGAAGTTTACCCATGGCCGTACCAAATGTGACATTTTGTTCTATACAAAGAGAGGTTTATAATGTCTCAATCATTTACAATGCAACCTTTTCGTTTAGATTTCTAACACGTCTCATTTCTAGGATATGGAGCTCTCAGAGAGGATAGGACAATAATAAATATGGGATCAGACCCCAGTGACGTAAATTCAGGATCCAGCCCAGATATGCCCTCCAGCCCCCTTCACAGAACCCTGGGGAACGCCAACTTCTCGGAAGATATGTACAGCTGGATGGCCAAACAAGACACGACAACAAACAATGGTAAAGCAGCCCTTGAAGGTGAATAATTCTATCCGATCATTTTGGGAGTGTTTCTATATTTCATTTTTGCAGGTTGTCTGGAATCCAAGATAAACACCCTGCAGACTGAGTCTTCAGGGGAGCCGGATACCCTTCCTAGGGAGAACTTGGCAGCCCCTGAAGTCTCTTTAGCCCCTATACAGGATTCCGGAAGACTTTTGGATGCGAATCAGATATTCCAACCTATTCTGTCCGTCTTGGGAGTTATACCGCAACAGTTGAGATTCACAACGGTCTCGGAATCCTGTAAGTATCGATTGGGAGAGTATCGATTGAAAAAATATTAATTTTCTTAAAGCTGCAGGTAACGAAGTTACGACATTGGACGCTTTGGGCTCCAACTTCTGTTTGGTTGGGAATATGGACACCATGAGGATAGATATAGTTGTGTCAGAGGCGGAATATGGAAAATCGGACAGGAAGAAGGGAAAAAATAAGAACAAGCAAAAGTTATTTGTTGATATATCAGTTGGTGTGTATAAGTCACTGTTGCATTACGTTTCAGGTAATATCTATGCTTGTTTTTGTTTCAGATGAGTCTCCATCATTCGTTTGCGAAAAGATATCTGTTGAGATAGAGATAGAGAGGATTGCCGATATGAATGTTAATGAAATGATGAAATCGGAGAATATATTTTATATCTCTCGAAGTCAATTGAAAAATCACACAAGTACGGTCATCAATTTTACTGTAGGTACGAATCGAAGGACAACCTGAATATGTTGATTTAATGTCATTATATTCAAACATAATCAATTTATTCTATTTTAATCAGGTGTCCATTACATATCCCAAAGGGTTAACATGCCTTTACTCAGGTTGCTTCATCAAATTTCAAATATGTATCAAAATGTGAAAGATGCAAGAAATGAGATGCACGAACAACAACCGATTGACATTCGTAGACCTAAAACAAGCGCTAGTGATCATTTGGATATGAAATTACATTCTTCAAGTAAGTAGCTATAGACCACATTAGTTAGGTTAGAATCATTCGCTTGGCGGGAGATCCATATTCAAATTTTTTAACAAGGAATTTGAACTTTCAGATGAAACCACCCTATTTAAAAGAGAATGTTAGTACAGAGACAACAAGTATTGGGTACCTTCATCATTAGTGCATGTTTTAATGTTATTTCCACGTTAAAATCTACTTCTATTTATCCTTAAATGAAAATTGAAACCAGTGTAGTTCGAAAGATTTCCGTATTATTATTATTATTATTATTATTATTATTATTCTTATACTGATCCTCCTGGGTCTTCCACAAGGAGACCCCTCATAAGCTCTAAGAGCTTGCCCTGAGTTAGGAGAACCAGTTGTGTTCTGTGTAGGCTTTGTTACTGTGTCCTTACGCCACCTTAGGCACAGCACTGTTAATTTTTGACCCAACAGCAAATGGTGGCGATTACCGTGACTAGAAAATTTCTTTCCTAGCCTCGGAATTGAACTTGGGGCTTCCGCTCCCAAGTCAATTACTCTACCACTGAGCCAATCGCACTAATGTATGTCGTAGATGACTTCTGTTGTGCGTCATTACAAGGCCGATTTAGGGTTATGTTATTATTTTTGACTGATTTCGAGTGAGCTAAGACATACGTCAATCGAATTTGGTGAACACTTTTATATTTATTAATTATTTTTTAAATATACAATTTTGTTATGAAAACTTGATTCTAGATGGTTGAGAAAGGTTCACAGAATCTATTTCAACTGAAATAAACCTTAAGAAATTAGCCAAAGTATCTAAGAACAGGCGAGAAATTCGCGTAAATTTTAGGTCCATAAGAAATGCATGGGGAATTCAGTGCTTGGATCCACGGATGGATCGTAATTCAAATTTCCCGCCTAACCTAACTAATGTGGTCTATAGCCGAAGTCGATTTTTTTCAAATTAAAACCACAAAAGAGTCGGAGAAAATGATTTAAGAGATATATGAGTACATGATAATTCAAAAAGTTACTATAACAAATTTGTTTCAGCTTTAGCAATTCACGAGCATCATATCGACCTTACCAAGCAACTGAGCATAAAGGTATCCGATGCTGGTTCTTATACTTCCTCTCAAATGCAGAAAGCTGCTATATCCCCTTCTCCGAGTCTCCGTTCAAGGCCACAGAGCTTCGCCCAGAAACTGATATCGACCAGCAAGAGCGTCAAAGGTTACATCAACTTGAACGAAGGGGTGGGTACCCCAATCACTATGAGTAGTCCTTCCGGATCGGCTCTGGATAGGGCCACTGTATCTTCCGATAAGAGTATGACTAATGCTGGTAGATGTTGGAAGACAATTTATCATCTTATCGATTTATATAGCAATATGCCGGAGACTAAGACGATTAATCACAGGTGAGGCATTCATTATAGGTTAGGTTAGGTTAGGTTAGGTTAGCAATTGATGGAATAAAATGCATATTGAATAAAATTGTTGTTCTTTTAGGTTTTCCTTGGGTAACTGTGGCGACATCTCTGAACATTATAAAGGTAATAGAAAATACGATTTACTTACTGAAATGAAATCTACAGAAGATATCGATAAAGAGAAGAACCCCACCCTAAATATAAATACCGATTCAAGTGAGTTATGCATGCTACCGTGGTACTTTCCTATTAACGATAATGATTTTGCATGGAGTAGCATGGCAATTGTAGTTCGTCTAACTTTACGGTTGTATGGTATTGTTATTTTGGTTCATTTTTTTTAACACTTAAACAAAGGTGAGGAGTGTATAAAACCATTATAAAATGGATGTATGAGCTGTTGTCGACGAGGATAACATAGGTGGGCAATAAGACCACTTCTGTCAAAGCCACTGGTGGAACACCTCAAGGGGGAGTAATGTGTCCCCTTCTTTGGAGCCTAGTAGAGAGGTGAGCTCCTCCACAGTAAATTCGAGGGTGCCTTGTGTGACTTACTACAGGAGGGCCTTAGAATTATCGAGCAGTGGGGCTGAGCATAAGCACAATAAACCTTAAGGTCGCAGAGAGAACGATTTGCGTGTATCAGAAAGAAATTCAAGGCTGTCTTTCACCACGCTGGTGTTACCTGTAGGGTAGCTACCCCTCTGCTAACTTACCCAGCCTTCCTAATCCCCCCGGCAGGTTGCTAGTCTTTGACCACACCTATTCGATGGGCACAGAGTTAGCCACCTTTGCTACAGCATTAGTTTTTTGCTCAGCAGCGAATGGTGGCACACAGAATTCAACTCAGAACCTTACGATTCCTAGTCCAAAGCCCCAACCATCTGATGAATTAAATGATATAGTGAAAAAAACAAAATTCCTGCATGCATAACTGGTGATATTGAATCCAAAATCAAATCTCCTCCTCCAGAAACCCATTTGAATCCGCTTTACTTTCAGCAACACCGCACGAACACTCGAAACTGGTAGTTTTCGGTGTGGCTAGAATCCACAGGACCAAACTGCTGGCTACGCTCTCTGGATTGAAGCTGGAGGCTGAGATAACCAGCCTACACTCTAGTTTAACGTGTAGAAACAAGACAGCTCCAAACATCCTCGAATATTCGATAACGGGACAAGTCGGGAAGACTATGATCGTTTTACTTGAAGGGACTGCTCCAAATTTGCAGACGGTGGTCAGAGTTACTATAGGAAAGTCTCAAACATTATACTCTAGTGTTTCTAAGAGAAGCAAGGATAAAAATGCTGGACTACTTACTATTGGCGCTGTAAGTGATATGTTTTAATTAATTATCTTAACCTATATTCAGATTTGCAATTTCTGCAACCTGCTGGGTGATGTACGCCAAAAGAACCCATAGTATTTAGGCATATATGTTACAGGTGAACATAGATATCCCTCAGCATCCAGTGGCACTTCACGGCATGGTAACAAGAGGTAGTAAGCAACTAAGCTCGACTATACAAGAGTTAAGGGTCACCAGAACGGCAAGTAGACTGTCAAGAGGTCAACAGGCGGACGAAGAGGGACCAAACAGTCCTCATCATCCCCTCCACGCCACTCACATGAGTCAATCCGCCTATATGAAGAGTAACGTTACGGAGAAGAGTCTTTTACAACCTCTAGTCATGCAGTTCTCCGTTATATTACAGGTAGGGCTCGATGTAGCTTCAAAGATGTATTAACGTTTCATTATCGTCTCGTTTGCAGAGTTTGAGTATTACAGCTGCTCTTTTACCGTCTCTTCAAGCACAATACAAGATGGATCAGGTGAATAGTACAGGATTTACCGGTAGTAAAGCAAAGTTTACGATTGATCTACCTCATCATTCGTTAAGTTTCAATACGAAATTGCAGGTGTGTTTATTTCTATTTAATCTGTATTCATTCTTATTCCGTTCTCACTTCTCATTATTACTTATTTCCGTTCCATTGTTGCAATAAACTTTTTTGTGTGCAGGGGGAAAAAGCAGAGGCTAATCTGCCAGCCGAAGCCAGCATTTCTCTGCCTGCCATCCACGTATCCGCAGAGTACGTTCCGGATCACGCAGTTCTGGGCCCCAGGAACGATCAGAGGGAACACGAGGGGGCGGTCTTCAAGCCTGGCGGTTACCTGAACGCCAAAGCGGACATAGGCATCTTCAAGCACAGCCTTACTACGGATCTCCTCAATCACTTGGTCTTCGTGCAGAAGGTCTTCATGAAGGAGATCAACGAGGTAATCCAGAAGGTGTACGGTGGTGAAAGACCGGTGCCTTTATGGCTGGAGGAACCCGAGGAACCGTCTTCTCTCACGAGGATCTTGTTCTCGTTGATTATAAAGATTCAGGGTATCGAGATAACTGCTACCACCGCTGGAAGTTCAGCGGTTAGACTGGAGACCGGTACGTTCGAACAATATTGAGTTTATACCATTTTTAGGCTGTATTTCTTTTCAATTAAGCATTAAAAAAGATTCTTGTTCGTTCACATTTTTTATTAGCTTTGTTTGTGTTCCAGGTGAAGTTGTTTTTGAACTATCCAACAGAATACAAAATATCTCTAAAGCAAGCAGGAATAGTACTGCCGCAAAGCTTTTTGGTAAGGCTCAGGTGGACCTAAAATTATCCCTTGGACAATTAATAAGAAACGCAATATTTGAAGAAGCAGAAATAGAATTCCAACCTGTTGCATTCTTCAATACAAGAATTGGACTGAGGAACGCTTTCCAAGTAAGAAACATCAATTAAATACATTGAAACAAATGTTTCAACAAATGGATTATAAAGTATCTGGAATAAGTAAAAAAACACAATATGTGGGGCACCAATTCGAAGTGCAGTTCATGCAATTTGAACATCGTATCCATTGACTTGTGATACGGTACATTGTCTTGCTGGAACAGTCCTTTATTCTTTACCATGTGAGGCCATTTTTTCTTTCATTCTTTTCTCTATCGGTCCAATAACGCTGTGCAGTATTCAGAATTGATCCTTTTCGTTGCTTGAGAAAAACAGCTATAACTTGGGAACGCTAGCTCCAATTGTCATGAAATTGTGGCACATAACCTTGTAATTGGTTTTGTATTTGTGGCGCCATCTATGTGCTGGTCCGCAAACTTTTTGATCAATGTATTTTATTATTAAACCGAATAACTTGCATCCTTATTCTCTAATTCATTCAGGACGAAATCGTTGAAGGCGAAGACAAAGAAGTAGTCCTTCTTAATCTCAAGAGACCGCTAGTATACATACAACCCGCAGCCATTGACAAGGCTATTTTAGTTTGGCTCAATTACAAGAACGCTTACGACTATTGGAACGAGAAAAGAACAAACCTCAACAAAGAGATGCTTTTCACCACCAACCAGGTCCAAGAGAAGTTCCAACTTGGCCAATTAACAAGTCAGTTGAGCACGCAACATCTGGGAACCCTCTTCATGCAACTTACCGTGGAGGATATGGGGATATGTCTTCCGTTGAATCCTTTGCCTTTAAATTGGAACCAGAGGAATTTCCACGAAGATATCAGAGGTGCCGTGGTGGTGACCTTGGAGAATACCAGCATTTCTGGTGAGTCTCTTTATCGGTAGATCTGACTTAACCTTACTTTAGTTTGATGGACGATAAACTCATTGAAATTTGCAGCTTGCAGTTCAGGCTGTCTGGTCAGCAAGGGGAAGTTCTCGAATTTATGTTTGAGGTTTGCCGACGATTTTGAGAATAGTTTTGACGATTGGAAGCCCGACATGAACGATTCTTCCATCATGAATCTTTGTGTCGTCAGCGATGGTACATATGACTTTTGCAGCAGGACCATAGCGGCAAAACAACCGAATGGTAGGCATAATTCCCAGCTCTCCTGATAAAATATCAATTAATATTTTTCCAGAAAATGCAAAATGGTTCCTAAGCGTCCAGTGGCAGATGGAAGGAGTTGATATTCACTTAGACACCAACATCGGCAAACAATTATCTGCTCTGGGCCACACTTTGACAATGCTCACTGGTGCTGAAGATCCCCCACTCCACATGGATTACGACAGTGACGACAACGACACTCCTGATGGCCTCAAGGCCTCCCAGGAGAGTATTATGAAAACGATCGGTGCAACCACTGATCACAAGGCTAGATCCAAAGCCATCGAGAAAGCGATGAATGAACAGGCAAAAATAATTAACGACTTGAGGTAAGAACAATTTAATTTATCGATTCATCTAGCTGAAAATAGGAAGATACATTTGATGTTCAGTAAATTTATTTATTTATTTATTTCTGACCCTTAAACAGCAAAAATCTGCTGGTAACAGAGCCTAAATTTACACAATAGATTTCAAACAACAATATCTCTCAAATACAATCCACCAAAATTTGCAAAACAAAAATTAAATACTAATTCTAAGTTTACAAAGAAATTACTGAAGTTTAAGATACTTTTTGAGGTAATGCACATTTTTCTAATATTTTTGATACAGACTATTCCGACAGGGACAGAATTAAAGACATCGACACCCCGATACACTGGAGAATTTTGACAGACACATGTTCTCACAATTGTTTTTCGTTAACTAAGCATAAAGTAGTCCTCAATAAATTATTCTTTATTTTATAAATTACTTTTGTTTGTTCCAGTTTCTTCAATTTATTTATAGTCAGTACTGAAGTAACAGAATATAGCGGAGTTGTTGGTGTGTAGAAGTCCAAGTAATATATAAATTTGATAGATTTGTTCTCTACTCTCTGAATTTAATCTGTCAAATATTTTGGAGCATTTCCCCAGCAGGGAATTAAGTACCTAAGCTGAGATTCTATAAATCTATTACACAGTAATGCCTTCGATGAACAATCTAACAAATACAAACATCTCCTCACAGCTCCTACCATTTGAGAAATCTTTTTCATCAATTTTTCTATGTGAGGCCTCCAACTTAATTGATTGGTTCCGGTACTTTATTGTACTGTGCCAGCTTTTTCCTTTTTCTTTCCTTTTTCTTTTTGAAGTGTATAGTATGTTTGTACGAATCTTGTGCACAAAACAAGTGTTAACTCACTTAGGTGCATTTAAACATTGAAACAGTGTATTTGTGCTGGTATAATATTTACATTAATTGTATCATGTTTGGGAAAATAAATTATTATCTTATCTTATCTTATTTTTTGATTGAACAACATATATACTGTTTTATCTAGATTAATACTAAGTTTGTTGTAACTCAGCCATTCATGGTAAAGTTCAAGATCAGAGTTAAATTTTAATCAATACCCTAACAGGTCTTTGGGCGCTTCCCATGGTACGATCGAAGACGAGATGAAGAAGCTTCACGAGCTAGAAGAATTGGTGTACAAGGACTTTAGGAGAGATATGATTCAAAAATTGAGAAGACAAAGCGTCAGAGCGTCTTCCATCAAACGTAAATTTGGTCTTGGTGACCGAGGAGACACTGCGTTCAGATCAAAATCATTTGTTATGAGCCATCCAATGCCAGAGAGAGAAGACAGGTAAATTATTGTAAAAATGGATACCAAACAATCCCTTCAGGGAGCTAGATTTGATTAAGTTTCACCTTAAATAAAAAAAATATTAGTTTAAACTATATTGAATTGGTTTGGAGTTCCGCGGGGGAGTCTTCTTGGACCTTTATTCTATTCAATACATGAATAATACGAATTTTTCTTGTTTTAGTGTTTGTTGTAATATTTATTTGCTTTTCCCTCATACCATTAAAAATTGTTCTCATCTTACAGTCCAGACAATGGTCAAGGCATATTAGGAAGTTATGAGAGTTCCCCGACATCAGGGCCATCGAGATCTTCATCTTTAAGGGTTAAAAATATCGATAATGGACTCAGGGTGCATTTCAACGAACAAGCGCCAACGCGGAAGTCTTCACTCCCAAGCGCAAGCTCAGATCTCAGTATCACCGGTAAGAGCATCATACTTTACATCAAATAAGAGGGTCCAGTGTTTATGAACCATTTTAACTGTTTAGGCAGCCAGATGGATTGGGTAGATCAGCTCGATATCGACGGCGAAAGGGTACACCTTCGCAAGAGGTTGTCGAACGAAAACCATCCCTTCGCAGATCCTTCCAATCCGTATTGTTCGAGTAACTTCTCAAACAACTCGGGCATTGCTCAGAAACCTCAAGAACCGAATGTGGACTTGGAACTCGACGTGAAAGTCTTTATAAATAGCGGTAAATGCGTTTTACACACTAAAGATATACAGACTGTTCCAGAAGACACCAAATTGAGCAAGATGAAGAAGGATCGGAGCTGTTCGGCAGGTAAATATAGGATATTCGACCAATGTTTAGTCTCGTTCTTATGCATCTTTGTCGTTGTAGGTCTATTGGAGTTTCCACCCAATTCTAGTAGTCCAGACCCATTGAGGAGGAATAAGGAGAAGAATATGGGACAATTTGGAGCTTCCAGGTTGAGGACAAATCCGTATGCATCACTTGTTGATCTTACGATCTTCCATATACCTGGGATGGATGTTAAGCTGCATTATGTGTCGAAGGTAGATACAACATCTTTGTTCGATATCACAACAGACTCGATTCAATATAATTCGTTTTTCCAGGTTGTTCCGGAGGACCAAACAGACATCCAAGCTCAAAACCCGGACCTGGAGAAAGCGTTCAACAACACCCGGTCGTTCAGCGCCACCTTCTCCACCGACGAAACCGAAGAGATGCGCATAGACAAAGCCTTCAAGCGCCAAGATAGCCAACCCTCCTCTTTCCCCACCCCGCACCGCGACTTCGCCACCCCCGTAGAGATACGTACATCCACCTCCCTCCACGGCATCAGTAACCCCAACTACGGTCCCTCCCCCACTTGTTCGAGTTCCGGGAGCTCGGAGGATGTCAGGTGCGGGACCACGCCTCCGATAAGTCCGGTGGGCGGGGCTAGGGCGAAGCTGAACCTGGGAGCGGGCAATCAGATGCCGGCAAAGAAGATGGGCGTGAAGAAGGCGCAACTGTTCGCATGGATGACCTTGCAGAGCGTCCCGGAGGAGACTATCATTTCGCCGCATATATTGGAGTTTCTGGAGCAGACTTTGGAGCCTATACCGGCTAAGTCGTCCTTCAGAACTGGAGGTAAACGTTTGTCATCTCCCTCTGATGGTATTCGTGAGAATTAACATTATTAATCCTGATGCTATTTCAGACACTTCCTTAATGTCGAGCGATCAAGACACAAACTACGGAAATTATGTCTACGCCAGTTTTCCAGTAGATGTTATCGTGTATTTCCACATGCAGCCCAGTACTTTCAGATTCAGCTGTCTTCCTGTCTCCCGGGTTGAATGCATCCTCAAGTTGCCATCTCTAGACATCGTTTTCAGTTCGAAGAGAGCCGAAGATGAACTTCTACAAAGTGAATTTGGTGATGGCCTCCCCAACACGCTCTTTACCGCTGTTGGGGGCCTAAGCGTGACAGCCTGCCTCTCTGATTTTTCCGTGTACATATTCCATCCTTACGGAGGGAAGAAAACAACGCACAAAGAATCCCAATGGTCCCCATTGTCCGATAGCGAAAGGAAAGATTCTCTGTCGATCAACGTAGAGTTTGTCAAGATACATTTGTCTAGATCTAGGATGCTCAATTTCCAACAGCAGGAGATGTCTTTTAAAGGTAAACCTATGGGCGATCAAGGACAAAGCAGGGCTGTCATAAGATTTTCAAGTAAGTTGTTGAGTTTTATTGTTGGGATATCTTAGATAACATCCACCTCCGTTTGCAGCCATTACTGATATTGGTTCAGCTTCATTCAAATATGACATGAGACGATTAACTGAAATATTAGCATTCCCTAAGGCCTGGTATAGGCGATCAATAGTGAGAAGAATGTTCTTAGGAGATTTAAGCATGTCTGCGACTCATACTGATGACGGAGAATCCTCAAGTTACGGTTCTTCACCTGGAACTTATAGGTCCCATGAAAACAGGTAATGTAACATTATGTAACAGAAATTATAGAATATATTGCTAATGAAACATGTATTCAACGTTTACATACCCTAACTTAACCTCGATTTGACAGATAGATAGATCAAATGACTCATTCAATGATCAACAGATAGATCTGCTTGATACGTTAAACCATGGAGAGCTGTCGGCTTTGTTCTTTCTATGAATACATAGTAGTAAACTGTTTAATTCGAATTTTGCAGGAGTTCAAAGTCAACAGATAAGTCCCCATTGTTGGCCAACCGCGAGAAGTTGAGGCTGGGTAAACTGAAAGAGTTTGGCATAGGGCTGAGTACGGAATCTAACCCAGACACTTGCAGTCCATCAGAACATAAGAATATGCCTTCCTGGGAGACTCTGGTGCTTTTCGCTGTAAATTTCAAGAAGTTGAACGTTCATATGAACATGGGAAATGTTATGGGTAATGTAAGGTGAGTTTTACTGTTTTCATTTTACTGGTTTGATCCAGAAGACGAATTTGGGATGCTAATTATTGATTTCTCATTTCTTATTTAAAAATCATCTTTCCAGCTGGTTAACAAAGGATTTTCGAAGCGACGGAAGGTTGGGTATTGGGTCTACCGGTCACAAAAATCTCTACATAGCTCTAGGTCTCGGAGGTTCAGGTTTGGACGCGAAAGGAGGTATCGTTGGAGGAAATATTGAAATAGCAAACATCGACACTTTCAGTAGGTTCAATTTGAGACCCATATTGCTCTCATTATTAACACGCTTTATTTTTCAGTACACATAAGAGAAGAACCTGACGTGGAACCAGATCACACGGTGGGCGTGAAACTACGCGCCCTGGAATTAAGGTTAGATTACATGGCGTCTTCCGTGCTGATGTTCAGAGTGAGCGATTTGAAGGTGAATCTTAGAGATGAGTGGAAATTGAACAAAGCGGCTTCGAGAGATTCCTTCATCCCTACAAGGAGGTAACTAGGTCAAAAGGGTATCCGTTTGCTTCAATTTCGATGGATTTCAGGCCAGCGATGATCTTCATGCACGGTGATTTAGGATGGGATCAGTTGCAGCTGATGATATCGAAGAATACCACAACGGATCTCTTGAAAATGTTCAATAAGCTAGAGGAGTTCTTTTCGCAGCAGTTCAATAGTAGCAAGAGGGCTTTCAGTGGGTATTCTTCATCTTCAAGGCATTCCAAAACGAATCCACAGAAAGGTATTATTATAAGAAGTCCTCTCATCTCTTTATGGTTCAACATTTTTTGTGTAAACCTAACATATCTTTCGGTAGCCGTTTACCTGTTTACATTGATTTGTATAATCTTTGTTAAAGCTAAAGACCAGTCAGCCCAACAAAATCAAGCCTGTCAAATTGAAGCGAATCATCACAGACATTGGCAGAGGGTCCTCGCAACAATAGCCGGCCTGCAATTGAACACAATGCCGTCTCCTCTGCCTCAAAGCGGTACTGTGCTTGGTGGCACGATGGAATTACACGGAAACAACATCTCCTTGGCATGCTTCCATGGTGTCAACTTCAAGAGTAAATCGTGGGCATTGTTCAGTCTGAAGGAACCGTGCATCACTTTTAACACAGAAGCGCAAGAAATACCTTCAACCAGCGGTATGCGGTTTTTAAAATTCTTTATGTTCGATATTCTGACATGGTTATTTTTTCAGAGAATGTTCCCGCACAAGATGTTCATATAGTGCAAACGTTGACTTGTAGTTTGGGACTAAGTACTTACAAAACTGATCTTTCGATGGCCACCGTTTGTAAAGTGTCTAGGACTGTTTTGTTTCCACCTCAGTTTAAAACATGGCAGGAATGGTTCCATTATACCTTTGCTAGCAGCCAAATTGATGGTTTGTACTCTACCTTATACATTTTTTTCTGATTCCAAAAGTGACTTAGTTAACTACCTAATAATGAAATGCAAAAATCCTATATATTATAGTTTTTACAGTATCCCCAAACAATTTTAGTAGTAGTAACAGTTTTTTATTGACTACAGTCAATGGCCATCGACCGAAGTCCTTCAGCCTTGAAACAATTTTATTTGAGAAACTATTATATAATATGTTATAGTCAATACAGGGTGTTTTCAAAGAATTTTCGAGACAATGCTTCCAATTTCCTCACCATGATATTTTTTTAGAAGTGGATAGGTTTCCATCTCTTGAACGGGAAAGGAACGAAATGACTAACAGCATAGAGAGGGGTAGAAGCAGTAATCAGCAGAAGTTACCTGATCCAAACCTCAACAGGGAGGTAATATTTGCAGTTCCAAGCTTACAATTACATTTGAAAACAGAACATCTTCAAACCTCCAGTATACCAGATGTTTCAGGTAAATAATCCGTTGTTAAATGCTCGATCTTTTCGTTATAAGTCTCGATTACAGATGAGAAGAAACCTTTTGTTGAGTGCAGTTTCATAACAGAATTTGAAGATCACATATTCGTGACGGTTGATGCCGAAGCTTTCTTTTTCCTACATGATGTCATAACTTCTTATATTAGAGAAAAGGAGAGAGTGGTGAGTACACCTAATACAAATACCAATGGTATTTATTTATATACATTGTTCATAATAGCTTGTGTATGTCCTAAACGATAGAAGCACACGATTAACCAAAACTCACGATTATCATTAATATAATCAGGAGCCCCACGTTGGGCGCGAATAAAACAATTGCTTTGATGTTAGACGTTGAGAGATCTGATTTTAACCTCGTTTCAGCTCGGAGGCGGCGACAAACGGAATAGTCTGGATTTCCAGGATTCGAAACTCAGGGGCCCACCCCTTGGATTATCCGATCCGAACAAAAAAGGTTCCATAGACTCGAATATCTTCTGGACCGATTGGAGAGATTTCAGTTGCAAAACATGGCATCTGGAGCCCACCGTCAGGCTATTGAGTGTGGCTGGCAAATATATCGAGCCTTACGGTGTAGATTACATCCTTCAAAAACTTGGATTTAGCCATGCCCGAGTCACAATTCCAAAATGGATGCAAAGGGGCTTCATGGACCCCCTCGACGCCACTCTGGCGGTTCTGACTCTCAAAATGATACAGGTGGTGAGGGGGGAAGGAAATAAGAACGAGAAAGAGAAAGCTATAGAAGCGAAGAAGTAAAATAGTTGAGTAAAAGGTATGGGCTATACATTTTCATCATAGTACACATAATAAATGTTATAGTATCTAAACATAACCTTAAATGTCAGCAATAGTATAGAAGACTGTATCAAGCATTATTATTATTATTATTAACCGAGATATATTTTTGAATGCAGTTGGAGATAATGTTCGATTGACAGTGATAAATTTATGGCAGTGGTTGGTTGTGATGACTTCAAGTCGAAAATGTAGGTAATAAATTTGTCCGTACGATAAAACATACAATGAAATATTTTTTGAATGGAATTATCCAACTAGTTCTTAGTTACATTAATTAATTTCATTCAATCGATGAATTTTAATGTTTGAATTATTAACATTATAAATCTATAACTATCTCCAAAGTAAAATTATTACTCCATATACTTGTGATTTATTTAAATTATATATTATAATATTAATGTTAAATGTTTACCAAAGGTATAAATTAGAGTAGAAAAGAGAAGCTCTCTGAATGTCAAAAAATGTTTAAAATATTCTGGTTTAACAGCAGCCTTTTCCTATAAGTTCAAAGTTGTACAATATTTGGTTCAAGTGGGCATTCTTTAGGTGTAATGTAACTTATTGTAGATTTTTTTACAAGTGATTAAAGCAGGATGTATAGAGAATTGATGAGATGGGTCGAGATGAGTGTATATTTTTGTTTTGCAATATTTTATTCACGACTGATTTGAATTGTTCCGTATTTTTGAAAATTCATTGAATAAATTCATTTGAAGTTGATAATAATCTTGTTGAATAATTTTTTTACCATTCCTCCCACTGTTGATTACTTCAAGCGTCGTCAAACTTCACACTCAAGTTTTATAAGGTTGGTACTTTCTACCGTATATACAGGGAAACTTAGTTCACTCTGTACTTGAAATCGGAAAATTTCATACAAATTTATGACATTTCTTCTAAGAACTTGGGGGGTGGATTCCCCATCCCAGACTTTTTCCTACCAAGCATCGTAGTGAAGTTCTTTTCGACGATTAGTTTCTTAATCATTTCGTCACTAGGAAGATTGGCTGATGAAATGTACCTGGTTAGAGACAACCAGGCTTTCTGGTTTTTAATACTCTCATTACCTGTTCCTTTCTAGATATTCTGAGAATGGCTTCATGGGCCATTTTGTCAATCACTAGATTATGTGTTGTGAGATTTGTGATAATCTCAAGTGCCCCGGTAGGACAGGTTCCCATAGCTCCAGTGATACACACATAGACCAGCCTTTGTACTTTGTCAAGGGTTTTCCTGGCTTTTAATTCTGTCGGGTCCACTAGTTGTTATTCAAAATTGATTATTAACGTTTGAAATGTTTAAGTTCCCAATTTTAAAACGAAAGAACATAACTGAAACAATTAATACTTTATTGACTGAGTAAATACAAAATTGAAAATATTCAACATTCAATGATTATACAAAATATATTATAATACTCTTCGATACTTACACTAAACCAAACTTCTTGCACTTTAGACTAGAAACCGCTCAAGTGCTTTAAATATTTCAGTACAAACATCATCAGATAAAAATATTCCTCTCCTAAAAATGGATAACAATTCGTCATCGTTCATAAACTTTTGAAAATCAATATTCGCATACAACTCCCATATTATCACATTGTATATTACAAAATGGCATGGATTTCCTCATAACTAAGGAATTACAATAATATTTCAGGTTTCTATCGAATTTATGGAATCACTAAATAAATATTTTGTAATAGGTAGAATTTCTTATCTTCTTATTCAAGCAAATGAACAAACAATTCGAAGTCAATTTAATAAATAATGGAATTAAAGCAATAAAGAAAGGTATCCTGATATAATTGCACAACATCAATTAAATTTATCGGTGTCTTAAATGATAAGAGAACTAGAGATTAGTCAGAAAAATAACAGATAATAAATTAGTGTGCTAACATTATAACATTTAGATCAAGGAAAACGTGTTTGTATGAATGAATTTTGCATTCAATATTAAGATATGAGGATTATGATCCTTTTCCATAAAACTTAATTTTTAAATATTTTTTTCCAAAATATAATTTTTGTGATGATTGATTTATTACAGTTTTCAACAAGAAATAAATTAAAATAGATGCCTTTAACTCTTCAAACTAAGGAAATATAAATATAATAGTCATGTTTGGACTGATGAAATTATCCCTTACTTGCAAACTGTACAAAAATTAGGAATGACACAGAAGTCTATATTTGAAAATTTCAGTTTATGTGCCGGGCCAATGACGGCTACCAGAATGAGCTAGAAAATCTTGTATTCGTTAAACATTCAACGATATCAAAATTTTTCCAAAAATTTAATATGGAATGAGATTATAAAGTCTATCGGGTCTTGAAAACTTCTGAATACATATTTTATTTGTGCCATATATACATTTGATTTTTAGCACCTATTTTCCAATTGATTTTCAGTGTTTTCTATACCTCCGTGACCTCAAACACGGAAACATTTAATTATCTGAATCTGGAACTATTCGGCCCTTTTTACCACGGAATAACAAACTTAAAAATCCAAAAATTCGCTATCTTTTATTTCCCCCGTTTACATTTTTCTCCGCTTTCATTTTCAAGGTTTGCGATTGGTGCTCGCTCGCAAAATCCTTCTCCGTCAATGGCAATTGGTTTATGTTATATATCAAATTTTCCTCGAGCAAAATTTCCTCGGGTGGGTTTCTCAGTAAGTCCAAAGTCTCACATAGACCCGCAGCACTTTTTCTGGACTTTGTCGTTCCCAGACACCCTATTATTATTACTAGAGCCGTCTTGAATAATATTTTGACGCCTTCACATAGAAAAACATCCCAAACCCTTAGCAATGTGTCCCAGGGTAAAGTTCTTGTGAAGACGCATAAAAACCATTCTGTGCAGTACAGCATCGGTTCAGCGCCTACTTTTTTCAGATGCTTATAAGCAGGACGACAAACTCTCTTCAGTAACCCCTGTAGAATCATGGCATCGCGCTGGATTACTTCCATAGCAGGACTGTAATAGTTCTCTAAATATTTATCAGATATGCTTACTAGGCACCAAAACGCTTGTTCGGCAGGCATATGCATCAAAAGAAATGCTGCGATTGGAGCCTGGGCTTGACAATATCCCATTTTTGGATTCTGAACAGTGTACGCTTTCAGAACGTTGAAAAGCTCTTGTTGTCTGTAAGAGATTCACAAATTAGCGAAAGTCATCTAAAAATAAATATCTCATGGATATCCGGTGATATCTCACCCAGGTTTCTCTTCAGAGCTGAACATTTCATGTGTCGGAAATTGTCGATGTAGATCTCTCCTAATTTCATCAAGACATTTCGGGTCTCCTCTATCTCTCAAGCAATCGTCATACTTATTAGGAAACTTTTCCATTAAAATGCGACCTCCACATAAATACAACCATGCCCTTGGCCTTATTGACATAGGAATGCCTATAACTAAACATTTGGAACAAAAATTTGATGGGGGTAAGTCAACATACCTTTTCGACATCTTTCCCTAACTTTCACATAGTTCTTATCCATATAGAAATTCCATAAAGACATCATTTTCAACCATTTCTTTTCCCGACGTAATACTGTTTCTGGAGGAGGACCTTGTCTGGGTTCTGAGGAATATTGTGTACCTCCAAGGAACCCATGTCTGTCTGGCACATTTGATATTACACTCCCATCAACCAAAGTACTGGCTTCACTACAAGTGCTTATAGCATCTGCGTTGAAAGACGATGCCATTCTCTCAAATTTCATGAAATTCTAACATACTCAAAGATCTCATTATAAACACACATCAAAAAACATTATTTACAAAAAGCAAACACGACACTTCCTTAGTCGATGTTTTTAAGAATTCACGTCATTCTTTTAATAGCACCACCAAAAATAGATGAAAAACCCATTTATTTCACATTACAGTACATCCAGAGAATGTAAATATGTAATTAGAACGTGAAATAATTAATTAAACGATTAATAACGATCACTTAAGGGGCGAGCCAATTTGCGAATATTTTGATAGTTTGACACATGACACATCTGGTATTTCACAAACGTCGCTTTTGCGGTTGGTAATAAAAATCCACAGAACACATACGGAGAAATCCCTGGTCAATCATGGGAAATAAAAAAATACCTAATTTACGACATTTACTTGTATCATTAGTTGCCTGAGATGGGAAAAATTTGGATATCGATCATCAAATATATAATATTCCAATTCTTTATGCACTCATTTAGATCAGTTGTAACTTGATTTTGCATACAAAAATGAAAGTTTTACAAAATTTTATATGATCTGTCATAGACCACATATATTTTAGATCATTTCTACGGTAGACTATTCCACACAATTTTAACTACTCTAACCTAACGTAAATTGTTTTTTATTCATTCGTTCACGTTTGTTTGGAGTTTAGAATAATGTTTCTTCTTAGAAATTCCGCACGAAATTTAAACATATTAGGAAAAATATGCATCTTCAACAACAGAATAGGTTTTGTGATAAAACAAAAATGGCATTATATTTACTAATTGTGGATTTTCATAGGTGAAAGACAAATAAAACGTTGGGTATCGCCAACATTGAAAATTTTGAAAAGAAGAAAAGACAAGCTTGGTCCTGAAGAACCTTCACCAAGATCTTCATTTCTAGAATGGAACTATGAAGCAGAGATATATGCTTTTGGTAAACGTTTAGGGGAAAATTTCAATCGAGAAATCCTGAAGAGAGCTCTTACCCATAGGTCCTATGCTAATTTGAAAAATACAGAAGGTAGCCAATTTTAAGTAAATATGTTCAGTAATCTTCATTATATTTAATTTCAGTTCAAGAAACGGAGATACTAGATAATAAAGAACTCATCGCAGAAGGGGCTGATATTATAATACAGTTTTTGAGAAAAGAATTCAGTAAAATTTACACAGACGATGTAACGAATTCATTCATCAAACATTTAACATCTGATGATATGTTAAGTCACGTTGCAAAACATATAGGTCTTAATGACCTTGTTTTAACATCTGTGAGTGGAAATGTTGAATTCTTAAGATCTTTGGGTGATAATATACTTTTAGGAATTTCCAGTTGAAAAGTCAACATTAGCAGACACCTTCAGAGCTGTTATTGCAGCTTTGGAACATTCAGATAATGTTGAGAGATCACAGCAATTCATTAAAGATTTCTTGATCGTACAACTCAACGGAAAAACAGTATTCGACATATGGGAACCAGAAAATCCAGTAGATTACTTGAATAACTTGTTGAAACATAAGGGTATGGCCCAATTTGAAGCTAGACTTTGTAATGAATCAGCTTCTAATACTATTCTTGCCAATTATCAAGTAGGACTATATTCAAGTGAAAAAAAATTGTTGGGTATAGGTAAAAATTCTAAATGTTATGATTGAATAGTTGGGTTCACCTAATCTGTGGCACTTGTTTCAGGTTGGGGTGAAAATATTGATATTGCCAAGAATACAGCAGCATTGGATGCGATCAGAAGAATGTGTAATTTATAATTGGTGTACTGAATGAATTTGTGTAAATATACGTTTGAATAATATGTTATTTATTCATCATTTTGATAAGAAAATATATTATCTCTTATTTTGAACAGAATTCCGAAGATATTTCTTATCAAAATCCAGATTAGATTACCAACCACATGAAGGATGTTTATATGGTCATTAATATTTCGTTGTTGACGAAAACGATTCTATGGAAAATTTTGCATAATGTTAGGAAATTTGATTCTATGTTTAATTTTCTCTTATATGGCGAGTACAAAACAACCCTAGACGATTCACAAATGAAACAAAATAATCAACCTAACCTATTTATTTACATCTAAATATACATTAATATACAATTTGAAATTTTATTCTGAATCAAGTCGCTTTGAACATTTGAAATTTTTATACATACGAAAAGGAAATTTACCATCACCACTGAGAATTTAAAATAAATGGAAATGGTATAGTGAAAAACGTAATTTAAGGTTCAAAAATGAGGTAACTGTTGCAAGAAGCATTTTGTCATAAATGCAAATAGTGATTTTTCTTGCCAGATTATGAAATATCATGAAAATACCTGGCAAGTACAAGTAATTTACAAAACCGAACTAAGAATAATGTATCAAGAAATATTAGGAACAAAAGTTAGAACTAATTCTAGCACCAAAGTTTTTAACACTACCAAAATTAATTCATGAAACTCGACTAAAGTTCCCAATACAACCCATTTATATTGTAAGACCAATAGGATGCACTTTGAGCAACTCAAAATGTATACTATCATCGCAGCCTCAGAAACTAGCTTAAAATTAATATATAATCACAAAATCAAGCAACAAGTGCTACAAATATTTCAATTGATAATTGAAATAATGAGATAACTATATATTTGTTTTAAAAATTAAATACTTTAGTATGATATAAGGGAGAAGATCATCAAAATATGCATTCTTTGTATACATGATCACAGATAGTCATGAAACAATTGCCTGAAACGACATGTCAAATAAGACTGTTTCAATAAAAAGATGAGGTGATTAGAGATCTCTCTGTAAAAACAAAATGTTGATACAACTAATTTTGACAAACTTTAGATAATTTGAATTGTTTATAAGCGATTAAATTAACGGCCTAGATAATTCTTCAATAAAGTATAAACAAGAAACTTGATAAAACCAGATGTATTTTTCCTTCAATTTTTATAATTTGAAAAAGAATTCTTTTAAAAATAATAAATGAAAATTTTGCATGCAGTCCTCATCATTGTTAAGAGGCATTTCTGATGATTCTTTCATTTGCAGTCTTTATAGGTCTCTCTTATGTCGTGTATATTATTCAATTCCTTCTTTAAATCTTTCTTCATATACGTTTTGACGGTGTTGGGGCTGAAGAAACTTATTCAATTTCATGCCAAAAAGATCAGCTCTATACTTGAATCTTGCATTGTCCCTTCCAAATTGCTCCCAAAGACCTTTTCTGGCCTTCTTATAGGCAAATGACCACTTGACCATCAAATGGACTGTACACAAATCAGCACCTTCAGCAAATGTAACCTTAAAAAAATATTATACATGTCACAAATTTATTAAATATAATCTGAATATATAATACATCTTCAAACATTTGACGTTATAAAATAAATATGTGATAATGAAAAAAGTTCAAAATATTCACCTTTTTACCATTACGAGACTTCTTTTTCCTTTCTTCCATATCTTCATCTGAATCCTCATCACTGAACACCATGAAGGTAACATTACCACACTTCATCTCACTCCCATCTGAATCTATTTCGAGGTCCTCGTCGTCAAATACTATGAAGCTATCCTCCGATTCACAAATAGAACTTTGCCTTTCTCTATTTTGATTAGAGTTATGGAAAATCAATGTTTCTTTCCCCCATTCATCATCGTCGTCGTCTTCCTCTGATGATGATTCATCCTCATCAATGAATTCTATGATAGGACTTTCTCGTGAAGGTTTGTTCGATGGGCCTGCTGCAGTTTCAAACACGATAAAACCGTCGTCATCACAGTCTGAACAAGACATTTCGTCATCTGAGATGCTTTTATGTACCTCCATATGTAACGGCGCCACTGAGATCTTTGATAAGGAATCTTCTGATTTAGGTTTGCTGTTGTTTTGGCAAATCGCTTCCATAGGTAATTTTGGTGATTCTTCAATCTGTATACTGTCAGAATCTGTCTGTTTGATTTCTTCTAAAATTAAGACGCAACAATTTAATGAATTTTTTTCCTGAACTATATCTCCAGGCTTGTTCGAGTGTTTGTAACATGAAGGGATACTCTTATCGAAGGTCTTGGGATTGAAAATGTTTGGGTTTTGAAAAAGTTTATCTGAATTTTGGGGAGGTGTGTTTGGCATCAGATGCTCGAGAGGGGGTGCAGCAGTGTGATGAAACTGCCGTTTCTGGCAGACATTCCGGGGGGGCATACCAGAGGTAAAGTTTGACCTCATATTGCACGCTGTAATATTCATCTTTCCTAGATTTCCTCAATTGAAACTTCGAATTTTCAGCTTTCGTATATTCAAACACACAAATACAAAGTCTTTTGACACTTTCTGTCTACAGACAATCTCTTACAAGGGAATTTCGATTGTCTTTGTGACCACTTATCGAACACTCGTCCTTGGTTGTAAATGTCGTCTCTGTGATCGAAATCTTTCGATATATCTCTCTTTCGTACAATACCGTTCTTTGAAATAACTGTGATATTTTCTACGATATTACCACGTTTAGAAATTGATTGGTTTTCACTTGATAGAGCCATTTTCACAAAATTCAGAACACTTCAAATCACAACTTTATTCGGCCATCTTGATAAACTGATTTTGAACGTTGAAAAGTCCAAGTTCCAGAACGCGTGGATCACGTGCCCCCTACCCCCGTAAATTTCCAAGAAACCAAGGCAGGATTCTGCGCATACACACACACAGTCACAGTAGTGCTAATTTGTGTATAATATGCGCAGAATCTTTCACCTTTCACCTTTCCATAGGTTAAGAAATTTTGATATGTCTATGTCTATGGTCCTTTCCATAGACGTACAAAGGATTCCATAATAAAGGAAATAAGTCATATTTGTATGGCCCTTTCCAATCTAAAATGGACGTACATAAAAGATGTCTACAAACATGTAGGCCAGCATTTTGCGCTTAGACCTTCCTCTATTTACGGCAGACAGATTAGCATTGCTATTTTGTGTTCTCGGAAAATTCCACATGAATCATGATAAGCGTGGGTGATTCCGGAAATTGATGACTACACTACCGCTCTATGAATAGAAACATGATCAAGGAACATAGGCGGTCCTTACAATCGGTAAAAAAGGGGCATGACGTAATATTTTGTAAAGTATCGTTATTTGATCTATATTTTCACTGTGAAAATTGTGGAGAAATTCTTTAGTATATCGGGATTCTCATTTAGGCCAGATTTATAAGTGTTTTAGGATTGAGAAATTTGATATGCACCTATTGTTCAATTGATAAGCGTATTTATTTGAATGCATATTTAAAATATCTCCAGAACATGCACATTTGAAATCGATATTTAATGAACGATCGCGCTATTATGACTAACAAACTGACGTTGACCATATTAAATGTATTGCTTTGTTGTCAGAGCAAAGGTTTTTCTAATTTAACGAAAACATGGCAAGAACATTTTATTTACTCTAAAATAACTTTGAATAAATCTTCATTCAATATTATTTACAACTATAAACAATAAAATACCGAGTTAACAATGAAAATTAAGTAAAAATACAGATAACTCCTCAATAAATAGATATTATAAAATGGAAGAAAAGATAGAACATTTATAACAATTAAAACACTTCCAAGAATTAACGACTAGAAAGATTAAACAGTAAGGATAACTACGTATTCTCCATTTAACACCGGAATTATTTCGAGAGGTCCTAGATATGAATTTTCCTATACCATTTGGAAGATAAATGCACATTAACCATAGTTGAGTTAGTAAGGTATTTGATTTTGATAGTACTGTATCATGTCGTACGTTCGGGTCCTAAAGTTCAGGAAACTGTTTCTTATTATCTGCAGCATGTATGCTGCCGCTTCTCTGTCAGTTGCACCGGGGCTGAATCTACCCCGTAGAAGCTTGATTGTTTGCCCTCGGAAGCATGGCAGCCCAGTATCCAGCATCAAGGATACTAAAGTTATTATTGCATCCTGATAAGGCCTGAAAAGATTTCGATGTACTATTAATTGCATCAATTATTTTCATTTATATCTATAATACATCCTCAGATAAGTTCCTGGTCTAATGAAAAAATATAAAATAGGACTAACTTGAAGTCAATACTATTGTATTTCATTTTGAATATTTACCTAACGGCTAGATAAGCCTGAACGCAAAGTTCAGAGAACCACTTGAATGGCGCCGCCTCCATTTTTCCCCCCATTATCATAACCATTTCATCCGTTAGCTTAATATCAGGCTCAAAACCAAGATTTCCCCCTGGTGAAGACTCGAACATAAATCCAAAATCTGTAAGAAATATATTCCATTGAACCCAATATCGACCAACTCCTTGTCTTCAAAACCTTACCAATATGAATCAAATGACCATCTTTGTCCAGCATGATGTTCCCGTTGTGCCTGTCTTTAATCTGTAACAAGAATCCGACAACGCTATACGCAGCCATGGATATAATGAAATTTCTTCTAGCGTTCTGGAATTCCTTACTGCTCTCGTCTCCGTATGTCTTCAAGAAGTATTCATACATTCCGATATCGGTCTGTCTGCCCAGTTGATCCCTAGATTTGGCATTTGGAACGCACTCGATAACTCCACACTTCAGAAACGAAAAACACAGTTAGAGACAAGTACAAATATTAAATTTTCATCGACTGTGTAACGTTGGAAACTTACGCCAGGTGCAGTTGCAACCACCCTGTAGGGGAACAGATACAAATCCAATCCAACGCTTTGGAATATATTCTTGAATATTCCGATAACCTGTAAGGCCAGCATATCCTGTCTTACGTCGTCTCCAACCTTGAAAATTGCAGATTGCCACGTTTCCAAACCTACGCTTTGCTCTTCGGTCCACTAAAACATTAACAATCTTAGAGTCATAGACCACATTAGTTAGGTTAGAATAATTCTCTTGGCGGGAGATCCATATTCAAATTTTTTAACATGGAGTTTCAACTTTGAGATGAAACCACCCTATTTAAAAGAGACTGTTAGTATAGAGACAACAAATATTGGGTACCTTCATCATTAATGCATGTTTTCATGTTATTTCCACATTAAAATCTACTTCTATTTATTCTTAAATCAAAATTGAAACCAGTGTAGTTCGAAAGATTTCCGTATGTCGTAGATGACTTATGTTGTGCGTCATTACAAGGCCGATTTAGGGTTATGTTATTATTTTTGACTGATTTCGAGTGAGCTAAGACATAGGTTAATCGAATTTGGTGAACACTTTTATATTTATTAATTATTTTGGAAATATACAATTTTGTTATGAAAACTTGATTCTACATTGTCGAGGAATGTTCACTGAATCTATTTCAACTGAAATAAACCTTAAGAAATTAGCCAAAGTATCTTAAAATAGGCGAGAAATTCGCGTAAATTTTAGTCCATAAGAAATGCATGGGGAATTCAGTGCTCGGATCCACGGATGGATCGTAATTCAAATTTCCCGCCTAACCTAACTAATGTGGTCTATAGCGATAATGGATGTTTTAAAACACAGTACTTGATTCAGGGAGATCGCCATAGCCATTTTTTCCATTTCGTTAAGTCCACATTTCGCTATTTTGAATCTTGCGAGATAAGGCGCTTTGGCCGCACTCTGCATCGGTATGCCACTCTTGTAGTCGATGTCTAAGACCATCGCTTCAGGGTTACTTGGTAGGTAACATCCTGGAGTAACCTGAAATCACAGTTATTATGAACTTTCTGCTACAGTTATTTTTGACTCGTTGAGTACTAACTTTAATCCTGCTAAGACATTCCAAACAAGCCCTCCTTCGTTCGGGACCTTTCGGGAAGGGTCTTATCTCTCCGGAAATGCTCGTTATCTTCTCGAAAAAGTCGAATTCTCTTTCGTAAAAGAGTCTAGACGCCCCAGAGAAGTTCTGTATGATATTGTTGATCAGAATTTCCAAAACATCGTATAATACAGCTGCAATTAATCAAACTCAAGCATTCGGAAAATTTCTTTCCGTTTACATACTCACGATCTTTCTGCGTCATCTCTTCGTCCAAGTACATGTTAGTCTTCATGTTCCAAATGAGTTGATGAGCGACTATTTGCGATCTATTCGCTATATATTTGATGAATTCTGTCACATAGCCCATCTTAAATCATAACCGAAATCATTATTAAAAATTTGAATCCAAACTAATACAAAAATACTTGAGGTCGAGGGATTCTCTAGACGGTGTACTTACAGTGTCATGTCGTAGGGCCTGTACCATTTGAGGAATGTAGAAGAGTATAGCGTCAGCTTGATACGAACTAAGTACTTTCACAGCGTATTGGGCAGTTATCGGATGCGGAGGGAATTGTCTGCTGAAGTACGCAAGGGCCTGGAATAAAATAGTCGATAACAATCATTCTCGAATATTAAAAACTTTCAACAATACCTGAATCGGAGAAATCCTCGACCAAGTCAACATATGCACCAATTTTATATTATCATTGAGAATATTCTCAGTTGTGGCTAAATACTGTAAAGCTTCTGGAACCTGGAAGACAGATACAGGATTCAACTGCACTTGATGTCCTATTTCGCTGATGATCGCATCGTTCAACCTGAACCTATGAACAATCATTAAATATATTAATAAGTCATCATTTCATATCATAAGTACTGTCAGATTCACCTTGTCGGAAGATAAACTGCCAAAACCGGCGATATATCCCAAGCCAACCTCGTATAATCATGCCACTGTTTTTCGGTTATCGTCTTCGCTCTCCAAGATGCTATATTATCCTCTCCGGGTATCAACCACTCCATCCTACCCGTTGGGTTGTGCCACGCTATCAGAAACTCAATTTCCACAGCCTATCGGGAAGAAAAACGATAAAGGCGTATGGAAACAACAAAGTGGGAGGGTACAAATGAAGCCACACCCCTCAATCATACGTACCAACAGTTCCAAGATCAAGTTTCTCTTCTTTAAGTAGCATTTGATGAATCCGTCTGCTAGTTGAGGTCGTTTAATGTTGGTGGACTTGCTGGATCTTTTACTCAGGGTGTTAGTACTCGTGGACAGGGGGACAGTATTGATCCACCCGGAAGTGATGCTTCCAGCTGCGCTTACGCCCCCTGGTTTCGCCAGTTCGTTCAGGGTGGCATTTGGCATGTTCGCCGGGGTAATCCCAAGATCCAAGTCTATCAGAAGTATTTTTGGGTGATTTTTTATTAGAGGATGTTTACTCGTACTTACCTCCGACATCACTGGCTTTTAAGTACTTTTTATCGGAGTGGAGGGTCTGCCAGAATCTAACCAGAGTCGTGATATCCTCCCTCAACTCCGAAGCGCATTGTGTAGGACATGTAACGGTTTTGCAGAAGTAATCAAGACAGCTGCAGTAAATGCGTTCCCTGAGAATATTCTTTGCCAGACTTTTAGGCAAAATGTCCCCTTGAAGAAGAGCTAAACCACAAGTAAGCAACCTGAAAGAATACTGATCAGTATACCTAAATAACTATGAAGGAAGACTCACTTAAATCTTACACCTATCGCAGAAACATGTCTTGTTTGAGTTGCAGGCATCGCTCCTACTGTCATACTCAACGATCGGTGGATCAGTCCTGCCAACATTTCGACTTTTTCGTAACTGCTGTACTTGACCGTTTCCACCAGTTCACAGATGAACTGAACCCAAATGGCATGGGGTTTGATAAAGGGTGGATGTGTTGATAGGTCGCATCCTAAAAAATTTCCATACGTAACTTATATTAGTTCAGATAGGAATAACATATTGGGTTTTCTACCTGCATTCATCTGAACATACTCCAAGGGCCAAACTGGAAAAAGGATCAAGGAAGGTTTAACGAAAGGATGGACATACATAGTTTGATGAACCGGGGACTAAGTTACCGAATAATGTACCTTCGAAAGCAGCTAATGGACTGGTACCGCTGAATCCTGGTGAAAATAATCCCAGTTTCTTTTGGACCGTACAGTTCCAAGCAGCAACCATCTCTTGCAGGAATCTCATCTCTAGTTCGGGTTTTGAGGTTATGAGCCATTGCCAGCATTCTACGGCTGTCCTCATAGCCTCCGCGGTGAAAAGTTCTACCTGAAAATTGAGCAAATATAACTTCAAAACAAACGCTTTTTATATATTCAAATATTGTCAGTATGAAAATAATATCACACCTATAGATCAATGAATACTTCGAAGCTCTTAGTCATGCTAAGAACTGCCCCAGGATATGACAATATTCCCAGAAGCATTCTAAAAAGGCTGGATCTACCAATACATCTTGAAATAATCCGAAACTACTGCATTCGAGAATCTTGTTTGCACAAGTTTTGGAAAAGAGGAATATTAATCACAATTCCTAAATCAAAAGCCGATACGAGGAAGTTCGAAAACTATGGACAAATTACATTAGACCCAGTAATTGGAAAGAACTTCGAGAAGATAATCAAATCCAGGATGATGAAAACACTTAGTCACAAAATTCCCAATTTCCATCATACTCGCCCAGAATGTACAGTGTAAAAGAAAAGAAGTTTTAAATTGGAAATATACGATATCCAGCGCTACCGCATTGAAGAAGTATGCCTCTAACGATAAATTGCGACGTTGTCAGACTGTGTTCCAGGCTATCTCTATAGTGGGCTGTGACATAACCCAGCCAACGAAAATCTTTAAGAGAAAACAAAAATAGAACCAATAAGTAGTAGAATACAGAGACTAAACAAGAAATTCATCAGTCAGTAACACAACATTAATACAATAGGACCACTAATACACAACATATCCCACCTTGAAAGAACTAAGAGGAAATTACCAGAACAACCAATATTTCAATACTTACTTAGCCTACTTTAACTTTAAAACATAAGTTGTATAAGGACAGGAAGACCTCGGTCGATAGCCCTTTGAAAAATTCTCAATAAAGTTATTTTCTCTCTCTCTATTGTGAGTATAATTGCCGATATACTGAAAACACCATAAGGGAACATTTAAGTTCGTTTCGAAAACTGCAATCATTGAATATAATTAAGGAACATATGAAATCGAAGAACCCATAGATTCTTCACTACTCTCACCTGTGACCAAGCGATGCAGTGCAAGAGATTCCTATTCAGCTCCTTATTCGATATCATGAGAGCTGTAGCTTGCCAGAGAGCTTCGTTATGAAGATGATCTTGCCGTTCCTTGCAAGACTTCCACACTTTCTTCAATATAATATCATCCAGGTCGCTCTGATGGGCACTGTACACAGTCAACATACCTTGTACCTAAAAGTAACGTAAAACAAATAAATCACAATTTTATGTCGGTTGTTAAAGACGCATACTTCTCCGGTAAACTTGGCTCTCAAAGAGCTAGTCAACATCAGCTTCGAAGAATCGCTCTTAACACATTTGGGCCTCTTTTCTAGAGTACTTATACTCAACGGAGTACTGTATAGATTGAGAGGACCGAATTGTAGGAGGGATTCCAAAGCCATGGATAAACCGGAGTGGGGCCATACATCCGACTGTACCACCTGATTTATATATTCTTGGACGTGGCTTCTGGTCCACTGTGGTGCCCATTTTATGGCCTCCTTGATTATACGCTCTGAGTTTGCAGCAAAGTCTTTGACAATGCCCTGAAAATATAGGAGATTGAGATCATCTATAACAGTCTTTGCTAGATCGTAGCTATCTGCATAAAAGCCCGGAACATGATTAAGTCTGTTGGTTTGTTTACCAGTGCCGGTTAAATACAGTGATATCTATTCTGTGATTAAATAGTATGCAGTAAGTTTTGTCGGTTACTCGGCAAAATTCAGTAGTTTGGCCCCTCGTATGTATCACAATATCTTACCTCTCTTGCTTCTAAAGTATCCATAAGCTGAACGGACCAAGCAGTCTGTGGAATTCTCAGATCAGGAGTGGATTGATTAGGATCTAACCTCAACGAATTAGATAATACCTGAAGGATATCTAACATCGTCCACAGTACCCTAGAAAACAATAATAAAAGTACTGTATTCATCGTAATACATACAGATTAAAACCTTTTCACAAATTAACCTTGTTATGAAAACTTAAATATATTTATACTTCTATACAAAACAACTGATAACTTTCAAAGTCACCACCACCAGTTTAACTAGATTATTATTATGTCGTACCATCAATTTTTCAAAATTCAATCTCAATCGTTTTAAAATTACCTCCGACTCCATAACAGATGCGGGAACTTATCCACAAGACTCGATAAGAATCTATCCGAGACCCTCCTGATCTGCTTATGCGGATGATTGAATGCTACAAGTAAGAACTGGGCATGCTTCTCCAGCTCCAATTCTCTGGCAGCGTTTTTCGGTTTATTCTTCATAACCTCGATGAACTTTTCAAAAACCCTCTCGCTCACCGATGATACGCAACTCCACATACCAGCCTTGTCTTTCTGTAAGGCTGAATCGCTCAAGTAATCAGTGATTATGGTAACCAAAGATGGTTCTTCAGAATGTTGGATTCTAAGGAAGAAAATAGCACTATCTATAGTGAGAAAATTGGAATAAAAAAAGAAACAACTTCATGGTTTCATTATTTGTTCAAATAAAAGCAGATATTGAAATCTAACCTCAAAGTTTCAACCCAGTAAACGCTCAATAAGAACGTGCATTGAGCAAAGGAGAGTTTGTTGACTACAGCTGTGACATCTGCTGGATGTTTTAACAAATCAAGAATTTGATTCCTCAATTCTTGAAGCTCAGTGATTGAGACACTGTCATTTCTTACAGCACTCGTATATTGTAGTTCCCTCATTTCAGATCTACTCGAAGTGGGCGAAATTAGGGCAGGGGACTTCACGGCTATCTCCTTGACTCCATCGTACCATTCCGCTGGCCACAAACCTAAAAAAGTTGCACAGAAGATATGGATAAGACAGAGAGAGCAATATAACACAATTTTACCTGATTCTGAAGCTGTGAATCCCATTATAACGCAATACAACCAAAAGTCCCTGAACAACTTGTGAATTCTTGGCTTAGGATTTTTAATCGGTGATAGTCTTCTCAATAACACAGCTATAACCGGTATTAGAACCCCGAGGTTTCCAGCAGAACTTGATGCTTTAAGTGCACCTAAAATATCACCGCATTATATCTAATTCAACAGATTATAATGAAAATACCCACCAGGTGACTTTTCGCTTGCTCTCTTTCCTTCGAGTCCCAACTGAACAAAAAGCTCCAGCAACCTTCCAAGGAGTTCATTCATTTGTTGTTCACCCTGTATATTCGCGGCTATATTCGCCAATGCATTGATCACAGGTCTAGAAACGTGCCTGTAACAAGAAGTCAGCCTCAATTAGTTCAATAACAAAATTATGAGGACAAGAACACATCCATGAGTGCACCCTCCTTCCCTAACTCACCTATATTGAGTCTTATCGTTCCCGGCGTGTCCGTAGGCGGCGCTGCTGCTTTCTACAGTGATCATCGTGAACATCTTCATGACAACCTCGTAAACATGAGGTTCCGACTGGGCTATGATCATACATCCTAGCTGATCCACTATAAGGGTGTCCAGAGCCGAAGGAACCCGACAGAACCTTTGTTGAAAGAATTGCAGGATGGTATCTGTGGTTTTGGGGGTCCCTTTCATGGATACAGCAACGTGACCCAACATTATAACGATATTCGTTGATATAAGCGTAGATTCACTACGGATGGAAGTCATAGTAAGACAAACGTTTAAAAATTCATTAGAATCCGATTTACCTATCACTTTTTTCGGCTGTAAATAACCTGTTGGATACGCTAGCTACAAGGGCTCTTACACAATCTAGATCTATAGAATGAGCGGCACTCAGAGCATAACATAAATTTTCTATGGCTGCATCACGCAATTTTTCAAAAGCCGTTTGGGTTTGACTGGGATTTTTCGTACTCTCAACCTTCAGAGTTCCATTTTGGGCTGAAACGAATCATTATCTTCACTACACGGCATTAAATGCATTGATATTTTTCAATTGACTTGATTTTTATGCGAGTTTGTTGTATTGTATTTGTTGTATTATTTTACCTGTAATTTTAATGTTGTTTTCTTTGTTACTTTTTTCATTCGCTTGTCGATGAAGCTTAGACAAAATTGGAGAAGGTGTAATAAGAAAGTCTCTGAGACAATATATAGAAGTTGATGCGATATTTGGAAATTTGTCTGCCAATTTCCCTAAACCTTCCAAACACACCATTAGTAACGGCATATGAGCCAACACCAACCGATATCCATGATTTGAATTTATCTTCTCGGTAAGCCTCCCGCAAAGACTATCAGCACCTGTAAAACAAAGAAATGGTTACATTATACGTAACACTGATGAGTATCGGAACTCAACGCATAGTGTTAGTGAATTAAAGTTGATGTTCCATATATTCAAACTACTGAACAAATCCACGAATACATTGTTTTCACTTCACACATGTTAGATTTACGAAAAGGATAAAATTAAACAAATAATACAAACAGTACTGAAAACAACTATTAAACAGCCTGCAGGATATAAATAATTCGTTTGAAACTCAATACAGGAACATTTTTCGCATTCCTCAAGCAAATTGCAAAATTTTTTCATATAATGACAAAAAACAAACATAAAAATCATAATGATGGACAGGGATAAAAACACAAAGTTTTTCACCTATAACGGATACTAAAAATCGAACCAAAGTCGAAAAGTTGTATTGAATATCAACTGAAAAAAGAAAAAGGGGCAATTAAGATGTTATAATTGTGGAGCTTCGTTGTGTGTGTGTATTTCCAATTTTGAAAGTCGAATTGTGAATTTGAGTAGTCTGTAAACATGATAGAAGATAACTGATATCATTATTTTGAGCCAGAGACAATATTATGACTGATTAGTGTTCAGTTTGTATGCATATTCCATCATCCAATTATTTGTATGTGTATGTAAGTTTTCAAAAAAGATTTCAGCTACTAAAAGAACATACTAAAATTATGTTTTAATTTCTCTGTCTTGAAATCTGGAGGTTCAGTGCAGAAAATTATTAAAAATTGATAGCATCTTTTTAAAACTACATCATTTTCAAAGAGATTCATTTTGAAACTCTGTTGCTCATACACTAAATTTTACATCCTCTAACTAATTCCTCCAACTGCATAACAGTACTCTACAGAATACATACAGAATCTTGTCTTAATGATAATAAGTTATTTATAGAAGTTATAAAGAATTATTAGTCGTTTCGATTTATCATATGTTCAAATACTGACCTGTTTCGTCTCCAATAGCCCAGACGAGAAGATCTACACATGCTGCATTAGCCATGACATTAACTTTAAATTTATTCACAAGTGCATAGTTACTTTCGCGATCTTCTCTCTCACTGGCATCATGATTTCTACTTTGGAGCTCAGTCTGGCCATTTAAATACAATCCTTCAAAACGAAAATTCAAAATTATAACTCAACTCTTGAACGATGCGTATTGTCACCCACCTTTCACAAACTCTTGCACATCCTTCGTAAAAGCAACTGGAAGATCTTTTTGCGGATGTAAAAGCTCCCTCATAAGTGTAACCATAACCAAATTGACCGTTTCCGAAAAAGTTTTGTAAGGGAAAATTTTTATTTTACCTATGGAATATATTTCTAAACTTTGTTCGTCCAGAAATTTCAGAGTATCTTTTGTCAGCAACTGTTTGCTGAGAGTGAGGATCGTTTGTAATTTGCTCAATGGAAATATTATCTTTTCCTTTTTGTCCGTTGGATCAGCTATTTTTAGATATGGAAACTGATTAAACGAAGATCCGAATTTGGCAAAGAAATAGGTGGTGATGTCATAGTTCCCTAGATTCTGAGTTTTGAGGGATCCTCGTTTTAAGGAATTTGAATTATAAGCAATGTCGGTGGTGTCGTAGCCCTGTAAACACAAAATTTTTTCAGAGAAATCCAAAAGAACAACGTAAAAAAGGTCCTTATAAAATGTGACATCTTTTAAATGCAATTATTTTTATTGCTACTTATACAATAATGTTCATTCTTTACCTCCACTGAGTTTGATAGATTACCACTCAAACTTCTTGGAATAATCGATCGAAAGTTGCTGAAGCTCCTCTTGATACCGTTATTTTCCGGAATGATAATAATAGGAGTCTCGATGTCCTTGGGGAATAACTGACATATCAGCGGTGGATCCACGGTACAAAATCTGCCCATCGCTCTAGCGAGGCCGATGAGAACAGGCAGAGTAGTTTTACACAAGAACAGTTTAGTTGATGAGTTAAGAGTTTCAGCATCTTGATATTTTTTGATACTTTGAGTTATGGAAACTAAACATTTAACTTGTAGGTCGATTATTTCTTCCAAATCGTGTTCACATCGGACTGCTATGTCACTGAGTAATGTGTGGAGACAAAAACTGAATTTTTCTGCTACAGGAATTCCTGAAAGTTTGGATTTTTTCAGTTCTGTTTAATGGAATACTAAATAAGCTGTTCCACAAGTCTCTCGTAAATTTTACTTACTATCAGTAATATTTATTTTAGTTTCATCGCTCCAATTGGCCTTTTCAAGAAGTTTTGCAATATTTAAAAGATAGGGTAATATTCGATTTTTATGCTGTAAACCTGATTCAAGGAAGAATATTCCTAGAGCTATTACAGCATCCTGGTGTCTTGTACTTATTGTGATACCTCCACTCGAATTTTCCAAAGGACATAACGAAAATAAGGGTTGCACCTAAAATGAAATGATATTGTTGACATACACGTAATTTACAGAATATCATAATATATTTTAAACCTCCTACTAGATACTGTAATTAACTGAATAATTTCAATTGATTTTTAATGAGATACCATCCAATTTTCCTTTAAAACCTTGGAATTTGGAATTGAACCTTCTGCATTTTTGGAACTTACTTTTTCCCAAGAAACGTTTTTTATTGCGGCTAGGGATTGTGCCAAATGATGCACTGTTCTATGGAAAAATAATTTATCGTCTGTTACCATTTTTCGAGATTTTATTTAATTTAATTTGGGACCAGTATCCAACCCATATTTACAAACTGTCACTTTTTAGCACTCAGCTGACGAATTTTGAATGAAATCATAACCAATATTAGAAGCTAGAAGTGACATGTGGGTAGTATGTTCCGAAATGAATAATATGAATTTAGAAGAGGTGATTTGCAAAATAAGAGAAAAGAAGAACACTGTAATCTGGGCGCATGCTTCGGCGAGCCCATTCCCCTCTTCTACAGCTGTAAAAGAGGATTAGACCAACAAACAAACAAGAGGTGATTATCCAAGTTGGATATTTTGTTCTCAAAGATTAACTGCAAATAATGGTATTTCTTAATTGATTACTCCATACATGATACAGTTTATTTATATTTTCAATATCACCAAGATAATTAGAGCACAGATTAAATTTGATAATAGTCTATGCTTCATTTTCGATCTTTAATGGCGGGGAAATGTTAAATTTGAATTTTTTCTGGAAAACTGAAAAGATACACAGATCCTCATCTGTGCGAGATTTTTCTAAATGTTTTACACAATTTATTCCAAATTTGAGTATGCTGCGACTCGATTTGAAATTCTACTTATACCGATTCCTCGGGAAAATGTATTTGTGCAAGTATTCAATAACTAATTACCTATGCTTAATATTGACTTATTTAATATCAATATACTTCAATAGCACTCAAGTGCAACATCGTAACTGTTTCATCCATTAAGTCTATTTAGAATAGATAGTGTAAATAAAAAGTTGCAAGGCTGAAAAATACTAAATGCAATTCTTGAACTTTGAGATTATTTCCTCTCATATTGTTTTTTATTTATTTTACGTAATGAGATTCATAGTGAAACGTGAAGTTTTGAAAAAAAGTTCTGGAAAATTCGCAAGGTTAACTTAGATAAATATTTAACTTACATTCTTGGAACGATGTGAACACTGCGATTTTCTATTTTACTCAACCTAAATATTTCTTTATGATGTAAAAAATTTGTATTAAAAAAACTCCAAAAAATGTGGAACGCTTCACGATTTTGCGTGTCATCCTTGCGCAGGGGCCATGCTAATCTTCTCTGTATCGTTCCAATTTTAGTATATGTACCGCCGAAGCGAGTACATAAAGATGATTAAGGGTTTTGCTATATCAATAATGTGCATGTTCGCACTATTGAGTACTATGCATAAATATTTCTTTGAGATTAAATTAATTTGCTTAACTATACATTAGAGAGCTAATATAGATAGTGACAAATATTTGATGGCCTTAAAGATTCTTGTATTATATCAGGATGAAATTAAGAAATAAAAACAATTATAACAAAATAAATATTGTTATTGGAAAGATAATCATCAGTGGTTGCCTACGTGAAGCCCAATGGCGACATGGTGGTAGTTAGTGCAACTAATACTTCGAATATTTCCCCCTTAATACGTGACCTTACGTAGAGATGACGCTACTAGTATTTAAAAAATAATTTTTTTCTTATCAGCGAGTAGTGTTTGTATCTACGAATTGAAACTGAAACAGGGTAGAATATTTTAATGATTAATTGAAATATATAAATCTTCCCACGATGACGCTAAAATGTTGTCATTACGCGGGCACCGAGTTAGGATAGGAATTGTTTGCGCATCCACCATATTCGTCAAATTGAGAAACCAGTGAAATTTTCCTGTATTCGAACTAAAATAATTGCGATGCGTTATAAATCATCTCTAACCAGAAGATCAATACTGAAATAGAAGTTTTTAATGAAGTTTGGCAAATTAGTATGTTAGAGGGAATACAAAAGATAAAAAACATCTTCACTTATTATACCACCAATTTTCAAATCCTATAATCTATTCAAAGGCTTCATTTGAAATTCGAGAAGTGAATTTATGCAAGCCGTACTAGAAGGAAGTTACCTCAATGATTTAATTTGTTCAGACCATCAAGATAAAACCAGAAAAAATGAATATGTAAAAGATGCTTCTTCTATTTTAATTCTGTAAGGTTAGAGATACCTAATCATGCAAACTGTGATAAGGATGGGACGAGATGGCATTCTTAATTCTATCCACATAGTGATCGATTGTATTTAAATGCTTTCTTGTAATTTTCTCAGCGATATAGGATGACTTCATCGAACTAATTCCCATGAACTTGTTTGTTGAGAATGCCAGATATTTCTCATTAACAAAAAATATTTCATTATTATTATACTGATCCTCCTGGGTCTTCCACAAGGAGACCCCTCATAAGCTCTAAGAGCTTGCCATGAATTAGGAGAACCAGTTGTGTTCTGTGTAGGCTTTGTTACTGTGTCCTTACGCCACCTTAGGCACAGCACTGTTAATTTTTGACCCAACAGCGAATGGTGGCGATTACCGTGACTAGAAAATTTCTTTCCTAGCCTCGGAATTGAACTTGGGGCTTCCGCTCCCAAGTCAATTACTCTACCACTGAGCCAATCGCACTGCATTCTTTATATACTTTGAATAATACGATTTAGAATTATCTATTTCTTTAGTGAAGATATATATTATGTTTTCAGAAGTAATTATATATATACCTATTATAATATCAGACTGTTTTTTATTAAGTCATCAATTGGTTCTGCTGGTGATAAGTTCTTTCTTTGAACGTTTATAGTAAATTTTGTGTGAGTAGATTTAGTTTCCACTATCGTGAAACATAATAACTATGAAATAGGTTTCATTCTTTCATACCTATTTGTTGAACAAGATTATTTTTTGTAATTACATTTTATGAGTTTGACTTAAGTAACCGCGATGATATATTGTGGTTATTCTATATTATACGCATTTGGAATGGGTTTATGAATATTAAAAATACGGTAATAAAAAAAGAAATATATTTTTCACTTAAAACTAACATATACAATGATGCTTCATTTGGTGTCTCCCGAATCTTCGACAATCTATAAGTAAAACAAATATATCTATCAGAACGATTGAATATAACGAAAACAAAAATTAGATGTAGTTCAAGAGAATCAAATAGATATGGAATTTGCTGTGTCCACACATGGGTCTTGCACACTTACTGTTAACCTCTGAAGGATGCTCTGAATCAAAACTGATAGCAGGAAGTAAACAATAATTAGTGAAATGTTATGTAGGACGCAAAAACTGGAATAATACAAATGAAAAATAAGATATAACATTCAAAAATTAAAGCGAAGAAAATTTAAAGAAATGTTATGAAGTTTTGAAACATGAAGATATACGGGTGACAGATAATACATTAGTGAAAATGTTGAAGTACTCACAATTGCTGTTTTTTTCTTACGGCTTCTAATGAATCATTAGAATCTTTTATGATATTTCTTCTGATACCGTAATAGTAGGTCTTGTAATATTCCCACAACTTGAAGTCGGCCATATATGTTGAAGTAAAACAATGTTTTCTCTGTATATCGTCTAATAATTAGACATTAGACGATATACAAATTAGACTCTAATTTGTTCCATAATTTAACAACATTATCGTTCGAAAATTTCCACTGCCTCGTTGAAAAATATGACAGAGCGTTTGAGAACTTATGAATTTTTCTGTACATGTTGCACTTCCAGAATAATAAGTTTATTTTGTCATTATTAGACACCTTCTTCTTGCGCGCTTGTTCCACCAGGAACAACATGCTATAGAGATGAAATTTGCTGGGTCGGTTTGGAGCATAAATATCTTGGTTGATCTTGATAAAATCTGTGATGGAATATACATATTTAAGTTCAACACTTGATAATAACTTGGTTTGGAGGCCTCTCAGAGAAAAACTGATGAAAAAGATTTCTCCAATGATAGGAGCTGTGAAAAGATGTTCTTATTTGTTAGACTGTTCATCGGAGGCTTTATAGAATCTCAGCTTAAGTACTTAATTACCTGCTGGGGAAATGCTCCAAAATATTTGACAGATAAAATTCAGAGAGTACAGACTAAATCTATCAAATTTATTTACTACTTGGACTTCTACACACCAACAACTCAGCTATATTCTGTTACTTCAATACTGAATATAAATAAATCAAAGAAACTAGAAGAAATAAAATTAATTTATAAAATAAAGAATAATTTATTGAGGACTCAAACTACTTATGCTCAGTTAACGAAAAGCATAACTACCATATTAGAAGTAATAAAGATGTGTTAAGAAAAAAAATTGTCAGAACATGTGTCTTTCAAAATTCTCCGGTGTATCGGGGTGTCGATATCTTTAATTCAGTCCCTGTCGAAATAGTATGTAGCAAGAATATTAGAAAAATGTGCCATGACCTCAAAAAGTATCTTAAACTTCAGTAATTTCTTTGTGTACTTAGAATTAGTATTTTATTTTTGTTTTGCAAATTTTGATGGATTGTATTTGAGAGTTATTGTTGTTTGAAATCTATTGTGTAAATTTGGGCTCTGTTACCAGCAGATTTTTGATGTTTAAAGGTCAGGAATAAATAAATAAATAAATAAATAAATAATACAATCTATTTTTCGAAGTCAATTCGTGGCCGACCGTTGTCACGATAACTTTCGGATGGAAAGAGATAACGACTTGAAATTTTGAGGGTATATAGGTTGCGCATTCGCATACGACGGTTAAGTTCGTTAATGGGCATAATTGGCCTCAAAAAATACAAATCCGATCCAATGTAAACTTGGTAATTAGTTGTGGAATGCCATGGCGCAAATTATTGCGAAATTTCGTGAGGATCGTATCACTAGAAAAAAATAAAATAAAAATTCTTAAATTTTTTTTTATTTCAGAAACTATGAATCAGAATCCCCTGAAACTTCGCACTTGCATTTCAGCCATCATTGTACAATCGAGTATCGAATTTCAGCTCGAACGACTTCGTATATGCGACGTGTATAGACCATGGAACATGTTCGGAAAAGCTCCAGACTCCAGTGGTTTTTAAGAACTTTTAATTTTAACGAATTTCCTTGGACTCTCCTGACGTGTGTAGTTCGAATCGAAAACATGTAAAGCAGGCATTTGGGAAACACGAAAAAAGAAGAATTAAAAAAAAACTTTCCATTTTAAGAAGTCTACGAATTCGAGATGACTTAGCGAAGGATTTCCCCTTTCTTCTGGGTTTTACCAGAGTTGTTCTTTCCTCTTCGCTATTACCAGAGGTATAAGCGTCTTAATCTCGATCATTCTCGATTATTTCTTCCGAGAACCGCAGAAGGACCTCGACCATGACCGACGTAGTCGCCCGCAAGTTTCGGCAATCTTCAGGAAACCCGATGGAAAACTACAATCATGTGGATTAATAAAAATCGCGCTGCCGAAAGCGTCATAGTGCTCGAGATTGATGTTAGAGGTTCTCGGAAGAAAGACACCTTCGGGACCTGCCATCGCGCAGGTACATCGGGCTTAAGAGCGCTTAAGAACCCATATAGAATTGGACGTACGGATGACAATTGTTATTGTTACCGTCGCTGCAACGGCCGGTGGTTAGGGAATGTTTTTCTGATTTTTTTTTTGAGTGATTGTTTTCATTTGGACGAGAGTTTAAGTCTTGCGGATCTCGAGTTTGGAACTGGATATCTATCTGTGTGAGTCCGATTTTTCATAGTATTTTTAAGGTTGATTTGCGGTTTCGGAATTTTGAAATATAATACATCTGAGAATTCAAATTTCAAAATGAAATAACTCCAAAAATACAGATTCGTTCGATCTGAACGCCGGTGATCTGTTGTGAAATGACTGCTAGAAGGTTCGTGTGGAATTTCAGCAGGATCTGACAGATAGTTTCTGAGATATCCAACTTTCGACTAAAAAATTTGTATTTCTTTTTCTAGTTATCAGATCCTCACAAAATTCTGCGCAAATTGGCAAGTCGGCGTTCTACAACTAATTACCAAGTTTCAATTTGATCGGATATGTATTTTTTAAGTAATTGAGGAAATAACAACAAAGTTTCAGATGGGTCTAACTCCGAAACCGTGTGAGCGATTATGCCCATTACCGAACTCAACCGTTGCAATCGGAGGTTCAACCTACCCTGAAAATTGCAAGTCGCTATCTTTTTCCATTTGAAAGTTATCGGGGCAACGGACGACCGGTCGGACAGAATCGATTTTGACCTCGAATTCTTCATCAGTTAGTCGAACCTAATCGTTTTAGACTGAAAAATTTTTCAGTTGAGTAAATTGTTAATAACAAAACGAAAATTAACAATTTCACTTAATAATTTAAAGTTTTAACTTTATAATTTAAAGTTTCCATTATGTTTTCAACAGAGAATTTTAAATTCATGTTGTTCTCATAAACAATAAACAATATAACAATTTTTTAAACAATATTAGATAATAAATATTAAAAATCATTTTTAAGTAGTTTCTGATCATAAGAAAACGGATCAATAGTAATATAATAAATTGAAGCTTTATAATTTTTCACGTAAGTAAATTGTTCATAACAAAACGAGAATTAACAATTTTTAAAATTTTCCAATAGGAATGTATTATATAAGACCTTCGAAAAATAGCTCCACAAAAGGAAAAAATTCTCAGATTAATAGTTTAACAATTAGCGTACTTGCAAGGTTAATGTTCGTGCTACAAAAAATTGTTAATTAACTAATGGATAACTAATTGAAAAATCGCGATAAACATTTTTGGACCACGGATTATTGTTCATTGATCTATCTTGCAGGCGCCTGAATTTTTTCATATTTAATAAGTTTTAATAATATTTATTCATCAAAGGTACGAAGGGAACTATTCAAATAGTTTTTGAGATATTGGCGAAAACCTTAACCTCCTAATTTTTTTTCACTAAATTGTTTATAACTATTGCAATTTTTGCGAGCGGTCTTAGAATTTTCTCAAAAATTATCTACATGCCTTCCCAAATCGAATGACACCTGAATCCTAATTTTCGGAGAATACGCAAAAAGTTTGACCTAAAAAGCACTTGTTGACTAGACTATAAGGTATTATTCGGACAATAATTCAAACAATATGCATAAATATAAATGTTCTTCAGTTAAACTATTAAGTAGTCGTAAATACTGCAAAAAACAATCTAACACATTCCAAATTCTTTCAAATACATGCAACAATTTATCACATTATTAATTCGACTTCTTGTATACCTTTTATTAGTACTTGAATATGAACAACGTCAATAATATATTTGCGCTGAATGGAAAAAAAAATATTTATTGCAATATATGTGTGTATCTATATATTGTCCGACTAATTGGTGAAATTACCATCAAATCATAACGGGCTTCCCGAAAAAAAATTACTGGTAAAAATATTTTTTAAGTGTTTTCTTTCACTTCCTCATTATACATGCTTAACACACGGATCAAGCAGTTTCTGGACGAAGTAAGAAAACACAATATTATCGTTTTTATTGCGCGCATGTTCTAGGGAAACAGCCTGCTATCATTTTGCCCAAATGTCTGTAAGTTACGAAAACCTTGCCAAAAATGGTCTCAATCTATTAGTTTCGATTTAATGATGAAGAATTCAAGGTCTAAATTGATTCTGTCCGGCCGGCTGTGCGATGCCACGATAAGCTTCGAACGGAAAGAGATAACGACTTGAAATTTTGAGGGTAGGTTGCGCATTCGTATATGACGGTTTAGTTCGTTAATGGGCATAATGGGCCAAATGGTCCCGGAGTTATACCCATCTGCAGTATTTCGTGCGGCTGCGTGAGGAGTGAATACACAATAGAACATGCCTAAGTGCAAAAGCACTTAAATGATTTTTTTTATTGAAATTACTCATTATCATGTTACTCGGGGTGTCACTGATTAAAACTGAAAGTTTTTTTCTTCGCCAAAGTTATGACTCTAGACATACACTGCGCGAAAAAATTAACGCACATTATGGAAATCTCAAATTTATTCTACAACTGAAGGTGTTCTCAATGATAATTATTTTTATCAGAATTATGCATGCATATGTTATCCACTTTCAACGTTTTTCTTCAATACAGATGTTTTTTCCCAGCAGAAATAAAAAAAGATGAGATTATCAGATTTTGAATATATTGGCTCCATTCTCAAATCAGTTGTTCTCGTGATCAATAGTTTTTCTTTCGTTTGATTTTCTACACTCGATCGCTATGCAACGCGAAACACGCAATTTGACCCAAGAGGAATGTGCCCAAGCGGTAGTTTTGCGAGAAGAAGGGTGGACATACACAAGAATTGCAGAAAGGTTTGGAGTTTCCCATACAAGTGTGTCCAGAATGTTGCAGCGATTCAGGGAGACAGGTATGAATGTCCGAAGACCAGGACAGGGTAGACCACGGGTAACAACTGCCATTCAAGAACGTTACTTGAGAGTTTCTTCGTTGAGACAACGGTTTGCAACCGCTCGCCTCCTTCAAAATCATCAGCTTGAGCAAACTCATGGGGTGCAAATTAGCACTCAGACAATAAGAAATCGCCAGAGAATATGATTTAAGGCCTCGTGTCACGGCAAGAGGCCCAGCTCTTACCCCAGCCCATCGAAGGGCGCGTTTGGATATTGCGAGAGAGCATATCCATTGGGAAGAGGCTGATTGGGAATGAGCTCTCTTCACAGATGAGTCTAGATTCTGCCTCTACCGTTGTGATCGACGTTACCTTGTATACAGACGTCCACATGAAAGATATGCTCAGTGCAATTTCGTGAATACTACTGGTTTCGGGGGAGGATCGATTATGGTATGGGGTGAAATATCTTTGACTGCTCGCACAGACCTAGTGGTCGTTGATAATGGAGCTATGAATGCTGATAGGTATATAAGGAACATTCTTGAAGAGCATGTAGTGCCATTTGCCCCATACATTGGTGAAAATTTAATTTTTATGGACGAGGGAGTATTTTCAACCCTGTGGGAAAATTATTAATATTGGTTCCGGGAGTTGGGATTTATTTTTAGGAACTTTTTTCACTTTATTGTTTAAAACTAGTGCCATTTTTGCGAGCGGCCTTAGAAATGTATGGTTATATGAACATTTCGTGTCAAAATCATGCATAAATAAATGTATTTCCTCAAATATTGACTTTCAATTGGAAAACACCTTCTTTAAAGGATATATATATATATATATATATATATATATATATTCTTTTGACTGAGAGCTGTATATGTGTTAGCAGAGGTTGGTGTAACGGGGTACCATACAATTCGACGTATGATACAAGAGCTTAGGGAAAAACCTCAGCAAAAAAACCCTGTCTCCCCGTGAGTGTCGTGATTTGTAACTATTGTTCACAAAATTTACTGCAATTTAAAAATATTGATAGGCATTTATTTCTTCAATATGGACTCCTTCGTCAAAAAACGGAGAGGTTTCTCCAAGGTACCCGAAACTCCTGAAAAATGAAAAGACAAGAGGAGAAGAACGAACAAATTATAAATACTACATAACCTTTCAAAAGTCTCCTCTCACAAATATAATTCTCTGTAGGCGCATGGGTTCTCTTGGAGAAGAATCACCTCCGCTAGTTTTCAAAAATATTCCTTCTTGTTCTTAGAAATCCCTTCAATATTTGAATTCGAAAAGGAAAATGTTGCTCGTAAGGCCAGGAGGGTCTCTTTCAAAACCAGGTCTGACAGTCCAAGCGATGATTATTCAGAACTTCAGATGTTCGAAGACCGCTACAGGGCCCTTATTTAGGGCTATCATCTCCCATAGATAGATGTTTTACTTTGTATCGTATAAAATAATGGAAAAATGAGCAATGGAATGCCCATTAGGGGTAGAGAAGACTCGAAAAAATGATGATGACATACCCGGTCGAAACCAGTATATTAATGATATGCCTGGAGCACAAACCCATTCATCAAAATTCGGAATGTAACACACAATTTCTACAGCTACCTGTTCAATATAGAGTCTACGTCACAAATTTTTAGATCTTGGTTTTATTTCGCTGATATTATAGGGGTTGAATAATTTTGTAATATGTACTAGGAAACTGCGAATTTTCTATTTCGATCAACTTCCAGAAAGGAGGTTCAGTTGGTTCATTATATATTTTCTCAAATAATCAACTAACTATAAAACTAACGAGTCGAGACACATTTTACAGCAGAATAAATTTTACATCAGAGCAAATTTTGTAGCAAAATAATTTTTTCCAGCAAAACATATATATTTACGTAGATTAAAATTATTTTTATTGGCGATTTTGTTCCTATGAACAGAGTGCTTATCAATTTGCCTAAATGTCTGTAATTTTCGATTTTTTGGCTGAAAATGGTCTCAAACGTTTTGGTTCGACTCACTGATCGAGAATCCGTGGTCAAAATCTATTATGTCTGGCCATCTGATCGTTTACACGATAACTTTCGAACTGAATGAGCTAGACAGTTGAAATTAACAGAGTAGGTTTGGGAGATAAATATCTCGGTGAAATTCATTATTGGGCAAAATAGGCCAGGTGGCTTTGGAGTAACAAAAAAAATGTTTTCTTTTTACATTACAAATTTCAAATTCAATTTTTCCTAAGATGCAATTTCATCATAAGAATCCACTGATATAATTTTCAACTCTAACAAACTAATACTTTCGGAGATATGATTTTTGAAAATTTTAATAATGAATCGTAATTTTTTGATTTCATAGAATGCCCTAATTATAATTTGATGATGTATGTAAATCCAACATATGAGGTGAATCATAGACCTACGTTTGGAATTTAATTTCTTATGACGCTTTTCTATCGTGAAAATCCATTGATATCATTCCCAATTCTGAGAAACCAATACTTTCGGATATATGATTTGTCAAAGATCGAACAAGAGCGCCAAAGTTCCTGTCCACAGGACTTTCCCACATTTTTGTCTATAGAATCATATCAATTTAAGATCATTTATTAATGATGAATGTATATATATTGTACAATCAGTTAAATAATAATAAATAATTCATATTTATGTAAATTGATATTGATTTATGTGCATTAATTTGTATAATATGACTCACTAGATCTGAAAAAATGTCAGAAGTTTCTACTCACCGAATAAAAAAGTTTCTGATGTATAGGTACCCACCCCTATTGTACTTCTAGGACTTCCCCCTAAGTTCATTCTAAAAGAAAACCCCTAGTTTTCTAGGGGGTGAATATGGGGGTTGAAATATTTTTTTAAGAGGAAAATATTAAACCTAAATGTATAATTTGCAGATATTTTCCTGAAGAATCCTAATATTTTAAGGATTGACGAATTGTTTCATCAAACTAAATCCGACTCTGGTATTCGATAAAGAACATAAATCTGGATCATTTATATGAGATTTTTCGGCAAGGACAACAATTATTCATTTGCATCGGACATATTATCTTTTCCTTCTTATATAAAACTTCAAAGGTGCGTAATTATGGATTCACATGACGACATAGAGCATTCTACTAGCAAGTTGAGTGTCTTTAAAATTACCATATTTGAGAGATTTTATCTTAATCTCTTCAATATTGTTAAAACAATGAGATTTTCTACTTCTTTTGAGCTTCAGTAAAGGAAACTTTAAAGCATATATTAAGGTGGAAATAAATGAGAGAGCCGATGAATTTGCCAAAAAAGGGCCGGAGGGTAACACATACTGGGCCAGAACCATCCTGTGGACTTAGAAAAGACCAGTACAGGGCAGCGGTTCAACAATGTGAGCTAATTATCGGAACAACTCCTTGGAGAAATACTCCACGACTTGCACATGCAAAAATATTGGTAGATTTGGAACCATCTTATACAAGAAAGCCCCTGCAGTTGCCACGGGCTGAGTTTCGGGTACTGGTGGGACTGCTGAGGCGGCACTGATGGTACAAATGCCACTTGGGAACTTAAAGAGAAGGTTATCGACGAAATAGAGCCCCAAATGAGCAAACATGTAATGGAAAATTTCACCAAAATATTGGTTCAAGCACTGACGTGAAGTCAGGAGGTTTTGTGCGCACCTCTATTGGACACTATGACTAGGACTACGAATTTAGCATCGATATATGTATACTATTTTCTCAGTTTTTATAATACAGGGTGAGTCTTTGACCACTGCATTAATTTCAACCAAAGATTCCTCTCATCAAATGAAACACTTTTTTCATTTAACATTTTTCCAAATTCAGCTCAGGTAAAAAGATACAGACTGTTGAAATTTTGAAAAAAAATCAGTTTTTATTTTGTAGCTATGACATCCTTTTTTCGAATAAAATGAATGTTGGAGTAAAGTTTCCTATAACTATGATACATATTTTCCAAATATTAGTTATTTTCTACTTCCACTGGTTTTTTAGTTATGGACTCGTGGATTCATAAAACTAAACGAAATTAGCATAAAGAAAGCATATAAAGTTTTTCTTGAGTCATTTCAAGAATATTCCATCGTTTTAGAACAATATATTATTCTTCATCATTTCTCCTGAAACGCACCGTTTCCGAAATACTCTTCATTGAATGTTTTAAAATGGAAAACTCCAGAAATTTCACTACTTTTATGGATCCGTCCCTGAGCGTTGAAATCCCGAATCAAGCTGTAAACCACGTTACCATGCCTTATTCTCGTCCGCCAACAATGTCATAGATAATTTATATGCGGGAGTGTATTAGCACATTGTGAAATCTTTAAACGCTTGTAACTTTTTACCTGAGCCGAATCTGGAAAAATGGTAAATGAAAAAAGTGTTTCATTTAATGAGAGGAATCTTTGGTTAAAATTAATGCAGTGGTCAAAGACTCACCCTGTATATGAATACATTTCATACCATTTTAATGACAGGCTTCAATAGAGAATCGTCTATGATCACAGAATTTTTAATTCTTACATATGTATTCCATTGGAATTGAAATACGAAAAAACTTACGCCTCGAGTAACTCCAGGATACGATATTCACGAAATTCCGCATTCTACACGTAATCACCGAGTTTAAATTAGATCAGATTTGTATATTTTGAGATATAGAGGAAATAATATTAAAATTTAAGAATAGTATAACTCCAAAACAACCTAAATGTGGCATTCGGACGCGCAACCTACCCTGAAAATTGCAAATCGCTATCTCTTTCAGTTCTGAAGTTATCGTGAGATACACAATATTTTTTCGTATTTTTTTTTTAAATTTGCTAATGGTACGGTCTTCACAAAATTTCACACACGCCTTTATGTAGATATTCTACAACTAGATACCAAGCTTCGATTCGATCGATTCTATATTTTTTGAGTTATCGAGAAAATAATATTCCAGGTGGGTATAACTCCGAAATCGTTGGACCGATTATGCCCGCAAACGAACTTAACTACATTCGTATGCGCAACCTACCCTGAAAATTGCAAGTCCCTAATCTCTTTTCGTTAGAAAGTTATCGAGGCAACGGTCACCCATCCAGCTACTGAACCCAAGGTCGCTCGGATCTCCAACAATATAGATCCGATCGTGTTCCAACTTGGAACTTGCTAGTAGAGTAAGGTTTTGAAGGCTCTCGCAAAATTTCAGCAATGTCGGACGAATAGTTTCTGATATAGAGAACTTTTTTTTTAAACATTTTCTACGATGCTTGCGAAATTTTGCAGTAATTTTCGCGTTGGTATTCTATAACTAATAGACATGTTTGAATTGGATCGGTTTCGTATTTTACAAGTTATTGGGGAAATAACAACCAAATTTCAGATGGTTATAACTACAAAACTGTTTGGCCGATTATGCCTATTAACAATCATTAATCATTTCTTTTTGATTCTCACAAAATTTCACAAACGTCTTAAGGTTTGTATTCTACAACTACTCACCAAGTTTCAATTCGATCGGATCTGTATTGGTCGAGAACAAAATTATTACTCGGAAACTGTTGAGCCGATTATGCCCATTAATGCACACTTGTCCGTCGTATTGGGACGCGCCACCTACTCTGAAATTTCAAGTCGCTATCTCTTTTCCGTCTCAAGTTATCGTGGCAACAGACGGCCGGCTGGCCGGACAGAATCAAATTTGACCTAGAATTCTTCATCAGGGAGTCTTACCTATTCCGTTTGAGACCATTCTCGATAATTACAGACATTTGGCAAAATGATAACACGATGTTCCCCAGAACATGCTCGCAAAAAGCATGGTCTTGCAAACCTTGCAAGGGGGTCAATTGCTTCATATTGTTTATCATGATCAATGGTAAATACTACTCTATTGAATGAAATAAAAATGTGAGAAAGCCCTGTGGACAGGAGCTTTGACACCCTTGTTCAAACTTCGACAATTCATCTCCGAAATTATTGGTTTCTCAGAGTTGGGAATGATATCAATGGATTCTTATAATAGAACTGCATCATAAAAGAAACTAAATTCAAATTAAATAACGAACTTATCCGAGATATTCAATTTGATAAACTTACCAAATTCAAATTATATATTTCCATCATCATATGGATTATTGAAGAGCATAAAGGGTAGGGGTAATTATATATATTATCCTATAATTGGTCATTTTGCATTCAATCTTACTTTGTTTGTTACAACGGAAATACATTTTACATGTCTGTGATAGGTAGATAAGATAATATGTATGAACAGTGAACACAGATAGAACACAGACAGATAGAATTCGCATTCTGTGAAAACATAGAAGTACGACGTATTATTGAAATTTTGAAAAATCACAATATCCCAAAAGTATTAGATTGTTAGAGTTGAAAATGATATCAGTGGATTCTTATGATGAACATGCATCTTAAAAAAAAATGTAATTCGAATGTCTAGCTCATTCCGTTCGAGAGTTATCGTGTTAACGGACGGCCGGACAGAATCGATTTCGACTACGGATTCTTGATCAGTGAGTCGAACTAAAACGTTTTAGACCATTTTCAACCAAAAATTCGAAAACTACAGACATTTGAGAGCGCCAAAAATGAAATTATTATTCACAAAGAAACCCGTTTTGCACATAAATAAAATCAAACCTAAAATTGCGTTTAAGGATATCATCAAAAAGAATACTTTTTACACATTTAATTATCCGTGCATCTTTTGGGGGAATAACTGTCCCATACCGGAATCAATTATCCCACAATTCACACTTTCGTTTCGCGTGTAATTTTTTTCCCAATCGACCCATTAGCACTTGCGCTTTCGATGTGAATCATACGACCAAAACAGCCGTTTCCTGGTATATTTTCAATTCAATCGGTTTCGAATATGGGACAATATTGAAATGCTGACCACGCTCCAACTACTTACGATCGCACCGTTACAAAACCGTCCATGTTGAAAAATATTTCTTCATAAACACTGCTAAAGATGTTTATTTATCAGTTGACGTGACCGAGGAGCGAGAATCGTCAAAACTAAAAAAAAAATTCTGGGTAAATCCGTCGCCTTCTGGCTGGTCCTTCGCAGAGGATTGTATAAAATTTCGGATTTTCGCGACTGCGATGAGTGTTGATGTGTTCCCGTTGGATTTAATCGGACTGGTGTGGTAATTTCAGCAGATTTTTTGAGGTATGAGAAAAAAATTGCGTATAGATAGTCGTAATTCTAAAAACACTAATTTTGTCCCATCATTTTTAAACCTATCTTGAATTGGTTGAATGGGGGCATAAAATAGGTCCGTTTTCACTTTTTGATCGATATACAGTTTGTTAAAATGTATTTCGGATGATTCTTTTTTTCAAATATCTACACTAACATACAGGCTGTTCCTAAATTGAATCTAAACTTTTCCGGCTGTGAAACTTTCGACGAAAATTAAAAAGGGCGGTTTTTCATATATATTTTTATTCTACGCTCTTTCCCTCTAAATTAATGCCCTTTGAATGGGGGGTAAACCCCTGGATATTATAGAAATTTGAACAATAAAATTATTATACTTCATATAAGACCAGCCTTCTTAATATTGATAATCTTAATGTAATATGGATACATTTAACAGCAGTCTATACTTAATTTTTTCAACAAATTATTTCGTCTGTGTTATGTGACGAGGGTAATATTTTAGTTCGACTCCCTGATGAAGAATTCGAGGACAAATTTGATTATATCCGGCCGTCTGGCCGTTGCCACGATAACTTGAGAACGGAAAGAGATAGCTATTGAAATTTTAAGGGTAGGTGGCGCATCCCAATACGACCGAAAGGTTTGTTGATGGGCATAATTGGCCCAATGGTTTCCGAGTAATAATTTTGTTTTCAATCAATTCAAATTCGATCGAATTGAAACTTGGTGAGTAGTTGTAGAATACAAACCTAAGGCTGTTTGATAAATTTTGTGAAAATCGTATCTCTAGAAAAATTAAAAAATATTATTTATGTCACTATAACCTGAGAACGGAAATAGATATCGATTTGAAACTTTCAGGTTATGTTGTGGATCTGAATGTGACTTTTGACTTTGTTTATGGCCATAATCGGCCAAACGGCTTTGACGTTATACCTATCTGAAATTTGGTTGTTATTTAATCAATAACTCGAAAAATAGAGAACCGATCCAATTCAGGCATGATCATTAGTAGTAGAATGCTAACGCGAAAATTCTTGCGAAATTTCGTGAGCATCATATCAATAGAAAATTTTTAAAAAATCATTGAAAAAAAAATTATATATATCAGAAACTATTCGTCCGACATCGCTGAAATTTTGCAAGAGCCTTCAGAATCTAACTCTACTGCCAAGTTCCAAGTTTGAACACGATCGGATCTATATTGTTGGAGATCCGAGCAGCCTTGTGTGAGTTCAGTAGCTGGATGGGTGAACGTTGCCTAGATATATTTCGAACGAAAGGAGATAGAGACTTACAATTTTCAGGGTTAGTTGCGCCACCAAATTGGAGTGTTGAGTTCGTTTTTGACGTAATCGGCCCAACGGTTTCGGAGTAATACCCACCTGGAATATTATTTACCCGATAACTCAGAACAACCCCTAGAAATTTTGAAAAAAAATTACGAAAAATAAAATTGGTTCAAGCACTGACGTGAAATCAGGAGCATTTGCTCCTAAGTCTATAGTCTTAATCAAATCTACCATGTTAAATTCGATTAAAAGAGTCCAATACAGGAGAATGGACAATAGAACATACGCGCAAAAGCTCCTAACTTCCCATCAGTGCTTGTTTTGTAGCCAAACTAACAATTTTAGGAGAAAACGTAAAGATACAAAAAGTTTTATATTGAATTTGACTTTTTGAATACATTTTTTGTTTTGAAAAAAGTTGAAACATCAAAAATTTCTGATGCGAAATATAGCAGGGGTTGATTTTTCCACCCTTGATGATGAAATTTCGTAATTGAAAAGGCTGTGAAAAAGTGATATTTAATTAGCGTTAGCTGACTGCAATATTTCATCCTTCTAACTTATTCCATATAGAAAATATTCCATAAAAGAAATTTTTACCCAATTTCAAAGGGCAGTGAGGGAGAAACAAAAAATATATGAAGACCCCTTTAATTTTCGTCATATTCCACGTAACATTAGTATTGATATAGTGTAGTGTTAACTTCGTGCAAGGTCAAGGAAAGTTTTCATTTAACATACATTGGCTCAACTCTACCTTGATTTGTGAATATTTTTGTTGAGAATTATTTCGTAATTTCGAAGGTTGCATTTTTGCAGATTTCGTTGAATCAAAATAAACGACACCTAATTTACTATATAGTATTCTTTTAATTGCTTCAGAAGTTCAAATTGTCATAAAAAACTAAAAAAACTATGGGATTTTTTTGCGTACATGTTCTAAAAAACCACGTGTTATAATTTTGCCGTTGTCGCGATATCTTTCGAACGGAAAGAGATACCGACTTGTAATTTTCAGGGTAGGTTGCGCATCCGAATGCGACGCCTAAGTCCGTTAATGGAGATAATCGACCGAATGGTTTTGGAGTTATACCCATCTGAAATATTGCTTCCTCAATAACTCTAAAAATGCTGATCCGGTCGAATTAAAACTTGATAATCAGTTGTAGAATGCCAACACACCAATTTTCGCAAAATTTCGTGGTGATGGTATCACTACAAACTTGACTTTCTGGTGCAAAATAAAGTAGGACTTGATTAATTCCTCCCCTTACTATGAAATTTCTGAATTGAAAAAACCAAAAAGTGTAGATCTATTATATCTATCGTATCCAAATCGAAAGACATTCATGTGAAAGAGCTTTGGTTTCAACAAGACGACACAACAAGTCACACAGCAAGCTGTGCAATTAATTTATTGACGCAATTTAACGTAGTTAACTAGGATGGGCTTCAAAATCGTATGCTTATTTTCAATGTTGATTTTGGGTTACCAAATAATGAATTTTTATTAATTTTATATTATTTTTTATTTTTTCAGGCCTTCCATTTCGTAGTTTCAAAATGGCCACCTCGCAGATTTTGCAATTTTACGATAACGCCAGCCTCTTTATCACAGGAGGCACTGGATTTCTTGGAAAAATACTGATAGAAAAATTACTTCGAAGCACGTCGGTTTCCACGCTATATCTATTGGTGAGACCGAAGAAGGGCAAAGATGTTGAGACAAGGATAAAGGATTTATTCGAGGATGTGGTGAGTGCTTTTGGATCCAATAAAGTTAAAAAAAACTATTCATCATTAGTGGAATTTTTTGTATGAAGCCACTGAGCTGAAAGAGAATGTATAGAAATTGTGCTGTGTTATTGTTGTATAAATTGAGTACAACTTATTATCGTACTGCATGCTTATTGTTGGCTTCTTCTATACCGTTGTCCTCTTCAGAATTTGGGTCAGTTTGGAGTCGATATATGTATTTTAAGGAGGTCTGAACAGTGCTGCGAATATCTGAAGAGATGTCATGAATAAATGTTTTGAACTTTAGCCGAAAATGTGGGTTTATATTCTTCTGAACTTTGAGCATTACATTCTTTCATCTAACAAGAAAGCATGTGTGTGAAAAAAGTGTTAGCAGAGGTTAATGTAACGGGGTACCATACAATTCGATGTATGGTACGAAAGTTTAGGGAAAAACCTCAGCAAAAAAACCTATCTCCCCGTTAGTGTTGTGATTTATGTTAATTGAAATTGTTAACAAAATATGCTGAAATATTAAATATTGAATTGATATCATTTTCATCACTGTTGATTCTTCTTTGAATAAACTGAGAGGTTTCTCCAAGGTACCTGAGACTCAATCTGGAAAAGGAAAAGACAAAAGTAGAAAACGAACAAATTAAAAATGGTATATTCCATGTTTTATTAGATAGATTTGCAATTCACCAACAATTCCAAAAAAGAAAATCAGAAACATGATGAATAGCCCTAAAACCACCCTGGAATCTATATATGGGACAATTATTAACTAAATGATCTATGGTATCCTCTGGTTTCCCGCATTCACAACTATGGCTCTCAACTGAGTTCCACCTGAAAAGCAAGTTGTTGCAACGACCAAGACCCGTTCTTAAACGATTCAGAATATACCACATTTTCCTTGGAAGATCGAAGCCAGAAACTCTATTTGAAGTATCAGAAATTAAATCTTTGTTGAATAAATTGTAAGAAATGCATTCAGACCGCCAAACTTCCTTGTCGCTTTTATTCGTATTGGGACAACAGTTGGACCATAAAGAACTACGTGACATCAATCTGGGAATCTTATGCCTGGAATATAGGAGAGAATCGGAAAAGTATGAAATTTATTCTAAGAATTTAAAACAGCAGTCTGCCTGCGAATGCGGGGTCGGGGTGGGACAATGTTTGAAAGAACTGGTAGCCAATGAATAGGTGTAGATCTAATAGTTCCAATGATGATCCTCATAGATGAATTCAGCTGTGCATCAATTTTTTGCGTGTGAACACTGTTAAACCAGACGGAGCAACAATATTCAGCTGCAGAAAAGACCAAGGCTAAGGCTGCCGTACGAGTAGCTGCATCAGCACCCCAGGAAGTACCAGCTAATTTCTGCAAAATATTATTCCTCGTTTTCAACTCCAGACGCAAGTCATCCAAATGAGCTTTAAAATTCAAAGAGGAGTCTAGGTTGACACCTAGGTTTTTAGGATTAAAATTATGTCTCAAGAAAAAATCACCGAAAGCTACACTTAATGTTCGATATTTTCGACGATTGTTCAAATAGAAGCAACAAACCTCAGTTTTATTTAGATTTGGACACAAACGCCACTCAAATAGGTAATTTTTCGGAAATCAGAATGACGAAATGCAAGGGCATCATCGTATATGAATTTCTCAGAGGTAGCAGGAGTATCACGCAGATATAAATCGAAAAGAAGAGGTGCTAAAACTGAACCTTGTGGGAGACCATTATTCAAATTTTCGAAATTGCTACTATCATTGTCAACAAAAACACGAAACCTTCTATCTGTCAACATATTTTCGAGTAGACAAACCATTTATCCACACTTTAAAAGGTTACAAAGTTTGAAAATCAAACCATCTTTCCAAACTACGTCATATGCTGCCCACAAATCCACAAATGCTGTTCCTGTTTTCATGTTATTATTGAAACCTGTTTCGATAAAAGTAGTGTGTACATGAGCACAGCCGCGCTGAGCATAAATTCCTCTTCAGACGTACTAATTTTCTACTTTTTTTCCTCCCCCGCCTACAGGCCTTCGAAATCTTAAAAGGCAACCCCTACTTTTGTGGCAAAATCGAATTCCATGCGAAAAAATACGTACGTAAAATGTTTGTTCATTTGCGAAAGATATAATAAATATAAGAAATAAATAAATTAAGATATTTCCCAACCGTTTGACCCAATCGATCACTATGATAAATCTAATTGTTTTTTTTAGGTATTCGAGAGGCTGCACGAAGAATGCCCAAAATTCATACACAGGATTGTCGGCATCAGCGGTGACGTTTCTCTTCCCGATCTAGGGATATCCCGGACGGACAGACATATATTGACAGAAAAGATTGACGTCATTTTCCACGTGGCCGCCACCATGAGATTCGACGAAAATTTGAAACACGCTTACTGTGTGAACGTTAAAGGTGCAGAAGATATCCTAAAACTAGGAAAACAGATGAAGAATCTCAAGGTAGGGAGGAGAATAACAGAAGGATGACACATTTTCTGATGCCCCTCGTACAAATCGATTTTTTTACTTACATTACAGTCTGATGACCAGTGGTAGATCCTTTAGGGGAGGAAGTATTGAAAATAGTTTCAGGACATTTGTTTACTAAATACAGAAAAATAGAAAACATTCAAAAGGATGTATAAATTCGAAACTATTCAACCGAATACAATTATTATTCACGAAATTCCGCGAAAATTAGTGGGTTGACAGATAGTGTCCCACTACTCGCCATCAGACACCCTGTATACTAAATTTCGGTGCAAACTTTTTTTTTATCAGAAAAATATATTTTAAAATGAGCCTTTTAATTCTTTCAGTTAGTTTCAATACAGGAAGAAAGAAATTGTAATGACTTGTACATTTTTTCAGTGTTCGATGCATGTTTCAACAGCTTTTTCTAATTGCCATCTTGAGGAAATTGAAGAACGTTTTTACGAACCTCCCCTGCATTACGAAGAAATAGGACAGATACTAGAAAAAATGACAGAATCCGAAGCTGATAAACATACCAGAAGGTAATAAATAAATAAATAATTATCTTTATTCCCTATCAGCTCAACAAATCTTCGAAAATGAAAATAATAGTGTCAAACAAAATTATGCGGTTATAAATTAGAAACACATTCTTCTAAAGAGTATGGCTCCAAGTCATGAAGATATTTGAATAATTTCTTTTTAAAACCCTTTATATTTGGATGCTAGGGATAGATAAAATCATCATTTCTTGTGTGTAGAAATTTTTTATGCTGTTCAAATAGATATTTGTTGTACCTGATGAAAAGGACACTTTCTTGTATATAGAGTGCATATTTCGTCAATATTCCAGATTTCTTGAAAAATCTCCTGCAAGAATCATTATATTTAATGTTATTTTTTCTGTAGAATAAATAGTTGTTTCATATTCCCTGATCCATAAAATATAATGCCAAATCTTAGTTTTGCCTCCATCATGGCATGGTAGACTGTCTTCAGGTAATTACTGCAGAGATATCTGGCCAAATATCTGGAAATTATTCCATAAGTAATTCAGTTTGAAGAAGTTCAAGAAAAATATATATTTTTTTTAAGTTATGTATCCTCTTTTGACTATTCTTTATTATACATTTACTAGTTAAATAATTCACCTTACATATTTATTTCGAATAGAAACAAGAATATTTATTTTCTAGTATTGTTATGTATTTGTATTTTCTTTATTTTCATTGCAAATTAGATTACAACTTTTGTATATGATATGAGTATGACTTTAGTCCATTCCAGAAAAAGTTGTTAAATATTTCATTAGCGAAAGTAGAATCTGAAATATATCAACATTTTTTTAAATTTTCCAGCATTATAGGACCTTGGCCAAACACTTATACTTTCACAAAGGCTCTAGCTGAAACAATGATAAGGAACTCAAGTGAAAATTTGCCAATAGGAATTTTTAGACCGTCAATAGGTATGTGTACTTTTTTTATATTTGTTAGAATCCTCATTTCTTTATTTTACGAGTTCAATTCGTGGCCGTCCTCTGCCACGATAACTTTCGAACGGAAAGAGATACCGACTTACAATTTTCAGGGTGGGTTGCGCATCCCAATAGGACGGTTAAGTTCGTTAATGGGCATAATCAGCAGAACGGTTTCGGAGTTTTACCTATCTGAAATTGTGTTATTATTACTTCAATAACTCAAAGTACAGATCCGATTGGATTGAAACTTGGCAATTAAATGTAGAATGCCGACACGCAAATGTTTGCTTAATTTCACTAGAAACAAAAATAAAATATTTCTTCAAAAAATAAAATAAAGGTGTTTCTTCAAAAATTTTATATTTCAGAAACTATCTGTCAGGTTCTGCTGAAATTTCGCACAAACCCTCAAGTCACATTTTATTTTCCCAATATTCCCAAAAATACAGGTTCGATCGAATGGAAATCTAGTAATCGTTTGAAAAAAGACGGCTTGAAAGTTCATGCAGTATTTGGTGAGGGTGTGTGTGAGAGGCGTGAATAGACAAACGAACAAGCGCAAAAGCTCCTGACTTCAAATCATGGCTTTTCAAGGTTTTTTCAAAGATAACGTTGAATATTTTCATTGAAATTGAATTTTCAATACATTTCTATCTGTAGGTATAATTCAAACTTGATTTTAATTTTTTTTTCTTTATTTAAGTTATCTCAACGTACAAAGAACCCATAAAAGGATGGATCGACAACTTATACGGCCCCACTGGCGTATGTGCGGGGGTGGCTTTAGGACTATTGAGGGTGTTGCAATGCGATCCACACAAAAAAGCCGATTTAGTACCTGTAGATATGTGTGTCTCTGCCTTAATTACAGCAGCTTGGGACACCGCCCAAAAAAGCAAAGGCCAAAGGTAGACCAAGATTGTGGATATCTAAAGCACTGTTTTCATCACTTTGATTTGTAGAAATCCAGAAGACATTCCCATCTATAATTACGTATCAATGGATAACAATCTGACGTGGGAGGAATATTGCAGTATAAACAGCATTTATGGTTATAAGTATCCCCTAAAAAAGAGCGTGTGGAAGCATTCTCTAAATCTTACGTGTAATGCTTACATGTATATGTTCCTGAAACTGATATTCCACCTAATTCCAGCCTTGATTTTCGACGTGGTTGGTACTTTATGCTTCAAAAATTTCGGGTGAGTAGTCCCCTGAAGGCTGAGGCAGTTTTAGTAACAAGCGCGCAAAAAGAGGAAGATAATAATGACAAAATCCTCTTATTTTCAGGATGTTGAACATGTACAGAAAAATTCATAAGTTCTCAAACGTTCTGTCATATTTTTCAACCAGGCAGTGGAAATTTTCGAACGATAATGTTGTTAAATTATGGAACAAATTAGACGATACAGAGAAAAAATTGTTTTACTTCAACATGGGCGACTTCAACTTGTGGGAATATTACAAGACCTACTATTATGGTATCAGGACATATATCATGAAAGAATCTAATGATTCGTTAGAAGCCGCAAGAAGAAAACAGAAATTGTGAGTACTTATACGAATTTCAACGTTTTCATGTATTATCTGTCTCCCATATATCTTCATATTTCATAACTTATTCATAACATTTCATTAAATTTTCTTTGTTTTAATTTTTGTGTGTATCTTATTTTTCATTTGTATTTTTCAGGTTTTCCGTCCTACATAATATTTTGCAGATTATCGTTTACTTCCTACTATCTGTGTTGGTTTGGAGCATTCTTCAGAGGTTAACAGTAGGAGTGCAAGAGCCATGTGCGCACACAGCAAATTCCATATCTATTTGATTCTCTTAAACTCCATTTAATTTTTGTTTTCGTTATATTTAATCGATCTGATAGATATATTTGTTTTACTTGTAGATTGTGGAAGATTCAGGAGATACCAAATGAAGCATCATTGTATATGTTAGTTTTAAGTGAAAAATATATTTGTTTTTTTATTACCGCATTTTTAATATTCATAAACCCATTCCAAATGAATATACTATTGAGTAACCACAATATATCAATACAGTTGCTTATAAGTCAATCTTTTATCGTTTTTGTATGTTTATACCTGTATTAGAGATATCATATTAATCATGAAGGCCAATTTTGTAGAGAGGTTCAGAACGGTACCATAAGAATTGATTCTTAAGAAATTCTCGACCAAAGTATTGAAATGTGAAAGAAAATAATCTTTCATCTAGTGGTACTTACACATAGACCCCCTATATATTAGTACTGTGTGTACCTACCTATTTTCTTCTTACCTATATTTGCCTGTACCTAAAAACGTATCCAATCAATGCATAGTGTGTACTAACCATAAGGGTACAGTGGTGAGGGTAGCATGGTCGTGCAAACGAGCCTTTAGATAATTATATCTATGGGTTGTCACTGGTTCTATGACTCGATTCTGTCACAGAATAACTAGCTATATTCTGTGGTTTCTGTTTACAGTTTGAAAATTCAAATCTGATAAGATTCTAACCTATGCATTCGTAGGAAAAGTCAAAAGATCTATATTTTCATGTATTATCATTAACGCGAATGGTATGTGGCTGGATACAATTAAATTGATAATTCACGTGCTTAAGTCGTAGAGTATCACCTTCAAAAATATCTTGAATATGTCTTTGTCCCCTCACCAAATTTTCGGACGCCTTCAGGAACTAAAAAAATGGCAACAAACTCATGAAAAATTACTGCAACGCTCAGGTATCGATGAAGAATTCAAAAGAGCATCATTGAATGATCAATATTCCTCTTATAATTCCGAATATGTCACCAAAAACTTTTACGGTAAGAACGAACAGTTTCAATTGCAATCTCATGAGAATCTAGAAGAACAACGCATCAGAACTTCTCTAGAAAAGGACTTTGAAGTTCTACTTGAGGAAAAACTGAAGGAAAACAGCGAATATAATATGCCAACAAATAATCCTTCTGTAACAAAGAAACCATTCCTCAAAAAAGGAACTGGATTGTTAAAGTATAATTTGAAACCAGAGGAGTACAAAAACCTCATTGGAAATAAGTATTCTAACAGTGCTTTATTACAAAGAGATCGGTCTAAGTCTGTTGAAACTAAAAAGAAAACAGTTCAATTTCAAACGGAAAGACCAAAAACAGCTGGAAGTGTCCCAAAATCATATGCTAAAAAAACACAGAACAAAGTTAAACCATGTAGAAATTCCCTGGCTTCTGCACATAAACCTAGAACTAGTGGCATTGATTATACAAGAAGAAACGAAATTCAAAACAGACAAAATAAGAACAAGATCCTGGAAAATAGTAATCAGCCACAGAGAGTTCAAAATGGTCGAAAAATTAATAGAATTGGCAATTGCATGAATGAAAGACCAGATACCGTCAAAAACAATGTTAGGTTTCATCCTGAAGAACCGAAATATGGGGATAATGACGTGGAAAAGAATAAACCCAATTTACTGAGAGTACAGTTACCTACGAAAGAAAATGAATGTGACAAATTTGCCTCATCGAAGAAAAGTTCAACGAAACTACATGATTTTATGGAGAACATTGCGAATAAACCAGTAGAATATACTCCTTTGAAAGCTCCAGAAATCAGTATAAAGTCGAAGGGAAATTGGTGTGATGTAGATGTTCATAATTTCCAAAATGACGCATGGAAAAATGTGAATAGTGTCAATTTGCAAAAAAATGACAGAATCATTTGTAATGATAGATATACTGCTCAATGTGCCCAAGTTTTGGTACAGTCTCATTGGAAAAACGGATTTGTTAATGAAGTGAATGGGAAGAAAAACAATATGCCTGAGTTAGAATCTGGTGGTGATATGTAAGTAAAGTAATTTATATGTTCATCAGATTTTCTCATGCTCTCTAGAATTTATCATTTAAGGAATGAAAGGAGTGATCCTCCGTCTCGTAAAACCCTATCTTACACGTCCAACGATAACAGTTTGTACGAAAGAGCTTTGGAAACGGAATTGAAGATATTCGAAGCTCTGGAAAGAAGAACGGAACAGAGTAGCTTCTGTTCGACAAACACAAGTATAATACAGCTTTTAGCTAGTACGCCAAGTAAACTAAACTTTAAGAATAGCGAAGTAAATACTGGAGATAACGTTTTAGAGAAAATTCCTGATACGGATGAAGAAGCAGAGAACCTGGTAAAAATAAATTTTATGTCATTGCAAATTCAAGTTTAACTAAAAGTGATAGTTTGAGGTTGAGAAAGTTGTGAACTTTACAAATTAGATGTCGTATTATAAGCTTATATTGCAGCATATATATTCTAGATCCTACCGCACTAATATTTTATTTTCTAAATCAATATTTTCAACCTCTAAATCAGAGAAAACATTGTAAATTGAAGTATTTCTAACCTAACCTAACCTCTAAAACGTTTAACTTCAAGCAAACATATTCTAGATCCTACCTCACTAATATTTTATTTTCTAAATCAAAATTTTCAACCTCTAAATTAGAGAAAACATTGTAAATTGAAGAATTTCTAACCTAACCTAACCTAACCTAACCTAACCTCTAAATTAGATAAAACATTGTAAATTGAAGTATTTCTGCTGAATGTACAAACAAATTTTTTTTATTTTGGTTTTTATTTGAATTATTTAGCCTGTGAGAGATGAAGTGATCCACGAATTTCAGGATGATCTATTGAACTATGAAAACAATCTGCGAATGACACATTTTGAAAATCTACCATCGCGAAAATGGCACTCCGAACACGACGCTCATCTTGATAAACCTCAACTTGAGGAATCGGAGGAAGATATGGAGACTGAAGAAGAAGTCGATAAAACAATGGAGGAGGATCCAAATGAAATCGAAGAAGACACAAATAAAGATTCAGACGATTATTTCAAACGCAGGAGAGATAGCTGCACAAATACAGATGATCTGTTGATTTTACCGTCGAGTTACTCAAGTACAAACAGTGATATATCAGAAGAATATTTGGTAGAACTATCGAAAGGTGAATTGGATCATTTTAAACCCTTTTTTTTTCATTTATTCATTATGTAAAGCAATTATAAGCCCAATAAATGGGAAATAACTATTTTTTTCTCTTTGGCCACATCTGAAATTAATCGATTACTAATACTAATTTAAGCTCATAGATCGTCAAAGTCTCCTACCAACTCCAAGATTCTGGACTCGTCTGAGAGTTGCGCCAGTTGCGGTTTCTTGATAAAGGGAAAGATCGAGGAGTGTCAAAGTGAGCTGGATATCCTGATAAACGAAAAGAATAGGATTGTTGCCATTAGAGATCAGATGGATAAGGAGAAGAAGGAGTTCGAGAAAGAGATGAAACTCAGGCGTATACAGTTCGAGGAACAGAAACTTAGGTATCAGTTGGAGATTGAGGAGGAGAGGAAAAAGATGGCGGAGAAGTCTTTATCTGAAAAGTAAGTTTCGACTTATTTTATAACCACTGATGATGAAAGTTGCGGGGAAAATATGTAAAATAAATTATAATTTATATAATAGTATAACTTAGATGGTGGTTCTAGGCCAAATAAGGATATCAAGTCCAAAGCACAACATAGAAAGGATAGAGATGAGATAAACAGCCTTAAAATGGAACTGAGCGAAACGAAGGAATTAATGAAACTAAGGGACACGAAAAATGCCATGAGCATCGCTAGACTGAGGAATCAGCTAAAAGTATTGGAGAAAAATAATTCAGAACTTAAGGTCGAAAACGAGAAGCTGATCAAAGAAAAATCTAAGCTGGCGGCCCAACAGAAGAATTTTAATAAAAATACTGAGACGAAAATGTTGAAGGAAATAAGTAAAAATATTAGTAAACTAACGGAAGAAACATTTAAAAATCAGACATTCAAGGTGGATACAAGTTCAGAGGATAATATGAGGAGGAAGTCGCTCAAGGGAATCGTTGGAGATTCTCAACAAAGCAATAGGAAATCATTGAACGTTTCACAGGGTAATTTTCGTCATTTGATTATTATTTTAAACTACCATTCGTTTTTCAACAGGAATTTTGAAGAGTTCTACGCAATCATATCACGCACAGGGTGAAGCACCCATAGCAGATTATCTTATAGAAAAAAATTCCCCAACTATCGTTGATAATATAGAAGAAAAATATGAAAGTTTATTCGGTGGCAATTGCGTTATAATCGAAGAAAATAGGAAAAATACAAGTGTTACCACTGGAAATACAACAAGATCGGTTGGATTGGGTAGGTCCATCAAATTAAACCTTCTTTCTCAATTTGACGCTCCAAATATTCGTTTCAGGGAAATCCGAGAAGATTTTAGAAGATGGTACAAAGGAAATAAAATATTCTAACGGAAATGTTAAACTTATATCGGAGAACGGTAAGGATGGTTGAGATGTATTCGAGTGTGCCATATGAATTCAATTGATTTTAGGTACCATTAGGTATTATTACTCGAGTAACGACACGTGGCATACAAATTTCCCAGACGGCACAGAAGTCATAGAATTTCCAAAGTGAGTAATAATCATTTCGTTCACATGATGGGATTATTCAATTATCTTTTCTTTCAGTGGGCAGTCCGAAAAACGGTTTAAAGATGGAAAATGTCTCATCTTCTTCCCGGATGGTTTAATTCAAACAATTTTTCCCGATGGTACGGAAGAAGTGAAATACCCAGATGGATCTAAGCTGCTTACGAAAAAAGATGGCGATCGAATGTTATTCTTATCCAACGGACAAGTTGAAATACATACAAAGGATCAGAAGGTATTTATAAAGGGTGTTAAGTGCAAAATTCGATTTAAATTCTGTTACTGAAACAATCATTGTGGATTTAATCTGAATCCAGAAATATTTTGGACAAGATTTCAGTGATAGGACTTGTCAAACAATTAAAATAATAATATTAATATAATAATGAACTTTGGATGGTACAAAAAATTTATTATTATATTATTATTATTTTAATTGTTTAATTATTTAATTGTTATTTTTAATTATTTAATTGCAAATGCAGTCCCAATGCCTCAAAAAACAATTGTCTTTTAAGCTCCACTCTAATTTAACATAACGCTGTTCTGATAGCGCCATCTGTTCGAAAGGGGCATAATCTTATTCAAGGTATTTTTATGTTATTCATGGTGGATATTATTTTTTGTAGAGGCGAGAATATCCTGATGGTACAGTAAAGATTTTATATCCAGACGGCTCCCAAGAAACAAGATATTCCAATGGGAGGGTGAGAATGAAAAATAGTAAAGGTGACATAGTTTTGGATACGGGGGATGTTAATGGATGACGTGATATTTGACTAAATTAATTTATTGAATTGTAAGAAATTGTAAAAAATGTACTATTGTTATCTAGGCAATTATAATAATTTTGTATATTTCTAAAGTATTTTGATAATAAAATAATTGAAAGTATTCTCTGTGTTTCTATTCTTATTGGTTAATAAACTTGGAAAGATTAAAATGAACATCATTGGTCATCGAAATCCTTTTGGACATAGAAATAAAGAAAAAATAATTGAAGTTTGATCAAGATTTATTATCTATATAAAATTAATTTTCTTCGTCGAAATGTTGCAAATCTTCGTCTTCGTCTTCGCTTAAAATGGCCATTTTCCTTATCAAAGCCCTGGTTCTTTCGGTCAAAAAAGTGTCTATTTGCCCTAATATACTAACCAGCTGTATCATCTTCTCGAAATTTTTGTTTATTGCATCCGCCTTTTTCAGCTCTTCTTCTTTGGTTTTTATCTGCTTTTTCAACATTTCTAGGAGCTGGAGTTCACCTTGTTTCACCACCATCGGATCTGCTGTTGTTGAATTTTTTTCGACGAATTTTTCGGTGTTTTTTTCTATCGCGTTGTCTGAGATGTCACATTTTACCCTGATGATAAACTGGAACAAAGTATTACTCAATTATTGCAATTATTATGGCGGATATGATTTTCGAATTTTTGCCAAAAATGGTCTCAAACGATTCGGTTCGACTCCCTGATGAAGAATTTGAGGTCAAATTTGATTCTGTCTGTCCGGCAGGCCGTTGTCACGGTAACTCGAGAACGGATAAAGATAGCGACATAAAAATTTAAGGGTTGGTGGCGCGTCCCAATACAATGGACAAGTTCGTTAATGGGCATAATCGGCCCAACGGTTTCCGAGTGATAATTTTGTTTTCAACCAATATAAATTCGATCGAATTGAAACTTGGTGAGTAGTTGTAGAATACAAACCTTAGGACGTTTGAGAAAATTTGTGAGAATCGTATCTGTAGAAAATTGAAAAAAAATTATTAAATAATATTATTATTGTCATGATAACCTGAGAACGGAAAGATATAGCGTTTTGAAATTTTCAGGTAAGGTTCTGCATCTGAATGCGACATTTGAGTTTGTTTATGGGCGTAATCGGCCAAACGGTTTTGGAGTTATACCCATCTGAAATTTGGTTGCTATTTCTTCAATAACTCAAAAAATACGAAACCGATCCAATTCAAACATGGTTTTTAGTTGTACAATGCCAACGCGAAAATTCTTGCGAAATTTCGTGAGAATCCTATCGCTAGAAAATTTTAAAAAAATCATTGAAAAAAATTCTATATATCAGAAACTATTCGTCCGACATCGCTGAAATTTTGCGAGAGCCGTCAGAACCTAACTCTATACTGCCAAGTTCCAAGATTGAACACGATCGGATTCATATTGTTGGAGATCCGAGCAGCCTTGTATGAGTTCAGTAGCTGGAAGGGTGACCGTTGCCTCGATAACTTTCGAACGAAAGGAGATAGGGACTTGCAATTTTCAGGATAGGATGCGCATCCGAATGGGAGAGTTAAGTTCGTTTTTGTGCATAATCGGTCCAACGGTTTCGGAGTAGAATATCGACATAAAGACGTGAAGAAATTTTTTAAAAAATCAGGAAAAAAAAAGATTATTCATCAGTGAGTCGGACCCAATCGTTTGAGACCATTTTTGACCAAAAATTAAAAAAATACAGACATTTGGACAAAATGATAGCTGTTCCTGGTGCAGTATACAGGGTGAGTCTTTGACCACTGCTTTAATTTTAACCAAAGATTCCTCTCATCAAATGAAACACTTTTTTCATTTAACATTTTTCCAAATTCAGCTCAGGTAAAAAGATACAGGCTGTTGAAATTTTGAATAAAAATCAGTTTTTATTTTGTAGCTTTGACATCCTCTTTTCGAATAAAATGAATGTTGGCGTAAAGTTTCCTATAACTATGATACATATTTTCCAAATATTAGTTATTTTCTACTTCTACTGGTTTTCTAGGTATGGGCTCGTGGATTCATAAAACTAAACGAAATTAGCATAAAGAAAGCATATAAAGTTTTTCTTGAGTCATTTCAAGAACATTCCATCGTTTTAGAACATTATATTATTCTTCATAATTTCTCCTTAAACGCACCGTTTTCGAGATATTCTTCATTGAATGTTTTAGAATGGAAAACTCCAGAAATTTCACTACTTTTATGGATCCGTCCCTGAGCGTTGGAATCCCGAATCAAGCTGTAAACTACGTTACCATGCCTTAGTCTCGTCCGCCAACAATGTCATAGATAATTTATATGCGGGAGTGTATTAGCACATTGTGAAATCTTTAAACGCTTGTAACTTTTTACCTGAGCCGAATCTGGTAAATGAAAAAAGTGTTTCATTTGATGAGAGCAATCTTTGGTTAAAATTAATGCAGTGGTCAAAGACTCACCCCTGTATAGTCAGTGAAATTAATTCGAAGAACGAGCGCTCTTAGGTTCTGATATGGAACACCTATAAGTATAAATTATTTTACTTACCATCAAAAACAATGAAAAACTCAATAGGTATCTGCTATTTGGAAGTTCCATGATTTTCAATAAACACTTCTCTCAATTTTCGTATTTAATGAACTTTTTCGCCAATTTCCGATTGTCAATGATTTTATCCTTGTTCTATCGAGGTTTCTTATATCAAAAGCAATGCACGAAATTGCAAATGCAAAGTTTTACTTTGGGAAAATGATGACGCAAATCCAATTTCGCCAAGTTGCAAAAACTTGTGTTGATGTCTGAAAGTTTATTGTGGATTATTACAACAATTATTATTCATCTATGTATAGAAATATGAACAGGTCGGAAGACTCTTCGAGGAATATACAGGGCGTTCTCTAACAAATTGTTCTGAATTTTCCGTCGTTAAAAAGCTGAGAATGCACTGAGAGGTCAGTCTGCTTTGGCGAGCTTGCTCAAATTCATAGTGGTCACTCCAGTAAGGCAGCAAATCAACAGGTTATTTAATATTCCATTAAGCAATGTAAACTTCGAGAAAGGAAAAAAAATGATTTTCCAAATTGCCGAAAGAAACTTGTGAAGAAAATCATCAACAAGAATAAATATAAAAATCTCTTCAGTAACATATCCCTAAAGAAAGAAATAAAAACGAAAAATCAAACAATAACTCCAGAATATTTTTGAAAAAGCTTAATATAAAACTGGCTTTCAAACCTTCACACAAAATTAAACAATTATTAAATACATTCGATAAAACTCCGGACATGTTAAAATCGGGTATATATGAAATTAAATGTTCATGATTTATTGGCTAATTAAACAAGAACCACAGTGAATTACACACTCGCTCTAGGATTCACCCCGGAAACTCTTCATTCTGGTGAAAATAAACTGCTCCACAAGAGTTAGGGATAATCGTTTCAACTAAAATAACTGACATTCTGAAACCTTTGTGTGCACGGAAAACGTAATTTAATATATTTTATTTAGGTTCAAAACTATAAATACACGTAAGTTTTTTGGTCTGCAACATATACAGGGTGATTAACAGAATAGGGTCAAATTTAACGACTTTTATTTCCGGACATTTTATTGTTTTTTTTTGTCTTTTTATGCCTTCAATACAAGGTGTATGGCCACCACGGGCATCAATGACCACCTGACATCTTCGTTGCATACTGTCAACGAGGGTGTTGAGCATTTCTTGAGGAATTTCATTCCATAAACGAGGCAGTAGTGCTTTGAGGTCATTCAATGTTTCTGGTGGAGGTTGGTGATCATCTTGTCTTCTTTGTAGCATATCTCATGCATGTTCTATGCAGTTTAAGTCTGGCGAATGCGGAGGTATTGGTAAATGTGGAATACCATGCTCGTATCGCGCATTTTCTACTATTGCTGCACGATGTGGTCTTGCGTTATCGTCAAGAAATTGGAAAGCTTCAACAATGGCAGCATGAAAATTTGGCACCACGTTGCCAATGACATGTTCCCTATAATGTAAAGCAGTCATATTGCCAGGACAAATGTGAAGGTCTGTGCGCCCGTTGTAACATATCCCAGCCCATACCATAACAGAGCCTCCTCGAAATGGATGAACCTCTTGCACATGACGGCGATTTCGGGGTATACGCGGCATAGTCCATACCCTTATTCTTCGAGAATCTGAAAATCGACCGTATCTGGATTCATCTGTGAAAAGTACACTACGCCAATGGAGGTTCAGATTAACATGCTGCCTGGCCCATTCTAATCTTTGTCGTTTATGCTCACGTGTTTACGGAACACCCCTCAATGGACGTCGTGTAGAAGCCAGGTTAATCTCCCCCAAACGACGTCAGATGGTTTCAATGGAATTTAAAAGTCGATTTTTCAGCATCCTACATGAAGAAAGAGGATACCTCCTCGCCGAAATGATAAACAAAACGGTCTTGTGCGGGTGTTGTTTTTCTTGGTCCACCAACCCTATGTCTTTCGTGCACCGAACCTGTCTCATTGAACCTATTCCAGAGTCGCGATATTACACTTTGCGATGCTTGAAATGTTTCTGCCACAGCGACTTGAGTGGGGCCACCCTGTAGCATACCGATAGCCCTATTAGCCTCGGCGTTTGTTAATTTACGTCTTGGCATCTTAAGAAGCTCGTGAAATTTACTAAGTTCGATATCGCTAAGAGACTGACAATAAATTAACTGCATCTTGAAATGCTAAATCTCACGAATAATGTGAAAAACTGCCAAACTCAAGAAAAAAGACGACCAGATGGTGAAAATATGCATTTAAATCGAATTAATAAGTTTTTATTGGCAGTTGATCATGTTTTTGATATTGTCTTTAAAATTTTACGCCCCTCAGAACAACTTAATATGATATCCCTAACTATTGTTGAGCAGTTAAATGAAAATCGTTGACAACGTATCAACATGCATAAGTATCATAATTATCGTGAGACATACTGTATAATCCACGAGTTACAAAAGAAGTCATGGTGATAATGAATAGAAACCCCATATAAATTTGGGTAAACCTAAGTATTCGCCTCATTTTGGGTTTTCAACACTGATTATGCAATCCAACCGTTACAAAGACAATCTCCTCTCTAAAGTCTTAGCGGATATAGGGCACATCCTCAAGGGACAGCTTCCGCGACAGATTAAAACACCCTCGCGAAAAAATCAAGAGATATGACGCAGCCTCTGCGGGGTCAGAAGTCAGAAACGTTCAGTTTAACCGCAGTGACCACATATAGTGCACAAGATGAAGACGACCGAGGTTTTGGTAATTTTCGTGGGGTGTTTCACTACCTGTTTATGTTTCACAACGGAAGATCTGGATACGGACTTGAAATATATAAAAATTTGCAATTTAACATCGCCCATAAGTCTCAGTAAGTATTTTTGGGTAAAATTAAGTGAATGGCAATTTATTGATTTTGGATTTTCGCATTTAATTCGTAGGGAATCCTAACTATGACCTTCGGGGGGTTGTTTATATCTATTGTTAGGCTTTCTGATACGATTCTTAAATTTTCTGTCGCTTCATTTTATTTTTGCTCGTGTGTTCTGGGGAACATCGCGTTATCAAATTTGATTATGTCCGACCGGCTGGCCGTTGTCACGATAACTTGGGAACGGAATTAGATAGCGACTTGAAATTTTCAGGGTAGGTGGCGCGTCCCAATACGACGGACGAGTTCGTTAATGGGCATAATCGGCCCAACGGTTTTGGAGTAATAACCATCTGAAATTTGGTTGTTATTTCCTCAATAACTCGAAAAATGCAAAACCGATCCAATTGAAACATGGGGGTTAGTTGTAGAGTGCCAACGCGAAAATTCTTGCGAAATTTCGTGAAGATCGTCTCACTAGAAAATTTTAAAAAAATCATTGAAAAAATTCTATATATCAGATACTATTCGTCTGATATCCCTGAAATTTTGCGAGAGTCTTCAAAACCTAACTCTACTACAAAGTTAAGAGATCGGATCTATATTGTTGGAGATCCGAGCAGCCTTGTGTGAGCTCAGTAGCTGGATGGGTGACCGTTGCCTCGATAACTTTTGAACGAAAGGAGATAGGGACCTGCAATTTTCAGGCTAGGTTACACATCCCAATGGGAGAATTGAGTTCGTTTTTGGGCATAATCGGTCCATCGGTTTCGGAGTTATACCCACCTGGAATATTATTTCCTCGATAACTCAAAAAATAAATAGACTCGATCGAATTGAAGCTTGGTAACTATAGTTGTAGAATATCGACATAAAGACGTGTGTAAAATTTTGTTAGAACCGTACCCCTGGAAAATTAAAAAACAAATTGGTTCAAGCACTGACGTGCAGTCAGGAGCTTTTGCGCGTATGTTCTATTATCCATTCTCCTGCATTGGCAAAAATTCCTGACTTCACATTATACAATTTTCTGTCCTTTTACTTAAGTATACTATACATTTCTAACCTTGCCAACAATAGTGTATGGTCAACAGAGTCAAAAGTCTTGGATAGTCTGAAAACATGCCAATATGGATCTACCAATTGAATGTGTTGGCTTATAAATCACTGTATGGAAAAATTTCCATTGATATTAAGTAATCATTAAAGGATACTGTGGGAGGTGTACTCATTATTGAAAGGTTTTTTTCTGGGATTTCTCTCCCAAACTCTGAAAAATATCTATAAAATAAAAATTAATTATTTTGTGATTTGCTTCTGCGTAAGAAACACAAGATATTTGTCAGAAGCAATCAATTGAACAATGTTGCCTAACAAACAACAATGAAACAACATCAACGAAGAAACAACTATATCGTAACGTTTCGGAGTCTATATATATCAGACTCCTTCGTCAGACGCTTAATGAAAATCTTTAGAATTATTTTGTTGATAGTTATTGTGAAATTCAAGAATTTTCACATTGACAGTATTTAAAAATCATAGCTAACATAGTTTTACTTTGCATAGAAATTTCCAAGTTCCAACTCCTTTTTCAATAAATTTAGCCAAATATGGTCAATACCAATTGAGCAATTTGCAAAATTGCATTCTCTGTTCAATAAAATACAAGTTGACTCCTTAAGTTTCCTTTTGATATAATCAGGTTCTGTCATATTATAATCCAATCCATCATGTGATCTCCTTGGATTGTACATACATGTTCTGCTATTTTCGATTTCTGTATGTCTCTATTTCTCAAGTTATTCTTATGTTCTGACTTTCTTACTTCTAGTGGTCTTGATGTTTCTCCTGTGTATGATTTACCACAAATACAAGGAATGTTATATACACAGTTTTTTGATTTTTGTTTTTCATTTATGGGTTTTGTTTTCGTTAATAAAGACCTAAGATCATTCTGTGTTTTGAAGGCGGTTCTTATATTGAACTTCGAACCGATTCTCCTAATTTTTTTCAGAAAGGCCACGAACATAAGGGATCACATTCAACAGATTGGGTTGCTGTTCTTGTTGATTATTATGTTGTACTTGTTGATTTTTTTGTTGTTCTTGATTATTTGCTCTTCTATCTAAATTCATGATACATGTATTTATGAATTGCCTCGGATATCCATTTTCTTCATTGATATTGTCAAACAATTTTTCTAGGAGCCATGAATGAGGTACTGATAAACAAGAAATTAGCTAAGGGAGAGTCCAACAATTTCAAATGTTTTCTACATTGTCTCTTCACAAAGTATGGATGGATGGACGAAGATGGTGGCTTCTTAGTACATGACATTAAGAAAACTTTGGAGGAGGCTGATATAGAGATTGCAAGTTTAGAATACATACTGTACAAATGTACTGCCTTGGAATCGATAGATAGGTGTGAGAGATCCTACTCCTTCACAGAATGTTTCTGGAAGAAAATGTCACAGGTAAAATGTTAAAAACTGATATACTTCCCAAGTGGTCCAGCACTTTATCGAGTTTATTAAACTTTCTGATGTCGTTGTTTAGGTTTACTTAGTTCTTAATCTTTCAGATGCAACCGCAGGAGGATCAACTCTTTTACAGCATGGACAGCATGTATAAAAAACGATGAATTTTTTTAAAACAAACAAAATAAGAAATTGCTATAATGTGAATGTAAATATTACCCTAGATAGTATTTTTGTTACTTTTTTATCGCCAAAATGCATATAGTCTTGTCAAAAAACTTAGTAATAAAGTTATGAAAATAAGGTCAATCCAGATTAATTTCTATCATCACACGCCTACTATTACTCAGGCTGACGTAAAAGTAGATAAATGAGTCAACGACCCGATTGTATTATCGAAGGAATTTGCATTAATGTCGTTAATCTTCTTTTGATGTTATGTTTATTGTAAACATTCACATAATCGCTTCCGTAATCGACACAAGTAGATAAATGTGTGAATATTATGATGAATGATCTTCATACTGGGTCATAATTCAAGGGTGAGGTGAGAATTTAATCATTTCCAAAAACTTGAGACCAATAATATGACATAAGGCAGTTTTAAGGGTCTCTTGGTGGTGCTTTAAGGTATGTATACATACTATAATATGTTTATTAAAGTAAGGAAAACAACGTGGCTCAAGTCCCTCCATTTGAACACGATCGGATCTATATTATTGGAGATCCGAGCAGTCTTGGGAGAGTTCAGTAGCTGGATAGGTGACCGTTGCCACGATAACTTTCGAACGAAAGGAGATAGAGACTTCCAATTTTCTGGGTAGGTTGTGCATCTGAATTGAACAGTTAAGTTCGTTATTGGCCATAATCGTCCAAACGGTTTCGGAGTTATACCCATCTGGAATATTGTTTTCTCGATAACTCTAAAAATACATATCCGGTCGAATTGAAACTTTGTAACTAGTTGTAGAATACCGACATTAAAACGTATGTGAAATTTTGTGAGGATCGTATCATTAGTAAATTTTAAAAAAATTATGAAAAAATATTATGTATCTCACAATAACTTGAGAACGGAAAGAGATAGCGACTTGCAATTTTCAGGATAGGTTGCGTATCCGAATGCTACTTTTAAGTTCGTCAATAAGCATCATTGGCCAAACGGTTTTGAAGTTATCTAGATGTTTCAGTTTCGCCTACTGCAGTATGCTATAAAACAAACCATCTGGTACCAATTTGAGCTGTTTCTCACTGTCGAGCGGCATTTTAAAAAGCTTTTATTTCTATTGAATTTACGTAATATGTGAGTACGCAGTCTGCTCCTTTATTTTAATAATAGAAGTATAGATGAGTATGAATTTCGGAAAACAAACAAATTATTTGGCTTCGGTCCGTCCCTGAGGAAAAATGCTGAAATATCATTCAATTTTAAGCATGCCTCGAAGAGATACAGAAAATCCTTCATAATAATTTTCTGCAGACAGCTTTCACGATAGAATATTATTCAATATTATAGAAAATGTATACCTTCATTTGTTAAAATTGAAGAACACTTGGTGGGTGTTGGATTTTCCTGAAAATCAGTATTCTTCCAGAGAGGTATATCGAAAAAAATTATATTGTTTGGTTCAACATTTATTTCTACTTCTTCTTATTCAAAAAACTGAATAAAGCCGATAAAAACTCACTTCCGGTGCCACCAGAGCTTCCGGTACTTTTCTCAGGCGACTCTGTGGTGAAATCCGGCGCAACATCTGGACACTTATACATGGCGTTCAGTTTCATCAGGTCCTTCCTGCTGAACCCGTCCCTTTGTCCCATCTTTCCAGCAGCTTGTGGTTCCTGATAAAATGGATGAAACGGTTAAGAAAACAACTTAACAACTATATATAGAACGATTTACCTTTGGTACGATTGTGGGTTGCCCATTTTTCGAGAAAGCATGTTCAGAATAATGCATGACAGATCTGTAATCGTATGTGACACCAAAACTGTTGGTGCTTTCTGGTGTTGCTCTGTCAAAGTTGTTTTCATGACCTGAAATTAGAACCAATTGGTTTTATACTGTCTTTTTTCCTTGCCTTCATCAACTAGGTGGTTTGTTATGCACGATTTTGCAAAGCACACGGAAATTATTTGCCAGCATCATAATGAAGGAAGAACTCATATACCGATTGAACAGAATAGGTGCCAGGGTTGTATCCTGTGGTACACCACATATCATCGTCTAACGCCCAAATATCTTTGCATAAGTTTATGTGTAGATATTGACTGGTAATATTGCGACGCACCTGTTGCCTCTTGATTGAATAATGAGTTAATAGAGAATTAAAGAAAATATTGAATTGATCTATTTGAAGGAAGATTCCTCACCACTCTTTATGTTTTGAAAGTTGATGGTGACATAGTCGTTACGATCAGGTCTGTTCTGCTCGTGATAGAAGCCACAGGCGTGCATGAGTTCGTGCAAAATGGTTCCAACTTTCGTTGTACAGGCTGGAGTCTGTAGATTGACGTGCTGTCTTCCGGTAACTTTTCCAACATTTGACCAGCAACCTGTGTTTCCACTAGTGATAGCGATGTAATCCTTGTCTGTGTTCTTCCTTTGTACGAACCTGTACGAAATTTATTTATTTATTTCTTTTCTTAAACAGCAAAAATCTGCTGGTAACAGAGCTTAAATTTACACAATACTTTTCTAACAACAATAACTCTCAAATATTATCCACCAAAATTCGAAAAAAAATAAAATACTAATTCTAAGTACACAAAGAAATTGCTGAAGTTTAAGATACTGTTTGAGGTGATGGCATATTTTTCTAATATTCTTGCTACAGACAATTTCGACAGGGACAGAATTAGAGACATTGACACCCCGATACACCGGAGAATTTTGAAAGACACATGTTTTCACAAATTTTTTCCTTAACACATCTTTACTTCTAATATTTTAGTCATGCTTTTCGTTAACTAAGCATAAAGTAGTTTGAGTCCTCAATAAATTATTCTTTATTTCATAAATTAATTTTTTTTTTCCAGTTTCTTTAATTTATTTATATTCAGTATTGAAGTAACAGAATATAGATGAGTTGTTGGTGTATAGAAATCCAAGTTGTAAATAAATTTGATAGATTTGTTCTGTAATCTCTAAATTTTATGTGTCAAATACTTTGGAGCATTTCCTCAGCAGGGAATTAAGTACCTAAGCTGAGATTCTATAAAGCTATTATACAGTAATGTATTCGATGAACAATCTAACAAATAAGAACATCTTCTCACGGCTCCTACCATTGGAGAAATCTTTTTTATCAGTTTTCTATGTGAGGCCTCCAACTCAATATTTTATCAAGTGTTAAACCTAAATAAGTATATTCCATCACAGATATGATTTTGGCATTATCTATAGCTAAATTCATATCACAGGTTGCTTTGTTTTTTTGATTGAACAACATATATACTGTTTCATCTAGATTAATACTAAGTTTATTGTAACAGAGCCATTCAAGGTAATGTTCAAGATCACAGTTAACATCACATTCGAGTTGTTTCAAATCATTAGAGGAAAATACCAGCACAGTATCGTCTGCAAACATAAAGTACCTTGATATAAGATTAACGTATTTCAAGCTGTCAACATATATCAAATACTACAGTGGACCCAACACTGAACCTTGCGCGACACCCACATGTAGAACTTCATCCTCATGACCATTTACTGATGTGCAGTGTTTCCTATTCATTGTACAGGACTTTAAGAGCCGGTGGGGCACACCCCAAGTCATGGTAAAAATTATTGAAGCTTTTGCGGGCTCGTTCGTTGCTAAATCGATGCAACCGATTTGTGACACCATATAATGTAGGAAAAAGATCTTACCTTATGCACGTATACTTATGGTAAATACCAATAGCTGTATTGATCAAGTTCAAAGCATTGGTAGAAAAATGACCTTCTATGACATAGGGTACCATTGCGTTTTCCCATCTGAATGACTCGTTTCTCAGCCCATTCCTTGACAAAGAGTGTGGGGGCAACATAATGTCACCTAGAATTGAAATAAGAACAACATTCATATAGACCCCTCCAGTATATTGATACTTCCGTATGTCTGGTTATATTAGGATGCTGGATGAAGACATCCCAGGCAGATCTACTGAAGGCTGTAACATTCACCCTCCAACCCCCTATGAAGGGGGGTGCAAGTTTGTATATTAAACTAATAAAACTAGAGTACTTTCAGTTGTCCTAGAAATCTAAAATTTAGTGTGCAGACTAGAATTAGCTCACAAATAACAGAAAAATTAAGAAATCTGTAAGTTTCCCCCTCCAACCCCCGTAAAGGGCGGTGCAGATCTGCGTATCAAACAGGATACTTCTCGAAGTTCTAGAAAGCTGAGGTTTGGTACGTAGGTTAGTATTACCGAAAAAATAACAGAAAAATTTAGAAATCTGTAACTTTCACCCTCCAATCCCCTTAAAGGAGGGGGGGTGCTGATCTGTGTATAAAACTAGGGTAGGTACTAGAGATTCGATCTCGAAAACAATATCGTTCTCAGATCAGAGACATCACCTTCTAAATAGTTCCCCATTTCCTCCGGATTGACAGCTGAACTTTCCACCCAAGTTTCGACCTTTTTACCGGACTCTTCATCAGGCGTTGTATACTTGGGTCTTGAGGTGACGATATCGGTGTCGATATTGTTGTTTTCGACATCTTTCAAGACACCATCACTTACAGGCCAACAGTTACAAGCTTGGCAACAGAATAAAAAAAATACAAGATACGGAACAAACATGATTGAGAATTCTAATGAATAACTATTGTACTAATATACAGTACTTTATATAGTTTAGGATTTTCGCGAATTGGGACGTCGTCGAATATATTTGTGATAAAAAAATGGAAAATTTTCGGTTTGTTTGAAGATACATGAATAAGGATCACACTGTTTATCGGATTTGTCGTTGTTATCGTTGTGTCCTTACATTATTCATAGAGAATGGGTGGTAAGATGTTTTAGGAATTAATTAAATTAAAATAAGGAATATATTTAGGTTTAACCTTGGCTGTTTATCATTTCATCTTTAATATTTATTTTTCGCACTTCCTCTTTTAACTATTCAATGTTTTGGTCTGCTCATAATACATCGTACTGAAAATTGATTTAAGGGTGATGGAATTTATACAAATTCCAAGCCAAGCAGACAGGGTCATTCAAGTAAACTGCTCGTCAGGTTTTAAGGATATTGATTAGGAGGTTGCATATTTGATTATCATCTTAATATATTTTTGTCTATTTCAGTATCGTAATGAGTTCATTCCAGCACTAAAAACAGTGCTGGAATGAACTCATTCCCGCATTGTTTCTAGTTATATTTTTCGTTTTGTGGTAGTCAGCACTGACATTCGATTCCTTCAAATTTCAATGCACGTCAATTATTGTCAATATAAGAAAATCTGGATAAGGTGAAATAATTGTTGAAAGGAAAGGTTTTATTGTCATCAAAAAATAAGGTACTAGAGATTTCCTTGATTCCGTGATCTGTCAACTTTGGTAACAGTCACACCAACTGCCAATATACAATACAAAAGTCACTAGGATGTATAATCCTAATTTTTCATTAAATTTCAACAGTATTTTACAAAACTTGCCTGAAATAGAGAAAATATCGTCTAATACTCGTTGCAGAAGGCAATACCAACACTCATGCGTTCGCTCATGCTCTCCTTCGTCGCTCGTCTTCGAATTTCGCATTCGTGTTTGAATATCAGCCCATTCTGCAACTTGTTTTAGAATATACTATTTTCAATTACATTAACTTATAGCGATGATAGAAACTTCTTCTGGTTCATCGTGAAGCATGTTTTTATGAAGTTCAATCATTTTAATTTGTTAAATACATTTTTAAAACTATTTTGCACATATATGATCTATACAGCCACAGACTCATTATAAGTTTATTTGGTGAAATTAATTCTCTTCAAGAACATGAGACCCTCTATATATCTCGTCATTCACGATCAGTAATAGTAACCCACTTAAGCTCTAACTGTTAACACTATTGGAATTCTGTAGTAGTCCTCCATAACCATATGTAAAAAAAAATCGAACAATGCATGACTCAAATTTTGAAACGTTGAAACGCCATCTTAATTGAAAAAAATAGTCCATATAAATCAAACGAATGCGAACGATGTGCCAAAGTATCAACAAACAGCGGCAAGATCAAATTGATTGATTTTGTTTACAATTACTTCTTAGATATTTGCCCATACGAATAGCTGTCATTGTATTTTTCTACAATAACGGTACATGAGAGGTGTTTGGTTGATTGCGAAGACTTTGGTTGAATTATAAACTAGTAGTTGCTATAGGAACGACATGGAGTATAAACTGGTTGTAATTTCGTTAATTTTGTTAGCTGTTTTAATGAGTTGTGACGCGAAGAAGAAAGTGAAAAAAAGTATGGTTCTTAGGGAGAAAGAAACTAATCCTATCAATTTTATGAGGTAAGATTTTTCTGTAAATATATGTATTACAAATACGTTCAAATAGGTTCAACAAGAAGAGATTGTTCAAATATACAGGGTGAGTCTTTGACCACTGCATTAATTTTAACCAATGATTCCTCTCATCAAATAACAGTTTTTTCATTCGCCATTTTTCCAGATTCGGCTCAGTTAAAAAGATACAAGCTGTTGAAATTTCGAAAAAAAAAACAGTTTTTATTTTGTAGCTTTGACATCCGTTTTTCGAATAAAATGAATATTGGTGTAAAGTTTCCTATAACTATGAGACATATTTTCCAAATATTAGTTATTTTCTACTTCTACTGGTTTTCTAATTATGAACTCGTGGATTCATAAAACTAAACGAAATTAGCATAAAGAAAGCCGATAAAGTTTTTCTAGGGTAATTTCAAGAATATTCCATCGTTTTAGAACATTATATTATTCTTCATCATTTCTCCTTAAACGCACCGTTTTCGAGATATTCTTCATTGAATGTTTTAAAATGGAAAACTCCAGAAATTTCACTACTTTTATGGATCCGTCCCTGAGCGTTGGAATCCCGAATCAAGCTGTAAACCACGTTACCATGCCTTGAAAAAAGTGTTTCATTTGATGAGAGGAATCTTTGGTTAAAATTAATGCAGTGGTCAAAGACTCACCCTGTATAATTGCCTGAAACCCCCAATTTGGAGTATGTAGTTTATTTTTGATTGTCCCTCAAGAAAGAATAATATTTAAAAATTTCCTGCATAAGTACAAATTGAAATTATAGTTTATTATTTTGGATATACAGCTTGTTTTTCTAATTTAATGTCAATATTTAATTCTATTCATTGATGCAACATTTCAAGTCAAAAAGTTAATATTAATATAGATCAGTTTTCGCTTAATTTTTGACGTACACCGGGTGTTGAAATTTATTGATATTTTTTAACATTATTAACTAGTTTAACATATTTCTTTAATAAGGAATTGTTAGTAATTTTATTTGTCCTTTCAATGAAAATTATAAATAGGTCTATGTCTATATAATTACATCATTTTTTGGCGCTCTTGTTCCTCGGAACAGAGTGCTTATCAAGTTGCTCAAATGTCTGTAATTTTAGAATTTTTGGCTGAAAATGGTCTCAAACGTCAACTCGATAACTCTCAAATGGAATGAGCTAGACAGTTGAAATTTTCAGGATAGGTTTGGGAGATAACTATCTCGGTTAAGTTCGTTATTGGGCAAAATCAGCCTGGTAGATTCGGAGTAACGGAAATGATTTTTTTTTCATCACAAATTTCAAATTAAATTTTTTTAAGATGCAGTTTCATCATAATAATTCATTGATATCATTCTCAACTCCAACAAACTAATACTTTCGGAGATATAATTTTTCAAAATTTCAAGAATTAATAGTAATTTTATGATTTCATAGAATGTTCTAATTATAATTTGCTGATGTATGCAAATCCAACATATGAGGTGAGTCATAGACCTACGTTTTGAATTTAATTTTTTATGATGCACTTATATAAGAATCCAAGGATAGAATTCCCAACTCTGAGAGACCACTATTTTCGGAGATATGTATTATTTGTCCAAAGTTTGAACAAGAGCGCTAAAGCTCCTGTCCACTTTTTCTTCTTAACTTGCTACGGTTCAAATACATGCAAGTAGCTTTTTAGGATTTTTGTTTATAATATCCCAAATACATTTATTTTAGAAATAACTCCAGTAATTCTAAATTTGTAGGCGTTGAATAAATATCTTTTATATTCTTTCTTTCTGTTTTTTACTGAAATGGGGTATGTTTACTTAGTATTTGCGTACTTTAAATTTTTCTTATCCTAATCATCTTCATCATATGACAAAAGATCAATACGTTTTGCAGTAATTTTTATAGTGACGCAAAAATATGATTGAATTTTTTTTTTTTTTTTTAATTATTATTGATAAGGGGTTACGTTGCACCGCGACCTTGAGATCTATTGTGCCCCCCATCAGAGCTGTTCTCACCATTACGCCATCTACAGTTCGCCCTCCAGTTCCAGAGTATAAATGAACCTCAATATCTGGGAAGGCTTCAAGGATATTACGTCTTCACTCCTACAAGTTTCCTGTCCAAAGCATTCCTTTCGCTGACTTGCAATGGCGAGGCATTCTGTAACAAGGTGAAGAGGAGTTTCTTCCTCCTCCCCACAGAATCTGCACTCGTCAGTATCTGATAAACCTATTCTCATCAAATGCTTCCTGAGGCGACAGTGTCCTGTGAGGAAGCCAGTGACCAGGTGTAACTTATTCTTACAGAGATCCAGATACCTTTTGGATCTCACTTCTTTAAAGTTCCTAAGGAACTTTTTGGAATGAACCAAACCTGGAAGATTCCGCCAGAGTGTCTCTCTTTTGGTTTCCTCCTTCTCCAGAAACTCTTTCTTGTAGGTGCATTTTCCTATACCGCAGAAAGGTTCTGGGCCGATAAAAGGAGTTCGTGCTGCCTTTCTGGCAAGTGTATCGGCCTCTTCGTTCCCCTTGACTCCCGAGTGACCGGGGACCCAGACTAAAAAGACCTTATTATTCTTGCCAATTTCATTTAGTTTTCTTCGGCACTCCCATATCAACTTTGAATCGATGGCATGGGAGCTCAGTGCTTTGATAGCAGATTGACTATCCGAATGGATTGCTATGTCGCATTTCTGATATTTTCTTTCTAGGTTAATATCTGCACATCTTTCGATTGCGAGTAATTCTGCCTGGAAGATACTCAAACGGGAGCCTACCGACAGTGCGCACTTGGTGCCTGTCCCATATACCCCAGCGCCAGCTCCCGTCGTGGTTTTTGAGCCATCTGTGTACCATTTTATGGTATTTTCTTTGAAAGTCTGGGTGGTGAACTCCCTTTCCCATTCTTCCTTTCTACTTATCATCGTGGTGAAGTTCTTCTCAATGCTTACTTTTTTGACCATTGCATCACTAGGAAGGTTCACTGATGGGATGTAATTAGTCAAAGAGGTCCAGGCTCTCTGACATTTAATCCTCTCAGTTCCTGTACCTTCCTTAGATATTCTGAGGGTGGCCTCATGGGCTAACCTCTCAATCACTAGATGCAGAGGTGAGAGATCTGTGATGATCTCAAGTGCCCTGGTTGGACACGTTCTCATAGCTCCCGTGATGCACACACAAGCTAGCCTTTGCACTTTGTCAAGCGCTTTCCTAGTAGTTGTCTGATCTGCTTTGGCATGCCAGACTACTGCCCCATAGGTAATTATTGGTCTCACAATCATGACGTACATCCATCGCAGTATTTTAGGGCTACAGCCCCAAGTCTTACCGGATAGATTTCTGCACGCCATCAGAGCTCTTATTGCTTTACTTGCAGTGATATCCACATGCTTGTTCCACAGAAGCTTTCTATCCAGAGTTATTCCCAGATATTTAACTTCAGTCTTCCAGTCAATCACTTCTCCATTTAATGAGAGGGATTTTATGGCTGGAAAGCTTCCAGCCATGATTGAATTAATAATTGAAGAAAAACAAATTAAGACAAACGAAATAGAGAATTGGTAGGTGTATATTTTGTAAAGAGGTTAATCAACAGTTGGTTAAAATTTATAGCATTTTTGCGCGTATGTTCTGGGGAACATCGCGTTATCATTTTGCCCAAATGTCTGTAACTTTCGAATTTTTTGATGAAAATGGTTTCAAACGATTTGGTTCAACTCCCCAATGAAGAATTCGAGGTCAAATTTTATTCTGTCCGGCCGTCCGACCGTTGCCAAGATAACTTGAGAACGGAAAGAGCTAGCGACTTGAAATTTTCAGGGTAGGTGGCGCATCCCAATACGACGGACAAGTTCGTTAATGGGATTAATCGGCCCAATGGTTACCGGGTAATAATTTTGTTTTCAACCAAAATGAATCCGATCGAATTGAAACTTGGTGATTAGTTGTAGAATATGAACCTAAGCACATTTGTGAAATGTTGTGTGAATCGTATGGCTAGAAAATTATTAAAAAATTATTAAAAAATATTTTTGTTGTCACGATAACTTGAGAACGGAAAGAGATAGCGGCTTGAAGTTTTCAGGTTAGGATGTGCTTCTGAACACGACATTTGAGTTTATTTGTAAGAATAATCGACCCAACGGTTTTAGAGTTATAGCCATCTGAAATTTGGTTGTTTTTTTCTCCTCTTTAACTCGAAAAATACAAAACCGATTGAATTGAAACATGGTTATTAGTTGTAGAATGCCAACGCGAAAATTATTGCAAAATTTCGTGAGGATAGTATTTGTAGAAAATTTTTAAGAAATCATTGAAAATAAAAAAAAATATTCTATATATCAGTAACTATTCGTCTGAAATTGCTGAAATTTTGCAAGAGCCTTTAGAACCCAAGTTTCAAGTTTTAACACGATCGGTTAAATATTGTTGGAGATTCGAGCAGCCTTGTGTGAGTTCAGTAGATGGGTGACCATTGCCTCGATAACTTTCGAACAAAAGGAGATAGGGACTTGCAATTTTCAGGGTAGGTTGCGTATCCGAATGGGAGAGTTAATTTCATTTTTGGGCATAATCCGTTCAACGGTTTCCGAGTTATACCCACCTGGAATATTATTTCCTCGATAACTCAAAAAATAGAGATTCGATCGAATTGAAGCTTGGTAACTATTAGTAAAAAATTGGTTCAAGCACTGATGTGAAGTCAGGAGCTTTTGCGCGTATGTTCTATTGTCCATTCTCCTGTATTGGACACTCTTAAATCGAATTTACCATGGTAAATTCGAAAAAATAAAAATTAAAATTGGCACATCTAAACACAAATAAAAATAATAGGTATATTTTTAATGGAAAACAATCTTCGTGTGAAATTTCTAGCTCCTCATTTTTTCAGATTGGCTGTTATGAGACTTATTTACGGCATTGCCACAAGAATAGGTTTTGGCGAGCAATTATCTGAAGCCCTGAATGGTGCCTTTTTACCTCCAGGTGTCGACGACTATGATTACGGAGACGGTGGACTGGGTCTTTTTGAGAGAGAGGAAGATGATGATTACGACTATTAAAATTGAAATATTAAAAATTGTCTTTTCATTATCCCCTCAAGATTTCCCTACGATAAGGCGTCAACAAAGTTTGGAAAATGTATTCCTCTTTTAGCTCAACACTTTTCCCAGCAATGCAAATTGCATTAAATTTGGAAAGAGATTTACGAGTTATTCAAAATAGCAAACAGTCAAAAACTGTTTTTGGAAAATCATTGGAGTAAGGACGAATAACTCCAGTGCTCAAGATATAATGATCAAAAATATACACAAAATATTATAACAGGTTTTCAATATGGATTCATCAAAAATTGCTATTACAATTTTCTATATTTGCTGCAATTTTCCAGTGATCTTACCTCAATTTATCAAAAAATCCTGGGCTGCCTGTGGTGTGGCACATCAGGTAGAAAATGATTATTATTACCTATTAAATTAATTAATTATCAAATCAATAGATATTAACTTGTAAATCATCTTTATTCATTATTTTTTCTTTGGTACAGATTTGTGTATGATACACCGAACGTATTTCAACAAGCTGCATCCTTTATAACTTTCACAAAACAAAATGGAAAAATTCATATAATTTATAATAACGATGATATTGATATGAATATGTGTTCGTCACAACCCTGCAAGTATTAGTTATCCCACTAAATTCTTGCACACTTAAGTCTTGCTGAGCGACACTTGCGAAATTTTTTTTACGAAAGTACCAGGGGCAGTCAAATGAAAACGAAACTAATAAAATTTGATTTCTGTGGGTTATTATTCACGTAAAACATCGAAACCTATCCAAATAATTTTTTTTCAATTTTAAATTATTCGAAAATGTTATTTTGATATTTTTATTTGAACTGTTGGAAATATTAATTATTAAAATAATATTATAGAAAGCCATTTTAAACATAATTTAATCAAAATCAACTAGACTCATTAACAAATAAGCAATAAAAAAATTTTTCATTTGATTTTATATTCAAGTCAAATTATTCAATGTTTCATCAATATTAAGTTTCATTTGACTGCATTTCCCCAGTATGATCTCTCTCATTATAAACGAAATTTAAGTAACGTTAATTTGAAATATCAAGAAAATTAGATTCAGGGTGAAGTGTATATCTCATTAAAAAAAAATTTATTGTTAATAGTGAGTCTGGAAAATTTTTGCCACTAAAATTGAGTGTGAAATTCGTTGTAATGGTCAAAATATATACAGGTAAAGTACTTAGGATTAACTTACATTTTTTTTTCATTTATATCAAGAGATTTCATACTTTTACAGAGATTCCAAATAATCAAAATTTTTATGTTGGTTCAATTATATATTTTCGATTGTAAAATCAGAATATTATCGGTTAAGTATATTTTTTATTAAACCTGTTTGTGTGAAATTTTCGACTGAAAAAATGTTGAAAGATGGAACCTCCTTTTTCGCAAAAAAATCATTAAGCTGCATATTATATTGGATAAGTAAGTTTCCAAATATTTACAGAAGGAATGGCATTTGGTACAATTCTCTCCAGAAAATCGTAACTTCGATATTTTTAGTATTTTTCAATGATAAGTTTTTTTGTTAATTTCTTCAGTTAACACACATATATTTATAATATTTTGTATATCTTACAAATTACTGTACAAAAACAATCTCAACGAAGTGATGTGATCAAGAAATAGAACACACGTACAAAAGATGAGATTTAAAATATTGATGATGATTTTCGAAATAACTATACAGGTGTCCCATCAATAACTGACATGGAATGTGGTGCCATTAGGATTATTTTCAGGGGGAAATACAGGGAAGAGATACATTTAACATAAATTGATGAGTTTTATTGAACATGAAAATAATTTAAACTGTGCCATGTTATTTTAAAGTTGGGACACCCTTAGTACATTATGAAAAATAAAATAGGGAACAAAGGCACAAACAGAATACATGACAGACATATACAGGGTGATTCAAGATATGCACTTAAATTCCTACTGTGTTTTGGGTCATCCTGTATCTTCGTCATGGGAAATCCATCGATAAAATAGAAAACCCTAGGTGTGCGTTTTTACATATGGAAAGGCACAACAAATGTCCGCGAAACGTCGGAAAATTCTGAAAGATTTCCATTGAAATTTTCCGGATCTCTTCGGCAATTTTAAAAGTAAGTTGTGCCAAAAAGCTGTTTTTGAAAACTTTCTGCTAGTTCTGATATACAATATGTACATGTCTACACATTCCCTCAACGATTTGAACGTAAGAAAAGAAGTCAAAATGATATTACACTCTCATCCTATCTGACACACTTTTCCCTTGAATTCAGTCGTCAGGAGAGCCCAAGAAAAGATGAGATTAGTTTTTTTTCTAAATTGATTGGTCGAAGTTTGTACTCACTGAACAATTTCCAAACGATAATCGTATATATATGTTGGTAATACTGAAATTTTAAGCAGCCATTCGATATGATTTCAATACAGCAACAATGATAAGCTGCAAATTTTGCATTATTATGAACACTTCGCAATATATTGCATAATATTAATCTTCCTCAACTTTGCCTGAAAATCAAGAAATATCACATAGTCTGGCTACGTCGCGGATGAATTTCATCTCTCCATATCAGTTCGACAACGTTGGATATTTGTATATCCAGTATTATTCTATTTTGATCATCGTTTTCTCGAAACTCGAGAATGTTTAACGTTTTTTCATTTCGAAAGAGGTTGTGCGACGTTGCCAGATAGAAGCCTTTTTCTGGTTCCCGCAGAGATTCACCGAAACGCTTCCAAAAACAGCTGAAACTGTAAATTACCTGAAGAAAGTATTATTTACCCCCAAGACCGAATTTCATAAATATTAGTTCTTTCCCTTTCGACAATATATCGCCACCCGGTGCCGTTATCTCGTTAAGTTTCTGCATCAAATTCGGCGCGCCCGGCTGGTTCTGTTGGTTCGCCATGTTTCCCATGGTCCCCGCCCCACCGGAACCCATCACGTTCGGTACCACCTGGGGCACGCCCTTCATCTGCTGCGTCAGTCTTGGTTGGTTCTGTTGGCCGAACTGCTGGTTCTGGCCGTATGTCTGCTGTTGGTTTGTCTGCATGGCCTGCTGGTTCTGCTGTTGGGTTTGCTGCTGGTTTTGAGGGGGGTTGTTGGTGGCAACACCCATGATGCTGTTGAAGATGCTGGACGCTGTCGATTGTTGGGTCACCGGCGTTTGCTGGTTACCACCTTGACTCAGTACTCCTCTCCCCCTCCCCTGGAAATTGCGATACATTGATGCACAGGAAGTGGTTGCGGAATTGACAGTTAAGAGGGATGAAACTATGGTGAAATGATTACTAGCTCAGAAGTAAGCATCAAGGAAAAGATTATTGATCTTTAAAGTTACCATTGATATCCACATAGCAAGAATATCGTGAACAACAAGTTTGATGATGACCAGATCCCTATAAGATTCTTCTGCGTAATATCACTGCAAATAGCGGATACCCAGATCTTTGAGGAAGTGAGAAGTATGCCATAAAAAGAACGACTTCTCATATTTGATGAATGCACTTTTTCTTCTGAGCACGAAAGAGCAAGATATATTTTTATATCCTGAAGATTTTGTTAGCCTTGCAGCTACATCGACATTGGCATTGACTATCAGCGTGTTTCAACCTTATCCTTGAGCTTATAGTTGGACACAGAGCTCAGGTTTACCAAATTAACACTGAGCTCCCATGTTATCAAGTGCAGGCTACTATGGAAGTGCCAAAGAAAACTCAGTTAAGTAGGCCAGAACAACAGGGTCTCCTTAGTCAGCGTTCCAGGTCACGCGGGAATCAAAGGAAATGAGGAGGCTAACATACATGCCAAGAAAGGGGCACAAACCCCCTTCATTGGCCGGGAACACTACTGAGGGGTTGGTAGATACACCTACAAAAGGATGAAAGAAGAAGCTGAGTTCCCTCCCAGGAATTTATCACTCCAAAAAATTCCTCCGGAACATTGACACTGTCAGATCCAAGAGATACTTGGACCTCAGTAAGAACACGCTGCACCTCCTCACTGGTTTCCTCACAGGGCACTGCAGCCTTAGGAAGCATATGATGAGATTAGGGCTAGCAGTAACTGACGAGTGCAGATTCTGTTGGGAGGAGGATGAAACTCCTGATCACCTGATAACAGAATGCCTCGCCATCCCAAACTAAAGCAAGGAATGCTTTGGGCAAGAAATCTGCAGGAGCGAAGACGTAGCCTCCTTGAAGCCATCCCAGATACTGGAGTTCATCAGAACTCTTGAACTGGAAGGCGAGCTGTAGATGGTAATGACATCGACAGCTCTGACGGGGGGGCACAATAGACCTCAAGGTCGCAGAGCTACGTAACCCCCTACAACAATATACATGTACAGATTTCTATACAATTTAATGCATGATTTTGACAATTTGATGCTGTAAGAGAAACATTTGCGAAGAGACCCTTTTAACTTGCTCAAAGTGCAAATATCCCTTTTGAGATAAAAAAAGGCCTCGAAAGAAAGAGTGGGAGCACGCTTACCATCAGGTACACCTGATCCATTATCCCCATGTTCGAATCATGCACGTCAAACCTTGTGTTCACGATACCATTGCTCATTGCGTACCTTCATGTTAATCATTCAAGGAGACGACTTCGTAGTTCCTCTTTCAGATGTCGCGCATGCTAGATTTACCCGAAAGACGTCAATGTACAATGCATACCAAAACACACTTGAACATTACAGCAACAGTCACCAAACATTGTACAAAAATAACCAAAAAAAAAAAAAATCTGTTTCGTGAAAATTACTGGTGGTACAAAGAGGCACACATTCCAACTTATAACACCTAAAATGCGGTTATCACGATAACAAAAAAAAATTAAAATAAGCGAAGATGACGAAAGAGTATCGAAAGAGAGATGAGATTAGAGAGAGAGAAAGAGAGATGAGTTAAATACCTGGTTGTGCTCATTGAAGATCTGTGTTGTGTTCGGTGTTGTCGCGGTGTTGACATTGTCTAACTGAGAGGAGGATAACACAGTAGGACAGGCATCTAGCAACAAACAACACACAAAATACAGTCAGATAGCTGCCAGATAGATTTGTAACGTCAACTAGAAAATTCGTTTTAATGATCTGGTTTGTTTATATTGGTCTGAATGACGAGGTTGCTTAAGTTACGTGTGCATGGTGTATTTGTGTTAATAATTGTATCTGTACCTCTGGCGTATGAGCCTTGAAAGGTATCCAGCAGGGTTCTGTATTCGGTCCGTTTTTTTAATTGGATGGAACTCTATTTGTTATCATTGGAGGTTGAGAATTTGATTTGAAGGAAATTGATAGAGCAGGAAATGGAGAAAACTCTTTTCACATAATTTAAGTTCCGAAAGGGCTAACAAATGCAGGTGCATTAAATATAAGCAGAAGGTAGATGATTTTAGGAAGCATAAGCTCGAAAGGGTTATAGGGACATATATGGGTATATAATATCCTATACAGGTCTTTTGAAAGCTACTGAAGAAAGAGGAATCACTTTACGATAAGGTTGCAGCATCCAACACAAAATTATGCTTGTTACTGCATTTTGGCTCATACAGTTTTAGAGGAATGGATTTTAGTTGTTGGAATAATATTCTTCTGACCAAATATATGTTTTAGTCTAGTCAACAAGCGCTACAAAGCACTTGTTGACTAGACTATTTAGTTGTTGGAACGATATTCTTCTAACAAAACATCTGTTTTAATTTATACCATTTTCCCAATTATAGCTTTCTTAAAAGAAGTTTATTTTATATTATTTCCAAAATATTTTTTTAGGCGATGTAAATCATCATACCTTTTATTTAATTTTTTTTCGTGTCAGTCGAGAACCGTAACCTTTTCATTTATTCGATAAAACTGGGTTACAACTTCTCATTAATATCAGTATTTTTACGACGAGTAATAAAACCAAAAATATTCATAAATATATACAGGAATATTAGATGATTTTTCAGTTCTTGTTTACAATAAATTTACTCCAGCACATAACGCAAGTATTTTTTAGATTTTAGATATACAAAATGTAATGATCCATAGAATAAATATATTAAGAATAATTTGATTTTTATATGTTTTAAATCGTTATAATAAAGAGCATTTTTCTATGAAAAAATGGTATAACAACTTGGTGGTACAAACTTGAGTAGGTATATCATGTGTTGTTTGATAATTTCCGAAGATATAAAGTGTGTTTTTCCTCATGCATTCTTCTCATTAAAACGAGCTTTTTGTTGACGTTTTCACAGGTTAATAAGAGAAATCAGCGCCATTGGTCTTCAACAATAACGAAGAAACTAAAATTAAAAAATGAAATTCAAAATTTACGAAAAAATTCTGAGTAACAACCTTAATTATGCGTCTCACTCTGAAATATATATATTTCAAAAAATGTAAGACTATATGAAACAGTATTGAGTATGATAGCGGGTCTAAATGCTAATATGTACTTATTTTCAAGGAAAACTTTCGAGATTTTCATCGACTCTTTGTTGAGAGGGTGTTATATTTCCTCGTTATTGTTGAAGTTTTTCATTGGCGGATTCAAAGAAAAAGAAGCTAGCAAATAACGAAACATAGGTGCATTTTGTACAGATAACGAGTAAAGCCAGTCATTCACATCTGACAACCAGAAATTTACCCTATCTGGGCGTCAAAAATGAATTTAATTACATCACACACATAAAGATTTAATAAATATTACCAAGGCTTGCCTTCAAAGAAATGTTCATATTTTATTGTGTTTAATATCCGTACTGAAATGGACGACAAGGAATTAAATGAATATGTTGAATATTCGAAGAAGAATTTATAAAAATAATACAGTTGAAACAGTCTTGTCATCCATTACAGTATATTTTTGCGCGCATTTTGTAGCGGAAAACGTGCACCATTTTGCCAAAATCGGGTTGACACGATAACTTTCGAACGGAAAGAGATACCAACTCGTAATTGTCAGGGTAGGTTGTACATCCGAACGCAACGGTTCAGTTCATTAATGGGCATAATCGGCCCAATGGTTTCCGAGTAATAATTTTGTTTTCAACCAATACAAATCCGATCGAATTAAAACTTGGTGAGTAGTTGCAGAATGCAAACCTAAGGACGTTTGTAAAATATTGTGAGAATCGTATCACTAGAAAATTAAAAAAAAAAATATTAAATAAAATAATTTGTGTCACGATAACCTGAGAACGGAAAGATATAGCGACTTGAAATTTTCAGGTTAGGTTAAGTTAAGTTCGTGTTTGGGTATAATCGGCCTAACGGTTTCGGAGTTATACCCACCTAGAATATTATTTCTTCGATAAGTTTTGAGCACAAGTATGAAATTTCTCTTCCAACTATTCTTTTATTAGTACTAAGTATTGGAGGATATTATTTCCAAATATATATATATCGTTATCTAGAATGATTACAGAGTTTGTGTGATAATATAATTTCCGTAGGGATTCTCTTTGTCTGCCTTTTCTGTCATGCCAAAAGTCGTCTTAGAAATATTGACTTATATTTTCAACGTTTTAAAGAAAAAATTTTAATCTGCCATATGAATCATTCTTATCTTGCAATAAAACCGATAATATTTAGGCAGACCAGAAGCTGAGTACCAAGAAAACCCAACTTTGGCCTATCAGACAAGTTCTTGAAATAGATCATTCCGATATGTCATTCGATTTAAACAAAAAAAATATTCTTTATCGAAAATTATGTGATAATAGTTATCCTCAACTGGTCGGGAAACTACAAAGCGAAGCTTGAATTGCAAGGGAGAAACTGACTGAAATTTCCCACCTCAAATCGGGAAATTATATCGACCTTCATACCTTTACTCCTGGTTGGTCGCATTTGTGCATCGCGAGGAGGGGGTGGGGGACCTCTTGCTCCCGGTCCTATACCCCTCTGGTTCCTTTGACCTCTTCCCATGCTTCCTTGATCCGTTTGCGAAGTCTGACCTCCTCCGTATTGATCTGGGGCTTCGGTGAGGAAGTTCGAGGGCACCAAGCCCCTGACTCCATCGATTTCCCCCATGTAGAAGCCGTCATCGTCCATGTCTCCGTACACGTTTATTATTTGGCCTGTGGTGAAGCTCAATTCCACCTGCAGTTGTGTCAGGAAAAAATGGTAGAGTTCACTGGTCTCGTTATCAGTCAGAAAGTTAAACTAATAGTTTCAGACTAGCAACTGCCAAAAGATATACTAATTCCTCACCTCGGCATCTACGTTTGGACTGAGTTCATGAGGATCGTAGTCGTATAAAGCCACCATCCTTTTCAACGGCATATTTGCGTAAATATCTCCCCATCTATCCCTATTTTGTTGTCCCTCAACTTCCATCACCATGTTGTGAGGTACGTATCCTCTCCTACCTGGAAATTATACTCAATAAGTTCAAATTAAAGATAGGATTGAATATCCTACCTCTACATTCGCCCCAGTAAAATCCATCAGCATCCTTATCGCCCCAGACCTTGATGGTGTCACCTTCAGAGAACGGTAGTTCTTCATCGCATGCATCTGGGTTTGGTGACATGGTGGCAGGATCATAATCGAATAGGGCAAAGAACCATCGAGCCCTTTTTTGGGGGTTTGGAGGGTTGGTAGGGTTGTTTGGTTGATTGGCCTGCTGACCTCTGGTACCACTCATCTGCACTTGTTGTCTTCTCATCGGACCATGCCTCGTGTTCTGTTGGGCTGCAAGAGGGAAAACATTCGTCCAAATACTTTGACAATTGGGTGTTAGTTTGTAAAAGAGGTATCTCAGCATTGCTGAAGCTCTCTAGTAGATAGGAGTGTTTACTAGTGTTTACTACCCTAAAGGTTTAGTATCTATGTAATTTACATTTGGTAGTAGCGCTTCACTATAAACTACCTACGATAATACCTTCTACTTGTATGATTCTTGCTTTCAAAAACCTACCTTAATGGGTTAAAGTGTGTTTAAAGTGTTTGTTTGGTGTGGAATTGAATGCTCTTTCAGTGTGGTATCCTCCCTAAACCTTCCTCAGAACCACAGACGAATATCTCTCAATATTCAAAAAGAAAATAAGGACTTTGATACCTCAATATTTGGTTTTGACTTGGGGACCTAAAGATCAGTTTCAGATATTCGTTGGGATTTTGTTTGGAATGTTTTCTGTAAGACTCCCAGTACTTTACCTTGCTGCTGGTAATATTGTTGCTGATTTTGACCTTGTTGCTGACCCTGCTGATCTATCCTCTGCTGTTGCTGCTGACCTCTTTGGTGCTGCTGACCCTGTTGTTGATTCCTGCCCTGTTGGAATTGTCTCTGATTCCTTCTATCTAGTAATTCGTCTTCACTCATGTTACTTTCATAGCTTTCTTTCGTTATTTCTGTAAGTGGACGTTGCGCTATTGTTTTTAGGGAAATAACAAAAGAGAATCGTCTTAACGAATGGGGTATTAATGTTGTATGACAAAGAGATATCTATGGAACTAAATACGAAGCGCATCTGCTGCAAATGCTACTGTAGCTCTGCTGATTACCGAGCACTAGATTACGCAAGCTCTAAGCTTCAGCTGCTACAAATAAAAACTGTTTCATCTACTATTAACTTTTGAATCTTTATTTTAGATTAAATCATAAAAAATAGTTATTATCCTTAAAATATTAGGTGTACAACTTTGTTTCCACCGTGTTCCTATAACTTGAACATCTGTTAAGATAACCCTGTAGGAAAATTAGTCGAGTTATGCCTGCATCATAAAGATATCCTCGATTGAAAAGGAATACTTCCATCGAGGGCAGGGAGGAGATTCCGAGGCTGGTTTACATATGGCTCTGTGTCAGCTGTCGGTGTCAGCGCTGAAATATTTGGGGACCTAGGATAGCCTTGAAGCTAAGCCTGGGGCTTATCGCCACTGTATTTTAGTTTACAGTGAAGTGGGTGCTTGCTCACGAAGAAATAAGAGGCACCGAGGAGGCAATTATCATTGCCACGGCGGGAGTGGCATCTCCTCTAATAGGTCCAGAACCAGCTTGTTGAATTTTCTTCAGGAAAGCCTGGCTATAGGACGAATTGATTCAGAGAAATCACCTCTGAACCTGGAACGATGCCTCAGGAAATGCTCATGGCATGAGGATGGTCGCAGGACCATCTTTACTGCTCGCGATAAGCTTAATTGTTACGCTTGAGCAGAACTTCACTCAGAAACGTGTTTGGCCTTCTTACCGATCACTGAAATCTAAGGAAGCACTTGAAGGTGTTGATGAGACATCGGGACTACTCTGGATGCAGATTATGCGACATGGAGGAAGAAAAAGCAGCCATGTCATCTTCAAATGCGAGGCTTTGTCCGGCTTTGATCAACAGATTAGTGGAGTTCATAGAAAAATCCAAACTGTTCTGAAACTAATCTTGGATTAGGAGTTCCTTCGAGGATATGTAGCGTTAGGTCTGGGAACCCCCCATTATTCAATCAATCAAGACCAGACAGAATTCTGCATCTCCGGGTAGAAGCAAAGTTGTACGCTCGAGAGTTATATCAGATTCACATGCTATCTATAGATATCAGGAGAATTTTCCAAATGTTAAGAGTTCGCTCAAAACGCAATAGCTGATAATTTGCTTCAAAATATTACCAATAGATGGGATTCCTCCCTGTTGCCTGTGTCCCATTGGATTTGGGAAAATTTCCTTATCACTCAAATTTTCTTCCGGCTCTAGTACCTGATGACATAAAGATTATCATACCAACACTTTAAAAGTTCCATGGATGTTTCAAACCTGTTGGCCCTGCTGTTGCTGCTGTTGTCTCGGCATTTGTTGCCTAATGTGTGGTGGCATAACTGCCGAATGAGGTTGCTGTCTGTTCTTCACCGCTCCTCCCCTCAAAACACTCATAGGTATTGGCGTTGGAAGTGAATCCGTTGATTGGCTGTCTCTGGCTTTGGTCCTGACTGTTACGTGTTTTGGGTTCAAACCCAACAGCTTACTGATGTCGATGAGTGCATGGTCCCCAGTGGGACTATCCACATCAGTGACCTTCTTGCCATCTGCATATACAGCGTAGCCTGTTACGTTAGAGCCTGGGTGATGGGGTGTTTGAATAGGATGCCATGTGACTAGCAAGGTTCCGTCTTGTGGTCCTGTAAAATTCAACAGGTGTATGAATGTCTGGTCATATAAAATTCCACTGATGGCACTCACCTGGTTCTACCATAATCTCGCTTGGTGGGTCTGGCAACCCTTTGGGTAACGTCCTGAAGTCAGTATGAGCAGCTGCAGGCATAGGCAACTCCTCAGCCAAGTTAGCGACATTCTGGGCGGCTCTATGATGTTTCGCTCTGACAGTAACCCTATACTGAGTGTTTGCCGTGAGCCCTGTTATCGTATGACGGTAGACACCAGGTTTAACCGTCCTAACCTCTACGTTATTAACGCACACAACGTGTTGGTGATTTGAGTTGGAAGGAAGCCAACTTATAACAGCCGATGTAGATGTTATGTTGGTCGCTCTGACGGAACTGGGTCCCAGCTGGTGGGTGTCTTTGCCTATGATCATGGTGCAGGCTGCGTCACGTGATGTTCTACGGTTCATCGTGACAGATCGTACACTGATTCGATGTGGCTATGGTAGAAATATCTTCAAATAAATACGTCGAAACTTCATAATTATCTAAACTGACCTTATTACTGTCGACACCTTCCACTAGGGCTCTTGTCCTCTCCGTTGCCTTAATGGTGGCCTTGAGCACCCCGTCAACGTACACGTGGTAGCTTTCTATGTGGTTACCTGGACCAACGTTCTCAGGTGTGGTCCAACTAATCAGAACGCTTTTATTGAGCTGTCTTTCTAGCGTCAATTGCCTGGGAGCTGGTACTAATACGGAGAAGAACAGGTCAGCTGTAGGATCATTTCATGGTTAAACTAAAAAGCTATGCACTATGGTGCTAAACACCCAGCCATCTAGAAATTTTGGTCGAGAAAACCTTAGTCAGCTCCTAGAAAATCTTTTGGGGGTAGAAGAATCGTTGAAGAAAATATAGTTAAACCAAATAATCAGTAAACTATAGTAGAGACGATAAAAATAGCGAGAAACAAGAATAGAAAATTTGAGCGAAACAAAAATTCGGTATAAATTTATATGAAATATACTACAATAAGAGAAGGTATAGAAGAAAATGAAAATGAAGAAAATAATTTCTTTTTGGTGAGTAATAATGAAGTGAAAGAAATTAAAAAGTAAGATAGAAAATTATGGAAGATAATCAAGAAGAAATGACAACAATAGAAAGTTGTGTTCATAGTTTTTGGATATTTTTTTGTAGTTATGAATTTATGTTTCATTTTGTGTTTTAAGAGGCTACACTGTAAAATACCTCGCACATAATAGGGATTTCTTGTGTGCTGTTGCTACAACATAAGAAGATTGAATCTGACTAACAACTATTAGGATAAATAAATGCTTTCGGTTTGAAATGATAGTTAAGAAAAAATATGCTGAAAAGAAAGATATAACTTTTCAGTATCTATTGTTGGATCTATATGTATATCTCGAACTAACTATTGACTTATCAATTTGATGGGAAGGAAGTACAAGGATCATATCGTATTTTATCTTACACTACGAAAAATTATCATGAATGAAGTATTGAAACAAAACATCACCACTAAAGAAGTTCAGAAATTATTATAGTTAAAAATTCGGATAAAAAATTCATTTTTTCTGATGTGATCCTTGTATTCGCTCAGATGATTCGTATGAAGACCTAAAAGCTACTTGAAGAAACCTCATACAGGGTATTCGCACAAAGCTACATTTTTACTAGAGTGCTAGCCAAGCGAATTTTAAAATACCCTGTACAGTTTAAAAGATTCTTGATCGGTTCAGAAGCAAGTGAGGTCGGTGGATAAAAAATCTATAAAGCAAGCACTGAAGTAGGATGTCGTGTTCAAAATATCTTCGCATCTGGATAGAATGATGTATGATTTCGTGATCTATAGGGTGATTCGTTCAAAAAAATTACGTAATGGTAGAATTATATTCCAAAAAACATACCATATGGTTGTAATCTTGTGGGATTCTTTCCTGAAAATAGATACATTTGAGGAAAAATGAGAAAAGGGTGCCGAAAACCTGGGGGAAAATGCAACGCAAAAATGTGGAATTTTATGATGATATTTCGTGAAGAATTTGTAAACTTTGATCGTGTGTAATGAGATGAAAAGGGGGTGCTGCATGTGTGCAATTACAAATTTATAAATGTTGCATTTTGTGGAATATAATTTATGTGTGCTCTCATTTGTTTTAATGACTTTATTTCTAACGGTTTGTGTTACAGAGCTGGCTAAATATTTCTCTATCGAAAACTCGTTCTTATTCTTACTATGATTTGGCCAATTTCATTTTTGTCTTTCATTGCGACTGCAGATTGTACATAATGAACCAAGAAGATGGTTAAAAGTGGGAAAGCCCTGTGGACAGGAGTTTTGGCGCTCTTCTTCAAACATTGACAAATCATATCTCCATAATAAGTATTGATTTCTCAGAGGAATGATATAAATGGATTCTTATGATAGAACAGCATCATAAAAATTCAAAACGTCTATAACTCACCTCGTATGTTGGATTTACATACATCAGCAAATTATCATTAGAGCATTCTATGAAATCATAAAATTACAATTAATTATTGAAATTTTTAAAAATCATTTCTCCAAAAGTATTAGTTTGTTGGAGTTAAGAATGATATCAATGGATTCGTATGAAACTGCACCTTGAAAAATTCGAATTTGAAATTTGTAATGTAAACAACATTTTTTTCACCATAAATTTAGGTTTGATTCAAAGTTAAACAATAATTTCACCCAGATATAATATAGGGTACCCAAAATTCGAGGGTTTGTCGAAATCTGAAATAGGTATTATAATATACAGGGTGTCCCAAAAATACCACGCGAAAGTGACACTGGAGATAGATTGGCATTAGGTCTATCAGATAGCATCAACATGACCTCAGTAAAAGTCCGCTGGTTTTCGAGATATCACCACTGTTGCGTCCCATGACTTCACATGTTGGGAAGCGCTCATTTGTATTTCTAAACAAAGCAGCTCGCTTGTAAAACTTAAATGTTTTGGGTTAACTGGTTTATTTTTGCATGGGTGGTCTCACCCTTGAAATTTATATTTTCCACGGAAAGATAATTGCAAGTAAAATATCTTGTAATACTTCAACCCTTGTAGAAGTATTTATGACCTATTTCCTGTGAAATATTGATAAAATGCATACAACAACTAACACATTGCCAGAGCTGTGAGTCCTTTGTCTAGATTCTAACCCATACAAAAATCTAGAATTTTCCGATTAGATCGCCACGGCTTTGGCTATTCTCTAAATCGAGGGCGTAGATTCCGAATCTGTAGGTAATTAGTTTTTCCGTATCTCGATTAATTTTGGTAATATGGCGAAAAATCCGACTGATTAGTCCATTTTCCGGAGGTAGAGCCAGAAATTGCGACTTTCTTCGTCATTGCTCCGAAACTAATCGAGATACGGAAAATCTAATTACAGATTCGTGATCTGCGTACCCGATTTAGTGAATAACCAAAGCCGCGTCGACCTAATCGGAAAATTGTAGATTTTTGTATGTGTTGGATACTAGAGAAAACTTTTTGGCGTTTGACGGATTCGCTCATTACCTAATATTTTCCGAACGGATAGAGATACAGAAAAAATAGATACATAAATCTAAACGTCGTCCACCGACCAATCATCGGGGAAAATTTGGATATGGAAATGTGAAAATCATAGATTTCGGACGGGAAAGAAGAATTTTCCTTCGATTCCGGGTCAAAAATATTTCTAAGTGCCGACCCAAAAAATTTTTTTCATGGTATATCGATACGGAGCTCGTGTCTAATTAAATCGAGGTCGCTGATCACGAATATGTAATTAGTTTTTCCCTAAGTGGCGTACTTTGGGAAAATTTTCACTTAAAGTGAAAAAATTGACGAAAATAGGTCAATTTTGGAACTTTCCACCGCCCAAAAAAATCGGAGTAGGGTGTTGCTGATTTTTTACGTCATATTTGGATCCTTTATCTATCGAATCATCCGAACAATAAATGTCCAGGTCGTACGCTTCGGAAATTATGATTTTTTTTCCCGAGGGTCTATTTTTCGGAAAATTCTTTCCGCGATATTTCCTCGGAAAATTTTTGTAATAAATATCTGATGGTAGATTCGGAATCTACGGCCCCAAATCTATAAGAATAAGTACCTGTTTCATAGTTTTGCGTCAAAAAATTTTTCTCGAAAAATGGGATTTTTTTAAGGCTAATGTATTAAAAAATTGCCAAAATTCGACCGGTCTCCGATTTCGATGCAAATTACGTCATTTACTAATTCGGGACCGTAGATTACGAATATATGATCGGATTTTTCATTAGAGAATTTTCCGCGGAAATACCGCGAAATGAATTTTCCGAAAAACAGACCCTTGGGAAAAAAATCATAATTTCCGAATAGTATGGCCTGGACATTTTCTGTTTGGATTATTCAGTAGATAAAGGATCCATATATGAGGGCAAAAATCAACAACACCTTACTCCGATTTTTTTGGGCGGTGTGAACTTCCAAAATCGACCTATTTTCATCCATTTTTTCACTCTAAGTGAAAATTTTCCCAAAGTACGCCACTTAGGGAAAAACTAATTGCATATTCGTGATCAGCGACCTCGATTTAACTAGACACGAGCTCCGTATCGATATACCATGAAAAAAATTTTTTGGGTCGGCACTTTGAAATATTTTTGACCCGGAATCGAAGGAAAATTCTTCTTTCCCGTCCGAAATCTATGATTTTCACATCTCGATATCCCCGATGATTGGTCGGTGGACGACGTTTAGATTTATGTATCTATTTCCTCTGTATCTCTATCCGTTCGGAAAATATTACGAAATGAGTAAATCCGTCAAACGCCAAAAAGTTTTCTCTAGTATCTAACCCAGGGGTCACCAATTAGTTTCATTGGAAGTCCGTTCACAAAATCTGTATATCTGTCGCGGGTCGTTGATAGCATTATGATGGCATAAGAATTTGACTAGCAGTTAATCTAAATCCAATATCTATAATTAGTAAATAAAACGAAAAGTTATCTGAATTTTTTTAATCAAGAATACATGTTTTCTGGAAAAATGGTCCGCAAAAAAAAGGTTCGCGATCCGCATCCGGACCGCGGTCCGCCATTTGGTGACCCCTTGTCTAGACTATTCGAAGACCCCTAGTCTGTGAAAGTCGGACCGGTTTCCATGTTACAAAACAATGAATGTGGGAGCGAGATAGCCGATAAGGGTTTTGGTTTTTTTTAATAAGTAGCAATTCTGGTTTAAATTAAAAAAAATTGGTAGTGTTGTATCATTTTGAAAAGGGCATGAAATGGACCAGTTTTTGCGATTATTTGTCAATTCAGTCTGATATAATTTTTTTTCACAGCAGTCAGTCAAACTTAAGTTAACGTTTTAACTTCGGCATAAAATACAACAAGTTAGACATTTTTTGAAGGATTTTGTTTTAGTTGTCGGTGAAGTTATTACTTCATTGTTTAAAGCAACTATTCAGGATAGCCTAGGTAAAAAAAAACATGAGTTCGAAGTAATTTCTAGCAATGCTAGGCGATAAAAGACCGAAAACTGGAGATTTTTTAAAAAATACACAAAAGTGGTGATATCTCGAAAACCAGCGGACTTTTACTGAGGTCATGTTGATGCTATCTGATAGACCTAATGCCAATCTATCTCCAGTGTCACTTTCGCGTGGTAGTATTGGGACACCCTGTATAATATAAAACAACAAACAATGAAAAAGGGTAATTAACTTATAATCTTTAAGAATTTTTCTGATTAGGCATCACAATTTTTGACCGATCCTCTACGAATATAGTATATAACGTTACTAGCAAGGTAATAGGGTTTTTACTGGCGAATGGAGGATATAACTGACGAGCCGCAGGAAAGTCAGTTACCTCCTTGAGCCTGTAAAACCGTTTCCTTGCTTGTATTGTTTTATATTTTATTTGTTTCTCATTTGTAAAAAGGTTAGATAAATTCCAAAAAAATCTCAATAATTTGTCGCAAATGTCGTAAGCTATGGAAGCGTTGCCATGAACATGGTTTGTTTTCCTTAAAAAATTTATTGAAAAATATGACGTTTAGTTGTCATTTGCAGATTTCAAAAGGTAATAGCGTTTCTGAAACGAAAAAATGAGCGATATACGCCAAAAAGGGCCAAGGTATTAAGTAAAGAAGAGGCTGAACAATTTCTTTTACATGCTCCTGATGACCAGTGGTTGCTGGCAAAAATTGTAACAATATTTGGGATTTTTGGATGTTGTCGATGTGACGAAATTCTCTCCTTAAACATGAATGATGTAGAAGATATGAGAAAATACGTTATTGTGACATTGCGGCAAACAAAAAATTTAACAACAAGAAGATTCACCATAACCGATGATGGCTGCAGCTTCAAGCCCTGCATGATATACAGAAAATATGTAAATCTTCGGCCTCCTGGAACAGAAAGCCTAAGATTTTTTTTGACATACCGACACGGAAAGTGCATTTCCCTTAATGCTGGCCAGCACACTATTGGTGGTGTCCCAAAGCAAATAGCGAAATATTTAGGTTTAAAAGACCCAGAGTTATACACCGGCACTCTTTTCGCAGAACTGGAGCCACTATGGTTGCGGATTCGGGTGGAGATATTTTAGCACTAAAGCGTGCAGGAGGGTGGAAGAGAACCGAAATTGCGATGAGTTATGTCGATGATTCGGTCAACAAAAAAATCGAAATGTCTAGCAAATTATTTGGTAGTAAGGAGAGTACAAATGTTCTGCAGTCCTCGAGTGCAGCAGTTTCTGAGTCAACAGATGGTTCATCATCAAAAATCTGTGTTACTGGAAATAACAATTGTACCATGATTTTCAACATATATGACGATAAAACAAAATTTGCTAATGTAAATAATACTACTAACTTGTAAAAATTTTTAAAGTTAACTGTCAGTTTTACAAGTTAGTGACTTGATAAAATAAACTTTCTTGATTTCTTTGTTTTTGGAAACGGACGTTTACAAATGAGAAACAAATAAAATCATTTTCAAAATTCCCAAATGTCAGTTTCGGAGGAGGTTGGAAAGCAGTTATTTAGATGCATTTATATCGATGTTTAAAACCATTCTTTAGTCAAAGAGGATCAAATATGGTAAAATAGACGTATTTTGGTAAATTGAAATAGATTGGTTTAGATCAGAGATACTGAAATAGATTTTTGTCTACTCTAGGTATTGAAACTAGGTTTTGTTATGTGTAGGATATGTCAAAGTGCTCTTACGCCACCCCAGTCAAACGCATTACTACTAATCTACCAACGTTTGTGCGTTAATTTTAAATTTCGCACTAGAAATAGATGGAATTTCCTTTTTTTATACATCGATTTAAATATTACTAAATAGATATATTATGCTAAAATAATCACCTACATATATCAGATGATAAACACAACCAAACTTGTAGAACTTAAAAATGTTTGTATTGTCTGACCCTATCCAGGAAATACATACTATCAAGGTTTTCCAGGAATTTAACATTTTAAAAGCTCGAAGGATTGTAGAAATTCTTTTTGACGCCATGTTGAAACCATGTTGGCATCTTCTATACTCACGCGAAGTTTGAGCGTCATCATTTTTGATCTTCCCCCAGTATTTTAGTATATTTACAGGTTGCTGAAGGATCATTTTATAACTACAATTTCGGTTGTGAATACCATACATCTATTTAGAATTTAATCTCATAAAATTCCTCTAGCTAATTTCTAAATGGAGAGAAAAATACTTCATAGATTTATATACAATCAGCATCTATAGAACAGTGGACACACAGACACCACCAACAAACATTTTCAGGATTTTAAGGATGCATTTTGATAAACACCATTGGAGAGCCCATAACCTATCCGTATTTGGTTACTATTTCTAAAGAGGGTCTTCAAAAGAGCAGTGCTTCTTGACACTGTTATATATTTGACTCCATTTCAGTCAAGTAATTTTTGGCGCGCTTGTTCACTGAACCGAGTGCCTATCAACTTGCCCGAATGACTGTAATTATTGATTTTTTGCTGAGAATGGTCTCAAACAATTATTAGTTTCGACCCACTAACGAAGCATCCGAGGTCAAACCCCAATAACTCAAAAATGACAGATGATATCGAAATAAATCTCGGTAATTAGTTGAAAAATACCAACACAAAGACTTATGCGAAATTTCATGAGGATCGTATGACTAGAAAATTTTTAAAAAAATTATTAAAAAAACATCTGTATGTCAAGAAATATATTCCTGAATGCCAAGGTGCCTTGGTGACCATTCGTGCTATAAATTTGAACAAGCGTGCCAAAGCTCCGGACCTCAGTCATCATATATTCACTAATTATCTAGTGATGACAGATCATAGAGTATAATTGCTAAAATCATAAAAATATCTATATTTGTTGGTGGATCTTCTGTATACCTTCAATATATCTACCTGGACTTGCTAAGAACGAATTTTCGAAAACAAGAACTCGAAGTACTACTTTCTACTGAATAGACAACTAAAAGGACATCGCATAAGCACAACCCTGAAGGTCATACCAGCTAGATCTGGCCTACCTTGCTCACCTTCGGGACCATCTTCCTCCTGGTTCTCGGACATTTCTGCTATCTCGTTCAGCCTTTGAACATCCGCAGCAAAGTTCTCTTGGTTGATTTCTTCTTCCCTTAGGGTACTTAGGACTGCTTGATGGAACTCAAGAAGGTCGTCCCCTCAAAGAGAAAACAGCGCATGTTAACACAAAGGGTTTTCAAATGGAACATCTTGGGCTGGTCTGTTTGCCATACGTAACAAGTGTTTTTTTTAAGAGCCTGAGAACTTCGAATTGAAATAAAACATACAAAAATTGAAGAATTTTTCTTCCTATTTTTTGTTAAGTAAATTTTATGACATTTATGACCAACTGGATCTTGTAAGGATGTGAACCAAGATTTTCAAGTAAAATTTTCCATGTGGGGAATGGACAAAGACCAAGTTGTTGAGCACGATGGGTAATTAAGACTTCTGCATCCTCTTGCACACTTTTACTCAGTGCAACAATAGTTTAGATCAGTTCAGATCATGAAATCTTACGATAGGGATATCGTAAGATCTCATGAAGTTAAAAAACACAGAATATTTATACTTCTAAGTCTAAGATTTTGGGCAGTAGTCCTCAAGTTCTTTAAGGTCTCGATTCTGGACAAAGGACAAAATCATCTCATTTTTCCCAAGCAGGTGTCAGGTTAACATCCAAAATTGACCCATAGCATTAAAGTTTACCTATCAAACGTTGGACAAAATGCGATGGTACCAGTCCTCTTCTACCATCCAGTAGTTCGGCGTCCAAGAAACCTCCAGGTCCAACTGGATCTCCCCAAACAAGTAGATAGTCACCGGCTTGTATGGCCAATTCCTCCTCAATCTCTGGCTCAGGATCATATGAAAATCTACAAGAATGTCTTTTATTTATTAGGTTACATGATCCCATGTCTTCGTCAATAGGCCGAATTGTCGCATATGATTATTTAAAAGCAATGTGCAACTGTTTGGTGCGGGTTTTGGGCAGGTGGGATCATTAGGCCTCATTTTCTTTTAAATGGAGCTGGGGTGTGAATTATTGCGCTATCCAACCATGATTAATGAATTTCTAGGGCTAGAATTTGGATATATGAATGTGGACAATTTTTATTTTCAACAAGATGACGCTACGTAACATTCAAGTGGTAAAACCATCGGTCTTTTGCGTGAAAAGACTCTAGGCCGAGTTATTACAATTGGTCAGCGATATTAAGCGATTTAACACCTTCGAAGACTTTTTTCTTCGGGAATATGTGGCTGATATTGCTTTTGCGCGACTATTCTAGGGAAACGCGTGCTATCATTTTGCCCAAACGCCGGCCGGCCTTTGCCACGATAACTTTCGAATGGAGAAAGATAGTGTCTTGAAATTTTCATGATTCACGGACAAGTTTGTTAAAGGCATAATCGGCCAAATGGTTTTGGAGTTATATCCATCTTGAATTTGATTGTTATTTCCTCAATTACCTACTCAAAAAAAATATGAACCCGATCCCATTCAAACATGGTTATTAGTTGTAGAATGTCGACGTGCAAATTTTTGAGAAATTTCGTGAGGATTTTATCATCGAATATTTTTTACAAAATCAATCGAAAAATTCGGAAACTATCCGTCCGATATCGCTGAAATTATGCGAGAACCTTCAAAACCTATCATTACAGCCGAACTCCAAATTTGAACACGATCGGATCTATAGCGTTGGAGATCCGAGCAGCCTTCTGTTAGTTCAGTAGCTGAATGGATGATCGTTGGCACGATAACTTTCGAACGGAAAGAGATACCGACTTGGAATTTTCAGGGTAGGTTGTGCATCCGAATGGCACTATTGAGTTTGTTAATGGGTGGAATCGGCTGAATGGTTTCGGAGTTAAACCCATCTTAAATTCAGTTGATATTTGCTCAATAACTCAAAATATACAATCGTGATCCAATTTAAACTAGGTTAATACTTGTAGAATGCTTACGGAGGAATGTTCGCAAAATTTCGTCAATATCGTACCACTCGAAAAAAAAATAAAAAATTTTTTCTTCAAAAATTTTATTTCACAAACTATCCGTCAGAATTCACTCAAATTCCGCACATACGACCATTTAAACTTTGAGAACTCTTTAAATCGATGTAAATTAATCAGAATTACTGGAAGAAAATTAATTAAACCAGTTTTAAATCGAGTATTAATTGGAATCGATCCTCCAACATTTCCGTCTTGATTGATTCATTCATGTTGGCACCCCATCTTCCGTTCCTTGAACTGACAAAGATAAACTCGCTCCACAGGTTGGAGAACACTTTACCAAGCCCAAATTAACTTTTCTCGCCCTAACTACAACCGGTTGAACCGAGTTTGGAACACCCACGTTCACGCCTGAAGGATCGCTCCGTCCCACGCAGATTTCCAACGTCCCAGATGGAAATCCGAGTGCATCCATCGGTCACGATCTGATTTGTTTGTTATACCCGCTTTTCCGATGAAAAATAGAAAGACCGACGTGTTAGCGCGTTGCCCACACGGCCGACGTCCGTATCGATTCCGGTAAGGTTCACTGGTGATGGTCATGATTCATTAAGCTCTCTTTATAATGGTCTTTTCACTTTTTTTCTTTCTTTTAACGCGTCCGAAATGGAAGGACGATGAATAATTGACGTCTTCGTAGACGATGGTCGATGACGTGAATTCATAGTTGTAATTTTGGGAAAGGTCAACTAGGCATATTGTTATTGAGAAGATGACCGGAAAATCTGTAATACTGAGGATTCTGTTGCTTTCGATATAAGATATGATCGAGCTGGAAATGGGGAGTCGATTGTAAAATGGTGCCTTGAAGGTGTGTGCGTGATTTGAGCGCATTCGGACGTATAATTTATGAAATATAAATTTTTGAGGAAAACATTTTTTTAATTTTTTTCCAGCGATACGATAATCACGAAATTTCGTGAAAATCAGCGTGTGAGCATTCTACAAGTAATAACCAAGTTTGAATTAGATCGGATTTGTATTTCTTGAGTTATTGAGGAAATAACAACAAATTTTAAGATGGTTATAACTCCGAAACTATTCGGCTGATTATGCCCATTAACAAACTTGACCGTCACATTCGGATGCACAACCTACCCTGAAAATTGTAAGTCCTTATCTCTTTCCGTTCTCAAGTTATCGTGAGATAAATAATATTCTTTCGTAATTTTTTAAAATTTTTTTAGTGCTCTGGTCCTCACAAAATTTCACGCACGTCTTTATTTCGATATTCTACAACTAGTTAGCAAGCTTCAATTCGATCGGGTCTGTATTTTTTGAGTTATCGAGAAAATAATATTCCCGATGGGTATAACTCCGAAACCATTGTCCCGATTATGCCCAACAACGAAATCAACTCTCCCGTTCGGATGCGTAAACGACCCTGAAAATTGCAAGTCGCTATCTTTTTTCGTTCGAAAGTTATCGGGGCAATGGTCATCCATCCAGCTACTGAACTCACCCAAGGCTGCTTGGACCTCCAAATATATAGATCCGATCATTTTCAAACTTGGAACTTGGTAGTAAAGGTTTTGAAGGCTCTCGCGAAATTTCAGCGATGTCGGACTAATAGTTTCTGATATATAGAAACAAAGATTTTTTAAAAATTTTCTAGTGATTCGATCCTCACGAAATTTTGCAATAATTTTCGCGTTGGCAATCTATAACTAATAACCATGTTTGAATTGGATCGGTTTCGTATTTTTCGAGTTATTGAGGCAATAATAACCAAATTTCAGATGGGTATAACTCCAAAATCGTTTGGGCCATTCTGCCTATTAACAAACGCAAATATCGCATTCAGATGCACAACCTACCCTAAAAACTGCAAGTCGCTATCTCTTTCCGTTCTCTGGTTATCGTGATATAAATAATAATTTTTGACTGATGTTCCCCAGAACATAAGCGCAAAAAATACTTTATCTCAGAAACTATTCGTCCGATATCACTGAAATTTTGCGAGGACCTTCAAATCCTAACTTTACAAACAAGTTCTTGATTAAAACCTGATCGGATCAGTATCCCGTTTCGAATATGAGTTTCCCGCCAAAAGAAAGATTCTAACCTATCAAACAAGGTATATAGACCACATTAGTTAGGTTAGAATCATTCGCTTGGCGGGAGATCCATATTCAATTTTTTTAACAAGGAATTTCAACTTTGAGATGAAACCACCCTATTTTATAGAGAATGTTAGTAAAGAGACAACAAGTATTGGGTGCCTTCATCATTAGTGCATGTTTTCATGTTATTTCCACATTAAAATCTTCTCCTATTTATTCTTAAATCAAAATTGAAACCAATCTAGAAAGATTTCCGTATGTCGTAGATGACTTCTGTTGTGCGTCATTACAAGGCCGATTTAGGGATATGTTATTATTTTTGACTGATTTCGAGTGAGCTAAGACATACGTCAATCGAATTTGGTGAACACTTTTATATTTATTAATTATTTTGGAAATATACAATTTTGTTATGAAAACTTGATTCTAGATGGTTGAGAAAGGTTCACAGAATCTATTTCAACCAAAATAAACCTAAAGAAATTAGCCAAAGTATCTAAAAACAGGCGAGAAATTCGCGTAAATTTTAGGTCCATAAGAAATGCATGGGGAATTCAGTGCTCGGATCCACGGATGTGGATCGTAATTCAAATTTCCCGCCTAACCTAACTAATGTGGTCTATAAATCAGAATGGATCTCATACCTTGCGATGTAAACTGAACACCTCCCCTTCCCGGGGATGTCCAGCATGTCCACTTGTCCTTCGTTGACCACGTTGTGTCCGTTCAAGAAATTCCTGTCCCTCTCATGCAAACCACTAGACCAATCCGAATCCAGGCCATCGTTGAGGATACCCCGAGGTCTGGTGTCCGTCATCCCCGTCAAATTTCCAGTCAACCCCCAGGTGGGATTGTTGTGAGGGGTTACTGGCGTGGGTACCCGTCTGATACCTATACAACGGAATCATCGATTGAGAAATATTTTTCAATCATCCAAATTTAAAAGTCGAGTTTTAGAATTGACGATGATATGAGCGGGAATCCCATACTTAACCCAAACTACAAATGGCGGCCAGATGACCTTGGAGCTTCAAATGACGCCTAATAGAGACATAGGAATTTCAACGTCCAGTATACAGGGTGAGTCTATGACCACTGCATTAATTTTAACCAAAGATTCCTCTCATCAAATGAAACACTTTTTTCATTTACCATTTTTCCAGATTCGGCTCAGGTAAAAAGTTACAAGCGTTTAAAGATTTCACAATGTGCTAATACACTCCCGCATATAAATTATCTATGACATTGTTGGCGGACGAGAATAAGGCATGGTAATGTGGTTTACAGCTTGATTCGGGATTCCAACGCTCAGGAACGGATCCATAAAAGTAGTGAAATTTTTGGAGTTTTCCATTTTAAAACATTCAATGAAGAATATCTCGAAAACGGTGCCTTTAAGGAGAAATGATGAAGAATAATATAATGTTCTAAAACGATGGAATATTCTTGAAATGACTCAAGAAAAACCGCATATGCTTTCTTTATGCTAATTTCGTTTAGTTTTATGAATCCACGAGTCCATAACTAGAAAACCAGTACAAGTAGAAAATAACTAATATTTGGAAAATATGTATCATAGTTATAAGAAACTTTACGCCAACATACATTTTATTCGAAAAAAGGATGTCAAAGCTACAAAATAAAAACTGATTCTTTTTACAAAATATCAACAGCCTGTATCTTTTTACCTGAGCCGAATTTGGAAAAATGTTAAATGAAAAAAGTGTTTCATTCGATGAGAGGAATCTTTGGTTAAAATGAATGCAGTGGTCAAAGACTCACCCTGTATAAGGTCCATGAACCAAATATATATATATTTGTTGTGTTTAAATAAATATTAATAGTTTAGTCAACAAGTGCTTTTTAGGTCAAAATTTTTGCGTATTCTCCGAAAATTATGATTGAGGTGTCATTCGATTCGAAATGGCATGTAGATAGTTTTTGAGAAAATGCTAAGGCCGCTTGCAAAAAATGCAATAGTTATAAATAATTAAGTAAAAAAAAAGAAGGAGGTTTAGGTTTTCGCCATATCTCAAAAACTATTTGAGATAATTCAAATCTGAAAAAAGATTAGAATAGAGGAGGAAATTTCCTAAAAAAAATCTACCGGAACTGTAGGACAAATATTTATAATTTTCCTACAGGGTTGAAAATACGCCCGAAAACGGGTACTCCGGCTTGCCCAAGCCTCGCCAGCCCTTTGTACCTTTGATGAATAAATATTATTTAAACTTATTAAATATGAAAATAAAAAATTAAAAAATTCAGGCGCCTGTAGGATATATCAATGAACAATAACCCGTGGTCCAAAAATTTTTATCGAAATTTTTCAATTAGTTATGCATTAGTTAATTAACAATTTTTTGTAGCACGAACATTAACATTGCAAGTACGATAATTGTAGAACTATACATCTGAGAATTTTTTCCTTTCGTGGTGTTATTTTTCAAAGGTCTTAGAATAGATTCCTATTGGAAAATTTTAAAAATCGTTAATTTTCGTTTTGTTATGAACAATTTACTTAAGTGAAAAATTATACAGCTTCAATTTATAATATTACTATTGATCAGTTTTCTTATGATCGGAAACTACTCAAAAATGATTTTTAAATATTATTATCTCCTATTGTTTAAAAAATTGTTATAAACCAATGCGTTGTTCATGAGATAATTTAAAATTTTCTTTTGAAAACATAGTTGAAACTTTATAATTTTTCACTTGAGTAAATTGTTAATAAAAAAACGAAAATTAGCAATTTTTCAAATTTTCTAACGGGAATCTATTCCAAGACCTTTGAAAAATAGCTCCACGAAAGGAAACAATTCTCAGATTAATAGTTTATCAATTATCGCACTTGGAATGTTAATGTTTATGCTACAAAAAATTGTTGATTAACTAATGGATAACTAATTGAAAAATCCCAATAAAAATTTTTGGACCACGGATTATTGTTCATTGATATATCCTACAGGCGCATGAATTTTTTAAATTTTTATTTTCATATTTAATAAGTTTAAATAATATTTATTCATCAAAGCTACGAAGGGGGCGAGGCTTGCGCAAGCTGGAGTACCCGTTTTCGGGCGTATTTTCAACCCTCTGGGAAAATTATAAATATTGGTCCTAGTTCCAGGAGTTGGGCCTTTTTGTTAGTAAATTTCCTTCTCTTCTTGAACCTTCTTTCAAATTTGAATTATCTGAGATAGTTTTCGCAATATTGGCGAAAAACCAAAGCCCCTTCTTTTTGGCGCTCTAGTTCCTCGGAACTGTGTGCTTATCAATTTGCCCAAATATCTGTAATTTTCGAATTTTTGGCTGAAAATGGTCTCAAACGATTTGGTTCGACTCACTGATCAAGAATCCGAGGTCGAAATCGATTCTGTCCGGCCGGCCGTAGGCACGATTACTCTCGAACGAAAGGAGCTAGAGGATTGAAATTTGCATGGTGGGTTTGGAGCGTAAATATCTCGGTTAAGTTCGTTAATGGTCAAAATCCATCGAGCGGTTTCGGAGTTATGGCTAATTTTAGTAAAAACATTTTTTATGAATATTTCCGAAACAGATCACTCGATCTATCTGAAATTTAGCATCAAATTGTAGAATCATGACCTTCATACGTATGTGAAGTTTTGTATTGACCAGGTTACCGCAAAGTGTAAAAAAAAATTTTTGAAAATAAAAAAAAAAATTTTACAATAACTCTCGAACGGAATGAGCTAGGCAGTTGAAATTTTCAGAGTAGATTAGGGAGATGAATATCTCGGTTAAGTTTGTTATTGGGCAAAATAGGCCAGATGGTTTCGGAGTAACGAAAAAAAAATTTTTTTTTAAGCAACAAATTTCAAATTCAATTTTTATTTAAGATGCAGTTTCACCATAAAAATCCATTGATATCATTTTCACCTCTAACAAGCTAATACTTTCGGAGATATGATTTTTCGAAATTTCAATAATGAATCGTACTTCTATGTATTCACAGAATGTTATCATTATTCTATCTAAGCTTTATTATATGATCTGTGTTCATACTCGTACATGTCATCCTGTTCCATAAGAGAGAGTCAAATTCATTTCAGCTATTTTAATGTGATTTCTTCCATGGTGCAGTTCTCATTCTCAGATTGCTCATTTAATCTTGATAAATAAACTATTATTTGAATTGAATTTCCTTTATGATGCAGTTCTATCATAAGAATACATTGATATAATTCCCAACTCTGAGAAACCAATACTTTCGGAGATATAATTTGTCTGTTTGAACTAGAGCGCCAGAAAGCTCCTGTCCACAGGGCTTGAACCCATTTTTTTCCACTTAATTGTTTATAACTATAGCATTTTCTCAAAAACTATCTACATGCCATTCCGACTCGAATGACACCTCAATCATAATGTTCGAAGAATACACAAACATTTTGACTTAAAAAGCACTTGTTGTCCAGACTACAAAATCTCCAAACAGGAACGTAGAGAATGAACATAGAAACCAGCAGATTATTGAATAGTGGAAAACAGAGGAAAAAACAATATTAGGAAGATGATCTCTGGGTTTCGTTTCTCGAATTATCACCTCTAAAAAGAAAATAAGATAGTTACTTAATTATGAAGTTTCCCTTCTTAATTAGTCGCTCTCCGTCCAATCAAACTTTGATAAAAAGGTTAATGGATGAAACATCGTTAGAAGCAGATCAGGTGGATAATTGCCCCACGATTAAGGAGATAAATTAGGGATTCTTTCCAATTTGCCTCTATTTGACCCAAGGCATACGCAGCTGATTCATTTCAGCGCTCCATAGAAAATATCGATCCTTTTATCTCTTGAAGCCAATTGTTGTAGATTACGAGACTCATTGTTTTACTTGGTCCACACAAAGGATGTTGATTTAATTCTCCTTTTTTTGATCTTCGCTAATTGACTAAATTTTTTGAATATTTTTCTTACACAGGATGAAATTGGATCATTATTTCAACCGAATTCAAACTCGTTTTCCTCGGAATGGGAAAAGTGCTATCCATTTTCTTGTAGTTTTAGCACTGCTATGTTATACAGCATGCCAAAAAAGTTATGTAACTCGTCAATAACTCTTGTACGAAGAATTATTAAGGAAAATCCTTGCACGGGTCGATTTTCAATTTGAAAAGCAATTTATCCTGTGCTATTTGAATTTGATTACTCTCACCCCCTACGCCCCGCACCCCTCAACTTTATTTTTTCAAATGGGAATATACGGATTGTGATACATCAAATGAAAGGTAATTTGATTACCTATTAAGCGATGTGGCTAAAAGTAGAATTGGTTGTGCCGTTTTTTTATTAAAAATTAGGAAATAATTTACATTATTCTTTTACTAACTATTATTAAGGGAAATCCATGAATCCATTTATTTGTAATTTTGAAAGCAGGTCTTCCTATGTTTTTTTTTAATTTGAAATATCTCACCCTTTACCCTCCACACCCCTCTACTCTTTTTTGGCGCTCTAGTTCCTCGGAACTGAGTGCTTATCAATTTGCCCAAATGTCTGTAATTTTCGAATTTTTCGATGAAAATGGTCTTAAACGATTTGGTTCGACTCACTGATCAAGAATCCGTGGTCGAAATTCATTCTGTCCGGCCGGCCGTAGGCACGATAACTCTCGAACGGAATGAGCTAGGTAGTTGAAATTTTCAGAGTAGGTTAGGGAGATGAATATCTCGGTTAAGTTCGTTATTGTGAAAAATTAGCCAGATTTAATTTGATTTCTTCCATGGTGCAGTTCTCAATCTCATGATTGCTCATTTAATCTTGATAAATAAACTATAATTTGAATTTGAATTTCCTTTATGATACAGTTCTATCATATGAATACATTGATATAATTCCCAACTCTGAGAAACCAATACTTTCGGAGATATAATTTGTCTGTTTGAACTAGAGCGCCAGAAAGCTCCTGTCCACAGGGCTTGAACCCATTTTATTTCAAATAGGAATATATGGACTATGATATATCAAATGAAAGGACATTCGATTGTACATTGAGTGGGGTGACTGAAAAAAGAATTTGTTAAGCTATTTTTTTATTACAAAATTAACAATTTGTGATTGGTGATATATCGCATCAAAGGTCATTCGATGACCAATTCAGTTATGTGAACGAAAATAAATTTTTACCTTAAAATTCTTGCAATAAAAATTTTATGATGAAAAGAAAAATTTATACACATGTTGAAAACAGATGCGAATTATGTATTAATCGCAAATAAAATAATGAACAGATAATGGTGGTATCGCTTCCACACACATGAAGGTAATCTCGAAACAAAGTGAGGAGGTCAAGAAAAACTTTGGTTTTTGTTGAAAACATATTCATTCGTCAATCTAGTAGATCAACATAAGATGACAAAATGTATGTTATCGTTTTAGTTGCTAACTGATCTCTCTAAGGCATATTTCCCGAGAATTTTCCATTCGATATGAATTGATTGAGTGAAAAGCAGCGAATAGAAATCTTGATATTTCTGGGACATGGGGATCGCAAGCGGACTTATGAACAAGTGTGCGAAATTTTTAATAAGCGTTATCAAGACAGAAATCCAATAAGTAAAACTACAGTTTGTCGGGTGGTTAAACTTTTCGAACAAACTGGAAATGTTAAAAACTCTCCAAAATCTGGTAGACCTTCAACTACGATAGGTGGCGATAAGGCCCTCGATATATTACTTTCCATAGAAGAGAATCCAAAACAATATACAATATACAATCTACACGAAAACTGGCCGATGAATTCGATGTGAGTAAGCAGCGGACTGGCCGATAACTGTGAGCCTGCTTCGAACACCCATAGGCAACACGAACTAGAACCAGAAATCCTAAGAGAAGAGGTAGAAGACGCAGTCAAGAAACTACGAAACCGAAAAGCACCTGGGTTTGATGGAATTACGGCAGAGGTCCTGAAAAACATGGGCAAGGCTTGCATCGATATCCTGTACACACTGTGTCAAAGGATCTGGAAATCGGGAATATGGCCCGAACAGTGGTGTCATTCCGTTATAATGCCACTGTTTAAAAAGGGCTCCCCTCTCGAGTGTGGGAACTACCGGACCATAGCTCTGATCCCTCATGCCAGTAAAGTTATGCTCACTATCTTAAATCAAAGGCTGAGAACATTCCTCCTCCCTCAAATATCAGACAATCAGACTGGATTTGTACCAGGCAAAGGAACCCGAGAACAGATTCTGAACGTTCGACAAATTATTGAGAAAACCAGGGAGTTCAACGTTAGAATGCTCATGTGTTTTGTGGACTACAGGAAAGCTTTCGACAAAGTTAAATGGTCAAAGCTATGGAACATCCTCATCGAAATGGGAACACCTACACATCTTGTATATTTGATCCAACAACTATACAAAGCAAATTCAGCGACGGTACGAGTCAACAACACTCAATCCGATACCTTCTCAATTGCGGCTGGAGTGAGGCAGGGATGTATCCTTTCTCCGCTCCTATTTAATATCTATAGCGAACACATTATGAGAGAGGTCTTAGAGAGTTGGGATGGTGGGATCGCAGTTGGTGGTAGAAAAATCAATAATTTAAGATATGCCGACGATACGCTCATAGTCGCGAGGGATGAGCAAGAACTTGGGAACATCATGCAAACACTGGAAATACGTAGTAGAGTACACGGACTAGAAATTAACGCTTCAAAGACCAAAGTGATGATCGTAGACCGACTCAATAACAACAATCCTGAAATTACGAATGTCGCGGGACTCGAGGTAGTCAACCGGTTTGAGTACTTGGGATCCATGGTGACAAATACAGGAGAATGTGAGCCAGAAATCCGTAGGAGAATTGCTATGGCGAGAGGCGCAATGGTGAAGCTCACGCGCGTTTGGAGAGATACAGCTATCACTGTTAGGACTAAACTGCGACTTCTACAGTCGCTAGTGTTTCCTATCGCAACTTATGCTGCTGAGACATGGACAATGAAATTAGCAGACCGCCACAGAATCGATGCACTGGAAATGTGGTGCTACAGACGGCTACTTCGAATACCATGGACTGCACATCGCACCAACGACTCGATCCTTAAGCAACTTAACATCAAAACTAGATGGTCGGCACGTATCAGTCAGCAGTATTTAAAATACTTTGGGCACGTCGCCAGGAAACCAGAAGCGATGGAAAAACTAATCATTCAAGGAAAAGTAGACGGCCGAAGACCAAGAGGGCGATCACCGATGCGGTGGGTAGACCAACTTAAAAGCCTAACAGGAGAGAGCCTGCACCAGGCGACCCATCACGCGGAGGATAGGAGCTCTTGGAGAGAGATGGTGCAGAGAGTTGCATCAGTCACGTCATAATGCCACCATACCCTTACGAAGGGTTGGACTGAGAGAGAGAAGCAGTGAGTTGGTAATCTTCTTAGAAAAACTAAGTTTCACCCATACATGATTCAAAGCACACAAGAATTATCTGATGACGATTTCACCGACGAGCGCAGTTTTGTGAAGTAATGCAGGAGAGATGCAATGAGGATGATACCTTTTCATCGAGAATTATTTTTACGGATGAAACTACGTTTTACTTGAATGGGTCTGTCCATCGACATAATTGTCGCTTCTGGTCCACAGCAAATCCTCATTGGGGGCAAACAGTTCACACCCAACATCCCGAAAAATTAAAGGTGGGGTTGGGCACAAATGGCCATCATATTATTGGACCTTTTTTATAGAAGGTAATTTGACTAGTGACTCTTATCTAGAGTTACTGAGGAATCAAATATTACCTGCAGTCATTGATCTCTTTCCCGGTGTGAATGATCGACAAGTAGCTGACAATATTTGGTTCCAACAAGATGGTGAGCCTCCGCATTATGGAATTGAAGTGAGGAGGTATCTTGATGGCACATTTCCTGAGAAATGGATTGGAAGGAGAGGATCAGTTGGATGGCCACCCCGATCTCCAGATTTGAACCCTCTCGACTATTTTCTGTGGGGCCATTTGAAGAGTACTGTTTACCAAAATCCACCAGATAATTTGGAAGGCCTGCGACTTAAAATTCAGAGAGAAGTCGGAAGAATACCTGTTGCTGCGTTGAATAATTCATTGAGGAGTTTCGAAGAACGGCTTGCACATTGTCAAGCAGTCAACGGTGCTCAATTCGAACATTTAATACATTAAAATTATTTTCCATCCTTGAATAGGAAACTCGTCGATTTCAAAAAGCGGGTAATTTATTACCAAATTTATTATTTTCTAATGTTTTAATAAAAAAAAACGGTGCAACCAATTTTCTTTTCATTCGCACCGTTGAATAGGTAATCAAATTACCATTCATTTAATGTATAACAATCCATATAATCCCATTTGAAAAAATAAAGTAGAGGGGTGAGAAATCTCAAATTCAAAAAAGCACAGGATAAATTGCTTTTGAAATTAAAAATCGACGGGTGAGAGGATTTTCCTTAATAATTCTTCGTACAAGAATTATTGACGAGTACTCTTTTAATCTAAGGTTGTTCACTCCCAAAGTATTAAACCACCACGCCATCGAGGAGAATCTTCTGCAAAAAAGAAAAGCACCCTAGTAAAAAAGACACTCACCCAAGTCGGTCTCTTCCAACTGCTTCAGTTTCATGCTCATAGCTCCAGAGAGTGGAAGGCTGTTATATTGAGTTAGAGGATTGGAGAAGGTCACATTGTTAGAGAACGAAGATGTGGTCGCAGCGTTGTAAGGTAACGACGAAAATTGTGTCAAGGTGTTGGTGATTGGATTTGTGAAACTGGGGTTGTTGAAGGTGGAATTGGTTAGGCCTGCGTTGAGGGGATTGCTGAAGGTATTAGTATTTCCTAAGTTGCTCGTGGTATAACTACTTGGTACCATGCTGAGTCCAACGCCAGTCAAGGAGGTTCCTGTAAGAGATATTATTTTGTTTACGACACCACTGCGTCAGACTCGCCAGATGGTATTTTTCTCGTAACTTAACTATATTGTGTAGGGAGTAACGTTGCACTGCGACCTTAAGGTCTATTGTGCCCCCCGTCAGAGCTGTCGATGTCATTACCTGGGATGGCTTCAAGGAGGCTACGTCTTCGCTCCTGCAGATTTCCTGCCCAAAGCATTCCTTGCGTTGGTTTGAGATGGCGAGGCATTCCGTAATCAGGAGTTTCATCCTCCTCCCAACAGAACCTGCACTCGTCAGTTTCTGCTAGCCCTTATCTCATCATATGCTTCCTAAGGCCGCAGTGCCCTGTGAGGAAACCAGTGAGGAGGTGCAGCGGGTTTTTACTGAGGTCCAAGTATTTCTTGGATCTGACAGTATCAAAGTTCCGGAGGAATTTCTTGCAGTGATACATTCCGGGGAGAGATCTCCAGAAAATACCTCTTTCAGTTTCTTCTTTCATCCGGAATTCACTTTTGTAGGTGTATCTACCAACCCAACAGTAGGGTTCCGGGCCAATAAAGGGAGAATGTGCTCCTTTATTGGGAAGTGTGTTGGCCTCCCCATTTCCCATGATTCCCGCGTGACCAGGAACCCAGACCAAGAAGATACTGTTGTTCTTGCCTACTTCATTGAGTTTTCTTCGGCTTTCCCATATTAGCTTGGACTCGATAACATGGGAGCTCAGAGCTTTAATAGCAGCTTGACTGTCAGATTGGATTGCTATATCACATCTCTGATAGTTTCTTTCTAGGTTCATTTCCACGCATCTTTCTATTGCAAGTACTTCTGCCTGAAAGATGCTCGGATAGGAGCCTAGCGATAGTGAGCATTTGGTGCCTGGCCCATACTCCAGCGCCAGCTCCTGTAGTGGTTTTTGAACCGTCTGTGTACCATGTCCCAGTCTTTTTTTCTACCGAGCATCGTAGTTAAGTTCTTTTCGATGCTTACTTTCTTGATCATTTCGTCACTAGGAAGATTGGCTGTTGAAATGTACCAGGTAAGAGAGCACCAAGCTTTCTTGTTTGTAATACTCTCATTACCTGTTCCTTTCCTAGATATTCTGAGAATGGCTTCGTGGGCCATTTTCTCTATTACTAGATGAAGTGGTGTGAGATTTGTGATAATCTCAAGTGCCAGGTTCCCATAGCTCCAGTGACACACACAGGCCAGCCTTTGTACTTTGTCTAGGGTTTTCCTCGCACTATTCTGGCTTGTTTTTGAGTACCAGACTACTGCCTCGTACGTAATTATGGGTCTCACAATTATGACATACAACCATCGCAGTATCTTAGGGTTGTAGCCCCAAGTCTTACCGGCTAGATTCCTGCATGCCAGTAAAGCCTTTGTTGCTTTACTGGCAGTGACGACAACATGCCTATTCCGCGGAAGTTTACTATCTAGTGTTACCCCTAGGCCCTAGATATTTAACTTCAGACTTCCATTCTATAATATCTCCATTCAAAAAGAGGGATCTCACAGCTGGAACTAACTAAAGAACCTCAAAAACAACTGACCAAAACAAGTATCTTCCATTCAATCGATGGTTGTCCTTTTAAATGGTAAATTTGGATGCTTCTACTGATTAAAATACCATGAGGGGAGTGAAATGACTTACCAACATAATTACTCCCGATGGACGTCTGTAGGTTGGAGGTCAAGTTGGTACCGAGGACATTGCCGGAGCTCTGGCCCATAGGATTACCCAAGGAGGTGTTGTGATGAGTCAAAGAACTCCCGATGATTGGACTTGGTTTGGCGTAAGGGGAGTGCTGATACGTGTTGTAGGGCGAGGAATTATAGTTTGACGTGGGATTCTGCGACACGTTGGATGGTAGATAGGTGGATTGAAGGCTGGAGGGCTGGAACGAGTTGTGGGTACCTATATTGCCCGGATATATACTGGGCGTCGTGTGGGACATGGTGATGGGCGACAGTGGTGGGCTGCATTCTCCCAGGGCGTGGCTGCTGGCCGACGTAGCGAGGCCCTGGCCTGGAAAGGAATAGACTTCGGATTTTCCCGTGAGTTGTAGCTCTATTTTGTACGAGGAGAAACGAGAATTTTGAATGGAGTCAGTTGGTTTGTGTTTAGGAACTTCATTCTGCAAATTACTGTATTGTGTTCCATGTGTTCTTGAACTTTACTAGTACGAAAGAAGGCTATCAGTTATATTGTCTAGGGTGTCTCTCGAAGCGGAGGTAGACATCTGCTCCTTCGTTTGGAAATATGAACCAAGATCATAGAATGATGAGTGATCTAGAAGGTACAAGCTTCGAGTCTGAGATATCAAGATTTCTCGTAAGGTGCACCAACCAATTTGAGAATTTCAAAACTAATATAGATTATTATCCCAACGACTAGTTGCTTAACTGGTAAGCAACTAGGCTGGAAAAAAGATGCCTGCAAATCATAAATTCCAAGACCAAGTGTTCCAGAAAAAATTTCCTCATAATCTGTTCAAAATTAATTCGTCTGTTAAAGGCATGTGTTTCATTCGTGAAGGTGTTGTTCCTGAGGCAAGAAACAAGTTGTAGGAACCTATAAGTTTCGTGTGATGACTGTTAATCATGCTAAGACTCCATTATTTCGTTTCACCCTGCACATGGAACTTTAATGACAACAACAATGCTGCACATAGAGGAAATGATCGAGCGCATGCTTAGTATCCATTGTGTTGATAGGAGAAATCATGTTAGAGGCCTTCCATTCGTTATTTTTAGTTACGTTTCTTAATTGTTGCTGTGAAACTTGTAGTTTCCACTCTGGCGAATATACAGGGTTGGTATAAAGTATGGAACCAAGTAAATATCTTAAAAATGAAAAGATTGTACTATTTCCTGGCCTGAAAAGTTTCATAAATATCGACTTTTGCGTTTTAAATATATTTACTTGGTTCCATACTTGATTCCAACCCCGAATAGAAAGGAATATGCTACTTCAGCATGACATCAAGTGTGAAAGGTCTTTCTTCGAAGAAGTTATGACGATAGTTGGATTTGAAATTAAGTTAGAGTTCAAATTCTGTTACCGGCCGCTCCTGCTTCAACCCTTAATTAATCAAGTCATAACCACAATCGCGATCTGATATCTGAAAATTGAAACCAGGAAGTATTATGAAGATATTCGGTGAGTGGAAAAAATAACAAGTAGGACTTCATTCAATCCCCTTACGTCTTACTGATCTTAAAGACACAACTACAATTGCTTGTGGAATTGTGGATACATCTTAATCCACAGGATGTATATTCCGAAATTTTTTTTTCTGTATAGGAGTAACCAATATGTCTTCTCGAAAAAATACTGTCTGTATCGCTGAGGTAACTGGTTTCTTCATTAATTGCTATTGAAAAAAACTACATATTTTCAATTTTTCGCCATTTTCTCGTAAATGGTGCTTCTAAGGTATAAAGTGATCAAAAGAAACTCTTCATAATTTGAATTTGCCATTCTATTTTTTAGGTCAAATATAGGGTGTTGCGTTTAAAAAATGTAACTTTGGTCTTTATCTTTGTTTTCGAACACCCTGTATATATGAAAATAATTTTAAATTGTGCTTTCGAACACCCTAAACACGTCACAAAAAAATATTCTCAAAACATCTTCATTTACTCCCTCAAAACGAGCTACACGTCTGTGTTGGACAACCCGGTATATTAAATCTTCTTCCTTCCCTGTGAATCAAACAAGGTGGCTAAGAAAAGAAAGGAAAAGTCCACCAAACGAAACATCTAAAAGAATACACGAAATCGCCGTCAGATAATGTACGGGGGTCGTTCGAAAAGACTCGCGATTTCAAAATTTCGATAGCGTCACTAAGCGAGCATACACAAGCCTTGAAGCCCCCAGCTTTCCACTTTCCACCACAAATTTTCCCTTTTGCACGTGTCTATTTTTCCACTTACCCATTGTGGTGGCTCGGTTGTGATCTAATTCAGCTAAAATTCTGTTATCCTGTTCTATTTTAGCCATTATTCTTTCTATTTCTGTACCTTTGTTTGTCCAGCTGACACCGCTTACAGCTTGACCAGAGGCGACGCCGTAGGACGATGACGTCATGTGACCAACGCCGTCGCCATTTCGACGCACCTGTGGCGTCGATAGCTCCAGCTGCAGCTCCTCACATCTACAAAAAAATGGAGAAGTATGATATGAAGAAGTATTGATAAAAATGCTCGAGTTGTAACAGTATACATAGAGGGCAGCACAACTATAAGGTAGGTAGGTCAGAACTGATCAAAAAGTCCTTCTGTTATTTCACAAACAACGCTGATTTCTTATCATTTCTTTTCAAAAATCGATAGAAGCCTTTTTTCACGCCCACATATCCTAAATGTTCATGTAAAATCATAGTATTGCTTGCTATAGTATCTTCCAGGCAAGCTTCCAACCTTGGAGGAGCATGTCCATCGATCATGAGCTAGCAGGAACACCTATCACGCGAAGAGACCAAAGAAAAGTTGGCAGAGAGATAAGAAAGGCACAACTGAAGACACTACTCGAAGATCACATGAGTAAACACCTGCACTCCATATTTTTCAGGAGTTTACAAGATCAGGGTCTATCAGAAGAATTATCCTTTGCTTTTTTGAAGTCAGCTGGGCTCAAGTCAGAAACGGAGAGATTTGTTATGGCTTGTCAAGTTGGATTGATAATTACAAGATGGTATAAAAGAACATAATGAAAGTGAACACCCCAAAAACTTGCAAAGCAAGCATGCCATAACAGCAGGAAACTGTCAAGCACATCCTGTCTGCTTGCACAATATGTGGCACTTTAATTCTCTACTTCCATCTGAGAAAAGTTTATGGTAAATACAAAGGCCCATGGCTGCCTTTTACTTTCAGAGATCGAAGAGATTATTGAGAGTGATAGAGCACACATATGCTGTAACTATTCCAACAACTCGGCAGATCAAGGCAATAAAGCCAGGTATAGTCCTGTTGGACAAAGAGTTCAAAGAATTGTTGGCTCTCAAGGTAGCCTATAAAACAGCTAGTTTTCCTCTCACCCGGAAGCTAAAATCAAATTATAAGTTCCTGATTCTTACCGTACAGTTTCGAGGGCTACTTTTTTCTCGAGCTCTCGTACCCTAGACTGGTGTGCCTCCAAGGTGTCGGCCCCACATCCTCTGAGCGCAGCCAGAGCCTCAGCGTGCTGTCTCTCCAATTCATTTCTTCTTGCCTCTGCGGCCTTCAGTTGCATCTCTATGTTCATGACCTTGGAAATTAAACAAAACGTGTTTGAAGCACTCACGTGACGCCTGGACCTTTAGCGCGCTCGTTCATTCAATGATCATTATGTTCCACTGATTCATATCAACGTAAAATTCTGAAATTTATAGATATTCCGACTTTCATGTGAATACGTTATCGAGATTTTTTTTTAATTTCAATCTTAATTAATCGTTAAGATTAATACAGGTATACAGGGTGATCCACTTTTTTGTTAAATAATTTTAAGGGTCTAAAACATGCAAAATTTCGAAACAAAATGTTCCATACACATAGGTTCGCAAGCAGTTACAGGAAGTTTCATTCTCCAGATTTTTTTCTCTTATATTTTTCAAGATATCAAACTTGAGGGATGAGGAAATATTTGGGGATTAAATTGATTACTTATCAGAATTGTGGTAAGATATTCTACAGGGGGAACTTAATTTCAAGGTTTCTCTCCATTTTTAACCCCAAAACTTTTTTGTACTACATCACTGGCCATTTTAAATTGCATGGTTTCAGTTTTCGTTCATTTTAAAAACCTTTTCGCAAGAAAAAATTTAAAAAAGATTTCCGTGTGCTTGAACACCATGTTCCTTGGCTTCGAAGCGTTTGCGGAACTATGTTTATAGCACATATTTTTGTCTTGAAATTGAGAAATCGTATGTTAAAGTTATTCTTCAAAAAGGTTGACCACCCTGTATAACAGAAGGAAATCTGAAGTTATTAATGAAATGAAACTACATAAACATTGTTTAAAAAGTTGTATGATATTTTTACGTCTTACGTTCCACTGATTAATCGAATAAAAACCAATTTAATACATCGGAGAACTATACAAGGTGTTTCTACATTGATGCAAAAGATTTTAGGAGATTTTACTTCGATGGAAATTGAAATTTTTGTTTCAAGTATATTTTTCAATGAAAATAATTGAAATTAAATGAACTGAAGCGAATAAAAATAGAATAAAATAGATAACAATGATTTTCTATGAAAGGAAATGTTCAGAAATTCTTATTAGCAACTGTTATCAACCCTTTCAGAATTCTAAGATTTATGATTGCCATTAAATATCCATTTTGGAAATTTGTTTTGAGACCTATTATTCCCGTAGCTATTAAAACCTTATTCCATGCAGATTTCTATGAAATTAGTAACTACCTGAGGTATTTATTGCTACCTAATATATTTATACAAGTTGTGTTTGTCAGAGAACTCAAACCAGATATTACATTTAGCATATTTCGTTCAAAAATATTTTGAATGATTGATTTGTTCAAAATATCTGGGGTAAACATATTTCAGTCATTTTGCTTAATATTTTAATATTCATTCCTTATTAATTGTCATTTGAAATTATTTGGGCTTGTGCAGCGTGATATTTATTTAAAAATTATCTGAAGAACAAAATTACATAATTTTAAATAATATTAATTATATATAATATAAACAAATATACAACTAAATTTTCTACTTCCTGTCATAGAATGAATTCTAATCTTGATATATATGTACTTTCTTATGCAACATCTTGGTAGCCATTTTTTCAAATAATGGATAGACAAAAATGTGATTTAAAAATCCCAAAATATTTTTCCAAAAATTATGTTTACAAAAATTTGAGGATATACCTAACAACCACAAAATGTATAATTAAAATTCGTTATTAAAACACCCTAATAATTCGATCTGAGGTCCCAAAAAATTTTCTCAATCAAAAACAACAAGTTGTCGACCTTTTTCTCTATCTTGAATTTATTCAAAATGGTGACTTCAGAATTTTCCATGGGAAAAAAAAATATTCCTTCTTTATTTCCGTATTAAAAGGACTTCCAATTATCTGGAAGGTGCATGCCTTACATCGTAATCCTATAAATTATTGACATATAATCCCTCCGCTCTGGAAAATTGACACATTTTCCTATTTCGCCGAAGAAACGTACAAACTGAAAATGAACAGCTTAAGTCTTCTCTCAAAGTGTCATTCGGGAAAATAAATCACGTTTTAGATCGGGAAAATTCATAAAAAATTAGTGGATAACTCACTTGAAATTGAAGCAAACGGATTTATACTAAAAAATTTGGAAAATTCGAATTTTCACACGGTGATTTTCCAGGAATTTCCACGTCAAAATTAGACACTCTTATGCTACATCTGGCGAGAAGAATACATCTCAAACCGATCGCGAATATCGACTAATATTAGCGCGGAAAACCCCCGGAAAACAGGACTTTTCTCGAAAGGAAATTCAAAGGGGAAATCAAGCTCAAACTCACCCCAGTTATAGATTTATTTGTCTAGTTTTTCTTGAGGACGGCTACATTTAGTCAGCTTAAAATGGCTGTCTCTCTATATAGGTCACAACTAGACTCTCAAGTGTGCGCGAGGAAAATTGATTTTATTGAGGAAAATTCAGTGGGTGGAAAGCGCAGGTCGTGGGAAATGCGAGGGCGGTAGCGGCGACATCTGCGGACGAAGAGGTGACCGTTAGGTTTACTCTTTTTGATACGAAGATTTCGTAAATAGGATGAAAAGTTGGTCTGATCGCCATATGGGTTTCCTTCGAAAGTTTTTGTTATTAATTTACGAATTTCTGTTCAAGTGTCGAGTTTTTGGCGCTCTAGTTCCTCGGAACTGAGAGCTTATCAATTTGCCCAAATGTCTGTAATTTTCGAATTTTTCGATGAAAATGGTCTTAAACGATTTGGTTCGACTCACTGATCAAGAATCCGTGGTCGAAATTCATTCTGTCCGGCCGGCCGTAGGCACGATAACTCTCGAACGGAATGAGCTAGACAGTTGAAATTTTCAGAGTAGGTTTGGGAGATAAATATCTCGGCTAAGTTCGTTATTGGGCAAAATCGGACTGATGGTTTCGGAGTAACAAAAAAAAAATTTTTTTTTACAAAACCAATTCCAAATTAAATTTTTTTCAATAAGCAGTTTTATCATAAGAATCCAATGATATCATTTTTAACTCTAAGAAGCAAACACTTTCGGAGATATCATTTTTCAAAATTTCAATAAAAAATCGTATTTTTACGTTTTCACAGAATTATATAATTATTCTATGTATCAATTGTCATAATGTCAACTTATTTTCCTGAGGCATGACATTGTCTAATTCCTTGCTAATAGTTGGTTCGAGAAACGTCAAAATCGACTTAGAGAGACAAGGGTAAAAAACCGTCAAATAAACCCCCATGTGGCGATTTTATGTCGAAAAGTGAAAATTAAGAATATATATCCCAGGTAAGTACCGACGTTTTATTCTAATACCGGAGATCGACAAGATCGTACGAGGAGACCGATAGCGGGTTGGTCTACGCTTCGGTTTCGGAACGAGAGAAGGCGGGCTCAAATTCCGGAAAGGGAATTACACTTTATGGCGCTCTAGTTCGTCGGAACTGAGTGCTTATCAATTTGCCCAAATGTCTGTAATTTTTATTTAAGATGCAGTTTCACCATTAAAATCCATCGATATCATTTTCAACTCCAACAAGCTAATACTTTCGGAAATATGATTTTTCTAAATTTCAATAATGAATCGTACGTACTTCTATGTTTTCACAGAATGCTATAATTATTCTATCTAAGCTTTATTATATGATCTGTGTTCATACTCGTACATTTTATCCTGTTCTATAAGAGAGAGTCAAATTCATTTCAGCTATTTTAATTTGATTTCTTCCATGGTGCAGTTCTCATTCTCAGATTGCTCATTTAATCTTGATAAATGAACTATTATTTGAATTTAATTTCCTTTATGATGCAGTTCTTTCATAAGAATACATTGATTTAATTCCCAACTCTGAGAAACCAATACTTTCGGAGATATAATTTGTCTGTTTGAATTAGAGCGCCAGAAAGCTCCTGTCCACAGGGCTTGAACCCATTTTTTATTTGACATTGATCCTGCCGGCTTTGCTATCCGTTCAATTCACGCCAAAATATCCTATTTTGTGATTTATATCGTCACGTTTTGTTTTTTGACGTTCTAGTTCCTCGGAACTGAGTGCTTATCAATTTGCCCAAATGTCTGTAATTTTCAAATTTTTGGCTGAAAATGGTCTCAAACGATTTGGTTCGACTCACTGATCAAGAATCCGAGGTCGAAATCCATTCTGTCCGGCCGGTCTGGCCGGCCGGCCGTAGGCACGATAACTCTCGAACGAAAGGAGTTGGAGGATTGAAATTTGCAAGGTGGGTTTGGACCGTAAATATCTCGGACAAGTTCGTTAATGGGCGAAATCCATCGAGCGGTTTCAGAGTAATGGTCGATTTTAGTAAAACATATTTTTTATGAATATTTCCGAAACCGATCACTCGATCTATCTGAAATTTAGCATCAAATTGTAGAATCATGACCTTTATACGCATGTGAAGTTTTGTATTGACCAGGTTACCGCAAAGTGTCAAAAAAAAAAATTACAAAATTAAAAAAAAAATTTCTACAATAACTCTCGAACGGAATGAGCTAGGCAGTTGAAATTTTCAGAGTAGGTTAGGGAGATGAATATCTCGGTTAAGTTCGTAATTGGGCAAAATAGGCCAGATGGTTTCAGAGTAACGAAAAAAAAAAATTTTTTTAAGCAACAAATTTCAAATTCAATTTTCATTTAAGATGCAGTTTCACCATTAGAATCCATCGATATCATTTTCAACTCCAACAAGCTAATACTTTCGGAGATATGATTTTTCTAAATTTCAATAATGAATCGTACTTCTATGTTTTCACAGAATGCTATAATTATTCTATCTAAGCTTTATTATATGATCTGTGTTCATACTCGTTATTTCATCCTGTTATATAAGAGAGAGTCAAATTCAGTTCAGCTATTTTAATTTGATTTCTTCCATGGTGCAGTTCTCATTCTCAGATTGCTCATTTAATCTTGATAAATATACTATTATTTGAATTGAATTTCCTTTATGATGCAGTTTTTCATAAGAATACATTGATATAATTCCCAACTCTGAGAAACCAATACTTTCGGAGATATAATTTGTTTGTTAGAACTAGAGCGCCAGAAAGCTCCTGTCCACAGGGCTTGAACCCATTTTTTTTAATTCCTTAATAATTACAAAACGAATATAGGAACGTTGGTTCTACAACTAAATGAGAATTAACTGCCCTAATGGTATAGTGAACAAATAACGAAGCCAGAGACGCAGGTTCGAATCCTGCCCAGGTCATAGTGTTTTTTAAGGAATATAAATGTGCTGGATAATTTACAAGATATGCAAAACCCTTCGAGCTACCATTAAAATATAAACATAATGAATAATTCTTTTTTTATTTAGGGAAATTTAAACCGGCCGTCCGTCGCCACGATAACTTTCGAACGAAAATAGATAGCGACTTGAAATTTTCAGCGTAGGTTTAGAGGTCATAATTTTGAAAAAATCATTGAAAATCTTTGAAAAAAAATCTATATCTCAGAAACTTATATCGATGAAATTTTGAGGAAGGCTTCAAAACCTAACTAAGCAAGTGCCAAAATTGAACACGATCGGAGCTGAGCAGCATTGAGTGAGTTCAGTAGCTGGATGGGTGAACGTTGCAACGATAACTTCCGAACGGAAAGAGATAGTGACTTATTGCAATTTCAGGGTTTGTTGCGCATCCGAATGGGAAAGTCATGTTCATTGTTGGGTATAATCGGCCAAACAATTTCAGAGTTATACCCCTGGAATATTGTTTTCTTGATAACTAAAAAAATATAGATCCGATCGAATTGAAACTTGGTAAGTAGTTGTGGAATACTGACGCAACAAGGTTTGTGAAATTTTGTGTGGATCCTATAACTAGAAAATTAAAAAAAAAATTATTGAAAAATATTATTTATCTCATGATTACTCGAGAACGGAAAGACATAGCGACTTGCGAGAGTCTTTAGAGCGTAACTCTACTGCAAAGTTCCAAGTTTGAACACAATCGGATCTCTATCGTTGGAGATCCGAGAAGACTTGGTAGAGTTCATATATTTTAAAAGGAATTTAAATCTACTACACAATTGTATAAATACGGCAAGAGGATTTATGCAGCGTTTTTCCCTATATTATAAGATATTTAATGAATTTCAATTCCGATAGAATACATATGCCTGAATTGAAAATTCTATGATCTTTGATGATTCTCTGATTACTCAAGTCCTTAAAATGGTACGAAATGTATTCATATCTTATAAATAAGGGTGAGAAAACGGTCTATATCGATGGTAAATTCGATTAAGAGCGTCCAATAGTGGTGAATGGGCAATAGAACATGCTCGCAAAAGCTCCTAAGCTTCTTGTTTTTAAATATTTATTATAAGGAGTAAATCACAACACAGTACAACAGATATGCATACAGGGTGTACAGTAAATGATTAGGTATGTATATTCCTAGGAATGCTTTTAAGAGGCCTTTTATGGCTGTTCCTTTTTCATTATTCTCAACTTGAAGATTTACATACACTGAAAATATATTTTTAAATGATAATCGGCATGATTTTCTAAGAATTTGCAGCGTGTTCAACAGCTTTAAGATCTCTTACCGGCATTAGTAGGATTATCCGTTATTTATTCAATATATTGTACTTATATATTGTACTAATATTAATTAAAATTACCTAATTATAAGTTCAAACATCGAAAATATTTACAAAATCGAGTGCGCCTCTAAAATAACCCCAACATTCTCCACCTCCAAATCACTAGGAGGAACTTTGTACTCCAAACCCCAAAAATTAGTGAAAAACATAACATGATTTTTCCCCAATTTAATTTCAACATCTGCGCACCTCTCCCTACAAAATTCCGGAGGTACCAGCCTGTATAAAACTTCGCCATTAAGTTGGCCAACAATTTTAACATTTTCCGAGTCAACCAATTCAATTTTTTTAAACCTGGGGAACGTATAGTTCTTACTCCACATCAACCAGTTGTACTGCACCGGAGATATGTGTTTGGGGGCTGAGTCTGGTACTGGAACAATCTTCCTGAAATATTTCATGCTTTCGTACTCGCAATTTTGAAAATGCACGAAATATTCGTGGAAAATCGATATTTTCTTCAAGATTTTCTCCACGCTTCCTTCCTTCTCCATTACGTTTGTTTCTTGAGAGCAAGGGATGGATGTTAGGAAATATTCATCGCGGAAAAAATCGGTCCATAAACGGTCCACTGGGGGAAACCCCTCGTATCTTAAAGCTACAGGTTTCTGGACCTCCATGTAGAATTCCTCTAATTGTTCGTCGTTTAAAAAATCTGCGATCTCTATGTGTTTCACATTCTCACAAAGATTGCAGTTTGGCGTGTAGTTTTTTGCTATATCTTTTTCCCACCATTTTTCCAAAAGACATTCTTGGTTTTTCAGGTGACTCCAGTCGTAGAGGGGCTTGATTTTGACGAGAAACATTCTAGTTATGGCTAAAAGATACCACCATCCTGCTTCTGTTTTAACCACTATATGAAGAAGAACGACGACTGAAATTATAATGAATATGTATTTTCTTATGGCATTCTTATTTTCGCCCATCAACTGTTTGAATATTAGGGACATCTCTTTATCTTCGAAATTCTTCTTTTTTAAGTATTTGTAAAATTCCATCAGTTCCTGGTCGAGTCTTTCAAAGGTTGATGACTTTTCTTCAGCCCCTTGTTTCATCTGAAAATAATAGATTTAAATGAAAATTCCAAGTGAAAACATATATTTAACTTGTTGCTTTATCATCTATCATGTGTTGAGTAAATGTGAACATACAATATGAAGTTTAATTAAATACTTTAAATTTTCGACCCTTTTTATATTTGTTTATAAAACACAGTTTCACTAGAGAACTGTTCGGACAAACAGTAGGTATAATATAATATTTTAAGCGAAGAGCTATTGCTTTCCGTAGATTTTGCCATCCATATGTCGCATATGGCTCTAATAATTCAAATACTTTCATTTTTCCACACAAAAACTCAAGTTCAGTAACATTAATAATATTTCTGTTACCTTGAACTAATTTTCCAGCGGAAAAACCTAACTTTCCACAACTTTCGTTGCCTCAAATCGAATTAAAGATGTGGATAGTCCTCAGTTAACCAACAGGTTGATTTAAATTGATGGATTCGAGCAGGCTCTTACATATTGATTTTTAAAATCGGCATAAACTCCCGCCTTCGATGAATTTGGGATGTTGGAAGCGATTACAGTGACATCTTGCGGTATTTATGGGAAGTTTTAAGGAATGCAGCGTAACCCGCGATTTTTAACCACAGAATTTATCCCCGCAATGTGTGATATCCATATTTCTATGAGTAATTTTTTTGATTTTGGATCTATGCGAGACTGATTTTATTCTTTTACGTAATAATGAATAAGGCAAATATTTGCAGGGGAAATATGATAGGAAATATTTATTGATATAAATATTGGATCGACGATGAACCGAATACTTGTTCTCTAGAAATTTTCGTAGGGCGATGACCATTGGTTGCACGCGCTCATACAAACCAGAGAACGCGCCATTGGATAGGTCCAACTCTATGGCGCCGGCGCAAATAGGTTATGTCAATTGTGACATTAGCTGCCTGGCATATCTGCTAAGCAGACTTTAGTTATCATCGAATTCCTAAATCAAACAAAAAAATTTCTAGAATTTCTTTCAATTACTCGATACAACAACATTTTCAGATATTCTTCCGCGTTATTTCATATACCTTCGTGTTGTCCTGTGATCGAAAATTGCCGAATTAGTTACGTCACTGAGCCATTTTGAAAATCTTTGTTTGGTATCGAAATAACTTGGTGTGCGCGGAAGTTTTCGTATCGAAAACTTCAATAACTTGTTTCCAAGAAGTGTTCAAGGGAAAATTATCAAGATTCCTGTCCCTACGAAAAGCAGAGACCATACCGCACCGAACGGTAGTGGTGAGATGAATAACAAACGGAATAAACGGGGTCCAGTAAGGTTAGTACTTTAACTTCCCCATTTTGAATTACCAAAACACGAAGAGGTGAATGATTGTTGTCTATTCATTAATTCATATCTAGTCGCAAGCGTTTTCTATCAAAATTGTCGCTTTGTTCGTCGTTTATCCTCATATTTATTGCTGGTAATTTATTTTCATGTTCCGTTCTCAATAAATTCTATGTCGAAGTCGCTTTGTCAAATTTTAGGTCATTGTCATTTCCCTTTATTGAATTTTTTTGGCAGTTGTTTCATATTCATAAATTCTCATTCAAATATAGCAAGAATTGCCGAAGACTTTTTTTTTTCGATGTAATTTAATGTATTTCTCTTTCTTCATTCTCTAGGGTGTGTACACACATTAATTTTCAGGAATTTATATATACGATTCACGCAAAAAAAACGACAACATTCTTCTTTCTAATTAGTGTAATTGGAAATAAATCTCAATTGAATTTTTACTAGTTGTTTCAACGAAGAATGCGCTAAGGTCGAATCGTTGTACATTTCGTGTTTAACAAATTTGAAGGCACCAGTTTCGGTTATGTTGATTGCCGAAATCTGCAGAGCAGAAATTGCACATGCATAACTTTGCGCCATCAAATTCAATAGTCATTCCAAAGTTCTATTGCAAGGTCGTAAAACGTACCTTCCTCCCAACCTATTGTTATCAGCTTTCTGAGAAATTCTGCGGACGCAGATCTTTCTACCTGCCCTAAGGGCTTGGACGTGTCTAGAAAGTTGATAAGAAGGGTTTTTGCCATAATTTTTGCATTTTAAGTTTAGCAAGTGTCATTTGAACATTAAGCTCGTCGGCGATTTGTTTGGTGTTTGAGTTGAGTGATAGTTTGCATTGATAGGTATGTAATTATCAATTTTACTTCCATTGATTGCTTGGAACTTGAGATTATGTGTATCCTTGATAATGAACTTTATTATCCAAGCTACTTCGTTTGTATATTGTAAATTTAAAGTTTATGAACACTTTTTTCAATATTCACAGAGAGATATCCATATCAATAATCAATTTTTTACCGGTGACAACATAATAATCATCTTCATAAACATCTTATTTTGGACCAATGGAATTAATTCGGTACCACGTGTTCATATCTGTCAATGCTTCCAATGAGGATTTTATATCATTCTATGAAAAGGTGAATAGAAACTCATAGAACATTGCTTTAAATCCATCAAATTAATTTTCTGTGAATTCATACGAAGATCTCGGAAGAGTTTCGAAAATTAATTTTTTTCCCGCCAAAATTATATTGCCTCCATCGCAACTCATTTGACGTTGCCAGCGTTGACCTCACTTCACTCTGTACTGTTTACTTTATTTTTAATTGCGGATCCTAGGAAGGTTATATCTTTTATTACGACATCTGAACAATTATTGTATGATATTTATAGTTAATTACTGCTTGACCTGCATCGAATGTCGCGAATTAATATGCAGGCCCTTTTGCATCATGGCCGCCCAACATTTTTCGTATTTATTATATACAGGTTGTTTGCAAATCAGATATTTCCATTTCAACTGAAAGTAGGTGTTCCCTCGTAAAAAATACTTGTATTATAATTCGGGCGAGAACTGCAATTAACTCTTTGATTAGAAGTTCGGGATGCTAAATATAGATGTCACATGTTTCTCAATACTTCGTTTGGAGGTAATATTTCAAATTTGAAAAATAGTAATAGAAGTTAGTTCTCTATTGCCTGTCAAGTAAAATTACGAAATTTTTCTTGATTTGTAAATTGAGGGATTGAAGTAGCCTCATCTGCAGATAACACACGACAAACTATTTATAGGCTTATCTTCTGTAAACTTGACTCATTTCATTTTCAAGAATTTAAGTTGCTTTACACAAGGTTCGGATAATTTATGGACCAATTAAATATATTTAAAACGAAAAGGACCATGTTTATGAAACTTTGCAATATAATGACGCATCTGATGCCATATTTTCTATTACTACAGTCACCGGAAATAAACACAACACAATTTCAATTCAATTTTTAATTGATATTTATGTGAATGTAGGGGATTCCCATAGATTGCTTGGCATAGCTTTTTAGCCTTTTTAGCTTTGGACCTACGCAGCCAAAACAGTGCCTGATTTCGATAAGTTATCAAGTATTGGAGATGATATCGTCATTCATATGTTATTAGTCCTTCAAGGTCGACTGTGGGAGTGTCTAGCTCAGATGTACTCGTGATACAGTAGAAAAATGAGTTTTAAAGCCGATTAGTAAATATTTATATTATGCAATGACTTCTTGACATTCGGAAATAGACGCCATCAGTGAAAATCCCTTGGGTTTAAATTTTTCCGAAGAGTGAGGAGTGTGAATACATTTACAGACACTTGCTATTAGCTGCACATAATGTACATAATCACTGACATATCCTTGGGGAGGATAATAATTATACCTGAACACTACAATGAATTATTCTCAGGATGTCAATTATTAATAGAAGTTTAGTTTTCTTCATTCGCCAGAGTTTTCGCGTTGGCATTCTACAACTGATAACCATGTTTGAATTGGATCGGTTCTGTATTCTTCGAGTTATTGAGGAAATAAGAACCAAATTTCAGATGGGTATAACTCCAAAACCGTTTGACCGATTATGCCTATAAACAAACTCAAATGTCGCATTCAGATGCACAACCTAACCTGATAATTTCAAGTCGCTATATCTGTCCGTTCTCAGGTTATCGTGACATAAAGAATATTTTTTAATAATTTTTTTTTAATTTTCTAGTGATACGATTCTCACAAAATATCACAAACGTCCTTAGGTTTGTATTCTCCAACTACTCACCACGTTTCAATTCGATCGGATTTGTATTGGTTGAAAACAAAATTATTACTCGGAAACCATTCGACCGTGTATGCCCATTAACGAACTTGTCCGTCGTATAGACCACATTAGTTAGGTTAGGCGGGAAATTTGAATTACGATCCATCCGTGGATCCGAGCACTGAATTCCCCATGCATTTCTTATGGACCTAAAATTTACGCGAATTTCTCGCCTGTTTTTAGATACTTTGGCTAATTTCTTAAGGTTTATTTCGGTTGAAATAGATTCTGTGAACCTTTCTCAACCATCTAGAATCAAGTTTTCATAACAAAATAGTATATTTCCAAAATAATTAATAAATATAAAAGTGTTCACCAAATTCGATTGACGTATGTCTTAGCTCACTCGAAATCAGTCAAAAATAATAATATAACCCTAAATCGGCCTTGTAATGACGCACAATAGAAGTCATCTACGACATACGGAAATCAATCGAACTACACTGGTTTCAATTTTGATTTAAGAATAAATTGATGTAGAGTTTAATGTGGAAATAACATGAAAACATGCACTAATGATGAAGGTACCCAATACTTGATGTCTCTGTACTAACATTCTCTTTTAAATAGGGTAGTTTCATCTCAAAGTTGAAATTCCTTGTTAAAAAATTTGAATATGGATCTCCCGCCAAGAGAATGATTCTAACCTAACTAATGTGGTCTATTGGGGTGCGACGCCTACCCTGAAAATTTCAAGTCGCTATCTCTTTCCGTTCTCAAGTTATCGTGGCAACGGACGGCCGGACAGAATCAAATTTGACCTCGAATTCTTCATCAGAGAGTCGAACCCAATCGTTTGAGACCATGTTCGGCAAAAAATTCGAAAATTACAGACATTTCGGCAAAATGATAACGCGATGTTCCCCAGAACATACGCGAAAAAATAGATACCAATAGACAATTTGCCCTGTATTTAATATACAGGGTGAGTCTTTATTTTACGTTAATTTTAACCATAGATCGAATAAAACACATTTTCCATTTACCATTTTTCCAGAAGGTAGTTAACGAGGGAAAAAATACGGCAACTTGGCTTACAGCTTGATTCGAGGATTTCAAAGCTCCAAAGATATGCGTCGTAGTTATAGGAAATTTCACACCAACGTTCATTTCATTCCGAAAACCCACGTCAAGCTACAAAATAAAAACTTTTTTTTATTTCAACAGCCTGTATCTTTTTACCTGAGCGGAATTTGAATAAATGGTAAAGGAAAAAAGTGTTTCATTTGACGAGAGGAACCAATGGCTAAAATTAACGTATGACTCGAAGACTCGCCCTGATGTCGGTTTAGCTAGGTTAATTCCAAGTTCTCCACCGCAGTGTTTTGAACTGCTCGCGGACTATGAAAAAAACATATGTATCTTCCTGTAACCTTCGTGACGTAACGTAGACATCACGTGAGGCGATCTTCGTAATTCAGCCGGAAAAAACGTCATTCCAAGGTATGCTTTTTGCCTAGCGGAAAAGGAGAAAACCATGACAGTTTATAAGACGATAATTTTCTCGCAAGGTCATTGTGGGTGCAAGGTACACGATGCCTGACCTACGATGGTGCATACGGACGTCCTCAAATTTTTTCTCTCGATTCGGTTTCGAAATTAGTTTGTGTTGTGTCAGAATCATTCATCATTAATTATCGCTTATCATTTTCAACGTGACATAATCGTTTGGCGTGTCCTAAGCGTGTTATAATGGTTTGTTATCGCCTTACTCGCTTGGGAATCACTGATGATTTTCCTTTACTTGCTATTTGTGTTTGAGGTTATGTTTGGGAAGCTGGCTGGGACATAGACATAGAATAACATGTTATTTTATGTCTATGGGCTGGGGCAGTTTATTGCTGTGGCAACGTTGGAAGCCACAGAAGATGAATTTTGAATATTGGCCTGGTCCAAGATGCGTATAACGGTATTCTATGCATCTATGGCTGGCCTTTTGCTGTCCGAATGTCCCTCTGAACTCATATTATCAATTCAAAAACCTCAGAATTGCAAACGAATGAATTTTTTTCCCCAAACTCTAGTTTGTTTTTAGAGTTTTCATTTTCAGATTATGCAAGACTCCAGAATGTAGATTATAATTTAAGAAGAAGAATTCAGAGAGACGTTCTGGTTGTTTGAGGCGAACCTAAGGCTGGCCTTATTATGGGAATGCTCGAGTGGAGAAGGATGTTATATGATTCTTATATTCAACCTTCTAAGTCGCCCTCAATGCTCTATGAAGACCTTGTAAGATTTATGGGACTCGAACATGTTACCGCTTCCTTGTGTCACTTTTGCCACAGCACTCTCACTCTTCGCCTAACAATTAAGGGTAGAAAGATGCGTGGAAATGAACCTATAAAGAAACTATCAGATATGTGATATAGCAATCCACTCTGACAGTCAAGCTGCCATTAAAGCTCTGAGCTCCCATGTTATCGAGTCCAAGCTAATATGGGAGTGCCGAAAAAAACTCAATGAAGTAGGCAAGATCAACAGGGTCTCCTTGGTCTCCTGGTCGCTATTTGCTAAGAAAGGAACACAAACCCCCTTTATTGGCCCAGAACCTTACCGTGGGGTTGGTAGATACACCTAGAAAAGTGAATTTCGGATGAAAGAAGAAACTGAAAGAGGTACTTTCCGGAGATCTCTCTGGACAGAGCACTGCGGCCCTTAGGAAGCATATGATGACATTAGGGCTAGCAGAAACTGACGAGTGCAGATTCTGTTGGGAGGGGGATGAAACTCCTGATCACCTGATAACGGAATGCCTCGCCATCTCAAACCAACGCAAGGAATGCTTTGGGCAAGAAATTTGCATGAGCGAAGACGTGGCCTCCTTGAAGCCATCCCAGATACTGGAGTTCATCAGAACTCTGGAACCGGAAGGCGAGCTGTAGATGGTGATGACATCGACAGCTCTGACGGGGGGGCACAATAGACCTTAAGGTCGCAGTGCAACGTTACCCTAAACAACAATATAAAGTTGATTTCGTGATTCTATTCAATTCAAACCAATACATCAATATGTTGACATATACCCAGAGTTCTCATGTCGTCTCCAATATCCTGAAATCAGCACTTTTTGTTTGTTGATTGGTTAGAGATCTTATTCAAATTACGGTTAAAAATAGTTTCTAAGTGTTGTTTTCTTTTACAGGACCCAACGAAATCGGTCTGTAACCTCAGATGGCGTCTACAGCAACCCCCACTTTATGCATACTGCAACTGCCCAGATCGGAACAATTGTCAGATTGAAGACGAAGGGAGAGGACGTTTGGGAAGGTGAGCTGGGGAACATTGAACACTCAAACACTCACAAAGTTTCATTTCTCAATTATATTTGAACCAAACAATGTCATTTAGAAAACACTGTTGTATTTTTGAATATTCTACAAGAAATGCTTTGATAGAGGTTCTTGTCCTCAACTCGATGTTATATATAACCCGATTGCGCTGCCTCCTACTGGGTCCGATTACAAATCTGAACCATCCAAGGACCCACTCAAACACACATACGAAATTTCATCAAAATCAGTCAAGTCGTTTAGGAGGAGTTGAGTCACATAGAAACTTACAGAAGATGAAAAAGTTGAATATATTTATTTATTTTATTTCTGACCCTTAAACAGCAAAAATCTGCTGGTAACAGAGCCTAAAGTTACACAATAGATTTCAAACAACAAGTCTCAGATATAATCCACCAAAATTTTCAAAACAAAAATAAAATAATAATTCTAAGTACACAAAGAAATGACTGAAGTTTAAGATACTTCTTGAGGTCATGGCACATTTTTCTAATATTCTTGATACAGACTATTTCGACAGGGACAGAAGTGAAGACATCGACACCCCGATACACCGGAGAATTTTGACAGACACATGTTCTCGCAAATTATTTTCTTAACACATCTTTACTTCTAATATTGTAGTTATGCTTTTCGTTAACTAAGCATAAATTAGTTTGAGTCCTCAATAAATTATTCTTTATTTTATAAATTAATTTTGTTTGTTCTAGTTTCGTTAATTTATTTATATTCAGTATTGAAGTAACAGAATATAGCTGAGTTGTTGGTTTGTAGAAATCCAAGTTGTAAATAAATTTGATAGATTTGTTCTGTACTCTCTGAATTTTATCTGTAAAATATTTTGGAGCATTTCCCCAGCAGGGAATTAAGTACCTAAGCTGAGATTCTATAAAGCTATTATGTAGTAGTGCCTTCGATGAACAATCTAACAAATAAGAACATCTTCTCACAGCTCCTACCATTGGATAAATCTTTTTCATCAGTTTTTCTATGTGAGGCCTCCAACTCAACTTATTATCAAGTGAACTGATAAATAAAACTCTTGACTACGTTCACAAATTTTAATTCTTATATTCAATAGGTCGACATGTTTCGGGTTTTATCCCATTCTCAAGAGTTTTATTTATCAGTTTATTAAGGATGTTTCACCAAGTGTTGAGCGAGAAATCAATTTCGTTATTATCAAGTGTTAAACCTAAATACGTATATTCCATCACAGTTTTAATTTTGGCATTATCTACAGGTAAATTTATATCACAGGTTGCTTTGTTTTTTTGATTGAACAACATATATACTGTTTTTATCTAAATTAATACTAAGTTTGTTGTAACAAAGCCATTCATGGTAAAGTTCAAGGTCACAGTTAACATCACCTTAAAGTTGTTTCAAATCATGAGAGGAAAACACCAGCACAGTATAGTCCGCAAACACAAAGTACCTTGATTTAAGATTAACGTATTTCAAGCTATGGACATACATCAAATATTGCAGCGGACCCAACACTGAACCTTGTGCGACACCCACATGTAGAACTTCATCCTCACTATCGTGACCATTCACTGATGTGTAGTGTTTCTTATTCATTGTATAGGACTTGAAGAGATGGTGGGACACACCCCGAAAACCCATTTTTTCCAGTTTATCCAGCAGGTCCCCGATATCAACTGTATCGAATGCCTCCTGCAAGTCAACAAACACCGCAATAACATACTTATTCTGATCCAGTTCCTGCGTAATGGATTCTAACCAATCCACCGTTATGCCAAAGGTGCTGTTACATTCCTGAAACCCATATTGAGTTTTGTCAAATTTGAAATTCTTCTGTATATATGATGTTATTCTTCTCTTAATTAATTTCTCTACAATCTAAGGGCCGATATATCCACCTATCTGTAAACTGTCAAGTAGCCTTACCGTAAGGAAATTATTCTGTAAATGTTTATTCACCTCTCGGTTACACAAAGTGATCTGCAAATATGAGAAACATCTGTGAAACATGAATAGGTTTTATTACTTTAAAGAGGGGTAGTAAATTTAACGAGCACGTAATTAATGAATACTTCACGGAGAGGTTGAATAAATCGGCCCTTAGACAAAGTGCCATATTAAGATAAGATAGTGAAAAAATTCATATCCTACTTTCGTTGTTGTTCCAGGTGTGTTTAAAACCTTTTCGAGCAGCTTCGAGGTAGTCTTGGAGGTGGCCACCCTGATCGGCAAGCACGACAGTCCTAATGCAAGCAGCCAGATAGGCACTCTGGTGGAGAGGCTCATATTTCCAGTCAGCGACGTGGTCAGCATCTCCGCCAAGGACGTCGACCTTGAGTATCCCACCAGGGACACCTTTCAGACCGACTCCGCCATCTCGGCAAGATTGAACGGTGCCAGCCGCGAAGAGAAGGAGTTGGAACCCTGGGAAGAAGAGTTGAACGGAACGGATACCCCTTTGGAATTGGACAGTACCGCAAATGGATGGGACGCCAATGATATGTTCAAGAAGAACGAGGTAGAATACGGTGTTACGAGTACCTTTGACCATTCTTTAAGAGGGTATACTGTGCCTCTGCAGCATTCAGATAGCCCGGACTACAAGTGAGTGATTTAATTAGTATTTTCTTCAATATTTACTGGTCGCAGTGTAATAGACCACATTAGTTAGGTTAGGCGGGAAATTTGAATTACGATCCATCCGTGGATCCGAGCACTGAATTTCCCATGCATTTCTTATGGACCTAAAATTTACGCGAATTTCTCGCTTGTTTTTAGATACTTTCGCTAATTTCTTAAGGTTTATTTCAGTTGAAATAGATTCTGTGAACCTTTCTCAACCATCTAGAATCAAGTTTTCATAACAAAATTGTATATTTCCAAAATAAGTAATAAATATAAAAGGGTTCACCAAATTCGATTGACGTATGTCTTAGCTCACTCGAAATCAGTCAAAAATAATAATATAACCCTAAATCGGCCTTGTAATGACGCACAACAGAAGTCATCTACGACATACGGAAATCAATCGAACTACACTGGTTTCAATTTTGATTTAAGAATAAATTGATGTAGAGTTTAATGTGGAAATAACATGAAAACATGCACTAATGATGAAGGTACCCAATACTTGTTGTCTCTGTACTAACATTCTCTTTTAAATAGGGTGGTTTCATCCCAAAGTTGAAATTCCTTGTTAAAAAATTTGAATATGGATCTCCCGCCAAGCGACTGATTCTAACCTAACTAATGTGGTCTATTGAATGACAGAGAGAGAGAGAGAGAGAGAGAGAAAAGAACTTAATTGATTCAAAATCAAATGGCTATCGACCGGAGTCTTCCAGCCAGTAATTCTAATTTTAATTTACTAATTTAATAGTATATTATGTACAGTTGACTCTCGATAACTTGAAACTCTAGGGACCAGCAAAAAAGTTCAAATTATCGAGGGTTCAAAATAATAAGTGTTCAAATAATCAAGAGGATGTTCTGATGAAATTCAAATAATCAAGAGTTTGATCAAAATTAGTGATTTATGTATTATTTCAAATATTTGTCCATCCTCCACAGCTTCAATCAAACGCTTTTTTTCACTCAAATAAAACACGAATAAAAAATTAACGTTTAAACTTTGAATGTAAACTGGAATGAGAACTGCGCCTTTATGTAAACAAACGACAGGTCTGAGCATGATAAATAATTCATATTATAGAGAGTGGGGTAGCCCGGACTTCAAATTATTGAATGTTGGTGGAGAAGATACCATTCCTTCAACTTCAAATTATCAAGGGGACCAATTAATATTGATTTTTTTATATTTATCGAGTATTTTTCGAGGGACTGGAAAAAAATTTCAAATTATCGAGAGATTCAAATTAACGAGTGTCAATTTATCCAGAGTCGACTGTATTTGCTGTATAGTAGTGAGTGTAGGTGTTCAAAAAGGGGGAGCGCTGGTAGTTTTGCTTTTTCAGTGGTATTACTTTCATATCGGTGTAATAGAGGTTCCATAATATTTTGGTTACTCTGGTTCTTCATGGATTTCATGTCCAGTCTATGAAGTCTCGTTAACATTGGTTCCACTTCTGTTAATTCATATAGTAGTGTGTTAGACGGGTTGTATAAGGGATTGTTAGGATGTCTCAACTTTGTTACATTTCTAAGGCAAGTTCTTTCTGCCATTTCCAAGTTTTCGATTGTGGTTTTTGTTGTTTTCGAGAATATTATGTGGTCATAATCAAGCAGTGGTCTGCATATCATTTTGTAAATTCCACTGGCTGTTTTGATGTTTAATCCTAGGTTTTTGAATGTTAATGATCTGAAGTGTCCGGTTCGTGTAACAGCTGCTTTTTTTTGTCCTTTTATGTGGTGTTTGAAACTTAATTTGTCAATGTGTATTCCCAAATACTTGCATTTAATTTTTGGTCTTATTGTGTCATTGCCAATTTGTATGCTTGGAGAGTTGCTCGTAATTTTATGTGGAATTTTGCTGTGAACCGTTTTTGTTGTGGGGATAGTGATGATTATTCCTTTTTTCCATTCTTTGGGGAAATAAGAGTTTTCCAAGCAGAAGTTGTACATTTTTATTATGTGTTGGTGGACAATCGGATCTAACTTTCTCAACAATCCTCTGGGGATGTTATCATATCCAGTGTTTTTTCCATGGTGCAATACTTTATAGTACTCCTCTGTTATGGTTGGAATATTCTCTTCTAGTCCTATCTGTGGGAAACAATTTTCATGCCAGTTTTCCACTTCCCTTTTATGGTCTTCGTCATACTCCTTATTAGTGGATTTCTTTTGAATAACTACTTGTAGTGGCTGGCAAAGGCTCCAGTAATGCTTTGGTCATCATCTAGAGTTTTTCCTTTGACTTGGATAGGATAAGTAAGGTTGTGAATTGTGTATTTTGAAAGGGTTTTTATAGTTCTCCAGTTTGTTCGACCTTTCTTGTTTTCTATCTCTTCACAAGCTTTCAAAGTGTGATATGTATTTGAGAATTTGTTTATGAATATCTATGTTCAGTTCGTTGAATTTTCTTTTCACAGATGAGTCTTCACAAGTTTTATATTGACGATACATCTGTTTTTTAAGCCTTATTAATCTTAATATAAAGGGGGGTAATATTTGACTGAAGTATTTTTTCTTAACTGTTGGTGTGTGCTCTCTTATTATCCTTGAAATAGATTTATGGAAAAACGATATGAGTTCAGGGTTAATTTCAACTTCTGGTTTTATGATTTCGATAATTTGCTTGTTTCCAGTGTAATTGTGAACTTAATAAGTTGTGAATAAGTGTAACGCTCTTGTTTTTACCTTGTAGGGAAGCGGAAGCAAAGGCTAACCAGATAGCTAACGAGATAGAGAGCCAGCCGAGTCGTAAGGCCAGATTGGAACTAGAGAACGGAGACGAAGAAACCATATACGCTGCAGTAGTTCGCCCGAGTGAACCTAACGGAAAATATATCCCACCTGCCAAACGGAAGAACCAGAACTCCGGTAAGATAGCCAGGAGTAGCCCGCCACCAAACAATTCTGCGCAGTGCAGTTCCAACACCTCTACCAGCAGTACAAACAGCGTAATGTCACCACCGCAATCAGCACCATCCAAGGGAGTATCACCTGCCCCATCCAACTCTTATTCGCAGAATTCTGTCACCAACGTACCACTCCAACATATGCCACCCCCTCAGGCGATCCCAGCGCCCCAGAATCAGATGCCGCCGCAGAATCAGGTACCCATTCAGCAACAGATGACGGTCCAGGGACAGTCTCAACCGCCTCTGGTGCAGAACCAAGGTCACCCGCAGCGACAGAACCATTACAGTAACCGGCAAGGGGGGCAGAAGGGTCAACATATGAACGGCGAATCTAAACAGATGCTCAGGGGTCCTAGGAACGTTTACCAATCGGGGCCTCCTCCAAATGTGCCTCCTCAAGTTCAGCAACAGCCTCCACCTCATCCGGTTCCTTCGTATCAAGGGGGCGAAATGCAGCCCAAGATGGTCGAGATGAACCATAACCATAATAATAGACATCATCGGGAAGAGGTTAAGGAATTGCAGCAGTTCTCGCAAGATTTTCAGTTAGGGCCGAAGGAAGTACCTCCTCAGGGGCCACCTCTACAACAAACCATTCCCGAACAGCAGGTAATTGTCACCTGGGTATACTTTTTACAAGTTGAAATATGACTTCGGGGTATTATTATTATTATTATTATTATTATACTGATCCTCCTGGGTCTTCCACAAGGAGACCCCTCATGAGCTCTAAGAGCTTGCCCTGAGTTAGGAGTCATTCTCACGATGCACGATAGAACGTTTAAACTTAGATACAGATTCAGACCTATTCTGTTTGCGCATAGCAATATTGCTAAGAAAAAGATATTGCTTCTGCAGCAAGATTCGAAATATTGCTATTCTGATCATCGATTTGGAGCAATAGACCACATTAGTTAGGTTAGGCGGGAAATTTGAATTACGATCCATCCGTGGATCCGAGCACTGAATTCCCCATGCATTTCTTATGGACCTAAAATTTACGCGAATTTCTCACCTGTTTTTAGATACTTTGGCTAATTTCTTAAGGTTTATTTCGGTTGAAATAGATTCTATGAACCTTTCTCAATCATCTAGAATCAAGTTTTCATAACAAAATTGTATATTTCCAAAATAACTAATAAATATAAAAGTGTTCACCAAATTCGATTGACGTATGTCTTAGCTCACTCGAAATAAGTCAAAAATAATAACATAACCCTAAATCGGCCTTGTAATGACGCACAACAGAAGTCATCTTCGACATACGGAAATCTTTCGAACTAGAATGGTTTCAATTTTGATTTAAGAATAAATAGAAGTAGATTTTAATGTGGAAATAACATAAAAACATGCACTAATGATGAAGGTACCCAATACTTGTTGTCTCTGTACTAACATTCTCTTTTAAATAGGGTGGTTTCATCTTAAAGTTGAAATTCCTTGTTAAAAAATTTTAATATGGATCTCCCGCCAAGCGACTGATTCTAACCTAACTAATGTGGTCTATTCTGATCATCGATTTTGAGCAATATGATCTGTCATTTTTGGAAACATTTCTATCTCAGCAACCTCATAATAGTACTTGCTAAGAGTATAACAAGATTTGGAACATGGCAGAGAACCACTTTTTTGGCGCTCTAGTTCCTCGGAACTGAGTGCTTATCAATTTGCCCAAATGTCTGTAATTTTGGAATATTTCGATGAAAATGGTCTTAAACGATTTGGCTCGACTCACTGATCAAGAATCCGTGGTCGGAATTCATTCTGTCCGGCCGGCCGTCCGTAAGCACGATAACTCTCGAACGGAATGAGCTAGAGACTTGAAATTTTCAGAGTAGGTTTGGGGGATGAATATCTCGGCTAAGTTCGTTACTGGGCAAAATCGGACAGATGGTTTCGGAGTAACAAAAAAAAAATTTTTTTTTTACAAAAAACAAATTCCAAATCAAATTTTTTTTAATAAGCAGTTTTATCATAAGAATCCATTCATATCATTTTCAACTCTAACAAGCTAATACTTTCGGAGATATGATTTTTTAAAATTTCAATGTAAATCGTATTTCACAGATTGATATAATTGTTATTCTATGTATGAATTCTCATAATGTCAACTTGACAGAAGGGAATATTGTAACTTCAAAAATATTGGGGTTGAAATACTCGTATTTTAGCGATGCAAAGGGGACCTCACCCGAAAATGTTTGAAAATATTACGTAAATATTGAAAGCATAATTCTGTAGTTTGGTGAACGTAGATCAGGAAATTTTTGATCGATTACAAGGTAATTTATTATTACTTATCTAATAAACTATTATTTGAATTGAATTTCCTTTATGATGCAGTGATATCATAAGAATACATTGATATAATTCCCAACTCTGAGAAACCAATACCAGATATAATTTGTCTGTTTGAACTAGAGCGCCAGAAAGCTCCTGTCCACAGGGCTTGAACCCATTTTTCTTCCAAGAATTCGAAAATATTGAAATTAGGTAGGTCCTTCAATAAAAATAGGTATACATAATCGTCTATATTTGTTAAAGGTACTTTAAAATACTTAATTTTAAGGAAATTTCTAAGTCTTAGTTCTGACACAATATATATTATTGTATATTGTTGTAGGGAGTAACGTTGCACTGCGACCTTAAGGTCTATTGTGCCCCCCTGTCAGAGCTGTCGAAGTTATTACCATCTACAGCTCGCCTTCCAGTTCCAGAGTTCTGATGAACTCCAGTATCTGGGATGGCTTCAAGGAGAAAATTAAAATTTAGTATTTGTTTAGGTGTTTGCAAGTATTCAATTTTTTGGTCATGGTAGCGGTTATCAATATTCGGTGTGTTTCCTGAAAATTGATCAATAACTCCATCTTCTTAGTTTCATAAATAACATAGTTAGTTTTTCGCCTTCGTGACATTTTATATATTTGGTTAGGAATTACGAATAACCACCGAAAAACGGACGAAATGATCAATTAAGGTTAAATTCTTCTTCTATTTCACATGAAAGTCATGAATTACAGTGTTGTCAGCTTGACCTACTTGATAGCAATATTGCTGGGAGAAAATTTATAACCAACATTGCTATAACAGTCCGAACAGTATACTTAATACCATAGCCATATTGTTAAAAATTAGGAGAATAGCAATATGACTTGAATAGCAATGTTTATAGCAATACGCAAAACATAATAGGTCTGTCATTATGCAGGAGATGTCAGAAACGTCCAGCTTACTGACATATCGGATATCTGTGGTTTGGATGATTAATCTTAAAGCTCGGAAATTGTTGCCAGGAGATTCAATATTGGTAATTGATTATTAACATCTATTTTCCCCACAGGTTATGCCCCCGTGCACCCAACCGCAACAGCAAACCCTGAAGACGCAACCTCAGGTTTCCCCACCGCAGCCATCACCGCCCCCCCAGCAAGACGCTGCGATGGAGAAGGTCACGGCGACACTTAAGAAGTCGACATTGAATCCCAACGCAAAAGAATTCGTCTTAAATCCTACGGCCAAGCCATTCATGCCTAGGTTTGTAAATAATAGGTACCGTTATAACTATATGTCTGGAACTGGATTTCGACTATCTGAGTATAGTTTTAGTTCTAGGTCCCCTAGTACCCCTTCTCTGAGCAGACCGCACACCCCCCAGACACCTAGTCACACTCAATTCATTTCTACGACCATGAACGGACCGATGGGTCAACCCCCCACGTCCATGATCGTACCAATGGGTTATATGATGCAAGGGCAGCCTCAGTACCCCCAGCAACCTCAGAGTAACAGGATTAGGAAAAGTAAGCTTCATTTTTGTTTTCGGGAATTTTCAATCTCTTGCTGCGTGTTTGCGAAGGAGGATATACGTTTCCAGCATTTGAAGAAACTAAATCGAAGCAACGTTAGTTGTTGATATTCATGATGAGCATGAATTATATGTATGATATCAGAACAATACTTTGCGGAGGATACTTGAGTTTTTTTAAATGCTTGACTCATCTTCGAAAGAAGCATAATAAAACTAGATCAGGAAGTATTGAAATACTTCATTTCAAATGCCGATTCAGTAAACAGAAATGAAATGCAGTAAGAGGTTGGAATTTCTATATGTAATGGGTGTCACAATATTAAAATAAGGGGAACGTTAATTAAAAATCAGTCATATACAAAAATTATCCACCAGAGAATGCATACCACTTTTTTGGATGCTTTGGATATTCATTAGCCTATAGACCACATTAGTTAGGTTAGAATCATTCTCTTGGCGGGAGATCCATATTCAAATTTTTTAACAAGGAATTTCAACTTTGAGGTGAAACCACCCTATTTAAAAGAGAATGTTAGTACAGAGACATCAAGTATTGGGTACCTTCATCATTAGTGCATGTTTTCATGTTATTTCCACATTAAAATCTACTTCAATTTATTCTTAAATCAAAATTGAAACCAGTGTAGTTCGAAAGATTACCGTATGTCGTAGATGACTTCTGTTATGCGTCATTACAAGTTCAAAAGAATATATATACAAGGCCGATTTAGGGTTATGTTATTATTTTTGACAGATTTCGAGTGAGCTAAGACATACGTCAATCGAATTTGGTGAACACTTTGATATTTATTAATTATTTTGGAAATATACAATTTTGTTATGAAAACTTGATTCTAGATGGTTGAGAAAGGTTCACAGAATCTATTTCAACCGAAATAAACCTTAAGAAATTAGCCAAAGTATCTAAAAACAGGCGAGAAATTCGCGTAAATTTTAGTTCCATAAGAAATGCATGGGGAATTCAGTGCACGGATCCACGGATGGATCGTAATTCAAATTTCCCGCCTAACCTAACTAATGTGGTCTATTTCTGCACTTTTGCTTGTTGACGTAGCCATTGAGATGGTTGGTCGATTATACAGGCTGAAGAACGAGATATTCACTTTTGATTGAACGCTGATTCGATTTGTAAATCACTGAAGATTGTCACACCTTTTATATATTATTGAATTGTCCTTTTAGAAATGCACTAATTTTACACCTAAGATAGCAATTTTTCTAACCGACTCCTTTGTTGTAAAAAACGGTATGAATATTAACCAAAACATAGAGATCTAGATCATTTTTCATTCTACATGTTTCATTATATTCCGAAGAAGTAGCTATTGTATCATACTAATGAAATGACTATGAATTTTGAAATGCATGTCTTCATGTTAGTCATAAAACCGTCAAATCCATGAGAAATTATTTTTTAGTCAAACATTCAATTCAATTGTGTGTTGAACTTCTTCATCCTTATCTAATACCCCTAAGATAAGTTCTTTTTCGCTGCGTTTGCTATCTCTGGCACTTCCAGATGTGCTTATCAGCTTCCCCCTAAACCTTAGAAGTAGTTCTTCATTTTCATGTAATTCTTTCCAAGTAAAACTAAATTAGAAATTGCTCTGAAGCCCGACGGGTCTCCCAGTTGATTCATATACCGAAATGTTAGTTCATCTTTTGATTCTTGACTGTTTGAATGTATTAGTTTAGATTTTCTTTCGAAATGTTCATGATTTGATTGTTTGCATAGCTATCAAGATGGGACCCTGCCTGATCCGAATCAAAGGTGAGGTTCCACAACACCCTATTTATTCGGAATGAGATTTTAATTGATGTTGTAGTAGTCTTGCAAATCCGATTCCTTTTGTTTTTATTTCACCGGATTCTGGATGTCTTTACCTTATATGCTTCGTTTGTTGCAAGGGATTGTTTAATCTCAACGTAAAATGTCCACAATTTTACTTAGTTTGAAATGCATTCGAGTTGGGAATGGCTTCAACTGGACGAAAGACATGCATTTGAGAAATTCATAGAATAGAGATAAGCATGAATTGATTACGGCTTGAAATGTTATATAAGAACCGTTTTCCCCTTCGAAACTGATTTCTTCCTGAGTTAAATGATATGTCTAAATATCGTTGGCAGCTTGAAATCTCTTCTCTTTGTTTTTGTTCAGTTGTAATTTATTGAATAAAAATCGGGACCACCAGGTATACAAGTTATATCACTAGGTTTTCTATGCAAGATTGGTCTTAACTGATTCGTCCTATATGATGAATGAGTTTTAACATCCTTTTGTTGAACGATTTTATGTATTCGATTTTTTATTACTTTTGCTTATTATCCTTTTTTTCTCAAGTTTATTTTATTTAAAGTCAACCCAATGTATATATTGTTCGATTTTCTCGAAGAATATCAGGACCTTGAATCAGTTCTTGCTGTATTCCAGCAGGTGGCGTCGTCTGAGCTTCGTTCGAAATACTATGAATTAGTCTTGAATTCTTATGATCTCAGTGGTAAACAAGTCCAGTTTCCTTTCAAAAAATTCCAGGTGTGAGATCCCTCTTTTTGAACAGAGATATTATAGAATGGAAGTCTGAAGTTAAATATTTAGAGGTAACATTAAATAGTAAACTTCTGTGGAATAGGCATGTTGCAATCACTGCTAGCAAAGCAACAAAGGTTTTAATGGCATGCAGGAATCTAGCCGGTAAGACTTGGGTTTGCAACCCTAAGATACTGCGATGGATGTACGTCATGATTGTGCGACCCATAATTATGTATGGGGCAGTAGTCTGGTACTCAAAAACAAGCCAGAATAGTTTGAGGAAAACCCTCGACAAAGTACAAAGGCTGGCCTGTATGTGTGTCACTAGAGCTATGGAAACCTGTCCTACCAGGGCACATGAGATTTAACAAATCTCCCACCACTTCATCTAGCCCAAATGGCCCATGAAGCAATTCTCTGAATATCTAGGAAAGGAACAGGTAATGAGAGTATTAAAAACCAGAAAGCCTGTTCCTCTCTTACCAGGTACATTTCATCAGCCAATCTTCCTAGTGACGAAATGATCAAGAAAGTAAGCATCGAAAGGAACTTCACTGCCATGCTCGGTAGAAAAAAAGACTGGCAGGGAATCCACCACCCAAGTTCTTAAAAGAAATGCCATTAAATGGTACACAGACGGTTCACAAACCACTACAGGAGCTGGCGCTGGAGTATATGGGCCAGGCACCAAATGCTCACTACCGCTAGGCTCCTATCTTAGCATTTTTCAGGTAGAAGTACTTGCAACAGAAAGATGTGTGGAGATGAACTTAGAAAGAAACTATAAGAGATGTGATATAGCAATCCACTCTAATAGTCAAGCTGCTATTAAAGCTCTGAGCTCCCATGTTATCGAGTCCAAGCTAATATGGGAGTGCCGAAGAAAACTCAATGAAGTAGGCAAGAACAACAGGGTCTCCTTGGTATGGGTTCCTGGTCACGCGGGAATCACAGAAAATGAGGAGGCAACACACTTGCCAAGAAAGGAGCACAAACCCCCTTTATTGGCCCGGAACCCTACTATGGGGTTCTTCTCTTCTCTTCTTCTACCGCGGTGCCGTCTCAGGCTGAACTGAGGCCTTCAGGCCCATTGTTCTCCCGCTTGCCAAACTCGTGAGACTCAGTCCAAGAAAAACGCTGACAGGAATGCCGCGAGCTTAAAAGGAGAAGTCCCTCTCACCGTAGGAATCGTAGGTGTTGGGTTGCCTAGGTGTATGACCCTCAATTCCTTAAGGTTGTTACAGTCGAACAGAATATGTTCAGCTGTTTCTTCTATGCTCTTGCACCAGCGACACAGAGCGCTATCGGCCAATCCCATCCTATTCAGATGTTTGTTGAACTGGTGACCAGTTAGTAATCCAGTCACCAGGCTCAATTCTCTTCTTTCGAGTGAAAGAAGTTTCTTTACTTCAGACTTTGACGATGGTTTCTTAATGAGAAGCCTTGACTGCCTGAGTCCTACTCCCATGTTCCATACACTGGAGAAATTCCTGTCCAAACGATTCTTGAAGAATGTTTTAACAGAGGTACGACATACTGGAAGCGAAGGCTCAGGACCTATATATGGTATCCGAGCCCCCTGCTTCGCCAGCTTATCTGCCTTAACATTACCTGAAATCTCCGAGTGAGCCGGACACCAGATGAGTTTTACAACGTTACCAGCATATGGGGTTGGTAGGTACACCTACAAAAGTGAATTTCGGATGAAAGAAGAAACTGAAAGAGATATTTTCTGGAGATCTCTCCCCGGAATGTATCACTCCAAGATATTGCTCTGGGACTTCGATACTGGCAAATCCAAGAAATATTTGGACCTCAGTAAGAACACGCTGCACCTCCTCACTGGTTTCCTCATAGGGAACTGCGGACTGAGGGAGATTAGGGCTAGCTGAAACTAGCTAGTGCAGATTCTGTTGGGAGATGAGTCAAACTCCTGATTACTTGATAACGAGATGCCTCGCCATCTCAAACCAACGCAAGGAATGCTACGGACAAGAAATTTGTAGGAGCGAAGACATAGCCTCCTTGAAGCCATCCCAGATACTGGAGTTAATCAGAACTCTCGAACTGGAAGGCGAGGTGTAGATGGTGATAACTAAGACAGCTCTGACGGGGGGGTCGCAGTGCAACGTTACCTCCTACAACAGTATACAATATACAAAGTGACTCACGGTCTCACCACCATCACGTACAGACAGTGGAGCCTCCCCACCTCTTTCCACAAGTCCGCTGGCAGGCCTAGAAGGAGTGCCTAGCTAGCCCTGTGGTCACCCTTTCTAGGTGCGAATTCCAATTCAGATTTCAATCTAGACGTAACAAAACCCAGCTAGATATCTGTTTCTGGGTTTTGTTACGTGAATTCAATCTATTAATTGTTTGAAATGAATTTTCACTCATTCAAGGTCCTGATATAAATACGAGACATCGCTATTTAATCCTTTCGGACCGAACGCGCATAAAGATAACACTTTTCATTTGCAGTTCCAGTAAGTACGGTCAGAGGGGACGTGATTGCCTCCCAGATGCAGGTGGCGGCGGCAACCGGGCAGCCTCTGCTGGCGCCCGCCCCCATACAGCAGTTCGTGTACCAGCCGGGATTGAATCCGAACACCTACCATCAGATGCACAGCATGCGGATGTACGAATCGCCTCCCCAGATCCAGTACATGCCGCAGGTCTCCCAGGCGGGCAGCCAGCAGAGCCAGCCCCAATTCGCGCAGAGCCAGCCTCCTCAAGCCCCGCCCCAGCAGTATCAGGCGGCCCCGCCCCCCCAAGGAGGCGTCCAGACCCATCAGTATCTGCCGATGTGCAATCTTATCCCGCAGCCCCACATGCTGCAGGGTATGCAGTACCTGCCGCAGGTGCCTCCTCCGCAGCACTCCATGCCACACGCCCTGATCCTACACAATCAGCAGCACCAGGTGCATCAGGGTCCGGCATAGCCCTGAACCCGGAGGATGAAGGAGTGAAGTGTTAGTTTAAATTGAGAAATTGTCAAATTTCCCCTATGGCATCACCGTCGGTCAGATCATGACTGACGGTCATAAAAGTGGTGTTCTGATGGATTTTCTGGACCTTTCCTTGGACAAGGATTGATTGCCTATAGTTCCTAATTGTTGAAACCCTGGGGTTTGGTGTGTTTTTCTTTCTGTCAGGAAGTCGACAATCTCAAGGGTAGCAGGAGAGCAATTGACGATATTATTGAACTAGATGTGACATGGCTTAGATTCTGACGAGTAATAAGGACCCCTACACCCTGGTAATAATTCGAGTTTTTCCGTTGGCAATCCTGGGCATCTTCGACCGAGCTCGGTTTGGCAATACCAGGATTGCCAGTGTGAAAAAATATATGGCGGAATGATCTTATTTGTTTTACGGTAAATTGAAACCGAGGAAATAAACTCCCAACTTCTGAGGTTCGATATGGCACAGAGTTTCTTGTTAACCGAAATAAAGTTACGTAACTGTTGTACTTTTGGACTGCTGCAGTGAGTCTTGTTCGTAGCAGTGTATATTTTTAGATGTGTAGTCCACATACTTTACAAAATTTATCGAGATTTTCAACCTTTGATTTCGATGAAAGATAGTTCCAAAAGTAGCTACGTTTCATCTTGTTTCTCTAAGCTCTGCTTCATGTTGAACATCAGAAGTCTTATTGAGGATTTTATGTGTAGTGTGATACTGTGGTTGACTGTCGTATTAAATTAGGAGGTTATTCGTTGGGGGGTACTCAGGGACAATAACGAATACTCTTGATTTAAACCAAGCTTTGGAGATTTATTATATCTTTTTCAGAAGCAGCTACAAATTCAGGAGACCTAACATTAGGAGCATATTGTTTACAGTGTTTGGCTACTTACTACGTGCTCCTGAAGAGGATATAATAAATCTTAAAAGCTCGTTTTAATCTAAGAGTAGTCTTTGCTGTCCTTGATTTCCTCACCAACAAATAATCTTCTGATGTTATCTATATTCATGAAAGACATTTTACGTCTATCTGGTAACAGTTTTTGAATTAAAGTCATTCATCATATGACGAGGAAGCTCCAAGTCGATAGTTGAATGTTCAAGACAGACTAGCTAGGGTCTAGATAATTATTGTTAACTCCTCTACCTTTTGACTATGGTTCTTATCTGCTGGAAGGTGTTGGAGCTTCCTCTGCTTATAGAGAATGACTTTTGACTGTCTCTCATTGTCCACATGTAAAGAAAAATTATTGTAAAGTATGCTACAAACTATTTGCATTCAGGGTTTCATTTTTGATTGATCCGAAACTATTATATCGTCCTTGTTACTGAAATGTCTTTCAGCGCGTATCCACACAATTCTCAATAATTTGGGTTAGTTTTGTATCTTATTTGCTTGAATTCGAAATTTTCAACATTGACCTACTAATACATCACAGCTAATTCATGGGAATAAAATTATGCAGCTCTTTGATTTAATCATTCGGTTGGTTGCTTGTAATAATTGTATCTTTCACTTGAATCAGATTTATGACACTTTGGCACCAATAGCTGCTGTTTCAACAATTTTTGTTCATGTATAATTGAAATATTGTTTATATCCTAAATTATGTACGCCACTTTTTATTTTTGACGCTGCACTCCTTTGAAATAAATAAAAAAATACCAAAATTGTAATAAGAAATCCTTTGAATTAATACAGATGACTGAAGAGAATTAATATAGATGAAGGGAGAAATGATAGATAAAATTGTTCAATACAAATATTGCTTTTTCGATTGACTGCATCAATGGTGAATATATACATTCGAAAAGAGAAAAGCACACCAATATTTTATTCTCTGATGATATTTTGAAATCATTGGAACACTACATTTGTTAGTTACACAAAATTGTTAATTTATCTATTTTAGATTTAATTATTTGTTTTTATAATTTGTTGAAGGTCTCTTTAATATGAGGTCTTACAGAAATAGTTAGGAATTTTTCAATTTAATTGTGAATGTATATTCTGCTCGTTCTACAGGTAACCTTCTATTTAAACTAACTGTTTGGACATTCCGCAGTTAGTTTACATCGTTGGTGTTCGCGGAATATTCAGAGTATGACACACATTTTGTTTTTTCAAATGAAGCAGCTCTCTATTTCTGCTATTTGAATTAATTGTATCACTACAATGAAACCTTTCTTTTGATGAGGTTTTCAGATTCATTTTTTACAAATTCATTTTTGTCTACAAGTATTTCACTTTAGTGAAAAAAATTAGAATTTCAGGAAACAATACTACATTTCCATTCCATTTTAATTATTTTCTAGGTCCTGATTTTAGGCTCTGGAGAGTTAAACAGAGTAAAACATTATAATTAAGCTGTAAAGTATCGAAAACAATAAAAAAAAATCGAAGCAGGTGAAACTAGGTATTCTGAAGTAAATTCGAATTGCAACTAGAAAATGGAAGCCGTTTGTTTAAAAAAAACTAACGGATATTGATGTTGAATCGGTGTGTCCCAATGAACTAGTCACATGAGGGAATAAATATTGCCTTTCTTGAATTAATTATAAGTTATGTATAAATGGTCACACCTCCTGAAGTGAGTGAGATTTTTTTAACCAAACGGTAGATTCTTTTATATCAAATTATTAAACACCTGCAAATCCCTTGTAATTTTTCTATTTTATTCTCGTTAGTTGTTTCATTTGTCATTATTTCGTCAGCGACTAATGAGATTCGTCATTTTGGCTAATCTTTTCTTTAAAATACCAAATCCTGACCGATATGATCCATTCAAAAACCCCAATTTGGTTGGGATCGTAATCGGACGGGTACTTCTACTTAGGTGCCTTATGAACTTAAATGTCTTCATTTCTAATATAATTGATTCGATTTCGAAACTTGTATTATCTGATGTAGTATTTGGCACCTTTCTTTGAGTTCCCCATTACTTAGTTCGGCTAAGTTGGTATTATCTTTTTGGTCTTGAATTGTATAACTAAACCCGATATCCCCATCTCATATATGGATTGAATTGCCATTTTGGGATAGGAATTTGCGCGTTTATTATAATAATGTATCCATTATGCCATGTTGGCATTGTCATCGTTCCAAATTATCATTACACCATGTATTTTTTTTTTTCGCAAATAAATTATTGGTTTATTTGTATTCTCTGTTTTCTTTCATGCACTTCTATAACTACTCAAAAACTAAAATTTCCAGATTTAGCAATAGCAAACAGGAAGCGCAAAAAAAATTATTTAACTGATTCTACTATCCAAGGAAAAATCTGAAAGAAAAGGTAATATAGGTCGCACAAAAAATAGTCCAAATTTGACGCATCATAAGAAAAACTCGGACATATTCTTGGAAGATACAGCGGGTTAAAAAATTAATAAATTTCAAAACTTATATGTTCCACTTCGGCGCCATCTAAAAGTCATAAAATGAAACTGCTATGAATATTTAGGATGCAGCCACCTAACGGTAAGTAGAAGTAGTTCAACATTATTTCAGATTGACAATTCTAAATTTCCCCTAACCTATAAAATATTTATTGTAAACACCAAATTCCAGAGGATGTCGATTATTTGAAGTCATTTGAAAATGGATTTTACTAGTGAGCAAAGAAAAAAGAGAAGCTTTAAGTCTGACTGAAATTATAATGATTTAATTCAAAATGTGCGAAAGAATACTTGAAGGACGAAAAAGAAAGCCCCAAAATGAAGAGGATGAAGCCATGGGATTTGGAGATTTTGTATGTACAGGAGTATAATGAAATTTAGTTATCCCTTATTTCAAAATAAACCCTTCACATGAAGAAATTGATAATATTGTTTACAGGGTGGTTATTTCGAAGCAAAAAAATCCAAATTGGTGGAACAATACATGCAAATAGCAGCAACGATAGATTCAAAATCAAACATATTCAAAGGAATTGCAATATTTGTAAATGGTTTGACAAATCCAAACGCATCAGAATTAAAGAAACTAATGGCAGAGCATGGGGGTGTTTATCATGGTTACCAAATGTCTAGCACGACACATATAATAGCTTCCAACTTGGCTTACGCTAAGACAAAAAATTTGGGTAGTGTACCTATAGTGAAAGCCTCTTGGATAACGGATAGTATTAACTTCAATAAACTGTTAGATTATAAGAGGTATATACTGTTCTCCAACCAAAGTGCGGCCCAACCTAGATTAAAATTCAATGTTATCCAAGATGTGAAAAAACAAGAGGAATTTCATGTCAAATCTGATGAAACTGTTAAAGATGAGAACGTATCTGTAGTGAATAATCCTTCAACTATGCTTAAAGAGGAAAATAAGTCTATGGAAATCGATTATTCTGGATTAGTGGATAAGAAGGTTGTTGAATATTCCATCAATGATGGGAAAGGTAGAATATCAAAAACAGCATCTGATCCGGAGTTTCTTGAGGAATTTTATAATAATTCTAGACTGCATCTTATCGCTACAATGGGGGCTGAATTCAAGCAACTTGTATCGCAGTTGAGAGTAAAATCTGATGAAAAATTCATTGGAAAAGAACAGCTACAACTGCAGGGTATGTTGGTCTTTCAATTCTAAGAAATACATCTCTTGGTACAGAAATTTTTGTTTATATAACAGCATAATTTTTACTCTATATGTTCTTCACTCTATTCGTTCTTTCTCTCTTAGGCCACCTGGACAGTAAGAGGCAGTATTCTTCGGTTGTAATGCACATCGATATGGACTGCTTTTTCGTGTCAGTAGGCTTGAGAAACAGGCCAGAGCTTGAAGGAAAACCTGTGGCGGTAACACATGCAAGAAACGGTCACATTGCTTCCTCTAGGCCAGGGAGATCGGCAGAAATAGCAATGAATCTTGAAAGGGCTCCGGAAAATATAGTCGAGAAAATATCGAACTTGGATAGCCATTCTTCGATGTCTGAAATAGCTTGCTGCAGCTATGAGGCTAGAAAATGCGGTATTAAGAATGGGATGTTCTTGGGAACGGCTGTTAAGTTGTGCCCAGGGCTTAAGACTATACAGTATGACTTTCAGGTAGAATTTATAACTTTCAACGATATTTTAGGCATATTCTATAAGTCCTAAAGTTAAAGCATAATTTTCTAGTAGTATAATCAATAATAAAATAAGAAACTAGTTTATTAAGCAAACAGATTGAGAGATCAAATGTGAAATTAATTTTCTGTTTATTTAGGGCTACAGGGAAGTAGCATCAACCTTATACAAAACTGTAGCTAGTTACACACTGGACATTGAGGCCGTAAGTTGCGACGAAATGTATGTCGACGTCACCAAATTACTAAACGAGACAGGCATGACAGTTGAACAGTTCGCTTCACATATCAGATCAGAAATACTGGATAAAACGGGATGTCCCTGTTCTACAGGATTTGGTGCGAACAAATTACAAGCGAGACTAGCAACTAAAAAGGCTAAACCTAACGGACAATTCTATCTGGAGGTGGACGATGTGGAGGCATATTTTGCCGAAGTCTCTCTCGGTGATCTTCCGGGTGTTGGCAGGGCCACAATGAATAAATTGAAGAGTTTGGGTCTTAATACATGCGGGGATGTTCAGGTAAGTCTCAGGAGGTTAAGAAAGGAAAAAAAGTTTACCAATTTGTTCACAACATAATAAATTTGATATCTTAGCAGACAAGTACCTAAATATTTCAGGTAGCATCTTTGAGTCTACTACAAGCCGAACTTGGTCAGAAGGTCGGAGAGACTCTTCTAGAGCAAGCAAAGGGGATCGATAGAAAACCGTTGAACTTCAATCATGAACGTAAGTCGGTTTCAGCTGAAATAAACTATGGAATCCGATTCAAAACTCAGGAGGAATGTTACAACTTCCTGCAGAGTCTGTCTCAGGAAGTTTTCAACAGGCTGAACGATATTGGAATGAGAGCCAAGTGCTTGACCTTGAAATTAATGGTACGAGCAGCTGATGCACCGGTTGTAAGTTTTTTCCTTGACTAAGCAGTTTAATTCGCATAGTTTCAAATCTAAACCTTCGAATTACCTTTCAACAGGAAACTGCTAAGTTCTTAGGACATGGAATATGTGACAGTCTTAGCAAAAGTATCACTTCCAACATTGCTGATGTTAAAACGATTTTTAAAGAAGCTAAGCAACTCTACGATAAGTTCAATGTGCCATTTACGGATCTGAGAGGTGTAGGAATTCAGTTGTCCAAATTGGAGAAGATCGGACCAACAAATGCAGTTATGAGAAATTTTTTGAATCAACCATCGGTCAAAACGGAAGAGCACAAAGGTAAATAAGAAACAAGAATACGCACTCGGTTTCTAACCTAATTCACAGAAATCATAGAGCGATATTATGTAATTATGTAAGTATATAGGCAACCACAAATACATATATCTTATGCACTACAGAACAAAAACCTGCCACTGTAAATACCACTGAAAAAATTAATAAAACCGAGCTACAACCTCAGAATCAGATGCCAGAGAGAAAGAAAGAATCTCCAAAAGAGCCTGAAAACAATTCTTCAAAAACCAGAGATACAAAATCCAAAAGGGGACGACGTACTGGAAGCAAATCTAAATCCAAGAATGGTCGAAAAACTAATCCATCTCCGATGTTAGATAGATATCTGAAGAATATGGGAACCCCAGTTAAGGTGAGATCCCATTTTTAATCACATTTCATTACTCATTGTGAACATTGCAGGTGAAAAATAACCATAACATTGATTTGGATGTTTTATATGAATTGCCTGAAGATTTACGTAATGAAATTATGAAGGAGTACAATATCAACCAAACAACAATTCTTTCTCGTACAAAAAATCAAAACAAGGCAGAGGAGAAAATGGAGGAAGTAGAAATAGTGAAAAGTATTTATCTTCTTCATTATGTTCTTGTTCGAAACTTTTATTAGTCACATTAAAAATATTGAGTTCTGTAACTTTTTTGGGAAAATATTTTTAATCTTTGATTATGATGATTTCACTTTTTAGCCAGTTGTCCTAAAATTCAAGAAAAATTATCGCCATTCGAAGGTTTGAGCTTGGAAGAATTAAAGCCAATTTTAAAGGCTTGGATGTTATCGGAATCAGAGCCTTCGCAGTTTGATGTGGATATGATTTCGACGCATTTCAGACAGCTCGCAATTGATAGACAGATCGAGGATTTGAAAGTTATTTTCAGTTTCCTACACAGGTAATACCTTTTATTATTTAATTGCAAGAATAGTCCCAGAAGTATCTAATATTACCAAAACAAACCTTTTTTTTATTACTAATATTGGATTTATGAACAAAACTCCATCATCTCTTATATACAGGGTGAGTCTTTGACCACTGCATTAATTTTAACCAAAGATTCCTCTCATCAAATGAAATACTTTTTTCATTTACCATTTTTCCAGATTCGGCTCAGGTAAAAAGTTACAAGCGTTTAAAGATTTCACAATGTGCTAATACACTCCCGCATATAAATTATCTATGACATTGTTGGCGGACGAGAATAAGGCATGGTAACGTGGTTTCAGCTTGATTCGGGATTGCAACGCTCAGGGACGGATCCATAAAAGTAGTGAAATTTCTGGAGTTTTCCATTTTAAAACATTCAATGAAGAATATCTCGAAAACGGTGCGTTTAAGGAGAAATGATGAGGAATAATATAATGTTCTAAAACGATGGAATATTCTTGAAATGACTCGAGAAAAACTGTATATGCTTTCTTTATGCTAATTTTGTTTAGTTTTATGAATCCACAAGTCCATAACTAGAAAACCAGTAGAAGCAGAAAATAACTAATATTTGGAAAATATGTATCCTAGTTATAGGAAACTTTACGCCAACATTCATTTTATTCGAAAAAAGGATGTCAAAGCTACAAAATAAAAACTGATTTTTTTTCAAAATTTCAACAGCCTATATCTTTTTACCTGAGCTGAATTTGGAAAAATGTTAAATGAAAAAAGTGTTTCATTTGATGAGAGGAATCTTTGGTTAAAATTAATGCAGTGGTCAAAGTCTCACCCTGTATATATCTTGACAATTCGCTGAAATTTTGTATGTACATAAAGAGTAACGATAAAATGAGTAATCTCAAACATCAGCCTTATAGATCTATTCTAGGTGCAAAGAAATTGAAGATTTTCTGTTTCTATTTTCAAATCCTATAAGTTTCTATTCAACACTTGAAATTGAAGCAATTTATCAGTCAGAAAAATGAAGTATTTTCATTTCAGGAATTTTGCCAAAATGAACTGTAAATGGCATAGGGCGTATTTTTCTATCGTGAATACCATGCAACAAGGGATGGTTGCCCGTTATGGTGGAACATTGACGGTACAAAGGAAATTTGAGTGCTGTAGGTGACGAATTCATAGGAGAATTCGAGATATTTGAGAAAGTATCGGAACTTTGATAATATTCTAGTCAAGAAATAAGAATTTGGAGAAAAATTAACTTCTGAAGTTTCAAATACTCAATTATAGCTAATTTATCTAATATGTGGATAGTCCTAGAAGTACCAAACATCCATGAAAAGGGTTTTTTAAGGTTGTATATTGTTGTAGGGGGTAACGTTGCACTGCGACCTTAAGGAGTCCAGTCAGATAATTTTTGAAAAATAAATTACAAAGACAAAAACTTAACTGGACTGTAGAATATTTCTGATTGTCACTTTAGATGCCTGCACCAATTTTAGCACATCGTAAGAGAAAATATGTGAAATAAAGAAGAAAAATAAATTTCTGAACTACATTTATTATAGAAAGAAAAAGTCACAATGCATATAAAACAATCAATGATTCTTAATTACCAAATAAATCTAAACCATTAATATAAAGTACTAACTAACAAACATGAACAGGTCCCTAAAATACTGTCCGAAAATAATTTTCTATGCTAGTCCTTCATTCCGTTTTCGAAGCGTTTGCCTTCTTAGCATGATTTTTGCTGGCCAAATGTTGTTTAAACTGAATCTCGGAATTCACGGTAAGGTTACATTTCTCGCAATAAAAGTATCCGTTTGGTGTCATATACTTCTTCTTCAGAGTTTCATCGGTGTCGTTTGAAGATGTCGCATCTACTGAAACTTAAAAAAAAAATCCAGTCTTGTAAGGGCTCTCTTCTGTGTAGTTCTGGAAATTGTCCAAAGTGAACTCGTCCTTCCATGCCTTTCTAGGATCTGGGGAGTAGGAACTTGAAAGGAGTATGGATATGCAGGAGAAGAAAACAAAGGTTTTACTCAAAAATATTACCCTACTTATTCAAACCTAAGGATATTGTCAATGGTGTTAATATAGCGACACTTTTGTAGACAGTGTCCAGAGCTGGCCAGTCTAAGAATTTTGCATATAAGCGAGCCATATAGACCACATTAGTTAGGTTAGAATCATTCTCTTGGCGGGAGATCCATATTCAAATTTTTTAACAAGGAATTTCAACTTTGAGATGAAATTACCCTATTTAAAAGAGAATGTTAGTACATAGACATCAAGTATTGGGTACCTTCATCATTAGTGCATGTTTTCATGTTATTTCCACATTAAAATCTACTTCAATTTATTCTTAAATCAAAATTGAAACCAATGTAGTTCGAAAGATTACCGTATGTCGTAGATGACTTCTGTTGTACGTCATTACAAGGCCGATTTAGGGTTATGTTATTACTTTTGACCATGGAGGTAGAAGGAAGTGGAGGGGGCATAAAGATCGAAACTTGTCACATACTCCGCCATATTGGTGTGTCCCAATTTTCTATAGGAATCCGGAATTCCAACCATAGAAAACTCACAATTTCATGTTTATAACAAAGGATTTGCCCATACCAATATGGCCGATTTTATGTGACACTTTCGTTACAAGGGAAATATAGCACATGCTCCCTCCACTTCCTCCTACCTCCATGCTTTTGACTGATTTCGAGTGAGCTAAGACATACGTCAATCGAATTAGGTGAACACTTTTATATTTATTAATTATTTGGGAAATATTATATATTCTGACTTTGAATTGTCGGTCTTCATGTTATGCTGTTTTGTTTTTCTTCTTTTCTCACTACACAATACAAGTGTGTACTCACTTAGAGTGTGGGGGAAAGAAAAAACATTTGATTTTTTTTTTCTTTCTAATTATTATCAGTAGTATTATAATTGATTTGTATTATTGGAATGTATGTCAAAACGGCTGAATAAATAAAAATACAATGTTGTTATGAAAACTTGATTCTAGATGGTTGAGATTGGTTCATAGAATCTATTTCAACCGAAATAAACCTTAAGAAATTAGCCAAAGTATCTAAAAACAGGCGAGAAATTCGCGTAAATTTTAGGTCCATAAGAAATGCATGGGGAATTCAGTGCTCGGATCCACGGATGGATCGTAATTCAAATTTCCCGCCTAACCTAATTAATGTGGTCTATAAGGATTGAATAAGTAGGGTAATAGAAAAAAATATCGTATCGGTTGCAGTTCTGAAGGGCTGGACATAATAATGACAAGCGGTCTCACCTGTTGTGGTAACATCCTCAATCTCTCTCTGCTCCATATCTTCGGGTTCCGGTAAAGTGAAATTTTCAGGGGACACCCCGTTCAGCTTAAGCTTCTTCTTATGTTTAGCGCCGCTCAGATGGATATTAAGCTGATCTTGAGAGACACAGCTCACGCTGCACAGGGAACAAGTGAACTGTTCTTGAGATTTACCGACAGGTTGAGGTTTGTTCTCCGGTACGCTTGGTGTGTCAACAACTTCGGGTTTCTTTCTGAAATCCAACCCGAAGTTGTCTTCTCCCTCTGCTAGCTCGAGCCTTGCCTCTTTGCTGAGAAAATCGAGATTAAATCATCAACCACGAGTAACGAAATAAATCAATTTTTTCTGAGTAACAATGATGAACTTACGATTTGCGTATCCATTTTCCAGTATGATCGTAAAAACCTTGCCCAGCTGGTCGTTTTCTCCCCATCCTCACTCTAAAAAAAACATACCAATACACGTATGAACAATGTTGGATGAAACAACAAAAAATAAAATCAAACCATAAAAAAAAGTGTTCTTACGCATTATGGCTTTTCCCCATATAATGAGACTCTGCGTGCTGTTTGCCAGTCAATTGCAGGTCACATATATCGCAGTAGAAATGCTTGGGATCTTTATCCTCCTGCGAAAAGACAATGCAATTTAAATTTTGAATAAGAGAAAAGAACTTTATTGATTCAAAATCAAATGGCTATCGACCAAAGTCTTCCAGCCAGTTATTCACATTTTTAATTTACTAATTGAATAGTACAGACGACTCTGGATAAATTGACACTCGTTAATTTGAATCTCTCGATAATTTGAAATTTTTTTCCAGTCCCTTGAAAAATACTCGATAAATTGAACAAAATCAATATTAATTGCTCCCCTTGGTAGTTTGAAGTTGAAGGAATGGTATCTTGCCCGCCAACATTCAATAATTTGAAGTCCGGTCTACCCCACTCTCTATAATTTGAATTTTTTATCATGCTCAGACCTGTCGTTTGTTTACATAAATGCAGTCTGCAATTCTCATTCCAGTTTATATTCAAAATTTAAACGTTAATTTTTTATTTGTGTTATTAAAATGATTTTGAGAAAGAACAAGTATATTTGCGTAAGTGAAAAAAAGCATGTGATTGAAGCTGTGGAGGATGGACAAATATTTGAAATAACACATAAATCACTAATTTTGATTGAAATCTTGATTATTTGAATTTCATCAGAACACCCTCCTGATTATTTGAACACTTATTATTTTGAGCTCTCGATAATTTGAACTTTTTTGTTGGTCCCTACAGTTTCAAGTTATCGAGAGTCGACTGTATATTATGTATTTGCTTTATAGTAGTGAGTGTAGGAGTTCAATTAGAGGGAGCGCTGGTTGTTTTGCTTCTTCAGTGGTATTCCTGTCATATCGGTGTAATAGAGGTTCCATAATATTTTGGTTAATCTGGTTCTTCATGAATTTCATGGCCAGCCTATGAAGTCTCGTTAGCATTGGCTCCACTTCTGTTGATTCATGTAGTAGGGTATTGGAGGGGTTGTATAAGGGATTGTTAGGATGTCTCAACTTTGTTACTTTTCTAAGGCAAGTTCTTTCTGCCATTACCAAGTTTTTGATTGTGGTTTTTGTTGGATTTGAGAATATTATGTGGCCATAATCTAGCAGTGGTCTGCATATCATTTTGTAAATTCCACTGGCTGTTTTGATGGTGATTCCTAGGTTTTTGAATGTTAATGATCTGAAGTGTCCGGCTCGTGTAACGGCTGCTTTTTTCTGTCCTTTTATGTGGTGTTTGAAACTTAATTTGTTGTCAATGTGCATTCCCAAATACTTGCTTATAATTTTTGGTCTTATTGTGTGATTGCCAATTTTGATGCTTGGAGAGTTGCTCGTAATTTTGTGGTAGAATATTATGAGATTGGATTTTTTAGGGTTTCGTTGTAGTCGCCAGCGTCTTATCCATGCTACTGTGCTATCCGTGAGTTTTTGCAACCTTTCCATACATTTTTTCGATGTTGTGCTGTGTGTAATAAGTATTGTATCATCAGCAAACTCCAGGGCATATGCTTCTTTGTCTATGTGGTGTTCAGTTGAATAGTTGTAACTATACAGGGTGAGTCTTTGACCACTGCATTAATTTGAACCAAAGATTCCTCTCATCAAATGAAACACTTTTTTCATTTACCATTTTTCCAGATTCGGCTCAGGTAAAAAGTTACAAGCGTTTAAAGATTTCACAATGTGCTAATACACTCCCGCATATAAATTATCTATGACATTGTTGGCGGACGAGAATAAGGCATGGTAACGTGGTTTACAGCTTGATTCGGGATTCCAACGCTCAGGGACGGATCCATAAAAGTAGTGAAATTTCTGGAGTTTTCCATTTTAAAACATTCAATGAAGAATATCTCGAAAACGGTGCGTTTAAGGAGAAATGATGAAGAATAATATAATGTTCTAGAACGATGGAATATTCTTGAAATGACTCAAGAAAAACTTTATATGCTTTCTTTATGCTAATTTCGTTTAGATTTATGAATCTACGAGTCCATAACTAGAAAACCAGTAGAAGTAGAAAATAACTAATATTTGGAAAATATGTATCATAGTTATAGGAAACTTTATGCCAACATTCATTTTATTCGAAAAAAGGATGTCAAAGCTACAAAATAAAAACTGATTTTTTTTCAAAATTTCAACAGCCTGTATCATTTTACCTGAGAATTTGGAAAAATGTTAAATGAAAAAAGTGTTTCATTTGATGAGAGGAATCTTTGGTTAAAATTAATGCAGTGGTCAAAGACTCACCCTGTATATGTCACAGCAGTACAAGTTGTACAGTACTGGGGATAAAGGTGAACCTTGTGGAACGCCTTGGAGTGGTATGAATGGAATCGACAGTGGATTCTTCACTTTAACTTTTAGTTTTTTAGTACTACCGGATAGAAATTGATCAATGATTTTGAGTAAGTACGTAGGGCATTGCAGTTGGTTTAATTTATATATTATTCCAGTGTGCAAAACACTGTCGAAAGCTTTTTGGATGTCCATGAAGAGAGCAGCCGATCTGTTTCCAATTTTTTTATGACACTGTATATTTGAATTTATGAATAATACTTCAAAGAAAGTGTTTTCATGTACGAGAATAGCTAGAAGTAACCACACTGTTCATAGATGACATCAAGGTTAAAAAAGATTAGAAAGTATCATCCATTCTGAAATATCTTAGTTCAGTTCTTATTTGACCCATCTGTAATGTTTCAGTACCCGAGAAAACCCAACGATACTCACCTCTTTCTCTTTTTTGCCCTGAGCAGCAGTGACAGTAGCTCTAGGATGAAGCGGTTCACCGGTTTTCTCAGAATGTTCGACCAGATATTTACGTATCTTCTTCTCGTGATTTTTGGAAACGTAATGCATCTTGGCCATCACGTTACTACTCATCTGGATCGAGCACAGCTTACAGAAGAGGGGCTGAAACATTTCCCTCAGCTCCTTAGGCAAACTCTCGTCCGACGTATCCGCAATGACAACTGATGCTGCAAATATTGAAATTCGTGTTAATTTTCTTTGATTAAGTCTTTTGAAACTCCTCCGAGATTATAAGGGATTAAATTGGACTTACGTGTAATAACCTTCGGTTTTTTGGGCTTTTCAGATTTATTCCAATATCTGTTATTCCTTTGCCCGTCTGACTGATCGTTGTTTGAATTCCACCCCCGGGCATTCCCAAATGACATTGTATCGTCCGAGTTATCCAAGACGCTCAAACCTCTTCCGAAGTTTTCTTGATCATTGCTTTGATTTCTGAAACCTAAATCGAGAAACCGGATTTTTATTCGGTATCAATTTGAAATTTGTGCCAGGGCTATTTTCCAATAGAGCACTGTCCAGGGTTTGTTTGCCTCCACATCGACTTTGGCCATGGTGACGTTAGCTGACAGTGCTCTATAGGAACTGTTCAAAGATAGTCCTATAGGTAAATAGCAGATTACTACAAAAGTAACTACACTCTTGTCCACTAGAGTTCTTGTAGAAAACTGTACAAAAACTGTAGTAAACAAGAGTGTAGTTACTTTTGTAGTGTTCATAATAAGTCCACAGTGAACTCAAAATAGAATAAATAGCATATTAAAACTGATATCTAATGATCTACTGATGTGTAAATGAAGATATTTTGAGAATATTTTTTTGTGATGTGTGTAGGGTGTTCAAAAACGCAATTTAAAATTATTTTCATACAAACAGGGTGTTCGAAAACAATAAATAGACCAAAGTTAATTTTTTTTAAATGTAACACCCTGTATTTGACCCAAAAAATGGAATGGCAAGCTCAAATTATGATGAGTTTCTTCAGATCACTTTATACTAGTGACCGACCGAAAGTTCGGTTTCGGTTTCGGCCAGTTTCGGCCAAGAAATCTAGTTTCGGCCTTAGTTTCGGTTTCGGCCCAAAATGGCCGAAACTTGAATGTTCGTGAATTATCCTGGTCGTTTGGCCAGGAGTTATAAGTAGGTACATAATTGTCGTACGAGTTATTGTGATCTATCTTTGTTAAGACTGAGAATTCATGAGAATTCACTTTAATGATTATTAATTAAATTACATAGGGTGATTCCAAATAAGACGTGAAACTTGGAGTATGACTCATTAGCTGTTGTTTAATCCATATTTATTAATAACTGAAAATCAACGGTTTTTGGAGTTCGGGTGATTTTTAAAAGATTGCTGAACTTATAGTACATATTTCGTCAATTTTTTCTACGTTGACCAAATTTGGTGATAATTTTGGTTAATTTTCATCAAAAAAGAATATGATATGTACGAAAAAAGCAAAACTATGATATATAAGAGGTTGAAAAACAATTAGTATGATTTGAAATGTGGTATATGAATAAATGAGAAATCAATTTCTAATATCAATTTGTCTGCAACTTTCGAATTTCACAATTTTGTATGCCAAAATTATTTTAAAAACTTGCTAAATTCCTTCTTCATTCTCTAAAAGATTTCGTTAGATTGCTTAACTAGTTTCGTTTCAGCAGATTTTTTATAAGCAACCTTTTGAATGTCCGGCATTTAAAATAGTGAATGTGTATCAAAAGACAGCGTGAGTAAATTTCAGGCGGAAAATAACAACTGAAGACATCAGAAAGACGGCACGTGCTAGCCTATGGAATGGTGGAACATCATTTATGAATACATTTTCTAATGTAATTTCGAGCCTAGTTGCAACAAAAAAATATTGAATTCGTTATTTTCCTCTATTTGCTTCTTATATCCCCTTTCAAATCATACTCATTCTTTTTCAACAGAACCAGTACTCAAATATCTCGGAAACCGTTGATTTTTGGTCCTCAATAAAAATGGCTCAAACCACAGCAAATGTATAGGTGAAGCCAATATGTCTACTCGAAAAAATGCTGTCTGTATCGCTGGCGCAACTGGTTTCTTCGTTTATTACTATTTAAAAACATTCCATATTTTCCATTCTTCGCCATTTTCTCGTAAATGGTGCTTCTAAGGTATAAAGTGATCTAAAAAAAGTAATCATAATTTGAGCTTGCCATACCATTTTTGAGGTCAAATACAGGGTGTTACATTTAAAAAAATGTAACTTCGGTCTATATCTTTGTTTTCAAACACCCTGTTTATATGAAAATAATACACACATCACAAAAAAATATTCTACCTTCTCTTAAAAAAAAGACTGCACTTTGAAAACACTCTGTATACAGGTTGAGTGTTCAAGTTGTACATTAATTTTAATCATATATTCCTCTTGTGAAATGAAAAACTGATTGGATTTACCATTTTTCCAAATCCAGCCCAGGTAAAAATATACAAGCTGTTGGAATTTAAAAAAAAATCAGTTTTTATTAAGTAGCTTTGACTAATTGAATGAATTTGTGAGTAACTAATTTTTCTCAATTTCATTGAATTTCTAGCATCAGTTGATAAATCTTTTCCGAGATGTGTTTTGATTTTATAGATTTATGAAACACACATAAACGGAGTTATGTTTTAAAGATGGAAACAGAGTACAGGAGTGTTTCAGCATATTGAAAATTTTCAAACGCTTGTATCTTTTTACCTGAGACGAATTTGGACATATGGTAAATGAAAAAAGTGTTATTTGGTGAGAGGGATTTATGGTTTAAATTGATGTACAACTCAAACACTCACCCTGTATAGTTATCTTCAAATTCTGGATATTTCCAGTGAAAGTTCCATCAAAAACACTTTGGATGCTTCCAGATAGACAACGAGAAAAAAATTTAAAAAGTTTAATATTTTCAACTTATTTGATAGTGTCTGCTGGAATAAGTATTCAGAAATGAATGGATAAATGACTCCTCCCGCTAACACAGGATCAGGAACTCATTTACGCATTGATTTGTATCATTTTGAATAACTATTCATGTAAAAAATTTAATGCTTGTGGCTTTTATTTGATGCAAATCCATATTAACTCAATGAAAAATTAAATATAATTTACACTAATTTATTTAATATTGTGACGCGTTTCGTCGACACAGCGACTTCATCAGACTACATCATACTAAATTCTTAACAAGTAATGATCTCCCTATACCTAGATGACATGGACAAAGAATCTTATTCAAAACTAATTACATGATATTACACTGCTAGTTTTTTGTACACATTTACAAAAATCATTTCTAACGCTTTTATAAATTGATTCTCTATTTGAATAGATTGAGTAACGGTGAAAAATTTAGATCTAATTGTTCATTAACTAAATTACCCGCATGTTTTTCTCTATTTATTTCCACCGTTTCCCAATAATTGAGTTGCGCACCTTTATTCAACTTGTGTAGAATTTTGAAATCTGGGTTAAACTTATGTCCTTCTGCTAATAAATGATTCGAATAATTTGAATTAATTTTGTTGTTTTTGTAGCTGTGATGATGTTCCTTTATTCTTACACCGAAATTTCTACCAGTTTTTCCTATATATGATTAATCACAACTCCCTTAATTTAATTGATAAACACGGGATTCATCTTCTTTATTCCCTTTAGATTTATTTTTCTTTATGAGTTTTGCGAGGTTATTGTTTGTCTGGAATGACATATTCACCTGTTGGTTTTGAAGAAAACTTTTAGTTGTTGAGTAAAATTGTTCAGTAAAAAAAAAAATAGTTAGTTTAGTATTTTCAGAAATTAAGGATAAAAATAAAATATTCAATAGCTTAACATATTTGGGTATACCGAGTCAACTTAAAAGGTTTCTTCATAACCAACAGGTGATTCCGGACAAACAATAACCTCGCAAAATACATAAAGAACAATAAATCAAAAAGGAATGAAGAAGATGAATCCGGTGTTTATCAATTAGATTGCGGGAGTTGTGACAAATCATATATAGGAAAGACTGGTAGAAATTTTGAGATAAGAATAAAGGAACATCGTCACAGCTACAAAAACAACAAAATTAATTCAAATTATTTGAATCATATATTAGCAGAAGGACATAAGTTTAACCCGTATTTCAAAATTCTTCACGATTTGAATAAAGGCGCGCAACTCAATTATTGGGAAATGGTGGAAATAAATAGAGAAAACATACGGGCAATTTAGTTGATGAACAATTAGATCTGAATTTTTCTCCGTTACTCAATCTATTCAAATAGAGAATCAATTTATAAAAGAGTTAGGAATGAATTATTGTAAATGTGTACAAAGAACTAGCAGTGTAATATTATGTAATTAGTTTTAAATAAGTCTATCATGTAATTTGTTTTAAATAAGTCTCTCGTGTAATTAGTTTTAAATAAGATTGAGTAAGTTAAGAATTTAGTATGATGTAGTTTGATGAAGTCCTTGTGTTGATGAAACATGTCACAATATGAAATAAATTAGTGTAAATCGTATATAATTTTTCATTGAGTTAATTATTATTCATGTATTCGTTGGAATAGAACAACCAGTGTTGCCAACGATATATTCAAAAAGTTTAGGAATTTTAGGAGCTGTCCTTGTATTCTAAATACATACCCCTCTGCTTCATTCCTCCACGACCTCTAAAACTTCTGTTGAAACTATTACCGCCATTATTTCCATTGCCATTCCAGCCGAATGGCTTCTCGGCAGGCCTTGGTCTGTCTGTAGAATCTCGATTTCTGCTGAACAGGCTGTTATCGTCAGAAGAACCACCTCGGTCCCCCATACCTCTATTCCAGTTCGAAGCCTGCGAACCTTTCCAGTCCGAAATTTGAGCGTTTTTCCAGTCAGACTCGCCTTTCCAGTCTGACGTTTGCGCACCTTTCCAGTTCGACATTTGTCCCCCTTTCCAGTCTGACATTTGTGCGCCTTTCCAATCAGACATTTGCGCACCTTTCCAATCTGACGTTTGCTCATCTTTCCAGTTTGATGTTTGCGCATCTTTCCAGTTTGACATTTGCGCACCTTTCCAGTTTGATGTTTGCGCACCTTTCCAGTCAGACGACGTTTGCGCACCTTTCCAGTCTGACGAGGTTTGCGCACCTTTCCAGTTTGACGTTTGCGCACCTTTCCAGTTTGACGTTTGCGCACCTTTCCAGTTTGACGTTTGCGCACCTTTCCAGTCTGACGTTTGCGCACCTTTCCAGTCTGAAGACGTTTGCGCACCTTTCCAGTCTGACGAGGTTTGCGCATCTTTCCAGTTTGACGTTTGCGCCCCTTTCCAGCCTGACGTTTGCGCACCTTTCCAGTCTGAAGACGTTTGCGCCCCTTTCCAGCCTGACGTTTGCGCACCTTTCCAGTCTGACGCTTGCTCTCCTTTCCAGTCTGACGCTTGCTCTCCTTTCCAGTCTGACGTTTGCTCTCCTTTCCAGTCTGACGTTTGCGCACCTTTTAAGTCTGACGTTTGCGCGTTATTCCACTTCGGTGCTTGCCCGCTATTCCATTTAGACGCTTGCGCGCTATTCCACTTTGGCGTCTGTGCGCTATTCCAATTCTGGCCCTGACCTCTGTTCCCTCCTGAGAAGTTATTCGAGGATCCAGCCCACGTAGTGCCAAATTTAGAACCCGTCTGGTTATTGCCCTGGTTAAAATCTTGACCCCACTTGTTATCCATCGAACTAGTGTTGTCCTTTGGATATTCTTCCTTATTGAGACTTCTGTTCACATACGGAGTGGCACCAGTGCTAAAATAACGAAAAAGTCAAGGATAATAATGGCAGAAAGCCTGATGAAGCCAGCAGAACAGAGTTTTCAGTAAAAACTATTTATAATTTCATGTTTCATATGTTTTTTTTGGCGCGCTGTTCTATTTTCATGAAGAAACAATACCAACGCAATAAATGGATTATTGAACATTATGTATTTACCTCGTATTTTGATTTGTTAACATCGTGGGTGGTTTGACTGATGTATCGAGTTTAGATAGGTCTGTCTGGATGTAAGGAACAGGCCCTCTATAGTTTGAGTGAGCTGAGGCTCTAGATGCAGCACCCGACAATCCACTATAAGCTAAAAATTCAACAAACTGAATATTATTGGGCATTACAATTACAGACTCATGGTTCCAAATATTATGAACAATTTTGAGATGTGATTTTTGTAAACCTATTTGTCTGCGATTCTGGAACATCACAAGTTTCTATGGAACTTTCACTGGTGTTTCCTTCTTCAATCAAAGAAATGAACCATTTATGGAGTCATCACCCCGCTAGACAAAAATATGCCGTAATTCTAAATACCTGAAGGAAATATAATATGTTTCTCAAAGATAATTGTACCATATTTTAAATTTCGGACAGATAATATCACATCGAAGAAGGAGCATATTCGAAATGAGATAAGAGTCAAATAACAGGGCCCCGTTGATTCTAGCTTACCAGATAGAGGCTTTACATTCGCGTATTGAGAAGATTCTGCTGAATATCCTCCTTGATAATTATCAGGTGCTCCTAATGTTTCTTCAACTGTCCTTTTTCTTGGAATTTTGAAATTCATATTCAGTTCCTTCTCTGTAAGCAAATGAAATTTAACACATACAATATCGATTTATTGTGACTTACCAGGCATATATTGATCATTGTCCGTTATATCCATTTTTATCGCTCGAACTAGTCACGTCGCTAATAGAATCAAGCCGAATATATGGCTACTTTTAAACCGGCATTAATTAAACTAACAATTTTCCGAAAATTGTGACGCAAATGTCGAAAAATTGTATTGAACCAAATATGTCAAATTAATAATTAATATAATACCAACATTGTAGAAAAAGAATAATTGCCAACTTTCGAAACAATCAACAGAACTAAAAAACGAGGTCCAACGGGAAATAGAATATGTATCTGACAAAATCCAAGAACTATTCTAAAGTAAATAAAATACCTAATAAATAATTCCAAATTTGTCATTCCAAAAATATATCATAAATGTGGCAACTGTAAAGACAAAGTACTTTAGTTTTCTATGGCTGTGCCGTGCCGTTACTTAACCTCAAAAATAAATTAAAAAATTTTTTAATAAAGAACTTTGATTTACTTTACACTTTTGTTGCACTCTTATATTAATTTTAGTTTATCGCGATGGATGCTCAGGAAGTCCTTATGAGCACGTGTGAAAATAGCAATACTTCAGCTATCAGCTTGTGGAACTACCAAACTACAAATTCTTTATTTCAGTACAAGAATGGAGGACCATTAGGTCGCCATATGATATCCCAGTTGCAAAATGATTACTTGATTGGAGCAAACCCTAAGGAACCCAAGCTTTACTTATGGCAGATGAATAGTCGGGAACCTACCAAAAACTTTCGTCTTATCTTACCAGAAATAGCGTCCTGTTTGAGTGTGTGCCCCCATGGAATTTATCTTGCTGTAGGAATCAAAACTCACCTATATATCTGGCAATTGGCATCTGGAAAACTTCTAACGGTACAGAGAAGAAACATGCAGAAAATAACTGTAGTCAAGTTCTCAGGAAATGGAAGTTTAGTTATAGTGGGAGGTGAAGATGGGTCTTTATCAACATACAAACTGGTGCATTTAGTGAGTTTACATAAGAACGATCTGGCCCATAGGGAAGTTGGGCAAACAGAACCTCTTTACACTAGACTTGATCACAACAGAGCTATAACGGATATTCACGTTGGATGTTTTGCTCTGAGATCAAAACTTGCAACATGTTCTCTAGACCGAACTGTGAAAATATATAAGTTATCGTCAGGAGATTTAATACAGAATATAGTGACTGAAAATATAATATATTCTCTCATTACAGACTCCTGCTTCGGCAATGCTTATATAGGCTGTTCTAATGGTACTATATTGACTTTTAAAATATCAGAATCAGAGAAGATTGACAAGAACTACCATCTAACTTCGGAAGAAATTCAAAATAAGAATTTATCCTTCGAGGGCCATTCTAAATCAGTGAAATGTTTATGTTTAAATCAAGATGCTACTACGCTAGCTTCAGGTGGCGATGATGGTTACATCAATATCTGGGAAATTAAAAGTAGAAATAGTGTAGCATCAATAGATTTAAACAGTCCCATAACAAATTTGAAGTTCATTTTGAACCACAAAAACATATGGAGCGAAAATTTTCAAGCAACTACAGCCGTGATGGATTTGGAAATGAATATGAATTTGAACGATACTAATTTCGGGATATTGGTATTAAAAGCTTCCCCCCTCGAAGATTTCAAGAAGAAACAGGGATCTGAGAAAGATAGGGAAGAAATTGAAAGGTTGAAAAGGGAAAATATTAATTTGAGAGCAACAAACCATCAAATGTATCAGTTTACTTTAGATTTGTTGAGAAAAACAAAAGATATGATGTAACAACTTGTTTTATTTCAATTCAAACCCACGATTGTAGACGTTACGATTAATAGGACCTCTGGTTGTATGCTGCTAACATATTTATTTTCAAACTTGCCATTAAATTCAGTTAGTATAAAAGTTCTGTACATACGATAAAAAATATTCAATTCTTTTTCTGTAGAGTCTGATTTCTTTGGTTGTATGAATTTTTGAACTAGGAAAATGTTCATCTATAAAAGCTCTAGCCATGACGTCCACTCCCTCCTCTTCTTTTGATAGTGCCCTTTTTAACAAGTTATGAATATCACAAAGAGCAGACAAAACATAATAATTCCCATCAGTCACAGAGGGACCAGAGATAATTTTTTTTAAATCTTCTGCCATAATAGACGTACTGTCAGGTTCACTGTTGATCCACCCATTCTAGAAAACAAAACAGGATGTTTCATGATTTAAAACTGATATTTGGGATAATTCTCAATGATTTTAATCATTAATAGAGTCGAAAATGCTATTTAATAGAAATACTCACCTCAATAATTTGATTTTCAACAGATTCCAATATAGATTCAAAATTCATAAAATTCTGATGGCAACGCAAACTAGAAGCTATAGTGGCAACAAAACTAATGGTTTCTGCGGGGAACAAGGTATACTCTCCGTTGAAATACCTTGCGACAAACACATATCCGGCTAATATATTGTACAAGTTGAATTTAACACTAATATGAGTATCTTGTTTCTGAAAAAAATTGGACTTACACTTTGTAAACTATATATTATATCAATAATCCTTACACAAATATCCTTGAATTTAGAAATATCACCCAATTTGGGGCACTTTGATTTGTACACATTCGTATCGAAATCTAATTCTTGTACTTTAATATTGTTGAAATGGGTCCACCAAGGCTTCCAATCGTGCACTATATTTTTCGCTTTGATTTCCCTGAAAATGCGATAGTAGAATCTCAAAATTATCGGATAACATAATAACCTGGAAAATTTATCCACAGCTGAAAAATCCTTCGAAAGATCGAAGTAAACATATTGTAGTACCATATAAATGTACTGTAAATCTTGAAAAAAAAGCTGGAAATCAAACGAACCCTGTCTGTTGCATCTTATACAAAAAACCCAAGTATTCTCACAAACTTATACTTACTGGGTCAATGCAATAAATTCTTTCCTCTCATCTTCGTCAAGATTTGCCCATACTTGTTCAGTATCATCCAAATCAATACCAGCTAAACGTTCTTGCAAGCTTAGATAGTCTTTATCATCATCTGAATCATAGGACTCCACGTCTTCTGTATCTTCTGTTGATCCATTATCATTGGGATTGGTGAGAATGTCAGACACTTTTGAATCATCGCTTGACTTTAAAATTGACATGATTTTTAGTTGGTCTTTTGGATTTTTTTCATTTAATTTGAGTTCTTCAATAACACTGTCTTTATAGAACTGTTCAGAGCATGATTGATGACTCTGAGAACGATAACAACTCAATGAACAGTAAAGGATATCACATTTTGGACAAACATATTTTCCTGCTGCATTCTGACAGCTGAAAAAATTTGGTAAATTGGTATCGACAGTCTCAGTTAATCGTAATTAAATCATATCACACAATTTGATATGGTTGATTCTTTTTTTCTATTATTTGTGCTCTACTCTTCTTTCGGTTGGGATTGAGACCGTTAGAGTATGAAACTCTAGAAAATGACTCTGTTATGCATACTAGTGAAGTAACAACAAGTTTATATGATGATGTTTGCCTCTGTTCAAGTATCAAACAATAATGTATGTACACATTTTGAAAATTTGGTAATCACATATCTATAAAGAGATTGAAAAGCAATGTAAATAAATTCATAGTCTGCTCACAGTTTGCAAGTATTGTTCTCATTCAATTCAATGATTTTTGCTGTTGCCATTGAGAAAATTGCGAGAAAACAAGAAATTTAAATAATTCGGTAACACAGATAACTAAGTAACACAGATAACTTCGGTAACATGAAAAAATATATCACAGATAACTAAGTATATGAAATATATTCAAAATTTGAAGGTTCTATCACAGAATATTCAACTGTCAGTCGCCAGCCATTAAATGTCTGTATAGTTTTATCTTCTTTTTCATGATTCAAACATGTTTTGTAATCACAAAAATACGGATAACTTAACTAGGCATTCTTCAATAAATTAGTCAATAATTCTTAAAAAAAATTTATAATAAGTTACATGGGTCCCTAAAAATATCTCAAGAAAAGCTCGACAGTTGCTTTCCTATCCATCTTGTACAATCTTAAAGTTTCAAAGTCTTCCAACTGCTTGCCTTCGAAGAATAAAATCTGCTTCTCAAGCGGAATATCTGTACTTTTCATAATCAATTTCTTCAACTCTTCGACAGTTTGATCTTCGTCCAGTTTAAATTTCAATATATCTCCTATGATGGCCTTTACTGATATCTCGTGTATTTTGGGTTGCTTAGCGCCAGGGGCAGCTTCTGAATTAATGAATAAGGTGAACGTGAAGACAATTATAGCAAAATGAATCTTCATGCTGAAAAAGATGGAATATTTTCCTTCAATTATAGTTACTCTAAAAAAAAAATACAAATGATTTTACTTACATTTTTGTTCAACCGTTTTCCTTCAGATAACTTTCACTAATTTCATCTGACTGATTCTACAACCAGATGTATTATCCACAATATATCAACAGTTCACGCACTTTATGATTGCTTAATAACAACAAATGATAAAAGTTAATTAAAAGAATTTGAAGAGTATACATCTGACCTATTTAAAAAAAACCGTACATGCTTTATTGCAGTGTAAACAGACCAAGCGCGCTTTTCCGCGTTCAAAGGTCATAGTATGAACGATCAGCGACTATTTTTTACGTTATTTTCATGATCAATACGCCATAAATATTAAAAATATTTGTAAGAATAATAAATTGCACGTCTAGAAATGATTGTGTTCCCTAATTAATTCGTACAAAATCTTAAATAATATTGAACAAAGAAAATGAATTAAAATTAGGCAATTTAATAAATTAACTGATAAAACAAATAACAATATTCGTTTTGTTTAAGCGATATTCATTGAAACATGTTCATCCTCATCAAATCGGCAAGATAATTGTTGCAAACACGGAATAGCTTCACCGGAAGTACTGTCGGATATACGATTAAAAGTACAAAAGAGTATGGACCAGAACTAGCAATCGTATTATTTATTCGTATGTAAATTCCTTTTCAATTTTATCGCGATAGTTGAAATTGCTACATTGACATTGAAATTATTCCATGTACATTTATTAACATCGCAATATCTCTTATTATTTCTTGTGTATAAGGAATTATCCGAATAAAAGTGAGTATTAAAAATTTAATATTTTAATCGGGTTTCGAAGTCGAAAATTAATCAAATAGTCTGTTTCCACCGAATAAAAGCTAGGGCCATCCTCAGAACCTTATTCCTATTATTTATAGATATTAATTAAGGGTAACTAACAATATATATTCCACAATGATTAAATGGTTTCTTTCTGGGAGAGAAAATAACCCAGAAAGAAACCATTTAATAATGAATATACAGGGTGAGTCTTTGACCACTGCATTAATTTTCACCAAAGATTCTTCTCGTCAAATGAAACACTTTTTTCATTTACCATTTTTCCAGATTCGGCTCAGGTAAAAAGTTACAAGCGTTTAAATATTTCACAATGTGCTAATACACTCCCGCATATAAATTATCTATGACATTGTTGGCGGACGAGAATAAGGCATGGTAACGTGGTTTACAGCTTGATTCGGGATTCCAACGCTCAGGGACGGATCCATAAAAGTAGTGAAATTACTGGAGTTTTCCATTTTAAAACTTTCAATGAAGAATATCTCGAAAACGGTGCGTTCAAGGAGAAATTATGAAGAATAATATAATGTTCTAAAACGATGGAATATTCTTGAAATGACTCAAGAAAAACTTTATATGCTTTCTTTATGCTAATTTCGTTTAGTTTCATGAATCCACGAGTCCATAACTAGAAAACCAGTAGAAGTAGAAATTAACTTATATTTGGAAAATATGTATCATAGTTATAGGAAACTTTACGCCAACATTCAATTTATTCGAAAAAAGGATGTCAAAGCTACAAAATAAAAACTGATTTATTTTCAAAATTTCAACAGCCTGTATCATTTTACCTGAGAAATTGGAAAAATGTTAAATGAAAAAAGTGTTTAATTTGATGACAGGAATCTTTGGTAAAATTAATGCAGTGGTCAAAGACTCACCCTGTATACCTCCCACAATATCATTTAATGATTAAATAATCCACAATGAATCACAAAATTTCGCGGGTCGGTATTCTATAAGTAAATTGCCTAGTTTTAATTGGTTTGGATTTGTATATTTTTTTGAGTAATTGTGGAAGTAGCAACAAAATTTTAGATGGGTATAACTCTGAAACCGTTTGGGCTCATTAACGAAATTAACTGTCGTATTCGGATACGCAACATACCCTGAAAACTGCAAGTCGTTATCTCTTTCCGTTCAAAAGTTATCGTGGCAACAGCTACCCATCCAGTATACTGATTTCACCCAAGGCTGCTCGGATCTCCAACAATATAGATCCGATCATGTCCAAATTTGGAACTCTGCATGCTGTAAAGTTAGGTTTTGAAGGCTCTCGCAAAATTTCAGCGATGTCGGACGAATAGTTTCTGATATAGATTTTTTTAAAACTTTCTAGTGATACGATCCTCTACAACTAATTACCATATTTGAATTGGATCAGTTTCGCGTATTTTTTGAGTAATCGAGGAAATAACAACAAAATTTCAGATATGTATAACTCCAAAACCATTTGGTCGATTATGATTATTAATGAACTCAAATGTCGCATTCTGATGTGCAACCTACCCTAAAAACTGCAAGTCGCTATCTCTTTCCGTTCTCAAGTTATCGTGAGATAAATAATAATTAAATTTATTTTTTTTTATTTCATAGACTCAGTTTAAACGCAATTGACTTAATTGGCAATTGAGAAACTGGCCCTAACTCTGAAGAACCTCTCTACTTCTTCGATTTACCTCTCCCATATTAAACCTACTTCTTAAGATTAAGTCTGTTCCATTGTGTAATAATTCTCCTAGCCCTATATAACGTTACCTTTTTTTTTCACTATATTATTTGTGCTATCTTTTCAGGAATGATTTTCATCCTACTATTCGTCATATCTCCAATCATCTCAGAAAATGTAATAACGATAAAAAACAGACCGATACAACCGTACAACACCAGAACCCCACAGTTTCGAATGGTCCACAGAAAAGGCGAACTGGACAACTCTACCTTCTCTCTGTTCAAACACTTATCCGGCCTAGAAATCGAAAGATGTGCCATCAGTGACCTGACTCCGGATACCTTCAAGAGCACCCACCTGGAAATTCTAGACATTCACGATAACATAGAATTTCCTACGATCACCTCAAGTACTTTCGAACATCTCCGAGAATTGAAAGTGTTTAGATTCACCTTCAATCCCTATACGGAGATCGAAGAAGGGGCCTTTGTTAAATTAAAAAGCTTAGATGTGCTTGCGGTCAGTCATCAGAACATAAAGAATGTTACAAGATCCTTTCTGGAAGGACTAGATAATTTGAGGGAGATGTCCCTAACTAACAATGAAATCGAGTACGTAGAGCAGGACGCTTTGGAACATATGAAAGACCTGTCGGCAGTATATCTTGGACATAATTTCATTAAATCCATAGAACCCGGAACCTTCAAGAACCAGTTAAAGCTAGAAGATCTCCAATTACAGGACAACCGACTTGGGAACGAAGAGAATTCGTTTTATATCGACTGGAGCAAATTCGTCAGGATCTTGACTCTACGTTCTTTGAATATAGCTCGAAACAAACTCAGGTACATAAACATTCAAGATATGGTCGGTACTTTTCCACTAATAGAATCTGTGAATTTCTTGCCAAATAATATAACTTGTTCCAGCGAGTTGTATATAACGAAAGTTCTCAGGCATTATAGAGTTCAGATTGAATATTATGGAAATGATCATTCGAATTGTAAAAAGTTTGATTTGAGTCGTCTCGGAGCAGTTGTTTTTGATTTTTGAATAATTATACAGGGTGTCCCAAAAATACCACGCGAAAGTGACACTGGAGATAGATTGGCATTAGGTCTATCAGATAGCATCAACATGACCTCAGTAAAAGTCCGCTGGTTTTCGAGATATCACCACTGTTGCGTCCCATGACTTCACATGTTGGGAAGCGCTCATTTGTATTTCTAAACAAAGCAGCTCGCTTGTAAAACTTAAATGTTTTGGGTTAACTGGTTTATTTTTGCATGGGTGGTCTCACCCTTGAAATTAATATTTCCCACGAAAAGATAATTGCAAGTAAAATATCTTGTAATTCTTCAACCCTTGTAGAAGTATTTATGACCTATTTCCTGTGAAATATTGATAAAATGCATACAACAACTAACACATTGCCAGAGCTGTGAGTCCTTTGCCTAGATTCTAACCCATACAAAAATCTAGAATTTTCCGATTAGATCGCCACGACTTTGGCTATTTTCTAAATCGAGGGCGTAGATTCCGAATCTGTAATTAGTTTTTCCGTATCTCGATTAATTTTTGTAATATGGCGAAAAATCCGACTGATTAGTCCATTTTCCGGAGGTAGAGCCAGAAATTGCGACTTTCTTCGTCATTGCTCATTGGATATCGAGATGTGAAAATCATAGATTTCGGACGGGAAAGAAGAATTTTCCTTCGATTCCGGGTCAAAAATATTTCTAAGTGCCGACCCAAAAAATTTTTTTCATGGTATATCGATACGGAGCTCGTGTCTAATTAAATCGAGGTCGCTGATCACGAATATGTAATTAGTTTTTTCCTAAGTGGCGTACTTTGGGAAAATTTTCACTTAAAGTGAAAAAATTGACGAAAATAGGTCAATTTTGGAACTTTCCACCGCCCAAAAAAATCGGAGTAGGGTGTTGGTGATTTTTTACGTCATATTTGGATCCCTTATCTATCGAATCATCCGAACAATAAATGTCCAGGTTGTACGCTTCGGAAATTATGATTTTTTTTCCCGAGGGTCTATTTTTCGGAAAATTCTTTCCGCGATATTTCCTCGGAAAATTTTTGTAATAAATATCTGATGGTAGATTCGGAATCTACGACCCCGAATCTATAAGAATAAGTACCCGTTTCATAGTTTCGCGTCAAAAAATTTTTCTCGAAAAATGGGATTTTTTTAAGGCTAATGTATTAAAAAATTGCCAAAATTCGACCGGTCTCCGATTTCGATGCAAATTACGTCATTTACTAATTCGGGACCGTAGATTACGAATATATGATCGGATTTTTCATTAGAGAATTTTCCGCGGAAATACCGCGAAATGAATTTTCCGAAAAACAGACCCTTGGGAAAAAAATCATTATTTCCGAATAGTACGGCCTGGACATTTTCTGTTTGGATTATTCAGTAGATAAAGGATCCATATATGAGGGCAAAAATCAACAACACCTTACTCCGATTTTTTTGGGCGGTGTGAACTTCCAAAATTGACCTATTTTCGTCCATTTTTTCACTCTAAGTGAAAATTTTCCCAAAGTACGTCACTTAGGGAAAAACTAATTGCATATTCGTGATCAGCGACCTCGATTTAACTAGACACGAGCTCCGTATCGATATACCATGAAAAAAAATTTTTGGGTCGGCACTTAGAAATATTTTTGACCCGGAATCGAAGGAAAATTCTTCTTTCCCGTCCGAAATCTATGATTTTCACATCTCGATATCCAAATTTTCCCCGATGATTGGTCGGTGGACGACGTTCAGATTTATGTATCTATTTTTTCTGTATCTCTATCCGTTCGGAAAATATTAGGTAATGAGCGAATCCGTCAAACGCCAAAAAGTTTTCTCTAGTATCCAACATATACACACAACTATAATTTTCCGATTAGGTCGACGCGGCTTTGGTTATTCACTAAATCGGGTACGCAGATCACGAATCTGTAATTAGATTTTCCGTATCTCTATTATTTTCGGAGCAATGACGAAAAAAGTCGCAATTTCTGGCTCTACCTCCGGAAAATGGACTAATCAGTCGGATTTTTCGCCATATTACAAAAATTAATCGAGATACGGAAAAACTAATTACAGATTCGGAATCTACGCCCTCGATTTAGAAAATAGCCAAAGTCGTGGCGATCTAATCGGAAAATTCTAGATTTTTGTATGGGTTAGAATCTAGGCAAAGGACTCACAGCTCTGGCAATGTGTTAGTTGTTGTATGCATTTTATCAATATTTCACAGGAAATAGGTCATAAATACTTCTACAAGGGTTGAAGTATTACAAGATATTTTACTTGCAATTATCTTTCCGTGGAAAATATTAATTTCAAGGGTGAGACCACCCATGCAAAAATAAACCAGTTAACCCAAACATTTAAGATTACAAGCGAGCTGCTTTGTTTGAAATACAAATGAGCGCTTCCCAACATGTGAAGTCATGGGACGCAACAGTGGTGATATCTCGAAAACCAGCGGACTTTTACTGAGGTCATGTTGATGCTATCTGATAGACCTAATGCCAATCTATCTCCAGTGTCACTTTCGCGTGGTATTTTTGGGACACCCTGTATTTATTTATTATTCGCTCCACAATTTCCACATAGTTATACTGTGAAATTAAAGAATAAAACGCTTTCTGTATATGTTTGATGATTCCTTTCATTGGTGACACATGTCCTTTTGTTTGAACATAAATTTTTGTAATAGATTTTAACATGTTGTTCAGTACTCAACATTTCCATGATTCAATTCGTAAATGACTGAATGTGACGCAACAAGAAACTAACCTCAAAAAATATGAGCTCTGCTCAAATCTAACGTCTGCCCAAATTATTTTAGAACATTTTATTACGAAACGACTAAAAATTTCAAGCTAGTTTAATATTTGTATTTCGCACCTCCATTCCGAAGGTTAATATACGAAAGTAATAGAAAACATGCTCATTCAATATATATTGATATATAATTGAGTGATTAAGGTGCTATTGACACCTGCAAGTAATCCACTGATTGAATAATGGCAAATAAAAAAATTAAATTAAAAATAATTAGGATTCGTTTACTCAACCTGGCAGACACTAAAGACTTATTACCGATACATTACAAGAATTAGTGATGCAACTAAAATATCTGTTGAAATTCAATCAAACTAAAAGTTTGAGAGTCTGCCAAGTTTAAGAGAAATAGATAATCTAGAATACACTTTGGTTTAACTCGATACAATATTTATTTTGTCTCAAATAAGTTACCTTCAAAATTTGGATAAGCTGTAAAAATTCCAAGTATGTATTATACAAAAATAAAATGGAGAATTATCCAACGAAATCATTCATTTCAATATGGATGTAGAATTGCATATTAGAGAAATATACAAATATTTTCCTTCGTTCAATATTCTTTTATAAATTCAGTGCAATTAATCTAGAATTCGTAATTTTTTTATCAAACCAACTCATCAGTTTGGTGAACGTTAACATAAGGACTACCTGTTTATATTTAATTCACTTGATCTCCGCTAATTTGACGAAAAACGGTGAGCAATGTTCAATTTTTCCACCATAAATACAAACACTATCATTTTGGAGATTAAATGAAATAAATATATTAAACCACATCATTCATATCTTCAGACGGTCGTTATGGTAACTTTAACCATTAATATTTCCATAGCAAAATATGTTACACGTTCATTTACAAAAGCTTCTTCACAATGTGTACAAATACAATTATGAACTGTATTCCCGAATTAGAAAAAAAGGAATTATCCTAAATATCAACGAGAAAATATTCAAATTCTTCAAACTGTTCTGAGTAAAATTATTTTGATTCACTGCAGAATAAAATGTGCTATGATAAAGTGAGTTTGAAACGTTTAGAAAATTCGCAGAAGGGAGTTTTAGAAGTTCATTAAAATATTTCGTATAAGCTTAGGCTAATAAATAAAAAACAAACCTATATTACATACAAAGGAAATTGTTGTGATGCAAAAAATGTATCGCAATCGATACATTGCAGTTTGGCACTAAAACTAGGTTGAATATACGAACATATAACAAAATATAAAACTTATAAACTCCAAATAAAATACGAAATCAATTGATTTGATTACAGAGTTCCAATAATATAAGTTTGAAATTTTAGAACAATAGAAACAATAAAATATGAGCAAAATCAACAATTCCTATTCGTAGTTTCAAACCCACTTCGAAAACGTGACTTATCCCTAAGTATTAAAATTCTCGAAATGCCCAACTGTTGAGGGGCGTAATTACATGCTTGTTGGGCCCAAAAACGACTATACGCACGTTGGACAAATAATTTTTGGCATTTTCTCCTGATGCCGAACCTCAATCCACGGAACTACGATGATTTTTTACTCTCTTTTTCTCTGTTATTTTTCTCATTTTCGTTTGAATCTTCGCTGAAGTCATCGCTGCTCGACCTGAAAAAAATATTTATGTTCACATTACTACATTCGATCGAATATATCTCTTAAGGAATTCACATTTGGTTTTCAATAGGGAGATTCAGTTCGTAGTTGAATAGCGGAGAGAAAACCCCATGAAAGAAGCTTTAACTCCAATAATAAATTGCTGCTATTCTAGGACTGCCATAGTTGCTATGAAATGTTCAATTTTAAGTATTTATTCATTTTTTATGACTCAAATCATCATCGCAAGATGGCGCTATACTGCACTGTCAAACTTCCTGAGAAGGTTAGGTCATCTCAACTCAAAACCATGCTTTGTTAAGAAATAAATTGTTTTTGGTCAGGAAGCTGTTGCACTCAGAACTAACAGAATAACTTCGAAGAATCAAATCCTGATGTAAAGAATATCAGGATCTAGCCAGTGAATTTGAATAGTAAATTCATTCTGCGAGTTTTGAGGTAATGTATGAAGCAACTCCTTCAAAATACTCATTACACACCAACATATTACTTGATGATGTTGAAGTTTGTTCATTTCTTGACAAATGGTTTTCAATGAGTACAGATCTGTTGAAGAGAATTAATTTAACGTATACCCTCCACCAAATGAAAGTACTTAACAATATATATATTTCGACAGTTGGCATAGAGCAAGGAACCACAGACCACAGGTGATATACGAAGAAAGTGAAGGTCATACGCTCGATTTTTGGGAGGTTACTTGACTTTGTCTTTCGTTTAACGCTCGATATTAGTAAATCTTACCTTATATCTCCTTCCATTTGTCCCGCATTCACAGCGTTATAGGCTATTTTCAGAATGAGATAGGTCCAGAACAAGTGCAACAAGAGCAAAACCATGAGCAGACCGTTGAAGATATAGTAGGCGGGGAACATTGGTACTATCTTCGGAGCATCAATAGAAGTACTGAGAAAAAGAGAAACTTAATTTATTAATATTTCAATAATTCACAAGAGAAAGCTTTTAAATGTTAACATGTAATGTGAATGAAATTGTTGAAATAATTCAACATACACTGCGCAAAAAAATTAACGCACATTATGGAAATCTCAAATTTATTCTACAACTGAAGGTGTTCTCAATGATAATTATTTTTATCAGAATTATGCATGCATATGTTATCCACTTTCAACGTTTTTCTTCAATACAGATGTTTTTTCCCAGCAGGAATAAAAAAAGATGAGATTATCAGATTTTGAATGTATTGGTTCCATTCTGAAATCAGTTGTTCTCGATCAATTCTAGTGATCAATAGTTTTTCTTTAGTTTGATTTTCTACACTCGATCGCTATGCAACGCGAAACACGCAATTTAACCCAAGAGGAATGTGCCCAAGCGGTAGTTTTGCGAGAAGAAGGGTGGACATACACAAGAATTGCAGAAAGGTTTGGAGTTTCCCATACAAGTGTGTCCAGAATGTTGCAGCGATTCAGGGAGTCTGGTATGAATGTCCGAAGACCAGGACAGGGTAGACCACGGGTAACAACTGCCATTCAAGAACGTTACTTGAGGGTTTCTTCGTTGAGACAACGATTTGCAACCGCTCTCCTCCTTCAAAATCAGCTTGAGCAAACTCATGGGGTGCAAATTAGCACTCAGACAATAAGAAATCGCCTCAGAGAATATGATTTAAGGCCTCGTGTCGTGGCAAGAGGCCCAGCTCTTACCCCAGCCCATCGAAGGGCGCGTTTGGATTTTGCGAGAGAGCATATCCATTGGGAAGAGGCTGATTGGGAAAGAGTTCTCTTCACAGATGAGTCTAGATTCTGCCTCTACCATTGTGATCGACGTTCCCTTGTATACAGACGTCCACATGAAAGATATGCTCAGTGCAATTTCCTGAGTACTACTGGTTTCGGGGGAGGATCGATTATGGTATGGGGTGGAATATCTTTGACTGCTCGCACAGACCTAGTGGTCGTTGATAATGGAGCTATGAATTCAGATAGGTATATAAGGAACATTCTTGAAGAGCATGTAGTGCCATTTGCCCCATACATTGGTGAAAATTTCATTTTTATGGACGATAATGCCAGACCCCATCGTGCGCGCATCGTTCAGGAGTACCTTGAAGAGGTTGAAGTCTCTCGAATGGAATGGCCAGCAAGAAGTCCAGATCTCAATCCGATTGAGCAGGTTTGGGACAACCTCAATAGAAGGCTGAGAAGTTCAGAAAATCATCCAGCTACTCTTAATGACTTAGGAATCCAACTCAGAGAAATCTGGGAAGGATTAGATCAGAACATTTTAAGATCACTCATTTTGAGTATGAAACGTCGTTGCCGAGCTGTAATTAACGCAAGGGATGGAAATACCAAGTATTAAATCACTTATCGGCATTCCAGTATTTTGAAAATTGTTTATTTCTCTTCTTTCACATAAGATTCGGTGAAATCCTGAATTTTTCTTCCATTTAATGTGTCTTGTTTCGTTCAAAACCTTCCCGAGAGAACATAAAAAATAAGTTATAAAGTCAATGTAGAGTTAACTTTCATTAAAATTGAGATTTTCAGAATGTGCGTTAATTTTTTTGCGCAGTGTAAAATGTTTTGAACTCAAGAGGAAACAGAACTTACTTCCTGATGATCCAGAACGGAAAGATGCCTATCCTAGTTACTATCCATAGAACAGTAAATATAGCAAATATAAAATCACATACTTTCTGATAGCCTGAATATTTTGCCATCTTAGCCGCCTGGAATAGAAAAAAAATCAGTTATGTACAACTTTTTTTTTTAATTTTAACTATATTAATATTCTGGCGATTTTTGTTTTGAATTGTTTTTTGATCGATATTTCTACTTAAACATATAATTTTTCAACATTACATCAATTCCGGATTTCATGAAACAAATATAAAATCCCCTAAATAAATGAAAAATACAAAGAAATCTGATTTGAATTATCATAGGTATTTTTCATCATTATCATTTCGTTCATTAAGAATTCCAATTAGTTTTCAGTAATTTGTAACTCCATCTTTAATTCTATATGGTAACTAAGATCTACGAATCTTATAAATTTCCCTTCCGAACATTAATTACCTTCTACTTTTCATTTTACTTTCATCAAATAGAAAATAAACAATAGAGTATTCAACCAAGATAACAACCATAAAATATGATTAAATTCCATTGTTATGTTTGTTATTCGATAACAAATTCCATCGAATATAATTTGATGAAACTAAATATAGTGTGATAAAAATTGACATTAAATCTGGTAGAGCTTTCATAATACAAAGCTGAATCGTTCAATAAAAGAAGAATATCATTATTCTACACTCTATAAGATGTAAATGGTCTCCATTTACCTCCAACAAAATATCTGCAGCATCGTGCACCAACAAAACAAGGGTGCCAACCCTGAAGACGTTCACTATCCATGACAAGCACATCAGTACTATAGTAGCGATGTGATGTATGAACATCTGCCAGAAATCCTTCCTTTTAACGTCGAAGAATTGCGATACGCAGAGGGACCAGTAGAACGACATGGAGATCATGTAGTACCACCATATATCCTTAGTGACAGATTGATGGGGAAAATCAGTCCTATAAAAAAAATATTAAACAATATAACATAAAAACGACTTCAGATGTCGCTGACATTAACCTATCTGAAATTAAATTCGGTGATATGATATGATTAAACTGATACTCCTAGGTCTCCTCAGAAGCTCCTAGGACTCCTAGGATGCTCTACCACTTAGCTAGCTAGCACGCTAATGTGATAGAATTAACATTATCTTACAAGAGAAGAAATTTAATATTCTATATTATATCAATTTGCATATAATCACGTCATAATTTGCAGTTGAAGTATCATTTGGCTGAATAAATTCCGATTGATATAATAAAAAAGTCTCCCACAACCTCTTACATAAAACCAATGTTATATTAGCGCCCAACGTGGGGCCTATAATATTATTAGTGCTAGTTTGATCCGAAGAAAAACCTGCGTATTATAATCGTCCGTATTTGGAGAGATTCGCCATTAAATTGATAGTAAATCGAATTCATAGACAGCATAGACAGACATATTCTGCATAACCATTCAAATGATTATTTTACATCTTACTGTTGTAACGTTTCTTTTTGGCCCGGGCGGGGGTTTGTTTACGTTTGGTTGGCGAATGTCGTTTATGTCGTTTGTGTTGACGTCGAATTTGAGGTTGGATCTCGGTGGTGCCAATCGACGCTAAATAGTAATTGTTGTATTCGAGGAGCCGAATGACTGTTGGCGATATTGTTGAATTGTGACGGTCTGAAATTTGTGGGGGTCTGCGCCAGTCAGGGACATGAGGTCGTCCATTTTGTCAACACTCGAAGGAGGAGCAGTAGGTTAGGCGTATTTTCGGAACTTAATAAGAATTGGTGATTTCTTCTTAGTTGGATATAGTTTCGAAAATCGAATTAGGAGTGAGGGTTACATTGGTTTGATTTGGGAAGATAACAGGTACCTTGCACTCGTCTCGAAAGAGGATCTAACGACCTTTCTGCAAATCTAAGAGTTGAACACGTGAACGATCTTGGCGACTTTGACAGAACATCGCTGTGTGCCTGAAGAATTATTTGGTGGAGGCACGGCCAGATTTGGTATTCGAAGCAAACGTGTGCGAGACAACCCCGAACATCAGGGGTTTTTGAGGCAGCCCGAGTTTTTTTTGGTAACATCAGAAGTTTTTTTGTAACATCAGGAGTTTTTATGGCAGCACGGATTTTTGTAACATCAGGAGTTTTTGTGTGCCAGCACGATTTTTATATCAAGAGGAATAGAAGTTTTTTGTGGCGAAGAGAGGAATTTTTACGTCAGGAGGAGTAGCACTGAGGCATTCGAGTATATACATGTGGTCCATAAGAAACGCTGTGAGACAGCCAACGCAGTGTTGCTGGTCCCGAGTATATACAAGGTGGTCAGGAAGTAGCGCTGTGATTGGGGACATTCAGTCAAGGGTTGCAGACTGCGAGCACAGGCGGAAGGAGAACAGTATTGCGAGACCATCGAAGCAATACTACGTTCAGGCATAAGGAATAGCACGCAAGTTATAGAAAACATATCTCGAAACATCTTATACCTGCTATATATATATAACTTGAACATATATTGTCATCAATTGTGTAAATTATTGTTGTTGTAAAGCGGAAATTGGGGAAAGATTTGCGTAAATCATACAAGATCATAGATAAGAAACGTGGATGCGCCTGAGCTCAAGCGACGCGTATTTGAATCAGAGAGAAATATCTACGTACAATTTCCGTCACCCTCATTCAGGGTTTCACAGTAGTTATATTTTGTTGAATCTAGAGACCTGGGTTGTAAGCTACTGGAATAAATTGTTTGTTATTAGCGTGAATATTCTTTTGGTGAATTTAGGAATTAGTACATTACGCAGGGGTATCTGGGAGACTTAAATTTACCTGGCGCCCATTTACTAGGTTCCCTTTTTAGGAATCCACTCCCATCTCCACTGGAGCTAGACCGCGGATCCCTGAGTTCTAGTAGCTCCGATCTTAACCACTGCGACTTGGGAACAGTCGTATGTCGTTATACTGTTCTATTTAAACTTGATTCAATCTGTATTTATTGAGATGTTATGAGAACAATGAGTATATATATTCGCAATTCGAATTGAAGGATAGTGGTATGATCATGTAAGAAACATAAAACCGAAACGAAATAAAAGAGATAAGTCTTCTCCTTATCTGAAAAGCAAACAAACTCCCTCTGACAGGGAAATGCAGCCTCTCTCGCTAAAAGAACCGCTCTCCTAAACAAACACCGATATTAGGAAACGAAAGCGATAAAACTATCTTATCTAATCTCGAAATAATTAAAACCGAATCAAATCCGAAGCTCGCCAGTCGCCATGCTACGAAGGGCGAAGTCGTTCTTCATCAAACGGAAGAAAAACGGCCAGATCGACAACGAAGACAGAATCCCGGCGGAGTTCCTCAGCGAAAAGGCCCATCTGGCGCGAAAACCCATCGTGGTGGACACCGACAGGGGCCTGATAACGTTCAAGGAGCCGCCCGACAGACCCGACCTGAACACGATCGTCCGTTCTCAGTCTAGGCTGCACGACATCAGGGAGAAGCAGGACGATGGATGCGCCGACCTTAGACCGAGCAATATCAGGAGATCCAGACCGAAAACCATGGACGTACAGACCGGGGGGTCGTGTAGGTTGAGTTTTCCACCTCCGAAGAGACGGGATAACAACGAGGATTGGTTGGATAAACTCAGGACTATTTCCAAGAAGAATGTGAATCAGTGAAGATGTGCGTTATTTAGTGTTGATCGATGCTATATACAGGTGTTCAGAAGTGAGTACGAGTTGAAATGGGAATGTTCCACCTGTTTTCGAAAGCGATGTTAAAGAAGCATAAGAGACTTCACCTAATTTTTCATGAATATTAGTACCAGCTTTTCTACTGTATTAAAAGTAGTAATAGTTTTATGGCCCATCAAGTTTGATCATTCCTTGACCTCAAGCTTCCCTTGATAATTCGTTTCATCAATGAAATAGATTCGCCATGTTCACAAGATTATAGCAACAAAGAACAAACTACCAAACCACTGATTATTTTGTTTTAACATAGTTAGCCCGATACTCCTTGTAAACTCTTCAAAGTGCTTGTACAAGATGGGATATCAACTACCATGGAATAGGAATCGAAGAAATAATATAATAATTAAAATAAATAACAATTATTTTGAAAAAGCAGTTTATACATCCTAGAAGATAAGCTCGGATATAATATCCAATAACATCAGGAAGTAATTCTTTTTCAATTGGTTTTCTATGCTGCCTCACTATACAGGGTGTCCCAAGTTCGAGTGCCGATTAGACGTTTCTGGAGAACTGTAAATATTTGAAATCTGAAAATTGGGATTATGATATTGCTCGAAATTCTCTACAGAGCTAAAATATTTTCGAAGCCCAAGCACTTCCGGTTATAGAGGGAGTGAAAATAAATTTGATAAAAAATTTTCTTTTTCAAGTTTTGCATTCCTGGTATGATCAAGTATTCAATGCTGAATACATTTCTGTTAAAACCATTGTACCTATTTATTCGAATAGTTTTCAGAATATCGAAAAAAAACCGGAAAAAAGTCAAGCATGTTTAGTCAGTACCTATGTATTATGTTCATTATTCTTATTTTGAACATCCTGAACGTAAACTGTTTTTACAACATCGAAGAGGAAGAATGTGAAAGGTCATGCATCTTTTGAATTCCAGAAATATCATCACAGGTGTTTCATTTTGTGTCGAAAATAGTGATCAAAAATTGGCCATAACTTGTGTTTTTCAAATTAGAACCCTATTTTTTATGATTCCTTTGGATTCTGCAGTGGAAAATAATGATACTTTTCTAACATGATTATTCTCCTAAATTTAATTAAAAAAAAAATAAAGAATATTGAATTTAGGAGCATAATCATGTTAGAAAAAATTTCATCAAATATATTTTCTCTCCCTGTATAACCGGAAGTGCTTGGGCTTCGAAAATATTTTAGCTCTGTAGAGAATTTCGAGCAATATCATAATCCCAATTTTCAGATTTCAAATATGTACAGTTCTCCAGAAACGTCTAATAGGCACTCGAACTTAGGACACCCGGTATATTAATCGTGACTAAATTTCTTAGAATTCTATAATCAACTGGAAGGCAATGTTATCGTCTTAAACTGAATTAAATTTTTTTAGTGAATTCCTTCTTCATTTCAGAGTCCCAAATATATTCTTCTTAAAGCTACGTATCAATGAGGTAAAAGAAAACCGTATATAAATGATATCATTAAGCTGACACTCCTAGATCATTGGAGGAGACCCTTAATAGACTCTCAAGAGCTATTTAGCCCGCTATTTAGGCAGCTGACAACTAAAAACTATGCCATTAATGAAAATTTGAGGCATTTCGAGTTGTCAAAACTATGCACCAAGTGCAAGTTGTAACAACCCAATATACGAGGTATCGGTCCACAAATAAATTATTTTATCCCATTTTGACGTTTAAAGACGACAATATTCAACCCATGGTAACAAGGGTAAGTTGACGTTTATCCACTGAGTGAATTAAAATTTTTTTAATTCACTAGTGGAATAAAATGTTCACCACTCACTTTCTGGAAATTATTCTTTCCACACACAATGCACCTAAAACTCATTTTAAAGTATGTTTATTAAAATTTATCAAAAATTCTACATTAACAGTCATTTCTATCATAAAAGTAAAAATTACAATTATTAAGATTTTGAAAATGGAACTGGAAACCTGCACCTCCTCCAAAGGAAACACGCTCAGTCGTTATAGCACATGTGTTTGAGGACTTCTCAGGCCCTGCTGGAATATCCATTTCTGCATCAGGAACTCCGGTTTTTGTGACCCCACCATGTATTTGTTCAGAAATATTTATTTTGTTTTGTAGTGAATCTTCAATATATCCTTCTGCAACAGAACTTGAGCGTCATCCACCATGTCTTTTCAAAACTGTCAATTCTGCCCCAGAATTTGCGAGTAGGGTTGCAGAAGAACGCCTGAAACTGTGCCCTGTATATTGTTCAGCATCAGAAAGGCCCAAATACTTTGCAATAGTAGCGGGCATTTTCGAAAATGTATTCACACCTACAGGCTGGACGGTACATTTTTCATTTTTATAATTTATAAATAGTCGCTTGTGATCAACTTTGCTTGGCCTCAAGTTCCTATACTTGCAGAATATATCGAGTGCAGCAACCTTATTAGTAGCATTGACCACAGTGAACACTCTTTTCTTATAAGTTTTCGTATCTGGAATCTGAATAACCAATACGCTGCCCCGATCTTCCACGTCATCTACGGTCATAGTCACCAGCTCGCCGATTCTACACCCTCCAGCAACACCCATAATAAAAACTACCTTTATCAATAAATATTGCTCATCAGGAGCGGCATCTAAAAAGTATTCAAACTCCTCTCTTGTGAATACCTTCGACTTCTTTACTACGTATCCCCTGGAATGTTGCTTCAAAAAGGCGGCGACTTGGTGAAATATGCCGATGTCTATTTTTTCTTTCAGAGCCATCATTTTCTTAAGTTGCGAATAGTAGAACCATAAAGACGACGACTTAACTTTCTTGGATTGTTCGGAAATATACGCCAAAATTATTTTTTCGTTGACACCTTTGGCTTTTTTATTATTTCTCCAGGCACAAAATGCCGTATATTGCTTTTCGTACAATATTTTTGATTTTAACGGAATTACTGCTTCTGCTGCCTCATTTGCTTCTTGTATAATGTACTCAGGAACTACAACCTCGTCGTCACCGCTCAACATTTTTTCGTAATAAAATTTCTTTGACGGTTCTATAATTTTCATTGACACTTGCAAACAATTAATTACATCGATCGAAGGGAAATCTCGTTATGAATTTGTATTATACCTAATATTTCCTCTAAAAAGTATTCATTATTTGAAATTTCATCAAAATGGGATAAAATTTTGTATACGACACGTGAGTTAAAAATGTTTATTCACTCGAAGAAATTAACCCACTCGCCCTTCGGGCTCGTGGTTTAAACTTTCTTCTCATGAATAAACATTCATTTAACTCACTTGTTGTGTAAATAACTATTAATTTGAAATTTATCGAAATTCCCCTGTTGTTAATTTCCCCAAGGTGTAATAACTTGTAGAAAAAATTAATGGTTCGGCAATTAACTTGCTATCGACAAATAAGTGTGCCGGCGCTGATTGAACATATAATATTTATGATAATCTAACAGCCTTGGATTAATTAGCTTTCATCGAACATCACGCTTGACATCGACTGGATTATACTTTGTTTTTCGTTACATTAGAAACTTCAATTCGCGTGAAATTAAATGAATTCATCAATCAACTGGTGATATCAATCACCTGTACGACGATTTTCCTAAGTGCCGTGGACAACGTGAATTAATAAGGTAACAAGTCGCCCACATGGTACGTATATCAAAATTTGCAGGAGGTATCGGTGTAGGGGCATATGGGGATGAAACTAAGGATCTCTGTGCCCCTGAACATGAACCCTCTATCTTATAGACCACATTAGTTAGGTTAGAATCATTCGCTTGGCGGGAGATCCATATTCAAATTTTTTAACAAGGAATTTCAACTTTGAGATGAAACCACCCTATTTAAAAGAGACTATTAGTACAGAGGCAACAAGTATTGGGTACCTTCATCATTAGTGCATGTTTTCATGTTATTTCCACATTAAAATATACTTCTATTTATTCTTAAATCAAAATTGAAACCATTCTAGTTCGAAAGATTTCCGTAGATGTATGTGTAGATGACTTCTGTTGTGCGTCATTACAAGGCCGATTTAGGGTTATGTTATTATTTTTGACTGATTTCGAGTGAGCTAAGACAAAGACATACGTCAATCGAATTTGGTGAACACTTTTATATTTATTAATTATTTTGGAAATATACAATTTTGTTATGAAAACTTGATTCTAGATGGTTGAGAAAGGTTCACAGAATCTATTTCAACCAAAATAAACCTTAAGAAATTAGCCAAAGTATCTAAAAACAGGCGAGTAATTCGCATAAATTTTAGGTCCATACTAAATGCATGGGGAATTCAGTGCTCGGATGGATCGTAATTCAAATTTCCCGCCTAACCTAACTAATGTGGTCTATAGGCAGAGACACTAGCTGTCTATATTTAAGCGTCAGAAAAGGGACTAAGAGACCCATCCAAAGTTCCGTACGGTTCTGGACATACCTGAATACACGAGCTGAGCTTTGGGTAATGATGGTACTGGTGGTTTATAAACACCCTGTATATGTGGCAATCGAGTTTTGACCGCTTATAAAAAATGTATCGATTGCATGGTGGCGTCAACTACCCAATCGACTAATATGTGACCAACAGTGTTAAGTTCCTCACACTACCTGCGTGCCTTTTGACCAGAAAAGTCTCTATTTGTGACGATCACTTAAAGCTTCAATGTTGGCACGGAATAGTAAAAAAAAAAATGGGTCAAGCCCTGTGGACAGGAGCTTTCTGGCGCTCTAGTTCAAACAGACAAATTATATCTCCGAAAGTATTGGTTTCTCAGAGTTGGGAATTATATCAATGTATTCTTATGATAGAACTGCATCATAAAGGAAATTCAATTCAAATAATAGTTTATTTATCAAGATTAAATGAGCAATCATGAGAATGAGAACTGCACCATGGAAGAAATCAAATTAAATCTGGCCAATTTTGCCCAATAACGAACTTAACCGAGATATTCATCTCCCTAACCTACTCTGAAAATTTCAACTACCTAGCTCATTCCGTTCGAGATTTATTGTAGAAAAACTTTTTTTTTATTTTCAAAATTTTTTTTTTACACTTTGCGGTAATCTGGTCAATACAAAACTTCACATGCGTATAAAGGTCATGATTCTACAATTTGATGCTAAATTTCAGATAGATCGAGTGATCGGTTTCGGAAATATTCATAAACAATATTTCCTTTCGTTCGAGAGTTATCGTGCCTACGGCCGGACAGAATCGATTTCGACCTCGGATTCTTGATCAGTGAGTCGAACCAAATCGTTTGAGACCATTTTCAGCCAAAAATTCCAAAATTACAGACACTTGGGCAAATTGATAAGCACTCTGTTCCGAGGAACTAGAGCGCCAGAAAACAAATTTCGTATGACAATTGCCCAAAACAGGTTTAAAGTACCTACAAATAGTAGATATTTCATAAAACATGTATGAAAGAAGAGAAGTAATAATGAAAAATTACCTTGTAATCGATCAAAAATTTCCTGATCTACGTTCACCAAATTTTCTCCTCTCTCGAACTATAGAATTATGCTTTCAATATTTACGTAATATTTTCAAACATTTTTGGGTGAGGTCCCCGTTGCATCGCTAAAATACGAGTATTTCAACCCCAATATTTTTGAAGTTATAATATTCCCTTCCGTCAGTCCCGTCATAAATTGAGAGAACTGAGCATTCTATGTCTATGGATGAAAAGCAGTCTCACTACTCTCAGATCTCTTACTTCATATTCCGTTCCGAAATGTAAGACTTTTCTGAGAAAAACTAATTTCGGAGCAAACAACTGAGATTTTTCTCACTTCGCTCACAATTCTTCGATTGATTAGATAATGTCATGTCTCAGGAAAATAAGTTGACATTATGACAATTCATACATAGAATATTTATATCATTCTGTGACAACGTAGAAATACGATTTATTATTAAAATTTTGAAAAATCATATCTCCGAAAGTATTAGCTTGTTAGAGTTAAAAATGATATCATTGGATTCTTATGATAAAACTGCTTATTGAAAAAAATTTAAATTGGAATTTGTTTTGTAAAATTTTTTTTTTGTTACTCCGAAATCATCTGTCCGATTTTGCCCAATAACGAACTTAGCCGAGATATTTATCTCCCAAACCTACTCTGAAAATTTCACCTGTCTAGCCCATTCCGTTCGAGAGTTATCGTGCCTACGGCCGGACAGAATGAATTTCGACCACGGATTCTTGATCAGTGAGTCGAACCAAATCGTTTAAGACCATTTTCATCGAAAATTACAGACATTTGGGCAAATTGATAAGCACTCTGTTCTGAGGAACTAGAGCGCCAAAAATTGTTGATCGCATCAGCATTCAATTCTCCCACGCTCAAATTTATTATTTCGATCTTCCCGTCGAAAATTCGTAACAGACAAGCCATTCATACATGTTGTACTGATAAAATACAGGAATTCTTAACTATTCAAGTTGTATCAATTGAACCCTTTGTAATAAAGGATGAGGAATGGTCATCATTGTTGAAAAAATTAATGCTATTAGCTCTGCCAGGACAGCAAACCATATCTTCATTCCATTGGCAAATAAAGTTGCAGATAACAATAATTTTATCACGAATTCATGATGACAAATTGAACTAGATACAAGGTTAGAGTAAATAAATATATAGAGATCAGGATAAGTCCTTTTAAGGTAGACACATAAAATATACTAACTGTACAGGAAGCGCTTCAAAAATTATAATAAATTTGATGATTTCCTCATCGAAATCTATTTATTTTCCGTTCCAATTATATACGTCCGATATCGTTGAAATTTTGCGAGAACCTCCGAAACCTTATGATTTTCCAAATTCATTTTATTTTTTTCATATCTTTATGTATTCCATGATAGGAATCAAGGGCGTAGCCAGGGGGGGGGGGGGTTTTGGGGGTTCAAACCCCCCCCGAAATGTTATTTTTTCTCTTAATAAAAATGTTTTTGCTGCAGAAAGTGACCCTTACACCCCCAAAACCCCCCCCCCGAAATTAATTCCTATTTCAAAACCCCCCCCCGAAATTAGTTCCTGGCTACGCCCTTGATAGGAATATAGTCCTGTATACGAAATTGCATGAATTTGTGATAGTTTGTTTGTCAAATAGATCATTTGAAATCACCCTGTATAATTCATGTGGCGTATTTTTGAAACAGGCTATCTCTGTATGAGATATGAATAAGGCTTTCACCCTGTGTGTGTATTTGTCAACTTTTATTCCAATATTACTTTATTTATTATTTTTTTTTTCGTGAAGGTGTAGATTTTGCCAGTTGACCATTCAAATTTCTAATGATTCATAAATTGGCATCAACTTTGTAAATAAACTTCTGCTCAATTCTAAATCGATCTCTGACATTGCTGATAATATTTTCATGTACAAAGGTTATCATCAAATAACACCACTTTTATTCCGCATAAAAATAAAAGCCATCTACATAATATACCAGAATCTGGCATTCGAACTTCTGACCAATAAACTGACCGATGAAAAAAAATTTTTTTATTTTTTTTCTAGTGATACGATATTCACGAAATTTCCCGAAAACGGGCGCGTCATCATTCTACAAGCAATTACCGAGTTTTAATTGGATCGGATTTGTATAATTTCAGTTATAGAGGAAATAACAAACAAATTTCAGCTGGGTATTACTCCAAAACCGTTCGGCCGATTATGCCTATTAACGAACTTAACCCTTTATAGGGCAAAAGAGTGGCAATTGAACTACTGCTATGAAATTTTGTTTACTGATTACTATCAGATCTATAATGTTAAGAACGTTTTCAATTTTTTTCTAAATTAGGTCTAAACCTAAAATTTTTGGTGGGACATTATCGTCCCAATGTTCGTTGCGCGCGATATTTTTCTCCTATGTTCATTGGGATAATATTGTCCCACCATTTAAAAAAGAATCCAAACACATCTATTTCGTTGAATATATTATTTATTACAAAAAATCTGAAAAGTTAAATAACTTTGGATTTATTCCATGTGATTTCCAGTCAAACAAGTCCTCCTCTCTTTCGTCTTCCTCCTCCTCGTCTTCCGATTCACTCAATCTGAAAGTATCTTCACTATTACGTATCTGCTCTTTTCTGCATCTTCGCTCTTCTTCCTTTTCTTCTTCTTCGTCTGTCCTACTATCAGCTTTTGAAAATTCCTTACGCTTCTTTGTTGTGTCTACGCTGTTCCCTCTACTCGTGGAAGCAGAACTTCTCAGTGACTACAACGGAAACTCATCATCTGCGTCGCTGTCACCATCAATATCGGAATTTTCAGCCTGCTCATCTGTGATTCCTTCAAGTTCTAATGCGATTTGGTTAACTAACCTCTCAAGCTCCTTCTGAGACAAACCCGCCATAATCTGAAATGAAAAGCAATTACTTACCTTTTTCACCTACGCCACTGGATTTTTCGCTACTACAGCGTCGAAACTGAATTAATCATTAATCTAATAAAATGCACAAAAGAAAATTTCATATTGCTCAGAAGACAGAAATTAATTATAATCACATAACCAAGTTTTAATAAATTTGAATTTTTACTAATTGGGTATTAGGTAGATTTTGTTCAAATTCATGAAAAATCTTCCTAGCCGAAATGAATATCTCTTAAAAATTCCTAGATGGTATTAGGGTAGATTGTGTACAAACAATAACAAGTTGAATCATTAAAAAATGGGTTCAAGCCCTGTGGACAGGAGCTTTCTGGCGCTCTAGTTCAAACAGACAAATTATATCTCCGAAAGTATTGGTTTCTCAGAGTTGGGAATTATATCAATGTATTCTTATGATAGAACTGCATCATAAAGGAAATTCAATTCAAATAATAGTTTATTTATCAAGATTAAATGAGCAATCTGAGAATGAGAACTGCTCCATGGCAGAAACCAAATTAAAATAGCTGAAATGAATTTGACTCTCTCTTATAGAACAGGATGAAAAGTACGAGTACGAACACAGATCATATAATAAAGCTTAGATAGAATAATTATAGCATTCTGTGAAAACATAGAAGTATGATTCATTATTGAAATTTAGAACTTCATCTTAGCAGAAATTGAATTCAAACATCATAGAAGAATTCAAATTCAACAAGAGTGCCAAAAATTATCAATCCAAAACCAATAGACGAATTCTACCCAACAACGAACTCATCCGAGATATTCATTCCTCAATTCTATGATGAACGATAATATATATCTTTCCTCAAATCTACTCCAATACACCAATATTCCAGTTTTGTTTTTAGTGGAGATATTCTGAACTCAATATTATTAACTTACCATTCCCATCATCATATGGATTGACCATCGGCATGAAAATATCAACCAACAAAAAGTATGATATTATATGAGGAGTCTCTTTTCAAAACGCATTATGTCCAATTTGGGCGAAATTGAGTTTGAAGCGGATTCAGAAATGTTTTCTGTTGCTCTATAGCCCTATGTAAACAAAATCTTCCAAATGGCATTATGTCCCTCTGTAATTCAAATCCAAAGTATGTAAGCCGCATCGCAATGAATTATGTTTACGTTTGCATTTTTAAAAGAAATAAAATATAACCAAAAACATGTTTTATCGATTTGCTCATGTTAATTAGGTTACAGGCCAACACTTACTGTGCAGACTGATTTCTCTAAATGTATAAAAAATCGCAACAAACAGCATTATTTTCAATTTCAACCACATCAAAACGCATTATATACAATGAGATGAATCAAAACGCATTAAGTCCAAACGTTTTTTACATTTTCTGTGTATATCTGATCAATATTGATTTAAATGAGATTAGTTATTACCTTTAGATGTAAATTTCTATCAAACAAACTCGACATCCTCAAATTATAAGCCAGGGAGGAAGAAAAAATCGTTTTTCGTTGATTCCCAATAAAATGGTTTTTGGACTTAATGCGTTTTGATAAGTTGCTCCTCATATTATGATTCTCATAATACCATTACTGGAATGAATGACAATGAGACAACGTCAAAGTTGACATTATAACAATTCATAGAATAGCCACAGAATAATTCTATCATTGAAATTTTGAAGAATCATATCTCCGAAAGTATTAGCTTGTTAGAGTTTAAAATGATATGAATGGATTCTTATGGTAAAATTGCTTATTGAAAAAAATTTTAATTTGGAATTTGTTCTGTCAAAAAAAAATTTTTTTTTTGTTACTCCGAAACCATCTGTCAGATTTTGCCCAATAACGAACTTAGCCGAGATATTTATCCCCCAAACCTACTCTGAAAATTTCAACTGTCTAGCTCATTCCGTTCGAGAGTTATCGTGCCTACGGCCGGACGGCCGGACCGGCCGGCCGGACGGCCGGCCGGCCGGACAGAATGAATTTTGATCACGGATTCTTGATCAGTGAGTCGAACCAAATCGTTTAAGACCATTTTCATCGAAAAGCTCGAAAATTACAGACATTTGGGCAAATTGATAAGCACTCAGTTCCGAGGAACTAGAGCGCCAAAAAAAATGTAGTATTTTCCAAAAAAAAAATAATTCCAATCTTGATAAAAAATCGTTATTATTGATTTAGCTAGTTATTCTGAACGAAATTCCAAAATGCTGCTTATTTTCCTGTACTTTTTAATTGTAAATCATCCTACTTACCCTTAATTCTGCACAGAAACACTGAATAACAAAAAACAATCAGAGGAGGGTGATATTCACGAACATAAACTATTCACTGCATGTAAAATTAATAAATCGGGGATTCCCCGTGGGCATTGGGACAAATATGTCCCACCTTGCTCAATTTCAACGACCTCTAGCGAACAATAGCCGAATTCTAGAGACCGGGTATTCTGTAATGATGTTACAGCAACCTACGCGTGTGGTAATGAGATAGGGACACATTAATCCCAAAGAACGTTCACTGTAGCATGGGTGGGACAATAGTATCCCAATGACCTATAAAGGGTTAAATGACTAATTCGGATGCGCAACCTACCCTGAAAATTGTAAGTCACTATCTGTTTCCGTTCTCAAGTTATCGTGACATACATGATATTTTTTCATAATTTTTTTTTGATTTTGTAGTGATACAATCTTCACGTAATTTCACGTACGTCTTTGCCTAGATATTCTACGACCTGTTACCAAGTTTCAATTCGATCGGATCTTTTTTATTTGAGTTATAGAGAAAGCAATATCCCAGATGGGTATAACTCCGAAACCGTTTGGCCGATTATGCCAAACAACGAACTAAACACTCCCATTCGGATGCGCAACCTAACCTGAAAATCGCAAGTCGCTATCTCTTCCCGTTCGAAAGTTATCGTGACAACGGTCATCCATCCAGCTACTGAACTCACCTAAGGCTGCTCGGATCTCCAAAAATCCGATCGTGTTCAAATTTGGAACTTGGCTGTAAAGTTAGGTTTCAAAGGCTCTCGCAAAGTTTCAGCGATATCGGACGGAGAGTTTGTGAGATATTTTTTTCAATGATTTCTTAAAATATTGCAAAAAATTGAATGTCAGCGTTCTACAACTACTTACCATATTTGAATTAGTTCGGATTGTTATTTTTTGAATTATTGGGGAAATAACGACAAAATTTCAGATGGTTATAACTCGAAACCGTTTGGCCGATTATGCCTATTATAGAATTAATTAAAATTAAATTAAGACTATTTATTCGATGAAAATTGAAAACTTAATTATTGCTATAGGGTGTTATGAGTGTATTTATAGCAACCGTATCCAAGGTAAAATAAAAAATATTATACAAGTGAAAAATAAAAGTTTTTTGACACCTTGTATCATTATCAACAGAAATTCTCAAGAATAGTTCACAGAAATCTTGAATATTATTCCTTGTTTTTCATTGATGACCCAATTTAATTATCAATTTTAATGATTGGTGATAGCCTTGACATTGTTGAACCTCTAATTTCTAAATTAGCAATAAATCCTTGTGTCATAATATATATTTTAATAGAAATAGAAAATATTTTCGGAATTTTTCAGTCTTATATAAAAATGCAACAAATTTTGCACAAAAGTTTAAAATTGTCTTTACACAATGTTAAAATTCTTTCGATCTTCGAATAAAATGTTATCTAGAGATTTTTAACACATTTTCTTTGTGAAAATGAGCTAAAAATTGAAACCGGCAAAATTACAGATACTTTATTCAATATTTGTATCCATTGACAAAATTGCAAAACACACTTGAGATGAACAAAATGGGGCACTGTAAATGATAACTTAGCGGCAAAAATAATTTCGAGAATCCTTTTAAATGATCAATTCCTTGTACTCTCTCGACAGTGTTTATACTGATACATGAATTTTTTCTATTGATATCTCAAATATATATAATTCCTCAGGAAAACTATACGTATACGAACGAAAATTTAAAAATGACTATTGATCAAAGAAATTAACGTCAATAATTAACTTTTCTTCTGGAAAGATATTACTAAGTATGTAAGAAAAACGCCTCTTGTTCGAAAGAATGAACATAACCATATGTCGAAGGTCCCCAAAGAAATCACTTCAAAAAAATGGCAAAAAACTTGGAAACTAATGGCATCTAACAAATCTAATTTGCATAAACAAGCATTGAAATTAATTAATTGAATAAACCCCATAATCACATTACTTGAAGTGTTATGTTTTCGAAACAAGAAACTAATGAATTACATCGAAAACAAAGCATTCCATTGATCGCTTTCCAATTTGTGTAATGTTTTTTATGACCTACTGCCAATAAAGGCCAGTTTATGTGGGAGATGCACAAATGAAGCCATAAAAATAGATGATTAAAAGACCCTATCACTATTTAATATGTTTTATATGATTTACTTTGACACACCCAAATAAGTTAACGGAACACATAAAAAGCAGTTATGGCAAACACCACATGTATTAACAAGGAAAAATATAAGACAGAACTTCCAGGGAACATATGACTGCTCAACAATTGAGGGATTGTGCCATGATAATCTAGAACATTTTGGATATTTCCCCTCAATAAATAATTGTTTAATCAAGTCCCCGTTTATTCCAACAATACTTTCCCTCAATAAATGATTATTCCAACTATCCTTATCTTGAATTATCTTCCAATTGAATCATATCTATATATTTTATATTATCTGCAGTTATCCTAGGGAAGAGATATGAAGATTGATCAAAACTGAAGAGATTAAAATCGTAATAACAGCTATTTCCCAAATGTTTGTATGTATACGGAATTTTGAATAAATGAGCTTAGATTGCATTAATTGGAGCACCATTGTTACTATATTATGCCCCTAATACAATTGATGAGAATATTTGAATAAATTTGAGGAATTTATTCAATAGAAGAATGCATAATACGAAAAAGCTAGATAAGATTCTATGTTTATTATTTTTTTATTTATCATTGTAGAAGTAGTTCTTCCTATAGAAAACGTTTTAAAACATGGTTAAAAATTCATTTTAGATATAAAACTAGAAACTCACCAGCATTCATTTATATTCCAAAGCCATGGTTTGTCCCATAAAATGTATATTCCATAGGTGAAACTAAAAATGTAATAGCAACACCTCCAAGCGTTTTCGCAGAATTTGGTGAGAGTAGAGGGTTTGTTTTGCCCCTTCCTTAACCTAAGCCACCTTTCCACCTGCCTTTCGGACATATCCAACTGTTTTGACAACCCTTGTATCTAGAACGAAAAAAATAATCTTCTTAAAACACATTTCGTTGAATATTTTGGGCTGAATCTAAGAAGAATGTACAATTCGCCCGATTTATAATTTATCATGACACTTCCTTGTTCAAGTACAGGAAACAGGAAACAACTGTAAAATATGGTCTTACCTGTTTATGTTTCCATTTTTTGGAAGCGATATAGGCATTTTCCAGCGCCGCAACAATGGGGGCCCTCTTGGGTTTCGTATGTTTAATTCCTAACGATCTTCCTACTGGTGCAAACCAAGATCTAAAATCACAACAGGCATCAAGTAAATTAAGTTCTAACCTAGAAAACTTGACATTACTTTTCTAATACATATCGAATAAATAACATTCCGAATGCCATGGGCATAGGGAAGAATAGATGCTTTGAATTTGTATGATCTATATGGTCACTAGCTTCAGGTGATATATCAGCCCACGTAATATTTGGGGGCAACCAAACATGTTCACTCCAGAAGTGATGCATAAAAATCTTGTAATAATCCATTTTCGAACAGTTCTGGTTGGAATAGGCAAAGAATGCAATATCAAACACACGCGAACTTTATGGACATTATTTGCACTATAACCATTTGATATTAATTGAGTTCTTTAAATTAGATCGAACTAAAGTATAATGACTACACCCCAACAATAAACCGATCGAGACACCCTGCTCCACTGCTCCATCGTCTATGATCATGTGTGACATGTGTCAGATGGTTGTCAAAAGCTGTTCCCCACCAGATTTGACTAATCTGTGGTCGTATTTTTTCAGTTTTATATCAAATCAAATTTTAACTATTTTATTTTGGAATTTAAGAATCGAAATGAAAATTACTATAAAAGTATAAAATGTTGACTGCTATTCAAAAAGAAATGTTAGTAAGCAAAAAAGATTACCTTGGAGCGCCCATCTAAAATGGAGAGAATTGACACTTGTCAAATTGGACTCGATGCACAACCTAACCTAACTTTCATTGGATTTTGATTCCATCGAGAAAAATTTCAAATTCTAACTTGCTGGCTATTTCCGCATATTTAATGAAAATGGTTTTATCAGAGGGTGTTAAACAACGTTTGTCTGTCGTTATCGAACTAGGCAAAACAGTGTTCCATTATGGATTCATCCCAACTGTCCTTTACTTAGGTATACTAAATATCCAGATCTCTCAAGGAAGCAAGGTCTTTGAACAGTTCTTTTCGTTTCAGGTTTCCAAAAAGGGTCAGATCCAGGTGCTCCTGAGATTTCGCTACAGAGGTAATATTTTCTCCAGTGCTCGAGGATTTCTTTCTGATATAATATATATTTACAGCTTATTTTGGTGAAGCATGGAACATATGAGAGGAAAACTAGTTGTCATTATTTATTTTTTATTCCTTTATAAATAATTTTAAGCTTAAAAACTATACACGTTATTATAAATGTGAGTAAGTACTTCAAAATGATATTATTGAGAAGGAAATCATATTAAAAACTTAAGATCATCTGTGAAGTTTCATTTTCTGCTTCAATATTTGCAGATTACAAAAAGAATTTCGTATAAATTCAGGTGTTAGATTCATTCTTCTCAAATTCAGCAATTTGAGAGATGTAATTTTGCGCATTTTCATAAGCTTTTTTGACCGCCTTCCGATCTGTAGGCTTCTTCGATTCGTTGACCTAAAAATAAGCCAATTAATTTGAGAATTGTACTAAATTATGCTTAAAATTCACATCATTGTTGCTTTCCTTTAAATTACTGGTATGGTATAAATATGTAGATTAGGTGAAAAATATCTCCTTCAAAGAGTAATAAAATTTAATAACCATTCGAAAATATCTAATATCAAAACAGTAAATGATTTCAGATTAAATAGATACTATAGTTTACCTTGGCCTCATCTCTATCAGGATTGATACCAAGAATCTCCAATTTTTCAGCAGGCAACCACTGCCATGTTCTTTTGGCGTCGAAGAACAAAACCAAATAAACATGTTCCTCGTAGTTGGACCTTAAGGAAAGCACTTCTGGAGGCGGGGTCGGCATAGGAACGCCCATATGCACATAACCTAAAATCAAACCGTCCTCAGTTCGATGCGAGATCTCAGAATACCCCTATTTTACCTGTCGGCATAGCGGGATCGATAATTAGAGCAGGATACCAAGGATACCCTCTGCATTTAGCCCAAACCAACTGGAAAGGCTCGAGCACCTTCTCTCCGATGCCATCGGCCCCATCCATCGTCGTATCCGAGCACTCGCTGTCCTCATCCGAGTCGATTTCTGAAGGATCGTGCGAATAGCATGTGGAAAGACTCGATCCACTGTCGCTGTTTTCGTCGCCGGAAGTTTGACTTCCGGCTCTGTACAGCCGAAAACTGTCTGGTACGGAGTTCTGTTTGCCTTCGGAGATCTCGGAGGAAGGTTCCACCGTTTTCTTCTGTCTTCCCTTTTTCTTTCTACAACACCAGTATTTATAATTGTTTTATATATTAGATTATTATCGACCATTATTATCTGAGTTGACGAAGTCTATTGTATTCTTTATTACATTTTCATCCAGGTTTTTATAAAACTGTTACCTCGAGTTCATTCAGCAGGACATAAAAATAAGTCAAAATACCAAATACCGGGGAATCATAATAGATAATAATAACCTAAAACAAAACACTAGAACGATATCTAACTGATAAGGTACATTTCGTTAAACTCATTTCAATTTAGAATCTACTGTTGGACTAAGGAATTATGGCTTGAAGAGACAGATATAAGTAGAGTCGCCAAATCTTAAATCTAATGCTTTATTAATTCCTTAATACAATTTACAAACATCACCATTTGATTTCTCGATATCTAACTGAGGATAGCAATGTTCAAAATCACCCGATTTTGGTTGAATTGATCCAAAGTCTTCAGAGAAAATCCTCCACTTCTCTTAAAAGAGCAGTGCCACCTTAGGCACAGCACTGATGTTTTTTAATCCAACACTAAATGTTGACAAATACTGTTCGGCTAGAAAATTTCTTTCCAATCCGGACGTAAATACTAAACCTTTGCAGTTATCGCTTTTAAGCACATAAAAATAAACTGTTCTGGCAAGATTCTCCTTACAAAGCCCAGGTGTTGATAACATTTCTAGCTTTTATACAATAACGAAAGGACTATCAACAAACAAAAAAGATGATTGAAAATACTAGACTATATCCATATGAAATATTTATTGCAATTTTGTTTTTATTCACAATTAAAACTATGTGTTCGTCCCCTTCTCTACGCCTCTACGATATATCCATCATAAGAAAACAAGACCAGCTTCCTTAATTTCGTTTTTAAGTATCTCAATCTTCGTTCAAGCAATGCAATCAGTCACGATTAAAGTTTGAGTCAAAGATTTATTTCTCATACTCTGTGCCCACACTTACTTGGATGTTTCTTCGACAGGCTTTTTCGATACAGCTTGAGCTTTCTTCGTCAACAAGACCGCAGTCCTCCTGTTTACACCTCCAGAAGGCGATACACCTAAAAAAATTAAACATGTTAGATATTCACCCGAGAATGTTACAGATTCCACTTACTGGCACTTTTACATGTGCTCTTAGCGTCGGGCAACTCTGCCTCTTGATCAGACTGGGAGCTATCCGTGTTGGCCAAATTTCTTTTCGCTTTGTTCAGTTCGCTCCTCACCAGTTTCACCCTCTTAGCCCTTGCTAAGCCGTGCTTGAGTGCCTGACTCTTAGCCAGCAAATCTTCCAATTTGGCGATAACGTCATGTCCTGTTTTACCCTAAAACGATTGAAAAATGTATCCGATCCTGTTTAAACTCGGTAATTACTTGTAGAATGCCTACGCGCTAATTTTCGCGAAATTTCGTGAGGATCGTATCACTAGAAAATAAATAAAATTCGAATTTGATTACTCACTTGCAAATTTTCGAGTTCCTTATCTATTTCGCTTGCTAACGGTTCCTCATTGGAGGAACCGTGCTCTTTCTGATCAACCAGCAAGCCTGCAGCTTCCAGTTCTTTCCTAGCTTGTCTAAAGATCGCAGCACACTGATCTCTCATTTTTATTCCCGCCCTACAAACGGAATATCATCGAATGAATCCACATAAATTCCCACTCGAATATTACCTATAAAAGACGGTGTCCCTGTTGTTGTAAGCCAGGCAATTGGCGATCATGAGGTCAAAGTCCTTCTCCATCGATTTCAAATCGGGATATTCCTCCTTGTCCAATTTCGCTTTCATGGTGCTCAAATCCATCGGTTCGGAGACGACCGTCATGTAATCCGGTACCTGGAACGTTTCCATTAATACCGGTTTAAATTAATGAAAAAAATGACTGTATACCTCTTCTAAATCCACTGGTTCGCTGAAGATTTCGTTGGTATCTTTGGCGGCGATAAGGTTGAGCAGGTTCTCCAAACTCGCTTGGAATGGTTTAAGCTGGATTTTGTAGCATTTTTCCACGTATTTCGTGTATAATAATTTCGTTTTCTCCCTCTTTCGCACGAGTTCGCAAAGAAGTCTCGCTCTCTCTAGGTCCTGTCTCAAACACTGCCAATACTTCAACTGCCGACAAAGCTCCAACGTGTCTACGTTGCTAGCGAACGAATCTCTTGAACCTGGGGGTATTTATTCAAGAAATTAAAAAAATATATGTATCATGAATGATTAGTGAGGTGTCTAAACACTAAAAAGAACAAGTTGGAAATGAACTGAGGTCAGGAGCTTTGCCGCGCTTCGAAAATTACAGATATTTGGGCAAATTCAAAAAGGGCAACCACACAATGAATACACTGCGCAAAAAAATTAACGCACATTATGGAAATCTCAAATTTATTCTACAACTGAAGGTGTTCTCAATGATAATTATTTTTATCAGAATTATGCATGCATATGTTATCCACTTTCAACGTTTTTCTTCAATACAGATGTTTTTTCCCAGCAGGAATAAAAAAAGATGAGATTATCAGATTTTGAATGTATTGGCTCCATTCTGAAATCAGTTGTTCTCGATCAATTCTAGTGATCAATAGTTTTTCTTTAGTTTGATTTTCTACACTCGATCGCTATGCAACGCGAAACACGCAATTTAACCCAAGAGGAATGTGCCCAAGCGGTAGTTTTGCAAGAAGAAGGGTGGACATACACAAGAATTGCAGAAAGGTTTGGAGTTTCCCATACAAGTGTGTCCAGAATGTTGCAGCGATTCAGGGAGACAGGTATGAATGTCCGAAGACCAGGACAGGGTAGAACACGGGTAACAACTGCCATTCAAGAACGTTACTTGAGAGTTTCTTCGTTGAGACAACGGTTTGTAACCGCTCGCCTCCTTCAAAATCAGCTTGAGCAAACTCATGGGGTGCAAATTAGCACTCAGTCAATAAGAAATCGCCTCAGAGAATATGATTTAAGGCCTCGTGTCGCGGCAAGAGGCCCAGCTCTTACCCCAGCCCATCGAAGGGCGCGTTTGGATTTTGCGGGACAGCATATCCATTGAGAAGAGGCTGATTGGGAAAGAGTTCTCTTCACAGATGAGTCTAGATTCTGCCTCTACCATTGTGATCGACGTTCCCTTGTATACAGACGTCCACATGAGAGATATGCTCAGTGCAATTTCCTGAATACTACTGGTTTTGGGGGAGGATCGATTATGGTATGGGGTGGAATATCTTTGACTGCTCGCACAGACCTAGTGGTCGTTGATAATGGAGCTATGAATGCTGATAGGTATATAAGGAACATTCTTGAAGAGCATGTAGTGCCATTTGCCCCATACATTGATGAAAATTTCATTTTTATGGAAGATAATGCCAGACCCCATCGTGCGTGCATCGTTCAGGAGTACCTTGAAGAGGTTGAAGTCTCTCGAATGGAATGGCCAGCAAGAAGTCCAGATCTCAATCCGATTGAGCAGGTTTGGGACAACCTCAATAGAAGGCTGAGAAGTTCAGAAAATCATCCAGCTACTCTTAATGACTTAGGAATCCAACTCAGAGAAATCTGGGAAGGATTAGATCAGAACATTTTAAGATCACTCATTTTGAGTATGAACCGTCGTTGCCGAGCTGTAATTAACGCAAGGGGTGAAAATACCAAGTATTAAATCACTTATCAGCATTCCAGTATTTTGAAAATTGTTTATTTCTCTTCTTTCACATAAGATTCGGTGAAATCCTGAATTTTTCTTCCATTTAATGTGTCTTGTTTCGTTCAAAACCTTCGCGAGACAACATAAAAAATAAGTTATTAAGTCAATGAATGTGCGTTAATTTTTTTTGCGCATTGTAGTTTGACTTAGCAGGTAGTAAATGTAGGAAGATACATACAAAGTAAGGAAACCAACGATCAAATAAATGATTTGAAATTGAATTTTGTCTTGCATTCTCATCGTTTAAATATATATCCGTATGTACCTCCTTGTGCACTCTGCAACCTTCGCAATAAAGGCACCCCGTTCCTATACTGCCTCTTCAACGTCCAGTAAGCAATCAGACGCTGGATAAACTGCGACTTTTTCGTTATGTTCACCAGGGATGCGATCTCTTGAATACGATCAGGAGGAATTGTAGGTATGAGGATAATTGGAGCTGAAGTTCGTTTCTTGGCCAACATCTTCCTCGCTTGCTTCATCTTTTGCCTGGAATCTTCTTTTTGAGACTCACCTGCAAACAAATCCATTTTGTTTCGCACAAATTCTATTTCTGTGTATGAAATATTGTTCCACATTAATCTATAGAACAGTTTGAAGCATCCTGTACAACAAATAATCGGAATAGACTATAAATTGAGATTCGATACAATCTTGATAAATTTAGATGATATTGAAGCTATTTAAATGGAAAAAAGAGGTCGAATATGCTTACCGTGATCAGGTGGCGCATGTGTATCACAATATGCAATCTTTTGAACCAATACAGGTTGCGTCTCGCTGCCATCTTTAACGGTGTCCATTTTCATGTAGAGTCCAGCCTGCTGTGCGCAGGTCACGTGGAAAGCCGCGTAGCAATTCGCCTTGTGGCATTGTATGCAGGATCCCACCCCTTTCTGCTTGCAAACGTAGCATGTGAGACGCCACCTGGCGGCAGGTATAGTTTCGATCGAGTCTGAAATAGAAAACACCTGGATTTTGTCGAGTTTCCTGTGAATATTGCATGAAGATGCCTTACCGATTGGTTCTAAGAACACCGTATTGGCAAACCTGACCTCTGGTATCCACAAGGCGCATACTACATGCGCCCACTGGCTTCTGTCTGTTTGTTTGAAAGCGCCCCCTTGGTTGGGGCATAAAACGCAGTCAACAGCTCTACTTGGTGATTGTAAACATCTGTTCCGGAAAAAATTGAATGTTTTTCAATGAATAACTTCTACTTATGGAATTAAACCCAGTCAAAATCGAGTTAATACTACAATACAATTAGTCAACAAAAAGGATATCATTGCAAGATCAAAACGAACCTCCAATCTAACATCTATGTCGCCGGTTGATACAAAACAATTAATTTATCACGCATACCTTCGGCAAAGCCATTGGCCTTCCGGAATATATGGGACCCCGTAACAATCTTGGTGTACTGCCAAGTTGCACATGTCGCAGAAGAGTATAACGTTGGTATTTTGACATTCTCCGTCCATACAAATGCAGCAAACAGCATCATCATCGACTATAGCTCCAGTATGTCCATTTACAGAAGCCTTGAAAGGAATGATTAAAAAATTTGGATATCATTTTGAATTTGTGAACACTTACTTGGAAGTAAGACTCTTTCTCTAGCCTGTCCATGAGAAGTTCAAGGGAATCTACAGAAACGGGACTTAAACCCTGTGCTTCCCTCTTCTCGTTCATCAAAGACATCCACGCAGTATCCTCTTCATCTACATCATATTCCACCTAAACAAAAAGAATTTCTTAAGACTTATGATTAAGAACGGGAAAAATATAAATTACCTCCCCATCTAATTCTTCGGTACTCTTTTCGATAAATCTTATATATGCATTAGGTCTCGGGGGTGCATCGCAAATATTATAATTATCCAATTCTTTATAACTTGCTTCAGGTAGCTTCACAATTTCGGACGGAACTAAAAGTACAAATACATGCAGTGTTAACAATTCCTTAAATTCAAAATCCTTACTTGCAACTGCCGTTTCTGTTGTTGGCGGATTTTCTTTCTCAAAATCTTCCTTCGACCTCATTTCTAAAGGTTCATTGATTTTCCATCGAACTATTTTACCATCTACGTTAAATTCGACCATTTTTTGTGCTTCCTCGTAAGTCAGAGGTTCCGGTACTGGAGTAGCCTTAACATTCGCAGGAGTACCTCTCGCTCTGGCACCTAGAACAAACCAACTCGTGTTGGAAGAGAACGAAGTGGAATCTAGGAATATTACCTTTTTTATTCTTTGGTGTACTTGGAGTAACTGGTGGTAAAGGTGTAGGATTATCATGATCGAAGCTTCTAAGATGGTAAGAGAGTCCACATACAGATTTATAATTTCTTCCACATTTCTCTACAGGACAGGTATAAGGGGGCCCATGATCGGCCCTCACTTTTCGGCAGTGTTCTAATATATCAAAATCTACTACCATTTTGGAGGTTAATATTCAGAGAAGCAAGATGCTTGCATACATTAGTAATCATAACCATTCGAGAACAAATAAATGTCCAGCAGATATGAAATGTTTAAATGATTGATATTGTGTGCTGGTTTTAATAATGTAAATATTAAAAAAACCAGTAAAACCTGAGCAGAATATCAAATCAGTCAATTGTTTATATTTTTGAATTTATTTGATTTTTATTTCTATGCGATAAGATCCTTTGTTTCTTTTTCTTTGATGCTGCGACGCTGCGTCTACATGACATTCAAATTTTATGGTTTAATTTTTTTTTCTAGTGATATAATCTTCGCGAAATTTTGCTGAAATGTGTGCATTGGCATTCTACATCTAATTACAACGTTTCAATTCAATAGGAAATGTATTTTTTGAGTTATTGAGGAAACAATATTTCAGATGGTATAACCCTGAAACCACTCGGCTTATTATGCCCATTAACGAACTTAACTATCGAATTCGGATGCGCAACCTACCCTCAAAATCTCAAGTCTCTATCTCATTTCGTTCGAAAGTTATCGTGCCAACGGACGTGGCCGGACGGAATGGAACTTGACTTCGCATTCTTCCTCAGAGAGTGGAACTAATCTAAGATTTCTGAGTTTCTTTGTTTTATTGAAATTAAAATCATTATTGAATAACGATAAGTATTTATTTATCCGTTTTGCAAAGGTAATTTAAAATATGTATCTCCTAGAATATCTAATTGAATCAACTAAAAATTTTATACTTACAAAATTGCGATGCATATATTAAGTGAATTGTTTCCGAATTTATCGTAATCTTTCACATCTAAATATGTTATCTTATCTTCATCAACTCTGAACAGTATTGATAATATATAAAAACCCAAATTATAACAAATCATGGTACTGAAATCATCATTGAAAATCTTACCTTATCGAGATGAAAATATATGGCAGTGTGTCCTTCTTTTGTTATATTTTAATTGTACTTAACGTAAGTACAACTATGTATAGTTTTAAATATTCATACTTATTGGATTTATTGAAAATAATTAATTTAATATATTCCCAAACAAATCGAAGATAGGTACTGACATTTGCCACTTAAATATAGTACATTTGGTGGATGCGATTACATTAGAATAAAATATAAAAATTTCAGTCGTAATGAGAGTAAAAACTTATATACTTCCAAATTACGATAGTTAAATATTAATTGGTAATGGTAATTTTAAAAAAATGTTGTTATCAGACTTAATTCAGTATAAACAGGATTGTCATTAAATGTTTAAATAACGCATCCACCATTTTATCTGTTTGAGAACAATCTTGCTATTCTTATACAATTATAATCGAGTTAATTAAGTATTCATGAAAAATGTTAACATAGTTCCCTTGAAGCATACTTCATTGGCTTCCAGATACCATTTCTAGATGCCCATGACTTCAGTTATCCACAAGATAGGGCCGCAAACACCAAACTAGGTATAATAGGTGGTAATGATGCCTTTCCACACTCGATAGGGTATCAGGTGGGCATTAAGATTCAGCAGAATGAAATTGTGTCATTCTGTGGAGGATCGCTGATTACTTCTTCCTTTGTTCTTACTGCAGCACATTGTCTAAGAAAGTAAGTCTGATATTTGCTCATTTCAAAGCGTTTTTTCTCATATTATGCTTACAGTACAAGTAATTGAACCACTGGAGGTAGCTTTTGGTTACCTACCTATATCAACCATCTATACGTCTTTCTTCCATGTAACCATCATTGCAACGAAATCAGAATCTTTTTCAATTTCGAGATGACTGCAATAATGTAGATTTAAATTCCAGTGTGGTTTCCTTAGAAGTGATACTGGGTGCTCACAATATAAGCGATTCAGAAAAGACGCAAGTAAGGTTGGTAGCCAAAAAGTACACTATCCATCCAGGATGGGACCTATCAGTTCTGATCCACGATATTGCCTTGATTCAACTACCGAGACCAGTGGAGACAGGGCTGATCATCAAGACTATAAGACTACCTAAGAATGAGCATGATGACTATGTGGGAGAAACAGGTAAAGTAAGCCTGGGGATTATAAGAAATGATAATTTACTGGCTCAGGTTATGGTTGCAAGAATGATCAAGAAGAGAGACTCATTTCCCTGGCTCTAAACAAATCAGCGCCAAAGACGAGACCTTCACAGAGGAAGCATTTGAGCCTTACAAGTGGAGCAATAAAAAATCTAACATATTATTCATACCAAAAAGAATTGAATGTGCGATATATTCCAAGCTATGGTTCAAAAAGGTGCTGAAAATGTTGTACCTCCGCTTACTGAGCTCTTTAGAGCTAGTTATCCATTTTTAAAAGTGGCAAAAAAGACGATATAAGGAACTACCGACCAATTAGTAAGCTTTCAGCCATTCCAAAACTTTTCGAATCACTACTTGTGCGCTACATTTCGTGGCATTGCAGAAGTTTGCTAATTGAGAATCAACATGGATTTGCCACCGGTAGATCAACAACATCAAATCTATTGGTATGTCAGCAGGACATCGTCGTGGCCCTGGAGAAGGGTTTTCAGGTTGATGCAATTTATACTGATTTCAGTAGTGCCTTCAACAGGGTCAACCACGATTTTTTGATTGGTAAATTACATGAATCAGGCTTTCCAACATGGTTAACGAGTTGGTTAAGTAGTTATTTATCTAATAGAAGGCAGATGGTGAAGATTCGAAACCACATTTCCAGGGATATTCATGTTACATCTGGTGTTCCGCAGGGGTCACATCTGGGACCGCTCCTCTTCATTATTTTCATTAATGATGTAGCCCTCAACTTTTGCTACTGTAGATGCCTCTTGTTCGCTGATGACCTCAAAATGTATATGCCGGTCAGCTCCAGCACGGACTGTGAGTGCCTTCAATCCGATTTGAACGCGTTGATAAGTTGGTCACGAAATAATGGAATGACGCTAAATGTTGAGAAGTGCTGTTGTATCTCGTTTTCTAGGTCGAGTGATCCTGTTCTGTTCAGCTATCAAATTGAAAACAGCCTGAATCTTTTCAGGTGTTGGGTTTCGTTACTAGAAATACCAAAAAATTGTCCGATACGGCTTTTAGATCATTGTACCTTTCGTTAGTGTGTTCGGTTGTTCAGTATGCCTCACCGGTGTGGTCACCATATTATCGATCTCAAATCGATCGGGTGGAAAAAGTGCAAAGGAAATTTCTGAGGTGTGCAGCATTCAAAATGAATCTACAACGTGGTGAATATGATTATGTGGAGGTTATGCAAAGTTTGAATGTTGCCACCTTGGAAGGTAGTAGAACAAGATCTGACTTGATCACTCTATATAAGAAACTTTCGGGAGATATAGACTGTCCTTCATTGCTCCAGTTGATTGGTTTTAGAGTACCGAACAGGCCTATTCGTGACTCTCAGTTGTTCCGGGTTCCTTACCATCGTACAAATTATGGCTATCATACTGCTTTGTCACGTTTTCTTAGATTAGGTAATGAATATTACGGTAAAGGTTTGGAATTTACTGGACAAACTTTAAGTTCATTTAGAATCAGTGTAGAAAGGTTGATTGTATAAGTATTCCAATGTTGCTGTTGTACTGCTGAAGTTGTTTATTTCTTGGTTTATGTTTACTGTAAGTGTATATTTGTATCATATTTCATATATAAAAAGGGGATAACCCGTGTATGATAATAAATAAATAAATAAATACATTCAAGGCTAGTTCTCATAACCAAAGTGGGATAGAAAAGCACCTCAGAACCTTAAATCTTACCGACTCATATGTTTCACCTCCTTTCGTTGCCTACAGATCAGATAAATCCACTCCAGATGCATACCCACCTACAAGAAATTTTTTTTCAGCTCTGATGAGTGGTTGGGGAGTAACCAGATACAACGCCTCCGCGTCCAACATTCTGCAGTATGCTAAAAGCACAATCATCAGTAACGACGAATGCTTGAAAATCGACCCCTTCCAAAATGTCATAAAAGACACCCATCTATGTCTTGCCAGCAGAGGGAGGGTCAGTAGTTGTGAAGGGGATTCCGGTGGGCCTCTCGTGGTGCATGGCGTTCAAGTCGGTATTGTCTCCTTCACGATAAAGGAATGTAAATTGACGAAACCTTCCGTCTTCACCAGGATATCCAAGTATTTGGACTGGATCGAAGACAACTCCAATTGGAATAGGAAGCAATCTGACATTTTTAAACGATGATACAAGTAGTGACTTCTAGAAAAATTTCAATTTGATAAGATTCTGTTAGCTCGGAAATATTTTGAAACGAGGAAAATATAATGAACGAAATAAATTCTTTTAGATCAAGATACATATTTCATTGTCACCTACTTATGCTTAGCATTATTATTATTTATTATTATATGGGTTGTGCTGGGCAGACGAAACCCGCCCCTCCACTGCGACCAATCGGTCTATTGTGGCACACCTGTAGTATATAATCTATCCTTCACCCACAAGCTCAAGTCTCTTGATGAGGGATATGAGTCTGGTGGGTGAGAACTTGTCCAGTTCCCTCAGTGTCAGTTTGTGGACTCCTAGTTCCTCCAATCTGATCCTGTCCCCAGCGGGGCAGTCACACATTATGTGTTCGATAGACTCGTCGTCCTCCAGACGAAGTCTGCACTCGGAGTCCTCAGTCAACCCCAGCGTATTGAGGTGTTTCCTGAGGCCACAATGGCCCGTGTATACAGCTGCAAGGATTCTCAGGTCTACCCCAGAGAATTTGAGCCATTTTCTGGCTCTTTCAGCTGATGGGCCAGTAATTGTTGAGCGAGCATGTCTGTGTCCAGGTATGCTGCTCCAGATTTCTTGGACCTTTTGGTCCACCCATCTGTTGTTTTCCTTCGCCGCTGCTCTGAGAGAGATACCGCAGGCCGGTTCAGGTTCAATGAGCCCCATGGAAGCCCCCCGTGTCGCCAATGAGTCCGCCATCTCATGACCCCTTATGCCCGAGTGGCCCGGGACCCACAAGAGCTGCAGCCTGCAGCGCCCTCCAAGTTCAGCGAGTGTGGTCCGGCAATCTTGCACAAGCAGGGATTTGCAGTTGTATGAAGTCAAGGCCTTCAAGGCAGCTTGGCTATCCGATAGGATCTTGATTGATCCGTGGGCCCAATCTTTCTCAAGTATGAGCTTCGCACAGTGATCAATGGCGAGAATTTCTGCTTGAAAGACAGTCGCAAAACTATACCCAGGCTGATGGATTCACCCCTATCAATTCTGCAACCGCTGATCCCTGCTCCCACCCCTTGGGTGGTAGCTGAGCCATCTGTGAACCAGCAGGGACCCTCAAGCAGTCGGGTCTCAGAGACGGCCCAGTCGTCTCTGCTAGGAAAAACGACTCGGAAGGGCCACTCTGTGTAGGTTCTGGTTTTAGATACGTCCGATCGCATGCCCATTATCTCGTTGGCCTCCAATTCAGCCTGCAGAGAACTAGGCACGTAGCCGATCGCATCTGGCTCATTGTGAGCCGTATACTGCGATGGATGTACGTCATGATTGTGAGACCCATAACCACGTATGGGGCAGTGGTCTGGAACAGAAAAACGAGCCAGAATAGCACGAGGAAAACCCTCGGCAAAGTACAAAGGCTGGCCTGTGTGTGTATCACTGGAGCTATGGGAACCTTGAGATTATCCCAAATCTCACACCACTTCATCTAGTGATAGACAAAATGGCCCATGTGTTATTCTCAGAATATCTTGGAAAGGAACAGGTAATGAGAGTATAAAAAACCAGAAGGCCTGGTCCTCTCTTACCAGATACTTTTTAACAGTCAATCTTCCTAGTGATGAAATGATTAAGAAAGTAAGCATCAAAAAGAACTTCACTAGGATGCTCGGTATGAAAAAAGACTGGAACAGGGAATCCACGAACCTAGTTCTTAAAAGAAATGGCATTAAATGGTACACAGACCATAAGTGGTTCAAAAACCACTACAGGAGCTGGCGCTGGAGTATATGGGCCAGGCACCAAATGCTCGCTAGGCTCCTATCCGAGGGTCTTTCAGGCAGAAGTACTTGCAATAGAAAGATGCGTCGAAATGAAGCTAGAAAGAAACTATCAGAGTAGGCAAGAACAACAGGGTCTCCTTGGTCTGGGTTCCACAAGGAATGGTTTGGGCAAGAAATCTGCAGGAGCAAAGACGTAGCCTCCTTGAAGCCATCCCAGATACTGGAGTTCATCAGAACTCTGAAACTGGAAGGCGAGCTGTAGATGGTGGTGACATCGACAGCTCTGACGGGAGGGCACAATAGACTTAAGGTCGCAGTGCAACGTTACCATCTACAACAATATACAATATTACCACCATTGACAATGTCCTTAGGATTGATTAAGTAGGGTGATAGAACAAAGGATCGAATAGCTCGTAGTTCTGAAGGACTGGACCAAGTCTCACGACACTGTTCTAATAAATAAAAATCATAATACATACAAGTATTTTCTGATTATCCATTGTCCATATAACTTTCAAGTAAAACTTTTCTGTTTAGGTTTGTTCCTACATGAGAAAAACATAATGCCAGCAATTTCTGCTCATTTTGATCTCATTCAGGATCAACACTCGAAGGTATAAGAGAAAAGATGTTTTACTCAATAAGGATCGAACCCCTATTAATAACTCATCGTTCTGACTAAACAGTTTATGACTAAGGGTACAACAAGAATAATCAACAAGAACAGCAACCCAATCTGTTGAATGTGATCCCTTATGTTCGTGGCCTTTCTGAAAAAATTAGAAGAATCTGTTCTAAGTTCAATATAAGAACCGTCTCAAAACACAGAATGATCTTAGGTCTTTATTAACGAAAACAAAACCCATAAATGAAAAACAAAAATCAAAAAACTGTGTATATAATATTCCTTGTATTTGTGGTAAATCATACACAGGAGAAACATCAAGACCACTAGAAGTAAGAAAGTCAGAGCATAAGAATAACTTGAGAAATAGAGACATACAGTAATCAAAAATAGCAGAACTTGTATGTACAATCCAAGGAGATCACATGATGGATTGGAGTAATACAAAGATTCTAATGACAGAACCTGATTTTATGAAAAGGAAACTTAAGGAGTCAACTTGTATTTTATTGAACAGAGAATGCAATTTTGCAAATTGCTCAATTGGTATTGACCATATTTGGCTAAATTTATTGAAAAAGGAGTTGGAACTTGGAAATTTCTATGCGAAGTAAAACTATGTTAGCTATGATTTTTAAATACTGTCAATGTGACAATTCTTGAATTTCACAAAATAACTATCAACAAAATAATTCTAAAGATTTTCATTAAGCGTCTGACGAAGGAGTCTGATATAGAATCCGAAACGTTACGCTATAGTTGTTTCTTCGTTGATGTTGTTTCGTTGTTGTTTGTTAGGCAACATTGTTCAATTGATTGCTTCTGACAAATATTCTGTGTTTCTTACGCAGAAGCAAATCACAAAATAATTAATTTTTATTTTATAGATATTTTTCAGAGTTTGGGAGAGAAAACCCAGAAGAAAACCTTTCAATAATGAGTATACCTCCCACAGTATCCTTTAATGATTACTTAAGGGTAGAATGTCAAGCCATACTTCAGTTTAGTAATTAATAGCACGATTTAGTAACGCTGCGTACCAGAAGATGGAAACATCGTAACCGAAACATGTCAGACGACAAAATTTGTAGTGCAAAAGAGTGTAGTATTACTGTAGTTATTTCGTAGGAGACTTAAAATGAAAAATAACACTTATTTTGTTAAAAATTATATTAAGAAAATTCCTGTCATGAAGGAATAAAGGACTTGAGGAAAGGATGGATCAAGAGCACTCTTAATTGATACTTGATCTCTTAAAATTAGTACGAATCCCTCTATGAAAAGGACTTGTAACAACACATGAATTGGAGGTCTAGACATTTGAAAATTTTTGTGGAAAACGTAAACGAATCTTCTATATGTGGGAGCAAATGATAAAAAATTGATTTCGAGTTGTAAACAGGTTTTTTCCCTGAGTTATCGACAAAGAATTTTACGATCGACCTCCAAAACATGCTTTCTTCTGCAATCTAATCGCTTTCAGGCTCTTTTAATTGAGCCAACAGAAGGGCCCTTCGCTTTTCCAATTCGCTTTCTGTGAAGTCTCCTTTTCCTTCTCCCTCAGCGTTTTTGTGGTATTTTTGCTCGGGAGAGCGCTACACAAAAATAAAAAGTAAGCGATACAGATTTTTCGATTTTAATTCAACAATAACAAGAAAATTTCCAATTGATCTTCAACAATCCTAATCACTCACCGAAGGGCTCTTTTTCTTGTGTTTCTTCTTCGATTTCTTCTTTCTGTAATCGTCGTCCGTACCCTCTGATCCCGACACACTACCGGTTTTCTTTTTCGATTTATATTTTTCACTGTCAGATTCACTGGAGGATTTGTACTTCTTGCTCTTCTTCTTCTTGGATTTTCTCGATCTGGAGTGATGGTGGCTGCACGATTCTTCCATTTCGTGTTGGAAGTCCTATAGGAGTTCACAGTGTCAGAAAAAATTTACTCGAGAAAAGATTAGAAATACACGGCGCAAAAAAATTAACGCACATTCTGAAAATCTCAATTTTAATGAAAGTTGACTTTATAACATATTTTTTATGTTCTCTCGGGAAGGTTATGAACGAAACAAGACACATTAAATGGAAAAAAATTCAGGATTTCACCGAATCTTAAGTGAAAGAAGAGAAATAAACAATTTTCAAAATACTGGAACGCTGATAAGTGATTTAATACTTGGTATTTCCACCCCTTCCGTTAATTACAGCTCGGCAACGACGGTTCATATTCAAAATGAGTGATCTTAAAATGTTCTGATCTAATCCTTCCCAGATTTCTCTGAGTTGGATTCCTAAGTCATTAAGAGTAGCTGGATGATTTTCTGAACTTCTCAGCCTTCTATTGAGGTTGACCCAAACCTGCTCAATCGGATTGAGATCTGGACTTCTTGCTGGCCATTCCATTTGAGAGACTTCAACCTCTTCAAGGTACTCCTGAACGATGCGCGCACGAGGGGGTTTGGCATTATCGTCCATAAAAATTAAATTTTCACCAATTTATGGGGCAAATGGCACTACATGCTCTTCAAGAATGTTCCTTATATACCTATCAGCATTCATAGCTCCATTATCAACGACCACTAGGTCTGTGCGAGCAGTCAAAGATATTCCACCCCATACCATAATCGATCCTATCCCGAAACCAGTAGTATTCAGGAAATTGCACTGAGCATATCTTTCATGTGGACGTCTGTATACAAGGGAATGTCGATCACAATGGTAGAGGCAGAATCTAGACTCATCTGTGAAGACAACTCTTTCCCAATCAGCCTCTTCCCAATGGATATGCTCTCTCGCAGAATCCAAACACGCCCTTCGATGGGCTGGGGTAAGAGCTAGGCCTCATGCCGCGACACGAGGCCTTAAATCATATTCTCTGAGGCGATTTCTTATTGTCTGAGTGCTAATTTGCACCCCATGAGTTTGCTCAAGCTGATTTTGAAGGAGGCGAGCGGTTGCAAACCGTTGTCTCAACGAAGAAACTCTCAAGTAACGTTCTTGAATGGCAGTTGTTACCCGTGGTCTACCCTGTCCTGGTCTTCGGACATTCATACCTGTCTCCCTGAATCGCCGCAACATTCTGGACACACTTGTATGGGAAACTCCAAACCTTTCTGCAATTCTTGCGTATGTCCACCCTTCTTCTCGCAAAACTACCGCTTGGGCACATTCCTCTTGGGTCAAATTGCGTGTTTCGCGTTGCATAGCGATCGAGTGTAGAAAATCAAACGAAAGAAAAACTATTGATCACTAGAATTGATCGAGAACAACTGATTTCAGAATGGAGCCAATACATTCAAAATCTGATAATCTCATCTTTTTTTATTCTTGCTGGGAAAAAACATCTGTATTGAAGAAAAACGTTGAAAGTGGATAACATATGCATGCATAATTCTGATAAAAATAATTATCATTGAGAACACCTTCAGTTGTAGAATAAATTTGAGATTTCCATCATGTGCGTTAATTTTTTTTTTTAATAGAGAACCTTACCTTGTATATTTTTTGCCTTTCTGAGTCTGAAGAAAAGGCCAAAAATTCTTCTTCATTTTGGACCTTTTCCTTGACTTCCTCCCAAGTATTATCCGGATCTACACCCATCTCTTTCAGTAAATTTTTGAATTGTAACTCTAGTTTCTTGAAACGTTTGGTCTCTTCTTTTATTCTCTCTTTTTCTTTCACCTCAGCCTAAAATTAGAGAGAATTCACTAACCTTTCAAATCTATCTGCAAATAAATAATGAAATTATTAATCTTGAACTTCTATACCTTTTCCAATAGAGAATTGAACGTAAGCTTCACATTTCCAGCATCTAAAGTGGCACTTTTCTTGTCCTCGCATATGACTGTAGCAAATTGATCAAATGTTGTATCAATCTTCACCTCGAAATCCTTTTCTTTAAGTATTTCCTTTATTATTTTCTTCTCGTCATGAAATCGTGCTTTAAGATCTTCAACATAAAATTTGAAGAGATCTAAAGGTGTTGAACCACTCTGTCCTGAAAAAAATATTGATATGTTGGTATAAATGAACATATAAGCATAGCACTCAAGTTCTTTCACAGGTTTTTCCAAGAAGGACGAAAACTATGAGATAATTCGTATGATATTTAAAAAAAAACACATTTTATAAACTTTTTGATGATGAAGGGTGTTGAAGACTCTGACCAACAGAAAAACACGGCAAATGTTTTTAAATAATAATATGTATTCACTTACCAAGCATCGCGGAGAATCTAACATCGGCAGAAATGAGGGGGTACAGCTCAACCCAAAGAGACATAGACGTTAGCTTGCCTTCTTCGTGTAAATGGTCCAAGAGAGTTAGAAACCTATCCCTATTTTTGCGATTTTGCCTTTTCAACCTTTTCTTTTCCCGTTCTTTTTCTTCAACGTGTTCTTTTTCTAAAGCCCTTATATGTTCTTCGAACGTAACCAGAGCGTCTTCCTTGTCCATGGCTTCGAAAGAAAATCATAAAAGTACATAAATTAATTGAAAAAATGCCAAAAATTAAATATGGGAGATGTTGTTACTACACTAACCTAAAAGGTTCACGTCATTTTTAAATTCGGGGTTCTCCAGAAGCATTTTCTGAGCTTCCGACCAGGTAATATCATAAGTGATCTTGGGCATGCTGTCTAAGACTTCAGCTAGACGTTTCATGTTATGTTTCTTCAATTTTTTCGCTTCCTCCTTCTCCCTCTTCGTCAATGAGAATATAACATCTTCATAGATATCTCTGCGATCTGAATCCGAAACATTATTCCAAACCTTCAACGAACAAAACAAACAACTCAGAGGTAAGTAAAATAGTAACGTAAAAGTTGTGATGGCTTTCGAAAACCCACCTCTAGATATGAAAACATTTCATCACATCTGTAATATTTAGTACCGGACGTTAGTTGATCTGAATTCAACAGGAATTCTTCCAGTTGTTCCTTCGACTTCTTGGCTTTATTCCGTTGTTCTTCCTTTTCGTCCTTCATTTTTTGTGTTTTGTAAGCATTGAATACTTGTTTTTTCTCGTTGAGTTTCTTGAAACTTTCGTACCTAAAAGTATCAAAACGGGTTATTATCTTGGACCCGTATCCTGAGTTTTTTCAACTCAAAAGCTACTTAAATGTATTGCGTACGATAACATAATAACAAACATTGACATCATTTATTATTTTCCATTGATTACTTCCTTTATTGTAACAAACTTTAGCTTAGCACCATGTTAATAATGTTTGCAGTTCAGTCTTATTTAAAAAGTGATAGAATGAATTGATCTTTCATATAAGTTATCTATTTTGAGAATATAGAATTGACTGTACCTAGGATCGTTGCATATCATTTTGACACAGGTGTCCCAGCTAGCGTTTGAAGGAACATTTTTTTCTTTCAAGAGTTCCTTGAAGGCTTCCATTGCTTCCTTCTTATCCTTGAATACTTTGACCTCAGAGGCTGGAGGTTGGATTTCCTTTTCTGGCTCTTTTACAGGTTCTTCTTCTGAAACGTAATTCATGATCTTTCCGTCACATCAGTATCAAGAAAAATGGTTTACCTTTTATGGGTTCTGGATTTGGAAGTTCTATAGAGGCTAATGTTGCAGCCATGGCGGCTTCTAAAGCACTTTTACCTCCGGGACTTGCGACTAGAATATTTTTATTTAAGTAATCTCATTATAAAATATTTAATGTAAAACTTACTTTGAGAAGTTACAATACTGGGTGAGTTACTACCTGAATTAACTGGGAGAGGTAGAGGCAGAGGACTAGCAACTTCAATCCTAATAGGTTTTGCAGCTTCAGATCTAAAAATAATTACAGTTCAAGCCAAAAAAAAAAGAAATAATAACCATCAACTCAAACTATGAGGAATACACGATCAATTGCAATTAATTGACATATTCCACTTACTCAGCTGCTGCCGCTGTAATTTTAGCTTTAATTTCTTCCAGTTCGGGTGGTATAACCCATCTAGATTCTTTTGAGTTGATATTATGGTAATATATCTTGCCATTATCGGCAGTATACTCTTTCCAAGGGCATTGAGACAACAAGAGCTGAAAGATAAAAGAAAATCTATGTAAATCGGACAATAAAATGACTACACTATATACCTCTGTCGGTGACTTTAGTAAATCTGGTTTCTGCCAAGAACTTTGCTTAGTAATGGAATTATAGTAATACGTTCTACCATCCGGAGCCTTGTGTTCCGTCCATTGATCGGAGGGATTGGGCGCAGGGGCAGGAAAAGCTCCAAATCCAGGCGGTGGAACACTAAAGGGTGGAATCATGGGTGCGAAATTCCCTATTGGAGGTATTTGAACCGGTGGTATCAAAGGGGGAGTACCTATTTGGGGAGGAGCAAACGCAGGAGGTGGAATATTATTCGGTATATTTGGATCCTAAAAAATGAAAGAGGTCATACTCAAATTGAAATTTACTGTAGGCCTAATTATTGTACCATTTTTATCTTTTTCCAGTACTACAGTTTTAGCATATTATGCTTTTAAATCCAAGTTAGACGAATTTATTTGTATCCATACAGTAATTCACTCTTTATTAATATCATAATATCACATTTTTCATACATAAGCTGTTTAAACCTTCATAACCTAACATATTTTCAAAACAAAACTGACAAATCAACATTTTAAGTGTTCTATGCTGGGAAAGGACTCTCAATAAATCATGTAACCAGTATAAACAATCAATGAATAATAATTTGAATTATTATTCAGCTCATTATTTTTTTGAATAATGAGTATGTTAATTATAATAATTAATAGCCCTCAAAAATAATTCTTATTAGAAGAATTTTCAAAGTGCTAAGAGGCGTGTGGACAGGCAACACAACTCACAACATATCATTAATAATGCATATTTGGTGGGAATTGTCGGAAGCAATTTGAATTAATATTCTCTTGGTCTTTCGTTTTGATACTGAATATTGAAACAAATCGAATCTTGGTCAATCAATAAACTTAAGTAGGAAAATCAATAATTCCACTTATTTGGATTAATGACTTCACGCTTTTTCCAACAGATGGCGTCACTAACACTACAATGAAAACCAATCTTGAATAGCATCAAAGAATCTAATTTTTTTGCACGGAAAGCGAGCCAGAACTTATTAAAAATCATAATAATTTAGACATTTTTTTATAATTTATAAGTTTGCAACACAAAAGATGGCAGGATAACAAAAAATGTACATTTTATGTATGAAGTGTTTGAACTCGTGAATAAATCTGTTTCATCAATAATATTTTTACCTCTGTATTTTTTATTTCTCTATTAACAAATTATACATAACAGATGGTGATCTGCAAAAGAAATGTTTAACTAAAACTTTTGGGGTCATTGAAAATTAAACTATTGAAAACAATCTGAATAATTTATACATTGCATAAAAAATTCAAACAAATCTAGGTTTTCCATGATTTCTTAACTAATTCCTTTAGATTTTTCTCTAAATATTGTACCCTAATTATCAATTTCGATTGAGGATTGTACTCGTTATAAGGTATATTCAGCACTTTGTAACCTTTAGCTTCTAATATCCTTCTAGCAAAAATGTTGAATCCCGCAGGTTCGACTCGGCCTTTTGTCATATCGTGGTAATCTAATGCCATTATTGCAATTCGTGTTCCTTGAACTTCCGATGAGCCAAATTCTTTCGGAATGAAATTTTCATCCAGGATACATTCTGCGTTAATAGAGAATCCATATCCTGAAATTTTGTCAAATCATAGTTTTTTTCACAAATTATTCAACACATAATTTCAAGGAATTGAAATAAATATAGAGAAAACTACCAATAGAACCAAATATAGTATTCCGAACAAAATGATGTAAGTGGTACTACATGTAATCTTTCAAATTAACCCTATAGACAAATATGAAGTTTTAAAACATAATCAAGTTGTTTACGGTGGATAATAAATTGAGTTCCTTTTACTATGACTCACCTGAATCGGTATTGACTAGCAAATACTTCTCAGTGTTCATCAAATTTTTCAAGGAAGTTATAATGGATTCAACAAAATCATTTTTTTCTCTCCTTCGTGTTATTGAAACTTCTTTAAACGGAGAACTTGATTCCAGCTTGTTTCCCTTATAATTATCTATTAGGCAGTTTGCCGCACCATTTATGTTCAAAACTTTTAGGTTTGTCGAGACGTTCTTGACCTTTCCAGGTTCAGTTAAAGAACTGAGGAAACTTTCACTGAGTACATGTGATATCTCTTCCGGTGTTGCTATATTTAATATGACCTTGGACCATACGTGATCCAGCCAAGCAGTTGGAGATCCCGCTTCTTGTTCGGTAAGATATGGACTGAAAACCTATAAAAAATATTTGCTAATATAGACACAGATCGTCTGGTAGCAGTATAAGGATATCAATGTTAAATTTATATAGTCATGAATATTGAACAGGTCAACCACACTGATATAAATACCGTAATATATAATTATGATGTGACGATGAATAATATTGTCTTCTATATGAACAATTCATGACTACTCAACAATTGTACATACACTTACCTTCAATAATTCCTCCAAATCAGGTGGTATATAATTCAAAGTAGCTAACGTGATAAACAAACTGAAGACATCTTGACTCCTACAAATATCACAATGTTGTATCAACCAACTGCTTAACACGTCCAAAACAAGAGGGTTCTTATATTTCAATAAACCTAAACTCGTCAAAATTGAACCCACAGCAGCACTGCTCTTCCCCTCGTGATCACTTTCTATGTCATTGCATATATCTAAGCTAACTTTCGATAATAAGTTCTCATCCACAAAGTTCAATGATGACATGCTGAACAGAAGATCAGAGCAAAATTTCAAATTCAATTTATCTGGATTTCCAGATATATTGTACGCCAATGTGCGGAGAAGTAAAGTTGATCTTCGTTTTTTGTTCGACAGTGTTTTCATTACCTTCACCATTTGAGGTAATGTTATGGTCTGAATCAATTTAGCTGCTTCTTCATCGGCAGTTACACTCAAAACCGTTGATAAGTCCTCGCTCTTAGAGGCTACAAACCTACGAAAAGAAAATATCATAAAGGTATTCCTAAGCTTCCGAAAACAATTTCTACCTTTCTGGTTTGTTTCTTGTTAAAACCTTGCACAATCTGATGAACCTATAATCGTTCTCGAAATCAGATATCTTAATTTTCTTTGATGCAGTCCAATCAGCAAGCACTGAAACAATCTTCAAAGCAACTCTACGAGAGACTCCTTCACCATTTGAAACAGATAACAACTGGTTAACATTTGTGGCATCTGATATTTTTTGATCAGTATGTGGGGTATTAATCTCTCCGTCTCCATCCATTTTGGATGTATCATTCGATAAGGAAGCGAATGCAGCAGCTACAATCTTATTCCTGTATGTACTAGTTTTTAATTGTGGTAGACCATTTGTCGGAGGAGCAGGATTCTCCTCGTTATCTATATTCAAATTTGGTTTCTGTGGATTTGATTCCAATACTGTAGATGTGGACATGTCTTTCAACTGTGTGAATATTGAGGCAGAACGACAACATACTCTTGTATTGTGGAGGAATGCGTACGTCATTTTCAACATTTTGATTATATTTAGTTAGAATACTTGGTTTGAAAATGTTAAATAGCAATAGATACTTAAATGATCCTATATAATCATTATTTTCAAGAAATTTTATTCACTCCATATCCATGAAGTTTTCGATAAAGCGAGGTTAGAATTCTGACATAATCATAATCACATAACACAAACTTTTCTTTTTTTTTAATGATCCTTCCATGTACTCAACATTTCTTAAAAGATAAATAGACAATGCGCGCTACTTATGAAGTGTATGAATATATAAGGAATGTTTCATCCTTTCATTCCTTTCCGGCACCTCAAAAATTATTGAAAAATGAAATAATGATTGGATTTGTGTCCGAAATATGTTTTTATTAATTATAGATTTTTTGAAAATATACGTTGTTGATCAAATAATTGATACATGTACGTATTCTCCGGATAGGGCTGACGCAAAAACTATCATTTACGATTTCGTAACAAAAATTAATGATTTAAAAAATGCATTTTTATAAAATGCAATCATAAAAATAATCACATATACTCTGTAGCAAAGATTAAATCTTTGCTCTGTGGAATAATATTTACATCAATTTCAATTCAATCATATTTCAATTTTCAGTAGTAAATTTGAATCAATATTGTAAAATTTGTAAATTTACTCATTAATAAAAAGAACGGAAACAAGCCAATACCTAGAGTATCATTTACATACCTCTAATCAACATAATAAAACGGAAACATTTAATGAACTATGTAAATTTTATTCAAGAACCACACTTCAAACTATAAGTATACAAAATTCTGTTAAATATTTATTTTCCTGAGAGAATGATCTAATAAATAATCGGTTGCATGATCTATAGGTTTTATAATGAAAGGAATGGATGCTAATGCTATACCTGGTACTAATATTCTACATGTGTTCTTAGAAACCTTATTACTTTTGTTGATGAGGTAGGTAGACAGGGCGCAAACCCTATTTATTGTATATCCAGGGATTACAACAGAAGCCAGCATTTGCCACGTTAGAGTATCTACGCATTGGAATGTAACTTTTTGTGATCTTTTGGCATCTTCCTTGTTTTCCTGAAATGCAAAAGAATGGAAGCTTATCATGTGTGCAAGGGTACCTAAGCCCTATCCTGTTTAGAGTCCTCTATATTCTTTTGTCTACATAAAAACTAAAGATTTTATTTAGATATATCCGCATTGAAGTTCTTGGAGTGAAAGTTAGATAGGTAAGTATACCTAAAAAAATTTAAAAAAATACCTTCGCTAAAACTGTTATGCAACACACGTTACGTAGTGATGTAAAGAGAATGTTCAAGTTTCCTTAACTATTGATTGAAATATTTTCATGAATTACCTCATACGATTTCCATGTTTTATCAATAGTATCAGCTATAACGTACAATGTGGCTATACCATACGAAAAATTCACCCATTTTCTTCCGATGATGGCTCTGAACGACTCCCCAACTTCATTGGCGTATCCTGTAGAAATACAATATCAAAGAAGTAAACCCATATTTGCTACGATTTTTATACATACCCAATAGACGTAAGGGGGTATCTTTGTAAATATCTTGTTTTTTATTTTGAGTCATGAGTAATTGTTCAAAATGATCGCTTGAAATCGTGGGAGAAAACAGATACTCGTGATAATTATGCAAATTTCGTAGTTTGAAGGTTATGCCAGACTTTAGTAGAACATACTGTTCAAGATAAATAACTGGCCTGTTGGTCTAGGGGTATGATTCTCGCTTCGGGTGCGAGAGGTCCCGGGTTCAAATCCCGGACAGGCCCACTTTTTTCAACGCTAATTTCCTTTATTGTGGGTTGTTTTTCTTGAAATAGGTGACAATTCGATGACATTCTCCCATCGTACCTGTTTTCTCTTCTTAATTGAAATGTCTACTTGTAAAATTCTAGTGTCAGTATAATGCCCCTTTTTAGATTTTTATCCCACATCCAGAAGAATTATGCGTGCGTTGAATCTATCTGGTGGGTCCGGAACTTAAGTGCCCTACGCCCTACTGACTTATTTGTCAATAGTACAGGATCGAAATTACTAGCATGTGCACCAAAGTTAAGTATAATGGAATATTTTTGATCGTTCATTGAACTCCTTGTTACATTTCGAGTCGAACAACTATGTCCGTCGAATTACATTGAAACCATTCAATTAATTTAGTAATTACTCGCTTAAATTTTTTTCGTGACATACCACAGAGGTGAAGTTATAAGCTTCGACTGCCGCGTGTTTGAGAACGATGAAGAAAGTTGAATTTGTTTATGTGTAGTTCTTTGGAGAGATACTCAATACTTGAAATTTATGACTTAATCATAAGTCGAATCTAAGCGAGTCACCAAAACTGAGCGGTTAAGTCCAATCCCTTTCTATCAATTGGTTATGAAACTCTTTGTGCGATTATACCCATTAACGAATTCAACTATCCGATTCAGATGCGCAACCTACCCTGAAAATCGTAAGTCGCTATCTGTTTTCGTTCTCAAGTTATCGTGAGATGCATAAGATTTTTCAATAATTTTTTTTTAATTTTCTGGCGACATGATCTTCACGAAATTGAACATACGTCTGTGCGTCAGTATTCTACAACTAGTAACCAAGTTTCAATTTGATCGGATATGTATTTTTTGAGTTATCGAGGAAACAATAGTCCAGATGGGTCAACTCTGAAACCGTTTGGCCGATTATGCTCAACAACGAATTTACCTGTCCCATATGGGTACGCAACCTACCCTGAAAATTGCAAGACGTTAACTATTTCCGTTTGAAAGTTATCGTGGCAACGAACACCCATCAAGCTACTCCACTTATCCAAGGCTGCTCGGATCTCCAACAACATAGTTCCGATTGTGTTCAAATTTGGAACTTGGATATAAAGTAAGGTTTTGAAGGCTATCGAAAAATTTCAGCGACATCGAACGGATAGTTTCTGAGATACAGATTATTTCTCAATAATTTTTTTAAAATTTTCTAGTGATACGATCCTCACGAAATTTAACAAAAATGTTCGCGTGGGCTTTCTACAACTAATCACCATGTTTGAATTGGATCGGATTCGTATTTTTCGAGTTATTGAGGAAATAACAATAAAATTTCAGGTGGGTATAACTCTAAAACTGTTCGGCCGATTATTCCTTTTAACGAACTCAAATGTCGCATTCGGATACACAACCTTCCCTAAAAATTGCAAGTCGCTATCTTTTTCCGTTCTTAAGTAATCGTGAGATACATGCGATATTTTACATATTTTTTTTTATTCATATCTTCTTATGAAATTTACTGAAATTTTTCCGCATTTAGTTTATTGAATGAATTCGATAGAATACTTGTTTAAAATTATGAAACCATTATAATGCAATAGACGTTGAGATTAAAAACATTTGGTTAATTTCCATTTAATAATTTGAGTAATTCGGGAATTTATAAATAGACATTTAATTAAGCGATACGATATCGATATCGTCCCCATATTGGTTTGTTTCAAGGGACCGCTAAAAATATCGCAAAGACTTGTTTCTACAGAAAGATATAAAATTCTATAAACATTAAGATTTATAATCAGGACGAAAATTGCGCGAAAAAGGACACACCTACCATAAAGGTCAATAAGAATTGACTCAGAAGTACTGGTTTCGTAACAATCATTATCACTTGACATTTTAATTACGATATTAATCGAAAGAATGTCTACTTCATACAAGTTTCCGAGGACTGAAGCATAAGAGAAAGAAAACTGATTATTGCTTCCGTCTTAGATTACGACTATTTATCGATATATATAACGTGAAGAGGCTATTCTTTCGTTTTCGGGCGTATGTTCTGGGAAACAACGTGCATTTCGCCCAAATGTCTGTATTTTTCAATTTTTTTTTGCCGAAAATGGTCTCAAACCATGAAGAATTCTAGGCCAAATTTGATTCTGTTACCACAATATCTTTCAAGCGAAAAGAGATAGCCACTGGAAATGTTCAGGGTAGGCAGCACGTCCAAATGCGATGGAAAAGAGTTCGTTAATGGGCATAATCGGCCCAACGGTTTCCGCGTACTATTTTTTTTTCAAACAATACAGATCCGATCGAATTGAAACTTGGTAACTAGTTTTAGAATAAAGACGCAAAGACGTATGTGAAATTTTGTGAGGATCGTATCACTAGAAAATTTTAAAAAAATTATCAAAAAATAATATGTATCTCACGATAACTTCAAAAAGGAAAGAGAGAGCGACATGCAATTTTCAGGGTAGGTTGCGCATCCAACTGCTATATTTAAGTTCATTTATTGGCATAATCCAACGAGCGGTTTTGGAGTTATACCCATCTGAAATTTTGTTGTTGTTTCCTCAATAACTCGAAAAATACGAATCCGATCCAATTCAAACATGGCAGTTAGTTGTAGAATGATGACGCGCAAATGTTTGCGAAATTTCGTGACGATCGTATCACTAGAAAATTAAAAAAAAATTCTTATGATTAACGAAACATGGGTTCATCCCTTTGATCCAGAATCCAAAAAACAAAGTTTGGAACTGCGGCATAGGGGTTGCTCTCCCCTCGAATGAATGGCTGGAAACTGATTTTTTTCAAAAGGAACACTTCAACACCGATATACCGAGTGTGTAAACGTTGCAACGGACAATAAGACAATTTAGGCATCAACAAATATTCCTTCGTAATCCGGGGTAGCAACCTCATCGGTCAGTGCTCTCCCAAAGAGGAAAGTGTCATTCAGGGCAGATACGTACCGGTTTAATAGTTGTTACCAATCATAAACGGACTTTGTTGAAAAATAATGTTTGTTTCTATGTTAGGGACAATAATGATTGGAATATCCTCGTACAAAACATCGAATCAACTAACGAATCATTCTGATTTGAACCCGTTGCACTGTCAAAGATAGGGCGAGGCTTAGGGTACATACTAGCGCGTCTATCCCAGGTCTGCCATTCGTGTGTACGTAAATTCCGTCAATGTCTCCTTGCTGGTGCAACTGCCTTCCCAAAAAAAGCGGTCTTGCATAAAGGGATTGCCTCACGTGACATACGGGCCTTGAGAGCCAGAAAAATCGCAACAGAGCCACCGTGATGTGGTCAAATTTCACGGGTACGATCCTGGAACGGTGCGCTTATACGATAAGGCGGACTAAAGATATAAAGCAGGCAGTATTCTTCCGTAAACCAGTAAATTATAAATAGCTACAGTACACACCATAATACCGAGACAATATACCAGAAGAGGTCGAAAAATATAGACCTAATCTCTGGTTGATTCGCAGGCCATCACGTCTAACCTTGATCGTACTTCGTTTATAAAGACTTCCGAGCGAAGGGAGCCCCAGATAGAGGCAGAACTTTCACGTAAGTTTCTGTCCACCGACCAACCGAGAGAAAACTTAGGAGACATGGCTGAAATGATGGAAGAGTTTGAAAGTGTGGATGCCTTGCTGAAAAAGTTGCCTCCTGACGACTACAAGAAGCTGAGGAACGTTCTTTTTGGCACCGAGAGCTAGTGAGTTTTTTATTGAGATTTTTCAGTGTTCTGTTTTTCCCCTGTTTTTGTACTATTTTCTTTCTCTGTGTCAAAAGACACTACAACAATCTTTGATTTGATGATTTCAATCAAGTGAAAACAGAATCAATCAAATGTTAAAAATATTTCAACTCTTTCTCAGTTTGTGCAAATTAATTTTTTCAACGTTATATATTCTGAACCCATGAATTACACCCTAAAATATAATATCATGTCTTGAGAAGTGTTTGAAGATCTTTATCCATATTAACTTCAACTCAAGTACTTATCTGAGTTGTCTAAAATTAATTTTCGTTAATTTCCTGAACATGTTTGTTTAATCGAATTTTAATTAATTTTTTCAATTTGGAAGTGGACTTAGTTTGGTTTGTTTTCTTTTCCGCATCCCTTGTATTTTTCACCAGACATCGCATAATTTTTACTTGTTTGTTTTCAATATTGAGATTGCTCCAATATCAGTTTAATCTTTTTTTCGAGGAGTCAAAATTATTGGGTCTTATTCGGTTGCTAAATATTCTTTTATTGAGCGTTAATTACTATCTATGATATCTCAATAGGATTTCAGTTGCATTTCTTAATTTGAAAGTGTTTATTTTTACCTGTTCTCCTTTTAAAATTGAGGTTGATGGTCAAATCAGTAACATCTTTTTTCGAACAGTAAAAACTATTAGGTCTTATTTGATTTATGGTCGATTTCGCTATGAAAAAAATTGAGAAAATCACTGACGTGAAGTCAGGAGCTTTTACGCGTGCATCTCGAAGTTAAGCGCGAAATTTCTGTTGATTCAGACGCATAGTTTGTGAAATATAAATTTTTTGAAGAAAAATTTTTCTAGTGATATGATATTCACCAAATTTTCCGAAAATAAGCGCGTCGACATTCTACAAGTAATTACCGAGTTTTAATTGGATCGGATTTGTATATTTTGAGTTGTAGAAGAAATAACAACGAAAAATTTCAGATGGGTGTAACTCCAAAACCGTTAGGCCGATTATGCCTGTTAACGAAATCAAAATTCGCATTCGGATGCGCAACCTACTCTGAAAATTGCAAGTTGCCATCTCTTTCCGTTCTCAAGTTAACGTGAGATACATTATATTTTTTACATAATTTTTTAAAAATGTTCTTATGATACGATCCTCACAAAATTTCACATACGTCTTTGTGTCGGTATTCTACAACAAGTTTCAGTTCGATCGGACCTGTATTGTTTGAAAACAAAAATAGTACTTGGAAACCGTTGGGACGATTATGCCCATTAACGAACTTGCCCTTCGCAAATAGACGCGCATCCTATCCTGATAATTTCCAGTCGCTATCTCTGTCCGTTTGAAAGTTATCGTGGCAACGGACGGCCGGACAGAATCAAATATGACCTGGAATACCAGAATTGTTTTCAATGATTTTTCTAAAATTTTCTAGTGATACGATCGTCACGAAATTTCGCAAAAATTTGCGCGTAGGCATTCTACAACTAATTACCATGTTTGAATTGGATCGGATTCGTATTTTTTGGAGTTATTGAGGAAATAATCACAGAATTTATGTACATATATTCCGATGACGAAATATGAAAATCCTTTGTGTAAAAATTCCAGTGTTTTCTCTTGTTTCACATTCATAAAACTGACATATACCTGAAATACCCTTTTAAGCAACTCCATTACCTTATGGAGATCCAAAACATGTAATGCTAGAAGATCAAAAGAATGTATGTATGTATCTATTACCTTCTAGAGTCGTAAGTTCCTTATTTGCTTTATTAGGAGAGATATCACTTTACTTTTGTGTCGACAACTTACAACACATTTATCCCTTTGTCTAGACGATTTTTCCGATCTTCAAATGGGTTTATGACCTTACATTACACGTTCAACGACGTCATTGTTCTTTGAGATTAACGGAAAAATAGCAAATTTTTGTTGTTATCAACGAAGATACTCCGATATTGAATTAGATCGCTTACATGTCCCGTTTGCATTTTGAAATTTTCCTTACATTTGTTTATGATTAAATCAATAGCTTGGGCTACTTTTGTTCTATAGACGCAGTTATAGTTGATTATGGATTACTTATTTATATAAGAATGCTATCTCTGGTGTCCTCTCTGATGCAATCTTTTCAGTGTTGAAAGTGTCAACATTAATCGGTTTCCTGGAATATTCCACTAGCTCTCTTCTGTTTTTTGAGGCGTCCTTATATACATGCGCCGAGAACTATCTCTTTTTTATCCCTTTTATCTTCTGGTTTGGACTGTCTATGTACTGATTATAAATAACCATACAGGGAGGGTATAAACTATGGAACCATGTCAATATATTTAAAACGACAAATATGATATATATGAAACTTTGCTAGCAAGTACTATAATGTATAATACCCTTAACGTTTTAATTTAAATCGGACATCCTGTATCTCTGTGCAGATTTTAATGTTTTGTCTAATAGCTTTGTTCGTTGGGATTTTTTAAAATTATTACAAACATTTAATTTCATATATACCAGATTTTATCGTGTTTTATCGAATGTATTATTTCCTAGAAGCTAGTTTTATATTAACAACCAAAAATTCCGTTAGATTCTTGAAAAATTCCAACAAATTGTACCATGGGAACACTAGAAGGTGTGGAAATGTAAAAAAGACGGGGTGTTTGTCTCAATAATCATCTAATTCCTATTTACAACTGGTTGTTTTCACTAATTGGCCCATATAAGCTTTATTAGCGTTCTATCTCAGAAGATATTCATAAGTTGCTATTTTATAGACTTTAATACTAAAGAAATTATTTGCTCCTTCATTTCTCCATACATTTCAACTTTAAATTTGTGGAATCGAATCAATATACAACCACAAACGTTGTGTTAAGCATGGTTTAATACAAAGAGATCGCTGATGTAAGATATATTTATCAATTTTGCCAGATTATGCAAGAAATTGTCGAAATTCAATACCAAATATTGCTACGGATTGCATGCAACCTTCATCTGATTGGGCCATGTAAATTCAATTGCGATTTTCGAACATAAAACACGAAAAATTATGATTATCTCTCTCTCAACATGAGATCAGAAAATGATCCTAAAATCCCAGAAAAACAAATAGTTCACGCACGTCCATGGAAACGAATCTAAACATTTGGTCCTTCGGGCCGGATAGAAACTTTTCACCTTTTCCCGTCATTTAAAGCCATCCACGTGCTATTTTTAGACCCGATCTAGAAATTTCTATAAAATATTTACAATCATGACTGGCAACTGTATAATTTATTATCCTTAAATAATACTTTCATGCATGCACCCAATGTCTATGGGGATCAAAACATAGGATAATAACAAGAATTCTGAAATAGAGTCGAGAGGTCATTGCGAAGATCTAGCCGGCTGACGCAACCGGTTGCAGATAAAAAAATTCCGTTAGGATATTCCATCCTACAAAGTCTTTCGAAAATCGAAAGATCCGAACTTATGGTTATTATTATTATGAAACACGGTGCTGTTTGTTTTATTAATTGTGGCAATTAAAGGGTATTAATTTAACAACAAACATGGCATGCGAGGTCGTTGGTTGGATTTATCCGGTTTTGGCAAACGTCTGGGGTCTTATCTAACTCCAAACAAAAATAATATGTGCGTGAATGCAACATACATTTTTTCGAGTTCGGTTTATAATTGGATCAGCTACGACTTCCTTGATATGAGTGAAAGAAAAGTGTTAACATGCAATTAAGCGCATGATAAGATGCAGACCTTCACGAACTAAGCTCCTATCCAAATTTTTATTGGTCGGGGATATTTTAAGTTAATCTCATTAGACAGCGGAGAAGCAATTACGAATCGGGATATATTGTTTATTCCTTTAAAGATTATAGCTTTTACTGAGTGGATTGACTATTCTACTTTGAGCACTACGTTTGATATTTGGTTAGGAAGTTGCAGAGAGAGTTTGTTATTACGTTCACTATATTTTTCGTGAGTCTAATCAAGAACGAGTTTTGTTGTTTCATGGTATTATATATGATAATTTAACATCAACTTCGAAAGTTTTCATTTGAATCTTCCATTGCAATAGTTTGTGTTAGATACCGATCGAGCGAGTAGCCCGTGCTGCAGCCTAGAGAGGCCTATTGCACCTAGGCACTTCTCCTATTAGCTGCCAGGCATGACCCTCATGGTTAATCCCCCTTAGCTCGGGTTGCTAGCCTCCATAGGGTCTCTTAGTCGATCCCTTGTAGCTCAAGTTTACTTAACCGAGATAAGTCCCGCACTGCCGACATTACATCTACAGCTCGCCCTTCAGTTCCAGAGTTCTGATGAACTCCAGGGATGGCTGGGATGGCTTCAAGGAGGCTATGTCTTCGCTCCTGCAGATTTCTTGTCCAGAGCATTCCTTGCGTTGGTTTGTGATGGCGAGGCATTCCGTGATCAGGAGTTTCATCCTCCTGCCAATAGAATCTGCACTCGTCAGTTTCTGCTAGCCCTAATCTCTCATATGCTTCCTAGGGGCCGCAGTGCCTTGTGAGGAAACCAGTGAGGAGGTGCAGCGTGTTCTTACTGAGGTCCAAGTATTTCTTGGATCTGACAGTATCAAAGTTCCGGAGGAATTTCTTGGAGAGATCTTAAGAAAATACCTCTTTCAGTTTCTTCCTTCATCAGGAATTCACTTTTGTAGGTGTATCTATCAACCCCACAGTAGGGTTCCGGGCCAATAAAGGGGGTGTGTGCTCCTTTCTTGGCAAGTTTGTTGGCCTCCTCATTTCCTATGATTCCCCCGTGACCAGGAACCCAGACCAAGGAGACCCTGTTGTTCTTGCCTACTTCATTGAGTTTCCTTCGGCACTCCCATATTAGCTTGAACTCGATAACATAGGAGAGTGGATTGCTAGATCACATCTCTGATAGTTTCCTTCTAGGTTCATATTCACGCATCTTTCTATTGCAAAAAGTACTTCTGCCTGAAAGATGCTCGGATAGGAGCCCAGCGATAGTGAGCATTTGGTGCCTGGCCCATATACTCCAGCGCCAGCTCCTGTAGTGGTTTTTGAACCGTCTGTGTACCAATTAGTACCAATTTAATGGCATTTCTTTTAAGAACTTGGGTGGTGGATTCCTTGTCCCATTCGGTCCCATAGTGACGTCTCCATTGTGTGTGGGCTGGACAGTTAATTATGACATGTGAGGCAGTTTCATCTGCCCCCCCACATTTCCTTCAAACAGGGTTTTCTCGGATAATTCTCATGTTGTTCGGGTGCTTTTTTAGGGTACAGTGTCCGGTTAGTAGGCAAGTTACTGCTGAGCTTACTCCTAATAATAGTAAGTCTTCTTTAGTTAGTCAGGGCTGCCCCATCATTAACTTAATACTATGCCGAAGTTTTGTTCCAGTGCTGAGTGTGCTGGTTAAGGATCCAGTATTCCATGACGCCTTTCACAGCCGATTTTGTGATCCCGGTTCTGGCCCGAAGTGTGAGAAAGCCGAGCCGTCTCTAGCAAGTGCGTCAGCTCTTTCATTCCCTTCAACCCATGCGTGCCCCGGCACCCACCCGAGCTCAACTCAGTTTCAGGCAGCCAAGGTTTCCAGGTGCTGTCGGCATTCCAACACAACCCTGGAGTTAATTCTCCAGCTGGCTATTGCCTGACTGACTGTCCGAGGGAATTCGTATGTTCCTATTGGAATAGCCCATACGAATTTTCTCCACGACACATGATGGCTACCACTTCCGCTTGGAATATAGTGGTGCATTGCCCAAGCGACATCGAAATGCTAACATGGGGTGCAGCCCCTTACACTCCAGCTCCAGAGCGTCCGCACATCACTGAACCATGTTAGTTCACTGTGGAGTCTTTTGTCCTCCTTCGCGGGGGCCTTTAGCCCCAGCTCAAAGGAAGGATCAAAGTTGTGAGTTACTGGACCAGTCCATATTCACGACTATTGAGTAGCTCAATCACAGCGTGTCCGTATGACCGTTGTCTCCAGACACCGTTTAGCTTCAGCCTGTAGGCCCCCAGCCTCGCCTCGGCCCTTACGAAAAGGTGAAGGTGAGGGAGTCCCACGAGAACCTCCATAGCTGCAGTTGGAGTACTTTTCATTGCTTCAGTAACACAAAGCAAGGCCAGTCTCTGAACTTTATCCAGCTCGTTGGCAGCCCTGTTCTGGTTCATTTTTATCCACCAGGGGAGGGTCTCACTATAGCAGTGTTAATACACCTAGTGATTCCCGGTCTCAAGCTCTATGTTTTGCCAATTCCCCTGAGAGCACTAATGAGGGTTTTCTTTCTCGTGGCAACTGTTGCTGAGAGTTGTGCGTCCCAGATTAGCTTGGTATCAAGCATAACGCCCTTGTTGCGTACCTCATCAGGCAGGTTTAGTTGCACACCCATGATTTTGGGGGCTTTAATTCCCTCCAAATTCCTTTTGAGTGTGAACGGTATTATAACTGTTTTTGGGGGGTTAACACTGAGGCTGACCCTCTCGCACCAGCTTTCCACCCCTTTCATAGCCTGGAGAGCCAATACAATAGTACTACAGTGCTGCCAACATACAATTTACAAGCTATTTCAAATCGTAGATTATCGGAACTTTTTGTCGCACCGTAGAGTAGCGCTCAGAACTTATTAGATCAGTCCAAAAATCCCTTTTTTTCCGTTTCAGCGATCTTCCTCTATGTGATAACGTCACGAAGATGGCCCAGAGTTACAATTTCGACGTATTATCCTGCAAGTTCGGCTGTGAGAGGGAAGAGCTTAGACAGCCAAGGATAGTCAGGGTGGGTATCTTCCAAAACAAGGTCCCCATGTGCCCAGAAACTCCCATAGTGAAACAGAGAGAGGCGGTGCACAGGATGGCCAAGGAGGCCATCCAGACTGCAGCAGCTGGAGGCGTCAACATCTTCTGCTTCCAAGAAACGTGGAGTAAGTTCAATTACATGATTGAAGCGAGGTTGTTTGAACAGACGTGCAGAGGTGACTACATACTTGAATATATGACCTAATCTATTCGTCAACTTTTTTTTTTAACATCAGAATGAACCGATAGATTTTAAAGAACGAAGGTATCATTCTGGGCATCCTGAAGTTACCTACTTCAAAAAAAAACTTTTCCTTGAAGTTTTCCTCTTCTTTAAATCGTAATATTCTAGTGGAAGTATACATTTCATTAAATCTTAACAAACTCGAATGTGTTTCCAGTTGTAGTAGGTACTTCTTACTTCCTATACTCTTTGTTGCTTAAATTATATGTAAGATCACAAATATCTTCTTTCAAAACAACAATCCTCTCTTCATTTTGGTAGTATTTCAAGTTCTAATCTGCCACTATACATTTCGTATATGGTCAAACATTAAATTTATGTTCTTTAATCTTATAAACCGAATCGTTTATGTCCTGGCCTCACAAGAAATTTTCTTTCAGACTCACCGTCTTAAAGGCAATATGGCCTCGAACATGTCGATGGGGTAGATAGATTTAAGACATCATTGTTATATATTTTTCCGTTCTTCATTACTTTACTATAATCTTCCAGATATGCCTTTCGCCTTTTGTACAAAGGAGAAGTTACCATGGACTGAATACGGCGAAAACGCAAAGACTGGTGCTTCCACCCTCTTTCTATCGGAGGTTCGATTTTTTTAAAATTATTATCGACGAGGCTTTGAGGTTTATTTTTAATTTTAGCTGGCCAAGATGCACAACATGGTAATCGTCTCTAATATCTTGGAAAGAGATGAAACCCACGGTGATACTATTTGGAACACGGCAGTGTTCATAGATAACCATGGGGATTATTTGGGAAAGCACAGGAAAAATCATATACCCCGTGTTGGCGATTTCAACGAGTCGAGTTACTACTTTGAGGGCAACACTGGCCACCCCGTATTCGATGTAAGTAAAAATTATATATTGGCGCCCAACGTTGGGCTCGTAATGACCATGATTATCTTCGCACACAATGTATAATCAAGACACCAAAACATCTTCTATTTCAGACCGAGTTCGGCAAAATAGCGGCCAACATCTGCTATGGCCGACATCACCCCCTCAACTGGTTGATGTTCGCAATAAACGGGGCGGAGATAGTCTTCAATCCGTCCGCGACAGTGAGTAGTAATTGGCCCACATAGCCCCCCCCCCTGATAACATCCCCCCTAAAAACGAGTCTGATTGCCAATTTTTTCTGCGTAATATAGATCGGTGATCTGAGCGAACCCTTGTGGGGGATAGAGGCAAGATGCAACGCTATCGCGAACGGTTATTTCACCTGCGCCATCAACCGCGTCGGCACTGAGACCTTCCCCAGGGAATTCTGCAGCGGCGACAAAAAGCCGGCTCATAGACATTTCGGTCATTTCTACGGTTCCAGCTACGTAACCGCACCCAACGGTTCCAGGAGTCCCGTAAGTATCATTTTGAATATTTGGTCTGAATGGATGCGAATGTTTGATGGGATTCCCCATGGTTCCGAAGATTTTGTCTTTATCCATTTTATCCCTTTTATTATATGGGTTGTGCTGGGCAGACGAAACCCGCCCCTCCACTGCGACCAATCGGTATATTGTGGCACGCCTATAGTATATAATGTATACTTCACCCACAAGCTCAAGTCTCTTGATGAGGGATATGAGTCTGTTCCATTTGATCCACTGACATTTAATAGGATGAGATCTTCATTTCAGTTCCACATTCTTCGGTTATGCTGTATTTGACAGCCCTCCATTGGCAAGTTCCTTTGATTCACTGCTTCTCATAATCCCTGTAAAGGATACATCAAAGTCTGGGTTTTAAATTATTTCTTTATGTAATTTCAACATTAGTAAGCTCCCATGTGTAGCTGGAGTTCCGGGTCTTTTTATCACGTCTAGATATCCAATGGGTTGTTACACATTTGACATCGTCATGATGCTAAGCTCTGTTTGGTATTGCTGTACTGTATATTTCACATAGAATGGTTCAAATAGATTCAGAAATTCTATTTCGTAAGTGTATCTTAACAACGACAATTATTTTTTCAGGGTTTGTCTAGAGTTAGGAACGGGCTTCTAATAGCCGAACTAGATTTAAATCTATGCAGACAAGTAAGAGACAAGTGGGGTTTCAGGATGACGCAGAGACTCGAATTGTATTCAGAAAGCTTGAACAGAGCTATTCAACCTGATTTTGTACCCCAAGTGATAAGAAAATGAAGTATACAATATATTTAATTTAATTAATTTTAGTGAGTAATGTTATTTATAAAAATTATATCGAATAAAGACACATTTCCTATTACGTTTTGTTGATCATGATAATAATAAGGGTATTTCCACCTAGTTTTGAGATTTAACTGAATATTTAAAGGTGTCCATAGATCTGAAAAGTTTCCTTATAAACTAATCAGAGCAGAAGGTTTGAACGGAACGATATTTGGCCAACTTTGAAGTACAAAACACACTTCAAAGAATTTATTAGTTAAAAAAAAGCTACAATTTATACAATTATATACATTATTTGTTGTTAGAAGCTAGCACACAAAACTTCAATTTTTCATAACCAGTACTCGAAAAATAGACTCAGAAAATGTCACAATTTATATATGCTAATCAATACCAATTAACAATCAATATTCGTTGTAAATAATACGCAGCTATAACAATGCATAAACTGTTTATATCTAAAATTTGATGCAATAATTTCAATTCAATAATTAGCTAATTTTATATGATAACAGTATTTCGTATAAAACTATCGATCAGTGTTAGATGGATATTCTAAAAATACAATAATGGAACATAATTCTATTTTGATGAACATTGAGCTGTGTTATAATATATAGAAATTAACCAAACATATACTTTCATTATTAATATATCACATAAAGCCATATGCATTTTATTTAAATTCAATTCAAAGTTATCATCCATGAATTACAATAAAACGTTATATATTTCGAGGCACTATTTATAGTTTTGTGCATAAATTGACAATTTGTATTATAAGGATCATTTATTCCTTTCGAACAACAATCTAATAACAAATTATATTTTGGCGAATATATCTTTGATATTTTCATATATTGCAAGTAAATGTTTTGGCCTCTTTCGTTGTATAAAATTTCTTATCTTCGTTAAATTAGTGCAAAAATTTTGTATTCAACAATCAAAGTGCCTAATTCGGATTCATTCGCTTATTGTCTTGATAATAATATAATGTAAAAAATACTTAATCTTTGGTAGAATGTTATCAAATTCGTGTTAGCCATAGGAATATTTTGATATGTTGTTATTCAAAGGAAGGAAATTTTTTTTACCTAAAGTGATAATTCGTTATGAAACCTGTTTCGAAAGATATCCATTTATCAATTCCAGCTGTCGATATCGATAAATCCTTATCATTTAATAATGAGAAGAGATACATCAATCAAAAATAAATAAAGTTGATATATATTCCAATCAATAACAACTTCATTAAGTAATTTTTAAAATACAACAAAAATGCTCGAGTTTTAGTAGGCAGACAGAAGATAAAAGGCAAACGTTACTAAAATTATATTTCGAAAGATGTGGTCTGTTCTTTCGACCTTGGGGCCCATAACCTCTATACTAGGACAAATATAACATTTGTAACATTTGAAAGTAGTTATGGTTACCCATAAAAGTAATAATTTTGAAATAAGAGGCACAAAAGAGAGCAGATAAAATAGAATAGCTTCCCACTAATACTTGAAATAAGATGACAAATCTTAATTTAGACACTCTGCAGAGTTTTTAAGGGCACTAGTGGTAGGTACATTATCACACAAAAATTCTACGCAAATAGATAAATTGCATTGAAATTAATCTAAAACATGAAAAATGGATAAATAAATAGAAATGGAGCAAATGTGTATAATTTTATGTATAAAAGCGGGACAACATAGCGAAAAAACAATATTAAATATATCTAAAAAAGCGACAATCTTCGATTTCTTTCAGAAACGAAGAAAAATAGAAGACGAGGTACTTTTTCGTTGAATAAATAACAATCGGAAGAGTCAAGCGAACAACGTAAAACAAATTTACTTGGATCCACATATAAAGGATATAAATCTTTCCTTCTGAATTGTATCCAATAAAAATTTCAAAAAAACTGTTTTGGATTTACCTGATTTGTTGACCAGACTCTTTTCCTGCGAGTCCGATCCACACGTTGAAACTTCCTGTTGAGCGATGAAAACGTCTAGAGACGTAACAACCCTCCGACTGGGGTGACCCACCAATCAGACTTCGTCGGAGGCGAGGCTTGGGACTGCATTCAATCCATCCCCTCCACTACCTTCCTCGTCTTCTTTTGTCGCTTTGTTCAAGGCCACCTCAGCCTCCAACGCTCGAATCCTGTTCTCGTGCTTAACTATCATCGCTTTGAGCTTGCGAATTTCTTCAGCGAAACCCTGAAGGGTCGGATCCTGAAATGATGTGAATACATTCAATAAAACAAGTTCTGCTCGAAGAACACGTTGTCAATTTTTGCACACTACTTACAGCTGCGGAATTGCCTTTATCTTTAACCCTCGGAGGTATTTTGTTCAGTATGTTGGATCTTTTCGATATGGAGATCGACGCCTTAGATTCTGGAGGTTTATAACCCTCCTTCAGTGAAATAAGGATAGGATCTTCGTCTTTTCCTTCGACCCATTCTTCAGCGCTTAGGGCTGATGTGTCACCGATCGTATCCGGATAAAGATCCTCTTGGAATAGCTCAGATTTTCGGGGCACTGTCATTGTTATTACTTGGCATAAGCCGGAGTTGTTCAATCGGAAAAACCTAAACAATTAAATTGTAATCAGTATATTATCGACAAACGGAAAACCTTTGGATTGGGCATCGAAATAAATTAAATATTGTTTTGGACACCCCTAAAAGTTCGAAGAACATAGATCTAAAAGATAATTTTGGAGGTTATGACGAAAATACTATATTTATGCCACTGTTTAGATTGAATTCGTTTACCTGGATATTTCACACGACGTTACATCACATCCTCTCTTTGGCATCATTCCAATCGCCCTTTGAGGGTCCGGGGTTTGGAAGGTGTTGATATAATGGACGAACGGGGGCTCTGCGGTTATCTCAAAGTACCTGGAAAATCGATAAACGTGCAGATACAAAAATTGTCGATAATCGAAAATGCATACCTTATGACGGAGTCCCCTTTGCCGCACAAATACACCAGGTTTGTATCTGGGTCGTACAGCGGAAACATAACTCCGTTCGAGGTGTCAAGCTCGACCATTAATATGGGCTTATCGAGGCAATCTGGCGTTCGCAGACTGTACTGTCTCTCGGACATCTTGGAGAAACCGGTGGTGAATACGAGTCCGTGCCTGAGGAAGATGGCTCTCGTCGCTTTGGAGCCTAGAAGGGGACATTATTGAAATAACAGCAGAACATTAGGGAATAATTGGGATCAACAAGGTTCTATAGACTGCCTCCTCTTGATTATCATCTGATAAATAATATTGTATGGGCAATTCCAAGAGGAACATACGAATTCTCTCAGACAGTCAGCCAGCACTTAAGGCAATAGCCAGCTGGAGAATTAACTCCTTAAGGCAATAGCCAGCTGGAGAATTAACTCCTTAAGGCAATAGCCAGCTGGAGAATTAACTCCAGGCTTGTGCTGGAATGACGACAGCACCTAGATACCTTGGCTGCCAGAAACCGAGTAGAGCTCGGGTGGTTGCCGGGGCACACAGGGGTTGAAGGGAATGAAAGAGCTGACGCACTCTCTAGAGAGGGCTCGGATATCCCCCTCTTCGGGCCAGAGCTAGGAGTAGGGGTGACCAAATTGGCTGTGAAAGGCGTCAATGAAAAATAAATCCTTGCACAACACACTAGGCACTGGAACAAAACTTCGGACAATCGGTATAGTAAGTTAATGATGGGGCAGCCCTGCCCCTCACTAACTAAAGAAGTCTTACTACTGAGTAGAAGTAAGCTCAGGGCAGTAACTGGCCTACTAACCGGACACTGTGCCCTGAGAAAGCACCTGAACATTATTAATATTATACAGGCAGACGAAACCCGCCCCTCCACTGCGACCAATCGGTCTATTGTGGCACACCTATAGTATATAATCTATTCTTCACCCACAAGCTCAAGTCTCTTGATGAGAGATATGAGTCTGGTGGGTAAGAACTTGTCCAGTTCCCTCAGTGTCACTTTGTGGACTCCTAGTTCTTCCAATCTGATCCTGTCCCAAGCTGGGCAGTCACACATGATGTGTTCGATAGACTCGTCGTCCTCCAGGCATAGTCTGCACTCGGAGTCCTCAGTCAACCCCAGCGTATTGAGGTGTTTCCTGAGGCCACAATGGCCCGTGTATACAGCTGTAAGGATTCTCAGGTCTACCCTAGAGAATTTGAGCCATTTTCTGGCTCTTTCAGCTGACGGGCCAGTAATTGTTGAGTGAGCATGCCTGTGTCCAGGTATGCTGCTCCAGATTTCTTGGACCTTTTGGTCCACCCATCTGTTGTTTTCCTTCGCCGCTGCTCTAAGAGAGATACTACAGGCCAGTTCAGGTCCAATGAGCCCCATGGAAGCTCCCTGTGCTGCTAATGAGTCCGCCAACTCATTACCCTTTAAGCCCGAGTGGCCCGGGACCCACAAGAGCTGCAGCCTGCAGCGCTCTCCAAGTTCAGCGAGTACGGTCCGGCAATCCTGCACAAGCAGGGATTTGCAGTTGTATGAAGTCAAGGCCTTCAAGGCAGCTTGGCTATCCGATAGATCTTGATTGATCCGTGAGCCCAACCTTTCTCAAGTATGAGCTTCGCACAGTGATCAATGGCGAGAATTTCTGCTTGAAAGACAGTCGCAAAACTACCCAGGCTGATGGATTCACCCCTAGCAATTCTACAACCGCTGACTCCCGCTCCCATCCCTTAGGTGGTACCGGAGCCATCTGTGAACCAGCAGAGACCCTCAAGCAGTAGGGTCTCAGAGAGCGCCCAGTCGTCTCTGCTGGTAAAGACGACTCGATAGGGCCACTGTGTATAGGTTCTGGTTTTAGATACGTCCGATCGCATGCCCATTATCTCGTTGGCCTCCGATTCAGCCTGCAGAGAACCAGGCACGTAGCCGATCGCACCCGGCTCATTGTGAGCCATATGCAGAAGTCTGTATGTCGCCATCCGGGCCCCGCTCCAGATCACCAGGTGAAGAGGGGCGAGGTCCAGTAGCATGGCTGCGGTGGAGGTGGAGCGAAAAGCCCCTGTCACCATCAAGCACGCAGATCTCTGAATTTTTGCAAGCTTGAGCTGAGACTGCACCTTTACAGTACATTCCCACCAAGCAATGCCGCCGTAAGTGATTTGTGGTCTCACCACCATCACGTACAACCAGTGGAGCTGTTTCGGGGCCACTCCCCACCTCTTTCCACAAGTCCGCTGGCAAGCCCAGAGAGTGCCTAGCCTTATGGATCACCCTATCCAGGTGTTCCAATTCAGCTTTCTATCCAGGATAAGACCCAGGTATCTAGGCTCATCTGCAAAAGGCATGTTAATTCCATTCATAGTGATGGAATTTATATTAAGTATCCTCTTCCTAGTGAATGGCATAATCAAGGTCTTTCGAGGTTTCACATTTAACTGTTACCCCTCACACCAGCCTCGTGTTGCTGTCAGTGCCTCTGATAGGCTCTCGACCAGGACTGAGTCATCCTGGCCCGTGGCCATAATGACTATGTCGTCGGCGTACGCTTGAACATATATATCCAGCGTACCTATTATGGCCAGTAAATCGTCCACCAGCAGAGACCACAACAGGGGGGAGAGCACTCCTCCCTGTGGACAACCCCTCCTGGGAGAAAGCACCTGAACAACGTGGGGATTCTCCGAGAAAATCCTGTTTGTAGGAAATGTGGTGAGGCAGACGAAACTGCCTCACATGTCATATTTGACTGTCAAGCCCACACACAATGGAAACTGCACTATGGGGGTGACGACACGACTCTGAGTGCCAGAAAGCCTGAGAGGAACCTAGTCAAGGGCCTAATCCTACTTTCTAGGAAAATGGAACATATGTAGATAATACACCGACAAGGCAGTGGGGATGTTACATGATACCCATGTAATGTCGGCGGTGTAGGACTTAGCGCGGTTAAGTAAACGTGGGCTGCAGGGGATCGACTAAGATACCCTATCTTCTTCTTCTTCTACCGCGGTGCCGTCCCAGGCTGAACTGAAGCCTTCAGGCCCATTGTTCTCCCGCTTGCCAAACTCGTGAGACTCAGTCCAAGAAAAACGCTGACAGGAATGCCGCGAGCTTAAAAGGAGAAGTCCCTCTCACCATAGGAATCGTAGGTGTTGGGTTGCCTAGGTGTATGACCCTCAATTCCTTAAGGTTGTTACAGTCGAACAGAATATGTTCAGCTGTTTCTTCCATGCTCTTGCACCAGCGACACAGAGCGCTATCGGCCAATCCCATCCTATTCAGATGTTTGTTGAACTGGTGACCAGTTAGTAATCCAGTCACCAGGCTCAATTCTCTTCTTTCGAGTGAAAGAAGTTTCTTTACTTCAGACTTTGACGATGGTTTCTCAATGAGAAGCCTTGACTGCCTGAGTCCTACTCCCATGTTCCATACACTGGAGAAATTCCTGTCCAAACGATTCTTGAAGAATGTTTTAACAGAGGTACGACATACTGGAAGCGAGGGCTCAGGACCTATATATGGTATCCGAACCCCCTGCTTCGCCAGCTTATCTGCCTTAACATTACCTGAAATCTCCGAGTGAGCCGGACACCAGATGAGTTTTACAACGTTACCAGCGCCCAGCCTTCCTGCATTCGCCTACTAAGTAGGAGTTTATTTTCACATCAGATAGGGATTTTCTGATGTGAAAATAAACTCCTACTTAGAGACCCTATGGAGGCTAGCAACCCGAGCTGAGGGGGATCAAACATGAGACCCTGTCAGCTAATAGGAGATCGACCGAGGTGCAATAAGCCTCTATAGGCTGCAGCACACGTAACATGCACGATCGCAATCAGTCTAACACAAACCTCTTGATAATCATCTGATGAATATTGTTTTGAAATTTCTTATCGTTAATTACCTTCGTGACATACTGCCTCTGATTCTATTTCACCGTTTCTTGGATTTATGATTCGGATTTGTTTGTCTTTGCACGTGGTCAAAAGCTTAGATCCGTCCCAGTTGAAACAAGCACTGTAGACTATATCTGGATGACAATCAATTTCCACTAGAGCTTCTCCGGTACCTATTAGAGATCAAATCGATGAAACAGTTTTCGAGAACGCTACAATTCAATTAATATAGCAAAATCCTCACCAACATTCCAAATAACCACTTGATTATCGCTTCCAGCTGTTAATAGAACGTTTAGGGCCGTTGGATGCCACAGAACCAAGCCAACCCTACGCTGATGATAAACGAGATCAACGATTGGTTCTGTGAGTGTTTTAACAAGACCGTGATCAGGGATATGCCATACTTTCACGACGCAATCCTCTGATCCACTAGCTATCACATTATCGTTGTGGGGGCACCATGCTATGTCGAGTACGGGTCCTTTGTGACCTCCGACTAAGGGATGGTCGGCGGCGATTCTCCCAACCTTAGAAAATACCAGACGATCTCAAAAAATTCACAAATGCCAGATTTTAAATCTAATTTCACGGAGCAATTTAAACTATGAATAAGTGTCAGAGAACCGCAAATCAACAAAATGAAATTTTAAAGGGGTATATTACGCCACAACCCACTATATCTACTAGCCTGGAAGATGATAAAATGGCAACACAGCTCAGAGACGTACGTCAGTCGAACGTTTGTTATTATTATATGTTCTGTGGTTTGTTAGTTTGTTATTGTAAAAATAGACGATTACTTCTGATTCTGGAGTTAACCATTATTGTTTTTCGCGGGCATTTCGTGGTATTTTTTGTGTACAATGGTGCCAAAGGTGAATTAATGCAATGCAGTGATAAATATGGTCGGATATTTATATGTTCTGTGATTAAACTGCAGTGTGTAAATAGTGAAATTTCCTTTGGATTATTTCTACTTATTGGAGATGAGTACATTTCAGTTCAGACTATAGACAACAAGATGGATTAGAAATATGAGTGAAATAGAACTTTCATTTCTTCCGATTTTATAAAACATTTTGATGACCTTTCTAATAATTTTTCAACAAAAATTGATACATCTGGATAGGAGATCAAGAAGCTCAAATAATCCATTTATTTTTATTATATGTATTCAATTTCCAAAGGTCTGCATCTGTAGATGCTTCAGTTGAAATCAATAAGGACCTTATTATTCATCTTAAATTATTCATTAAAAATGTTCAGATTTTCTGCAGTGATTTGAAATGGATTCTTCCTTTCGATCTTACCTTTACCCGAGCAGATGGTCTCAACCTCAGATCAATAAGTAAACATTTCCCGCTACAGCAATATAATTAATGGGGATTCAGATTCGGAATTTATCAATTTGTTTTATCAACATTTTTACACAGTTCAGATCAAAAAATAATTTTATGTGAATTTACTCTTTGTAGCATTGAATTGATATTCTGAATTCACATAGACTTGTAGCATCCCATAACTGTCTAATCGTCCTGAAAATTTACACACTTGTTAATTTTGGGTTGTAGATAACGAATCTGAAGTTTAAAATCCGTGCTCTCTTCTAGTTTTTTTTTTTTTAATCCCAAAGTGTCCAAAATCACAACACTTCATCTCGTAATTACATTGTTTTAAACTGTTTTATCGGTAAATATTCATCATAAATAAGATCTTATTGTAATCCTCATAATTTTTCGACAGTAAATCATTTGAAAAATGTTGAAATAGTCGAAATTTCATCAAAATCCAGCGCTACCGCATTGAAGGAGTATGCCTCTAAGAGACGATTAATTGCGGCGTTGTCAGACTGTGTTCCAGGCTATCTCTATAGTGGGCTGTGATTACGCCTAGGGTAAATTAATAAAATTGTGATTCTAATATGTATCTTAAGATATCTTTCAGGGATCCAAAACAACAGAGTCACCTTCAGTCATAATGAAGATTTTCTGTTAATAGTATCGCAACCAGATGGACAAAAGAAAACAAAAACAAAAGCATTCCAACATAAACAGACATATATTAAATTTGAAGTAAAAAACTTAAGAGTTGGCAAAGTTTCAGACTGTAGAATCCGCATAAACTTTATGACTCATCCTGTTCTCCAGACATATTTAGAATATTTTGTGATGGAGAAAAAAATCCCATTCAAGAAATTTGTTTTCTACACGCCAACCTTTCAGATTTATATCAAAATTCGGAACAGCTTTTTAATACAAGAAATGCTAGTAAACGAAGGTGATTATAATATACATACAGAAGTTATTTTTGGACATATTCTATTTGTGAACATAAACGCTTTATTTAAATCTGACAGTTTGCCAAGTAAAATGCAATCCACTTTTTGATGAAAAACATTTGAAAAAACGTCATTTCCTGCGAGTGGAATTTCGAGAAATTTATTCCCTCATTGATCCAAATTTCTGCAAATTTTCTAGCAAAATTTTATTTTCTGTTAGGTAGTTTCTTATTCGAAAAATTCAGTCCATATCAGCAATTAATGTTATAAATCATCCTGTATATAATTTCTTATCTCTCATCATGTTGGAATCTTCCTGTTGCCTAACCTTGTTATCAGTAGTCAGAGCAATATAAAACATAAAATCGAGTTGTACTTTATTATACCTTATCAGAGTGTTTTTTATCTCTATGTGCTTGAATGACAACATAAATATCACATTTAGAACTGTTTTGAAAGGTGAAAATCAGGAAATTTGATATTTCAAATGCATTCACCTTACATCACCGAATTTTCTGGCATAAAGAAACACCCAAATAATATAACAATTTCAGTTAAATCCTCATAATTTCAGATGCTTAATATCGGCATGTAAGGAATGCGAATATTAAAAAGTACTCACTTTGTTTAAAGGTAATACTATGAAAGCTCCCCCGCCAGCACTATCAACAATGATAGCCAAAAATTTTGGGTTCACAGCACAGAAAGTAGAGTCCCAAGAACTTTTGCTCACTCTTATATTATCGTAGCATTGTTCCCTCTTCATAGCCTGCCCATAAACATGGCGAAATTTGGAACTTCTTACTACACGAAAAGACATCTGAAATGAATAAACATTAGTTACGATTAAGGTTGAACAGATACTTTCACTCACATTCTATTATTCATAGGATATTATGGTCTTATATTAATTCAAAGTCGAACATCAACAGAAGAAATTCACTAAAAATCGCAATTTATTCAGAATATATCCAAGATGAAATAAATTCGACTTAAATTAACTTAAAGAGTTGACAAATATCTATGCATTACCCAAATAAGGATTAAAAACAGGGTTATTTTCGGTGGAATTGAAATCAAATATGTTTATTTTTAACTCTCCCATCACTGAGGAGGTAAGAGTTTGTATCTTGTATCAAAATTTGAATATCTCTCCTACAGCTTAACCTAAAAAACTATTAATTTGAATCTTTCAAACTGCTTACCTTGCACAATTTCACTACACCCTATCTATTTCCGAATATTCCACCCGATAACATTTATTTTTTCATTAATTTGTTTATGTTCGAGTTAAATGTACCACATATCTGTTTGATAGAATTTGTTACAGTTTTTGAGAAATCTAGAGCTGTAGCAAACCGTATGTATTCGTTACTGAGTAACGGGTGCGACGTCTAGTACCGAGTAACGAAACGTTACACACAAATTCATTTCGTTACTCGCATTATTCCGTATTCGTAGTATAGGTACCTATAACTGTTCCGATCACGAAAGTAACGTTGATGCGTGTCTTGAAACGTTTACTGAACGTATGTTATACTCATACGCGTATAACTTATAATCGATGTAGAATAGATTTCTTTGTTATTGTGATATAACATAATCACACAGTTAATAGTTTTACACTCTTACTTTCACTATTAAATAAACTAAATTTACAATAACTTAAAAAAAGGTCTGGTTAAAAATACGGAAAAGTGAAAAAATTCACCTTACGCAGCTTGGAATATAATGTATAAGTATGTTTTCTACAAATTACGAATTTTGCGTACTCGATACGATTCGATTCGCGATGCGACTCGATTCGTTACTCTAACATAACATGATATATTATGAGGTATCAAAAGTAACGAGTAACGTAACGATACGAAAGTAACGAGTACTAATTGCTAAAGTAACGAATACATACGGGTACGCTTTATTTCGTTACTTTTACACCTCTAGAGAAATCCCTTATTTGGTTATGTGCACAGAACATATAATATAAGAAGTGCTACCTGCCTTGTAAACTGTGTGCAACAGTAGTGACATTTACATACCATAGATTAGAGAGAGATGGGGCGAAAAAGGTGGGGATATTCCATTATGGTTCTAGGGGGTGTCCCCTTGTTGAAGTATATGTCACACTAAAATGACATATACAAGGGGACACCCCCTAGAACCATAATGGAATATCCCCACCTTTTTTTCATTATTGTATTCGAAATTTGAAATGATTCGAAAGGAAAGATGCTTCAAAATGAAACAAAGCTTTATAAACAATAATTTCTTTATCAACATTATTTTTACAATTATATATAATACATCTATTATAGAATCAAACAAGTAAATGATATTTGTCGAATTTTTCGAATGTGATTATAATTTAGTTAGCAGTTTTCTAAAACAAATAAGTTCAATTTGCTTCTGGAGCAAGGTTTCTCAAACTTTTGGCTCCACGAATCCCTTTTCAAGTTTCCAAATGACAGCGAACCGCTTAACTAACACATGGTGGTGAGCCCATGCCACCGTCGAATGGCAAACCCCTAGGGGTTCACATACCCCACTTTGAGAAACCCTGTTCTAGAGAAACTAAAAACCATGACACAATTCAATGAAACAAACAAAATTTTTGACCAACCATAGGTCTTTTTGGAATTTGCTGAGTTATTACAAGTTCTTAGGGGTACCTATATCTACCAAATTCCAGTACAAATATCTGAATAAAATGTCAAAATAACACTTGTATATAGAGTTAGGGATAAATTATTCGTGGGTCAACACTCATTCACAACGGTCTTTCAGTCTCATTATGATCAGAATTGTCACTTCACTAAATCACAATAACACTGATTCATCTAGGAAGGAGAAGAAACTACCACCAGTCACAATTGACAGTCAAAATCCGGTAGAATCCATCAATCTAGGTAATGACGGTCACTATCACCATTTTCTGAAAAAAGAAATAAGTATTTTTACATATTAAGTGATAGAAGATGAATATTCAAATATATTTTAAATATAAATATTCGTGATCAAGATGTCAGGATAGATCTAAATGGGTTGGTTCTATCAGAATTAAGTTTAATAAGGTATATCAATTGTCGTTCCCAAAAAATGCTTCTCACTTCTCAGTAAAATATTAACCCAATCACACTATAACTAATATCTCAGTTAATAGACTACTACTATAATAATAAAAATAATAAAATATTCAACAGTTAATACAATCATATTGTTCAGTGAGTGCATGTATTAGGTACAAATGTCTGAAACCAGGTACATTCAGGCAGTCAGTCAGAAAATTAGAAATATTTTTGCTAGGACTTATTTTACAAATATCATTCCAAATTTTCAAGGTGGAAGGATCTTTAGGGAAACGAAAAAAACTTCTGTTTCTGCAAACAAGTGATGAATGGCTGATATATGAATTTTGGCAAGAATACTTAACATCTTTCGCAACAATGAAGTTGCAGAACCTGAAGCCATTTTCTTAATACAATATGATATTAAACACAATCAGATTTGCAGAATTGAACCTCGTATAAATATAAACTTATCAGATCTCACCAAGTGGCCAAATTACCAACAAATATCTTCAACATCACCTGAAACGGAAATTTTTTCATTGAATTACGAAAAAAACAAACTTATCTTCACACGGGTAATATAATAACACTGGTTTTATTTTAGTATAACAATTATTATTGCTATTTGCCACAATCTATTAGAAATATCAGGAGTATATTTATCAGTCTTGTCAAATTTACGAAGTCAATGAAGTCCTGACACTCGTGTCATTGTCATTTATCCATTTGAACATATCTACGACAAGCGAACAAAAAAGGTGGGGACGTATGTCCATGTTTCCACTTTTTGTACTCTCGCTTCACCCCCCTGGTTATGTGTGAGAATTTAAACGTCAAACGCAGCGCTGGGGTCACAGAGCCCAGTGTACGTCGGAAATATCGGTTATCTTTGTTCATCCAATGGATGATATCGCTAATTAGAAAGAGAGAAATAGCTGCCTCCAAAGGTATACAAAATTTCCGGGATCCTACTTAATTGCAATCACGGTATCTGGATCTGCTCCTGCAATGTTCAAGAATTTTCAATTAAATTTTCAGTATTTTCCCAGGAACGTATTCGTTATCAGAACTCATAATATAAGCATCAAATATTTTGGAGCAAGCAGTGTCTATGGAGTAAGTATATAATCTTCTATACGCAGTACCAACTAGTTTTGTATAATTTGAATAATCATAAACTGTTCTCTTCGAAACCTTCACATAGCTATTTTTCACGAAGTTCTGCTTGGTAATGATTTCTTTCTTTATTATTCCCACTTACTTGTTCTTTCCATGCATACGAAATCTATATAGTTGCAGAAGTTTTTACTGAATACATTTGATAAGCGCATCCACCATTTTCAAATTCTTAGTATAATTTAAAAAAATGGTGGATGCGATGTAGATATTAGAGAGAATATATCTTCATTTCATTAATCGGCTACGATACTGTACAACAATTGTTAATGATTAAAATTGAATAGTTTTAGCATGTCTCCCGAATTCATTAGTTTTCAATACCTCATAATGGATGTTAGGACCTTCACTCTATTGTCAAACTCTCAGTTACTAAAAATGCAAATCTTTAGTTTTAGATGGCATCTTAGCTGAAATCACCGCAGATTCAATATGGTGTGATTACCTAACAGATTCCAAGGTTGAAAAGGGTAAGTTGGTAGAAATATCACTTTCAACTACAACTGATACTTACGATATAAGATTCATTATGATCGATGTTGATCTTCGACTGCAATACTATGTAATTTAATAATGTTCATATTAATATTTACCAAATTGACCAGGAAAATTAAAAGAATATCATTTTCAAAGTATAAATCTCAAATGAAACAACATACATAATCTCATGTTGTTTATTATAAAAAAAACCGAACAAAAAGAACTCATAATAGTAGACATATGTACAAAAGTAAAAAGATTTGTGAAAATCAAGATTAAATTACAACCAAGGATGCCAGGCAGGATCCATTCGACAAAGATTATCATGACTACTTGCTGCCGCTACCAAAGTGGCCAACTGAAAACAAAAAACAAAGTACCAATCATTAAAAGTTCAATAATACAATAAATTTTGTACTAACCCTGCTATCTACACCGTCAAAGTGCGCCAACGTATTCAGCCTATTAGATATCGAGGTAACCGCTCTGTTCACCATATTTATAATTTGCTCCCCATCCGCAATCTTTTCTCTGTTGTTTAATGGGGATTCCTCTGATTTTTTCATTCGGGAAAGGATCATCTCATCTTTTAGGATCGGTTTCAGTATCGCAAGAACCTAAAAATGAGATAATATTATTCACAACCGTTCTCATAAACAAGTATTGCTTAAAACGTTGAATTTCCCGATTGTAGCAGTAAAAAAATTATTCCTAATGGATCTCAGGGTCAAAAATATCTTTGACATAATTATTTCTCCTTTTACGAAGTGTTTTTTAAGAATAAAATGACAATTTTACCTTGAAATTTGGATAAACGAAGCACCTTGCTGTTGCTATCATAGAAGCAGTTAGAGGTCCACTGATACCAACTGGATTCAAATATTCTATGATATTGGGGGTCAGTCTAAATGGTACAGGTCTTGTAGTATCTAATTCTCCTGAAAGAAATTAATAGTAGCATTTAATAATAGTTTCGATTTAACTTAGTCACTCACCTGTACTGTCGTCAACGTCAAACTTAAAATAGGCAATATTCATAAGCCCGGAATCCTGGTGCAGATACATCATGTCCGGATTAAGCCTCGTCAAATGAAAAACATACTCAGCAAAACAAGCCAGCGCCAATTGCAAAGTGAACATCTTCCTAAACTGCCAATAATCCGTAGCGGAGGGAAAAGTTTTAAGAGCCCACTGTTTCAGTAGGTTCCTCGGGACCATCGTACTTTGCACACCTTTCAGAATGTCCCTGTATACCTGGTGACTAGCCTTGATGCCTCTACTCTGCACGTTGGCAAGTCTCTCGTAATAATAATTTATCGGCTTATCGTAGTCTATGCCCAATTTCACACAGCCCGACTTGTAGATGTCGAGTAGAGATATGGAGCTGGGGTTGTCTTCGACTAATCTTATCTGTTGCGACACGGCCACCACTCGGGGGATGGTGAAGTTTAGGAATCTTCTAGAGGTTTCTTTTTGCTTGCCCAGGCAGTTGTTCATCATTCTTAATAGCTGAAGAACGCGTTCTTCTCTTCTGGCGTCTGCCAGGCCGGAATCGTTAACCACCAGGTAAGGGTATATTTTGCCGTTGTGTCCTCTTATGTATAACCTAGGAATTTAATGAAACTGGTACAGATAGGAAAAACAATCAACGAGAAGTATAATTGCAACTTATCGTAGCGTTTTGGTGATGAAATGAAGAAAATATATAAAAAAAAAACGGAGATGTAGTCAGACGGTAGTATCACCATTAACTATTGGCGCAAAAATTATCAGTGTTGTGCCTAAATTGGCGTAAGAATACAGTAACAAAGCCTACACAGAACATAACTGACCCTCATAACAATATAATCATAATCATGTCATAAGCAAGCGGGTCAATTCTATTGTACGACATTCCAACTCAGAAACAACGGTATTTCCCTGAAACTTACATGCACGCGCATAGAATTAACATGAGGTGGTGATATGGCCTTCCAGTCCCTCTCGAGTCACTCAACTACTCCAAGGAATGTGCGAGCGGCTTTTTAGTGAGTAACCAAACAAAAACTGGAGTCCTTACACCTTAGACACCCTATCAGGGTAGGCCTATACAAGGGTTTTTTTTGTACCTATAAGGCTAGGCGCTCTCTCTGGGCGTGCCAGCGGACTTGTGGAAAGAGGTGGGGACTGGCTCCGAAACAGCTCCACTGGTTGTACGTGATGGTGGTGAGACCACAAATCACTTACGGCAGCATTGCTTGGTGGGAGTGTACAAAAATTCAGAGATCTGCGTGCTTGATGGTGACAGGGGCTTTTCGCTCCACCCCCACCGAAGCCATGGAACGCCTACTGGACCTCGCCCCTCTTCACCTGGTGATCTGGAGCGTGGCCCGGATGGCTACATACAGACATCTGCATAAGGCTCACAATGAGCCAGATGCGATCGGCTACATGCCTGGTTCTCTGAAGGCTGAATTGGAGGCCAACGAGATAATGGGCATGCGATCGGACGTATCTAGAACCCGAACCTACACAGAGTGGCCCTACCGAGTCGTCTTTCCCAGCAGAGACGACTGGGTCGTCTCTGAGACCCTACTGCTTGAGGGTCCCTGCTGGTTCACAGATGGCTCCGCTACCCCCCACGGGGTGGGAGCGGGAGTCAGCGGTTGCAGAATTGCTAGGGGTGAATCCATCAGACTGGGTAGTTTTGCGACTTTCAAGCAGAAATTCTCGCGATTGATCACTGTGCGAAGATCATACTTGAGAAAGGTTGGGCTCACGGATCAATCAAGATCCTAGCCAAGCTGCCTTGAAGGCCTTGACGTCATACAACTGCAAATCCCTGCTTGTGCAGGATTGCCGGGCCACACTCGCTGAACTTGGAGGGCGCTGCAGGCTGCAGCTCTTGTGGGTCCCGGGCCACTCGGGCATAAAGGGTAATGAGATGGCGGACTCATTAGCGGAACGAGGGGCTTCCATGGGGCTCATTGGAGCAGCGGCGAAGGAAAACAACAGATGGGTGGACCAAAGAGTCCAAGAAATGTGGAGCAGCATACCTGGACACAGACATACTCGCTCAACAATTACTGGCCCATCAGCTGAAAGAGCCAGAAAATGGCTCAAATTCTCTAGGGTAGACATGAGAATCCTTACAGCTGTATACACGGGCCATTGTGGCCTCAGGAAACACCTCAATACGCTGGGGTTGACTGAGGACTCCGAGTGCAGACAATGCCTGGAGGACGACGAGTCTATCGAACACATCATGTGTGACTGCACCGCTCGGGACAGGATCAGATTGGAGGAATTAGGAGTCCTCAAACTGACACTGAGGGAACCGGACAAGTTCTCACCCACCAGACTCATATCCCTCACCAAGAGATTTGAGCTTGTGGGTGAAGTATAGATTATATACTAAAGGTGTGCCACAATAGACCGATTGGTCGCAGTGGAGGGGCGGGTTTCGTCTGCCCAGCACAATCCATATAATAAAATACAAGGGCTTTTCTTTAAGAGGCGAAAACAATAAATAACTCACCTTCTAGCAGAGCAATTATGCTTCTGGACCACGTCCACTCTGGGCATGAACCTGGTGATCCTAACGAAATAATGATTATGTTTGGGCAACAGAAATTCTCCAGGTAATTCAACCTCGGCCGTCTTCAACGAAAATATGGACAGAAACCTACATTTATCCTCCATCAAGAACGACTGAAGTAACATTTTCGATCTGTTATCCAGGATCTTGATCCATTTCTTCAACTTGAAGATGAGGTTATGTAACCTCATGCTATTCGACTGGGAGAAATCGAAATCTTTCGTGAACTCCTGTTTCATCTCCTTGAACACCGGGTCTTGGTAAGTGGCCTCGGCACGACGAGCCAAACTTTCGGAAGCGGCGGAGTGGAAAGTGACATTGACAGAACTGGCTATGTTCTCCACCCCTATGCCGAAAGTCGACACTAGCTTTCTTACGAAGTTCAGGATATGGGGCGTGATCTTGGCGTCGCTTACGCTATCCCTATTCTCGAAGGCTATAGCGTAGCATTTAGCCAGACCCTGCCTCAACTGTCTCAATACTTCTTCGTACCAATTCTCCCTGAACCATTCCATCTGATCTGCGATACCTTCCAAACTCAACAGGACGATGGGATAGAAGTCTTTTTGCATCTTCATAATCTTCGAACATCTTATCATGGCCGGTGTGGCTTTGATCGAAGAAGCCTCGTTGCTAGTACTGGTACCGGTCTGTTCTTGCGATGTACTGCTCTGCCCCGGTTCGACGGACTGAGAATCCTGGGAGTGTTGTTGCACGCTTGTTTCCCTAGCCGTGGCTCTTCTCAAGGTCAGATATAAGATACGAATAGGGAAGTAAACAGCTTGCGGAAACATCCTCCCAACCTGACACAAGATGTTTAGGATCACGTGTCCCTCGTACTGAACTAGACAGTTCAAGAGTTGGGGAGTCCACGGTAGCCAGAGGATTGGGAGAACACCGACCGAGTACTTGTCCAAAGCCTCCATCAGGCTCGAATTTTTATCGTCGTAACTCAGTAACCACAGTATTTTCGCCATGTATTTTCTTGATTTGGCTTCGTTCTGGTGCCTGCAAGCGTGGAGGAAACAGACCATGGCGTTGACGCCCAGACTGATCTGCCTCTGGTCTCTGGTGAAGATGGCTTCAAGGTAGTCACCGTAATATGCCCACGCTTTGATTGATGTGTCGTGTAACTGGATGGCCGCCGAGAAACACTTGTTCGCATCGTCCGATTTGTTCATCAGGTGATACAGTATTCCTTTCAGGGCGTAAAATTCCGCCGTCATCTCTTTGGCGAAGAACTGGATGTTGGTGTTGTTTATAACCTCCAAGCCCAAGGGAAGGACTGAAATGTTAGATGGTTAGAGCGAGGGATCGTTGAAGGTTTTGTTTTACTCACTTTCTTGGAACTCCGCTTTGTCCTTCAAAGATGCTATTTGGAGATAACTCTTAACTTCTTGACGAATCTTTTGGTAACAATCTATGATTGGTACACTTGGTATGGTGTAGATCTTATTCAAAGTTTCGAGGCACACAGCCGGCATCTTGTGCTTTCTTGCTATCTTGCCGAAATGGATGATAGCCTGAGCTGAAGCATGCACCCCCAGCATTGAGTTCGCATTTCCTGTGTCTCTGGCCGTTTCATAATGATTGACAATGGCCTGTGAATAAATATTATAGTGGAGAATAAATAATACTCTATGTTAACATGAGAACGCAACCTTAACGATCAAAATGCATTATATTATAATAGACTTCAATAGTAGAAGTTCCTGTGTTACTGAACGGTTATTAGAGTAATTAAAAACAGGAATTACAGGGTTGTGTTCGAATATTAACTCCATAGAGTAATATTTACTCCATTGCGTTCGAAAACTGAAAGGTTGAGTAAATTTTACTCTGTGACTGTCGTCCGAAAAGTCGGAGTATTCGACTCGGGGTTCATTTTACTCCTGTCAAAATTGACATAACTCATGGGACGGAAAATCTAGTATCTTTGTCTCACTGTTTTATGAATGTTTTGTGAGGTAATTTAATAGTTTTAATACTGCTCACAATATATATTTATGATTGGAGTTACATATATGTGAAGAAAACAATAATAATAGGATCTTTCTTAAACCAACATAACCTATTTTCCGATAATGGCACCTTCTGTCACTGTCAGTGTCAGTGTCAGAGTTAACTCCAGAGTAAATCTGTCAAACCTTCAAAAACTCTACTCTACTCCGTGGAGTTAATTTTCGAACACAACCCTACAGTATAGCAAATTAACTGATAATAAACTATTCTATTATTGAAATTATTAAAATGAAATCTTACCTGGTAATGATGCTGTCGCCAAGTGATGATATCGTTCCAATGTGAAAGATCATCTGCAATTACCGGTAACCTATTCCTCCACGTTTTAACTATAGCTTTCATGTCATGCAAGGAGTTTTGATGTGCTTGTGAAAGTCCTTTATGTATTTGATAAGCTTCTTGAAGTTCCATTATTTGTTGAGCAGCCTGAAAGTCGAAAAGAGATTCAAGAATAACTCCGATTACATGGTGAAACCTAAACCTATTTACATCGAAAAGAGACTACCGAAAATATATGTTTCTATGGTAAGTTTTTGGTTGACTATTGGAATAAGGATTGCTCGCTCACCTGTAGATAATTCAGATGTATATGACTGACGATATGGGGCAACCTCTTCCACTCGTTCAAACAAAGCGCCGTAGCATTCTCCACGTATCTTTCGACAAACTTAAGCGGCTTACTCTCTTCCGGTTGGCAAATAAGCAAATACCCCCCGTACATCGTCATCTTCCATGCAAGCTCCTTCGGACACTGGTACTCCACGTGAGTTAGCACTTCTTTCACTACATCCCACTGTGGTATCCTCCAAGCACTCTCCAAAAGGAGGAACGGATCATACACTCCGTTCTTGGCGAACTCTTTGAGCGCCTCCCACTGGTTCTGCTCTTTCATGCAACGTATCCAATGCTCGTTCCACATCAGAATCTCCCTCTGGGTGTGCGTAGGTATAGGTCCGGAGGCTGCATCTTGTTTATGTTTAGACATGGCTGCTTCGTAAGCCGTTTGAGCTTGCTCGAAGAATCCGTGTTGCTCGTACGCTATAGCTACGCTGGTCTCCTTGTAGTGGGCGTGTTTCTGCCAAAGCCCCGCCCACAAATCTTCCTCGCACAGTAGATGGTATAGATCTCCGAGTGAATCTAGCAGTTCGCTCTTACCGGCTTCAGTTTCAAACTCGTAACAACTGGCTGGAGTTGAATTTTTCTTCACCGAAGACGGATCGAACGCCATCTGTTCTAAACCGAGGGCCATTCGGTGCCATAGGTTGTAGGACTTTCCCAGATATCTCATGGATGCCGGTTGCATCTGAACGGAAGGCATACATCTGCGACAAACAAATTTTTATAGAAAAACTTCTGGTAATTAAACATTATAATTTTGGTTACCTGCACAAGGCTTCCACAAACGTATTGACAGCGTTAGGTTGGCAATCTTTCTGTATGATATGAATACCGGAAATGATGAAAGACAGGGTCTCACGACCTAGTTGGTACCTCTGATCGTCCAGCAGTATCTTCCACATTTTGGGAAAGAAATTCAGCCAGACTTGTTCGGCCAGGTTGGTGTCCAAATGGCAAAGTTGAGTGGCTGCCAATAGGAATTGATCCGTTGTTATGTTTCTTCCCACTTCGATGAATTCGAAATGTTTTTTGATCATCTTGGAGACTGTCTCGGATCTGTTTATCGGTTTATCTTCGACATGGGAACCTTCCACGTTGTTCAGATCAACTTCGAGGATCTCGTCGGTGACCTATAAAAGTATATCAGTTAGTATATTCTTTCTAAAGCCGGATATGTAGGCCTGCAAGTGGCTATTTGAAAATACATGTGTGGCAATTCATTGCCACACAATGAACCACGAGGAAACTATGTAATACAAAGTAGGTAGTAAAGGGAGTTCAGAAAATCATTGGACCGAAAATCTCACCCTGAATAACGCCATACTTCCGAGGTGCACTAAGCCTCTCTAGGCTGCAGCACGGGTTACTAGCTCGGTCGGAATCGGTCTAACACAAACAAACAAATCACCTACCTCTAGCATGTTCCCGAGGTTCAGATTGTCAGGCTGCGTCCTAATAAATTCCTCCTTCTTCTGAGCATTCGCGGAGTAGATGGCGGAAGTTATGTTCGGCAGTATGCTGCTCTCGTGCGACATCTGTATCTGAGTGTCCGCAACCACAGTCACCATCAGCAGCTCGATGCACTGCTTGATCCAATAGTGCGGCCCTATGGCGTCCCAGTTCTGCGAGCACACGATGTAGAGGAGCCTTTCGTAGAGCCTCCTCTTCATCGACTCGTCGAACACCCTGAAGAACTTGGCACGGATGTGGGGCTGGGTACACCTCAGTCCGGATAGGAAGGCCGGTTCCAGCTTGGTGGTCAGTTCGGTCTGTTTGAGGGCTGTATCGGTGTAAACGAACAGGATCAGATCCAGGAATTGGGCCATTATGTCTGCGTCGTCCGGGAATCTCTTCTCGACGTATTGCATCATTTTCACCAGAAGTATGGACTTTTCCCTCAAGCTGGGCGCCTGATTCAAGGTTACGTAGCTCTTGCATTTCATCCATTCCTCCAGCATCTTTATAATGGCCTTCATTACCTTCACGTCTTGAGTTTTTTCGATCAGACCGACCAGTATGTTGCCTATGAAGGTTTTCCTCATCTCAACCCCCATCACGACCACTCTAGTCTTGACCAGGTCCAGACTTAATATCAGTAGTTCGCTAGTCATGGAGGAATAGTCGGAGGAGGTCGGTTGAAGGTGCTCCTTGGCTAAACGATGTAAGACTCTCATGAACGGAGTTATCAGAAGGTCTATGTAAGAATGGTTGCTCGTACAGGCTGCTTTCAGCAGCATGATGGTACCGAATAAGGTCGAAGGGTTCGCTTGGGCGTTCTTCTCGTAGTTGTTGAGACCTGTGGATGGTTTCGAGTTAGTTAATACTGAATATAAATAAATTAAACAAACTAGAGCAAACGAAATTGATTTATAAAATAAAAAATAATTTATTGAGGACTCAAAATACATTATGCATAGTTAACGAAAAGTACAATATTAACAATAATAGAAGTAAAGATATGTTAAGAAAAAAAATTTGCGAGAACATGTGTCTGTCAAAATTCTCCGGTGTATCGGGGTGTCGATGTCTGTTCTTGTCAAAATAGTCTGTAGCAAGGATATTAGAAAAATGTGCCATGACCTCAAAAAGTATCTTAAACTTCAGTAATTTCTTTGTGTACTTAGAATCAGTATTTTATTTTTTTTTTGCAAATTTTGGTGTATTGTATTTGAGAGTAATTGTTGTTTGAAATCTATTGTGTAAATATAGGCTCTAGAAATAAATAAATAAAAACTGTCTCACCTTCGTAAACCACCTTTCCGACAGTAGTATACAAGACGTCCAATTCTTCATATTTACATGACACGTTCGAATTTGTTCTCTCAGTTGGAAATATAGACATCAGTTTTGTTAATAGAGCATGAACCAGCTTGATAACCTTCGAATTAGTTGATGTAATGCAAGCTGCAAGGCCCCTTTGTAGAGCTCGGAACTCGGCGAGTACCTGTTCTTTCTTCAGTACACTCATTAAGAAGGTCAACAACTCCAATCCGGTTAGAATGTTTCCTATGTTCGGTATAGGGTTATCTATCCCAGCCAAAGTCTTGAAAGAAACATTTATTAGTTAATGCAGTAAGAAAATAGTATAATTCACAAACAACAAAGAAAATATTTCCCTTACGTCATCTAAGAATAGTAATTTTAGATGCACCGGCTGTGGCCATATCTCCGGCTTCAAAGCAGTCTTCAGGAGCAAAACACACCTCCGAGCTAACAATTCCGCAGGGGTATTTCCTAGAGGATTCACCTGATTGGCTGGAGTAACTTCGTGTAGTGTACATGCTAATCTCGTTAAAAAATTCAGCACAGATTCAATGTGCACCTTGTCGATCGGTTTGCTGGAAGAATCCGGTTTCGACATCTGAACAGCCCCCGATGAAGTGGACGGTTGAGATATTGCTATCTTTTTTCTGTCCATGTCGTCGTACATGTTGCGTTTCATCTGAAAAATCGAAATTTATACTCTGTAGACATCAAACGGGTAGGTAACAAGAGTAAGACTTCATATTATTATTATTATATGAGTTGTGCCGGGTAGACGAAACCCGTCTCTCCACTGCGACAAATCGGTCTATTGTGGCACACCTATAGTATATAATGTATACTTCACCCACAAGCTCAAGTATCTTGATGAGGGATATGAGTCTGGTGGGTGAGAACTTGTCCAGTTCTCTCAGTCTCACTTTGTGTACTCCTAGTTCATCAAATCTGATCCTGTCCCCAGCGGGGCAGTTACACCTGATGTGTTCGATAGACTCATCGTCCTCCAGGCAGAGTCTGTACTCTGAGTCCTCAGTCAACCCCAGCGTATCGAGGTGGTTTCTGAGGCCACAGTGGCCCGTGTATACAGCTGTAAAGGTTCTCAGGTCTACCCCAGATAATTTGAGCCATCGTCTGGCTCTTTCAGCTGATGGGCCAGTGATTGTTGAGCGAGCATGTCTGTGTCCAGGTATGCTGCTCCAGATTTCCTGGACCTTTTGATCCACCCATCTGTTGTTTTCCTTGGCCGCTGTCCTGAGAGAGATACCACAGGCCGGTTCAGGTCCAATGAGCACCATGGAAGCCCCCCGTGCCGCCGTATGAGTCCGTCATCTCATTACCCTTTATGCCCGAGTGGCGCGGGACCCACAAGAGCTGCAGCCTGCAGCGCTCTCCAAGTTCAGCGAGTGTGGTCCGGCAATCCTGCACAAGCAGGGATTTGCAGTTGTATGAAGTCAAGGCCTTCAAGGCAGCTTGGCTATCCGACAGGATCTTGATTGATCCGTCAGCCCAACCTTTCTCAAGCATGAGCTTCGCACAGTGATCAATGGCGAGTATTTCTGCTTGAAATACAGTCGCAAAACTACCCAGGCTGTTGTATTCACCCCTAGCAATTCTGCAACCGCTGACTCCTGCTCCCACCCCTCAGGTGGTGGCGGAGCCATCTGTGAACCAGCAGGGACCCTCAAGCAGTGGGGTCTCAGAGACGGCCCAGTCGTCTCTGTTGGGAAAGACGATTCCGTAGGGCCACTCTGTGTAGGTTCTGGTTCAAGATACGTCTCATCGCATGCCCATTATCTCGTTGGCCTCCAATTCAGCCTTCGGGGGAACCAGGCACGTAGCCGGTCGTATCTAGCTCATTGTGAGGCGACTAGTGGTCCAGAGATTGTTTCAGCCTTCCCACCAAGTTGTTAAGGTCCAGGTCAGTTGATTTACCACTCTGGAAGGCGTACTGGTGCTAACTCAGAGGATTCAGTGATAGGACACTGCCCTTGACGTAGCTGTCCAGTATCTTCTCTAGAGGGTTTTCAGAACGAAAGACGTGAGGCTTATCGGTCTGTATGAGTTAGGTTAGGTTAGTATGAGTTAGGTTGTGAGCAAACTTTGCCCACTTCAGGGATGTAAACAACCTTAACCTTACGCCAGCTTATCGGGACAAAGTTCCAAGCAACACTGGCTCTAATGTAAGACTTACCTGATTGTTTTCGTTGCTCTCCTTTATTTCTTCTTCTTTGATTCCATACAATTCCCACTTGATAATCACCTCGGCCAGCTCTACTGCTAGTTTCCTGTGTTCCAGTGTAGCAGTAGGGCTGAACCCTAACCTCTGTATGGAATTCACCATGTACTGAACTATGTGATGTCTCAACGGATAGTAAACCTTGTGATGCTTGACAACCAGCTGCAAAATGTGGAATAATTGCTGCATGGAGTGTCCCTCATCTACAATGATTTTCTTGGTCCAATATATCAACATCGTGCTACCTGTAAAGATATTTTGGTTTGAGTTTCCATTGGTACCTAGTCTTGTTGATTCGAAGTATGGTAATCAACGTCACTGTACAATTCATCAAGACATATCGAGTGGCCACCCAGATCACCTGATCTGGCTCCACTGGACTTTTTTCTATGGGGTCACCTGAAATCCAAGATTTACGTTACCCAGCCTGAGTCGTAAAATTACACCAGAAACCTTGAGTAATGTACGTGAACGTTTTCAGCCAAACTTATAGTACTGAATGGAAGTGAATGGTGCCAATTTCCAGCATTTATTGAACTAATCACAAAAGCAAGTAATCCTCCACTATATTAGCTGTAATTTCGTAATCGATGGAAATTTTGAAGCGAAACCACACTGTACACTCACCCTCTTCGATCCTAAGTGGTACGGACGGGGTTAATATTTCCAGGGCTTGTCTAACGACACTTCTGGCTTCTACGGCGTGAGCCTTCAACAAACTATGAAACACCTGAAGCACGATCTTCTTGTGTATCTTCTTGTACTTATAGATGATGTGGGACAGTAACAGGTGTCCGTGGTATCTGGTGGCTGGATCTACACAGTTCTCGACCAGAAGACAGGGCCAGGCGAAAGTCATCAAGCGACGTAGCTTGTAGCCCTGAGTCTTGCTGTTCGATTCGGGGTCGTGAAAATGGGAACTGGCCTGCTCGAACAGCAAACAGGAGAACTGCAGGAGAGAGATACGTACACAGTCGGCTGACGGGTAAGGGTTGTCAGGATCGATCAGTTTGTTTATGAACACTGAAACGACGTTGTCGGGGTTGTCTTGGTACGGCATGGGTGGACTGCCTGTGAAGGAACAAGGAAAAATCTTAATATTGCATGGTTGGTATGTCTAAATACTATATTTGAGTCATTTAATACTGTTACCTACCTATTAATTTGTTGGTTTCTCCTCTTTCGAAACTGACAGCGAAACAGGGTATCAGAATCAGTTGCAGTACTTTGGATTTTAGCTCTTGAGATATGGTTCGTAGGGGAAATACCTCGACGAACCTGAAGAAAGCTGATCTCTTCCATTCAACGGTGTAGTTCTGGGCGACTGTGTTTTCGAGGAAGTCCCTCAAGAACTGAAAGAAGAGGGTTTGTTGTGTTAGAGTCGATTCCGATCGGGCGAGTAGCCTGTGCTGCAGCCTGGGGAGGCCTATTGCACCTAAGTCGGTCTCCTATTAGCTGATAGGGTCTCATGGTTGATCCCCCTCAGCTTGGGTTGCACTGCCTTGTCGGTGTTTTAGCTACATAAGGTCCATTTTCCTAGCAACTAGGATTAGGCCCTTGACTAGGTACCTCGCGACCTTAAGCTCTATTGTGCCCCCCGTCAGAGCTATCGATGTCATCACCATCTGCAGCTCGCCTTCCAATTCCAGAGTTCTGATGAACTCTAGTATCTGGGATGGCTTTAAGGAGGCTACGTCTTAGCTCCTGCAGATTTCTTGCCCAAACCCTTTCCCCATTCCTTGCGTTGGTTTGAGATGGCGAGGCATTCCGTTATCAAGTGATCAGGAGTTTCATCCTCCTCCCAACAGAATCTGCACTCGTCAGTTTCTGCTAGCCCTAAGGCCGCAGTGCCTGCTATGCTTCCTAAGGCCGCAGTGCCCTTTGAGGAAACCAGTGAGGATGTGCAGTGTGTTCTTACTGAGACCCTCTGCGTATGAGGCTAGATATCTGAGTGTCATTCTAGAAAGCTTAATTGGTCTGATTACAGAAGTTAAACGCCCTAAAAACTGAAAAATTCCTCACATACCTGAAATTCAGGAATGAACCTATCGCACGTAGCTCGCAACAGTTGAAAGAGAAGGTCTATCTCGTTCGGATGGTGACAGAAATAATGCAAAAGTATCTTCACCAACAGCTTCGGTTCTCTCCAATGATCGTAATCGATATTTCTCACATTCTTGTGTCTCTCCTGATAAGAATCGTCGCACCAGATTTGCTTGAGCGCATCAACCAATTTCTGCTGGGTTGCCAGCCACTGATCGTCAAACTTAATCAATAGCGAGACAATCCTTATCGCCTGGAACTGAAGAGCATGTTGATCGCTCTGGTTTATCCAGAACGAGGCCATGACAATCAGTCTGTTCACCATGTTGTTCTGTATGTGATCGCGGAAGGGCTTGCCGTCTTTGTGCTTTATCAGGAAATTGAGATATCTGAAAGTTCAACAATGTATTTGTGATCTAATGAATATGTTTGTTTAATGTTATTTCATGGAGTACGAACATGCAACGCCCAAAAATAGTGTTCGATAACATTCAAATATTTAATGAAAAGGAGCGGCCCCAGGTGTGGACCTTGAGGTACTCCCTACGCACTACAGATCTTGACAGATCGGCTCACCTGCTGAATTGTTTGTCTTGGACGTAGACATCACTCATCAGCATTTCCAATGTTTCCGAAGGATAACGCAGAAGGAATTTCATCAATACCTCCCTGAACGGAGAACTGGCCTCGATTGACATGGCCTTCTCCGTTTGGAGGATTAAGGTTACCAGAAGCGTGATAAACTTAGATGAAGCCGCTGGCGTCTGGTGGAATATGCTGATGATGGTAGCAATCTTCTGTTCTTCTTCGCCTTTCTTCGAAACACCATTAGAACTCTTGTGGTTGGTGATGAGGTTGTCTAATAACTTTTTCAGAATTTCCAGGAGTTGTTCACAGAGCTTCTCGTTGAAGACCAGTGGGAAAAGTTGGGTTAAATATGACAGCATTTTGACACCGTTCAATGTCAAGTTTTTGACATCTCCAAGTGTCATTAGAAGAGGTCTCACCTAAAAATAGAGAATAATGCTTAACCCCAAAGAAGTTTAGACACCTTCAATTGAGCTTTTGCTGATTGTACTTTGTCGACGGATTTCCTCGTACTATTCAGGCTTGTTTTTGAGCACAAAGCTTTTGCTGATACAAATGAAGCAAATAATGATACAGAATTAATTTGATCCTTACCGTAGGATGGACTAGTTCCTTCTCAACCGGATACCCAGCAATAAATTGTTTCATACACTCAAACGCTGTCTCTTGCAATTCAGCGTTTGGTTTTTCTAGCGCCTTGTACAAAACTTGGAATATCTGTTCTCTAACTTCCTCCAAATAGTGACATGAGGCTAGAACTCTCAAAGCGCTCCTCCTCAGAGGAATGAAGTTCGTCATCGACTTATAACAGGAATAACTGTTCAATTTGGTGTCTTCCGTGTTACAGATAGAAAGTAAATCGGCAATGAACAGATTATGCTCTTTTATTTTCATATTTATGGTGAACAGTCTTGGATTCAACGTATTACAGAAATAGTTGCCATCCATAAGTCCCATCTGCGCTATGGCTGGTTGATGCCTCAATAAATGTTTCTTGGGGGGGACCATGTCAGCTAGAACGTCCTTGAATGGTTCCATCACTTCCGTCACTGATTTATTCTGTTTCTCTGCTAATAACCGTAAAGAACGCATTGCTTGCTCCCTTACCAGAGCATAGGTACTGGTGACTTGTCTTACCAGCTCGTGGGTTATATCGTACAATGCTTTGCGTTGTAAATCTTTGGTTTGTTGATCGGAATTTAGAGGTGGAGGTGTAACGCATACTATGAGCATCTTTTCGAGGTTATTCTTGGCCATATCAAGGGCACCGCTTGAAACCTAAGACAAGAGGAAATCAATTAGTTTATCACAAAGTTTGAAACGAATATAAACTCACTTCGCCAGTTAGATCCATCATGACAAACAGTAAGGCTTTGAGGAACGTGAACATATGTTCATAAACCCATTTTAAAGCGCAACTCTCGAACATGAACTTGATAGCTATGCAACCTCCGAGTTTGGCGTACCAAGCTCTTTCATAACACAAGGAACACATCTTCTCAGCCATATACTCGATCATCGGTAGTTTGCAAGCCATTTCTTTGCTACCTAGGAGAGTAGATGCTGTGTCAACGATAAGGACCTATAAAAAAAATAATTTCTGAATATACCCATTTGAAACTAGATATGCATACACAACTTACCATGCCAACATGACCTGGTTTGCATAGTTCTTTTTCCTCATGTCCCATTATGACAGCAAGGGCATCAATTAGTACTAACGGATCTAATGCCACTTGCTCATTCGGTTTCGGAGCATACGCAAACATACCGGATTGTTGTGCCACAGCGACCATCGTATAGTGACGTACAATGGAAACCATAGCCGGTACAACTCTTTCTCTTAGCTCCTTTATGGCTGCAGCTACATACATGCCTAGATGCATAAAAGAAAATGAAGTCAAATCGAATATCAGATATATTAATAACTAGGAAAGAACATCTACTTCAATTTATTCTTAAATCAAAATTGAAACCAGTGTAGTTCGAAAGATTACCGTATGTCGTAGATGACTTCTGGTGTGCGTCATTACAAGGCCGATTTAGGGTTATGTTATTATTTTTGACAGATTTCGAGTGAGCTAAGACATACGTCAATCGAATTTGGTGAACACTTTTATATTTATTAATTATTTTGGAAATATACAAGTTTGTTATGAAAACTTGATTCTAGATGGTTGAGAAAGGTTCACAGAATCTATTTCAACCGAAATAAACCTTAAGAAATTAGCCAAAGTATCTAAAAACAGGCGAGAAATTCGCATAAATTTTAGGTCCATAAGAAATGCATGGGGAATTCAGTGCTCGGATCCACGGATGGATCGTAATTCAAATTTCCCGCCTAACCTAACTAATGTGGTCTATAGACCTTAAGGTCGCAGTGCAACGTTACTCCTACAACAATATACAATATATATTAATACATACCAGTCAAAGCAGTTTGATGTGTCTCCCTGGCTTGTTTATAGATCGACTTATAAGTGGACCCCTTTACGTGGGGTATCGTATTGGCCTCCTGAAAACTAGGATGCATGAAAAGGTTTATTAGAGTTCTTCGATCGTCCGAAAGATTAGTTGAAGCCATCAGATAGCAATTGATTACGTCCCAGGCTTGTTTTCGATAGAACGAATCTGTATTGCTCTGCTTTAATGCGTTGAAGGCTGTCTCGATAACTTTCTGCACCGGAAATTCAACCGCCTGAGGGTATTCGTTGAATCGTACAAGTATAGCCGGTGGATCGAAATCTGAAGACACATATTCCAACTTTTGGGGTTCGATCATCATCTTTCTATTTCCACCTCCAAATTTACCTGGAACGAGAAAATATTTTAAGTAATCGCGGAAATCATGTAAGATGAGCGTTGTTTACCTAAGACCTTGAAAGCTACCGAATCGTTGTTGCGCAATGTCCTCCACAGGGCTTGCATCAGATCTGCTCTTACCGGCTGTATGTGTTCATATAAGAAGTCGTGCTGTAGATTGTCCACACATAGTTCGAGGGTTCTTAGACCTTGACTCACAAGGACCGGTGAACCGTTCAATGCTGACACTAAAGGATCCATCAACATGGGAAGGTATGGAAGTAGGGAACTGAGCCTAACAGGCACAGTCAGACACAGTTCGACGAAAAGGTCTTTCATGTGTTGCTTGTGGAGGCCACTTTGAAGTCTATTTAATCCTAGGAAATACCAGTAAATTGTTATAAAGAGTATTACAAAGGTTTGGACGGTTTTTGAAGTTGAACGGAGTTTAAACGTCATTTGTTTTTTTAGGTTAATTTATTTATATTTATTGCACAAGTAATCTTCAACTGTAGCAAAATATATAAGCTATGTTTTGACATTTTCTTAGTTATTTCCCTAAGCTCAACTTGTATAATTTAATTTAATATAACACAGACCACTCCCAGCATTTCAAACTTGTTTACTTACCTTCAAGTAAATTTGGTAGAAGTGGTAAAAACTCTTGATAGAGCAAGTCATGACTACCGCCCCCAATGGAACGAAAAAGAGCCCTGAGCAGTAGAAAATAGTTGTAAGGTTCTTTGGCACTCATCGCAAGTTCCATCGACCTAAAATATGAATACGTTGTTGAAAAAATTAATTAGAAATTAAGTAATCCATGATATAGATATTCGACTGAAAAAAAATAGTTTTTGAGCGACTATAATTAATAATTTCTTTGAACCGTTAAAAATCAATTTATCGTCACCTACCTATTAACTATTTGATGTAAATGTGGTCGGAGCATGTTCTCGTTTTCAGTTGGGAACAGAGAGACACTACCAAACACTAACTTGAATAATTTTAGATACAAATTGCTCCTCTCCAAGTTGGACCCCATTTCTTCCATGCGTTCCAGAAGGTATTCAACCAACACAGTAGCGAAGATTGGGCTCGTTTGCGGGTTCGCCAGTAAAGTATTCGGTATAGTTTGCAGGGTAGGATTCTTATAAACACGCTCTACAAGATACTCGATGGTGGTCGAGAATATCTCGTGGAAGGTCTGCGTGTTCATCATCGAGAACTGTAGAACAAACACAATTGGTACACGCTTTAAGAGAATTCTTGGGAATAGACCACATTAGTTAGGTTAGAATCAATCCCTTGGCGGGAGATCCATATTCAAATTTTTTAACATGGAAGTTCCACTTTGAGATGAAACCACCCTATTTAAAAGGGAATGTTAGTACAGAGACATCAAGTATTGGGTACCATCATCATTAGTGCATGTTTTCATGTTTTTTCCACATCAAATTCTACTTCTATTTATCCTTAAATCGAAATTGAAACCAGTGTAGTTCAAAAAATGTCCGTATGTCGTAGATGGCTGCCGTTGTGCGTCATTACAAGGCCGATTTAGGGTTATGTTATAATTTTTGACTTATTTCGAATGAGCTAAGACACACGTCAATAGAATTTGGTGAACATTTTCATTTTCATTAATTATTTTGGAAATATACAATTTTGTTATCAAAACGTGATTCTAGATTGTTGAGAAAGGTTCACTGAATCTATTTCAACCAAAATAAACTTTAAGAAATTAGCCAAAGTATCTGAAAACAGGCGAGAAATTCGCGTAAATTTTAGGTCCATAAGAAATGCACGGGGAATTCAGTTCACAGATCCACGGATGGATCGTAATTCAAATTTCCCGCCTAACCTAACTAATGTGGTCTATAGTAGGTACTTACTACTCCGCTGAAATGTTCAAGAACCTCTTTCTCTTCTTTGGTCCTGATGTTTTGTTGATTGATTCTTTGGATGACTCCTGTAGGTTGAGGTCCAGCTGATAAAGTGTATATATCTAGAGCTTTTAAAGCCCATTTAACAAGTCTAACATAGACCAAGGTCTCATGGGGATGAAAATATTTAGTTGTATTGAACTGTTGTCCAGTAGACGTCTGAAATATAATTGTTTAGGTAAAGATACCAACAAATTGTGGTACGATGGCTCGAGAAAGTCATACCTTACAGCTGGAACACCCCCAAGTTATGGTTTTAACACCACAAACCAACGTCTTAACCAAACTCCTATAATCACTAACGTTATAATTATTATTCTGCGGAAAACCAAATTTGGATTTTTCCTCCTTGGGCTGCGATCCTTGCTGACCGGCTAAAGCAGAGTCAAGGAGATCCCCCGGATTGACTTTCTGATCCGGTTCAGTTTTCACATCGACCTGTTGCTGAGCAGCGACCTGCGTCAAGTTCAGGGCTTGTTGCTTACTGAAATTCATCAAAATTTAGATAATATTCTTCGATTAGGAAGGGATGGCTACGCTCACCATTTATTCGCAAGAATGGGTAGCTGGATTTTGGAGATAGTCTTGAATTTCAGAACGAATACCTCTAACATCCTCATCAGTAGTTCTCGACCTTCGGAATTGTTTTCTGCTTCAGAACGAATGCGAATACATTCGACCAGATTTAGCAACAATTTACAAGACATAGTTTGTATTCTGAAAAAGCAAATAATGCTAAATAATCGGAGAAATTGATTGAAATGAAATTATCAACAACTACGAAAACAACATCCTTGTTTGAAGACAGATGGCGTCAAGGGCGTAGCCAGGGGGGGGGGGGGGGTTTTGGGGGTTCAAACCCCCCCCGAAAAGTTATTTTTCTCTTAAAAAAAAAATTTTTGCTGCAGAAAGTGACCCTGACAAACATAACCCCCCCCCCCAAATTAATTCCTCTTTCAAAACCCCCCCGAAATTAATTCCTGGCTATGCCCTTGGATGGCGTTGTCTAATAGCGAATTCCATTGGTAGAACTCGTTCGCACTGAGTGCATGAATCGTATTCCATTGGAGAATTTCGTCTAGCATTTTGACACATTTTGACGTCCAGTGCAATATTTTTTGCACTCAGTGCAGCACCAGTGCACCACTGGTGCTGCCAATGGAATACGCCATAAGGAAGGTGACCTATAGTGACATCTGTTGAATGATACCACGATGGAAAACAAGCTATATTATACAATAAAGATGGAGGAACAATAACTTAAAATTGATAAAACTGGGATGTATTATTTATGGCTGAAATGGAGAAAATACTGGAATTAAAATACACTCTTAATTCGAATTTACCATGGTAAATTCGAATTAAGTGTCAAATACAGAATGGATATAGAATGGACAACATAATTTACCATGGTAAATTCGTCCAATACAGAAGAATGGACAATAGAACATACTCGCAAAGGCTCCTGACTTCACATCAGTGCTTGAACCAATTTTTTTTTCCTGATTTTTTTGAAATTTTCTAGGGGTACGGTTCTTACAAAATTTCAAACACTTCTTTATGTTGATTTTCTACTACTAGTTACCAAGCTTCAATTCGATCGAATCTTTATTTTTTGAGTGATCATGGAAATAATATTCCAGGTGGGTATAACTCGGAAACCGTTTGACCGATTATGCCCAAAAATGAACTTAACTCTCCCATTCGGATACGCAACCTACCCTGAAAATTGCAAGTCCCTATCTCCTTTCGTTCGAAAGTTATCGAGGCAACGGTCACCCATCTACTGAACTCACACAAGGCTGCTCGAATCTCCAACAATATTTAACCGATCGTGTTAAAACTTGAAACTTGGCAGTAGAGTTAGGTTCTAAAGGCTCTCGCAAAATTTCAGTAATTTCAGACGAATAGTTACTGATATGAAGAATTTTTTTTTTCAATTTTCAATGATTTTTTAAAAATTTTCTACAAATACTATCCTCACGAAATTTTGCAAAAATTTTCGCGTTGGCATTCTACAACTAATAACCATGTTTGAATTCAATCGGTTTAGTATTTTTCGAGTTAATGAGGAACAAAAATCAACCAAACTTCAGATGGCCATAACTCTAAAACCGTTTGGCCGATTATGCTCATAAACAAACTCAAATGCCGCATTCAGATGCACAACCTAACCTGAAATCTTCAAGCCGCTATCTCTTTCCGTTCTCAGGTTATCGTAACAACAAAAATATTTTTTAATAATTTTTTAATAATTTTCTAGCGATACGATTCTCACAAAATTTCACAAACGTGCTTAGGTTTATATTCTACAACTATTCACCAAGTTTCAATTCGATCCGATCTATATTGGTTGAAAACAAAATTATTACTCGGGAACCATTGGGCCGATTATGCCCATTAACGAACTTGTCCGTCGTATTGAGATGCGCCACCCACCCTGAAAATTTCAAGTCGCTAGCTCTTTCCGTTCTCAAGTTATCGTGGCAACGGCCGGACAGATTCAAATTTGACCTCGAATTCTTCATTGGGGAGTCGAACCGAATCGTTTGAGACTATTTTCGTAAAAAAATTCGAATGTTACAGACATTTGGGCAAAATGATAACACGATGTTCCTCAGAACATACGCGCAAATAAGGTGGAAATGTTGAAGAGTGTATCGGCCTGGAAATCGTTTACATTCAAAAAATAATTGAATTTTAACATAGTTATTGATCGAATTTTGTCACTTACGTTGCAGCTAGAGTGTCATCATGCACATTCTTGCTGAAGAGATGAATCGCTCTGGTTAAATCTGGTAGCGTCAGTTGCTGTCTTACATGGTGTACCAAATCTGCCAGCGTGGAATAAGCCAGGGGTCTGAGAGATTCATAGGTTGTCCACCCTCTTCCGAGCAGTATATCTTCATCGAAAAGTCTTTCGATGTAAGGGACAAACTCTGAAAGAAGAACGGAATCACTAACGTACGATACTAGAACTTGGAAGATACTTACTATTTCTCAAGTCGGTAGCTAAAATATGACGGGCAGCAATTAACAGTTCCCTTCTCAAGTGGGCGACTTCCATTGGACACAAGGTAAGCAACCCTAGCATCCCTTGAACGAGCAGTTGCGAATGCTGCTGCACAACTTCTTGGTAAATCTTTATTATGTACGCAAGAAACGATAGAGTCTTAACTTGCGCCCCCATGAAGTCAACAAATATTTCCTTATTGAAGGATTCTGCCTCTCTATAAACAAAATTGAGGGTCACAATGAACAGAACCAATTCGCGAATAGTATTATTATTATTATATGAATTGTGCTAGGCAGACAAAACCCGCCCCTCTACTGCGACCAATCTCTTCACTCACAAGCTCAAGTCTCTTGATGAGGAATATGAGTCTGGTGGGTGAGAACTTGTCCAGTTCCTTCAGTCTCAGTTTGTGGACTCCTAGTTCCTCAAATCTGATCCTGTTCACAGCGTGGCAGTCACACATGATGTGTTCGATAGACTCGTCGCCCTCCAGCCATAGTCTGCACTCGGAGTCCTCAGCCAACTCCAGCATATTGAGGTGTTTTCTGAGGCCACAGTGGCCCGCGTATACAGCTGTAAGGATTTTCAGATCTAACCTAGAGAATTTGAGCCATCGTCTGGCTCTTTCAGCTGATTGGCCAGTAATTGTTGAGGGAGCATGTCTGTATCCAGGTATACTGCCCAAGATTTGCCGGACATTTTGGTCCAACCATCTGTTGTTTCTCCTCGCCGCTGCCCTGAGAGAGATACCACAGGCCGGTTCTGGTCCAATGAGCCCCATGGAAGCCCTCCGTGCCACCTATGAGTACGCCATCTCATTACCCTTTATGTCCGAGTGGCGCGGGGCCCACAAGAGCTGCAGCCTGTAGCGCTCTCCAAGTACAGCAAGTGTGGTCCGGCAATCCTTCACAAGCAGAGATTTGCAATTGTATGAAGTCAAGGCCTTCAAGGCAGCTTAGCTATCCGATAGGATCTTGATTGATCTGTGGGCCCAACCTTTCTCAAGTATGAGCTTTGCACAGTGATCAATGGCGAGAATTTCCGCTTGAAAGACAGTCGCAAAACTACCCAGACTGATGGATTCACCCCTAGCAATTCTGAAACCGCTGACTCCCGCTCCTACACCTTGGGTGGTAGCAGAGCCATCTGTGAACCAACAAGGACCCCTCAAGCAGTAGGGTCCCAGAGTACGATCCAGTCGTCTATGCTGGGAAAGACGACTCAGTAGGGCCACTCTGTGTAAGTCCTGGTTTTAGATACGTCCGATCGAATGCCCATTATCTCGTTGGCCTCCAATTCAGCCTGCAGAGAACCAGGCACGTAGCCGATCGCATCTGGCTCATTGTAAGCCATATGGATCTTATCCATTCCACAATGAGGTCTGATATTCCCCAGGTCCGCGCCGATTCACAGAGCGAGTTCGTGAGTGGTACATTAAAAGCGCCCTCTATGTCCAGGAAGGCCACATCAGTGACCTCCTCGTGGTCCATAGATAGTTTTAGCCTTACCAACAAGTTGTTCAGGGCCACTTTGGATGGCCTACTGATACGAATAGCAGAAAGATTAATAAGTAAATAGCGTTTCTCACCTCTGATCCTGAGTTGGTTGTAATGTTATCGTATTCATAATCAATGGGATAAAGTCGGCGACATCTTGATGCACACTTTTTTTATACAACTGATACATTAATACCACTATAATGGGCAGTTCTTGCAATACTTTCAGCGAAAGTATAGATTTCGGAATCAAATAATACTAAAAATTAGAAAAAAATTTATGAATTATTCGTAAATGTGCTTGAATAATAAATTGGTTCAAGCCCTGTGGGCAGGAGCTTTCTGGCGCCCTTGTTCAAACTTGTACTATCATGACATGAATATTTTAGAATTACTTCAGTACAGAAACATCAACAAATGGATTTCATATGCATTAGAAGATACAGGTTAATATTGATTTTTTGAAAAAAAAATGGGTTCAAGCCCTGTGGACAGGAGCTTTCTGGCGCTCTAGTTCAAACAGACAAATTATAATAATAATAATAATAATCCTTTATTCGAAATAGGCAACCTAATATACAAACATTCTATAAGAGCGCCAAAAATGCTTACCGCAACAAAACTGCCATCTTCTTTCCTCTGTTCAGTTTGGATGGTTGTCATCGTGAATGTCTCTTGTAAAAGTTCATCCATATTGTTTAATTCCATTAGGTCAGAAACTTTAATTGGAGCTCTTGGCTCGAAGATTCTATTCATATGAGTGGGCAGTTCGGAATAGATGGTTTTAACGAAATGAAGGAAATGTTGGATCTGAAAACAATAAAATTCTGAAATTTCAATAGTTTCCTGGAAAAATTTGTTGAAATAAACCTTTAGAAAAACGAATGCCTGGTCCTCTCTTACCAGGTACATTTCATCAGCCAATCTTCCCAGAAACAGTATTCACTTAATTAACAAAAAAACAAATATATCCAACAAAAAAACAACACGCATCAGCTGCAAACGTACAATACCCACACACACGGGCGTAGCCAGGGGGGGGGGAGTTTGGGGGTTCAAACCCCCCCCCCCGAAATGTTATTTTTCTCGTAAAAAAAAAATTTTTGCTGCCGAAAGTGACCCTTACACCCCCTAACCCCCCCCGAAATTAATTCCTGTTTAAAAACCCCCCCCGAAATTAATTCCTGGCTACGCCCTTGCCCACACATCCAGCAAGAAAAAGGAGAAACAACAAATTATAGAAAATATAGTCAATTATAAAATTATGAAGTTAATTATAAATTTACCAAATTATAAAACAAATAATTGAACGAATCATCAATGCAAGAATTTTCTTTTTAGACTACGTTTTAATGTAAACAAGGAAGAATTGAATAAATCAATGACACTACAAAGGAGAATTCTGAGCAGCATTTGTTTTCCTGAAAGGAATGTAAAATAGATCATTGTTTCTAAGCCTCAAATCCGCCACTCTAAAATTAATTCCCCACAGAATGTCCGGCACTGACATTCCGCGTAACACCTTGTACAAAAATATAACATTAGCAATTTTACGACGGTCCGCTTGTGTTATTACTCCAAATGCCTCTCGAATAGCAGAATAATCATGATTCTCAACAGTCATGTTGTTTTTATAAGCAAGAAATCTAAGGAATTTGTTTTGGAAGCTTTCAAGCCTCTTAATATAGCAATTATATTGAGGACTCCATATCACAGAGGCGAAATTAACCTTACTGAAAACAAATGAATAGTACAGTGAGAGAAAGGTTCATTTGCACTCAAAAATCGGCTATGGTGAATATAAACCCAAGCATTCTGTTACAACCGTTGATTACATTCTCAATGTGTTTGTCGAATAAAAGTTCAGAATCATAAATGACGCCCAGATCCCTGATTTGATCAACCTCAGTCAGAGGCTGTTCCTGAATAAACATCTCGAATGAAACCCTTGATCACCTGATAACGGTATGCCTCGCCATCTCAAACCAACGCAAGGATTACTTTGGCCAAGAAATCTGCAGGAGCAAAGACGTAGCCTCCTTGAAGCCATCCCAGATACTGGAGTTCACCAGAACTCAGGAACTGGAAGGCGAGCTGTAGATGGTGATGACATCGACAGCTCTGACGGGCGGGCACAATAGACCTTAAGATCGTAGTGCAACGGTACCCCCTACAACAATATACTGGGGAACAAGATGTGGCCAACAAGGGCGCAAAAAGAGGTCACAAAAGACTCATATGTTGGCTCAACAGAATTAACTTGAATCGTAGCACAAACAACGCCACTTGAGGTCATCCTTAATCTGACTTCCTTGCACTTTCATGTAATGAAATCTAGCCAGTTGGGTGCAATAAGAATTTAGGGTAGTGGGAAACTCATACCTAATAACTGGGTAGGACATTGAGATTACTGGACCAACTTTGGTGCGGGTAATGCTCTACTCACAGAAGTACTTCTTGATACCTATAAATACCTTGATTCAAGCCTTACCTCTTGGTTGAAAGCAGGACGATAAACTTTATGTAATTCAATAATTATCTTCAAACAAACTAAAACATTGACTTCGTTGTCAACCTCAAGCAGTTTCAACATGAGGGACAACATGCCTTTAACATATGGTCTGAGTAGTTCGTTCGTTGGAAGTCTATAAAGCATCTCAAGAATAAGCTTTCGAATCTGAAACAATACCCAATCAACTTGATGCCCGTTATTAAATTTCGATAATAATACCTGTTGCAAATTATATTCTGCGATGAATAGTGGCTCGCCCTCTTGTAAAATCTTCAAGAATATCTTGACAGAATGTTCCAGAAATGAGTTATAGTGAGGGGATGCAAGAATGTTCTGAAAAATTTCAAATATATTGAATGTTTCAAATGGCACAAAGGGTAAATTAAAAAAATGATTTTACCTCGAAATTCTCGCTTATCTCCTGTGCTGCTTTCAGTTTCAAGTCCTCTTTGGCTGTTGGATCTCCAAGGACAGTCACATAGCTCTTCCATTGATTAATTTGTGTGAGAAGATGATCTACACCAGCCATATTTGAAGCCGAACGAATAATATGTTTGAGGAGAAAAATTTTAATACAACGTCTTTAATTCAATCTGAAATGATATTATTGATGTTCTGTGAAGTATTTTTTCAACTATACTTGAGATGGTACAATTTAAAATATGATAAATTCATTTTCGAATGCATCTACTGCAAATGTGAGCAATATAAATTCGGTAAATATATACTTTGTACCAAAATGTTATATAAAGCAATACCTTAAATAGTTTGTAGTTCACGTTTTGGTAAATAATACTGCTTCACATTTTCAATCATTAGAATTCGTTTAATTTTTTTCTTATGGATGTTTACATTTTGACTGGAAGATAACCTGTTTTCAATATTCTTGACAACAATGAATGTATGAATGAATATGAAAATAGACATATTATGTCTTCTTCTTCATGATGTTCATTCATTTCTGTATTTCGTTGATAGCCAGCAAAATATTCCATTTCTCCAAAAAATTCTAGCAAATAAACGGTCATTTGGAACACAATACATAAATATTATTCAAAACTGAGAAAACTAATAATATGGAAATTTTTAGTATAATTTGAGGTCCCATATTTGAACTAGATAATGAGTTATTATGAAAATGAGGAATTATAAACTAACCTAAAGAAGTTATAAATTATAGGGGATAATGTTGGTTTGTAGAATTCATAATTTTGAACGTGTCTAGCCTTTTATTATTCTTCTAAATACATTCATCTCATCGAATATTTCAAGTGCAAGAATTCTTTGCAGGCAACACACAATACACAGTCGCGTAAGTTGTGTTGTGTTTTTGTAAATCTGTAAGGGGTACTACGCCAGCTCCCCTATCAAATGTCAGATGAACCAAACGTAAAAATATTTGGATTTCTTCAGTTTTAGGACGAAGTGTTTTATTTCTTCTAGTAGGTGTCGCTACGAATACGAAAACAATTTTTTTTTAGACATGGCACATGGCTGATTGTTCAAACTCAAATATTCTGCCTGTTTTGATTTGTTTTGTGAGTGAATACAATTTAGTACGAGTTCCTCATGGAATGGTATTTCATGGGGACCTTCATTTTGCGTCATTTAAAGATACAATTGGTATAATGATTGTTATATAGGTTACAATTGCATAAATTGTGGAAATTTAAAAATATATTCTAATACCAAGTAAAAACGTTACGTTTACGTACATCTATGATAAAACAGAGGTGAAATTTATTTGAATATCTGTGAGAATCATGTCCCTCCGTTTACCCGCGTTAGAGTTGATTTCTTCAATTTGGAATTCAGTGTCCTGAGCAGAAGTCTAGCGCGGGTAAACGGCAGAAGTAACAATTGATACAAAAAGCATTGTAATGGTCCCAGCGTGTGCTGACGCAATGTGATTTCTGCTCAGGACGCTGAATTCCAAATTGAAGAAACGATGACTATGTCATCGGCATAGCCTATAAACCCGAAGCCGAGCTCTGTTAGCCTGTTGAGCTACCAGGCTCCAAACAAGGGGAGATGTTACTCCCCTTGAGGTGTTCCACGAATGGCTTTAACAGAAGTGGAAGATAAAATGAATGAACTCCAAATAATCTTTAAATGTCCTGAAGTAATTGATACTGAACCATAATAAAGGGACTGAATCTTCTGATGATTAAAATGGTAGACAATTTTCGCAATTATTATGTATCCCGGCATGATTTAACTTGAAAACAACACATTAATTATATGGTAGATTATTATTTCTCATAAATTTCATTTCTTCCTTACAGACAATTAGAGAAGAACAAACCCCATCGTGGTTGGTTGATATGAGCAAGGCACTATGGAAATAATTTATTGAAGAATTGTAACATAAAAAGTTGTGAACATTGAAATGAGCGTCAAAGTTTTATCTGAAATGTTTGGAATTGTTGTTTAATTACAAATAAATAATTAATGAAATAAATTGTCTTATTTCTACCTTATTTTCAAACCACAAGAATATAGTTTATAAATATAAATATGAAATGAAGTTCAAAAGGTCCCTAACTGCAAAGACCTCCTCGGCTAAATGGCTGAATGCGGTCCTGTGCTAAGAATCGTCCAAGGTCGAATGCACTCCAAGGGTGGGCGGGGCCTATAATAAATTGGTCAGGCAACACAAAATACTTCACGTTGAATCATTAATTGCCTGCACCATCTAATTGAGGGGCAAAAATATTCTAAAGTACGATGATTACCACGCTGATCCGCAGTCCGTTCAAATATACAATTTCAATGTTATAGTCATTGATATTTGCTGATAGCTTACATGAAATGTGAGTCCACCGCAACTCTCTAGTATTTATAATGCATTCATTATCGTAGTTGTGAGATAGATTTCTTGAAATAGGATCAAATCCATATATGTTAAAATAATTACTTACCGAATATATCTTCGATGTATGTGGCGGCATCTAATGGTACCAAGCTGACTCATTTCGAAATTACGTTTTTTTCCCAGTAGATATCTGTTGTAAAACTCCCATGTTGGCAGGCAACACATATTACACCTATAGTTCCACACTCAATTAGAATTATGGATCAGGTGATATAAATGAATGTGGAAAATTTTCAAAATTTAGAAAAATATCCGAAAAGTGTCCATTTGGCATTATATATTTATATAGATAAGACCTTAGACTATAGAAAGACTCATGCAGACTATATGGAGCAACGCAGATTTTCCCGCCTAACTCCTGTTATTTCTATGAGAAATCCGCATTTTGGCCAGCCAAAACGCTACCTAAAGTGTTAAAAATGAACGTTTTTGGGACTCAGTATCAGGAGCATAGGAAAGCGAGGAGGTATACGGAATTTATCCGGAGCAGCCGGATATTTCGCGCCAATTCCATAGGCCACGCCCACTATAGGAATGCAGGCTACACACAATAAAACCGGTTGAATCTTTAGTTGCCTGCATCATCTAAAGTGAGGGGCAGAAATATTTTAGAGGACGAGGATTACTACGCTGATCCTCAGTCCAGTCAACTTTTTGTCTTTTTTTAATATATTTTTCGAAAGTTGTCGGATTGGGCTCAAATTTGGCATATCATTTGGGTTTCACTAGAGTATCCTCAATTACAAATTTCATTGAATTCAACGTTGATTTTCCCGCCAAATTACTCCTGTTCATTCGCAATATCAATGAGAAATACGCATTTTGGCAAGCCGAAACACAACTGAAAGTGTTAAAAATGCACGTTTTTGGGACTAAGTATCAGGAGCATAGGAAAGCGAGGAGGTATACGGAATTTATCCGGAGCAGCCGGATATTTCGCGCCAATTCCATAGGCCACGCCCCCTCTAGGAATGCAGGCTACACACAATACGTCAGGTTGGATCCTTAGTTGCCTGCACCATCTAAAGTGAGGGGCAAAAATATTCTAGAGGACGAGGATTACTACGCTGATCCTCAGTCCAGTCAACTTTTTGTCTTTGTTAATTTATTTTTCGAAAGTTTTCGGATTGGTCTCAAATTTGGCATATCATTTGGGTTGGTTGGTCGTATTATCTCTTCCAACTTTCATTGAATTCTGTTCAGTTTCACGGGAGATATGGCGGTTTAAAGAAATCAACAAAATTTCGAAATTCGTCGGACTGGGCTCAAATGAGTCGGTTGGTCGGATTTTCAATTCCAACTTTCATTAAATTCAACGTTGATTTTTCCGCCTAATTACTCCTGTTCATTTGCAATATCTATGAGAAAAACGCATTTTGGTAAGCCAAAACACTACTGTAAATGTTAAAAATTGGTTCAAGCCCTGTGGACAGGAGCTATTGGGCGCATGTTCATCTTCCTTGTGGCCCGTACTGACCAGTAAAGAAAAAAAGCAGTATCATGTTGAATACCTTAATATTATTGAGATTATTATATAATAATCGATGAAAATACTGAGAGAGACCCAGGAAATTTGACACATTTTGTCTTATATCTCCAGAAATTGAAATCGTATAGAGCCAAAATTTTGCACAATGTTGCAAAATACTACAATTGACGTTAGTACAAGTTTTTGTTGCAATCTGATGAATAGTTCACGAAAAAAAAATTTTTTTTTCGAAAAAATTAAAAGAAATATTTTTTTAAAAGTTACCAACATTTCGATCATAACAGAATTTTGCCAAAAGTTGCGCGTTTATATCCTCGAACTGACTACCAAGTTTCGATTCAACATCTTCTTTAGTTCCTGAAATATCAGGGAAATAACCTCAAAATTTGAAATGTCTATAACTCCTAAACCGTCCGGCCGATTTTGCCCGTTAACGAACTTAACCGTCATTTTGATCAGAAACCTACCCTGAAAGTTTGAAGTCGATAGGACCTTCGGTGCTCCTGTTATCGTGCCTACGGCCGGGAGGCCGGCCGGCCGGCCGGCCGGCCGGACGGCACCCTAAAATCTGACACCGGATTCGTGATCAGGGAGTCCGAATTAGTCTATTAGCCAATTTTCAGCTCGAAATTCGAAAATTACAGACATTTGGACGAAATGATAGGACGATGTTCCCCTAGAACATACGCCCAAAAATGCACGTTTTTGGGACTTAGTATCAGGAGCAAAGGAAAGCGAGGAGGTATACGGAATTTATCCGGAGCAGCTGGATATTTCGCGCCAACTTTCCAAGCCACACCCCCTCTAGGAATGCATTCGACCTCGAGCGATTCTTAGTACAGGACTGCATTCAGCCCTTTGTTCAATAAAGAAGGAGTGTGGATTTTATCAGGAGCAAATTTGAAGGAAAACTCACGTTATTAGTGAAACATTTGCTTATGGCCGTAATAATATTTTTTAGGGACTACAATAGTTCTGAGGAAAGTACACACGTATTTTTCCTGCGGTAACTTTCGTTTCTTAAATTGTTAAGAAATATCCTGCTACTCCTGATAGAATTCAAAGACCACCTCAGCCATAGGGCCAAATGCAGTCCTGTGCTAAGAATCGCTCAAAGTCGAATGCATTCCTAGAGTGGACGGTGCTTGGCAAATTGGCGCGAAATATCCGGAGCTCCTGATAAATTCCGTATACCTCCTCGATCTCATATGCTCCTGATACCCGGCCAGGTGCGCATACACTACCCAAAATGTCCAATATTCGATGGAACTCTCTCAAAATGCCAGAAACCTCTATATTTCCATTTCTAGTAGCGTTTTAGCTGCCCAAAATAAGGTTTTATTACAGAATAATGCAACTTAACCCAAGGACTTTTCCAATGTCTCGATTTAAAGAGAATATTTTGAGTTTTTTTTTATTAGCGTCCCAAGTTCATAAGAAATTTTGAGAAGAATTCTTTTCATCACAGCAAAGTGATATGCAAATCTTCAACCCAATTCTACTACGATTTTTCCCCTATATAAGTTGAATTTTTCATAAGGAGTTGTGGTGCTATTCACAAACAAAAATAAAAAAAATATGATTTCAGAACACGCACCATGCTATCAGGAGCACGAAAAATATGAGGGGTCTAATTGTAACTACCAGGAGTATCGTGTATTTTCCCGCCATTTTCGTTGGGTTAAATGGCATTATTTTGATGAGAAAAGTGCATTTTTGTGAGCGAAAACGCTACTAGAAATGGAAATCTAGAGGTTTCTGGCATTTTGCGAGAGTTCCATCGAATATTGTACATTTTGGGTAGTGTATGCGCGCCTGGCTGGGTATCAGGAGCATATGAGATTGAGGAGGTATACGGAATTTATCAGGAGCTCCGGATATTTCGCGCCAATTCTTCAAGCCCCGCCCACTCTAGAAATGCATTTGACCTCGAGCGATTCTTAGCACAGGACTGCATTCAGCCCAGTGTTCCATGAAGGAGGTTTGTGAATTCTATCAGGAGCAACTTCGAATGAAAATTTACGCTACTCCTGATACGTGTTCTAGGACCATCTCGCAATTCTTATTTTCTTACAAATAATTTTGCTACTCCTGATACTAAGCTAAAGATCTTCAAATTAAATATATATTTGGATGAGAGATGAGAGGAAAATATTTTGATAGTGTCACATTCTCGTCTTGAAATATTGAAGTAAAAGAAGGAAAAATTCAAAAGGACTCAACATGAAAACTTCCACTCTGCGAAAAAGAAAAATTAACAGAATTGAGGATCGTGTGAGATCTGAGGAAACTTCAACCAAATTATATAATGTGGGAATACTTAAATTCCAAAAATATTCTGAGAAGGACAATAAGGGATTAGGGATTACTTTGAATTATTCATTTTCACTTTTCAAAATATCATTGCTAGTATGATGCTTCCGGATTGGGTATCAAGAGCAATGTATATTTTCCCGCCATTTTCGTTGGGTTAAGTTGCATTATTCCAATAACAAAACAGCATTTTAGCGAGCGAAAACACTACTAGAAATGGAAATCTAGAGGTTTCTGGCATTTTGATAGAGTTCCATCGAATATTGGACATTTTGGGTAGTGTATGTGCGCCTGGCCAGGTATCAGGAGCATATGAGATCGAGGAGGTATACGGAATTTATCAGGAGCTCCGGATATTTCGCGCCAATTCTCGATGCCTTGCCCACTCTAGAAATGCATTCGACCTTGAGTGATTCTTAGCATAGGACTGTATTCAGCCCTATGACCGAGGAGGTGTTTGGATTCTATCAGGAGTAGCAGTATATTTCCCAACAATTTGAGAAACGGAAGATAACACGAGAAAAATAAGTGTGTACTTTCCCGAGAACTATTTTAGTCCCTAACAAATATTATTCAGGTAATTAGCAATTGTTTCACTAATACCGTTAATTTTCTTTCAAAGCTGCTCCTGATAAAATCCACACACCTGCTTTATTGAACAAAGGGCTGAATGCAGTCCTGTACTAAGAATCGCGTATAGAATCCGTATACCTCCTCGCTTTCATATGCTCCTGATACCAAGTACCAAAAACGTGCATTTTTAACATTTTCAGTGCTAACCAAAATGCGTATTTCTCATAGAAATGCAAATGAACCGGAGTGATTTGGCGGGAAAATCGACGTTGCTCCTGATAGTCGGAATTTGTTCGAAAAAAGTGGAATTTTTTCATTGCCTTCAACCACTGGAATTGATAATACGACTAACCTGCTCTTTCGATGTGCCAAATTTGAGCCCAATCGATTTTTTTCCCGAAAAAATTGCAAGATTAACCCCTTGCGATTTTTAGAATTTTTAAAGTTTGCTTAAATTTGGCATATCGAAGGAGCAGGTTGGTCGTATTATCTCTTCCAAATTTTATTAAATTCTGCTCAATATTTCGGGAGATATGGGAGTATAAAGAAAAAGATTTTTTCCATCCGACAGCGTGGTAATAATAATCCTCCCTTAGAATATTTTTGCTCCTCACATTAGATGATGCAGGCAACTAAAGATTCAACCTCATGTATTCTGTGTTGCCTGACCGATTTATTATAAGGCCCCGCCCACTCGTGGAATGCATTCGACCTCGAGCGATTCTTAGCACAGGACTGCACTCAGCCCTATGGCCCAGGAGGTGTTTGGTTTCTATCAGGAGTAGGGGGATATTTCCCAACAATTTGAGAAACGAAAGATAACGGGAGAAAAACACGTGTGTACTTTCCTGAGAACTATTATACTCCCTAACAAATATTCTTACGGCAATTAGTCAAATTCAAAATGGGTATAGGGAAATTTTGAATCAAATCAAAAAAATGTATTTGTATAATTTATCATTCAGATTTAAACAATATACAATTGATAACCAAATTATTATAGTAATTCTGGCATATAATACACTGTTTATAACACTTCATTTTCAATTATACAGTCAAATTCTTCCATGGTGGTCTTCTGATATCACCAACAGAAATTGTTGATGTCCATGTAATGCCTGTAAGCAAAAATTAACATAGATTACAAGTAAAAACAACTATAAAAGAATTATGTCTACATAACAAGTCCATCAGCTGATGTAAGCTAGATCATAATTGTCAGATTGGGTTGAAATTGAGCATAGATAATAGTCGTAATTTAAGCGAGTTAACCGGAACAGAGCGGTTAAGACCAATCTCTTGCTATACTCTACCGATCGGTTATGATAGCTAAGTATTGGTCTTAACCACTCTGTTCCGGTTACTCGCTTAAATTACGACTAATGAGATGGTATCATTCTTCCAGTGTGTCAAATTGGGAATCGTTCTGAGAACTAAAAAAAATTGTGAACGAGAAAGAACAACAGGATAACCTTCGAATTTTTTTCATTTAGGCAAACTGCCTTAGCTTGCATAAAAAGTGAGTCCATTGCAACTCTTTAGTATTTATAATGCATTTAATATAGTAATCGTGAGATAGATCAGTTGTAAAATGAATATGTCTATCAATTTAAAAATGCATATTTACGTAATATATCTTCGACTGTATGTGGCGGCATCTAATGGTATCATTCTGACTCATTATGAAATTATATTTTTTTCTCTAGCCTCTGTTGGCAGGCAACACACATTACCCCTATACCTCGAACTCCTGTATTGCTGGTTGCCTGCGAAACATGACATACTTTACAAATAATAAAATGATTAGAGCTACGTTCAAAGAATACGGCTGTACATCACATATGAATAGTAAGATAGGGTTGAAATTCAGAATGGGTAAAAGGATGATTTGATCTGCCGGTCTGCCAAATTGGGAGTAATTCCGAGAACTTCTTCGAAAAATAACGAAGGGGATAACATTATAATTTTTGTTCATATATTCAAACTGCTGTGGGGCAGATAAAACTGTTCAGATTAGGTTGAAATTCAGGATAGAGAATGAGATGGTATTGTTCTTTCGGAGTACCAAATTGAAAGTCATTCCGAGAACTTTCAAACTTTTCTACCTTAGTACTTTTTTCATTTTATCAAACAGCCTTAGCTCGCATTAAAAGTGAGTCCACTTCAACTCTCTAGTATTTATAATGCATTCATTATAGTACTTGGGAGATATATTAATTGAAATAGGATTGAATCTATACATTTAAAATAATTACTTACCGAATATATCTTCGATGTATGTGGCGGCATCTTAAGGTACCAATATGACTCTCATTTCGAAATTACGCTTTTCCCCTAGTAGATGTCTCTGTTGCAGCACTCCCATGGTGGCAGGCAACACATATTACACCTACGGTTCGACCCTCCAGTATTACTGGTTGCCTGCAAAACATTACATATGTTACAGATAACAAAAATATAAGTTATGTTATGAAAATACGGCTCTACATCATATATGGATCGCAATATAAGGTGGAAATTCAGAATAGTACAAGGATGGTATTGATCTTCCGGTGTGCCAAATTGAGAATGATTCCGAGAACTCTGAAAATTATTATACGAAAAAGAAGGAGGGGATAATACTAGACCTTAATTTCATTTATTCAAACTGCTGTGGGTCAGATAAAAATAGTCAGATTGGGTTGAAATTCAGGATAGATAATGAGGTAGTATTGTTCTTCCAGTGTACCACAGTGGGAGTCATTCCGAGAACTTCTTTGAAAAATAACGAAGTCGATAACATTAGAAGTTTTGTTCATATATTCGAACTGATGTGGGCCAGATAAAAATGGTCAGATTGGGTTGACATTCAGGATAGATAATGAGGTGGTATTGTTCTTCCGGTGTACCAAAGTGGGAGTCATTCCGAGAACTTCCACGAGAAATAACAAAAGGGATAACGTTAGAAGTTTATATATTCGATCTGCTGTGGGTCAGATGAAAATGGTCTGATTAGGTTGAAATGCAGGATAGATAATGCGGTGGTAAGGTTCTTCCGGTGTACCAAAATGGGAGTCATTCCAAGAACTTCCACGGGAAATAACAAAAGGGATAACGTTAGAAGAAGTTTTGTTCATATATTCAAACTGCTGTGGGCCAGATAAAAATGGTCAGATTGGGTTCAAATTGGGGACAGATAATGAGATGTTACTGCTCTTCCAGTGTGTCAAATTGGAAGCCATTGCGAAAATTTTCGCAGAAAAACAACAAAGGGATAACCTTCGAATATTTTTCATTCAATCAAACTTCCTTAGCTCACATAAAAAGTGAGTTCACTGCAACTCTCTAGTATTTATCAATAAAATAAAATTTGAAATATGATTAAACCTATCAATCAATATTGAAATAATTACTTACTGAATATATCTTCGACTGTATGTGGCGGCATCTAACGGTAGTACTCTGAACCATTTGAAATTAAGTTTTTCTCCTAGTAGATGTTAGACCTCCTCTGTTGGCAGGCAACACATATTACACCTATAGTTCCACACTCCTGTATTACTGGTTGCCTGAGAAACATTACATAGGTTACCAAAAATAAAAAGATTATAGATATGTTAAAAGAATACAGCTGTAAATCTAATATGAATAGTAATATAGAGTTGAAATTCGGAAGTGGTAAAAGGATGGTTTTGATCTTCCGATGAGTCGAATTTTTTTCATTTAATCAAACTGCCTTAGGTCACAACCTTTGAATATTATTAATTACATCAATCCAGTATATCTCCCAAAAAACTGATCAGAATTTCATGAAATTGACTTTCCCATACGATGTGCCGAATTTAAATCCGGTCCGACAACTTTCCAAAAAAGATCTTAGGGTATAACCTTCTGAATTTATTATTTTCATCAACCCGCATTATCTCTCGAATGATGTAAATGTTGTTTGTAAAGATGTTGATCTGTTAGTATTACTTAAAGCTTGAACTTTAATTGAAAAAATCATTAATTTTTAAAACCAGGCAAGGCTCAACAACCATTAAAAACATTCTCAAATACCAGTATATCTACTACTTACGAGAGCTTCATTTGCCGAAGAAATTTCCGATACTGTAGCAACCTTTGTTCCAAAGCTGCCCTCTCTGTCCCTGCCTAAATTTCTTCCCTTGTGTAAGACGATTCCTTTGTTCCTGCCTCCTTTGCTTTTCTTCCTTAGCTGACGCTTTCATCTGTTGCAGTTCCATAGAGTTCAGCTTCCTTCTTATCGTGGTTGCCCATACATAGATCCAAGATCTGGAAACAAATCATCGTATTCGATTGAGAGGCAATTTTTCCTACGGAAATGAGTCAATTTGTTTAACATTATTATTTACAATTGTTCGAAAACATCTCAGAAATAAACAAAAAGCATACAAATACCATCACATCTACCAGGACATGTGTTACCGATTTATTATAAGGCTCCGCCCACCCTTGGAATGCATTCGACCTCGAGCGATCCTTAGCACAGGACTGTATTCAGCCCTATGGGCGAGGAGGTGTTTGGATTCTATCAGGAGTAGCAGGAAATTTCCCAACAAATTGAGAAATGAAAGATAACGAGGGAAAAATACGTGTGTACTTTCCTGAGAACTATTATAGTCCCTAACAAATATTATTACGGCAATTAGCGAATGTTCCACTAATAACGTGAATTTTCCATCAAAGTTGCTCCTGGTAAAATCCGCACACCTCCTTTATTGGACCAAAAATAACAAGGGGCCTTAGTTCACATAACGAGTGAGTCCACTGCAACTCTTCAGTATTTATAATGCATTTAATATCGTAGTCGTGAAATAGATCAGTTGTAATATGATTATATCTATCAATTTTAAAATGCATATTTACCTAATATATCTTCGACTGTATGTGGCGACATCTAATGGTATCATTCTGACTCATTTTGAAATTACTATTTCTCCCTAGCCTCTGTTGGCAGGCAATACATATTACACCTATACCTCGGCACTTCTGTATTGCTGGTTGCCTGCAAAACATCACATATGTTAAAGATAACAAAAAGATTAGAGTTATGTTAAAAGAATACGATTTGACATAACATAATATGGATAGCAACATAGGGTGGAAATTCAGAATATGTAAAAGGATGGTATTGATCTTCCGGTGTGCCAAATTGAGAGTGATCCTGAGAACTCTGAAAATTATTGTATGAAAAAGAAGGAGGGGATAATCTTAGGCCTCAATTTCATTTCTTCAAAAAGCTGTGGACCAGATAAAAATAGTCAGATTGGGTTGAAATTCAGGAGAAATGATGAGATGCGAGATGGTATTGTTCTTTCGGTGTACCAAATTGGAAATCATTCCGAGAACTTCTACGAAAAATAACAAAGGCAAAAACATTACAAATTTTGTTTATATATTCAAACTGCTGCGGGTCAGATAAAAAGAGTCAGATTGGGTTGAACATCAGGAGAGATAATGAGATGGTATTGTTCTTCCGGTGTACCAAATTGGAAGTCATTCCGAGAACTACAACGAAAAATAACAAAGGGGATAACGTTAGAAGTTTTGTTCATATATTCAAACTGCTGTGGGTCGGACAAAAATGGTCAGATTGGGTTGAAATTCAGGATGGATAATGAGGTGGTAATGTACTTCCGGTGTACCAAATTGAAAGTCATTCTGAGAACTTTCAAACTTTTCTACCTTAGAACTTGTTTCATTTTGTCAAACAGCCTTAGCTCACATTAAAAGTGAGTCCACTGCAACTCTCTAGTGTTAATATTGCATTCATTATCGTAGTTGTGAGATATATTAATATTACTTGAAATATTTTATTATATATAATTTAAACTATTTACTTACCGAATATATCTTTGATGTATGTGGCGGCATCTTGAGGTATCAATCTAACTCATTTCGAAATAACGTTTTTCCCTAAGTAGATGTCTCTGTTGTAGCACTCCCATGTTAGCAGGCAACACATATTACACCTATAATTCGACACTCCTGTATTACTGGTTACCTGCGAAACATTACATTTCTTACAGAAAATAAAGATTAGATCATTGTTAAAAGAATAATGCTGTAATTCCCACATTAATAGTAATATAAGGTTGAAATCCAGAATAGATAAAAGGATGGTATTGTTCTTCCGGTCTGCCGTATTGGAAGGCATTCCGAGAAGTTTCAAACTTTACGATAAAAAATAACAAGGGAATCTTAGAAGTTTTGTTCATATTTTCAGACTGCTGTGGCTCAGATAGAAATGATCAGACTGGGTGAAATTCAGGATAGATAATGAGGTGGTATTGAACTTCCGGTGCACCAAATTGGAACTCATTCCGAGAACTTTCAAACTTTTCTACATCAGAACTTTTTTCATTTTATCAGACTGCCTTAGCTCACATTAAAAGAGAGTCCACTGCAACTCTCTAGTATTTATAATGCATTCATTATAGTTCTTGGGAGATATATTAATTGAAATAGGATTGAATCTATACATTTTAAAATGTAAAACACAGGCAACACATATTACACCTATAGTTCCACACTCCTGTATTACTGGTTGCCTGCAAAACATTACACTTCTTACAAAAAATAAAGATTCGAGCTATGTTAAAAGAATAGGCTGTAAATCCCTAATTAATAGTAATATAGGGTTGAAATCCAGAGTAGATAAAAGGATGGTATTGTTCTTCAGGTATGCAAAAGTGTAAGAGTTGATAGAGTATATTACCCAAGCGAAATTTAATGAAATTCTGATCAGGGGTCAGACCCTATAACTTGCATTTTTTTTTGCTTTGTCTTTTTTCGATCAAATTTTCGAAAGTTGTTGGATGAAACTTCTACAGAATGTCCTCTATGAATTTCAGCGCCACCTATTAGCATTTACCTGAACTATATGAAATATTTCTAATTGCAGAAATTGATAGCAAATTCCACAAGTAGAAATACATTCAGTGTAATTATGAGTTCATAGTATACCTAATAGGTGGCACTACGGGTACCCTTCACATTTTTACATCCAGATTTAAAATGTAAAATTACTCACGCCGGTGTTACATTCTATCTAGCTCTTCTCATAACCAGTCCAATATAGTTCACGTTCACAGAAAGACCCATCAGCATATTGTTTTCTTCTGGAACATCATGTATATCGAATTCCTTCATCTTCTTCCATATGAAAAACCTGAAAACATAATAATGAATAAGCATAAGCGTATAATTTCAATGTGGAAAACTCCTAAAACAGAAAATATCCCACCATGAAAAAGCTGCCCAACTATTTTTCCAAGCCACTAAAGAGTTGAATGCATGATATTAATAGCTAAATAATTATTCTTCACAGGCTTACTTCTTCGATTTTTGGAGGGGACATTATCTGAAATTCTAGTCACATGAGGAGTAGTTCAACAAATTTTCAATAGGTGATGCTGGCGAAATTTCCCTTACAATCATACAAAAAACCCCACAAATCAAGCACTGCTATGTATTGATGGTTGCCTGCAAATAGGATTTCAGTCTGAAAGAAACTCAACGGAATATCACATATGAAAGGATAGACTCCTCTTATCAAGTGTTTTATATTATTATTATTATACTCCTCGGTCTTCCCCAAGAAGACCCCTCAGAAGGTCTTAAGAGCTTGAGCGTTGTGTTCTGTGTAGGCTTTGTTAGTGCGTCTTTACGCCACCTTAGACACAGAACTGTTATAGCGATTTCCATTGACATGCTCGGAGTCATATTTTCGTTTTCCATTGGACAGATGAGATCGATGATTCATATTCACATTATACTATTTCCGCTCGGTAATTGAATAAAACAGACATTTGAACTGAATTATAGTACCCTGGACAAGCAAGAAAAAAATTGGTTCAAGCCCTGTGGACAGGAGCTATTGGGCGCATGTTCATCTTCCTTGTGGCCCGTACTGACCAGTAAAGAAAAAAAGCAGTATCATGTTGAATACCTTAATATTATTCTGGAACACAAATTTTCCATTACAATAATCTTCATCTAGCTTCTATTTAGTATCAATTCCTGTTGAACGTGATCATAATAAGTGTTTTCCATATAATAAAATGTGTTTGAACTTGGTATGTAGGAAATCTGACATCAATTATTGGAATTAATTGATTTGACAAACAGCCGTCAAATGAGGTAAATAGATTTTTGTGACGATTTTCTGTGACCATAGAACGTCAAAACACGCTGGAATGTGAATTTTAAGCAATATCTTCTGGAATTGAGATCGAATCGAACTGAAATTTTGCACACTCGTGTAGAATGCTTGATTTAACGTCGGTACAAATTTTTTTATTAAAAAATTTTCCAACTGCCCGATCCCAACAATACTTAGATAATATTATATCCATAAATTAAGCATTTCATTATTGCATTTCTTGAAATAGGTACCTTTTCAAGTCGATCAACATCGTCCTTCTTTCGACGTCTGAACTAGAACTTGATTCTTTATGTTTATGTCTTTGAATTTGTTTTCGGTGGAATTCAAAGAGTTCATAGAATAATCGATGAAAATACTGAGAGAGACCCAGGAAATTTGACACATTTTGTCTTATATCTCCAGAAATTGAAATCGTATAGAGCCAAAATTTTGCACAATGTTGCAAAATACTACAATTGACGTTAGTACAAGTTTTTGTTGCAATCTGATGAATAGTTCACGAAAAAAAAATTTTTTTTTCGAAAAAATTAAAAGAAATATTTTTTTAGAAATTACCAACATTTCGATCATAACAGAATTTTGCCAAAAGTTGCGCGTTTATATCCTCGAACTGACTATCAAGTTTCGATTCAACATCTTCTTTAGTTCCTGAAATATCAGGGAAATAACCTCAAAATTTGAAATGTCTATAACTTCTAAACCGTCCGGCCGATTTTGCCCGTTAACGAACTCAACCGTCGCATTTTGATCAGAAACCTACCCTGAAAGTTTGAAGTCGATAGGACCTTCGGTGCTCCTGTTATCGTGCCTACGGCCGGCCGGCCGGCCGGACGGCACCCTAAAATCTGACACCGGATTCGTGATCAGGGAGTCTGAATTAGTCTATTAGCCAATTTTCAGCTCGAAATTCAAAAATTACAGACATTTGGACGAAATGATAGGACGATGTTCCCCTAGAACATGCGCCCAAAAACTATACAATTTGAAACCGTTAGACACCCCTCCAAGATTTTGAGGGACCAGACAGAGATATTTAATATTTTATTGAAACATGAATTTGAATAATATCACTCTAAGGAAGGATTAAATATTGAACCTTATTATATGCTCACAGTAATTTCAAATGTCCAGTTATTTTATCTAGAACACTTTTAGGCGCCGGTCCTACCGCTATCACAGTCCGAGTACCCGGCGCCACCTGCGTTTGACCAGCATCTCTTACCACGCTGGTCAAAATATCGAGTCTCTTGGCTTCTTCGTCTAATTCGAATAACTGTTCTTCAGATTCTATTCTTACAGCGATTTTAGTACCGCCTGAAAGCGAGAACGAATTAATATTTGACAATCAGCAGGCGAGGAATACTCAACCTTGACGATACCAAAGGGGTAACAAGCCTGGTCTATCTTTTAGTATTTTGGCGTAAGCGGCTACTGATGCATGACCACACTGGGCTGCTATTTTTCCTTTTTGCATTTTTAGGTCATTCCGTACTGCCAATATTAATCTATATTCGTCATTTATCGATATGGGTTCGAACTGAAAACATTGTTTTAGTATTATGATTAATTATTGTCTATGCTTCACACCGGTTCTAACCTTAAATCTTTCTTCTTGTCCTTTTTCCCAATTTTCAAAACCTTTTTTCCTAATTTTAGGCAAGAACTTGAGGAATGCCAAAGTAGATGTAACACCAACAAGGGTTCCAGCGCTGAAAATCGCCAAAAAAGGGGTACTAGATACTAATCCCATCATAACCACAGATCTGTCCTAACCTAACCTCAAATGGTCAAACCACAGAACAGAACAGAAAATTTCTTCATCGTTGTCTATTAGAGCTTCAATAAGTCTTTTTGCCGCCCTGTTTTTAGAGGATATATCTGGCCTTTTTTCTGTAAACAATAAAGTATTTGGGTATTCTTATAATGGAGATTGGCCTTTTTAATACTGGAGTCCAGATATGTTATAATATTGCGTTAATAAAAAACCAAATTAAATATGTAGATACAACCTTTATTTTCTTTCCATTTTTGAACTAGAACTACTTAATTTTCTTAATCAGAAAATTATACCAATATAAAAATCAGAATTTTTAGCCAAATTACAAGTGGAATGTCAAAATTCTCAATTATCACCCCATTTCATGAATGTAAAATATTAATAAAAGAAAACTAAAATATTTCCGCAACATTTTCCAGAAATTGCAACAATGTATAAAAATTATTTGTACACAATTTCAACTGCCTGTTTTTAAATACCTATCCTATTCATCAGACTTTTCTTTATTCTCTGATACCTCCAGTTCGGTAAGCTTCTTGGTTACTTCAATGGTTGTGTCGTCTTTCTTATCATCCTCTTCATAGCTCGATAGTTCACTTTCATCTTCATCAGATTGTTCCTTATCGTCGTCACCGTTATAGAGACTACATTTGGTTTTGACAATTTCTTTTGCTTCTTCAAATTTATCTTTGAATAATTTGGCATCTACAAAAGCACATGTTAATATTATGGAAAGTTAAGAGAATACTAATCAGCTGAATAAGGATAGTATCCAACAATAGTGTAGATTCCAGCCATCTACTCACTTTCTACAGATCCAAATTTCACAGCAAACATTTCACTTTTGGCTAATTCATCTGCAAAGTCTGCGATGACACTATAAACAAAAGCTTTATCGGTACCCGATTTTGGAGTTAACTCCAACCAAGGAACTATGAAATGGTTCGCGCATACTTTCAGAGTCTTATCCCTCCTCATAACTATACGAACGTTGTTGTTCCCAGTGTGCTGAAGAACTTTTAATTCTCCTGTACCACGTTCCTGAAAGAGTGAAACTAAAGTGGCAAATTTCATATAGGATTTATATTTACCTTCCATTCCGCTGGATCTCCATGGGCATCCCATCTATACAACTTAGCCCTCACTTTTAATAATTCGATCTCGTCTTCTTCATTTGTAGAAACCACAACTTCTGGCAAAGTGATTATTGGTTTGTACTGAGGATCATATTCGGAATCTGAAGACTCACTGCATCTTCTTCCATTTTCATTCTCTTCCTACAATTATAATTATAATTCGGACATTACAAAGAAACATTATAGGGAATGCACGTTGTAAACCGAGACAAATAGAAAATTATAATCTAATGAAGAATAAGTACTTACCGTAATTTCTGACATACTGACAGTGAAGAAATTAGTATCAAGAATATTATAAAGGATAATATAAAATATAAACAACGTAATTTATCTGCAGGATAACGTACTTAATTTTTAAACTTCTAATAAATAAAATTGTTCCCTTTCTGCAACACAGAATACAAATATCACAGACAAATATGTTCTGCAATCTAACACAAGCACCATAGAGATTTATATTTCTGCTATGTTCCATAAGTTCGAATTATTTTCCAGTACTGAAGAAATATAATAAATAATATAGAAATAGCGAAGATGTTAGAAAACTTAAGTCGCTTTTTCCTAAATTAGATCTAGTGATATTCCACATTATCAATTAAAAGCAATTTCCAATAAAAAATAGATTGGATATAATTCTATGCCATGCAGATATAACCTAAAAATAATTAGAAAACTTGCTTTGAAGATAATCTATAATAAAAATAAAATGTTCCTTAAACCGTTTAATATGCTTAATGTTACAAAAAGATTTGTTGGAAAAAAGAAATTTGTATGGGAAGGAGATTATATACAATATCCAGGATTCAAATATTACCCGAGTAAACCAGACTTCCAAGATCCACCTTACCAGGCCACAAAGTTATTCAGAGTAAGGAGAATACAACCTCTGAAAGGTACCCCATATTTTGAAAAACACATATTGAGAGACTTGAAACTAGATGGTAAACTGAGCGACGTAGTAATTCTGAAAAATATGCCTGAAACAAATTCGATGCTTTGGAAGATTAAACACTTGGTAGAAATAAAACCTGTTACATTTCCTGATGGGTTCCCCACTGATATAAATGGTACCTATTTAAAAGAAAACGGGGAATTAATTGTGACACACAAGGTATCCCAAGATAAACAACTTTCCGCTGAAAACTGTAGAGCTGATGTCAAAAGATTGGACGGCAACACATTACGAAGAAATTCTAGAATGAAGTGGATAAATGGTTGGGATAAATATTAAGATGTTTAATCTGTATTCAATAAAAATTATAAAATGGTGTATTTTATTCTAAACGTTCAAGTAGTTATTTCGGCACCAGTTTCAAGAAAATCTAACAAGAAACACACATCGTAGGAAGATTGCTTAAATATATAAGAGGGCCGATGTTCTTGCCCAAACATGCAGTTTGTTACCACCTCCATTTCCTCCTTATGATATTTTATTTCATAATAAAAAATATACAAATTACTGTTTCAAAATCTTCGTTTTCTTGGAATTGTTTCATTCGAATTTTTCATCAAATTCCTCTTGAGATATTTTCTTCTTCTTAAACTTTTTTATCAAGGCGATATCCTTTGCCAAGGCATCTAGATCTTCTTGTGAAACTCCTGCAAATATAAATAAGCCTCAATAAAACTGAATTCTTTAAACCCCGAAGTTTAATATACCTTTTTTCCTTTTCTTTGTAGGCACGTTATTTTCGGCCTTCAATTTCTTTTCCGCTTTTCTCTTCTTCCTTCTCTCTTTTCTTTCTTCTTTTGATTGTACGCTTTTAGACCAAGGTACTGTAGGTTTTTTGAAAAGCTTATGTCCTGGCCAATGACCTGGAAGTAATGATGAAGTAAACAAAAATAAAGTTGATCATATAGTTTTACACTATTCAACTCACCAGATTTCTTGTATTCCTCCAATTTTTCAAGTCTTAATTTCTCCTTCTTCTCATCTTTGTACGATACACTGTTCGAATCAAAATTCTCTATTGCACGAAAGTCTGAAATATCTTTATTCTTCAATTCAGGCATTCTGGGCATTTGAAGAAGACCATAAGTTAACGCCATAGCCCCAAGTGGTAGTTTCTATAATAAGTTTCTGTCGGAAAATGATCGATATTGATTGAACGAAAAACTCACCTTTACTTGAAGTAATAGAGAACACTCATGCTTAGAATAAGCCCTGATGTGTGATACAAAAGCTTTATTGGCCAATTCCATAATAGCCCTATCCTTCATTTGTAATTTTCTTATCTTATCCACGTATAAATCTATCTGAAAAATATTTCGTTAAATTTTTGAAAATAATAAACAGTTTTATATAAACACAATTTAGGATTAAAATTTGAATTATTAAAATAAAAAAAACAATGATACGAACCTTTTCATCAGCAACATCGTGTTCAAGCGGCTGCAGAAGTACCCTCTGATTTTTCTCAATGAATTTACTGTAATCCTCCTCGCTTTGAAGCAGAAGCAATAGTGACGATCCTTCTTGTCCTTGTCGTGCCGTCCTACCAATACGGTGCACAAAGGCACTCGAGTTTGTGGGTGGCTCCCACTGTAACACCCAGTCAATCTAAAAATAAAGACGAATTAAAACCACACGATAAAAAAATTTTGTATTTTCAATAATACGATGGGATATTCTCACTTCTGGTATGTCTATTCCCCTGGCCATTACGTCGGTGCACAAGATGACACCTTTATCGGCCTTCCTAAAGTTCTCCAGCACTTTGTTCCTCTTTTCTTTCATTTTTCCATGAATGGCAAATACGGGCAGCTTAAGTTTTTTAGGAATCAAATGAGGAATTACGTAAGACCAATAGTCCACACTTGCACAAGTTGGCAAGAATAATATTGCCTTTTGAATGTCCTTTTCTTCTATAAAAGATATTAGCGATGCCAATTTTCCTGGAATATTACATATAAATATTATTTTAAACAAAGCGCTGATTGTATTTATATAAGAAGTTCTGTTGAATATATTTTGAGTAACTCACCATTGTTCTTAGTAATTATATAATAGTTTGTCAGGGACTTTGGTGTACTTTGAGGTAACTTGGCCGAAACACTCACTAAAACCGGATTTCTGAGACCAGCTCTCATCAAATCTTCGACCTCTTTAGTTTGCGTCGCCGAGAACAATCCTGTTCTTCTCTGCCTCGGTAAATAACTGAGTATCGTGTTCAATGTAGTGCTGAATCCCAAATCTAGGAGTCTGTCAGCCTCGTCCAAAACCAAGAGTTCCTGTCGACAATTTTATTGAACATTTCATTTCAGGTTATAAATTTTAAAAGCTTACAAGAGATTTAACTGCGGCAGGTAAGTTTATATCAATTTTTCTGGTTAACAAATCTTCCATTCTTCCTGGTGTGCATATTATAATGTTAGCGCCATTCTGTCTGAAGATTCTTACGTCTTCTTCAACACTATTGCCTCCAACGAATATGGCCGAAGTGAGCCCCTAAAAATTTCCTAATTGTATGAAGCTTATTTTAGACAACGGTTACAAATATTACCTTGATATGCTGCAATATTTGGTTTAGAACATCGCTTATTTGAAGTGCCAATTCCCTTGTTGGAGAAATAACAATGGCACCAATATTATGCTTCTTCCATTTCTCATCCACCTCTTTTCTCTTGAGCATTTCCACTAGTGGTATAAGAAACGCCAAGGTTTTTCCAGATCCTGTAATGTAAAGACATGATATCGAATCATCTTTAGCGGTTCCATATCTACTTACCCGTAACAGCCTCCGCAGCAACATCCTTCTGCTTGAGTAACAAAGGAATTGTGGCAGCTTGTACAGGAGTCATATATGGGAAATTAAAAGATAAAACTGCTGCTTTAACTTCATCTTGAAGGAGTACATTCAGATCATCCCAAGTCTTTGGCATATTTCACCTTTTAAATTTTACTTCAATTCATATCTATACTATTCAAAATCAGAAATTAATCTACAGTGTATGGCTGGTTTTTAGTTTCTCTTGAAGTTATTTTCAAAATAATACAACTTCTGTGACTTTTTAAACACATTGATGTAGAAAATATTTTGAGGTTATATTGGATTAATAGAACTATCTTACGATTGAACTACAACTACATTCATGTTTTAAGATATCACATTTTTAATTCACTAAACGAAGTATTGTTTGCTAGAGTAATCGATTTAACTTGAAAATATGATGTTAAATTCATTAAATAATTGAAAAAAAATATGAATGTTGATGAGCTGATTGATATTATAAAGGGTCGAGAGTTTGTGATCGTCGAGAACAGATTTATGTTAAATACTTAAAATAATTATATTCTTATATTCATACAAATATCTAAATAGATCAGTACTTTATGTTTTCATGTCATACATATAAATTATCATTCAAAGTAACTTCAAATGTCCAGTTACTTGATCTAATACTTTTTTGGGAGCCGGACCAAGTGACAAAACGGTTCGACTCATAGGAGCCACTTGAGTATGACCAGCATCTCTAACTATTTTAGTGAGAATTTTCAGTTCTTTAGCTTTATTCTCCACATCTAGTAACTCTTCTTCTGATTCAACTTTAACCGCTATCTTGGCGGTACCTAAAATACATGTAAGATGAATCTCAAGACATCGTCTGGATATGAGGGACTTACCATTCTTCATCCAAGGCTTCAATAAATATGGCCTTTTCTTAATTAAGGTTTCATAAGACATAACAGCAGCATGACAGCACTGAGCAGCTATTTTACCCTTACCCATTTTGAGATCATTTCGCACTACCAGCATCATTCTATATTCCGATTTATCTTTAAACTGGAAAATGAAAAAGAGACTAGTTATTATGTTCGAGCTGATTTATATAGAATTCTTTACGCACCTCAAATTCCTTACTTATTGCTTTGGATCCTTCTTTACTGGCATCACTTTTTCTCCTGAACATCTTTCTATCTATAAATGATATTAAAAATCCTGCACCAACAACTGCGCCAACTATTAAGTATTTATTTATCTCAGACATACTGAAGTGGAGAAATTTAGATACACGCAATATTTATTAAAAATTGCATTATCCAACAAAATTTTTCAAGAGTTGAAAATGTTGGGTTATAAACTTACTGAAATAGGTTATAAATTAGAATTCTGACCTATTACCCAGTACTAACTCTATGGCTAGTAGTTCTATAACCCATAGGTGCCAGTCTGCCGCATTTTGGTTAGGTTATGTTTGATCTGTCACCTAGAACTAACCTAAAATAAAAAAAATTTAGTTTTAGTTGATTATTTATCATTACATTGTACTAGATATTGAATTATGAATACTGATATAAGTATAGTGATGCCTATTGCTTTCAACTGCCTCAAGGATGCTGTAGAACACTATAGAATTCATAAAAACTGTAACTAACAATCCGATGGAAAACTGAATAGAATACTTACCAATAATTATCTTTCAGTTACTCCAGAATGCTTTGAGAGTCTACACGACATGTTTGGCAACGTTTTCATGGGGGCAGCCGAATTATTGGATAACTGCAAGATAACGTTGTATGAAACGGAAGATGGTACCAGAAAGGTCTACAAAATTGGCAATAGAAAGGAGCAGTACACTATATATGAAAACATCAACTTCTGCGATTGTCCTGTATTTAGATATAAAGTTTTAGAAACGCAAAATTATATGACTTGTAAACATGTATTAGGAGTTAGGATAGGTGAAGCGATGGGTAAAGTTGTTAAAGAGACGGTAACCGGTTCTCAGATGGTAGATTTTTTGAATGAGCAGTTGAAGAACACTATCCAGTCGTGAAATAATTATATGTACTCTGATGGTTGGTTATTATTGAATACCCTCATAGCAAATGAATGACCAATTTTCTTGATGATCGGAGCTACAACACTAAATTTGAAGCATATTTTACATAATGTGATGTTTCATTTTTTGTATAGTTTTAAATAAACGTTGACCGAAGAGATGGTTACACTGAATTGAATGTAAGTCTTGGGTTTTATCAGTTGTTCCTTTAGGTGAAGAGGTGTAAGATCTCTAGTGTTCCACTTGAACACATAACCTCTGACGATGTACATTTAAAGCTTGATCCACAATATTTGTTTGAGAATCACTTTATTCTTACCTGTAGCTTGTGATATAGACTGTAATCTGTTTAATGATTGGTCGAATAAAGTTATTTATTATTTATTATTATTATTATTTCCATTTGAAAGAATTGATATGTTCGAATGAAAACCAAGCACTTGAATCAGCGATACCACATGGAGTTATGATACAGCGATGCTAAAATAATCGGAAAATCCAGTAAAAGAGCATGAAAGAAAGCCTGTTGTTGGTACTTGTCGACACGTATTTCTGCTTATTGGCTTCTTCAGGGCAAGGCCACCAAGGATAAAAGGTGGAAGACATGTAGGTACCAACAACAGGTTTTTTTTTCTGTTTCTTTCCAGAATACCTATTATCCTCAAATTTACATCCTCCGCATTATCTTATGTATATATATTTTACACCGAAATACAGACTGAATTCAAAATTAATAACGAAAGTCCATGTGACATCTTCAGGTGTCTGAGATCTGAGAAAAATCGATAACTGGGTCAGAGCTGCCGCCATTTCGTACCAAAAAACAACAAATAGTATATAACCTGATCACGGCGCCTGCTACTGGGTCTGGTTGCATTTCTAAACCATCCAGGGACGCACTCAAAAACACACACAAAATTTCATCAAAATCGGTCACTCCGTTTAGGAGTTCAATGACAAACACACTTGCAGTACAAATTTATACAGCGTACCAAAAAAGTAACAGAACTCGTCAATAATTCTTGTACGAAGAATTATTAAGGAAAATCCTCGCACCCGTCGATTTTTAATTTCAAAAGCAATTTATCGTATGGTTTTTGGCGCTCTAGTTCCTCGGAACTGAGTGCTTATCAATTTGCCCAAATGTCTGTAATTTTCGAATTTTTCGATGAAAATGGTCTTAAACGATTTGGTTCGACTCACTGATGAAGAATCCATGGTGGAAATTCATTCTGTCCGGCCGTCCGGCCGGCCGGTCCGGCCGGCCGGTCCGGCCGGCCGGTCCGGCCGGCCGGTCCGGCCGTAGGCACGATAACTCTCGAACGGAATGAGCTAGAGAGTTGAAATTTTCAGAGTAGGTTTGGGGGATAAATATCTCGGCTAAGTTCGTTACTGGGCAAAATCGGACAGAAGGTTTCGGAGTAATAAAAAAAAATTTTTTTTTCACATTAACAAATTCCAAATTAAATAATTTTTAATAAGCAGTTTTATCATAAGAATCCATTCATATCATTTTTAACTCTAACAAGCTAATACTTTCGGAGATATGATTTTTCAAAATTTCAATGTAAATCGTATTTCACAGATTGATATAATTATTCCTTGTATGAATTTTCATAATGTCAACTTGACAGAAGGGAAAATTGTAACTTCAAAAATATTGGGGTTGAAATACTCGTGAAGTTTGTATCGACCAGATTACCGCAAAGTGTAAAAAAAAAAATTGAAAATTTAAAATATGTTTTTCCACAATAACTCTCGAACGGAATGAGCTAGATAGTTGAAATTTTCAGAGTAGGTTAGAGAGATGAATATCTCGGTTAAGTTCGTTATTGGGCAAAATTGGCCAGATTTAATTCGATTTCTTCCATGGTGCAGTTCTCATTCTCATGATTGCTCATTTAATCTTGATAAATAAACTGTTATTTGAATTGAATTTCCTTCATGATGCAGCTCTATCATATGTATACATTGATATAATTCCCAACTCAGAGAAACCAATACTTTCGGAGATATAATTTGTCTGTTTGAACTAGAGCGCCAGAAAGCTCCTGTCCACAGGGCTTGAACCCATTTTTTTTTGAATTTGATATTTCTCACCCTCTACGCCACGCACCCCTCTACTTTATTTTTTTAAATGGGATTATATGGATTGTGATACAGCAAATGAAAGGTAATTTGATTACCTACTCAACGGTGCGAATGAAAGGAAAATTGGTTGTGTCGTTTTTTTTTTTATTAAAACATTAGAAAATAATCAATTGGGTATGGTTACTCACTTTTTGAAATAGACGAGTTTCCTATTCAAGGATGGAAATAATTTCCATGTATTAAATGTTCGAATTGGGCACCGTTGACTGCTTGACAATGTGCAAAGCTGGTATTCTTCCGACTTCTCTTGTCGCATGTCTTCCAAATTATCTGGCCGATTTTGGTAAACAGTCCTCTTCAAATAGCCCCACAGAAAATAGTCGAGAGGGTTCAAATCTAGAGATCGGGGTGGCCATTCAACTGATCTTCTCTTACCAATCTATTTCTCAGGAAATGTGCCATCAAGATACCTCCTCACTTCAATTCCATAATGCGGAGGCGTACCATCTTGTTGGAACCAAATTTTGTCAGCTACTTGTCGACCATTCACACCGTGAAAGAGATCAATGAATGCAGGTAATATTTGATTCCTCCGTAACTCTAGATAAGAGTCACTAGTCAAAATTCCTTCTATAAAAAAGGTCCAATAATAAGGCCAACTGTATCCAACCACACATTTAATTTTTCGGGATGTTGGGTGTGAACTGACCCAATGAGGATTTACTGTGGACCAGAAGCGACAATTATGTCGATGGACAGACCCATTCAAGTAAAACTTAGCTTCATCCGTAAAAAGAATTCTCGATGAAAAGGTATCATCTTCATTGCATCTCTCCTGCATTACTTCAAAAAACTGCGCTCGCCAGTCGAAATCGTCATCAGACAATTCTTGTGTGCTTTGAATCCTGTATGGGTGAAACTTAGTTTTTCTAAGAAGATCAACAACTGACTGTTTACCTACTCACATCGAATTCATCGGCCAGTTTTCGTTTAGATTGCTCCGGATTCTCTTCTATGGAAAGTAATATATCGAGGGCCTTATCGCCACATGTCGTAGTTGAAGGTCTACCAGATTTTGGAGAGTTTTTAACATTTCCAGTTTTTTCGAAATGTTTAACCACCCGACAATCATCAGTAGTTTTACTTATAGGATTTCTGTCTTGGTAACTGTAATGTATGATAAACTTTATTGTATATTCGCAAAGTTATCTGCCCAAGTAAATGTGTTTTGGTAACATATGTACCAACCTCTGCGGAGATTCTTGTAAGCTAGTTGAGAATATCTGATGGTGAAATAAGTAACGAGTTTCATTCTGTATAGTATTCAAATTAATGCCCTTCGATAATAATAAATATGTGTCCTCATCTCCTCATATTAGTGGCATACGAATATATTACAGAAACGCTCATTAAAAATTTCGCACACTTGTTCATAAGTCCGCTTGCGATCCCCATGTCCCAGAAATTGATTCCAATTCCAATTGATTCATATCGAATGGAGAATTCTCGGGAAATATGATATTACTGGCCTTAGAGAGATCAGTTAGCAACTAAAACGATATCATACATTTTGTCATCTTTAGTTATTGTTATAAGTGATGTCGGACGAAAAAATAGATGTAGGTAAATTCGAAAAAATGCCACTTTTTCGTGTTTTGTTACACCGGAACCAACCTAATGTTTGAACCCCGATAATTCCGGGAACGATTGTTCAAATATTCAAGAGCTCGTCCATAAATTATCTGCGTGACAATGAATAACATAATAAAAACTCTTATCAAGATCGACGGGATCCAACGAACTAGTGGCGATAACGGAATATTAAAAATTCATTGGACATATTTATGAGCCCCCCTTTATTCTTGTTTCACTGATCGGAATCAGACGCACATACTTTTATTCCATATTTCGTCAGCGTTTGCACTTTTGTATAAAACAATCCAATAGGGTCATTAAAATTCTGTGTTTTATAAAACAAAAACGAAATATAGACCGAATAATGCCTGGAGCAGCATAGGTATAGGTATATCGTAATAGCTGACCCGGCAGACTTCGTACTGCCTCCCCAACGCTAACACCAACTCCCCAACGCTTACACCAACTCCAACCCCAACGCCACCTCCAACACCAATTCTAACCCCAACGACAACTACCTACAAAGCCAACTCCAAACCCAACGCCTACCCCAACGCCAACTTCAACGCCAACTCCAACCCCAACGCCAACTTCAACACCAACTCCAAATTCAACTCCAACTCCATATCCACCTCCAACTCCAACTCCAAACCAAGTGCAACTACAACTCCAACTCCATGACCAAAGCCAACCAAAATGCCTACCGCAACTCCAACGCCAACTTCAACGCCAACTCCAACTTTATTGAATAGCAATACTACATTTTACTTAGAAAACGTTTGTATGGGAAAAAGAAAAGGGCTGTTTTTAGGATTGAATGGTTTCTTTCTGGGTTTTCTCTCCCAAACTCTGAAAAATATCTATAAAATAAAAAATTAATTATTTTGTGATTTGCTTCTGCGTAAGAAACACAAGATATTTGTCAGAAGCAATCAATTGAACAATGTTGCCTAACAAATAACAACGAAACAACATCAACGAAGAAACAACTATATCGTAACGTTTCGGAGTCTATATCAGACTCCTTCTTCAGACGCTTAACGAAAAAATCTACAGAATTATTTTGTTGATTGCAAGTAGGATTAGGCTAGGTACCTCGCACAGTTTCTGTCACTCAGGGTCGTACCGCCGCCCCAATAGTGAAGTATCCATTGTGTGTAGGCTGGAGAGTCAAATATGAAATATGAGGAAGTTTCGTTTGACCTCCACATTTCCTACAAACAGAGTTTTCTCGGAGAACTCCCATGTTGTCCAGGTGCTTTCTTAGGGTACAGTGTCCGGTTAGTAGCCCATTTACTGTTCTTAGCTTACTCCTCCTCCGTAGTAAGACTTCTTTAGTTAGTGAGGGGCAGGGCTGCTGCATCATTAAATTACTATCCTAGGTAACACAGGAAGCTCTCGCTGGGATATTGTGACGCCTATTGCGATATCGCAGGGAGGTCGCTCAGACCTCCCTATCACCTCTAAATGTCCGCCACAGGGGATGAGCCCATTAACATCTCAGATATATCATATGGGGAGTTCTCAAACTGCTCACCCTGGGGAATATTTTGAGAGGTTTATTGCGATATCGCAGGGAGCTCGCCCAGACCTCCCTATCACCTCCAAATGTCCGCCACAGGGGATGAGTCCAGCAACATCTCAGAGACATCGCATTGGGAAGTTCTCAAACTGCTCAACCTGGGGAAAATTTTGAGAGGTTCATTGCGATATCGCAAGGAGGTCTCCCAGACCTCCCTATCACCTCCAAATGTCCACCACAGTGGATGAGCTCAGTAACATCTCAGAGATATCACATGGGGAAGTTCTCAAACTGCTCACCCTGGGGAAAATTTTGAGATGTGTACTACGATATCGCAGGGAGGTCGCCCAGACCTCTCTATCACCTCAAAATGTCCTCCACAGGGGTTGATCCCAGTAACATCTCAGAGATATCACATGGGGAAGTTCTCAGGCTGCTCAACCGGGGCAGTACTGAGAGAAGATGGCTGCGATATGGATCTATAATCTATATATCCTCAAAATGTGCAGTACATATGTGGCGCCGAATGCATCACTTCGATGCGTAGATCGATATTCCACTCGAGTTATTAGCGATGGGGTTGTTCTTCCGGGTACAGAGTAGACGATTGCGCCATCTACCTCTGTGGAAAAGAGAAGTACAGAGTAGGGATGGAGTAGATCCCTGCAACACGCCACCTGATTTCCTATTCTTGTTGAATTTGCGAGGTTTTTAGGACCTCGTAATGGAATTATTCTCGTTACACTTTTGATATCTTGAGGAGCTCGTAATAGGAATGTCTTTTCCTAGTTATCTGCGTGATATCTTTAGGAGCTCGCAATGGGAATGTCTTATTCTGGTTACATATGTGATATTTTGAGGATCTCGCAACAGGAAAGTCTTATTCTGGTTATATGTGGGATATCTTTAGGAACTCGCAATAGGAATATCTTATTCTTGTTATCTGTGTGATATCTTTAGGAGCTTGCAATAGGATTATCTTATTCTGATTATCTGTGTGATATCTTTAGGAGCTCGCAATGGGAATGTCTTATTCTGGTTACATATGTGATGTCTTGAGGATCTCGCAACAGGATGTCTTAGTCTGGTTATCTGTGAGATATCCTTAGGAGCTCGCAATAGGAATATCTCATTCTGGTTATCTGTGTGATATCTTGAGGATCTCACATTGGGAGCTCGCATTATTATCCACATTGTAACCTCTCAGAGACCTCTATGCGAGGTCTGTGTTACCTGGGATGCCGCTGACCCGAAGTTATGTTCCAGTACCAAGTGTGCTGTGCAAGGATCAAAACGATTGTCTTCAGACACCGTTTAGCTGTAGCGCTTGAGCCCCCAGGCTCGTCTCAGCCCTCACCAGAAGGTGAAGGGGAGGAAGTCCCACGAGAACCTTCATACCCGCAGTTGGAGTACTTTTCATTGCTCCAGTAACACAAATCATTAACTTACTATGCCGGTGGTCCGAAGTTTTGTTAGATTAGAATTAAAATGGTAATTATACGAATCTCTTCAGAGGGATGGCAAACATACCGACTGACTCGGGGAATAACAAGGAGTGTCCTTGGTTAACATAGCGAGGTCAAGTGAATTTGCGTTCTTTAAAGTTTTTTTTAATAACGCAGATTCCAATAATACCTCTTGATCTATAGGTGGAGGCTAGGCTTAGTCGCGAGGAAAAATTATTATCACCTTCACAATAAATAAGCCTGTTTATTAGGAATTATCGGTAACAAATTAGTTTTGCAAGGTTCTATATCCCCATTAATCCATGCATACTCGTTACCACGCATTCAAACAGCCTCAACTAACAATCCCCTCGTCTTCGAATCGACTCAACCGTTTAGCCGTTTTTGTCGCCATTGTCGTCACAGAAACGCGTTTCCCTTTCGGCCATAGAAATCGAACCGATAATCCGGAATTATCCGCGATCCATAAACAATAATCTACGTTATCATTTCAACAGCGAGTGCTCGACCGGCATTAGGGACGATAAATGTCAAAACGTTAACGGTTTGGTCATTGGCGACTCGGAATAAAATCATAATCGAATTACCGGTGCCTTATTATTCAATTACTGGAGACCGTAACAGAGCTAGAGCCGACCGGTCAGTCTCTATGCGTTATAATATTTCCTACTTCCCGAGAGGACATAAATTTTCATTTTTTTTCCGGTGTGACGCGGACCGTTTTTCTGTTGAAGCGCAATCAGGTTGGGAACCTGATGGCGAGATGAAATTCTCATGTCTGGCGTGGAGATCAAGTGGCAATTCATTTCGAGTTCGATTTGGCTGAATACTGATATGATATACTCGATGTTAATCCAATTAAACACGGTGTTAGATCGGATTATAGGAGAGGCGATAAGGTCACGTACTCCTCGCAAACACTTTGACCTGAATATCTTCTGTGCGACTCCGCAATGTTTACCAGTATGGCAGTAAACTCTCAATAAACTTCGCCATCTTCCTGGGTGCAACATCCATAACTTCTACCAGTTTCAGGAACCACGAGCCAAATGTTGTAGCATTTTCCGATGAACACCTTCACAGTCGCGGAGGGTGTTTGGCTGTCTCAGTGGCATCTTGACAAAAGTGACAGGATTGTATAGTCCACCTTTGAATCCACACTGTCAACTAGGTATCTGAGAAAGAGTGTCGAAACGAAAGGGGAAGGTAGTGGATAACTACATAAGAAGGGAGAATCTGGTTTCCTCACAGGGAACTGCTGCCTTAGGAAGCATATGATGAGATTGACGGTGGGTTTCACGAAGCTTTGACATCTCTTAATTGCCGAATTAGTGCGATTCTATGTCGATTTTCAGTTGATTTTTGATACAACCATCGAATTAAATTCACAATTAAGCTAATCGAAGCTTCGTGAAACCCAATGTAAGAGTAGCAGAAACTGACGAGTGACATATGAGAGCAAAATTTCTTCGAGGGGGTCTAGTGGGGTACCACAAGGATCTATTCCAGGTCCCATGTTATTCGAGGTGTATCTCAGTCATTATCTGGAGGGTGATGACTGTTGTAGAGTAGCATATACCGATGATACCTCGATATTGAACAAAGGAAACTCCAGAATATTGCTCCATGAGCCTCCACGGACACCGGCATAGTTAATCCACGAAATTCAAGTAGCTTGGAACGAGGTCCCCCAAGAAAACATAGACTAACTCATTTTGACGATGCTTAGACATCTACAGGAGTAAATTTGAATTTCATATTAAAATACCGAGTTCGAATTCCGAACAAAACCCCCTCCAATACCCGTTAATGTTATTCCAAAATTCCCACAACTTCCTACCGGCAAATAATTGCCTCTAAACAACCATTATCGAAAATATCGGTTCTTCATATCGACCACATCGACGAAAAAAATTTTAACATCGCCCGAGGCCAAAATGAAAAAATAATAATAATCCTCTATGTTCCGTTGTCTCGATATCATAACGTTCATCTCTGTGCCGAAGCCCGTCCGCCATATAGCGACTTCCCACGTATGTAAATGACTGGGAGATATTCGAAAATTATTTATTTACTCTATGCGCCTGAAATATTCGAACTTTTCTCTGACTCAGCGTGAACTGACTCTTTCGTCGGTCTAAAATAATATTTACCCACATCTTCAGGACCCCGCGATGTTGACATAAGCACCTCTTGACAATTAAACACATTGTTACCGATGGAGAGTCATCGTGAGATGTCTGATATAAATTCTATGTCCAAGGTCGATTTGGCGTTGTCTGCAATGCGAATGGGTGTTTTTGTTCTTTTTCTTCTTCGTTTGGGTTTAGTCCTCATGTATGAGTGGACGGTAGCACTTTACAACAACATGGGATCATATCTGGTGTTTATTATTTTCTTTCCTGACATTTTACCATTTTACAACTTCGGTTTTTGTTCTTCAGATATCGTAATATATTTTTCAATCACTTCGGTCACAGCCTTCATAAATAAACGGCATGCATTCACGAAGGAAAGCTGCTTCTGGAAGTCATATGTTGGTTTGACACACACTCCCACGTAGGACTTCACACGAGAGCGAGATTTTCCTCGTCTCGGAAAAGCAAGACGAGACGTTTTGAAAAATATTATAGGCGATACCGAAACCACATACAGCGCAACCCGACAGTCTCGTTTTTCGTCTCGTTAATTTTTTTTTATGAAGTTTTTATTCGAAAAATTACTAAAGGTCTACATAGAGATCAAAATATTTTACAAAATATCAACTCTTGTGACTATCTGTGAAATATATTATTGTAAACTAGATTAATTTTTTCACATTTTTATATCAACTTGTAAACTGTTCTTATAACTTCTTATAGTAACCTATCTCTTATCATAGATATTTATCCGTTCAGGTTTCTGGCGCTCTAGTTTCTCGGATCTGAGTGCTTATCAATTTGCCCAAATGTCTGTAATCTTCGAATTTTTCGATGAAAATGGTCTTAAACGATTTGGTTCTACTCACTGATCACGATAACTCTCGAACGGAATGAGCTAGACAGTTGAAATTTTCAGAGTAGGTTTGGGAGATAAATATCACGGCTAAGTTCGTTATTGGGCAAAATACACAGATGGTTTCGGAGTAACAAAAACAAATTTTTTTTTTTACAAAACAAATTCAAAATTAAATTTTTTTCAATAAGTAGTTTTACCATAAGAACCCAATGATATCATTTTTAACTCTAACAGGCTAATACTTTCGGAGATATGATTTTTCAAAATTTCAATAATAAATCGTATTTCAACGTTGTCACACAATGATATAATTATTCTATGTATGAATTGTCATTATGTCAACTTATTTTCCTGAGACATGTCATTATCTAATCAATCGAAGAATTGTCAGCGAAGTGAGAAAAATCTCAGTTGTTTGCTCCGAAATTAGTTTTTCTCAGAAAAGTCTTACATTTCGGAACGGAACATGAAGTAAGAGATCTGAGAGTAGTGATACTGCTTTTCATCCATAGACATAGATATAACTCTCGAACGGAATGACGTAGGTAGTTGAAATTTTCAGAGTAGGTTAGGGAGATGAATATCTCGGTTAAGTTCGATATTGGGCAAAATTGGCCAGATTTAATTTGATTTCTTCCATGGTGCAGTTCTCATTCTCATGATTGCTCATTTAATCTTGATAAATAAACTATTATTTGAATTGAACTTCCTTAATGATACAGTTCTATCATATGAATACATTGATATAATTCCCAACTCTGAGAAACCAATACTTTCGGAGATATAATTTGTCTGTTTGAACAAGAGCGCCAGAAAGCTCCTGTCCAAAGGGCTTGAACCAATTTTTTTTAAAATGCCAAGAAATATATTCGTTTATCAGAAAATGGTGAAATTGATGCATAAATATTTCAGCAGATACATTTTCTTAACCAAACGTGTTTTATTACTTTTCATGCATCCATTGTATAGAATTTGATAAGATTTTTTCTATGGGGGATGATTTTGAACTACTTTCCCCTACATAGAAAAATACACTGTTAGAGCCCTCTAGAACCTCCTGGATAAAAACGCTCAGAATGCAGCCATAACCGAACAGTTTCTAATTGATCTAGCATGCAACTTCCCGAAGAGTCCTTCCGAACAGGAGGCCCCATAACTCAGCGCTGCCGTTCCCATGGCAGACGGATAGCCTCGCACCGCGAATTCCGAGAAAGACGGCCTAAGAACTCTGAAATTCATCGTAAACCGATGCCCCGGTCATTGATTACAGTTCTCGCATATCCAAGTAGTCCCGGCTCGTATGAGTGTGAGAAAATAATTTGCAAATTTTATGAAGTGATCACGTAGCGCGAGCACGTGACAGTATTCCGACGAAGGACGTGCGATTTTCGTTCGATTTACGTCTTCTAAGCGATTTTTTTCAAGTTTTCAAGGGTGGGAAAATGGAAGATTTTCGGGAGATTTATGATCGACTTACAGCAATTGAGGTCATATACGATAGATTTTGAAATCTTGGCGGGCCGTGGGAAACTACACCAGCCATAAATAGTTCTACACCGTCGGATAAGAAAATATATCTTAATATATATAATTCTACTATAAGTATGTATATCGTTGAGCTCCTCCTAAACGATAAGACCAATTTTGATGAAATTTTGTGTGTGTATTTGAGTGGTCCTTGGGTGGTTTAGAGTCGCAATCAAACCAAATACGAGGTGCCTCGATGAGGTCGTTTACTCAAATTTATTGAAGCTGGTTTACTGGTTTGAGTATCTAGGTCTAAGTCAACTAAATCCCTGTCTACTAATTCTAAGTCAACTAAGTATGAATCAACTATGTATGAGTTCCCTAAATCTAAGTCAACTGATTCTAAGCCAACTTAGTCTAAATACACTATGTATATTCTGAATCACTTAAGTCTAAGTCAACTGAGTCAAAACTTTGATTGCTCTTAATTCTTAAATCATTGTGGTTTAATGTTAATTACCAGTTGATTTTTAATGAAAGTCTTACGTCAACCAAGTCTTAGTCTCATTCTAAGTTAACCCAGTCAGAATCTGCCTTGGTTTAATGAAGAAATGAAAAATGTTTGACACAACAAAGTTGTTCTCTTAAAATAAGCGGTTCAGAGTAGTTTACAGAAATTGCAGTATCTTGGCTGGTTTGGACGTCTAAGTCAACTATGTCAAGTCAACAAAGTCTAAGTCAACTAAGTCTAAGTCGACTAAGTCTAAGCCAACTAAGTCTCAGTTTACTGAGTGTATTGAACTTAGTATGAGTCAACTAAGTACAAGTTAACTAAGCCTAAGTCACCTAAGTTTAAGCCAACTAAGATTGGGAACCGGTACAAAATGGTGTGGAGCGGATGAAAGAACTCGCTAAATCCTCGAATAATTCCGCAGCTACCATGAAGACCGCCAAGAATGCGTTCGAGAAAAGATTATCCAACGGCACTTCATATATAATTCCCAGGAGACATGCTCATCATTATGTAAACTAGTCATTTATCCCAAAAAAGGACAGGCCAACACGGCAACGTCTTAAGACAAAGCTGTAAACTGATTTACGACCCCTGGGTCTTATAGAGCCGGTCCTAAAACAATGCAAATGTTGACGCATCGGTTTTTCACGCCAACCTGACAAATTTGTCGTTCTTCAGTCTGTTTGCGGACCATGTTTGTACGGATCATTACGTTGTTAGCGTACGTTGTTTGTACAGTTGTCGAAATGTCCTAACTTTGTTCTCTTTAACTTGTTTTCTCTCGCTCGGCAAAGATGTAGTTGTGTGTTTACGGCTTGCGTTTTGTTCTCGGTATTTTTCGGGTTGTTTGAGATTGGGCGTTTACGACGGTTCGAGTGGGTCCTATCGATATCTTGTTTGATAAATGTTGATCCTTAAGGGTTCACAGGAATTTGGGAATTTTTGGTTTTTAAGGGATTTATCGTAATATTAGTCTTTGTCGGTACATATTTGTGGGCTGATATAGACGAATGATATGAAGAATAATACAAACATTATAAATAACAATAATAAATTACTTTTGTTTCGTACAATGTAGGCGAAGAGACGGAGTCATAACGGAGTCATAACGGAGCCATAACTTCAAAACCGCTTAGTGGATTTCGCTCATTAACACAGTCATCCGAGGTATTTACGCTCCAAACCTATCCTGCAAATTTAAATCCTCTAACTCCTTTCGTTCGAGAGTTATCGAGCCTACGACCGGCCAGCCGGACAGAATTTATTTCCACCACGGATTCTTGATCGGTTAGTCGAACCAAATCGTTGAAGACCATTTTCAGCCAAAAATTCGAAAATTACAGACATTTGGGCAAATTGATAAGCACTCTGTACTGAGGAACACGAGCGCCAAAAAGTGGAATAGCTCAATGTACAGGGGCTTTGGTGCCCTTGTCAAACTACTAACGAATAATTATTCAAACTTTGACAAATCATATCTCCGAAAGTATTGGTTTCTCTCGGTGGGTTCCACGAATCTTCGATGAGCTTAATTGTGGATTCACTTCGGTGGTTGCATCAAAAATGAACTGGAAATTGACACTGCTTTGGCAATTAAGAGCTGTCAAGCCTGAGAGTTGGGAATGGATTCTTATGATAGAACTGCATTATAAAAATATGAATTCAAAACGTAGGTCTATGACTCACCTCATATATTGGATTTACGTACATCAGCAAATTTTAATTAGAGCATTATATGAAATCATAAAATTACGATTAATTATTGAAATTTTGAAAAATCATATCTTCGGAAGTATTAGTTTGTTATAGTTGAGAATGACCTCAATGGATTCCTATGATGAAACTGCATCTTGAAAAAAATTGAATTACAAATTTGTAATCTAATAAAATTTTTTTTTTGCATTACTCCGAAACTACCTGGCCGATTTTGCCCTATAATGAACTTGAGACTGATATATTCATTACCCAAACCCACTTTGAAAATTGCAACTGTCCCTCTCATTCCGTTCGAGAGTTATCATGTTAACGGACGGCCGGCCGGACGGATGGCCGGACGGCCGGAAGGAATCGATTTCGACCACAAATTCTTGATCAATGAGTCCAAACAAAACGTTTGAGACTATTTTTTGCTAAAAATTCGAAAAGTACAGACATTTAGGAAAAATGATTTAAGCAAATTGATAAGAGCGCCAAAAATATAATTAATACTTTTGTAGATGCAACCAGTGACGATGTCTAGACGAAATGATTACGTCCAGACACGAATCAGAAATTCGAATAATGTTCAGGTTTAAAATTTGCCATATAAAATTTGTCAAACAAGTTATTGCCAATAATGTCTTGTTCGTTCTTTCGAAAAACTGCTATTTCCAATTCTAATTCCATATGTCATGAATAATTCAACCGGCTTGTACCCCCGCTGCACTTTATTTATAAAGCGTGACTTTTTCCGAATTTAGTAGTATACTGAAATGTCGATTGATATGGCTGGAAAATATCGACGAAGCGCTCCGAGGCCCGGGAGCTGACCGTGAAATCGTTCTATAGTTACCATTATGGATGATCTTGTTGATAATTAATTGTATCTCTATGCGGTTGAACTTAAACTCGTTTTTGCAAGCTTGTTCTGCCAGGAACAGCTTGCCATCATTTTTCCCTGATGTCATTATTTTTATTAGCGTTATTCTCCTCACAAAATTCTACAAAATTTGCGCGTCTGCAGTTTACAACTAATTACCAGGTTTCAGATGGGGGTAACTCCGAAACCGTTTAGCCGATTTCGTCCATTAAAGAATTCAACCGTCGTATTTGGATGCTCAAGCTACCCCGAAAATTCCGAGTCGCTATCTATTTCCGTTCGAAAGTTATGGCGGCAACGGACGGCCGGACAGAATCGGTTTTGACCTCGAATTCTTCATCAACCTAATCGGCAATTGCAGACTTTTGGGCAAAATTTTAGCACGCTGTTCCTTAGAACATGTACCTAATGAAGAATATTGCGTTTAAAAAAGAATATTTAAGAAAACACGATTTTTTTTCATATTTCATATAAATCACAAATACTTTTTGGCGCTCTAGTTCCTCGGAACTGAGTGCTTATCAATTTGCCCAAATGTCTTTAATTTTCTAATTTTCCGATGAAAATGGTCTTAAACGATTTGGTTCGACTCACTGATCAAGAATCCGTGGTCGAAATAAATCCGGCCGGCCGTAGGCACGATTACTCTCGAACGGAATGAGCTAGACAGTTGAAATTTTCAGAGTAGGTTTGGGAGATAAATATCTCGGCTAAGTTCGTTATTCGGCGAAATCAGACAGATGGTTTAGGAGTAACAAAAAAAAATTTTTTTTTACATAACAAATTCCAAATTAATTTTTTTTCAATATGTAGTTTAACTATGAGAATCCATTGATATCATTTTTAACTCTAACAAGCTAATACTTTCGGAGATATGATTTTTCAAAATTTCAATATAAATCGTATTTCTTTGTTTTCACAGAATGATATAATTATTCTGTGGGTATTCTATGAATTGTTATAATGTCAACTTATTATTTTCCTGAGACATGACGTTGTCTAATCCATTCATTCCAGCAATCGTCGAAATATGAGAATTATAATATAATATCATAGTTTTTGTTGGTTAATATTTTCATGCCGGTGGTCAATCCATATGATGATGGGAATGGTAATGGTAAGTTAATAATATTGAGTTCAGAATATCTCCACTAAAAACAAACCTGGAATATTGGTGTATTGGAGTGGATTTGAGGAAAGATATATATTATCGTTCATCATAGAATTGAGGAATGAATATCTCGGATGAGTTCTTTGTCGGGTAGAATTCGTCTATTGGTTTTGGATTGATAATTTTTGGCACTCTTGTTGAATTTAAATACTTCTACGATGTTTGAATTCTATTTCTGCTAAGATGAAGTTCTTTCATGAGAATCCATTGATATAATTCCCAACTCTGAGAGACCAAAACTGTCGGAGATATAATTTGTCTGTTTTTAACTCCAACAAGCTTATACTTTCGGAGATATGATTTTTCGAAATTTCAATAATGAATCGTACTTCTATGTTTTCACAGAATCCTATAATTATTTTATCTAAGCTTTATTATATGCTCTGTGTTCATACTCGTACATGTCATCCTGTTCTATAAGAGGGAGTCAGATTCATTTCAGCTATTTTAATTAGATTTCTTCCATGGTGCAGTTCTCATTCTCAGATTGCTCATTTAATCTTGATAAATAAACTATTATTTGAATTGAATTTCTTTTATGATGCAGTTCTATTATAAGAATACATTGATATAATTCTCAACACTGAGAAACCAATACTTTCGGAGATATAATTTGTCTGTTTGAACTAGAGCGCCAGAAAGCTCCTGTCCACAGGGCTTGAACCCATTTTTTTAATGATTAAAAGTCTTTGTGATTATTACCAAATATGATTTTGCCACTTAGGTTACGTTAATTAAAATTAAGAAGTTTTCTAAATATAAAAACCTTTATTGTGTTTATTGTGAAGAACGATGCTCAAAAAAAAACAATAATTAATATGCTCTTAGATAAGAATTCATGATAATTTATATTGATGAAAGAGTCGATACAATCTGATTTTCATTCTTTCATTTTCTACTTAGGGCAACTATACCACATATCAAAATATCATCGCGGTATCTAACCCTTACAGTAGGCTTCTATCCACATCTATGGGACTTTATAATCTTGTTTATAACTAAAGAGCCTCACGTCAGGATCCATTTTTCAATGACACCTCTCAGCCTGTAGGCCCCCAGCCTCACTTCGGCCCTCACCAGAAGGTGAAGGGGAGGGAGTCCCAGGAGAACCTCCATAGACGCAGTTGGAGTACTTTTCATTGCTCTAGTAACACAAAACAAGGCCAGTCCTTGAACAATCTCGTGCTCTTTGACGGCCCGGAATCCATCACCCGAGATCTTGAAAGAAATGCCATTAAATGGTACACAGACGGTTCGAAAACCACAACAAGAGCTGGCGCAGGAGTATATGGGCCAGGCACCAAATGCTTACTATCGCTAGGCTCCTATCTGAGCATCTTTCAGGCAGAAGTACTTGCAATAGAAAGATGCGTGGAAATAAACCTAGAAAGAAACTATCAGAGATGTGATATAGCAATCCACTCTGACAGTGAAGCTGTTATTGAAGCTCTGAGCTCCCATGTTATTGAGTCCAAGCTAATATGGGAGTGCCAAAAAAAATCAAGTAGGCAAGAACAACAGGGTCTCCTTGGTCTGGGTTCCTGGTCACGTGGGAATTAGAAGAAATGAGGAGGCCAACACCCTTGCCAAGAAAGGAGCACAAACCTCCTTTATTGGCCCGGAACGTGACTGTGGGGTTGGTAGATACACCTAAAAAAGTGCATTCTAGATGAAAGAAGAAACTGAAAGAGCTATTTTCTTTCTCTCTCCTGAATGTATCACTCCAAGAAATTCCTCCGGAACATTGATACTGTCAGATCCATTAAATACTTGGACCTCAATAAGAACACGCTAAACCTCCTCACTGGTTTCCTCACAGGGCACTGTGGCCTTAGGAAACATATGATGAGATTAGGGCTAGCAGAAACTGACGAGTGCAGATCCTGTTGGGAGGAAGATCAAACTCCAGATCACCTGATATCGGAACGCCTTGCCATCTCAAACCAACGCAAGGAATGCTTTGGGCAAGAAATCTGCAGATGCGAAGACGTAGCCTCCTTGAAGCCATCCCAGATACTGGACTTCATCAGAACTGGAAGGCGAGCTGTAGATGGTAATGACATCGACAGCTCTGACGGGGGGCACAATAGGCCTCAAGGTCGCAGTGCAACATTACCCCCTACAACAATATACATATACATGTCCTTAGGATTGAATAAGTAGGGTAATAGAACAAAAGATCGTATCAGTCGCTGTTCTGAAGGGATGGACCCCGTTCTAATTATAATAATAACCTCACATCAGTGATTTTCGATTGTTTTCTCGAGTGATCTCCCGGACCACCAAAAATGACATTGAGCGCATCGCTAAAAGTCAAAAGTGAGACGTCTTTAGCGCCCATACCTCTAATAATTCACGTTCCACGTCCAATAAACTTGCCTTCCACCCTGCTGCTTCAGTGCTTGCGGAATACCGAAAATATGACATATAAATTGGGATTTTTTATTAGTTCTGCGAGCTGGAAGGCCGTCTCTTAGCGAACGATTCGTTCAAGGACGACTCGATCGTCCTTTTCGCCGGCGAAAGGTGCCTTCCTTCGCTGCCAAAAAGGACGAGTCGTTAATATTCAAGTTACGATCCGATTTTTCGCTTTAACGGCGGATATTCGCGGTTTGGCGTCCGAAATTGAGCCGTTTTAAGTACGAAAAAATCGTTGTGTTCTCGGATAGGTGGGTCGCTGTGATTTTCCATGTTGGGGCACTTTTTACTGCCGTTTTCGGTGGCTCACGGAGATTCGGAGCCGCTTGAATTCCGGGAAACTGATACAGGACACTTTTTATCGGATTTTTATGATGCCGATATGAAATATTTTCCGTATTAAAAGGAGCTCGTTTCCTGTTGATGCTGAGCTGATGCAGGGTGATGCACATGGTAGCGGTAGCTCGAGATCATTTGGATCGTGGAGGATAATTTTTGAAAAGGAGTGTAATGATCTCTTAAAGATACACTATATTCGTCAATTTTTTTAATTTTTTCTAGCCTTGGGATCCTCACGAAATTTCGTACGAGTATTAGCGTCGATCCTTTGCAACTAACTACTGAGTTTCAATTCAATCATACCAGTATTTTTTAAGTTATTGGGAAAACAAAATTTTGAAAATTTTGCAAATTTTTTTTCCAGTTTGTAGTCATCCGGTCAGTACAAATCTTTTCACGCATATAGAAGCCGTGATTCTACAATTTCATGCTAAATTTCAGATAGATTGATTGGGTGGAAAAAATGGCTCTACTGAATAACTTCGAAACCACTCGGTGAATTTCGCCTAGTAACGAACTCAAGTGAGATATTTATACCCCAAACCTAACCTGCAAATATAACTCCCTAACTATTCCATTCGAGAGTTATTGTGCTAACAGACGACCATAATTAGATTTGAGATCAGATTATTCATCAGTGACACGAACCCAATCGTTTCTTAGCATTTCGGAAGTTACACAAGAACTTATCTAAATACAACTAAACATCAGGGTCCTTTTCTGTTCAGGTTCCCTATTGAATCCTCTTCAAAACTTCCTTCTCTTCGAGAGGAAAAACTTCCAGCAAAACAAAAACAACCAGCGAGTTATGTAGATTTCTAACCTCACCCAAAAACAGCAACGAAAACGTATCTTAAATACCACTAAATATCAGGGTCCTTTTCTCTTCAGGTTCCTGATTGAATCCTATTCAAAACTTCTTCTCTTCGAGGAGAATAACTTTCACCAACACAAAAACAGCCAGCGAGTTAGGTAGGTTTCTAACCACACTCAAGAACAGCAAAAAAAACTTATCTTAAATACAACCAAACATCAGGGTCCTTTTCTCTTCAGGTTTCTGATTGAATCATCTCCGAAACTTCGTTTTCTTCGAGTGGAAACACTTCCAGCAACACAAAAACAACCAGCAAGTTAGGTAGGATTCTAACCTCACCCAAGAACAGCAAAAAAACTTATCTTAAATATAACTAAACATCAGGGTCCTTTTATCTTCAGGTTCCTGATTGAATCATTTTCGAAACTTCGTTTTCTTCGAGTGGAAACACTTCCAGCAACACAAAAACAACCAGCAAGTTAGGTAGGATTCTAACCTTACCCAAGAACAACAAAAGCACTAATCTTAAATATAACTAAACACCAGGGTCCTTTTATCTTCAGGTTCCTAATTAAATCCTCTTCAAAACTCCATTCTCTTCGAGGGGAAAAACTTCCAGCAACATAAATACAGCCAGAGAGTTAGATAAGTTTCTAACCTCACCCAACAATAGCAAAAAAACTTATCTTAAATACAACTAAACATCAGGGTCCTTTTCTCTTCAGGTTCCTGATTGAATCATTTTCGAAACTTCGTTTTCTTCGAGTGGAAACACTTCCAGCAACACAAAAACAACCAGCAAGTTAGGTAGGATTCTAACCTTACCCAAGAACAACAAAAGAAATAATCTTAAATATAACTACACCAGGGTCCTTTTATCTTCAGGTTCCTAATTAAATCCTCTTCAAAACTACATTCTCTTCGAGGGGAAACACTTCCAGCAACATAAATACAGCCAGAGAGTTAGATAAGTTTCTAACCTCACCCAAGAATAGCAAAAAAACTTATCTTAAATACAACTAAACATCAGGGTCCTTTTCTCTTCAGGTTCCTGATTGAATCATTTTCGAAACTTCGTTTTCTTCGAGTGGAAACACTTCCAGCAACACAAAATCAACCAGCAAGTTAGGTAGGATTCTAACCTTACCCAAGAACAACAAAAGAACTAATCTTAAATATAACTAATCACCAGGGTCCTTCTATCTTCAGGTTCCTAATTAAATCCTCTTCAAAACTTCCTTCTCTTCCAGTGAAAAAACTTCCAGCAACACAAGAACAACCAGTGAGTTAGGTAGGATCCTAACCTAGCACAAGAACAGCAAAAAACTTATCTTAAATATAACTAAACATCAGGGTCCTTTTCTCTTCAGGTTCCTGATTGAATCCTCTTCAAAACTTCCTTCTCTTCTGGAGGAAAAACTTCCAGCAACACAAAAACAACCAACGAGTCAGGAAGGCTTCTAATCTTGCCCCAAAACAGCAAAAAACTTATCTTAAATTCAACTAAACATCAGAGTCCTTGTCTCATCAGGTTCCTGATTGAATCCTCTTCAAAACTTCCTTCTCCTCTAGTGAAAAAACTTCCAGCAACACAAGAACAACCGGTGAGTTAGGTAGGATCCTAACCTAGAACAAGAACAGCAAAAAACTTATCTTAAATACAACTAAACATCAGGGTCCTTTCCTCCACAGGTTCTTGATTGAATCCTCTTCAAAACTTCCTTCTCTTCGAGGGAAAAAACCTATCCTGCAAATTTTAACTTACTAACTCATTCCGTTCGAGAGTTATCGTGCCAACACACGGACATAATTAGACTTGAGACCAGATTATTCATCAGTGAGTAGAATACAATCGTTTCGGACAATTTTTGGCCTAGAATTCAAAAAATATAGGCATCTGGCAAAATTATAACATGCTGTTCCTGGCGGAACAAGCACGAAATAAGAATACGAACTGAACATGGCCAACTGTCATGTCAAAAAAGCTGCGATATGATTGGATCATTCTTGATTCTTATTTCGTTTCAAGTCATCTGTATAAACCAATCTAGTTTGTCCTCAATTCTTATCTTCTTTTAATCTATTTCTTATTTTATTTTAATCTGTTTTATTTTCGGTATAAACACGCCTTCAGTCCACTAATAGGATCGTTCACCAAGGACCATTATCGGGAACTAGCAAACAAAAAAGTACGGATCTCATTCCGTACCTATAGCTCCGCCGAGGCGAAATCCCTCATTGTCCAGGTCTAAAACCGAAACTGGTTCAAATGCGGGCGCACTGCACACATGGTTAGTTCGCAGGTGCATGCTCGGCAGCGTGTTTAAACGTTCGACATATTGTTTAATCGGGTATCTGACAACACGGGGGAACATATCGTCGGTCTACAGACCGGACCCAAAGGGAACGCAGCCTGTTCGATCTAAGCAAACACGACACCCAATTTACCCATATGGGCAAGAATCGAGGATCCTACATGCTGAACGCAAGTCGGACGATTGTACTTGTCGCTTCGGCGTTCACGCTTCCGTGGGTTCGGGAGTGGGGGGTGGCTGATCCGGTGTCGAAGGACCAGAAATTTTACGATAATCGAATGGTTCTTTCCCGATATCTTCTGACTCATTTTTTACAATATCTTCGGATACTTCTGTTTATAAGGCCGAATAAAGTCTTGTAGTGGGATGGGAGAAGACGTAGATCGTTGAAGGGGCACGTTCCCCTTAATAACAAAGCCAGAAAGGGTTTCACATGATACAACTTGTCTCTTCCTAAGTGTTTAGGTAGTGATAGTGAATTACAAATGAGTTGTTCATTGAACTCCTGAGGATTCAATCAGAAACCTGAAGAGAACAGGACCCTTATGTTTAATAGTATTTAAGATAAGTTTTTTTTGCTGTTCTTGGGTGAGGATATAGACCTTTTTGTATAGTCATTCATTTTGTTTGTAATTGTAATTTCAAAACTCCCTTCACTTCGGGGGAAACAAAATCGAGCAACACAAAAAAAGTTAGCGAGTTAGGAAGGTTTCTGATCTCTCCTAAGAACAGAAAAACCTAATCTTAAATACAACTAAACATCAGAGTCCTATTTTGTTCAGGATCCTGATTGAATCCTCTTCAAAACTTCCTTCTCTTAGAAGGGAACAACTTCCAGCAACACAAAAATAACCAATGAGTTAGGTAGGATTATAACCTCACCCAAGAACAGCAAAAAAACTCATCTTGAATACAACTAAACATCAGGGTCCTTTTCTCTTCAGATTCCCCATTGAATCCTCTTTGAAACGTCCTTCTCTTCGAAGGAAAAAAATTCCAGCAACACAAAAATAGCCAGCAAGTTAGGTAGGCTTCTAACCTCACCCAAGAACAGCAAAAAAAACTTATTCTAAATACAACTAAACATCAGGGTCCACTTCTCTTCAGGTTTCCGATTGAATCCTCTTCAAAACTTCCTTCTCTTCGAAGGAAGAAACTTCGAGAAACACAAAAAAAGTTAGCGAGTTAGGTAGGTTTCTGACCTCTCCTAAGAACAGCAAAAAACTTATCTTAAATACAACTAAACATCAGAGCCCTATTTTCTTCAGGTTCCTGATTGAATTCTCTTCGAAACTTCTTTCTCTTCGAGGGGAAAAACTTCCAGCAAGAAAAAAAAAAAACAGCGAGTTAGGTAGGTTTCTAACCTCACCAAAGAACAGCAAAAAAACTTATCTTAAATACAACTGAACATCAGCGTCCTCTTCTCTTCAGATTCCTGAATGAATCCTCTTCGAAACTTCCTTCTCTTCACGGAGAAAAATCTTCTGGTAATACAAAAATAACCAGAAAGTTAGGTGTGTTTCTAACCCCCCCAAGCGAAAATAGGTAAGTAGGATTCTAGTCTCAATCAAAAACGGCAAAAATAGGTAGGTAAGCTTCTAGCTTCTTCCAAAAACAGTGAAAGTAGGTAGGTTGTTTTTTAGGATCATTATAATAAACTTTTCCTGAACAAATATCAGGATACAAACTATTGCTTTTTGCATTACAACAAACGATATGTCAGATACATTTCAAATACAGAAATGCATAGTATCTACCTGTGACTGCAAGTGAAACTTCACAAAAATTCCTCAATGGTGTTCAGATATAATAGCAAAGAAACGTGAGATAATACAACTACAACCTGAAAAAGAATGTCTTCTCTTTCCATGGACACCCCGATCTCCCGACTTTCCACCCATAGAAATGTTTGGATCAGATAAATTTTCCAGAAATATAAAAATTCTCAACTTAGCATACTCATACACACGGTTCACATCGGGAATCACTGTGTATGCATATCACTTCGGAGTGTCTTGTTTTTCTCTCTAACCGGACCTCTATATGTTGCATATAAAAGATCTTGTTTAAAACATCGACGTAAGGTTCATTCATAGTACTGAAAGTTCCCAGAATCGAGTGTGTTTATTGAATAAATTCGAATCACGAAATTCCAATGAAATGAACGACTTCGTGTCAATTTAATATTATTTTTATTACTTCACTTCAATTCCACGTTGAATAGGAATTTGTCGAGAGTTTAAGTGATGTATAGTACATCGATTCCATCGTTAATTATTGGTGATTGATCATAATTATTGAGGTGCAATTATGAACTCCAGTTACAAAGAGATTTGTATACTGATTTCAGGAAAACTAAAAAGAGGTCTACATTTGCAACACCCTGTACACATAATGTCCACTGTTTCTCTTCCCTGGATAATCTACAAAATTCGGCAGAGCACCAAAAGGCGGAAAATTAAATTACATAGAAATAATTGTACCATCTGCCAGCACTGTAACAAAAGTCTAGAAATATTGGTAATATATTGAAAACGGTTGAATTTTTCAAATTTAAAATTGAAACTGTAAGAAATAACCCCGGATCATGCAGTTCTATAATCGAATATGTAAGTAAGTTTACAGAGTAAATAAGAACGAAACCTGTTTTATTTGAAATGGCACACCCTGTTTATTTTTAGGGATACCGACAGATGTATTCAGGAATAACCAACAAGAACAACAAATTTATAATTTTAAAAAGGTATAAAACTGGCCTGCAAAACTTTCACGAAAATTAAATACCTTCTAGGAAATAGTTGAAGAATACCAACCCCCAAATTTATGCAGAATTTCGTGATGATCTGGATAACTATAATAAAAAAAAATACTATATATCTATCATCTAACTATCAGTCAGATTCTGCTGAAATTCCAAAAAAACCTTCAAGCGGCCATTATATAATTGATTTCTGGATTTCAGATCGAACGGCTTCGTATTATTGGAGTTATTTCGTCTCAAAATTTGAATTATGTTGATGCCTGATGCATATTTTCACGTCTTAAAGTTTCCTTTATTCATACTCAACTTCATGCAGTATGATTCTGTGAAATCTTCAATATTTGTAGTGTTAATCTCCATGAGGAACCTATACAACTTCCCGATGCCAGTTCTAAAAGATTTATAACATAATACTCTGATTACAATTACGCACAGCCAGTAAGTTAGGTAGGTTTCTAACGTCACCAAAGAACAGCAAAAAAACTTATCTTAAATATAACTAAATATCAGGGTCCTTTTCTCTGCAGGTTCCTGATTGAATCCTCTTCAAAATTCCTTCTCTTCGAGGGAAAAAGTTTAGTAGGTTTCTAACGTCACCAAAGAACAGCAAAAAAACCCTCATCTTGAATACAACTAAACATCAGGGTCCTTCTCATCGAGGTGAAGAACTTCCAGCAATATAAAAACAACCAGTGAGTTAGGTAGGTTTCTAACCTCACCCAAGAACAGCAAAAAAACTTATCCTAAATACAACTAAACATCAGGATCCTTTTCTATTCAGGTTCCTGATTGAATCCTCTTCAAATCTTCCTTCTCTTCGAGGGGAAAACTTCCAGCAACACAAAAAAAGCCACTGAGTTTGGTAGGTTTCTAACGTCACCAAAGAACAGGAAAGAAACTCATCTTGAATATAACTAAACATCTGGGTCCTTTTCTCTCTAGGTTCCTGATTGAATCCACTTCAAAAATTCCTTCTCATCGAGGGGAAAAACTTCCAGCAATATAAAAACAACCAGTGAGTTAGGTAGGTTTCTAACCTCACGCAAGAACAGCAAAAAAACTCATCTTAAATACAACTAAACATCAGGATCCTTTCCGCTTCAGGTGCCTGATTGAATCCTCTCCAAATGTTCCTTCCCTTCGAGGGGAAAACTTCCAGCAACACAAAAAAAGCCAGCGAGTTTGGTAGGTTTCTAACGTCACCAAAGAACAGCGAAAAAACTTATCTTGAATACAACTAAACATCAGGGTTCTTTTCTCTCTAGGTTCCTGATTGAATCCTCTTCAAAACTTCCTTCTCATGGAGGGGACAAACTTCCAGCAATATAAAAGCAACCAGTGAGTTACGTAGGTTTCTAACCTCACCTAAGAACAGCAAAAAAACTTCTCCTAAATACAACTAAACATCAGGGTCAGTTCTAAAAGATTTCTAACCTGATACGATGGCTACGAAAATTTTCTCGCTTAACCGACTGTTGGAGTCTCCGAGAAAAAATCGGAAAATAACGCTGACCGATTGTTTCACGTCCCGTCTCCGCAATTTACTCCTTGCATCTATCTTCCCCGAAATCCTCTCAGGTCGAATTTGAACGAATTCCAAACATAGACCGATGGAAGAGCAGCCATACCTCAAAATTTCGAAACGAGATCACGACCACGTCTGCAATTAGCACAGTAATGTCGCCCGGACCTTTTAAATCGAAAATATGCGCGTTCCAACCTCGTGAAACCACCAAAAGCGTCCGAATTTTCTCGGAAACCCCCCCGTCGTACGCGGGGGGGACAATTAAACCCGAAAAATGCCCGCCGACCGATACATAATTAATTTAATAGTTTGCCGCGAAATAATTGAATATTTCGGGAAGCGGGCCCCGTGCGCCCCCCTCGGCCCCCCTTCGAAGGGGGGCAGCGACCGGCCGAAACCGGTAGCGCGAGATTTTCGACTTTAACGTAATCGAAAAAAAGCGGGCCAGTCTGTCCCACGAGGCGTGCCCTGCAATTAATTAGAAAAATTAAATATGGCCTCCCGAGAATGGGCCTGGCCCCCGCCCCGGTCCGCCCCTCATTATGTCCGGGCAAACAATCGCGTAATTGAGCCGGAGGAGAGCGGGTTGCCGAAGACGCGGAAGAGCCGGCCGGTGCTCGTCAGCTGGGCTAATTAACCCGTTGATTTAGTGTCCGATGGGAGGTGGTTACAGGTAGATTAATTACGTTTAAAACTGTTCGCGCCTTGGCGGATGGATGACGTGAGGTCAAATAATTAACATCTCATTTCGTTATACAATGCCCCCCCCACCCCATGAACTCCAAAAGAGCTAGGAAAATGGCAACATGAATCACATAGTTCATCACTTCCTAAATCAAACAGAAAAAAAAATACGCGATCTTCGTATATTTTTTTAAATTATATGAAATCTTTCGAAATATCACCACTATAGACATATCGGCAATTTCAACCATCCCCTTTCCCCCCGTAACCTCAAAATCCCCTCTTTTTTCCCAGGATACGTCCCCTCATTTATACATCTAAGTAGGGCTTCACACGAGGTGACAGTAGGCGAGAATATAAAAAATCTCGTCCAGGTCTCGCCAATTCACAAAAAATTCTTGTTTAAGTCTCGGTCTCGTCTCGTTATAAGTTGTCTCGCTTAATTCTGAATAACGATAATAAATAATATAAACGAAATGATAGAGTACTATGAATAATTTTGTTGCATTAACTATGAATAATTTTTATTACGCTCTTATACAAAAATATTTGTACATGCACATCATTTTTTAAATTTTAAACACTGTTAATTTCATTTTTCAAATTACTCGATGACCAAGAATTAAAACATAATCACGCTTGCATCACATCATCTTGTATGTGTTTTTGCCATGATCATACCTGCTGTTGGAATTAATCTTTCAACAGGTACTGATGTAGCCATTAATAAATCATCGGCCATCTTGGAAAGTGTAGGAACTTTTTGCGCGTATGTTCTGGGGAACATCGCGTTATAGTTTTGCCCAAATGTCTGTAACTTTCGAATTTTTTGAAAAAAATGGTCTCAAACGATTAAGTTCGACTCCCCAATGAAGAATTTGAGGTCAAATTTGATTCTGTCCGGCCGGCCGGCCGGCCTTCCGTCCGTCCGGCCGTTGCCACGATAACTTGAGAACGAAAGGAGCTAGCGACTTGAAATTTTCAGGGTAGGTGGAGCATCCCAATACGACGGACAAGTTCGTTAATGGGCATAATCGGCCCAGCGGTTTCCGAGTAATAATTTTGTTTTCAACCAATATAAATCCGATCAAATTGAAACTTAGTGAGTAGTTGTAGAATATGAACCTAAGCACGTTTGTGAAATTTTGTGCGAATCGTATGGCTAGAAAATTATTAAAAAATTATTAAAAAATTATTTTGTTCTCACGATTACTTGAGAACGGATAGAGATAGCGGCTTCAAGTTTTCAGGATAGGATGTGCACCAGAACGCGACATTTCAGTTTGATTATGAGCCTAATCGGCCAAACGGTTTTACAGTTATAGCCATCTAAAATTTTCTGAAATTTTGTGGTTTTTTGTTCCTCATTAACTCGAAAAATACTGAACCGATTGAATTCAAACATGGTTATTAGTTGTAGAATGCCAACGCGGATATGTTTGCAAAATTTGGTGAAGATAGCATTTGTAGAAAATTTTGAATAAATCATTGAAAATAAAAAAAATAACTCTATATATAAGTAACTGATCATTTGAAATTGCTGAAATTTTGCAAGAGCCTTCATAACCTAACTCTACTACCAATTTTCAAGTTTTAATACGATCGGTTAAATATTGTTGGAGATTCGAGCATTCTTGTGTGAGTTCAGTAGATGGGTGACCGTTGCCTCGATAACTTTCGAACGAAAGGAGATAGGGACTTGCAATTTTCAGGGTAGGTTGCGCATCCGAAAGGGGGAGTTGAGTTCGATTTTGGGCATAATCGGTCTAATGGTTTCCGAGTTATACCCACCTGGAATAATATTTCCTTGATAACTCAAAAAATAAATATTCGATCGAATTGAAGTTTGGTAACTAGTAGTAGAAAATCAACATAAAGACGTGTTAAAAACCCCTAGAAAATTAAAAAAAAATGACAAAAAAAAAAATTTTAGGAACCGTACCCCTAGAAAATCACGAAAAAAAAATTGGTTCGAGCACTGACGTGAAGTCAGAAGCTTTTGCGCGTATGTTCTATTGTCCATTCTTCTGTATTGGACACCCTTAATCGAATTTACCATGGTAAATTATGTTGTCCATTCTCCTGTATTGGACACTTAATTCGAAATTACCATGGTAAATTCGAATGAAGCGTGTCCAATACAGGAGAATGGACAACATAATTTACCATGGTGAATTCGATTAAGAGTGTCCAATACAGGAGAATGGACAATAGAACATACGCGCAAAAGCTTCTGACTTCACGTCAGTGCTTGAACTAATTTTCATAAACTTTCCACAACTTTAAAATACAATTTTGATTACTATTGGCTCTTTCTAACAGCAAATGTTCTTCAAACTCAGCTTTCCAATGTTTCGAAGGTTTTGTTGATGTTTTAAGGAGGCTATCGATGTTGATATATTTTTTTAATAGAATTGGACAAATGGGTATCGTTTTCAATGAATACCTTCCCAGTGGGTAGATCATTGGAGGGTGTTCTTGACGTATTCCTCATAACACTTTTCGAAACATTGAATAGCTTCATTTTTCATTTCTTTACCAGTTTAATTTAATGTACTTCCACAGATGTATACAATAATTGTTCACATCTTTACTACAAGAAGCACAATAAAAAACAACAAATTTCTCCAGATGTTCAAATAGAGACGAAATTTTGAAATCATTGGTAGTTAGGAGCAATAAAGGTTGTCTGTTAAGTATTGAATTCATAATGGGATAAGTTTTTATGGTGAATTCTATTTTTTCTTGAAAAATAATCTCAATTATCGTAAGGTCTTTAAAAAATCGTGTATTTCTAGAACGATCGATGAATAATATAGACAAAATATATTGGTAATTATAGTAGAAACTCTTCATATTCAATTGTTTTCTGTGGGTGTTGAAAAAGGTCGAGTCGTCTATAAGAACAGTTTACTGTATGTATCTGTAGTAAATAAGAAGATATTCCAGGTAGAAATTTTCGATCCACAGAAACATTTTCAATTATATACACGTTTATTACTCAGTAGTTTATAGACACATATACTCAACCGAGAGTAAAAACTTTGAAACCGTCAGATCCAAGAAATATATGGATCTCTTTAAAAATACGCTGCACCTCCTCAATGGTTTCCTCACAGGGTACTGCTGTCTTAGGAAGCATATGATGAGATTAGGGCTAGCAGAAACTGACGAGTGCAGATTCTGTTGGGAGGAGGATGAAACTCCTGATTACGGAATGCCTTGCCATCTCAAACCAACGCAAGGAATGCTTTGTGCAAGAAATCTGCAGGAGCGATTTCGTAGCCTCCTTGAAGCCATCCCAGATACTGGAGTTCATTAGAACTCTGGAACTGGAAGGCGAGCTGTAGATGGTGATGACATCGACAGCTCTGACACAATAGACCTTAAGGTCGCAGTGCAACGTTACCCCCTTACAATAGTATGAAGTATAATCTATATACTACCTGATAAAGAGGATCATTGAATCGGTAACTCGAAACATCACCAAGTAATGATCATCTAATCACAGACCAACCAGAAAAACCGTCCGAGTGGTCCGTTGTCGTAACAGACGTAAATACGCCGTCGTCATCATCATCATTACCAAGTGCGCAAGGTGTTAATTGCCTTCAATTACCCGCTCGTCGAATAGAACCTATAAAAAGTAATGAATTCAATTATTTAGTTTGCCGAAGAAGAATGTACTCCATGTAAGACAAAGTGTCGGTTATGGCGGGCAGCTGGGAGGCAGCTATTTATTAATTACCCTCGACCGCGAGATTCCAGACCCAGGACGAATTGATTAGAGCCTTTTTTGCGCGCTCTCGTACTCAGGAGTCGCGGAGATCTATTGTATTTAGCGTCGATTTGGAGTCGATATCGGTGTGGTTGGAATGGCACAGGAATGCTGGAATTATAGGTTATGACGCTTATGTTGGATTTGTTGTCGATGGGGACGGTAATTGGTTGCCTTGAAAGGGGGAAAGCCCTGCGGCAGGAGCTTTGGCGCTCTTGTTCAATTCTTGATATACCATATCTCCGAAACCATTGGTTTTTCGGAGTTGGGAATGATGTCAATGGATTATTATGATAGAACTGCGCCATAAAAGGATTTACATTCAAATAATAGTTTATTCATCAAGATTAAATGAGCAATCAGCAACGATTCAACCTCGTGGAATGGGTTGTTGCAACTTACACTCGGTGCATAGTTTTCACAACTCGAAATACCTAAGGAAAGTATCATCGAATTGTCTAGAGCAAGGTTGGAGACAATTATAGCAGATTGTCCATTTATTCCTGATATTTGAATAAGTATACGCTGATGAACAAATTATTTCAATAGTTCAAAATATATAAATAAAATACAATCTTCTATTCATAATTTAATAGTTCTACCACTAACACATTCATTCTGTGTTATGAACCTTAACTCAAGAAATAATATTTGATACACAAATGTAGATCAATATTTCAGCATTTTTTTGCTTGCACAATTATGAAAATACTGTATATAGGAACATGTCTCACTATTTAAGGAAGTAAAAGGTAATATAAACCTCGGTGGTCAACGAACAGTAATTTCTTTTGATGATTCCAATATGTTGTTCTTTCCTATTGCCTGTATAAAATGCATAATTAAAATGATCCAATTCTAAATCTTCTGAAAAAACATCCCCTATATTTTCACAAAAATTATTCAATATGCAAAAAGACAATATTATTTTTGTTATCAAAACAGTCTTGTATATTATCACAAATTCAATATGCGAAACCTTGTTTTTCAACACAAAATATTTTCAAAGTACGAATTATATAAACGTGGGGGTTGTGAATCTAACATGAATATCTTTCAAATTCTCCTCCCGAATCATTTGACACCATTCTCGGCTAAAAATTCCAAAATTACAATCATTGAAATTTGTTCAAGCACTGACGTGAAGTGAGGAACTTTTGGGCGTATGTTATATTGTCCATTCTCCTGTATTGGACACTCTTAATCGAATTTACCATGGTAAATTATATTGTCCCTTCTCCTGTAGTGATCACTCTTAATTCGAATTTACCATGGTAAATTCAATTCGATCGAGTCTATATTTTTTGAGCTAACGAGGAAATAATATTCCAGGTGGATATAACTCTGAAACCGTTGGACCCATTATGCACGTAATCGAACTTACCACTCCCATTTGGATACGAAACATACCCTGAAAATTGTAAGTCCCTATCTCCTTTCGTTCGAAAGTTATCGAGGCAATGGTCACCCATCCATCTACTAAACTCACACAAGGCTGCTCGAATCTCCAACAACATATATCCGATCGTGTTCAAACTTGGAACTTGGCAGTAGAGAAAGGTTTTGAAGGCTCTTGAAAAATCTTAGCGTCCTCGGACGTATAGTTACTGACATATAGAATGTTTTTCAATAATTTTTAATGATTGTTTAAAAATTTTCTAGTAATACGATCCTCACTAAATTTTGTGAGAATTTTTCCGTTGGCATTATACAACTAATAACCATGTTTAAATTCAATCGGTTTTTATATTTCGAGTTATTGAGGAAATAACAACCAAGTTTCAGATGATTATAACTCCAAAACCAATCGGCTGGTTATGTTTATAAACAAACTCAAATGTTGCTGTCAGATGCATAACCTAACCTAAAAATTTCAAGTTGCTATATCTTTCCGTTCTCAGTTTATCGTGACATAAAAAATATTTTTTAATAATTTTTTTGAAATTTTCTAGTGATGCGTTTCTCACAAAATTTCACAAACGTGTTAATGTTCATATTCTACAACTACTCAGCAAGTTTCAATTCGACCGGATTTATATTGGTTTAAAATAAAATTATTACTCAGAAGCCATTGGGCCGATTATGCTCATTAATAAACTCATCCGTCGTATTAGGATGCGCCACCTACCCTGAAAATTTCAAGTCGCTATCTCATTCCGTTCTCAAGTAATCGTGGCGACGGACGGCCGGCCGGCCGGCCGCACAGAATCAAATTTGTCCTCGAATTCTCCATCAGGTAGTGGAACTCAATCGTTTGAGACCATTTTCGGCAAAAAAATCGAAAATTACAGACATTTGGGCAAAATGATAAAAAATAAATAGTTGGTCCTTCGAATGCTTAGAATAGGATACACGTCACGACCGGCATATACGGTGGTGGTCTCCACGTAACATAGAATGTCGCCGCTTAACAGAATCAATCTGCATAAATAAACAACTCGAATAACTGTTCGCCATATCGAATCACATTTTAATACTACTAAAAATAGTGGTAACCATCTCGAGGTCCAATTATAACGAAGGTTAGCCAATTTAAATAGTATTTACGGCCGTTTAATACCGCTCTTACCCCGTTTTCATAAATGAATGTATAAAAACATAATAAATCTAATTGCACATTAATACATATAGAGATACAGAATACTAGAGGGCAATTAATTAATGTATAAATCAAACAGGATTGCGTTAATATTAATGGGCAGTTTCTTGTATTTCCTTCGAGGTTGGCACATGAGATCTTTTCAACGTCTGGTTTTCTGCATTGTTTCTCGCCTGATATCTTTCTTATTAGGTGGCTGGGCGTTTTATTAACGTGTAATTAATGGCGAGGTAATGGATATGTTCCTACGACACGGGTGTAGGTCAGTGTTCAGATGGGACATTCTGGGTGTTGATTATTCTCCGGAAAGTCAGGGTTTTTCTTCTGATAATACTAATAAAAATAATGTTTGTTCATTTCTAGAATCATATATTTCAAAATTGATACGAAAAATTTTAAGGAGTGGTTTGAAATAGTTAGTTAATAATTTTTGTAATTCCGAAATAATATCTCAAAGGGGTGAGAAAATCAACCCCTACAATATTTTGAGTCGCAACGTTTTGATACATTTTGCAAATTAAAATATTAATATATTTCATACCATTTTAATGAAAAACTACAGTAGAGAATTATCTATAATCACAGAATGTTTAATTCTGATATATACAGGGTGAGTCTTTGACCACTGCATTACTTTTAACCAAAGATTCCTCTCATCAAATGAAACACTTTTTTCATTTAACATTTTTCCAAATTCAACTCAGGTAAAAAGATACAGGCTATTGAAATTTTGAAAAAAAATCAGTTTTTATTTTGTAGCTTTGACATCCTTTTTTCGAATAAAATGAATGTTGGCGTAAAGTTTCCTATGACTATGATACATATTTTCCAAATATTAGTTATTTTCTACTTCTACTGGTTTTCTAGTTATGGACTCGTGGATTCATAAAACTAAACGAAATGAGCATAAAAAAAGCATATAAAGTTTTTCTTGAGTCATTTCAAGAATATTCCATCGTTTTAGAACATTATATTATTCTTCATCATTTCTCCTTAAACGCACCGTTTTCGAGATATTCTTCATTGAATGTTTTTAAATGGAAAACTCCAGAAATTTCACTACTTTTATGGATCCGTCCCTGAAGTTTTGGATAAAAATGGTCTTAAACGATTTGGTTCGACTCAACGATCAAGAATCCGTGGTGGAAAAAAGGTATGTCTGGCATGAAAAAAAGAGTTACAGGATTGAAATTTGCAGGGTAGGTTTGGAGCGTAAATATCTCGAACGGGTGCGTTAACGGGCGAAATCCACCAAGCGGTTTCAGAGTTATGGCCATTTTTAGTAAAAATATTTTTTATGAATATTTCCGGAATCGATCACCCGATCTATCTGAAATTTAGCATCAAATTGTAGAATCATGACCTTTATATGCATGCGAAGTTTTGTATTCCATCATAATAATCCATTGATTTAATTTTCAACTCTAAAAAGCTAATATTATCGGATATATGATTATTCAAAATTTCAATAACACATCGTAATTCTATGTTTTCACAGAATCCGAATTCTATTGCTAGCAAAAAATAGCTGAAATATCAGTCTACAGAAGAGGATTGTATTTTATCATTATAATTTGAATTATTAAAATAATTTGTTCGTCAGCCTATACCTATTCTAACAACAGGAATAAATGGAAAACCTGCTATGATTGTGGGCAACCTTGCTCTAGACATTTCGATGATAATTTCCTTAGGTATTTCGAGTTGTTAAAACTATGCACCGAGTGTAAGTTGCAACAACCCATTCCACGAGGTTAAATCATTGCAGATTGCTCCTTTGATCTTGATAAGTAAACTATTATTTGAATTTTATTTCTTTTATAGTGCAGTTCTATCATAATAATCCATTGATATCATTCCCAACTCTAAGAAACCAATACTTTCGGAGATATGGTTTGTCAAAAAATGAACAAGAGTGCCAAGGCTCCTGCCACAGGGCTTTGTATCAATGGCATAGCTTTTAATTGTCAAAATGAAACCTTCAATTAGAACCCCTGCGGTTCTAATGTTTTAAATATTTGAATTCACATAAAGAAAATGTATCCAGTATATCCTTGTCTCGATTCTGTGGACACTGATCCCAATTTTGAATTAGCGTCTGATCCCGCTGCGGTAGACAGTAAATATGTCCATCGAAGTGTACTCTCTCAACCATAGAACTTTTTTCTTCGCATCCATCCTCAATCCAACTTCATGAATACCAGAATAAGTCGTAACCGTACACTTCGTATAGCCTCCTTTGATCTGCTCAGATGCATCGATTCATATCCATATGAATGACGGTACGTCACATCAGCCATATTTACCCCGATGCCTCGATAGCGACTGCGTGCTGTATAAATGACGAATTCCGTTTTTATTACAGGGAAAAAAGTTCATAAATCAATCTTGCTCTTTTCTTACAATGTAAAAGCCGCAAATACTGGCTATAAGTTGTGACCGCAAACAATCCATTTGTATGAAACGTTTATTTACTTCATTGTCTACGTGAGAGTCTTATGGAGAATTATGGTGCAGGTGCGGATCAGATATTTTTGAAGCAAACAAGGAAGTGATCATCTTCCTGATTCTTATAACGACTTATTATTTTTAGATCGGATTTTTTCGAAGCTAACAAGGAAGCGATCATCCTCCTGATTCTTGTAACGACTTATTATTTTTAGAACGACGTCGTGTGGCTTGGTCCAACCCTTCAGAACTGCGACCGATACGATATTTTGTTCTATTACCCTACTTATTCAATGACATAGTACCAATGGTCAGAGGTAAATTCGAGGGCACCTTGTGTAACTTACTATAGGAGGGCATTAGAATTATCGAGCAGTGGAACTTGTCAGTGGTGCAGTATTATGGTATACAAAAACAATCCAGAATAGCACGAGGAAAATCCTCGACAAAGTACAAAGGCTAGCCTGTGTGTGTGTATCACTGGAGCTATGGGAACCTGTCCTACCAGGGCACCTGAGATTAATATAAATCTCACACCCCTTCATCTAGTGATAGATAAAATGACCCATGAAGCCATTCTCAGAATATCTAGGAAAGGAAGAGGTAATGAGAGTATTAAAACTAGAAAGCCTGGTCTTCTCTTACCAGGTACATGTCAATCTTCCTAGTGACGAAATGATTGAGAAAGTAAGCATTGAAAAGAACTATACTACGATGCCCGGTAGGAAAGAAGACTGGGACAGGGATTCCACCACCCAAGTTCTTGAAAGAAATGCCATGAAATAGTGTACATACGGTTCAGAAACCACCACAGGAGCTGGCGCTGGAGTATATGGGCCAGGCACTAAATGCTCACTATTGCTAGGCTCCTATCCGTGTGTCTTTCAGGCAGAAAGATGCGTGGAAATGAACCTAGAAAAAAAACTATCAGAGATGTGATATAGCAATCCACTCTGACAGGCAAGCTGCTATTAAACCTCTGAGCTCCCATGTTATCAAGTCCAAGCTAATATGGAAGTGCCGAAGAAAACAACAGAGTCTCCTTGGTCTGAGTTCCTGGTCACTCGGGAATTGAAGGAAATTAGGAGGCCAACACAATTGCCAAAAAAAGAGCACATACCCTCTTTATTGACCCGAAACCCTACTGTGGGGTTGGTAGATACACCTACAAAAGTGAATTTAGTATGAAAGAAGAAACTGGAAGAGGTATTTTCTGGAGATCTCTCTCCGGAATGTATCACTCCTAAAAATTCCTCCGGAACTTTGACACGCTGCACCTCCTCACTGGTTTCCACATAGGCCACTGCGGCCATAGGAAGCATATGATGAGATTAGGGCTAGCAGAAACTGACGATTCTGTTGGGAGGAGGATGAAACTCCTGATCACCTGATAACGGAATGCCTCGCCATCTCAAACCAACGCAAGGAATGCTTTGGGCAACAAATCTGCAGGAGGGAAGATGTAGCCTCCTTGAAACCATCCCAGATACTGGAGTTCATCAGAACTCTGGAACAGGAGTTACCCTGGAGGCCCTTTTCGCAAGTTCCTTGACCTAATTTCATTCAATACCACAGTACCCTGGCATCCATAGAAGAGTCACTTTTTTGCCTCCAGGCAGTTGCATTATTGTTTCCAAGATTCCCAGGACGGTGGTGAACCTTGGATAGGTAATTTTAGGTCTCTCAGAGTGCCCTGGCTGTCCATTATAATATAGATATGCACCCCTGTAAGGGTACACACTTAAACACAAATGCACAAGATGCACTAATCCTTAATAAGTCAAGCTAACGAAATGTAATTTTCACATGATGTAGATACATCCTTCATCTACACATATCTGAAATTTCCGATACGCAGATACCGCGGTTTGGTTAAACCGCAGATCGTCCTGCAGGTCCATTTTCGCGGATTTTTCGCAGGCCTTAACTCGCTATTTGTGGAAAATAGAAAAAAATTGTTAGCACCATTGGATTCTACTACCCCGAATTCATGAAGAACAGTCATGATTTAATCAAAGTTGGATGATCCATATTTTGACGATTTTCCATAGAGGTACCTATTGATATTTTTTGGGCTAATTTTTTTTTCCCCGGATTGTATGAAAATTATAAATTTCATAGAATCGATCCCGTAGAATAAGAAACTGTAAACAGATATTTTCTATGGCGTGTAGTTTCCAATTGACACCATTTGGAAGCAAATTTTTTTCGAAGCTTATGTTCCCGAGATCGTTATTCTGAAAATATCATTAGCACAGACTAATAATTTTTAATCAGTATAGATAAACTCATAAAGAATATGTCCTGAAACTTTCAAATTGATACACGGTCTAGTTTTGACGTGACGCTCCTTCAACTAAATCAACTTTTTTATGATCGATTTAAGTTAAAAAAAATCAAATATTTTTTTGGCAAAAATTTTCTTTTTCCCGAATTCTATACAAATCATAAATTTTATAGAGTTGATCCCGTATAGAATAAGAAACTGTAAACAGATAATTGCTATGACGTATAAAGTTTGCATCTTTGAGGCAACAATTATTGTTAGGGTTAATAATTAATATTTCTATATTTCGGATAGTTTTATTTGTCATAAATAAAGTTTATCTACTATTCAAAAATGATATTAATAATTGAAACAACTTGAATTTAACCTTATTTGTATGAAAAAATAATTAATTTCGTTATGTCCAACAAATATTTATTGATTTATGATTGAAGCAAAGTTTATTAATTAATTAATAATAAGTCTTGCTAAAACTTGAATAAGTGTTTATTTATGCTCGGCTTCTTGTTTTGAAGAGATACCAACAACGCGTACAGACGTACCTAGGAGGCGATTCTTCTTTAAGGGATCCATGCGGTTACAGAGGAGTATAATTGTGAGGGGGGAAGAAGATTATGTATTATTTTTAATTTGTTAGTTTTTCTCCTCTCTTCTTTTCGATTTTCGGAATTTCAGGTACTTTGTGGAAACATCTCTGTTTTTTGATGAATAAATCCATATTCAAGAAATGCCCATCAATATTTCAGATAATCTTGTATACAAATGAAATATTTACAAATCACAACAATCACAGGGAGACAGGGTTTTTTGCCAAGGTTTTTCCCTAAGCTCTTGTATCATGTATCGAATTGTATGGTACCCCGTTACACTAACCTCTGCTAACACTTATAAAGCTCTCAATCAAATCGTCTTCCGTCGGATGACCAGTCCGGATCCTGCCCTGCCCGGACCAATCCGAATGTCATTTGCATACATTTACTACCTGTTTGCGCAAATTGTGTACTACCAACGCCAGTTCATACCGCCGGCTTCGTTCCATTGATGTATAGTTCCGAGGCCATATTCCCCTGTTTTACGGCATCTTCATTAGCCTGTAAAGTCGAATTAAAACATCCTTAATGGCCCGTACGGTCGATATTTCGCCGGCCGCGTTCGCAGACCGCCCCATACGGTTTCTCGCATTGCACGCTCTTCGGACGTGCGAAACGGGCCTAATTCTTTCGGTTGCGATTCTGTGTACATTCTAGTCGATTCTGTGTTCCGTGTTACGTATGGAGAACCTGCGGTTTATGCCACTGTCTTCGAAATGTCCGTACGACTAAGGAACAACGGGATGTTCGCAAGGCATTGGCTAGAATGGGCAATAAACAACTTTCAGCCGTATAAGTCACCAGGAGTGGATGGGATATTTCCAGCACCCTGTAGAAAGGTATGGAAAAGATTCTTCCCCATCTGCTGAGATTCATGAGAAGCAGTCTAACCTTCGGTCAAGTACCTAGTAAATGGAAAAGGGCAAAAGTAACTTTCAGACCAAAAATCAGGAAGAAGGACGATACTGATCCTCAATCTTTCAGACCCTTTGGTCTAACATTATTTTAACTTAAAACGATGGAGAAGGTAGTGGACAACTACATGAGAATGGGGAATCTGGAGAGCTTTCCACTTCACAAAAGTCAGCATGCTTACAGGGTTACTGCCATGGATGTGCGTCATGATTGTGAGACCCATAATCCAGTATGGGGCAGTGGTCTGATAAACAAAAACAAGCCAGAATAGAACGAGGAAAGCCCTCAACAAAGAACAAAGGCTGGCTTGGGTGTGTATCACTGGATCTATGGGAACCTGTCCCACCAGGGCACTTGATCTGGTGATAGAGAAAATGGCCCATGAAGCCATTCTCAGAATATCTAGGAAAAGAACAGGTACTGAGAGTATTCAAAACCAGAAAGCCTGGTCCTCTCTTACCAGGTACATTTCATCAGCCAATCTTCCAAGTGACGAAATGATGAAGAAAGTAAGCATCGAATAGAGCTTCACTAAGATGCTCGGTAGGAAAAAAGACTGGGAAAGGCAATCCTCCAACCAAGTTCTTAAAAATGCCATTAAATGATACACAGATGGATCAAAAACCACTACAGGAGCTGACCCATGAAGTAGGCAAGAACAACAGGGACTCCTTGGTTTGGGTTTCTGGTCACGCGGGAACTAAAGGAGATGAGGAGGCCAACACACTTGCCAAGAAAGAACCAAAAACCCCCTTTATTTGCCCGGAATCCTACTGCGGGGTAGTAGTATGTATCACTCCAAACAGTTCCTCCGGAACTTCGACACTGTCAGATGCAAGAGATATATGGACCTCAGTAAGAACACGCTGCACCTCCTCACTGGTTTCCTCACAGGGCACTGTGGCCTTATGAAGCACATGATGAGATTAGGGCTAGCAGAAACTCACGAGTGCAGATTCTGTTGTGAGGCTGATGAAACTTCTGATCACCTGATTACAGAATGCCTTGCCATCTTGAACCAACGCAAGGAATGCTTTGGGCAAGAAATCTGCAGGAGCGAAAACGTAGCCTCCTTGAAGTCATCCCAGATACTGGAGTTCATCAGTACTCTGGAACTGGAGGGCGAGCTGTAGATGGTGATGACATCGACAGCTTCGACGGGGGATACAATAGACCTTAAGGTCCCAGTGCAACGTTACCTTTGATAACAATATACAATGTTCAATATATACCCATCAGTATGGATAACAAGCCATTAAGACCGACCGCACCCTACCCTAAGAAACATGTGATGCGTTGAGGCCATCTTTGGTCCAAAATTCGAGAACAGAAATCTGTATGTATACAAAATGATAGCGAAGCTCATATTGAAAGAATTACCACACTTATATTGAATGACATAAAACTCGTAATATAAAAACCGAAAGACCACCCTCGAGGAGTTATCAAACGATTAAATAAACTCAATTAAAGCATAATTATAGCGACTGAAACCATTATACAACCGGCCACATCGCAAACGGTCGTTTGATGAACTAATGAAAATCTCATCGTTTAAATAACTCAGCTTCGGCATTATTTCCCTGACCAATAAACAATATTGTCCAAGAGCCTGTCGGACGTCATCATTCCAAGATATTGCTGTTGGCAATAACAGATTGCTGAATATCGAAAGAGAGGCCCCCAAAGACGTGTCTTGTACTTTGCTATCCGCCAATTCCCCCATCTCTCGACAACAGTTATGATAATTATAATTATGAAAGAATCCATGAGTTTATTCAACCATTTAAGCAACCTTGCGGACGTCTGATAGCGCGTATTGTGAAAATATGGCGTCGAGATCGTCGAGATCCTTGATGTTTGGACGTGCGGATTGATTGCTCGGTTGTTTGAGGTCTGGTGTTTTGACTTTCGATTTTAATCGTCGTAATTTATCACCAGTTCTGTCATAATAAAATGCAAATTGAACGTTGAGGCAGCGAATCGATGAATTGGTGAAAAAAAATTGCTGAAATTTAAACACAGGTTATTTTTTTTCTGTCTGCGTGAAATATTTTATAGGCTTACCATGAGAGGGTCCGCTCTCTCAGGAATGTGAGACTCCAGTTGCTTAGAAATATGGATCATAGGTCCTAGAGCTGAAGGCACAATTGGTTGCTCGCTCCTGGTGTGGTGTCACCTATTTTCACTTTTATTTCCATCTTTTCCTTGGTTTCCTTCACCTTAATCGAATTTCGATTAAGGGTGTCCAATACAGAAGTATGGACAATAGAACATACGCGCAAAAGCTTATGACTTCACGTCAGTGCTTGAACCAATTATTTTTTTCGAGATTTTTTTTTTAATTTCTAGGGGTACGGTTCTTAAAATTTTTCTTTTCGTCATTTTTTTCAAATTTTCTAGGGGTACGTTTCTTACAAAATTTTAAACACGTCTTTATGTTGATTTTCTACTACTAGTTACCAAGCACCAATTCGATCGAATATTTATTTTTTGAGTTATCAAGGAAATAATATTCCAGGTGGGTATAACTCGGAAACCGTTTGACCGATTATGCCCAAAATCGAACTCAACTCTCCCTTTCAGATACGCAACCTACCCTGAAAATTGCAATTCCCTATCTCCTTTCGCTCGAAAGTTATCGATGCAACTGTAACCCATCTACTGAACTCACACAAGAATGCTCGAATCTCCAACAATATTTAACCGATCGTAATAAAACTTGAAACTTGGCAGTAGAGTTAGGTTATGAAGGCTCTTGCAAAATTTCAGCAATTTCAAACGAACAGTTACTGATATATAGTTTTTTTTTCAATGATTTATTGAACATTTTCTACAGATGCTCACCAAAATTTGCAGACATTTTCGCGTTGGCATTCTACAACTAATAACCATGTTTGAGTTCAATCGGTTCAGTATTTTTCGAGTTAATGAGGAACAAAAAACCACCAATATTCAGAAAATTCCAGATGGCTATAACTCTAAAACCGTTTGGCCGATTATGCTCATAAATAAACTAAAATGACGCGTTCTGGTGCACATCCTAACCTGAAAACTTGAAGCCACTATCTCTTTCCGTTCTCAAGTTATCGTGACAACAAAAATATTTTTTAATAATTTTTTTAAAATTTTCTATCCATACGATTCGGACAAAATTTCACGAACGTGCTTAGGGTCATATTCTACAACTACTCACCAAGTTTCAATTTGATCGGATTCATATTGGTTGAAAACAAAATTATTACTCGGAAACCACTGGGCCGATTATGCCCATTAACGAACTTGTCCGTCGTATTGGGATGCGCACCCACCCTGAAAATTTCAAGTCGCCAGCTCTTTTCGTTCTCAAGTTATCGTGGCAACGGACGGCCGGACGCCGGACGGACAGAATCAAATTTGACCTCGAATTCTTCAGTGGGGAGTCGAACTAAATCGTTTGAGACCATTTTCGTCAAAAAATTCGAAAGTTACAGACATTTGGGCAAAATGATAACGCGATGTTCCCCAGAACATACGCGCAACAAGTGTAAAACTTCCTTGGTTGATGAACTTTCCAGAAAGGTACATAGGTAATGAATTTTTCCACGAGGTCAAAAAATATAGCCGGAAAGCCGAGCAAGTAACAGACCCTTTCGATACTTGGTTATCCCCCTTATCCTCTACTTTACTTGTGATTAATGTGATTATTAGTTACTTGTTACGATTAGGACTAGTAGGAATGAAAAAAAAATCACAGTATTTCTAGAATGAAATAAACCTCAATTGACTAAGAGTAACTCTAAGGAATTTTAATTTGAGGAAAATAAGTTTCAAAAAGAAAAAATGCTGATAATTCATTGTGTTATGGGTTTTGTCCATGGAATAAAATACGCCTCAATGGAGCGGTTTTCCAGCCATATTTTCCGTGAAGGAATTATTGACAAATGCACCTTTTTGAAAAGCTAATGAAACGAGGAAGTTTTCTCCTGAATTTGTACACCAAGTTCATAATACTTTTTTCGAGTAATTATCAATTGTTTAATCAAGATTTGAAGAGGAAAACAGTTGATGCCATTTATGACCCCTTATATCTCAGAGCTATATGGGTGTGCCGAAGAAAACTCAATGAAGTAGGCAAGAACATCAGGGTCTCCTTGGTCTGGGTTCACCCTGAGAATCATAGGAAATGAGGAGGCCAACACACTTGCCAAGAAAGGAGCGCAAACCACCTTCATTGGTGGAACCTTACTGTGGGGTTGGTAGATACACCTACAAAAGTGAATTCTGGACGAAAGAAGAAACCGAGAGAGGTATTTTCTGGAGATCTCTCCTCGGAATGTATCACTCCAAGAAATTTCTTCGGAACTTTGATACTGTCAGATCCAAGAAATACTTGGACCTTAGCAAGTACACGCTGCACCTCCTCACAGGAGCGAAGACGTAGCATCCTTGAAGCCATCCCAGATACTGGAGTTAATCAGAACTCAGGAACTGGAAGAGTAGCTGTAGATGGTGATGACATCGACAGCTCTGACGGGGGGCACAATAGACCTTAAGGTCGCAGTGCAACGTTACCCCCTAGAACAATATACAATATACAATATACAATATACAATATACAATATACAATATACAATATACAATATACAATATACAATATACAATATACAATATACAATATACAATATACAATATATAATATACAATATACAATATACAATATACAATATACCTTAATGATTTCACTGTTAACCAGCTAATTTAATTTATTATAACCATTTCACTCACAGAATGTGGCTCGGCCAAACTATAGGACGTTTAGGATTTCGATCGATTTCTCGGGTACACACAATTTTCGAAATACGCTCACCGATCGTTCCTTCTGTCGCATATCGAGAATGATACTGAGTAATTTATTTGCATGGCGCGCAAATTTATGGGATAAAGTGCACAAATGAATTTGCAAGATGGAGAGAGAGATGTTGCAGTTGAACATCATTAAATAATATCGGGAATATTTAATATTCACTCAGTTTGCGGGATACTGTGGAATGTTCATGAACAGAATAATTTTGCTGCTTTCGGATAGATGAATATGAAAATGGAAAATCTCTCCAAAAATAATTTAAAAAGAAATTGCAGTGCGCCATGTTCCATCGTCTATTACAAAGAGGATCAAGCTGAAATTCGGTACTCGATTGTAAAATGGTGGCTCGAAGGTATATGCGGAATTTCAGCCGATTTGATGCACAGTTTCTGAAACAAAATTCTTGAAAAAAAATTTTGTTTTTTTAATTTCTTTTGAGTGATACTATATATACGCCTTGGTATTCTACAAATGATTACCTAGTTTTGATTGGATTGGATTCGTATTTGTTGAAAATAAAACTAGTACTCGGAAACCGTTGAGCCGATTATGCCCATTCACGAACGTGTCCGTCGTATTTGGACACGCCACCTACCCAGAAAATTTAAAGTTACTATATTTTGCCTTTCTCAAGTTATCGTGGCAACGGCCGGACATAATCAAATTTGACATCGAATTGTTCATCAGGGAGTTGAACCGTCATTTAAGACTATTTTCATCCAAAATTCGAAAATTACAGTTATTTGGACAAAATTATAGTACGCTATTCCCTAGAACATGCGCGCAAAAAGAGCTTTCTGACGTCGTACAATGTACAACACAAGGAAAGAAAACAAAAGCGCAACAAAAAAGTCATGGTGGCAACACCCTAACCTCGAATGAAAATTTCTTCCAACATTATTCAACATGTCAAGAGTGAGAATTTTCTTTGTATCACATCTTGAAGGCAATTAAGTTTAGTATTATGTAATAAGATTTGGTTATATTCTAGGGAATAATATTAAAAACTAGTCAATTTGTTGGCGTGGCCTCCCCCATTACCGGAACTTACACCCATTGAGCACGTCTGAAACATGAGATTCTTCCAATTTACGCTGTAAAGCTCTTCTTATCCAAGCCAAATATTGCCTTATAATTGAGGTTAAAAGTATCTGATCCTCATGTTCCTTACGGTAAAAACAACCCATAGAACCCGATATCATATGGCACGTGCATCTGGCGAAATCACGATCCCACTTCAATCATAATCGATAAACGATGGGAACCACGCAAGAAGGACCGTACAAATAGACGGTTTCCAAAGTACGTTTTCATCAACCTGTAACATTTTCGTTAAAATAATTATACACCGAAAGAGGAGATCTTTATCCATAGCGCCCGCTCGTAACTCCTCATATCTGCTTCTAATTGCTCGCCACGATATTTTTTTTCGTTCTTCCTCATCTCCCATAATAACCGCATTACTCAAGATATTGTAATACGTTTCCCACATTTTTCCGATACCACCACAGCCTCCTACGCCGAATAGTCCGAACATTGATAATAATAGTAATCAATACGGGGGGGCCCCGGGCGGTCAAAATAGGTCTGTTATATTAATTATACTCATATGATCTACACGGTTTCGGATCTATGCAATTTTGTCGATACGTGAAATATGTTAGGAGGAACTCGACCTCTAGCTTGTTCTGATTGGTCGAGATTTGGCTCATGCCGTTATTTTATTAGATGAATGATTCGTTTAATGGGACTGTGGGCTACGAACGAGCACGCGATGGGTCTCGTGCGTCGGCGTCATTTTTTTCGAGAGGATATCTGTATTAGAAATCCAAATCAATGGGATGATGGTTTCTTTCTGGGTTTTCTCTCCCAAACTCTGAAAAAAATATATCAACAAAATAATTCTGCAGATTTTCGTAAAGCGTCTGACGAAGGAGTCTGATATAGACTCCGAAACGTTACGATATAGTTGATTCTTCGTTGATGTTGTTTAGTTGTTATTTGTTAGGCAACATTGTTCGAATGATTGCTACTGACAAATATCTTGTGTTTCTTACGCAGAAGCAGATCACAAAATAATTAATTTTTTATTTTATAGATATTATTCAGAGTTTGGGAGAGAACACCCAGAAAGAAACCATTTTATGATGCATATACCTCACACAGTATCCTTTAATGGTTATTTTCAATAGGATGATATGAGAGATATTACGAAATAAATACACAGAGAGTCAGAATAGTGCGAGGAAAACCCTAGACAAAGTACAAAGGCTCGCCTGTGTGTGTATCACTGGAGCTATGGCAACCTGTCCTACCAGGGCACTTGAGATTATCACCAATCTCACTTCCCTTCATCTAGTGATAGGCAAAATGGCCAATGAAGCCAATCTCAGATTATCTAGGGAAGGAACAGGTAATGAGAGTATTAAAAACCAGAAAGCCTGGTCCTCTCTTACCAGGTACATTTCATCAGCCAATCTTCCAAGTGACGAAATGATTAAGAAAGTAAGCATCGAAAAGAACTACGAAATTACTCATGAAACAAGCGACTTACTTCATTTTGTGTTCGGGTGTTATCTCCGTAACAAATCATTTGTAAAATTATTATTTGGTGCATTTCCATCAATCGAACCATTATTCAAAATTGAAGTTAATGAAATTCAAACACAAATTAGACAATTGATAAACTACAATTTATCAGCACAAAACAATTTGCCAAGGCGTTCTGAAGAAACTAACATTGTCACAGAAAGTATTTTAGGTAGTTCTCATGGTAGTTCTCTCTGGAAAACACAATGTTATGGTTTTTTTTTTCATTTTCTTTCTATCACATCTTGAAGGTTACAAAGTTTTGACAATATTCGAGGCATGATTTTATTTGTTCTATTTTGAGTTTTGCAATAATCATGAAAGCGATAACATTTCTGAATAGGAATAGGCTCAAGGAAAGGATCAGGTAATGAGAGTATTAGAAACCAGAAAGCCTGGTCCTCTCTTACCAGGTACATTTCATCAGCCAATCTTCCTAGTGACAAAATGATCAAGAAATTAAGCATAGAAAAGAACTTTACAACGATGCTTGGTAGGAAAAAAGACTGGGACAGGCAATCCACCACCAGGTTCTTAAAAGAAATGCCAATAAATGGTACACAGATGGTTCAAAAACCACTACAGGAGCCGGCGCTAGGTTCCTATCCGAGCATCTTTCAGGCAGAAATACTTGCAATAGAAAGAAGCGTGGAATGAACCTAGAAAGAAACTATCAGAGATGTTATATAGCAATCCACTCTGATAGTCAAGCTGTTATTAAAGCTCTGAGCTCCCATGTTATCGAATCCAAGCTAATATGAGAGTGCCGAATAAAACTCAATGAAGTAGGCGAGAACAACAGGGTCTCCTTGGTCTTGGTTCCTGGTCACGCGGGAATCATAGGAAATGAGAAGGCCAACACACTTGCCAAGAAAGGATCACGAACCCCCTTTATTGGCCCGGAACCTTTTAGTAGGGTTGGTAGACACACCTACAAAAGTGAATTCCGGATGAAAGAAGAAAATGAGAGAGGTACTTTCTGGAGATCTCTCCCCGGCATGCATCACTCGAAGAAATTCCTCCGGAAATTTGATACTGTCAGATCCAAGAAATACTTGGACCACAGTAAGAACAAGCTGCACCTCCTCACTGGCTTCCTCATAGGGCAATGCGGCCTCAGGAAGCATATGATGGGATTAGGGCTAGCAGAAGCTGATGAGTGCAGATTCTGTTGAGAGGAGGATGAAACTTCTGATCACCTGACAATGGAATGCCTCGCCATCTGAAACCAACGCAAGGAATGATTTGGGCAAGAAATCTGCAGGAGCGAAGACGTAGCCTCCTTGAAGCCATCACAGATACTGTTAGTTCGTCAGAACTCTGGAATTGGAAGGCGAGCTGTAGATGGTAATGACATCAAAAGCTCTGAAGGGGGGCACAATAGACCTTAAGGTCGCAGTGCAACGCTACCCCCTACTGTTAACAATAATATACAAATATACAAACGATATATCACAAGTCCTCATTTCCTATTTGAAAATTTGAGAATTAAAAGACGGTCAATTGTAAATGGTACTCAAGCCTTCGTTAGAAAAACAGTGAACAAAGAATAGGGCCTTGAGGAACACCTTAAATCAGACAGTAATCGAAATTGCTATACACATTCTATGTTTAGCTATGGTATTCGATCTATCTATGGTACACTGGTACAGGAACATCCGATATTGAAACTTGTGCCATCGGAGAACCTTAAGATGGCCAAGCCTCAATGGACCGCAAACATTCCTTTCGAAGACCATCCAGCGACATAAGGTTACCGCAATGCTCTGAAATATCGAATTTCACGACATCGTACTTTGAACCCGCCGTAAACGAACCACCACACCGTCCGACCCAATAAAACAATTACCGATGATTGATGAATGTCGCAGTACCGAAACGTCAATTAGAAACGAAAGGAGTACTATCCGGACAGTCGAAGAAACATCGATACCAGACCTACGGACCGTTGTACAAAGATATCTAACATGGTAATTGCGGATTTTTTACCTCGCCGAAGAATAGAACGTTGTTATGTCTCGCGACTCGGAAAAATCGGCAACCCACCCGCATAGATGCCAGTCTGACACGGACCTAGATGGATTGCGAATATCGCCGTTTGCAATTTGTTATTGTGAAATTGATATATTTCCGATAGGGCCTCAGGGGGAACGATACGGAGGGGAAGATCGTATTGGAGCTGCGATGCGATTGGTTGTTTCGGAAAGCTGTGACTTTGGTGTTGAAAATACGCGGGTTGTTTCCATTAGAAGTTCACTGAATTCTCATTTTTTGGAGGGAGAACATCAGGGCATTACATGAGCTCCAACTACCTACCAATGACTTGTATAGTTACAGAAATACTCAACCTAAAGTATACTACATATTTAACCTCTTTTATTGGCTCGGAAACCTGCTGTGGGGTAGGAAGATGCACCTACAAAAGTGACTTTCAGATGAAAGAAGAAACTGAGAGAGGTATACGCTGGAGAACTCTGCCAGATCACTCCAAGAAGTTCCTCCTTTGACACTGTCAGATCCAAGGAGTATATGGACCCCAGTAAAAACACGCTGCACCTCCTCAGTGGTCTCCTTACAGCGCACTGCTGTCTTAGGAAGCATATGATGATTAGGGGTAGCACAAACTGACGAGTGCAGATTCTGTACTCGGTAGGAAGAAAGTCTGGGACAACGAATCCACCTCCCAATTTCTTAGACGAAATGCCATTAAATGGTACACAGAAGGTTCAAGAACCACTACAGGAGCTGGCGCTCAAGCATATGGGCCAGGAACCAAAAGCTCATCATCGCTAGGCTCCTATCTGAGCGTCTTTCAGGCAGAAGTACTTGCAATCGAAAGATGCACCTAAAAAGCAACTATCTGTTAAGGCTCATATCAGTACATACCTAGAAATCGGAATTATCAGGTAAGGTTTATTACGCCGTAGTGAGAAGGATGCCGACAAATCTAATGGCATTTTAAGGACGGTTGCTACTTTCTTTGATTAAGTTCAAGGCAGGTACGCATAAGACAATTAAGGGACAACAATTTGTAATATCATGAATTGAAAGTTCCGTTTCTAATCTATTTATTGTCGGTTCAATTCTAAAAATGCCAAACTAGGAAATTAGAGATAGATTAAAGTGACCATCATCAGTTTAATGACTAGGGACCATAGCGATTAGTCGCAATGATATCAAGGGAGGGAAAATGTTTACCTCTTTGAATATTTTAAGAAGTTTAGTCAGTTAGCATTGCGCTCTGGTTAAATAAGAACGTACCAGTAAAGAGTGAGTAAAGTTTAAGCAAGTGTTATATAGCCCCTTTGTTTTGTTAACTCATGGAAAATCGTAAGAGCTGTTGAAATCTATACAACCAGATCTCAGATGTATATGTATAATTTGTAAATAGATAGAAGAAAGCATATACGTCTTATATTCATATAGGGATATATCATCAACTTGTTAAATCAAGTTCGTTGAGAGCCCGGAAATATCCGACACAGTCTCAACGTACCTATACCAAGTCTCGTGTCTGATTTACAACCAGTCCCCAGAAATATTCCAAGACTAAGGTCTTCATAGTGGCAAGGCTTTAGGAGGGAGTGCTGAAGAGAACTCAATGAAGTAGGCAAGAACAACAGGGTCTCCTTGGTCTGGGTTCCAGCTCACGTGGGAATTAAAGGAAATGAGGAGGCCAACAAACTTACCAAGAAAGAGCACTAACCCCCTTTATTGTCCAGGAATCCTACTGTGGAGTTGGTAGATACACCTACAAAATTGAATTTCAGATGAAAGAAGAAACTGAAAGAGGTATTTTCTGGAGATCTTTCCCTGGAATGTATCACTCCAAAAAATCAGATCCAAGAAATATATGGGGCTCAGTAAAAATACGCTGCACCTCCTCACTGGTTTCCTCACAGGGAACTGCTGTCTTAGGAATCATATGATGAGATCATTAGGGTTAGCACAAACTGACGAGTGCAGATTCTGTGGGGAGGAGGATGAAACTCTTGATCATCTGATCACAGAATGCCTCGCCATCTTAAACTAACGCAAGGAATGCTTTGGGCAAGAAATCTGCAGGAGTGAAGACGTAGCCTCAATGAAGCCACCCCAGACACAGAAGTTCATCGGAACTTTGGAACTGGAAGGCCAGCTGTAGATGGTGATAACATCGAAAGCTCTGAAGGGGGGGCACAATAGACCTTAAGGTCGCAGTGCAACGTTACCCCCTACAACAATATACAATATACTACACTGATCAAAATGTTTCTGGACTGGCACATACAGGGTGTCCCAAAAATACCACGCGAAAGTGACACTGGAGATAGATTGGCATTAGGTCTATCAGATAGCATCAACATGACCTCAGTAAAAGTCCGCTGGTTTTCGAGATATCACCACTGTTGCGTCCCATGACTTCACATGTTGGGAAGCGCTCATTTGTATTTCTAAACAAAGCAGCTCGCTTGTAAAACTTAAATGTTTTGGGTTAACTGGTTTATTTTTGCATGGGTGGTCTCACCCTTGAAATTAATATTTTCCACGAAAAGATAATTGCAAGTAAAATATCTTGTAATACTTCAACCCTTGTAGAAGTATTTATGACCTATTTCCTGTGAAATATTGATAAAATGCATACAACAACGAACACATTGCCAGAGCTGTGAGTCCTTTGTCTAGATTCTAACCCATACAAAAATCTAGAATTTTCCGATTAGATCGCCACGGCTTTGGCTATTCTCTAAATCGAGGGCGTAGATTCCGAATCTGTAATTAGTTTTTCCGTATCTCGATTAATTTTGGTAATATGGCGAAAAATCCGACTGATAAGTCCATTTTCCGGAGTTAGAGCCAGAAATTGCGACTTTTTTCGTCATTGCTCCGAAACCAATCGAGATACGGAAAATCTAATTACAGATTCGTGATCTGCGTACCCGATTTAGTGAATAACCAAAGCCGCGTCAACCTAATCGGAAAATTGTAAATTTTTGGGTGTGTTGGATACTAGAGAAAACTTTTTGGCGTTTGACGGATTCGATCATTACCTAATATTTTCCGAACGGATAGAGATACAGAAAAAATAGATACATAAATCTAAACGTCGTCCACCGACCAATCATCAGGGAAAATTTGGATATCGAGATGTGAAAATCATAGATTTCGGACGGGAAAGAAGAATTTTCCTTCGATTCCGGGTCAAAAATATTTCTAAGTGCCGACCCAAAAAATTTTTTTCATGGTATATCGATACGGAGCTCGTGTCTAATTAAATCGAGGTCGCTGATCACGAATATGTAATTAGTTTTTCCCTAAGTGGCGTACTTTGGGAAAATTTTCACTTAAAGTGAAAAAATTGACGAAAATAGGTCAATTTTGAAACTTTTCACCGCCCAAAAAAATCGGAGTAGGGTGTTGCTGATTTTTAACGTCATATTTGGATCCCTTATCTATCGAATCATCCGAACAATAAATGTCCAGGTCGTACGCTTCGGAAATTATGATTTTTTTTCAGAGGGTCTATTTTTCGGAAAATTCTTTCCGCGATATTTCCTCGGAAAATTTTTGTAATAAATATCTGATGGTAGATTCGGAAGCTACGGCCCCGAATCTATAAGAATAAGTACCCGTTTCATAGTTTTGCGTCAAAAAATTTTTCTCGAAAAATGGGATTTTTTTAAGTATGTATTAAAAAATTGCCAAAATTTGACTGGTCCCTGATTTCGATGCAAATTACGTCATTTACTAATTCGGGACCGTAGATTACGAATATATGATCGGATTTTTCATTAGAGAATTTTCCGCGGAAATACCGCAAAATGAATTTTCCGAAAAACAGACCCTTGGGAAAAAAATCATAATTTCCGAATAGTACGGCCTGGACATTTTCTGTTTGGATTATTCAGTAGATAAAGGATCCATATATGAGGGCAAAAATCAACAACACCTTACTCCAATTTTTTTGGGCAGTGTGAACTTCCAAAATTGACCTATTTTCGTCCATTTTTTCACTCTAAGTGAAAATTTTCGCAAAGTACGCCACTTAGGGAAAAATTAATTGCATATTCGTGATCAGCGACCTCGATTTAACTAGACACGAGCTCCGTATCGATATACCATGAAAAAAATTTTTTGGGTCGGCACTTAGAAATATTTTTGACCCGGAATCGAAGGAAAATTCTTCTTTCCCGTCCGAAATCTATGATTTTCACATCTCGATATCCTCCGATGATTGGTCGGTGGACGACGTTTAGATTTATGTATCTATTTCCTCTGTATCTCTATCCGTTCGGAAAATATTAGGAAATGAGTAAATCCGTCAAACGCCAAAAAGTTTTCTCTAGTATCTAACCCAGGGGTCACCAATTAGTTTCATTGGAGGTCCGTTCACAAAATCTGTATATCTGTCGCGGGTCGTTGATAGCATTATGATGGCATAAGAATTTGACTAGCAGTTAATCTAAATCCAATATCTATAATTAGTAAATAAAACGAAAAGTTATCTGAATTTTTTTAATCAAGAATACATGTTTTCTGGAAAAATGGTCCGCAAAAAAAAGGTTTGCGATCCGCATCCGGACCGCGGTCCGCCATTTGGTGACCCCTGGTCTAGACTATTCGAAGACCCCTAGTCTGTGAAAGTCGGACCGGTTTCCATGTTACAAAACAATGAATGTGGGAGCGAGATAGCCGATAAGGGTTTTGGTTTTTTTTAATAAGTAGCAATTCTGGTTCTGATTAAAAAAAATTGGTAGTGTTGTATCATTTTGAAAAGGGCATGAAATGGACCAGTTTTTGCGATTATTTGTCAATTCAGTCTGATATAATTTTTTTTCACAGCAGTCAGTCAAACTTAAGTTAACGTTTTTAACTTCGGCATAAAATACAACAAGTTAGACATTTTTTGAAGGATTTTGTTCTAGTTGTCGGTGAAGTTATTACTTCATTGTTTAAAGCAACTATTCAGGATAGCCTAGGTAAAAAAAAACATGAGTTTGAAGTAATTTCTAGCAATGCTAGGCGATAAAAGACCGAAAACTGGAGATTTTTAAAAAATACACAAAAGTGGTGATATCTCGAAAACCAGCGGACTTTTACTGAGGTCATGTTGATGCTATCTGATAGACCTAATGCCAATCTATCTCCAGTGTCACTTTCGCGAGGTATTTTTGGGACACCCTGTATATGACGCTTCAGATGCAGAATCAATCAAGGCATTCGATAGCACAATCTTTAAAAAGTTGTGTGTCAAAATGTCTAGACAATCGGACCACTTGTTCTCAAGTTATAGCTATTTATGCCAAGCAACTTTGGTGTTTTTGTTAAAATATGGATGATAAAGATGATCGTGTGTTGATAAGGCATTGTTTTTTAATCGGAAAAATGTAAAAGAAACGAAACAGTGTCTTGATAAGCGCTTGATCTGCTACAGGAAAATCAACCATTTGTGAATGTTATATTGATTTTAAACGGAGTCGTAGCGAAGTCCACGAAGCTCAACGCAGTGGTCTCCCAAAAACGTCAACAAATCCGAAAAATTTTTGTAATCAACTACAAAATGAAAGTAAAGGAGATAGCTGAGATTTTGAAGTTATCATATGGGAATGTGCTCACTATTTTACAGGTAAATTTGGGTATGAAAAAGCTGAACGCAAAGTGGGTGTCACGTTTGTTAACACCGGATCAAAAACAACAAAGAATCTACGATTAGGGTTTGTCCGGAGCTTTTCAACAATAATAAAGCGGTTTTTTTGCGTCGGTATGTGACCATAGATGAAACCTGGATATACCATTACACTCCAGAGTCAAAGCGGTCGTCAGCTGAGCCAGTTGAGGCCCATGGAAACATTGAAAAAAAGGTGACACCACAACTGAAGCGAGCAACCAGGCTGCTTATGCCTTCTACGTGCAGATGGCATAGTTTGCTTTCAAATCGGAGGTCCTAGAGCTGAAGGCACAAATTGATTGCTAGCTCCTATTGTGGTATCACCTGTTTTCCGTTTTCTTTGCATCTTTTCCTTGGGTTTCCTGTCCTGAAGAAGCCAATTAGCAGAAACAGTTGTCAGCCGGTATCAGCAGAATGATTTTTCTGTTCATTTTTATGTTCACCTGGTATATCACGGGGACCATTACTTCCACATAATATGCCCCACACCTTCGTATATCTTTGGTTCTAGTAGTATATTGTAATAATTGCAGAACGTTGTTCTGGCGTTAAATCTTCCATGTCTTTGTGTTCCTGCTCATTAATTAATTCTTAACATACAACAGTGTTGGCTATGATCCATTTCAAAATTCCAAAGCACTAATAATTATGACGAACAGAACATAATGCATGAGGAACATATTCTTAGAACAAGACCATGATTATGACGAATAAATACAACCGAATATCCACAGAGTCAAACTCGATATAAATCATTAAGCGCAATCTAAATGGAAGAAGCATGTATCATACCGAAATAAGAGCATACCGGTAGAATTATACCTTCTACGATAGCGCCACCGAATTCCCACGAAATTCGAACTAATTGGAGATTTCGCAAACTTGCCTGCCTCGTTCAGGTAAAGACCAGGAGGGGATAATCGATTATGCGTACAGGAGTGTAGCTAAAATTTGAACAGCGCCGGTATTCGCGACGAAAGTCTTCCGAACGTTCGATGGGGAGAAGCGGAATGGACCTCGAATTGGACCTTGGGGAACACCTTGACTCAGATAGTGATCGGAATGTCGATAAGGACATATCAATTTTGTATTCGAATGAAACATAGAAAAATTGAGATATTGAACTGAATTTTTGCAGGTTCTATACATATTCTATATTCAGCTATGACAGTCAAAATTTGAAAGTTGTAACCACTAAATTTTTTTTTCAAAAGATCCACTATAGGACCTCAACGGCTTGATGGATACCAACATAACCTTTCAAAAGTCTCCTCTCACAAAAATACTTCTCTGTAGGCGAATGGGATCTCTTGGAGAAGAATCACCTCCACTAGTTTTCGAAGATATTCACTCTTGAAATCCCTTCAATATTTAAATTCAAAAATGAAAATGTTGCTCGTAAGGCCAGGAGGGTCTCTTTCAAAACCAGAACACTCTAATTATAATTTATGTAAATCCAACATGAGATGATTCATAGACCTACGTTTCGAATTTAATTACAAGAATTCTTGAAAACTGACGCACACAAGTCAAATTGAAAAAGTGGGAAAGCCCTGTGGACAGGAGCTTTGGCGCTCTTGTTCAAACTTTGACAAATCAAAACTTCGAAAGTGCAGGGTGTCCATAATATCGTCACGCCTTTCCTTCGTTTCGGTGATGTGCTTTATTGCGTATGACGCAGCTCGCTTTAAATTTGACAGACGGTAGTTGATAGTAGCAGTGTTATATCCAAAAGTTACCAGGCGAAAAATTCTAAAAATTACAATTTCATCAAGCCACCTCGTAAATAGATGAAGATACATATCAACAGAGCATAACGGCCCTCACGAAATTCTTCCATCCACAAAGTCACGACGAAAAATCACAACACTTCGTTGTGAAACCCAATCGATTGCACATGGCCCGCATCATCCGCTCCAATTCGAGAGACCTATCACGAAAAATCTCCGACCCAAAATACCTATCTCTACCACCAATTCTTAACGGCAAATCGTATACCTCTTACGAAACGTCCGTCCTTTGTTCTTCGGTTCGTGTCTGCGTAAATCCTAAATCGCCGTGTGACGTTAGCGGACCGATCAATGATAGGTTAGCCGAACGTTCTCCGGACAGATACTGAGAGGCCTTGACGATAATTACGGTCCTGCATGACTTATCGGATGCCGCGGACGTGGAAAACAGGCCTAAACTCGAGTTCACCTACCTTTTATCTATCTTCCGAATTGATTTAGGGCCCGAGTGGAATCAGGGCCCGTGGGTATGGTGGCTACGTCGGAGAAGGTTCACCTGCCGGTGGAAAGTACCTATGTCTTTCGCTGGTACGTTGGGGATATGATTTTGGGAGATTATCTTCGGAATTATTCAACTTGGATTAGATTATATCCTTAGAGGTCGATTCGATACAATGTTCCTGTTTGCACTACGACCATTTAGGCTATTTAGCGAAAAGTTGCTTCAATCATCTTCTCAGGAAGATGATCTTCTTGGAGAAGTTTCTAATTACCTTGAAAGACTTGCCTCCAATGTCTGAGGTTGATAGAACTCTACCTCCAATCAATACGAGTCCAGCAGAGGCCAGAGGTTTGCAATGACACGGTACGTCTTCATTATATTAGATTATAGGAGGGTCAATAAGGCAGGGTAACACCTGCTAAACCATAACCCTTATGTGGGCTTGGAAAAGACTTGCAATCACCCATCCAAGGTTCTTTTCTGTCCTGCGATTACCAAAAGACCATAAAGCAACTGGCTAGAGATAATAAGGTGACTCATCCATGGGTGCCACGGCACTGTGGTATTGAAGGAAATGCGAAGGATGATAAGTTGTGAAAAGGGCCTCCAGGGTATCACCTACTGGACCAGAACCCTTATGTGGGATTGGAAAAGACCAGTAGAGGGTGGCCATCCAATAATGAGAGCTAAATAACTGAACAACTCTTTGGAGAAGTACTCCAGACTTGTATAAGCAGAAATATTCGTAGATCTGTTACCATCCTATACCAGGAAACTCCTGCAGGTGCCATGAGCTGAGCTTCAGGTAATGGTGGAGCTGCCTTGACAATCATTACGGTCCTGCATGACTTATCGGATGCCGCGGACGTGGAAAACAGGCCTAAACTCGAGTTCACCTACCTTTTATCTATCTTCCGAATTGATTTAGGGCCCGAGTGGAATCAGGGCCCGTGGGTATGGTGGCTACGTCGGAGAAGGTTCACCTGCCGGTGGAAAGTACCTATGTCTTTCGCTGGTACGTTCGGGATATGATTTTGGGAGATTATCTTCGGAATTATTCAACTTGGATTAGATTATATCATTAGAGGTCGATTCGATACAATGTTCCTGTTTGCACCACGTCCATTTAGGTCTATTTAGCGAAAAGTTGCTTCAATCATCTTCTCAGGAGGATGATCTTCTTGGAGAAGTTTCTAATTACCTTGAAAGACTTGCCTCCAATGTCTGAGGTTGACAGAACTCTACCTCCAATCAATACGAGTCCAGCAGAGGCCAGAGGTTTGCAATGACACGGTACGTCTTCATTATATTAGATTATAGGAGGGTCAATAAGGCAGGGTAACACCTGCTGAACCATAACCCTTATGTGGGCTTGGAAAAGACCTGCAATCACCCATCGAAGGTTCTTTTCTGTCCTGCGATTACCAGAATACCATAAAGCAACTGGCTAGAGATAATAAGGTGACTCATCCATAGGTGCCACGGCACTGTGGTATTGAAGGAAATGCGAAGGCCGAAGATGTTGTGAAAATGGCCTCCAGGGTATCACCTACTGGACCAGAACCCTTATGTGGGATTGGAAAAGACCAGTAGAGGGTGGCCATCCAATAATGAGAGCTAAATAACTGAACAGCTCTTTGGAGAAGTACTCCAGACTTGAATAAGCAGAAATATTCGTAGATCTGTTACCATCCTATACCAGGAAACTCCTGCAGGTGCCATGAGCTGAGCTTCAGGTAATGGTGGAGCTGCCTTGACAATCATTACGGTCCTGCATGACTTATCGGATGCCGCGGACGTGGAAAACAGGCCTAAACTCGAGTTCACCTACCTTTTATCTATCTTCCGAATTTATTTAGGGGCCGAGTGGAATCAGGGCCCGTGGGTATGGTGGCTACGTCGGAGAAGGTTCACCTACCAATGGAAAGTACCTATGTCTTTCGCTGGTACGTTGGGGATATGATTTTGGAAGATTATCTTCAGAATTTTTCGACGTGGATTAGATTATATCATTAGAGGTCGATTCGATACAATGTTCCTTTCTGCACTACGACCATTTAGGTCTATTTAGCGAAAAGTTGCTTCAATCATCTTCCCAGGAAGATAATCTTCTTGGAGAAGTTTCTAATTACCTTGAAAATACTTGCCTCCAATGTCAGAGGTTGACAGAACTCTACCTCCAATCAATACGAGTCCAGCAGAGGCCAGCGATTTGCAATGACACGGTACGTCTTCATTAGATTAGATTATAGGAGGGTCAATAAGGCAGGGTAACACCTGCTGAACCATAACCCTTATGTGGGCTTGGAAACGACCTGCAATCACCCATCGAAGGTTATTTTCCGTCCTGCGATTGCCGGAATACCACAAAGCAACTGGATAGAAACAATAAGGTGACTCTTCCATGGGTGCCATGGCACTGTGGCATTGAAGGAAATGCGAAGGCCGAAGAAGTTGCGAAAAGGGTCTCCAGGGTTATACCTACTGGACCAGAACCCTTATGAGTTTGTGTTGAAAAACAAGGTTCCGCATCTTGAATATATACAAGACTGTTTGGATAGGTACCAAAAATTATATTGACTTTTTGTATATTGAATAATTTATGTGTAAATATTGAGGATGATGTTTCAGAAGATTTAGAATTGGATCATTGTAATGACGTAGTTTATGAAGGCAATAGGAAAGAATAACATAATGGAATCATCAAAAGAAATTACTGATCGTTGACCACCGAGGTAAATATTACCTTTTATTTCCTTAAGTAGGGAGTTATGTTCCTATCTACAGTATTTTCATAATGTTGCTAGCAAAATCATGCTGACATATTGATCTACATTTGTGTTTCAAATATTCTTTCTTGAGTTAAGGTTCATAATACATAATGAATGTGTTAGTGGTATGAACTATAAAATTAGGTTAGAGGATGATATTTTATTAATATAACTTGAACTATCAAAATAATTTTTCGGTCAGCCTATACTTATTCAAATATCAGAAACAAATCGATAATCTGCTATGATTGTCTGCAGCCTTGCTCTAGACATTTCGATGATACTTTCCTTAGGTATTTCGAGTTGTGAAAACTATGCAACGAGTGTAAGTTGCAACAACCCATTCCACGAAGTTGAATCATTGCAGATTGCTGATTTAATTATGATAAATAAACTATTATTTGAATATTATATCTATAATGGTGCAGTTCTATCATAAGACACTTTCGGAGATACGGTTTGCCAAAAATTTAATAAGAGCGCCAAAGTTCCTGCCAAAGAGCTTTCCCCATTTTTTATTTTATAGAGATTTTTTAGAGTTAAGGAGAGAATACCTAGAAAGGAACCATTTAATAATGATTTAATACGTAATAAAAAAAAACAATTATGTTCTCAAACATTACGGATAAAATTCTATATCATAAATAATAACCTTAAAATGAGATCAGTAAGTGTTCATTCTGGGTATGTGATAGCACAGGGGACTGTTTTTGTTACTAACTATAACTACTCTGAAAAGCAACATTCATAAGCTTGCGTTTTAAGATATTTTAATATACAGGGTGAGTCTTTGACCACTGCATTAATTTTAACCAAAGATTCCTCTCATCAAATGAAACACTTTTTTCATTTAACATTTTTCCAAATTCAGCTCAGGTGAAAAGATACAGGCTGTTGAAATTTTGAAAAAAAATCAGTTTTTATTTTGTACCTTTGACATCCTTTTTTCGAATAAAATGAATGTTGGCGTAAGGTTTCCTATAACTATGATACATATTTTCCAACTATTAGTTATTTTCTACTTCTACTGGTTTTCTAGTTATGAACTCGTGGATTCATAAAACTAAACGAAATTAGCATACAGAAAACATATAAAATTTTTCTTGAGTCATTTCAAGAATATTCCATCGTTTTAGAACATTATATTATTCTTCATCATTTCTCCTTAAACGCACTGTTTTCGAGATTTTCTTCATTGAATGTTTTAAAATGGAAAACTCCAGAAATTTCACTACTTTTATGGATCCGTCCCTGAGCATTGGAATCCCGAATCAAGCTGTAAACCACGTTACCATGCCTTAATCTCGTCCGCCAACAATGTCATAGATAATTTATATGCGGGATTGTATTAGCACATTGTGAAATCTTTAAACGCTTGTAACTTTTTACCTGAGCTTTCATTTGATGAGAGGGATCTTTGGTTAAAATTAATGCAGTGGTCAAAGACTCACCCTGTATACTATATCAATACTAACTGAAAAAATTATCCAGATCTCCATTTACGATTCTCACACGAAGTATCACCCTTCAACATCTCCTGTTCCCAGGTTTCGATACTGCGTCCAATTCCTACCAAAATACATCTTCAGAGTCACGAGAAAAATCCAACCATCAAACCAGATCACAGAAACCAACAACTCTCCCATATCGGAACAGTACAAATGAAAATATTAAAGCGTAACAATGACACAAAAGCTGCAGGAATCTAAAGACATCCTGTCCTACCATACATCAAAATATGACATGTGTCAACCGGAAAAAAATATGGTACCTATTAATACTAATGCCGAAACCAGGCATCTCAGATCTATTTTCCACTATCTGAAGATGTATCTTCGACCGGGGCCTGTTGGGTCGTATGAAATATCGGACGCCAGAGACAGGGCGAAAGGTGAATCGGACAATTAAGGGGGAAAAGGTGCGTCGGACGGGGGATGGATTAAAATTAATCCCCGAAATGATGACATTTGTTTGGTCTTGTCCCGATAAAATCTAAAGATCTTGTATTTCGAGTATTTCCAAAGGGATTTCTTCTTAACATCTAATGCAATGATAAATTGATGTGGATTCGGGTTTCGGAGGGTAGTTTGTGGGGTGTATTGTTCGTAAATGAGGAAGGTATAGTTTTGGAGTCTATTCAAGTTATTGTAGATGATCTTAAACGAAAAGATGGCAGTAATTAAAATAAAATCAATGAGAAAAGTCGTATAATCTCCAGATATATTTAATTTTGAATCTATAAGAATTAACTACTAATTTAAAAGCAGAATTTTCATGGAATAATTTCAGAAGAACTGCCTGAACGAGTGAGGAATATTGAAATTCAGTTTAGAAGAATTTTCAGAAGGTGAAAGAAATATCAAGATTTAAGTTCTGTAATCGAACTGAAAACACAAGTTTTCGTCATCATTTCCATCATCTTTGATTATAAAAATTTAGGGAAAGCACTGACGTCATGTCAGGGGATTTTGCGAGCATGTTCCATTGTCTATTTCAGCCGATTCTAACGCAAACGTTTTGAAATTTTTGAAGATAGCTGAAAAAATTAAAATTTAAACTTTAAACAACATTATTTTTTATAATGTTTTATTCACCTCTATTAGACACACTTAATCGAATTTACCATCGATATAGACCGTTTTCTCAGCTTTCATAAAATATGAATCCATTTAGTACCATTTTAATGACTGACTTGAGTAATGAGATAATCGTCTTAGAATTTTTGATTCTGACATACTTATGTATTTTATTGGAATTGCAATTCGATATATATATATAAAAATATACGAAAAAACACACGTCTCCACTAATTTTATCGAAAGATCGACTTAAATTGAGTAGATATTTTATTCATTAAAGTTATATATTAGCCCGTCGACATTCTACAAGTAATCAACGAGTTTGAATTGGATCAGATTTGTATATTTTGAGTTATAGGGGGAATAACAATAAAATTGGGTATAACTCCAAGATCGTACAGCCGATTATTTCTATTAACTAACTCATATATACGACCGCTATCTCTTTCCGTCCTCGAGTTATCGTGATATACTTACATAATACATAATTTTTCGTAATTTTCAAGTTATACGATCCTCACAAAATTCCACATACGTCTTTGCGTCAACTCGCTTTTCCGAGATGAGAACGAGACGGGGCGAGAAAAATCTTGCTATTGATGTTGCCAAAGAAGATTGCAAGGTGTGAGGAATTCGTTCTTCAAACTATCATTGCTGTTAATAGTCCAGTCAAAACTGACATTTCAAATAACCCAAATTTTGACCTTTGATTCGAATAACTTTTTTTTAGCAGGCATGAGATCGATGGGGATTTTAAACACCTCATTCCTAATGGTATACCCAAAATTTAGCTTTCTCGGAATTATTGTTATCTGACCGGACTATAATGAGTGTCGCCAGTAAATAAAGAAATTCCTCATGCTTGTTTGTACCAACGTATAAAATTCAAACACCTCACATTACTTGAAGCTGTCCAACGAATATTTTCGAAATCCTTTGGGAAACTCTGACGCTGAAAATTAAAAGTTCGAAAGTTATCTTGTACATTCTTTCGTCTCCGAACCAATCTATCTGCGATAAATTCGTGTTTTTGGGCGTAACCCTCACGTTCTTGAAATAGGCTATTTCAATTTCCTCGAACGTTGATCGTGGTAGGATGCGGTGCAACGCTGGTGCTGAAAAGCAGTAATCGTTATGGTACTTTATTAAATAACTATTCATCACCTGGTGATAACGTACAATTAGAGGACTGTTTGTCCCCCCAGGGACGTACTCCCATGGTCGGTCTACTTGACCGCGGGCCCGGCGACTGGATTAACACTGACGAACGGCGTTTAACCTAGAATATTTCGAGTAAGAAGCGTTGATACAAAATTGTGCGAACGGAAATTTTATTTTATTGAGAATTGTGTATCGAGAAGTATAAGATACGTGGATTCTGGAGCTCTGGTGCACTGGCTTCTGGAACTAGATGTTGAATGAAGGATTCTCCAATCAGAGATTTAATTTTTATTAATGGGAAATGTGTAAAATAATTTAATAAATAAGTAATCAACGGATAATTTGGGATATGCATTCATAATGCAATGATTTTTTCTCACTTTTCCCTACAAACTATTTTTACTTCTTTTGAAAATTTTTTCTGCGTTGGAAACACTTGGTATTTGCCTGAAGCAATATATAAAATAATGTTGCCTAACAAACAGTACCCCTAGATACTGTGATGGATGTACGTCATGATTGAGGGACCCATAATTGCGAATGGAGCTGTACTATGGTATACAAAAATAAGACAGAATAGCATGAGGAAAATCCTTGATAAAGTACAAAGGTTTGCTGGTGTGTGTATCACTGGAGCTATGGGAACCTGTCCTAGCAGGGCACTTGAGATTATCGCAAATCTCACACCCCTGGATCTAGTGATAGACGAAATGACCCATGAAACCATTTTCAGAATATCTAGAGAAGGAACAGGTAATGAGAGTATTAAAAACCAGAAAGCCTGGTCCTCTCTTACCAGGTACATTTCATCAGCCAATCTTCCTAGTCACGAAAAGATTAAGAAAGTAAGCATCGAAAAGAACTTCACTACGATGATAGGTAGGAAAGAAGACTGGGACAAGGAATCCACCACCCAAGTTCTTGAAAAAAATGCCATTTAATGATACACAGATGGTTCAAAAACCAATATAGGAGCTGGCACTATAGTTTATGAGGCAGGCAACAAATGCTCACTATCACTAGGCTCCTATCCGAGCGTCTTCCAGGCAGAAATACTTGCAATCGAAAGATGTGTGGAAATTAACCTAGAAAGAAACTATCAGAAGTGTGATATAGCAATCCACTCTGACAGTTAAGCTGCTGTTAAAGCTCTGAGCTCCCATGTTATTGAGTCTATTTGGAGTGTCGAAGAAAACTTAATGATGTAGGCAGGAACAAGAGGGTCTCCTTGGTATGGGTTCCTGGTCAGTCGGGAATTGACGGAAGTGAGGAGGCCAACACACTTGCTAAGAAAGGAGCACGAACCTCTTTTATTGGCCCGGAACCCTACTGTGGGGTAGGTAGACACACCTACGATAGTGAATTTCGGATGAAAGAAGAAACTGAAAGAGGTATACTCTGGAGATTCCTCCCAGGAATGCATCACTCCAAAAAGTCCCTCCGGAACTTTGACACTGTCAGATCCAAGAAGTATATGGATCTCAGTAAAAACACGCTGCACCTCCTCACTGGTTTCCCTCACAGCAGACTTTACTTCAGTGCTTTTCAAGAATTTGTATTGATGGCATGGTTTCTTGCTACTCATCCGTCAAAAATGACATATCTTGAGAAGATAGATGCTATAATAGCAGTATCTTTGGTCTCAAAATTGGTGCGAGGGACCAAATCTGTACAATAGGATGGGTGCGGTAGCTACTCAAAGTGAGATTCGAGCAATTTTGCTTTCGTAGCCAAATACTTGTGACACAGTGCCTTGCATTCATGAAAGATCATGTTCCTTTGATAGATTTAGTTTCAGCCATCTCCTGCAGCATCATTTTGCGGCTTGCCAAAACGATTTAGTACCCATTTTTATATTTTCTGGTATAACCACCACTTTTGGATGTCCAGATCATGGTGCATTATCCATGTTCGTACGATGACGTGTAAACTCAGCAATCTTGCCAATAATGCATTGTTTCTTAGTGCAAAGTCAGACCACACTTATCAAGCGAAGCTTTCACGAAAAATGCTTTCCATTGTTTTGAAAAGAAGTTGTTTAACTATAACCAATCATTCAGAGTTCCCTACTGTTCTGGGAATTACCGAATACCTTGAAGCAATTAGCTAGAGGCAATGAGGTGACTCTTACATGGCTGCCAGTGACCGTAGTATCATAGAAAATTAATCATGTAGAAAAAGGGCCTCCAGGGTAACATCTGCTGCACCAGAACCCTCCTATGGGTTTGGAAGATACTACTACAGGGCAGCAGCTCTACAATGAGCTAAATAACAGAACAGATCTTTGGAGAAATACTCCTGGACTTACACAAACAAAAAGATTCGTGCATTTTTCACCATCGTATACCAGAAAGCTCCTGCAGCTGCCATGAGCTAAGCTTCGCGTATTTGTGAACTGCTGACAGAGCACTGCCAGTACAAATACAACTTGCAACTCATGGGCAACTCAGCAGACGAAACATACAGGCTCTGTGGATCAGAAAATAGTCAAACTCATATTTTGCAAATCCCCAGAGCTGGGTTCTAGAGCCTCGTCATCAGGTATGTTAGCACCATGTCCTTGGGACTGAAGCAAGCCACACGAACCACTACAATATTTGAAACAAACGTCAGACAGTCATCAAATTTTTGCAGCTAACATTTGAAGGTTGAAACTTATTTGCGATAACATTAATTCTGAATTTGGAACACCATATGTGTGTCGCACCAGGAACATACCAGCCGATAAATTGCACAAACAATGATTTTGTCTTGGTTGAGCAACGATCGACCCAATACAACTTCAATTAAGGTTCCACACTTGAATCTCTCTGTTCACAAGTGGAACCATATTCAGAAAAGTATTTGCATTCAAGTATCTTACCAGATAGCGAATTCTTTTCATTCGTTCAATGGGAACGTCAAGAAGTCACCGAACAGTCCGAACCGTACCCTTCTGATCTAATTTATAAGAATGATCGTCCTGGCAAGTACCCCCCTGGCAGTCATAATTCTAACTTACCGGTCCAGGCGGGGCAGGCATTATATAATAATCAAGGGGGCCGAACAAACAAAACACTACATTACGTTTGACGTCACGCGTCAATGTATCATTTCGTGCTCGGACTGTTTCTTCCTCCACTCTCGCTTTTCTTCTTCTTTACACGGTCGGTCGTGGCAATTCGACTCGGAAGAAAGGCAGGTTCGACGAGGAGGGAAAGATTAGAGGGAATCAGAGATGAAAATCACTATTTTCATGAGTTTGATAGTTATATGTATGGTGTTATTATTGAGTCATTTATATTTTGTTCACAGTTGGTAATGATAACTGGGATTAGAGATCTTAAGGAAGGTATTTGAGGTGATAGTCAATTATAGGGATGGGCAGACTGACTGATGTTTCAGGGGATAAAGGTGGGATAATTGGGGATTGAAGAGAATTCATCTGAGTATACGTTACTGTTATTATTATCAGATATGTGCAAAGTAGTTTATAAAATAAATTTGAATACAAGAGAACATCTGGTCTCACATCTCTTGTACATGGACATATTAAATTAAGAACTAAGATGAAGAAACATACAAATTCCTTGGAATGAAACAAAAAGGCATATTGCAGACGACCCTAATCAAGGATGCTTTAACAGCTAGCTACAAAAAAAGCTCCGAATATATGGAAATAACAGTTGTCCGGGAAATATAAAGTGTCTGCTACGAACAGCTTGGCAGTCTCGATAATCACCTAGTAATTCGGGTTAGTTAACTTGACATTGAATAGTATTCTCGATCTCAACAGATCCACACGCAAAGTGATGATGATGATGAATCGTAGCCCGCATCCCAGGAGTTTTCCTATTTAGGACTGGACGGAGAGCCTTGGAGAAGCTCAGTATAACTGTAGATCCTGAGCTAGCAGGAACACATATCACGCCAACAGACCCAAGAAGAGTAGGCAAACAGATAAGACAGGCACAACTGAAGAAACTGCTTGAAGACCACATGGGCACTCCACTCCATATATTTCAGGAGTTTGGAAAGGCCAGGGCCTGCCTGAGGAATTATCACTCAATGATTATTGGTATCCAATTCCAGCGTGCCCGTTGTCTTCAGACACCGTTTAGCTGCAGCCTGAATGCCACCAGCCTTGCCTCGGCCCTCACCAGAAGGTGAAGGGGAGGGAGTCCCTCGAGAACCTCCATAGCTGCAGTTGGAGTACTTTTCATTGTTCCAGTAACACAAAGCAAGGCCAGTTTCTGAACTTTCTCCAGCTCTTTGATCTTGTGGGTGAATTATAGATTCGGAGTTTGTACGTCCGTCACAACAGATATCTTACATCTAACCAGGAATATCAGCCATTAAACACCTAAAAGCGAAAAACACCTCCCTTTACCGTCTACCCATTCCTCAAAACCTCCACGAGAAAACTGGAACACATCCCTTCAAATCGATTCTCTATGCTCACGCCTATTCCAACCCACGAATTACCGGCTCGCCACTATGACCCCCCGCGTCCATTCACGACGCCCTCTAGCGTCGAACCGGCGCGAATGCAAACCGCCAAACAATAAATCCGCATTGTTTAGTCGAAAGCTGTCAAAACAATTCGCGGATCCCTTCTCGAAACACCAATAAAACGAATAATTTGTCCCGGTGTGCCGTGGCCGTACGGAACAAACGAACGTCGCCAACAATGGCGCTGTGGTGCGTTCCGAGAAGAGACAAAACGACCTTACACAGACGGACGGACATACGCATAACGCTCTGTGAACGTGCCGGCAAAATAGACAGGAAACTGGCAGTTTCTGAATGGGGATTAACACATGCATTGACTGGGGCCCAAAAAGAAGAGTACGCGCGAAGAAGAAAGACAGGCTGCGGGTTAGACGCGCTATTCAACTGTTCGTCGGGTATGGGCAGGAGCTGTGTAACTTTGGCACCTCCGTGTGGTTGTTATCGGGGACTGGTGGAGAGGTTATTGAGCAACTCGAGTATTTCTTAACAAAATAATTTTATTTTGTGGAGCTTTCACCTTCACACAGTATAGAAAGGTGGTTTTGATTTTCGAACTTTATGCCCCTCTTGTAACTCCTTCAAAAAAATGTACTCGGCTAGCTGAGAGCTCAACGATATATTCATTCTTTCTGAAATATGAGGTTAAAACTTAGAAAAGATGTTTTTAAAGGTTCAATTAAAAATACCTTTGATTACAAAGAACTCTTAGCTCATCAAAATGCTCCAAATTAGAAGTCTTCATCAATTCGTCAAAGGAAAGCTAAAGGTGCTCTTATAGGGATTGTATATTGTATATTATTGTAGGGGGTAGCGTTGCGCTGCGACCTTAAGGTCTATTCTGCCCCTCATCAGAGCTGTCGATCTCATCACCATCTACAGCTCACCTTCCAGTTCCAGACTTCTGATGAACTCCAGTATATGGGATGGCTTCAAGGGGGCTACGGCTTCGCTCCTGCAGATTTCTTGCCCAAAGAATTCCTTGCGTTGGTTTGAAATGGCGAGGTATTTCGTTATCTAAAATAGTGTCCATCCAGGAGCCTCCTCGTGGTGAGAACAGGGCATCGCTTCCTCGGAAGTGGCTAATAGCAGGCCATGGTGAGGGGTGTCCTCTGTAACTCAGGGGGTTCACCCATGAATCTGGCATGGTTCCAGCCAATTCCAGGCTTTTCTGGCTTAACGGGCGAATACGTCAGAGATGATCTGAGCTAGCCATTAGGGGGTCAACGCTTGAGGTGTCGGAGTCCCGCATATAGGTTCAGACCACTAGTATCCGAGTTGAACTCCCTACAGGCAACTGTAACTTTTCTAAGATCCATTTTGATGGTAACAATAGTACCAAGGGAGAGGGGATGCCCACCAGGAAGGCTTCTGGTGCCCCTCTTTGGTGATGGCCTCGCAGGGACAATGTGGTGTAGCGCTAGTTCGTTTTACCCTCAGGGCAGTTCCAAATATTTCTTGGATCTACAGTATCAAAGTTCCGGAGGAATTTTTGGAGTGATACTTTCCTGGGAGAGATCTCCAGAAAATACCTCTTTCAGTTTTTTCTTTTATCCGAAATTTACTTTAGTAGGTGTATCTACCAAGCCCATAGTAGGGTTCCGGGCCAATATAGGGGGTTTGTGCTCCTTTCTTGGCAAGACTGTCAGCATGCTCATTTCCTTTAATTCCCGCGTGACCAGTAACCCAGATCAAGGAGACCCTGTTGTTCTTGACTACTTCATTGAGTTTTCGACATTCCCATATTAGCTTGGACTCAATAACATGGAAGCTCAGATTTTTAATAGTAGCTTGACTGCTAGAGTGGATTGCTATATCACATCTCTGATAGTTTCTTTCTAGGATCATTGTCACGCATCTTTCTATTGCAAAGTACTTCTGCCTGAAAGGTGCTCGGATCAATCAATATAGGAGCTAGCGCTAGAGTATATCGTCGGCAACACCGCAAAACCAAGTAACTTTTAAAAACTCAAAATGAGATTTCGGCGGTAATTATTTAATTGTATTTGTAAGGACAGGTGTGCAAATTCTTTTCAAAGAGTAAACAGACCCTGAGATAATCAATATCAAGTGGTTTGTAACTATTTTGAATTTAAACTAATTCATCAATCCAAAATTATGAAGTTTCTAGTGCCTTCTGAAAATGTTGGTTTTTGCAATTACTTGGTTTTGCGGTGTCGCGGACGATATGGGGCAGGTACCAAATGCTCACTACCACTAGCCTCATATCCAAGCGTCTTTCAGGCAGACATACTTGAGATCGAAATATATGGGAGTGCCGAAGAAAACTTAATGAAGTAGGCAAGAACAAGAGGGTCTCCTTGGTCTGGGTTCCCGGTCACTCGGGAATTAAAGGAGATGAGAAGACCAACACGCTTGCTGAGAAAGGAGCACGAACCACTTTTATTGGCCTGGAACCCTACTGTGGGGTAAGTAGAGACACCTACAATAGTGAATTTTGGATGAAAGAAAAAATCTGAAAGGAGTATACTGTGGAGATCTCTCCCAGGAATGTATCACTCCAAAAAATTTCTCCGGAACTTTGACACTGTCAGATCCAAGAAAATCATGGACCTAGCAGAAACTGACGAGTGCAGATTCTGTTGGGAGGAGGATGAAACTCCTGATCACCTGATCACGGAATGCCTCGCCATCTCAAACCAACGCAAGGAATGATTTGGGCAAGAAATCTGCAGGAGCGAAGACGTAGCCTCCTTGAAACCATCCCAGATACTGGACTTCATCAGAACTCTGGATTCTGGAACTGGAAGAGCTGTATATGGTGGTGACATCAACAGCTCTGATGGGAGGGGGGCACAATAGACCTTCAGTTCATTTTGAAACGTTACCCCCTACTAGAATATACAATATAACGTTGAACTCCCTCAAAAAACAAAAAAAAATCATATCAAATTTCAGGTGTCTAGGACTTCAAAACGTATCCTAGTTTTACTATAGTTTAATATAGTGACTTGCACCTCCTTTAAAGGATATGTTTAAGTTCAACTTGAATAAAATACTCAATATAGTATATCTCCCCTTCTTGAAATTCTTAAATTAAACCTACAAAGTATCCCTGAGTAACCTGGGAGATTGAACAGAAAAAAACCGACCAATCAACAACCCGAGACGTCAACCTGTTCTTTCCCCAACAAACTCTCATAATTTCAAACTATTTCCATATAAATTCCTAATTTCTGTCGACATCAAAACATCTGTTACTCCGCTGTTCGACCGCAAATTCTGCAAATACCTCCGCAGTCAGTCTGAATGCCATTCCTTGACATTTCCCGGGCATGTTAATCTACGTCGATTTAGACCAATCCTATTATTCCGGTGACAATGAATTTCTTTCGACGGAGAGCATTAACATTTTTTCGTACAACGAATTCCGGGTTTCTTTTTGAGTCACGAATGTTGTAACCATTAGACGCCCGTTGAAAGACAGCCTTTGAAATGGGAATTACTCATTTGTACAATGTTTGTTATCTTCATAGACATGCGAAACACTGGAGTTGAAAAAAATTACCGGAATTATTAACTATACATTCTTTTGATTAGTTTATAAGTAGTAATTTCATTCTGGATTTCAATCCTCGACTATATTTAACCTCTGGATATTTTTGTCGTGGATGTACATTTCAGTCTTCGAAGCCTGGACTCGTGAATGCTTCAATCGTGGATGTTATGGCTCTTGGATATTTATTTCGTGGAAGTTATGACTCGTGGAAACATTAAGGGTGTATAGTTTTGCCGTGGAATTTACGACTCGTGGATGTTATGGTTCGTATATATTTTTTTCGTAGAAGTTATGACTCGTGGATACTTTTAGCGTGAATGTTATGACTTGTGGATATTTTTGTAGTGTCGTCAATACTCCTGTCGTGAACGATTCGACTCGTGTATCTTTTTGGAGTGGATCCTATGTCTCGTGGAATATTAGATGTTATATTGCTAAAATTAAGTTGAATATTTTCTAGTTTGGATTACAGAGGAATATTATTTTATAAATATAAATCAAAATTTCAGTATTTGCCCCGCTTAATTTGAGAATATCTAGCGTGAAAACCCTAATTGATTTAACAAGGAGTTTTAATTGAAAATAATTGATATATCATTATTATTATAAATTCAGTGCCTTGAAATATGACTAATATAATTTTTTTTCGTGGAAGTTGTGACTCGTGGATACGTTCTGCGTGGATGATATGACATGAGGATATTTTTGTAGTGGACATTATGACTCGTGAATACTTTTGTCGTGAATGATTTGACTCGTAGATATTTATGGAGTGGATCCAATGACTCGTAGAATATTAGATGCTCTACTGCCAAAATTCTAGGAAGTTGAATATATTCTAACTTCAATTCCAGAGGAATATTATTTTATAATTATAAATCAAAATTTCAATACTCATCCTTCCAAATTTGAGAATTTCTAGCGGGAAAATTCCAATTGATTCAACAAGGAGTTTTAATTGAAAAAGAATTGATAAATAATTATAATTATGAACACTTAGTGCATTAAAGTATGACTCGTGTACATTTTTTTCGTGGAAGGTATGACCAGTGGATACTTTTAGTTTGAATGTTATGACTTGTGGATATTTTTGTAATGGACATTATGACTCGTGAATACTCTTGTCGTGAATGATTTGACTCGTGAATGTTTATGGGTTGAATCCTATGACTCGTGGAATATTAGATGCTATACTTCCAAAATTATAGGTAGTTGAATATTTTCTAATTTCGATTCCAGTGGAATATCATTCTATAATCATGAATACAAATTTCAATAATTGTGACTCGATATATGACTCGTGTCAATTATTTTCGTGGAAGTTATGACTCGTGCATACTTTTAGCTTGGACGTTTTGACTTTTGGATATTTTTGTAGTGGACATTATGAGTCGTGAATACTCTTGTCGTGAATGGTTCGACTCGTGGATGTTTTTGATGTGGGTCTTATGCCCGTGGAATATTAGATTTTATACTTCTAAATTTCTAAGGAGTTGAATATTTTCTAATTTCGCTTTCAGAGGAATATTATTTTATAATTATGAATCAAAATTTCAATACTTGTCCCTCTAAATTTGAGAATTTTTAGCGTGAAAACCCTAAACGATATAACAAAGAGTTTTAATTGAAAAAAATTAATAAATTATTATTATTATAAACACTTAGTCCCTTGAAATATGACTCGTGGATACTTTTAGAGTGGATGTTATGACTTGTGGATATTTTTGTAATGGACATTATGACTCGTGAATACTCTTTACGTGAATGATTTGACTCGTGAATGTTTATGGGTTGAATCCTATGACTCGTGGAATATTAGATGCTATACTTCCAAAATTCTATTTAGTTGAATATTTTCTAATTTCGATTCCAGAGGAATATCATTCTATAATCATGAAATAAAATTTCAATACTTGTGACTTGATATATGACTCGTGTCAATTATTTTCGTGGACGTTTTGACTTTTGGATATTTTTGTAGTGGACATTATGAGTCGTGAATACTCTTGTCGTGAATGGTTCGACTCGTGGATGTTTTTGATGTGGGTCTTATGACCCGAGGAATATTAGATTTTTTACTTCAAAATTTCTAAGGAGTTGAATATTTTCTAATTTCGATTTCAGAGGAATATTATTAGTCCCTTGAAATATGACCCGTGGATACTTCTAGCGTGGATGTTATGACTTGTGGATATTTTTGTAGTGGAAATTATGAGTCGTGAATACTCTTGTCGTGAATGGTTCGACTCGTGGATGTTTTTGATGTGGGTCTTATGACCCGTGGAATATTAGATTTTATACTACTTCTAAATTTCTAAGGAGTTGAATATTTTTAATTTCGATTTCAGGGGAATATTATTAGTCCCTTGAAATATGACTCGTGGATACTTCTAGCGTGGATGTTATGACTTGTGGATATTTTTGAAGTGGACATTATAACTCGTGATTACTCTTGTCGTGAATGATTTGGGTTGGATCCTATGACTCGTGGAATATTAGATGTTATACTTCCAAATTCTAGGGAGTTGAATATTTTATAATTTCGAATCCAAAAGAATATTATTTTATAATCATGAATCAAAATTTCAATACTTGTACATCTAAATTTGGGAATTTCTTGTGGAAAACCCCCAATCAATTTAACAAGGAGTTTTAATTGAAAAAATACATTAATCATTATTATTATAAACACTTAGTGCCTCGAAATCATTCGACTATAACTATACGAGTATAATAACCGAAATCATGGGTTTATCACCTTGCTAATTATCATTATTATGGTAAACAGTCGTTTTATCCGGATGAATTATTTATTCCTTTTCCCGTATCTTTGTATTGTCCCCGTGATAATCCGAATGTCCTCGAGCTGTTTAAATTAAAATTTTATTGCCGCAATCCCTAATTGATTCACTCGACCATCCTTACGCATCTGTCTAATTCGTATAATTTACGTTCGAAATGCCGACTGTTGAATTTTCGAATTTTCGCTGTTGGTTTTCGTGCCCGATTAGGCTTTAACGTGGGATTATGAAGGTAACATCGTTATGTATGGTATTACGGGCTTAATTGGTTTAAATTATGTCCCGCGTGGTGTCTGTACCTCGTTCGGAGAGTTTGGGGTACTACTTTCGTCATTTTTGGCGCTCTTGTTCCTCGGAACAGAGTGCTTATCAATTTGCCCAAATGTATGTAATTTTCGAATTTCTGGCTGAAAATGGTCGGCCGTTAACACGATAACTCTCGAACGGAAGGAGTTAAAGGATTGAAATTTACAGGGTAGGTTTGGAGCGTAAATATCTCCGACGAGTTCGTTAATGGTCGAAATCAACTAAGTGGTTTCCAAGTTATGGCCGTTTTTATTAAAAACATTTTTTATGAATATTTTTTCGAAACCGATCACTCGATCTGTCTGAAATTCAGCACCTAATTGTAGAATAATAGCCTTTATATGCATGCGAAGTTTTGTATTGATCAGGTAGCCGTAAAGTGTCAAACATTTTTTTTTAAATTTCTAAATTTTGTTTCTACAATAACTCGAACAGAATGAGCTAGGCAGTTGAAATTTTCAGAGTAGGTTTGGGAGATAAATATCTCCATGGAGTTCGTTATTAGGTAAAATCGCCCTAGTGGATCCGGAGTTATGAAAAAAAAATGTTTTTTACCTCACCAATTTCAAATTAAATTTTTTCAAGATGCAGTTTCACCATAGAAATTCATTGATATCATTTTAAACTCTAACAAGCTGATACTTTCGGAGATATGATTTTTCTAAATTTCAATAATGAATCGTACTCCTATGTTTTAAGTAATCATTAAAGGATACTGTGGGAGGTATACTCATTATTGAAAGGTTTTTTTCTGGGTTTTCTCTCCCAAACTCTGAAAAATATCTATAAAATAAAAATTAAATATTTTGTGATTTGCTTCTGCGTAAGAAACACAGGATATTTGTCAGAAGCAATCAATAAACTTCATCATTAAAATGATCCAATTCTTAATCATCTGAAACATCATCCCCAATATTTACACATAAATTATTCAATATGCGACAAGTCAATATTATTTTGGTATCGAAACATTCACAAATTCAAGATGCGCAACCTTGTTTTCCAGCACAAAATATGTACGATGTATTATTGAAATTTGGAAAATCATATCTCCGAAAGTATTAGCTCGTTAGAGTTGAAAATGACATCAATGGATTTTTATGATAAAACTGCATCTTAAGAAAAAAATTGAATGAAAGTTGTGATATCAGGAATCATTACTATCACAACTATCCGTCAGATATCGTTAGAATTTTGCGAGAACATTCAAAAACTAATTTCACAGCAAAGATTTAGATTCAAACCAAATGAGAAAAAGTAAATGGACATTTAATAAACAATTTTCGGATTTGTCACTTTACTCTGAAAAGATCTTGCACCGAAAAAAAAACACTTTCAGCTATGTTATGTCGGCATCCAACTATTCGTTAATTCTCGTGTTATAACATATAAAGCCGTCCTGTATGTCATTAATAGGTCATTAACCCAAAACGTCAATTCTCTTGATCAACGAATCCCTCCATTGTGAACTGGATTTTCATAATAAATTTGAATAATGTAAATGAGATTTCGACATGCAACTCTATCAGATCTCGAACAGAAGGAATATTACAATATAATCTTTATAAGATTTATCAATATATCAGTCTTTATTTTTCAAGAGTAGTTTGTTTCATCCAAATTTATAATGTGTAACGATAATCAAGCGTTATTCAACCAGAAATTCCATTGAATTTGATTGGATCCATCGAACTGAAAGAATTTTGAAAAAATCTTTGTATGTGTGGCAAATCTATGGTTTTTTTATGATCCGCCAACTTCAACATATCCGTCAAGGTTAAAATTGGTATCTTGGGCACTATTCAACAAGATGGTGCCACATGCACATAGCTGGTCAATCAAATTATCATTATATGCTGGTTTTGATTTAAACTATACTTTTCCTACAACTGATACTGTAACATAAAATGGGATTAGTAATATTTTATCAAGACCTGTCAATTTGACATTCCACAAACAAATTACAAGGATTTTGTATGAAATATTCATATCCTTTTAATAGTAATCATCAATTTACTTATTATTGATATTAAATGTAATATATATGAGAACAGCAATAACACAAAATGCAAAATAATAGCACGCTATTCCTCAGAACATGCGCGCAAAAATATGAATTTAAACTGACAGAATGCAGACATGGAATTCACGAACAAAACATAAAACCAAGTTTGTGATCAATCATTCTATCATCTCCCATTTCACGCATCTCTCAATTTTTTTTTACCCCATAATAGATCTAATTTCTTTCACCATGCCATCTGTTACTCTGCTCATTGCTTATGTTAAGCCGCCTTCAACATCCTATGGGCGTAGGAGGGCGTGCCTTTGTCCCTGAAGTTGCTCGTGCCACTTCACAAAGAACACGATAAAAAACAATTGAATTACTAGCGTGAAATTTAGGATTTTTCAGTGGTATAACATTTGGCGGACGATGGCGTATCTCCTGTCTTCATTTCACCCAACCAGTGTGATGATGACTGTGCGTATTTTTGTCAATGTCAGAATCACTATTCGGCGCCAGGGGAATCGCTTTTGGTTTGAAATAAAAGCGATTCAGTTGTAGAAAATATTATAATAATAATACAGAAGATGCCAGACACTACAAGCACGACCTACATACATCATGGTTGGATTACGCGAAAGCATTTGACACATCGACTCACAGCTTGATAGTACGGCTGCTGGAGATGCTCAAATACATAATAACATCGTATATGTGATGAAAAACATTATGGCGCCATGGAAAACTAAGTTTGCCTTTCGATTGGAAGGTCGGACTACTTCAAAGAGATGGGTTAGATACAGGTGATGTGTATCTCAAGAAGACTCTCTAAGCCCCATATCGTTCTGCATAAAACTTCTACCATTAACAGCTGAGGTGAGGGAGAGCAGAACAGGGTACAAGGCTGGGCCACAAGGCAGAAGAGAACACCTGATCTTACATATTCTGTAAATAGACGGCTTAAAACACTACGCTCATTCCAAGGCAGCATTACAACTACTGAATATCGTTGCCGAATGCTCCTCAGCAACAGGAATGTCATTCGGCTTGGACAAATGTTCTGTTTTTTATCTAAGCAAAGGAAGAACTGAAGAAGCAGGAGAAGACATGGAACTAGAAAGGGGAGTAATTATTCGGTACCTCAAAGATGAAGAGATATTCCAATTTCTTGGAATTAAACAAAGAGTTGCACTGGAGACAAGAAAGGTAATGAACATGAATCGAAGCCTCCATCTCAACTGCTCAATACAAAGAATTTACATCCCACGAAGGCAGGGAGGCAGGACTTTGCAAAGTTTGGAATACAAACAACATCAACAGACGTTGGAAATGTCAATAAGGATATTGAGGAGTGAAGATCCGCTTCTGAAAATGGTAGCTCATCGTGAAATTAGAAATCAAAGAGCCTTCCTATTTAGCGCTGGACATAGAGCCTTGGAAAAGCTCAGTATAACAGGTATACCGATCCATCAAGAGCAAGCAGGAACACCTATCACGCCAACAGCCCAAAGTAGAACCCACCACTCGAAGATTACTTGAGTGAAAATTTGCTTTCCATATATTCAAGGAGTTTGAAACACCAGAAACTGGCGAAAGAATCGGAAACGGAGGGATTTGTTGTGGCTTGTCAAGAGGTAGTGATAAATACAAGATGATATAAAATGGACATCATGAGAGTGAACAACAAACTAGCAGATCATGCCACAGAGAGCAAGAAACTGTTATGCACATCCTGCCCTCTATCAGGATATGTAGATAGGCACAATGTTGCACTCTGAATTATCTACTTCCATCTGAGAGAAGTTTATGGCTTGGACAACAAACCAGTACAACCAGATGTACCTCTGGAAATCCAAGTGGTTGTTAAAAAGAGCTTGCATCTACTGGAATTATGCTATTCCAAAAACTCTTCAGATCCATGCTATAAAGCCAGATCTAGTCCTGGTGGATAAAGAGCTCAAGGAATTGTTTGTTGTTAAATGTTCCTTCCCTGTCGAAAGTAATGTGATGATAAAAGGAGAGGAAAAAATGCAAGGATTTATTGTTCGAACTGGGGATCCTGGGTCCAAGGCATAAAGTTAGAATGGTCATACTAATCATAGGTTGCCTAGGCGGAATGAGAGCGAACTACTTGACGCAGTTGAAGATTATTCCGGCCTGTAAATCCCTGGCTCAGGTATCGGCGAACAGAAAGCAGTGTTACTCGGATCACTTCGAGTCATCAGCTCCCATCAACTTTGAAGGCCACTTGCAGCTCATCTCTTTTGTTAAGGGATGCTATAAGGACAGGACGAAGAACTACGCCAAGGAATGTATGCGGACCCTCTCAAGAAAGCCTACGAAACGTTTTTCCTCTCGTACAAATGGAAAAAAATAATTCAGACCAGCAATATATTTTGTAGGGTTGTTCCTATGAACCACATCATTCTTTAGCTTACACAGATTTTCTCCTTCGAGCAAGCTGGCCGTTTACAGCTCTAATCAAGCCAGTAGGTGTGCCTATTTTGAATATAATGCTAGACTGAAACTACTTGTGGTTATAGACACTGAAATTTAAAAATAATGGCCGTCGATCGAGTATGACACAGAAAAATGTTTAATGTGACTATGGGTCGTAGACATAGTAGGCTATGTAGTCAATTAATAATGACAAAACGCAGCGGGACATTCGGCCGACTGTGATCGTCCTTGACACAGGAGCGTATCGAGGTCTGGCGGTGTTTTTGGTGCGGTAAAAGGAAAACTTTACCGGTATAAGTAATTTTTTAGGTTTGGTTTTGTTAGAAGAGAAATGAACGGAGTTGTGGGTGATAAATATATAAATATTATATGAAATTATTCATTGTTATATACTATTTCGCGAGACGAGACGAGACAACTGATGACGAGACGAGACCGAGACGAGATATTTTATATTCTTGCATATTCTCGTCTCGTGTGAAGCCCTAGGTTTAGTTATTTTTCAGAAACTCCGTGTAATAATTCGATAGAGAATCAGTTTTTTACAAAATACGTATTTAAACACATAATCCGATAAATTTTCTCTCTAACTTCAAAAAATCCCAGAGATTAAAGCCAAATAGTTATAATCTCCAGAAACACCTTTCAGACAAATCCAAACATCTGCAAATCAGTCCCATTCAAGTCTGAACCTGACCTAATCGGCCAAGAATGCGTAGGTAAAAAAATCCTAGAATCTCCAATCCGTAAAAGTAACGTAATACGACATTCATCCGAACCAAAACTCGGATAATACAATAATTCATTTGGAAACCGGAAACCGGGTCTCGCCTATCACAAAAGGGCCAACCCGAAGACATCAACCGATCTACCAGATCCATTGTGGACGTCGGCGATGAAAGAGGTTCGAGGATTTCGCTGGAAGTGCCAAAATTATCCTTAATGCTCTTCAGCGTCAACGGGTCCTGGTTGGACGACAATGGAAGAGAATAAATGCCACCAGGTCGTGGCCATTCATACAAGCGGATTTTGGAAGTCGTATTCTAGGGCTGTAGGGCTTAGGAATGTAGAGCATTCGGAGATTTTTGGGTTGAATACGCTCCGTTGATTCCTTTGTGATTGAAGGATTTGTCACCGAAAATATTGTTCAACATTGTGTGTGGTATTTAGGAAACCTCAAGTTAAAAAGACAACTATGGACCTTGACGTTCTGAACGGAACGTCTTTTCGATCTCAAATGTCGCAGTTGGATGCGCAAAATAGGTACTCTAAAAATTGCAAGTCACTATCTATTTCCGTTCTTAGGTTATCGTGAGATACATAATGTTTTTTAATATATTTTTTTTTAATTTTCTAGTCATACAATCCTAACAAAATTTCGCGTAAGTCTTTGTGTCAGCATTCTGCAACTAGTTACCAAGTTTCAGTTCGATTGGAGCTGTATTGTTTGAAAATAAAATTAAAACTCAGAAACCGTACGGCCGATTATACCCATTAGTGAACTTCACTATGGCATGTGGATGCGCAATCGACCTTGAATATTTCAAGCCGCTATCTCTTTCCGTTCAAAAGTTATCGTGGCATCAGCCCGATTTGGCCTCGAATTCTTCATCAGTGAGTCGAACCTAATCGGTATCAAGTGGTTGGGAAAAAAAATCGAAAATTACAGACATTTGGCCAAAATGTTCCCTAGAACATGGCCGCAAAAGCAAATAAAAATTCATACCATGGGTTTTTTTAAGTTAAAAAAAAAGAATGCTGCCTCTATAAAAATTATACGTAAGAAATACGAAGATTTAGAATTGGATAATTTTAATGATATAGTTTATGAAGGCAAAAGGAAAGAACAACATAATGGAATTATCAAAAGAAATTACTGTTCGTTGACCAACGAGGTTAATATTACCTTTTACTTCCTTAAGTAGTGAGACATGTTCCTGTATACAGTATTTTCATAATGTTGCTAGCAAAAAATTCTGAAATATTGATCTACATTTGTGTATCAAATATTCTTTCTTGAGTTAAGCTTCATAATACATAATGAATGTGTTAGTAGTATGAACTATTAAATTATGAAAATACAAGGCCTGTGGACAGGAGCTTTCTTTCACTCTAGTTCAAACAGACAAATTATATCTCCTTAAGTATTGGTTTCTCAGAGTTGAGAATTATATCACTGTATTCTTATGATAGAACTGCATCATAAAGGAAATTCAATTCAAATAATAGTTTATTTATCAAGATTAAATGAGCAATCATGAGAATGAGAACTGCACCATGGAAAAAATCAAATTAAAATAGCTGAAATGAATTTGACTCTCTCTTATAGAACAGGATGACATGTACGAGTATGAACACAGACCATACAGTAAAGCTTAGATAGAATAATTATAGCATTCTGTGAAAATATAGAGGTACGATTCATTATTGAAATTTCGAAAAATCATATCTCCGAAAGTATTAGCTTGTTGGAGTTAAAAATGACATCAGGATTTTTATGGTGAAACTGCATCTCAAATGAAAATTGAATTTGAAATTTGTTACTTAAAGAAAATTTTATTTTTCGTTACTCCGAAATAATCTTGCCTATTTTGCCGAATGAATAACTCAACCGAGATATTCATCCCCCTAACCTACTCTGAAAATTTCAACTGCCTAGCTCATTCCGTTCGAGAAATATTGTAGAAATTTTTTTTTTTAATTTTCAAATTTTTTTTTTTGACACTTTGCGGTAACCTGGTCAATACAAAACTTCACATGCGTATAGAGGTCATGATTCTACAATTTGATGCTAAATTTCAGATAGATCGAGTGATCGGTTTCGGAAAGATTCATAAAAAATGTTTTCACTAAAATCGACCATAACTCTGAAACCGCTTGGATTTTGCCCATTAACGAACTTGTCCACGATATTCACGCTCCAAACCAACCTTGCAAATTTAACTTCTCAAAACTCTTTTCGTTCGAGAGTTATCGTGACCACGGCCGGCCAGCCGGACCGGCTGTACCGGCCGGACAGAATTAATTTTGACCTCGGATTCTTAATCAGTGAGTCGAACCAAAGTTTGAGACCATTTTCAGCCGAAAATTCGAAAATTACAGACATTTGGGCAAATTGATAAGCACTCTGTTCCGAGGAACTAGAGCGCCAAAAAGGGTTTGTATTTTATTAATATATTTTGAATTATTCAAATAATTTGTTCGTCAGCCTATAGCTATTCAAATACCTGGAAATAAATGGATAATCTGCTATGATTTTCTCCAGCCCTACTCTAGACATTCCGATGATACTTTCCCTTTTCGACTATTTCGAGTTGTGAAAACTATGCACCGAGTGGAACAACCCATTCCACGAGGTTAAATCATTGCAGATTGCTCATTTAATCTTGATAAATAAACCATTTTTTTTAAATTTAATTTCTCTTATGGTGCATTTCTATATTAGGAATCCATTGATATCATTCACAACTCTGAGAAACCAATACTTTCGGAGATATGATTTGTCAAAAATTGAAAAAGAGCGCCAAAGCTCCTGCCACAGGGCTTTCCACCTTTTTTTATCAAACACGTGACTTCACTCCTGATATTATAAGCGCAATTTTATTCTATTTTCGACCATTTCCGCAATTGAATACGTCAAAAAGAATAGAAATTTTTAACGTAGCAATATTCTAAGGTTTCTCGCTTGGTCGCCTGTCAGGATCTCCACGCAAAATTACTGCTGCATTAATGTACACGAGCGGTGGGTTGAGAGTTCAGCCTGTACGTTTTTTACGGAGGATATACGAATTGAGAAAAATTTGTGGTTGTAAACACTTTAATACTCACCCAATCACAGATTATATTGAAAGCTTGCCATTTTGAGCTTCTCATAGCGACTAAGCGTCGACCGTGAAATTAATTTAAGCGTTTAGCTCAGGACCCGAGATCCTTATTTGAAACGAGCTCATTATCCGATACAATGTTTGTGTTGGATGTGCAGATTTTTAACGTTTAAAGTAATTCTCCTGTCGTTAAAATGAAGACATGGGAAAATTGCGCCAAACACATGAACACATCATAAATGTCTAAGGATTTAATCGATATTGCTTTGAAGAACCATCATTAAATGGTTTCTTTCTGGGGTTTCTCTCCCAAATTCTTCATCAGTATTAAGACTTTTGTAAACAACTTTTTCGCCAGATACATGTGAAAAAGTTAACAAGACAATTCCATGGTTTGATTGATATTTTATTGACTTTAGTATCGTTAACTTACGAAATGATTTTTTTGAAATGATTGTTTATTATGGAACTCATTTAACTATAGAATAGATTATTTAATCTGGTTTCGTACTCTGTTTATTTATTTAGTTCTTAGTTTCAGGTTTCTCTTAAGACTGAAAAATAAATAAGTATCAAGAGCATATTTGCGTACCCTCAGAGGATTTTATATTAACTTTACTCCTTTTTTGGCGCTCTTGTTCCTCGGAACAGAATGCTATCAATTTGCCCAAATGTCTGTAATTTTAGAATTTTTGGCGGAAAATGGTCTTAAACGATTTGGTTCGAATCACCGATCAAGAGAATACGTGGTCGAAATCGATTCTGTCCGGCCGGCCGTTAACACGAATACTCTCGAACGGAATGAGCTAGACAGCTAGAAATTTTCAGAATAGGTTTGGGACATAAATATCTCGGCTGAGTTCGTTATTGGGCAAAATTGGTCAGATGGTTTCATAGTAAAGAAAAATATTTTTTTTTTATATTACAAATTTCAAAATAAGTTTTTCTCAAGATGCAGTTTCACCATAGGAATCCGTTGATGTAGTTTTTGACTCTCACAAGCTAATACTTTCGGAGATATGAGTTTTCAAAATTTTAATAATAAATCATACTTCTGTGTTTTCAAAGAATGCGATAATTATTCTATCTATGAATTATTCTAATATGATCTGTGTTGATGCATGTCAACTTATTTTCCTGAGATATGATATGTCAAATTTTGATATTTAATGCCCATGGTTAATCCATATGATGATGGGAATGGTTAAGTTAATAATATTGAGTTCAGAATATCTTCAGTAAAAACAAAACTGGAATATCGGCTAAAGTTTCAATTGATATAATATAATGTTCAGAGTGGATTTGAGGAAAAAATATATTGTTCATCATAGAATTGAGGAACGAATATCTCGGATAAGTTCCTTGTTGGGTAGAATTGGTCTATTGGTTTTGGATTAATAATTTCTGGCACGCTTGTTGAATTTAAATTCTTTTATGAGGTTTGAATTTAATTTCTGCTATTATGAAGTTCTATCATAAGAATCCAATGATATAATTCCCAACTCTTACCAATACTTTCGAAGATAAGATTTGTCAAAGTTGGAACAAGAGCGCCAAAGCTCCTGTCCACAGGGCTTGAACCAATTTTTCTTCGTTGTTTCCATGGATATTATATTTTCAAAGAACCGCCGACACCTGATTCCATATACAGGGTGAGTCTTTGACCACTGCATTAATTTTAACCAAAGATTCCTCTCATCAAATGAAACACTTTTTTTTTTAACATTTTTCAAAATTCAGCTCAGGTAAAAAGATACAGGCTGTTGAAATTTTGAAAAAAAATCAGTTTTTATTTTGTAGCTTTGACATCCTCTTTTCGAATAAAATGAATGTTGGCGTAAAGTTTCCTATAACTAGGATACATATTTTCCAAATATTAGTTATTTTCTACTTCCACTGGTTTTCTAGTTATGAACTCGAAGATTCATAAAACTAAACGAAATAAGCATAAAGAAAGCATATAAAGTTTTTCTTGAGTCATTTCAAGAATATTCCATCGTTTTAGAACATTATATTATACTTCATCATTTCTCCTTAAACGCACCGTTTTCAAGATATTCTTCATTGAATGTTTTAAAATGGAAAACTCCAGAAATTTAACTACTTTTATGGATCCGTCCCTGAGCGTTGGGATCCCGAATCAAGCTGTAAACCACGTTACCATGCCTTATTCTCGTCCGCCAACAATGTCATAGATAATTTATATGCGGGAGTGTATTAGCACATTGTGAAATCTTTAAAGGCTTGTATTTACCTGAGCCGAATTTGGAAAAATGGTAAATGAAAAAAGTGTTTCATTTGATTTGAGGAATCTTTGGTTAAAATTAACGCAGTGGTCAAAGACTCACCCTGTATAACCTTTGAAAGTACACGGAATTACTCCCAATTTAGCACATCGGAAGTGCAATACCATCTCACTATCTCTACTGAATTTCATCCCAATCTGACCATTTTTATTTCAGTTTCAATATATGAACAAAACTTCAAATGTTATCCCCTTTGCTATTTATCGTAGAAGTACTCGGAATGACTTCCACTTTGGTACACCGGAAGAACAATACCACCTCATTATCTATCCTGAATTTCAACCCACTCTGACCAGTTTTATCTGACTCACAGCATTTTGAATAATCAAACAAAAGTTCCAAGGTTTTCTCCTTATCAGTAGAAAGGAATTACCGCTTTAAGGTAAAGCTACAACTAGTAGATGAGAGATGAACGCCAGGTGTCACTTCTGTCTACTTTGAACTCAGAGGTGATTGCTGGATTGTGATAAACTGGGTTCATTCGTAGTGTTTTTTTTCATCGGAGTTGAATTATGCTTCACTGATGACTCCAAATAAGGATGAAACCGCGGTAGCTATTCAACTTCGATGAAATCACACTCTGTGGATTGTCCTGAACTATTGTCTCTACTAGTCCGTTCATCTCTTATCCCCTTATTATTTTTCGTCCAAAATTTTTGAAAGTTCTCAGAATGACAACCAATTTGACACATCGTTACCCAATGTATGTATGTTCTCTATGGATTCCGAAACAGCTGGACCAATTTCGATGAAATTTTCACATGCAGTTGATCCTGCGTCCGATCCCGAATTCCGCGAATCGACAGGGTCCCCTGCCCAATTAGACGTCATCCGACCGATCGCCCGAGCCGTGTAAACCCGCCATTAGTCTCCCGGGCCGCTCGTAACGTCGTCTCGCCCGGCCATAACTCAGGTTTGTCATACGCACTATCGCGGTCGCATCTGGGAATATCGACGTTATCTGCGCCGGCAGATTTACAGGGGGCAGGTCTGGTGCTACCCGTGGCCGTGTGTACCGGTGCACCACGAGAGAATTGGTGCGTATTGGTCTGGCTAGCCTTTTTTTTTTTCCGACCGTTTGGAGTTTCCGCATTCCCGAAGACGGTAATGAATCGGGATTGTATTTGTATGGAACGATGTTCGCGGTGTTGCGTACGTTGTTGCGTGCAAGGAATGTTGGGAGGTCATAGGTGTATTAGCAAGTCGGATGGAGCTTCAAGATGGTACATAAGGAGACGTTTTGATGTGTTATTTTGCTTTGCCTTCGAAATTTTACAATTTACTTCGGTTTCACTTAAGAAAATGAAACGAATAAGAAGGAATCTTAACTCCCATGACCCGTTAAATGTTGACTTTTAGAATAATAGTGTCTATGACGCACTCTGTGGTCCCCAGGTCGAAATCAACTGATGAGGGGCAAACAAACTTGATAAGAGCTCGCAAGTACATCTTTCGAGTGAATTTTCAGTGAAGAAAGGATCTTAAGACCACTATTGGCACGCTTTTGCCTCTGGAAGGAGCACGACTTCAACTAGGACTAGTTAGAAGACTTTAGAAACTGTAAAGAGGAGGAATGATTTTATCAGAAGCTAATTAAAATGACAAGTCATATCTCCGAAAGTAATGGTTACTCAGTGTTGGGAATGATATCAATGGATTCTTATGATAGAACTGAATCATAAAAGGAATTAAATTCAATGAGAGAACCAAAAATTATTAATCCGAAACCACCAGACCGATTCTTCCCAATAACGAACTTATCCGAGATATTCATTCCTCTACTCTACTATGAAAATAATTATATTATATCAATTGAAACTTAGCCAATATTCAAGTTTTGTTTTCACTAGAGATATTCTGAACCCAATTTGGTTAACTTACTAAAGTCTATATTTCCATCATCATATGGATTATCCAACATAGCTGAGGTTATTTCATTGTTCATTTTGCATTCAATCATACATTGCTTGGCATGTCTCTTATCTGTAGATGAGATGACAATGATGACATGTATAAACACAGATCATGAAATTCATAGATACGAAAATTATTTTCGATTTAATATTGAAATTTTGAAAAACCATATCTCCGAAAGTATTAACAATAAGTTAATACTTACTTTAGTCTAAATTATACATCGATCGTTCTAGAAATATTCGATTGTTTAAAGACCTTGCGTTAATTGAGATTATTTTTCAAGAAAAAATAGAATTCACAACCAGAAAAACTGATCCCATTATGAATTCAATACTTAAAGGACAACCCTTATTGCCCCTAAATCACCATAATGGAATCATCAAAAGAAATTACTGTTCGTTGACCACTGAGGTTGGGTCGGTATTTTCATAATGTTGCTAGCAAAAAAATACTGAAATATGGATCTACATTTGCTCATCAATTATTTTTTCTTGAGTTAAGGTTCATAATACAGAAAAGAATGTGTTAGTGGTATGAACTATTAAATTTTATATTATGAAAAGAAGATAGTATGTTATTAATATATTTTGAACTATTAAAATAATTTGTTGGGAATCCACTACCTACTTAAATATCAGGAATAAATGGACAATCTGCTATGATTGTCTCCAGCCTTGCTCTAGACATTTCGATGATACTTTCCTTAGGTATTTCGAGTAGTGAAAACTATAAACCAAGTGTAAGTTGCAACAACCCATTCCACGAGGTTGAATCCTTGCAGATTGCAGATTTAATCTTGATAAATAAATTTGATGACAATTTTTGAAGCACTAAGGCATTTAAGCATTGTAGATTGCTCTTTTTCTTATTAGATAATTTTTGAAGCATTTTTTTTAAACGACACTTTTTTTAAATTTAATTTCTTTCATGATGCATTTATATCATAGAAATCCATTGATATAGTTTCCAACTCTGAGAAACCAATAATTTCGGAGATATAATTTGTCTGTTTGAACTATTACGCCAAGAACACCCTTAATGATCTACCCACTGGGAAGGTATTTATTGAAAACGATACCAATTCGTCCAGTTCTATTAAAAAATGTATCGACATCGATATCCTCTTTAAAACATCAACAAAACCTTTGAAACATTGGAAAGCTGAGTTTGAAGAACATTTGCTGTTAGAAAAACCAAAAAGGAATCAAAATTGTATTTTAGAGTGGTGGGAAGTGCATGAAAAAGTTCCTACACTTTCCAAGATGGCCGATAATTTATTAATATCTTCATCCGTACCTGTTGAAACATCATTTTCCATCGCAGGTATGATCATGGCAAAAACACGTACATCATTGAAAGATGATGTGATGCAAGTGTGATTATGTTTGAATTCTTGGTCGAGTAATTTAGAAGATGAAATTAACAGTGTTTAAAATTAAAAAAACCATGCACAAGTACAAATATTTTCGTAAAAGAGCGTAATAAATATAGCTTCACAAAATTATTCATTGTTATCTACCATTTCCTTTATATATTATAACATTCATTATCTCAAGAATTAAGCAAGACGAGACGGGACAACTGATAACGAGACGAGACCGAGCCTTAATATTTTGGGAATTAGCAAGACCAAGACAAGATTTTTCATATTCTCGCCTACTCTCGTCTTGCGTGAAGCCCTATTCGTGACATACAGCACCGACTAAATGTGTCCAAACGTCATGATAAATTACACTGATAGGATTTGAGACTGCCGACCAAGTCGTGGAGCTCATTCGAACGATATAATTCTTAAGTCGTATAGGTGTAATTAATTGGTCCTTCGAATGAATGGATTCGTTTTGCCAGCGCAGCAATATTTGCGTTAAATTTTACTTCTAAATCCTAAAGCACGAATTCGATTGACCACATCCCGAAAACTCCCATACGACAGGCTTAACCCCAGCTCCCACGATACATGAATTCCAAAGACACAGATCCGTAACATTCCTAAGTACAGATTCACAGAATCGACGCGATATGACTTCGAGTCCCCGACGACCAATCTTCCGATCATCAGGTACCGCGGAGGGTCCGGGCACATTCCTCGCATAGCCGTCTACGACTCATCGTCTCGGACGCTCCCAAACCGCTGGTCGGATCTCGATATTCGGAAGAAAAACCGATCTATCAACCCTCGGGGAGATTATGACGCGTTTCTCTGGTCGTAGATAACTAGACGCTATTGTTCAGGTGACATAACATGGGTACGTGAGTGGTTCTCGGGATACAGATGTTACGGATGTCGCTTGGTCCGGATTGTTCGCCTAAAAGGGTTGATTTTGAAGGGACATTATAATTATAATGGAAGGATTATACGGAGATTGACGTGTGAGGCGATCGGAGAGTTTTCTATGCTCGGTCAATGAAGACGGTGCCAGTTTTATCACGGGATATTAATCGGATTAAATCCGTATACAGGATGGACCAGTTTTCGATACAAACAAATCAGGGAACCATAAGATATAATAAATATGATGGAAGTTTCTCTATTGAGTATATTCGGGGATCTTTCTTTGAGACAATACAGGGTGTTCAAATGATCAGATTAATTAATTCTTGCTGAACAGCTGCATATAAATGCCATCAACTCAACATGTTTTACCATTGAAAATATTAATAATAATTTCAATGGGAAGGTTCAGTGGATGATTCCGCGAAAAGGAGCAGAGAATAGTATATTCTAAAACAAGTTGCAGAATGGGCTGACACGAATGCGAAATTCGAAAACGAGCGACGAAGGAGCGAGTTTTCGTACGCATGAGTGTTGGAATTGCCTTCTGGAACGAGTATTAGACGATATTTTCTCTATTTCAGGCAAGTTTTCCAAAATAATGTTGAAATTTAATGAAAAATTAGGATTATACATCCTAGTAACTTTTGTATTGTATATTGGCAGTTGGTGTGACTGTTACGAAAGTTGACAGATCATGGAATTTGAATTTTACGTAGAGCATGGAGATCAGATTGAACAGTTTCCTAATATCATGAATGATTCAAAATAAGCAAGAAGGAAATCTCTAGTATCTTATTTTTTATGAAAATAAAACCTTTCCTCTCAACAATTATTTCACCTTATCCAGATTATTTTATATTGACAATAATTGACGTGTGTGCTGAAATTTGATAGGATCGAATGTCAGTGCTGACTACCACAAAATGAAAAATATAACTAGAAACAATGCGGGAATGAGTTCATTCCAGCACTGTTTTTAGTGCTGGAATTAACTCATTACGATACTGAAATAGAGAAACATTTTTCTGCTGGTACCTGCCGAGACTTGATTCTGCTAGTTGGCTTCTTCCAGACAGGGCAACCAAGGAAAAGATGGAATTAAAACTAAAAAGGGACAAAACCCTGTGGCAAGAGCTTTGGCGCTCTTGCTCAATTTTTGATAAACATTATCTCCGAAAGTATTGGTTTCTCAGAGTTGGGGATGATATCAATGTATTCTTCTGACAGAACTACACCATAAAAAAGTTAAATTCGTGGAATGGGTTGTTGCAACTTACACTCGGTGCATGGTTTTCACAACTCGAAATATCAAAGGAAAGTATCATCCAAATGTTTAGAACAAGGCTGGAGACAATCAGAGCAGTTTGTCCATTTATTCCTGATATTTGAATAGGTTTAGGCTGTTGAACAAATTATTTTAAAAGTTCAAAATATATTAATAATATACAATCCTCTTTTCATAATTTAATAGTTACCACTAGCACATTCATTCTGTATTATGAACCTTAACTCAAGAAAGAATATTTGATACACAAATTTAGATCAATATTTCAGCAATGGAACATGTCTCACTACTTAAGGAAGTAAAAGACAATATTGACCTCGGTGGTAAACGAACAGTAATTTCTTTTGATGATTCCATGTTGTCCTTTGTTATTGACTTCATAAGCTATATCATTAAAATGATCCAATTCTAAATCTTCTGAAACATCATCCCCAATCTTTGCACATAAATTATTTAATATGCAACAAGTCAAAATTATTTTTGGTATCAAAACAGTCTCGTATTTGTATATATTCACAAATTCAAGATGCGGGACCTTATTCTCCCACACAAAATATTCTCAAAGTACGACTTATATAAACAAATAAGATGACATGAATGAACAGTGAACACAGACAGATAGAACTAGCATTCTGTGAAAACATAGAAGTACGATGTATTATTGAAATTTTGAAAAATCATATCTCCGAAAGTATTAGCTTGGTAGAGTATCAAAACACAATAATATTGGACGTATTCTAATGAATTGTTCGTAATTTGAAATTCGTGAAACGGTCATAAAGATAGTACTAGTTAAAAAACCGTTATGTGTAAACCGCTTTATAGATCAATTTGAGATTCGCAGGATTTGTTTACTCTTCATGGATCTATTGTGAGCAGAAATAATCAGTCTGCGCGATGGATATTTTAGGAATTACGACTTTTTGAAAATAAGCGTCAAATGTAGACAAAAATCTCTAATAAATATGTTGTCATCTCTAAATTATTTACAGTAGCGTACCATTAATATTATTTCTAAATTATACGACTCATGCCAATCCAGAAAAAGGTATCGTTTACCAAAATCGGTCTAGTAGTTTGGTTTTTATAGCCGTTTTTCCTTCTCGTCACATCCTTTATAGGTCCGCTAATACGGACAAAAAATCTTCGAAATTTTTTTTTGTCCTAGATCGAACAACTTCCCGCATTTTGTAGGTGAAAGGTCCACGTTTAATAAATGGTGACTTTTATTGTCCTACTATAATTTTTGTGGGAGTTATGAAGCTCGGAAGTTGATCTCTCTATATCGGTCATAAGAAAGATCAATTTAGTTGAAAAATCGTCAAGTCAAAACTAGCTCGTGTATCGATTTGAAATTTTCAGGATGTATTCTTTATGAGTTAATCTGTCCTGGAGAAAAAGGATCAGCGCGTGCGAATGATATTTTCAGAACTACGACGTGCTGAACATAAGTTTCGTATAAAGACGAAAAATTTCAACTTCCGCGTTGCGTCATTTGGAAAATAATTTTCTTGGAAAATTTCTGTTTACATTTTCTTAATCTACGGGTTTGGTTCTATGCATAGTATAATTTTGATAAAATTCGAAAAAAAAAAATTTTTTTGGGCAAAAAAATTTCAATGCATATGTATGCGAAAATTATGAAAAATTCGATCACCCAACTTTAATTAAATCATGACTGTTCTTTATAAAATCGGGGTCGTAGAATCCAATGGTGCTAACAATTTTTCTCAGTTCGCCACATATAGCGAGTTAAGGCCTGCGGAAAATCCGCGAAAATGGACCCGCGGGTCGATTCTCGGTTTTCCCAAACGGCGGTATCTGCTCATTTGAAACTCCGGCAATTTCTAGATAAAGGATGTATCTATATCGTATGTGAATTTCATCTCATTTGCTATACTAATTAAGGATTACTGAATCTCGAAAGTGAGGTTATATTTTGAAAAATTTTACTTCCGAGTTGTGTCATTTGAAAAAAATTTCTTTAAAATAATATCTGTTCACATTTTCTTCTTCTACTAGTTTGATACTATGAATGATATAATTTTTGTAGGAATCAAACAAAAATTTTTTTTGCTAAAATGAACTTTGAAAATATTCTGTAAGAAAATCATCGAAAATTCTTTTTCGTCCTAGATCAAACAATTTTCGGATAAAGGATCCATGTTCAAGGAAAGGTACCTTTAATCATTCTGCTATATTTTTTCTGGAAATTAAAAAGCTCGTAATCTTCTTCTTCTTCTTCTTCTTCTTCCTCTTTCATTTAGGTCGTAACCTGTTCTTCTTCACGGTGTCTCTACCGAAGTGGATACCCAGCTCTCCAGCCATCTTTTCCTGGGTCTTCCTATGTCTCTCCTTCCAGTGGGTTTTCGATCTCGTGCCATCTTTATAAGTCTTTCATAGCCCGCTCTACCGACATGATCATTCCATTCTCTGCGTCTCTTTCTGACGAATTTCCCGATGTCCACCACTCCGCATTCTTCCCTTATCGCCGAGTTCCTTATGCGATCTCTTCTGGTTTTTCCAACTATATTCCTCAGTGTACTCATCTCGGCCGTACGTAACAGTTGTTTAGTCCTATTCGTGTCAGCTCGTGTCTCCGCAGCGTAAGTCAATACGGGCCTCACCATCGTTTTGTAGATCTTTACTTTGCTCTCTGTCCTGAGGTATTTATTCTTCCATGTTACGTCTCTCAGATATCCTGATATGCGTGCCCCCTTCATAACCTGTTGCCTGACTTCTTTATAATTATTTCCATCGCTCGTTACTTCTACACCCAGGTACTTGATGTTCATTACCTGCTCTATGATCTTATCGTCCACCACCAACTTACACCTAATGGGATCTTTCGATATCACCAAAGATTTTGTTTTTTCCGTTGATATCAACATGTTCAAGGTCGTCGCCGCTTCCGAAAAGGCGTGAAGGAGTCTTTGTAGATTGTCCTCTGAGTCTGCGATCAAGACCGCATCGTCCGCGTAGCATAAAATGGTAATATCTTTGCCACTCATAGTATAACCCTTCATGTTTTTAACTCTGTCAATCAACTTGTTCATTACTAGATTGAAAATCATAGCTCGTAATCTGAAATTCGTAAAACGATTCATAAAGATAGTACTAGTTGAAAAATCGTTATTCTAAACCATTTTATCGATCGATTTGAGATTTTCAGGATTTATTCTCCAAACATTGGTCTATTTTTAGCAATTATAACTAGTCTGTGTGATGGATATTTTAGCAATTACGACTTTTTGAAAATAAGCGTCGTATGTGCAAGGGAAACAGCGGAACAATTTGCAGTTGTTATGTTAACACCATTGACAATGTCCTTAGGGTTGAATAAGTAGGGTAAAAGACAAACGTTTCTATTTGTCACAGTTCTGAAGGGTTGAACCAAGCCACACGATACCGTTCTAATTATAATAATCCTTATACTTACAAAGTATAAAACAAAGCCGCATCCCGCTGTCTGTTTGTTCCTATGTATGCTTAGATCTTTAAAACTACGTGAAGGATTTTGATACGGTTTCTTTTAATAGATATAATGATTCAATAGGAAGGTTCATGTGTATAATACATGCATAATATTTTAGAGAAACACTGATAATTTCAGAGGTTTCTAATGTGATGTCGTAAATAAACACATTTTTATGCGCTTACATTGCAAACGCTGGCTGCACCCTACGAGATAGATCAAAATAATGTAGTACAGTATAGTACACCTTAAAAAGGTCTACAAAAAAGTCCGCGATGGTATATGTCTATCTCTTAAGGATAACCCACAATAACCATTTTTTATCCTTTACATTCTACGAGAAATAATGACTTGTCCATTTTTCTGTATTGGACTCCCTTAATCGAATTTACCATGGTAAATTATGTTGTCCATTCTCCTGTATTGGACACTCTTAATTCGAATTTACCATGGTAAATTCGATTAAGGGTGTCCAATACAGAAGAATGGACAATAGAACATACGCGCAAAAGCTTCTGACTTCACGTCAGTGCTTGAACCATTTTTTTTTCGGCATTTTTTTGAAATTTTCTAGGGGTACGGATCTTAAAATTTTTTTTTTCGTCATTTTTTTCAAATTTTCTAGGGTTACGGTTCTTACAAAATTTTGAACACGTCTTTATGTTGATATTCTACTACTAGTTACCAAGCTTCAATTCGATCGACTATTTATTTTTTGAGTTATCAAGGAAATAATATTCCAGGTGGGTATAACTCGGAAACCGTTAGACCGATTATGCCCAAAAACGAACTCAACTCTCCCATTCGGATACGCAACCTACTCTGGAAATTGCAAGTCCCTATCTCCTTTCGTTCGAAAGTTATCGAGGCAACGGTCACCCATCTACTGAACTCACACGAGGCTGCTCGAATCTCCAGCAATATTTAACCGATCGTGTTAAAACTTGAAACTTGGCAGTAGAGTTAGGTTCTAAAGGCTCTTGCAAAATTTCAGCAATTTCAGACGAATAGTTACTGATATATAGAATTTTTTTTTTCAAATTTTCAATGATTTCTCAAGAATTTTCTACAAATACTATCCTCACGAATTTTGCAAGAATTTTCGCGTTGGCATTCTACAACTAATAACCTTGTTTGAATTCAATCGGTTTAGTATTTTTTGAATTAATGAGGAACAAAAAACAACCAAATTTCAGATGGCTATAACTCTAAAACCGTTTGGCCGATTATGCTCATGAACAAACTCAAATGTCGCATTCAGATGCACAACCTAACCTCAAAACTTCAAGCCGCTATATCTTTCCGTTCTCAGGTTATCGCGACAACAAAAACATTTTTTGAACATTTTTTAATAATTTTCTAGCTATACGATTCTCACAAAATTTCACAAACGTGCTTACTTTCATATTCTACAACTATTCACCAAGTTTCAATTCGATCGGATCTATATTGGTTGAAAACAAAATTAATACTCGGAAACCATTGGGCCGATTATGCCCATTAACGAACATGTCCGTCGTATTGAGATGCGCCAACTACCCTGAAAATTTCAAGTCGCTAGCTCTTTCCGTTCTCAAGTTATCGTGGCACCGGCCGGCCGGACAGAATCAAATTTGACCTCGAATTCTTCATTGGGGAGTCGTTTGAGACCATTTTCGTAAAAAAATTCGAAAGTTACAGACATTTGGGCAGAATGATAACGCGATGTTCCCCAGAACATCCCCAATTCCTATCTTATCTGTCGCGTATCGGGTAAAACTCGAACTTTTCCGTCCCAGTTCGCAGCACTCCCGGAGACGATCCTTCAAAATCCCCCGGACCCACCCGCGGCGCGATCGGCCCCTAAATTATCCCGCGGGCGCGCAAAAACGGCCGGCCCGCCGTCTTTCGCCGCCGATAAACAACCCGAAAATCCCGAAAAAGCGTCCGTAAACGAGCCCGAGGGGGGCATAAAGAACCGCAGGACGCCGCGGGAATGAGACGTAGCCGTACATAAGCGCGATGCTAGCGCCACCATGCTGAGCTGAGGGGCCGGCGGGGATAAATTTCGCTTTTAATACGGCCGTCTTTGGCGTACCGGGGGCAGGCTGGATGAAAAATGTCACTTGGGGAACGATAACCGCTTTGTTTCTAGTCGTTAAGTCCGGACGAAACGACGTGAAGAGGACGTTGTGACAAATGCGGCGGTTCGATGAGTTTTAAAACGGGACGGTGGGGCGTAACTCACGTTGCTGCGTGAATGTGCCTTCCTGTATATAAATCGTGACGTTTTGATGTACCATCTGATACCGGGGGCCCATTAAACGTACTCGAAATAGGTCTTCGATGGGGTTTGTTAGGTGGAGGATATCCGGTGCCAAAATCGGGATTTCATGGGTATATCCACTGATGCGAAGTGTAACGTTTCTTTTTAACTCAGGCAAGGGTTTGTTTATGTTTTGTTTACGATAAGGTTGTCGTTTGTGTTGACGTCGAATTTGAGGTTGGATCTCAGTGGTGCCAATCGACGCTAAATAATAATTTTTGTATTCGAAGAACCGAATAAGTTGGCAATATTGTTGAATTGTGACAGTCTGAAATATGTGAGGGTCTGCGCCAGTCAGGGACATGAGGTCGTCCATTTTGTCAACATTCGAAGGAGGAGCAGTAGGTTGGGCGTATTTTCGGAACTTAATAAGAATTGGTGATTTCTTCTTAGTTGGATATAGTTTCGAAAATCGAATTAGGAGTGAGGGTTACATTGGTTTGATTTGGGAAGATAACAGGTACCTTGCACTCGTCTCGAAAGAGGATCTAACGACCTTTCTGCAAATCTAAGAGTTGACCACGTGAACGATCTTGGCGACTTTGACAGAACATCGCTGTGTGCTTGAAGAATTATTTGGTGGAGGCACGACAAGATTTGGTTTCGAAGCAAACGTGTGCAGGACAACCCCGAACATCAGGGGTTTTTTGTAACATCAGGAGTTTTTGTGGCAGCCCGAATTTTTGTGCCAGCACGATTTTTTTGTGTCAGGAAGAGAGGAATTTTTACGTCAAGAGGAGTAGCACTGAGGCATTCGAGTATATACAAGGTGGTCCATAAGTAACGCTGTGAGACAGCCAACGCAGGGTTGCAGATCCCGAGTATATACAAGGTGGTCATTAAATCGAGGGTTGCAGACTACGAGCACAGAGAGAAAGAGGACAGTATTGCGAGACCATCAACGCAGTACTACGTTCAGGAATAAGGATAATCAGCACGCAAGTTATAGGAAACATATCTCGAAACATATCTTATATCTGCTATATATATACATAACGTGCACTTATTATCATCAATTATATAAATTATTATTGTTGTTGTAAAGCGGAAATTGGGGAAAGATTTGTGGTGTCATATATGATCATAGATAAGAAACGTGGATGCGCCTGAGCTCAAGCGACGCGTATTTGAATCAGAGAGAAATATCTACGTACAATTTCCGTCACCCTCATTCAGGGTTTCACAGTAGTTATATTTTGTTGAATCTAGAGACCTGGGTTGTAAGCTACTGGAATAAATCGTTTGTTTTTAGCGTGAATATTCTTTTGGTGGATTTAGGAATTATTACATTACGCTGGGGTATCTGGGAGACTTAAATTTACCTGGCGCCCATTTACTAGGTTCCCTTTTTAGAAACCCACTCCCATCTCCACTGGAGCTAGACCGCGGATCCCTGAGTTCTAGTAGCTCCGAATTTAACCACTGCGACTTGGGAACAGTCGTATGTCGTTATAGAAGGAACAAATCAGATTTGAAAACCTCCTCCTAGATTTAAATCAACAATAGACTGTTACCTCAGATAGTCCTGGGTTCCTGGTCAAGTGGGAATTAAAGGAAATGAGGAGGTCAACACACTTGCCAAGAAAGGAGCAAGAACCCCTTTTATGGTCCGGAACCCTACTGTGGGGTAACAGCCAGAATAGTACGAGGAAAACCCTCGACAAAGTACAACGCTGGCCTGTATGTGTATCACCGGAGCTATGGGAACCTGTCCTACCAGGGCACTTGATATTATAACATATCTCACACCACTTCATCTAGTGATAGACAAAATGGCCCATGAAGCCATTCTCAGAATATCTAGGGAAGAGAAAGGTGAAGAGAGTATTCAAAACTAGAAAGCCTGGTCCTCTCTTACCAGGTACATTTCATCACCCAATCTTCCTAGTGACGAAATGATCAAGAAAATCTTCTTCTCTTCTTCCTCTTGTAATAGGACGGAGTCCTGTCATTTATGTCACCTGCCTTCTTGCGACGTTGATGTCCAGCTGTCATGACAACGTTTTGGAGGCCTGGTTTTTGCGTTTTGGTCTGGTACCTGTCCTACCATGGCACTTGATAGACAAAATGGCCCATGAAGCCCTTCTCAGAATATCTAGAAAAGGAACAGGTCATGAGAGTATTAAAAACCAGAAAGCCTGGTCCTCTCTTACTAGGTACATTTCATCAGCCAATCTTCCTAGTGACGAAATGATCAAGGAAGTCTTCTTCTCTTCTTCCTCTTGTAATAGGACGGAGTTCTGTCATTTCTGTCACCTGCCTTCTTGCGACGTTGATGTCCAGCTGTCATGACAACGTCAGTTGTCAACCAGTGTCATGACAGCTGTCAGCTGTCGCTGGCCTGTATGTGTATCACCGGAGCTATGGGAACCTGTTCTACTAGGGCACTTGAGATTATCACAAATCTCACACCACTTCATCTAGTGATAGAGAAAATGGTCCATGAAGCCATTCTCAGAATATCTAGGAAAGGAACAGGTAATGAGAGTATTAAAAACCAGAAAGCCTGGTCCTCTCTTACCAGGTACATTTCATCAGCTAATCTTCCTAGTGACGAAATGATCAAGAAAGTCTTCTTCCTCTTGTAATAGGACGGAGTCCTGTCATTTCTGTCACCTGCCTTCTTGCGACGTTGGTGTCCAGCTGTCATGACAACGTTTTGGATGGCCTGCCAACTGGCCTGCTTGTTCCTGTTTTTTGCGTTTTGGTCCACTTTGCAATTCGATCAGGACCCATTCGAACTACGTGATCCCTCCAATAACGGGGCCTAGCTCTCACCCATCGAACGACGTCTTGTACCACTTATTCCTGTAAAGTATCTGTATTGTGTATTCTATCCGTCAACGTTATACCCCTTATTGTTCGCAATATTTTAATTTCCGTTTTTCTCATCTTCCTTTTTGTTTCTGCTGTTTCTGCTCTTGTTTCAGCAGCGTAAGTCAATATGGGTCTTATAAAGGTCTTATAAATTCTTGTTTTACTTTGAGTGGTCATGTACTTATGTCTCCATACTATGTCCCGCAGACAGCCTGATATTCTTGCGGCTTTCTTCACCTGATTGTACACTTCATTCGCCATATATCTGTTGCTTGATGTTTCCACACCCAGATAGCTCAAATTCATAACCTGATCTACAATATGTCCATTAACTACCAACTTGCATCGTATCGGTTCTTTGGATACTACCATAGAGTGTGTTCTTCCGCTCGAGATTTCCATATTGAGTTTCAGCCCCGCTATGTTGAATCTATGCAGGAGGCGCAGTAAGTCGTCCTCTTTTTCAGCCATCAGAAATGTGTCATCCGCATAGCAGAGTATTCTTAGGCATCGATTGTTCATTTTAAAACTGGCCTTAATTTAATTAACACTTTCGATTATCTGGTCCATTATTATATTGAAAAGGCATGTGCTAAGACTATCTCCTTGTTTAATGCCGGATGAAACTTTAAGTTCTTTTGTGAGGCCTCGTGCTGTTCTTATTCTTGTTTTGTAGTTGATATTGAGTTGCCTTACTAGGTTTATGTGGTAAGCATCGAAAAAAACTTCACTACGATGCTAGGTAAGAAAAAAGACTGGGACAGGGAATCCACCAACCAAGTTCTTAAAAGAAATGCCATCAAATGGTACACAGATGGTTCAAAAACCACTACAGCAGCTGGCACTGAAGTATATGGGCCAGACACCAAATGCTCACTATCGCTAGGCTCCTATCCGAGTATCTTTCAGGTAGAAGTACTTGCAACAGAAAGATGCATGGAAATGAATCTAGAAAGAAACTATCAGATATGTGATATAGCAATCCACTCTGACAGTCAAACTGCTATTAAAGCTCTGAGTACCCATGTTTTCGAGTCCAAGTTAATATGGGAGTGCCGAAGAGAACTCAATGAAGTAGGCAACAACAATAGGGTCTCCTTGGCCTGAGTTCCTGGTCACGCGGGAATCATAGGAGATGAGGAGGCCAACACACTTGCCAAGAAAGAAGCACAAACTCCATTTATTGGCCCGGAACCCTACTGTGGGGTTGGTAGATACACCTACAAAAGTGAATTTTGGATGGAAGAAGAAACTGAAAGAGGTATTTTCTGGAGATCTCTCCCCGGAATGTATCACCCCAAGAAATTCCTCCGGAACTTTGATACTGTCAGATCCACGAAATATTTGGACCTCAGTAAGAACTCGTTGCACCTCCTTACTGGTTACCTCAAAGGGCACTGCGGCCTTAGGAAGCATAGCAGAAACTGACGAGTGCAGATTCTTTTGGGAGGAGGATGAAACTCCTCATAACGGAATGGCTCGCCATCTCGCCCATCTCAAACCAACGCAGGGAAAGGTTTGGGCAGCAACAAAGACGTAGCTTCCTTGAAACCATTCTAGATACTGGAGTTCATCAGAACTCTGGAAATGGAAGGAGAGCTATAGATAGTGACGACCTCGACCGCTCTGATGGAGGGGGAGTACAATAAACCTTAAGGTCAGAGTGCAACCTTACCCCCTACAATAATATAATATATAATATAATGCATATGGCCCTCGACATGCCCTACGAATACTACCTACTTTTCTAGGCCAGGAACTTCAATTAATCCTAGAATATATTTCGTTTAGTCTCATACATTCCCGATACGATCCCAATATATTATTGGCGTGCTTGTTCACCTAACTAAGAGCGCTGATGGTGTGCAAAATCGAAGTCATTAGAAGATGTAGTTGGAGAACTTCCAAGATCCCAAGATCCAATATCAAAAGTGATTTCGATGTAATAACACGAACCTCTGACAAGCCATGTTCATATTATTAAAATTCATCGGATAATCCTCAAATCAAGACTTTTTTCAGCAAGCATTCCATGGAATCGCTCATAAATATCTCGGCGAAACCTACTCGTGCCCCCTGCTGTCCCCCCCAACTCCAGTCCCGACGTAAACCTGAGTTTTAATTGTACGAAATACAAACAGCGATATCATTGGATGCCGTTCGGCTTTTTAATGCCGATATGAGACATGTCGTTGAGGTAGATATATGTAAGTATATATACAAGCTGAATTAATGGGATTATATTGGTCGGGGTATTTCGATTTCTTACGTTGGTAATATTACACCTAATGGCGAATTCCGGTTATGGTCTGGAATATCGAGTACCCATTATCTATGGAGTGTGCGAGAAAAATGCGAAAAATGCTACGTCGTGTACTTGTAAGTTTAATCCGATCGAAGGTATGGACAGGGTGTTTTTTGTTTTACACTGAATGGTAGTTCTTGCTTCGTGTGAAATTGTACTGGGTTTCAAACCGATCCAACCATTACAGGTTTTGGAAACAAATTTTTCTAGGTAACTAGGTGAAAACAATGTCTCCTTGGTCCATTCCAAGACTAGGAAATCAGGGGTAACAAGGAAACCAACATACTAAGAAGAAGAACACAAGTCTCTTTGATTTCTAGTCCAAATAGCATCAAGCTCCTTGAGGCGAGAGTGTAATAAATATTGGAGTGCCACAGGGCTCGGTCCTTGGTCCCATTCTGTTCTTAATTTTTATAAATAAAAATATAGAACATTGAGTGTAACTTTCGGTGATTCTTCCTTGAGACATAAAATAAATCCTAAATACCTAGGAGTGAAACTAGATTCCCCTTTGAATTTCAAAGCCCTTTTGGATGACTTGCTTCTGAAGTTGAAAACAAGAAATAATATTCTGCGGAAATTGGCTGGTACTTCATGGGGTGCTGATGCAGCTACTCTTCGAACGGCAGCCTTAGCTTTGGTTTTTTCTGCCGCTGGTTTAATAGTGCCCATACCAAAAAAAATATGCACAGCTGAATTCATCTATGAGGATCATCACTGGAACTATTAGATCTACAACTATTCATTAGTTGCCAATTCTTTCAAATATTGCCCACCCTACATTCGCAGGCAGACTGCTGTTTCAACTCCTTGGAATAAATTTCGTTCTTTTCCGAATTCATTCCGGATTCTCTCCTATATTCCAGACAATAAGATGCCCAGATTGAAGTCACGTAACCCTTTATGGTCCAAATATTCTTTCTCAATTTGAATGAAAGTGGCAAGGGAGTTTGGCGGTCTGAATGTATTTCTTGCGATTAATTCAACAATGATTTAATTTCTTATCCTACCAATAGAGTTTCAGGGTTTGAACTTCCAAGAAAAATATGGTCTATTCTGAATCGTTTAAGAAACGGTCATGGTCGTTGCAAAAGCATGCTGTTCAGATGGAACTCAGTTGAGAGCTCTAGTTGTAAATGCCGGGAAGTAGGCGAAACCATTTATCATTTAGTTAATAATTGTCCAATATATAGATTCCAGGAGGGTTTTAGGGCTATTCATAATAATCTGAATCTTATTTAGAATGAACCACGACTTTCAAATCTATTTAATCAATCATGGATATTCCATTCTCAATTTGTTCACTTTCTCCTTTTGTCTTTTCCTTTTCCAGATTTAGTTCCAGGTACCTTAGAGAAACCTCTCTGTTTGTTGAAGGAATAAGTGATAATAAAAAAAATTGGTTCAAGCCCTGTGGACAGGAGCTATTGGGCGCATGTTCATCTTCCTTGTGGCCCGTACTGACCAGTAAAGAAAAAAAGCAGTATCATGTTGAATACCTTAATATTATTCTGGAACACAAATTTTCCATTACAATAATCTTCATCTAGCTTCTATTTAGTATCAATTCCTGTAGAACGTGATCATAATAAGTGTTTTCCATATAATAAAATGTGTTTGAACTTGGTATGTAGGAAATCTGACATCAATTATTGGAATTAATTGATTTGACAAACAGCCGTCAAATGAGGTACTTTTCAAGTCGATCAACATCGTCCTTGTTTCGACGTCTAAACTATGACTTGATTCTTTATGTTTATGTCTTTGAATTTGTTTTCGGTGGAATTCAAAGAGTTCATAGAATAATCGATGAAAATACTGAGAGAGACCCAGGAAATTTGACACATTTTGTCTTATATCTCCAGAAATTGAAATCGTATAGAGCCAAAATTTTGCACAATGTTGCAAAATACTACAATTGACGTTAGTACAAGTTTTTGTTGCAATCTGATGAATAGTTCACGAAAAAAAAATTTTTTTTTCGAAAAAATTAAAAGAAATATTTTTTTAAAAATTACCAACATTTCGATCATAACAGAATTTTGCCAAAAGTTGCGCGTTTATATCCTCGAACTGACTACCAAGTTTCGATTCAACATCTTCTTTAGTTCCTGAAATATCAGGGAAATAACCTCAAAATTTTAAATGTCTATAACTCCTAAACCATACGGCCGATTTTGCCCGTTAACGAACTTAACCTACGCATTTTGATCAGAAACCTACCCTGAAAGTTTGAAGTCGATAGGACCTTCGGTGCTCCTGTTATCGTGCTTACGGCCGGGAAACCGGCCGGCCGGCCGGCCGGCCGGACGGCACCCTAAGATCTGACACCGGATTCGTGATCAGGGAGTCCGAATTAGTCTATTAGCCAATTTTCAGCTCGAAATTCGAAAATTACAGACATTTGGACGAAATGATAGGACGATGTTCTCCTAGAACATGCGCCCAAAAAAGATACCTTGCAATATTTAATATTTCAGCATATTTTGTAAACAATTTCAATTTTAATAAATGACAACACTAACGGGGAAATAGGGTTATTTTGTTGAGGTTTTTCCCTAAGCTCTAGAACTATAGTTCGAATTATATGGTACCCCCGTTACACTAACATCTGCTAACACTTTTTGGGCGCATGTTCTAGGGGAACATCGTCCTATCATTTCGTCCAAATGTCTGTAATTTTCGAATTTCGAGCTGAAAATTGGCTAATAGACTAATTCGGACTCCCTGATCACGAATCCGGTGTCAGATTTTTGGGTGCCGTCCGGCCATCCGGCCGGCCGGCCGTAGGCACGATAACAGGAGCACCGAAGGTCCTATCGACTTCAAACTTTCAGGGTAGGCTTCTGATCAAAATGCGACGGTTAAGTTCGTTAACGGGCAAAATCGGCCGGACGGTTTAGGAGTTATAGACATTTAAAATTTTGAGGTTATTTCCCTGATATTTCAGGAACTAAAGAAGATGTTGAATCGATACTTGGTAGTCAGTTCGAGGATATAAACGTGCAACTTTTGGCAAAATTCTGTTATGATCGAAATGTTGGTAATTTTTAAAAAAATATTTCTTTTAATTTTTTCGAAAAAAAAATTTTTTTTTCGTGAACTATTCATCAGATTGCAACAAAAACTTGTACTAACGTCAATTGTAGTATTTTGCAACATTGTGCAAAATTTTGGCTCTATACGATTTCAATTTCTGGAGATATAAGACAAAATGTGTCAAATTTCCTGGGTCTCTCTCATTATTTTCATCGATTATTATATAATAATCAATAATATTAAGGTATTCAACATGATACTGCTTTTTTTCTTTTTTTCTTTACTGGTCAGTACGGGCCACAAGGAAGATGAACATGCGCCCAAAAGCTCCTGTCCACAGGGCTTGAACCAATTTTTCATACACATGCTTTATTGTTAGATTAAGGAATGTAATGCTCGAAGTTCAAGTCAAGTGGTGAGAGTTGCTGGGGTCTGACGGCGACAGTGTAAAAAATACTGGAGTGTCACAGGGCTCGATCTTTGTTCCCATTCTGTTTTAAATTTAAATAAAATATCTTCCTGTTGGGGAGAGCCTTGCAAGATATTACACTGTTTACTGATGACACGATGGTTTCTTATGTTGCTAACACTTATGATCTACCGATATTGGTAAGCTTACAATCCTAGAGAGTTGCACCAGCAGCCATTCCATAGTGAGCGTATTTGAGAATGTGTGGATCCACAAGACAGGACATCAACACAAGGAAATTCGACTTATATGATCATAATAACCAAGGACGCATTCCATCAAGCAATATAGTCATTCATGCCTCATAACAGAGCCATCTGGTACGATCGATAAAAACCAAAATAAAAAGAAACGAGAACGGCCAGCGTCCGAACCAACAACAAAAAAGCGAGATACGCTACGAGTGCAGAAGAAGACACAATTTAAACATATAGGTGTCCCATCTCTTCGACAAAACCCAATAATAATAAAGAAGGCCGTGGCTTCATGTGGCGAACATCTAGTGGCCTGGGAAACATCTGAAGTCGCCCGCGTTCATTTATCATATCGCGGCCTACCCCGATCTTCCTCCGGTTCTGCGGTCCGATCGTAAACAAACCACGGGGACGCGGCTTTTCTTCTTCTTCTTCTTCGGACGGTCTTTCTTCGTCGGTATTTGTGTCTATGGAGGATCGAGGAGAGGGGAGATTTCGTAGTTCTTATCAAGATTTAACTTGATTAATATTAATAACTTACACGGTGCGATTACCTCCCTCGGTCTTTCTCTCAATTATATTAAGATATCTGGTTGCAGTGGCGCACAAGTGTCCTCTAGAAGACTATATAACCGAATTTTCGATAAAAATATCCAAGTTACGCTGAATTCTGTCTGAGAACTCTATAAAATCTGATGATATATGATCTGAAACTTAATGAGTACCTATCGTGACACAGAATATTGTCTCCTTTCGGAAGACTCTATGCCCTCAGTTTTCGAGGGGCTTAAGGTTCTTAAATTATTGTTTTTAATCTCACCCAACACCTCCTATATTGAAGGCCATTCATAAAAACCAATATGGCCACCAACGTGGAAGGAGAAAAGGAGATAAATTCAAATGTTGAATTATAGGATTTTCCTCATATTCAAACAATTTGGAATTCCTCAGGGCGCTGTTCTAATCCCAAAAATATTTATTTTCTACACACAATCAATCGAACCACACCTGTGGATCTTATGTAGGCTAATTATTGTTCGATTTGATACGCCAGGAGCGAAAACTTAACCTTCCTTATCCGACCCAACATCTTTGAAATCGATGCAAATCAAGAAAGAATAACATTGAATCTATTTGCAATTCAGTCGGGCCGATCGTTGAGAGCAACGGTATCTACACTTTATTGACGGCTTTAAGATTGCCATATTTTATGTCGAACAAACAAAGGGAGGTCAAAGTTCGGCCTTGCTTCTCATGGCGGTTATTAAGAATTGAGGAAATACTTATCTATGTTCATTAATGTTTCCAAATGATCGGGCATCTAGGCTTTAAAATTGTGATATCTCAGGATGCAGTATAGCTTTGAGGATTTTGAATTAATCACTTTGCTTTCGTTGGATTTATTCCAGTTGCGAAATTTTTTAAGTAGTGGTTCTGTAGCAAGAAATTAGTGGGGGGGGGGTCTTTAACATGATTTTTTTTAAGTCCTTTGAAATTGGGGGAAACATTATGTTTTCATTGGATATCTCCCCTATGGAACGAAATGCTATCACAAAGGCTTGAGAAAATTGACACCAACAATATTTTGTATCAGAACTTGTTGATGCTTTAACAGTTTGTGAATTGAAGAATTAATTTGATAGGAAAATTCAAAACGGAATTTTTTTTGAATTTCGACTTTTTCCTTGGAATTGTAAGTTGAATTACAAAAATAGAATATATATTGTATATTGTTTTAGGGGTCGATGTCATCACCATCTACAGCTCTCCTTTCAGTTCCAGAGATCTGATGAACTCCAGTATCTGGGATGGCTTGTTACACCGACAAATATCGACAGCGAAAGGAGTCTTCCCATAAAACCTTCTGCGTCATTTAATATATGTTTATATCTTGCAAAGAATAATAAATACATGACCAGTTTCATCTTCATTTAAGTTTCTAGCCATAACGGCTGTATATCATTAATTCGAAATCAGTATTTTATACCAAAGTGAATATTGGCGGAACTAGCAGTAAGTATACAAGTAAATAAACAAGTATATATGTTCAAGTTCTCTACTATATTACGATTTGGACAGCTGTATAACTGTAGAGGTAATTCTGAACGAAGCGCGCAATTTATATTCCATTTATGCAGTTTCCTATTCATAACAAAGCACCTCAGTTCAATCATGAAGTAAAGACTTGATGAATTAACTTCCATACTTAGGTGAATTATCTGAGAAAATGTGCCTGAGCTCATAAAAGGAAATTAATTCATCTAAGAAGTACCGCAGGGTAAAGGATGGTTTTTTGAGAGCTTAAAAATTTCAAATTGGGATAAAAGATCATAAAATTAATGCAAATTCTTTAGTAATCGCAGCATTATCCAATATATTGGTATGCTAATATGAAGTAGGATATCATAAAGTCCATCATTCCATTATTCAAGATGCCCGTCAAAAATATGGGGAAGCCCTGTGGACGGGAGCTTTGGTGCTCTTGTTGAAACTTTGACAAATAATATTTCGGGAAGTGTAGGTTTCTCAGAGTTGGGAATGATACCAATGGATTCTTATGATATAGCATTATAAAAGAAATTAAATTATAAAAAGTTTCATTTAAAAAAAAACAAGGGTGCCAAAAATTATTAATCCGAAACCACCAGACCGATTCTAACCAATAACGAACTTATCCGAGATATTCATTCATCAAATCTACTATGAAAATTATACAGGGTGTCCCAAAAATACCACGCGAAAGTGACACTGGACATAGATTGGCATTAGGTCTATCAGATAGCATCAACATGACCTCAGTAAAAGTCCGCTGGTTTTCGAGATATCACCACTTTTGTGTATTTTTTAAAAATCTCCAGTTTTCGGTCTCTTATCGCCTAGCATTGCTAGAAATTACTTCAAACTCATGTTTTTTTTTTACCTAGGCTATCCTGAATAGTTGCTTTAAACAATGAAGTAATAACTTCACCGACAACTAGAACAAAATCCATCAAAAAATGTCTAACTTCTTGTATTTTATGCCGAAGTTAAAACGTTAACTTAAGTTTGACTGACTGCTGTGAAAAAAAATTATATCAGACTGAATTGACAAATAATCGCAAAAACTGGTCCATTTCATGCCCTTTTCAAAATGATACAACACTACCAATTTTTTTTAATCAGAACCAGAATTGCTACTTATTAAAAAAAACCAAAACCCTTATTGGCTATCTCGCTCCCACATTCATTGTTTTGTAACATGGAAACCGGTCCGACTTTCACAGACTAGGGGTCTTCGAATAGTCTAGACCAGGGGTCACCAAATGGCGGACCGCGGTCCGGATGCGGATCGCGAACCTTTTTTTTGCGGACCATTTTTCCAGAAAACATGTATTCTTGATTAAAAAAATTCAGATAACTTTTCGTTTTATTTACTAATTATAGATATTGGATTTAGATTAACTGCTAGTCAAATTCTTATGCCATCATAATGCTATCAACGACCCGCGACAGATATACAGATTTTGTGAACGGACCTCCAATGAAACTGATTGGTGACCCCTGGGTTAGATACTAGAGAAAACTTTTTGGCGTTTGACGGATTTACTCATTTCCTAATATTTTCCGAACGGATAGAGATACAGAGGAAATAGATACATAAATCTAAACGTCGTCCACCGACCAATCATCAGGGAAAATGGATACCGAGATGTGAAAATCATAGATTTCGGACGGGAAAGAAGAATTTTCCTTCGATTCCGGGTCAAAAATATTTCTAAGTGCCGACCCAAAAAATTTTTTTCATGGTATATCGATACGGAGCTCGTGTCTAGTTAAATCGAGGTCGCTGATCACGAATATGCAATTAGTTTTTCCCTAAGTGGCGTACTTTGGGAAAATTTTCACTTAGAGTGAAAAAATGGACGAAAATAGGTCAATTTTGGAAGTTCACACTGCCCAAAAAAATCGGAGTAAGGTATTGTTGATTTTTGCCCTCATATATGGATCCTTTATCTACTGAATAATCCAAACAGAAAATGTCCAGGCCGTACTATTCGGCAATTATGATTTTTTTCCCAAGGGTCTGTTTTTCGGAAAATTCATTTCGCGGTATTTCCGCGGAAAATTCTCTAAATAGAAATCCGATCATATATTCGTAATCTACGGTCCCGAATTAGTAAATGACGTAATTTGCATCGAAATCGGAGACCGGTCGAATTTTGGCAATTTTTTAATACATTAGCCTTAAAAAAATCCCAATTTTCGAGAAAAATTTTTTGACGCAAAACTATGAAACGGGTACTTATTCTCATAGATTCGGGGCCGTAGATTCCGAATCTACCATCAGATATTTATTACAAAAATTTTCCGAGGAAATATCGCGGAAAGAATTTTCCGAAAAATAGACCCTCGGGAAAAAAAATCATAATTTCCGGAGCGTACGACCTGGACATTATTGTTCGGATAATTCGATAGATAAAGGATCCAAATATGACGTTAAAAATCAGCAACACCCTACTCCGATTGAAGTGAAATTTTTCCCAAAGTACGCCACTTAGGGAAAAACTAATTACATATTCGTGATCAGCGACCTCAATTTAATTAGACACGAGCTCCGTATCGATATAGCATTAAAAAAATTTTTTTGGGTCGGCACTTAGAAATATTTTTGACCCGGAATCGAAGGAAAATTCTTCTTTCCCGTCCGAAATCTATGATTTTCACATCTCGATATCCAAATTTTCCCCGATGATTGGTCGGTGGACGACGTTTAGATTTATGTATCTATTTTTTCTGTATCTCTATCCGTTCGGAAAATATTAGGTAATGAGCGAATCCGTCAAACGCCAAAAAGTTTTCTCTAGTATCCAACACATACAAAAATCTACAATTTTCCGATTAGGTCGACGCGGCTTTGGTTATTCACTAAATCGGGTACGCAGATCACGAATCTGTAATTAGATTTTCCGTATCTCGATTAGTTTCGGAGCAATGACGAAGAAAGTCGCAATTTCTGGCTCTACCTCCGGAAAATGGACTAATCAGTCGGATTTTTCGCCATATTACAACTAATTACAGATTCGGAATCTACGCCCTCGATTTAGAGAATAGCCAAAGCCGTGGCGATCTAATCGGAAAATTCTAGATTTTTGTATGGGTTAGAATCTAGACAAAGGACTCACAGCTCTGGCAATGTGTTAGTTGTTGTATGCATTTTATCAATATTTCACAGGAAATAGGTCATAAATACTTCTACAAGGGTTGAAGTATTACAAGATATTTTACTTGCAATTATCTTTTCGTGGAAAATATTAATTTCAAGGGCGAGACCACCCATGCTAAAATAAACCAGTTAACCCAAAACATTTAAGTTTTACAAGCGAGCTGCTTTGTTTAGAAATACAAATGAGCGCTTCCCAATATGTGAAGTCATGGGACGCAACAGTGGTGATATCTCGAAAACCAGCGGACTTTTACTGAGGTCATGTTGATGCTATCTGATAGACCTAATGCCAATCTATCTCCAGTGTCACTTTCGCGTGGTATTTTTGGGACACCCTGTATATACAGGGTGAGTATTTGACCACTGCATTAATTTTAACCAAAGATTCCTCTCATCAAATGAAACACTTTTTTCATTTAACATTTTTCCAAATTCAGCTCAGGTAAAAAGATACAGGCTGTTGAAATTTTGAAAAAAAATCAGTTTTTATTTTGTAGCTTTGACATCCTTTTTTCGAATAAAATGAATGTTGGCGTAAATTTGCCTATAACTATGATACATATTTTCCAAATATTAGTTATTTTCTACTTCTACTAGTTTTCTAGTTATGGACTCGTGGATTCATAAAACTAAACGAAATGAGCATAAAGAAAGCATATAAAGTTTTTCTTTAGTCATTTCAAGAATATTCCATCGTTTTAGAACATTATATTATTTTTTATTATTTCTCCTTAAACGCACCGTTTTCGAGATGTTCTTTATTGAATGTTTTAAAATGGAAACCTCCAGAAATTTCACTACTTTTATGGATCCGTCCCTGAGCGTTGGAATCTCGAATCAAGCTGTAAACCACGTTACCCTGCCTTATTCTCGTCCGCCAACAATGTCATAGATAATTTATATGCGGGAGTGTATTAGCACATTGTGAAATCTTTAAACGCTTGTAACTTTTTACCTGAGCTGAATCTGGAAAAATGGTAAATGAAAAAAGTGTTTCATTTAATGAGAGTAATCTTTGGTTAAAATTAATGCAGTGGTCAAAGTCTCACCCTGTATATTAAATAGAGAAAAGCCAGATAATTTCAATAGCATTTCAAGCAAGAAAGGACTTCGAATTTTAGAATAAGAATCCTCCTAAGAGTTTGAGAGTCTCAATAATTAAAGCTTATTAACAACATTCAAGAATTCTACCTATTTTACCGTATACCGTTTACCGTATATACTATATCTGTTTAGTTTGTTCATTTTTCAATTCAATATATGGTAACTTTTACCGCCTGTTTACCCCGACGTCCGTACGCCACTGACCGACGACCGTCCGTCTCCCTATTGTTATTAAACCAGAATAAGAAGATATATTTCCACAAAACGTCGTATTTTATGTTTTATACACCGTCGTTATTAATAGAGAAGAATTCACCGCGGAGTCACAGAGACTTCAGGGAGGCCGATATGCGTCCGACCACAGAATGTCGTTCCCGTCATAATTCACGAGAATAAAGCCATTTGTTTATGGTTTTGTTGCGATCACATTGTCACTGGACGGGACTTACTCATGACCGTGACTCGGTCCTCTGAAGAAGGATGGGTTAGCCGAGGATGTTGGGATTTTTCCTGAAACATCTGATGTACTATGGTCAGCCGGTATTCTGATTCGTCATGTCGTGCTGTTTTTGAAGTGATCTGAAGACTATTTCCTTGGAAAAAATCGAGTGGAAAGTGAACAACACGAATAAGGTTTCGCGCTTGGTCGCTTATCGGAGTCTCCGACGCAAATTTCAATATTTCTTCGTGAAAATTTGTGAGATGATTCTTTGATGAAAAATATGATGGGTCTTTCATATGAAAAAAAATGATTTGAGCACCCCCCGTGAAGATGCAGCCCCGTAAAGGGGTTGCAGAATAAAAGTTTTTTATTTTTTCCTCTATATTTACCAAGGAAGTTAGTCAGTATACTGATTCAATATATCCTGCTGTTTTGGAAGTGATCTGAATACTTTCGCGCTTGGTCGCTTATCGGAGTCTCCGATGCAAATTCCAATATTTCTTCATGAAACTTTGAGAGATGATTCTTTGATGAAAAATATGATGGGTCTTCCATGTATGAAAAATTGATTTGAGCACTCCCTGTGAAGATGCAGCCCCGTTAAGGGGTCGCAAATTTTTTTTATTTTTCTCTATTCGAAGGAAGTTACAGAAACAAAGTTGAACACATAGATACCTATTCTTTCATATAAAAAATTTTCATTCGAGCAACCCCTGTTAGAATACAGCCCAGCAAATGGGGAAGAAAAAACGCATTTTCAATTTTATTTTGTTCGAAAGAATTTTTTCTAATTATTATATGAAAATATCGTTAACAACTTTCAATCAAACCTAAATATATGAGTCCCAATTCTTAAAAATAAGTCGACATTGAACTCCTTTCAACCCGCGATAGGTATTAAATATTCATTTAAATACTCTTTTAAACAAATTGCTCTTCCCTCATAAAAATAACATGATTATAGTGCTAATGCTAATTCTATCAATTCAAACTGCATTATAAAATTTGTTCGACTTCACATTGAAAGTGCATTCCAGTTAAAAACTTTGCTATTCGTGTGTAAAACAGTGGATCAATACATTGTAATCGTAATAATATTTCGATATTTTGCCAATATCTCTGAGCATAATAGATCCGATCGAGTTTGCATCTAGAACTTAGGATTTAAGAGCTTGTCACTAAACTTTGTCGCTTGTCAGAACCTGCCAAATCGACTCTAGCACCATCATCGTTTACAGAGTGAAGTAGAAAAAGATTTGACAATTCTCGTACCGTTTTCCGGACGAAAATTTTAGCTAGTATTAGTAGGGAGTGTGAGCGTATTAAAAACCAGAAAGCCTGGTCCTCTCTTACCAGGTGCCTTTCATCAGCCAATAATCCTAGTGACGAAATGATGAAGAAAGTAAGCATCGAAAAGAACTTCACTACGATGCTAGGTAGGAAGAAAGACTGGGACAAGGAACCCACCTCCGAAGTTCTTAAAGATGCCATTAAATGGTACACAGATGGTTCAAAAACCAATATAGGAGCTGTCGCTGGATTATATGGGGCAATAACCAAATGCTCCCTATGGCTAGGCCCCTATCCAAGCGTCTTTCAGGCAGAAATACTTGCAATCGAATGATGCGTGGAAATGAATCTAGGAAGAAACTATCAGAGTTGTGATATAGCAATCCATTCTGATAGTCAAGCTGCTATTAAAGCTCTGAGCTCCCATGTTATCGAGTCCAAGCTAATATGGGAGTGGCGAAGAAAACTCAATGAAGTAGGCAAGAACAACAGGGTCTCCTTGGTCTGGGTTCCTGGTCACGCAGGAATCATAGGAAATGAGGAGGCCAACACACTTGCCAACAAAGGAGCACAAACCCCATTTATTGGCCCGGAACCCTTCTGTGGGGTTGGTAGATACACCTACATAAGTTTATTCCGGATGAAAGAATAAACTGAAAAAGGTATTTGCTGGAGATCTCTCCCCGGAATGTATCACTCCAAGAAATTCCTCTGGAACTTTGATACTGTCTGATCCAAGAAATACTTGGACCTCAGTAAGAACACGCTGCACCTCCTCACTAGTTTCTTCACAGGGACACTGCGGCCTTAGGAAGCATATGATGAGATTAGGGCTGGCAGAAACTAACGATTGCAGATTCTGTTGGGAGCAGGATGAAACTCCTGATCACCTGATAACGGAATGCCTTGCCATCTGAAACCAACGCAATTAATGCTTTGGGCAAGAAATTTGCAGGAGCGAAGACATTAGCCTCCTTGAAGCCCTCCCAGATACTTGAGTTCATCAGAACTCAGGAACTAGAAGGCGAGCTGTATATGGTGGTGACATCGACAGCTCTGATGGGGCGGTACAATTAAGGTCACAGTGCAATGTTATCCCCTGCAACAATATACAATATAGTAGGGAGTGTTAACACCTTGTTATTCTATGCATCTTGTGCACGGTGTAAAAAATCAGTGCAATATATTGGTGGTTATGTGAGCCAGTGCGCGAATGCTCCTGACCTGGCATCAGTACATCCATAAATATATATTTTAATTCAAATTAATCATTATAAAATTTCGGACCTCAAATTCAATACGCACATGGTACGAAGCAATTATCAATCATTCCACCGTGATTCGTACATGTTCCAGAAACCCCTCGGACCACAGAAAACGCTCACGCGTTCGGATATCTCGCTCGGCCAACATAGAAACTGACCGATCGGTCATAAATTCGTCTATGGCCATATCGGATATCGCCTCTATAACCGGGCCGGAATAAATCTTCCGCGCCCAAGCGAAATTTACATAATTAGTTGCCGTTTAGCGGGGACCAGTGACATATTTCATCCGCACCGCCGGCCCGCGCGGATCCCATTCGTGCGCGACTTGTTAGCCCGACTTGTTTACATTTCTTTCGTACGAACGGCCGATAAATAACGCCTAATCGATGGTCATATCGATGTTTCGACATCTGTGCACTTTGCGGAACACCGATAAAATTGTTCGGATTCGGTGATCGCGGAGTTCTGCGCGTCGCCGCGGTTCCGGCTTCGGGGAATCTGATACCGCGGATGCGTCACTGTTATTTATAGTCTAGTGAACAAGTACTTTTTGGCGCTCTAGTTCCTCAGAACTGGGTTCTTATCAATTTGCCCAAATGTCTGTTTTCGAATTTTTGGCTGAAAATGGTCTCAAACGATTTGGTTCGACTCACTGATCAAGAATCCGAGGTCGAAATCGATTCTGTCCGGCCGGCCGGCCGTAGGCACGATAACTCTCGAACGAAATGAGTTAGAGGATTGAAATTTGCAAGGTGGGTTTGGAGCGTAAATATCTCGGACGAGTTCGTTAATGGGCGAAATCCATCAAGCGGTTTCGGAGTTATGGCTGATTTTAGTAAAGACATTTTTTATGAATATTTCCGAAATCGATCAATCGATCTATCTGAAATTTAGCATCAAATTGTAGAATCATGACCTTTATACGCATGTGAAGTTTTGTATTGACCTTGTGACCGCAAAATTAAAAAAAAAAAATTTGAAAATTAAAAAAAAGTTTTTCTACAATAACTCTCGAGCGGAATGAGCTAGGTAGTTGAAATTTTCAGAGTAGGTTAGGGAGATGAATATCTCAGTTAAGTTCGTTATTGGGCAAAATTGGCCAGATTTAATTTGATTTCTTCCATGGTGCAGTTCTCATTCTCAGATTGCTCATTCAATCTTGATGAATAAACTATTATTTGAATTGAATTTCCTTTATGATACATTGATATAATTCCCAACTCTGAGAAACCAATTCTTTCGAAGATATAATTTGTCTGTTTGAACTAGAGCGCCAGAAAGCTCCTGTCCACAGGGCTTGAACCCATTTTTAGGTCAAAATTTTTGCGTATTCTCCGAAAATTATGATGGAGGTGTCATTCGATTTGTAATGGCTTGTAGATAGTTTTTGAGGAAATGCTAAGGCCACTCGCAAAAATTGCAATAGTTATAAACAATTAAGTGAATAAATAAAAACAGGGTTTGTTTTTTCGCAAATATCTCAAAAACTATCTGAGGTAATCCAAATTTGAAAAAAGATTCAAGAAGAAGAGGAAATTTCCTAAAAAAAAGTCATAACTCCTGGAACTAGGACCAATATTTATAATCTTCCCAGAGGGTTGTAAATACTCCCGAAAACGAGTACTCCAGCTTGCGTAAGCCTCGTCTCCTTCGGACATTTCATGAATAAATATTATTTAAACTTATTAAAAATGGAAATAAAAAATTGAAAAAATTCAGACGCCTGCAGAATAGATCAATGAACAATAATCCGTGGTCCAAAAATGTTTATCGCTACTTTTCAATTTGTTATCCATTAGTTAATTAACAATTTTTGTAACACGAAAATTAACATTACAAGTTCGATAATTGTTAAACTATTCATCTGAAAATTTTTTCCTTTCGTGGAGCTATTTCTCAAATGTCTTGGAATAAATTCCTGTTGGAAAACTTGAAATATTGTTGATTTTCGTTTTGTTATTAACAATTTACTTAAGTGAAAAATTATAGAGCTTCCATTATGTTTCAAAAGAAAATTTTAATTTATCTCATACACAACGCATTGGTTTATAACAATTTTTCGAACAATTGGAGATAATAGTTATTAAAAATCATTTTTGAGTAGTTTCTGATCGTAAGAAAACGGATCTATAGTAATATTATAAATTGAATCTTCATAATTTTTCACTTAAGTGAATTGTTCATAACAAAACGAAAATTAACAATTTTTTAAATTTTTCAATAGGAATCCTTTGAAAAATAGCTCCAAGGAAGAAAAAAAGTCTCATATTAATAGTTTAACAATTGTTAATTGTTAGAGTTCGTGCTACAAAGAATTGTTAATTAACTAATAGATAACTAATTGAAAATTTGCGATAAAGATATTTAGGCCACCGATTATTGTTCATTGGTCTATCTTGCAGTCGTCTGAATTTTTTCAATTTTTTATTTCCATTTTTAATAAGTTTAAATAATATTTATTCATCAAAGGTACGAGGGCGGCAAGGCTTGCGCAAGCCGGAGTACCCGTTTTAGGGCGTTTTTTCAACCCTCTAGGAAAATTATAAATGTTGGTCAGTTGCGGCAGTTGGGCCTATTTTATAGGAAATTTTCTCCTCTATTTGAATCTTTTTTCAAATTTGAATGATCTCAGATAGTTCTTGAGATATTGGTTAAATATTCGACGTGCTAGCCACCTCATCACTCAGCGACCCTCCACAGAGAAAAGTATCCTTCAGGGCAGATACGTTTCAGTTTCATGGTTGTTACCAACCATATAGAGAATATTTGTATCATATACAGAAGGTGATGGTTTAAATCGAAAAATATTTCGCCTTATGCCCTCTCTTAGTAAGAAGCACAGAAATAAATATGAACATATACAGAATTAATATGTTGTCAATAACATGATGATCAGTGAGTTGAAACTAAACGTTTGAGACCAAAAACTCGAAAAAATCGTTATATTACATTTTAAAATATTAAATTTACAACACATTTATTTCTTTTATATTTTCAAACAATTGGTAATTGAAGTAAAAAGAGTTTCAGAAACTATTACCTAACGTTGGCCAAATTTTTTTCCTGAAAAAATCGTCGAAATTTCATTGACTATTTTTGTTATTTCGGAAAACGGTAATTACAATTTTTCAATTCTATTATTCCTTTTAAAAGCTTAACTTGAATATTTACAATGCTTGATTTTTCACTTTTATCGGTAGGAAAACATAGGTTTCATGAATAGTTTGAGATATTCTGAAAATGTTCAACTGGGAAGTGATATTTCTAAAACAATTAGATTCATTTAACCTATTAACGAACTTTCAAGTGCTTTCATGCAAAATATATCATGTTTACACCTGAAACGATGGAAATAATTGAATTTAACTACGATTTCTTGATCAGTAAGTCGAATGCAATTGTTTGAGAACATATGTGGCACAAAATCCGAAAGTTACAGACATTGGCGCAAAATTATATTGCTCTGGAACAAACAATCATTATTCTGAACCCCCATTATGGCCATTTCACCTAGTGCATTAAAGTATTTCCCTCATAGAAACCCTACCAGGTAGTCCGACCCTTAAGCATTGCAACACCGTCCAAGAAAAAGCGGATATTTACGGTTTTATGGGTTCCGTAGCAATAAGTCACATTTTTGCCGTCCGGGGTTCAGCAGAAATAGGTTGGGGGTCAGTCGCTCACGACAGTAGACGCGGAACTTGCGTAATTGGTGTAAAGTCGGCTTCTCCGAAACCAGGTCACGGCTGCAGATGGTGCCGCGAAAGGAATGCCGGTAAAAATGATATGCGAGAAGTTGCGAAATATATTCATCTTTCAGTGTATGAAGATTCGTTCTCGAAAAGCCGAAGAAAGTGAACAGATGCACGAAAATTGAGGAGGTTTGTTTTTGGCGCTCAAGTTCCTCGGAACTGAGTGCTTATCAATTTGCCCAAATGTCTGTAATTTTCGAATTTTTCGATGAAAATGGTCTCAAACGATTTGGTTCGACTCACTGATCAAGAATCCGAGGTCGAAATCGATTCTGTCCGACCGGCCGTAGGCACGATAACTCTCGAACGAAAGGAGTTAGAGGATTGAAATTTGCAAGGTGGGTTTGGAGCGTAAATATCTCAGTTGAGTTCGTTAATGGGCGAAATCCATCAAGCGGTTTCGGAGTTATGGCCGGTTGTAGTAAAACACATTTTTTATGAATATTTCCGAAACTGATCACTCGATCTATCTGAAATTTAGCATCAAATTGTAGAATCATACCTTTTTTACGCATGTGAAGTTTTGTATTGACCAGGTTACCTCAAAGTGTAAAAAAAATTTTTCAAAATTAAAAAAAAAAAATTTTACAATAACTCTCGAACGGAATGAGCTAGACAGTTGAAATTTTCAGAGTAGGTTAGGGAGATGAATATCTCGGTTGAGTTCGTTATTGGGCAAAATAGGCCAGATGGTTTCGGAGTAACGAAAAAAAAAATTTTTTTTTCAGTTACAAATTTCAAATTCAATTGTTATTTAAGATGCAGTTACACCATAAAAATCCATTGATATCATTTTCAACTCCAACAAGCTAATACTTTCGGAGATATGATTTTTCGAAATTTCAATAATGAATCGTACTTCTATGTTTTCACAGAATGTTATAATTATTCTATCTAAGCTTTTTTATATGATCTGTATTCATACTCGTACATGTCATCCTGTTCTTTAAGAGAGAGTCAAATTCATTTCAGCTATTTTAATTTGATTTCTTCCATGGTGCAGTTCTCATTCTCAGATTGTTCATTTAATCTTGATAAATAAACTATTAGTTGAATTGAATTTCCTTTATGATGCAGTTCTATCATAAGAATACATTGATATAATATCCAACTCTGAGAAACCAATACTTCCGGAGATATAATTTGTCTGTTTGAACTAGAGAGCCGGAAAGCTCCTGTCCACAGGGCTTGAACCATTTTTTTTTAATTTCCTAGAAACACGATCCTTAAATAAAATCTCATATCTCTTTCCATTGGTATTCTACAACTATTTACCAAGTTTTAATTCGTTAGGTTCTGTATTTTTTTAGTTATCGAGTAAACAATTTTCCAGATGGGTATAGCTCCAAAACCATTTCGCTGATTATGCCCAAGAACGAACTTACTAGCAGACTGCTCGGATCATGTTCAAATTTGGAACTTGTTTATAAAGCTAGGTTTTGAAGGCTCTCGCAAAATTTCAGCGATGTCGGAAGAATAGTTTCTGATAGTTTCAATGAATCCTGAAAATTGCAAGCTATTTCTTTCCGTTATCAAGTTATCGTAAGATGACTAGTAGTTTGAAATTTTGAAAAATCATATCTCCGAAAGTATCAGTTTGTTAGAGTTAAAAATGATACCAATGGAATCTTATGATAACACTGCATCCTAAAAAAAATTTAATTTGAAATTAGTAATGTGAAATTTTTTTTTTCGATGCTCCGAAACCACCGGACCGATTTTGCCCAATAACAAACTAAACCGAGATATATATCTCCCAAATCTACTCTGAAAATTTTAACAGTCTAGCTTATTCAGTTCGAGAATTATCGTGTTAACGGACGGCTGGACAGAATAGATTTTGACCACGGAATCTTGATCAGTGAGTCGAACCAAAAATTCGGGAATCACAGACATTGGGGAAAATTGAAAAGCATCCTGTTCCGAGGAACAACAGCGCCAAATATCGGTGAGTGTCATAAGAATTTGTTCTCCGCCCGATTCCGAAAGTTTTTTATTTGACAAAATAACGAATAACGATAATTACCCTTAACGACTCAACAAACCGGACTCTCAGCCTCAATATCGAATTAGCATACATCGCTCGTCATTACATACGACATAATCGCCGACATACCTCCTTATCGCCACTCCAATCGTCCCGTACATCCTTCCATCTAAAAAAACCGATTTTTTCAACCCAGATAAACGCGAAATCTCCAGTTCAATCGATCCCCGGCACCGCGGAACCCTGAAAAAAGGCAGTTCGCTGACGAGACCTGACTCCGAGGGCCCCATATCGCCCCCCCCCCGATCGCCGGACTGCGGACGCGAAAGCGCGCGTAGGTCAGAAATCGGTATCGGCCATATCGACCGATCCGGCCGTTTTGCATATCGCCTATAAGCGAGCGATATATGCGCGATTTTTTGCTGTGCCTAAGGCGGTCTGAGGCTGTCCGTGCATGCGGTGCGCAAAAAGGAGAGTTGTAATTACTTTGTGGATACCGCTTTTGAGGTATAAGGTGGACGTGGACGAGAAGGTTTTGCGCCTGGGGTTTGTGGGTAACTTATATGTGAACGCGACAGTTGACCTTGGAATATTCAGTGAATTATTCGCGTGTAATAGCGGCCATTTTTTTTGGAGAGCTGAACGATTTTTATATGGGAAATTTTAGAGGTAATAATTGGATCTAGAATTAAATGAATGAAGTAATAGTGGGTACAGAATAGTATATTCTAAAACAAGTTGCAGAATGGGCTGATATTTAAACACGAATGCGAAATCCGAAAACGAGAGACGAAGGAGCGAGTTTTCGTACGCATGAGTGTTGGAATTGCCTTCTGCAACGAGTATTAGACGATATTTTCTCTATTTCAGGCAAATTTTGTAAAACACTGTTGAAATTTAATGAAAAATTAGGATTATACATCATAGTGACTTTTGTATTGTATCTTGGCAGTTCGTGTGACTGTTACGAAAGTTGACAGATCATGGAATTTGAATTGTACGTAGAGCATGGAGATCAGATTTAACAGATTCCCAATATCATGAATGATTCAAAATTAGCAAGAAGGAAATCTCTAGTACCTTATTTTTTATGAAAATAAAACCTTTCCTCTCAACAATTATTTCACCTTATCCAGATTATCTTATATTGACAATAATTGACGTGTGTTGAAATTTGATAGGATCGAATGTCAGTGCTGACTACAACAAAACGAAAAATATAACTAGAAACAATGCGGGAATGAGTTAATTCCAGCACTGTTTTTAGTGCCGGAATGAACTCACTACGATACTGAAATAGAGAATAGTATATTCTAAACCAAGTTGCAGAATGGGCTCCAATTCAAACACGAATGCAAAATTCGAAAACGAGCGAAGATGGAACGAGTTTTCGAACGCATGAGTGTTGGAATTGCTTTGTGCAACGAGTATTAGACGATATTTTCTCTATTTCAGGCAAGTTTTGTAAAATACGGTTTAAATATAATGAAAAATTCGGATTATACATCCTAGTGACTTTTGTATTGTATCTTGGCAGCTGGTGTGACTGTTACGAAAGTTGACAGATTACGAAATTTGAATTTGAATCGCACGTAGGGCATGGAGATCAGATTTAAAACAGTTTCCTAATAGCATGAATGATTCAAAATTAGCAAGAAGTATCTAGTACCATATTTTTTATGAAAATAAAACTTTTCCTATCAGTAATTATTTCACTATATCCAGATTATAATATATTGATGATTGACGTCTGTTGAAATTTGATATAGGATCGAATGCCAGTGCTGGCTACCACAAAACGAAAAATATAACTAGAAACAATGCGGGAATGAGTTCATTCCAGCACTGTTTTTAGTGCTGGAATGGACTCATTACGATACTGAAATAGAGAAAAGTATTTTTCGGTTAAACTTCGCGAGAACTATGCAATCATGGGTTGTAGTGTCTATGAAATATACACTGATTATTGATATATTTAATTGCAACAGAGTTACGCATGTTTTGTACCCATGAATAGAGTGTCTATCAATTCAATAATTATCTTTATTAGTAGCATTTGAACTTAGAAATCTATCAGAGATGTGATATAGCAATCCATTCTGACCAATGTGGACAAGCTTTCGAACAAATTAAAGCAAATATTGCAGAAATCAGAAGAACACTTAAGAGGAACCTCACAAGAAGCAAGTAAACCATGGATGACTGGGGAAATTCTGAAGCTAATGGACTCAATTAAGAAGAGAACATAAGGGGAAATATCACAACAAATACACGGAAACACATAGAGTCATAAAGAAGAAAATAGTCGAAGCAAAGGAAAATTGAATGATGGGGAGATGCGATGAGCTTGAGGAACTACAGAGAAGGCATGATCACAGGTCGATTTACAGGAAGATTAAGGAGATAGCAGGAATAAAGAACAGTTGTGAATATGGATCGAGAACTACTGGACCTAATAAAGCAGAGAAAAACATCATATCTTGGGCACTTACTGAGGCATCAAAGATACAACTTCCTAAAACTCATAATGGAAGGAAAAATTAAGGGCAGGCGAGGCCCTGGTAGACGACAGATGACATGGTTGAGGAATATGAAAGAGTGTACTGGCCTAGATTTTCAGTCACTGATAAGGAAGGCAAAATCAAGAGAAAAGTTTGCAGAAGTCATCGCCAACCTTCGATAGAAGACGGCACCTAAAGAAGAATCCACTCTAACAGCCAAGCTGCTATTAAAGCTCTGAGATCCCATGTTATCGAGTCTAAGCTAATATGGGAGTGCCGAAGAAAACTCAATAAAGTAGGCAAGACAACTGGGTCTCCTTGGTCTGGGTTCCTGGTCACGCGGGAATCATAGGAAATGAGGAGGCCAACACACTTGTCAAGAAAGGAGCTCAAACCCCTTAGTGGCCCGGAAACCTACTGTGGATTGGTACATACATCTACAAAAGTGATTTTCAGATGAAAGAATAAACTGAAAGAAGTATTTTCTGGAGATCTCTCCCCGGAATGTATCACTCCAAAAACTTCCTTCAGAACTTTGATACTGTCAGATCCAAGAAATACTTGGACCTCAGTAAGAACAAGCTGCACCTCCTCACTGGTTTCCTCACAGGGCACTGCTGTCTTAGGAAGCATATGATGGGATTAGGGCTAGCAGAAACTGACGAGTGTAGATTCTGTTGGGAGGTGGATGAAACTCCTGATCACCTGATTACGGAATGCCTTGCCACCTCAAACCAACGGAAGACGTATCCTTCTTGAAGACATCCTAGATACTGGAGTTCATCAGAACTCTGGAACTGGAAGGCGAGCTGTACCTAGATGGGTATGACATCGAAAGCTCTGACGGAGGGGCACAATAGACTTTAAGTTTACAGTGTTACCCCCTATAACAACTATTACAATATATACAATCATTTATAGAGATCCTGTATCATTCCTTAAACATATTTACTTATATATCTACTAACCATGTCATTCATATAATTCCTCAACAATTGTTCAAACTGACTTAAATGAGCAGGAATTCTTAATATATTCAAGTAATTCAAGGTACTGCTTCAAAACTTTATAGAACAGGCTGGACTGATTATACTTATTTCTGGCTACAGTTATATAAAAGTTGCTGCATGCTCTGATATTGTACTCAGGCATATCTCCAATGGAGGGACAATTCTGTATGACATTTGTCAAAATGTCTGTCGGATTTATATTCTTGGGAATATATGGAAAATATAATTTTTTTTCCTAGAGTTAAGCACCCTTGGGCGAGTTCAGTGATTGCTGTGGCTATAGATTTGAACAAGTGCGCCAAAGCTCCTGGCTACAGTACTTTTCCAACTCGTTTTTTAAACCCACACCTACGAAACATGAAGTAACTATAGAGAACGATGGCGAAAACTACATGAGGAGAGCTTACCTCAAAAAGCAAACCCAGAATAGAATGAATAAAATTAGATAAGAGGTAATTATTTAAGGATACTCTGGGAGAGAGGTGTAAGGAAAATAATTCAGGCCTCGTATAAAACAAGGATCAAAAGCCAAGCAGTCCAGAGATCCCTCTACGTCACGTCACATCCTCAACCGATCTATAAATAAACACCCCTCTTCACCCCCTCGATTTATTCACGAACATCATAGCAGATCGAATCGTACAGATCGCGATCTATTCCGCGCTATCGAAAATCACCAGACGGCTCGTGATCCGAGGCCGCCGCCACCCCGCCGTCCCGATCTAGGTCCCGCACACCGGTTGTCGTCCTCTCTCGAGAGATGACGTATCGCCGACACAACTCGATACTTACAACGACCATAAATTATGCGGTGGTAGAATCGTGAACGACGAACGTTGTCATTTCTATGGTTCGATTCTAATTTCAAACAATGGGCTCAATTAATGTCGGGCGTAGGTACAGGGACGCGGTCCGGGGAGGGATTCGACGGAGTTCGTAGAATCTCAAGAGTGATTGGAGGAGAGCCACGGGGTGATCTGACGTTATTGGAACGATGCGAAATTTGGGTTTCTAGGTTATGCTTCAGAGTTTAGAGCCCAAAAACCACGAAATTTTCGCACTTTTTTCAGTATTTCACATATTACTCGAGAAGTATATACAGGGTGTCCCAAAAATACCACGCGAAAGTGACACTGGAGATAGATTGGCATTAGGTCTATCAGATAGCATCAACATGACCTCAGTAAAAGTCCGCTGGTTTTCGAGATATCACCACTGTTGCGTCCCATGACTTCACATGTTGGGAAGCGCTCATTTGTATTTCTAAACAAAGCAGCTCGCTTGTAAAACTTAAATGTTTTGGGTTAACTGGTTTATTTTTGCATGGGTGGTCTCACCCTTGAAATTAATATTTTCCACGGAAAGATAATTGCAAGTAAAATATCTTGTAATACTTCAACCCTTGTAGAAGTAATTAGTTTTTCCGTATCTCGATAAATTTTGGTAACATGGCGAAAAATCCGACTGATTAGTCCATTTTCCGGAGGTAGAGCCAGAAATTGCGACTTTCTTCGTCATTGCTCCGAAACTAATCGAGATTCGGAAAATCTAATTACAGATTCGTGATCTGCGTACCCGATTTAGTGAATAACCAAAGCCGCGTCGACCTAATCGGAAAATTGTAGATTTTTGTATGTGTTGGATACTAGAGAAAACTTTTTGGCGTTTGACGGATTCGCTCATTACCTAATATTTTCCGAACGGATAGAGATACAGAAAAAATAGATACATAAATCTAAACGTCGTCCACCGACCAATCATCGGGGAATATCGAGATGTGAAAATCTTAGATTTCGGACGGGAAAGAACAATTTTCCTTCGATTCCGGGTCAAAAATATTTGTGCCGACCCAAAAAAAATTTTTCATGGTATATCGATACGGAGCTCGTGTCTAATTAAATCGAGGTCGCTGATCACGAATATGTAATTAGTTTTTCCCTAAGTGGCGTACTTTGGGAAAATTTTCACTTAAAGTGAAAACATTGACGAAAATAGGTCAATTTTGGAACTTTCCACCGCCCAAAAAAATCGGAGTAGGGTGTTGCTGATTTTTTATGTCATATTTGGATCCTTTATCTATCGAATCATCCGAACAATAAATGTCCAGGTCTTACGCTTCGGAAATTATGATTTTTTTTCCCGAGGGTCTATTTTTCGGAAAATTCTTTCCACGATATTTCCTCGGAAAATTTTTGTAATAAATATCTGATGGTAGATTCGGAATCTACGGCCCCGAATCTATAAGAATAAGTACCCGTTTCATAGTTTTGCGTCAAAAAATTTTTCTCGAAAAATGGGATTTTTTTAAGGCTAATGTATTAAAAAATTGCCAAAATTCGACTGGTCTCCGATTTCGATGCAAATTACGTCATTTACTAATTCGGGACCGTAGATTACGAATATATGATCGGATTTTTCATTAGAGAATTTTCCGCGGAAATACCGCGAAATGAATTTTCCGAAAAACAGACCCTTGGGAAAAAAATCATAATTTCCGAATAGTACGGCCTGGACATTTTCTGTTTGGTTTATTCAGTAGATAAAGGATCCATATATGAGGGCAAAAATCAACAACACCTTACTCCGATTTTTTTGGGCGGTGTGAACTTCCAAAATTGACCTATTTTCGTCCATTTTTTCACTCTAAGTGAAAATTTTCCCAAAGTACGCCACTTAGGGAAAAACTAATTGCATATTCGTGATCAGCGACCTCGATTTAACTAGACACGAGCTCCGTATCGATATACCATGAAAAAAAATTTTTGGGTCGGCACTTAGAAATATTTTTGACCCGGAATCGAAGGAAAATTCTTCATTCCCGTCCGAAATCTATGATTTTCACATCCCGATATCCCCGATATTTTCCCCGATGATTGGTCGGTGGACGACATTTAGATTTATGTATCTATTTCCTCTGTAACTCTATCCGTTCGGAAAATATTAGGAAATGAGTAAATCCGTCAAACGCCAAAAAGTTTTCTCTAGTATCTAACCCAGGGGTCACCAATTAGTTTCATTGGAGGTCCGTTCACAAAATCTGTATATCTGTCGCGGGTCGTTGATAGCACTATGATGGCATAAGAATTTGACTAGCAGTTAATCTAAATCCAATATCTTTAATTAGTAAATAAAACAAAAGTTATCTGAATTTTTTTAATCAAGAATACATGTTTTCTGGAAAAATGGTCCGCAAAAAAAAGGTTCGCGATCCGCATCCGGACCACGGTCCGCCATTTGGTGACCCCTGGTCTAGACTATTCGAAGACCCCTAGTCTGTGAAAGTCGGACCGGTTTCCATGTTACAAAACAATGAATGTGGGAGCGAGATAGCCGATAAGGGTTTTGGTTTTTTTTAATAAGTAGCAATTCTGGTTCTGATTAAAAAAAATTGGTAGTGTTGTATCATTTTGAAAAGGGCAAGAAATGGACCAGTTTTTGCGATTATTTGTCAATTCAGTCTGATATAATTTTTTTTCACAGCAGTCAGTCAAACTTAAGTTAACGTTTTAACTTCGGCATAAAATACAACAAGTTAGACATTTTTTGAAGGATTTTGTTCTAGTTGTCGGTGAAGTTATTACTTCATTGTTTAAAGCAACTATTCAGGATAGCCTAGGTAAAAAAAAACATGAGTTTGAAGTAATTTCTAGCAATGCTAGGCGATAAAAGACCTAAAACTGGAGATTTTTAAAAAATACACAAAAGTGGTGATATCTCGAAAACCAGCGGACTTTTACTGAGGTCATGTTGATGCTATCTGATAGACCTAATGCCAATCTATCTCCAGTGTCACTTTCGCGTGGTATTTTTGGGACACCCTGTATACTACAGAAAATTTTACTTACTTCTTTTTTAAAGAACATTAAATTTAACGCCTAACAGCGTTCAAAACATCCAAATCCGTATAGCAGTTCAGCCGCAATCGCCCGTCAAAGATGAGAAATTTTTACAAACTTAGGTCAAAAGTTGACAACCCTCAACTTCGAACGATTTTAGGTCAAAAAGGACTTCACCGATTGAAAAATATCATAGGATTTAACTTGTAGGGAATTTGATTGAGAATCAGATGCTTTTTGAAAATCAAAATGTGTTCGCTTCAGTGGTGAGATGAGAATTTTACACCGAATGAGCTTGTAGCACCAAATTTCCGCTCAGGCATTCCAACGCAGCAAACATCGTCTGAACTCAAAACTTCTCACTTTCATGTATTTGTTTTTCAAGAAACATTAAACTTAGTCAACTAATATAAAATTTAAACTCAAGGAATTATTATATCGAGCTCTGATTACGAAGACGATCCCAGAAAATAGAACTGGGAAGAGAAAATGAAAGAGTTGCCTTCTTAAAAATGATCTGGGTTGTTCAGGGAACTCTTCTTCATACTCCAGTTCTTGCTACTCTTCCTCCTCTTCCCCTGATGATCCTTATTCTGTCTAGAGATCATCTTTGTCTTCGGAATTACTTGGGACTTTAGAGGAGTCCATAGTTATCTCAAGGTGCTCATTGACTAAATTGAGGCATGGACGCCCCTTGAAGTGGCTGCAAATGGCTGGGCACTCGAGCCCGACTTTTCGGCAGGAGCATGCATTTTTGCACCCTGTTTAGCTTGCCTAGGAGATGGAGTTCAATGATCTATCGGGTGCTGGATGCCGAGTGGTTTGGAAAGGCATCCAAGCATCTGGGGCAGATTTCCATCTCCATTGATCTGCATTCATTTCTCGGTCCCTGCACATCTGCACCTTCAAAAACACCCTGAAGGAATGTTGGTGAGCTGCCAGTTCAGTGGCGGACAAAGACGCTAAGTTGAAAGTGTCCTTACAGAAGGCCCTCTAGAAGAGTTGAGATCGCAGTTGGCTGAGAGACCGCCATCTGTTTCCTGAGTAAACTGCTCCAGTAAATTTCACTCCAGTATCAGCAACCTGGTCAGGAGAGGCTTTGTGTTCGAGGAAAATCGAGATAACACTTAGGAGGTCAGGATTTTTGGCATGAGGTTTGAAGAATTTTACCTTGTCTTGTCGGAAAAACGAAGATGTCGTTTCAGAGCCGCTGAAGGCATGGAATAGTTTGCTGTTTTTAGGTCTATAGATCATGGTTTACTGTTTGCCTCCTCGCATTTTGTTAGCAATATGTTGTCATTTTTCACATTCCTTGCAACAAAAGGGAAAACGGTGCCTGGCTACCTGGATCTTTTGTCCTTCGATTTGAAGCCAGGCGCCGACTCCCCTTTGGTTGGAAGGAATGCAAAAATGAGAGGTGCTCACTACCTAACAAAATCTTTGGGTGTTTCTTCCAACCAATTCTACACTGTTTAGACACACTTTTTCATAGAAGAGCAGCAAACTTAATTATGTGGCACGTAGTGATCAATTAAGTACTCCAAAAAAATCATTAACTTAGAGCCAGTCTTTCCACCGAACTTTCCACCTCCTAAGTGGCCAATAGTTATTTCTTGAAAAACAGTTTTTCCACTTTCCAATAGCAACAATTTGACAAAAAACGTTCTCTAATTTCTTAGTTTTTTTGTTGAATAAGTCCAGCTGCCAACAAATATCTATTGGTGGCTCTATTAGGAGGTGGAAAGACCGGCCCTTAGTGAATAAAGTTATTATGAATACCTACAAGAAGTTATTAAAATTTGTTCTCAATTATTTGAGATAGCTTGAGTTTAAATACAATTGATTACGTTCTCTTCTGCTTGAAAAAAAGGCAAAAAGTTAGAAGTGTTGAGTTCAGACAAAGTTTCCTGTGGTGGAATGCCTTAGCGGAAATTTGGCACTACGGACTCTTTCGGCTTAAAACTCATATATCAGAACTGAAGGGAGCAAATTTCAAAAAGCATCTGATTCACAATTAAATTTCCTACAAGTTTAATCCCCTGACATTTTTCAATCGGTGCAGTCTTTTTCGACCTAAAAACGTTAGAAGTTGAGGGTTGTCAAACTCAGATACCCGTTATTCAGGACTCCCAAAAAGGGTTAACATTATTTCCAGCTTTGGAACAATTTTTAGGGGCTACACCCCATTTGAGCACTAACTCTCCTTGGCTAAAGTTGTGCGTTCATATTTCCCCGTTAAAACCCACCCATTCTCTTTACTCTCTGACGAGACGAGATGGACAAAAATACCTTATAGCTGTCCCTCTGGGAGTTTTCAATCGGTTGATATAGAATCGTGTCCGTCTTCGCGACCATCGTTCACCAGGGCTGACCCATCCGGTGGGGTTTGTACGATCCGTTCGGTCGATACATAACCCACCTTGGCATAAATAAATGTAACTCTAACTCTTAACAAGTAACAATGGACGTAGTTATGAGTGATTCATCATAGGCGGTTGCTGCCTGAACAGATTTATCAAGAACTGTCGGACCGGGTTAGGTTAGGTTAGGAAAATGTGCAGTGTCGGACTTGGAAGTACACGAAATTAAAAAAAAAATTGTTGGATCTTCGAGTCTTGAAATTCTTGTGTTGATGGGGCATTGTTAAAAGAGGTATAAAGAATAAAAAATCGAATGAGCATATTCAGAAAAGTGTCGAAGTAATGTCGTTTATTGATAGTGATAATAATGTCAATAGTAATTCAAATTAATCAGAGAAACGCAAAATAGTTTATAAGATGTATTTAAATACAAAATGGAAATATTGTTTAAACGATTACGAAATAAAAAATGGGTTCAAGCCCTGTGGACAGGAGCTCTGGCGCTCTAGTTCAAACAGACAAATTATATCTCCGAAAGTATTGGTTTCTCAGAATTGGGAATTAAATCAATGGATTCCTATGATAGAACTGCATCATAAAGGAAATTCAATTCAAATAATAGTTTATTTATCAAGATTAAATGAGCAATCTGAGAATGAGAACTGCACCATGGAAGAAATCAAATTAAAATAGCTGAAATGAATTTGACTCTTTCTTATAAAACAGGATGAAATGTACGAGTATGAACACAGATCATATAATAAAGCTTAGATAGAATAATTATTACATTCTTTGAAAACATAGAAGTACGTACGATTCATTATTGAAATTTAGAAAAATCATATCTCCGAAAGTATTAGCTTGTTGGAGTTGAAAATGATATCGATGGATTTTAATGGTGAAACTGCATCTTAAATAAAAATTAAGATAATATAATATAATGTAATAAAAATTACAGACATTTGGGCAAATTGATAAGCACTCAGTAGCGAGGAACTAGAGCGCCATAGAGTGTAATTCCCTTTCCGGGATTTGAGCCCGCCTTCTCTCGTTCCGAAACCGAAAACCCGACTGACTAGACGAACCTGCTATCGGGCTCCTCGTACGATCTTGTCGATCTCCGGTATTAGAATAAAACGTCGGTACTTACCTGGGATATATATTCTTAATTTTCACTTTTCGACATAAAATCGCCACATGGGGGTTTATTTGACGGTTTTTTACCCTTGTCTCTCTAAGTCAATTTTGACGTTTCTCGAACCAACTATTAGCAAGGAATTAGACAATGTCATGTCTCAGGAAAATAAGTTGACAATATGACAATTCAACATAGAATAATTATATAATTCTGTGAAAACGTAAGAAATACGATTTATTATTGAAATTTTGAAAAATCATATCTACGAAAGTATCAGTTTCTTAGAGTTAAAAATGATATCATTGGATTCTCATGGTAAAACTGCTTATCGAAAAAAAATTAATTTGGAATTTGTTATGTAAAAAAAAATTTTTTTTTGTTACTCCGAAACCGTCTGTCCGATTTTGCCCAATAACGAACTTAGCCGAGATATTCATCTGCCAAACCTACTCTGAAAATTTCAACTCTCTAGCTCATTCCATTCGAGAGTTATCGTGCCTACGGCCGGCCGGACAGAATGAATTTCGACCACGGAGTCTTGATCAGTGAGTCGAACCAAATCGTTTAAGACCATTTTCATCGAAAAATTACAGACATTTGGGCAAATTGCACTCAGTTCCGAGGAACTAGAGCGCCAAAAACAATTCTGTATCTCAGGAACTATTCGTCCGACATCGCTGACATTTTCTTAGAGCCTGCAAAACCATATTTTACTGTCAAGTTCTAGATTATAACTCGTTCGAATTTATATTCTTAGAAATATAAGGAAAATATATTTTTTTTTCCTGTAGTTAACCAGCCTTTGGCGTGTTGGATTTGTGATAGCTCTGGCTATAAATTTGAACAAGCACGCCAAAGATCCTGGCCACAGTGTTTTACCAACTAGTTTAGAAACAAAACAGTTATATGCTCACCGAAAAATACAGTTACAAGGAACAAGGATGTTGCAACAAAGTAAATCTTGATCGCCTCTAACTGAATGCGTGGAATTAAAACAATCTAATACATCAGGATAAATGACAAAGCGACAATTTTTTTATGTCCATATTTATGTAAATATGTCCAGGCGCCTTATGTTGTCCTCAACTAATGGGTATGTCAGGTAGAGTAATGGTTGCACTCTGATAGATCAAGGTTGAATTATAATATTTAATCATATAATTCAGTCGGAGATCCCATCTAGCGTTCTTGGTCTGTTGAAAATTGTAAATGACATTGTGTAAGAGCACTCCTCGTTTGGATGCTAGACACTTGATGATTCGCTCGATGATCATTTTATCCAAATAAATTTTTTAGGTAAGAATGTATTCAAATCTACTGTTGACAAAATCGTCAAACTTAAATCAGGCCTGCTGTTTTTATCCGTAACTTTGAAAACAAGTTTTAACAGGTTGGATAAGACCTAATTATCTATGAAGAAGTAGGTATACGTGGCTTTAAGTAGAAATTTCAGATATTTCATACAAAATTTACCCATTTTCAGCTGTGAATAACGCAAAACAACGATTCCTTTTATCAACAAATTCAATATATGATAACTTTCGAACGGAAAGAGATAGCAACTAGTAATTTTCAGGGTAGGTTCCGCATCCGAATGCGACAGTTAATAAGTTCACTGATGGGCATAATCGTCCAAACGGTTTCGGAGTTATACTCATCTGAAATTTGTTATTTCATCAATAACTCAAAATTTATAAATCCGATCCAAATGAAACTTGGAAAATGCTTGTAGAATGTGAAAACATATTTTTTTGCGGAATTTTGTGAATATCGTAACACTAGAAAAAAAATGATTCTCTCCAAAAATTTCATCTTTCAGAAACTATCCGTGAGTAACCATCGTAAACCCCATATTTTAACCACGTCAAAATAGTGAAATTCTTGCTACCCTCGTGCAGCTGGTTGCAGTAAAATCAAAGTCAAAGATACCGTACATATCGATAGAAAAAATTCAAGGAAGGGTCTGCCAATGCCTACGGCTTATATCTAAGTGTTTATTACCAGCTTCAGTGTTCAATGAAACTAAATCTGGGACCATCAGGTAATAAATTATAAATGTGTTACAATATTATAGGCCAACAGGTAGGTACTTGATCTGACAAAAAACCCTTGAAATATGGGTAAAAATTGACGGTATTAATGCTGTCACGGTGAAAGGGTCATTAAATGGAATATATGGGTGGGTTTGAACAGTATATTCGAGAAGACCAGTATGATATTTCGTTTTTATATTGGATAGAATACCTATCCCTTTTTATAAACCTCACACACTCAAGTGAAGGCTTTGGCATAGCTTTTGCATAGATTGAGTTTCAGTCCAACTACATACCTACAAAAGTACTCTTATTAAAGATTTGGGAGTTTTGAAGTGAAATATAGACAACACTGTAATTGAAAAAATTGGTTCAAGCACTGACGTAAAGTCAGCTTTTGCGCGTATGGTCTATTGTCCATTCTCATGCATTGGACACTCTTAATTATATTGAATTTGATTTGATTAAGAGTGTCCATTACAGGAGAATGAACCATAGAACATACGTGCTTGAACCAATTTTTTTTTTCGTAAATTTTTAAAGACTTTCTAAGGGTTCCTACAGTTTTTACAAAATTTCACACACGTATTTATGTCGATAGCTTCAATTCGATCGAGTCTATATTTTTAGAGTACTCCTGAAAATTGCAAGTCCCTATCTCCTATCGTTCGAAAGTTATCGAGACAACGGTCACTCATCCAGCTACTGAACTCAGACAAGGCTGCTCGGATCTCCAACAATATAGATTATCGTGTTAAAACTTGAAACTTAGCTGTAGAGTTAGGTTTTGAAGGCTCTCGTAAAATTTCAGCGATGTCGGAGGAATAGTTTCTGATATATAGAATTTTTTTCAATGATTTTCTTGAAATTTTCTAGTGACACGATCCTCACAAAATTTCGCAAGAATTTTTGCGTTGGCATTCTACAACTAATAACCATGTTTGAATTTGATAGGTTTTATATTTTTAGAGTTATTGAGAAAATAACAATCAATGTTCAGATAGGTATAACTCCAAAACCGTTTGGCCGATTATGCCTATAATCAAATTCAAATGTCGCATTTGGCTGCGCATCCTACCCTGAAAATTGCAAAGCGCAGTCTTTTTCTGTTCTGAAGATATCGCGAAACCAAGCCTGAAAATTTCAACCCCCTACCTCTTTTCGTTCGAAAGTTATCAAGGCAACGGTAACCCATCTCTTGTACTCACACAAGGCTGCTTGGATCTCCAACAATATAGCTCTGATCATGCTCAAACTCGGAATTTGGCAGGAGAGTTAGATTTTGAAGGATCTCACAAAATTTCAAATATTTTTGAAAAATTTTCGCAATAATTTTCGAGCTGGCATTCTACAACTAGTAAGCAAGTTCTGTATTCTTCCAGTTATTGCGGAAATAAAAACCAAATTTCAGGTGGGTATAACTCCAAAACCGTTTAGCCGATTATGCCTATTAACAAACACAAATGTCACATTCAGATGCATAACGCCTTTGTATTTGTATTATACAACTACCACGTTTCAATTCGATCGGATATGTATTGGTTGATGATAAAATTATTACTCAGAAACCGTTAGACCGATTATGCCCATTAACTAACTTGCCAGTCGTATTGGAACGAGTCACCTACCCAGAAAATTTCAAGTCGCTATCTCTTTCCGTTCACAAGTTATCGTGGCAACGGCCGGACAGAATGAAATTTGACAGAGAGTTGCACCTAGTCGTTTGAGACCATTCTCGGCAAATAATTCGAAAATTAGAGACATTTGGGCAAAATAATAACCCAATGGTGCCCATAACATAACAAAAATTGATAATTTTTCTGAGAATTTTTTTTTCTAGTAATATACTCACGAAATTTGGAGAAAAAAAATTGGTTCAAGCCCTGTGGACAGGAGCTTTGGCGCTCTTGTTCAAACATTGAAAAATTATACCTCCGAAAGTATTGGTTTCTCAGAGTTGGGAATGATATCAATGGCATCTTATGATAGAACTACATCATAAAATAAAATAAATTAAAATAGAATCCCAACTCGGAGAAACCAGCTTTTGGAGTTATGATTTGTCAAAGTTTGAACAAGAGCGCCAAAGCTCCTGTCGACAGGGCTTTCCCACTTTTTCAATTTGGCTTCTGTACGTCCATTCTCAAGAATTTTCGTAATTAAATTCAAAACGTAGGTCTATGAATCATCTCATGTTGGATTTAAATACATCAGGAAATTATAATTAGGGTATTCTATGAAATCATATAGAATTGAGAATAAAATCATTGAAATTTCGAAAAATCATATCTCCGAAAGTATAAGTTTGTTAGATTTGAGAATGATATCAATGGATTCTTAAAAAAATTGAATTTAAAATTGTAAATTTGTAATGTAAACAAAATTCTTTTTTGTTACTCCGAAACTACCTGGCCGATTTTGCCCAATAAACAAATTAACCGGGATATTTATCTCCTTAACCTACTCTGAAAATTTCAACTGTCTAGCCCATTCCGTTCGAGAGTTATCGTGTTAACGGCCGGACAGAATCAATTTTCACCATGGATTCTTGATCAGTGAGTCGAACCAAATATTTTAAGACCATTTCCAGCCAAAAATTCCAAAATTACATACATTTGGGCAGATTGATAAGCACTCCGTTCCGAGTAACAAGAGCGCCAAAAATGGGGGTTGGCATTCTACAACTGATTACCATGTTTGAATTGAATCGGTTCATATTTTTTGAGTTATTGAGCAAATTACACCCAAACTTCAAATGGATTCAACTCCAAAATCATCTGGCCTATTATGCCCATTAACGAACTCAACTGTCGCATTCAAATGCCCTACCTACTCTGAAAATTGTAAGTCGCCATCTCTTTCTGTTCGAAAGTTATCAAGAGATATATAATATTCTGTAATGATTTTTTTATAATTTTCTAGAGATACGATCCTCACAAAATTTCACGTAAGCCTTCACGTCGGTATTCTACAACTAGAAAATAATAAACCAAAATCACGCAGTCCTTGAAATCGGAACCCACTGCGCTGCCGAATTTACGATCTTTGCGTTCGCACTTAATTTACGTTATTCGATGCCATGATTTATCCTAATGTTTGTGGGTGATCACTGTTTGATAAATGAGTTTGAATAATAAAACCGATATCAGCCGTGAGAAATTAGCATCTATTTGTCACGATTGTGATCCGTTAAGAAACCTAATGTAATATACATGTAAATATGGAATCGAAATGGTAGTTCGCGTTTAAAGTTCAACAGCAGTCTGCACAATTTTCTGGGACTGGATGAATGGGTGGAGACCATAGGGGGTCTCCCATTATGAATTCGACAGAAAGTTGTCACATTAAAATAATTATATTAGAAAAATTCATAATTAAAAAAAAATTGAAATGAGTCACACTCGATTTAAGCTTTTAACTAGAGGGTCCGCCATCTAAGGTTTTTTTTTTCAACTAGTGCTTATTTCGAGAATGGTAACACTAAGCTGATGTCTGATTTGACAGATAATTAGTTCTATCCTTCCGCTGAACGAATATGGTTGTGTATACGCTTGAACAACGCTGGGAAATATTGCGACATTACTTTGAAAATCATGGTAATGTTGCAGATTGTGTGCGAAAATTGCGTACGGATTTTGGAAGAAGAGAAGCACCGTCAGCTCCGTATGTTCGTTATCTTGTGAAAAAAGTGAAAGAAACTGGCATCCTCATCGATAAACCAGAGTGTGACAAGCCAAAAACAGTGCTTACACCCGAGAATATTGCTGCTGTGGCAGAAAGTGTGCGTGAAGCGCCATCAATATCAAATCACCGTCGCTTTCAAGAATTGAACATTTCGGAGACATCATTGGGATGAATTTTGCATAAAGACCTTGGTATGACGCCATACAAAGTCCAATTGGTTCAGGAGTTGCCCTGTTTTTGAAGATCGCATTATCAGCCGCAGAGCTGATGTCGTTTGGCCACCTCGGAGCTGCGATTTGACACCGTTGGACTATTATTTGTGGGGTGCCGTCAAAGATAAGTGTTGCGCCAACAAGCCAGATACAATTGACGCTTTAAAGGACAATATTCGTGAAGCCATTGGTGAAATACAGCTGCACACAATCGATAATGTGCTTAAAAATTGGACCGATCGTGTAGGCTACTGAATGGCCAGCTGAGGCAGCCATTTGAATGAAATTATTTCCCATTATTAACCGGAAGGATTGTACTTTCAAATAAAAAAAGAAATTTGAGAAAATATTCAGTAGCTTTTTTTTTATTGCATTTTCAAAAAAAAAGTTATTTGGCGGACCCGTTATTAACGAACAGAAAATGCTATAGTAACCTTGAAAATATGGTTCCGATATATCATAGCTTATAAAATTCTATAAATAACGTATTAAAACATATCTCCGAAAGTATTGGTAAGAGTTGGAATTATATCAATGGATTATTATGATAGAACGCACTATACAAGAAATTAAATTCAAATAAAAGTTTATTTATCAAGATTAAATGGGCAATCTGCAATGATTCAACCTCGTGGAATGGGTTGTTGCAACTTACACTCGGTGCATAGTTTTCACAACTCGAAATACCTAAGGAAAGTATCATCCAATTGTCTAGAGCAAGGCTGGGGACAATAATAGCAGCTTGTCCATTTATTCCTGATATTCGAATAGGTATAGGCTGACGAAAAAATTATTTCAATAGTTCTAAATATATCCCCAAGGTAGTACATTTTTTTCAGTACCTACGTACAATTGAAATTGGACGAAGTATGAGCTTTGAATATTTAGTGGTGCAAAAAGTAGCATTTTGCTCCAAACGGGGGAAAAAGTCATAAAGTTTTGGGCAATAATATACAGACGCATCATTCAGGATGACATAACACAAATAAAATTTGGCAAAAAATCAAGATTTGTAGAAATGGGAATTGAATAACTATCACAAAGTATAGATTTTGTCGATTTTCTTTAAATGCCTATAATTTTGAAATTACATCACTTATTTTTTTTTTGATTTTTCTGATAACTATCATGACTTGTAATATCACCCGCTTCCGGCTTGACGTCGACTTCTGGGACACCCTATAGATGGAAATATAGCATCAAGAAAAATACTTCATTCAACACTTAATCATGGATTTATAGCCGACACTGACTGAAATTTGAATTTTCGTAAAATGGAGTTAGCTGGTATGTACTTCAAGCCACATAAATATTAGCTGAAACAAGTGTTTTATACTTCAATCGCTATAGAAAATTAGTAATAAAGGGTTTTCCAATAAGAGGTGTTATTTTGATATTCAAAGAAAAATGCCATTTTTCAATATAGATGATCGGATGTTTATTTCATTATAAAGAAGAAGCTATGCCGTTAATAGTGGAAAATAACATCAGGCAAATGACCTCCATGACCACGCTTACAGGACCATATCCTTTTAATGAAATTTTCCATAACCAAATCGCAAAGTGGCTGCCCTAAGTCCTCGATAGCCTCACGAATTCCATCTTTGAGGTCTTGAATCGACGCTGGGCTATTGGCGTAGACTTTCTCTTTCACGTGGCCCCAAAAGAAGAAGTCGCAAATTGTTAAATCACAAGATATCGGTGACCAATTGTGATTACCTCTTCGAGAGATAACACGGTCCGGAAACTTTTCCCGCAAAAGATCAAAGGTTTCGTTGCTTGTGTGGCACGTAGCACCGTCTTGTTGAAAGTAAACGTTGTCCAGATCAATACCATCCAATTCCGGCCATAAAAAATCATTAATCATCTCTCGATAGCGCAATCCATTCACCGTAACTGTTGCTCCAGCCTCATTTTCGAAAAAGTAAGGTCCAATGACTCCGCCGGACCATAAACCGCACCAAAGAGTCACACGTTGAGGATAGAGAGGCTTTTCAACAATAACTCTTGGGTTTTCCGAGCCCCAGATGTGACAATTTTGCTTGTTGACGAAGCCACCGAGGTGGAAATGGGCCTCGTCACTCAAGATGATTTTTCGATGGAATTCCGGATCATTTTCATGCATTTCAACGACCCAATCAGCGAAGACACGATGTTGTTGATGATCGGCCGGCTTGACTTCTTGTGTTAACTGAACTTTATAAGCCTTAAGACACAAATCTTTATGCAAAATCCGGTGTATTGACGTTTGTGGAATGCCTGCAAAGAACGACGAGGAATGGACAAACCTGGGTTTTCTTCAACACTTTCGGCTACAGCAGCAATATTCTCGGCTGTTCTTGAGCGACGCGCACGAGTTTTATTCTTCACATAACTAACTTGTCCCAACAGCTCGAATTTTTCCACCAATTTCTTTATTGCGGTCCGACAAGGTGCTTCACGACGACCCAAAAATGTTCGAGTTTTACGAACCGTCTCTGCTAAATTTTCACCACTTTTATAGTGAATTTTAATAATTTCAATGCGTTCTTGAAGCGTGTATCGTTCCATTTTTATTAATGGCGTAGTTTCTACATGCCAAATGTCAAAAAATGACAGCTTCAAAAGTGACATCTACCGAAATAGCGGGCTATTCAAAATAACACCTCTTTTTGGAAAACACTTTAAGTGGACCCCATATTCAATCCCTTCAGCCCAAGTAGCCCGGCTGCCAATCCCGTTAGATAACGCGATAAAATCCAGAATGTATCGCTCCAATTTCAACGTTCGCGCCAATTACTCATACTAACAGCGATACCCAATAAACGATACCCCGGTAATGTCTTTATCGGGTCGATTCTAGCGTGCCATTTAGTGGCACCGATCTTTAACCCGGCAATTTGTCATATCGGCGGTAACTTGCGTAACCGCTAATGTAAGAAACGTGTAATTCTCCAATTTATCGAACAGCATTACGTACAAGCACTGCCTACAATCCGGGCTGACTGAACCCAAGACGCAAAAAACGTCCAACATAGACGAGACGGCACCTTGACCTATACTGCTGGCCGTATTCAAACCCGAAGCCCATTAACTAATAGAAATTACATTGCAGGGGAGCGCTAGTTGCAAAACGATAGCGTTTAAACCGTTGTAGGTACAAATTACAATAAAATACAACTTACTGCATGGTATACTGACTGACAAAGAAACTGCAACACCCAAAGGAGCAGTTTGAATTTGAATTTTTTTTTGGTACAACATAGATAGTATAGCCAGGAGTAAATGATTGAAATTTGAAGAAAAAAAACGTAGGGTTTACAATTTTTTTTTGATAAATTTGTTAATAATGTGTTTGTCCACCGCGATTATCTATATACACTCCCCAACATGTCTTGGCATTGATGCAATAAGATGGTCTATTTCGTCTTGAGGGATACTATCCCAAGCTACCTGTAGTTCATGTCTCAGAGCCACTAAAGTCCATGGGGGCTGTGGTAAATTTCCGAGCCTTCAACCCATGACGTCCCAAGCATGCTTTATGGGCGAAAGATCGGGGGATCTGGGCGGCCATGGCCAAAGATTCCCATGGGTTGCTTTTAAAAAGTTCAAACTAAATCTGGCAACATGAGGTCGAGCATTATCTTGCTGAAATATTCGATTCTCGAGCCGGTTAAGGTAAAGGAGAACATATGTCACCACTATTTCTTAAAGGTAAAGGAGCACTGTCATGTTAACTCGAATAAAGACTGAAAGTGACCTACTTGCATATGCAATAGCACCCCATACCATAACGCCTACTGTCCGGTGTACATGACGCTCAATATCAAACAGAGGTTCACGTCTTTCCCCCCGACGTCGTCTAACCCTTCTTCGGTCATCATGTGCACCCAAGGAGAATCGAGATTAATCAGAAAAGACGACCTGATGCCATTCCACATTCCAATGTTGACGTTCTCTGCACCACTGTAATCGTTGCAGGCGATGCTCAACCGTCAGAGGTAACACAAGATGGGATCGATAATGCTGCAGTCCAAAAGACCTTATTCGGTGGCAAACCGTTCGGACAGTTACAGGATGGCCTTGTACTCCTAACCACTCATCAGCCAAAGAACGAGTTGTCGCAAATGGGTCTCTGATAGCCATAAGTCTTAGACGTCGATCTTGAACTTCATTTGTGCCCCTTCGACGTCCGGTGCCTATTCTCCTTTAATTCTGGGCATTATCAAACCACGCTTGACAACATCTCATAACTGTAGTTGGATTTCTGTTCGTACGCTTAGCGAATTCTCGAACTGACAACCCCGCCTCCCGTTGCCCAATAATTCGACCTCTTTCAAATTCACTTAGCTGGCGATAAATTCCGCGTACACGTACTCTAGGCTTTTTAACAATAACTAAACATCGACTTTGGATCTCCACGATCAGCTGGTTTGTTGTAAAATTTAAAAAAATTGCAAAAAATTACTACAATATGTATGTAACAAAAAATGTTCACATGAAAAATCATTCACAATTTTTTTCTCCAAATTTTAATCATTTACTCCTTGAAATCTATGTTTTACCAAAAAAAAATTAAAATTTAAACAGCTCCCTCTGGGTGTTGCATTTTTTTTGTCAGTTAGTATACTACATACTGCAGCGGGAACAGAAAAAAATTGCACGCTAGCAAGGACAAAATAGGCCTATGCAGTTTCTCAGTAGTAAAAGCTCAAGTTTACGATTGCACCATAAATATTTATAATGCTTATTCGTTTTAAATGAGTCTCGCTTACTATATGGGGTATATTTTGCGTGATTGAAGTCGGAAAAAGGGGCCCGACTTTGTTTCGGCCTAATTGTATGGGGATGTAATGAGTTTCAACAGGAAATACGCACCTGCTTGCGTTCTGAGTACTCAAAGGTGGTTGGGTCAATTATAAACCTAAGCAATACGTTTTTTTTCGGTCTGGAACTGAAGAAAACTCAAGAAAAGAACGTGTGATGCCCTGTGATCACTCGCTTGAACAGTAAATAAATTTTATAGATAAAGTGCAAAAGCACTGTAGACAGGAGCTTTGGAGCTCTTGTATAGACTTTTACAAATCATATCTCCGAAAGTATTGGTTTCTTAGTGTTGGGAATTATATCAATGGATTATTATGATAGAACTACATTATGAAATGAATTGAAATCCCTTTGCATCTTATGTTTATATGACGGTCCAATTTTGGCTACAAGTGTTTCAAAACTAACAGGAATCATTCTGAAAAATCGAGTAAATGAAATAGCCAGTTTTATTTTTGAAACAAATCTAATGTAATCACTCCAGAGAGAACTCAAACCAAAATACTTATGTAAGAAATCTTAAATAGTGTTACTAAGGAATAACTACCTGTACATCAGTTGTATATCCCGTTCTGAATCTTCCGTAATTTGAGAATTACTCGTAAATAATGCTCTACATCCTTGCATCATTCATTTTCGACTCACTTACCAAAAAACCCTGCCTATAAACTATGAGTTAATCCAAATTTCAAATTATTTACATGCTTTCAGTTTCGTTCTACATTAAAGACGTTTATCTTTCAAACTGGACCTACCGCAAATATATAGAACACATACAGACAGAATTCGCATTCTGTGAAAACATAGAAGTACCATGTATTACTGAAATTTTGAAAAATCGTATCTTCGAAAGCATTAGCCTGTTAAAGTTGAGAATAATATCAATGGATTATTATGATGAAACTGCATCAATGAAATTCGAACTTTGCATTAAAAAAAAAAATTTTTTTTCGTTACTTACGAACTTATCCGAGATATTTATCTCCTAAACCGACTCTGAATCGATTTTCACTGCGGATTCTTGATCAGCGAGTAACCAAATCGTTTAAAACAATTTTCAGCCAAAAATTCGAAAATTACAGACGTGTGGGCAAATGAACAAGCACTCTGTTCCGAGGCACAAAAGTGTCAAAAAGGTAAAATTCAGTTATAAAGCCCAAGAGTATATTACTACATGTACTTGTACATATTTTATTGTACGTATTTTTCAAATATAATGCCTCACAGAAAAAATTCTAGAAGAATTTCGTTTTTGGGTCTAACAGGTGTTAGGTGTAACCCCTAAAAAAATTCAAATTGAAATAAAACATTAATAAAGGTTTTTTTAGAGCAAATTCTAGGTAACAGCATTATACCCATTCAATATTATTCTCCTTTGTTTCCATAGCTGTTGGTTTAGCAGCATAAATCATAGATTCTACATACCCCCAAAGAAAATATTCAGCAGGTAATAAATCACACCATATTGGAGGCCAATTGTCAGGACCATTTCTAGAAATAATAATAATTTTTTCACCAAATTGTCCTTTTGATACATTGATAGTTTGGTTTGCTGTGTGGCACGTAGCACCATTTGTGTTGGAACCATAGGTTGTTAAACTATTGGATGTTTGGAAACAAAGATGTGTCGATATCGGTCACCATTCACTGAAACGGCTCACCCCTCTTAATTCGAATGAAATATGGACCAATTATGCACGGAAAAAAATGATCCAGAACGACGTCGTACGAACATGTTACATATACCAGTAATATGAATTTCCTATATTGTCGATATAATGTTTCAATGATTTAGAAACCCTTTCCGACACGAATCAAAAAATCAATCTTTCTAGAAATCGTGGTCTAATGACAGTTATCTAGCTTATAGATCGAATAGAGCGTTATATACACGTTATATTCTCAACCATACTATAACATTTCGCACGGTCCTAGTATTCCCGCCGTATAAATGGAATTATCCCGTCTGTTCGAATTGAACATTGGTTGTTCAAGAAGAGAAGTAATGACCCAATGACCGCCTAAATCTTCACAAACTTGCAGTAGGTTGCGGAAGTTGACGTGTTGTGTTGGGCATTTCCATTCAGTAATATTTTATTATTTTTATATTTGTGCGAAGAACAATATATACTTATAGGTACCTACTTTAGTGAGCGATTTCAAGAATGGAAGCCTTCCTGAAGGATTTAAATTTGGAATATATTTTAAGATTTCTATAGGTAAGTACCTACACGCCATTCGCTTATTGATTGATAGTGCATTATACTTGGAAAATATTTTCTTGAATTATTTGGGTATGAATTCATGTCTGTATACATCAGAATCTTTCATTTTTTTTAAGTATTTAAATACGTCAGTAATACTCCACTCTGAGAATAAATTATTTTCATTCAGGGGGGCGCTTTTGATGTTTCATTGTTACAACTTCCGAACTATAAGAGATAGCGGAAATCTAATACCATATCCTTGGTTTATTTTTAGAGAAACTGGTGAAATGATACTATCCGCGTTTTTCGTATCTTCTTTTGGTTTGATTTGTAAACGAAAATTGGAGTAATGGCTAAATGGAAAACGAACCATAACCACTTTCTCTGAAACAATAACATTATACAGGCATTTTTGCGTAGAATACAGGGACTTATTCACATTGTTTGTAGAGGTTCAAATTATAAAAAAATATGAGGTTAATTTGCAGTTTATCGCCAGTTTTTAATATATTTCACATATTTGTTCAGGTTAGGTTATGTTAGTTTAGGTTAGCTATAAAAAAACAACGTCAAAAATACATTTTTTATCATTTTAAATAATTGAAAATGAAGAAATTGGAGTATTGAAAAATGTTTTTGTTATGAATGAAAATCATCAGTGATCGTTTTAAAATTTTCCTTCATTAACATTGCCAAAAAATCGAAATTACACATCCAATTAGAATCTCAGTTCACATCTGCAATCTATGAAGATGATTATAACTCAAACAGCTTTTTAATTTGAGATGTTACATCGAACATCTAATTACATATTTACATTGGGATGGGGGAATTCAAAAATACTTTGGATACGTTTAGATGCGATTCTTGATGATTATGATTCATACATCCATAAGAATAATGACGGAATAAAACCATTTTGAAAGAAATCAGCCCCTGATTTATTTGCATATCTATTGTATATTTTTCTTGCAGATGAGGGAATTGATCCAGGGTCCGTTAAAATGCTTAGCCAATACACGTTGAAAATATTAATCCCGAAGATTGGTCCTCGCCGTAAATTTCAAACGGCACTCGCTCTTCATGTAAGAAATGGAAGTGCCAGTGTGTGTATTATGTAGTACCTATTATGATTCAAATTTGTATAACTTTTTTTTTTAAAACTCTAGAATTTTCCGATAAAATTCATTATTTAAGGCTATCAATGATATGCTAATATTAGAATCATCAAATTGCATTTTCTAAAATTTTTTCTCCAAATGGTCCTTTTTATTTTCAGTACGAATCTCCCAGTATTGGACAAACTCCAATAGTCGAATCCACAGACACTGACGGCGAAACTAAGGCTTTTTCTGAGGGATCTCATTGAGTCCATTTTCAATGAAATTCATTAGAACACGAACCCTTCATTGACTTCAGTATTAAATACCAAATTAATGTATATATATACCTTTTGTAGTATTAAAGCTAGTAATTTTTTATGTTATTTATAATATTTTATAGTGTTTATGCATATGTGACAGACTGGCACAAGGATTGTTATTAATTTTTATTGAATATTTTCTATGTTAGAATTTTATATGTTTATTTTCATTATGTGAAGAGATCAATAAATTTTCCTAGGATAAAATCGTTTTTGTTTGTCTTGAGTTTTTTTATAATATTCCTATCTATTCTGATGATGTTCGATTTCTTGTTCATCTGGCTGATATTGATCTCATCTGATACATATAGATGCGCCTGAAGAAATGATCAAAATGATTCGAAAAAACTTCTTTTCCTGGTTCTCCGGGCGCATACGTGTAAATATGATAATAGATCATCATCTGCTAGATAAACGAGAAATGAAGACTCATATGACGAGGTTACTAGTTTTATATTACAAGAATCAAGAATATAGCTTTATATGATGAGGTTACTAAATTCATATGACTGAATCATAAGTCTAATATGACTGGAATATAACCCATATATGACAATAATGCTAGGTTAGAAAGCGGGACTAACTAGTACTTAAAATCGTTGGTATACTGTTAATCTGATTAGATTCTCATTTTTATATGCTCAGGGTCCTACATTGGTATACGATGGTTCTAGTTCAATATGTCAAAATCATCAGATTCTTCAGACCTGCCTGTTACTAATAATATGAAAGTAGATTAGTTTCAAGGTCCGGATGCGTGTTATGAATAGGTGCTGCAGTCAGATAAGATTAGATGTAAGTTCTTCTGTCACGCCGAGTATATGAAATTCAGTTAGTCAGTATATGAATTTCATATATTAGGTACAATATTTTTTTTCCGTGTGCCTTTTACATGAATTCCACACCAAACAGTCGATTTCAATAGGTGCAATAGATTCTTTAGATGTCCCTGGTAGTTAATATCATTACTTGATACGAATAACTACTGTACCTACCCAAGTTTTTCAGCTTCCCTGTTGACAGCGTTCTGCCTTTCCGCTGTTTTCACCAAACTGCAGAGTGTCAGTTTGACTCAGGCGTGTAGTGGTGGATTCACACTCACCCCTTACTAAGAAAACGACAAATATACCCTTCCTAACACGTTTAAACACTCCAAACCAACAAAGTAAGCAGAAGAAGAGTTCCTGATTTCCCCAAGTTCAGTGACAGCTCGCGGAATGCCGATCTCGAAACTCTATGACCCCGAGGCGAGCACAGATCGACTCGCAGACGCAATAATGGTCGTGACAAATGCCATTTAATACCAGGCGCCCACGCGATCGTCCAATTCAGCCGGAGAAACATCTCGTCGATTGTGGAACGATATAATTCACGCAATAAAGGGGGCGATAAAAATGAAATACACGCGAAATCACGGTAACAATATCGAATAAATCGGGTGATATACCGTGGCGAGGCCTCCCTCGACGGCACCTACAATATGGCGGCGGGTACGAGTCGAGATCACTATTTTAGAGGCTAATTGACATAAATTCGTCGATAAATAACGCTGGCAAGTCCGTTTGTTTATTAATTAAACAGATATATCACCGGTCTCACGGTTGAACCATAGATATAATTGAAGTGGATTATTTATACCGTGCTGGGCTCGGTTCGACTGTTTCAGGGATGTACAGGAGGTCCGAATATTTTGCGAATTTTCGAGGGATGACCAATCTGAATGAACTATCTTCTTATAAATATATTTTTATACAGGGTGATTCGATTGGGACTTTATGATTTGAAGTGAAATAGTTCACAAAAATTGCCACGTATCCAGCTAAAATAATTTCACTTCACTCCATAGACCTAATTACGCTAAGTTACGTGTATGAACAGAAAATTTAAAAAATTTCAAAAGTCAGTCAGATATAGCCGAGTTTTTGCTAGAACCTTATTTTACAGCCAAGTTCTAGATTTATTATCGATCGGATCTATGTTGTTGGATATATTGGTGAAATATCAGAATATTATAATGATTAGGGTGTACTTGTCCACTTGTTCACACTCTAACAACAAAGTTGTAAACGGTTTTCGATTTTTGACGCATATCGAACGAATTTTATAGTACAGTTTGAATAAATAATGTCATCATGTCTGTGATCATGCCATTTTTAAAAGGGAAGAGCAAATTGTGTAAAAAATGATTTTAAATCGAAATATTATGGAAAATTGGAGTTGATGAAATTCAAACACAAATTAGACAATTTATAAACTACAACTAATTAGCATAAAACAATTTAAGAAGGCGTTCTAAAGGAAAAATGTTACACAGTCTTCATGGTACATGGTATTTTGCAAAAAACATGAAAGTGATAACATTTCTGAATAGAGAATGGCACGATCGTTCAAACGATGCATCACAAGCCTATTTAAAAAATTGAGGGCTATACCTATCTTTCGAAGGTAGTTGAAGGTAAGGTTTGCATTTTTACGAAGAAGAATGACAATTTAAAAACCTTAACAAAATATAGTGATAGGATAGGAAAGTAAGTAATTTCAATCGACAGTTCAATATATCCTAAGACAGAATGAAGTTTTCCTTTTGCAGATTTCAGTTCTGTATAGCACTTCCTGATACTTTGTCTCTGCTTCTTCAAAACTGCTTTCGGCATTTTCAATTTCAAAGCGAAGAGTTCTTTATTATTCGAAGATAATCATCTGTGTTAATAACTTATCTAAGATGGAACATCCTACAGCTACAGAACTGTCAATTTAAATAGAGCCTGCAGTATTTCTCAGTTACTTTGTAAATCTATGAATGTAAGTTTCATACAGGGTGTCCCAAAAATACCACGCGAAAGTGACACTGGAGATAGATTGGCATTAGGTCTATCAGTTATCATCAACATGACCTCAGTAAAAGTCCGCTGGTTTTCGAGATATCACCACTATTGTGTATTTTTTAAAAATCTCCAGTTTTCGGTCTTTTATCGCCTAGCATTGCTAGAAATTACTTCAAACTCATGTTTTTTTTTACCTAGGCTATCCTGAATAGTTGCTTTAAACAATGAAGTAATAACTTCAACAACGACAACTAGAACGAAATCCTTCAAAAAATGTCTAACTTGTTGTATTTTATGCCGAAGTTAAATCGTTAACTTAAGTTTGACTGACTGCTGTGAAAAAAAATTATATCAGACTGAATTGACAAAAACTCGCAAAAACTGGTCCATTTCATGCCCTTTTCAAAATGATACAACACAACCAATTTTTTTTAATCAGAACCAGAATTGCTACTTATTAAAAAAAACCAAAACCCTTATCGGCTATCTCGCTCCCACATTCATTGTTTTGTAACATGGAAACCGGTCCGACTTTCACAGACTAGGGGTCTTCGAATAGTCTAGACCAGGGGTCACCAAATGGCGGACCGCGGTCCGGATGCGGATCGCGAACCTTTTTTTTGCGGACCATTTTTCCAGAAAACATGTATTCCTGATTAAAAAAATTCAGATAACTTTTCTATTTATTTACTAATTATAGATATTGGATTTAGATTAACTGCTAGAGGCTAAATGCCTCCTTTTGAGAATTCATGTTGTTGACTGTATTTTCGTTCTGATTGTGTATATCGAGTTTGTATATGTAGGATTTTCGAAAATAAACGTTATTATTATTATTATTATTATTATAATTATTATGCCATCATAATGCTATCAACGACCCGTGACAGATATACAGATTTTGTGAACGGACCTCCAATGAAACTAATTGGTGACCCCTGGGTTAGACACTAGAGAAAACTTTTTGTCGTTTGACGGATTTACTCATTTCCTAATATTTTCCGAACGGATAGAGATACAGAGGAAATAGATACATAAATATAAACGTCGTCCAGCGACCAATCATCGGGGAAAATTTGGATATCGAGATGTGAAAATCATAGATTTCGGACGGGAAAGAAGAATTTTCCTTCGATTCCGGGTCAAAATATTTCTAAGTGCCGACCCAAAAAATTTTTTTCATGGTATATCGATACGGAGCTCGTGTCTAGTTAAATCGAGGTCGCTGATCACGAATATGCAATTAGTTTTTCCCTAAGTGGCGTACTTTGGGAAAATTTTCACATAGAGTGAAAAAATGGACGAAAATAGGTCAATTTTGGAAGTTCACACCGCCCAAAAAAATCGGAGTAAGGTGTTGTTGATTTTTTCCCTCATATATGGATCCTTTATCTACTGAACAATCCAAAAAGAAAATGTCCAGGCCGTACTATTCGGAAATTATGATTTTTTTCCCAAGGGTCTGTTTTTCGGAAAATTCATTTCGCGGTATTTCCGCGGAAAATTCTCTAATGAAAAATCCAATCATATATTCGTAATCTACGGTCCCGAATAAGTAAATGACGTAATTTGCATCGAAATCGGAGACCGGTCGAATTTTGGCAATTTTTTAATACAGCCTTAAAAAAAATCCCATTTTTCGAGAAAAATTTTTTGACGCAAAACTATGAAACGGGTACTTATTCTTATAGATTCGGGGCCGTAGATTCCGAATCTACCATCAGATATTTATTATAAAATTTTCCGAGGAAATATCGCGGAAAGAATTTTCCGAAAAATAGACCCTCGGGAAAAAAAATCATAATTTTCGAAGCGTACGACCTGGTCATTTATTGTTCCGATGATTCGATAGATAAAGGATCCAAATATGACGTCAAAAATCAGCAACACTCTACTCCGATTTTTTTGGGCAGTGGAAAGTTCCAAAATTGACCTATTTTCGTAAATTTTTTCACTTTAAGTAAACATTTTTCCAAAGTACGCCACTTAGGGAAAAACTAATTACATATTCGTGATCAGCGACCTCGATTTAATTAGACACGAGCTCCGTATCGATATACCATGAAAAAAATTTTTTGGGTCGGCACTTAGAAATATTTTTGACCCGGAATCGAAGGAAAATTCTTCTTTCCCGTCCGAAATCTATGATTTTCACATCTCGATATCCAAATTTTCCCCGATGATTGGTCGGTGGACGACGTTTAGATTTATGTATCTATTTTTTCTGTATCTCTATCCGTTCGGAAAATATTAGGTAATGAGCGAATCCAAACGCCAAAAAGTTTTCTCTAGTATCCAACACATACAAAAATCTACAATTTTCCGATTAGGTCGACGCGGCTTTGGTTATTCACTAAATCGGGTATGCAGATCACGAATCTGTAATTAGATTTTCCGTATCTCGATTAGTTTCGGAGCAATGACGAAGAAAGTCGCAATTTCTGGCTCTACCTCCGGAAAATGGACTAATCAGTTGGATTTTTCGCCATATTACCAAAATTAATCGAGATACGGAAAAACTAATTACAGATTCGGAATCTACGCCCTCGTTTTAGAGAATAGCCAAAGCCGTGGCGATCTAATCGGAAAATTCTAGATTTTTGTATGGGTTAGAATCTAGACAAAGGACTCACAGCTCTGGCAATGTGTTAGTTGTTGTATGCATTTTACCAATATTTCATAGGAAATAGGTCATAAATACTTCTACAAGGGTTGAAGTATTACAAGATATTTTACTTGCAATTATCTTTCCGTGGAAAATATTAATTTCAAGGGTGAGACCACCCATGCAAAAATAAACCAGTTAACCCAAAACATTTGAGTTTTACAAGCGAGCTGCTTTGTTTAGAAATACAAATGAGCGCTTCCCAACATGTGAAGTCATGGGACGCAACAGTGGTGATATCTCGAAAACCAGCGGACTTTTACTGAGGTCATGATGATGCTATCTGATAGACCTAATGCCAATCTATCTCCAGTGTCACTTTCGCGTGGTATTTTTGGGACACCCTGTATATGAAATAGCCAAATTGGTGCACAAATATGTAAGAACAGTTATCAAAACTTATTCTCAACTTATATTGCTAATAATCATGTGAGTCCTTAAATAATAATAAAATTATGCTAAAGGACCTTCTTTCTTAATCTCAAACCTGATATTAATTCCGTATATTTCGCAGTTATGACGGTGGAACATGTAAAGCTGAGATTGTAGTAGCCAACACTTTAATGGGAACAAAATTACCTCAAATGTTGAGGTGTGGTTCACAATGAGTATGATAAAGTCGAATGAATTATACTTATTTATATTGAAGGTAAAGAGCAGAATAAAAAGGCCAAGTAATCAGCTCGTTGGGTCCATGAAATAATCTTGTTTTTAAACCGCACTTTTTTGAGAAGTTGAGTTATGAAAATTGAATGCCTGATATACACAGCTCATTAGAATGACGTGTTATGAAAATTTGTCATAAATCACAAATTGAAATCAAATGATTAATGAAATAAGACTGTTATACTCTTTTGATGGTTCTGGAAACAAATTCTAACTTCTTGGCGCTGTTGTTCCTGGGAACAGAGTGCTTATCAATTTGCCCAAACGTCTGTAATGTTCGAATTTTTGGATGAAAATAGTCTTAACCGTTTTGGTTCGACCCAATGATCGAGAATTCGTGGTCAAAATCGATTCTCTCCGGCCGGCCATCCGTTAACACGACAACTCTCGAACGGAATGAGCTAGACAGTTGAAATTTTCAGAGTAGGTTTGGGGGATAAATATCTCGGTTAAATTCGAATAACAGGTAAACTCCCTCTTTGAAAGGGATAAACCATCGCTTGCAAATCGATTGAACAACATATTTAGCCATGAGCACTTTCATTCTGGGAGAAATTTATATAATATAAATTCAGTAAGTACTAAAATCAGACTAATATTGCTTATTCATTTGTTATTCGATTATCGAAGCTTCTTGAAACCCACCATAAGTGTATCTATATAACTCTGATATAGTTTCCTATTGCCTTTTCAAATTAATCAAAGCAATAATGCATCTATTGACGAATACTACATGTTGAATTTTTAATTTATTCATTTGAAAGTAAATTTTTGCGTATGCTCAACAGTTAACAATTGATATAATTATTACTCATTATTATTTCACGATATTCATAGCATGAAATTGTGATTCTGTTGACTAGATAGTCCTCTGCAGATAATAATTAAACTATGACACATTGAACCAGTATATCGTTTGTTAGGAAATCTGTGAATTTTATACTGGTGCTTAGATTCCAATAGGTTTCTTGATATCTACAACAATTTCAACAATTGGATTACTGCTCACTGTCAATTCGCTTTTATGGCATAATGTTGAGATTGTGGTAAGATTTCCAAAATTATCCACGTAGTGACTTAGCACAAAGGTATGGGGTATTGCAGTGTACAGCAACTAATATCCATATGACATAGATACATGTTCTGCATGAAATTCAATTCAATCAAGTTTAATTTAATTCAATCTTATTAAAAATTTTGACAGGATCCTATGGCTAGGAATTTTCGAAAAGATTATTGAAAAGTATTCTGTATCTTAGATACTATTCGTAAGATAACGCTGACATTTAGTAACAACCTTCAAGACAATATTGTACAGCCAATTTCTAGATTTGAACTCGGTCGGATTTATATTCTTGGAAATATGAAAATGTTATTTTTGCAGTCTTGGGCGAGTTTAGTACCTGGATGGGTGACTGCTATGGCTATAAATCTGTACAAGCGCGCCAAAGCTTCTGGCCACAGAGCTTCAGACCGCAGATTTTTTAATCAAACATCAATCGATCAAAATGGATGGATCGAAAGTTATGAGGACTTGAAATGCTAGTGAAATAGATGGTACACCCTATATTTCTGTAATGGGGTTTTTCACTATTAAGATTTCGAAGAGATGGACTTCGATAAACTATGATATTTCCAGCAAATAGAAAAAAAGCGAACAATACGCATTAAAAAAATTCTCAAGGTCAGATCGCCCAAAGTTCTTGACCGATCAAGATCTCCCCTTGAATTTCGTCTGTGTGGAGTTCTGGACCAACTCTGTTTGGAGCCTGCGAGCTTCTAGTGTTATTGATTTGATTCAGAACAGGTTTCTGCTACATAAACTATTGTGTCCAACAAGCACTGATTCTTACCAACACATTTGTTAAGATCTCTTCTTTGGCGATGCTCTGATGCAGCGCAAAGGATGACGTCGTTACAACCATCTTTTCATCCTTTTCTTGCCCGGTCCTTTCGAAAACGAGGTACATTTTCGCGAAGTTATGTCAACGATTATAAATGTATTTTAAGCATTTTATTGACTGGATAACTGTTGCTTATAATGAGCAAATATATTTAGGTGCATCTTTTAAATACAGTATATATTATTTCTGTCAAAAGTTAGTTTTCATTTACACTCAGATAGTGTAAGAATCCTGCTTGTTATAATTTTTTTCACTAGTATTTTCGAAAGATAAAATGCGATGAGATAATTAGTTACAGTGTGTCCACTTGCTGGAAAATATATAGTATAGATATATATACAGGGTGAGTCTTTGACCACTGCATTAATTTTAACCAAAGATTCCTCTCATCAAATGAAACACTTTTTTCATTAACCATTTTTCCAGATTTGGCTCAGGTAAAAAGTTACAAGCGTTTAAAGATTTCACAATGTGCTAATACACTCCCGCATATAAATTATATATGACATTGTTGGCGGACGAGAAAAAGGCATGGTAACGTGGTTTACAGCTTGATTCGAGATTCCAACGCTCAGGGACGGATCCATAAAAGTAGTGAAATTTCTGGAGTTTTCCATTTTGAAACATTCGATGAAGAATATCTCGAAAACGGTGCGTTTAAGGAGAAATGATGAAGAATAATATAATGTTCTAAAACGATGGAATATTCTTGAAATTACCCAAGAAAAACTTCATCTGCTTTCTTTATGCTAATTTCGTTTAGTTTTATGAATCCACGAGTCCATAATTAAAAAACCAGTAGAAGTAGAAAATAACTAATAGTTGGAAAATATGTTTCATAGTTAAAGGAAACTTTACATCAATATTCATTTTATTCGAAAAAAGGATGTCAAAGCTACAAAATAAAAACTGATTTTTTTTCGAAATTTCAACAGCCTGTATCTTTTTACCTGAGCCGAATTTGGAAAAATGTTAAATGAAAAAACTGTTTTATTTGATGAGAGGAATCTTTGGTTAAAATTAATGCAGTGGTCAAAGACTCACCCTGTATATATAATATATAGATACTTGATTTTATACAGTGTAAAAAAAATACAGGAAACAGGTAAATTAATCAAAAAAAAATTATAATTCATGCAAATTTATTGGTAGGAATTTGGAGTTATATTTTCTAATATGTGACGAATCTAAAAAAGTTTAAAATCTTTTATCATTTAATCAGTCCTATTTATTAATTTTATAAGTGTGTTTTAAACCGTATATGTGTATTTAATGTCACGTCCCATATACAAATTTCCTTGTATTCTTATAGAAGAGAGTTTTTTGCAACTATGCAAACTTCCAAAATATTACCTCAAATTCAAAGCCCTGAAGAAAAATTAAAATATAATTCGAAAGCTTGGCGAATAATGAAGAGTTTTGCTTAAATTTTTGACCATGAATCGAGTCATTATAACCCTATATTGTTAAGATATTAATTTTGAAAACTTATAAAGCAGAGTGTGTATTTTTCGAATTTAGGAGACCTATGGAAACAAAAAAATAATTGTCAGTGATTAAATATATTATTAAGATGGAGAAAAGTCAAATAATTTCTTTTGATTTTTCAAAAGAATTTCAACCAAGATAGGACTTTGAATTTAGAACAAGAATGCCCAAAAGAGTTGAAGAGTCTCAATTATTAATGATTTGTAACATTCTAGAATTACAGCTAATTTACCTTAAAAATTGGCGCCCAACGCGGAGATGGAGAAGAGAATGAGAGAATTATATAAGGGAAAAGGAACCAAATAAAAATGAACAAAGTATTGTAGATGTTTTACAAGCAATGAAAGGAATATCAGAGAAAATAGAAGAGAATGCAGAAAGAATTGAAAATAAATAGAAGAAAATTCAAAAGAAATAAAAGTAATTTCAAAGACATTGAAACTTGAAATTAAGGAGAATTCAGAAAGATTGGAAAATCATATGGAGGGGAATAACCAAAAGTTGGACAGTAGTTTAGAAAAAAATATGATAGCTCTTGATGAAATATTCTGTACAAGGATTAATCAAACGAACGAACGAATAATAGTAGAGAAACAAGCTAAACAAATACTAATAGCGATCCAAGACAAACAACTAATATTACAAAAACAAGATGAACGAATAAGTAGACAAAATGAAAAATTGGATATTATTACAAATAGGGAAATAAATTATATATGTATAAATTGTTAATATAGAAAAAGAGATAATAATTATCAATAGCAAACAATATGAAATGAGAACCAATGAATATAAAGAAGTAAAATGAGAATAAATATTTAAAATGAAAGAAGAAAAAACATTTTATGTGATATGAAACAATGAGGGAAAAAACTCATTACAAAAATGTGAAGGTCCTATTAGAAAACACAAAATTACAAGAAAACATGTTCATTGTAAAGAATTTGAATCAAGAACATATTTAATACCACAGTGAGAATATGATTTCTTTGTGATTAAAAAGAATATAATAAAGAAAAAATTCAAACAGAAAATAAGAAACAGAAAGGTTAAGTTCAAACAATAATTGTTGAGTTAATTAACGATTGTCATAGACCAAGTAATAATTTCAAATTAATTTTCAAGTTTATATTTGTAACTATCTGATTGCTATTCATTTTATTGAGACATTTAAAAATGTATTCACAAATTTACAGAAATTTATTTTATAAATTTAAAATTTTCATTTCTCAAATTTATAATTTGACGAACCAACATTTCAAATTAGGGAATTGTTATGAAATGAATTTTTGAATGAAAACTTATAAAGCTGAGTGTGTTTTTTTGAATTGAGAAGATCTATGGAAACGAAAAAATTATTGGCAGTGATTAAATATATTGAAATAGAGAAAAGTCAGATAATTTCAATAGATTTCCAATAGTATTTCAAGCAAAAGAGGACTTTGAATTCAGAATAAGAATACTGAAAAGAGTTTAAGAGTCTCAATTATCAACAATTGGTAACATTGTAGAATTCTAGACGAGTAGTTACTCGTCTGATGAATCTAAGTATTTAAAGTGAAGAATTGAACTGTCAGTTTTTCCTCCCCAAACTGATCACAGAATCCAGTTGTGAATCATAGAGAGCAATATTCGTATATGTGTAGTCGAAACGAATAAATTTCTGGATTTCTTTACACGCACGCCACTGGAGCCCCGTTCATCACCAGATGAAACCCGAACCTAACCTATAACTCAACATACGCTCGATCGCCATCAGCTATCGCATCTTAAAAAATAAACCGAATACGATTATTATCTCTATGAGGAGAAAATTCAGTATGCAAATCTGTGAATTTTCGAATGGCCCATCTCGAAAACTCAATAATCTGATCATCTGCGTCGATACTTACAGGATGGTTGCCTTCAGAAGCAACCGTTACAGTGACCTAATACGTGTCATCCTACAAATGAAGGTATATAAATATATACAGGGTGAGTCTTTGACCACTGCATTAATTTTAACCAAAGATTCCTCTCATCAAATGAAACACTTTTTTCCTTTACCATTTTTCCAGATTCGGCTCAGGTAAAAAGTTACAAGCGTTTAAAGATTTCACAATGTGCTAATACACTCCCGCATATAAATTATCTATGACACTGTTGGCGGACGAGAATAAGGCATGGTAACGTGGTTTACAGCTTGATTCGGGATTCCAACGCTCAGGGACGGATCCATAAAAGTAGTGAAATTTCTGGAGTTTTCCATTTTAAAACATGATGAAGAATAATATAATGTTCTAAAACGATGGAATATTCTTGAAATGACTCAAGAAAAACTTTATATGCTTTCTCTATGTTAATTTCGTTTAGTTTTATGAATCCACGAGTCCATAACTAGAAAACCAGTAGAAGTAGAAAATAACTAATATTTGGAAAATATGTATCATAGTTATAGGAAACTTTACGCCAACATTCATTTTATTCGAAAAAAGGATGTCAAAGCTACAAAATAAAAACTGATTTTTTTTCAAAATTTCAACAGCCTGTATCTTTTTACCTGAGCTGTATTTGGAAAAATGTTAAATGAAAAAAGTGTTTCATTTGATGAGAGGAATCTTTGGTTAAAATTAATGCAGTGGTCAAAGACTCACCCTGTATATGGGACAATTATTAACTAAATGATCTATAGTTTCCTTAGCTTCCCCGCATTCACAACTAGGGCTCTCAACTGAGTTCCATCTGAAAAGCATGCCATTGCAAAGAGCATGACCGGTTCTTAAAAGATTCAGATTACACCATATTTTCCTTGGAAGATCAAACCCCGAAACTCTATTTGAAGGATCAGAAATTAGGTCATTGTTGAATAAATCACAAGAAATCCATTCAGACCACCAAACTTCCTTGTCACTTTTATTTAAATTGAGAAAACAGTTGGACCATAAAGGATTACGTGACTTCAATCTGGGAATTTTATTGCCTGGAATATAGGAGAGAATCGGAAATGAATAAGGAAAAGGATGAAATTTATTCCGAGAATTTGAAACAGCAGTCTGCCTGCGAATGTAGGGTGGGACAATGTTTGAAAAAACTGGCAACTAATAAATAGGTGTAGATCTGAAAGTTCCAGTGATGATCCTCATAGATGAATCCAGCTGTACATAAATTTTTTGAGTATGAGCACTATTAAACCAGACGGGCAACAATATTCAGGGGCAGAATAAACCAAGGCTGAAGCTGCCGTTCGAAGAGTAGCTGCATCAGCACCCCATGAAGTACCAGCTAATTTCTGCAGAATATTATTTCTTGTTTTCAACTTCGGATGCAAGTCATCCAAGTGGGTTTTGAAATTCAAAGAGGAATCTAGTTTCACTCCTAGGTATTTAGGATCAAAATTATGTCTCAAGAATTAATCACCGAAAGTTACACTCAATGTTCTATATTTTTATTGATGTTTAAAATGGAAGCAACAACCTCAGTTTTATTCTGATTCGGATACAAACGCCACTGAAATAGGTGATTCTTCAGGATTTCTAAATCTGCAGATAGATTATTTTCTATACTTTGGAAATCAGAATGACGAATTGCAAGGGCAATGTCATCAGCGTATATGAATTTCTCAGATAAAGTAGCAGGAATATCACACAGATATAAATTGAAACGAAGAAGTGCTAAAACTGAACCTTGTGGAAGACTATTATTAAAATTTTTGAAATTACTACAATTATTATCAACAAAAACACGAAACCTTCTATCTGTCAGCATATTTTCGAGTAAACAAACCGTCTTCCACATTTTAAATGAGTATGAAGTTTTAAAATCAAACCATCTTTCCTGTTCTTACATGAATTGAGAATATCGATGGAGGTAATATCGACAATTCGTCGGGAACAACCTGTATATACGTATCATTGTGGAACAAATTGACATGTTACTTGTCCAATACGTCGTTTGGATCAGATTTGGCACTTACGTTGTCAGACATGGAGCAACCAGATTTAAAATTCAATCGAGGGTCCCAAAAGTCTGATAGAATTCAGATCTGATCGTGTCGAAGACAGGGATTGGACGAGTTTGTGTGCAGTTCTCTTTATGCCGTATTCAGACGAAGTATTTTTCTGGAAAACCTTAACGTTGAGTTTTTAATTCGAATAGTCGCTTGAATTGGTATTTACGAAGGGATATTAAATGTAAATTTAACCCTAAACCGACAAAATTCCTGTTAATAATATTTTATTCACCTCTATCGGACACTCTTAATCGACTTTACCATCGATATAGACCGTTTTCTCATCTCCATAAAGACATGAATATATTTATTACCATTTTAATGACAGACAAAAAGTGTCAAAATCTTACCAATTTTTTGCTACCTGATATGCATATAAATAAACCGATATGAAAATAATACTTAGTTATGGACACATCTTATGAAGTCATAATGTAATTGACGGAACAATTATTGTGAAATTTCCAATAAATATTAGCGAAATAAAGTGTTTTACTTCAATCGATATACAACGATTTGAATCTAGTGAACCATGGTCCAAAAGTCTATGGTTACTGAGACATGATATTTCAACTTTTTGAAAGTTTTTCGACCTACCATCGTAAACAATCGATTTTGTGGAAACTAAACACTGAATATAGAAGTGATATTTTTAGGAAACTTATGAGTAGAGGGTCATTTCCAGAAAAAATCATTCACCAAAAATTCGAATAACCTGAGAAATATACAGTCTGAAGTGGCATCCATTGTTTTCCTCACTAAATTTTCATGAAACAATTGCCTATTTCTCGAAAATATTATATTTAACTTTGCATACAAATAAGTGAAAAAACTTCCTGGGTTGATGAAATTTCCAGAAAGGTACATATGTAAAAAATTTTCCCACGAGATCAAAAAATATAGCTGGAAATCCGAACAATAAACAGACTTTTTCGATACTTGGTTATCACCCCCATCTTCTATTTTCCTTGTGATTAATGTGAATATTAGTTGCTGGTTATGAGTAGGTCATGTATGAAAAAAAAATCACAGTATTTCTCCAATGAAAATTGAAATAATCCTCAATTAACTCATAGTAACTCTAAGGAAATCTAATTAGAGGATAATCAGTTTCAAAAAATGATGATATTTCATTGTGTTATGGGTTGTGTCCTTGGAGTCATTGGAGCGGATTTCCGGCCATATTTTTGGATTTCGTGAAGGAATTATTAACATATGTACCTTTTTGAAAAGCAAATGAAACAAGGAAGTTTTTTTGTACACCAAGTTCCTAATACTTTTCTCGAGTAATTCTCAATTGTTTCATCAATATTTTATGAGGAAAATATATGATGCCATTTATGACCCCTTATAACTATATTATCTAACTTTTTAGTAAATATTTTTTCACACAAAATGATAACCATCTCTTCAGCTTAAAAAAAATATTTATTGAATATTTTGAGTCAAGCAGTTTCTACAAAATTAATTATTTTCGATAACAAAGCAGATAATCTCCAAAAAGTTGAAAGATCGCCATATCTTCGTAACCATAATTCGTTGCGAATTACGTCTAGTATATCATCCCCTTTGAAATATCACGTCAAATTACCAAATACCCTGTATATGTAGTTCTAAATTTTGCCCTTATACCCCGAAATTAAGAAATTGAATTCAGCTTTCATTTCGCTTGATTATTAAAGACTTGAGCGACTTTTGAACGAAACTGTACATAAAAAACATCAAAGATGCTTTTAGTATTTTGGAAAAATGCTCTAGAACTGTAGTTTTCACGCAACATTGAAGTTTGAATTGGAGACTCCAACAGCCGATCAAGCGACGAAATATCAGATTCACAAAGTGAAACATCTGCTATAAATTTATGACCTTATGAGCAAAATATTAAATTTCCATTGGAACCCATAGAAACCAAATGAATCCCAGATGATTTCACGGTAGATTAATCTTTAATTAAACAACACCCTCTTCATCAGCGGAACTATAGGTTGGACTTTGGGTGGTACCATACATTTATGTACAGTTTGGGACTCAAGAAAACTACTCAATGATTGGAATTTGCATACTTCACATTATGAAGTAAGTAAAATAAAAATATCAAATTTAAACTGTTTACCTTTTTACCAGAGCCGAATTTGGGAAAATGATAAAGCACTTTCATTTGATAAAAGCAATCTACGGTTAAAATTAATGTACAATTTGAAGACTAACCCCGTACAAGTTTTTGCATCCCTGTCATTTGAACATATATTTGTTTATTAAGAGAATATTGACATTCATCGAAAAAAATAGGTTTTTTTCGTAATTAACAATTATTTATTATTAATAATTCGTTATTGAATACGAATATACCGTTGTCATATAGTAATAACCTCAATATCCATAAATAAACTGTTCCCTCAGTGTGGATCACTCACTTCTAATAATATTCCAATAACTTAATCAAATTTTTTTCACTCCTTTTTTCCGGCAACGACTAAACACTTAATAGGCGTCCCAATCGAATTAATTCCATGTATATCCAACATGATTATTATCATTACGGACCTGCTAAATCGTACAGTGCGAGAGGTACACCCGGCCAAAAGGAACAGGTTGTCCAGAATCTCATATATTAAGGCTCATATTAGAAAAGCTCAGAGAGGTTATATAAACACGATCATTATCAATAATTTAGAACGAGATGGGAACAAAATTACAGAACCCGATTCCCGGACGAAGAACAAATATTGTTTTTAATATATTTTTATGGGCATGAGAAACGATAATTGTAAATAATATTTGTTAAATCGCATTCGAAATGGACGGAGGAACGAAACCGACTCGCTTCATTAAAAGATTTCTGGCGTCTCAAACGGTGTTGCCAACTGCGGCTCTCGGAATGTACGTGTTTGGATGTTTGTACAACTGCGTGATGTCGGACTTGGACGATCGAACGATTTTTTTTTATCAGTTTTGTTTGTCAAGACTTGCTAATTAATTCTGGTGGATTTTTGGAACAGAGGTTGATATTCGCCATTCAATATCACAACATAGATTAACGTCAGGTCAAAAATGTCAATATGTATTGAGAAAAAAATATATATCTAAGGATGATCAGCTATTTATGTATCCCTGACTGGCAACACTGGTGTTCCTGAACGTTGTATCACCATCACGATGTACTTTACGATATACATACCAAGAAAATTGCCATTTTCTGACATAACACAATAATATCAGATGGATCGGTGCGTTTCTATCAGGTAAATCTTACAAAGTGACGATAAGGGATGTTTTTTCGTCTGGTGAGTGAAATTTCAAAAGCGGCATCCCTCAGGGTTCGGTTCTTGGGCCGATACTTTTTCTGTTATACAGTTCGGATTTCCCTAGCTGTTTTCAGTTCGCATGTTCAATTTACGCTGATGACACGAAACTGTATAACTTTTCCATTCTCAATGCCTCAATTCCTCAAGAAGATCTGGACAAGCTAGCTTTTTGATGTCATCGTTGGTTGCATCCACTGAATCTTGAGTCAGTGTCACCTTTTGCGTATAGGAAAAAATAATGCACACGTTACCTATTTTATAGGGGGTCATCGTATAACTCCAGTCACTGAGCAGTGTGATTTGGGTCTGACCATCTCCAGTGACCTAACGTGGACTGTTCATATTGCTTCTGTGACAGCCAAAGCCCGCCAACTGACATATTTGCTGCAGAAGAATTTCCGAGGCTCGGATAGGGTGGTTTGTAAGCTTCTATATGAGTCCTTCGTTCGTCCGGTCATGGAATACGCAGGATCAGCATGGTGGACTGCTCTTGTAGCGGAGATTAATTCGCTGGAATCCACCCAAAGATGGAACACAAGAAACCCTTACGGACCCTCTCGACCTGATTATGAGACCTGCCTCAAACTCACAGATATGATTTTGTTTTCTCATAGACGCGACAGGGGTGATCCATGAAAGGAATTTTCGGACAATATTCGGGGTCATAGCTGCAAGCTGGCAAAGGAGAAGTTTAGAATTACTCAAAGACAGCTATTTTTGAGCAACCGAGTATTTGACTTATGGAATGGGCTTCCGGCTTCGATTGTGGACAGCGCATCGACAAATTCGTTCAAAAATAGCTTGGACAGTCCGAGTCGAATTCAACACCAGTTAAGCAGATTCGAAGGCATTCGATTTGATTTTTTTTGCTGATTATTCAGAGTGTATATTGAGCTTTCAGTGTTCTTATTTTCTTTTCTATTTGATGAGTTTACAGGCATAAGCCTCTACTCCTATTTGTATTTTTAATAATAATTATAATAATAATAAAGTTGATGTCTATTGAAAATGTTATCCCTATAGCAACACTAGTATTCCTGGATGCCATATCATCCTTATATTGTACAGTTTGCTAGACTCCTATCCGAGCATCCCTTACGCAGAAGTACTTTCAATAGAAAGATGGGTGGAAATAAACCTGGAAAGAAACCATGGTCTGCGTTCCTGGCCACGCAAGAATCATAGGAAATGAGGAAGCCAACACACGTGCCACGAAAGGAGCACAAACCCCCTTTTATTTCGGAACCCTACTGTGGGGTTGGTAGATGCACCAACAACAGTGTATTTCGGATGAAAGAAGAAACTGAAAGAGGTATTTTCTGGAGATCTCTCCCCGGAATGCATCACTCCAAGAAATTCCTCCACCTCTTTGATACTGTCAGATCCAAGAAATACTTGGGCTTCAGTAAGAACGAGCTGCACCTCCTCACTGGCTTCCTCACAGGGCACTGCAGCCTCAGGAAGCATATGATGAGATTAGGGCTAGTAGAACCTGACGAGTGCAGATTCTGTTGGGAGGAGGATAACACTCCTAATCACCTGATAAAGGAATGCCTCGCCATCTCAAACCAACGCAAGGAATGCTTTGGGCAAGAAATCTGCAGAAGCGAGGACGTAGCCTCCTTGAAGCAGGTCCAGATACTCGAGTTCATCAGAGCTCTGGAACTGGAAGGCAAGCTGTAGATGGTAATGACATCGACAGCTTTGACAGGGGGGCACAATAGACCTTAAGGTCACAGTGCAACGTTACACCCTACAACAATATACATTATACAGTTGGGCATCGTTAATATTATACGAATATATATAATATATTGCCATTTCAGTTATAACATAGATTAAAAACTGGTCTAAAATGCTTATGTATATTGGTCTATTGAGATAAGAAACACAGCTATTTCTGGACGCCCTATCACCCTTACATTGTATACGCGGATATAGTTAACGATATACACACTGAGAAAATTAACATGATATTATGGAATACTACCTGGTGTTGAATGTTGATATCTATTGAAATGAGAAATGCCCATCCTAGTTTGCTATTTATGTATCCCGAACTGGTAACACTGTTACTTTTGGACGCCATATCCCCCTTATGATATAATGTTCAACGATGAACGTATATACTTGGAATATTGGATTATCTCACCAAAAACAATAATCAGTATTCTCTCAATATCCTTTCCTCGAAATACGTCATATTATAAAATGACTAATACTCTATGATCGTTTCGTGTCTATTTCTGTCAACCCTCTTCGGTCTCTTTCTCTTCAAGATATCGAGACTAAGGACACGTATAGTTCACAAATATCTTCGCTCTTTTTCAGACGTCATTTTCGCAAATTAACTTCGAAATTGATAACCTCCAACCACGCGTGGAATTCCTCTTGACAATCCTCTAATTTCGTTAAAACGACGCCGCAAAAGAACGTAAGTAGTGTCCGATGACATCAAAATACTTCTGTAACCTTCCACCAGGAACAACGAATGTAATGAATCGCGAAATCTTGATCAGTGACGTGGACACATTTTTTTAAGGGTAATTTGGAATACAAATGTTTCTATTACATTTCACCCAGATAAAGTTGATTATTTTTGGTAGAGTCTATACAGAATGAGAGTTTTATTAAACTTGAACTTTGAAAACATGGCATTCTTCATACTTAGTTTCAAATTAATAATTTTGCGTCGGCTTTGAATTAATTTAATTTGCAATTAAATATTTTAAATCAATTTAGACTCTCTGAAAATTTTGGCTGATTCTAATAGAAAAAGAAATATAAGTTTGAAATGTATTAAAATAATTCAACGAATATTAATTTAACATACAATAACGGAACTTGAAATTATGAATATTCTATTATAAGACTGACAACTAACCTGATTCTATAAACTAATATCGTTTCATGATCAAAGATGTTAAAAATGGAGATGAAAACTCGAATTTCTTGTTTAATTAGAGAACTTAAATCTGGATATTCCTTACTCCTTCAGAAAATTCTTGTAATAAGTGTATTCCTTTCTTATCCAGGGAGGATTTTCAGTAGATCAGTAGCGGCAATTTTGACGATTAGCATGGCCAGAAAAGGTCCACTCATAAAAAAAAATTGATGATTTGGAAATATTGTTATCCAACAAGTCCATCATTTGTTCACAAGAATAAGTTCTCAATGAAAATCGTCTTTCAAGAGCTCCTGCGTAGGTATTATTTTATAGGGATATATTTTACTTTGTTTTAATGTATTTAGAATCATGTATGGCTGACATTGAATGTCATGGAGGCATCTCTACTCGTTTTATGTGGATTTTCTTCAGTCAAGTCAAGTCAAGCATCACATCTAATTTCACATCATCACACAGTGTATTAGCAGCTGCTTTTTTAATCTGCCTTACATGTCCAAACACGCGAAACTGCTTCTCTTTTTTACTTATTGGCTCTTGGGTTATAGGCGACAAATTCAGAAATTTCTCATGAAACAAGCAACTACCAGACTACCAGCTCCATACTACTGACCCCAGACTACTGCCCCATACGTAATTATGGGTCTCACAATCATGACGTCCATCCATTGCAGTATCTTAGGGTTGCAGCCCTAGTCTTACCGGCTAGATTCCTGAACGCCAATAAAGCCTTTGTTGCTTTACTGGCAATGATGTCAACATGCCATCCATTCTATAATATCTCCTTACAAAAAGAGGGATCTCACAGCTGGATGTTTCCTTCTCTGAGTAAACAGAATCACTGTGATCTTGTTCTTTAAGCATCACAGGTGCTCTGAGATCTACTCCAACAGCAGCTATGGAGTGCCTGCTGGGGCTACCTCCCCTGTATCTTGTAGTTGAGGAGGGGGCTATGAAGACAGCTTTAAGAATCTGGGAACAGGGACAGTGGCGTGACAGCGGAATGTTTAGGGGACACGCGAGGGCACTCGAGAAGGAGGAGGATGATGATGCATCTCTCCTCCGGAGGAGTGACCGTGCGGGCTCCTCATTCTGCTTTAACGAACCCTATAGGGTGATTGTTCCTGATAGAGACCAATGGGATACAAGGAGTGATCTCCTTAAACCGGAGGGGCCCACATGGTTCACAGATGGCTCTGTAACGACTACAGGGACAGGTGCAGGCATGATGGGACCTCGAGTGAGCATGTCCATCCCTCTCGGAAAGAACTGCTCTATAATACAGGCAGAACTATATGCTGTTCTTGTCTGCGCGCTGGAAAACATCCGATTAGGATACTCTGGCAAGTACATATATATATATATATATATATATATATGTTGTGACAGTCAAGGAACGTTAAAATCCCTATCTGATGTGAAAATAAACTCCTACTTAGTAGGCGAATCCAGGAAGGCTCTGCGAAGGCTGGGCGCACGTTGTAAAACTCATCTGGTGTCCGGCTCACTCGGAGATTTCAGGTAATGTTAAGGCAGATAAGCTGGCGAAACAGGGGGCTCGGATACCATATATAGGTCCTGAGCCCTCGCTTCCAGTATGTCGTACCTCTGTTAAAACATTCTTCAAGAATCGTTTGGACAGGAATTTCTCCAGTGTATGGAACATGGGAGTAGGACTCAGGCAGTCAAGGCTTCTCATTAAGAAACCATCGTCAAAGTCTGAAGTAAAGAAACTTCTTTCACTCGAAAGAAGAGAATTGAGGCTGGTGACTGGATTACTAACTGGTCACCAGTTCAACAAACATCTCAATAGGATGGGATTGGCCGATAGCGCTCTGTGTCGCTGGTGCAAGAGCATGGAAGAAACAGCTGAACATATTCTGTTCGACTGTAACAACCTTAAGGAATTGAGGGTCATACACCTAGGCAACCCAACACCTACGATTCCTACGGTGAGAGGGACTTCTCCTTTTAAGCTCGCGGCATTCCTGTCAGCGTGCTTTTTGGACTGAGTCTCACGAGTTTGGCAAGCGGGAGAACAATGGGCCTGAAGGCCTCAGTTCAGCCTGGGACGGCACCGCGGTAGAAGAAGAAGTGGTCTTGTTCGGGTTCATGCTGAGCCCCACTGACAAGCACCACTGCTCGTTAATTCTAAGGCCCTCCTATAGTAAGTTACACAAGTTGCCCTTGAATTTACACCTGAACATTAGGACTATGCCATCGGCATAGCCTATACACCCGAAGCCGAGCTCCGGTAGCCTGTGGAGGAGCTTGTCCACTACTAGGCTCCACAGAAGAGGAGACGTTACTCCACCTTGAGGTGTTCCACGAGTGGCTTTGACAGAAGTGGTCTTATTGCCCACCTGTGCCTCGGCTATACTCGTCGACAACAGCTCATACATCCATTTTAAAATGGTTTTATTTACTCCTCGCCTTTCAAGTGCATCTTTGACAGACACATGTGTTGTGTTGTCAAAGGCCCCTGATATATCCCGGAATGCACACATTGCGATTTCTTCATTGTCCAGAGTTCTCTGGATGACTTCAGCCAGCAGATACAGAGTAGTCTCTGTAGATTCTGTGGTCATGTGATGCCCATTTGGTTTCAATATCAGGAAATATGTTATCCGTCCTCTATCCTCTATAGTCTAAGTTTCAAAGGATGTATCACAAGACCACACTTCCTATTTGAAAAATTGGGGGTTGTACCCGTCTTTCGAAGGGGGTTGAAGGTAGGGCTCGCATTCTAAAATCTCACGATGAGGCCAATATAGCCAAGGCTCCTAAGGACTTCATCACGTATGTTAACACCATTGACAATGTCCTTAGGATTGGATAAGTAGGGTAATAGAACGGAAGATCGTTTCGGTCGACACTACGCCCTTTTCCCCCTTCCAACCCCCGTCGCTGAGCCCGACAAGCGACCACGTCGCTGGGAATCCGCGACGCGACCGAAAAAACCCAGAATCACGTCGTTTTTCGCTTTTTACTCTACGAGACGACGAAAATTACAATTCAAACGAAATTCCATCGCGTCCGTTCGGATAGTCCGTCGTCGGGGGATTACCCGGAATCGATTAACCGAAATGCCACGCCGTTTAGCGGTTTTATCGATAAATAATGACGGCGTTCAATTAAACCGTAATGATCGCGTAATTCGCTTTCCTTTTTTGCACCGCTCGCGTGATCTTCAAGTCAGTTTCGCCAGGCCGTCTATGTAGATCCGATCGGGTCGAGGTCTAGGTACCGTCGGAAGTGCGGTTTTTTCCCGGTCCGATTTTCCCGGTATCTGAAATTTAGCACGGTTCACTTCGAACGAGCATTCGCGATAGTTCAGGTGGTCTGGGGGAGAGGTGACATATATGTATATGTATATTGTATATTGTTGTAGGGGGTAATGTTGCACTGCCACCTTAAGGTCTATTGTGCCCCCCCTTCAGAGCTGTTGATGTCATCACCATCTACAGCTCGCCTTCCAGTTCTAGAGTTCTGATGAACTCCAGTATCTGGGATGGCTTCAAGGAGGCTACGTCTTCGCTCCTGCAGATTTCGTTGCCCAAAGCATTCCTTGCGTTGGTTTGAGATGGCGAGGCATTCCGTTATCAGGTGATCAGGAGTTTCATCCTCCTCCCAACAGAATCTGCACTCGTCAGTTTCTGCTAGCCCCTTCATGCTTCCTAAGGCAGCAGTGCCCTGTGAGGAGACCAGTGAGGAGGTGCAGCGTGTTCTTACTGAAGTCCAAGTATTTCTTGGATCTGACAGTATCAAAGTTCCGGAGGAATTTCTTGGAGTGATACATTCAGGGGAGAGATCTCCAGAATATAGCTCTTTCAGTTTCTTCTTTCATCTTTCATCTCTGTGCTCCTTTCTTGGCAAGTGTGTTGGCCTCCTCATTTCCTATGATTCTCGCGTCACAAGGAACACAGACCATGGAGACTCTGTTGTTCTTGCCTACTTCATTAAGTTGTCTTTAGCACTCCCATATTAGCTCAGACTCGATAACATGAGAGCTCAGAGCTTTAATAGCAGCTTGACTGTCAGAGTGGATTGCTATATGACATCTCTGATAGTTTCTTTCTAGGTTTATTTCCATGCATCTTTCTATTGCAAGTACTTCTGCCTGAAAGATGCTCGGATAGGAGCCTAGCTATAGTAAGCATTTGGTGCCTGGCCCATATATTCCAGCACCAGCTCCTGTAGTGGTTTTTGAACCGTCTGTGTACCATTTAATGGCATTTCTTTTAAGGACTTGGGTGGTGGATTCCCTGTCCCAGTCTTTTTCCTACCAAGCATCGTAGTAAAGTTCTTTTCGATGCTTACTTTCTTGATCATTTCGTCACTAGGAAGATTGGCAGATTAAATGTACCTTGTAAGAGAGGACCAGGCTTTCTGGTTTTTAATGCTCTCATTACCTGATCCTTTCCTAGATATTCTGAGAATGGCTTCATGGGCCATTTTCTCTATCACTAGATAGAGAAAATGGCGACATCTATAATCCATTCACTTTTATATAAAGTCTCCCGGTTAGCCATGATTTAGGTAACGCACGTTTTTGTAAGTAAAACTAAGCCAGGTTGGCACTCCTGAATTATCGTCAATGTCAAAATAATTCTCTGATACGTTGCCAATTTCTACTATCAACAATCAACATAATGTTCAATCTTAGACAAGATATTATTACAGATCATTATCTTCGAATAATGAAGAACTCTTCGCTTTGGAATTGAAAATGCCGAAAGCAAAGACAAAGTATCAGGAAGTGTTGTACAGAACTGAAATCTGCAGTAGGAAAACTTCATTCTGTCTTAGGACATGTTGAACACTCGAATGGATTTTCTTAGTTTCCTATCCTATTACTATATTTTGTTAAGGTTCAATAGTGACTCGGGTTTCGTAGTACTACTACATTTTGAAACTGGTGTATTTCAAGGCAACAAGGTATTTGAATGTCATCTGTAGGCTTATTTCTCGAGAATTTCGAAAGTGGGTAATTCCATAGGTACATCTGTTCGTTTATAAGTTTTCCTGTCGGGTTATTCAGGTACTTTTATTCTATTTTCAAATGAATTATCACGAAGTAACGAACGGACTACTGTATCCATTATTTTTCATTAAAATTTCAACAACTTGACTCTTGATTTCCGTACAAGAAAATAGCATAACTGAATCCTCCAACCAGTCTATATACGTGGAACAGAGGAAACAATTTTTTCAACAGTCGCCAGGTCTTTGGAATTGTTGAATTCACATAATATCTTCACGAATTCAATAATTTTCCCAAGAAAATTCACATTGTGAAAAGTACGTAATTACTACGAGTTCTATGTAGAGAGGACAACGTTGCGTAGTTATCTGACAGGAAAAGGAGCATAACCTAACATTTTCAAAATATACATGGTGAAATGTGACAAAATTTCATGGCTACCCGGGACAATTTATAAAAGTGAAAGGAGTTTGAGGGCTTCACAGTAGACGAGAGTAGGCGGTCTGGAATTTCTTTCTTATTTCCTAAATAACTCAAAAAATACGAAAGCGATCCAATTCAATCATAGTAATCAGTAGTAGAAGTCCGACGCTCAAATTTTTGAGAAATTTCTTGAGGATCGTGTTACTAGAAAATTTTACAAAAATCATTGAAAAAAATTCTGTATATCTGAAACTATTACAGACAAGCTCCAAAGCACATCTCTCGTACGCATCGAAATCCTCTTTCTTCCTTCTCGATCGGTCTCCAGTCCGATCGCACGACTTGCTAGATGTTCCAATTACGAGAGTAGACTGCATTACACGATATTTACAATTTAATTAAGTATCGTTATTTATCTACTAAATCGGCCATCCTATTGGGCTTAGAGTAGGATAACAGCATGTACGTACACTGTTGCCTGGTCGATATGGGTGTACTTGGTAGGATATGGTCGTGTATGGAAGATTTTTAAGTGTTACGTAAGATATGCGATTGATATTCCGATATATTGAATGGAGTGAAATGAGTTTTCAGAAAATGTACTGTCCATCGCATGACTGTAGTTGAGCAGAGTAAAAAGAGAAGTGTTATGGTATATTATGTAATGTAAATATATAAACTGATCTTTCTTGCTTCCATTTGAACAATCATCAAAGATATAAAACATTGGGTGTAACTTTCGGTGATCCTTTCTTGAGACATAATTTGGATCCTAAATGCCTAGGACTGAAACCAGATTTCTCTTTGAATTTCAAAGCCCATTTGGATGAGTTGCATCTGAAGGTGAAAACAAGAAATAATATTCTGCAGGAATTAGCTGGTACTTCTTGGGGTGATGATGCAGTTACTATTCGAACGGCAGCCTTAGCCTTGGTTTATTCTGCCCCTGAATATTGTTGCCCCATCTGGTTTAATAGGGCTCATACTCAAAAAATTGACGCACAGCTGAATTAATCTCTGAGGATCATCACTGGAACCTATACATTGGTTGCCAATTCTTTCAAACATTGTCCCGCACCACATTCGCAAGCAGACTGCTGTTTCAGATTCTTGGATTAAATTTCATTCTTTTCTGAATTCCTTTCCAATTCTCTCCTACATTCCAGGCAATAAGATTGAAGTCTCGTAACCTTTTATGGTCCAACTCTTTTCTCAATTAAAATAAAAGTGACAAGGAAGTTCGGCGGTCTGAATGGATTTTATTCAACAAACATTTATTTTCTGATCCTTCAAACAGAGTTCCAGAGTTTAGTTAATAATTGTCCCATATATAGATTCCAGGAGAGTTTTAGAATGTTTCTGAATCTTTTTTAGAATGGGTAGCGAATTTCAAATCTATTTAATAAAACATGGAATATTCCATTTTTAATTTGTTCGCTTTCACCCTTTGTCTTTTCCTTTTACAGATTGAGTTTCAGGTACCTTATTGGAGAAACCTCTCTGCTTGTTGAAGGAAGAAGCGAGAGTAAAGAAATAGATGCCCTTCAAAATTTAAATTTTCAGCATATTTTGCTAACAATTTCAATTATAAATCACAACACTAACGAGGAGATAGGGTTTTTTTGCTGAAGTTTTTCCCCTAAGCTCTACTATCATATATCGAATTCTATGGTACCCCGTTACACTAACCTCTGCTAACACTTTTTTTATACACATGCTTTATTATTAGATGAAAACAATTGAATGCTTGAAGTTCAAAAGAATATATATACCTCTCTCGGAAAAATAAACAGAATAGACACTCATCTAAGAAGGTTATCATAGTATATTTCTTCACATACGAACTGAAATATCCTAAGAATTAAAAGGAAAGTTTCAAGAAAGAGAATTAGCCAGAGCGTTCAACCATCCAGGTACTGAACTCGCCCAAGTTAGCTTGACTTCACAAAACAATATGGAGGAAAATGGAGGAGAAGGCAATAAAATCCATAACGTTGTAAAACAATCTTTGTCGGCATAATTCCATGCTCAGGAATTCGAGATTTTATTATGCTTGCAATGAAAACAAATGTAGTATGTTTGCAGTTCAAATAATTGTTATGTCTTTGTATTGTCCTTCAACAAAGAATGGTTTTTCTGAAAACTCGACATACAGTCGACAATATACGTTGTTAGATCCTCTATGATTTAGAGGAAGTAGGTTTTCAAGCTGAGAAAATGACAATGAATTTGAGAACATGGTCATGATAGGCACTATGTTCACCTGAAGAGAGCCGAATGGAATAAATTCACTATTTTGGTTACTGTATCTATATATGTTCAAAATGTTCACGACAAACGCCTTCGCAACATCCTAAAAATTTCTTCCAACATTATTCAACATCTCAGTACTGATCGACCTAATCGCAGGCGTTATTCGATCTTTTAGGTTACTCAAATCAAGGGGTTTAGTTTTTTACACAATGCTTTTCCCGTATCACCATATAAATAAATCTAATGGGTTAAGATCAGGGAATAACGCTGGCTATTCGATCGCTCCTCGCCTTCTTATCCACCGACTTGGAAATATTGCGTGTTTAAATCTAGAATTTTCCTCTAGAATAAAGTTTTGAAGGCTTTTGCAAAAAACGGTATCTGATCAGATAGTATTTTTGGCGCTCTTGTTCCTCGGAGCAGAGTGCTTATCAATTTGCCCAAATGTCTATAATTATCAAATTTTTGGCTGAAAATGGTCTTAAAAGATTCGGTTCGACTCACTGATCAAGAATCCATGGTCAAAATCGATTCTGTCCCGCCGTCCGGCCGTTTACACGATAACTCTCGAACGGAATGAGCTAGACAGTTGAAATTTTCACAGTAGAATATCGCGGATAAGTTCGTTATTGGGCAAAAGCGGCCAAGTGGTTTCAGAGTAACAAAAAAAAATGTTTTACATTACAAATTTTAAGATGCAGTTTTATCGTAAGAATTCATTGATATCATTCTCAACTCTAGCAAACTAATACTTTCGGTGATATGATTTTTCTAAATTTCAATGATTATTCTCAATAATTCTATATGATTTCATAGAGCACTAGGTATAATTTGCTGATGTATGTAAATCCAACATGAGATGATTCATTGACCTACGTTTCGATTTTAATTACGAAAATTCTTTAAAACTGACGTACAGAAGCCAAATTGATAAAGTGGGAAAGCCCTGTGGACAGGAGCTTTGGCGCTCTTGTTCAAATTTTGACAAATCATAACTCCGAAAATATCAATGATATCAATGGATTATTATTTAAGTTTTTTTTTTATGATGCAGTTCTATCATAAAAATCCATTGATATAATTCCCAACTCTTTTGGAGATATGATTTTTCTTCTATAATTTTCTTAAGATTTTCTATGCATACTAACACCGCCATTTTATCTAAGTTTTAGTGTCGGCATTTTTCAACTACTATCGAGTTCAAATTTTCACATGTCACTCCGAAACCACTTAGTGGATTTCGCCCATTTACGAACTCAACCGAGACATTCGTGCCCCAAACATACCCTAGAAAATTCACTTATCTAACTCATTTCGTTCAAGAGTTATCGTGACCATTTTCGGCAAAAAATACAGATTTTTCGTTCGAAGGATACTTTCGATAACAGTTCGAAAAATCCTTGAATAATTGTTCCGAAGATCGCCCAAAAAACGCATAGAATAAGATCAACCCGAGGTCAACGACTTTGTTTATCCCGCAACTCCAAAGATACCTTCAGTTATCAGTAATCCATCATCGGACACCTCGTAGAAGACATAATAACGCCACTGGAGGTATCTAAGCATCAGATGTCGAACTCGTACGCTTATTAAATTGAATAAAGCCGAATTTGCATAAAAAACTTATTTAAAATAACATGCCCAAGATCCCCGCGACCAACCAGAAGGCCGCGGTCATAGAATTTTTGGCTAAGAAAGATCGATTCGACTCATTAGTCATTCCGAAGCCGCTACCTGATCGCGTAGATCCTTATCTCTCGAACATATATCGTTCCGTATGTATTTCTATGTGGGAATTGAAATCTATGGGGAACATAGACTGAATAATTACAGTTTTTCGGAGAATGATCTATAGTCGGACGGGATACCGTGGCCCATGTGAAAGAGGAGCAGCCATGTTATTTTGGTGCCATTGTTCTAACTCCTCTGGAATTCGATGGTTTTAATAGGCCGTGATGGGTACGAAGTGTCTATTCAAATTTTTAATATATGAGAATCGGAGGACGAAATTTGAATAGAATTATTGGTGCGATGATGATGAATATTTATGTGGAGGTGTAATTGCAGTACATGTGAAAGGTGGAATGAGATCGAAAGATTGGTTTTATATCTATGGTACCGAATTAGAATGGACGAAAAATGTACAAGCCATTTAAATGGATCTTGCCATTTTCCACTAGATGGCGTCAACAAGAAGGACGAGACCTTTCAAACGATGTATTACAAGATCACAAACTCATGCTTTCTTTTTGAAAAATTTTGGGTTTTTTTATTCCATTTTGCTTTTCCACACTTTATATACAGTGCACGTCAAAATTATGGAACAATTTCATTTTCTCAGAAGAAAAATATTTGGCAACAAAATCCTGAAACAGGTCAATTTTGTTTCACTTTTGCCCAATTTTTATGCATTTTTGGAGGATTTTTGTTACATCCAGTGCCACCCTCATCAACCCTCTACATTTTTTGAACAGGGAAAGTGGGTCATGTGGTACTTTTTTGGTAAGCTCTTTGTATCTTCTTTATAGGCGTGCAGAAAATTTCAAGAAAAAGTGTTTCTTTTTGGCGCTCTAGTTCCTCGGAACTGAGTGCTTATCAATTTGCCCAAATGTCTGTAATTTTCGAATTTTTGGCTGAAAATGGTCTCAAACGATTTGGTTCGACTCACTGATCAAGAATCCGAGGTCAAAATCGATTCTGTCCAGCCGGCCATAGGCACGATTACTCTCGAACGAAAGGAGTTAGAGGATTGAAATTTGCAAGGTGGATTTTGAGCGTAAATATCTCGGTTAAGTTTGTTAATGGGCAAAATCTATCGAGCGGTTTCGGAGTTATGGCCGATTTTAGTAAAAACATTTTTATGAATATTTCCGAAACCGATCACTTGATCTATCTGAAATTTAGCATCAAATTGTAGAATCATGACCTTCATACTTATGTGAAGTTTTGTATTGACCAGGTTACCGCAAAGTGTGAAAAAAAATTTTTGAAAATTTGAAAATTTTTTTTTACAATAACTCTCGAACGGAATGAGCTAGGCAGTTGAAATTTTCAGAGTAGGTTAGGGAGATGAATATCTCGGTTAAGTTCGTTACTGGGCAAAATAGGCCAGATGGTTTCGGAGTAACGAAAAGAAACATTTTTTTTAAGCAACAAATTTCAAATTCAATTTTTATTTAAGATGCAATTTCACCATAAAAATCCATTGATATCATTTTCAACTCCAACAAGCTAATCCTTTCGGAGATATGATTTTTCGAAATTTCAATAATGTATCGTACATCGTGTATGTTTTCACAGAATGTTATCATTATTCTATCTAAGCTTTATTATATGATCTGTGTTCATACTCGTACATGTCATCCTGTTCTATAAGAGAGAGTCAAATTCATTTCAGCTATTTTAATTTGATTTCTTCCATGGTGCAGTTCTCATTCTCAGATTGCTCATTTAATCTTGATGAATGAACTATTATTTGAATTAAATTTCTCTTATGATGCAATTCTATCATAAGAATACATTGATATAATTCCCAACTCTGAGAAACCAATACTTTCGGAGATTTAATTTGTCTGTTTGAACTAGAGCGCCAGAAAGCTCCTGTCCACAGGGCTTGAACCCATTTTTTTTTGAAAAATAGTTAGTTTAAAGAGGTTTTCAGTATGTGCACTTTATCATGGCTCATTTACTCCGAGACGATGGTACCTGATGAAATTTGTCACCGAATGAAAGTCGACCATTACAGTTTTGTTCATGTACAACTTTGAACACCTTTCAGCCCCCTCACGCCCCTCCCCCATTTTTTCTCCATTAAAGGGTTCGTAATGGTTGAAAATTGTGCATGAACAAAACTGTAATGGTCGACTTTCATTCGGTGACAAATTTCATCAGGTACCATCGTCTCGAAGTAAATGAGCCATGACAAAGTGCACATACTGAAAACCTCTTTGAATTAACTATTTTTCAAAAAAGAAAAATGTTTTCTTGAAAATTTCTGCATGCCTGATGTAAAGAAGATACAAAGACCTTGCCAAAAAAATACCACATGACTCACTTTCCCTATTCAAAAAATTTAGAAGGTTGTTGGGGGTAGCACAGGGTGCAACAAAAATCCTTCAAAAATGCATAAAAATTTGGTAAAAGTGAAACAAAAATTCACCTGTTTCAGGATTTTGTTACCAAATATTTTTCTTCTGAGAAAATTAATTTGTTCCATAATTTTGATGCGCACTGTATATACATATATATACTGAGAATTAACAACACAGTATTTTTACGAAACCAGCGATCAAATTTGATTATAAAAATTGTATTTAATAAGGAAAAAAGAGGAAATAGGAAGAAGGTGATCTCCGAAAAAAACCTCGATAATTTCCCCATCAATAACACAAATCTACTTCCCGGTACAACAATCTCAGAATTTTTCCCGCTACCACAAATAATAGCGCGGACCGCAAGGAATAATAACCGTTCCTTCACGTTATTTATTTAATGTCACTTTAACAGGTAGTTTTACTAAAAAGACCATAAAAATAATAACATGTTATTAAACAGTTTATGAACTACAATTAAGCTAATTTAAAAATTGTACCTTATTACGGTTTTGGGCCGGTTAATTTCAGGTTACCCGGGCAACGTAATTCGTTCGGTTCCATTATCTCCGAGATATCAATGCTGAGTAGGCTGTGCGCGTACGGGGATCTAAAGGAACCAGATTCGGAGAGCGGAGATCGAGATCTAGCGTGCCTCGGAGGACGATGCGGCCGGCGATTACGGGCCGAGCGGGCCGAGAGGGCCGAAGGCGGATTTTTCGGAGGTGCGACGCGAATTTTCGGGGACTTTTTGGAGGTCGTTAGCTGATTGGGGGAGATTCGGGAAAGTTTGGGTTTCGCGCTTGACCGCACGTCGGGGTCTCCGGCGGAAATTTCGTTCGGGGCCTTCTAAACGGTGTTTTTCGAGATATTGTGGACTTCAAATTGAAATTAAACGTCAGAAAATTGATGACATGTGCTTTTTAATATTTTTTCTCGAGTGAATTTCATCCCTTTTATCATTTGAAAAGGATTTTTGTGATGTGACCAAAACGACTAACACATCTGGTTATTGAAAGGTTTTTTTCTGGGTTTTTCTCTCCCAAACTCTGAAAAATATCTATAAAATAAAAATTAATTATTTTGTGATTTGCTTCTGCGTAAGAAACACAGGATATTTGTCAGAAACAATCAATTGAACAATGTTGCCTAACAAACAACAACGAAACAGCATGTTAGGCAACATTGTTCAATTGATTGCTTCTGACAAATATCCTGTGTTTCTTACGCAGAAGTAAATCACAAAATAATTAATTTTTATTTTATAGATATTTTTCAGAGTTTGGGAGAGAAAAACCCAGAAAAAACCTTTCAATAACGAGTATACCTCCCACAGTATCCTTTAATGATTACTTAACACATCTGGGTTTTCCAGTTGGAGATGTCAACTTAAATAGGCTGATATTGTAGCACCGACTTGATTAGATCTTCAAAAACTAAGTAAAACAAAAATTCAGATATGTGCCTACGTTTTAAATAACAAATAAATATTTTCTGATCCATACAATGAGTTTTATTCAGTTTTTAAAAAAGGCAGTTATTGTGCCGGAGTCTGTACTAGAAATGTCTGTCTTTGACAATGCATAGAATACTTTAATTCAAATTCTAGTCAGATACTATCAATAAATCAGATTTATTAGTCACTTGCTTCACGAAGTTAGAGGATTGGACAGTGAGTTTCAGCAATACAAACAAACCTCCACTGTTGAAGAATTTCTTGATAATGATACCGTTTTCTCTACAAATATTTCATACATATCAAGCTACTCACTTGGAAGAATATTTTGGAAAATTATTGAATTAGAATTAGAAAACATCGTGTACAGACATATTATAACATAATAATAGCTACCATTTACTAAGAATTCAAAATTCTGCCTTTAGTTCATTCATACACAGGTTATACAATAGCCCACCTGAAAATCCGAAAGAAGTGAGTGGAATTTTAAGAACCTTTGCTTCAAATAACGGTTACGACACAAATATTATAGAAAAACTAGTATGCAAAAAGCAACAGAGAAGATGAATGTCATCTATCACCCCCCTCTTTTGTGAAAAAAAGGGATATAATTCTATCAATCAACCCACCAATTAGCAACAAAATATTAAATATATGGAAACGAAATAATTTGTATAAATACGAAAAGCCCAAAAAAGAAAAGTTCTAAGATCATCCCCTTGTTTTTTTCTTTGGAAATTAAATTACTCAGAATGACTCCCAATTTGGCACAAGGGAAGAACAATACCATCCTTATTGTCTATTCATCCCTATCTGACCATTTTTATGTGACTTACAGTAGTTTGAGAAAATATAGGTTCGAAGGAATTGTCTTTGTTTCGTAGAAAATTTTGAAGTTCTCGTAATGATTCCCAATTTGACATGCTGGGAGAACAATATCCTCCTATTACCTATACCAAATTTCAACTCTATCTGAGTATTTTCATGTGATTTGCAGTAGTTTCAAGAAATCAAAATAAATTCTAGGGTTATCTCCTTGTCATTTTTGACAGTCTTGTTCCTCGGGACATAGTGCTTATCAATGTGCGCAAATGTCTGTAATTTTCGAATTTTTGGCTGAAAATGGTCTTAAACTTTTTGCTTCCACTCCAGAATCCGTGGTCGAAATCAGTTCTGTCCGGCCGGCCTGTCCGTCCAGCCGGTCATTAGCACGATAACTCTCGAGCAAAAGGAGTTAGAGGATTGAAATTCGCAAAGTAGGTTTAGAGCGTAAATTAGTACTTTAGAGAGTTAGTTTTTTACATTACAAATTTCAAATTTAATTCTTTTGAAGATGCAGTTCCATCATAAGAATCATGATATTTTCAACTCTAAACAAGGTAATACTTTCGGAGATATGATTTTTCTAAATTTCAATATTACATCGTACTTCTATGTTTTCATAGAATGTGAATTCTGTCTGTCTGTGTTCTATCTGTGTTCACTGTTCATTCATGTCATCTCATCTACCTATAAGAGACGTTATATTAATTTATGTTCTAGTTTGTTTATATAATTCGTACTTTGAAAATATTTTGTGGTGGAAAACAAAGTCCGCATCTTGAATTTGTGAATATATACACGACTGTTTTGATACCAAAAATATTATTGTCTTGTTGCATATTGAATAATTCATGTGCAAATATTGGGGATGATGTTTCAGAAGATTTATTAATTGGATAATTTTAATGATGTATATATGAAGGCAATAGGAAATAACAACATAATGAAATCATCAAAAGTAGTGAAACATGTTCCTATATATCGTATTTTCATAATGTTGCTAGCAAAAAAAATGCTGAAATATTGATCTACATTTGTGCATCAAATATTCTTTCTTGAGTTAAGGATCATAATACAGAATGAATGTGTTAGTGGTATGAACTATTAAATTATGAAAAGAGGATTGTATTTTTTTAATATATTTGGAACTATTAAAATTATTTATTCGTCAGCCTATACCTTTTCAAATATCAGGAATAAATGGACAATCTGCTATGATTGTCTCCAGCCTTGCTCTAGACATTTCGATGATACTTTCCTTAGGTATTTCGAGTTGTGAAAACTATGCACCGAGTGTAAGTTGCAACAACCCTTTCCACCAGGTTAAATCAATGCAGATTGCTTATTAAATCCTGATACATAAACTATTATTTGAACTTAATTCCTTTTATGGTGCAGTTCTATCATAAGAATCAATTGATATCATTCCCAACTCTGAGAAACCAATATTTTCGGAGATATGGTTTGTCAATCATTGAACAAGAGCACCAAAGCTCCTGCCACAGGGCTTTACCCCTTTTTACTTATCCTACTCAATATCCAACAGGTTGAATAATTAATAAATACTATTATAATAATCTCTCCCAAATGGTTAATCTATCGACCTATAAATCATTCAAATGTTAAACTTCTCATTGTGCATATACAGGGTGAGTTTCAAAGTTGTACATTAATTTTAACCATAGATTCCTCTCATGAAATAAAACAGTTTTTTCATTTACCATTTTTCCAGATTCGGCTCAGGTAAAAAGTAACAAGCGTTTAAAGATTTTACAATGTGCTAATACACTCCTGCATATCAATTGTCTATGACATTATTGACGGACGAGAAAAAGGTATGGTAACGTGGTTTACATCTTGATTCGGGATTCCAACGCTGAGGGGCGCATCCATAAAAGTATTGAAATTTCTGGAGCTTTCCATTTCATAATATTCAATGAAGAATATCTCGAAAACGGTGCTTTTAAAGAGGAATGATGAAGAATAATTTAATGTTCTAAAACGATTGAATATTCTCGAAATGACTCAAGAAAAACTTTATCTGCTTTCTTTATGATAATTTCGTTTAGTTTTATGAGTCCACGAGTCCATAACAAGAAAACCAGTAGAAGTAGGAAATAACTAATATTTGGAAAATATGTATCATAATTATAGGAAACACCAACATGTATTTTATTCGAAAAAAGAACGGCAAAGCTACAAAATAAAAACTGATTTTTTTTCGAAACTTCAATAGCCTGTATCTTTTTACCTGAGCCGAATTTGGAAAATTGGTAAATGAGAAAAGTGTTTCATTTCAAGATAATAATTTATGGTTAGAATTAATGTACAACTTAAAGACTCACCCTGTATAGCCATAGATCTCATATTCCCTGTTGCAGTTGCAAGGAACCTCTGGAATGCCAAAATTATCCAAAAGTCCGGTCGTCCGGTCGCATGTCTCGCTTTGGATGAAAGATATCGTAAAATTTCATCGTACGACTTCAAGTGCCGCTCCATGCATTTTATCGGGCAATGAAGGCGTTTAATGCACGCTTCAGTTTTAGGTTACCAAACGTCGTTTCTGCTTGTCGCGACGGCCATGGACCAGGTTTAATGGTACGGTGATTTGTCGAGTAGTTCCGGTCGTTAATCGCGCCTAAAGCTGGACACGCACAAGATGAAACTTGTCGGTTGTGCGGGACTCCTTTTGAGGAACTAAAACTCTTTGTCCACGGGATATATTTAGAGTTTATTCGATTTCATCGATCAGACTTGGACGATCAAAGTCGCATAATACTCGATTTGGTACCAAGATGGGGAAAAATCCATAAAATTTTATATAATTGGTTCTATACTCAATGCTTCAAGTTAGCGACAATAATAACAGAAGTGAAATAACCCTGGTTTTCTGCCCTAAAAAGAAAATAAAATGGTTCGACTACTTGGAACTTATATTGAAACTGAATTGTTAAAGCAACAATCACTGCAAAATGAGTCATCCAAGAAGTGGACACCTACTAATTTCTACGAAAACATACTTTTCAGCTCAGGTAGTCAAAAATATCCAACCTTCTCCATTAACTTCTGCACGCCCCTATACTAACTTATCAATGACAAGTGGGTAGATCTTCAAAGGCCGACAATAGTTTCGTAAATATTTGTGTATCCTGATTAACACAAAATTGTAATTCATCTTTAATTTCTTTCGATATTCTGGAGCAATTTTCTGTCGAGCAAGAAAGAAGGTATTTACTTGAGAGCGTCGAAATAACAAAATTGGATAACATGGAACATACTCAGTGGCTCGGAACAATAATGGTCATAATTTATAGAGTATCTAGACTTAAAATCTGGCCAAAACATTTTTTTTTCAATTACGGTTCCGGAGTTATCTTGAGAAAACCGTCGAAAAATAAATTCTAAATCTTCGGTTGTCTTAAAAGAGAGACAATGGGCTTCAAGATTTTTTTTTTCAAATTACAATTTAATTCAATTAGATTTTAAGATGATTTGTTGCAGAGTTATCGTCGATCAAAGTAAAAGGTCCTTTTTGACTTTGATTATCTATAATAAGTCGGGAAATGATGATCAGGAAATTGAGCTAGAATTTTGAAAACAAATTATTCCCTATAAAACGCTATCACTTAGAAATTTTTGATGATAAATATTTCTTTCGAAGCGCTAACTCTGATGAATTAAATATAATATTTTACACATTTAAGGATATTGGTATAACCTTTTTTTTAATTTGGAAGTAGTGGTAGAGGTCCCGAAGGGCATGAAAAATACATATTGAAGTTTCGCGAGAAAAGCAGGAATTGATTTTGTTTAATGAAGTTTTGAATTGACATTTAAAAATATTTAGAACTTGCAGTTGCAGAGGTCAAAAAAAGTTAGGTAAATTTATTTTATGATAATCAAGCATTGTGAAGATGCTGAGAAGAAAAAAATATGAAAAAGTGGGAAAGCTTTGTGGCAGAGGCTTTGGCGCTCTTGTCAAACTAATAGCGAGTAATTTTTCAAACTTTTACAAATCATATCTCCGAAAGTATTGGTTTCTAAGAGTTGGGAATGACATCAATTGGATTTTTATGATAGAACTGCATCATAAAAATTATATTTAATTGATTTCAGAATGTAGGTCTATGACTCACCTCATATGTTAGATTTACATACCTCAGCAAATTATTATTAGAGAATTCTATGAAATCATAATCTCACGATTATTGAAAATTTGAAAAATCATATCTCTGAAAGTATCAATTTGTTAGAGTTGAAAATGATATCAATGGATTCTTATGATGAAACTGCATCTCAAAAAAAATGAATTTGAAATTTGTAATGTAAAAGAAAAATTTTTTATTCGTGTTAATGGAATGATGGCTGGACATAATCGATTTTGACTACTGATTCTTGTTCAGTGAGTTGAACCAAAACGTTTAAGACCATTTTCAGCCAAAAATTCGAAACTTACAGACATTTGAGCAAATTTATAAGTACTCTGTTCGGAGGAACAAGAGCACCAAAAATATGTCGTTTAAAAAATATATTGTTTTCTTCAGTTCTTCAGGTTTTTTAGATAATAAATATTTTCGCAATTGCAGAGGTATAAAAAAATTGGGTCAATTTTTTTATGATAATTGTGCATAGCAATGATACCGAGGAGAAAAAAATAGAAGAGATTTGGTTTGTTAAATATATTGATTTTTTCAGGATCGGAGAAATGAAAACTATCGCCAAAAATAAAACTTTTTCATCAGAATAATGAATAATAACTGAAAAATAGCTCATTACAGTGATTTTTGGAAGAAACAATGAATTTGAATATTCGAGGCACTAAGAAAAAGAAAAAGCAGCGCTTCGAAACTTCCAGGGTTATTCCGGGATACTATAAGGTTGGAACATAATCGACAATATTCTTCGTTCCTTCATTATATCTAATCTTATACCAAATTAACTAAATATTTTTAAATATGCATTTTCAACTTTTTTAATTCGAAATTTTAGCTTCGAAAAAGATATTTTCATTTGAAACTACTCATGCATAGAGAATATTTTGCTGTTTTCAAAACTCTGCTTAAATTTCTTATTTCCGGACATATTGATTTTCAAAGTCAAAAATGCGGTAAATCATCGTTTAAGCCTTTTAGTTCAGTCAAATCAAAGGTCATCAAATTTTTCAGAAAAGTATTTAGAGAGTATTTTGACAAAACAAATTTTGAAGCCCGTAAAACTTTTTAAGACAAGCAAATATTTGGAAAAAAAATTCTGTGGTTTTTTTAAGATTACTCCGGAACCATATAAGGTAAAAAAAAATTATGGACAGATCTGGAAACTAGAGACTTGGAGCTACGACTTCTCAAAGCTTTTATCTCAACAAAAATCCGATAATAGTTTCTGACGGTAATTTCAGGAATCGACTACAATACTCGCTGCGAATTTTCTATTAGTTGTGTTTTCCTCAGTTTACCGGAAACTTATCAGAAAAATATTTTTTTTTTACATACGTACAGTATCGCCGAATCACATTTCATATTTTCACGGAGACCCCGACGTGCGACTAGACGCGAAACCTAACTTCCCGTCCCCAAACGTCCGTATATAATGAAAACTTCATCACATGCGATGAAAAAGAAGGCCAGACGGCCCAGCATTCTATCTCCGACTTCGCGAATCATAATTGTGATATATTGAAAATCTGCGTTCACCTAAAAATGCCCAAGAGAACAGCCGCGCACGCCATCTCTCTCCGACCCGTCGGTTATCGTACCTCTTCATCCGTACCCGATCGGCTATCTCAACCTCGCATCGCTACCCCATATCGCCGTCTCCGTCTCTTGAAATATTTCAGTAATGCTTCCCACTCTGTGGCCCATTGTTGAACTGGTAGAACCTAACCTGGTGAAGAACTGACTACGGCACGGCAGTATTTCTTCCGAGTCGATCGCAGCCAGACGTAGCCATCGCACACTCAGATCGTGAACAATCCGACTTTACATAAGAGCCCATGAATTATTAATAAGTACGAGAGATGAACGAATGTTAACGGTTCATACCGGACTCTTAAACTCTTAAAACACTTTCGAACGTCAAGATGTGTCAGTTTTTTCGTGACGACCGGGCTTAAGACGACTGTCAAACTGTTCAAGTCGGTTCTAGTTAACCCAGTTCTCAAAGCCCTCGCAAAAATGACGCCTTACGTTAACTTCAGTGCCAACAACACGAAAAACATTGGGTACTCGAGGCCCATCTACAAAAACCTGTGTTTCGTATGTGTTTTCGTCGCTTTCGTTATAGGTCTTCTTGTTGGCATCTTCGTGCCCATGGTGTACTTCAGAAACGTATCAAACTCCACGAGTTCGATATCGCCCATCAACGAGACGTCGGAGATACGTAGTGTCTTCATGAGTAACAGTTTCAGTGCCAAAAATGCCAGTGAAATCAACAATTACCCCACAGTTTCTTTCGTGGAGAACTTCAAGGCCATGGAGGAGGTGAACGATGGAAAATTGATACGAAACGGGATCTACTGGGGGGATGCGGTGGAAAAATCCCTTCCAGATGGCTACAGGGAGAAGAAACATACACTTTGGAGGAACTACGTGAACAAAGCGGTCGCTGTCAAGATGGAAACAGGCTGTGGAAGGATGCAGAACCGTATGGTTGTTTTCCAAGACGGCCTTAAGGGTTGCGTCCGCTACCGACAGAACACAGATCAGATCCAAGGGGAGCTGTTTAGTTTCTACTTGGCCCAAATCTTGAAACTACCGAACCTGGCCCCAAGCACAGTCAGCATAGTCGATCTAAAGTCTCCCTTATGGTCCAATTTACGAAACGAAATAGCCGCAGCTCAATGGAACTCAAACAGGGCAATAGTCCTGACTCAGTTCATCTCGAATCTAGGCACGGCTAACATACCGGACGTGTTCAGACCGACCGAGAGACACCTCAACAAGTTCGACGTACTAAACATGACCAAAAACGAGATCTTAGAAGAAGAGGACCTTACGAGGACCCTCGTGGAGCTCGCCCAATGGTCCGACCTTATCATCTTCGACTACTTGACCGCGAATTTGGATAGGATCGTGAACAACCTTTACAATTATCAGTGGAATGCTAACATAATGGACGCGCCTGCCCATAACTTGGCCAAAAAGTCCGATAGCGAGCTCCTCGTTTTTCTCGATAACGAATCCGGTCTGCTGCACGGCTACAGGCTGCTCAAGAAGTACGAGGTGTACCATTCGGTGCTACTCGAGAACCTCTGCGTGTTTAGGAAGCAGACGGCGGATATAATCAGGGAATTGAAGACCAAGGGAAACATAGGGCGGATGCTTAAAGACAAGTTTGAGGAGCAGAACAGTGCGGGGATAAAGGACATCCTCCCTACGTTGCCGGACAAGAGTGTCAAAGTACTGAACGAGAGGATCGAAAAGGTGTACAGTCAAATTTCGAAGTGCGAGTCAATATACGCCAACGAGAATAACACGTAGTGTCCCATCTTGCGAGTTTAGGATGTAATTTTGATTTGGGAACAGTGAATGTGACATATAGGATGGTCAAGTAAGTAAATCAACTGGTCGTTGTTGTTCGGTTTATGTTAATTCCGATCTTCGGACCCAAGTTCTGACATATGTTAAACATCGGACTACCTGTCTCTGTCCGGAGTTATTTTCGGTATAATTTTATAACTTGTTCCTTCGTTGGACGTCTTTTGGTGCCGTTTAATTTATTTTATTTATTGTTTTAAATGTTGATAGCTGTCCGTTCCATCCTTTACCATTTGTACTCAGATTTACCTGGTCCTTGGAAATGGACGTTTTTGAATGGAGGTGTTCGATATAGAATCGGTTCGCAGCTGTTCGAGGAAAGGACTCGTATAGGGTCCTTTGTTGGTGTCCCTGTTAGTGACACATTTTAACGAAGCATTGAAAACGCTTCGGTGATATGAATGAATGAATGACAAAGCTTATTCTATGAAAACTTGCCGGTTAATGGTAAAAATCATGTTTAATGGTGTCATTTGCACCACGGAAGAATCTTAGCTTCAGATGCCTATCGGTGACTATGAGGACTTCTTCTTTGTTCATGTTATTTAGTGCTAGCACCCAATGGAAACATTTTCATTACGGGATATTTTTTCACGACAATTAAAAATGACATAGCACAAAATATCTGAATAACACATCGGCTGATAAGTTCTCGGTCTCATGAAGAAAACATAAATCTTTTGGTCAAATTTTTTTGAGGCCTCACCAAAGCTATTTTGTGTAGTTCTTTATGTCTTTCGGTATACCTGCTTTTTTTGAATAATCAGGGAGAGAGACAATTCAGAACTGGTCCGATTTTAGGTTTAGATAACACAAATCAAGCCAAGATTTCCTTTCAACGTTGGGTTTTCTCGTCCAAAGATGTTTTATCAACTTGCGAAATTCTTTTTTAAATATTGTTCCACTAAAAACTCTGTAACTTTCGAAACAAACGTCAGATCGTCACAAAACTTTGACAGCTATCCTTAGAAGGTTAATTTTAGTTACTAAATCATTAATTCTTCATTCGTGGTGTCATCTGTGTGTCAGACCGGGAACATATCAGCCGATACGATAATTTCACTATAAATATTGTGAATCTCTGAAGAGAAATAAAGGTGTCTAAGAAAGAAAAAGTGATATAATCAATAACGATCTCGTTTTCGTTGATTTATCGAATAAACAACTCAAAAACGAATTTCAGGATATCCTATTTATAGTTGACATGAATATCTAATTTCCAACACTACTAAATTTAGTCACAGTATCAAGAATTTGTTCGTCCAGGTTAGTTTAAGGAAACATCAACGAATTTCGAAATATCGAACAAACTTTCAGCTCATAAAATTAAAGTTAAACCCATAAAGTAAATACCATACGGAAAAAACATTCCGAAAACGAAATAAATCACAAAATCCCATAACTCTTCTCTTCATTGTGATTCGAATGTATCGAAAAGACCATAAAGGACGGCCAGCTGCTCAAAGAACTCGTTTATAAAGCATTTCTCGAATATTAACATCGAATTTCCATGAATGTTTTTTTTTATAGTTTACGAATGAACCTGATTTTAAATCTGGACCGAGATAATAGAGAACATTACCGTGTGTCTTTTAGAGTTTATTCCGTGTCTGAAATCGTTAAACTTTCCGATTTAGAGACCAATATATCCTGGAGATATCAACGTGCGACCAAGCGCGAAACTAAAATTTTCCGTTTCGAATATTAGAAACGAAATGATCGTAAACGAAAGGGAAGCAATGCAATTGTATCGTGTTTATCGAATTTAAGAGCTCGTTCAGACGAGAAATGAATCACAGAATGTATCGAATCGGCCTCATGAAACGACAATTCTCCAGCGGGTCGTGAACTTCGATATGAAAGTCGAAATATGCGAGCAGCACGTGTTGAAACTCGCTCATATCGGTTTTTTGTCGTTGTTTACGATCGACCCGTATTAGAAACTACAAAGGAAAATTTCGAAATACGCGGATCCAAAACGAAATCACAATCAGATAAGATCGATAAGGATCTCTGCAACTATATGCAGATTTTTCGTATTCCTATTGTTACGGAGTATTATTTATCGTAAGATTAATAATTCAGGGTATCTAGCAATAGTTTGAGCAACTTCGGAGTTACATAACATCGTAAGATTCATGCATTCGTGATGGCTAAATTGATTTTGACTTACCAGGTCTTGTGGAGAGGCAAACCTGAAAAAAAAATCATTAGTATATGACTGATATTGAGTTGTAATAGATTGTAATTTTGTAGAATATATCCTAAAATATTTGGTGAACAAAGTTAGTCCAGTAGTATTTATTTCAATTCAATATCAATTTGAATATCAATATAAAATATAGAATGAAATTCCAGTCTTTCCACTGGATTTTTTTGCGAAACTACGCGAAGGAAATGTTTTAAACTTGTTACAAAAATCGAGTATTACATTGAGATTATCCTCCAATTTTTTTCGTTCGATTCATTAATTTCAAGGTGTGTGAATTAGCGATTGAAATATAGAGAATATTGAAACATATGTGCAGGGAGATTTTTAATTGGATAATATTTCCAATAAGAAAATAATAGGTCACTACTTTTTTGGAAGGAAATAAAATATTTTCTTAATAGTTCTTCATTTTGTAGTTACAAATATTCCTTGATATACTTTCGTATTATATGAAATCTTTGATTTAAAATCATGCATAGATTAAACGTTCGGAAATATTGACATTTGATTAAAAAACACTCTATATACATGGTGTTTCCTAACTACAGACTAATATTCAAGGTAGATAATCTAGGGTATATTTTGGGATTCAAAATGTATATGAACGTGCGTCCCAAAGGTCTTAATATTTGAACCACCAAACTCTGGATATTTTTGGTGAATGTAGTGTTTTTTTATGCATCAATAGGCATTTTTTTGCCCCAAAACATAGTTTTATTCTTGCCAGTAGCCATTTTGAAGAGAAAAGTAATATTCCAGTTCCATTTCTTGAAGTGAAAATAATTTTTGAAATCCTCATTCTTTCCAGAGCAAATATGTATTCTTGAATTTTCTTAATTTTGGGTATTGGGAAATGAAATTAATTCATCTCTCTACACTAACTTAGACACAAATAATTTTGAAAGAATAATTTTTAAACAATAAAATTGAAGTAATATAAATGTATATTAAGCTCATAGGTTGGTAGGAGCTTTGGCGCTATTGTTCAAACTTTGACAATTCATCTCCGAAATTATTGGTTTCTCAGAGTTGGGAATAATATCAATGGATTCTTATAATAGAACTGCATCATAAAATAAACTGAAATTAAATAACGATTTTATCCGAGATATTCATTCTTCAAATCTCCTCTGAAAATTATATTATATCAGTTGAAACTTAGCCAATATTCCAATATCATCTGAAAATGATTCCGTTCGAGAGTTATCATGTTCGATCTCGGATTCTTAATCAGTGAGTTGAACCAAATCGTTTGAGACCATTTTCAGCCAAAAAATCGAAAATTACAGAGATTTGGCAAACTGATAAGCACTCTGTTCCGAGGAACAAGAGCGCCAAAAAGATTATTTTTTTTAAAACTTTGTTGACACCTTTAAGAAATATGTTCATATGGAGTTTTTATTCCAATTAGAGCCAGGAATATCCTCCATAATTATAAGCATGTTTAGAAACACTCTATACATAGATACAATTGAGGAAAAGTGAGATAATTATATTCTGACATTGATTGATGAATATTTGTGTAAAATTGTAGTGTTGATGGAAGTTTTCATGAAGTTTTGATTGCTCTACAATGCAAAAACCAAACCAAATCTACTTATGTTCAAATCCAATTCATTCCCAGTTAAACCATAGAATCTGACACATATGAAATTTAAAAAAAATATGTTTATAGTTCTATGATCCTCACGAAATTCTCCAAATTGTTGGCATTCTACAACTAAATATTTACCAAGTTTTAACTCGACCGGATCTATACTTTTTGAGTTAATGAGAAAACAATATTTCAGATGGGTATAACTCCGAAACCTTCTGGCCGATTATGCCCATAACCTAATCGTTTGGGACCATTTTGAACAAATAATTCGAAAATTACAGACATTTAGGCAAAATTATAGCACTATACTCCCTAAACTAAATGCGCCAAAATCGAGGATTTATGAATCCAGCAGTTTGATTACATGTTGATTTTCAACTCATTTTTAATGTAACCGTCGAATTCAACCCATAACCCATAACCCATTAGCACCATTAGCCTTTCAATATCTTGGTTCCGAGTAATTATACTAAAAAACATTTCTAATGACGTGAGAAATAATCGATTCAATAAAATGACTCAAGTCAACCAAGACCGTAAGATGTCGACACCATGATATAGCTTTCTATGAAACATAATTCCTAACGGATATATTATTTTCTATGAAATACACATAACTGGACTAGTTCAACCATTTCTCTACTTTCAACTTCCTCTCCTCGTTAAAAAACGATTGTCATACTTTTACTTAATTAAAGGAATAACAATCCTTCCATTTGAAATATTAGAAAATGTCGTTTTTCTTATCTTAAAGCTACTCATTCCCATTATCTTTATTTTATTACCTAGATACGCGAATGGCAGTGTATATTTTTGATGGGATTTGAATTTTAATGGGTTTGAAGATGAGAGATATACGAACGATGAAAATAACGTTATTTCGATGGATGACCATATCGAATGACTTTCAATCAAAGCGTAATGGATTCGAAGTCCAGCGGAATTAAAAATTGAGTTTACTCTGAATAGTGTAACATTCGTATATTTAACATGTATAATACGATGGAACAGGAACTTATTTTGGACTAGAAGTAAGGAAATACTCCGATTACACTTATCCTGGAAAGATAGGCCGAGGAGGCCACGTTACGTGGCCTCCTCGATCTCCAGATAGGAATCCTGTACACTATTTTCTGTGGGGAAAATTGAAGGATATGGTTTATGCCGAGGTTTGGATAGTTTAAGTACCCCAACTTTACCCAACTTTGTAAGATTCCAACAGATTTCGTTTACTTCGAGGTTGTCACGTGGCACCATGTATTTTTCCCTGTTCTGTTCGTTCCTCTTTCAACACCACAATATTTTCGGCAGTGGAGGAAAATTCGACGACAAATAATTGCTTGAGTTCTTTGTCCAGCGGGATCATATCCGGCTTCATGGCGTGGATCTGTCGAGTTGGAATGACATAGTTCCAGAAGATGTGAGCTTTACCATTTTCAACATCTGCTTCGATCTGCAGAGGTATAATTGGCAGCACTGATTCGTCATCTATTCATCAATACTCTCAACTTGTCTCAGATGGAAGTGGAGAATTCTGAGTGCCGCATTGTGTCTGTCCATATATCCTGATGAAGCATGGACTCTGCAAGCAGATAGGATGTACATAACAATTTACTACAGGCTGTAACATGCTCTGCAAGTTGTTGGATTATCCACACTCATAATGTTGTTTTTATACCATCTTGTATTTATCATTCCAACTTGACAACACATAAGGAATCCTTCCTTTTCCAACTTGATCCCAGTTGACTTCAAAAAGGCAAAGGAAAATTTATCGACAGACGATGGTCCTTCAAACTTGTGCCTGTCTAATCTCTCCGCCTACTCTTCTTTCGTCTGTTGGCAAGATAGGTGATCCTTCTAACTCAAGATCGATGGATATGACAATTATACTGAGCTTTTCCAAGACTCTCCATCCAGTCCTGAATAGGAAAGATCCTTGGTTCCTGATTTCATACGGGTCTTCACCTCTCACTATCCTTATTGCCATTTCCAACATTTGTTGATTGTGTTGGTATTCCAAACTTTGCAAACCCCTACCTCCCTGCTTTCATGGAAGGTATATTCCTTGGATCGATCAGTTAAGATGCAGGCTACGATTCATGTTCATCCTTTTACGAGTGGATCTGTCTAGCTCAAGAATTTCATTCTCCCCGAAGGAGTAGGTGACTATCAGGACTACGAAGCTGTTCTTAGCAGACACCTTGTTTTTATAAGACAGCTGTGATTTTCATATATCTCAGAGCTTTTTTTTGTATCTGTATGTTAAGACATTCTTGATTTGGGCTGAAACCAGAGCATATCTTAGTTTAATTCCAAGGAATTTGTATGTTTCTTCATCTTCGAGGTGACGAATGATTATTCCCGCTTCTAGTTCGATGTCTTTCGCTGCTTCTTCAGTTCTTCCCTTGCTTAGATGAGGAACAGCGTATTTGTCCAAATCAAATGACATTCCTATTACTGAAGTGTATATTCGGTAACAATATTCAGTAGTTGTTGAAGGAAGGAGCCCACAGTTCCGAGCTCCCCATGTACAGGAGACCAGGTGTTCACTTCTGCTTGGTGGCCCGGCCTTGTACCCTATTGTGCTTGCACTAAACTCAGCTGGTAATGGTGGAAGTGTTAGGCAAAATAATAATGCTTCGCGAGTCTCCTTGCCTCGCCTGGAATCTTTGAAGTGGCGGAGAACCCCTGGTTTGCGCTGGTTGCTCGTATATCTTTTTCAAGAACTGTTCGACTTCCTCAGGTGATGGTAGTTCTTCGCCTCTACTCGTTTGGTTGAAATAACTTTGATGGTTCAGAGGTGAAGGTGCTGTTAACTTCTATTCCATTTTGCGTCTTGATCAGCTTTTTCCTTGCCACCACAAATGATCTTATTTCAACGACAGCATTCTGGCAGCATTGTTTCGTTGTCTATAGCATAATATGTATTATTCTTTTAGCTATCATTATCATGTTTGGATCAGGCAAACCCAAACGATGACGTACATTTGTAGCCAATTTCAGGAAGAGACTCCAACGTGACGTGAAGCAAGAAACCACCTGAAATCTCTGTTTCGCCGAAGCGAAGAATATCGATATAGGCATTCGAATCGTCGTAAGTTCCATCATCCAATTAGGCACAACAAAGATATTCCGTTGTATCTCTGCCGGTAATCGTGGTCATTAGGCCTAGAAATTACGCAAATAGTCAAGTCTCCGCCTGTTGCTACGATGTTCTTAATACACGTATGATATATACAATATACGGGTTTCATATAATGGAGCGGGATGTTTTATAATAAATAAGTAACATTATAACGTGTTACGATCCTGTAATTTTGTCCTTAAGCTTGTAAATGTGTGGGCTGTCGGTTGATGGTAGGGATAGATAACGGCAGGGAGATTTCTAGTACGGGGTTTCCTGAATTTATGGACGACGTTCAACGTAAAATTTAGTGTGTGAACATTGTTGCACGTAAATGAGTCAATCTTGGATGTACGCACACTTTGTGGGGAGATATCAACAGGCGGTTAAGCGACGAAACTCATTGCAGGGAAATTACGCAATGTACGCATAGAAATATACAACTATACAGGGTGAGTCTTTGACCACTACATTAATTTTAACCAAAGATTCCTGTCATCAAATGAAACACTTTTTTCATTTAACATTTTTCCAAATTCAGGTCAGGTAAAAAGATACAGGCTGTTGAAATTTTGAAAAAAAATCAGTTTTTATTTTGTAGCTTTGACATCCTTTTTTCGAATAAAATGAATGTTGGCGTAAAGTTTCCTATAACTATGATACATATTTTCCAAATATTAGTTATTTTCTACTTCTACTGGTTTTCTAGTTATGGACTCGTGGATTCATAAAACTAAACGAAATTAGCAAAAAGAAAGCATATAAAGCACATAAAGTCATTTCAAGAATATTCCAACGTTTTAGAACATTATATTATTCTTCATCATTTCTCCTTAAACGCACCGTTTTCGAGATATTCTTCATTGAATGTTTTAAAATGGAAAACTCCATAAATTTCACTACTTTTATGGATCCGTCCCTGAGCGTTGGAATCCCGAATCAAGCTGTAAACCACGTTACCATGCCTTATTCTCGTCCGCCAACAATGTCATAGATAACTTATATGCGGGAGTGTATTAGCACATTGTGAAATCTTGAAACGCTTGTAACTTTTTACCTGAGCCGAATCTGGAAAAATAGTAAATAAAAAAAGTGTTTCATTTGATGAGAGGAATCTTTGGTTAAAATTAATGCAGTGGTCAAAGACTCACCCTGTATAGGGTGCTCCTCGAAGATATGCTGATATTTAAAGAGGGAATTATTCGACCCATTTTAAGAAAAGAACTGCATATGAATGAAAGTCGTAATCGTCCTATTTTTTGAGATACAAGGTGATACAGTTTTGTATTGACTATTTTTGGAAAAAGAATGGTACGCCATTGATTTATTCCAAAATAAAAATTATTTCTGGATTTACCATTAATTTCTCAGCAAATTGGATTTTTTGATTTTATTTCGATCGAAGCTTGATTTCCGTTTAAATAAATAAAAATATTTTACTTCAGGGTCTAAGCGGTAAAAGTATAATGAGGTTGTGTTGAAATCGAAGAAAATTAAGAGATCAAATTGGTTCAAAAATTAATGAGAATTCCGAAAATACATTGTTCTCGTCAGGGAGTTTTTGTGAAAAAAAATTTAATGGATCATTTCTGATAATTTTTGGCGCTCTTGTTCCTCGGAACAGAGTGCTTATCAATTTGCCCGAATGCTTGTAATTGCTGAATTTTTAGCTGAAATGGGTCTCAAACGTTTCAATTCGACTCATTGATCCAGAATCCGTGGTCAAAATCGATTATGTCCAGCCGTCCAGCCTTTAACACGATAACTCTGGAACAAAATGATCTAGAGACAGTTGCAATTTTCAGAGTAGTTCTGGGAGTTAAATATCTCGGTTAAGTTCAAATTAAATTTTTTGTAAGATACAGTTCCATCATAGTAATCTACTGATATCATTCTCAACTCTAACAAAGAAACACTTTCGGAGATATGATTTTTCAAAATTTCACTAATTATTCGTAATTTTATGATTTCATACAATGCTTCAATTATAATTTTCTGTTGTATTTAAATCCAACATACGAGGTGAGTAATAGGCCTACGTTTTTAATTTAATTTATTTTTAAAATATAACGGTTCCTTTCTGGGTTTTCTCCCCCAAAAGTCTGATAATTATCTACGAAATAAAAAGTTTCATTATTTTGAAATTGCTTCTGCGTTAAAAACACTAGATTTTTGTCAGGGATAATATATAGAATATCGTTGCCTGATAAACAGTAACGAAATAACATCAACGATAAAACTACTATTTGGTAACGTTTCGGAGACTAAATCAGACTCCTTCATCAGACACCAAGTGAAAATCAAGCTTAATCATTATTAATTATAACCAGTCCACTGACAGCTCAGATTGGAACATAGAAATATCATCGTAGACGATAGATATTTTCCTACATCAAAACTATGGAGGGCAAGAGAACAATCTGGGACTAAATCTAGGTCTTAATGAGTTACCTGTCTTATTTCAAGCCATTATGACAGTTTTTCGGCCACCTTTTCTCTACCCTTACCTCTATATTATACTGACTGACAAAGAAACTACAACACCCAGAAGGAGCTGTTTAAATTTTATTTTTTTTTGTAAAACATAGATAGTATAGCAAGGAGCAAATGATTGAAATTTGAAGGAATAAACGAAGGGCTTACAATTTTTTCTAATCAATTTGTAAATAATGCGTTTGTCCACTGCGATTAGCTATATACTCCCCAACACGTCGTGGCATTGATGCAATAAGATGGTCTATTTCCTCTTGAGGGATACTATCCCAAGCTACCTGTAGTTCATTTATCAGAGCCGTCAAAGTCCGTGGGGGCTGGGGTACATTTTCAAACCTTCTACCCATGATTTCTCAAACATGCTCTATGGGCGAAAGATCGGGGGATCTAGGCGGCCATGGCAAAAGATTCACATGGATCGCTTCAAAAAAGTTTAAACTAACTCTGGCAACATGAGGTCCAGCAGTATCTTGCTGAAATATTGGATTCTTGAGCCGTTTAAAGTAAGGAAGAACATATGGTTCCCCTATTTCTTGAAGGTAACGCAGCGCTGTCATGTTACCTCGAATAAAGACTAAAGGTGACCTACTTACATTTTCAATAGCACCCCATACCAATAACGCCTACTGTCCGGTGTACATGACGCTCAATATCAAACTGAGGTGCACGTATTTCTACCCGACGTCGTCTAACCCTTCTTCGGCCATCATGTGCCCTCAAGGAGAATTGAGATTCATCAGAAAAGACGACCTGATGCCATTCCACATTCCAAATGTTGACTTTCTCTGCACCACTGTAATCGTTGCTGGTGATGCTCAACCGTCAGAGGTAACACAAGATAGGGTCGATAATGCTGCAGTCCAAAAGACCTTATACGGCGGTAAACCGTTCGGACAGTTACAGGATGGCCTTGTTCTCCTAACCACTCAACAGCCAAAGATCGAGTTATCACAAATCGGCCTCTAATAGCCATAAGTCTTAGACGTCGATCTTGAACTTCATTTGTGCCCCTTCGACGTCCGGTGCCTACCCTTCTTCGCTTCCACGCTTGACAACCTCTTTCAAATTCACTTAGCTGGCGATAAATTCCGCGTAAACGTGCTCTAGGCATTCTAACAACAACTAAACATCGACTTTGGATCTCCTCGGACAGCTAGGTTATTGTAAAATTTAAAAAATTGCAAAAAACGACTGAAATATGTAAGTAACAATCAATGTTTACATGAAAAAACCTTCACGATTTTTTTCTCCAAATTTCAATCATTTACTCCTTGCTATACTATGTATGTTTTACCAAAAAAAAATAAAATTTAAACAGTTCCTTCTGGGTGTTTGCAGTTTCTTTGTCAGTTAGTATATTTTGTATCCGATCAAAGTTTAAGACTATATTCATATGCATTAAATAGCGAAAATTTTATGATTTTATACCGCAACAGTATGAGAATTTCAACGACGCCGTCGTCCCGACCTCAGCCGCTACAAACAATCAATCTACCGGTCTCAGATCCGTTCATCTTAATGGCCACGCCGACATGTATGTTTATTAAACGTACCGTTCGCATACGTCTTCATTTAAAACGCCGCATTAACAATTTCTATGTTCACACGAGCAATCGAAGCCGTGTGTTGCCGCGGAATATCGGGCCCAACACTCTGTTCGTTTCGTTGCGAGCGCGACTGACTCGCCGACATCGCGAGAGCGAACAACCCATTAATCTGACGGTATTTAACGTTTTACGGTCTTGACATTCGGAAAAGAGTTATACGTGAAGATTGTGAGGGCAACTTCCGTTTGGAACAATTAAAAAGGCGGTAGACCTATAATTGATACGTATCTGAGGCCATTTTTTTTCGTCTAGGTGTCCGCCGCTGGTTTGGACGAAAAAAAATTCTTGTGACAGGTTCAAAGAGTTGAAATACGACGTCGGCGGAAAGGTTTAAATATAGCCTGGTGTTCTGATTTGTACCTGCTGAATTATTGTTTTTAATTGTTGCCAACTGACGTTGGGTTGTTTTGGTACCCGTGGAATTCGAGATTAATCTATTGAATATTAGAGGGCGCCAAAGTACTGGTGGAAAGGGAAGAATTTAATAAGTTCGAGAACTTTCATTCTATGTAGTCATCAGTTTGGAATCTATGCTTCTATGCATACGGAATGATAAAAATAAAAGTTTAAGTACCTATTGATAAAATTCCTGATATGCATTCTTCATCGGTGAGTCTGATATATAAAAAAATCTGTATTTTGAGGGTCGAGAAAAAAAAATCCAGATGGGTATAATTCCAAAACCGTTCAGCCGATTATGCTCAACTATAAACTTAAGTGTCACATTCGGATGCGCAATCTACACTGAAAATTACAAGTCACTATCTCTTTCCGTTCGAAAGTTATCGTGGCACGTTCAACCATTCAGCTACTGAGCTCGCCCAAGGCTGCTCGGATCTCCAACAATATGGATCCAATCGTTTCAAAATTTGAAACTTGAGATAGCAACTTTCTGGATATAATGTGCCTCCAGCTGCCTTGGTTAAGTTCGTTAATGGGCATAATTGACCAAATGGTTTCTAAGTTATACCCATTTGGCTGTATATACAGGGTGAGTCTTTGACCACTGCATTAATTTTAACCAAAGATTCCTCTCATCAAATGAAACACTTTTTTCATTTAACATTTTTCCAAATTCAGCTCAGGTAAAAAGATACAGGCTGTTGAAATTTTGAAAAAAAATCAGTTTTTATTTTGTAGCTTTGACATCCTTTTTTCGAATAAAATGAATGATGGCGTAAAGTTTCCTATAACTATGATACATATTTTCCAAATATTAGTTATTTTCTACTTCTACTGGTTTTCTAGTTATGGACTCGTGGATTCATAAAACTAAACGAAATTAGCATAAAGAAAGCATATAAAGTTTTTCTTGAGTCATTTCAAAAATATTCCATCGTTTTAGAACATTATATTATTTTTCATCATTTCTCTTTAAACGCACCGTTTTCGAGATATTCTTCATTGAATGTTTTAAAATGGAAAACTCCAGAAATTTCACAACTTTTATGGATCCGTTCCTGAGCGTTGGAATCCCGAATCAAGCTGTAAACCACGTTACCATGCCTTATTCTCGTCCGCCAACAATGTCATAGATTATTTATACGCGGGAGTGTATTAGCACATTGTGAAATCTTTAAACGCTTGTAACTTTTTACCTGAGCTGAATCTGGAAAAATGGTGAATGAAAAAAGTGTTTCATTTGATGAGAGGAATCTTTGGTTAAAATTAATGCAGTGGTCAAAGACTCACCATGTATATGTAAGTATATATCTAATCAAATTGAAACTTGTTAATCAATTGTAGAATGCTGACTCGCAAATTTGTGCAAAATTTCGTGACCATCTGATAACTAGAAACAAAAATTCCATATCTCAGAAACTATATTCCCGATTCCGCAGAAAATTTACACAAACCTTCAAGCAGCTGTTTTACAATAGATTACCAGATTTCAGCTAGATCGGCATTGTATTTTTGGAATTATTTCGTTTTAGCATATGAAATCAGTTATGTTCCATTTTTTCAGGAGTGAATAGACAATAGAATATGCGTACAGAAGCTCCGGACTTCACGTCAGTGCTTTTTGAGAACGTGATCTATTTATTTTGTTTCATGCATCCACTTTGGAAATCAAATAGAAGCAGTTATCACCAATGACGATGAAAATGTTAAAATATTCATTTAAATTATTTATTTATTTATTTATTTATTTATTTATTTCAAAGAATCACAAACGGGTTGAATACCCAGCAAAGGATTCACAAATAAAAAATATACAATTTCCCAATCATAAAACTACATACAAGTGAAGAAAAAAGAATTTTACAATTTAAACCTCAAATACCAAAAAATCTTTAATCAATCTTTTAAACTGTTCGAGGGTCACATGAAAGATATCAACACAATAAAACTCCGTGTTGTAAGTCGACATCATTCTACAGATGGGCGAGTTTTTCGTAGCGTTGATCCTGCGAAACGGTACCGCAAACAAATCTCGAGATCTTAATATTCTATCTGGCACCCTAAAACCGATAGACTCCAGAAGGCCAGGCGCAGTTACGAGACCATTCACGATTTTATATAAAAGGCTCATGTCATTCAGCTTCCTACGATTCTTCAAAGTAATTAATTTAAACCTCTGTTCGGCCAAGGTGTATTCATGGTTTAATACTGGAAAATTATTTTTATGACTCAAAAACCTCAAAAACTTATGCTGCACACTTTCCAATCTATTAATGTAGCACTTGTAAAATGGATTCCAAATAGATGTTACAAAATTTAATTTACTCAGGACGAAAGCATAATACAGAATCAACAATGTGTTATCTCTTTTGAAAAATTTACAATTACGCAGAGTGAATCCTAGCGCCCTGTTGGCTGTAGTAATAACATTATCAATATGATCCTCAAAAGTTAGCTTCGAATCTAAAATTACACCCAGGTCCCGTATGCTGTAAACTTTCCGTATCTGCTTATGATTAATTTCATAATTGAAATCAACAATATTTTTATTTCTGGTGAATATAATTCTGAAGCACTTATCGAAATTTAAAAAAAGAAAATTCTCTCGGCAGTATCGCCAGAGTCGTTGCAAGTCCTCTTGAAACCTTACACAATCCTCCAAAGATTGGATCATCATAAATATTTTGAAATCATCAGCGTACACAAGATATTTCACATAACGAAAACAAACAGAGATATTATTTATATAAATAATGAAAAGCAGGGGCCCCAGATGGGATCCCTGAGGGACACCTGATTCATTAGCAAATGATCTAGACCTTCGACCATTAACACAGACAAACTGAGATCTATTCAAAATGTAGGATTTCAGCCATCTCAACAAGCTACCCGATATACCAATTTCAGCGAGTCGCCGGAACAAAACTTGGTGGTTTATTTTGTCGAACGCTTTTTTATAGTCGGTGTAAACCGCATCAACTTGGCAACAATTCTCGAAGCCCTCATTTATATATTCAATGAAGCTAAGAAGATTAGCTTCCAAACTTCGCCCTTTCATAAACCCGTGTTGATTTTCATCTATTAGATTTTTTACATGATCCGATAAAAACTCATGAACCAACGCCTCGAACAGTTTGGGTATTGTGGAAAGAATGGTTATTGGGCGATAATTTTCAACGAGGTCTTTACGTCCATTCTTATGAATAGGAACAACTTTTGACACTTTCCAGATATCAGGAAAAACGCCCTCCCCGAGTGACCGATTGAAGATGATCACAAGTGGCTTAGCGATGTAGTGACTGCAGTTTTTTAAAAAAATTGGTGGAATTTCATCTGGGCCGGAGCCCTTATTTGGATTTAAAGATCTTAAAGCCTTCTCAATACGTCCTTCAGGGAGATATATTTCCCCTAAATAACTGCTACCGTAGACGTTCTCGATAGTGTTCAAATCGTCAGTGGTGTGACATGGAGGTTCGAAAGCTCCACTGAAGAAATCAGCAAAAAATTCTGATATTTCTTCAGACGATGACGCATCTAAATTATTGAGTCTCATTACTGAGGGAAACTTGCTATGATTTTTCTTATGCGATACAAATTTGAAAAAACTGTTTGAATTATGTACAAGACCATTCTCGACGTTTTCTAAATAGCGATGAAAATCTCTAGAAATAATTTTTTTAGATAAAGCCCTCAAATTTCTAAAATGATTATAATCTGAAATAAGTCCATAAATTTTATATTTCCTGTGAAATTTAAGCTTCATTTTTATAATTTTAATTAATTGTTTGGAGTAAAAAATAGGATACCTTCTATTTATTTTAGTTTTGGGCACATGTTTAATTATTAATCCATTAAGAATACCATAGAGAACATCCACCGCAGCATTCACATCTAAATTATACAATACACAATTCCAGTCAACCTCAGACAATTCATGGTTCAATTCATCATATTTTGCTTTCTTGAAATTGAAATGGTATGAAGCATCATTTTTCAAATAATCGAAATTATTTATATCCAATAGAAATTCCAATGACGGATGATGGCTATCCTCATCGACGAGAGGAGCATCACACCTCATTAGGTTATTTACTCTTCTCTTATTACAAAGAATAAGGTCTAGAATTCTATTATTAGCATTTTGAACATGATTGAATTGCTTCATTCCAAGAAAATTCAATGAATCGATTATACCTGCCCATTTATTTTCCACGTTAGATGCCATCATGATACTATCGCAGTTACCACCAGTCCAACAAATCGATGAAAAATTAAAGTCACCACACACCAATATCAGATCCTCGTCACTTAACTTATCTCTCACTGATTCAATCCTATTAAGAAAGGAGATTGGTGCCACGTCATGCCCTGGAGGAAGGTAAACGCAACAAATATAAATTTTCCTGTGGTTAACAGTAACAGAAATCCAGATATCCTCAACATCGCCCTCAAAGTCCAACAACCGTGCCGCATTCAGACCTGTACGACAAGCTATTAAAACACCACCGCCACCTGATTTAACGGAATTATTCGCATTACGATCCTGTCGAAAAATAACGTATCCCTCATCTATAATCTCACTATCATAAATTTCACTATTTAACCATGTCTCCGTAACTAAGATTATGTCAAAAGATCCGGAAAGTAAGCTCATTTTGAAAATGGGCAATTTCGTGCGTAAACCACGCACGTTTTGATAAAGTACATGAAGAGACATCAACTAGTTGGTAAAAAATCTATCAATGAATCAACACTACTTAATGATAATCAACATATCATTATCTCAAACCAGCCAGGTCGGACTCACTCCTTACGTGAAGGATTTTAGATGTTTCGCTAAACCTCATAAGTATGTTTCCGTTTTGTGTCCAAACAAATTTATATCCCTTATCTCGTGCTGTCGTTCGAGCTTCCCTTAACAAATTTTTATTTTTGACAGTTAAGTGTTCGTTAATATAAAATTTGTCGGACAATCCATCCAAACCAAAACCATTTTTACCGCCAAGGGCGATTCGTTTTGCTCTCACCGCAGACATAAGTTCATCCCTTTTCGACCTGGAAACAAACCTAACGATAATATTCTTAGGCTGATTTTCTATTTTTGTGGGAACTCTTACAATAGATGACAAACAAGAAGGTTCCACCACGACACCAGTATATTCTCCAACTTTTGTTACAATTTCAATCAGATTTTCGTTTTTCTTTTCAGGTATGTTTACAATTTCAATGTTATTTTCTCGGGAATGCTGTTCTAAATTGTCCAGTCTAGACTGTAAAGTCGAAACATCTTTCTTTAAGGTGTCATTCTCAATTTTCAATTTATTAGCAAGCTTATATACCTCATTGACCTTGCTCAGCATATCCTCAAAGTCCGTAATCTTGTTAGAACAGAAAGACACGGATTCTCCAAGTTGTCTTATGTCTCCTCTCATAGCCGCTATTTCGCTTTTCAAAGAATATATGAGCTGGCTAGTAGCGACATCCGGGGGAACAACAGCGACGCCGACATCGTCACCGCCTCCACGAACCGGTGACGGAGAATCACGGTTATCACGGTTAACCGAAGAACGAGACACGCTCGCTCCGCTACCACCGCGACAGATCGCACAAATCCAGCGTCCTCCCGGCATATTTGTTATCATGGGAATTTGGTTCTTCATTACATCCGAGCATCTGCCGTTAGCATGAAAAAACGCCTGACAATCATCGCAGCGAATACCAGGGGACCTCCCGGTCAACTTATTCGTACAAATTTTACAGGTAGGCATTATTTTCGTAGCAAACCAATAACACTGTCGTAATCCCCAAATCTTTATCTCGGAAATGGTATAAACAGAGTCAATATTACGCCCGTCACTGTATGGTTAAACTGGGAAAATTGTGGAGCGAAAATTGAAACGTTCAACTCGTGAACACACGACACACGGATATCGTGTTATATTAAATAAATATATAATAATATAAATATATATAATATAATAAATATATAATTAAAGATATGCTTCAACAAAATGAAGAAAAAAATAAAAGATTACACCTACTCATGTTCTGTACGTTAGAAATAGTCTGAGTGAAGAACAAATCTATTATCAAAACACCAAGACTGGAGGTCAAGACAGGTCGATGAATAGATCAAACTCAATTACCCCGGAGACAGTATCTAATTCCTAAAATCAGTATCGGACAATCTACCATAAAAATAACCATGAACTCCAAACAAATTTGTCCATTGTTCGACATAAATTCCACTCAAATAACGAGTTAACCACCTCAAGATAAGACCCTAGTAATTTGCATAATCGCTAGATGTCAGCGTGACTAGCTCTCTTCAATCACAGACAACGAAACTGGGTCTATCTCCGCATGAACATCGAGTCCGATGAACCAAACCGTACTCCCACTTGAATACCTCATAAAAAACGCCGTAAACCAAAAAATCGAACCCGAATACCGTGCACCGATCACGGTATCTAATTTTTCCACGGAACTTGGTCGAAAATCTAGTCATATCGAACTTAAATCCGATGTAGCGGACGAGATTCCTTGTACCCGGATGGTCATTACGGAGATTACGATATGGATCTCGACAATAATGAGCTAATAGTCCGTTTTACGAATAACAAAGGGGACCACGGTATAATTCACATAGAAAAATGATCGGGCGCTCTTTTCGGGTCACAGAGGGCGATTATCGCTAACTTCACGACGCGAATAGAAACCGTTCTTTATAAGAAACAATCGAAGTGGATTAAGGTGACTGCAACGGTATTATTACGACCATAGAATACGATCGATAAAGCCCAATTTCCACGTGTGATCTGATAACGGAAAATTGACTACTCGGACGGATATTGAAGGATTGTTTCACAAGTTTCGGGATATCGTCTCATGGCCCATCCGAAATTTAACTGACATATATAACTGTCAATTAAGCAAGAGATAAGCGATCGGATGCCGACTAGATACTGGTGAAAAATGTACGACCAAATCGGTGTCGTGTACACTTAAAATCCCGACGTTCCTATCTGGGAATCTTGTTTTGTGTCAGCTGTCAACCTGTCTATGTTCGGTGAGGTATCGATGGCTTAAGGATGACTTAAAGGGCGGTCAAAGTTAAATAAGGCGAGAACAATAGGGTCTCCTTGGTCTGGGTTCCTGGTCACGCGGGAATTAACGGAAATGAGGAGGCCAACACACTTGTCAAGAAAGGAGCGCAAACCCCGTATATTGGAACCCTATTGTGGTTTTGGTAGATACACCTATAACACTGAATTTCGGATGAAAAAAGAAACTGAAAGAGGTATTTTCTGGAGATCTCTCCGCGGAATGTATCACTCCGAGAAATTCCTCCGGAACTTTGTTACTGTCAGATCCAAGAAATGCTTGGACCTCAGTAAGAACACGCTGCACCTCCTCACTGGTTTCCTCAAAGGAACTGCGGCCTTAGGAAGCATATGATGAGATTAGGGCTAGCAGAAACTGACGAGTGCAGATTCTGTTGGGAGGAGGATGAAACTCCTGATCACCTGATAACGGAATGCCTCACCATCTCAAACCAACGCAAGGAAAGCTTTGGACAAAAAAACTGCAGGAGTGAAGACGTAGCCTCCTTGGAGCCATCCCAGATACTGGAGTTCATCAGAACTCTGGAACTGGAAGGTAGCTGGTAAATGGTGAGGACATGGACACCTCTGACGGAGGGGCAAAATATACCTTAAGGTCGCAGTGCAACGTTATACCCTACAACAATAAACAGTATACAGGATTTTCCTTGAAGACATGCTAATATTTAAGGCGTGATTCTCTGACTCATTTTAAGAAGAAAAATTCCTATGAACGTATGTCCTAAAAGTCTCAACTTTTGAGATGAGGGTGATAACATTTTAGTACTGCGAAAATACGCAAATTTAATTAAATTATTTTAATCTAGAATGGAAAGGCTGGAAGACTTCGGTCGTATGCTAATAAAGTTAATTCTCTCTTCTCTCTCTCTCTAGAATGGAGCATCTGACAAGAAAACATGTGTTTTGGATTCTCATTCATGTTGGAACAAATCTGATCTCTTAATTTGCTTTCAATCGATGCAAAAACATTTCCACACCTCAGATTTATGAGGACTTGATCATGAAGTAAAAAGATTCAATTTTTTTAAGCGGAAACCGTGGGCCGTACGAAGACAACCCATGAGATTAAATTTGCTCAAGAATGAATGAGGATCTCAGAAGTAATTTATATTATATTTATTTTTATATTTAGCTGTGGCGTAGTTTTTTTCCAAAAATATTCAATGCAAAACCCGTATGGACGCCACTGGTAGAAATAATGAACATTTTTGTGCATCACCTAATTCACCTTGATAGATAGAAGACATTTGCCAAATTTTATAAGGATGTCTGCAGTATTATCTCAGTTATTATTAAAAAACTGATTTAAAAAAAAATTATTACCCCGTATCTCTGAAGTTAAGGGTTTTAGGACATACGTTCATAGAAAGTTTTTGTTCTTAAAATAAATAAAAAAATCACCACCTTGAATAGTAGCATGTCCTTAAGGAACACCCTATAAAGAAGGTAAATTACTTGTAATCGAGTTTCTAGACTTCAAACAAGTGAAAATATCACAATACTGTCGCTATTTCCGAATTCCTACGCCACTGATGATAATGGAGAATTGTGTATTTTGACGTCAGTTGATTCAAGAGGCACACGTTTCTACTTTAAGCCTCCATAATCCTCAGATCCTCTCACATATGCACCGCTTGTTAACAGAATTGGAGCCAACATTTAATCCACTTTGTATGACGAAACAATCTCTCTATAAGGTCGTAAAAACGTTGAAAAAGCCATTATCCCGGTTTAACGTCCCGATAAACGGTCCTATAAAACGAAAATTACTCTTAATTTCATTACGAAGACGTGCAATCGCGCGCCTGCGCGCCACTGGTCGAACGGCCTATTCGGATACGTTCTCGTTCTCCAGTTCGCATTTGTGTTCTGTGAGTTCGCACAGGAAATACGTTGATGTATACAGAGTGGTCCAGATCTTAACCAGGAAATTTTAATCACGTATTCTACGTCAAAAATAAGCCCTAGTATGTCATATAAACATATGTCGAGAAATGCTTCCTCTTTGAGATACAGGATGTTAAAATTATGAGAAAAAAAAGTTTTTGTCGCTCTAGTTCCTCGGAACTGAGTACTTATCAATTTGCCCAAATGTCTGTAATTTTCGAATTTTTGGCTGAAAATGGTCTCAAACGATTTGGTTCGACTCACTGATCAAGAATCCGAGGTCGAAATCGATTCTGTCCGGCCGGTCCGGCCGGCCGGCCGTAGGCACGATAACTCTCGAACGAAAGGAGTTAGAGGATTGAAATTTGCCAGGTGGGTTTGGAGCATACATATCTCAGACGAGTTCGTTAATGGGTGAAATCCTTCAAGCGGTTTCGGCGTTATGGACGATTTTATTAAAACACATTTTTTATGAATATTTCCGAAACCGATAACTCGATCTATCTGAAATTTAGCACGAAATTGTAGAACCATGACCTTTATACGCATGTGAAGTTTTGTATTGACCAGGTTACCGCAAAGTGTAAAAAAAAAATTTCAAAATTCTAAAAAAAAATTTCTACAATAACTCTCGAACGGAATGAGCTAGGCAGTTGAAATTTTCAGAGTAGGTTAGGGAGATGAATATCTCGGTTAAATTCGTTATTGGGCAAAATAGGCCAGATGGTTTCGGAGTAACAAAAAAAATTTTTTTTGAGCAACAAATTTCAAATTCAATTTTTATTTAAGATGCAGTTTCACCATTAAAATCCATCGATATCATTTTCAACTCCAACAAGCTAATACTTTCGGATATATGATTTTTCTAAATTTCAATAATGAATCGTACTTCTATGTTTTCACAGAATGCTATAATTATTCTATCTAAGCTTTATTATGTGATCTGTGTTCATACTCGTACCATCCTGTTCTATAAAAGAGAATCAAATTCAGTTCAGCTATTTTAATTTGATTTCTTCCATGGTGCAGTTCTCATTCTCAGATTGCTCATTTAATCTTGATAAATAAACTATTATTTGAATTAAATTTCCTTGTTTTTCGGACGTATTTACAATCCTCTAGGAAAATTATAAATATTGGTCCTCGTTCCGGGAGTTGGGACTTTTTGTTAGGAAATTTCCTCCACTTCTTGAATATCGAATTTGAATTATCTCGAATAGATTTTGAGATATTGGCGAAAAACCAAACCCCCTCCTATTTTTTCACTTAATTTTTTATAATTATTGCAATTTTTTGCGAGGGGTCTTAGCATTTTCTCAAAAACTATCTACATGCCATTCTGAATCGAATAACACCTCAATCATAATTTTCGGAGAATACGCAAAAACTTTGAACTAAAAAGCACTGGTTGTCTATACTACTATTCGAATACGTCCTCTTACTGCAGTTCAGTTCGCACAGGAAATACGACGATGTATAGGTAAATACGAGGTCCAGGGCGCTCAGACGAGCGCATAAATTATACGCGGAGCCTCTAGGTTATGATACAGACGAATCTTCAGGAGATATTCAAATTGGAAACAGATTTCTACGATTCGAAAAAACGGCCCTGCTACTTAACGTCTTAACTAGCCGGCTATAGATCTTGTGCTGTGTCCAATTAAGTATCGTTATCGAAGAAGCAATATACATGTCACTTTTTCATTCGGAAAACCACGGCTCGGACTATTATTGAAGCGTATTGCGTTCTGATTTGATTACCAATAGAAGAATTATCGGCGCATATTTTACAATTTATATGCTCGCAGCGTTTCGGCTTGATGAGGACGACGTTACAGGTGCCGCCATCTGTGTTAGTCCGCGCCTTATATACGGCTCAATTTAGACTTTTAACGAAACCTGAGTAGTTTAGTGACGTTGATTAACGTAAGGTGAATTTACGTATCAATTTTTAACGGTCTATTTGAAGTTTATCTTGCGGGTCTATCCCATTTAAGTGTTGCGACTAAATTTACATTTATGCTGAATATTTCAGATCAAAAGTTTTCATGTTATGAAGAGTTTGATCGTAAAAAAAGACGTTAAATTAATATAATTCATTATCGAGAGTATCTGCGAGACATGTTCCTTGATTTCTTTGAGCGCAAGTTCATGGAAAGACATAAAATGTTCACATTTTGTGATGGAATTATGCAAAATCGTGCAGAAGAAACTCATGGTAGCTTCAGATGACTTCATCAGAAGATACCTCATCGACCAATCATGAGAAAACGATAAAATATCTATTTTAAAACGTAGAATTGTTTTTACTTCAATACCACATATGAAAATTTCGAAATGAGATTAGAATTCAATTTTTTCTTAGCGCATGATCTTCAAGGAAAATTGTTGATCATACCTTGACTTTATTTAAGCGAAATTATTTAATATTACTGCAGTCGAGAAGACTTGTGATTCATGAGCTATTTTTGAGAAATTCTTGAGAAGCATGGACATGAAGTCAGGAGCTTTTGTGGGCATGTTCTTCGGTCTCTTCGCGCCTCACATACCCTCACGAAATACTGCATGGGCTTTCAAGCCGTTTTTTTCCAAACGAGAAAAATTTTTTTAAGAAATTTTTTTTTATGAATAAATGTAAATTGTTATTTGTTTTTCTAGTGATCCAATCCTTATTAAATTTCAGAAAAATGAGCGCGTTGATGTTCTAAAGCTAACTACCAAGTTTTAATTGGATCGGGTTTGTATATTTTGAGTTATAGAGTAAATAACAGCAACATTTCAGATAGGTATAACTCCGAAATTGCTTGGCCGATTATGCCTAAAAACGAATTCAACTGTATCATTCAGATGCGCAACCTACCCTGGAAATTTCAAGTTACTATATCTCTCCATTCGAAAGTCATATCTCATCAGTATCTGGGGTGGCTTCAAGGAGGCTACGACTTCGCGCCTGCAGATTTCTTGCCCTAAGCATTCCTCGCGTTGGTTTGAGATGGCGTGGCATTCCATAATCAGGTGATCAGGAGTTTCATCCTCCTCCCCACAGAATCTGCACTCGTCAGTTTCTGCTAGCCCTAACCTCATCATAATATTCCTAAAACAGCAGTGCCCTGTGAGGAACCCTGTATGGAGGTGCAGCGTGTTCTTACTGAGATCCATATACTTCTTGGATGTGACAGTGTCAAAGTTCCAGAGGAACTATTTGGAGTGATATACAGGGTGTCCCAAAAATACCACGCGAAAGTGACACTGGAGATAGATTGGCATTAGGTCTATCAGATAGCATCAACATGACCTCAGTAAAAGTCCGCTGGTTTTCGAGATATCACCACTGTTGCGTCCCATGACTTCACATGTTGGGAAGCGCTCATTTGTCTAAACAAAGCAGCACGCTTGTAAAACTTAAATGTTTTGGGTTAACTGGTTTATTTTTGCATGGGTGGTCTCACCCTTGAAATTAATATTTTCCACGAAAAGATAATTGCAAGTAAAATATCTTGTAATAGTTCAACCCTTGTAGAAGTATTTATGACCTATTTCCTGTGAAATATTGATAAAATGCATACAACAACTAACACATTGCCAGAGCTGTGAGTCCTTTGTCTAGATTCTAACCCATACAAAAATCTAGAATTTTCCGATTAGATCGCCACGGCTTTGGCTATTCACTAAGTGGAGGGCGTAGATTCCGAATCTGTAATTAGTTTTTCCGTATCTCGATTAATTTTGGTAATATGGCGAAAAATCCGACTGATTAGTTCATTTTCCGGAGTTAGAGCCAGAAATTGCGACATTTTCGTCATTGCTCCGAAACTAATCGAGATACGGAAAATCTAATTACAGATTCGTGATCTGCGTACCCGTTTTAGTGAATAACCAAAGCCGCGTCGACCTAATAGGAAAATTGTAAATTTTTGGGTGAGTTGGATACTAGAGAAAACTTTTTGGTGTTTGAAGGATTCGATCATTACCTAATATGGTACGGATAGAGATACAGAAAAAATAGATACATAAATCTAAACGTCGTCCACCGACCAATAATCGGGGAAAATTTGGTTATTGAGATGTGAAAATCATAGATTTGGGACGGGAAAGAAGAATTTTCCTCCGATTCCGACCCAAAAAATTTTTTTCATGGTATATCGATACGGACCTCGTGTCTAATTAAATCGAGGTCGCTGATCACGAATATGTAATTAGATTTTCCCTAAGTGGCGTACTTTGGGAAAATTTTCACTTAAAGTGATAAAATTGACGAAAATAGGTCAATTTTCGAACTTTCCACCACCCAAAAAAATCGGAGTAGGGTGTTGCTGATTTTTTACGTCATATTTGGATCCTTTATCTATCGAATCATCTGAACAATAAATGTCCAGGTCTTACGCTTCGGAAATTATGATTTTTTTCCCGAGGGTCTATTTTTCGGAAAATTTTTTCCGCGATATTTTCTCGGAAAATTTTTGTAATAAATATCTGATGGTAGATTCGGAATCTACGGCCCCAAATCTATAAGAATTAGTACCCGTTTCATAGTTTTGCGTCAAAAAATTTTTCTCGAAAAATGAGATTTTTTTAAGGCTACTAATGTATTAAAAAATTGCCAAAAATCGACCGGTCTCCGATTTCGATGCAAATTACGTCATTTACTAATTCGGGGCCGTAGATTACGAATATATGATCGGATTTTTCATTAGAGAATTTTCCGCGGAAATACCGCGAAATGAGTTTTCCGAAAAATAGACCCTTGGGAAAAAAATCATAGTTTCCGAATAGTACGGCCTGGACATTTTCTGTTTGGATTATTCAGTAGAAAAAGGATCCATATATGACGGCAAAAATCAACAACACCTTACTCCGATTTTTTTGGGCAGTGTGAACTTCCAATATTGACCTATTTTCGTCCATTTTTTCACTCTAAGTGAAAATTTTCATAAAGTACGCCACTTAGGGAAAAACTAATTGCATATTCGTGATCAGCGACCTCGATTTAATTAGACACGTGCTCCGTATCGATATACCATGAAAACTGGAGATTTTAAAAAAATACACAAAAGTGGTGATATCTCGAAAACCAGCGGACTTTTACTGAGGTCATGTTGATGCTATCTGATAGACCTAATGCCAATCTATCTCCAGTGTCACTTTGGCGTGGTATTTTTGGGACACCCTGTATACCTGGGAGAGATCTCCAGAGTATACCTCTTTCAGTTTTTCTTTCATCCGAACTTCACTATAGTAGGTGTATCTGAAACCCCACAGTAGGGTTCCGGTGCAATAAAAAGGGTTCGTGCTCCTTTCTTGGCAAGTGTGTTGGCCTCCTCATTTCCTTAATTTCCGAGTGACCAGGAACCCAGACCAAGGAGACCCTGCTGCTATTCTTGCCTACTTCATTAAATTTTCTTCGGCACTCCAGCGCCAACTCCTATATTGATTTCTGAACTGTCTGTGTACCATTTAATGGCATTTTTTTAAGAACTTGGGTGGTGTATTCCCTGGCACAGTCTTTCTTCCTATCTAGCATCGTAGTGAAGTTATTTTCGATGCTTACTTCATTAATGATTTCGGCATTAGGAAGAGTGGCTGATGAAATGTACCTGGTAAAAGAGGGCCAGGCTTTCTGGTTTTCCGTTCCCTAGATATTCTGAGAATGGCTTCATGTGCCATTTGGTATATCACTAGATGAAGGGTTGCGAGATTTGTGATAATCTCAATTGCCCTGGTAGGACAGGTTCCCATAGCTCCAATGATACACACAAAGGCAAGCCTTTGTACTTTGTCGAGGGATTTCCTCGTACTTTTCTGCCGTATTTTTGTACACCCTATACGTGACTATGGGTCTCACAATCATTACCTATATCCATCGCAGTATTTCGGGTTGCAGCTTCAACTCTTACCGGCTAGATTTTTGCATCTTTCGATTGGGTTGGTTATGTTAATTTCAACAGGATGTATCTTTGTACCTGAACCTAATCTGGGAAAATTTCAAATGAAAAAAATCTCAATTGCCCTGGTAGGACAGGTTCCCATAGCTCCAATGATACACACATAGGCAAGCCTTTGTACTTTGTCGAGGGATTTCCTCGTACTTTTCTGCCGTATTTTTGTACACCCTATACGTGACTATGGGTCTCACAATCATTACGTACATCCATCGCAGTATTTCGGGTTGCAGCTTCAACTCTTACCGGCTAGATGTTTGCATCTTTCGATTGGGTTGGTTATGTTAATTTCAACAGGATGTATCTTTGTATCTGAACCTAATCTGGGAAAATTTCAAATGAAAAAAATCTCAATTGCCCTGGTAGGACAGGTTCCCATAGCTCCAATGATACACACATAGGCAAGCCTTTGTACTTTGTCGAGGGATTTCCTCGTACTTTTCTGCCGTATTTTTGTACACCCTATACGTGACTATGGGTCTCACAATCATTACGTACATCCATCGCAGTATTTTGGGTTGCAGCTTCAACTCTTACCGGCTAGATTTTTGCATCTTTCGATTGGGTTGGTTATGTTTATTTCAACAGGTTGTATCTTTGTACCTGAACCTAATCTGGGAAAATTTCGAATGAAAATAGTGTTTTAATTTACGAGGGGGATCTATGGTTAACATTTTGATACTAGATAAATATTCTCTCGTATATCGTTTTAATAGAAACTTCGCGTCCGAAATGTCTCATAACTCTGAAGAATCCAGTTGCTCCAAATTCCCTACCATCGTTTTCCCATACTGGATCACAACCTGCGGGAAAAACGGGCCCGGCTAACGCGGCCATAAACAACTTTTAATTGTACCTCACGTCCAAACTATACGTAACCCCGTGCATTCGGCCTCTTCAAAATCACCGTTCCCCCAAGTTCTATCGCCAATCAAACATAATTTAAAAATTAAAAATGGCCGTCTTGAAACCAGCGCTTCGTACCAGAGGACCATCGGCAACGACGGTGAGGTTGTTTGCATATCTCCGTCATATATCTAGCGCAGCTGCGCGGGTTTATTTGGAAATTATTTAAAATATATACGGCGGAACACGAGATGATATCGGCAGATTGGCGCGATGTCGAGATATGTCCGAAAAATGCGGCGATCGCTATCGGGGAACGTTTTACTCCGGGAAATTTTAGGAATTCTTGTACCTACTGCCTTTTTTCTCTGATTTTTTTTAGTCGACGTTCATGGGAAGAGATCTGAGTTGATGGTTCTCTAGTCGAAATCGCTAATTAATTATTCATATAGATGTTACTCGTTCTGTTCTAATTTAATCGGTATTTTGATAACCCGAAATGAGCTTTTTCTAATGATGAATTTCCATTCAAATTTGCTCAGTCTTAGCTTTAATTATTCAAATAAACATCTATAGAAGAAGTTCATTATAGCTCATCGCTAAAAACTGTGGGTTTTAAATCAAATGAAACAGAGACACACGGTAAAATATTCGTTGATTTTAACTAGTAACGAATATTCCACAGGATAGCCATTTTACTCCGGGAAATTTTGGGAATTCCTGTACGTACTGATTTTTTTAGTTGAGGTTCATGGAAAGAGATCTGAGTAGATGGTTCGCCAGTCGAAATCGCTAATTAATTATTCATATAGATGTTACTCGTTATCCTCTAATTAAATCGGTATATTGAATACCTCTTGGATAACCCGAAATAAGCTTTTTCTAATGATTTATTTCTATTCAGATTTACTCAGCCTTAGCTTTAATTAGACTTTATAAGGGCAGGGGGGTGTAAGGGTCGCTGTCTGTAGCAAGTATTTTTTGTTTTTAAGAAAAAAATAAATAACATTTCGAGGGGGGGTTTGAACCTAGTTTCATAGATATTATTGAAATTATGACTCGGAAATTTGATTGATTTGATAACAATATAAGCAAAACACAGCAGTAAATAATCTCGAATAATTCAAATTAATAACGATACCATTCTAGTCAATATCCTATTCTAATTTCCAACCCCTTAGAGTGAATTGGAAACAAATACAAACCCCTAGGATTATCTCTGGATGATACACAATTTTCGAACCAATTTTCAAAGTTTCAACCTAGTAGTTTGCATGAAGAGGTATATTTTTTATTCAAAATATAATTTAAATAATTATTCAATTAATAACGAAGAAATAACGCGGAAAAATTGAGCCTACAGAATACAGAATAATAAATGATTTTCTGCTAGCTATTGAACAAACTATCCAAATAATCCCAAGGCAATCAACAATACCAAAAAAAATACTAGAAAAAAAAACAAATCAAACTATAGGTTAATATTCATTAACATTCATTCATTCATATCTCGATAAAATGAATACGAAACTCTGAACAAACTCCATTACCAACGATCCATAGCATCGATAAAATATCGAAAAAATTCAGATACGTTAAATTATTTATTCCAATCGAAGTTTTCAGGAAATTAACTGTATAAAATCCCCTCAGGGGTATGCATCTATCTTGTGACTTTTTAAATACTGTGATATTGAAAAAATATTATGTAGAATGAAATCCATGTAATTTTCTTGAGAAGTGAAATATTGTAAATTAAGAATGTTGTGTGAAATTTGTAGATATGTGTAGAAAATGTATATAAGAAAAACTTCTGCCAATGTGATTTAGTTTATAACAAGTCTATTAAGGCCAAATATTGTAATATATTGACTTAAATGTATATTGATGTATATTGTGTATATTTTTATGTTAAAAGAAATTAAAAATAAATTATATATAATATCGTATGACTTTAATTTCACCTCAATATAATTAACTAGATACAAACTGAATCCAATAATATAAATTTGGATGTTCTTGATTAATAATCAGTTGACAAATCAACCAAACCAAATTGCTAAATCAGTCGAAAAAATATTCTAAATTTATATTAAACTTTTTTAGTTTCAAAAATGTTGGGACTACTGAAAACTCAAAATTTAGCTATCTGATGATCAAGGACATAATAGCAAACAGAAAAATTTAATTGAGAAAAGTTACAAGCAACATCAGAGACAGTTTGAAAATGAAGGTAGGTATAAAGAGAAGGAAAGGTAAGTAAATATACCTATAATGTGTCATCTCCATTTTTCTGAAGTCAGTGATTCAATTTTTAAATTTTTTAGATCGTATCACAATAAAAAATTTGGAAAAGTTCTGACAGGGGCTTTGGTGCAGTTGTCAAAATACTAGTGAGAAATTATTCAAACATTGACAAATTATATCTTCGAAAGTATTGGTTTCTCAGACTTGGGAATGATATCAATGGATTCTTATGATAGAATCATAAAAAATTCAAAATGTAGGACATATGTTGGATTTAAATACATTAGCAAATTATAATTAGAGCCTTCTATGAAATCATAAAATTACGATTCATTATTGAACTTTGAAAAATCATATCTACAAAAGTATTTGTTTGTTAGAGTTGAGAATTATATCAATGGATTCCTACGATGAACTTGCATCTAAAGAAAAATTGAATTTGAAATTTGTAATGTAAACAAAAAATAATTTTTTGGTTTCTCCGAAACCACCAAGCCAATTTTGCCCGATAAAGAACATAATAGAGATATTAATTTCCCAAACATACTAAAAATTTCAACTGTCTATCTCATTCCGTTCGAGGGCTATCGTGCTAAACGTTATAGATCATTTTCTGCCAAAAATTCTAAAATTACAGACCATTGGGCAAATTGATAAACACTTTGTTCCGAGGAACAAGAGCGCTAGAAAAGCGCCAAGTACATTACCTCAAAGTTGGTGTGGAAATGTGTGCATATCACGTAGAACTTTTAGAATCACGATATCTCAGGAGTGGAGATTCTCAGAAAATAACTTTTCGGACCATTTTTGTAGATAATTTTATGATCTATAATTATAGTTTGAACATCTTTTTTGATAAAATTCACCGTTAATGAAAAAAATCCAAAAAACCCAAAGTACCCAAGGTCTCCATAAAAATTTTGCTCTGTCTGAATATTTGTTACATGAAACAGCTATTTTGACCGGTCTATAATGCTAGTATGAATTCAATATGTAGCTGTTTCGTACTAGATTTGATATCATGGGATTATGGTGTTCGAGAGGAGAAAGCGAAGCCCTGTTTCTGTAATACGATCCCTCTATCGCTTCCACAATGGGTATTTTCTATTGGATACTACACAGTTATTGAGTTACAAGATAATTTGATTGGATGAAAGCAAGGGAAAAGCTCCGGTTTCAGAAAAATTCGTCGAATGGCCGTAGAAAGATATGCTGAAGAACTACAAGGGACAATAGATGTTGAAGATTAGAACGGAGAGTTTCTCAGTATAATCAGATAATCCGTTATTTGGTGTTTCTTTTGTTTCCTTCAGTTCTTCCTTTCTTATATAAAAGTTCGGAATAGAAATTATTATATTCTCAAGTTTCAGAGAGGGAAAAAGAATTTGATTGAAAAATGGAATTATTGAAGTGTAACTGAGCAGAAAACACTGTAATTCAACACAAACGTTTATAATTTGCTAGTTAAAATGTACAGATCTTTTTGGCGCTCTAGTTCCTCGGAACAGAGTGCTTATCAATTTGCCCAAATGTCTGTAATTTTCGAATATTTCGATGAAAATGGTCTTACACGATTTGGTTCGACTCACTGATCAAGAATCCGTGGTCGAAATTAATTCTGTCCGGCCGGTCCGGCCGTCCGTCCGGCTGGCCGTAGGCACGATAACTCTCGAACGGAATGAGCTAGAGAGTTAAAATTTTGAGAGTAGGTTTGGGAGATAAATATCTCGGCCAAGTTCGTTATTGGGCAAAATCGGACGGATGGTTTAGGAGTAACAAAAAAAAAAACTTTTTTACAAAACAAATTCCAAATGAAATATTTTTCAATAAGCAGTTTTACAATAAGAATCCAATGATATCATTTTTAACTCTAACAAGCTAATACTTTCGGAGATATGATTTTTCAAAATTTCAATAATCTTATTTTCCTGAGGCATGACATTATCTAATAAATCGAAGAATTATGAGAATAAAGTGTATTCCGAAATGTGAACGAAGTGAGATAAATCTCAGTTGTTTGCTCCAAAATTAGTTTTTCTCAGTAAAGTCTTACATTTCGGAACGGAACATGAAGTTAGAGATCTGAGAGAAGTGAGACTGCTTTTCATCCATAGACATAGAATGCTCAGTTCTCTCTCTTTATGACGGGACTGACGGAAGGGAATATTATAACTTCTCAAATATTGGGGTTGAAATACTCGTATTTTGGCGATGCAACGGGGACGAGAACGGGGACCTCACCCAAAAATGTTTGAAAATATTACGTAAATATTGAAAGCATAATTCTGTAGCTCGAGAGAGGAGAAAATTTGGTGAACGTAGATCAGGAAATTTTTGATCGATTACAAGGTAATTTTTCATTATTACTTCTCTTCTTTCATACATGTTTTATGGAATATCTACTATTTGTAGGTACTTTAAACCTGTTTTGGGCAATTGTCATACGAAACTTGTTTTTTTGGCGCTCTAGTTCCTCGGAACAGAGTGCTTATCAATTTGCCCAAATGTCTGTAATTTTGGATTTTTGGCTGAAAATGGTCTCAAACGATTTGGTTCGACTCACTGATCAAGAATCCGAGGTCGAAATCAGTTCTGGCCGGCCGTAGGCACGATAACTCTCGAACGAAAGGAGTTAGAGGATTGAAATTTGCAAGGTGGGTTTGGAGCTTAAATATCTCGAACGAGTTCGTTAATGGGCGAAATCCATCAAGCGGTTTCGGAGTTATGGCCGATTTTAGTAAAAACATTTTTTATGAATATTTCCAAAACCGATCACTCGATCTATCTGAAATTTAGCATCAAAGTGTAGAATCATGACCTTTATACGTATGTGAAGATTTGTATTGACCAGATTACCGCAAAGTGTAAAAATAAAATTTTGAAAATTTAAAAGAAGTTTTTCTACAATAACTCTCGAACGGAATGAGCTAGGTAGTTGAAATTTTCAGAGTAGGTTAGGGAGATAAATATCTCGGTTAAGTTCGTTATTAGGCAAAATTGGCCAGATTTAATTTGATTTCTTCCATGGACCAGTTCTCATTCTCGTGATTGCTCATTTAATCTTGATAAATAAACTATTATTTGAATTGAATTTCCCTCATGATGCAGTTCATATCATAAAATACATTGATATAATTCCCAACTCTGAGAAACCAATACTTTCGAAGAATTTGTCTGTTCGAACTAGAGCACCAGAAAGCTCCTGTCCACAGGGCTTGAACCAATTTTTTTTCTACAGGGATTTACAATTAGAGCTTCCATTCCGCAATTTTGGCAGCTGTCATATGAACAATCGCCATTTTTTGTCAGATGGCAATTAAAAATCAAAATTGTTGGAATTCACTACAAGCAAATTCTTACACAGCACTGACTTGAAGTATTTTGCGCGCATGTTCAATCGTCTATTCACGCTTCATAGAAAGTCGATCGAGTTAAGATTCAATACGCGATTATAAAAAGGAAAATTTTGAAGAAAAAATGTTTTCTAGTATGCCCAAATAACTGTTATTTTCGAATTTTTGGATGAAAATGGTCTTAAACGATTTGGTTCGACTCACTGAACAAGAACGCGATAACTCTCGGACGGAATGAGCTAGACAGTTGAAATTTGCAGAGTAGGCTTAGGAGATAAATATCTGAGCTTAATTTGTTATTGGTCAAAATCGGCCACAAGATTTCGGAGTACCGAATTCACCAATTTCAAAAGAAATTTTTTTCAATAAGCAGTTTTACCATAAGAATCCAATGATATCATTTTTAACTCTAACAAGCTAATACTTTCGGAGATTTGATTTTTCAAAATTTCAATAATAAATCGTATTTCAACGTTGTCACATAATGACATAATTATTCTATGTATGAATTGTCATAATGTCAACTTATTTTCCTGAGACATGACATTATCTAATCAATCGAAGAATTGTGAGCGAAGTGAGAAAAATCTCAGTTGTTTGCTCCGAAATTAGTTTTTCTCAGAAAAGTCTTACATTTCGGAACGGAACATGAAGTAAGAGATCTGAGAGTAGTGAGACTGCTTTTCATCCATAGACATAGATATAACTCTCGAACGGAATGAGGTAGGTAGTTGAAATTTTCAGAGTAGGTTAGGGAGATGAATATCTCGGTTAAGTTCGTTATTGGGCAAAATTGGCCAGATTTAATTTGATTTCTTCCATGGTGCAGTTCTCATTCTCATGATTGCTCATTTAATCTTGATAAATAAACTATTATTTGAATTGAATTTCCTTTATGATGCAGTTCTATCATATGAATACATTGATATAATTCCCAACTCTGAGAAACCAATACTTTCGGAGGTATAATTTGTCTGTTTGAACTAGAGCGCCAGAAAGCTCCTGTCCACAGGGCTTGAACCCATTTTTATTTAATTATTGTTTTAACAGAGATAGTTATTCTCACACCCTACCTTTTGAAATTCAATTCTCTAACTTATTTATTTCGGGAGTTCAATACTGATTTAGGCCAAGAATTGAAAAATTACAGATAAAGGGGAAACAACCTCGTCGTTTCCATTATTCATCGTCAGTTATCACTTCATCATTTCACTCAAAAGACACGTCGTGCTTGTCGTCCATTCGGAAACCTCCAAAACGTTCCTTTTTACGTCGAATAAAGTGTTGTTATCATCATCTAGCGGGCATTGTTCGACCGATCGAAATGAAATCGTCCATAAACCGAGATGTGCCAAGTGTCCGATCGGCCTAAGCCGAGGAGGCCACGTCTAACTACCGATTGTTCACCTGGGGAGGACAGAACTTGTTCGATACCTCGCCGTCTTCCAGACAACTTTTACAATCTCAGATCCGATCGAACGGCGTGGATTCCACGCGAGCGTGGCAGTGGACCATCGTCGTCTGCTCTCTTCTCTCTCCGATTATAGAAATATAAATAAAATTACGTTATCTAACTTTTGAACAAACACGAAACGGTCGGGCTTGGATGTCGTGTCGAAGAGGTAGAACGAGCTGTTATCTCGTTATGCGGGGTGCGCCACGAACGACCTGTCGATTTGGGAAGACAATATTGACGGATTAGTGTGGATGCCCGTGCTGTCAATTCGATTTTTTGGCCCTCTTGTTCCTCGGAACAGAGTGCTTATCAATTTGCCCAAATGTCTGTAATGTCGAAATCAAGTATGTCTAGCCGGCCTTAGGCATGATAACTCTCGAACGAAAGGAGTTAGAGGATTGAAATTTGCAGGGTAGGTTAGGAACATAAATATCTCGGACGAGTTCGTTAACGGGTGAAATCCACCAAGCGGTTTCGGAGTTATGGCCGTTTTTAGTGAAAACATTTTTTATGAATATTTCCGAAACCGATCACTCGATCTATCTGAAATTTAGCATCAAATTGTAGAATCATGACCTTTATATGTACGCGAAGTTTTGTATTGATCGGATTGCCGTAAAGTGACAAAAAACTGGCCGACCATGGACCAGCCAGCCGTAGGCACGATAACTCTCGAAGGGAATAAGCTAAACTGTTGTAATTTGCAGAGTAGGTTTGAGAGATAAATATCTCGGTTGAGTTCGTTATTGGGCTAAATCGGCTTAATGGTTCCTGAGTAACGAAAAAAACAATTTTTTTATACACAACAAATTTCAAATTATTTTTTTTTAAATGCAGTTCCATGATAAGAATCTCATGATGTTATTTTCAACTCTAACAAGCTGATACCTTCAGAGAATGCGAGTTCTATCTGTCTGTGTTCTATCTTTGTTCGCTGTTCATTCATGTCATCTTATTTCTTTATATAATTCGTACTTTGAAAATATTTTGTGTAGGAAAACAAAGATCCGCAGGTTTGATACCAAAAATAATATTGACTTATTGCATACTGCATAATTTATGTGCAAATATTACGGATGATGTTTAAGATTTCAGATTTAGTATTGGAACATTGTAGTGATGTGGTTTATTTAGGCAATAGGAAAAAACAACATAATGTAATCATCAAAAGAAATTACTGTTCGTTGACCCCTGAGGTTAATATTACCTTTTACTTCCTTAAGTAGTGAGACATGTTGCTATATACTATATTTTCATAATGTTGCTAGCAAAAAAAATGCTGCAATATTGATTAACATTTGTGTATCAAATATTCTTTCTTTAATTAAGGCCCAAAATACAGAAAAGAATGTGTAAGTGGTATGAACTATTAAATTTTAAATTATGAAAAGAGATAGTATTTTATTAATATATTTTGAACTATTAAAATAATTTGTTAGTCAGCCTTATTTACCTATTTAAATATCAGGAATAAATGGACAATCTGCTATGATTGTCTCCAGCCTTGCTCGAGACATTTCGAGGATATTCTCCTTAGGTATTTTGAGTTGTGAAAAATATGCACTGGGTGTAAGTTGCAACAACCAATTCCACGAGGTTTAATCATTGCAGATTGCTCATTTAATCTTGATAAAAAACTATTATTTGAATTTAATTTCTTTTATGGTGCAGTTCTATTACAAGAGAGAAAACCAGTAGGTACTTTCGGAGATATGATTTGTCAAAAATAGAACAAGAGCGCCAAAGCTCCTGCCACAGGGCTTTCCCCTCTTTGTTTTATTCAAACACCACATTTTTTTCCCTTAAAGGAATTATTGCGAAGAAAACATGATGTACTTTAAGGGCTACCCTTCAGAGATATTCAAGAACGATCCATATATCTTGGCACACGGTGACATATTCGTCAATTCTAACCATAACTAAGGTCTACACACCTCTATTGGATACTCTACTATAAATTTAGTATCAATATATACCGTTTTCTCAGATTTTATAAAATATATGTCAGAACCTCAATCTTCAATAGGGTCATTTATGCTGAATAATGGTTATTCAGGCTTGATGGCGCGATCAACAGAAATTGTGAATTTCTGAATTTCAGTTGATCGCGTCATTAAGGCTAAATGATGGTTATTTGGCCTTGATGACACGATTGAAGATTGACGATTGAGGTTTTAACAGTTTGCAATTGCGTCTTTGTTCTTCCGGAGAAGCGATTGTATTCTGTTGAATTTAAAATACGAAAAAACTTACGCCACAAGTAAAGGCGGGTTTATACAGCAAATAAGATAAAATAAGGAACAATTTAAAATAAAATTAGAATTGGTAGAATTAGAATTAAGGGTTAAAATGATCGGTTTATACAGAGGATCTAAAACAAAGTAAGAAATAAGACTGAACCAATCAAATCGCAGCTTTTTGACAACTTCTATGAATTTCACTCTTTGAGCATGCGCATTGTCATTTTCCAAACAAAATAACATAAAATAAGAAATAAAGATGAGAGTTGGCCAACTTTAATTCTTATTCTTATTCCTTATTTTATCTTATTTCGTGTATAAACGCTTCCATAGTTTAACATGTTTAACTTTCTTATTTTATTTTAATTTATTTCTTACTTTATTTTATCTTATCTTATTTGGTGTATAAACCCGCCTTAAGTCCAGCATACGATATTCACGCGACGTCTGCGAAAATTAGTGTTCCGATATTTTCCATGAACATGTACAGTAACCAAGATAATGAATTTATTCCATTCCGCTTTCCCATACTGTATATTTCAGCAACTGTCCGTCAAAATACGCTCAAATTCCGCACAGACCTTCGAGCCACCATTTCACAATCGTGTACCGAATTTCAGCCCGACCGACTTGGTATGAAGCCTGAATAAACAATGTGACATGTACACAAAATTTCTTAATTTTTTTTTTCGATTTTTGATTCGTTCAATCAGTACCTATATTGATTAGGAGCTATAAGTTATCCTATTCCTTGGACGGTCCTCCGAAGGACCATGCACACATATATATAGAGGGTGAGTCTTTGACCACTGCAACAATTTTAACCAAAGATTCCTCTCATCAAATGAAACACTTTTATTCCTTTAACATTTTTCCAAATTCAGCTCAGGTAAAAAGATGCAGGCTGTTGAAATTTTGAACAAAAATCAGTTTTTTATTTTGTAGCTTTGACATCCTTTTTTCGAATAAAATGAATGTTGGCGTAGAGTTTCCTATAACTATGATACATATTTTCCAAATATTAGTTATTTTCTACTTCCAATGCTTTTCTAGTTATGGACTCGTGGATTCATAAAACTAAACGAAATTAGCATAAGGAAAACATATAAAGTTTTTCTTGAGTCATTTCAAGAATATTCCATCGTTTTAGAAAATTATATTATTCTTCATCATTTCTCCTTAAACCGTTTTCGAGATATTGTTACGTGTTAAACTGAATTTTAAACTGATTCACAGATACGGTAACATATAAGTTATTTTCAGGGGTGCAGCTCGCGGCTTAGCTGCAGTGGAGAAGGGGGTAGGTTTAACAAAATTTAAATAGAATTAACTTGAGGGCGCCAGGTGGTTTCCAATAATATAAAACCCCTGAAAATATATGATTTAAACCACCATAATAACTGTAGGTATTGTATAGAATCTGATCAAAATGATAACACAGGATGAATAATTTCGTAATATATTGATCTAAACAACACACAAAATTACTGTGTGAGAGGTCCTTAGTATTTTATACAGTGCCTGAAGGGCTTAGATTAATGAGTGCCGGCATTCATTCACAAGATATTATTGTGATAAATAAATCAAATTCACAAGTAAGGAGAAAATGTGGTTATATAAATGAAATATTGTACTCATCCAATATTCGTGAGTGTTAGATTCTTTTAGGGACGGTGCAGTTTTCCCTGGAGGTGGTGTTCGTTTCCTTGGGGTGGTCAAGCAGACGTGTGAGGTTGACTTTAATGAGGAGAAATGTCTAGTATGCCTTATTACGGGGTTTCACTTCGATATTGACCTTCGATTGTAAGAAGATGTAGATGTAGTTATGTGTACTTGTAGCCCAATCTCAATGAGAATCCCAATCGGAATCCTAATAAGATTCCTAATAAAAAGCCTACGAAAACATAAAATTCAATTTTACAATCATCAATAATTTGTTTGTTCTTTCATTTACCTTGGATGTTGGCGGCTTCAGAGAGATTAAGTGAACGAGCGTTGAAAATCCCGTGTGAAACGGTAATTTCACAATTTCTTCTCGAAATAATATCCCAAAATACTAGGAATTGTGAAAAATTAACACCTTTGAAAACAATTATCCAACAAAATTCGTTGATTGATAAACTCAATACACGTTTCTCTTTGTGTTTCTCGCTAGCGTTCAACATAAGAATGAATTTTTAACCTTAAGACGTAAATTTAAATTTGCATATGTGAATTCGAAAGATAAAACTTCCCGTGTATGCATGGTTATCTACCTCACTGTTGGAATTCCACATCCGCCAAAATTTTGTAACAATATTCTTCATTGAATGTTTTAAAATGGAAAACTCCAGAAATTTCACTACTTTTATGGATCCGTCCCTGAGCGTTGGAATCCCGAATCAAGCTGTAAACCACGTTACCATGCCTTATTGTCGTCCGCCAACAATGTCATACATAATTTATATGCGGGAGTGTATTAGCACATTGTGAAATCTTTAAACGCTTGTAACTTTTTACCTGAGGCGAATCTGGAAAAATGGTAAATGAAAATAGTGTTTCATTTGATGAGAGGAGTCTTTGGTTAAAATTAATGCAGTGGTCAAAGACTCACCCTGTATATATATATATATATATATATATATATATATATATATATATACATAGCGCAATCTCCCCTACTTATCGATGCGTGTTTACAAATCGACGTTAAATTTTAAACGATCGTTGGATAAGCGTAGAACGGGCGGTTTCGGTGGTAATGATCGGGATTATTGGTGTAATGAAATGCAGTCGGAACGAGGAGTTTATCGGAATTCATATGGGTCTGTAGATTTCTATCTGCTACGATCTGGACGGAGATCGAGATGGCCGGTCAGGCGCGAAACTGCACCGTGTTATGGTGATGGGACAATTTGTCGCGATTTGGACACGTCGGATGCCTTTTGATTTTTAGGAAAGATCGGACTTGGAGAAGTTCATCTGGCGAGTCTTAGGTGCCATAGCTGGAATGGGTCACTTAAGCCGGAGGATTCTGAGGAAAAAGATCTGATCAGCAATTGATCTAGCTACTGAACTCACACAAGGCTGCTCGGATCTCAAAGAATATAGATCCGATCATGTTCAATTTAAATGTGGAACATGGCAGAATAAGAGGTCTATTAGAAATTCAAAACGTAACTCTAATGGCAAGTTCCAAGTTTGAACACGATCGGATCTACAGGTTTACAGGGTGAGTCGTGCTGAATATTGAAGATGGTTATTATTCAGGTCATTTCTGATGAATTTGGTCCTATAATATGTTCTCCGAAATTTCACCGTTATTGCGATATTATATTTTAAAGATTTTTTTTAAATCCCTCATTTTCAGGCTATTTTATCGATTCTTTTTAGGATTAGAGCTCCTAGGGTCCGTTTTCTTTATATATCTAGTTAGAGGGGATGTCAATTAATAAAAATGATCAACAAAAACTGCACCTTCTACTAACAGCTTAAAAAGACTGCTTGACAAAGGTAAGAATCGAAAAATTTTCACTTAATGTTTTTAACTTTGAAGCGCTTTTCTTAAAAAAAATGTATGGAAGTTATTCTGCAGATGCTTTTGAGAATTTCTTTATCTCTTCAGCTGTTCAAAAAGGTATAACACTTTCTATTAAATGGGCAAACATTGAACAAATTACGGTTAAGGTAGTAGAGGGTACATTTTTAGTTCGAGGTGAAGGAAGCTAATGATACGTGCTCGTAAACAAAAAGAAACAGAACAATATTTGTATAACTCTTGTTCGACATGGCCAACATAATTTCTTACACAAATTACATTTTAAAATCTCTTCTCACAACAGAAGTCTGCCTGAAGAAGGTTTTGTGTGCCTATTAAGTGAAGGTGGTATTTATTTCTATGATTAATATTTTCAATTTATCTATGTTCTTTCTGTGGTAGGTGATGTATTTTCCGTGCTCTTCGACAATTTTCTGTAAAAACGCGACTTGGCTTGGGTTTTTGGACTGTTGCATCTACTAAATATGTGACGAGGCTTGTGACTGGACTTTGATTTGTATTCTGAAGATGGCAACATCTTTTGTGTGAGAAATGACGGTGGCTATGTTGAAGAAGAGTAATAAAATTTTTTTTTTTTTTGTTTCATTTACGTTTTATTAGCTTCTTTTACCTCAGACTAAAAATGTACCCTCTACTACCTTAACTGTAATTTGTTGAATGTTTGCCTCATTAATAGCAAGTGTTATACTTTTTTGAATAGCTAAAGAGACGAAGAAGATTCTAAAATCATCTGCAGAATACTTTCATACATTTTTTTTATGAAAAGTGGTTCAAAGTTAAAAACATTCAGTGAAAATTCTTCAATTCTAACCCTTTTTGAGCTGTTAGTAGAAGGTTCAGTTTTTGTTAAACATTTTTATTAATTGACATTCCCTCCTACTAGAAACATAAAAAAGGACCCTAGGAGCTCTTATCCGTAAAAAATCGATAAAAAAGGCAAAAAATGAGAGATTTAAAAAAATCTTCAATATCACAAAAACGGTGAAATTTCGGAGAACATATTATAGGATCAAATTCATCAGAAATGACCTGAATGATATCGTCCTTTAATATTCAATACGACTTACCCTGTAACCCTGTATATTGTTGGTAGCTAGATGGGGACCATTGCTTCGATAACTTTCGAAGAAAAAGAGATAGGGACTTGCAATTTTCAAGATAGAGTGCGCATCTGAATGCGACATTCAAATTCATTAATTGGTGTAATCGGCCAAATGGTTTTGGAGTTTTACTCATCTCAAATTTTGTTATTATTTCCTCTAAACTCAAAATATACAAATCTGATCCAATTAAAACTCTGTGATTACTTGTAGAATGCCGAGTTACTTGAGTAACTCGTATTTCAATTCCAATAGAATACATATATCAGATTTAAAAATTCTGTGATCATAGACTATCCTCTCGTTACTGAAGTCAGTCATTAAAATGGTATTGAATGTATTAATATATTATAAAAGCTTAGAAAACGGTATATATCGATGTTAAATTCGATTAAGAGTGTCCAATAAAGGTGAATGAAAAATAGAACATGCGCGCAAAGGCTACTGACTTCACTTCCGTGCTTAAACCAGTTTTCTTCTTCTTCCCGGAACTGTCTACGGATCTGAATACCCTCAAAATTTTGCAATCTCCTTCAACCAAAGGATAATACATATAATAATAAAATATGTATTGAACTAAGCCTCCTCGTCCCCCCTCTGGTTAGATATTCCGACCATGCGGCCCCCCGTCAATTCCACCGGTATCGCGACCGGTGGGTAGGTTCCGTAATGCACGATCCTGAGGAATATGGTAATGGATTTTTTTTTTTGATATTCAGGATAAGCAACGTCCAAAATTTTCGACGGAGATTTCAAAATCGATACGATGCAGGATTTTATCGGTACGGACCAGAGGAGAATCCTTAATTTGATACATAAATGAGGCGTGCATATTTATAACGCGGCCTACCTTCGATACGGGGTGTTCGGAATTTCAGCTGATCGACCGGCGATTTTTTTTTTGGTTTCGGACTCTCGATTAATTATTCCGCCCATTCTCAAGAAAAAAAACTGTTTTCACAAGTTTAAATTTACATTTATCAAAATGTACCAATCATGTATATTTTTAAATTTTATTTTATAAATGTTTGAGGTTTTTTCTTGGTGTTAATCAATAAAATCGAATAAAGCATAGTATGTAGTATGCTTAATCTAAGGAAACCTTACTCGTTTATTACTGTTTTCTCTCGAATATAGTAAACTCTGGTAGCAGGAACTGATCTTCATTGGCTAGCAATTGGCCATCAACCGTGGGTCCGTCACTATTATAGTATTATTATTATTATAATAAAAACTGGGTCATGTGGCTTCGTTCAGTCCTTCAGAACTACGAACTTTTGTTCTACTACCCTACTTATTCAATCCTAAGATGGAGGTTACACGGTCAATCTGACATCAGTTCAGTCTGTCATAAATCATGGATTGATGTCAGGTTGACGGGAAACTGAGTGTATACGCGTAGACGTATGGACTGATGGTCCGGATTGATGGCCAGATTGATTGCCAGATTGACACTAGATTGACCGAGTAATCTCCGTCTAAGGACATTGTCAATGGTGTTAACATAACTGATGATATTCTTAGGAGCCTTGCCTATCAAGTCGTTTGGGTTTAGAACTTGTTCATCCATATGTAATTCTTGTACTGGATATCTGCAAATTGTTCCGCTGTTTCCCTTCTACATACGACGCATATGTTCAAAAAGTCGTAATACCTAAAATATCCATCGCACAGACTTCTTAATTTTGCTCACAATATATCAATGTATAATGAATAAATCGTGAAAATCTCAAATAGATCAAAAAAATGGTTTACAAATAACGATTTTTCAACTAGTACTATCTTTAAGTACTATCTTTATGGGCGTTTTACGAATTTCGACTTACAAGCATTCATAATTCCAAGAAGAATTATATTAGAATGATGATAAAAGTTACCTTTTCTTATACGTGGATCCTGTATCTAAAAAATTCCGAAAGTCGTTTGATCTAGGATGTAAAAAAATTTTCGATGATTTTTTTCCGTTTTGCAAAAAAAATATTTTCTTTGATTTATACAAAAATTTTACGACTCATAGAATCAAACCCGTAGAATAAGAAAATGTGATCAGATATTTAAAAAAAAAATTATTTTTCAAATAGCACCCCTCGGAAATGAAATTTTCCAAAATATAACCTCATTTTCGGGATGCAGTAATCCTTAATTAGTCTAGCAAACAAGATGAAATTCACATATGATTCAGATACATCCTTCATCTAGAAATATCCAGAATTTCAGAATCGCAGATGAGGCCATTTAGGAAAACGGCGAATCGGCCCGCGGGTCCATTTCTACAGATTTTCTGGAGGCCTTAACTCGCGATATGTGGGGAATAGAGGAAAATTGTTAACGCCATTGGATTCTACGACCTCAAATTTATAAAGAACAGTCATGATTTAATTGAAATTGGACGATCGAAATTTTCACAATTTTCGCATACATATATGCATGGAAATTTTTTTGACCCAAAAATTTATTTTCTTCGATTTATATGAAAATTATACGGTTCATAGAATCGAACCCGTAGATTAAGAAAATGTAAACAGATATTTTCTAAAAAAATTATTTCCCAAATGACACATATCGGAAATAGACATTTTTCGCCTAAAAACGAAAAATGTTCAAGGAGTCGTAATTCCGAAAATATCGTTTGCAACGACTGATTATTTTTATTCAGAAGAGATAAACCTATGAAGAACACATCCTGAAAATTTCAAATTTATACATCGACTAGTTTCGACATGACGATTTTTCAACTAAATTGACTTTCTTATGACCGATTTAAGATGATCAATTTCTGAGCCTCATAACGCCCACAAAAAATATAGTAGGACAATATGAGTTACCTTTTCTTGAACGTGGATCCTTCAGCTACATGAAACCTGAAGTGGTTTGATCTAGGACAAAAATAATTTTTGGATGATTTTTTCAAGGAATATCCGAATTACCTATAAAGGATGGGACGAGGAGGAAAAACGGCTATAAAAACCGAACTACTAGAACGATTTTAATAAACGATACCTTTTTCTGGATTGGCATGAGACGTAGAATTTATAAATAATATTTATAGCACACTAAAATAACTAATTCAGAGATGATAACATATTTCTTAGAGTTATGTTGGAAAAATCGTTACTCCTAAAATATCCATCGGACAGTCTGGTTATTTCTGCTCACAACAGATCAATGCATAGTGAATACATCCTGGAAATCACAAATCGATCTAAAGAGCGGTTTACACAAAACGATTTTTCTACTAGTACCATCTTTATAACCGTTTTACTCCTTTCAACTTAAGCGCTTCATAATTCGTTTGATCTAAGACGAAAAAAAAATGTTCCAAGATTTTTTTACGGATTTGATAACGGCCGGCCGGACGTACTCAGGTTTGGCCTTGGATTCTTCATCGGTGAGTCAAAACTAATCGTTTCAGAACATTCTCGGCCAAAAATTACAGATATTAGAACCAAATATTGTTTTATGGCGCTCTTGTTCCTAGGAACAGAGTGCTTATCAATTTGCCCAAATGTCTGGTATTTTAGAATTTTCGGATGAAAATGGTCTTAAACGGTTTGGTTCGATTCACCGATCAAGAATCGTGGTCGAAATAAATTTTGTCCGGCCGGCCGTAGGCTCGATAACTGTCGAACGAAAGGAGTTACAGGATTGAAATTTGCAGGATAGTATTGTAGCATAAATATCTCAGACGAGTTCGTTAAGGGGCCAAATCGACCAAGCGGTTTCGGAGTTATGGCGGTTTTCAGTAAAAACATTTTTTTATGAGTATTTCCGGAATCGATCACTCGATCTATCTAAAATTCAGCACCAGATTGTAGAATGACAACCTTTATATGCATGCGAAGTTTCGTATTGATTCGATTACCGTAAAGTGGCAAACAAAATTTCAAAATTTTTTACATCACAAATTTCAAATTCAGTTCCATTATACGAATCCATTGATGTCATTTTCAACTCTAACAAGTTAATACTTTCAGAGATATGATTTTTCAACATTTCAATAATACATCATACTTCTATGTTTTCACAGAATGCGAATTCTGTCTGTCTGTGTTCTATTCGTGTTCACTACTCATTCATGTCATCTTATCTACCTATAGGAGAGGTCATATTTATTCCTGTTCTAGTTTTTTTTTATATAATTCGTACTTTGAAAATATTTTGTGTTGGGAAACAAGGTTCCGCATCTTGTATTAGTGAATATATACAAGACTGTTCTGATACCGAAAATAATATTGACTTTTTGCATTTTGAATAATTTATGTGCAAATATTGGGGAAGATGTTTCCGAAGATTTAGAATTAGATTATTTTAATGATGTAGTTTATGAAGGCAATAGGAAAGAACAACGTAATGGAATCATCAAAAGAAATTACTGTTCGTTGACCACCGAGGTTAATATTACCTTTTACTTCCTTAAGTAGTGAAACATGTTTCTATATACAGTATTTTCATATTGTTGGTAGCAAAAACCTGCTGAAATATTGATCTGAATTTGTGTATCAAATATTCTTTCCTTAGTTGTTCATAATACAGAATGAATGTGTTAGTGGTATGAACTATTAAATCATGAAAAGAGTGTTGTATTTAATTAATATATTTTGAACTATTAAAATAATTTGTTCGTCTGCCTATACCTATTCAAATATCAGCAATAAATGGACAATCTGCTATGATTGTCTCCAGCATTGCTCTAGACATTTCGATAATACTTTCCTTAGTTATTTCGAGTTGTGAAAACTATGCACTGAATGTAAGTTGCAATAACCCATTCCACGAGGTTGAATCATTGCAGATTGCTAATTTGATCTTGATAAATAAGCTATTATTTGAATTCTATTTCTATCAAAAGAATCCATTCATACCATTCCCGACTCTGAGAAAGCAATACTTTCGGAGATATGGTTTGTCAAAAATTGAATCAGAGCATCAAAGCTCCTGTCCACAGCGCTCTCCCACTTTTTCATCTGAATAAGAAACATTTAACGATATCCAACTTTTGCAATGGTTTCGTTAAGGTACAAAGACACCCAGATCACATCGAATATTCCCAGGACGAAGTTATACACTTCTCGGAAATCTCGACTTCTCTTCCCCATCAACGATTATGGTAACCGTCGCTCGTTACGATTAAGATCTAGTGTAAGTATACGTTTCCAATAAAATATTCACAATATGTCTACCGGTAATATTTCGAAACAACTCTCTTCGTCTGCATGGCCCTGCTGTTCCAACAACGAGCCCGAGATCATCAGTTACAAAAATTCCTGACCATCTCCTATCTCGAATCTCAGTGGGCTAGAAGGCACATACATAGCTGCCTAGATCCGAACAGAGGTACAGAACGAGTTTAGCGATTATTTATGATTTTGTCTCGTGTCTTTTTATGCCGTACTGTATAATTCTTTTCAAATACACCTATACATTATATTTAATTTTCGAATAATTATGTTCGTTTAGTTTTTTCAGTTAATTAATCAATGAAGCTTATCGCGGGCCCGATCTAACAGTACTTCTTGTCTATGGTTCGGACGTTTATATCTGGAAATGATGTTATCGATTCGTCACAGTCATTGGCTGACGGATATTTTGCGTCAGTTTTTTTCGTGTCGGACATGTGGGCCGATCGTGGATTGGTCATGAGATGCGGTTACGTAATTTTTGATCCGAATTGTGTTAAGCTACGACGATGGATAGCCGAAACATCTGAAAGCGATGCATTTGATATGTTGGTATTTGTAGAGTCGATCAGGTATTGAATTGACATTGAGTCCTTAATTATCAATAATGCTTTTTGGCGCTCTAGTTCCTCGGAACTGAGTGCTTATCAATTTGCCCAAATGTCTGTAATTTTCGAATTTTTCGATGAAAATGGTCTTAAACGATTTGGTTTGACTCACTGATCAAGAATTCGTGGTCGAAATTCATTCTGTCCGGCCGTAGGCACGATAACTCTCGAACGGAATGAGCTAGACAGTTGAAATTTTCAGAGTAGGTTTGAGGGATAAATATCTCGGCTAAGTTCGTTATTGGGCAAAATCTGACAGAGGTTTCGGAGTAACAAAAAAAAAATTTTTTTTTACAGAACAAATTCCAAATTAAATTTTTTTCAATAAGCAGTTTTACCATAAGAATCCATTCATATCATTTTAAACTCTAACAAGCTAATACTTTCGGAGATATGATTTTTCAAAATTTCAATGATAGAATTATTCTGTGGCTATTCTATGAATTGTTATAATGTCAACTTTGACGTTGTCTCATTGTCATTCATTCCAGTAATGGTATCAATATGAGAATCATAATATGAGGAGCAACTTATCAAAACGCATTAAGTCCTAAAACCATTTTATTGGGAAAAACGAAAACGAAAAACGATTTTTTCTTCCTCCCTGGCTTATAATTTGAGTATGTCGAGTTTGTTTGATAGAAATTTACATCTAAAGGTAATAACTAATCTCATTTAAATCAATATTGATCAGATATACACAGAAAATGTAAAAAACGTTTGGACTTAATGCGTTTTGATTCATCTCATTGTATATAATGCGTTTTGATGTGGTTGAAATTGAAAATAATGCTGTTTGTTGCGATTTTTTATACATTTAGAGAAAACAGTCTGCACAGTAAGTGTTGGCCTGTAACCTAATTGACATGAGCAAATCGATAAAACATGATTTTGGTTATATTTTATTTCTTTTAAAAATGCAAACGTAAACATAATTCATTGCGATGCGGCTTACATACTTTGGATTTGAATTACAGAGGGACATAATGCCATTTGGAAGATTTTGTTTACATAGGGCTATAGAGCAATAGAAAACATTTCTGAATCCGCTTCAAACTCAATTTCGCCCAAATTGGACATAATGCGTTCTGAAAAGTTACTCCTCATATAATATCATACTTTTTGTTGGTTGATATTTTCATGCCGATGGTCAATCCATATGATGATGGGAATGGTAATGGTAAGTTAATAACATTGTCATTCATTCCAGCAATCGTATAAATATGAGAATTATAATATAATATCATACTTTTTGTTGGTTGATATTTTCATGCCGATGGTCAATCCATATGATGATGGGAATGGTAAGTTAATAATATTGAGTTCAGAATATCTCCACTAAAAACAAAACTGGAATATTGGTGTATTGAAGTAGATTTGAGGAAAGATATATATTATCGTTCATCATAGAATTGAGGAATGAATATCTCGGATGAGTTCGTTGTTGGGTAGAATTCGTCTATTGGTTTTGGATTGATAATTTTTGGCACTCTTGTTGAATTTGAATTCTTCTATGACGTTTGAATTCAATTTCTGCTAAGATGAAGTTCTAAATTTCAATAATGAATCATACTTCTATGATTTCACAGAATGCTATAATTGTTCTATCTAAGCTTTATTATATGATCTGTGTTCGTACTCGTACTTTTCATCCTGTTCTATAAGAGAGAGTCAAATTCATTTCAGCTATTTTAATTTGGTTTCTGCCATGGTGCAGTTCTCATTCTCAGATTGCTCATTTAATCTTGATAAATAAACTATTATTTGAATTGAATTTCCTTTATGATGCAGTTCTATCATAAGAATACATTGATATAATTCCCAACTCTGAGAAACCAATACTTTCGGAGATATAATTTGTCTGTTTGAACTAGAGCGCCAGAAAGCTCCTGTCCACAGGGCTTGAACCCATTTTTTTTTAATGTTTTGTACTATTTTCAGCGATATTGGTAGAGATGGCTGCGAAATGGAAGACTACTTGGCATGGAAAGCCTATATCGAGAATTATGAATGTTAGTGTAGTCTAACAATATTTTGTAGCACGAACATTAACATTGCACGTACGATAATTGTTAAGCTATTAATCTCAGAATGTTTTCCTTCCGTGGAGCTATTTCTCAAAGATCCTAGAATACACTATTATTGGAAAATTTCAAAAATTGTTAATTTTCGTGTTGTTATGAATAATTTACTTAGGTGGAAAATTATAAGGCTTCAATTTATAATATTAATATTGCTCAGTTTTTTAATGATCAACGAAGAAACAATTATATCGTAACGTTTCGGAGTCTATATCAGTCTCCTTCTTCAGACGCTTAACGAAAAAATCTTCAGAAGTATTTTGTTGATTGTTATTCTGAGATTCGAGAATTGTCACATTGACAGTATTTGAAAATCATAGCTAACATAGTTTTACTTTGTATAGAAATTTCCAAGTTCCACCTCCTTCTTCAATAAATTCAGCCAAATATGGTCAACACCAATTGAACAATTTGCAAAATTGCATTCTCTGTTCAATAAAATACAAGTTGAATCCTTAAGTTTCCTTTGAATGTAATCAGTTTCTGTCATCAGAATCCTTGTATTACTCCAATCCATCATGTGATCTCCTTGGATTGTACATACACGTTCTGCTATTTTTGATTTCTGTATGTCTCTATTTCTCAAGTTATTCTTATGCTCTGACTTTCCTACTTCTAGTGGTCTTGATGTTTCTCCTGTATATGATTTACCACAAATACAAGGAATATTATATATCACAAACCACGATAATGTCAACATAATTGAACCATTGCTACACCGATACAATAGAGAATCTACACCAAAGGCAAAGTTACCAGCTTTGCCACTTTTCGAACACCTGGAATCCCTAGGATAACAATAATTGTCAATACACAGTTTAAATAAGTTGTATTCTAATTCTTTTATATACAAAATGTAGATAACTGGCTGGAAGACTGCGGTCGATAGCCAATTGATTGCAAGATCAATAAAGTTGATTTCTCTCTCTCTCAGTTTTTTCATTTTTGTTTTTCATTAATGGGTTTTGTCTTCGTTAATAAAAACCTGAGATAATATTGTGTTTTGAAGACGGTTCTTATATCGAACTTAGAACCGATTCTTCTGATTTTTTCAGAAAGGCCACGAACATAAGGGATCACATTCAGCATATTGGGTGGCTGTTCTTGTTGATTATTCTGTTGTACTTGATTATTTGCTCTTCTATCTAAATTCATGATTGATGTATTTATGAATTGTCTAGGATATCCATTATCTTCAAGAAATTTTTTGATGAAATCAATTTCTTTATTTCGAATTGTAAAGTGTTTTAATAACACCGCTTTTTGGCTTTTCACACAGTATCCTTTAATGTCCACTTTGAATTCTTGATGAAGTTAAGATTTATCTTTCATCTACATATTTCTCGTCATACTCCTAGGTGTCGCAGAGTACATTTCGATAGCTACCACTCCAGAACGCGTCAGACCGAACACTTAATGGCCCATAACCTCAAACCCACTCGCCCGTCCGCCGCCACATCCCTCAATCCAAACTGTCCCGTTTCCATCAGGAGCGAACTTTACGAGTTTCTTATATGACGCAAGTTTTATCGCATCCAGCGAAGCATGTAACCTATGACATACGACTCACGTCAATATCAGATAGCGTCATAAATCTCTGCACGCTCAAAATGGTATTGAACAATTTATAGTTAATATTGTTGCTGGGTATATTCTAATATCGGTTTTATAGGAACCCGGACACCTCGGAGCCGCGCGGCAACGTCGCACATAGGCTTTTCGCGTTACACGTCGAGTAATAATGTTTAACACCTATAACCGGGTCGGTAGGGATTTGATAGTTTAAGATCCGGAGTAAGGACCTTATACCCTCATGATATAATCCTGAATTATTCTTGGATTATGTATCTATTTATTTATCGCAACCATTGGCGCCCAACGCGGGGCCTTGATAGTATAACCAATTTAATCTTTCGACACCGTTGGCAGTGATTGAATATATAAATATCGAGAAAAGTCACATAATTTTCAATAGATTTTCACTAGAATTCCATGCAAGAAAAGACTTTGAATTTAGAATACGAATACTCAAAAGAGCTTGTGACTTGAAAACTTGGTGGGTAGTTGTAGAATATGAACCTAAGCACATTTGTGAAATTTTGTGCGAATCGTATCGCTAGAAAATTTACGAAAATTATTAAAAAATATTTTTGTTGTCACGATAACTTGAGAACGGAATGAGATAGCGGCTTGAAATTTTCAGGTTAGGATGTGCACCAGAACGTGACATTTCAGTTTGTTTATGAGCATAATCAACCAAACGGTTTCAGAGTTATAGCCATCTGAAATTTGGTGGGTTTTTGTTCCTCATTAACTCGAAAAATACTGAACCGATTGAATTCAAACATGGTTATTAGTTGTAGAATGCCAACGCGAAAATGTTTGCGAAATTTGGTGAGGATAACATTCGTAGAAAATTTTTAATAAATCATTGAAAATAAAAAAAATATCTATATATCAGTAACTATACGTTTGAAATTGCTGAAATTTTGCAAGAGCGTTCATTACCTAACTCTACTGCCAAGTTTCAAGTTTGAACACGATCGGTTGAATATTGTTGGAGATTCGAGCATTCTTGTGTGAGTTCAGTAGATGGGTGACCGTTGCCTCGTAACTTTCGAACCAAAGGAGATAGGGACTTGCAATTTTCAGGCTAGGTTGCGTATCCGAAAGGGAGAGTTGGGTTCGTTTTTGGGCATAATCGGTTTAACGGTTTCCGAGTTATACCCACCTGGAATATTATTTCCTTGATAACTCAAAAAATAAATATTCGATTTAATTGAAGCTTGGTAACTAGTAGTAGAAAATCAAAACAAAGACGTGTTTAAAATTCTGTAAGAACCGTACTCCTAGAAAATTTGAAAAAAATAAAGAAAAAAAAAATTTTAAGAACCGCGCCTCCAGAAAATTGAAAAAATTGGTTCAAGCACTGACGTGAAGTCAGAAGCTTTTGCGCGTATGTTCTATTGTCCAATTTTTTCAAATTTGAATTATCTCAGATAGTTGGCGAAAAACCAAACTCCCTTCTTTATTTTTCACTTAATTGTTTATAACTATTGCAATTTTTTCGAGCAGCCTTAGCATTTTCTCAAAAACTATCTGCATGCCATTTCGAATCGAATGACACCTCAATCATAATTTTCGGAAAACACCCAAAAATTTTGACCTAAAAAGCACGTGTTGACATCTTTCTTGTTTCACAGAATGAGCTACTATAGAAGGATGTTTTATCCGCTATTTGAATTGATCAAACATTTATTTTGTACATTAAACGCCAATCAGCTTCAGAGAAAGATCTGTAGGCCATCTTGTTTTATCGGTTCGAACAATCGAAGAGATTCCTCTTACTCGATTTTACCGAAAATCTTTCTTTTTCTTCTCGCCGATACCCACTTACGAATTAGACGGTTATCCTTCAGAAACAGTGATTTTCTGGCCGAAAAGGTCTTTCGTAACGACCGATTACACAAATTACACGGATTTCGCTGTAACAATTCTCGATAATTCTTAAATATGTCTACTCTTTAATTTCGAATCTTCAGTGTAAAGTTAATACCGGTATTCAGCGACAGAGGTAGATGCCACGCAAGGCATTTTCGGCAGAAACAATAAGGTCCTCATGGTTGTATCCCTCAAGTACAGATCACCACGTCGATAATAATGACAGGCGATGGGATTTATCTCGATTTTTTTGTCTATAACTTCAAGGGGAATATTCTTGAGTACCAGGAGTTTGAATGATGACTGTAAATTGAATTCACGGTTTTTTACGTACAAAACTATTTCTTGTAATCATTCCATCAACATCCATGGTTATTCTAGCTTGAGTTCACTGCGTACTGATTACGATGACGATAACTCTCGAACGGAATAAGCTACACAGTTGAAATTTTCAGAGCAGCTTTGGGAAATAAATATCTATGTCAAGTTTGTTACTGGTTCAAATCGACCGGATTGTTTCGGAGAAACCAAAAAAAAATTTTTTTAACATAACAAATCTCTAATTCAATTTTTTTAAATGCAGTTCCATCATAAGAATCCATTTTCAACTCCAACAAGCTAATACTTCCGGAGATATGATTTTTAAAAATTTCAATAATACATCGTACTTCACAGAATGTGAATTCTATCTGACTGTGTTCTACCCGTGTTCACTGTTCATTAAAGTCATCTTATTTGTTTATATAATTCGTGCTTTGAAAATATTTTATGTTGGAAAACAAGGTTCCGCATCTTGAATTTGTGAATACATACAAGACTGTTTTGATACCAAAAATAATGTTGACTTGTTGCATTTTGAATAATTTATGAGCAAATATTGGGGATGATGTTTCAGAATATTTAGAATTGGTTTGTTTTAATGATGTAGTTTATGAAGGAAATAGGAAAGAAGAACATAATGGAATCATCAAAAGAAATTACTGTTCGTTGACCACCGAGGTTAATATTACCTTTTACTTCCTTAAGTAGTGAGACATGTTCTTATATACAGTATTTTCATAAAGTTGCTGGCAAAAAAATGCTGAAATATTGATCATAATACAAAATTAATGTTTTAGTGGTATGAACTATTAAATTATGAAAAGAGGATTGTATTTTATTAGTATATTTTGAACTATTAAAACGATTTGTTCGTCAGCCAATACCTATTCAAATATCAGGAATAAATGGACAATCCGCTATGATTGTCTCCAGCCTTGCTCTAGTTATTTTGAGATGTGAAAACTATGCACGGAGTGTAAGTTGCAACAACACATTCCACGAGATTAAATCATTGCAGATTGCTCATTTAATCTTGATAAATAAACTATTATTTGAATTAAATTTCTTTCATGGTGCCGTTCTATTATAAGCATCCATTGATATCAGTCCCATCTCTGAGAAACCAATACTTTCGGAGATATGGTTTGTCAAAAATTGAACAAGAGCGCCAAAGCTCCTGCCACAGGGCTTTCCTCCTTTTATTTAACGTAGATTTCAGATCAACAATAAAAAAATTGGTTCTGATTTGAAAAAAAAAATAGTTTTGAGGTTTTTGTCATTACTGAACTTGACATTGACATAGAAACACCGTGTATGTTCAATTAAATTTTGAATTAACGAAGGAGAAGCATTGGTATGTCTTCTGATAGAAACTAAAAAATTAGGAATTTTCATGCAAGAATCTACAAGTTATTAGCACTTGTATAAAGCCCTTTTTGAGAAAATGTTAAGGGTTTTAATATGTAAATGATACATTAGAACAATGAAGAATTCAATGGGCAATCTGATCATCAATGAAAAACTGTGTATGACATTGGAAACACGGAAGTTGGTATTATTTCCGGTGAAACTGGAAGTCGAATCTGAAATTTTTCCCAAGCATTCACCTCCTCTAACAAAGCTTAACTATAAAATTTCAAGTGTTTATCTCGAGTGTTTCTTTGAGATATTCTAACAAACGGTCTTCGTGTTTCACCCTGTGTATATTTTCGAAAATGCCTCCTAGTTCGAAGTATACAGTGCACGTCAAAATTATGGAACAAACTCATTTTCTCAGGAGAAAAATATTTGGCAACCAAATCCTGAAACAGGTCAATTTTTGTTTCACTTTTACCAAATTTTTATGCAATTTTGAAGTATTTTTGTTGGACCCTGTGCCATTCCCATCAACCCTCTAAATTTTTTGATCAGGGAAAGTGGGTCGTGTGGTACTTTTTTGGCAAGGTTGTATCTTCTCCACATGCATGCAGAAAGTTTCAAGAAAACAATTTTCCTTTTTGGCGCTCTTGTTCCTCGGAATTGAGTGCTTATCAATTTGCCCAAATGTCTGTAATTTTCGAATTTTTCGATGAAAATGGTCTTAAACGATTTGGTTCGACTCACTGATCAAGAATCCGTGGTCGAAATTCATTCTGTCCGGCCGTCCGGCCGTAGGCACGATAACTCTCGAACGGAATGAGCTAGACAGTTGAAATTTTCAGAGTAGGTTTGGGAGATAAATATCTCGGCTAAGTTCGTTATTGGGCAAAATCGGAAAGATGGTTTCGGAGTAACAAAAAAAAATTTTTTTACAAGGCAAATTCCAAATTAAATTTTTTTCAATAAGCTGTTTTACCATAAGAATCCAATGATATCATTTTTAACTCTAACAAGCTAATAATTTCGGAGATACGATTTTTCAAAATTTCAATAATAAATCGTATTTCAACGTTGTCACAGAATGATATTATTCTATGTATGAATTGTCATAATGTCAAATGATGTTCCTGAGACATGACATTATCTAATCAATCGAAGAATTGTGAGCGAAGTGAGAAAAATCTCAGTTGTTTGCTCCAAAATTAGGTTTTCTCAGAAAATTCTTACATTTCGGAACGGAACATGAAGTAAGAGATCTGAGAGTAGTGAGACTGCTTTTCATCCATAGACATAGATATATCTCTCGAACGGAATGAGGTAGGTAGTTGAAATTTTCAGAGTAGGTTAGGGAGATGAATATCTCGGTTAAGTTCGTTATTGGGCAAAATTGGCCAGATTTAATTTGATTTCTTCCATGGTGCAGTTCTCATTCTCATGATTGCTCATTTAATCTTGATAAATAAACTATTATTTGAATTGAATTTCCTTTAGGATGCAGTTCTATCATATGAATACATTGATATAATTCCCAACTCTGAGAAACCAATACTTTCGGAGATATAATTTGTCTGTTTGAACAAGAGCACCAGAAAGCTCCTGTCCACAGGGCTTGAACCCATTTTTTGAAAAATAGTTAGTTCAAAGAGGTTTTCAGTATGTGCACTTACTTTGTCATGGCTCATTTACTTTGAGACGATGGTACCTGATGAAATTTGTCACCGTATGAAAGTCGACCATTACAGTTTTGTTCATGCACAACTTTCAACCCTTACGAACTCTTTAATGGAGAAAAAAATGAAGGAGCGTGAGGGGGTTCAAAGGGGTTGAAAGTTGTGCATGAACATATCTGTAATGGTCGACTTTCATTCGGTGACAAATACCATCAGGTACCATCGTCTCAAAGTAAATGAGCCATGACAAAATGCACATACTGAAATCGTCTTTGAACAAACTATTTTTCAAAAAAGAAAAATGTTTTCTTGAAAATTTCTGCACGCCTGTAAAGAAGATTCAAAGAGCTTACCAAAAAAGTACCACATGACCCACTTTCCCTATTCAAAAAATTAGAGAGTTGATGGAGATGGCACAGGGTGCAACAAAAATTCTTCAAATATGCATAAAAATTTGGTAAAAGTCAAACAAAAATTGACCTGTTTCAGGATTTTGTTGCCAAGTATTTTTCTTCTGAGAAAATGAATTTGTTCCATAATTTTGACGCGCACTATACAGGGTGAGTCTGTTTCATTTGACATTTTTTCAAATTCAGCTCAGGTAATAAGATACAGGCTGTTGAAATTTTGAAAAAAAATCAGTTTTATTTTGTAGCTTTGACATCCTTTTTTTGAATAAAATGAATGTTGGCGTAAAGTTTCCTATAACTATGATAAATATTTTCCAAATATTAGTTATTTTCTACTTCTACTGGTTTTCTAGTTATGGACTCGTGGATTGATAAAACTAAACGGAATTAGCATAAAGAAAGCATATACAGTTTTTCTTGAGTCATTTCAAGAATATTCCATCGTTTTAGAACATTATATTATTCCTCATCATTTCTCCTTAAACGCACCGTTTTCGAGATATTCTTCATTGAATGTTTTGAAATGGAAAACTCCAGAAATTTCACTACTTTTATGGATCCGTCCCTGAGCGTTGGAATCCCGAATCAAGCTGTAAACCACGTTACCATGCCTCTTTCTCGTCCGCCAACAAAGTCATAGATAATTTATATGCGGGAGTGTATTCTATATCCGAAAAATTCGCGTACCTGCTGAATCTTTCAATTTCTTCTGGAAGATTTCCGTCAGTTTTGAAGGAATGTATAGTTGTGCCCATTCTTAAGAAGGGAGATCCACACAGTATTTCAAACTATCGTCCTATATCCCTTCTGAGTTGTTTCTCTAAGATTTTTGAGAGGATAGTTTTGAATAGAATGCTGAGTTTCTTAAGTAGATTTAATGTGATTACCAGTTCCCAGCATGGCTTCAGGCCTGGCCATTCTACTGAGACTGCTGCAGTTTCATTTGTACAGACTGTTTATGAGAGACTGGACGACGGATTCTTCGTGGCTGGTCTGTTTTTCGATCTCTCAAGGGCTTTCGATTCCTTGAGGTTTCGCTTCATGCTGAGCAAGTTTTACAATCTTGGATTTAGGGGTATATTTCTTGATTGGTTGGAGAGTTATTTAACGGAACGCAGTGTGATGGTTAGAGTCGATGGTGCCGACTCCGAGAGATACATGCTTGACATGGGAGTTCCCCAGGGCTCTGTTCTAGGTCCCCTGTTATTTATAAATGACTTGCCTGAACACATCGTCGCACTTGTAATTGCACTTTTTGCAGACGATTCATCCTTTTTGATTGCGGCAAGGAGCATTGAGGAGCTAGCAGCTGGAGTTTCTGCTTTACTGGATATGTTTGTTTCTTGGTGCAGCAGAAATGGTCTGGTAGTAAATGTTGATAAGACTGTGTGTTTACACTTCAGTCTGAAGAATATGGGTAGAGATCAGGTATTGACATTTAGGAATCTATCTCTTTCCCCAAATGAGTCTACCAGATTTCTCGGTATACAGATAGACAAATTTTTACGTTGGAATGAACATGTAGATAAATCATGTAAAAAATTAAATAGTGCCTACTACGCTCTTGGCAAAATTAAAAACCTATTTCCTCTCCAATCCCTCCTGGATGTGTATTATTGTCTTGCCTACCCACATTTGTCATACAATATTTTGATTTGGGGTAGTGCATCTGACTTGGATAGAGTTCTTGTGTGCCAGAAGAGGATACTGAGGACTATCCTTAGAATACCTCCACAGGCCTCCTGTCGACCTCATTTCATAGCACATAACATCATGACAGTTGCATGCTTGTACATATACAGATGCCTCCTTCATGTTAAGTCCAACGAAGGATCTTTCACGAAGCTGTCAAGTAGTCATCAATATTCGACAAGGAAAGGGGATGTACTGCTTATACCCAAGCACAGAACATCAAGGTTTGAACGCTCACCGCTATACCAGAGCATACGAATATACAATCACTTACCAACAACTGTTAAACATTTTAAAATAATTCAATTCAAGAAAACCATTAAGAAATTGCTGTTGTGCAAAGGCTACTATTCAGTAACTGAATATTTATGTGATTGTTCATTATAACCTTGGTCTTGTGACCACTAATTGTACTCATTTGCTTTCTATTTTCATTGTTGTAATTTGACTTGTCCTATACTGTATTGTCTAACAGGATCAATAAAGTTTATTATTATTATTATTATTAGTATTATTAGCACATTGTGAAATCTTTAAACGCTTGTAACTATTTACCTGAGCCGAATTTGGAAAAATGGTAAATGAAAAAAAAAAGCACTGACGTGTAGTCAGTACTCTTTGGCGCGCGTGTTCACGGTGGCTAATTTGAATTGAAAGATGAGTACTTCAAGCTCAGTAGATAGAGCGAGCCGAAGATCTACCCAAAGGATAGTGGACACCATTCACTGTCGGTTCAAAAATTAAGAGTGCTGTATCTAAGCTGCCATCAGGATAGATTAACAAAGTTGGAAAAGAACACAAGTGACTCTCCTTAGTCGCACAAGCTCCTAGAAGATTTGGGAGGGTCAGTATAATCCTAATCATGTTAACCGCACGCGCGCCAAAGCAGATTGACTTTTTACACTTTTTCTTTCATTGTTAAGTCAATCTGCTTTTGCGCGCGTGCGATTAACATGATTAGGATTATACTGACCCTCCCAAATCTTCTAGGAGCTTGTGCGACTAAGGAGAGTCACTTGTGTTCTTTTCCAACTTTGTTAATCTATCCTGATGGCAGCTTAGATACAGCACTCTTAATTTTTGAACCGACAGTGAATGGTGTCCACTATCCTTTGGGTAGATCTTCGGCTCGCTCTATCTACTGAGCTTGAAGTACTCATCTTTCAATTCAAATTAGCCACCGTGAACACGCGCGCCAAAGAGTACTGACTACACGTCAGTGCTTTTTTTTTTTCAAGTTCCTTTAACAAATATAGCTATCAATACAGTTTGGCTGTTAGCTTTACCGTAGATCGAAAAAAAATGCGGTTGTGGGACCTCCGTTTGGAACGCAATTGCCTCTTCTCCAAATCCGAACGTATTTTAATATAGATCTTCCGAATATAGTTATTTATAAATTCGCCTCAGGGCCACCATACAGACATTTCAACTCGGAAACAACGCTATTTCCCCCAAACTGACTTGTGTCCGTGCACTGAATTGACATGAATATTCTTTTAAAACCTCACAATATCGGCTCATTGCTTCCAACATAACCCAAACAACCCAAAACCATTCACTTATCATCTGCGCAAGCGCAATATACTCGTGCCTGCAAGTCCTCCCAAAATTACACACCTCACAAAAAACTCCGATTCTCCAACACTAGTGGTTCAGGAGATATCGCTTCTCGAATCCACGCATGCGCAGACCCTCACCAGGGGATTCTATAGAGGAATAGCATCCGCCACCCCAAAATCCCAATCCTCTCTGACGAAAGCACCAGCAGTTAAATCACTGATGGTCTGCTCATGCGCATAACGAAAAATGCCCGTAAGGGGTAACATCAATTTCGAAATTAGCCCCAGGGCCACGATACGGACACTTTAACTCGGAAACAACGCTACATCCCCCAATCTGACTTGTCCTTGCACTGAATTGCCATGAATATTCTTTTAAAACCTAACAATATCGGGTCAGCACTCCCAACATAACCCATACAACCCAAAAACAGTCACTTCTCTTCTGCGCATGCGCAATTTACTTGCGGCTGAAAGTCCTCCCAAAATCACACACCATACAGAAAACTCCGATTCTCCAACACTAGTGGTTCAGGAGATATCGCCTCTTGAATCCACGCATGCGCAGACCCTCACCAGGGGATTCTGTAGAGGAATAGCATCCGCCACCCCAAAACCCCAATCCTCTCTGACGAAAACTTCAGCAGTTAAATCACTGATGGTCTGCTCATGCGCATAACGAAAAATGCCCGTAAGGAGTAACATCAATTTCAAAATTGGCCCCAGGGCCACGGTATGCACACTTCAACTCGGAAACAACGGTATTTCCCCCAAACTGACTAGTGTCCGAGCACTGAATTGCTATGAATATTCTTTTAAAACCTCACAATATCGACTCAGCACTCCCAACATAACCCATCCAACCCAAAAACAGACTTCTGCGCATGCGCAATCTACTCGCGGCTAAAAGTCCTTTCAAAATAACACACCTTACAAAAAACTCCGATTCTCCAACACTAGTGGTTCGGAAGATATCACATCTTTATTCTACGCATGCGCAGACCCTCATCAGGGATCTGGATTCTATGGAGGAATAGCATCCGCCACCCCAAAACCCCAATCCTCTCTGACGAAAACTACAGCAGTTAAATGACTTCTCATCTGCGCATGCGCACAACGAAAAATGTCCGGAAAGGGCAGTATGAACCTCAAAAAAATAGGTTTCGGCATTTTAAGCAAAGTATTTCGCAAAATAGTAGTAATTTTTTTATTTTTTTCATGTCACGTGATCTTCACGAAATTTTGCAAAAGTGTTTGCATTGGTCTTTTGCATCTAACTACTGAGTTTCAATTTAATCAGATCAGTATTTTTTGAGTTATCCTGAAAACAAAATTTTAAAATTTTTGAAATTTTTTTTTGCTACTTTAGGGCCGTCCGATCAAAACAAAACTTCGCTGGCATATAAAGGTCATGATTCTACAATTTGCTGCCAAATTTCAGAAAGATCGAGTGATTGGTTTCGGAAATATTCATTAAAAACGTTTTGACTAAAAACGGCCTTAACTCCGAAACCGCTCGGTGGATTTCGCCCGTTAACGAACTTGTCCGAGATATTTACGCTACAAAGCTACCCTGCAAATTTCAACGCTCTAAGTCGTTCCGTTCGAGAGTTATCGTGCTAACGGCCGGCCGGCCGGACCGGACGGACAGAATTGAATTTGAGCTCGAATTCTTCATCAGGAAGTCGAACCTAATCGTTTGAGACCATTTTCGAAAAAAAATTCGAAAAATACAGACATTGTGACGAAATGATAGCACGCTGTTCCTTGCGGAACACGCGCGCAAAAAGTGTTTCATTTGATGAGAGGAATCTTTGGTTAAAATTAATGCAGTGGTCAAAGACTCACCCTGTATACCTAGAAATTTTCGATGCTTGTATTTGTTATCAGTATCACCTCCGCCGTTCGTTACAGACCTCTCTTGAACTGTACCATCAACAAGATGCATAACGACCGATGCGCCTTCAGCACCGCGTGCGCTAAACATCGCGAAAACGACCGATCCGGTCCAATATTTATTCGCCGTTTGCGCATTAATTGACGTGAAACACCGTGTTAACAAATTTCGAATACGTTACAGACGGTCGACCCCGGCAATAATTCCCGGCCCGGATAAATTAGCCGAAAACGGATGGATATATACGACGATCGAATTGAATCCGAACGACGAACCAGAAGGAAGGAAACGGTGCTCGATTCGATAACGACCTCATAACTCTCTGCGATCGTTCGTTCCTTAACGACCGGGCGCGGATGCGCTGGAATCGTCGTCGTAACGAGGAAGATATCGAAGAGATAAACGTTATGTCTCGAGGCGTGTGGAAAATATCGAATCGGACGTTTTTCCGCGGAAATTAATGTTTGTTTTCGAAAAAAACCGCGAGGAATATGTCACTGACGGTGAATGGTGATCTTCTTGATGTTTTAGGAATTCAAAGTGACATATAGGCAACACTGTTAGTCTAGTCAACAAGGACTTTTTGGGCCAAAATTTTTGCGTATTCTCCGAATATTATGATTGAGGTGTCATTCGATTCAGAATGGCATGTAGATAGTTTTTAAGAAAATGCTAAGGCCACTCGCAAAAATTGCAATAGTTATAAACATTTTAGTGAAAAAAAAGAAGGAGGTTTAGGTTTTCGTCAATATCTCAAAAACTATTTGAGATAATTCAAATTTGAAACAAAATACAAATAGAGGAGGAAATTTCCCAAAAAAATTCCTAACTGCCGGAACTCTAGGACCAGTATTTATAACTTTCCTAGAGGGTCGAAAATAGCTTTGGCACTCTTCATCAAACATTGACAATTCATATCGTCGAAAGTATTGGTAAGAGTTGGGAATTATTTAAATGGATTCAGCCATCATAAAAGAATTTAAATTCAACAAGATTGCCAAAAATTATCAATCCAAAACCAATAGACCAATTCTACCCAACAACGAACTCATCCGAGATATTCGTTCCTCAATTCTATGATGAACGATATATTTTTTTCTCAAATCCACTCTGAAAATTATATTATAACAATTGAAACTTTAGCCAATATTGAAGTTTTGTTTTTACTGGAGATTTTCTGAACTCAATATCATTAACGTACCATCACCATTCCTATCATCATATGGATTAACCATGGGCATTAAATATCAGAATTTGTCATATCATGTCTCAGGAAAATAAGTTGACATGTATCACCACAGATCTTATTATAATAATTCATAGATAGAATAATTATCGCATTCTGTGAAAACACAGAAGTACGATTTATTATTGAAATTTTGAAAAATTATATCTCCGAAAGTATTAGCTTGATAGAGTTAAAAATTGGTTCAAGCCCTGTGGACAGGAGCTTTCTGGCACCCTTGTTCAAACAGACAAATTAGATCTCCGAAAGCATTGGTTTCTCAGAGTTGGGAATTAAATCAATGTATTTTTATGACAAAACTGCATCATAAAGGAAATTCAATTCAAATAATAGTTTATATATCTAAAATTAAATGAGCAATCTAAGAATGAGGACTGCATCATGGAAGAAATCAAATTAAAATAGCTGAAATGAATTTGACTCTCTCTTATAGAACAGGATGACATGTACCAGTAATTCATAGATAGAATAATTGTAGCTTTCTGTGAAAACATAGAACTACGATTCATTATTGAAATTTCGAATAATCATATCTCCGAAAGTATTAGCATGTTAGAGTTGAAAATAATATCAATGGATTTTTATGGTGAAACTTAAAAAAAATCTTAAAAAAAATTTAATTTCAAATATGTAAGTTAAAAAAAATCCTTTTTTTCGTTACTCCGAAACCATCCGGCCTATTTTACCCACTAACGAACTCAACCGAAATATTTATCTCTCAAATCTACTTTGAAAATTTCAACTGCCTAGCTCATTCTGTTCCGAGGAACAAGAGCGCCAAAAATCTGTTCCCCCTACATCGGATTCATGCCCGGCTAACTCCCCTTCTTCCTCGAACCGCCTCCTCGACCAGACGATAATCTCTTGCCTTTCAACGCGCGTCGTAAAACATCGGTTCCAATCCACTTAAAAGGTGTTATAACATCTCGATCGAGCAGCCCCAATGAGAAACCCATATAAAACCGATAATCCCGGGATTAAATCCACCCGAGCGGGCGACAATGGAACAAGATTTACGATCATAACGCGATTTCCAATCTGTACGGCGTGCGCACGGTCGCGCACGGTGCGATTTTTACGTTCCCAGTCCAAGAACCGGCGTCAGGAATATTTACCCTCATTTCTTATTCGAAGAAGTTCGCATGAACCAATTTTCCACCACTCTTTTACATCAATCTGCCGGAAATTCGCGTTCCTCAGCCCCTTATGATATTGGTGTAACATATAGGAAGAAATCCAACGGTGTTAAATCCCATGACTGAGGTGGCCATTCGAACAAATCAAAAATCAAAAATATAATTTGCCCAACTTGGATGAATTAAAATAAGCAGTTAAATGTACTTAATTTCGAAAATTTACAAGATTTGATGAAATTGATCCTGAATTCATCAAACACTAGGGAAAAGGGCCATGTCCTGGTTATTATCATTCTATAATATTATACTGAATACTGGAAATATTCCAAAAGAATTACGCAAAGCGAAAGTCTCTTAATTTCAATTTTAAAACGTGGAAAGAATTCTTCTGATCCTAGCAGTTATCGACCCATTAGTCTATTGAGGGTTCCTTTTAAAATTTTAGAAATATTGATTCTTTTTAGGATTGAATCGTCTGTAGAAAACGTTCTACAGAATTCCCTGGGAGCTTCAGGAAAAATAGGAATTGTTGTGATCAGGTTCTTAGTTTACTACTTTTATCGAAAGGTTTCAATAATAAAATGAAAACAAGAACAGCATTTATGGATTTGTCTGCAGTATATAACACGGTATGGAAAGACGGTTTGATTTTTAAACTTTATAGTCATTTAAAGTGTGAAAAAATGTTTCGTTTACTCAAAAATATGCGGACAGCTAGAAGTTTTCGCGTTTTTGTTGATAATAATAGTAGTAATTTAAAAAAATTGAGTAATGGCCTCCCACAAAGTTCAGTTGTAGCACCTCTTCTTTTCAATTTACATCTATGTGATACTCCTGCTACTTCCTGGAAAAATGCATATACGCTGATGACATTACCCTTGCATTTCGTCATTCTGATTTCCGAAGTATAGAAAATAATCTATTAGCAGATTTATAAATCCAGAAAAATTACCTAAAAATAAAACTGAGTTTTCTTGCTTCCATTTGAACAATCATCAAAAATATAAAATATTGAGTGTACCTTCGGTGATTCTTTCTTGAGACATTGTTTTAATCCTAAATACCTAGGAGTGAAACTAGATTCCTCTTTGAATGTTAAAGGTCATTTGGACGACTTGCGTCTGAAGTTGAAAACAAGGAATAATATAATTCAGAAAATAGCTGGTACATCCGCACATGAAGTACTGATGCAGCTACTCTTCGAACGGCAGCCTTAGCCTTGTTTTTTTCTGCCACTGAATATTATTGCCCCGGCTGGATTAATAGTGCTCATGCTTAAAACATTGATACACAGCTGAACTCATCTATGAGAATCATCACTGAAACTATTAGATCTACACCTATACATTGGTTGCCAGTTCTTTCAAATATTGTCCCGTCCCACATTCGCAGGCAGCCTGCTGTTTCAAATTCTTGAAATAAATTTCCTTCTTTTCCAAATTCATTTCCGATTCTTCCTTATATTTCAGGCAATAAGATTCCCAGATTGAAGTCACATAACCCTCTATGGTTCAACTGACTATTCATGATTGAAATAGCAAACCTTTCTGAACACAAATGCCAAAAAACTGTTACTTTCACGAACGTCATTTATCGAAAGATTTTGACTAATAAATGGACCAATTTTTGAAATAATAGTCCCACCAAATTGTTCCTTCAATAAATCTGAGGTTTCCTTGGTTGTATGGCACGTAGCACCATCCTGTTGGAACCATAGGTTGTTGATGTCCCACTCTTGAATTTTGGAGACAAAAATTTTCGCTACAGAACGAGTGGTCTGCTCAAATATAAAGTAGTATTGATATAAGTTTCGCGAACTAAACTCCGATTTTGAAAATCAATTTTCACAATTTGTTATTGTGTTTAGAGTATTAATCTATTCATGAATTAAATAGCAAAGCTTTCTGAACACAAAGTTCAAAGAAGTGTCACTCTCACGATGGTCAATAAAAGGTTATTAATCCCTTTAAAAACCTCCAAAGCCTTCGTTATTTTCGTGGTTCATCAACCACAATTGGAGCAGTTATTCATAAGCTAAGTATTTCTCGATTCACTAATGAATGAAATATAGCATTTCTTGTCATATATTCATAGATAAACATCATAGAATTGTTTGATACACTCAATACTCGCACTTTGAACTGGAGACTCCAACAGGCGGTTAGGCTACGAAATAACAGCTTCAGAACCGACCATCTGATACTATTTTTTAGTCGTTTGTGCGACCAATAAGATTTTTGAGTTGATTTAGTCCTATTATCCTTGGACTCCATCGATAAAAAATTCTCATAATTGAATCTCAACCGGAACCATCGTAGATTTGAACCGACCCAAATTCCTCAACACCCCTGATAAACAGTCGAGACACTAATAAGCTTTTCGGTCAACAACTGAACCCATCTAAGGTTCCCAGAATCTATCGATCATCCGAAATCCGGAAAACGAAAAGGACAAGTGGCGTGGGGAAAAATTGGAGTGGGTATTGTCATTGTCAGATTGTTCTATCGGAGTATCTGAGGGGGTGAGAATATCCTACCTATCCCACCTATCTGCATGCCATTTCGAATCGAATGACACCTCAATCATAATTTTTGGAGAATACGCAAAAATTTTGAACTAAAAAGCACTTGTTTTTGGCGCTCTAGTTCCTCGGAATTGAGTGCTTATCAATTTGCCCAGATGTCTGTAATCTTCGAATATTTTTATGAAAATGGTCTTAAACGATTTGGTTCGACTCACTGATCAAGAATCCGTGGTCGAAATTCATTCTGTCCGGCCGGTCCGGCCGGCCGGCCGGCCGTAGGCACGGTAACTCTCGAACGGAATGAGCTAGAGAGTTGAAATTTTCAGAGTAGGTTTGGGGGATGAATATCTCGGCTAAGTTCGTTACTGGGCAAAATCGGACAGAAGGTTTCGGAGTAATAAAAAAAAAATTTTTTTTACAAAACAAATTCCAAATTAAATTTTTCTTAATAAGCAGTTTTATCATAAGAATCCATTCATATCATTTTTAACTCTAACAAGCTAATACTTTCGGAGATATGATTTTTCAAAATTTCAATGTAAATCGTATTTCACAGATTGATTTAATTATTCTATGTATGAATTCTAATAATGTCAACTTGACAGAAGGGAATATTGTAACTTCAAAAATATTGGGGTTGAAATACTCGTATTTTAGCGATGCAACGGGGACCTTACCCGAAAATGTTTGAAAATATTACGTAAATATTGAAAGCATAATTCTGCAGTTCGAGAGAGGAGAAAATTTGGTGAACGTAGATCAGGAAATTTGTATCGATTACAAGGTAATTTTTTATTATTACTCATCTTCTTTCATACATGTTTTATGGAATACCTACTATTTGTAGGTACTTTAAACCTGTTTTGGGCAATTGTCACATGAAACTTGTTTTTTTGGCGCTCTAGTTCCTCGGAACAGAGTGCTTATCAATTTGCCCAAGTGTCTGTAATTTTGGAATTTTTGGCTGAAAATGGTCTCAAACGATTTGGTTCGACTCACTGATCAAGAATCCGAGTGCGAAATCGATTCTGTCCGGCCAGCCGACCGGCCGTAGGCACGATTACTCTCGAACGAAAGGAGTTAGCGGATTGAAAATTGCAAGGTGGTTTTGGAGCGTAAATATCTCGGACAAGTTCGTTCGATCTATCTGAAATTCAGCAACAAATTGTAGAATCATGACCTTTATACGCATGTGAAGTTTTGTATTGACCAGATTACCGCAAAGTGTAAAAAAAAAATTTTGAAAATTTAAAAAAAGTTTTTCCACAATAACCCTCGAACGGAATGAGCTAGGTAGTTGAAATTTTCAGAGTAGGTTAGGGAGATGAATATCTCGGTTAAGTTCGTTATTGGGCAAAATTGGCCAGATTTAATTCGATTTCTTCCATGGTGCAGTTCTCATTCTCATGATTGCTCATTTAATCTTGATAAATAAACTATTATTTGAATTGAATTTCCTTTATGATGCAGCTCTATCATATGTATACATTGATATAATTCCCAACTCAGAGAAACCAATACTTTCGGAGATATAATTTGTCTGTTTGAACTAGAGCGCCAGAAAGCTCCTGTCCTTAGGGCTTGAACCATTTTTTTTAAACTAATATACAGAAACCAATTCCCAAAATTTCACATAAAATAATCATATAATTTGAAAATGCATATAAAAATTTGATAATATACAGGACGTCCCAAGCAAAACCATTTTTTCTCCGCACGATTCCTGAAGTTGATTACCCGGGAAAATAAAATCGAACCATCCTACGTTACTTGCGGTACCGTCCTCCAGTTGTCGCTCCACTTTGCCTCATTTTCGGCTGTCACGATATGCGGCGGAAGGACCGCGTGAAAAAACGTCATCGCGGTACCAACCTGACGGCGCACGATGGGCGGGACCAACCGCGTCATTATCCGCTAATGAATTACGGGCGACAATTGCGAATCATGTATATTCATTTGTCCCGAAACCAGCCTACTCGGTTTTTTTTACCGTACGGCCATTTTCGGAGTTCCGGTATTCTGCGATAATTAGGTTTTTATTTCGGCTGATTAAAGTTTTATCTCGAATTGGGAGAGTCACATACGATACCGAGCGGATTCCGAGACGATCGGGGATATTGGAGGTTCTATGGGGCATGAATTTTTGTTTTAATTGAATCGCGCAGGTTGGGGGATCTCGTTTAAATCGGAGTTGGTACCGCTGGGTCGACGGAAATGATGGTATACGGGTTTTGGGCATAAATGTTATGTACGGTTATATACGGTTATGTCCGTTAATGATGACCAAATCTGATGAGCAGTTTTGAAGTTACACCAATCTGAAACTTTGTTATCTGAATATGACCAAAAATTCTTGATCTGATCGGAAAATGATAACCTGGTCCTCTCTTACCAGGTACATTTCATCAGCCAATTTTCCTAGTGACGAAATGATTAAGAAAATAAGCAGCCGACAAGGAATCCACCACCAGAGTTCTTACAAAAATACCCTTTAATGTTACACAGGCGGTTCAAAAACTAATATAGCAGCTGGCGCTGGAGTATATGGGGCAAGCACCGAATGCTCAGTATCGCTAGTCTCCTATCCGAGCGTCTTTCTGGCAGAAATACTTGAAATCGAAAGATCCGTGGAAATGAACCTAGAAAGAAACTATGACAGATGTCATATAGCAATCCACTCTGACAGTCAAGCTGCTATTAAAGCTCTGAGTTCCCATGTTATCGAGTGTAAGCTAATATGAGAGAGCCCAAGAAAACTTAATGAAGTAGGCAAGAACAACAGCGTCCCCTTGGTCTGGGTTCCTGGTCATTCTGGATTGAAGGAAATGAGGAGGCCAACACGCTTGCCAAGAAAGGCATATGAACCTTACTGTGGGGTAGGTAGATACATCCGACACTGTCAGATCTAAGTATGGATCTCAATAAACGCTGCACCTCATCACTGGTTCCTTACAGGGTACTGCTGAAGCATATGATGAGATTATGTCTGAAACCAACGTGACATAGAGGGCTCATATCCTAGGGGCACATAGATCCTCACTTTTGAACCATATACCCCAATACCTGCACCCTTATCTGATATTGATCCATCCATATACCAAATTAATTATTTTTGTCCAATCGATGAACGAGATCCACCGAACTCAGACAGTCTCTTATGACTGTTGCAAAGGGTGTTGAATATGGTTGGTATTTGATCTGACGGCTTTGCCAAGAGGTTTCAGTCCAGTTGGTCCTGTAACCTCGTCCTACCCAGTTCCCAGGTTATATTTCCTTACATATGAGCGCAACGTATGCAGTTTAAGTGTGACCTAAAGCTCGCCTCCAGTTCCAGAGTTCTGATGAACTTCAGTATCACGGATGGTTCCAAGGAGGCTACGTTTTCGCTCCTGCAGATTTCTTGCCAAGAGCATTGCTTGCGTTGGTTTGAAATGGCGAGGAATTCCGTTATCAGGTGATCAGGAGTTTCATCCACCTCACAACAGAATCTGCACTCGTCAGTTTCTGCTAGCCCTAACCTCATCATATGCTTCCTGAGGCCACAGTGCCCTTTGAGGAAACCAGTGAGGAGGTGCAGCGTGATCTTACTGAGGTCCAAGTATTTCTTGGATCCGACAGTATAAAAGTTGCGGAGGAATTTCTTTGAGTGATACGTTCCGGGAAGAGATTTCCAGAATATTTTCTTTCAGTTTCTTCTTTCATCCAGAATTCACTTTGTGGATATATGTACCAACCCCACAGTAGGGTTCCGGACCAATAAAGGGGGTTTGTGCTCCTTTCTTGGCAAGTGTGTTGGCCTCCTCATTTCCTATGATTCCCGCGTGACCAGGAACCCAGACCAAGAAGACCTCGCTGTTCTTGCCTACTTTCATTGAGTTTTCTTCGGCACTCCCATATTAGCTTGAACTCAATAACATGGGAGCTCAGAGCGTTAATAGCAGCTTGACTGTCAGAATGGATTGCTATCTCACATCTCTGATAGTTTATGTCTAGGTTCATTTCCACGCATCTTTCTATTGAAAGTACTTCTGCCTGAAAGATGCTCGGATAGGAGCCTAGCGATAGTGAACATTTGGTGCATATACTCCAGTGCCAGCTCCTGTAGTGGTCTGTGTATGATTTAATGGCATTTCTTCTCAGAACTTGGGTGATGGATTCCCTGTCCCAGTCTTTTATCCTACTGAGCATCGTAATGAAGTTCTTTCGATGCTTACTTTCTTGATCATTTCATCACTAGGAAGATTGGTTGACGATATGTACCTAGTAAGAGATGACCATGCTTTTTGGTCTTTAATACTCTCATTACCTGTTCCTTTCCTAGATATTCTGAGAATGGCTTCATGGGCCATTTTCTCTATCACTAGATTAACTGGTGTGAGATTTGTTATAATCTCAAGTGCCCTGGTAGGACAGGTTCCCATAGCTCTAGTGATACACACACAGGCCAGCCTTTGTACTTTGCCGAGGGTTTTCCTCGTACTATTCTGGCTTGTTTTTGAGCACCAAACTACTTCCGCATACGTAATCATTACATACATCCATCGTTGTATCTTAGGGTTGCAGCTCCTAGTGTTACCGGCTAGATTCCTGCACCCCATTAAAGCCTTTGTTGCTTTGCTAGCAGTGATGTCAACATCCATATTCCACAGAAGTTTACTATCTAGTGTTACCCCTAGATATTCAACTTCAGACTTCCATTCTATAATATCTCCGTTCGAAAAGAAGGATCTCACAGCTGGAAGTTTCCATCTCCGAGTAAACAGAATCACTGTAGTCTTGTTCCTTAACTATTAAAGCTAGTCTTCAGAAGTTAGAACATCAAAGGATAGTTTTCAACCTGTGTTTGTTCTATAGATATCATGGTCGATGCGCCACGCAGCTACAAGAAGTGATGCCATCTGCTGCCAGATTCGCAGGCTGTATAAAAAAAGGCACAATGTGCACATCCCTATACTGGTCAATTAACATCTCCTAGGGCTTCTGTTTATCTGAGAACCCCCTCCCACCGAACTACCAAATCATGCTTCCACCTGACGTGTTTCCTTCGGAATATAATTATCAACAGTTGATTAGATGGCATAGGTTTCCCTTTCCTCCGACGGACAGACATAAAAAATCCGGACGAGATACGTCCGGACCTATCTTCCGGACGTTTTCTGCCGCGCATCAGCCCAAAATCTAATCATCCTTTACGACCATAAAAACCCGCAACATTATAATAACGAAAAACAATAATATTATCTCATCTGGAACAAACGACGGCCAGGTTCATTTCGTAACTGTCGGTAAAAGTACTCCTCTTTCCTCCTGACTACGGGCTGACCAATTAGAAAATGAGTTAAAATAAGAACGTCTTCGCCAACCGTTATTACCCTCTCGGAGCGATAAAACACAGGCGGGATTCGTTAAAAGTAACGACCGCTATCGCCGAAAATAAATGAAAATCGTAGCTCACACCGGTCCCGACACGAATGGACCAAACATTTCTTGAATTGATGCGGCGCTTCCAAGAGACCGAATTTACGATTTTAAGGCCGAGTTCTCGAAAGGTTACGAGTGTTTTAAGGAAACGATGAATCGGAGATTGTGAAAAATTCGCAGATCCTGTGGTTTTTGGTCATTTGTAGTGATATAGTAAGTTCAGAGGGTTATGTGGAAGTGTTGGAGGACTTCGTGGCGCCTTAACTGCAAAGCAGTACTTGCTATAACCGGGAAACGTGGTTCTAGCCGGACGGAGCAACGTTACACAGCCGATGACCAATTGAATTTTTACCTATTGGGAAATCTTCAAACTGGGTCATTGAAATGAGGTATCTAACAGCTCTAAGAATAGGGATGTTCACTAATGTTTGAAATTGCTTTTATTTTATAGATATACCCTGAATAAACACAAAAATAATGATTCTATAGAAAAATATGACACAGACTGATAAAAACATGCTGCGTTCTGAAGAAGTTAACTGATCTTGGGTATGGTCTTACGAATAAGTGTTAGAAAAGCAGTTAAAATGTATGCTACGTTTCACAAATTCTGTGCAATGCCGATGTGCAAAAATTTGTCAATCAGTACGTCACAAAAACTTTTAATAAATGTTCCAAAACGTGCACAAATGAGGAAAAAGTGGCTAACACTCGCTTCATCGTTGATGACAACAAGTACCAGTCATTTTTGTGAAGATCCCTTTGATGTATGTAAGTTCTGATGAACTCAACATAGAAATATAAAATCATTTTAGATAGTTTTATTTTTTAATTTGAAATTTTGATCATTTTGAATGACTTTTTAATTTTCTAGTGATACGATCCTCACGAAATTTGCGCGCTGGCATCTGTATTTTATGAGATATTGAGGAAAAAATATTTCAGAATAACTCCGAAACCGTTTGGTCGATTATCTCCATTAACGAACTCAACTGTCTCATTCAGATGTATAACACGTCCTGAAAATTGTCGCTATCTCTTCTCGTTCGAATGTTATCGTGGCTGGCCTGATTTTTTTAAAATTTTCTAGTGATACGATCCTCACGAAATTTCTAGAAAATTTGGGCGTCGGTATTTTACAACTAATCACCAATTCTAAATACAGATCAGATATATATTTTTGGAGTTATTAATGAAGAAACAAAAAAAAATTAGATGGGTACGAGTCAAAAACCGTTTTACCGATTACGCCTATTGTCGAACTTACAAGTCCCTTTCATATGCTCAACCTACCCTGAAAATTGCAAAGCGCATTCTCTTTCCGTTCTCAAGTTATCGTGAGGTGAACAAAATTTTTTAATATATTTTTTTAAATTTGTATCCTAATTAAATTTCTCAGAAATCTTTGTATCGATATCCTACAACCAATTACCAAGTTTCAATTCGATCAGATCTGTATTTTTCGAAAAAAAAATCAACTCCGAAACCCTTCGGTCGATTATTCCCATCAATAAACCCAACTATCGTATTGGCATGCTCAACCTACCCTGAAAATTTCAAGTCGCTATCTCTTTCCGTTCGAAAGTTATCGTAGCAAACGAAGGCCGGCCGGACAGAATGGAATTTGGCCATAATTATGGTCACCTAGATATGAGTTTTGTGGAAAGTTAGGTTGTATTTTCCTTTACATTAGTCTCCCTAAGGCTCCCATCCATTATCTTCAGTTTTTCTCATGTTTTAGCCACGATTATAGTAGGAAAGACGTGGAGACCCCAACAGGCGACCAAGCGCGAAACCTGTGAAGCTAATTAACGTAAATATTTTGCTATGTTCGCAATTCTTGCCCACACGAAATCATTCTTCCCCATCAGTGTGATACTATAGTTATTCACAATTATATTCCACAAAAATCAATCTTTTCCTTCAAGCCATCCGCTCAACTAAAACCGAAGAAATGAGTTTTTTACAACAATACACGTACGTGTTTTATAGACGAGTCCATATCTCATTAACAAAGTGCGTTGGTCGTTGAAGAGTAGACGAGAAAGCTCAAGACTAGAACCCTGAAAAAGTCTACCTGTTAATCAATTTGTTGTTTCATGATTCATCATAATGAACCTCTTGGTTTATACGAATTTGTAAGACCACTCTATTACGTTTTAATTGAAGTCCTCTTTGTACCTCGTTCATCGGTATGTGTTCAAGTACGTGTTAGGTGATTAAAGATTTGTGCTTCCTTGATTGTTGAAGAGATGACGACGTTGGGTAGGTACCAGAATAATTGGTGTGAAGTTGTAGGTGACTATGCATGGGTTATTAATTAGTTGTTCCTCAAGCAGTTGCATTCGGGATATACAGGGTTTTCCAATAAGAGGTGTCATTTCGTCTGATTTAGTAACTCCCTGTTCGCATAAAATGGCCAGCTTACATTTCCTCGTCAACTGGTTGTTCAATATTCCGAAATGTAAACTTCAAGAAAGACAACAAAATGAGTTTCAAAATTGCCGAGAGAAACAGCTATAGTCATCAACTAGCACACATAAAGATAGAAATCTCTTCAGTAAAAGAACCCTAACGCCATTTCTCCGAAAGTATTGGTTTCTCAGAGTTGGGTTGTTGCAACTTACACTCAGTGCATAGATTTCACTCGAAAAACCTAAGGAAACTATCATCGAAATGTCTAGAGCAATGCTGGAGACAATCATAGCAGATTGTCCATTTATTCCTGATATTCGAATAGGTATAGGCTGACGAACAAATTATTTCAATAGTTCAAAATATACTAATAAAATACAATCCCCTTTTCATAATTTGGTAGTTCATGCCACTATCACATTAATTCTGTATTATGAACATTGACTCAAGAAAGAATATTTGATACACTAATGTAGATCAATATTTCAGTATTATTTTGCTAGCAACGTTATGGAAATACTGCATATAGGAACATGTCTCACTACTTAAGGAAGTAAAAGGTAATATTAACCTCAGTGGTCAACGAACAGTAATTTCTTTTGATGATTCCATTATGTTGTTCTTTCCTATTGCCTTCTTAAACTACATCATTAAAATCATCCAATTTTAAATCTTCTGAAACATCATCCCCAATATTTGCACATAAATTATTCAATATGCAAAAAGTCAAGATTATTTTTGGTATCAAAACAGTCTTGTATTTATTCACATATTCAAGATGCGGAAGCTTGTTATCCAACGAAAAATATTTTCAAATTACGAATTGTATAAACAAACTAGAAAAGAAACAAGAGTGCCAATAAATATGACTTCTCTTATAGGTAGATAAGCTGACATGAATGAACAGTGAACACAGATAGAACGAAGACACATAGAATTCGTATTCTGTGAAAAAATAGAAGAACGATGTATTATTGAAATTTTGAAAAATCATATATCCGCAAGTATAGGCTTGTTAGAGTTGAAAATGACATCAATGGATTCTTATGGTGGAACTGCATCTTAAAAAATTGATTCCAGAAGTTGTAATGTAAAAAAATTTTTTTTCGTTTCTCCGAAACCATCAAGCAACGGTTTTGCCCAATAACGAACTTAGCCGAGATATTTATCTCCCGAACCTACTCTGAAAATTTCAACTGTGTAGCTCGTTCCGTTCGAGAGTTATGGTGTCTACGGCTGGACCGACAGGACAGAATAAATTCTGACCACGGATTCTTGATCAGTGACTCGAACCAAATCGTTTAAGACCATTTCAGCCAAACATTCGAAAATTACAGACATTTGGGCAAATTGATAAGCACTCTGTTCCGAGAAACAAGAGCGCCATACATGGAAAAAGTTTTCCAAGCTTCGACATTCCATCATAAAACCAGCAACAAACTCTAGAATATTTTTAAAATGGTTAATATAAAACTAACTTTCAGAACTTCCACGAAAATTAAACAACTTCTAGAAAAAACATGCGATAAAACTGCGGACATGTTGAAATCGTGTATGAATTAAAATATTTAGATTGAAGCAAGTGCTACGTCGGTTAAACAACCAGAAACATTCTCACACGGTATAAAGAGCATACGGGACACATTCGGAGCAACAACACCTATAAATCTGCTGTTGTAAATCCCGTTTCAACAACCAGTCACTCAATTTCAGAAAATTCCGTCAGATTGTTGAAAATTTCCAATAAATTGTACTTAGGAACACTTTAAGGTATCGAAATGTATGGGAGAAAAGATATTTTACCCAATGATGATCTAACCCCTATCAACAACGCATTGCTCACACTCATCGATTCATGAATATGGGTATAATGTTCTTGTGAACATTCATTGAATCATGTATTGATAGCATGCTTTAGTAACGCTTCATCTCAGAAGATGGACCCATCGTTTCCGAAACATATGTAAGAATACAAAATTCGTAGTGGACCAGAGTATAGTTACTAGTGTATAGTGTTCATAATCAGTCCATAGTGAGCTCAAACTAGCATAATAATTCATTATACCTATCTAATGAGAAATCGAAGTGAAAAATTTCGTTAGATTTCACGTTCAAGGTCTTCTGTCGTTCTCCAATCGGTGGCAACTATCCAAACGTTTGACAAATTCGTTATTTTTTAATGATGCCTAATACATCCTGGATTAAATTAGGGAAATTAATGAGACGTCTGATGTCGACGTAAAGTATCATTGATATGAGAATTAGGTACATTTATTAGGAAACTATCAAGGCGGCCGACACCTATCAAAAATATCAGGGACGTACCAGCCGTAGATCATTGAAATATACAAGACATTGATTGTTTTCTATTAACTCCTATACCACCCAGTTTTGATATAAAATATTTAAATTGGTTGGTTTTTTTACATTTATTCTTTGTATATTTCATTGCCACTAGGAATTAGGAATTCACTGTAATTTGAATGAACAAAAAACGGTTAACATTGATTTAACATGTTGAAGTGAATTCAGATTTATTCTCTGAAGTTATCTGTAACTAAAAGGTTACTAAACGGACCGGTTGAGTTGGATAATGGGCAAAATCCACCTAGTGGTTCCGAAGTCATAACCATCTGATTTTTTTTTGCAAAAACTCGACAAAAACTAATCAAATTAAAACTCGGTACTTGTTGAAAATGCCGATCCAAGGACTTGTGCAAAATTTCGTGAGGAACGTACGAATAAAAAATTGTAAGAAAATTGTTTTAAAATAATCTTAGAAACTGTCCTTTAGATATAGCTGAAATTTTGCGAGAGCCTTCAAAACCTAATTCTATTGTCAAGTTCCAAGTTTAAACACGATCGGATCTATATTGTTACAGATCCAAGCAGCCTTGGGTGAGAGTAGCTGGATGGGTGACCGTTGCCTTGATAACTTTCGAACGAAAAGAGATAAGGACATGCAATTTTCAGAATAGGTTGCGCATGCAAATGGGAGAGTATGCTGAGGATAATCGACCCACCGGTTTCGGAGTTATACCCATCTGGTATATTATTTTCTCGATAACTCAAAAAATGCAAATCCAATCGAACTGAAAGCTTGGTAACTAATTCTAGAATATCGAGATGAAGACGTGTGTGTGGCTAGAATATTTAAAAAAAAATACGAAAAAATATTATGTATCTCACGATAACCTGAGAACGGACAGAGATGGCGACTTGTAATCTGCAGGGTAGGCTGCTTATCCGAATGCGACATTTATGTTCGTTAATTGGAATAATCGACCGAACGGTTTCGGAGTTATACTCATCTGAAATTTTGTCGTTATTTCCTCTATAACTCAAAATATACAAATCTGACCCAATTAAAACATGGTGATCCCTTGTAGACCAATAGTTTTCGCGGCATTTCTTGAATATCGTCTGTCATTAAAATGGTATTAAATATATTCATATATCATAAACGCTAAGAAAAAGGTATACATCGACTCTAAATTCGACGAAGAGTCTCCAGTAGAGGTGAGCAGACAATAGAACATGCGCGCAAATACTTCGGGACCAGTGCTTGAAATCATTTTCTACGGGTTCTTTAAAATTTGATTCAGCCAATTTGCAGTCTTAGACTTGGTTTTTTCTGCCGCTGAATCGTGTTACCCCGACTAGTTTAATATTGCTCATACTCAAAAGATTGATGCACAGCTGAATTCGTCTATGAGGTTCATCACTGGAACTATTAGATCTACACCGATTCATTGGTTGCCAGTTCTTTCAAACATTGTCGCGCCCCACATTCGCAGGCAGACTGCTGTTTCAAATTCTTGGAAAAAATTTCATTATTTTCCGAATTAATTTCCGATTCTCTCCTATACTCTAGGCAATAAGGTTCCCAGGTTGAAGTCACGTAACTCTTTATGCTTCAACTGTTTTCACAATTTCAATAAAAGTGACAAGGAAGTTTGGCGGTCTGAATGGATTTCTTGCAATTTATTCAACAAAGATTTAATATCTGATTCTTCAAATAGAGTTCAGGGATTTGATCTTCTAAGGAAAATATGGTCTATTCTAAATCGTTTAAGAACCGATCATGGTCGTTGCAACAGCATGTTTTTCAAATGGAACTCAGTTGGGAGCCCTAGATGTGAATTCAGGGAAGCAGAAGAAAACATAGATCTTTTAGTTAATAATTGTTCCATACATAGATTACAGGATGGTTTTAGAGCTATTCATAATGTTTCTGAGTCGTTTTTAGGATGGGAAGCGAATTTCAAATCTATTTAATAAAACGTGGAATATTCCATTTTTAATTTGTACGTTTTCTCCTTTTGTCTTTTCCTTTTCCAGATTGAGTTTCGGGTACCTTGGAGAAACTTCTCTGTTTGTTGAAGGAAGATGCGATAGTATAGTTTCAATATTTGAAACTTCAGCATATTGTGTTAACAATTCCAATTTTCATAAATCACAATACTGACGTCACTTAGTATAGATGTATATACGGAATATATACACCACAAGGTCCTGAAGTGAATTTTATTCTTTTCTTTTATCATATATATTGTAAATAATCTACTCAGTAAGTACTAGGTATTATTTTCTATTGTACCATGGACTTTTATCACTTCCACTTATTTTACTGTTAGTTTCTCTTTGTTGGGTTTAAGGATTCGCTCCATTCAGTAAATAAATAAATTCTGTATTCTCGCCCATCGAATTATTTCCGTGAATCATAGAAACGAATCGCGAACCATCCTCCAATTTCCGAAAACCTTGAAAAGCACTTCGAATACTCAACTCGTCGTGTCTACCCTAAGATAACGAATTGTATCCAAGAAGAGAGCCCAAGAATCCCATCGCCGAGCAAAACAACCAAAAAACCACGACAAAAATCCCATACGGACATAACGCATATCTCCAATAATAAATATGTAAAATTGCGGGAATAACATTCGGTCCTTCGATAATGCCGGAGTAACAGTCGCTAATGGTCGGTCAATACGCCGAGATAACGCCACGGTTGTCGCGTAGCCGACCATACGGACCTGACCACCCATTCGTGTTCCCATCGAGCACGCCATCCGGAGGAAAAAGAAGAAAAATCGTACAAATTCGATATTAGATTTTAAAAATCTGTAACCGTAAATCAATCGCTTAATAAATCAGTAATAGTTCATAATATTTACGATTAAGTGTACGTATTTGTATATATGCAAATCCACGAGGAGTTGTTAATGTCTAAATGTTATATATCGGCCATATATCATTGGCTTATGTCAGGTTGGCACAGAGTTCTAGATAGGTGGACGAGAATCGGCGGGTTGCTCTGTGATACAACAATGCACGTACAATGCCAAAGGGAAGATGCGGTGGCTTCACGAAGCACTCGGAATGTGCAAGGCGGTGCCCCGATGACTTTTAGATAATTTAAGTCATTCGTTACGGCGGTTGAGGTTTCTCAGTGCTAATTTAATTACCCCAAATACCTATATTCAAACTAAAGATATTGAAAGTTGTTTCATTAAGGAAATAAAACAAATCAAAATAAAATTGGGAAGTTGAATAATGTGCACATTTCTATTAGAGCGTTAATACACGGAATAAAATTTTAATTGAATTTTAAAAAAGTGTCGTTTAAAAAAAATGCTTCAGAAATTATATTATAAAAACACACAAATTATATCTCCGAAAGTATTGGTTTCTCAGAGTTGGGAATTATATCAATGGATTCCTATGATAGAAATGCATCATGGAATAAATTAAATTAAAAAAAAGTGTCGTTTAAAAAAAAATGCTTCAAAAATTATCTTATAAAAAACTAGAACAAGAGGTGTACCAGAAATAATTTTGACATTCATCTCTTATAGGAAAATAATATGACATGTAAGAACACAGATCATACTATAATTCATAGATACAATAATAAAGTACAGCATTCTAAAACATAGGAAGTACAGAAGTACGATTCATTATTGAAATTTCGAAAAATCATATCTCCGAAAGTATTAGCTTGTTAGAGTTGAAAATGATATCAATGGATTTTTATGGTGAAACACTGCATCTTAAAAAGAATTAAATTTGAAATTTGTGTTGTACAAAAAATTTTGTTTTTTCGTTTCTCTGAAACCATCAGGCCGATTTAACCCAGTAACGAACTCAACCGAGATGATTATCTCTCAAACCTACTCTGAAAATTTCAACTGCCTAGCTCATTCTGTTCGAGAGTTATTGTAGAAACGAAATTTAAAAATTTAAAAAAAAATTTTTGATACCTTACCCGGTCAAAACAAAACTTCGCATGCATAAAGAAGTCATTATTCTACAATTTGATGCTAAATTTCAGATAGATCGAGTGATCGGTTTCGGAAATATTCACACAAAATGTTTTTACTAAAAAGGGCCATTACTCCGAAACCGCTAGGTGGATTTTGCCCGTTAACGAACTCGTCCGAGATATTTACGTTACAAACCTACTCTGCAAATTTCAATTCTCTAACTCCTTTCGTTCGAGAGTTATCATGCCTACGGCTGACCGGCCGGACAGAATTGATTTCGACCACGGATTCTTGATCGGTGAGTCGAACCAAATCGTTTAAGACCATTTTCAGCCAAAAATTCGAAGATTACAGACATTTGGGCAAATTGATAAGCACTCTGCCCCAAGGAACAAGAGCGTCAAAGAAGAGCAATCTACAATGCTTCAATGCCTTAATGCTTCAAAAATTGTCATTAAATGTATTTATCAAGATTAAATGAGCGATCTGCAATGATTCAACCTCGTGGAATGGGTTGTTGCAACTTACACTGGGTGCATAGTTTTCACAACTTGAAATACCTAAGGAAAGTATCATCGAAATGTCTAGAGTAAGGCTGGAGACAATCATAGCAGATTGTCCATTTATTCCTGATATTTGAGTAGGTAGTGGATTACGAACAAATTATTTTAATAGTTCAAAATATATTAATAAAATACTATCCTCTTTTCATAATTTGAAATTTAATAGTTCATACCACTAACACTTTATTTCCTGTATTATTAACTCAAGAAATAATGATTGATACACAAATGTACATCCATATTCCAGTATTTTTTTGCCAGCAACATTATGAAAATACTGTATATAGGAATATGTCTCACTACTTGAGGAATTAAAAGGTTATATTAACCTCAGTGGTCAACGAACAGTAATTTTTTTTCGAGGAACAAGAGCGCCAAAAAGACTGCTTAAATCTTCATGCAGTTTCCAGTATTCAGACCACCATTTTCGTTATATTTTCGGAACAATAAAAGAGAATAGAGCGCTCAACGCCATATCATCGTTAATTATTGAGAAAACATTACTTTCCTCACTAATGAAGATATTCTTCATCCTAGCAAGAGTTGGCCTCGTCGCCGAGCCACAGGTACCCAGCCAAGGATCGCCAACAAGCCAAGAGTAATTGGTTTCACTTTTGTTGCGCCTGTTTTTTTCGCCGACCGACGTTTTGTTTTTGTTCCCCTTTTTTTTTCGACCGGAGAGAGAAGATACCCGTAACGTGTTTAGAGTGACGGCAAAAAGCCTAATGAAGATTGACAGTCGTGACGTATCGTCGTTCGACTGTTAAAGGCCGCCTCCCTTGATCTACCAAATTGAAGTTATTTACAATTTGAAGAAAAAAACGGATCGCGGTTCTCCGAGCTGCCCATGTTAATATCTCTGTCGGTCCGGCCGTCGGCCGTCTTCTTTTCGGACGCCGCGTTCGGTTATTGATGATGACGAGAAAGCGTTTCGTGTTTGACGGGAAGGAGGTGATGATGATCCGTGAACGAAACGTTGTACTTTCAATTGGGAGTTTGCAGTCTGCAGTTTGCGCTATGCTAATAGTAAATTTTTCGTTTTGGTTATCATTGAAAAAATAATAATTCAAGCCCTGTGGACAGAAAGGAGCTTTTAGGCACTCTTGTTCAAACAAAATTATATCTCCAAAAGTATTGGTTTCTCAGAGTTGGGAATTATATCAATGGATTCCTATTATAGAAATGCATCATGAAAGAAATTAAATTTAAAAAAAGTGTCGTTCAAAAAAATGCTTCAAATATTCTCCTATAAAAAAAAACCAACGATGCTTCAATGCGTTAATGCTTCAAAAATTGTCATTGAATTCATTTATTAAGATTAAATAAGCAATCTGCAATGATTCAACCTCGTGGAATGGGTTGTTGCAATTTACACTCGGTGCATAGTTTTCACAACTCGAAATACCTAAGGAAAGTATCATCGAAATGTCTAGAGCAAGGCTGGATACAATCATAGCAGATTGTCCATTTATTCCTGATATTTGAGTAGGTAGTGGATTACGAACAAATTATTTTAAAGTTCAAAATATATTAATAAACTACTATCCTCTTTTCATAATTTGAAATTTAATAGTTCATGCCACTAACACATTATTTTCTGTATTATTAACCTTAACTCAAGAAAAAATGATTGATACACAAATGTAGATCCATATTCCAGTATTTTTTTGCCAGCAACATTATGAAAATACTGTATATAGGTATATGTCTCACTACTTAAGGAAGTAAAAGGTAATATTAACCTCAGTGGTCAACGAACAGTAATTTCTTTTGATGATTCCATTATGTTCTTCTATCCTATTGCCTCCATAAACTACATCAAAACAGTCTTGTATATATTCACAAATTCAAGAATCGAATACTTGCTTTCCAAGAGAAAATATATTTAAACTACGAATTGGCAATCTCTATAAGGCCGGCCTCATACGTCTCTGAATTCATAGATTCTGTGTTCACATTCTGTGAATACATAGAACTTACGATGTATTATTGAATAATGATTGAAGCGATATAATATTATTGAATAGATTATTTCTATACTTTGGAAATCAGAATGATGAAATGCAATTGCAATGTTATCAACGTATATGAATTTCACAGAGGAAGTAGCATGAATATCACACATATATAAATCGAAAAGAAGAGGTGCTAAAACTGAATCTTTAGGCTGACTATTATTCAAATTTTTGAAATTACTACTATTATTATCAACAAAAACACGAAACCTTCTTTCTATCAGCATATTTTCGAGTACACGAACCATTTTTCCACACTTCAAAAGAGTATAAATTTTTAAAATCAAACCATATTTCCATACCGTTTCATATGCTACCGATAAATCCGCAAATGCTGTTTATGTTTTCATTTTATTAATGCATGATTGTCATGAACAACATCACATAAAAGTCATTGACAAGCAATCTGAATTATGATGTCACAACTTCACTGAAATATGTTTCAAATATTCCATCTAAGGTCTTGTATCTACTTTCCATAAAATTACTGTGAAATTCCATAATATTCATCAAGCGACAGATAGTGGAATATATCCCAAAAAAACGAAAGTGCTCGAAAACACATAAAAGATTTTATAGCCAATACTCCTGATAATATATTCCTGATGACGAAGAAATATTGAATAAAATTAACCTTTCAACTATCAATAGCACATAAAAATATAAATAATAACTACCATTATTCGATTTTATCGAAAACACATTCAAATAGGATATTTAGTGTGGTGGATAATGATGAACATATAATCTTGAATATAGAAACAATAAATGTTCATTCATGTCAATTATTGCAAAATTCCTAAAACATTCCAACGGATATCATAGGCAACGATATCAATGTGAATTATTAAGAATGTCACATGTCTAAAATTCCGTTTATGAATATTTCCAATTGTTCTATCGGCAGCATATCATCGTATAATTTCGAAAAAAAATATATTTTTACAATTTTTTCAACGATATAGATCTAATCGAGTATAAGTTTAGAACTTTGCTGTAAAATATAGATTTGGAGGCTCTTGCAAAATTTCAGCGAGATCTGAATTGCGATACAAGTCATATAGGTTTAGTCTGAGGGCAAGCTGGCAACTTTCTATGTAAACGTTAGCGAAAAATATATGACAAACAGGTGGAAACATAAGGGATCAATAATAGCAAATGAATACATTGTATTCGCTAAAAAACTGACAGTATTTTACGGACATTTCAATATGAAATAACAATGTATCAACAATAATATATCATACGTCGTCCAAAGCAGATAAAAGAGCCCGTATAGATATCCCACACCTGTATGATAAATAACCAGCATCAATCAATATCCTTCTATATTTTTACCAAACACATATCCGTACCTGGGTCGTGCAAGGACCCGTATAACGAGAATATGAAAACTACTGCAAATTTAACACAATGATCTGTTAATTTCTTCTTGATATATGGAGAATCTTCTTTTTTGTTATTTTTGGATTCAAAGAAGGTATATCTCATTTACTCGCATAAAAAATCAATAAAAGAACTTTTAAGTTGGAATACATTCAGATTATTTGTATCTGTTCTTAATTTTATATCAGAATAACTTCATGAATATGTATATGTGCACATGCTTTATTGTTAGATAAAAAACAAATGTAATGCTCGAAGTTCGAAAGAATATTTATATACAGGGTGAGCCTTTGACCACTGCATTAATTTTAACCAAAGATTCCTCTCATCAAATGAAACACTTTTTTCATTTACCATTTTTCCAGAAATCGGCTCAGGTAAAAAGTAACAAGCGTTTAAAGATTTCACAATGTGCTAATACACTCCCGCATATAAATTATCTATGACATTGTTGGCGGACGAAAATAAGGCATGGTAACGTGGTTTACAGATTGATTCGGGATTCCAACGCTCAGGGGCGGATCCCTAAAAGTAGTGAAATTTCTGGAGTTTTCCATTTTAAAACATTCAATGAAGAATATCTCGAAAACGGTGCGTTTAAGGAGAAATGATGAGGAATAATATAATGTTCTAAATCAATGGAATATTCTTGAAATGACTCAAGAAAAACTTTATATGCTTTCTTTATGCTAATTTCGTTTAGTTTTATGAATCTACGAGTCTATAACTAGAAAACCAGTAGAAGTAGAAAATAACTAATATCTGAAAAATATGTATCATAGTTATAGGAAACTTTAAGCCAATATTCATTTTATTCGAAAAAAGGATGTCAAAGCTACAAAATAAAAACTGATTTTTTTTCAAAATTTCAACAGCCTCTATCTTTTTACTTGAGCTGAATTTGGAAAAATGTTAAATGAAAAAAATTTCAATATGATGAGAGGAATCTTTGGTTAAAATTAATGCAGTGGTCAAAGACTCACCCTGTATATATAATGGTTTTAACAGAAATGTATTCAGCATTGAATACTTGATCATACCAGGAATGCAAAACTTGAAAAAATTCTATTTTCATCAAATTTATTTTCACTCCCTGTACAACCGGAAGTATTCGGACTTCGAAAATATTTTAGCTCTGTAGAGAATTTCAAGCAATATCATAATTCCAATTTTCAGATTTCAAATATGTCCAGTTCTCCAGAAACGTCTAGTAGGTACTCGAACGTGGGACAAACTGTATATTCCCATTTGAAAAAATTAAGTAGAGGGGTAAGAAATATCAAATTCAAAAAAGCATAGGATAGATTGCTTTTGAAATTAAAAATCGAAAGATGCGAGGATTTTCCATAATATTTCATCGTACAAGAACTATTGACCAGTTACGTTACTTTTTTTCCACGCTGTATATTATTTCCCGGAAAACAAGTGAAGATACTGTCCGATAAGATGAAGGTATCCGATACAAATCATCGCAATCCCATTTTGGACTCGGACAATTGCAACACGCCAGTCTCACCGGCAAAACATTTCCTTGAACCGCCACCTCAACACTTTGTTACGCTGTACCACTTCTTTGTACCGGCTGTACAAGCCGCGTATACGTATGGCAAACGCCGGTACATTACTCACCCGGTATGTCCTACTTACCCGGAACCCCCAACCTTCGGTACACCTCGGAAAGCGTTGCCGGCCGGCTTTACGTAGCCCCATTACGAAATTCGCTTAGATCCTTCGGTGTCGTTTTCGTTATTTAACATTTTTGAAGAACAATGAGCCTCTCGGAAGGTGAGAACGTGAAGTATTCGAGTCGGGAGGATCGTAAAGTTCAGTGTCGGCATCGCGGATTTACATAACCGCCTCTAAATCAATGAAAGGGGCCGATCTGTCGAACAAAGGACACTACCGAAAGGTTCCTGGAAGTGGAGGATCGGTCTTGGGGAACTGCGACGGAGTTAAACGGCAGTGAAGTTAACATAAAATGATTAATAACTAGGGCTTCACACGAGAGCGAGATTTTTCTCGTCTCGTCCATCAACACCTAAAGAACAAGGACCAAGACCTCTCGTGTGACGTCACTACAAGCATTCAGCGCGTTATGCCGGCGTGCCTCATACTCTATCAGAGTTTTGCGTTGTTTTAGTGTTAAAAGGGAGGTTTTTTCAAAATTATTGAAGGGTTTTTTGTTCAAAGAGGGTGCCAGTCGTCAACTGAGCCCTTCTTCGCACCCCATTCTTTAGGTGTTAATGTCTCGTCTCGGAAAAGCAAGACGAGACGTTTTGAAAAATATTATAGGCGATACCGAGACCACATACAGCGCAATCCGATAGTCCCGTTTTTTGGTACCGTTAACTTTTTGTTGAAGTTTTTATTCAAAAATTCAGAAAGGTCTAGGTAGAGAAAAATATATTTTACAAAATATCAAATCTTGTGACTATCTGTGAAATATTTTATTCTAAGTTAAAATAATTTTTTCACATTTTTATTTCAACTTGTTAACTATTCTTATAACTTTTTATAGTAACGTATCTCTTATCATGAATATCTATCACTGCAGAATTTTATATTTTAGGTTCGAATGTGTTGTTTTCAAGATCGATTTTTTAATCTGAGTTGAGTATATGTGCCTATAAAGTACTGAGTAATAAACGTGTATACTTGGGGTTTCTTAGACTCAAAAATGTCTACATGATTTTTATTACTACAGATACATACAGTGAACTTTTCTTATATACGATTCGACCTTTTTCAACACCCACAGAAAACAATTGAATATGAAGAGTTTCCACTATTACCAATATATTTTGTAGGGAATTCACGATTTTTTAAAGACCTTGCGATAACTGAGATTATTTTTGAAGAAAAAATTTAATTCACAACCATAAAAACTGATCCATTATGAATTTAATTCTTAACGGACAACTTTCATTGCCCCTGAATCCCAATGCTGAAGAAGTACATATAATAAAACAGGTAAAGAAATGAGAAATGTTTCGAAAAGTGTTTTTAGGAATACTCCAAGAACAACCTCTATGATCTATCCACTAGAAATTTATTCATCGAAAACGATACCAATTTGTCAAATTCCATTAAAAAATGTATCGACATCGATAGCCTATTCAAAAAATCAACAAAACCTTCGAAACATTGGAAAGCTGAGTTTTAATAACATTTGCTGTTAGAAATAGGAATCAAAATTTTATTTTAGAGTGGTGAAGAATGCATGAAAAAGTTCCTACACTTTCCATGATGACCGATGATATTAATGGCTACATCCGTAGCTGTTTAAAGATTATTTTCCACAGTAGGTATGATCATGGCAAAAACACGTACACCATTGAAAGATAATGTAATGCAAGCGTGATTATGTTTGAATTCTTGGTCATCGAGTAATTTAAAAGATGAAATCAAAAGTGTTTAAAATTAAAAAAATGATGTACATGTAAAAATATTTTTGTATAAGAGCGTAATATAGATAACTTTACAAAATTATTCATTGTTATCTACCATTTCGTTTATATATTCTAATATTTATTACCAATACTCAGAATTAAGCAAGGCGGAACGAGACAACTGATAACGAGACGAGACCGAGACTTAGACGACTTGATTTTTTGGGAATTGGCGAGACCCATACGTGATTTTATATATTCTCGCCTACTTTCATCCCGTGTGAAGCCCTAATGTTAATCCTAACAAGACACAATGGTCCAGCAACCAGTTCAACATAAATAATAAGACGTAAATTAACTCTGCCGAAAGACCCTGAATCTGTCATTTGGAGATAAAGAATGATCGCTCCATTATCGAGTCTCGATCGATACGAGGTACCGAGCAGATGCTTCCCATCCATAGAGGGCGCTACAAGTATCGGAATTCACTATTATCTACCCAAATAAAAACTGCGACAAATTCAATTCTCAGTATCTCGCTGAATATTTAACTTCTTATGAATGTAATATGCGTATATCATCTGTCATTTGGCTTATTCTTCTACAATGCCGATCTTGGGGATGACAGGCCGTCAAAAATGCCTCACCAGGAAGGGCTATTCGTAGCCTTATGAGTAGACCACGAAAGTATATATTTTTTAGGCAGGTTCATCTTTAAACTTGGTTCACCTGAACCAAGCCTTGAACCGCAACTGAACAAATGGGCCTTAGCCCTCGTACCACGCCAATGGTACACCAAAAACCACCTCGCTTTCGAACAAAGATTTTATTGTATCGGACGGTTATAGTCCGGAGTTATACGACCGACGACCATAAGCCGCGGGTCGTTTACGGCCCGCTTCGTGGTCAAATTTCGGAGTACTCGTCATCGGCGGCAAGGGTCAACGGAACTGGTGAAAAGGGTTGATATAAATCATCCGCGTCAAATAAAAAACCGTACGTCTAAAAGGTGATTTAGAATGCGGTCTGGGGATGGGAAATTCGCACGTTGTCGAAGAAACCGCCAGTCCGTCAGACGGTCCTTTTGTCGGACACGACGATCTGTCAGGATTTGCGCGAATTTGTACGGGGCGCGGTCGAAAAATACGCGGATTCGACATAACTTCGAGGTCGAATTTTATTCTGTCCATTTCGACGATAACTTTCGAACAGAAAGAGATAGCAACTTGAAATTACAAGGGTATGTTTCACATCCGAATACAAAGAAATCATGTGAACAAAATTTTCCATGTTTTTTTTACAGAATATTTTCAAAGTCCGTTTTAGAAAAAAAAATATTTTCTTTTGATTTGTACGAAAATAATATTATTCATAGAAATAAACCTGTAGAATGAGAAAATGTGAACAGATATTTAAAAAAAAAAAAAATTTCCAAATGACACAACTCGGAAGTAAAATTTTTAAAAATATAACCCCAATTTCGAGATGCAGTAATCCTTAATTAGTCTGGCAAATGATATGAAATTCACACACGATATAGATACGTCCTTCATCTAGAAACGGGTGGAGTTTCAGATGCGCAGGTGCCGCCTTTTGGGAAAACCGTGAATCGACCCGCGGGTCCATTTTCTCGGATTTTCCGCACGCCTTAACTCGCGATATGTGGCTAATTGAGAAAAATTGTTAGCACCATTGGATTCTACGACCCCGAATTTATAAAGAACAGTCATCATTTAATTATAATTTTACGATCGAAATTTTCACAATTTTCACATACATATGCATGGAAATTTTTTCGACCAAAAAATTTTTTTTCTTAGAATTATATCAAAATTATACTGTTCATAGAATCGAACCCGTAGATTAAGAAAATGTAAAAAGATATTTTCCAAAATAATTATTTTCCAAATGAGACAACTCCGAATTAGAAATGTTTCGTCTTTATAAGAAACTTATGTTTAGGTGATCGTATTTCCGAAAATATCATTTGCACAGACTGATCCTATTCATTCTGGACATATCAACTCATAAAGAATACATCCTGAAAATTTCAAATTGATACATGAACTAGTTTTGACTTGACGATTCTTCAACTAAATTGAACTTTCTTATGACCGATTTAAGAAGATCAACTTCCGAGCTTCATAACTCCCACAAAAATTATAGTAGGACAATAAAAGTTACCGTTTATTAAACGTGAACCTTTCACCTACACAATACCGGAAGTTGTTTAATCTAGGACAAAAAAAAATTTCGAAGATTTTTGCGTATTAGTGGACTTATAACGGATGGGACGAGAAGGGAAAACGGCTATAAATACCAAACAACTAGACCAATTTTGGAAAACGATACCTTTTTCTGGATTGGCATGAGTCGTATAATTTATTATTATTATTATTATTATTGATAAGGGGTTACGTTGCACCGCGACCTTGAGATCTATTGTGCCCCCCATCAGAGCTGTTCTCACCATTACGCCATCTACAGCTCGCCCTCCAGTTCCAGAGTATAAATGAACCTCAATATCTGGGAAGGCTTCAAGGATATTACGTCTTCACTCCTACAAGTTTCCTGTCCAAAGCATTCCTTTCGCTGACTTGCAATGGCGAGGCATTCTGTAACAAGGTGAAGAGGAGTTTCTTCCTCCTCCCCACAGAATCTGCACTCGTCAGTATCTGATAAACCTATTCTCATCAAATGCTTCCTGAGGCGACAGTGTCCTGTGAGGAAGCCAGTGACCAGGTGTAACTTATTCTTACAGAGATCCAGATACCTTTTGGATCTCACTTCTTTAAAGTTCCTAAGGAACTTTTTGGAATGAACCAAACCTGGAAGATTCCGCCAGAGTGTTTCTCTTTTGGTTTCCTCCTTCTCCAGAAACTCTTTCTTGTAGGTGCATTTTCCTATACCGCAGAAAGGTTCTGGGCCAATAAAAGGAGTTCGTGCTGCCTTTCTGGCAAGTGTATCGGCCTGTCGTATAATTTAGAAATAATATTAATAAGACGCTACAATAACTAACTAATTAAGGGATGACAACATATTTTTTAGAGATTTTTGTTTACATTTGATGCTTATGTTCAAAAAGTCGTAATTCCTAAGATATCCATCGAACAGACTGGTTATCTTTGCCCGTAACAGATCAATGCATAGTGAATTAATCCTGTAAATCTCAAATCGATCTATAAAGCGGTTTAGACATAACGATTTTTCAATTAGTACTATCTGACAGTTTAAGTTTATTTCAACTTGCGAGCAATTCATTAGAATACGTCCGTCATTTTACGCATTTCTAGCAGTTATTGTGTTTAGATATCGATTTGAAATCAATTTTACAAAAAAAAACTTTCATTTAGTGGAGAACAAAAAGATCTACAGCATCCAGATGAAGGTATATACTTCTTTCATTATATTTTTGGCGCTCTTGCACCTCGGAACAGAGTTCTTATCAATTTACCCAAAGGTCTGTAATTTTCGAATTTTTGGATGAAAATGGTCTTAAACGATTTGGTTCGACTCACTGATCAAGAATCCTTGGTCAGAATCGATTCTGTCCGGCCAGCCGGTTCAGCCGTAGACACGGTAACTCTCGAATGGAATGAGTTAGACAGTTGAAATATTCAGAGTAGGTTTGGGAGATAAATGTCTCGGTTGAGTTCGTTCTTGGGCAAAATCAGCCTGATGGTTTCGGAGTAACGAAAACTTTTACACGCTAATACTCTCGGAGATATGATTTTTCAAAATTTCAATGATACATACGTACTTCTATGTTTTCACAGAATTCGAATTCTATCTGTCTGTGTTCTATCTGTGTTCACTGTTCATTCATGTCATCTTATCTACCTATAACAGACGTCATATTTATTTATGTTCTAGTTTATTTATATAATTCGTACTTTGAAAATATTTTGTGGTGGAAAACAAAGTTCTGCATCTTGAATTAGTGAATATGTACAAGATTGTTTTGATACCAAAAACAATATTGACTTTTTGCATATTGAATAATGTATCTGCAAATATTGGGGATGATGTTTCAGAAGATTTAGAATTGGATCATTGTAATGATGTAGTTTATGAAGGCAATAGGAAAGAAGAACATAATGGAATCATCAATCACTGAGGTAAATATTACCTTTTACTTCCTTAAGTAATGAGACATGTTCCTGTATACAATATTTTCATAATGTTGCTTTCAAAAAATGCAGAAACATTGATCTACATTTGTGTATCAAATATTCTTTCTTGAGTGAAGGTTCATAATAATGAATGAATGTGTTAGTGGTATGAACTATTAAATTATGAAAACAGGATTTTATTTTTTTCATCAATATATTTTGAACTTTAAAAATAATTTGTTTGTCAGCCTATACCTATTCAAATATCAGGAATAAATGGACAATCTGCTATGATTGTCTTCAGCCTTGCTCTAGGTATTTCGATGATACTTTCCTTAGGTATTTCGAGTTGTGAAAACTATACACCGAGTGTAAGTAGCAACAACCCATTCCACGAGGTCAAAACAATTCAGATTGCTCATTTAATCTTGATAAATGAACTATAATTTGAATTTAATTCGTCTTGGGAACATTCGATGTGAATCTGTTGTCTTTGTACCTTAACGAAACCATTGCACAAGTTAAATATCGTTAAATGTTTCCTATTCAAATAAAAAAAATTGGGAAAGCCTTATGGGGACGAACTTTGGCGCTCATGTTGTTGTTGAAAGTATATGTTTCTCAGAGTTGGGAATGATATCAATGGAATCTTATGATAGAACTGCATCATGAAATAAAATAAATTAAATAAGAATCCATTGATATCATATTCCAAACTCTGAGAAACCAATACTTTCGGAGATATGCTTTTTTTAAAATTGAGACCAAGCTCCTGTCCACAGGGCTTTCTCCCTTTTATTCCCTTAGATATAGTAAATTGTGGTAGGAGGAACTGATTTTCATTGCCTTGGAGTCTAACTCATTGCGTTCGAGCATAATCATGCTGACGGACGACCGGACAGAATCAAGTTAGACCTCGGTGAGTCGAAACTAATCGTTGGAGACCATTCTCGGCCAAAAATTCGAAAATTACAGATATATAGACGAATTGTAGGAATTCTGATCTCTTGAGCGACTCGCCAAAAAGTACGAAGAGTGTAAAACGCAACGTTACCTCTTCGATCGCACTTACAACAAGTCATCGCCTCCCCGACAACCACTCCAAATTCCTCCGGACGTATCCGAGAGCGGAAACATTAAAATGAAGACAGTTACGTTAACAGCCGTACTAACGAAACTAATGAAAAAAGGACAACTCGAAGGCCCATTCGATTTCGACCGCTCCGAAAGCACCAGCCTCGTCCGCATATAATCGTCGATTCCGAACTTGCAAATTCTTGGATTCCGATACAGTCGCGCATTAAGGTACCGTTAACGGGCCCTGTCGGGGCGATAATTCGGCCCCCTCGTCGCCCCCCGCGCTCTCGCCCATTATCGCCGCATCTAAATCTGGAAAACGAAACGGCCAAGTCTCTTATCGTTCGCGCGGCAGCGTCTTGCTATGTAAGAAATGAGGTGCATTTATGATGGATATCTGCCGATATAATTAGGGTCGTTTTTGTTTCGGGGGGAGGCGCGGAGGGGAGGGCGGCGGGGCCGGAGAATGTCGCAGTGGCGGAGGTGTTAGGATGTTTAATCCCATTTCTTATCAGCAAACTTCATCGAAAATTATTCGTCGGAGATTGTCCAGATGAATACGCAGTCCAAACCATTAGCTCACCCTTATTATCTATCATTGTGAAAAAGATCCATATATGTTGATTTAAAAGTTAACAGTTAGTTGATTATTTATATTTCGGGCATCCATTACCTGATTTTCATACACAAATATCTAAAAATAAGAAAATAAGAAATAGAAACACAAGATCAAACAAAATCACACCATTAAAGGAGGAGAAAAACAAAATCAGGAATAGAGGAACATACCTGAGTTGAATATCATAACTTCCGATTGTATATTGTGTATTGTTTTAGGGGGTAACGTTGCACTGCGACCTTAAGGTCTATTGTAACCCCCCCGTCAGAGTTGTCGATGTCATTACCATCTACAGCTCGCCTTCCAGTTCCAGAGTTCTGATGAACTCCAGTATCATGAGTTTCATCCTCCTCCCAACAGAATCTGCACTCGTTAGTTTCTGCTAGCCCTTATGTCATCATATGCTTCCTGAGGCTGCAGTTCCCTGTGAGGAAGCCAGTGAGGAGGTGCAGCTTGTTCTTACTGAGGCCCATGTATTTCTTGGATCTGACAGTATCAAAGTTCCGGAGGATGAATGATCTCCAGAAAGTACCTCTCTCAGTTTCTTCTTTCGTTCGGAATTCACTTTTGTAGGTGTGTCTACCAACCCCACAATAAGGTTCCGGGCCAATAAAGGGGGTTCGTGCTCCTTTCTTGGCAAATGTGTTGGTCTCCTCATTTCCTATGATTCCCGCGTGACCAGGAACCCAGACCAAGGAGACCCTGTTGTTCTTGCCTACTTCATTGAGTTGGGGAACAACATTAGAAAAAGCGCAAGTTCAAAGAGATACTCTTGATATACCTCTACACCCTTTTTCAACAGATATATGAACACGTAGTAGCAAACAGATAATCAGTCTAAGAGACAGAAACTTCACTGTCAAAATAGAGGATGCATCTTCTCCTATTAGATACTTAGAAGCAGGGGTAGCCCAATGATCCGTCCTGGTCCCAATTCTGTATAATATCTATATCTTAGACATGCCGAAAGATGCACTTACTATGGTAACCTTCTACGATGATGACACATGAATTGCTTTCAGGCATCGGAGGACAGATGTCATTAAACGAAGACTACAAGAAGCAACCGAAGAATTAAATGACTGGTGTATAAAAAGGAAAGTCAATAAATAAATAAATAAATAAATAAATAAAAAAATAAATAAATAAATAAATAAATAAATAAATAAATAAATAAATAAATAAATAAATAAATAAATAAATAAATAAATAAATAAATAAATAAATAATAGGGCCAAATGTCTAGGGATGATACTAGTTAAAACTATTTGAAGTATCAGAAATTAAATCTTTGTGGAATAAATCGCAGGAAATCCATTCAGACCACCAAACTTCCTTGTCACTTTTATTCAAATTAAGAAAACAGTTGGGCCATAAAGGGTTACGTAACTTCAATCTGGTAATCTTATTGAGTGAAATATAGGAGAGAATCGGAAAAGAATGGAATTTATTCCAAGAATATATGAAACCAACGCAAGGAATGCTTTGGACAAGAAATCTTCAGGAGCGAAGACCTAGCCTCCTTGAAGCCATCCCAGATACTGGAGTTCATCAGAACTCTGGAACTGGAAGGTGAGCTGTAGATGGTTATGACATCGACACTCCTGTTGTGGTGTTATGGTGTCACCTATTTTCAGTTTTATTTCCATCTTCTCCTTGGTTTCTTGGTTGTCCTGTCCTGAAGAAGCCAAGTAGCAGAAACACGTGTTGGTAGAAACCTGCAGAATGTTTTTTTCCTGCACCTTTTGCGGAATTACCCCTTTAAACCTTCCCATTTAAAGTACAGAATTAAGTTTGTCGAAAGTAAAAGTTTAAGAACACTTTCTGGCAAATATTGCAGAGTTACAGAGTGATAGGCACTCTGTTCAGGTGAAATAGAGCTACAAAAACACCAATTCTGCATCTTCAGCCCCATCTGTGTGCTACACTAGGAACTTATCTACCTATTTAATACGCTCCTAGCTTTTGACCTACCCATGGACGTCCGATTGGTCTTTACGAAGAATCGGTCCATGAACGATCAAATGGTTCATCTCTCGCCCAAATCCCACCTCCTCCACTGCTCTCATCCACTCGAAACCAACCGGAATATTTGTCAACATTCGTTTATCAGCCAGCAACATTAGTATGCCCATCGTCGGTTCATTTAGGGCCGGCAAAAAAGCAGGGACAGCGCGCCGGTCGGCAAAACAGATATCTGCCTTGTCGTCCCCTCGCCCCGCGTATCACGTGGCCTATGGACCGGACGGTCGCGACTACGCGGCCTTTTTTGCCCGCGCCGTCCGTGCATTTTTCGGAGGTCGCGGCTCGCTACGGGAACGCGGTCCATTCTGCTTTTGGCGACTAATTACCACCAGAAGTTCTGGTGGTGCGTTTCACATTGTTCGGTCGGGTTCACATGACGGCTAACAAGAACGGGTCGCGGAGGACATTTGGGCTCATGACAGCTAGTCCGACTTCATAATTCTATGCGCCTTCCGAACGGAGACTGATGACACATGATTGGATTACGTGAGAAGTGTTCGTTTGGCCTTGAGGAGCTATTAGAGCGCTGTGACCAATCAGATATGAGTAGTTATTTTGTATGTTTGTGCTGGTGAGCCATCAGATCTACCTAACCATAGATTCACCTAGCCGCAGGGGTTTCGCCACGGTGGGCAGAACCAAAACACAGACATAACGATTGGACTAAAAACAGAACGGACATACATACCAGAAGGCTCCAAACAAAAGACAAGCCACATCCCTCTAGAGAACAGAACATAGACACAAACAACAAGAAAAAAGACCCTTTTGCAAGGAGGAAAACGATGAGACAAGACATAATGAGGGAGTGGCAACATGCATGGGACACTGAACAAAAAGGACGAGAACTAAGTACGGGACATGGAAACATGAATGGGTACCTACACAGATTTAACTTGACGGATACGGACGGAAAATGTGTCTGCAACGGACAAACAGAAGATGCTCGACACATAAGGACGGAATGCACGCTGACAGACAGAAATGAAATAAGACAGGAAATTATGAGTAAATACAACTACATAAATATACAATTAAGGAAGGACGGAAAGGCAAACGAAACGGACATAAACAAACCGAACGAATGGGCACAGAAAGCTATAAACGACACCAACTAACAAACTGACAATTAACGAGGACAAAGGTTGCAGCAGAACACCTAACTGCAACCAAACAAATATAGCTAAAGCCGAAAGGCGGGAAGCTAAAAACACTCACATTCAGATCCACCTTTCCACCTAGCCAGCAGATCAATTAACCGGTAGATCTACATAACCGGCACCTAAACATAACTGGTAGATCTACATAATAATACATAATAATGAATGTCCGGGAAAAATCTGCTACAAAGATCTTGGCCCTCTCGATAATCACCTAGGTACTCATTCGGGATAGTTAACTGGACAGTGAATGAAATTCTCAACCTAGACAGAACCACTCGTAAGGTGATGAACATGGATCATAGCCTGCATCTCAACTGCTCGATCCAAAGAATATACCTTACACGAGCGCAAGGAGGCAGGGGTTTACAAAGTTTTCAATATCAACACCATCAACAAACGTTGGAAATGGCAATAGGGATATTGAGAAGTGAAGACCCTCATCATGGAATTAGGAACGAAGGAATTTTCCTATTTAGGGCTAGTCAGAGAGCTTTGGAGAAGCTCAGTATAACTGGAATATCCATCGATCATGAGCTAGCAGGAACACCTACCACGCCAACAAACCAAAGATGAGTTGGCAGAGAGATAAGACAGGCACAACTGAAAACACTACTCGAAGATCGAATGAGTAAACACCTGCACTCCATATATTTCAAGAGTTTGAAAGATCAGGGCCTGTCGGAAGAATTTTATCCTTCGCCTTTAGTCCGCTGGGCTCAAGTCGGAAACCGAGGGATTTGTTATGGGTTGTCAAGATGGGGTGATAAATACCGGGTGGTATAAAAGGAACATCATGAAAAAGGACACCACCACAACGTGCAAAGCATGCCATAGCTAGCAGGAAACTGTTATGCACATTTTGTCTGATTGCAGAGTCCATGCTCCATCAGGATATGTGGAAAGACACAATGAGGCAATCCGAATTGCCTACTTCCGTCTGAGAGAGGTTTATGGTATAGACAACGAACCAGTGCTACCATATGTGCCTCTGGAGATTGAATCAGTTGTTGAAAATGACAGAGCTTGCATCTACTGGATCTAGGTGACTCCAACAACTTGACAGATCCACGACATAAAGCCAGATATACTTTTGCTAGACAAAGAACTCACGGAATTGTTTGTCGTCGAATTTTCCTCCCCTGCTGAAAATAATGTGGCGATGAAAGAATAACAGAAGAGGGAAAAAGCAAGGATTTAATGTTCGGAATGGGAATCCTGTACCCAAGGCATATAGTTAGGATGGTCTTTCAAATCATGGGATGCCCAGGCGGAATGAGAGCGAACTACTTGGCCGAGGATTTAGCACACATAACGCAGAAGGCGGTATTGCTTGGATCACTTCGAGTCATCAGGTCCTATCAACTGTGAAGGCCGCTTGCAGCTCATCTCTTTTGTTAAGGGACGCTGTAAGGGCAGGATGAAGAACTAATCCAAGGAACATGCGAGAGGTTTTTTAATGAGTAACCAATCAACAACTGGATTCTCACACTCCTGAGAGAAGTGGACCCTCTCATGACTCCGTTCTAATAATTACATAAATAAATATTGAGTTAGTTAACAGCTGAGATAATTTCAAAATAAACAGATCCTTTCTAACCTCCATTGGCACCATTGAAATATTGGCTCCTCACATATATACAAAAGCTACAAATAGGCAAAACATTATCATAATATGTAAATATAGAAACCAGTTCATTTGAGTTTTATAGTTCAGCTATCGATAATACTCAGAATATAAATATAACTATTCGGAGTATAGTTTACGCTCTTACTGGAAGGACCAAAGGTGATCAAAATGAGGTTACTATAAACTTAGATTAGCCAAATCGGTTAGCTGATATTTCCGCTGGATATTTTTCCACCGGAGCTGACATATGTTTGAATTTCTTACTGTTGTAAGGTGATGGTAATGTTTTCTTCCATACTGTCACCAAATTTGACGTAAAGGAAACTATCGAAGCTCTGAAGGACAGAAAAGCATTGGTGTCAATTCCATTTCCACCAGAATACTAAAAACAATGAGTGAAATTATAAGTGAACCTAGGATTCTTTATAAGTGTTCTCAAGCTCTTAAAAATAAGCTCTTCAAATCGAGAACTCCCTCCATTTTTTCTAAATTGACAGTGAGACAACCGATTTCCTCTCTAGTTAAAAGTGCTGCATCAAAGGTGGCGTAAAGATACAATAACCTAACCTAACCAAGAACCATTTGATCTTCATATACGATCTCGAATGATCTTCTGCGAGGTTATGGACAGACCTAAACAGCCCACCATTGGACCAGTTGCGTCTCCACCGGCGACATATGCCCATGCCCGGTTTTCCCCTTAAAATACCACACAAATTGCGGGAACCATGTGCCACCTATGATGACGCGGTCAGAATTCGTCGCCGGACCTCAAGCGCAAGAAGTCTATCTGTTTATTTGGGTGCTCGATGGCCTTTATTGGCGTGCACGGGCAAATGAACGCCAATCTTGCCATTTTCGTTACTGATGATGGGCGGACGTTTCTTTTCCGACCGATCTCGGTCGCTGTCGTATTCTCGGAAACGGAGAATTCCTTCCTATCTCCGGTCGTCGTCGTTCTTCTGTCGCGGAATTCGACCGCTGAAAAATTTGGACGAGTTGACGATTCGACGTGTAAACCTCCTTTATGTGCTGTACCGGATGTTTGGCACGGTGGTTGGACGGGGGCCGGTATTTTTACGGTATCGTGGCTCGAACCGAGTCGTTTTGGCGTTGCTGGATGGAGCAATAATGGATGTTTCTTCGGTTTGAATTTGGCATTGTATGTTGCAGGTATACATTTGGAGTAATAAGCAAACAATTGTTTATTCTTGTAACGTTGCACTGCGAACTAAAGGTCTGTTGTGATCCCTGGGAGGCTAGGTCTTCGCTCCTTCTGATTTCTTGCCCAAAGCATTCCTGACTTTGGTATGAGATGGCAAGACATTCCGTAATCAGATATCAGCGTCAGGATATTGAAGCTATACTGCAGGCCAAAAGTTTCTTGCGTTGTAGGACTGTTCTCTCTTGTCCCAGACGAGATGATATCTTCCTCTATTCTACCAGATGAGAGAGGTTCTTCTTCTCCCAGATAAGAAGGGATATTTTCTTCTCTTCTTCCAGATAAGGGAGGAAATCTTCTCTTCTACCAGATAACGGAGGATATCTTCTTCTTTTCTCCCATATTAGAGAGGATATCTTTCACATCTCCTAGAGAAGAGAGGATAGTTCCTTCCCTTGCCCCAGAGAAAAGAGATCTTCTCTTCTACCAGATTCTTTTGTTTTCCTCTTGTACTCCAAGTTGAATACTTTGTTGGTAGCGCTTGGTTTTCAAATTTAGTATATATTGTATATTGTTGTAGGGGGTAACGTTGCACTGCGACCTTAAGGTCTATTGTGCCCCCCCTCTCCCTCAGAGCTGTCGATGTCATCACCATCTACAGCTCGCCTTTCAGTTCCATAGTTCTAATGAACTGCAGTATCTGGGATGGCTTCAAGAAGGCTTCCTCTTCGCTCCTGTAGATTTCTTGCCCAAAGCATTCCTTGCGTTGGTTAAAGATGGTTAGGCATTCCGTAATCAGGTGATCAGGAGTTAAATCCTCCCCCAACAAATCTGCACTCGTCAGTTTCTGCTAGCCCTAATCTCATCTGCTTCCTAAGGCCGCAGTGCCCTGTGAGGAAACCAGTGAGGAGGTGCAGCGAGTTCTTACTGAGGTCCAGATATTTCTTGGATCTGACAGTGTCGAAAATCCGGAGGAATATTATGGAGTGATAGATTCCGGGGAGAGATCTCCAGAAAATACCTCTTTCAGTTTCTTCTTTCATCCCAAATTTACTTTTGTAGTTATAACTATCAACCCCACAGTAGGTTTCCGCCCAGAAAAGGGGATTGTGCTTCTTTCTTGGCAAGTGTATTGGCCTCCTCATTTCCTTTAATTCCCAAGTGACCAGGAACCCAGACCAAGGAGACCCTATTGTTCTTGCCTACTTCATTGAGTTTTCTTCGGCACTCCCATATTAACTTGGACTCGATAACATGGAAGCTCAGAGCTTTAATAGCAGCTTGACTGTCAGAGTGAATTGCTATATCACATCTCTGATAGTATCTTTCTAGGTTCATTTCCACGCATCTTACGATAGCAAGTACTTCTGCCTGAAAGACGCTTGGTGTCTGGGATTATACTCCAGTGCCAGCTCCTGTAGAGGTTTTTGAACCATCTGTGTACCAATTAATGGCATTTCTTTTGAGAACTTGGGAGGTGGATTCCTTGTCCCGTTCTTTCTTCCTACAGAGCATCGTATTGAAGTTAATCATTTCGTCACTAGGAAGATTGGCAGATGAAATGTACCAGGTAACAGAGGACCAGGCTTTTTGGTTTTCAACACTAGCATTACCTGTTCCTTTCCTAGATATTCTAAGAATGGCTTCATGGGCCGTTTTCTCTATCACTAGATGAAGTGGTGTGAGATTTGTGATAATCTCAAGAGCCCTGGTAGGACAGGTACCACGTCAGTGGTACACACACAGGCGTGCACACAAAGCAGATTGCTACAATTGAAGTGAGCCAATTATTTTGTACATTTGTAACTGTATAAGTAATGTAGTTCCATTTAACTACCGGTACAACTGAACTAATAGATCTACCAATTCAATTGATGTTCCGATTCATTGATTAATGTCTAGCGGGGCTTTTTACTGACACAATGTGTGTTCGATCTACATATTCGCTGAGTGGTTTCGGAGTTAGAGCCGAAAAATATTGATCTGATCAAACCGAAGCTCGATAGTCAGTTGAAAACTTACATGAACTTACAAAATTCTTTACGCAATTATTATTAATATTATTACATTCATAAGAGCCAAGGCCAATACCTATAGGTGCTCAAAAAATATATACATTCTAAATGTAGAGAACTTAAACTTAAGTCACATTGTTAATAACTTAAAACACTTTGTTTATTGCAGAGAAACAAATAATTGAAACAAGAGATAAAAACATAAAATAAAATACAATAAGCAAAAAGAGACACTAAAAAGAAACACTACACTGGAAACCGTCCACTCCATGAGTCCAAGGCATTTTTGAATGAATTAACACTAGGGGAGTTCCCGTTGGGAGGGCATTCCAAACTTGAAAAATTCTATTCGACAAAAAATGTTGGCGTGAAACAGTTTTGAAATTTTCCTTATGAAGTTTATAATTGTGGCCTCTTAGGTTATTGTTGTTTAGCCTGAAAACGGTTGGAGTATCTATCCCGTACAAAAGATTGTTCACAGCTCTGTATGCGATTATCAGGCCGTTTTTCGCCGTTTTTCGAAAGTGCTGGTGACAGGGTTGTTGTACATTTTCGTATCATCTGCTTTCTGAGAGCAGGAAGACTTAATCGAAGATGGAAGATCAGCAGTGTAAAGCAGGAAAAGCAATGCTCCCAAAACAGATCCCTGTGGTACTCCTCCAGGAACAGATGATTTAAAAAAAAATATTTAAGAAAGTAGAGCCACGTGCAGCATATAATTATTAGATATATATTACATCGTCCCACATCAAACTAGACGAACCTCAATTCGTAGGGAAGCTTCTCAACATCTCTCAATCGCTTACATCGAACGCTAACAGTTTTATTGCCCCAAACACCAAGTCATTAAGAAGGCCATAAAAACGTTGCAGCGCCATCTTATAGATCGCAATTAAGACTGATTAACAAATACAAGGCGCCGATCGATCACAGGTGGCCGGGTAGAATGAGCGGCTAATCGTGATGCGTTATATTTTTACGACGGAGAAACGATAGTCGCGATTTCAGCGTTTATTGAAGTGCCAATGTCGTGAACTTGAACGTAATTGATTATCCGATTCATTTGGAGTCTTAAGGAGACGGTGAGAAAGTTGCCAATTTATTCCGCTGTTGGTATGATATGGTTTCTTTCACTATGACGCCATTATCGTAATTCTTGTGGAGTATTTTCGAGTATTTGTTTATCGAAGTCCAGAGTGACAATTTTTATACGATTTGTATCCTTCTCAGGAGTCTAGAGCCATGAATACGTGATATAATTGAAGATTATTCCGGCCTGCATATCCCTTACAGAATGCAGGAGACAGTGTTGCTAGGATCACTTCTAGTCATCAGATCCAACTGTGAAGGTCACTTGTAGCTCATCTCTTCTGTTAAGGGACACTGTAAGGGCAGGATGAAGAACTACTCCTAGGAATGTGCGACAGGTTTTTTAATGAGTAACCAAACAAGAACTTGAGTCTCACACTGCTGAGAGAGTGGATCCTCTTATGGTAAGCCTATAAAAGGTGTTTCCTCTCATACGGGCAAAAATATATATTTCCTCCATATAAATATTGCAGAATCGGGTACAAGTCCAAGCAACCAGGCAAAAAAGAACAACTAGTCTCACATCTCCTGTTCATGGACGACTTAAAACTGTACCCTCCTACCAAGGCATACACCTCAGCAATAGAAATGTCATTCGGTTTGGATAAATGTGCTGTTTTTCCTCTAAGCAAAAGGAGAACTGATGAAGCATGAGAAGACATCGTACTAGACGGGGAAATAATCATTCGGCACCTCCATGATAAAGAAACATACAAATTCCTTGGATTAAAACAAAGAGGTGCACTGAACACTACCCAAATCAAGGATGCCTCAACATCTAGCTACAAGAAGGAGTTCTAAGATATATGGAAATTACAGCTGTCTGGTAAAAACAAAGATTCTGCTACGAACAGCCTGGCAGTCCCGATAGTCACCTACTCTTTCGGGGTTTTTAACTAGTCGGTGAATTAAATCCTTGGGCTAGACAATCCACTTTTAAGGTGATGAACATGAATCGTAGTCTGCATCCCAACTGCTCGATATAAAGAATATAGTTTGCAAAGTTTGGAATATTAACAAACGTAGGAAATGGCAATAAGGATATTGAAAATTGACCCGCTTCTGAAAATGGTTGCTCATCATGAAAATAGGAACCAAGGATCTTTCCTATTTAAGGTTGGACGAAGAACCTTGGAGAAGCTCAGTATAATTGGTAAAACCATCTATCATGAGATAGCAGGAAGACATATTTCGCCAACAGACCAAAAAAGAGTAGGCAGAGAGATCATACAGGCACAACTGAAGACACTACTCGATGATCACATGAGTAAAAATCTGCACTCCATATATTCCAGGAGTTTGAAAGATCAGGGCTTATCGAAAGTATTATCCTTTGCCTTTTTTATGTCGGCTGGATTTAAGTCGGAAACGGAGGGATTCGTTACGACTTGTCAAGATGGAGTGATAAATAGAAGATGGTTTAAAAAGAACAATATGAGAAGGGACACCACATTAACTTGTAGAGCTTGCCACAATCAGCAGGAAACTGTTATGCACATCCTGTCTGCTTGCATAGTACATGCTTCATCGGGGTATATATATATATATATAAAGACATAATTCGGCATAATGAATTCTCTACTTCCATCTGAAAGAAGTTTATGGTATAGACAATGAACTAGTGCTGCCATATGTACCTCTGGAAATTGAAGCAGTTCTTAAAAATAGTAGAGCTCGCATCTAATGCAACTATGCTATTCCAACAATTCTGCAGATCCACGCCATAGAGCCAGATACAGTCCTGCTGGAGAAAGAGCTCAAGAAATTGTTTGTTGTCGAATTTTCCTCCCCTGCAGAAAATAATTTGGTGATGAAAGAAGAACAGAAAAGGGAAAATACAAGGCTTTAATGTTCGAACTGGGGATCCTGTATCCAAGGCACAAAGTTAGGATGGTCGTACTAATCATAGGATGTTTAGGCGGATATAGAGAATAGAACATTATTCCTACCAGTATATCCTAGATAGCAGTGTTGCCCGGATGACTTAGAGTCATCAGGTCCCTTCAACTATGAAGGCCGCTTGCAGCTCATCTCTGTTGAGGGACGCTGTAAGGACAGGATGAAGAACTACTCCAAGGAATGTATGGTAGTTTATTTCAGTGAGTAACCAAACAACTACTGAGAGAGCGGAACCTCTCAGGATAAACCTATGAAGGCTTAATCCTCTGATGAGGACAAAACAAAATATATTTTCTCACTATTAGTGAGAAATCAGCTCATCCACATGTCACTGAGGACGTACGAGTTCCAGATAAAAAACCATTGGGTTACACTCATGTAAGTTTACATTTCCGAGTTCTAGAAACTGGGAAACAGCATAGAAAATCTCCAACCAGGAAAATCACCCATGATCGGTAGCGTAACGACTTACCTACCGTAAAACCGATATACGGTTGCACAATTGTAGACTAACGCCGATAAAACGATCGTATGCATAACCCCGGAATCCTTAACGGTCAATAAAAAGCCGAACAATCAAAATCGCGACAGGACACATTCATATCGCGTCAGAGTTTCTCATTAACCATACACCACGCATCAACTTCCGCGTTGTCGTTCTAGGAAACGAAACAAATGAAATTCGATACCTTCACGGGGGCGTCCAAGATGGCGTCGATGGCGCACCTCGCCCGGGACATGCGCCAGCTCCACCTATGTCGAGAGCAGGGAAGATCGGCGCTGTTGGGTGGCGCTGGATTTTTTGTTGGTCCGACAGTACCCTGTCATGTCAGTTGTTTTAATCAAGTAACCAAAAGGACGCGATTATTCATATGTCGAGGCATACGAGGTCCTTCGGCCCACTGAGACAGCGTTGTTATGTTATTTTCTGTGGTTGCTGGTAAGTGGGAGGCCTTGTGCAGGGACGGTGCTTTATCTACATATCGTAGATTCTGAAAATTGAATATAAGAATATCTTGATCCGCAGAATTTTTCTCCTAAACTACTGGATAACTTGGTGCAGGAATTGAGTGTTATCCTAGAATGATCCTCTCTCCACCTGACTCATTTCATGGAGAAAAACTTGGGGAGGAAATTCGGTGAATCCGTAATAAAGGGTTTTCCAATAAGATGTGTTATTTTGATATTCGAAGAAAAATGCCATTTACCAATATAAATGATCGGATGTTTATTTCATTATAAGGAAGAAGCTATGCCGTTAATAGTGGAAAATAACATCAGACAAATGACCACCACGACCACGCTTACAGGACCATATCCTTTTAATGAATCCATTACCAAATCGCAAAGTGGCTGCCCTATGTCCTCGATAGCCTCACGAATTCCATATTTGAGGTCTTGAATCGACGCTGGGCTATTGGCGTAGACCTTCTAATTAACGTGGCCCCAAAGGAAGAAGTCGCAAGGTGTTAAATCACAAGATCTCGGTGGCCAATTGTGATCACATCTTCGAGAGATAACACGGTCCAGAAACTTTTCCCGCAAAAGATCAATGGTTTCGTTGCTTGTGTGGCATGTAGCGCCGTCTTGTTGAAAGTAAACGTTTTCCACATGAATACCATCCAATTCTGGCCATAAAAAATCATTAATCATCTCTCGATAGCGCAATCCATTCACCGTAACTCTTGCTCCAGCCTCATTTTCGAAAAAGTAAGGTCCAATGACTCCACCGGACCATACACCGCACCAAACACGTTGAGGATAGAGAGGCTTTTCCACAATAACTCTTGGGTTTTCCGAGCCCCAGATGTGACAATTTTGCTTGTTGACGAAGCCACCGAGGTGGAAATGGGCCTCATCACTCAAGATGATTTTTCGATGGAATTCCGGATCATTTTCATGCATTTCAACGACCCAATCAGCAAAGACACGACGTTGTTGGTGATCGGCCGGCTTGAGTTCTTGTGTTAACTGAACTTTATAAGCCTTAAGACCCAAATCTATATCCTGATCAAAGAAATTCTCTAGTTCCATGGAATACGATATGGTTCCAATAGGATGGAGCACCACCACATTACCAACGCAATGCCAGGCAGTACCTCGACGCAATATTCACAAATTGGTGGATAGGAAGGCGAGGAAAGATCGAATGTCCATCGCGATCCCCTGATCTTAACCCATTAGACTTCTTTTTTTGGGGATATGTGAACAGCATTGTGTACAAAACTAAACCCTTGATTTGAATGACCTGAAAGGTCAAATAACGATTGCTATTAGTTCGATCAGTCCTGAGATGTTGAATAATGTTGGAAGAAACTTGTATTTGAGGTTAGGATGTTGCCAAGGCATTCGCAATGAACACTTTGAACATCTACTTCTTTAACATCCATAATTTTCTCATGAATATGTACAGTAACCAACATCAACATCCAGATGGATAAACTCGACAGATTCTGTTCTCTTCTATTCTATATCTCAGAAACTATAGGGCCGATATCGCTGAAATTGTGCGAGAGCCTTCAAAATCTAACTTTACAGCCAAGTTCCAAATTTGTATACGATCGGATCTATATTGTGGGACATAGAGCAGCCTTGGGTGAGTTCAGTATCTGGATGGGTGACCGTTGCCATGATAACTCTCGAACGGAAAGTGATAGCGACTTTAAATTTTCAGGGTAGGTTGCGCATCCGAATGGGACAGTTAAATTCGTTGTTGGACAACGTTGGTAAACGGTTTCGGAGTTATACCCATCTGCAATATTGTTTTCTCTATAACTCAAATAACATAGATCCAATTGAATTGATCGGCCAGACGGTTTTGGAGTTATAACCACCAGAAATTTTGTTGTTATTTCCTCAATAACTCAAAAAATACAGATCCAATCCGTTGCCACGATAACATTCGAACTGAAAGAGATAGCAACTTGCAATTTTCAGGGTAGGCTACGTATCCTAATGCGACAGTTTAGCTCGTCAATGGGCATAATCAGCCGAACGGTTCCGGAAATTTTGTTGCAATTTCCTGAAATCTGAAATTTTGTCGGTATTTCCTCAATAACTCAAAAAATACAAATCCGATCTAATTTAAACTTGGTAGATACTTGTAGAATACCGACGCAGTACTTTTTACGAAATTTCGTGAAGATCGTATCACTACAAAAAAAAAATTCTTCGAAAATTTTATATTTCAGGAACTGTATGTTAGATTCCGCTGAAATTTCACACAAACCTTCAAGCCAAAATTTTTTTTACCAATATTTTCAAAACTACAGATCCGATCGTATGGAAATCTAGTAGGCTCGGTTAAAAAAAGACGGCTTAAAGGAGCATGCTGTATATCTTTAGGGTGTTTGATACGTGAATATACAGAAGAACATGCGTTAAAAAGTTCCTGACTTCACGTCAGTGCTCACTAAGATTACTAAGAATGATGCCAGGAATTTTTTCATATTTTTAAACATATTTCAGAGCACTATTTTTGTGTTATTTTCGGAAAATTAAAAGAGAATACATTTTTAACACAAGTTGTTCTCTTCGCTTCAATAACTTTTCAAAATGTGTCACTCTGTGATCAGCGATAACTCAATACCTATCCGTAGATCAACTGTCAGTAGTTCAAATACACCGAGTAGATCGAACCATAGACACCACGCTTTCTCGCCTTCATTCCGGCGTAACCCATGGCCCAGTCCTAGAATCGCGAAATTACGGCACTGGCCAATCACCGTGTAGGTCGCGCACAATACTCCGCGATCTGTCAGAGATATATGGCGGTGTGCGAGCCGCCCGTCTTTTGTTTTTGCAGAAAAAACGCCGTGTTTACACATACTTATAGCGACGATTTACTGGCTAATATGTTACGGCGCGGCCGCGGTCCCTTGTAAAAGTCTTCCGTCTTTTGTTTCCCCATAGCCAGTTACAGGCCAACTTTGATTACGATTGATCGTCGACGGTCGGGCCGGTACGCGCGGCCTACGGGACATCGGGCCGAAATTGATGGCCTTTTTGTCGTTTGGAAATTGGATACGGTTGAGGAAGGCGGACGTCGAAGGAGTGGGTTGGAAGGAAATTTGGCGACATTGATAGCACAACGCTACAATAGATGACGTCGAAAAGGTTTCTGTTGCACCATGATCTAATGAAAGGTTCTTTTCAGAGTGGAAAGCACTCCAAACTATCAGATTCCATTAGTACCATCTATTGATGGACAGGTTCGTCCTTCGCGTGTCCTTCGCCATGACAATTAGACGTGTATAAGCCGTGTTAAATGATAGTATATTTGTTGCATCGGTTCAAATATGTATATCCAACAGAGAGCCCACAATACTGCCATTATGTATTCGGGAGGTTTATCTTATATACCAATGTCAATTTTAAACGCCTTCCCCCCTTCAGAGCTGTCGATGTCACCACCATCTACAGCTCGTCTTCCAGTTCCACAGTTCTAATGAACTTCAGTATCTGGGATGACTTCAATGAGGCTACGTCTTCGCTCCTGTAGATTTCTTGCCCGAAGCATTCGTTGCGTTGGTTTGAGATGGCAAGGCATTCCGTTATCAGGTGATCAGGAGTTTCATCCTCCCCCCAACAGAATCTGCACTCGTCAGTTTCTGCTAGCCCTCCTCCTAATCTCATCATTTATCTAGTGATAGACAAAATGGCCCATGAAGCCATTCTCAGAATATCTAGCTTGAGGCTTGAGGCATCAAGACTGCAAGCAGTCGAGCAGTGGGCAGCCATTCTTGAATAACAGAAGTCATAGACCTCTGACAAATCATTCCATACCTCCATCGAGGGCATGGTGAAGACTGTCGAATAGATTCTGGGGCTGAGTGGAGGCCTACTCTAGGTTACAGAAGAGTCTGTATCAGCAGCGGGTGTTGGCGCTGGAATATATGGGGTGAGATCTAGGATAGCCTTGAACCTAACCCACAGTATTTCAGGGAGAAATTGTACCTATTGTGGCAGCATGTTCAAGGGAGAATATTATGAGAGGTACCTATAATCCGCCAATCTATATTCCCTTTGACAGCCAGGCTGCCATTACAACTTTACAGTCCTATAAACTCGCAATAAGATTACAGTGATTTGGTTGTCAGCTAACGAGGGTATAAGGGGCAATGAGGAGGCAGATATCCTTGCCAAGAAGAGAGTGAAATCTCCCCCAATAGGCACTGAACCAGATTGTCGACTCTCCTTCAGGAAAGTCTAGAAAGGTATTCAAGAATGGATTCAGAGCCACCATCTCTAAACCTGGAATGATACCTCAGGCAATGTTCGTGGCAAGAGGATGTTGGCAGGACCATCTTAACTGCTTGATACAAGCTTGCTACTCTTGAGCAGTACTCAGAAACATAGTTGGCCTCCCTAATGGTCACTGTAATCTGAGGAAGCACTTGAAGATGATGAAGAGACATCGGGACTTCTCTCAAGGCTTTGTCTGGCATTAGTAGACTTTGTTGACGAGGACGTATTTCCACAGGAGAATCTGATATCACAGTTCAAATCTCTGAAATTTTGCATGAACCTGCAGAATCTTATTCCACAGTTCTAGATTTAGACTCGGTCAGATCTATGTATATTTTCCGCTCTGGCTATGAATTTGAACAAGTGTCCAAAGCATACTGACTTCACTACAGTGCTTCCCCAACTATTTTCCTAGAGTTTTCGTGCTTACATACAGACAGATTTAACTATGCCTACGAAGTTCAGAGTCGTTGAATACGCGAAACGAAGAAACGAAATTATGTCCTTCCAAGATTCTCCAGTTAGGCCTCCAATCATAACGGTACGCCGATGGACGTGTGAAGACCGCCTCACCCGGAAGACGATATTTCGATTGCTTGATTAATCAGCTGGGAATCGTCGTGCAGACGGGATGAAAAAGACGTAATTATGACCAGCCTATCAGGTCTTTCCGATTTATGGAGAAATTAAGAGTGGCGATTTCATTAAATTACAATACGTCCAAGCCTTGATGTCGAAGAAGAAGCGAGATATATTCTATGCTCCAGCAGCGTCCCGCCACATATAAGGTTAGGTTAGGTTTTGTTTCGTCTCAGATTTTTTGGATAGATTATGAAGCTCAAATGTTAAGATCAAGTTCGAATGAACAGGTTACTAACGGAACGAAATGTAAGTTTAGCCCTTCAGTACTGCGCCACCCTTAGGAGCCTTGGCTATCACATCTGGAAGTTTCCTTCTCTGAGTAAATGCAATCACTATGGCCTTAGGCTGGTTTTCCTGTCACGCTGACGGTCGGCGCTGATGGGTCAATATGTATGTAGCTATAGGTAGCGTTTTCGAGTCACGCAGCGCTGACGGCCGTCAGCGCTGAGCTATATACGCGCACGTACGCGCCGGCGCGTCGGCGCCGCTGACTAGCTGGCACCGACAAGCCTCCACATTCAGTGAGCCAGAGACAATAGCATCCTTCTATTTCTCTATGTGATCAGCGCGATACTAAAAGGATCCGAGCTGACCGATCAGCGCTGACCGTCAGCGCCGACCGTCAGCGTGACAGGAAAACCAGCCTTAGTCGGGTTCATGCTCAGCCTCGCTGACAAGCACCACTGCTCAATAATTCTAAGACCCTGCTGTAGTAAGTCACACAAGGTGCCTTCGAATTTGACCTCTGACTATTAGAACTATGTCATCGATATAGCCTATACCTACATCTGAAGCCGAGCTCCGTTAACCTGTGGAGGAGCTCATCCACTACTAGCTCCAAATAATGGAAGACATTACTCATTACTCCCCCTTGAGGTCTTCCACGAGTGGCTTTGACAGAAGTGGTCTCATTACCCACCTGTGTCTCAGCTATCCTCGTCGACAACAGCTCATACATACATTTAAAAATAGTTTTAATCACACCTAGCCTTTCAAAGTGCCTAACAGATACATGGGTTGTGTTGTCAAAGGCCCCAGACATATCCAGGAATGCACATATTGCGATTTCTTCATTGTCCAGAGTTCTCTGGATGACTTCAGCCAGCTGATACAGAGCAGTCTCTGTAGATTCTGTGGTCTTGTGATGCCCATTTGGTTTCAATATCAGGAAATATGTTATCCGTCCTCTCTCCTCTATAGTCTAAGTTTCAAACGATGTATCACAAGACCACACTTCCTATTTGAAAAATTGGGGGTTGTTCGTGTCTTTCGAAGGGGGTTGAAGGTAGGGTTGTTCTTATAATAACTTGAGCTGAACACAGAGCAGTCTCTGTAGATCGGCCCGCCCTGTAAGCATGCTGACTTTTGTGAAGTGGAATGCTTTCCAGATTCTCCGTTCTTATGTAGTTGTCCACCAGCTTCTCCATCGTTTTCAGTAGAAACGATGTCAGACAAATGGTTCTGAAAGATCGGGAATCAATCCCGTCTTTCTTCCCTTTTTCTGGTATGAAGGTTACTTTTGCCCTTCTCCATGGCACAGTTAATCCACGAAGTTCAAGTAGAGCTTCGCACGAGAGCGAGATTTTTCTCGTCTCGTCTCGTTCTCGTCTTTGAGACTTAATTTTTTGAGATTTGGCGAGACCGAGACGAGATTTTTTATATTCTCGCCTACTCTCGGCTCGTGTACTACTCGTGTACTCGCCTACTGTGTCTAGATGTTTACAGGAGCCTATTCAGCTACACATTATACATCTTATTCCAGGTTAATGTTATCAAAATTTGTCGAAAATGTAATCCGTTCATTCTTGATAGGAGACTTTGAAGGAATTTCTTATTTGTTGGTTTTCTCATGCCGCCGAGTGTAGTAATACTTTTGCCGCTCCTTCGTTCAAGAATAGGCGTTCTTCAGTGAGCGTAACCCATTTCAAACGTACTGAAATAGCTCAACAAAACGCACTTGAAAAAAAGAGTAGTTATTTCCGATCGACATATTTCCTGCCTAACAAATTACTGCCCGGCAATAAATTATACCAGCGACTTTGTGCAAAACCGCTTTACGATCGCAAAAGGCGCAACTAATATTGTAGAGTGCCGGTTTTTTACCGCCGCTAACAATTGAATAATTATAGGCAAATATTTATATTGAGGTCGTTAAATTTTCTTATCTCGGTAATGGAGGTGCAGGGTGGTAGTGTAAACGTTTTGCGAAATTAATAGGATTGGGATATTTTGGAATTATTACTGAAAAACAGTACCGGCGCGAGATTTTAATACTTTGGGGGTGCATAACATTAATATAAATGAGTGCTGATCACATATCGTCTGTAGAAGACGTTCTACAGAATTGCCAGGGGGGCTTCAGGAAAAATAGAAATTGTTGTGATCAGGTTCTTAGTATAACTACTTATATCGAAACAGGTTTCAATAGTAAAATGAAAACAGAAACAGCATTTGTGGATTTGTCGGCAGCATATGACACGGTATGGAAAGATGGTTTGATTTTAAAACTTTATACTCATTTAAAGTGTGGAAAAATGGTTCGTCTACTCGAAAATATGCTAACGGATAGAATGTTTCGTGTTTTTGTTGATAATAATAGTAGTAAATTCAAAAATTTGAATAATGGTCTCTGACAAAGTTCAGTTTTAGCACCTCTATATGTGTGATATTCCTGCTACTTCCTCTGAGAAATTCATATACGCTGATGACATTGCCCTTGCATTTCGTCATTCTGATTTCCAAAGTATAGAAAATAATCTATCTACAGATTTAGAAATCCTGAAAAATTACCTATTTCAGTGGCGTTTGTGTCCGAATCCAAATAAAACTGAGTTTTCTTGCTTTCATTTGAACAATCACCAAAAATATATTTTTTAAGGCGAAATCTCCTACTAAATCCGTTGTCTCAGGGAATTATAATACACTGATCAACAATTGCTAGGGATCACTTATGAACTTCTCTTCATTTGTATTTTTTTCAAGTTATCTCGTGAATATCTGTACATTATATGTTCTCTAAGGAAAAATTAAGATGTTTTGAGTTGATTATATCAAATTTTTCCTCACTTCATCGGCTCTTGTTCACCAAATCGATTATTATCTGTAGGCTGTTACATGTGGAGTTAAAAGCAATGTGGTATTTGTTATTAAATCTGTTTTTTCTCTCGTTCAAACACATAAGGTGACAATAATTGAAGAAATGAAAACAATATTAGCTTATCAGTCATGCCGAGAAGACGTTTGGCTCCTGTGCAACTGGACCAAATCATACGGTGGATACAGGAAGGTTTGTCCCAGCGAGAAGTGTCCCGGCGGTTGAATGTTTCGCAAAGTGTCGTGAGTCGGGCTTGGAATAGGTTCATCCAAAACGATTCAGTAGCTTATGTTCATGGGGGAGGTCGGCAGCGCAGTACAACAGCTGCCCAAGATCGTCTTTTGGTCCTCAATGCTAGGAGAAATCCCACTTACCCGGCGTCGCGGCTCAATAGATCACTGAGAGTTGCAACAGGAGTTCTAATTTCGAACCAGACTGTAAGACGACGACTACATGTTCGTGGTTTGAGAGCACGTAGGAGGGTACAACATCCCCGTTTGAATAGGGAACACCGGGTTCATCGACGGCAATGGGCTGAGGAGCACCGCAATTGGACAGTTGAAGATTGGAGCCGATGTTTATTTACGGATGAGTCTAGATTTCGTTTGGTCAACTCCGATGGACGTATTCTTGCTTGGAGGGAAAGAGGTCGAAGGTATGCAGAACAGTTTATGGTACCCACAACAGCTTTTGGCAGAGGTTCTATATGTGTATGGGGAGGCATTTGTTTGAACCAACGCACAGAGTTGGTTGTTCTGCAGAACACCACAATGACCAGCCAGAGATATCACGATATGATTATTGAACCCATAATTGTTCCGTTTGCGGCTGCCTTGGGCGAGAATTCCATCTTAATTGACGATAATGCCCGTCCACACCGTAGTCGTCTGGTTAATGAAGCGCTAGAAACTCATGCTATTGATAGGATGGACTGGCCAGCTCGCTCTCCAGACATGAATTGCATCGAACATGTCTGGTCTGAGATGTCTAGACAATTGTCAACCTTAGAACAACCGATCAATAACCTGGAGGACCTTTCTAACGCTTTACGGGATATTTGGACGAATTTGCCCCAAAATTTTATAAATCGTTTGATTGAAAGTATGCCTCGTAGGGTAGAATGCTTGAGACGAGCTCGTGGGGGGCCAACTAGGTACAAGCTTAACCGAAACTTCAGCCTTCTTGTGGTGTCATCATAAAATTTTTATGTTATTCAATCACAGAATTTTGAGTGTTCCTAATAAAGTCTTTTTTTCTCTCCAACTTTCCATTTTTTCATTCTTTTCTCAAGTGAACCATATTATCAACTGAAAATACTCTGATATCTGACTAAATTTATAATCTTGGAGCGAATAATTCAGAAATAAATTTAGAAAAAGTAAGTGATCCCTATCAATTGTTGAGCAGTGTAGTTGATACATTCTCCAACTTGTCGTGTTTGCTTTTATAATTATTTTCGAAATTTAAACTCCACGTAACTTTCGAAATCAGTGAACAATTCAAGGCCAGGGTTATACAGGGTGTCCGGGAATATGTGGAAAATCTATCGGATTCAGATAAAACATAAAAAAATTATATGACATGTTCCCATCAATTTTTTCCTTAGCGGCTCTCCCTACGGAGATACGGCCTCCTAAATGACGCCACTGGAAATCCATTTTCTCTATTTCAGTATCGTAATGAGTTCATTCCAGCACTGTTTTTAGGGCTGGAATGAACTCATTCCCGCATTGTTTCTAGTTATATTTTTCATTTTGTGGTAGTCAGCACTGACATTCGATCCTATCAAATTTCAACACAGAACACACGTCAATTATTGTAAATATAAGATAATCTGGATAAGGTGAAATAATCACAAAATAAGGTACAAGAGATTTCTTTCTTGCTAATTTTGAATCATTCATGATATAAGGAAACTGTTAAATCTGATATCCATGCTCTACGTACAATTCAAATTCCGTGGTCTGTCAACTTTCGTAACAGTCACACCAACTGCCAAGATACAATACAAAAGTCACTAGGATGTATAGTCCTAAATTTTCATTAAATTTCAACAGTATTTTACAAAACTTGCCTGAAATAGAGAAAATATCGTCTAATTCTTGTTGAAGGCAATTCCAACACTCATGCGTACGAAAACTCGCTCCTTCGTCACCCGTTTTCGAATTTCGCATTCGTGTTTGAATATCAGCCCATTCTGCAACTTGTTTTAGAATATACTATTACTGGAATAAATTTTGAACTACTTAATATAATTTGATGAAAATTTTTTATGAAAAACAGTATTAAGGATCTCTCAAAATACTATCCTTTTGAGAGGTCCTTACTACTGTTTATCATATAAAATTTTCATTAAATTATATAATTATATAATTAGTAGCTTAAAATTTATTCCAGTAAAATGGAATTCCAGTGGCGTCATTTAGGAGGCCGTATCTCCGTAGGGAGGGCCGCTAGGAACAAACATATGGGAACTTGTCTACTTTTTTTTATGTTTGATCTGAATCCGGGAGATTTCCCACATTTTCCCGGACACCCTGTATATAATTTTCGGTGCAGAATTCCTAAGGGATTTATTGCAGAAAATACTGAAACAAGCCTATGCATTCTCCGACACTCTCGATTTCCCCCCGGTACGCTTTCGGTCTCGTCCGTTTCTTTTACGCCACTGGCAGTTGACTCTTGTCACGAACAATATAGTCCTATTTACATAGTAATAATCCCCAGACCATTTCCATCGACATTACGAGTGTTATATTGGCCAGAGAACAAATAACCTATTACATAGGGGCGGTTTTATAGCTCAAAGATCCAATGTCCTGCGTTTGATTGCTTTCGGTAATATTACAATAAACGAAGCAGATTATTCATGGAGATAGTGGGTCAGTCACATAGGTGTGGATTACGACGACCATGGAATGTCGGGGGAGTAAACGGGTGGGTGAAGAAGTTGCGCACCGAGGGTTCTGTAATGTCTGTATGGAGATGATGAAGTGAACTTCCGATATAATCATACCCAATCATTTCTAACGTAACCAAGTCGAAATGGTCAAGACACAAAAAGATCTGAGGTCTTCATTAACTAAGACAAAACCCATTAATGAAAAACAATAGTTATTTATTAAACAAGGGAAAAAAGTATTAGATTTTAGCTCGAGGTTATGTTGTCTCCCGACGCGAAGCGGCGGTATTATTACAATATATTGAAGTCAGAATGTTATCGATATGAAATTTGAATTTTTAAACTAGTAAGCTATTAGACCTGAGTTGCTAAGGAAAACATCAGTGTAATCAAATATCTGTCAATTTAATTTTGTGATTTGATTCAAAAATTGCGAACTCAGTAATTGTTTAGTAGTTATTTTGAATACTATAAAGTTAAAAATGCTTGATTCTGAGTTTTCTCTGACTCCACCGGAGTTGATAGAAGCAGCGCAAGTAGCGTCACGAAAATTATTGCCAACTATATCGCGGAAAATTTACGAAACCGCGTATTCAAGATTTATGGAATGGAAAATGAAAAAGACATGCAGTTCTTTCTCGGAAACAGTGTTATTGGCTTATTTTTCGGAACTGGCACAACAACAAAAGCCATCAACAGTTTGGTCGATTTATTCAATGATTAAAAGTATGTTTCCATCCAATAATAATGTAGACATTTCAAAATATTTCAAACTAATTACATTTCTGAAACAAAATGGAAAAGGTTTCACGCCCAAGAAAGCTGCGATTTTTACGAGTACACAAATTAGTGATTTTTTAAATAATGCACCCGATGAAGTTTATTTAATGGCCAAGGTTATTGTTGTATTTGGGATTGCAGGAGCTTGTCGAATTTCGGGAAAGTTATTAATTGTGAAACTGCAGCAAACAAAGAATGATGTAAACAGGAGATTTGTAGTTACTGAAGAATATATTAAATATTACCGAATGTACATAGCCTTTCGTCCAGCAGCAGCAAAAGATCGCCGCCTGTTTTATGCATATCGCAATGGAAAATGTATCAATCAGGTTGTGGGTAAAAATCAGTTTTATAAGGTACCTGAAACTTGATGACACTAAAGAAACATGGCGATTGGAAGTCATCAACGGTCGCTGAAGGGTATGTTGATGAATCAGTGGCACACAGAACAGAAATTGCTAATAAAGTGTTCAGAACGTGCGGCAGTTCTGTAATATCACAAATGATTGAATTTTCGCGATAAGTCTGTCGAGTTATTTCTTAACGAAACTGAGTTGCTTGAAAACAACATGAGTCCAAAGGACAAGTGCTGTTTTCTCTAAGCAACTCAGTTGCTTTTTATTTGAAGTTTTCATTTGAAGAATTAGCAAAGGTCTACATAGAGATCTATATATTTTACAATATATGAACTCTTGTGACTATTTGTGAAATATTTTATTGTAAATTGAAATAAATTTTTCACATTTTTCTTTCAACTTGTTAACTGTTCTTCTATCTTGTTATAGTAACGTATCTCTTATCACAAATAATGTGATGTGTGTTTTTTTTTCAAGATCGAATTTTTACTCTCGGTTGAGCATATGTCTCTATAAACTACTGAGTAATAAATGTGTATACTATTGAAAGGCTTTCTTTTGCTCGAAAATTTCTACCTAGAGGAACGTCTTATTTACTACAGATACATACAGTAAACTTTTCTTATATACGACTCGACCTTTTTCAACACCCACTGAAAACAATAGAATATGAAGAGTTTCCACTATAATTATTATATTTTGTCTATATTATACATCGATAGTTCTAGAAATATACAATTTTTGAAGACCTTGCGATAATTGGGATTATTTTTGAAGAAAAAATAGAATTCACAAGCATAAAAACTGATCCATTAAGAATTCAATACTTAACAGACAAGTTTTATTGCGCCTAAATCTCAATGCTTTTAAATTTTCGTACAGGAGATCACATGATGTATTGGAGTAATACAAAGATTCTAATGACAGAAACTGAATATATTGAAAGGAAACTTAAGGAGTCAACCTGTATTTTATTGAACAGAGAATGCAATTTTGCAAATTGCTCAATTGGTATTGACCATATTTGGCTGAATTTATTGAAAAAGGAGGTGGAACTTTCTACACAAAGTAAAACTATGTTAGCTATGATTTTCAAATACTCTCAATGTGACAATTCTTGAATCTCAGGATAACAATCAACAAAATAATTTTTGAAGGTTTCTTTCGTTAAGCGTCTGACGAAGGAGTCTGATGTAGACTCCGAAACGTTATGATATAGTTGTTTCTTCGTTGATGCTGTGTAGTTTTTATTTGTTAGGGAACATTGTCCGATTGATTGCTTCTGACAAATATCTTGTGTTTCTTATGCAGAAGCAAATCTCAAAATAATTAATTTTTTATTTTATAGATATTTTTCAGAGTTAGGGAGAGAAAACCCAGAAAGAACCATTCAACTTTGACCTGTTGTTAGTAAGATTTTGATTTGAGTGAAATAGTCAGATTAATGCTGACATGATTGTGTGAAACTATTTTATATGACACAAATTGACAAAATTTCAATACAAACTTTCGATTTCTGGTTTTTGAGATATCGATCATGCAGTGCTCTGTAATTTTAGGAGGAAACTGTAAAAGTTTATTATTCCCTCGGAAAAAATTCTAGAACGACATCCCCCGATACCAGTCACACAGAAATAGCCCAATTGCGTCGCCCCCAAAAACCGGGTTCGCGTCCCGTTCTCTTCGGTATCGCGAGGGACCCAGAACGTCCCCCTGCGCCCGCCCCGCTCGCATAAAATCCGACGCAACAATGACGACCGGACCGCGCAAAAAATCCTTAATTAATTATGATAAGTAGAAGCAAATGAATGCGACGTGGCATTAATCAAAAGGATCACGTCACCGTTGCATAGCGACCGTCAAAAAATGCAACGTCGAATATTCCGAACGGCGTACGGAAAAAAAAACGGCCAAATAACTCGGTCCTCGAGAACAGTTGGCTTCGACCGTCCGAGGAGAGTCCTTTGTTTTTGTTTATAATTGTTCGGCGAAATTATCGCAGTGAGCTGGCTTTTTTCGTACGGCCATTTTTAATGGTTGTTTGTAAATTTTTCTCATGCATATTTCGCGTTTCTCCGGACGTCGCCGGCGGGGCAGGTGCGTATCTGATTATTTCCGGGGGGGTTGGAGGGGTGCATGGAGATCGTTTTCGTTCTGTTGATGTTAAGCGATGAGATCGTATGAGAATTTCTTCATTTGGTATGAGGGATGGAAGGAAATTGTTTCTGGTGTCTGGATGTGTCGAGACAGTGGCGTAGATACTAAACGGCAAACGGAACGAAGCCCTGGGCCTACGATCTGAGGGGTCTTGGGCGAGGAACAAAAAAATTCGGTCATTTGAGGGATATTTTTTCATGGGGCGAATTTTAGGACTTTTGACGAATTTGGCAACAATGTCATGATGAACGTATCTTTTTACAAAGATTAATGATTGATTTTAAATTGGTGGCTGAATTTCAGCTGATTTTGACGAATAGTTTCGGAAATATACAATTATTGAAACAAAAATTAGGGCGTTGGCATTCTACGAGTAATATCAAAAATAGCAGATAGGGCTTCACACGAGAGCGAGATTTTTCTCGTCTCGGCTCGTTCTCGTCCCGCAAAAGCGGGACGAGACGTTTTGAATAATATTATAGGCGATACCGCCACCACATACAGCGCAACCCGAGAGTCTCGTTTTTATGAAGTTTTTATTCGAAAAATTAAAAAGGTTTACATAGAGATCAATATATTTCACAAAATATCAACTCTTATTACTATCTATGAAATATTTTATTGTAAATTAAAATAATTTTTTCGCATTTTTAGTTCAACTTGTTAACTGTTTTTATAACTTCTTATCGTAACGTATCTCTTTTCATAAATATCTATCCTTGTAGATTTTTATATTTGAGGTTTGAATATATTATTTTCAAGATCGATTTTTTGCTCTCGGTTGAGTATATGCGCCTATGAACTACTGAGTAATAAACGTGTATACTATTGAAAGGGTTTCTTTGGCAAACCATATCTCCGAAAGTATTGGTTTATCATAGTTGGGAATGATATCAATGGATTCTTATAAGAGAATTGCATCATAAAAAAATTAAATTCAAATAACAGTTTATTTATCAAGAATAAATGAGCAATATGCAATTATTTAACTTCGTGGAATGGGTTGTTGCAACCTTACACTCAGAGCATAGTTTTCACAACTCGAAATACCTAAGGAAAGTATCATCGAAATGTCTAGAGGAAGGCTAGAGACAATCATAGCAGATTGTCCATTTATTCCTGACATTTTAATAGGTATAGGCTGATGAACAAATTCTTTTAATAGTTCAAAATATATTAATAAAATTCAATCCTCTCTTTATAATTTGATAGTTCTCACTCATATTAATTCTATATGATGAACCTCAACTGAAGAAAAAATATTTGATACACAAATGTAGATCAATATTTCAGGCTTTTTTAGCTAGCAACATTATGAAAATACTGTACAAAAGAACATGTCTCACTACTTAAGGAAGTAAAAGGTAATATTAACCTCAGTGGTCAATGAACAGTAATTTCTTTTGATGATTCCATTATGTTCTTCTTTCCTATTGCCTTCATAAACTACACCATTAAAATGATCCAATTCTAAATCTTTTTAAACATCATCCCCAATAATTGAACATGAATTATTGTCTTGTATATATTCACAAATTCAAGACGCAGAACCTTATTTTCCTACACATATTTTCAAAGTACGAATTATATTAATATACTAGAACACAAATAAATATGACGTCACTTATAGGTAGATAAGATGACATGAATGAATAGTGAACAAAGATAGAACACAGACAGATATAATTTGCATTCTGTGAAAACATAGAAGTACGATGTATTATTGAAATTTTTATAAATCACATCTCCGAAAGTACTAGCTTGTTAGGGTTAAAAATGACATCAATGGATTCTTATGATTGAACTGCATCTTAAAAAAATTGGATTTGAAATTTTCGAATTTTGTTTGCCACTTTACAGCATTCCGATCAATATAAAGCATATAAAGGTCATGATTCTACAATTTGATGAAAAAAAATCGCCAAGAAATTGTAATAATGTTGAAACTGCTTAAAGATTATAAGGTACCTACGCTTCCTTGTTTTATAATCTATAGAATATTCAGGATTACGGCAAAACCTCTAATCTTAGGTACCTGCCTTCCTACCCTATTATATGTGAAAAAAAATCATCCAACTTTCAATCAAACCTAAATATAAAGGTCGCAATTCTTTAAATTAAGTCCATAAGTACATATGTAACTCGACTAAGCGGTATTAAATATCGATTTAAAATAATCTTTTAAAAAAATTGCACTTCCCTCATAAAAAATACATGAACATAGACATGACATTTCTAATTCTATGAATTCAAACTGCATCATGAAATTCGTTCATAAACATCTGCGTATATCCTCACCAACCAGGTCAAATATGTTTAACTCTTGAAAATCTTGCTGTTCAACTGTAAAATAGTGGAACAGTACACTTTAATCGTTCGATATTCGATTTTTTCCGGATATTTTCAACCATATAGATCCAACCGAGTTTGAACGTAGAACTGGAAACCAAACGGCCAAAACTTCGAAAATTACAGAGAACAAGCGCACCCGAAACTCAAGCCAACTGAAAGTCTGAAATTTCCGGACATTTCCCTAACCAATCTTCCAGTCACCACAAATCCTCTTACGAGGAAACCAACAACATGGCAACCTCAATCGTGCCTCGTAGAAATTGAATTTTTTTTTCGACCTCTCTGAACGTAATTGCACCGGACGTCAACTTGGCCGTCCTCCCGTCTTTTTTCGCTCGCGTCTCTCGGATCCGTCGGACTGACACAGATTCGGAAATGCCCTTTTTCCGTCATCTGAAAATAGATCTCCAAGAAGAACGCCCGGTCGGATATGACAGACAAACAAGAAAACGGCTGCAGAAAACGGACGCAAAAACTAGAATGTCGTTTGTCCGTGATAGGCATACCGGGCTAGACGACAGAGATGGACTTCGCGAGGTTTTCCAGGTGAAATAGACGGAAGGACGTCCGATATATTCGTGAAAGTAAGGGATATTTTCGCTTCGTAGGTTTCGCGCTTGGTCGCCTGTTGGGGTCTCCACGACTTATTTCGTATATCGACGGTTTTCTTAGATTTCGTGCTATTCTAGATTTACCTAATGGTACTGGAAGCATAACAGGGGTTCATAGATGTAAAAAAAAATAAGTACACGATGGTAAAACTGCTACATCATAATACAGGGTGAGGATAAAGTATGAGACCAAGTAAGAACAAAGAAGACGATATTTATTAAACTTTGCAGGCAAGTAAAAGACGTATAACGCATCTGATACCATCAGAATGTCGATACGCAAATTTTTACGAGATTTTGTGAGGATCGTATCACTAGAAAATTTTTAAAAAATTATTAAATATCATTGAAAAAAATTCTATACAGGTTGAGTCTTTGATCACTGCATTAATTTCAACCAAAGATACCTCTCATCAAATGAAACACTTTTTGCGCGTATGTTCTGGGGAACATACGCGTTATAGTTTTGCCCAAATGTGAAATTTAATTCTGTGGTGCCGTCCGGCCGGCCGTCCGGCCGTCCGTTGCCACGATAACTTGAGAACGGAAAGAGCTAGCGACTTGAAATTTTCAGGGTAGGTGGCGCATCCCAATACGACGGACAAGTTCGTTAATGGGTATAATCGGCCCAATGGTTTCCGAGTAATAATTTTGTTTTCAACCAAAATAAATCCGATCGAATTTTAAACTTGGTGAATAGTTGTAGAATATAGACCTAAGCACGTTTATGAAATTTTGTGAGAATCGTATCGCTAGAAAATTATTAAAAAATTATTAAAAAATATTTTTGTTGTCACGATAACCTGAGAACGGAAAGAGATAGCGGCTTGAAAATTTCAGGTTAGGTTGTGCATCTGAATGCGACATTTGAGTTTGTTTATGAGCATAATCGTCCAAACGGTTTTAGAGTTATAGCCATCTGAAATTTTCTGAAATTTGGATGTTTTTTGTTCCTCATTAACTCGAAGAATACAAAACCGATTGGATTCAAACATGGTGAATAGTTGTAGAATATAGACCTAAGCACGTTTATGAAATTTTGTGAGCATCGAATCGCTAGAAAATTATTAAGAAATTATTAAAAAATATTTTTGTTGTCACGATAACCTGAGAACGGAAAGAGATAGCGGCTTGAAAATTTCAGGTTTAGGTTGTGCATCTGAATGCGACATTTGAGTTTGCTTATGAGCATAATCGTCCAAACGGTTTTAGAGTTATAGCCATCTGAAATTTTCTGAAATTTGGATGTTTTTTGTTCCTCATTAACTCGAAGAATACAAAACCGATTGGATTCAAACATGGTTATTAGTTGTAGAATGCCAACGCGAAAATTTTTGCAGAATTTCGTGAGGATGGTATAACTAGAAAATTCAAAAAAAAATAATTAAAAATAATTGAAAAAAATTCTATATATCATAAACTATTCGTCCGGCATGGCTGATATTTTGGGAGAGCCTGCAGAACCTAACTCTACTGCAGAATTCCAAGTTTGAACACGATCGGATCTATATTGTTGAAGAACCGAGCAGCCTTTTGTGAGTTCGGTAGGTGGATGCGAATCGTCGTATGATATGTTGTCTATGGTCGTATTTTTGCGAGAACCTCCAAAAATAAAATATGAATGTCATGATGACATATTATTATACATATATATTCATGGTAAAATCGTGTTATTTCATCACAAATCTATAGGAGATTAGATGATAGCCCTACATTAGTGGTCAGACCTGGTTTTGAAAGAGATCCTCCTTAGGAGGAGGCAACTAAATATTGAAGGGATTTCTATGAACAAGAGTGAATATCTTTGAGGAATAGAGAGGCGATTCTTCTTCAAGAGATCCATGTGCCTTCAGAGGAGTATATTTGCGAGAGGGGACCTTTGAATTTTGCAGAAGGCTTCTGATCTTGTAAGGTGAGAGGCTCATTTGTGGATATTAAATCTCGTGATGGGTAGAAAGGAATTCTAGGCCAGTTTTTCTATCACTAATGAGAATATATCTTTATGTAATAACGGGTGATTTTTTGAGAGCTTTTGGATTTGATTTGATAAAAATTGGTTCAAGCACTGACGTGAAGTCAGAAGCTTTTGCGCGTATGTTCTATTGTCCATTCTTCTGTATTGGACACTTAATCGAATTTACCATGGTAAATTCGATTAAGGGTGTCCAATACAGAAGAATGGACAATAGAACATACGCGCAAAAGCTTCTGACTTCACGTCAGTGCTTGAACCAATTTTTTCATTTAAAATTTTTTCCAAATTCAGCTCAGGTAAAAAGATACAGGCTGTTGAAATTTTGAAAAAAAATCAGTTTTTATTTTGTAGCTTTGACATCCTTTTTTCGAATAAAATGAATGTAAAGTTTCCTATAACTATGATACATATTTTCCAAATATTAATTAAGTTCCTCTTCTACTGGTTTTCTAGTTATGGACTCGCGGATTCATAAAACTAAACGAAATTAGCATAAAGAAGGCATATAAAGTTTTTCTTGAGTCATTTCAAGAATATTCCATCGCTTTAGAACATTATATTATTCATTATCATTTTTCCTTAAACTCACCGTTTTCGAGATATTCTTCATTGAATGTTTTAAAATGGAAAACTCCAGAAATTTCACTACTTTTATGGATCTGTCCCTGAGCGTTGGAATCCCGAATCAAGCTGTAAACCACGTTACCATGCCTTATTCTCGTCCGCCAACAATGTCATAGATAATTTATATGCGGGAGTGTATTAGCACATTGTGAAATCTTTAAACGCTTGTAACTTTTTACCTGAGCCGAATCTGGAAAAATGGTAAATGAAAAAAGTGTTTCATTTGATGAGAGGAATCTTTGGTTAAAATTAATGCAGTGGTCAAAGACTCACCCTGTATATGATTCTATAGCTGCTCTAAAACTGGTAATGTTTTAGTAACCGTTGAATGTGATATTGGATTTATTTCAGTATACAAATCACTACTGATCGTATACAATCTATTTCTGTCTATTAGTTTCGCAACAGTTACTTACTGGTTAGTACTCGTTTATTTATTTCTTACTACATTGCTTTAATACAGAGAATTTACAAAAATACCTATGTGTGTACGATTTCAATCTCAGAAGTCCAAAGAAAAAGAATTAATAGGCTTGCATTGTATTTTCAGTAGGTAAAAGAGGAGTATTTTGAACATTTGAAGTGATTCTGTTCGAATTATTATTCTCTTTAGTCCTAGAGAAAAAAATTACTATGTTGTAACTGTAAAGTGATTTATTTCCCGTTTTTACGAAATATTTTCACCAAACTTAGTGTTTACAAATTCAAAACAACAAGGCCTTTCAAAATCCGCAAACATATACAGGGTTTTCCATTTAAATTAAAAGAGTTGAGGGTAGTTCCGGTTAAACCGGAAGTACAATAGTAACAGAACATATCCCATCAGATGCGTAATACGTCATTCTACTAGCCTGCAAAGTTTCATAAATATCTTTATTTTCATTTTGAAGATTTTTAATTGTTTCCCTGTGATATTTACTTCCCAGGTTTCGCGCTTGGTCGCCTGTTGGGGTCTCCACGTCTTGCTTCCTATATCGATGGTTTTCTTCGTTTTTGTACGATTCTAGAGTACCTCAATGGTGATGAAAGCATAATGATGGTTCAAAGATGTCACAAAAATGTTAACATGAGGGTAAAACTGCTACATCATAATATAATATTCCATTATATGCCAAGAATAGAATTATATAAGGTAGGAAGATTGAAATTTACAGTTTTAGTTTCTTTCTACGCAAATTCATCCACGAAGATGAGCAAAAGTCATGACGGTGCCGCTCCTGCCCTGCCCAACCCCCCCCGATTCAGTGCCGTACCCCCTGAAATTCGCGATTTATATCGCGTGCATGCGAGATGCCTCGGTATCGTCCTATACGTCTTTCTATGGGACTCCGATAGTTCGTAATGGGCGCTAGGTTGTCCGCTTTTTCTTCCACTTTGCCGGCCGGAGATTTATCGCAATTTGTAGTTGAAAGCCTCGACAATTTTTAAATCAACTCGCGGGTTTTTTTCCCCGCCGCCCGAGAACAGGTGTCTCATGTCTTCGCGGAATGAGGGGCAGTTTGGACGGATTAGTTGGAGTGGTTAGACTCGGATTTTTCCGAGACTTGGGGCTGTCAGGGAGGGTTTGAATCCAACAGATCTCGACTAATATTCTAGTCAACAGGAGCTTTTGATTTGAATTATGATTGAGGTGTCATTCGATTCGGAATGGCATGTAGATAGTTTTTGAGGAAATGCTAAGGCTGCTCGCAAAAATTGCAATAGTTATAAACAAAAGTGAAAAAAAAGGAAGGGGCTTTGGTTTTTTGCCAATATCTCAAAAACTATTTGAGATAATTAAATTTGGGAAAAAGATTCAAGAAGAGGAGGAAATTTCCGAAAAATAGTTCTAACTCCCGGAACTAGGACCAATATTTATAATGTTCCCAGAGAGTTGAAAATGGGTACTCCGGCTTGCTTGAGCCTCGCCCCCTTCGGACCTTTCATGAATAAATATTATTCCAACTGATTAAATATGAAAATAAAAAATTCAAAAAATTCAGTCCTTTGCAGGATAGATCAGTGAACAATAATCCGTGGTCCAAAAATGTTTATCGCTACTTTTCAATTAGTTATACATTAGTTAATTAACACGAACATTAACATTGCATATTGCAAGTGCGATAATTGTTAAACTAATAATCTGAAAATTTTTTCCTTTCGTGGAGCCATTTTTCAAAGGTCTTGGAATAGATTTCCGTTTTGTTATTAAAAATTTACTTAGTGTAAATTTATAAAGCTTCAATTATGTTTCCAAAGGAAATTTTAAATTACCTCATGAACAGCAGCGCATTGGTTTATATCAAATTTTCTAAACAATAGGAGATAATAATTATTAAAAATCATTTTTGAGTAGTTTCGGATCATAAGAAAACGGGTCAATATTAATATTATAAATTGAAGATTTATAATTTTTCACTTAAGTAAATTGTTCATAACAAAACGAAAATTAACAATTCTTAAAATTTTCCAATAGAAATCTATTCTAAGACCTTTGAAAAATAGATCCACGAAAGGACAGAATTCTCAGATTAATATTTTAACAATTAGCGTACTTGCAATGTTAATTTTCATGCTACAAAAAATCGTTAATTAACTAATGGATAACTAATTGAAAAATCACGACCAACATTTTTGGGCCACGGATTATTGTTCATCGATCTATCCTTCAGGCACCTGAATTTTTTCAATTCTTTATTTTTACATTTCATAGGTTAAAATAATATTTATTCATCAAGGGTACGAAGGGGGCGAGGCTTGAGCAAGCCGGAGTACCGTTTTCAGGCGTATTTTCAACCCTCTAGAAAAATTATAAATATTGGTTCTACAGTTCCAGCAGTTGGGACTTTTTCTCATATTTTTGTTTTACAGTTATCGAAATATTTGTCATTTTGACAAAAAAATTATACTTGTAGAGGCAATGTTATCTTATTATATTTCACGAACTCTTGATACCAATAACAGCTTTATATGGAATGAAAGACAAGACTTCAAAGTAGCATAGCCAGCTATAATAAAGCATCTCCTGCATATGAAGTGTCCACAAAAAGACTACCATCATGACCAATTTCAAATCGATTTATCTTCATTTTTTCAAATGCAATGCATATAACTTTTTTCATTATTGTAATCACCTAAAGTGAAGTAGAGTGAATAGTGATTACAATGATGAAAAAAATTGTATGCATTGCATTTGAAAAAATTAAGATAAATCGATTTGAAATTCGTCATGTTGGTAGTATTTTTGTGGACACTTCATATCCTGGACATACTTTATTATAGCTGATGCTTTATAAGTTTTCAAAATGCATATACTAATAATCCCCTAAATTAAAATGTGGATTTGTCAAATTATAAATTTGATAAATCAACATTTTAAAATTTAAAATAAATTTCAGAAAATTTGTGAATAAATATCTCAGGATAATAAATAGCAATCAGTTAATTACAAATATAAAGTAGAATAATTAATTTGAAATTATTACTTGGTCTAAGACAAATTATAATTAACTCTACAATCATTGTTTGAACTCAATCTTTCTCTTTCTTACTTTCTTTTTGAATTTTAACTATCTCTTGTTCTTATTTCAAAAATTTGACCATCCTTTAAGATTTGCCGAATTTAAATCCGGTCCGACAACTTTCGAAAAGTTGATCGGAAAAAGTTCACTTCTGAATTTATCATTTTAATCAACCCACTGTATCTAACGAATTACTGATCAGAATGTCTTCAAATTCAGCATGGATGATATCCCATGTCATTTCTTACGATGTACTGATTTTCAGTCCCATCCGACAACTTTCGAAAATTTGATCGAAAGAAGGCCAAAGGTCTTCTGAATTTATCATTGTCATCAACCCGATGTATCTCCCGAATTACTGATCAGATTTCAATTAAATTTGGCATGGTAAATATAGCTGATCTGCTCTTCCAAAGGGGCAAATTTAAGGTCATTCCAACAATTTTCGAAAATTTTATATAAAATAAACAAAGGTATGCAAATTTGTTGGAAAAGCAGAATGCATCTTTTTCATGTTTATTATTCGTTTTTTATTCCACTTTCATACTGGATTATTAGAAAGTTCATTCAAAATACCTATTTTCAAACAATTTAAATCAATATTTTTGAAATTAATATGTGGCGCAGCCTAGTGACAGCTGTCGGAATTAATCCTGAACTACTACTACCTACCGTTAGGTGGCCGAAACGCCACCAGAATTCTGTAAATAATAGAAATAATTTAATTTGGGTGTTTAGATTTCTTTTAGATGGCACTAGTGGCGTTTTTGATATTCATTCAAATTTTAACCTGCTGTCTCCCCCAAAATATCTAACTAGTTCAATTAAATTAGGATCAGATAAGGAGCCACAACTTATCTGACGATGTGTCGAATATGGCGTCAATCCGACAATATTAGAAACTTTTATGGAAAAAAGAAATAATAAGAAAAATCTGGTCATAATTCAATGAAAACTGTAATACTTGACTTGTTTTTACGATAATCTAAGTTTATTTTCAGTCGGACAACTGTCGAAACTTCGATTCAATAAAGAGCAAATTATATAACCTTTGAATATCATTAAATACATCAATCCAGTGTATCTCCCAGAAAACTGATTAGAATTTCTTGAAATTTGGAATGGGTAATGAACTTTACCTTTCCCTAGATCTGCCTTAGAATTTTTTCGGGAAAAATTTCGATTGGGCTCAAATTTGGCACATCGATAGAGCAGATTGGTCGTATTATCTCTTCCAGATTTTAATTAAATTCTGCTCAGTATTTCGGGAGATATGGCGGTTTAAGGAAATCGACAAATATCAAATATTATTATACCTTGCGATTTTTTCGAACAAAATTTCGAAATTTTTCAGACTGGACTCAAATTAAGCACATAGTAGAAGCAGGTTGGTGATATTAACAACCATCATTACGTTTAGTTTACCGCCAAATTACTCCAGAAAAAATCGATTTCCTTAAACCCCCATATCTCCCGAAATACTGAACAGAATTTGATAAAATTTGGAAGAGATAACACGACCAACCTGCTCTTTCGAAATGCCAAATTTAAGCAAACTTTCAAAATTCGAAAAAATCCCAAGGGGTTAACCTTAGCATTTTTTCAGATAAAAATTCGATTGGGCTCAAATTTTGCACATCGATAGAGCAGGTTGGTCGTATTATCTCTTCCAAATTTTATTGAATTCTGCTCAGTATTTCGGGAGATATGGGGGTTTAAAGAAATCGACAAATTCGTCGAAAAATCGATTTCTTTAAACCCCCATATCTGCCGAAATACTGAGCAGAATTCAATAAAATTTGGAAGAGATAATACGACCAATCTGCTCTATCGATGTGCAAAATTTGAGCCCAATCGAATTTTTTTCTGAAAAAATGCTGAGGTTAACCCCTGTGGATTTTTTCGAATTTTGAAAGTTTGCTTAAATTTGGCACATTGAAGGAGCAGGGTGGTCGTATCCTATCCTCCAAATTGCATTAAATTCTGCTCATTATTTCGGGAGATATGTGGGTTTAAAGAAATATATTCTTTCCGTCCGACAGCGTGGTAATCATCGTCCCTTAAAATATTTTTGCCCCTCACTTTAGATGGTGCAGGGAACTGAAGATTCAACTGGATGTATTTTGTGTTGCCTGACCGATTTATTATAAGGCCCCGCCCACTCTTGAAATGCAATTCTTAGCACAGGACTGCATTCAGCCCTACGGACGAGGAGGTCTTTGGATTCTATCAGGAGTAGCAGGATATTTCCCATCAATTTGAGAAACAACAAATATTATTACGGAAATTTGCAAATGTCCCACTGATAACGTGAATTTTCCTTCAAAGTTGCTCCTGATAGAATACACACACTTCCTTTATTGAACGATGGGCTGAATACAGTCCTGTGCTAAGAATCACTCAAGGTCGAATGCATTCCACTCAGGCAACACAAAATACATCTAGCTGAATCTTCAGTTGCCAGCACCATCTAAAGTGCGGGGCAAAATTATTTATAGAACTATGACTATTTCCACGCTGTCCGACCGAAGAAATTGATTTCTTTAAACCCCCATATCTTCCGAAATACTGAACAGAATGTAATAAAATTTGGAGGATAGAGTACGACCAACCTGCTCTTTCAATGTGCCAAATTTAAGCAAACCTTCAAAATTCGAAAAAATCCAAAGGGGTTAACCTTAGCATTTTTTTAGAAAAAAATTCGATTGGGGTCAAATTTTGCACATCGATAGAGCAGGTTGGTCGTATTATCTCCTCCAAATTTCATTGAATTCTGTTTAGTATTTCGGGAGATATGGGAGTTTAAAGAAATCGACAAATTGGTCGAAAAATCGATTTCTTTAAACCCCCATATCTCCCAAAATACTGAACAGAATTTGATGAAATTTGGAGGAGATAATACGACCAACCTGCTCTTTCGATGTGCCAAATTTAAGCAAACCTTCAAAATTCGAAAAAATCCAAAGGGGTTAACCTTAGCATTTTTTCAGAAAAAAAATCGATTGGGCTCAAATTCTGCACATCGATAGAGCAGGTTGGTCGTATTATCTCTTCCAAATTTTATTGAATTCTGCTCAGTATTTCGGGAGATATGGTGGTTTAAAGAAATCGACAAATTCGTTGAAAAATCGATTTCTTTAAATCCCCATATCTCCCGAAATACTCAGCAGAATTCAATAAAATTTGGAAGAGATAATACGACCAACCGGCTCTATCGATGTGCAAAATTTGAGCCCAATCGATTTTTTTTCTGAAAAAATGCTAAGGTTAACCCCTTTGGATTTTTTCGAATTTTGAAAGTTTGCTCAAATTTGGCACATTGAAAGAGCAGGGTGGTCGTATCCTATCCTCCAAATTTCATTAAATTCTGCTCAGTATTTCGGGAGATATGTGGGTTTAAAGAAATATATTTTTTCCGTCCGACAGCGTGGTAATCATCGTCCCTTAAAATATTTTTGCCCCTCACTTTAGATGGTGCTGGGAACTGAAGATTCAACTGGATGTATTTTGTGTTGCCTGACCGATTTATTATTAGGCCCCGCCCACTCTTGCGATGCAATTCTTAGCACAGGACCGCATTCAGCCCTATGGACGAGGAGGTCTTTGGATTCTATCAGGGGTAGCAGGATATTTCCCATCATTTGAGAAACAACAAATATTATTACGGAAATTCGCAAATGTTCCACTGATAACGTGAATTTTCCTTCAAAGTTGCTCCTGATAGAATACACACACTTCCTTTATTGAACGATGGGCTGAATACAGTCCTGTGCTAAGAATCACTCAAGGTCGAATGCATTCCAGTCAGGCAACACAAAATACATCTAGCTGAAGCTTTAGTTGCCTGCACCATCTAAAGTGAGGGGCAAAATTATTTATAGAACTATGATTATTTCCACGCTGTCCGACCGAAGAAATTGATTTCTTCAAACCCCCATATCTTCCGAAATACTGAACAGAATTCGATGAAATTTGAAGTATAGGATACGACCACCCTGCTCTTTCAATGTGCCAAATTTAAGCAAACCTTCAAAATTCGAAAAAATCCAAAGGGGTTAACCTTAGCATTTTTTCAGAAAAAAATTCGATTGGGCTCAAATTTTGCACATCGAAAGAGCAGGGTGGTCGTATCCTATCCTCCAAATTTCATTAAATTCTGGTCAGTATTTCGGGAGATATGTGGGTTTAAAGAAATCGAAAAAATCTATTTCTTTAAACCCCTATATCTCCCGAAATACTGAACAGAATTTAATAAAATTTGGAAGAAATAAGACGACCAACCTGCTCTATCGATGTGCGAAAGTTGAGCCCAATCGAAATTGTTTCCCGAAAAAATCATAAGCTTTAACCCCTTGTGATTTTTTCGAATTTCGAAAGTTGACTCAAATTTGGCACATCGAAAGAGCAGGTTAGTCGTATTATCTTCTCCAAATTTTATTTAATTCTGTTCAGTGGGTTTAAAGCTATCGATTTTTTCGACCAAAATTTCGAAAGTTTTCGGTCCGGGCTTAAATTTGGCACATCGATAGAGCTGGTTGGTTGTATTATCCCTTCCAAATTTCACTGAATTCTGTTCAGTTTTTTCGGGAGATATGGCGGTTTAAAAAATCGACAAATAATTAAAATTATAATTATTAACCTTCTGAAAATAGTTTCATCAACCCGCTGTATCTTCCGAATTACTTATCAGAATTCAATTAAATTTGACATGGGTAATATAGCTGATCTTCTCGTATGATGGGATAAATTTTAAGTCATTCCAACAATTTTCGAAAATTTCATATAAAATAATCGAAGGCATGAAAATTTGTTGGAAAAGCAGGATGCATCTTTTTCATGTTTTTTATTCGTTTCTCATTCCATTTTCATGGTGGATTTTTAGAAAGTTTATTAAAAGTATCTATTTTCACACAATTCAAATCAATATTTTTGAAAAAAATATATAGCGCAATCTAATGACAGTTATCAGAAATAATGGTGAACTACTACTATCTACCGCTAGGTGGCCGAAACGCCACCAGGAAACCTGTAAATAATAGAAATATTTGAATTTGATTGATCAGATTTCTTTTAGATGGCGCTGGTTACGTTTTTGATAATCATCCAAATTTCAACACGCTGTATCTCCCAAATCATCCAACTAAATTCGATGAAATAAGGAACAGATAAGGAACTGCACCTTATCTGACGATGTGCCGAATATGGGATCAATCCGACAATATTAAAAACTTCTATGGAAGAAAGAAATACTTCCAAAAATCTGGTCATAATCAATGAAAATTGGAATAAATAATATGCTTGACTTGTTTTAACGGTAATCTAAGGTTGTGTTTAGTCAGAAAACTGTTGAAACTTCAATCCAATATAGAGCAAATGATATAACCTTTGACTAATATATAACAAATTTAAGGGGTGGCTTATTATACCCCTGGCAAACATAGGAGAATACTACCAAAAATTTTTAGTACCTTTCGTTCGCATATAATGCTTGCCTAATTTAATTCTTGCCAGTTTTTTGGTAGTATATAAGCATGGGCCACTCAAAAAAAAATATATGGAAGACCCAACCGTCATATTTGTTTCCACCAAGGGTGCTAAAAACCCTGGGGCTGTCACCTGACGTTTATCATCCGGGAATAATAAACCATAATTGAGTGTATCAATACAACTTTGACGTTTCTGAAAGACGATGGTGTCACGCACACAAAAAGTCCACAATAAGCCTAAACGTCGTCACGATCCCAAAATACAGATCAGCCCAAGTAAACCGGAAACGGATGGTGCGGAAACGGGTCCCAAATCATCCCTTTGAAATTACCAAACAACCATATTTTCTAATGGTCAATTGAAGGCCGATCTGCCCCGTTATATGCGTCCCAATTGCCATTCTTCTGGTACCGTCAACCGGAAGCATCTGTTTGTGAGAAACACCTTTAATTCCCGGTGTCTAGCTGGAGGGCACACAAAAGCCGGGAGGAGGGTTATTTTTTTGTGTTTACCTGTGGTAACAGGTGCGAACTAAGAAATCGGAATTTAACTGCTAGACAAAGGCGGTCGATCGCAATTGGGGTTGAAGGTGGCACGTTTTCGATACTTCTGTTTCGAAAAAGAAGGGTCTTTTCTGATTTGAATCGTTAAATTCCAGGATTAATAATAGTCTAGTATACAAGTGGTTTTTAGATCAAAATTTTTGCGTATTCTCCGAAGATTATGATTGAGGTGTCATTTGATTCGGAATGGCATGTAGATAGTTTTTGAGAAAATGCTAAGGCCACTCGCAAAAATTGATTTGAAAAACAGAAGTTATGGCCAATTTTGTATCACAATTTTCGATACAAATTTTGAAACACCCTGCGATGATATTTCTGAAATTTAAAAGATGCATGACCTTTCCACATTCTTCCTCTTCGATGTTGTAAGAACGGTTCATGCTCAGGATGTTCAAAATAAGAATAATGAACATAATATTGACTAAACATATTTGACTTTTTTTCCGGTTTATTTTCGATATTTTGAAAACTATTTGAATGAATACAATGGTTTTAACATAAATGTATTCAGCATTGAATACTTGATCATACCAGGAATGCAAAACTGGAAAAAATAAAATTTTTCATCGAATTTATTGTGCTCGGGCTTCGAAAATATTTTAGCTCTGTAGAAAATTTTAAGCAATATCATAATCCTAATTTTCAGATTTCAAATATGTCCAGTTCTCCAGAAAACGTCTAATAGGTACTCGAACTAGGGACACCCTGTATGTTTTACCTGTTTCTTTACCTAAATGTAATTGAAGTGTCCTTAGAAATTCAGCAAATGTATATGAATTATTAACAGTAATACTCAATCAATATTTTATACGCTTTATGCCTATTTTATCGAAAATCAACGACCACAGTTAATAAGGTAAGTATCGTAATAAATATACTCGTAAAAAGGATAGTTGATATCAGTATCATGAGCATTCTTAAAAGCAATCACGAAATATATCTGAAATACTAAAAAAAATGAACTAAAAAGTAATGTCAGAAGTGGGATTCGAACCCACGCCCTCAGAGAGGACCAGAACACCCGAAACCTGTGGAACAGGCAAGTTACCTTGAGTCTGGCGCCTTAGACCGCTCGGCCATCCTGACATGTAGAGAATAGAACGAATTGTGGTACATAGCTCTAGGCAAGAGCATTAGCATCTCTCAAAAACTCGCATAAAATATGGTCTGCTTCAATTATTCTGTAGCAATAAATCAAAAATGACCTATTATTCAACAGTATACCTATATTATCTCGAAACATATCTGAATAAAAATATTGATTTCATTAATGTACTGTAAGAATGATCTCTACACGGTTTTATTATGCTTCTAAATTTTTCATCGAGTATAATCCTCTAAAAAACTTTTAATATTTGCTACTGTCCCTACAATAATTGTAAAATGTATCTGATTCAAGGAAAACACCTATACTGGACTTGAACGAAATAGAAAAATGCATTAAAAAGTAATGACAGAAGTGGGATTCGAACCCACGCCCTCAAAGAGGACCAGAACACCCGAAAAATGTAGAACAGGCAAGACACCTTGACATGTAGAGGAGGGAATTAAATGTGGTATATAACCCTAAGCAAGAGCATTAACACCTCTTAAAAACTCGCAAAAAAATATGGTCTACTTTAAATATTCTGTAGCAATGAATCAAAAATGAACTATTACTCAACAGTGTAGGTATACAGGGTGACAATTTGAAAACTTGCCAGGCCAGTTATGTCACTACAGGGTTTTTTTTGGTAGAAAATGCCGAAACAGATTGTTTGGCTCGTAATGGAAATCATTTCGAGCATCTCATTTGATTAGTACCCTGTATGAGCACCCTGTAACTACTTCAAGGGCTCAATAAAAATTTGCAAACTGTAGTATTCATGTAGATGACAAGTTGTCTTTCTATATTGAGGTATAGCTTACCCTCTATTCCCTATTGATAATTTAGGGGTGACAACCCCTACACCTAGGCTTGGGAAGATTTTGGCTAACAATTGTGCTTATTTTTTAGAGGATTATAGTCGATGATTATGTCACGACAGAGATGTTTTGAGAGAAAATGCAGGAACAGGGCAATTTTTATTCGGAGGAGACATATTTCCTCCGAATAAAAATTGCCCTGTTCCTGCATTTTCTCTCAAAACATCTCTGTCGTGACATAATCATCGACTATAATCCTCTAAAAAATTTTAAATATTTGCTACTGACCCTACAATAATAGTGAAATCTGTCTAATTCAACGGAAACACCTAGACTGGACTAGAACAAACCGAAAAAAAGCCGTAAAAAGTTATGTCAGAAGTGGGATTCGAACCCACGCCCTCAAAGAGGACCAGAACACCCGAAACCTGTAGAGCAGGCAAGTTACCTTGAGTCTGGCGCCTTAGACCGCTCGGCCATCCTGACATGTAGACGAGGCAATGATAGGCAGTTGTTATCTGAAAGTGAGAACATTAACAACTATTAAAATCGGTAATTAATAAAGTTATAACATGTAATAATTCATTGTTAGAATCGGAGTGGATTTAGGTATACTTTATCGTTCTTTATTGATGTCATATATTCACCATTATTAAATAATGATTACTTCAACGAATTAGAATTGAAGGACTTAACTCTAATGTGAATAGAACTTATATTTTTCAACTTTTCACTAAAGGACTTAAAATATTCACTAAAGAAACCCTACACAAATCAACTGATTCGAGGATTTGACGAACCCATCCTAACTGTACCAAATTTGTTTAGTTTAGAATCGAAAACGTGGTAAAAAGTAATGTCAGAAGTGGGATTCGAACCCACGCCCTCAAAGAGGACCAGAACACCCGAAACCTGTGTAACAGGCAAGTTACCTTGAGTCTGGCGCCTTAGACCGCTCGGCCATCCTGACATGCAAACCATGGCACACTTTTCGAATTCTAGCGTAGTCATAATATCTTTTTGGCGCTCTAGTTCCTCGGAACAGAGTGCTGATCAATTTGCCTAAATGTCCGTAATTTTTGAATGAAAATGGTATAAAATGATTTGGTTCGACTCACTGATCAAGAATCCGTGATCAAAATCGATCCTGTCCGGCCGTAAACAAGATAACTATCTAACGGAATGAGCTAGACAGTTGAAATTTTCAGAGTAGGTTTGGGAGATAAATATCTCGGTTAGGTTCGTTATTGAAGAAAATCGGTGTCGGAGTAACGAAAAAAATATATTTTTTTATATTACAATTTTTAAATTAAATTTTTTTTAAGATACAGTTTCATCATATGAATCCATTTATATCATTCTTAACTTTAAAAAACTGAATTATAATTTGCTGATGTATGTAAATCCAACATATGACGTGAGTCATAGCCCCTCGTTTTGAATCTAATTTTTTATTATTTATCATAAAAATCCATTGATATGATTCCCAACTCTGAGAAACCAATACTTTCGGAAATATGATTTATCAAAGTTTGAACGAGAGCGCTAAGTTTCCTGCCCACAGGGCTTTCCCACATTTTTGATATTGTTTTTATGTACCTATATGGGAAAGTCTGGGGATCATTTTTGCAACACATATTTGGCCAAATACGACAGAATAGTTCGTTAATGGACATAATCGGCCCAACGGTTTTCGAGTAATAATTTTGTAATCAACCAATACAGATCCGATCGAATCGAAACTTGGTACCTAGATTTAGAATACTGGCATAAAGACCTTTGTGAAATATTGTAAGAATCATACCACTGGGAAATTTTAAAAAAATTATTAAAACATTATATTTTATATCTCGATAACCTGAGAACAGAAAGAGATATCGACAGAAATTTTTAGGTTAGGTTGGGCATCTGAACGCAACATTTGAGTTTGTTTGTAGGCATAATCGGCCTAACGGTTTTAGAGTTATACCCATCTGAAATATTATTTCCTCGATAACTCAAAAAATATAGACTCGATCGAATTGAAGCTTGGTAACTAGTTGTAGAATATTGACATAAAGGCGTGTGTAAAATTTTGTGAGGACTGTACCACTACAAAAGGAAAAAAAAATACGAAAAAATATTATTTATCTCACGATACCTTGAGAACTGAAAGAGATAGCGACTTGAAGTTTTCAGGGCAGATTGCGCATCCGAATTTGACATTTGAGTTCGTTAATTGGCATAATCGGCTAAACTGTCTTGGAGTTATAATCATCTGAAATTTCAATTCCAATAGAATTGAAAATTCTGTGATCATGGAGGTCACTGAAGTCTGTCATTAAAATGGTATGAAATGTATTCATATATTATAAAGGCAGATATATATAGCGCTATATATCGATGCTAAATTAGTAGTAGAGTATCCAATAAAGGCGAGTAGACAATAGAACATGTACGAAAAGCTTCTGACTTCACGTCAGTGCTTGAGCATTGACTAAATTTCTTTTCAATTGAATTGAATTTGTCTACGTATTTTTCCTCAGTAAGTACCTAAGTCAAATGGATTAATTTGAGACCATTTTCGACCAATATTTAGGCTAAAGGAAAAAGCTCTTGCAATGAAACGATATAATTGGAATATTCTAATAAAACATCATGAATTATTTTCGAAGTTGAGTACCTACATATAAATCCATTTCCATAATTCCATCCCAATCAAAATCCCATCAATCTAATGGAAACCAATATCAATAGAGTCCTTCTTGAATAAATTCATCCAACACGATTATATTCTCGTATTATTCGACTCAGTCCCAATCAAAATGTTCCTAGTGCTTTCCCACTTGCTCCTTGTCCAAATGATGTACACCCATGGAAACATCCTGTTAAAATTGACCCAAAAAATGCTCGAAAATTCCAATACTATATGCGTTTTCACCACGCAAAATGCGAATATACAAAAAATGATGAGTCTGTCGAACGTTCCTATGAAAACCTTTGATTTGGGATCGCTTAAAAACGAACCAAGCTGCACCTTGAACTTGGTCGACATAAATTCGAGGAAAACCTTACAGAAACTGCACGAATCAAAATTGAAGATGTTCAGCCCCCACAGCAGAACCTTGATGATCGGTACTGACCTTTATGGATTTGATAAGGAACTTTTCTTCAACGTTTGTCTCAGAAACGACCTGGATATACTCATATTGAACCAAGACGTCCCAACGAAACTTTTCCATCCAGTCCACGATGCAGATATATCCATATATTCGGTTCTTCGTAGGAGAACCGTATATAAAGGACGTAACATCCACGGAAATCTGACTGATGTATTATGCAGACCCAAGTGGCATCCAGTAGACGTGATCAGAAGGTTAAACGTATCCTTCAACATCCTAGGATACGCCAGATATCCTTACGTTATGGGCACTGATGAAAATCCTTTAGGAGTCGACGTAGAACTTATAAAATTGGTTCTCCAAGGTATCCCCTTCAAATTCGTACTAGTAAGGGATGCAAATGATCCTTTTTCATACATGTACAACATGGTTCTGAACGGGACGTCAGATTTGAACATAGGTGCCCTATGGTTGTCATATAAACTACCTCTGTTGGAAATAGGGTTTACAACACCTCACTACCAACAATGTCTCAAGCTCTCTGTTCACAAACCCACCCTACTCCCGGATTCTACCTTTATGTTCCAGTTTTTCCAGTTGAGCTTATGGATGCTCCTATTTCTTGTCATAGCACTGTTAACCACCTTCGTAGCTTCCCTGGAAATTTTGACAAAATCAAAAGTTCACCTTGGAGATTGCTTGATAGCCGTCATCAGCGTTTTTATTGGTGGAAGCTTCGAAGGAAACCTATCCAAGGGTTTGGTTATTGAAATTACGTTCCTATTTTGGAGCGTAAGCTCACTTTTAATAATCACTTACAGCAATTCAGGTCTGACTACACTGATGCAGCTGCCTAGGTTCACTCAAGTCATCAACACATTCGAAGATATGGTGGATATGAAGATACGGTGGTTTTTCAAGATTGCCTCCTTAAAACAAAAAGTCCAGGATGTTGGAGGCATCCATTCAAGGTTGGCAGATTTGTTTGTCCACAACAACGATCCTGATTATGTCAATAAGATGATTAGGGGTGGACGTCACGGCATCATAGTAGAATCTTTGCCGGGGAGACTGCTTACCAACATCGATATTCTGGACGATTACAGCAAAGGACACCTAAAGGTCATCGATGAGTGTTTCCTGAAGAATTATGTATGTTGCATCACCCAGAGGGACTCGCCATATATCGAATACATAAACAAGAGGATCTTGGAGATAGGTTCTTTCGGTTTCGTCGATATATTGATGGGGAAGTTTGTCACCACGAAGCAGAGGAAAGTATCCAACATGTTCCACTCGTCATATTCTGGCGAGATACATGAGACGCTGAACTTGTCGAGGATACAGGGTGGTTTCTGGTTGCTGATTTCAGGTTGGGTCATGGGGATCCTCTTGTTCCTTTGGCGCATGTGCAGGAAGAGGCAACGTGTTCAGTGTTGGTGATCTTATTGTTCTTCTACACATAATATTTCTTCTAGGATTTAGACGCAGGTTACACGGTCAATCTGGCATCAGTTCAGTCTGGATGGACTGATGATGGCATCAGTTCAGTCTGACATCAATCATGGATTGATGTCAGACTGAATGAACTGATGATCAGGAATGATAGCCAGATTGATGTCAGATTGATATCAGATTGACCCTCTAACCTCCGTCTTATGGAGAATGGTATCCTCTGATGAAACTGATAATATGAGTCAATGTCAAGGGTCTGGTGATTTGGGTGCAGTTTTACCAAGAATTGGAGCGAAAGAATTTATTCGTTAGACGATTTTAGGAATGATAAAATTATTGAGGTTTCCGTAAGTATGAGAATGACGCAAATAAATGTTTCACAATCGTGTAACTAACTACTTATTATTTCGAATATTCCTTTTATAAACTTCTTCCATTCTCATCATAATTTCTTTTCGGCGAATTTTTGATTTTGGATTTTGAAACAGTGAAATCGGAAGCATTCGACTAAGAAATACGAAAGTAATATACAGTGTGTTTCACAATAATTGAAGATTCCAACTGAAACACATAAGTATATAAAATATTCTACCTCACCTCACTAGGGTACTGAATAACAATTTCAGAGTAAACCTTCATCTAGTCGATTCTTGTTGGCGCGCTTGTTCGCCTGAACAGAGTGCCTATCAACCAAAACAAGACCTTGTGCTTTCATTTGCCAAATGTCATTAATGTTAGAATTTTTTGCCGAAAATGGTCTCAAACGATTAGGTTCGACTCACTGATGAATTATCCGTCCGATATCGCTGAAATTTTGCGATCGAATCTATATGGTTGGAGATCCGAGCAGCCTTGGGTGAGTTTATTAGCTGGATGGGTGACCGTTGTCACCATAACTTTATAACGGAAAAATGTAGTGAATTGCAATTTTCTGGGGTGGTTGCGCATCCTAATGAGACAGTTTAGTTCGTTGTTGTTGTGCATAATCGGCCAAACGGTTTCGGAGTTACACCCATCTGTAATTTTTTTCCCATTAATTCGAAAAATACATATCTGATCGAATTGAAACTTGGTGATTAGTTGTAGAATATCGACTAAAAGACGTAGATTAAATTTTGGGACGATCATATCACTTGAGAAAAAAAAAATTATGAAGAAATATTATGTATCTCACGATAACTTTAGAACGGAAAGAGATGGCGACTAGTAATTTTCAGGGTAGGTTGCGCATCCGAATGCTACATTTAAGTTAGCTACTAGGAATAATCGGCTAAACGGTTTTGGAGATATATCCATCTGAATTTTCTAGCTCCTATCAGAAGATATACCAATGCTTCGCCTTCGTTAATTAATTCAATTGAACATACGATCATGACAAATCCTCAAAACTCATTTTTTTCAAATTAGAACTCATTTTTTTATCGGTCAGCTGGAATTTATGTTAAAAATTAGTGTTTTTATAATACATATACTACTGCTCTTAAATGCTTATTTCCCGAGATATTCGGTAGGTAAAGCAGTAGTATGTATTATAAAAAAATACACTATTTTGAACGTAAATTCCAGCTGGTCAATATAAAAATGGGTTCTCATTTGAAAAAAAAAAAACTCTTGAGGTTCTGTCATGACTCACTTTGACATTGAAATAGAACCACCCTGTATGTTCAATTGAAGTTTTAATTAACGAAGGAGAAGCATTGGTATGTCTACTGATAGAAGCTGGAAAATTAGGAATTTTCATGTAAAAATCTACAAATTATTAACATTGGAATGAAGCCCTATTTGACAAAATTTAAATGGTTTTTTTCAGATTTCACACGAATTTTCTGAGAATAATATATAAGTGACACATTGAAACAATGTAGAATTCAATGTGTAATCTGATTATCAATGACAAAACTGGGTATTACATTTGAAAAACGAAAGTTGGTATCATTTCCGGTGAAACGGGAAGTCGTACGAATCTGTAATTTTTTCCAAGAATTCATCTCTCTTAAACAAGCTTAATTATAAAATTTCAAGAGTTTCTAACGAACGGTCTTAGTGAATCACCCTGTATAATCCTTATAATTCTGCTATTTCGTCACGTGGTCAAGTAATGCCAAAATCACAACCCAATCCCCAAGGTTCATCACAAAAAAAAAACAACCAAAAAAACAGACCTTGTTTTGCGGAAATCACCAAATTTCTAAACCCATTGTCCACCCTGTGAAAACTACCAGGTGTTATCGACAAATTTCTCACCTTCACCGACCACCGTCATTGTACAGGTGTCAGTCGGACGTGTCAATTATTGGACATGTCCTGCTCCCCCACCCGATTCCAAAATAAACACTTTGCCGTGATTTATTGGGGATGTTGTAAAAATTTTATGGAACCGAAGGGATTGACTTTATGATTGGATTTTTGTTCGGGCGTATTAAAACGAAAGTTTTATGATTCGGTGGCGGAAATAGTTAAGTTTCTTTTACCCCAGATAGGAGTCGTTGATTGAGTCGAAAACGTGACCGAAAGCTCATTACGTCGGTTAAAGTGTGACAGCTGGGTCGGTCGGAAAATCGTAAATGCAAAGATTGGGATGTTAAAATTTAAGTAGGACGTTATTATTGAAATATTGATATTCTTGGGCGACATAGTTCCGTTTTGAAGGCGTGCGAGGATACAGGGTGATTCGGAATGGTTTTGAAATCGCTACATTGAACCAGGTTTCAATGAAAATATGATTAAAGAACAAACTGGCTATGAAAGCATGCAACCTTGATATAGAATAAATTCGATTGAGAGTGCCCAATACAGGAGAATGGACAATGAAACGCGCAAAAGCTCCTGACTTCACGTCAGTACTTGAACCCATTTTTTTTCGTAAATTTATAAAAATGTTCTAGGGGTACGGTTCTCACAAAATTTTAAACGCGTCTTCATGTCGATATTGTACAACTTGTAACCAAGCTTCAATTCGATCGAGTCTATATTTTTTGAGTTATCGAGGAAATAATATTCCAGGTGGGTATAACTCTCGGACAATATAGATCCGATCGTGTTCAAACTTGGAACTTGCCAGAAGAGTTAGGTTAGATTAGGTTAGGTTCTCGCAACATTTCAGTGATGTCAGTCGAATAGTTTCTGATATACAGAATTTTTTTCAATAATTTTTTAAAATAATTTCTAGTATAACGATCCTCACGAAATCTTGCAAGAATTTTTGCGTTGGCATTATACAACTAATAACCATGTTTGCATTTAATCAGTTTCAATTTTTCGAGTTATCGAGGAAATAACAACCAAATTTCAGATGGGTATAACTCCAAAACCGTTAGGCCGATTATGCCTACAAACAAACTCAAACGTCGCATGCAGTTGCACAACCTGACCTGGAAATTTCAAGTCGCTATCTCTGTCCGTTCTCAGGTTATAGTGACATAAAAAATATATTTTTTAATCATATTTTTAAATTTTCTAGTGATACGGTTCTCACAAAATTTCATAAACGTGCTAAGGTTTATATTCTACAACTATTCACCAAGTTTCAATTCGATCGGATTTAAATTGGTTGAAAATAAAATTATTACTCGGAAATCATTGGGCCGATTACGCCCATTAACGAACTTGTCCTTCGTATTGGGATGCGCCACCTACCCTGGAAATTTAAAGTCGCTATCTCATTCCGTTCTCAAGTTATCGTGGCAACGGACGGCCGGACAGAATCAAATTTGTCCTCAAATTATTCATCAGGTAGTCGAACTCAATCGTTTGAGACCATTTTCGGCAAAAAATTCGAAAAGTACAGACATTTGGGCAAAATGATAACGCGATGTTCCCCAGAACATACGTGCAAAAGTGTGGGAAAGCCCTCTGGACAGGCGATTTGGCGCTGTTGTCGAATTACTAGCAAGTAATTATTCAAACTTTGACAAATCATATCTCCGAAAGTATTGGTTTCTCAGAGTTGGGAATGATATCAATGGATTCTTATGATGAAACTGCATCTTTGTTTGAATTTAAAATTTGTATAATCTTTTTTTTTTCGTTACTCAGGCCGATTTTGCCCCATAACGAACTTAACCAAGAAATGTATCTCCCAAATCCACTCTGAAAATTTCACTGTGTAGCTCCTTCCGTTCGAGAGTTATCGTGTTAATGGCCGGCCGGACAAAATTGATTTTGAACACGGATTCTTGATCAGTGAGTCGAACCAAAACGTTTGAGATTATTATCAGCCAAACATTCAAAAATTACAGACATTTGGGCAAATTGTTAAACACTATGTTCCGAGGAATAAGAGCTCCAAAAATGATGAACTTAAAAAAGAAAAATAGTTAGAGTTAAACATAATTTTGTGCGTGTATTATGGAATGAACAATAATAGTAATTTACGTAACAAGTCCGGAAAATAGGGTTTTTTTGGACGAATAGACAAAATTCTAGGACGAGCGTAAGCGAGTCCTAGAAGTCTATGAGTCCAAAAAAACCTTTTTCGGGCGTGTTGCGTACAATATTTTTTCTGCAACCGTGTAGAATAACAAATCAATGAGACGACACATTTCTTTTTTATATATTTTGATTCTTAATCAAATTAAACAGAACAGAAAATATCACATGTTGACAACTAATTTTATATGAACTGTCAGCCGTTTTCTCAGTGCTATGGTAACTTCATTTATCAAAAATATACCTACCAAGATTTTCATATTTACAATGACCAAAACGACGTGATTCTTCCGGCCTAGTCCGGGAAGTACGTACTTCCCGGACTAGGCCGGGAAATGCTTCTTTCTCAAAGAAAAAGCGTCCGGGAAGTGGGCACTTCCCGGACGGTTGCCGAAAAACTATTTTGCAGTTCAATGAATTGAGAAAGGAAAGAGATAGCGACTTGCCATTTTCAGGGTAGATTGCTCATCCAAATGGGGCAGTTATGAATCCCGAAATTATTTGAGGAGTGAGTTTTTTCGTATATCATTCGATATTTGAAGAATTTCTGTTCCATAGACGATTATCTCATTACTCAAGTCATTGAAATGGTACGAAATGTATTCATATCATATAAAAGCTGAAAAAACGTATAAGAGTGCCCAATAGTGGTGAATAAAACATTATTAACAGTAATTTTGTTGGTTTAACGTTAAATTTTAATTTTTTTCAGCTACATATCTGGAAAAATTTTATATTCCAGAAAATATGCTCAATCTCGTTCGTTTGAGGCGTGAATAAATAATGGAACATGCGTAAAAAAGGCCCTGACTTCACGTCAGTAATTTTTTGGAATTTGTCTTCAATAGGACCTAATGTATCGTCGAAAACTTGCAGTATTTTGAACAAAGTTTCACATTATCTTCGCCCAATAATACTTCGAAGTTTCTAGAAACGATTACCACAAACATCCATTATCTATATTTTGTCGGTCTCTTACAGACAGACACGCACTTAAGTGGCCATAATCCGATCGTGTCTGCCAGGAAACGGTTAAATTAGGGATGCACAAAGGAAGATAATTCACTTATTAATATTAATATTTCCGTTTTCTGGTCAATACCTGAACGAGCTCCTGCTAGTTAGATGGTTGCCCAAGGAAGTCTCATGACCGTAATCTAATCTGGGGGACATTGTTATAACATTAGATATGCGCATATAGAGAGCATCTTTTCTCGGGCATCCGGGACCTTAATAACATAGGGTGTTCGAGAAGTGTGCAATACCGTGTCTGGAACACGTCTTGAATTTCAAATAGCTTCTCGCAAAAAACGTTATTCTCTCCTAATCAGAATATTCCTATTCTCTATATAAACACCATCATAACCTTAGGTGTCCCAAGTTCGAATGCCTATTAGACGTTTCTGGAGAACTGGACATATTTGAAATCTGAAAATTGGGATTATGATATCGCTTGCAATTCTCTAGAGAGCTCAAATATTTTCGAAGCCCAAGCACTTCCGGTTATACAGGGAGTGAAAATAAATTTGATGAAAAAAATTTGTTTGCAAGTTTTACATTCCTGGTATGATCAAGTATTCAATGCTGAATACATTTCTGTTAAAACCATTTTATTCATTCGTATAGTTTTCAAAATATCGAAAAAAAACCGGAAAAAAAGTCAAATATGTTCAGTCAGTATTATGAACATTATTCTTATTTTAAACATCCTGAGCGTGAACCGTTTTTACAACGTTGAAGTCGAAGAATGTGGGAAGGTCATGCTTCTTTTGAATTTCAGGAATATCATCTCAGGGTGTTTCAAAATTGGTGTCGAAAATTGTGATAAAAATTGGCCTTAAATTCTGTTTTTCAAATTAGAACCCTATTTTTTTATGATTGCGTTGGATTCTGCGGTGAAAAATAATGATAGTTTTCTAACATGACTATGCTCCTAAATTAAAAAAAAAAAACTACTCAGATATTTTGAATTTAGGAGCATAATCATGTTAGAAAACTATCATTATTTTCCACCGCAGAATCCAACGCAATCATAGAAAAATAGGGTTCTAATTTGAAAAATAGAAGTCAAGGTCAATTTTTTATCACAATTTTCGACACAAATTTTGAAACACCCTATGATGATATTTCTGAAATTTAAAAGATGCATGATCTTTCCACATTCTTCCTCTTCGATGTTGTAAAAACGGTTCACGCTCAGGATGTTGAAAATAAGAATAATGAACATAATACTGACTAAACATATTTGACTTTTTCCTGTTTTTTTTTCGATATTTTGAAAACTATTCGAATGAATACAATAGTTTTAACAGGAATGTATTTAGCATTGAATACTTGTTCATACCAAGAATGGAAAACTTGAAAAACATTTTCACTCCCTGTATAACCGGAAGTGCTTGGGCTTCAAAAATATTTTAGCTCTGTAGAGAATATCAATCAATATCATAATCCCAATTTTCAAAACTAGAGATCCGTTCGCGTTGAAAACCGGTATTAATGTGGATAGCAACGATTTCATTTCAAAGTTCATGCGATTTTTTATGAGATTCATAACACTAAAAGTGGAATTTTTATTTGAAAGCAATTTTTATTTGATTGTTATCAATAAAAAACCATTCTCAAGTTGAAATCAACTATGTATTTTACCGAACGTTAAAGAAAGAATGAATAGTAAAAGAAACAAAAATTTTAAAAAAAGAGGGAAAATAAATACCTTTTATAACTAAAGCATATGTTCGAAATATTGACTATCTGCTTCTACACATCTTTCAGCTCGGGGGACTATTTCATGCGAATAAGTAACACTTCTCCACACATCAGCATTAAGGACTCTACATGCATTCCTTGTTTTGTTATTTAGATCTTCCAAATCAATAGGAGGAGTCTAGTACACATAATCTTCCAAATATCCCCAAAGGAAGAATTCTAGCGGTGTTAAATCTGGACTCCTATTGATTTGGAAGACCTAAGAAACAAAATAAGGAATGCATGTAGAGTCCTTGATGCTGAGGTGTTGAGAAGTGTTACTCCGCGTGATTGGTCAACACTTCGAACATATGCTTTAGTTATTATAGTTTTTTTTTGTCCCCTTTTTTGTGATTTTTTGTTTCTTTCACTATTCATTCTTTGTTTAACGTTCGTTAAAATATATAGTTGATTTCAACTTGAGGAAGGTTTTTTTATTGATCTTGATTATTGAAGTCAAAATCAAGATTACACAAAATATCGTAGCCTACTGCAATTCTTTCAATTTGAAATTTCAAATTGACGTTTACTCCATCAAATAAAATGTAAAATACAAAGCGTGATACATCGTTGGAAAGATAATTTTGATTAGAAGTAAAAAATTGCAAAAAATTTATAGGGTGCTGTTTGAGATAAAAAATTCAGAGTCTCTTCCGGTCAAACCGAAAGTGACTTTCAATTTTTCTTTTTATCAGTTGAAGGTTCCTTGAGCGAATTGAAAATCATAACATTTTCAAATTTGTATCTTTCGAAAAGGGTGAGATAATCCATTAGAACATGTATACTGGGACTCCCTATATATAAATATTATTTTTTTCCTGGAGTTAAGCAGTCTTGGGCGAGTTCAGTCCTGGCAATACTTGCCATACTGTTTTTCCAAATTCTTTTTCTAAAACAGTGACACAATAAAAAAGTTAGAGGGGGCTAAGGGCATTTATATTTTATGATTAATCACCCTGTACATTGAGTCTTAAAAATATGACTCGAATTTGTTCATATTCACTTCGTGGTAATCTCGTGGATAATTAACGATCGAACCAAACTAATGAATAACAAATTGATGACGACCAAGATCGCTATTGATTCACACCGTGTCCCTTCACGGTCGTTTCCTGCCTCCTTACATCTCATTCCAAACGATACCCGGCCGCAAATTGAAGCACAAAAGTCAATGAGGGCGCGTACCGTCGTCCAACCCCCATATCCTGCTCGAAGGACCAGCACACAACACACAATAATACGAAAATAATTGCCAATATTTCCTCCGAATTTTTTGGTTCCTTTTCTCTCGCCGTGTGCGTCTTCTGGGGACCGGACGGCACCATGGCTCTGTTTCCTGTTTAACTACAATTGACTTCCGTTTCTCGCGCCGGGACCACGAGAAACGTACATATAAGATCGGGGACCTCCCGCGGGCACATCTGAGACGGAGAAAAACGTGCGTACGTATTATGAGGGGATATGACCAATTTGGTCGATCTTTTATTGTTTGACGCCTGTGACGTCCTTTTACGACGATAGCCGTTTCCGACGTTTTGTCCGAACGCAGGACGTGTTTGGGAACGGGATAATTTGGGATTATATTGAAGGCGGCATGGCGATGGCGTATCCGAGACGTTGTTGTTCGTGTCAGATTCGAAGCGTGAAATCGCACGCTAAAATATTGTGTTCTTGAAATCGTTCAAGAATGCCGACTTTCCCGGAGTGTTTTCCGTCCGGAAATTAGCATGGTCAATTCGATTAAGAGTGTCCAATACAGGAGAATGGACAAAAAAACATACGCGCAAAAGCTCCTGACTTCGCGTCAGTGCTTGAACCAATTTTTTTTAGTTATCGAGGAAGTAATATTCCAAGTGGGTATAACTCGGAAACCGTTAGACCGATTATGCCCAAAAACGAACTTAACTCTCCTATTCGGATACGCAACCTACCCTGAAAATTGCAAGTCCCTATCTCCTTTCGTTCAAAAGATATGGAGGCAACGGTCACCCATCTACTGAACTCACACAAGGCTGCTAGAATCTCCAACAATATTTAACCCATCGTGTTAAAACTTAAAACTTGGCATTAGAGTTAGGTTCTAAAGGCTCTTGCAAAATTTCAGTAATTTCAGACGAATAGTAACTGATATATAGAATTTTTTTTTTATTTTCAATTATTTCTTAAAAACTTTCTACAGAAACTATCGTCAAAAAATTTTGCAAGAATTTTCGCGTTGGCATTCTACAACTAATAAGCATGTTTGGATTCAATCGGCTTCGTATTTTTCGAGTAAATGAGGAAAAAAAACAACCAAATTTCAGATGTATAACTCTAAAGCCGTTCGGCCGATTATGCTTATAAACAATCTCAAATGTCGCATTCAGATGCACAACCTAACCGGAAAACTTCAAGTCGCTATCACTTTCCGTTCTCAGATTATCGTGACAACAAAAATATTTTTTAATAGTTTTCTAGCGATACGATTCTCACAAAATTTCACAAACGTGCTTAGGTTTATATTCTACAACTATTCTCCAAGTTTCAATTCGATCATATTTATATTGGTTAAAACAAAATTATTACTCGGAAACCATTGGGCCGATTATGCACATTAACGACCGTGGGATGCGTCACCTACCCTGAAAATTTGATGTCGCTAGCTCTTTCCGTTCTCAAGTTATCGTGGCAACGGCCGGACAGAATCAAATTTGACCTGGAATTCTTCATCGGGGAGACCGTTTTCGTCAAAAAATTCGAAAGATACAGACATTTGGGCAAAATGATAACGCCATGTTCCCCAGAACATACGCGCAATTATTAAAAAATATTATTCATCTCACGATAACTTGAAAACGGAAAGAGATAGCAACTTGCAATTTCCAGGGTAGGTTGAGCATCTAAATGCAACATTTGAGTTCGTTAATAGGCATAATCAGTCAAACAGTTCTGGAGTAATAAGTATCTGAAAGTTTGTTCTTATTTCCTCCTTAACTCAAAAAATATGAAACCAATCCAATTCAAACGTGGTAATTAGTTGTAGAATACTGACGCATTTTTACTAAGTTTCGTGAGAATTGTAAACACTAGTAAATTAAAAAAAAAATCATTGAAAATCTTTGAAAAAAATTCTATATCCCATAAACTCTCCGTCTTATATCGCTAAAATTGCAGGAGGCTTCAGAAGCTAACTTCACAGCCAAGTTCCAAATTTGAACATGATGGGATCTAGATATTGTTGGAGTTCAGAGCAGTCTTGTGTGTGTTCAGTAGCTGGATGGGTGACCGTTGGCACGATAACTTTCGAACAGAACAAGATAGGAACTTACAATTTTCAGGGTAGGTTGCGCTTACGAATGGGACAGCTAAGTTCGTTTTTGAGCATAATCTGCCAAACGGTTTCGACGTTATACCCATCTGGAATATTAATTTGTCGATAACTCAAAAAATACAGACCCGATCGAATTGAAACTTGGTATCTAATTGTAGAATGACGAAACAAAGACGTGTGTGAAATTTTGTCAGAATCGTACCACTAGAAAATTTTAAAAATATTACGAAAATATATCATGTATCTCACGATAACTTGAAAACGGAAAGAGATAGCGACTTGCAATTTGTAGGGAAAGTTGCGTATCCAAATGCGATATTTAATTTCGTTAATTGGCATAATTGACTAAACAGTTTTGGAGTTATACTCATATGAAATTTTGTTGTTATTTCCTCTATAACTCAAAATATACCAATCTGACCTAATTAAAACTTGGTGATTACTTGTATAATGCCGACCCACTAATTTTCGAGGAAATTCTTGAATATCATATCCTGGAGTTACTTGAGTTATATGAAAGAATTGAAAAAGAATGATGATCATAGGCTCTCTCGTTACTGACGTATGTCATTAAAATGGTATTAAATGAATTCATATATTATAAAAGCTGAGAAAAAAGTATATATGGATGCTACATTCGATAAAGAGTGTCCAGTAGAGGTAAATAGACAATAGAACATGCGCGTAAAAGCTCTTGACTTCACGTCAGTTCTTGAACCAATTTTTTAGATACACAATATACTATTCTTGATATGACGCATCTCTAATAATTATTTATTGCAGTAACGATCGATGTTATAAATGAATGAATCCTATTTATCATTCATTCAACGGAATTCACATTCACTTATAGAATCCAATTCTGATGAAGGTCGATGTTAAAACTTGTAAACCCATCAAATTCCTTCGAAAAGATAAGAAGGATGTTCTTTAAATCACCACCCTTTGTACGGACCGAACCAGGATGTACTCCTCCGTTGTCCAACCCCAAACCAACCCCTGCGGTCATTAGCTTTATCCGATAATGGATTTCCTGTATTTGTCCGGAATCCCATCTATACATACGTACGTTTCTTCCATTATTTGTTGCCGGATTAAGTTGTTTGCTCTGCGTTCTTCTTCGAAAAGATGGATCTACGTCTTCCTACTTGAAATATCGCCGTATCCTGTGAAGGAAAGATGGAATCTTCGGATAAACAACAATATTTATTTTGGTGCGATTTTGTCGAAGAATAACTCCGGATATGTTGGTTCAACATGGTCCTGCCTAATAAATTCTAAAAATATACGAGGTAGAGTGCACATGTATGCTTGGATTTATTGATTGGAAACAACAAGGGATTATGGAACCGTGGAAATAATGGGAAAAGTGTGATTTGTTGAGCGATAAATCTTAAAAATGTTTCTTTTTTGGCAGAGAGATTGGACTGAAACCCTGAACCACTTAGCACAACCACAACTCGGGAATTAGGAATACTATGAACCTCGGAAAAGCTAGCAGGACCAACTTCAGTTTTTCAAAAATATTCATGACCATAATTCTACACTAATTTAGTAGGTGCCTTTTGTATGTCACGATAACCTAAGAACGGAAAGAGATAGCGACTCGAAATTTTCAGGTTAAGTTGTGCATCTGAATGCGACATTTGAGTTTATTTATAGTCATAATCGGCCAAACGGTTTTGGAGTTATATCCATCTTGAATGTTATTTCCTCTATAACTTGAAAAATATAGACTCGATCGAATTGAAGCTTGGTAACTTATAGGAGAATATCGACGTAAAGACGTGTGTAAAATTTTGTGAGGACCGTAACACTAGAAAATTAAAAAAAAAATGGGTTCAAGCCCTGTGGACAGGAGCTTTCTGGCGCTCTAGTTCAAACAGACAAATTATATCTGGTATTGGTTTCTCAGAGTTGGGAATTATATCAATGTATTCATATGATAGAACTGCATCATAAAGGAAATTCAATTCAAATAATAGTTTATTTATCAAGATTAAATGAGCAATCATGAGAATGAGAACTGCACCACATTTTCAATTTTTTTTTTGACACTTTGCGGTAATCTAGTCAATACAAAACTTCACATGCGTATAAAGGTCATGATTCTACAATTTGGTGCTAAATTTCAGATAGATCGAGTGATCGGTTTCGGAAATATTCATAAATAATAATAAATTACCTTGTAATCGATCAAAAATTTCCTGATCAACGTTCACCAAATTTTCTCCTCTTTCGAACTACAGAATTATGCTTTCAATATTTACGTAATATTTTCAAACATTTTCGGGTGAGGTCCCCGTTGCATCGCTAAAATACGAGTATTTCAACCCCAATATTCTTGAAGTTCTGTCAAGTTGACTTTATGACAATTCATACATAGAATATACATAGAATAATTATATCAATCTGTGAAATACGATTTACATTGAAATTTTGAAAAATCATATCTCCGAAAGTATTAGCTTGTTAGAGTTAAAAATGATATGAATGGATTCTTATGATGAAACTGCTTATTAAAAAAAATTTAATTTGGAATTTGTTTTGTAAAAAAAAAAATTTTTTTTTATTACTCCGAAACCTTCTGTCCGATTTTGCCCAGTAACGAACTTAGCCGAGATATTCATCCCCCAAACCTATTCTGAAAATTTCAATTCTCTAGCTCATTCCGTTCGAGAGTTATCGTGCCTACGGCCGGACGGCCGGTCGGACCGGCCGGACAGAATGAATTTCGACCACGGATTCTTGATCAGTGAGTCGAACCAAATCGTTTAAGACCATTTTCATCGAAATATTCGAAAATTACAGACATTTGGGCAAATTGATAAGCACTCAGTTCCGAGGAACTAGAGCGCCAAATTTCCCTTATGACACAGTTCTATCATGAGAATACATTGATATCATTGCCAACTCTGAGAAACCAATACTTTCGGAGATATGATGTGTCAAAGTTTGAACAAGAGCGCCCAAGCTCCTGTCCACAGGGCTTGAACCAATTTTTCCAATTCTAATTATCCTAAATATTTCTGGATTCAGATTCAATCTATAATAAACTTTTCTGTATCAGAATATTGATTTTTCATGTTTTTTTTTTCATTTTTAATTAGTTTTCTATAAAAATCAGGCCATGGACGTCCACCGTCTAAATAATCGATTAGCTTCGCTGTTAACATTTAAATCAATGAAGTTAGACCTTTCGAAATCGTCATGCTATACCTCCAGCGGGCCCTGGCACACCTTTCCCTCTACCGGCACGCGTTTCAGCTGCTGGTCCCCGAATTTTTTCATCGGTCCATCTACGAATTCTTGAGGATATAATGGCCCCCCTACGATCTCACATCTGCCCCGTATTTTCACGCATCTTGACCCCACTATCCGATTTCTACGGATTGGAAAATCGGATGACCCTCTCGAAGAAGGATCATAATGGTAGATGGTGGCCTATTTATGACGGAGGTTCTTGTTACAATGGTTCCTCCCGATGTTTCTTCGTCTCGTTCAATATTGCCTTCGTTTATGATTTCTTTCTCTTTGTGTTGTTGAAGAAGTACGAAAATGTTCGTTTGGGTAACAATGGGTAGATTGAGTTTCAAAGTGGAAGTCAAAGGATACCTACTTCTTTCATGTCCTTTCAAAAGCAAAAGTTCGCTGGAGAACGGGGCTCAAAATATTTCGCAACAGATAGAATGATCGGTATTATGTATCAGGACTGTGATATTTGATATAACAAGAATTCGTAAATTCCTATATTAAATTCATAGCAATGAAAAATGCTTTTTTCGTCGACCTTTATGAAGAGTCACATTTTACGTACTAATTTGCGGCCATAAAAGTACTTTCTCGTCCGCTGTGGTCACTATGAATACGGCATGATACGGTTCAATACAAACATGCGTGTCTGAAAGAATAACTGTCAGTGCTACGGTCTCTATGGATACGGTTCAATACAAACATAAGTGTATGTGTCATTTGCTATTGTGAAATTATTTAAGAGGTCCAAAATTCATAAAAATAAGTGGAGGTTGACGAAATAATGTAATATGCACCTTGGCGAAAAACTGTCTATTGTCTCACCTGCTTGCTATCCTCGGCTCTGCCTCGGATAGCAATTTGCAGACTCGACTATAATAGACAGTTTTTCGTCCTTGATATATGTATAAATAACTAATATATTTATTAATCATTTGACTATTTCACTCGTTTGACATTTACTTAGGAGAGGTGCTCGTTTTATAGCGATAGAATATGCATCCAAAACCGACAACATGTTCTCCAGCGATACAATTTAAAAAAATCAAGATAGCATAGAACCTAAATATTTGTCAAACCTACATATTACTTATCTCACTTGCAGCATCGGTCAATATATATTCTTGCCTGCATTGTATTTTTAAAAGTTTGTCATTCTTCCATTTATAGTGATATATTCTTCAGAAGAAGATAATATATGTCAAATACAACTCGAGATAATATTATTCCAGGTATGTTATAATCAAGTTTGTGCATGACATTTATCAAAAATCAAAAATGACCATAATTCTACACTAATTTAGTAGGTGCCTTTTGTATGTCACGATAACCTAAGAACGGAAAGAGATAGCGACTCGAAATTTTCAGGTTAAGTTGTGCATCTGAATGCGACATTTGAGTTTATTTATAGTCATAATCGGCCAAACGGTTTTGGAGTTATATCCATCTTGAATGTTATTTCCTCTATAACTTGAAAAATATAGACTCGATCGAATTGAAGCTTGGTAACTTATAGGAGAATATCGACGTAAAGACGTGTGTAAAATTTTGTGAGGACCGTAACACTAGAAAATTAAAAAAAAAATGGGTTCAAGCCCTGTGGACAGGAGCTTTCTGGCGCTCTAGTTCAAACAGACAAATTATATCTGGTATTGGTTTCTCAGAGTTGGGAATTATATCAATGTATTCATATGATAGAACTGCATCATAAAGGAAATTCAATTCAAATAATAGTTTATTTATCAAGATTAAATGAGCAATCATGAGAATGAGAACTGCACCACATTTTCAATTTTTTTTTTGACACTTTGCGGTAATCTAGTCAATACAAAACTTCACATGCGTATAAAGGTCAGGATTCTACAATTTGGTGCTAAATTTCAGATAGATCGAGTGATCGGTTTCGGAAATATTCATAAATAATAATAAATTACCTTGTAATCGATCAAAAATTTCCTGATCAACGTTCACCAAATTTTCTCCTCTTTCGAACTACAGAATTATGCTTTCAATATTTACGTAATATTTTCAAACATTTTCGGGTGAGGTCCCCGTTGCATCGCTAAAATACGAGTATTTCAACCCCAATATTCTTGAAGTTCTGTCAAGTTGACTTTATGACAATTCATACATAGAATATACATAGAATAATTATATCAATCTGTGAAATACGATTTACATTGAAATTTTGAAAAATCATATCTCCGAAAGTATTAGCTTGTTAGAGTTAAAAATGATATGAATGGATTCTTATGATGAAACTGCTTATTAAAAAAAATTTAATTTGGAATTTGTTTTGTAAAAAAAAAAATTTTTTTTTATTACTCCGAAACCTTCTGTCCGATTTTGCCCAGTAACGAACTTAGCCGAGATATTTATCCCCCAAACCTATTCTGAAAATTTCAATTCTCTAGCTCATTCCGTTCGAGAGTTATCGTGCCTACGGCCGGACGGCCGGTCGGACCGGCCGGACAGAATGAATTTCGACCACGGATTCTTGATCAGTGAGTCGAACCAAATCGTTTAAGACCATTTTCATCGAAATATTCGAAAATTACAGACATTTGGGCAAATTGATAAGCACTCAGTTCCGAGGAACTAGAGCGCCAAATTTCCCTTATGACACAGTTCTATCATGAGAATACATTGATATCATTGCCAACTCTGAGAAACCAATACTTTCGGAGATATGATGTGTCAAAGTTTGAACAAGAGCGCCCAAGCTCCTGTCCACAGGGCTTGAACCAATTTTTCCAATTCTAATTATCCTAAATATTTCTGGATTCAGATTCAATCTATAATAAACTTTTCTGTATCAGAATATTGATTTTTCATGTTTTTTTTTTCATTTTTAATTAGTTTTCTATAAAAATCAGGCCATGGACGTCCACCGTCTAAATAATCGATTAGCTTCGCTGTTAACATTTAAATCAATGAAGTTAGACCTTTCGAAATCGTCATGCTATACCTCCAGCGGGCCCTGGCACACCTTTCCCTCTACCGGCACGCGTTTCAGCTGCTGGTCCCCGAATTTTTTCATCGGTCCATCTACGAATTCTTGAGGATATAATGGCCCCCCTACGATCTCACATCTGCCCCGTATTTTCACGCATCTTGACCCCACTATCCGATTTCTACGGATTGGAAAATCGGATGACCCTCTCGAAGAAGGATCATAATGGTAGATGGTGGCCTATTTATGACGGAGGTTCTTGTTACAATGGTTCCTCCCGATGTTTCTTCGTCTCGTTCAATATTGCCTTCGTTTATGATTTCTTTCTCTTTGTGTTGTTGAAGAAGTACGAAAATGTTCGTTTGGGTAACAATGGGTAGATTGAGTTTCAAAGTGGAAGTCAAAGGATACCTACTTCTTTCATGTCCTTTCAAAAGCAAAAGTTCGCTGGAGAACGGGGCTCAAAATATTTCGCAACAGATAGAATGATCGGTATTATGTATCAGGACTGTGATATTTGATATAACAAGAATTCGTAAATTCCTATATTAAATTCATAGCAATGAAAAATGCTTTTTTCGTCGACCTTTATGAAGAGTCACATTTTACGTACTAATTTGCGGCCATAAAAGTACTTTCTCGTCCGCTGTGGTCACTATGAATACGGCATGATACGGTTCAATACAAACATGCGTGTCTGAAAGAATAACTGTCAGTGCTACGGTCTCTATGGATACGGTTCAATACAAACATAAGTGTATGTGTCATTTGCTATTGTGAAATTATTTAAGAGGTCCAAAATTCATAAAAATAAGTGGAGGTTGACGAAATAATGTAATATGCACCTTGGCGAAAAACTGTCTATTGTCTCACCTGCTTGCTATCCTCGGCTCTGCCTCGGATAGCAATTTGCAGACTCGACTATAATAGACAGTTTTTCGTCCTTGATATATGTATAAATAACTAATATATTTATTAATCATTTGACTATTTCACTCGTTTGACATTTACTTAGGAGAGGTGCTCGTTTTATAGCGATAGAATATGCATCCAAAACCGACAACATGTTCTCCAGCGATACAATTTAAAAAAATCAAGATAGCATAGAACCTAAATATTTGTCAAACCTACATATTACTTATCTCACTTGCAGCATCGGTCAATATATATTCTTGCCTGCATTGTATTTTTAAAAGTTTGTCATTCTTCCATTTATAGTGATATATTCTTCAGAAGAAGATAATATATGTCAAATACAACTCGAGATAATATTATTCCAGGTATGTTATAATCAAGTTTGTGCATGACATTTATCAAAAATCAAGCAATTGATGCAAATATCATTCACGTATTTGCCAAGCAACAAACTCTCATATCACATTCGAGAAATTTTGTCGGCAAAATTTCATCTCTAATGGTATTATATATGGAAATACACCATTTTGTTAGACAAATTTGATTCTAGCTTGTTCACAGACGTTTACTGAATCTGTTTCAATAGAAATAATTCTTAAGAAATTTGACAAAGTATCTAAAAACTGCCTAGAGATTCCCATCATTTTTAGGTCCATGTGTGCTCTTGTGAACCTTTTTAAGGCGCATGTCCTGGGGAACATCGCGTTACCATTATGCCCAAATGTCTGTAATTTTCGATTTTTTTGCTGAAAATGGATTCGAGTTCAAATTTGATTATTGCCGTGTTCCGATATTCTTGAACAGTACTGAGCAGTAAATTGAAACGTCAGATATTCCTGAAATTCACTGGCGATGCTTACTATTACTTAAGAGCGTTCCGAAATTCCTTACTGCGGCCAGTAGTGCCAGTAATTTCGAAACAGGAACTATGTCCGGCCAGCCGTTGCCACGATAACTTGAGAATGAAAGTATAGGGAGATTTTGTTTTCAACCAATACAAATCCAATACAATTGAGGTATAGGTAACCTCCTGTTCCTGTACATCAGAACCTAAGGATACCAACAAAATAACATTAAATACCTATTCGGTAACCAATCTCATAAAAAGGATCTTAAGTTGTGCGTTGCACTCTTGAGAAATACAGTTTCTTACAACCCTCAATTAAGTCGAATTAAGTTCGTTCTGTTGGTAGCTGTGAGTTCCCTAATCTTGTTCCAAAATTTCTACCTGTTTTCCTACATACAATTCATCACAACTACTGCAATTTAACTGATAACTCCGGATGTATATTCTTAATTGCTTTTTGATTTATTATTCTTAATGAGTATAGTCAGGATATTGTTTGTGGGGATTAAGATATTTACCTGTTGGTTTTGATGTGATTTTTGCGCGTATATGTTCTGGGGAACATCACGTTATCATTTTGCCCAAATGTCTGTAATCTTCGAATTTTTTGCCGAGAGTGGTCTCAAACGACTAGGTTGATTTTGTCCGGCTGGCCGTTGCCACGATAACTTGAGAAAAGAAAGAGATAGCGACTTGAAATTTTCAGAGTAGCTGACGTATCCCAATACGACGGACAAGTTCGTTAATGGGCATAATCGGCCCAACGTTTTCCGAGTAATAATTTTGTTTTTAACCATTACTAGCTGTTGAATTTATTATTATGGTCTTTGATTTCTGGAAACTTTGAAATATTAATTATTTTTCAAAAATTTATCTTTTCATAATTTTCCTGATTAACTCTTCTGGATCATAACCATAGTTTACCGATATTTATCTGATATCAAACATGATTTCAAAGTGTAAATCTTGTTTATTTTCCGTGTGAATTAAACATCTTCTAGTACCGATGACGCGCTGTATAAAGCACGTAGGTAATTGAGCATGACCTATATCAACAAGACCACAGAGGCGTGAGAAGTTCAACCATAAACGGCGCCAACGGAAGTTTGCAGATAATCGTACTCGATAAGTTATCTTCACCATGCACGATATATCTCTGTACAACCGACAATTTCATTCAATATTAAAGTTCTATTTCCTGGTCTTGAACGGAATCGAAGAAACGAACCTGACTGCATTTTATACACGCCGAACACGGAGGGAAAACATATACAGGGTGAGTCTTCGACCACTGTATTAATTTTAACCAAAGATTCCTCTCATCAGATGAAACACCTTTTTCATTTATCATTTTTCCAAATTCAGGCCAGGTAAAAGATACAGGCTGTTGAAATTTTGAAAAAACAATCAGTTTTGATTTTGTAGCTTTGACATCCTTTTTTCGAATAAATTGAATGTGGGCGTAAAGTTTCCTATAAATATGATACATATTTTCCAAATATTAGTTATTTTCTACTTCTACTGGTTTTCTAGTTATGGACTCGTGGATTCATAAAACTAAACGAAATTAGCATAAAGAAAACATATAAAGCTTTTCTTGAGTCATTTCAAGAATATTCCATCGTTTTAGAACATCATATTATTCGTCATTATTTCTCCTTAAACGCACCGTTTTCGAGATATTCTTCATTGAATGTTTAAAAATGGAAAACTCCAGAAATTTCACTTCTTTTATGGATCCGTCCCTGAGCGTTGGAATCCCGAATCAAGCTGTAAACCACGTTACCATGCCTTATTCTCGTCCGCCAACAATGTCATAGATAATTTATATGCGGCAGTGTATTAGCACATTGTGAAATCTTTAAACGCTTGTAACTTTTTACCTGAGCCGAATCTGGAAAAATGGTTAATGAAAAAAGTGTTTCATTTGATGAGAGGAATCTTTGGTTAAAATTAATGCAGTGGTCAAAGACTCACCCTGTATATCATCGAAAATATCAACTTTTATATGCCAGATGGTTTGACAGACGTGTTTTTGAGTTAAGTTTCCTTGAATACTGAGGGTAACATTCGGGAATTCAAAAGAAATTGAGAAAAATCAAACGGTCCCAAATCCATACACCTTGCAGGCCGCTCTTTAATCCATGTGCAAGTTCCGTTGATTGAGAGGGAGATACTGTATGATCTGTCATAACTCAAAAGCAATATATTTTCAAAAGAAACATCTTGTGAAAATATATCGAAGATTGTAGAGTTGAGTTCGTTGTTGGAAATAAACGGCCAAACGGTTTCGGAGTTATATCCATCTGGAATATTTTTTCGATAACTCAAAAAATACAGACCCGATCCAATTGGATCGGAAGTTGGTATCTAATTGTAGAATATCGACATAAAACGTGTGTGACATTTTGTGAGCATCGTACCACTAGAAAAGTTTAAAAATATTACGAAAAACTTGGTAACAAGTTGTAGAATACCGACACAAAGACGTAGATTAAATTTCGGGAGGATGGTATAACTAGAAAATTTTTAAAAAAATTATGAAGAAATATTATGTCTCACGATAACTTGAGAACGGGAGAAGAAAACGACCTGCAATTTTCAGGGTCGATTGCGCATCCAAATGCAACATTTAAGTTTGTTAATTGGCATAATCGGCCCAGTTGTTTTGGAGTTATACTCATCTGCAATTTTGTTGTTATTTTCTCTATAACTCAAAATATACAAATCTGACCCAATTAAAACTCGATGATTACTTGTAGAATTCCGACCCACTACTTGAGGCGTAAGTTTTTTCGTATTTCAATTTCAATAGAATACATAATATGAAATAATTAAAAAACATTGTGATCATAGATTCACTCGCTACTGATGTATGTCATTAAAATGGTATTAAATGAATTCATATATCGATGGTTTAAAGCACAGATATTGTATGTCCATTTTTGCCAATGTTAGGGTAAAGAGATATTTTGAACGTAGGAAGACATATATCAAAAAGTGGACATACAATATCTGTGCTTTAAACCATCGATATTATTATAGAAGCTGAGAAAACGGTAAAAATGGAATATCGATCGTTAAATGAACGGGCACGCGTAAGCGCCTGAAGTCACGTGAGTGCTTCGATTTATACATTCTACGTACTTCTATACTCAGGGAGTGAAAGCTACGAAGTCAAAGTTGCAACCAATTCTAGCATGTACATCAAAATTACAACCCTAACCTAACCCTACTTTCAGCGATCGATCCCCGATTCCGATAACCTCAAATTCAATCACAAGGCCCCTATTGGCTACCCCCCCACCCCAACCGCCCTCAGACGCAACCCTTAATCGTTATCCTTCCGCTACGGGGCCCCTATAGTTGCCCTATTTATCATAGCTCGCCTCGACCAAGAGAGAATCATTCTTCAAGCAACGCCTCGTGCGATCAAACGTGTTTGGCTCGTTCCGCGCTTCGTCTGTCAATTGTCACGTGCTTATTCCGACGCAGACCTCGTCCTGTCAGCACGTCTGTCTGTGGCTACGTAACGTCGGTTGGTTAATTTGGAGCGGTGTCTAAGTGCGTCGTTGTTAATTGATTTTGGAGGATACCTACCTTACCGACCAATTAGGTGAGTCGTCTTGTTGACGGTATATTGTTTATTTGACAAGATATTGTGGGAGGGAATTTTAAATTGTTTCAGGGTGATGAAGCTATTGTTGAGGTGTTTTGTTTGTGTTTTAAGTGAACAATGGGATAGGATTTGAACGGAATATCAAATATCGGGTTTTTTGATCAAGTACAGGATATGTTTTGATAATTTCCTGTTATAACTCAATTGTTATCAGGATTATTCATTTTCTGATTCCAGTTCTATTCACACTTGTTGTTATTTAGTATGCATCATTTGCCAATTATTATACTGCATATTTTCATCAATATACTTATATTCCTCTTCATAACTTGCTTAATACTGATCGGTATATATTGTGGTGAATATTTGTTAGTATTGATTATACATTAGAAGATTACTACACCCTCAGACTTGATGAGAGTTCGAAAAAAAATTTGCTATAGTAGTTTCAATGTTGTTGGTAAGGACTTCCGTTGTTTATATATCTTATATGTTGCAGAAAATTTATTACAATTTCCTTACATTACTTGATCATATCCTCCATACATATTAAATGAATTCTAATAATCTGGAGAGGTAAAAATGAATGATATTTATCGAAGGTTGATGTAGTTAATTCTATTCTTCATGGCCGATTTTTCTTTGCTTACTTTTATAAGTTTTATAGGTTACTCTATTTTCTTCACGCTTGTTCTCTGAAGAGAGTGTCTATCAGTTTGCATAAATATCTGTAATTTTAGAATTTTGGGCCAAAAGTGGTCTCAAAGGTTTTGTTTTCCTGATAACTCGAAAAGTACTTATCTGATCAAACTAAAGCTCAGTAATAAGTTAAAAAAATACCAACACAAAGATTAACGCTGAAATTCGTGAGGATCGCATGGCTAGAAAATTTTAAAAAATTCTGTATCTCAGAAACTCCTTCAGATATCGTTGGAATTTCTCGAGAGCCTTCAAAACGTAATTTTATAGCAAAGTTCTAGATTTAAACTTCAACGGATCTATATTGTTGGACATAGTGGCCAAATTTCGACATATTACAATGATTACAGTGTACTGGTCCAGTGGTCCACTGTATTACACTTGAACAACAAGATTGTCTATGGTTTTTTTATTTTTGACGATACAAATCGTCGAATTTTTTTTTTGTCCTAGATCGAACAACTTACGGTATTTTGTAGGTAAAATATCCACGTTTAAGAAAAGGTAACTTTTATTGTTCTACTATAAGTTTTGTGGGAGTTATGAAGCTTGGAAGTTGATCTTCTTAAATCGGTCATAAAAAAAGTCAATTTAGTTGAAAAATCGTCATGTCTAAACTAGTCCATGGATCCATTTGAAATATTCAGGATGTATTCTTTATGAGTTGATCTGTCTTGAGTAAAAATAATCAGTCTGTGCCAATGATATTTTCGGAATTACGACTTCCTGAACATAAGTTTCGTATTTAGACGAAAAATTTCTAATTTCCGAGTTGTGACATTTAGAGAATAATTTTTTTAGAAAATATCGGTTTACATTTTCTTATTCTACGGGTTCGATTCTATAAGCAGTATAATTTTCATATAATTCAAAGAAAAAAAAAATTTTGATCAAAAAAAATTCCATGCATACATAAGCAAAAATTGTCAAAATTTCGATCATCGAACTTTAATTAAATCATGATTGTTCTTTATTAATTTGAGCTCGTAGAAGCCAATGGCGCTAAAAATTCTTCTCTATCCCCCACATAGCGCGAGTTAAGCCTTGTGGAAAATCCGCGATAATGGACCTTCGGACCGATTTGCGGTTTTCCCAACCGTCAACATCTGCGCATCTGAAACTCCTGGTATTTTTAGATGAAGGATGTATCTACCTCATATGTAAATTTCATCTCATTTTCTAAACTAATCAAGGATTACTGCACCTCGAAAGTGAGGTTATATTTTGGAAAATTTTATTTCCGAGTTGTGTCATTTGGAAAATAATTTTTTTTTTAAATATCTTTTCACATTTTCTTATTCTACGTGTTCGATTCTACGAACAGTATAAATTTTTTATAAATCGAAGAAAATATTTTTTTGCTAAAAAGGACTATTCCGTGAAAAATCATGGAATTTTTTTTTTCGCCCTAGATCAAACAACCTTCGGAGTTTTTTAGATAAAGGATCCACGTTTAAGAAAAGGTAACTTTTATTAAGAAAATAGGATATTCTACTATAATTTGTCTGGGAATAATGAAGCTCGTAAGTTGACATTCGTGAAACGGTCATAAAGTGAGTACTAGTTGAAAAATCGTTATGACTAAACCATTTTATCGATCAATTTGAGATTATCAGGATTTATTCTTTACACATTGATCTTTTGTGAGCAAAAATAACCAGTCTGTGCGATGGATGTTTTAGGAATTACGTTTTTTTGAACTTAAGCGTTGAATGTGGACGAAAATCTCTAAAAATATGTTGTAATCTCTAAATTAGTTATTGTAGCGTATTATTAATATCATTTCTAAATTCAACGTCCTAAGCCAATCTTGAAAAAGGTATCGTTCACTAAAATCGGTTTAGTAGTTCGGTTTTTATAGCGTTTTTCCCATCCTGTATAGGTCCGCTATCGACATAAAGACGTGTTTAAAATTTTGTAAGGACCGTACCACCATAAAATGCTTGAACCAATTTTTTTCACTTCAGGTATCGCTGAAATTTTGCGAGGGTCTTCAAAATCGCAGTTTAATGAGGATGTGGTTGAGAAAACACAGATAGACACTTCGAAGAAAACGCTTGCAAAGCTTACGCAAACGTTTAGTATCAAAGTTAATCTATGGTGTTCTCGTGAACAAATTCACTCTCCACCACCGTCATTATCGAAGGTTAATACGGCAATAATAGACATGCGAAAATATCCGACGACTAATTCATTCCCAATTACAAAGTCAACATCCAAACAAACATTCGATCGAACCATTTTCCGGCAAAACACCACCAATCCGAAACCGATACATCCGGCCTGTCAAATTGGCGGAAAATCGATGCCGTCGATCTGGCGACGCATCCTGCCGATCGGCGGAAAATCGTGGCCCGAATTTCCGCGCATCCTGTACCCTTTTCCTGCGCTCTCTGTCCCTCTCGACTCGGACGGAAAAAGCGATAATCGGTCTAGTAAACGAGTGCTTTTTTGGTCAAAATTTTTGCGTATTCTCCGAAAATTATGATTGAGATTTCATTCAATTCGGAATGGCACGTAGATATTTTTTGAGAAAATGCTAAGGCTGCTCGCAAAAATTGCAATAGTTATAAACAATCAAGTGAAAAAAAAGAAGGAGGTTTAGGTTTTCGCCAATAACTCAAAAACTATTTGAGATAATTCAAATTTGAAAAAAAAAATCAAATAGAGGAGGAAATTTTTCAATATTTATATTTTGCTAGAGGGTTGAAAACGGGTTCTCCGGCTTGCGCAAGCCTCGTCCCATTCGTTCCTTTGATGAATAAATATTATTTAAACTTATTAAATATGAAAATAAAAATTGCAAAAAATTCAGACGCCTGCAGGGTGGATCAATGAACAATAGTCCGTGGTCCAAAAATGTCTATCGCGATTTTTCTATTAGTTATCCATTAGTTAATTAACAATTTTTTGTAGCACGAACATTAACATTGCAAGTACGATAATTGTTAAACTGTTAATCTGAGAATTTTTTCCTTTCGCGGAGTTATTTTTCAAAGACCTAAGATTAGATTCCTATTGAAAAATTTTTAAAATTGTTAATATTCGTTTTGTTTTGAAAAATTTACTTAAGTGAAAAATTATAAAGCTTCAATTTATGATATTACTATTGATCCGTTTTAATAGGATCAGTAACTACTTAAAAATGATTTTTAATAATTATTATATCCTATTGTTTAAAAAATTGTTATAAACCAATTTGGTGACTATGAGATAATTCAAAATTTTCTTTTAAAACATAATTGAAGCTTTATAATTTTTCACTTAAGTAAATTGTTCATAACAAAACGAAAATTAAATATTTTTCGAATTTTCCAGTGGGAATTTATTTCAAGACCTTTGAAAAATAGCTCCACGAAAGGAAAAAATTCTCAGATCAATAGTTTAACAATTATCGCACTTGTAATGTCAATATTCGTGCTAAAAAAAATTGTTAATTAACTAATGAATAACTAATTGAATAGTCGCAATAAACATTTTCGAACAACGAATTATTGTTCACTGATCTATCCTGCAAACGCCTGAATTTTTTCAATTTTTTATTTCCATATTTAATAAGTTTAAATAATATTTATTCATCAAAGGTACGAAGGGGCCGAGGCTTGCGCAAGCCGGAGTACCCGTTTTCAGGCGTATTTTCAACCGTCTGGGAAATTTATAAATATTGGTATTAGTTCCAGGAGTTGAGACTTTCTTTTAGGAAACTTCCTCCTCTTCTTGAATCTTTTTGCGCGTATGTTCTGGGGAACATCGCGTTATAGTTTTGCCCAAATGTGAAATTTAATTCTGTGGTGCCGTACGGCCGTACGGCCGTCCGGCCGTTGCCACGATAACTTGAGAACGGAAAGAGCTAGCGACTTGAAATTTTCAGGGTAGGTGGCGCATCCCAATACGACGGACAAGTTCGTTAATGGGTACAATCGGCCCAATGGTTTCCGAGTAATAATTTTGTTTTCAACCAAAATAAATCCGATCGAATTTAAACTTGGTGAATAGTTGTAGAATATAGACCTTAGCACGTTTGTGAAATTTTGTGAGAATCGGATCGCTAGAAAATTATTAAAAAATTATTAAAAAATATTTTTGTTGTCACGATAACCTGAGAACGGAAGGAGATAGCGGCTTGAAAATTTCAGGTTAGGTTGTGCACCTGAATGTGACATTTGAGTTTGTTTATGAGCATAATCGTCCAAACGGTTTTAGAGTTATAGCCATCTGAAATTTTCTGAAATTTGGTAGTTTTTTGTTCCTCATTAACTCGAAGAATACAAAACCGATTGAATTCAAACATTGTTATTAGTTGAAGAATGCCAACGCAAAAATTCTTGCAGAATTTCGTGAGGATGGTATAACTAGAAAATTAAAAAAAAAATAGTTGAAAATTATTGAAAACAAATCTATATATCATAAACTATTCGTCCGGCATGGCTGAAATTTTGGAACAGCCTTCAGAACCTAACTCTACTGCAGAATTCCAAGTTTGAACATGATCGGATCTATATTGTTGGAGAACCGGGCAGCCTTTTGTGAGTTCGGTAGCGTAGTGGTAGCCAAGTGTAGCGGATGGGAATCGTCGTATGATAATATGTAGTCTATGGTCGTATTTTTGCGAGAAGCTTCAAAAATAAAATAAAAATATGAATGTCATGATGACATATTTTCGCTCGTATATTATGGGAAAATCGTCTTATTTCATCACAAATCTATGGGAGATGATAGCCCTACATTAGTGGTCAGACCTGGTTTTGAAAGAGATCCTCCTTAGGAGGAGGCAACTAAATATTGAAGGGATTTCTATGAACAAGAGTGAATATCTTTGAGAAATAGAGAAGGCGATTCTTCTTCAAGAGATCCATGTGCCTTCAGAGGAGTATATTTGCGAGAGGGGACTTTTGAAAGGTTATGTATTATTTTTAATATGATATCGCTGAAATTTTGCTGAAGGCTTCTGATCTTGTAAGGTGAGAGGCTCATTTGTGGATATTAAATCTTGTGATGGGTAGAGAGGAATTTTAGGCCATGTAGGCCACTAAGGCCCACTTAGGGTTAAATTGATAATACCAAGATGAATTCTATTGTCCAGAATGGACAATAGAATTCATCTTGGTAAATTCGATTAAGAAGAGTCTCCAATACAGGAGAATAGACAATAAAAATCATCATGGTGAATTCGATTGAGAAGAGTGTCCAATACAGGAGAATAGACAATAGAATTCATCATGGTAAATTCGATTAAGAAGAGTGTTCATTACAGGAGTATGGACAATAGAACATACACGCAAAAGCTCCTGACTTCACGTCAGTGCTTGAACCAATTTTTCAAATTCGAATTATCTCAGACAGTTTTTGAGATATAGGCAAAAACCTAAACCTCCTTCTTTTTTTTCACTTAATTATTTATAACTATTGCAATTTCTGCGAGCGGTCTTAGTATTTTCTCAAAAACTATCTACACGCCATTCCGAATCGAACGACACCTCAATCATAATTTTCGGAGAATACGCAAAATTTCCTGCGCTCTCTGTCGACTCGGACGGAAAACGCGATAAAACCGAATTGGAAATGGTTGAAATAGAGGCGAAAAACGCGACACGACAAACCGGCAAGATAGATAATGTAGCTTCCCTTTCCTGCCCGTGCCTCAAAACGTATGGAATACGCCATGAAAGCGGCTTTTGAATCGCGGTAAAGGATATCCGGATCCTGTGTCCGCCTCGGAATCGGACGTCCTTAAAAAAATCTGGTATTTGTCGAGTGAGCTGCGGCTACGATCGGGTCTAGTTGGGTTGTCTTGTGATCTTTCTGGTATTTGGTGTTCGGGGATACAAGAAGAGGAGGTGGTCTGCAGATATCGGTATGTTTATCGATCTTGTACCGTAAAAAAAATTGTAAAAGCAGCTTTGTCGTGCAGAGTTCAATCCGCTTTCGAGCGATAACTATTTTTATATTTTAGGAGGGGCTATTGGAACGATAACTCTCGAACGAAATGAGTTAGAGATTTAAAATTCGCAGGGTAGCTTCGGGGTTTAATTGCGCCGATTGAGTCCGTTAATGGCCAAAATCCGCCAAGTGGTTTCGTAGTTATTGCCATCTGAAGTTTTGTTTTTCCAATGACTCGAAAAATTTTGTTCTGATCGAATTAAAAGTCGTTATTTAGTTGAAAAATGCCATGCAGGATCGTAGGAATAGAAAACTAAGAAAATATATCTGAAAAAAGCACTGATGTGAAGTCAGGAGTTTTTGCCCGCATGTTGCATCGTCTATTCAGGCCTCATACGAAGTCGATCGTTGCTCGCTTGTAAAATGATGGCTTGAAGTTATGTGCGGAATTAGAGCCAATTCTGACACATGGTTTCTAAAATATAACATTTTCGAGAACAATTTTTTTTCTAGTTATACGATATTCACGGAATTTCGCGAAGGTTAGCGCGTCGGCATTGTACACATTATAACCTATGTAGTTTCAGTTGGATTGGATTTGTATATTTTGAGTTATAGTGGAAATAATAAGAAAATTTCAGATGGGTATAACTCCAAAACCGTTCGGCCAATTATGCCTATTAACGAAACTAAATTTCGCATTCGGATGTACAACCTACCCTGAAAATTACAAATCTCTATCTCTTTCCGATATCAAGTTATCGTGAGATACATAATATTTCTCTGTGATTTTTTAGAAATTTTTTAGTGATACGAACCTCTCAAAATTTCATACACATCTTTGCGTTGATATTCTACAACGAAATACCAAGTTTCAATTAGATCAGATCTGTATTTTTTGAGATATATATATAACTGCGAAACCTTTGGGCCGATTATATGCCCAACGCGAACTTAATTATCCATTCGGATGCGTAACCCAACCCTGAAAATTGCAAGGCGATATCTCTTTTCCTTCGAAAGTTATCGTAACAACGATTACCCATCCAACTTCTGAACTCACCCAAGGCTGTTCGGATCTCCAACAATATAGAACCAATGGTGTTAAAATTTGGAAGTTTACCCTTAAGTTAGGTTCTGAAGGTTCTTGCAAAATTTCAGCTATATTTGACAGATAGTTTCTGAGATACCAGATTTTTTTCTATAATTTTTTTTAAATTTCCCAGTCACTAAAATCCTTAATATAATTCTGCAGAAGTCTTCGTGGAGGCATTTTTCAACTAACTACCGAGTTTCAATTCGATCTTGTCAATATTTTTCGAGTTATCAGGAAAACAAAAACACAGATTGCTATAACTTCGAAACGAGTCAAGGAATTTTGCCAAGACACGAGGTCCCAAACCAACCCTGCAACTTAGAATTCTTATTGCTCATTTCTTTCGACAGTTTTCGTGCTCACAAATTCGGGTTTATACAGCATATATTATTATAAAATAAAATAAGAAACAAATTAAAATTAAATAAGTATTAGGCACTTAAAAAGATTGGTTTGTACAGATGATCTAAAACAAAATAAGAATGAACCATACAAATCGCATTTTTAAACAATTTTATGCAAATTCTGTGAATTTCACTCTACGATCATGCACATTGTCATTTACCAAATTAAATATGGAAAAAAGATTGAACTTGGTCAACTTCAGTTCGTATTTTTGGCGCTCTTGTTATTTTTTATTATTTTATCTTATTTAAAGTGTATAAACGCTCTCATCGAAATGTACATGTCCAACTTCATTAATTTGTTTCTTATTTCATTTAATCTTATTTCATTCGCTTTATAAATCCGTCTCTAGATCTAGAGATGGCCAACTTCTTCTTTCTTATTGCGCGTATGTTCTGGGGAACATCGCGTTATCATTTCTCCCAAATGTCTGTAATTTCCGAATTTTTTGCCGAAAATGGTGTCAAACGACTCCTTGATGAAGAATTCTATGACAAATTTGATTCTGTCCGGCCGTCCGTTGCCACGATAATTTGAGAACGGAAAGAGATAACAATTTGACATTTTCAGGGTAGGAGGCGAATCCCGATAAGACGGACAAGTTCGTTAATGGGCATAATCGGTCCAATGGTTTCCGAGTAATAATTTTGTTTTCCACCAATACAAACCCGATCGAATTGAAACTTGGTGGGTAGTTGTAGAATACAGACCTTAGGACGTTCGTGAAATTTTGTGGGAATCGTATCACTAGATAATTAAAAAAAAAATTATTAAAAAATATTATTTTTGTCACGATAACCTGAGAACGGAAAGAGAAAGTGACTTGGAATTTTCAGGTTAGATTGTGCATCTGAATACGACATTTGAGTTCGTCTATAGGCTTAATCGGCCAAACGGTTTTGGAGTTATAACCATCTGAAATTTGGTTGTTATTTCCTCAATAACTCAAAAAGTACAGAACTGATCCAATTCAAATATGGTTATTACTTGTAGCATGCCAACGCGAAAATTCTTGCGAAATTTTGTGAGCATCGTGTCTCTAGAAAATTAAAAAAAAATCATTGAAAAAAAATCTATATATCAGGAACAATTCGTCCGACATCGCTGAAATTTTGGGAGAACCTTCAGAAACTAACTCTACTGCCAACTTTTACGTTTGAACACGATCGGATCTATAGTGTTGGAGATCCGATCAGCCTTGTATGAGTTCAGTAGCTGGATGGGTGACCTTTGCCTCGATAATTTTCGAACGAAAGGAGATAGACACTTGCAATTTTCAGGGTAGGTTGCGCATCCGAATGAGAGAGATAAGTTCGAAAAACTAGCTAGAAAATTTAAAAAAAATTGATTCAAGCACTAACGTGAAATCAGGTGCTTTTGCTTGTATGTTCTATTGTCCATTCTCCTGTATTGGACAATCTTAATCGAATTTACCATGGTAAATTCGTCAGTGCTTGAACCAATTTTTTTATTTTGATTCGTTTCTTATTTTATTTTAATTCCTGTACAAACCCTCCTTAACTTTCATAGTTTTTAACAATAAACCGAAAGTACTTGGTTCACATTCCCTCCCAGGAAACACCGCATGTTCCGAACATAACCCGCCCTCAATTGGTAAACACCTATATGTCGGCCGGCGTATTTCCGTTTTTCTATTTCTGCCGTTTGCGGATGTCATTTAGCACCGGTCCCGTCAGCCTGACGGAAACGTCCCGGGCAGGATACACCCCTTCCTGCCTGTAGAAAACAACCCCCGTGATGGCATCTAAAACGGCCTACCTACCGGAGAGCACCGGAAGGCAGAAGGGCTGTTTCTTCGATCCCGTTTTCGGTGGAATTTTGCGGAATCGAGAAACGTATTTATGGAACGTGTCGGGGTGGAGGGGGAGGGTTGGTGCGTTTGTGGCATCTGGAAAGGAACGTTTTTCCGACAAATTTCGGAATTGGTTTCGTTACGGCGGTAATAAATGGGGTATGTCCGGGGTTGTTGAGTTTTTGGCTTAATTTCTTCGACTGTTTGCGACGAGGGAATTAGATAAGGTAATTTTAGGGTTCTTTCTGGATTTGGGGAGGCGTACAACTGGTTACGGTGGATTATATTCAACGTTTGATTGAGCAGAAAAAAAAAATATTTGTAGAAATTTCCCTCTCGAATGTTTCAGTTGTTAGTACGTCGAATTCCAAATTACAATAAATAATTCCTTCAGTCCGAAAATGTCTTTTTGCGCGTATGTTCTGGGGAACATCGCGTTATCATTTTGCCCAAATGTCTGTAACTTTCGAATTTTTAGACGAAAATGGTCTCAAACGATTAAGTTCGACTCCCCAATGAAGAATTCGAGGTCAAATTCGATTCTGTCCGTCCGGCCGTCCGTTGCCACGATAACTTGAGAACGAAAAGAGCTAGCGACTTGAAATTTTCAGGGTGGGTGGCGCATCCCAATACGACGGACAAGTTCGTTTTTGGGCATAATCGGCCTAGTGGTTTCCGAGTAATAATTTTGTTTTCAACCAATATAAATCCGATCGAATTGAAACTTGGTGAGTAGTTGTAGAATATGATCCTAAGCACGTTCGTCAAATTTTGTCCGAATCGTATAGCTAGAAGATTTTAAAAAAATTATTAAAAAATATTTTTGTTCTCACGATAACTTGAGAACGGAAAGAGATAGCGGCTTCAAATTTTCAGGTTAGGATGTGCACCAGAACGCAACATTTCAGTTTATTTATGAGCATAATCGGCCCAACGGTTTTAGAGTTATAGCCATCTGAAATTTTCTGAAATTTGGTGGTTTTTTGTTCCACATTAACTCGAAAAATACTCAATCGATTGAATTCAAACATGGTTATTAGTTGTAGAATGCCAACGCGAAAATGTTTGCAACATATGGTGAGGATAGCATTTGTAGAAAATTTTTAATAAATCATTGCAAAAAAAAAATTCTATACATCAGTAACTTTTCGTTTGAAATTGCTGAAATTTTGCAAGAGCCTTCATAACCTCACTCTTCTGCCAAGTTTCAAGTTTTAATACGATCGGTTAAATATTGTTGGAGATTCGAGCATTCTTGTGTGAGTTCAGTAAATGGGTTACCGTTGCCTCGATAACTTTCGAACGAAAGGAGATTGGGACTTGCAATTTTCAGGGTAGGTTGCGTATCCAAAAGGGAGAGTTGAGTTCGTTTTTCGGCATAATCGGTCTTACATTTTCCGAGTTATACCCACCTGGAATATTATTTCCTTGATAACTCAAAAAATAAATATTCGATCGAATTGGTGCTTGGTAACTAGTACTAGAAAATCAACATAAAGACGTGTTTAAAAAATTTTTAAGAACCGTACCCCTAGAAAATTTAAAAAAAATCACGAAAAAAAAAAATTGGTTGAAGCACTGACGTGAAGTCAGAAGCTTTTGCGCGTATGTTCTATTGTCCATTCTTCTCGATTAAGGGTGTCCAATACAAAGACGTACGTCTTTAGGTTTGTATTCTACAACCACCAAGTTTCAATTCGATCAGATCTGTATCGGTTGATAACAAAAAGTATTACTCGGAAACCGTTGGGCCGATTCTGCCCATTAACGAGCTTATCCGTCGTATTGGGGCATAACACCTACCCTGAAAATTTCAAGGCGCTATCTCTTCCTGTTTTAAGTTATCGTGGCAACAGCCGGACGGACAGAATCAAATTTGACCTCGAATTCTTCATCAGGGAGTCGAACGCAATCGTTTGAGACCATTTTCGGCAAAAAATTACAGACATTTCTGTTACGAAAGTTGACAGATTACGGAATTTGAATTTGAAACGTACGTAGGGCATGGAGATCATTTAAAACAGTTTCCTAATAACAGGAATGATACAAAATTAGCAAGAAGGTAATCTCTAGTAGGTACCTTATTCTTTAATGAAAATAAAACTTTTCCTCTCAATAATTATTTAAGTACATCCAGATTATATTATATTGACAATTGAAATGTGTTGAAATTCGATAGGATCAAATGTCAGTGCTGACTACCACAAAACGAAAAATATAACTAGAAACAATGCGGGAATGAGTTAATTCCAGCACTGTTTTCAATGCTGGAATGGACTTCATTACGATACTGAAATAGAGAATAGTATATTCTAAAACAAGTTGCAGAATGGGCTCCTATTCAAAAAAAAGGGCGACGAAGGAGCGAGTTTTCGAACGCATGAGTGTTGGAATTGCCTTCTGCAACGAGTATTAGACGATATTTTCTCTATTTCACACAAGTTTTGTAAAATACTGTTGAAATTTAATGCAAATTCGGATTATACATCCTAGTGACTTTTGTATTGTATCTTGGCAGTTGGTGTGACCACAAAACGAAGAATATAACTAGAAACAATGCGGGAATGATTTCATTACAGCACTCTTTTTAGTGCTGTAATGAACTCATTACGATACTGAAATAGAGAAAACATTAATTGTGTATTTGGGGCGCCATCTATGCGCCAGGCTAGGAACTTATCGGCCGATAAATTCGCGTAAATTTGCACCATATAATTAAGGTTAATTTCTATTAAAATTAAATAGCAATCAACGTATCCATTCCATACTTGACCTATAACATGTCAAATGTTGAGCGGCGTGTACGAAAGACGTCGGACAAGGCTCGAATTCCAAGGAAGTCTAATCTACGAGGGGAAACGGGCTTTACGCCGATATCCAAGAACGCCGAAGCGACTCCCAATTAATGACCGGATATGCCCTGTTAATAAGGCATCAAGGATGGATGTTTTAGATGTTTTCCGAGACCGGGAAATATTTCGGAATTTCGGGACTTAAATCAGATGCAGATTTTCGACATTTAATACTTCCGAAGGTGAGAACGGATGGTCCTACGTAGCACGTCATTAGCGCCGAGGGAAGTGCTCCACTTGAAAACATATTTCACACTTCAAGTGTCCGAGTGTCGAGAAAGGAAGCGGGTTCGATTTGGAAATACATAGTTAGTTTGGAATGTGGCGAAACGTGTGGGATGCAAGAGGATGTTTAAATTCGGCAATTTTTTCTTCGTTTCGACACAAAGATTTATGCGAAATTTTGTGGGGATCCTATGACCAGAAAATTTTAAAAAAATTAGTAGAAAAATTGGTTCGAGCCCTGTGGACAGGAGCTTTGGCGTTCTTGTTCAAACTTTGACAAATTATATCTCCGAAAGTATTGCTTTCTCAGAGTTGGGAATGATATCAATGGATTCTTATGAAAAAACTGCATTATAAAGGAAATTCAATACAAATAATAGTTTATTTATCAAGATTAAATGAGCAATATTCAATGCTTTAATGCTTCTAAAATTATGATTTAAAATAATAAGGAAGTATCGTCGAAATGTCTAGAGCAAGGCTGAGCATTCCTGATATTTGAGTAGGTGGGGGCTGACGAACAAATTATTTTAATTGTTCAAAATATATTAACAAAATACAATCCACTTTTCATAATATAATAGTTCATACCACTAATACATTCATTCTGTATTATGACCCTTAACAAAGAAAAAATATAGGTTCATATTTCAGCAATTTTTTGCTAGCAACATCATGAAAATACTGTATATAAGAATATGTCTCCCTACTTAAGGAAGTAAAAGGTAATATTAACCTCAGTGGTCAACGAACAGTAATTTGTTTTGATGTTTACATTATGTTCTTCTTTCCTTTTGCCTTCATAAACTACATCATTAAAATGATCCAATTCTAAATCTTCTGAAACATCATACCGAATTTATACATAAATTATTCAATAAGCAACCAGTCTTGTAGAAAATATTTTCAAAATATGAATTTGATGTCTCTAATAGCTAGGTAAGATGACATTTATGAACAGTGAACACAGACTGATTCTGTGTTCACATTCTGTCAATACATAGAACTACGATACATTAATGAAATTTTGAAAAATCATATCTTTGAAAGTATCAGCTTGCTAGAGTTGAAAATGATATCAATGCATTCTAATGATAAAACTGCATCTTAAAAAAAATTGAGTTTGAAAGTTGTGATGTAAAAAGAAATTTTGCCCAATAACCAACTTCACCGAGATATTTATCCCCCAAACCAATTCTGAAAATTTCAACTGTCTAGCTCATTCCGTTCGAGAGTTATCGTGTTAACGGACGGACGGCCGGCTGGACAGAATCGATTTTGACCATGGATTCTTGATCAGTGAGTCGAACCAAATCGTTTAAGACTATTTTCAGTCAAAAATTCGAAAATTACAGAAATTTGGCAAATTGATGAGCACTCTGTTCCGAGGGACAAGAGCGCCAAAAAAGTGGGAAAGCCCTGTGGACAGGATCTTTGGCGCTCTTGTCCAATCTTTGACAAATCATCTCCGAAAGTATAGGTTTCTCAGAGTTAGGAATGATATCAATGGATTATTATGATAGAACTACATCATGACAGAAACTAAAATCCCTTATCTTATCTTTATATGACGGTCCAATTTTGGCTACAAGTGTTTCAAAACTATCAGGAATCATTCTCAAAAATTGAGTAAATGAAATAGCCAGTTGCATTAATGAAACAAATCTAATCTAACCAGTCCATAGAGAACTCAAACCATAATACTTATGTAGGAAATCTTAAATAGTGTTAGTGGGGAATAACTATCTGTACATTAGTTGGAAATCCCGTTCTAAATATTCTATAATTAGAGAATGTCCTTAAATTATGCTCGACATCCTTGCATCATTCATTTTCGACCGACTAACCAAAATACTCTGACTATGAACTTAGCGAATCCAAATTTCAAATTGTTACATGCTTACATCAACCAAACTCTCCAGAAATACACTTTCAGTTTCATTTGACATTTATCTTTCAAACTGGACCTATCGCAAACAGATAGAACACAAACTTTTGGGCAAAAAGAGCGCCAATAGTGAGAAAAATGATACACTATCGATATATTTTGAAGCGTCAGTGGCAGGGGTAGAAATGTGTATACACGGAGCGTAGAACATCGTGGGGCAAGGGGCGAGCTTGGCCATGCATTCACATCTCGGGTTAAGACGAACATCTATAATTCAGGCTCTCTATCTTTAGAGATCTCTATGTAAACTAACGCCCATCAATCTGTATCTCACCGAGCGACATCAGCGACTCTCATCCTTTCATCGAAAGGAAGGGTGTAACATTAAACGCTTTCAGTCATCCAAGATAACCTTTACCAACACGCCTCATATCGCATTTCATACATAATATCCGACATTATGTAAGGAGTGTACTGCTCTAAATCAAACCATCGGGGGAGATAAGACAACTCGCGTCCTATACGGACCGACAGGCACTTAGGTGTCGATGCGTCCTGTCCTCCTTATCTCGACGTTTCTGTTCTCTTATCACATCGGTGCGGAAGTGTGGATATCGTAGGTACTTTGGCTTATCGCAGGAATTCCGAGTTTTTTAGAGTGGCTGAGGGAAGGGTACGGCTGGGTAGATAACTTATCGAAGGATACGATGCGTTAGCCTTTCTTTTAAGTTGGAGGTAGGTCGCGTTGATTTGGAAATGTCTGACGTAAGTTAAGGTCTATCTTCTCGATTTGATCTGTAAGTTTTCATCAAGGAAACACGAATGGGAATATTTCTGGACCCCAACGAGCGAATCATGCACATCATCGATCTCCCCAGGTCAACCTTGCAAGATTCAGGTCCATATGATGTCCAGAAAATAAATTTGGGAAAGCCCTGTGGACAGGGCCTTTGGCGCTCTTGTCAAACTACTATCGAGTAATTACTAATTATTCAAACTTTGACAAATCATATCTCCGAAAGTATTGGTTTCTCAGAGTTGGGAGTGATGTCAATCGATTCTTATGATGAAACTCCATCATGAAAGAATTCAGTTCAAACAGTAAGTCGATGACTCACCTCATATGCTGGATTTACGTACATCAGCAAATTGTAATTAGGCGGTTTACGGAAAATATTCCTTAAAAAAATTATCGAAATTCTTTTTTCGTACTAGATCAAACGACTTTCGGAATTTTGAGATAAAGGATCCGCGTTTAAGAAAAAATAACTTTTATTATTCTACTATAATTTTTTTGGGAATTATGAAGCTCCTAAGTTGAATTACGTAAAACGGTCATAAAGATAGTACTAGTTGAAAAATCGTTATTTCTAAACTATTTTATTGATCAATTTGATAAGTTCAAGATTTATTATTTATATATCGATCTGTTGTGAACAAGACTGACCAGTCTGTGCGATGGATATTTTAGGAATTACGACATTTTGAACATAAGCGTCGTATACAGGGTGAGTCTTTGACCACTGCATTAATTTTAACCAAAGATTCCTCTCATCAAATGAAACACTTTTTTCATTTAACATTTTTCCAAATTCAGCTCAGGTAAAGAGATACAGGCTTTTGAAATTTTGAAAAAAAATCAGTTTTTATTTTGTAGCTTTGACATCCTTTCTTCGAATAAAATGAATGTTGGCGTAAAGTTTCCTATAACTATGATACATATTTTCCAAATATTAGTTATTTTCTACTTCTACTGGTTTTCTAGTTATGGTTTCGTGGATTCATAAAACTAAACGAAATTAGCATAAAGAAAGCATATAAAGTTTTTCTTGAGTCATTTCAAGAATATTCCATCGTTTTAGAACATTATATTATTCTTCATCATTTCTCCTTAAACGCACCGTTTTCGAGATATTCTTCATTGAATGTTTTAAAATGGAAAACTCCAGAAATTCACTACCTTTATGGATCCGTCCCTGAGCGTTAGAATCCAGAATCAAGCTGTAAACCACGTTACCATGCCTTATTCTCGTCCGCCAACAATGTCATAGATAATTTATATGGGGGAGTGTATTAGCACATTGTGAAATCTTTAAACGCTTGTAACTTTTCACCTGAGCCGAATCTGGAAAAATGGTAAATGAAAAAAGTGTTTCATTTGATGAGAGGAATCTTTCCTCCTGTATATGTAGACGAAAATCTCTAAAAAATATGTTGTAATTTCTGAAAACTAGAAACTAGATAGAAAAAAGTCATCCACCAACAAAATACACAACTAGAATATAGAGGGATAATTAATATGATTATTGATAATAATATTTTTGATGAAATTTGACAGCGTTGAATTCATCTTGCTAAAATATTTTTCTTTATTTTCAGTTCAAGCATTTACCGTCTGAATAGGATATACAGTAAAAATCGAAAGCAAAATGGCCTTAGGAACAGCAGGAATTACGCCAGTACGCTATGAAAGATGCCCATGGAACGTGTATCAACCATACTATCCAGAAATCAAGGACAACTTACCCAAAGGTACATAATGATATCAACTCATCTCATTGGATAAAATGTTCAATTTTCCTAAAACTCCTTTGAAAGCGTAAATTTCCTCCCTGTTTTGTGGGTGTCAAGTAACACTTTACGTGCCGGGGGAGGTAAAGTGGCACTTTACCTACCTAGGGAAAGTAAAGTGGCACTTCACCTTTCTAGGGAAGGAAAGTAATCTCAAAACGCCAAATGAACAGATTTCTTAATAATATTAATTTCAATCTGCCTGCAAAACTTATGACATGCCATTAAAAATTATACGTTGAAGCATAAAATAAGCGAGAAATATTCAAATTACACGTACAACTCCGTTTAAATATTGTTCAACTGTTTATACAGGGTGAGTCTTTGACCACTGCATTAATTTTAACCAAAGATTCCTCTCATCAAATGAAACACTTTTCTCATTTACCATTTTTCCAGATTCGGCTCCGGTAAAAAGTTACAAGCGTTTAAAGATTTCACAATGTGCTAATACACTCCCGCATATAAATTATCTATGACATTGTTGGCGGACGAGAATAAGGCATGGTAACGTGGTTTACAGCTTGATTAGGGATTCCAACGCTCAGGGACGGATCCATAAAAGTAGTGAAATTTCTGGAGTTTTCCATTTTAAAACATTCAATGAAGAATATCTCGAAGGGAGAAATGATGAAGAATAATATAATGTTCTAAAATTATGGAATATTCTTGAAATGACTCAAGAAAAACTCTATATGCTTTCTTTATGCTAATTTCGTTTAGTTTTATGAATCCACGAGTCCATAACTAGAAAACCAGTAGAAGTAGAGAATAACTAATATTTGGAAAATATGTATCATAGTTATAGGAAACTTTTACGCCAACATTCATTTTATTCGAAAAAAGGATGTCAAAGCTACAAAATAAAAACTGATTTTTTTTCAAAATTTCAACAGCCTGTATCTTTTTACCTGAGCTGAATTTGGAAAAATGTTAAATGAAAAAAGTGTTTCATTTGATGAGAGGAATCTTTGGTTAAAATTAATGCACCCTGTATATTCCTCCTGCAGCGACGGTCGTGTTGATATTTATAAAGATATCGTTTCATTTGTTATTTTAAAACACTTTTCTCCATACTTAAATAAGGTGCCTCCCAGGGAGTTAAAGTGCTATTTTACCCCTTACAAAGGAAAGTGCTCCTTTCCAGCCTTTAAGAAGGGGGTAAATTTGCACTTTTCACATAGATAGTTGGAAATATCACAAAATCATAAACTGGTGACAAAAAAAATTAAAATATATTTTTCTTATTCAGATCCGAGACAATGGACCAGAGAAGATGTAGCCAACTGGGTAAAATTCCTCATTTCACAACACAGACTACCAGAAGTGCCCATATCGAGATTTCTGATGAACGGAAAAGCCCTATGTCTGATGACGCCATCTATGTTCCTCGACAGGGTACCCTTGGGAGGCAAACTATTCTACAAAGACTTCCAACTGAGACTGTCCTCCTCCTTGTACGCTTCCAAGTGAGGATCGTTGAAGAAACACCAAAGAATCAGTACAAAAAGTTACCTCCTAGCCAAATATTGTGTAGAGAATGAGTAGGGAAAAAATAATTTGTAAATATGTTTATAGTATGATAAAACTTGTAAATATCGAGTAGATAGAAACTATGGATGGAAAAAAAAACAGTCACCCAAATACAAGTCAAAATATGGTACATGATATAGTGAAAAATCATTTAAAAAAAGTTTTTATTCACTGAGACTAATTTACTATTGAACAAATGTACATGGTATATGAACCATAAAAATAAGAATATATAATTGTTCAATATTCAAAATGAATTAACAGATTTCATACAATCATTTACACAATACTTCAATAAATCCAATACATTTTGTATTAATCCACATATAATTATTGATATGTATGTGTGACGTATCATATTTACTTTTTAACAAAAATTCACTTTCTATGTTATAAATTGAGATCAAACTTATTGCTTCCTGCTAGTTTTGAATTTGCATTGTGAATTTGAAATATTTTAGTATTGTTCTCGATATTCCAAACTATTCCAATTAATTTGTATATATTTTATATTATATTGACTTATATTGTAAAGAGTTTTATGTCAATTGTGGTTTACTAGTCATTATGTAATATTTTGTAAAGTTTTATTTTGAATAAATAATTGGGTTGAGTATTTTGTATTTCTTCATCTGATAACTTCCAGGAATATTCAATTAAATTAAACATGGAAAAAACAGGCCCTGAAATTGAAATAATAGCTTCTTTCGTATCTAAGCCTTTCATATTAATCCAATAACAAAAAGTACAATCGATTAGGAAATTGTTTCAGATACTAATAGACTATTACTTCATTTATCAGGAGTAGTAAAAATTGAGAATTAACCAAGTTAAAATGTATATTATTACAATGATAATTAAACCGAAGGTCAAACTGAAACTCATGGAAAGAGCATGGAATTTAACTTATGTAAGTAATCATATCACGAAATAAAAACTAATTGATTGGAAATATCAAGTTCTTAACTATAATTCGTAGGAGTTGTTCAAGGTTCACGTTTGATAAGTGCAATTAAGCTAAGGGTCATGTTTGAACAATTAACCAAACTAAGAAATTAATATCTACGTATCTCGGACCACTGCTTGACCTAAACAGTGGGCGTTAAAAATATGGAATTATGTATTTTTTTTCTGATCGAACCAATATTGAGCTATATCGCCTTAGTTACCATGTGTCATAACATACTCATATTTCCCAAGGGAAATATGAAACGTCAGTTCATATTTCCCTAGGGAAATATGAAACGTCAAATCATATTTCTTTCAAAACGTCAAATCATATTTTATTTCTTTATTTAGTAACAAAATGGAAACTGCAATTGTTGAAATTTCCACTAATAGTATTTCCACCAGAAACAAAGGAAGAAGAAATATCTTGTTCATAATTATTCGTCGACGAGACTACAGTTTTCTTGAGAACATTCCGTGCGGACGCAACGCCGAATACTCCCTCACCAAACGAGCAGCACCCAGATCTTCTTCATCAATTATAGTGAATATTCTGTTTACATCATTCTTAGTCTTTGAGACTTTGATTATGATTACCGACCCACGATCTTCGATATCTGAAGATAGCATATTCACCAACTCTTGTGTTCTGCAGGCGCCAAAGATCTCCATTATTAAAACAACCTTCAAAATTATGAATGTAAAAATCTTATCAACAGAGGAAATCAAAATGTAACTTTTACCTTATACATCAAAAAAACGTCATTAGGAGCTTCACTCAAGAATGTCTAGAGCTGCTTTTTTAGGAACGTATCCTTTATTTTTGTTCTCAACAAATGCTTCGACTTCATCGAATAATTTGTTTTTTCCTTCAAATGCAGCATAGATCTTAACATCGATAGTTTCGGCCATAACGTGTTTGGAGAATATTTCTGCGACTGGGGATCGAATGAATTTATCATACATCAAGAATAACAAGAATCAGAGCAACATACCAAATCTTGGAAATATGCTAACAAAATATTATCGCTCACACCGTCCACCAAATTTTTTCTTTTCCACTCCTGAAAGCATTCGTACTCTTTACTGTAGGCAGCTTGAGATTTGGCCGGAACCAAAGATTCCCGGGCCTTTGCCGCTTGAGTTTTGACGTAGTTCGACATTTTTTCAACAATTTTATTTTTGACAAGACGTCAAAATGAAACCAGTCAACCAAGATTCTCAGAAACATGGCCCATAGCAACGTTAAAAATTTGATTATTACAAAAATATACAATCTAATAATAATTTCTCCATATCAGATTGTTTCAATCAGAAAAAAACTATTGATAACACCACGGGAAATATGAATACATTTCCCTCGGTTGTCTATACATCCCTCGGGCTCCGCCCTCGGGATGTAACTTTGACAACCTCGGGAAATATACTATTCATATTTCCCTAGTTGTAATAATAGCTATATTTTCTCCATTTCTCCCCTTTCAGGAATAGTGAAAAGGTATAGGTACTCTTGATTTCATATTGTTATAGCAACGATTTCTTTATTATCTTTTATTGAAAAAATCCAATAGATTGAACCTTTCATAAGCAGTAGAAATAAACAAGCAAAGTAAAAAGGGGGAAAGCCCTGTGTCAGGAGCTTTGGCGCTCTTGTTCTAATTTTGACAAACCATATGTCCGAAAGTATTGGTTTCTCAGTGTTGGCATTAATATCAATGGATTCTCGTAATGGAACTCCACCATAAAATAAATTAAATTTAAATATATTTTATTTATCAAGATTAAATGAGCAAAATCTGCATTGATTTAACCTCGTGGAATGGGTTGTTGTAACTTACCCTCGGTGCATAGTTTTCACAACTCGAAATACCTAAGGAAAGTATCATCGAAATGTCTAGAGCAAGGCTGGAGACAATCATAGCAGATTGTCCATATATTCCTGATATTTGAATAGGTATAGGCTGACGAACAAATTATTCTAATAAGTAAAAATATATTACAAAAATACAATCCTCTTTTCATAATTTAATAATTAATACCACTAACACATTCATTCTGTATTATGATCCTTAACTCAAGAAAGAATATTTGATACACAAATTTAGATCAATATTTCAGCATTTTTTTGCTAGCCATATTATGAAAATACTGTTTATAGGAACATGTCTCACTACTTGAATTGAAACATCATTAAAATGATCCAATTATAAATCTTCTGAAACATCATCCCCAATATTTGCACAGTCAATATTATTTTTGGTATCAAAACACTCTTGTATAGATTCACAAATTCAAGAAGCGGGACCTTGTTTTCCCACACAAAATATTTTCAAAGTACGAATTATATAAACAAATAAGATGATATGAATGAACAATGAACAGATGGAATAAAGACAGATAGAACTCGCATTCTGTGAAAACATAGAAGTACGATGTATTATTGAAATTATGAAAAATCATATCTCCGAAAGTATTAGCTTGTTAGAGTTGAAAATGACACCAACGGATTATAACTGCATTTTAAATAATATTGAATTTGAAATTTGTAATGCTACCTAATATGTATTCAAAGAGAGAAAATAATTAGTTGCCATAATTACCTCAGGAGGTCATAATGTAATTGACGGAATAATGATTGTGTAACTTCAATAAATATTAGCGGAAATATGATGTTCTACTTGAATCGATATTTGTATAGAACTTGCTGGATATGTACATATGGAAATATCCAACTTGTTCTTGCTTCGCGATTTTTCAGTTTCTTATCACGTTCAACCAAATATAATACCGCGGATTCCCTGAATTCGATCATCATACGGATGAGACCAACTACAGCCGTTCATTCTTCTATATATTCCGCGTAGAACCTGCGTGATCATTTTATAAATTCGAAGGTCTCATTTGAATTTCATCACAATGGGTTCGTTACTGTTATAAAGTACTCATAATCCAAATGAATGATAATTCTGGTGGATGCGCTGCTTAAAATATTCCTTCTAAACACGTTTCTTGAAACTAAGCTTAAAGAAGTTTGACTCCTCAATAAATGATTCTTTATTTTATAAATTAATTTTGTTTCTCCTATAGTATTTTTGTGCGCTATCATTTTGTCCAAATCTCTGTACTTTCGAATTTTTTGCTGAAAATGGTCTCAAACGATCAGGTTCGACTCCGACCGGCCGTTGCCACGATAACTGGAAAAGGGAAAAATACGGTGACTTGAAATTTTCAAGGTAGGTGTCCAAATACGACAAGTTCTATAATGGGCATAATCGTCCTAAAGGTTTCCGAGTAATAATTTTGTTTTCAACCAATACAGATCCGATCGAATTAAAACTTGGTGGCTAGTTGTAGAATACAAATACGTGTTTGAAATTATGTAAGAATCGTATGTTTAGAATATTAAAAAAATTTATTATTTATGTCACGATAACATGAGAACAGAAAGAGATAGCGACTTGCAATTTTTAGGGTAGGTTGTGCATCTGAATGCGACATTTGAGTTTGTTAATAGGCATAATCGGCCAAACAGTTTTGGAGCTATACCTATCTAAAATTTGGTTTTATTTCCTCAATAACTCAAAAAATACGAAAACAATCCAATTCAAACATGGTTATCAGTTGTAGAATACCAACGCGAAAATTCTTGCAAAATTTCGTAAGGATCATATCACAAGAAAATTTTTGAAAAATCATTGAAAAAAATTCTATATAGCAGAAACTATTCGTACGACATCGCTGAAATTTTGCGAAAACCTTCGAAACCTAACTCTACAGCCAGGTTCCAAGTCAGAACACGATCGGATCCACATTGTTGGATTCCGAGCAGCCTTTGGTGAGTTCAGTAGCTGGATGGGTGACCGTTGCCTCGATAACTCTCGAACGGAAAGAAATTTTCAGCGTAGGTTGCGCTTCAGAATGGGTGAGTTAAATTCGTTATTGGGCATAATCAGCCAAACGGTTTCGGATTTATAAACCCATCTGGAATATGATTTTCTCGATAACTCAAAAAATACAGATGCGATCGAGTTTAAACTTGAGAACTAGTTGTAGAATATCAACGCAAATACGCGTATGAAATTTTGTGAGGATCGTATCACTAGAAATTTTTCAAAAAATTATGAAAAAATATTATGTTTCTCACGATAATCTGAGAAGGAAAAGAGTTAGAGAGTTGCAACTTTCAGGATTGGTCGCGTATCCGAATGCAACATTTAATTTCGTTAATTGCTATAATCCAAATGGTTTTGGAGTTATACTTATCTGAGATGTTGTTGTAATTACTTGTAGAATGCCGACCCACTAATTTTCGCGGAATTTCGTGAATATCGTACTATAGGCTTAAATTTTTTACTGTTTCAATTCAAATAGATGCATATTTAATAATTCTGTGATGATAGATTCTCTCACTATTGAAGTATGTCATTAAAATGGTATGAAATGTATTCATATGTTATAAAAGCTGGAAAAACGGTTTATATCGATTCTAAAATCGATAAAGAGTGTCCAATAGAGATGAGTAGAACATGCGCGCAAAAGCTTTTCACTTCACGTCAGTGCTTGAATCAATTTTTCATCTAACTAGCGAGTTTTAGTTCGTTCACATCAGAATTTTTCGAGCTATTAGGAAAATAATTTTCAGATGGGCATAACTCCGAAATCACTCGGTGGATAATGTCCATTAACGAATTTAACCGAGATATTTATGCCCCAAACCTACCGAGCAAATTCCAACTCTCAAACTCAATTCGTTCGAGAGTTATAGTGCCATGTTCATAACACCATCTCATACGTTCAAAATTATTCCGTAAACCATTAGGGGGAACATTGGTGATCCTCTGAACTCATTTAAGTTCTTCCGATCACCATACAAAAATTTTATACGCACTTGAAAAGGAATTACCGAATAAATTCCTCGCATCGTAAATTCTTGATGTGTCCTTCCGATGCAAAGCACTGTACGAAATTATCGATCGATCCATCAATTTCGTAAGAACTGCATATAATTTGGGTAAGCGATGAACCTGTTGGATGTTGGGCAATAGCTCTCGTATGACCCAGACCTAGTCACGGTGTATCGGTTTATGAATATCGCACCTCGGGCGGAGCCGAAGGTACTTATCTCGGGTCCGTGAGCGTGATATAAATAAGATCGGAAAGATCGAATTAAAGATAATAATCTCGATCTTAATGGCGGGGCGGAGAGTATGTAATTGAAGATTATTGGTAACATCATTCACGAGAGAGATGTTCATGATTGTTTTTTGGTGATTTGTGCAGAGGTTATTCCATCTGGTTGGAGTATCTAAATCGACTATTAATTTAGGTCATATACTTCTCTTTTGTGCGCTTGTTTTCCTGAACAGATTGTCAGTTTGCCAAATGTCGGTTAATTTCGAATTTTTCCACGAAAATGATCTCAAACGTTTAGTTTAGATTCTGATGAAGAATCCGAAGTCAGATTTCATTCGGTCCGGCTGTCCGGCTAACAATAATTAAATGTCACTTTGTGACAATTGATTCATTTCCGAAATTTCATCATGAAGGGGTGGAAAAATGAACCCCTAGTATATTTTGCATCAGAACTTTCGATGCTTCTACATTTTTGGCGCTCTAGTTCCTCGGAACTGAGTGCTTATCAATTTGTCCAAATGTCTGTAATTTTCGAATATTTCGATGAAAATGGTCTTAAACGATTTGGTTCGACTCACTGAGCAATGCAAGTTTGCTAGTTTACATGTTTCTCCAATTGAATACAATTTATTATAACAATTCGCAGAAAATATCCTCATTTCTATCTAAAAATGCTTAGTGCTTAGTGCTCGAAAAACCGAATTACTTTTATAAAGTGCTTAGTAATCGCAAGCCTTTTGTGAAAATGCGGTGCTTTGTGCTCGAGGCTCGGGGTCATTTTTGCGCGTATGTTCTGGGGAACATCGCGTTATAGTTTTGCCCAAATGTCTGTAACTTTCGAATTTTTTGACGAAAATGGTCTCAAACGATTAAGTTCGACTCCCCAATGAAGAATTCGAGGTCAAATTTGATTCTGTCCGTCCGGCCGTCCGGCCGTCCGGCCGTTGCCACGATAACTTGAGAACGAGAAGAGCTAGCAACTTGAAATTTTCAGGGTAGGTGGCGCATCTCAATACGACGGACAAGTTCGTTAATGGGCATAATCGGCCCAGTGGTTTCCGAGTAATAATTTTGTTTTCAACCAATATAAATCCGATCGAATTGAAACTTGGTGAGTAGTTGTAGAATATGATTTTAAGCACGTTTGTGGAATTTTGTAAGAATCGTATGGCTAGAAAATTTTTTAAAAATTATTAAAAAATATTTTTGTTGTCACGATAACTTGAGAACGGAATGAGATAGCGGCTTGAAATTTTCAGGTTAGGATGAACACCAGAACGCAACATTTCAGTTTATTTATGAGCATAATCGGCCAAACGGTTTCAGAGTTATAGCCATCTGAAATTTTCTAAAATTTCGTGGTTTTTGTTCCTCATTAACTCAAAAAGTACTGAACCGATTGAATTCAAACATGGTTATTAGTTGTAGAATGCCAACGCGGAAATGTTTGCAAAATTTGGTGAGGATAGCATTCGTAGAAAATTTTTAATAAATCATTGAAAATAAAATAAAAAAATTCTATATATCAGTAACTATTCGTTTGAAATTGCTGAAATTTTGCAAGAGCCTTCATAACCTAACTCTACTGCCAAGTTCCAAGTTTTAATACGATCGGTTAAATATTGTTGGAGATTCGAGCATTCTTGTGCGAGTTCAGTAGATGGGTGACCGTTGCCTCGATAACTTTCGAACGAAAGGAGATAGGGACTTGCAATTTTCAGGATAGGTTGCGTATCCGAAAGAGAGTGTTGAGTTCGTTTTTGGGCATAATCGGTCTAACGATTTCCGAGTTATACCCACCTGGAATATTATTTCCTTGATAACGCAAAAAATAAATATTCGATCGAATTGGTGCTTGGTAACTAGTAGTAGAAAATCAACATAAAGACGTGTTTAAAATTTTGTGAGAATCGTATCCAAGGAAAATCTGAAAAAAATGACGAAAAAAAAAATTTCAAGAACCGTACCCCTAGAAAATTTTTAAAAAGTCACGAAAAAAAAATTGGTTCAAGCACTGACGTGAAGTCAGAAGCTTTTGCGCGTATGTTCTATTGTCCATACTTCTGTATTGGACACCCTTAATCGAATTTACCATGGTAAATTATGTTGTCCATTCTCCTGTATTGGACACTTAATTCGAATTTACCATGGTAAATTCGAATTGAGAGTGTCCAATACAGGAGAATGGACAACATAATTTACCATGGTAAATTCGATTAAGGGTGTCCAATACAGAAGTATGGACAATAGAACATACGCGCAAAAGCTTCTGACTTCACGTCAGTGCTTGAACCAATTTTTATTGAGTGCTTAGCGCTTAGGGCTCGAAGCACTTTTCTTCAGTGCTTGGCACAGCTCTGGACATCGGAGGCACAATAGACCTTAAGGTCGCAGTGCAACGTTATTCCCTACAACAATATACAAAATATACAATTCTACGTAGAAATGTGAGCTGGAAAAATTCCAATGGACGATAAGCATAAATTTCGTCATTTTAAAATGAACGAACACCATTTTTGCGCGTATGTTCTGGGGAACATCGCGTTATAGTTTTGCCCAAATGTCTGTAACTTTCGAATTTTTTGACGAAAATGGTCTCAAACGATTAAGTTCGACTCCCCAATGAAGAATTCGATGTCAAATTTGATTCTGTCCGTCCGGCCGTCCGGCCGTCCGGCCGTCCGGCCGTTGCCACGATAACTTGAGAACGAAAAGAGCTAGCGACTTGAAATTTTCAGGGTGGGTGGCGCATCCCAATACGACGGACAAGTTCGTTAATGGGCATAATCGGCCCAGTGGTTTCCGAGTAATAATTTTGTTTTTAACCAATATGAATCCGATCGAATTGAAACTTGGTGAGTAGTTGTAGAATATGAACCTAAGCACGTTTGTGAAATTTTGTGCGAATCGTATGGCTACAAAATTATTAAAAAATTATTAAAAAATATTTTTGTTGTCACGATAACTTGAGAACTGAAAGAGATAGCGGCCTCAAGTTTTCAGGTTAAGATTTACACCACAACGCGACATTTCAGTTTGATTATGAGCCTAATCGGCCAAACGGTTTTAGAGTTATAGCCATCTGAAATTTTATGAAATTTTGTGGTTTTTGTTCCTCATTAACTCGAAAAATACTGAACCGATTGAATTCAAACATGGTTATTAGTTGTAGAATGCCAATGCGGAAACGTTTGCAAAATTTGGTGAGGATAGCATTTGTAGAAAATTTTAAATAAATCTTTGAAAATAAAAAAAAAAAGTTCTATATATCAGTAACTAATCGTTCGAAATTGCTGAAATTTTGCAAGAACCTTCATAACCTAACTATACTGACAATTTTCAAGTTTTAATACGATCGGTTAAATATTGTTGGAGATTCGAGCATTCTTGTGTGAGTTCAGTAGATGGGTGACCGTTGCCTCGATAACTTTCGAACGAAAGGAGATAGGGACTTGCAATTTTCAGGGAAGGTTGCGTATCCGAAAGGGAGAGTTGAGTTCAATTTTGGGCATAATCGGTCAAACGGTTTCCGAGTTATACCCATCTGGAATATTGTTTCCTTGATAACTCAAAAAATAAATATTCGATCGAATTGAAGTTTGGTAACTAGTAGTAGAAAATCAACATAAAGACGTGTATAAAATTTTGTGAGAACCGTACCCCTAGAAAATTTGAAAAAAACGACGAGAAAAAAAATTTTAAGAACCGTACCCCTAGAAAATTTCAAAAAAATCACGAAAAAAAAAATTGGTTCAAGCACTGACGTGAAGTCAGAAGCTTTTGCGCGTATGTTCTATTGTCCATTCTTCTGTATTGAACACCCTTAATCGAATTTACCATGGTAAATTCGATTAAGGGTGTTCAATACAGAAGAATGGACAATAGAACATACGCGCAAAAGCTTCTGACTTCACGTCAGTGCTTGAACCAATTTTTTAAGTAACCATTTTAATAATTCCGCCTTCTCTCCTTTTTCCATTGTTTAACCTTTACGTTTTCGGTGGTATCCTTTCTTTAGACGACCTCGATGTTGCGATATATCCATCCAAACCCGCTAATGCAACAATGCATCCAAAATTTAATTGGATGTTAAAACCACATTAGGCCACGTCCTGCATCTAGCCAATATTTAAAAAGCAGTTATTGCTTTTCCTCGACACGACTCACATAGAATGTATCGATAAAAATCGCGGTTGCGCAAAAGTTAACTTTCGAAAATCGCCGGTTGGGGTACGCAATAGCGGAAACTGTTTTTCCCGGGGGAGATGAATGAAATTATTAGCGCAAGGAACGTACAATTGACCTCAAAACTTCCCAAAATCGGTTGCCAAACGCTTGAGACATATCGATACTGTTTTCGTACAGACAAGGTTGGAATCGGCGATGAATTTAACCTCACAATTTTATCACGTAATGTTCAGCTTTGATTGTCGCAATTTGAATCCTAATGGACGGTGATACAGATTGCATATTGATGGTTAAGCAGGATCAGATAGGAAAACACCGCGAATTCGGAACAAAGGTGGAACGTTTCGTCATAAAAATGAATACATTCTTATTTTGTACCCGCTTCTACGTCGAAATCGTAAGCTACTGATCGTAGAGCATTCCGGTGACAAATTAAGGCATTATAATTGTCGTTAATAGAAGCTTAATTCCTGAGAAATGATAGAATGAGGAATTGGAATGAAAAAATGGGTTCAAGCCCTGTGGACAGGAGCTTTCTGGCGCTCTAGTTCAAACAGACAAATTATATCTCCGAAAGTATTGGTTTCTCAGAGTTGGGAATTATATCAATGTATTCTTATGATAGAACTGCATCATAAAGGAAATTCAATTCAAAAAATAGTTTATTTATCAAGATTAAATGAGCAACCTGAGAATGAGAACTGCACCATGGAAGAAATCGAATTAAATCTGGCCAATTTCACCCAATAACGAACTTAACCGAGATATTCATCTGCCTAACCTACTCTGAAAATTTCAACTACCTAGCTCATTCCATTCGAGAGTTATTGTAGAAAAACTTTTTTTAAATTTTCAAAATTTTTTTTGTGACACTTTGCGGTAATCTGGTCAATACAAAACTTCACTTGCGTATAATGGTCATGATTCTACAATTTGATGCTAAATTTCAGATAGATCGAGTGATCGGTTTCGGAAATATTCATAAAAAATATTTTTAATAAATCGGTAATAACTCCGAAACCGCTTGATGGATTTTGCCCATTAACGAGCTCGTCCGAGATATTTACGCTCCAAACCCACCTTGCAAATTTCAATCCACTAACTCCTTTCGTTCGAGAGTTATCGTGCCTACGGCCGGCCGGACAGAATCGATTTCGACCTCGGATTCTTGATCAGTGAGTCGAACCAAATCGTTTAAGACCATTTTCATCGAGAAATTCGAAAATTACAGACATTTGGGCAAATTGATAAGCACTCAGTTCCGAGGAACTAGAGCGCCAACAAGTTTCGTATGACAATTGCCCAAAACAGATTTAAAGTACCTACAAATAGTGGATATTCCATAAAACATGTATGAAAGAAGAGTAATAATGAAAAATTACCTTGTAATCGATCAAAAATTTCCTGATCTACGTTCACGAAATTTTCTCCTCTCTCGAACTACAGAATTATGCTTTCAATATTTACGTAATATTTTAAACATTTTTGGGTGAGGTCCCCGTTGCCTCGCTAAAATACTTCATGTTCCGTTCCGAAGTGTAAGACTTTTCTGAGAAAAACTAATTTCGGAGCAAACAACTGAGATTTTTCTCACTGCGCTCACATTTCGGAATACACTTTATTCTCATAATTCTTCGATAGATTAGATAGAATCATGTCTCAGGAAAATAAGCTGACATTATGACAATTCATAAATAGAATAATTATATCATTCTGTGAAATACGATTTATTATTGAAATTTTGAAAAACCATATCTCCGAAAGTACTAGCTTGTTAGAGTTAAAAATGATATCATTGGATTTCTATGGTAAAACTGCTTATTGGAAAAAATTTAATTTGGAATTCGTTTGTAAAAAAAACATTTTTTCTTGTTACTCCGCATCTGTCCGATTTTGCCCAATAACGAACTTAGCCGAGATATTTATCTCCCAAACCTACTCTGAAAATTTCAACTGTCTAGCTCATTTCGTTCGAGAGTTATCGTGCCTACGGCCGGCTGGACCGGCCGGACAGAATGAATTTCGACCACGGATTCTTGATCAGTGAGTCGAAACAAATGGTTTAAGACCATTTTCAGCCAAAAATTCGAAAATTACAGACATTTGGGAAAATTGATAAGCACTCTGCTCCGAGGAACAAGAGCGCCAAAAATTGAGAAAATCACGGACTGAAGTCAGGAGCTTTTGCGCACCACGGTTGTAAAATGGTGGCTCGAAGTTATGGGCGGAATCTAAGCTGATTCTGACGCATAGCTTCTGAAATATTTTTGAAGATAGCTGGAAAATTGAAAATTTAACCTTGAAATTACCAAATTACTGTTAATACTGTTCGATTCACCTCTATTAGACACTTTTTATCGAATTTACCATCGACATAGTCCGTTTTCTAAGATGATATTAATGACAGACTTGAGTAATGAGAGAATTGTCTAAGAACACAGAATATTTAATTCTGACATATGTATTCTATCGGAGTCGAAATTCGAAGGGTTTTTAAACACAAATTATCTGAAAGACAAATAAATTGTAATTAATGAACTAATTGGCCACGAAATTCATTTAAATCTAAATATTGGAAAAATATATTATTCATTCAACGAACAAGAGCGCTGAAGCTTATATGAGTGTTTTTAAAATCTTCTCCAATTCCATTCAAGGATTTTACAAAATTCGAAGCGTTTCTTCACCTCGGATCAATCAGACAAATCCGAAATTACCATAAAAATAGTGTTTTACCATCGAACCGTCATCAAAAATTCACAATATCAATTATCATTCAAGTGGTAACTATTCTAATGAATAGTGTTTGCACATCCTGTTCCTTAAAGGTTGACAGCCATGAGAAAATAAAGCGATTTGTGAATTGCTCAGTAGAATATCCCAACATAATAGAGGATGTTCGTTAAATGTAAGGGCAAAATGAAAAAAACTGAATTATAAGCATAAAACAAAGAAATACTTTGCTTGAGATCAGGCCTCGTCCAGAAGATATTCAATGAAATAAAGAAAACAATATCGAAACATTAACAACAATAGAATATTCAATCCATCAATAATTTCGCAAATTGATTTGAGTTCACTTCCCATGCTAAAAATGATTCAGAAACTGATAATATGTTTAAAATCATCCTAAAAAAATGATCTATCGTCTCCTCTGCTTACTCGACCATGAATTGTTTGAATGATTCAAAACAGATCATTTTTCCTGGGAAAATCAAAACCCGCAACTACACACGCAAAAAAATTAACGCACATTATGGAAATCTCAAATTTATTCTACAACTGAAGGTGTTCTCAATGATAATTATTTTTATCAGAATTATGCATGCATATGTTATCCACTTTCAACGGTTTTCTCCAATACAGATGTTTTTTCCCAGCAGGAATAAAAAAAGATGAGATTATCAGATTTTGAATGTATTGGCTCCATTCTGAAATCAGTTGTTCTCGATCAATTCTAGTAATCAATAGTTTTTCTTTCGTTTGATTTTCTACACTCGATCGCTATGCAACGCGAAACACGTAATTTGACCCAAGAGGAATGTGCCCAAGCGGTAGTTTTGCGAGAAGAAGGGTGGACATACACAAGAATTGCAGAAAGGTTGGGAGTTTCCCATACAAGTGTGTCCAGAATGTTGCAGCGATTCAGGGAGACAGGTATGAATGTCCGAAGACCAGGACAGGGTAGACCACGGGTAACAACTGCCATTCAAGAACGTTACTTGAGAGTTTCTTCGTTGAGACAACGGTTTGCAACCGCTCGCCTCCTTCAAAATCAGCTTGAGCAAACTCATGGGGTGCAAATTAGAACTCGGACAATAAGAAATCGCCTCAGAGAATATGTTCAATTAATTGTTTATAACTATTGCAATTTTTGCGAGTGGCCTAAGCATTTTCTCAAAAAGTATCTACATGCCATTCCGAATCGAATACGCAAAAATTTCGACCTAAAAAGCTCTTGTTGACTAGACTAAGTTAACGTAGAAAATGTAAGAAGTGAAAGAATGGAGAGAATGTATATACCTCCGTTCTGAAAAACGATCTGAACTTCTGTGTTAATTTCTTCACAGCCTCTGTCAATGCCCAGCAGATGAAAATCATCAGTATCTCCTCTCAAGACAGTTCAGATGATTATTGATATGAGATTGATCAATTTCCATCAAATGCGTAGCCGTCTCCCTTATATACGCCTTTATAGTACTATATATGTATGTATAATGAATCAATTCGAGACCGTGTGAGCAAGGTCGATAAAAACGAGTAGAGAAAGAGCAGCTCGACCGTTGGTAAACCGCGGTACCGACGATTATCTTTTACAAGAAGATAGATGGACGTCGGTGTCGTTGGTAGTACATCGTAATCAGCGTCGCGATCTATCCACGAACCTCCTACTGCCTGGTATCACGGGTGAGGGTGCCGTCCTGTTGGAACTTCGGCTACAGTGCGTTTCGAGTTCCTGGTTGTGTTGTTGCACCTGACTGAATTGGGATATCCGAGTTTTGTCGTGAGTTCAATTTGTATTAGTTTATTTTTTTGAATTTATGGAATTTGTGGATGATATACAGGGGTGATTTTTTTCTGCCCCGAATTTACAAATATTAATTATCAACTTCATGTACTGATTTAGATGGAAACGATTCAGGCAAAAAGTTTGCCACTATTGCCAGATGATACTATACAGGGTGTTTCAAGTTCGAGTGCTTATTAGATGTTTCTGGAGAACTGTATACATTTGAAATCTGAGAATTGGAATTATGATATTGTTTGAAATTCTCTACAGAGCTTGAATATTTTCGAAGCCCAAGCACTTCCGGTTATACAGGGAGTGAGAATAAATTTGATGAAAAATTTTTTTTTCAATTTTTGCATTCCTGGTATGATCAAGTATTCAATTCTGCATACATTTCTGTTAAAACCGTTGTATTCATTTGAATAGTTTTCAAAATATCGAAAAAAAACCGGGAAAAAGTCGAATATGTTTAGTCAGTATTATGTTCATTATTCTTATTTTAAACATCCTGAACGTAAACTGTTTTTACAACATCGAAGAGGAAGAATGTGGAAAGGTCATGCATCTTTTGAATTTCAGAAATATCATCACAGGGTGTTCCAAATTTTGTGTCGAAAATTGTGATAAAAAATTGGCCATAACTTCTGTTTTTCAAATTAGAACCCTATTTTTTTATAATTGCGTTTGATTCTGCGGTGAAAAATAATGATAATTTTTTAGCATGATTATGCTCCTAAATTCAATAATTTCTGATTTTTTTGTTTTATTTAATTTAGGAGCATAATCATATTAGAAAACTATCATTATTTTTCACCGCAGAATCCAACGCAATCATAAATGAATAGGGTTCTAATTTGAAAAACAGAAGTTATGGCCAAAATTTGAAACACCCTGTGATGATATTAGTGTAATTCAAAAGATGCATGACCTTTCCACATTCTTCCTCTTGGATGTTCTGAAAACGGTTCACGCTCAGGATGTTTGAAACAAGAATAATGCAAATAATACTGACTAAACATATTTGACTTTTTTTCCGGTTTTTTTTCGATATTTTGAAAGCTATTCGAATGAATACAATGGTTTCAACCAAAATGTATTCAGCATTGAATAATTATATATTGGTATTGGTATTGATATATTGATCATACCAGGAATGCAAAAATTGAAAAAAATATTTTTCCTTCAAATTTATTTTCACTCCCTGTATAACCGGAAGTGCTTTGGCTTCGAAAATATTTTAGCTCTGTAGAGAAGTTCAAGCAATATCATAATCCCAATTTTCAGATTTCAAATATGTGCAGTTCTCCAGAATCGTCTAATAGGCACTCGAACTTGGGACTCCCTGTACAGTATTTTTGGCGCTCTTGTTCCCTGGAACAGAGCTTATCAATTTACCCAAATGTCTGTTATTTTCGAATTTTAGGCTGAAAATGGTCTCAAAAGTTTTGGTTCGATTTACTAATCCAGAATCCGTGGTCAAAATCGATTCTGTCCGGTCATCGTCCGTCTGGCCGGCCGTCCGTGAACACGATAACTATCGAATGGAATGAGCTAGATAGTTGAAATTTTCAGAGTAGGTTTGGCAGATAAATATCTTAGTTTGGTTCAATATTGGGCAAAATCGGCCAAGTGGTTTTGGAGTAACGGGAAAAAATTTTTTTTTTTTACATTACAAATTTCAAACTCTAACGAACCAATACGTTCGGAGGTATGATTCTTTAAAATTTCAATAATTAATCGATTTCATAGAATGCTCTAATTCTAATTTGCTGATGTATGTATATCCAACATATGAGGTGAGTCATAGACCTACGTTTTTATTTTTTGGCGTTCTAGTTCCTCGGAACTGAGGACATACTCGTACATTTCATCCTGTTTAATAAGAAAGAGTCAAATTTATTTCAGCTATTTTAATTTGATTTCTTCCATGGTGCAGTTCTCATTCTCAGATTGCTCATTTAATCTTGATAAATAAACTATTATTTGAATTTAATTTCCTTTATGATGCAGTTCTATCATAAGAATCCATTGATATCATTCCCAACTCATAGAAACCAATATGGAGATAAATGGGTCCAAATTCATTAAAATAAGTACAACAGTTATTCAACTCATCTCGACCAACGATAAGTATTAAATATAGATTTGAAATAATCTTTCAAACAAATTGCTCCTCCCTTATAAAAATGACAAAACCACAGACATGATATTTCTAATCATAGTATCATGAAATTCGTTCTACTTCGGGTCAAAAATCATAAACCATGGACAACTTTGTTGAGTGTAATACAATGGACCAGCACACTGTAATAGTTATAATATTCCGATATTTCGCCAAAATCTCCGCTAGCTAGCTCTTTCCGTTCTCAAGTTATCGTGGCAACGGCCGGACAGAATCAAATTTGACCTCGAATTCTTCATTGGGGAGTCGAACCAAATCGTTTGAGACCATTTTCGTCAAAAAAATCGAAAGTTACAGACATTTGGGCGAAATGATAACGCGATGTTCCCCAGAACATACGCAAAAAATATAATATTGGAAAGAAATCTTCAACCGAAAATGTATCTATTGCACTAAAATGTCAATTTTCGCTCTAAATTGCAACATATCTCAATAAATCTCATATATAACCTTGCATCTAGTCATCTCGGAATTTACGTGCAGTATCCCTTGCGAAAGTTGCTGACCCCCGTCAGGGTCATTTTTGGATTCTCCTCCTCTAAATCTGATAGCGGTCAAGACAATCACTGGGAGTTTCGGTGAAAGTTATGTAACGTTCTGCCTTGTTCAACATCGCTGTGTAATCTTTATGAATTTATGAATTCTTGGTGTAAGATCGTTCAAACATTTATGTTTCGTTTATAATAATGGATTTCGTTATTCATTATGCATGCATTTGGTTGTATTTGATTTCATAAAGGAAATATGTAATTTTTATGAACCAGAGCTATCATTATCCTCAGCATATTATGTTGAAATCATATTCTGGATGAAGGTTAAACGATTAGAACTTTTTAATTCATACGGCGAAGGACGAAGTGAAGGAATTCTTCAATGAAAATCATCCTGAGGTATCCCAGGCAACACAGGTATCTTCCAGAGATATATCAATCGGAAAAACGTGGAAATATCTGTGTATCTATCTATCTCGTGACCCTAGTCTGCACTCAGAATCCTCAACCAACCCCAAATTACTTAGGTGTTCTCTGTGTCGATACACGAGCTGTTAAAAGTCTCAGGTTTGACCTAGATAGTTTGAGCCATCGTCTGGTACCTACAAATGAAGGACCAATAATTGTTGTACCAGATATGCTACCTCAGAGTTTTGGTGCAACCATCTGTTGTTCACCTTGATGCCTTGAGAGAGATCCTACAGACTGATTCAGGTCCAAGAAGAGCACCATCTCATTGCCTTTTATGCTCATAATAGGAGCTGGCACAGGAGTTTAAGGGCCAGGCAACAAATTCACTATAGCTAGGCTCATATCCGAGCGTATTTCAGACAGAAGCACTTGCAATCGAAAGATGCGAGGAAATGAACCTAGAAAGAGGTGTGATATAGCAATCCACTCTGACAGTCAAGCTGCTATTAAAACTCTGAGCTCCCATGTTCTCGAGTCTAAGTTAATATGGAGGTGACAAAGAGAACTTAATGAAGTAGGCAGGAACAAAAGGGTCCGCTTGTTCTGGGTTCCTGGTCATTCGGGAAGTAAAGGAAATGAGAAGGCCAACACACTTGCCAAGAAAGGAGCACAAACCGTCTTTATTGGCCCAGAACCCTAGTGTGGGGTTGGTAGATACACCTACAAAAGTGAATTTCAGATGAAATAAGAAACTGAAAGAGGTATTTTCTGGAGATCTCTTCCAGGAATGAATCACTCCAAAAAGTTCATCCGGAACTTTGACACTGTCAGATCCAAGAAGTATATGAATCTCAGCAAAATCACGCTGCACCTCCTCACTGGTTTCCTCTCAGGGCACTGCTGTCTGTCTTAGGAAGCATATGATGAGATTAGGGATAGCAGAAACTGACGAGTGCAGATTCTTTGTGGAGGAGGATGAAACTCCTGATCATCTGATAACGGAATGCCTCGCCATCTCAAACCAACGCAAGGAATGCTTTGTGCAAGAAATCTGCTCAAGCGAAGACGTAGCCCCTTTGAAGCCATGCCAGATACTGGAGTTCATCCAGAACTCTGGAACTGGAAGGCGAGCTATAGATGGTGATGACATAGACAGCTCTGATGGGAAAGGCACAATAGGCCTTAAGGTCGCAGTGCAACCTTACCCCCTACAACAATATACCTACAATATATATTTCAGTGACCATGGTAGCTAGGCTATCCAAAAGGATCTTAATTGCTTGGAGCAGTGATCAATGGTGCAAATTTCGGCTTTGAATACAGCTTGAAATCTACCCAGGCTGATGGAATCATATAATATAGGCCTGCCTCATGATGACGAATGTATGCTGTGCTTGGAAGAAAAACAATCATGCAGTTCGTCTCAGATTGCCCAGTAGTAGATACAGTCAGGTCCAAGAATTCTGGTACAGTCACCCTGGATCAGTGGTGCAACCCTTCAGTAAGATAATGAGCTCTACCGATGACCTGGATCTGGAGGAGGAATGATCATTGTATAATTGTGAGCCACAAAAGTCCTAGTGGAAAGGCATTATCATCAACATTATGAATGTGCAGAGGAGAACCTATCTCTGAAGTTACCGGAGAGGAAAAGGTAAAGGTTTAGGGATATTGCCACATATAGGGAGGTAAGTTGGAGTTTAGTAGTGGTGTCCACGCCAAATTATTGTGTGGACAAACCAAGATCTCGAAGGAGATTATGAGGTAGACGAGGTAATCGAATTATGTACATTGAAATTCAACAGTTGTACCTTGAAATTATTTATCCAAAGATGTTTCCATTAATATTCGAATCTTGACATCCATAGAATCGTCTGAATTATTCATTTATCGCACTTGGGGAACGTACCCAACATCATTTTCTCATCCAGCACCAAAATATTTGGCAACTAATCTTACAAGCAATTTTACACGAAACAATAAACGGCAGAACTAAAAGTTATAATCATATAGTAACCTGTGTCAATTTACAGCCATTGTTTAGAAAAAAATTAACCAATTACGCGACCTCTAGATCTTTTCCTGTGTGCCACATTCAACACTTACAGCTTTTATCTCATAGGAATAAAAAAAAAGTTTCCTTGATGAATCAATATTTAATGGAAAAATAATTTGATGAATCGTTCGTGTATACGAACTTGACACCTCGGGAAGGTCGCGAAGAACTGTTATAAACCCTAGGTGACAATTACGGGTGAATAAGGAAACGTAGGAGTTGTGAAATTTAAGTTTATACGACCCAGATATACGTACAATGAAATTATGACACTCTAATCCTTATACATACAGTCCCTAATTTGGAATAAATTCAGTAAATCAAAAACAGTATTTTTGTTGTAAATATGCTTGGACAGGTCGAGTAGTATTTTAAATTGCGCTCTTTTTGGCGCTCTTGTTCACCGGAACAGAGTGCTTATCGGTTGGCCCAAATGTCTGTACTTTTCGATTTTTTTGCTGAAAATGGTCTTAAGCGATTTGGTTCGACTCACTGATCGAGAATCCGTGATCGAAATTGATTCTGTCCGGCCGGCCGTAGGCACGATAACTCTCGAAGAGAATGAGCTAGACAGTTGAAATTTTCAGAGTAGGTTCTCGACATAAATATCTCGGCCCTGTTCGTTACTAGGCGAAATCGACCGGATGGTTTCGAGTAACGAAAAAAAATTTTTTTTTACTTCACAAATTTCGAGTTCAATTTTTCTAAGTCGCAGTTTCATCATAAGAATCAACTGATATCATTCTGAACTCTAACAAGCTAATACTTTCGGAGATATGATTTTTCAAAATTTCAATAATACATTGTACTTTTAAAAATAATGGATATTTATGTCAATGAAGTTTTTTAATTGGCAGGAAGCCGTTTGATTGTAATTATGATCAATAAAGTTTATTCCTCTCTCATTGTACTTCTATGTTTTCACAGCATGCGAATTATATCTGTCTGTATTCTAAGCGTGTTAACTGTTCATTCATGTTAACTTATCTACATATAAGAGATGTCATATTTATTTATGTACTTGTTTGTTTATATAATTCATACTTTGAAAATATTATATTGACTTTCATATTGAATAAATTATGTGCAAATATTGGGGATGATGTTTCAGAAGATTTAGAATTGGGTAATATTAATGATGTAGTTTATGAAGGCAATAGGAAAGAACAACATAATGGAATCATCAAAAGAAATTCTGTTCGTTGACCACCGAGGTTAATATTAACTTTTACTTCCTTAAGTAGTGAGACCTATATACAGGGTGAGTCTTTGACCACTGCATTAATTTTAACCAAAGATTCCTCTCATGAAATGAAACACATTTTTCATTAAACATTTTTCCAAATTCAGTTCAGGTAAAAAGATACAGGCTGTTGAAATTATGAAAAAACATCAGTTTTTATTTTTTAGCTTTGACATCCTTTTTTCGAATGAAATCAATGTTGGCGTAAAGTTTCCTATAACTATGATACATATTTTCCAAATATTAGTTATTTTCTACTTCTACTGGTTTTCTAGTTATGGACTCGTGGATTCATAAAACTAAACGAAATTAGCATAAAGAAAGCATATAAAGTTTTTCTTGAGTCACTTCAAGAATATTCCATCGTTTTAGTGTATTATTGGGTACGCATGTGTAATTTCATATATATACCCTTCAGGAATAGTCATAAAAATTAGGATTACCATTTAAAAAAATGATGATGTATAACATTTCCTCACATCAAAAAAAGAGTAATTTAAAATACAAAACGACCCGTTTGAGCATATTCACAACAGAAAAACTGTCTTTGATTTACTGAATTAATTCCAATTTAGAGACCTACATTGTATATTGAATTGGTGGCATGATTCTACCAGAGTTTTTAAGGTGATTTTCAACGCTTTGATTTAATAGGTTAAACATGAGTTATTCAAATGGATGAATTGTTTTTACAGCTGTGTATACCGAGGTGTTCTATCGATTACCGGACGTCAATTATGATTCTGATGAGATCATCTAAATCGGTATGCATTTGACGTACCTATATTGTCTGTGACGATAATTTTTAACGGTGATAAATAGATTGAAATTTCTTGATAAAATTCCATGTTATCATCATCTTCTGCTTAATTATTTCCTCAAAGAATAATTCTTTGAGAAAGTGCAACGAAAAGAAAACCCTGTGGCAGGAGCTTTGGCGCTTTTGTACAATTTTTGACAAACCATATCTGCGGCAGTATTGGTTTCTCAGAGTTGGGAATGATATCAATGGATTCTTATGACAGAACTGAACCATGAAAGAAATTAAATTCAAATAATAGTATATTTATCAAGATTAACTGAGCAATCTGTAATGATTTAACCTCGTGGAATGGGTTGTTGCAACTTACACTCAGTGCATAGTTTTCACAATTCGAAATACCTAAGGAAAGTATAATCGAAATGTCTAGAGCAAGGCTGGAGACAATCATAGCAGATTGTCCATTTATTCCTGATATTTAAATAGGTATAGGCTGACGAACAAATTGCTTTAATAGTTCAAATTATATTAATTTAGTACAATCCTCTTTTCATACTTTGATAGTTAGTACCACTAACAAATTCATTCCGTATTATGAACCTTAACTCAAGAAAGAATATTAAATACACAAATGTAGATCAATATTTTAGCATTTTTTTGCTAGCAACATTATGAAAATACTCTATATAGGAACATGTCTTACTACTTAAGGAACTAAAAGGTAATATTGACCTCGGTGGTCAACGAACAGTAATTTCTTTTGATGATTCCATTATGTGGTTCTTTTCTATTGCCTTCATAAACTACATCATTAAAATGATCCAATTCTATATCTTCTGAAACATCATCCTCAATATTTGCACATAAATTATTCAATGTGCAAAAAGTCAATATTATTTCTGGTATAAATAGAGTCTTATATATATTCTTTGGTATCAAAACAGTCTTATATATTTTTACAAATTCAAGATGCGGAACCTTGTTTTCCAACACAAAATATTTTCAAAGTACGAACTATATAAACAAACTAGAATATAAATAAATATGACGTCTCTTATAGGTAGATAAGATGACATGAATGAACAGTGAATACAGATAGAATTCGCATTCTGTGAAAACATAGAAGTACGATGTATTATAAAAATTTTGAAAAATCATATCGCCGAAAGTGTTAGCCTGTAAGAGTTGAAAATGACATCAATGGATTCTTATGATGGAACTGCATCGAAAAAAAAATTGACCGGCCGGACAGAATACATTCTGACCATGGATTCTTGATCAGTGTGTCGAACCAAATCGTTTAAGACTATTTCCCCTGGGAATTTCCAGTTCCTTTTTTAGCAGGTATATAGAATTCAAATGAAGATTTAAAAAAAATGTCCGCACTATTTCTCCAAGACTATTGAAGGAAATTTCAAGAAATGAAAATTTTACCGAACATTCTAATTTACAATGGTCCTATAAATTTGAGTTATTTTATATAATCAATATTTCCAAATCTGCACGACCGATTGAGTTAAAATTTGGTACTTGGGTGTAAAATATCGCACACCAGTTTTCTTGATTCTACAGGGCGTTCAACTCGAATCGAAATAGAGTCACTTTCAGTTACTGCGTCTGTATATTAAATAAATGCCACCTCCTATCCTATTCATTAAAGATACTAATTTTGCATCACCCATGTATACAGGGTGAGACTTTGACCACTGCATTAATTTTAACCAAAGATTCCTCTCATCAAATGAAACACTTTTTTCATTTACCATTTTTCCAGATTCGGCTCAGGTAAAAAGTTACAAGCATTTAAAGATTTCACAATGTGCTAATACACTCCCGCATATAAATTATCTATGACATTGTTGGCGGACAAGAATAAGGCATGGTAACGTGGTTTACAGCTTGATTCGGGATTCCAACGCTCAGGGACGGATCCATGAAAGTAGTGAAATTTCTGGAGTTTTCCATTTTAAAACATTCAATGAAGAATATCTCGAAAACGGTGCGTTTAAGGAGAAATGATGAAGAATAATATAACGTTCTAAAACGATGGAATATTCTTGAAATGACTCAAGAAAAACTTTATATGCTTTCTTTATGCTAATTTCGTTTAGTTTTATGAATCCACGAGTCCATAACTAGAAAACCAGTAGAAGAAGAAAATAACTAATATTTGAAAAATATGTATCATAGTTATAGGAAACTTTACGCCAACATTCATTTTATTCGAAAAAAGGATGTCAAAGCTAGAAAATAAAAACTGATTTTTTTTTTCAAAATTTCAACAGCCTGTATCTTTTTACCTGAGCTGAATTTGGAAAAATGTTAAATGAAAAAAGTGTTTCATTTGATGAGAGGAATCTTTGGTTAAAATTAACGCAGTGGTCAAAGACTCACCTTGTATATCATGGTGTGTAACGACAATCAGTCTAGCATATTTTCCGATAATTTCTTTTTAATATCGAATGAAACCTTCATACGGTAACCTACTTTAATTTGACCAATTGGGGACAATATTGCGCAAAAACACCCATAACCTTATTAGATAAATCACTGACAATGGCTGCTTGAATATCACGCTGCATAGGAATTCCGACGAAGCTTAATTGACAGGTCAAAAGTTGATAATAACAATCTGCATTATGGTCGAAACTTCACGACCGTAGAGGAAAGTTGTCTAGTTTTCGATACTTATTTTAAATCCACTATTTCGGACGAAGAAAACATTTTTGCTGCATGTTCTTGGGAACATCTTGTTATCATTTTGCCCAAATGTCTGTAATTTTCAAATTTTTGCCGAAAATGGTCTCAAACGATTGGGTTCGACTTCATGTTGAAGAATTCGAGGACAAATTTGATTCTGTCCGGCCGGATAACTTGAGAACGGAAAGAGATAGTGACTGGAAATTTTCAGAGTAGGTATCGCGTCCCAATACGACGGACAAGTTCGTTAATGGGCATAATCGGCCCGATGGTTTCCGAGTAATAAATTTGTTTTCAACCAATACAAATCCGATCGAATTGAAACATGGTGAGTAGCTGTAGAATACAAACCTAAAGATATTTGTGGAATTTTGTGAGAATTGTGTGGCTACAAAATTTTTAAAAATTCATTAAAAAATATTATTTGTGTCACGATAACCTGAGAACGGAAAGAGATAGCGACTTTTTAGGTTCGGTTCTGCTTCTGCATGCAACATTTGAGTTTGTTACTAGGCATAATATGCCAAACGGTTTTGAAGTTATATCGATCTGAAATTTGGTTGTTTTTTCCTCAATAACTCAAAAAATACGAAACTGATCCAATTCAAACGAGGTAATTAGTTGTAGAATACCGACGCAAAAATTCTTGCAAAATTTCGTCACGATCGTATCACTAGATGTTTTTTTTTAAATCATTGAAAATTATTTAAAAAAATTCTATATATCAGGAACTATTGCTCAGACATCGCTGAAATTTTGCGAGAGCCTTCAAAATCTAATTCTACTACCAAGTTCCAAGTTTGAACACGATCGGAACTATATTGTTGGAGATCCGAGCAGCCTTGTGTTAGTTCAGTAGCTGGATGGATGACCGTTGCCTCGATAAGTTTGAAACGAAAGGAGATAGGGACTTGCCATTTTCAGGGTACGTTGCGCATCCGAATGGAAGGATTAAGTTTGTTTTTGAACAAAATCGGACAAACGGTTCCGGAGTTATACCCACCTGGAATATTAATTCACCGATAACTCAAAATAAATAGACTCGATCGAATTGAAACTTGGTAACTAGTTGTAGAATATCGACATAAAGACGTGTGTAGAATTTTTTGACAACCGTACCTCTAGAAAATTAAAAAAAAATTACAATAGAATTGGTTCAAGCACTAACGTGAAGTTAGTAGCTTTTGCGCATATGTTTACCACAGTAAATTTGATTAAGAGGGTCCAATACAGGAGAATGGACAATAGAACATACGCGCTAAAGCTCCTGACTGCACGTCAGTGCTTGAACCAATTTTTTGATCACTTGCTTTCCCTGAAAATGTTCAATGAGAATGAAAATACGTCATTTATACTAAAACATTGATGTAATTAACGACTTTTTTTTGGCGCGCTTATTTCCTTGAACAGAGTCCTATCAGGTTGCTCAAATGTCTGTAATTTTCGAATTTTTGGGCGGAAATGGTATCAAACGATTAATTTCGACTCACTGATGAAGAATTCGGGTCCTAGCAATGATTTGAAGACTTAGAGAATAGTATGAGGCCATTTTTGTTCCAAAATTCGAAAATTACCAACACGCGCGCCAAATAATTTGACCCGAGACAAATTACCACAGAGAAACGATAAAAAACAAAGCCTTTAACGATGAACTATATCCCACTATAATTAAAAATCATTTATGATCCCATTTTTTAGGTCAGGTCCACTGGTCCAAGTTCAACATCGGAGAAAACCGATTTCGAAACCGTTAATTGATCGATCGGTTACGAAACCACCGTCAAATGTTATAGCAATCGCTGAAAGGAACAACAAATCTGCGAAAGATGCAAATTGGTTGCACGCAAATAAAATAAGAACGAAGTCCAATATCACATCGTAAAAGAATAAAGATATAAATCACAAATTAAAAGAGATAGGATAAAACACGATAGACAGTACGAGATGACGTTTCAGAACGATGACGTATCCTTCGAAGAAGTAGGCAGACAGTCTCCTGAAGACGATGTCAGCAGGATAAACACGGAAGACAGTCTTCTGAGCTCGAAGGCCAGCTCAGTAACCATCAATAAAAGTGGAGATGTTGCGTGCTGTGACAAAGAAGATATCCAGAGGAAATGTTGCAGTAAGTTTATAAAACATCGTCACACAACTTTTTTGGTCCACTAAGATTTTATTCATTAGCATAGCTTCGCAATAATTTCAGCGCTTCTCAAGAATAATTTTTTTTAGGTCTGTTAGTCTAGTCAATGAGTGCTTTTTAGGTCGAAATTTTTGCGTATTCTCCGAAAATTATGATTGAGGTATCATTTGATTCTGAATAGTATGTAGATAGTTTTTGAGAAAATGCTAAGGCCGCAGGCAAAAATTACAATAGTTATAAACAATTAAGTGACAAGAAAAGAAGGAGGTTTAAGTTTTCGCCAATATCTCAAAAACTATCTGAGATAATTCAAATTTGAAAAAAGATTCGAGAAGAAGAGGAAATTTCCTGAAAAAAAATTCCCAACTCCCGGAACTAGGATCAATATTTAAATATTTAAATGAGTATAAAAAATCTCGTCTCGCTCTCGCTAATTTCCAACAAATTAAGTCTCGTTTAAGTCTCGTTTTCAGTTGTCTCGTCTCGTCTCGCTTAATTCTGAATAACGATAATAAATATTATAATATATAAGCGAAATGGTATACAGTGATGAATAATTTTGTAAAGCCATATTTATTACGCTCTTATACAAAAATATTTGTACCTGTTCATATTATTTTTGGCGCTCTAGTTCCTCGGAACTGAGTGCTTATCAATTTGCCCAAATGTCTGTAATTTTCGAATATTTCGATGAAAATGGTCTTAAACGATTTGGTTCGACTCACTGATCAAGAATACGTGGTCGAAATTCATTCTGTCCGGCCGTAGGCACGATAACTCTCGAACGGAATGAGCTAGAGAGTTGAAATTTTCAGAGTAGGTTTGGGGGATGAATATCTCGGCTGAGTTCGTTATTGGGCAAAATCAGACAGATGGTTTCGGAGTAACAAAAAAAAAAATTTTTTTTTACGGAACAAATTCCAAATCAAATTTTTTTTAATAAGCCATTTTATCATAAGAATCCATTCATTTCATTTTCAACTCTAACAAGCTAATACTTTCGGAGATATGATTTTTTAAAATTTCAATGTAAATCGTATTTCACAGATTGATATAATTATCATTCTATGTATGAATTCTCATAATGTCAACTTGACAGAAGGGAATATTGTAACTTCAAAAATATTGGGGTTGAAATACTCGTATTTTAGCGATGCAACGGGGACCTCACCCGAAAATGTTTGAAAATATTACGTAAATATTGAAAGCATAATTCTGTAGTTTGGTGAACGTAGATCAGGAAATTTTTGATCGATTACAAGGTAATTTATAATTACTTATCTAATAAACTATTATTTGAATTGAATTTACTTTATGATGCAGTGATATCATATGAATACATTGATATAATTCCCAACTCTGAGAAACCAATACCAGATATAATTTGTCTGTTTGAACTAGAGCGCCAGAAAGCTCCTGTCCACAGGGCTTGAACCCATTTATTAAATTTAAACACTGATAATTTCAACTTTGAAATTACTCGATTACCAAGAATTCAAACATAATCACGCTTTCATCACATCATTTTTCAATGATGTACGTGTTTTTGTCATGATCATACCTGCTGTGGAAAATAATCTTTCAACAGGTACGGAAGTAGCCATTAATAAATCATCAGCATCCCTTGGAAAGTGTAGGAGGAACTTTTTTATCACTCTCCACCATTGTAAAATATTTTGATTCCTATTAGCTCTTTCTAAAAGCAATTAGTCTTCAAACTCAGTTTTCCAATATTTCGAAAGTTTTGTTAATGTTTTAAATGGTCTATCGATGTCGATACATTTTTTAATAGAATTGAACAATTTGGTATAGTTTTCAGAGAATACCTTCCCAGAGGGTAGATCATTGAGGGTGTTTTTGGCGTATTCCTCATAACACATTTCAAAACATTGAATACCTTCATTTCTTTAGCAGTTTTATCATACGTAGTTCCACAGATGTATACAATAATTGTTCACATCTTCACTACAAGGAGCACAAGAGAATAAATTTCTCTAGATGTTCAGATAGAGACGAAATTTTAAAGCATTGGGATTTAGGGGCAATAAAAGTTGTATTGGATTCATAATGGCATCCGTTTTTATGGTTGTGAAGTCAATCTTTTCTTGAAAAATAATCTCAATTATCGCAAAGTCATAACGAATTAATAATCTTCTAAAAAATCGTGTATTTCTAGAACGATCGATGCATAATATAGACAAAATATATTGGTAATTATAGTGGAAACTCTTCGTATTCAACTGTTTTCTGTGGGTGTTGAAAAAAGTCGAGTCGTATATATAAAACTTCATTCAAAAAATTTAACGAGACCAAAAACGAGACTCTCGTGTTGCGCTGTATGTGGTCTCGGTATCGCCTATAATATTTTTGAAAACGCCTCGTCTCGTCTCGTCTCGCTTTTACGAGACGAGACGACAAAAATCTCGTTCTCGCGTGAAGCCTTAAGACTCGCCCCCTACGGACCTTTCTTGAATAAATATTTTTTAAACTTATTAAATATGAAAATAAAAAATTGTAAAAACTCAGGCGCCTTCAGGATGGATCAATAAACAATATTCCGTGGACCATAAATGTTTATCGTGAATTTTTTATTAGTTATTCATTAGTTAATTAACAATTTTTTGTAGCATGAACATTAACATTGCACGTGCGATAATTGTTCAACTATTAATGTGAGAATTTCTTCCTTTCGTGGAGCTATTTTTCGAAGGTCTTGGAATAAATTTCCGTTGGAAAATTTGAAAATTTGTTAATTTTCGTTTTGTTATAAACAATTAACTTAAGTAAAAAATTATAAAACTTCAATTATGTTTCAGAAGAAAATTTTGAATTATCTCATAAACAACGCATTGGTTTATAGCAATGTTTTAAACAATAGGAGATAATAATTTTTAAAAATCATTTTTGAGTAGTTTCTGATCATAAGAAAACGGATCAATAGTAATATTATGAATTGAAGCTTTATAATTTTTCACTTTAGCAATTGTTCATAACAAAACGAAAATTAACAATTTTTGAAATTTTCCAATAGAAATCTATTCTAAGACCTTTGAAAAATAGCCTCACGAAAGGAAACAAAATTCAGATCAATAGTTTAACAATTAGCTTACTTGCAATGTTAATGTTCGTGCTACAAAAAATTGTTAATTAACTAATGGATAACTAATTGAAAAAGCACGATAAAAATTTTTGAACCACGACTTATTGTTCATTGATCTATCCTCCAGGCGCCAGAATTTTTTCAATTTTTATTTTTATATTTGTTAAGTTTAAATAATATTTATTCGTGAAAGGTTCAAAGGGGGCGAGGCTTACTTTTCGGGAGTATTTTCAACCATCTCGGAAAATTATAAATATTGATTCTAGTTCCGGGAGTTGGGACTTTTTCTTATGAAATTTCCTCCTCTTCTTGAATATTCTTTCAAATTTGAATTATCTCAGATAGTTTTTGAGATATTGGCGAAAAATCAAAGCACCTTCTTTTTTTCCACTTAATTGTTTATAACTATTGTAATTTTTGCGTGCGCCCTTAGCATTTTCTCAAAAACTATCTACATGCCTTTCTGAATCAAATGACAACCCAATCATAATTTTCAGAGAACAGGCAAAATTTTTGACCTAAAAAGCACTTGTTCACTATACTATCAGACCAGATATACATTACGACCGTTAAATAATAATCATAATAACAATTATCTCCGATGTGTATTAGATAGTTCCAAATGTAATTAATCAATTATAGCCTTACATACAGAAAGAGTAAGAAGTTATTGACACAATTTTGCGTTAGGACAATAATTATGAACAGGTGTGTCGCAACAGAATGCTAATTAGCAAATCAATTAAGGAGACAGCATTAAGGGAATTGGAGAAGTAATGAAAAAATAGGTAGTGGTGATCTTGAGTTTATTATACGCGCATTCGATTACTATTTCTAAATGATGAAAAAATTGATCATTGAGTGGTTGGATTAGATATTAAGTTACGAATCTGAATTGAAATTGGATATATTTTCAAGTATAAACCTTGTGAATCTGTGTTGTTAAATTCGAAGGAATACCGAATAGGGATTGTATATGAGGAAGTATTCAATATAAGATTTCAGAAAATGCCATCAATTTTTTGGGGATTTGGGGATAAAATATAATTACTTTTTTTTCAAATCAACTATGACAGTCTTATCTAAACCTCCTGTATATCAAAACCTTATGTTACATACTAAAGATCATTGTGTGACTCTTCGGTAACCAATTTCATAAAACAGATCTGAATTATTGCATTGCGCTCTCGAGAAATACACAGTTTCTTATAAGCCCTCATCTGTCTTTTTGCGCGTATGTTCTGGGGAACATCGCGTTATCATTTTGCCCAAATGTCTGTAACTTTCGAATTTTTTGTCGAAAATGGTTTCAAACGATTTGGTTCGACTCCCCAATGAAGAATTCGAGGTCAAATTCCATTCTGTCCGGCCAGCCGTCCGGCCGTCCGGCCGTTGCCACGATAACTTGAGAACGAAAAAAGCTAGCGACTTGAAATTTTCAGGGTAGGTGGCGCATCCCATTACGACGGACACGTTCGTTAATGGGCATAATCGGCTCAGTGGTTTCCGAGTAATAATTTTGTTTTCAACCAATATAAATCCGATCGATTTGAAACTTGGTGGGTTGTTGTAGAATTTGAACCTAAGCACGTTTGTGAAATTTTGTGCGAATCGTATGGCTAGAAAATTGTTAAAAAATTATTAAAAAATATTTTTGTTGTCACGATAATTTGAGAAAGGAAAGAGATAGCGGCTTGAAGTTTTCAGGTTAGGATGTGCATCAGAACGCGACACTTCAGTTTGTTTATGAGCAAAATCGGCCAAACGGTTTTAGAGTTATAGCCATCTGAAATTTGGTTGTTTTTTGTTCCTCATTAACTCGAAAAATACTAAACCGATTGAATTCAAACATGGTTGTTAGTTGTAGAATGCCAACTCGAAAGTACTTGCAAAATTTCGTGAGGATAGTATTTGTAGAAAATTTTTAAAAAATCATTGAAAATTGAAAAAAAAAATCTATATATCAGTAACTATGCGTTTGAAATTGCTGAAATTTCGCGAGAGCCTTTATAACCTAATTCTACTGCCAAGTTTCAAGTTTTAGCACGATCGGTTAAATATTGTTGGAGATTCGAGCAGCCTTGTGTGAGTTCAGTAGATGGGTGACCGTTGCCTCGATAACTTTCGAACGAAATGAGATAGAGACTTGTAATTTTCAGGGTAGGTTGCGTAGCCGAATTGGAGAGTTGAGTCCGGTTTTGGGCATAATCGGACTAACGGTTTCCGAGTTATACCCACAATCTATATATCAGTAACTATGCGTTTGAAATTGCTGAAATTTCGCGAGAGCCTTTATAACCTAATTCTACTGCCAAGTTTCAAGTTTTAGCACGATCGGTTAAATATTGTTGGAGATTCGAGCCGCCTTGTGTGAGTTCAGTAGATGGGTGACCGTTGCCTCGATAACTTTCGAACGAAATGAGATAGAGACTTGTAATTTTCAGGGTAGGTTGCGTAGCCGAATTGGAGAGTTTTGGGCATAATCGGACTAACGGTTTCCGAGTTATACCCACCTGGAATATTATTTCCTTGATAACTCAAAAAATAAATATTCGATCGAATTGAAGCTTGGTAACTAGTAGTAGAAAATCAACATAAAGACGTGTTTAAAATTTTGTACGAACCGTACCCCTGGAAAATTTGAAAAAAATGACGAAAAAAAAATTTTAAGAACCGTACCCCTAGAAAATTTCAAAAAAATCACAAAAAAAAAATTGGTTCAAGCACTGACGGGAAGTCAGAAGCTTTTGCGCGTATGTTCTATTGTCCATTCTCCTGTATTGGACACTTAATTCGAATTTACCATGGTAAATTTTTCGTGAGGATCTTATCACCTTAAAATTAAAAAAAAAAAATTGCGAAAGCCATCAAAACTTTCAAGTCCAATTTTACTATGTTGTGGAGATCTGAAACGCCTTGGATGAGTTCAGCAGCTGGATGGGTGACCATTTACACGATAGCTCTCGAACAGAAAGAGTTAGCAACTTTCAATTTTCAGGGTAGGTTTGTTGTTGGGCATAATCGGCTAAACTATATTAAATCTTGTTCTTATTTCCTCAATATCTCGAAACATAAAAATCTGATCCAATTAAAACTTGATAATTACTCGTAGAATGCGAATATAAATAACAGCACAGATGAATAATTGAAAGGAGATTATCGAAATTAAATTATAGCTACAAAAAAATGATAGGTTGGAGCTTAGTCAAATGAATGATTCATTTAGAAATTTCACAATATAATTCCTTTTCCTACAGAATTAATTGTTCACACATCGAACACTGTTTATTCGCATTAACTGAAATAAAAACAGAAGTAATGTTAGCATAACCTTAAACAATGAAGGATTACGACGGTAAAACCGCAATTCTATTAGTATATTATGTCTTGTAAAACAGATCTCTTGCGCAATAAGAATATTGTTTTACCATGAAATTCTATTTCAAATTAAATGAATTCATGGATGGTCATTAAATGTAGGTGCTTATATTATTATTATTGGAAATACACGAATATTATTTTAGGATTACATTTTCATGCGCGGAGATAATCGATTTGTCATGTAGATATAAATATCAATCATCTACAATACCACGAAAGATAATAAAATATTATAAGTTAGTTAGATTCGTAAAAGTAGTGATATGTCAATAATTTCAGATTTTATAACTTTCCATGAATAATACCTGGAAAACGCAGTGTTTGAGAAACGAAAAAAAAATAATTTTAATTCCTAAAAAAATTACCCAAGATAAACTTCTGCTTTTTGGCGCTCTAGTTCCTCGGAACTGAGTGCTTATCAATTTGCCCAAATGTCTGTAATTTTCGAATTTTTCGATGAAAATGGTCTTAAACGATTTGGTTCGAGTCACTGATCAAGAATCCGTGGTCGAAATTCATTCTGTCCGGCCGGTCCGGCCGGCCGTAGGCACGATAACTCTCGAACGGAATGATCTAGAGAGGTGAAATTTTCAGAGTAGGTTTGGGAGATAAATATCTCGGCTAAGTTCGTTATTGGGCAAAATCAGACAGATGGTTTCGGAGTAACAAAAAAAAAATTTTTTTTACGAAACAAATTCCAAATTAAATTTTTTCAATAAGCAGTTTTACCATAAGAAATCCATCGATATCATTTTCAACTCTAACAAGCTAATATATTCGGAGATATGATTTTTCAAAATTTCAATAATAAATCGTATTTCAACGTTGTCACAGAATGATATAATTATTCTATGTATGAATTTTCATAATGTCAACTTATTTTCCTGAGACATGACATTATCTAATCAATCGAAGAATTGTGAGTGAAGTGAGAAAAATCGCAGTTGTTTGCTCCGAAATTAGGTTTTCCCAGAAAATTCTAACATTTCGAAACGGAACATGAAGTAAGAGATCTGAGAGTAGTGAGACTGCTTTTCATCCATAGACATAGATATAACTCTCGAACGGATTGAGCTCGGTAGTTGAAATTTTCACAGTAGGTTAGGGAGATGAATATCTCGGTTAAGTTCGTTATTGGGCAAAATTGGCCAGATTTAATTTGATTTCTTCCATGGTGCAGTTCTCATTCTCATGATTGCTCATTTAATCTTGATAAATAAACTATTATTTGAATTGAATTTCCTTTATGATGCAGTTCTATCATATGAATACATTGATATAATTCCCAACTCTGAGAAACCAATACTTTCGGAGATATAATTTGTCTGTTTGAACTAGAGCGCCAGAAAGCTCCTCTCCACAGGGCTTGAACCCATTTTTATTTATGCTAATTTCATTTATTTTCATGAACCCGCGAGTCTTTAACTTGGAAAACAATGGAAGTACAAAAAAAATTATACCTAATTGGAGAATATGTGTCATACTTAGTTATAAGAAACTTCACACAATTAATCAACAGCAACATTTGATGGGAAAAATTATTGTTCAACTTATATACTCAACCTGTATAGTTTAATCTGTTCGTTGTATTTCCATTTCAATATTCCTTGTATCATATTTTTTGGGTAATCTTCAAATATTTCTACAAATCTCATTCACCATGTAAGAATTGCAAGACTATCTCAAAATAGAAGATGTTGAGGTGATGAATTAATCTCAGCATTTTTAAAAGGTTCAGTTTCACAAAAACAAGGAATAAAACTGTTTCATGTGATATGCTATAAATAGTAACAAGAATTTATAACCAACGCCTTCACCATTTTGTAACCCTGAAATTCTCATTCTGTAGACCAGTACATTGTAATCGTTGTAATATTTCTATATTTCTCCAATCAGACCTATTCTGTTCACGCATAGCAGTATTGCTAAGAAATAGATATTGCTTCCACAGTAAGATTTGAAATATTGCTATTCTGATCATCGATTTTGAGCAATAATATCTGACATTTTTAGAAACATATTGCTATATCCACATTGCTATCTCAGCAACCTTATAATAGTACTTGCTAAGAGTAACAAGATTTGGAATATGGCAGAGAACCACTTTTTTCTTCCAAGAATTCAAAATATTGAAAATAGGTGGGTCCTTTAATAAATATAGGTATACATAATCGTTTATATTTGTTAAAGGTACTTTAAAATACTTAATTTTAAGGAAATTTCTAAGACTTAAAGTTCTGACACTAACAATCACTTCTATTTGTAAACATAAAAGTTCACAAACTATTCAGCCTTGATAATGAGATTGATGCTTTTGATTTAATTTAAGAGCTGAGGGAATTTCATTCAATTATTTATTTGTCCATGAGCAATCTAGGAGAGATACTTATCGGTTTTACTTAGAAGTGTGCATTCGAAGTGTGATTGTCGTCAGAAAAAAATTTAAGTTTAATATTTTCTTAGGTGTTTGCAAGTTTTTTTTTTCGGTCATGGTAGCGCTTATCAATATTCGGTGTGTTTCCTGAAAGTTGATCAATAACTCCATCTTGTTAGCTTTATAAATAACATAGTTAGTTTTTCGCCTTCGTGACATTTTATATATTTGGTAAGGAATTACGCATAACCACCGAAAAACAGACGAAATGCTAATCAATTAAGGTTAAATTCTTCTTCTATTTCACATAAAAGTCTTCAAATACAGTGTTGTCAACTCTAAAATCAATGAATTTTGACCTACTTGATAGCAATATTGCTGGGAGAAAATTGATAACCAACATTGCTATAACAGTTCGAACAGAATACTTAATACCATAGTCATATTATTAAAAATTAGGAGTATAGCAATACGACTTGAATAGCAATGTTTATAGCGATACGCAAACAAAATAGGTCTGATTATCTCCAAGAATATAGAACCGATTGAGTTTAAATCTAGAAATTTGTTGTAAAATTAGGTTCTGAAGGCAAAATCGCAAAATTTCAGCGATATCTGAGATGCATTTTTTTTAATTCGTTTAATTTTGATTTTCTCGTCATACGATCCTCACGAAATTTTGCCTTCGTTTCGATATTTTTCCACTAACTACCGAGTTTTAATTCGATCAGGTCAGTATTTTTCGAGATATTTGAAAAACCAAATGATGGCTATATCTTCTAAACCACACGGTAGATTTTGCCCATTAACGCACTTAACCGGCAAATGTTTAGCCTCAAACCTACCCCGCAAATTTCAATTCTGCAACTCATTGCGTTCGAGATTTATCGTGGTTACGTTGACCATTGAACAGAATTAAGTTTTACATCGGATTCTTTTTCAGTGAGTCGAAAGTACTCGATTGATGCGTTTTCGGCTAAAATATCGAAAATTACAGACAATTGGACAAATTGGTAGGCACTCTATCCATCAGGAGAACAGATTAGAATTAAAATTTTCCACGACTTAACCGTTCAAATCCTCGGTGAATGATACTGCAATATCGTGACGATGTATAGGCATATATTGACATTGAAACTTTCACCCGCGCTTGTACCTGGATTTTACCAACGAATGCAGGCTAAAAGAGTCAAGTTCATTGTGCATTTGCATAAGAGAACTAACCGGCACAAATAACCGTGAATAAAGTTTGTTAATTGTTACGAGAGATTGGATAAACAACGGACGATGTGTTGATTAAAACGGTAAACCTATTTGCTTTTCGGGCATTCCTCAGAATCTCTATAAATTGAATCAATGAAGATTTTAAGCCATTCATCGTGATAAAGGGTTTTCCAATAAGAGGTGTTATTTTGATATTCAAAGGAAAATGTCATTTTTCAATATAAATGATCGGATGTTTATTTCATTATAAAGAAGAAGCTATGCCGTTAATGGTGGAAAATAACATCAGGCAAATGAACACCACGACCACGCTTACAGGACCATATCCTTTTAATGAAATTTTCCATAACCAAATCGCAAAGTGGCTGCCCTATGTCCTAGATAGCCTCACGAATTCCATCTTTGAGGTCTTGAATGGACGCTGGATAATTGGCGTAGATCTTCTCTTTCACGTGGCCCCAAAGGAAGAAGTCGTAAGGTGTTAAATCACAAGATCTCGGTGGCCACAATTGTGATCACCTCTTCGAGAGATAACACGGTCCGGAAACCTTTACCGCAAAAGATCAATGGTTTCGTTGCTTGTGTGGCACGTAGTGCCGTCTTGTTGAGAGTAAACGTTGTCCAGATCAATACCATCCAATTCCGGTCATAAAAAATCAATAATCATCTCTCGATAGCGCAATCCATTCACCGTAACTGTTGCTCCAGCCTCATTTTCGAAAAAGTAAGATCCAATGACTCCGCCGCACAATAAACCGCACCAAACAGTCACACGTTGAGGATAGAGAGGCTTTTGAACAATAACTCTTGGGTTTTCCGAGCCCCAGATGCGACAATTTTGCTTGTTGACGAAGCCACCGAGGTGGAAATGGGCCTCATCACTCAAGATGATTTTTCGATGAAATTCCGGTCCATTTTCATGCATTTCAACGACCCAATCAGCAAAGACACGACGTTGTTGATGATCGGCCGGCTTGAGTTCTTGTGTTACCTGAACTTTATAAGCCTTAAGACCAAAATCTTTATGCAAAATACGGCGTAAGGACTTTTGTGGAATGCCTGATTCCAAAGAACGACGAGGAATGGACAAACCTGGATTTTCTTCAACACTTTCGGCTACAGCAGCAATATTCTCGGCTGTTCTTGAGCGAATATTTCTGTGCAAATATTGGGGATGATATTTCAGAAGATTTAGAATTGGATCATTTTAATGATGTAGTTTATGAAGGCAATAGGAAAGAACAGCATAATGGAATCATCAAAATAAATTACTGTTTGTTGAACACCGAGGTTAATAATACCTTTTACTTCCTTAAGTAGTGAGACATGTTCCTATATACAGTATTTTCATAATGTTGGAAGCAAAAAAAGGCTGAAATATTGATCTACATTTGTGTATCAAATATTCTTTCTTGAGTTAAGGTTCATAATACAGAATTAATGTGTTAGTGGTATGAACTATTAAAGTATTAATATGAACTATTAAAGTATTAAAAGAGAATTATATTTTATTTGTTCATCAGCCTATATCTACTCAAATATCAGGAATAAAAGGACAATCTGCTATAATTGTCTCCAGCCTTGCTCTAGACATTTCGATAATAGTTTCCTTAGGTAATTCAAGTTGTGAAAACTATGCACCGAGTGTAAGTTGCAGCAACCCAATCCACGAGGTTATTTCATTGAAGATTGCTCACTTAATCTTGATGAGTGAACTCACGAAATTCTGCAGAAATTAGCGGAATGGCATTCTACAACTAATTACCAAGTTCCTATTCGATCGGAACTTTATTTTTTGAATTATTGAGAATATGAAATTCCGCACAAACCTTAAAGCCGAATTTTATTTTCCCGATATTTCCAAAAATACGTTCAATATGTTCCTGCAGTAATTTGTGACGGTGTATGAAGAGGGAATATACAATAAAACATGCGCGTAAGAGCTTCTGACTTAGTTCTTACTTCCTCAATGAGAGTGCTAATTTTCTTCAATCCACTGATAGAATTATTTTCCTCGAATCTAAAAATCCATGTTATTTTTTCCAGATCCCTGTTCCAAAATATTTATAGGATCCCTTCTGACTGTTTGGGGCATTTGCACCTTAATTTGGACTCCGTTCGATATATGTATGACGGAAAGACTTAAAATGAGACCAGGTTTGAAATAAGAATTCAAATTATTGAAGTGAATTTCACGATTTTCCTGATATTTTCAAGGTTTCCCGCCTTACGAATGGTGGAAAGCGCCCCCAGACGAGGTGCTACTGAAAGTGTTCGTTTTCAACATAACGAACGCGCAAAAGTTCCTAAGTGGAGAAGACGCGAAGCTGAATTTAGAAGAAATTGGTCCTATAATATTCAGGTAAAGAAATGCCCATAACGCAGTTACAGAAGTTTATGTAGACAACAATCTGGAAGCGTCTCGGTTATGAATCATTTATTCAACAATAATTGTATTCCTATTGAATCTTTGCAACGAAAACAATGATCGATTTTTCCCAGAGAGAAGCTGATACATACCAACGTGACGTTCAATGATAATGGGACGTTAACCTACGTTGCAACCAGAAGAGCTATCTATCTTCCGGAAGAGAATAACATCAATTTAAATCAGACGATAACTGTTGCAAATTTACCTGTACTGGTGAGTAAAATTTCCTTTTTAGATGATAAAGAAAGAGTCTACTCCGAGCCCAATTTGATTAACTTACCAAAGTATATATTTCCATCATCATATCGATTATTCAAGAGCTATACAGGGTGAGTCTTTGACCACAGCATTAATTTTAACCAAAGATTCCTCTCATCAAATGAAACACATTTTTCATTTACCATATTTCCAGATTCGGCCCAGGTAAAAAGTTACAAGCGTTTAAAGATTTCACAATGTGCTAATACACTCCCGCATATAAATTATCTATGACATTGTTGGCGGACGAGAATAAGGCATGGTAACGTGGTTTACAGCTTGATTCGGGATTCCAACGCTCAGGGGCGGATCCATAAAAGTAGTGAAATTTCTGGAGTTTTCCATTTTAAAACATACAATGAAGAATATCTCGAAAACGGTACGTTTAAGGAGAAATTATGAAGAATAATATAATGTTCTAAAACGATGGAATATTCTTGAAATGACTCAAGAAAAGCTGTATATGCTTTCTTTATGCTAATTTCGTTTAGTTTTATGAATCCACGAGTCCATAACTAGAAAAACAGTAGAAGTAAAAAATAACTAATATTTGGAAAATATGTATCATAGTTGAAGGAAACTTTACGCCAACATTCATTTTATTCGAAAAAGGATGTCAAAGCTACAGAATAAAAACTGATTTTTTTTCAAAATTTCAACAGCCTGTATCTTTTTTTTTTTTTTTTCTTTTTACCTGAGCTGAATTTGGAAAAATGTTAAATGAAATGAGTGTTTCATTTGATGAGAGGAATCTTTGGTTAAAATTAATGCAGTGGTCAAAGACTCACCCTGTATACGATAGCTGAGGTTATTCCATTGGTCATTTTGCATTCAATCATACTTTGTTTGACATGTCTCTTATCAGTAGATGAGATGACAATGATGACATGTATGAACACAGATCAAGAAATTCATAGATAAGATAAGATAGACGTTAATTTTCGATACAGCATTCTGTGAAATCACAGAGTTACGATTTAATATTGAAATTTTGAAAAATCATATCACGGAAAGTATTAATTTGTTAGAGTTTGAAATGATATCAATAGATTCTTATGATGAAACTGCATCTTAAAAAAAATTGAAATCGAAATTTGTTAGGTAAAAAAAAATGTTTTCTTTCGTTACTTCGAAACCATCCGGCTAATTTTGCCCAATAACGGACTTAACCGAGATATTTATCTCCCAAACCTACTCTGAGTCTTTCAACTGTCTAGCTCATTCCGTTCGCGAGTTATCGTGTTAGCGGCCGGACAGAATAGATTTTGACCACGGATTCTTGATCAGTGAGTCGAAACAAATGGTTTAAGACCATTTTCATCCAAAAACCTATAAAAACCTCTTCCATGTTCCACCCACTCTGAGATTTACATGATTTGAAATTTCAGTGCGATATTTTATTTTCAAAATATTTTCAAATACATATATGAAGCAGATCGAGCTGAAATTCCTTACTCGATTGTAAAATGGCGGCTTGAAAGGTTGCGCGGAATCCGACGAATAGTGTCTGAAATCTACAATCTTTGAAAAACTATATCCATTTTTTTCTAGTGTACGATCCTTACGAAAATTTGTACAAATTTGCGGGATGATATTCTTTAAATAATAACCAAGATTCAATCGGATCGGATCAGTATTTTTTTAATTATCGAGGCTCATCTCTGAACAAATTTTTATTATCTGAATCAAGCAAGCATTTTCGACGTTTGAACTTAAATCGTGATGGCTGGCATAAATCTTCGAGGATGCTAACCGTGTAAACCGTCCCTGTTGATCACCGACGCGTTTCGTGCCAATAAAAACTCATCAGATATTGATGGCGATCAGTCTTCACCGGAAAATATTTTTGGTTTCCAGGGTATGGCTTCGTATTTCTGGGACGCCTCGTTTTTCGAAAAGATAGGTTTCAACATGCTGATCTCCAACTGTAACTCAAACGCCACCGTCGATACAACGATCTACAACTACTTGTGGAACTTCACCGACCCCGTTGTCGAATTAGGGAGGAGCATAGTGCCGAAGTTGGTGCCGGTCAATAATTTGGGAATATTAGCTAGGGTGAGACTTGAATTTTTCTCTTATATACATCCAAAAGTCAGATTTAGAATAAAATTCAGAACGTCAAATTTAGATAAAATATCAAAAATTGGTGGAATATTCTTTTCATTATTTTTTTAATTTTTTTTTATCTGATTCACGGTCATTACTTTTTAATATCATTATTTCTTTTCATAGCACATATATTATACACATGTATTTATTTCACACATTTTGTAAGTATATTAATCCTATTTTTTTTCATGCTTGCTTCTTTATATTTTTCATTGGTTTGGATTTCATATTGTATACATCTTTTAAATATTATAATCTCTTCTTCTATATTCATTATTTTTGTAGATGCTGTTTCTTCATTGTTTGTCAGTATATTTAATCTTTCGCTTTATTCTAGTTTCATCTCATCTTCAGTATTGTCTATGTTATGATTAAAATCTTTAAATTGCAATTCAGTTCTTCTTTCTTCATTTTCTAGTATTAGATTATTATTTACTGTAACTGTATAATTTATTGCAATTATCTCTTCATCTTTTTTCTTCACCATTCTTATTTCTATTGTAAGCTTTTCTATTTTATTCATAGGTCTTTCTGAAAATTCTTCCAGTTGCTTTTCCATTCTTTCTGAATTCTTCTTAATCTCTACTTTCAATGTCACTGAAATTATTTTAATTTCTTTTGAGTTTTCTTCTATTGTTTCCGATATTCCTTTCATTACTTGCGAAACATCCATAACACTTGGATAATTTACAATTGGTTCCTTTTCACTTGTAATAACTCTTACATTCTCTTCTAGATTTCCCTTCTACATTCCAACAAGGGTTTTACTCCTTGTTTCTATTTTTGTTTTCAAATCCAAATATGTAACAATTTCATATCATTCTAGCCCCACGTTGGGCGCCAATAATTACAGTAAATTAGGTAGAATTTTTGAAAGTTCCTAATTACCTATTAATTATTGAAACTCTCAAACTCTTTCTAAAATTCAAAGTCCTTTTTACTTGATATTATTCTATTAAAATTACCTCAGTTTTCTGTATTTTAATATATTTTATCACTGCCAATTACTTTCTCGTTGCTATGGATCTTCTCGATTAAAAAACAAATACCCCCTGCTTTATAAGTTTTCGAAACGATTCCTATCATAACAATATACAGGGTGAGTCTTTGACCACTGCTGTAATTTTAACCAAAGATTCCACTCATCAAATGAAACACTTTTTTCCAGATTCGGCTCAGGTAAAAAGTTACAAGCGTTTAAAGATTTCACAATGTGCTAATACACTCCCGCATATAAATTATCTATGACATTGTTGGCGGACGAGAATAAGGCATGGTAACGTGGTTTACAGCTTGATTCGGGATTCCAACGCTCAGGGACGGATCCATAAAAGTAGTGAAATTTCTGGAGTTGTCCATTTTAAAACATTCAATGAAGAATATCTCGAAAACGATGCGTTTAAGGAGAAATGATGAAGAATAATATAAAGTTCTAAAACGATGGAATATTCTTGAAATGACTCAAGAAAAACTTTATATGCTTTCTTTATGCTAATTTCGTTTAGTTTTATGAATCCACGAGTCCATAACTAGAAAACCAGTAGAAGTAGAAGATAACTAATATTTGTAAAATATGTATCTTAGTTATAGGAAACTTTACGCCAACATTCATTTTATTCGAAAAAAGGATGTCAAAGCTACAAAATAAAAACTGATTTTTTTTCAAAATTTCAACAGCCTGTATCTATTTACCTGAGCTGAATTTGGAAAAATGTTAAATGAAAAAAGTGTTTCATTGGATGAGAGGAATCTTTGGTAAAAATTAATGCAGTGGTCAAAGACTCACCCTGTATAAATTTCCATTTACAGATCTATGAAAATTTCACTGACATCGTAACAGTATACATAGGCACCGAATATGGTCACGAAAAATACTTCCTTATAGACAAATACGATGGTTCCGGGGATCTTCCAGGACACGGCGAGAAATGCGTGGACAAAGTGGTGGAATCAACCGAAGGGGTGGCATATCCACAGTTTTTGAATAAAAGTTCCGAGATAAAATATTGGAGAAAAACGATGTGTCTCGTTACATCGCTTTTTTTCGAAAGTATGTTGGTTTCCAGTTTTTATATTTTCCGCTTTGTCGTTCGAAAATATGGTGGAACCACTGACGTAGCGTCAGAGGCGCCAAAGAGCTCGTTCATTCAATATTGAATATATTTGAGTTGAATAAATGAAGATGTCAAGTGAGTTTAGAAAATTATGTACATAGGTAGGGTAGGGTGTTGCTAGTTGATTTATGGCTGCCCTAGATAATATTGATTACCAGAAATTCCGAATTGTTTCCGATTCTTGGAAACTGAATTGGTAAAATTATGCAAGGAATTAAGTTTAAGGCTCTTTTTAATGTATAACGTACTATGGGGCAATGACAAAGAGACAGCTATTGCGTAACATTATCTGTAAACAATAATTTATCGACTAAACACGATTAATTTATTACGTGTTCGCAGATGAAAGAAATATGTACGGAGTGGAAGCGTACAGGTACACCTTGGCAAATAACACCTACGATAGGAAGGTACCAGAGGAAAAAGACTGCTACAAAAGTGAACCAATGTTGCCAGATGGTTTGGCAGACGTGTCCCAGTGTTTTTGGGGTAAGTTTCCTTGAATACTTAGGGCAATACACGGGAATTCGAAAGAAATAGAGAAAAATCTAACGGTCCTAAATCCATACACCGTGCAGGCCACTCGATAATCCAATTACAAGTTCCGTTGATTGAGGGAGAGACTGTATGATCTGTCGTAACTCAAAACCACTATATTTTCGAAAGAAACATCTCGTGAAAATTTATCAAAGATTTCTTTGATCAATTCTACAGGTTTGGGTTGAAAAGAATCCTTCATCTACTTCATTAAAATTCAAATTTTTTTTGGTACATTTTGTATAAAACTTTGGTGTTTGATATTGAGCCAAATTTCACTTATCACTTGATTTTTTCTAATTTGTTTGTTGCAATAAACATGAAAGTAATAACATCTTTGAATAGAGAATGACGAGACCTTTGAAACGATGTATCACAAGCCAATACTTCCTATTTGAAAAATTAGGGGTTGTAGCTTTAGGGGTTGAATGTAGGGTTCGCAAGTTTACGAAGAAGAATGACAATTTAAAATTTGTATTTGTGTTTCGGGATTTTCCATGAATATGTACAGGAACCAAGATAACTAAGTTATTCTATTTGGATTTTCCACACTGTATAACATTTATCTTTATTGCAGATTTCCCAATAGCGTCCAGTTTTCCCCATTTTCTTTACGGTGATCCAAAGCTGGGAGATTTTGTCGATGGACTACAACCTGAAGTATCAAAGCACGAGTCTTACGTCTTCATTGAACCCGTAAGCACATTGAAATACAGGGTGTCCCGAAATTAATTCGAAAAAAATTTAATGGTATATCCTACGTCAAAAAATAGGTCAAAAACTTCCAAGAAATAATGGAGCTTTATGCTAACGTCTAAAATGAACGTTTTTCCTAAATGTCTAAAATTTTGATATGTATTTATGTAAGTCATTTTAATTTTTTAATTTGGAAAATGTTTTTTTTTTTTTATTTATTCATTCTTCAGTCTTTTGGAAAATGTTGAAGCATCAACAAGATATAGTAGGGGTTGATTTCCCACCATTTCATGATAAAATTGCGGAATTGAAAAATTGTCAAAAAGTGACATTTAATTAGAGGTAGCTGACTGCTAAATTGTTCTATATCGTTCCGTTAGAATTAAAAACCTTTGGAATCAATTTAGGAACATCCTGTATTATGGTGACTTTTGAATTCCAAAAAAGATCTTGACTATAGTATGCGATAATCCTGTGTTAAATCTCTTATTCTATGTTCAAGACCACCGGCATTCCAATCAACTCCCATGCAAGATCGCAGAGCAATCTGATCATGAGAAAGCTGGAAGGTTTCAACGACCAAATAGAGAGGTTCAGTGAATTGGTAGTGCCCATGTTCTGGGCAGAATATGTGAGTAGTGAAGAAAATATATCAATTATTGTTCTTGTATTAAAATACGTCTTGTAATAATGCTCCGGCTACGATGGTTACGATGGAAATGTCTAAAACCCTGATGGTGTGTTCATATACCTGAAAAGGATTCACGAAGACCGTTCATTAGAATATTTCAAAGAAGACTCTAGATAAAAACTTGAAATTTTATAGTTCAGCTTTGTTAGGAGAGATTCTTGAAAAAAATTCAGATTAGTTCGACTCTTTGGCGCTCTTGTTCCTCGGAACAGAGTGCTTTTATCAATTTGCCCAAATGTCTGTAATTTTAGAATTTTTGCGCGTATGTTCTGGGGAACATCGTATGTTCTGGGGAACATCGCGTTATCATTTTGCCCAAATGTCTGTAACTTTCGAATTTTTTTACGAAAATGGTCTCTAACGATTTGGTTCGACTCCCCAATGAAGAATTCGAGGTCGATTCTGTCCGGCCGTTGCCACGATAACTTGAGAACGAAAAGAGCTAGCGACTTCAAATATTCAGGGTAGGTGGCGCATCCCAATACGACGGACATGTTTGTTAATGGACATAATCGGCCCAGTGGTTTCCGAGTAATAATTTTGTTTTCAACCAATATAAATCCGATCAAATTGAAACTTGGTGAGTAGTTGTAGAATATGAACCTAAGTACGTTTGTGAAATTTTGTGCGAATCGTATGGCTAGAAAATTATTAAAAAATATTTTTGATGTCACGATAACTTGAGAACGGAAAGAGATAGCGGCTTGAAGTTTTCAGGTTGGGATGTGCATCAAAACGCGACATTTCAGTTGGTTTATGAGCATAATCGGCCAAACGGTTTTACAGTTATAGCCATCTGAAATTTGGTTGTTTTTTGTTCCTCATTAACTCAAAAAATATTAAACCGATTGAATTCAAACATCGTTATTAGTTGTAGAATGCCGCCGCGACAATACTTTCAAAATTTCGTGAGGATAGTATTTGTAGAAAATTTTTAAAAAATCATTAAAAATTAAAAAAAAAAATTCTATATATCAGTAAGTATTCGTCTAAAATTGCTGAAATTTTGCTAGAGCCTTCAAAACCCAAGTCTACTGCCAAGTTTTAAGTTTTAACACGATCGGTTAAATATTGTTGGAGATTCGAGCAGCCTTGTGTGAGTTCAGTAGATGGGTGACCGTTGCCTCGATCAATTTCGAACGAAAGGAGATAGGGACTTCTAATTTTCAGGGTAGGTTGCGTATCCGAATGGGAGAGTTGAGTTCGTTTTTGGGCATAATCGATCTAACGGTTTCCGAGTTATACCCGGATCTGGAATATTATTTCCTTGATAACTCAAAAATAAATATTCGATCGAATTGTAGCTTGGTAACTAGTAGTAGAAAATCAACATAATGAAGTGTTTCAAATTTTGTAAGAACCGTACCCCGAGAAAATTTGAAAAAATTGACGAAAAAAAAACTTTTAAGAACCGCACCCCTAGAAAATTTAAAAATAATTACGAAAAAAACAATTGGTTCAAGCACTGACGTGAAGTCAGAAGCTTTTGCGCGTATGTTCTATTGTCCATTCTTCTGTATTGGACACCCTTAATCGAATTTACCATGGTAAATTCGAATTAAGAGTGTCCAATACAGGAGAATGGACAACATAATTTACCATGGTAAATTCGATTAAGGGTGTCCAATACAGAATAATGGACAATAGAACATACGCGCAAAAGCTTCTGACTTCACGTCAGTGCTTGAACCAATTTTTTAATAATTTTTTAACAGTTTTCTGCTCATACACGATCCTCACAAAATTTCACATACATCTTTATGTTGGTATTCTACAACTAATTATTAAGTTTCAATTCGATCGTTTCTGTATTGTTTGAAATAAAAAAAAACTAGTACTCGGAAACCGTTCGGCCGATTATGCCCGTTAACGAACATGTCCGTCGCATTTCGACGCACAGCCTACCCTGAAAATTTCAAGTCGCTATCTCTTTCCGTTCGAACCTAATCGTTTGAGGCCATTTTCGGTAAAAAAATCGAAAATTACAGACATTTCGGCCAAATGATACCACGCTGTTCCCCCAGAAAATGTGATGTATGACGCAAAAATTTCTGAAATGGCGACATCTAATCAGTGAACACACCGGGTTTTTAGCCATATTAATCAAGATTATCAATGTTTAATTCCAGAATCAAGTTGGGTTGCCCTGGTACATAGTAGGATTAATGTACTTCACAGTGAAGGTTCTGCCAATTTTCCAAAGAGTTTGGACCTTTCTCCTCTTCCTGACAGCTGTTCTGCTAGTAAGGTCTGGAGCACGAGAACACATAGAATCAAAACGCAACATATACCTGATGAAAAACAAAGTATTGCATTACGAACAACAGGTGTTCCTTAAGGCGTAACAGAATTTTGTCAACCAGTTCAAATTGTACCAAAGCCAAGATGCAAAAGTGATGGGATATCTTCCCAAGTATTAAATTATTATGTTTTAGAATTATTACTATACGAAATCTTCAGTTATGTCTTTAACTGTAATTTTTTGTATTTTTCTATTTTTGTGAAATAGTTTTAAGTAAAAAATTCCTTCTTGTTAATATGAGAGTTTTGTGAGGGATTGACTCTCTTCTGGTAAGATATCAGAAATATATTTTCCTACAATTGTGATATAGACATAAAATTAAATGTAAGATGGAGTCAGTTTAGATATAGTTGAGGTATGGAAGTTGAAAAAACCAAAGTAAAGATCTGAGTTGTATACTACAAGTGTTTTTTATGATCCCTGATGTTTTTATTTGTCATTCCATCATTTAAAAAAGCCCTTCATGAACTATTCGATATATGACTCGGACTATAATTATTAATATAGTACAATATTATATTATTATACCGGGTGGCCCACCACAGACGCGTGTTCGAAAACAAATATATAGTCCAAAGTTACATTTTTCAAATGTAACACCCTGTATTTGACCTGAATAATGGAATGCCAAACTCAAATTATGATGAGTTTCTTCAAATCACTTTATACATTAGAAGCACCATTTACAAGAAAATGGCGAAAAATTGGAAATATGGTTTTTTTTTCATAGCAATTAATGAAGGAATCAGTTACGCCATAGCGATACAGACAGTATGTTTTCGAGTAGACATATTGGTTACTCCTATACAGAAAAAAAATTTACTCTGGAATATACAGAGCGATCATCATTAATTTTCAAACATCAACTACAAATAATGGTCAAAAACTTTCTTATTTCAAATGGCACACCCGGTATTCCTATATCTCGTTGAAAGTAAAAATTAATTTCGAAACTATCTTCATAAGGTTTTCCTACACCTAAACCTGATAGTTTCTCAGCAATTTCGACCATTTTTTGTAGTTGATGTTTGAAAATTAATTATGATCACTCTGTATATTCCAGAGTCAATTTTTTTTTTTTTCTGTATAGCAGTAGCCAATATGTCTACTCGAAAAAAAAACTGTCTGTATTGCTGGCGTAACTGGTTTCTTCATTAATTGCTATTTTAAAAAACCCTATATTATAATTTTTCGCCATTTTCTGGTAAATGGTGCTTCTAAGGTATAAAGTAATCTGAAGAAACTCATCATATTTTGAGCTTGCCGTTCCATTTTTTAGGTAAAATACAGTGTGTTACATTTAAAAAAAATTAACTTTGGTCTATATATTTGTTTTCGAATACTTTGAGAGCCTTCAAAACCTAATTCCAAAGCCAAGTTCCAAATTTGAACACGATCGGATCTATATTGCAGGAGTTATTGCAAAAATACTGGACATCAAGCATCGTTGGGACTTCAGTATTTGGATGGGTGGACTTACCACGATAACTTTCGAACAGAAAGAGATAGCGACTTGAAATTTTCAAGGTGTGTATCAAATCTGAACACGACAGTTAAGTTCATTAATAGACATAATCGGCCAAACGGTTTTTGAGTTATACCCACCCGTATAACAATTCGTTATCGGCCGAATATTTCGTTATCCGATCGTAACGACTGAATAACTTTCTAATGTTAAAGCAAAACTCTATCGATTCTATATCCAAACTTTAAAGATAATCTGTATACATTATAGCGATCCCTAATATATAAATTCGACAAAGACTAGGTAAAGATCTTGCAAACAATATCTGTATCGATAATCGATATCTAATCGCTACGCATTCAGTAAGAAAATCGCTAACGGTTATCTTTAATCCCTCTGTAAAGAATATATAACGATATTCGAAGATATTCCTATATCAAAAAACTTTATAGGTTCTATACTATCCCGTGATTAAATTCTTTATCGAAAATTCACGATGAATCGATAGACAATAGATACAGTTTTCAGAGGAAAATACTATACTTCTACCAGATATATACTCTGCGTCTACTCTACTGTACTCTCTGCTTTCCTTTCAGTAATGAAATGTAAATCTCACATGCCAAAAGCATACAACGCGTTGTCGCGTTGAAATTCAATGATATTACAATATTTAATACTTTTTAATTTAATACACACTACACAGGAACAGATCATTCTTGAAATCGGGATTGTCCTACTGTTCATAGGTTTTCTATATATGTACATAGTGTAATTTTGGCACTCATTACACTAAGTTCATTTTTAATTCCACAAGGACATATTTTGTTTTCTTTCCGTCCATTGGGTCGAAAATGGTCAGGCAAGTTTATTCGAATAAAGCTCATGATAATATAAATATAGATCACTAACAATAGGTATTATATAATCAGTAATCAGCGAATCACTTACAGGTAATGTGTGAACTCTTATGTATCACAGCTTAGTACTGTGATCACTGGAGGGAAAGTTATTGTTTATGTTTATGCCTTCAATAACTGTGGTAACAAATCAAAAGAAATTATGATACGTAGTATTGATTATAGCGTTTGAGTAAAAAATGTAGAATAAAGTGAAGTTCTTACACTGATATTCCTTCCACAGAATTCCTTCATCGTATCATTATTAAGGTCATTTGCATTATTTATTATTTCTACGTATTTTATTATGCGGAGCTTCCATTTTCTTTTTTTTTAAGATTTAATCGTGAATATTCAGTCTCCGATCGTCAGTTATATCGCATTATTTCATTATGTGTATCCATTGCACCCATCAGACGTTAAAATGCACGCACTTGCGATATCCTACAACAAGGTTAGTGGATGGATGAATTGGTAAGGTGGTGGTCAGATCGAAAATTGGAGGTAAGGTATGCAGGTTCGAATCCAAATGAGGAACGAAAATTTAATTTAATACGTTAAATCAATACAATGGTAATAGGGGTTAAATGAGAGGATGATTGAGTTATCCGAACGATGAAACGCAGAAAATATAAGAAAAACATTCAAAATTATGTTTTTCCACCGTAATTCTTATTAATTCTTGCTCCCAAAATAGGTATCTGTTCGATAAAGAATTTCTGTATTAAAACTTTACCGTTTGGATGATAGTTTTTCGTTATTTGATCTGTATCAAAGGAGTATAGGTTTTTGATAACGTTTTGTTGCTGGTTCAGATAACGATTTTTCGTTAGCGTACCGGACATTCAGATATTCTACCTGTAACGAATCGATAACGAATTGTTATACGGGCATCTGAAATTTTGTTCTTAATTCCTCAATAACTCAAAAAATACAAATCCGATCCAATTAAAACTCGGTTATTACTTGTGCAATGCCGACGCGCTAATTTTTGATAAATTTCGTGAATATCGTATCACTTAAAAAAAAATAAAATTTTTATTTTCTCGTTTTCGATCGTCTTTGTATGAGGCGTGAATATACAATGGAAGATGCGCGCAGAAGGTCCTGACTTCAGGTCAAGGCTTTTTGAAATTTTGTATATCTGCGACGCTGATAATATGATTTTTTTCCTTTGAATAATCTGAAACTTAAAATTGCGTAATCTCGGAAATATCAGTATAATTGTGGAACATCTTGTATAACATGAACACAAAATGTTTGTGAACTATGAAAACCCACTCTGTGTTTCAATGAAAAGTATCTTTGTATTGGTATGTAACTATTTTGGAAAATATACTAACTTATGATCATCGAGTTTTGAAAACGATTAATTTAATATTTTAGTAGTTTGTTTAATTGTTATTAGTCCTGTAGTAGGGCGTTTAGCTTATAGGGATTCAAATGTCCCTGATTCGAATCTTGCCTATGAATAGGAAAGAAATTTTTGTTTGATCAAAAATCAGCAATTCTGTGTCTAATAAGGACACAGAGACAAAATCTAACCAGAACACAAATAATCCTCTAAAAAACTCTAGAAAAGGGTATGAAGGTTTTCCTTTGAGACATTTGGAGAGGTTCATGATATCCAAACCAAATCGTGACAAAGGCATATTTCGATGTAACGAAAAAAATCATCTACTTTCTATTTTATATGTGTTCAATATGTTGAAAAAACTGACTAAAACCATATACCTAATAGACGTAATATCTATTACGTATATGACTAAAACCAGAGACAATAGAAATAGAAATAAGCAGATGCTATATAGTTAAATCAAATATAAAATACATAAACCATCATACAATATCGAAGAAAGAATATTAAATAAAGAAAGATACTCACGAATTATAAACACAATCAAAAAATGTACTGCTAGCACGAGAACACAAGATCACACACTGACTTGACGAAATTTTGGGATACGCTTATCACAAACGCGCAGCTCTCTTTGATTTTGGACATTTCTTTTCGATGAAAATGCTATTTTCTGCGTCTCAGTGATTCATCAAAAATATCAACGCCTATCCCGATATGCAATAATATGGAATGATTTCGACCATCGATAATTATTTGAAAACGAATTTTCTTTAACCTGATATCTGCTTTTGAAATCACGGAAAAAACTTTCAAATTGAATATTGATATTATTCAGTATTCTTTATACCATAGTGAAATCAAATTGTTTGGGAATTTTTCGTTAATGACTGCAATAAATTTTGAATATTGGATCTTATACAGGGAGTTTTTTACATCTGTTTATTCATCAGGTAGGTAATTTTTATATCTGGATATTATACAACTCCTAACATAAGATTTGCTGTTATTTTACCTAAAGGTATTCAATTCTCGAAATTTGAACGAATGATGGTCTGAATAAACAACTCAATTTAACTTTCTGATTAAGAATCCGAAGAGATAAACTCATTTGAATTTTTATTTTCTCAATATTACCAAAACTACATATTATTATAATTATAAATACCACAGTAAGCGGCCTAGGCCGATGTAACTGCATTTAACAATTGGGCGCGCTTGTTCAAATTCATATCAAGAACGGTCACCCATCCAGGTACTGAACTCGTATCGTTGAAACATGTAATGCGATAATCTGAGAAATTTCATTGTTTGTTGTTTTATATTCTGTAGAATATTTCACATTTTGGCAAATACTATTATATCCATGATAAAAATATCATTTATTTAACTTCCTAAATAATATATGGGTCCCAATTCTTTAAAATAAATCCATAAGTATTCAAAACAAACAACTGGTTTGGTTCAGGATTAAATCAAGACTTCTGTTCCAATTATTTAATTTGAAATTTTGTTACATAGTAAAAATTCAATAATTTCTCATTAAACGAGTCGATTTCAAAACTAGACCTAGACGAAATAAATAAATTAATATGGGGTTAGTTCCATGGAATACACATCGAGATAAATCAAATAAAGTATATTAGTTTATGAATCAAAGGACCGACTTGGTAAAAACACTATCGTATATACATATGTACATCAGCTAATGTGATTAACAATATTTTTGAGTTTAAAATACAAGGAAATGGAATGCAACAGAACGAAACTTGATAGTTTTCGATTATACCATAAGTACCATCAGAAATTACCTACATTTCCTAGTTTAGTATCAACCTAAATGGTCGATGAATATAAAAATTTCAGGACACATTTAGATCTGCAACATATTGGAACATTTTATAAATTGAGAATAGGCACTTAAGAAATTGGTATATAATATTTGGAAAATTGTTGCTGCTTATTTAAAGTTTCCCCAGTTTTTATTTTCATATTACATACATTCTTAGTCCTTTTATTACATTATGTTCGATATCAAAAAGCCTCATGTGATTCTCCGGTTAATATCATTCTGTTGTTCTTCGTTAATATCCTCCCCAGCAAACAATATCATTTAATCGTATAATATATAAAAGTTAGCCAACATAAAATGAAAAGTTAAAAGCCTCGAAGTATTACAGTAAGAATATTATCGTTTATCCGAATTAAAAAAACTGGTGTACTCATATCATGCGACAAATTGAACTCTTATTTTCGTTTTAATCAGTCTTAAAACCATGCGAACCATCAAACCTAAAATTACTTAAATCGGTGAGACGATAATCTGTTCTTTGGTTCGATGCATCTACCACACCTTCGACACTTCAAGAAACGTAGGAATCCCGGTCGAAATCAACCTGTCGATTTTCCGTGAACAAAGAATGATAAAGGTACTGCTAACAATCCACAGGGATAGGTTGTGCCTGTTCCGGAGCGAAGAGGATGTGAGATCTGGATTTGATCAAATAAACTATGAGGAAAGAGAATATTAAGGAGATGCAGCCGATCGCCATGGTCATACTTTCTTGGGCGGCCGATGGCTTGAGGAACAATCTCACACTTATATCTCCCCAGGTTGATTCTGCCCAACTGCTGTAGAGGTTAGATGACCAGTCGTAATCTAGAATAGACACATTCAATTAATACAATTTGATAACTAAATAACGTTAGGTGTTACAAAAAGACTGTTAAACGTTAATTTAAAATGTACAAAATGTAATGCTCGAAATGCAAAGAAAAATGTATATTAGCTACAGAACGACTTGAGAGAGAAGAGAACTTTATTGATTAAAAATCAAATAACTATCGACCAAAGTCTTCCAGCCAGTAATTCACATTTTATTTTAATTTACTAGTTGAATAGTATATCATGTATTTGTTTATAGTAGTGAGTGTAGTTGTTCAAAAAGGGGGATCGCTGGTAGTTTTGCTTTTTCAGTGGTGTTCCTGTCATACCGGTGTAATAGAGGTTCCATAATATTTTGGGTACTCTGGTTCTTCATGAATTTCATGTCCAGTCTATGAAGTCTCGTTAGCATTGGCTCCACTTCTGTTAATTCATATAGTAGTGTGTTGGAGGGGCTGTATAAAGGATTGTTAGTATGTCTCAACTTTGTTGCTTTTCTAAGGCAAGTTCTTTCTGCTATTTCCAAGTTTTTGATTGTGGTTTAGGTTGTATTTGAGTGGCCATAATCTAGCAGTGGTCTGCATATCATTTTGTAAATTCCACTGGCTGTTTTGATGTTGATTTCTAGGTTTTTGAATGTTAGTGATCTGAAGTGCCCGGCTCGTGTAATGGATGCTTTTTTCTGTCTTTATATGTGGTGTTTGAAACTTAATTTGTTGTCGATGTGTATTCCAAATACTTGCATGTAATTGTTGGTCTTATTGTGTCACTGCCAACTTTCATGCTTGGAGAGTTGCTCGTAATTTTGCGGTGGAATATTATGAGATTGAATTTTTTAGGGTTTGGTTGTAGTCGCCAGCGTCTCATCCATGCTACTGTGCTATCTGTCAGTTTTTGTAACTTTTCCATAGATTTTTCCAGTGTTGTGCCGTGTGTAATAAGCGTTGTATCATTAGCAAACTGCAGGGCATAATGCTTCTTTGTCTATGTGGAGTGCAGTTGAATAATTGTTACTATTGACCACATTAGTTAGGTTAGAATCATTCTCTTGGCGGGAGATCCATATTCAAATTTTTTAACAAGGAATTTCAACTTTGAGGTGAAACCACCCTATTTAAAAGAGAATGTTAGTACAGAGACATCAAGTATTGGGTACCTTCGTCATTAGTGCATGTGTTCATGTTCTTTCCACATTAAAATCTCCTTCTATTTATCCTTAAATCAAAATTGAAACCAGTGTAGTTCGAAAGATTCCCGCATGTCGTAGATGACTTCTGTTGTGCGTCATTACAAGGCCGATTTAGGGTTATGTTATTATTTTTGACTGATTTCGAGTGAGCTAAGACATACGTCAATCGAATTTGGTGAACACTTTTATATTTATAATAATATTTCTTATTCCAGTATGAATTGAGACTCAACTGCGTTTCTCTAAAATGTAGAGGGTCCTTTATTAACAATATCAACACATAGGTACAATACAACTTACCTAAAATGTAGAGGGAAACAACATTTAAAGCCTCTAATTCGGATTTTCAACAAGCACAACTCAAACAAAATTCTATCTTTGACAATTCTAAAAAAATAACAACAGAAATATGAACTGTCTACCTGACATTCCAGGTCACTCAATAAAATATTAAATGAAAAGCACAGTGTACTTTTCTTTACATCTCCCCCCCACAGGGTGTAACAATTTCAAATAATAATTTTCGTAATTGTTCATTCATTAACAAAAACTGGACACAATTTCGTTATGTGATAGAAATTTGATTCTGCTTTTCTGTGTCCAGTATTTACTTCATAGATTGAATCTGAAATTTTTTTTACGATTTTGAATGGGCCAATTCTCAGTTCCTCTAATTTTTTTCTGTTAAGTCGATTTCCATTTTCGACATAGACTTTGTCTCCCTCCTTGAATTTATAATCTTTCCTTTTTGAATCGAATAATTTTTTGTTATTTTCATGGGATCTCATTGTATTCTCGAATGCAATTTTCCTATCTCTTTCTAAAATTTCCTTTGTACATCTCGATTTCAATTCACTGGGTAGGATGCTTACATTTTCGCCCTCCAAAAGATATTTTGGAGCAAACCTCGTTACTGTGTGATCTGTTTCATTATATTTTTCTACGCACTTCTGTGCAATAGAAGACCATGCAATTTTTTTTTCACTTTCATTGATTTTGCATCTTATCTTATTCACCAAAGTTTGATTTAATCTCTCATTAAGTCCATTTGAAAATGGCGTATCAGCAGCAGTGAAAACCAATTTTATATTCTCTTCCATTACAAATTTTTTAAATTCTTTCGAATTTATCCCAGGATATTGATCCGTTAGTAATATATCAATATCATAAACTGGTGTCACATTTTTCAGAAGTTTTATGAAATCCCCAGAGCTTTGATTTCTCGATGTTGAAATATAGGCGTATCTTGTGAAGTGATCAACAAGGAGATGCATGTATTTTTTTGTTGACCGCAATCCTCCAAATCCTCCGATGGTATCAATAGACATAATTTCAAATGGTCGTTTTGCTGGACCTAATTGTGACATCAAACCATACTTTGGTTTTCTTCTCGATTTGTTCTTTATACAAATTTCACATTTATCACAAATTTGATTTATGTTTCCAATAATATTTTTGGCTGTATAAAATGGTGTTATTTTATTTTTCATCTGGGTTTGTCCAATATGGCAGTAGAAATCATGGACATCTTTAATTAAAATTTTGCTAAACTCTTCTGACAGTATAATTTTTTTCCCCTTGTTATTTCTTTTGTAAAAAATTCCGTTTTCTAATATGAGTTTCCTATTTTCTATGTCTAAATTCTCTTTTTGATCTTTTTTAATATCCCCAAAGTTTATTAAATTCACTACTTTTAAAAAATCGTCATTATTTTCGTAAAATTCTAAAACTGGATTTCTGCTTAGACAGTCAGCTTCTTGGTTTGATTTTCCTGGGTTATATTTGATTTTGAAATTGTATTGGGATAAATAATATGTTAAATCTCCAAGTTCTTCATCTGTTCTAGCCTTAATATTCATATTTTCTAATGGTTTATGATCTGAATATACCACGAATTCTTTTCCCATTAACCAATGTTGCCAATATTTCACAGCTTCTTTTATTGCCAGACATTCTAAATATATAGCCTTCTTCTTTTTTTGTGCTTCATTCAATTTTTTTGAAAAATAAGCAACCGGTCTGTATTCTCCGTTTTCGTCTTCTTGTTTCAGTACCGCCCCCACTCCTTTAATACTAGCATCTGTGTAAATATTTATCTGCAACTCAGGATTAAATATTTTCAGGAATGGTTCAGAACAAAGCAATGATTTTATTTTATCAAATGATTCTTGGCATTCTATAGACCATATGAATTTTTCATCTTTCCGTAATAATTTATGTAATGGATCCAGGATAAGTGCATTCTTTGGTACAAATTTATGATAAAAATTTATTTTTCCTAAAAATTGACGTATATTTTTTTTTGTAACTGGGACTGGAAAATTTTTCACAGCTGTCAAATTGTCTTTCAACGGCCTGATTGAATTATTTTCTATTATGTGACCTAAATATTTGGCATAACTATTTGCAAATGTACATTTTGAAAATTTCAGTCTGAAACCTTCCTTTTGAATTGCTTCCAACAATCTAGATAGATGTGATATATGTTCTTCGAAATTTTTCGAAAAAATCAAAATGTCGTCTATGAAATTCACTGCAAAATCAGATAGTTTGTATTTTCTTATAATGTTACTCAATATCCTTTGAAAAATAGCTGGAGCAGTCCTTAATCCAAATGGCAGACATGTCCATTGAAAATGACCTTCTTGTGTTACAAATGCCGTTTTGTGTCGATCTTGAATTTTCAAAGGAATTGACCAAAAAGCTGAATTAATATCAAGAGTGGAGAAATATTTACAATTTACAGTCTTGATCATTAAATCCTCAATCAAAGGAAACGGTTGTGATTGAGGGACAACGATTTTGTTCAATTCTCGGAAATCTATACATAGTCTTGTCTTTTTTTTATCTTCTTTCTTGTATGCCAAAGTCACTGGAGCAGCGAATGGGCTGTAAGATTCTTCAATCAAATTTTTTTCTATTAATTTCGATATTTGATTCTCTATTTCCTTTCTATCATCATTTGTACATCTATATGGACGTTTGTAACAATATTTATCCACTATTAAATCGATATGAGCTTCATAATTTTGAACTGTACCAATATCATATTTATCTTTTGCAAACACTGATTTATATTTCTCTATCAATTCATCTATCTCAGATTTTTTGTATGCATCTAAATGGTTTACAACTATCTCAAATTCATCTGTATTTACATGCTCATTGAAATTTATCTCATATCTACTCTCAGTATCTATTTCTTGTTTATAAAGATTTGAAATCTCTTCATTCTTTTCACCCAGTACATCGGGAATTTCTAAATTTTCTGAAATCAGAGAATTGTTTTCCATAAATTTATCTTTTTCTAAGTTTTGTGTGATCTTCAAGTCTTCATTTTGTATTAATTTGAAATTTTTAATACAATCTAAACCAATTAGAAAGTCATAATTGAAATTTTCATTGTCTACGACGAAAATATCCATAACTTTTTCTATATTGTAGATTTTGATTTTAAGAGTTACTATACCTTTTGATTTTTCATCACCATTAATAGTCTTCAAGTTTACTATTTCGATGTTATTAGCAATTTTATTCGGATTTTTTTGGATTTTTAATAATTTTGCATTAATCAGTGATACATTCGAACCAGAATCATATATACCAAAAACTTCTAGAATGTCATTCAATAGTAACTTTACCCTTATTAATGGTGGCACAACTAGTTTTTTGGATTCTCTTCATTTAGTTCAATCTCCAATGCAGTATTATTAACGGTCTTCACAACTCCTTTCTGATTGTCCTTTTTGAACCAGCAATTTTTCTCAGGATGATAACGTATGCCTTTCTTTTCATCTATACAAATTCGGCATGGTTTCTTCTCATCATTCCGTTCATTCTTTTCACTACAGTTAATAATAGTTCTCTTTTTGTCATGTTTATTGGTTTTCGAAATCAGATATTCTAGTTTTCCAATTTCATTGTAAAGATCTTCGGTTTTCCCTAAAGTTTCTCTATCAATTTTATCTGCAACATAATTAGGTAGGCCAAAAGCTATAAGGTCTATGAGTGTCCCAGTATCAATTGATTTTCTCACTTCCAGTAATAGTTTCTCTTTTTTTAAGGCATACTCAAGCAATGAACCTGTTTGGTATTTGAAGGCTAAAGCATACCTAGTTGATGACCATCCTTTATTCCCGAAAGTATCAAGAAAACTCCTTTCCCATGTATCCCATCTTGATTCTATTGAATATTTAATCATCATGCAGCTATACCACTCTGCACCAGAACATTGCAAAAAAAGTTTTAAAATCTCAATTTTCATTTGGTCCTGACTGATTTGAAAACGTTTACATTCTTTATTGAAATCCTCAATCCATTGATTTGCATTGAGGTTCCTGCCATTGAATTTTCCTATCATAAATTCATTTGAAATTTGTCCTGAATTCTTTGGAAGACATTGGGCTGGCTTGTCATTTACTTTCTCCAAAAGTTTTCCCAAAACTTGCTCTACGTTTGTAGGAATAGATTCAACAACATCAATTTTTTCTTCAATTTTCTCTAAGTAAATATCATCAAAATGGATATTTTCCTCTTCATCTAAATAGGTTTTTGATAAATGTTCCGTTAGTTTTATCCATATTCTTCTTATTTGATATCTCTTAGTCAAGGATTTTTTAACTTTCACATAGTTTGGAGTTTTAGTAAGGAGTTGGTGCACATTTATTGGTTGGTATTCATCTGGTAATCCGAAAACCTCTCCATTAGTTGTTGCTATCGAAGTTAAACATATTGTGTTTGATTTTCCATCTATCGTTGGTTTCAGAGCAAAATCGAATCTCAGTTTTTCCATGAGTTGTGGAATAGATGCAGAAAATGTTGTTTTATAATAATATTTCTTATTCCAGTATGAATTGAGACTCAACTGCGTTTCTCTAAAATGTAGAGGGTCCTTTATTAACAATATCAACACATAGGTACAATACAACTTACCTAAAATGTAGAGGGAAACAACATTTAAAGCCTCTAATTCGGATTTTCAACAAGCACAACTCAAACAAAATTCTATCTTTGACAATTCTAAAAAAATAACAACAGAAATATGAACTGTCTACCTGACATTCCAGGTCACTCAATAAAATATTAAATGAAAAGCACAGTGTACTTTTCTTTACATATTTATTAATTATTTTGGAAATATACAATTTTGTTATGAAAACTTGATTCTAGATGGTTGAGAAAGGTTCACAGAATCTATTTCAACCGAAATAAACCTTAAGAAATTAGCCAAAGTATCTAAAAACAGGCGAGAAATTCGCGTAAATTTTAGGTCCATAAGAAATGCATGGGGAATTCAGTGCTCGGATCCACGGATGGATCGTAATTCAAATTTCCCGCCTAACCTAACTAATGTGGTCTATATATGTCACAGCAGTACAAGTTGTACATTACTGGGGATAGAGGTGAACCCTGTGGAACGCCTTGGAGTGGTATGAATGGTCTCGACAGTACATTCTTCACTTTAACTTGATTAGTTATACTGGCTAGAAATTGATCAATGATTTTGAGTACGTAAGTAGGGCAGTGCAGTTGGTTTAATTTATATATTATTCCAGTGTGCCACACACTGTCGAAAGCTTTTTGAATGTCCATGAATAGAGCTGCTGATCTTTTTACCATTTTTTTATGACACTGTATATTTGTGGTTAGAATTGTCAGGGGGTGAACTGTGGAAGTATTACTTTTGAGTCCAAATTGGTATATAGGGATGTATTTTCCTAGGTCGACTTCTATCCTTTCCGACAGAATTTTTTACAGACAGAAGTTTTTAGCCAGTACGGAGAGCAGCGTGATAGGTCTGTAGTTCTCTATTTTGCTGTGATCCGTTTTTGTTTTGGGCAGAACGACTTCTATGATCAACTTTAACATGATCCAAGAGAGCTTAGCATTAGAAAACAATTGACGTTTGAGCTCCGTACAAATTCAACACCTGTCCAAACTATTAACTGATGAGACCTACCTTCGATGATAAAAGCTGGACTGACAGCTTCTGTGTAATTCATGACCATTCTGTAGCATTTTGTGGTGTTGAGATTGTCTATACTCACAGACATATTGTAAAATCGGTACGCCTGAAAATATATTATTAATTACACGGTGAAACATGTTAATAATAATAATAATAATAGCCTTTATTGTCCAACAGTTAACCCATTTACAGGACAAATTCATAAGATATATAAAATGAACAGTATTAACAAACAAAATAAATTAAATTAAATTTGAGGCAAAAGTATAAAGTAAAGAAAATTGATCCACTCACGTAATTGTGGGATAGATTGGTGCAATTTTGGATTGATTCACCGACAACGTCACCAGTTACCCAACCTAGGATGAAACCCATGAGTGTCGTGGCATCACCCGGCCCTCCGTCTATACCGACATACAAACTCATAGTCGTGTTATCGTCGTTTGGCTGAAAATAATTGTAGTATTGAATATTTACATGGAGAAATTGGAGTAGAGGATATTTGTTGCTTACCTGAAGTATTTTACCAACAGCTTGATGTATCTTACAGTTCTGATCTTCCAGGTAACAGTGCAGGAGTTCATCCACCTTGAGGAAAAAAAAAAAAATTGGGTAAACATTTGATATTAAATATAATTGATAAAACACTAGCTGATCAAGTATTACATATCAACTTACAAACACCACAAACTCTGTCTCCGCAATCTTGTCCTTCCAAATTTGACCTGTCAACTCTTGGTAGACACTCTTCGAGACTGTGTATGCGAGATTATACAGATGTTTCTGGACACTGTCGTCTGGTAAGCCATCCGTTCTGTTGTTGGAATAATTGTAGTTTATATTGGTCGATTTATCGAAGATCGAATTATAGAATCTGTTCCGATATTCCCCTTTATGATTGGTTAAAACCATTGTCGAGAGATCGGAGTATTTCCTCAAGAAAGTTTGTGCAGAAGACGGTGGTAGTGTACCATTGGACGGTTCTATTGTAGTCGTATAGTGACTATTCGTTATGAGGAGTTCTGTGAACTTGCTGTTCTGCAAAATGAACACAGAATGAAGTTTATTGAAAACATGGAATTAAAAAAAATAAGTTGACGATTGTAGAGTTCTGTAAATTAACCTATACACATTATCATACAGCGTTCTGTTTAATAAGCTTCAACAAATGTAACCACATACATATACTTTAAATGTTAAATTCCACAAAATTTTTGGTTATTAATTGTCGCGAAAATCCGATGGGAGATTCAATCCCATTTCCGTTAATTCCTTACCTTCGCATCCACTTTATAACGATGGGCATAGATGAAACCATCAAACCTACTCAGCTGGCTCAACTCGATAAACAAGGAGATATCATTTGCTTTTATGACAGGTAAGTACGCTGATGTACCATTTTCGGTTTCTACAGGAAAATTCCCTCTTTCCATATCATACATCATCCTCTGTGAACCGATATAATCAAAGGTTTCTCCACTAAAGATGATGAAGAGAACATTGGTTTCTGGAAAAAAATCATCAGAAATGGCTTCGTTGGAAAGACGAAGATATAATTTCAATACTCACTAGATTTTCCATCGTTCTTCGGTAACATTTTCTTTAATATCTTGGCTGTTGTAAGGAGTGTAACTAACCCTGTAAGAGGACTTTCGGCACCTGTCGTCCTATCAAACATTGATGCTGTATCACTTCTCGCAGCTATAACAATGTATTTCTGACCAAGAATAGGTTTAACTACTTTGGTTTCTTCATCATAGTCGGAAAGTGGGAATAATGTAGCCCACACATTCTTATCCCCTAGCGGATCACAAACTCTTGTTGGGTTCAAATTTGTTGCTATATTGGAGCGTCTAAAATGATCGTCATTTTACAATCCCACTCTTACACAAACAGAAACATACCTTATACATGTAGGAGTATCTTTTGCGCCATACATGAATGAATTCAGCTGAATAGAACATAACGCCCTGTCTCTCTGTGTCTCATAAGAAAAATTGTTGAATTTCTGGAAACATTCTCTCAAAACCTGAACTTCAGTGAAATTGTCCATATAGAATATCGGGAATGTAATATCTTCGAAAAGAACGCCTGTCCCGTAAGGGTTCCACATACCCCCCCTTTCATCTCTGCTACATGTATTCGGGACTCCGAAATTTTCGTTTGGACATTGCAAATCATGTGTGAAACTTATAAGAGATTCGTTATTCAAGTATAAAACAATACCAGATATTTTTGGACTCTCTTTCAGCACTGATACGAGTTTGCTGTCCAGCAAACCAACTGGAAGTACTGGTACATAAGGGCCTGATGTACCATTTTTCAGTATGAAAATCAGATCTTCCTCATTAGTACAATAATGTAGAACACCCTTACTTCCACCTCTGACAGCTAAAATGAGTCATGTAAATATTACTCATGGTCAACATTTAACAGACAAAATTCATTACGACTTACACGAACACCCAGTTTGGTGAGTTGCATTTAATCTCCTGAAACAAGGAGTTGTGGCTTTAACAGGAATGTACATTTTATCCTTGATTCTTTCCCCATTGCCTGAAATTTCCAAGTGTTTGTTTCAGTTTAAATGACGTGAAAGTCGGTCCATTGAATACTCACAATTGTATAAGGATAAAAGTGAAGTAATTAAAAATATCAGCCCATATTTTAAATTAGACATGATTCCTATGTTTGGACCAGCGTTGCCAACCCAAGAACTTGAGAATACCGTATCCGAGACGAGAAATTACCGTATTTGGTACACTTTTTCCGTACCACAGAATAGAGGAGGAAAATCAAAAATTTCTTTCTATTCTATGGTTTAAACCTAACCTATAAATTGAAATGCAAGATTGGCCAATTTTTTTATGCCGTAAATCCAATTAATATATATTCCTAGCGTAAATCAATAGTATATATATAAAGAGAGAAGAAGCGCTGGTGATTCTGCTCAAGAAAATGGGTGAAAGGTGAAAGCATATTCCTTGTCTATGGGTGAAAAAAGGGGAATCCCCCATTGGCCATTATAGACAAATAAAATATTATGTGTTTGTGGAGATCCCCGATAGTTCTTGGCGGAAATCTACTAATCCGCAAACGTTACAGATAAGTCAGTCAAGCTCAAGCATTCTGTTGATTTTGCTACTTGCTACTAGATGGTATTAGTTAATAAATTGAATTACGGTGACTATATTCATTGTAATTGACCTTTTGACTGTTTTGAGCGCTTGCCTTTAACAATACAATAAGATTATTCAGGTTTCACGAGATGTAATAAGAAAAATATGTTGAAATTTCAGTGAGATGTAATAAAAGACATTGTGTTAAAATTACCGTATTTCAGCGTACGGTACCACATTCGGACCGTGTACCGTATTTGGAGTCGATTTTCCGTACATGTACGGTAATTACCGTACGGTTGGCAACGCTGGTTTGGACTGTTTGGAACATAGGTTATTAACTGACATATTAACTGACACTGACAGCAAGGAAATGTTTTGACAGTATGAAACCGTGATTCTGTTATGTTGATAGTGGTTGCATATCTGCTATTTAACAGTAACTGTTGACAGCATCTAGAATAACGAATAACGTTTTGGATTTTTTAAACACTAAACTTTAACGTAGTTTGCTTGATGAAGCGAAATATCGAAAACCTAAATCTGATGATGAAATTAAACCTTTCCACACCGACTGGAAGTGTTTCAAAATTATCCAAGTATCATAGCAAACGAATGGGAGTCATTACAGAATATCATTCAATTAAGGGTTGGATTTCGAATGTTTTAACAACAGTAGATACTCCATAGTCAAAATAGTGTATAGGTACGTGCCTGGTAACACACCTGCAATAATAATATGGAATGAGACACAAATATCAACTTCATCTTTTATTTTACAAATATTGCGAAGGCACAAATCTCAAAAAAATAACAAACAATTCAACAACGAATTAAGTAAACTCGAATATACACAAATATAATAAACAAACTGAAATAAAACGAAGAAAAAACATTTCCATACATGCTCAAAACTTGCAAACCTACAGATGCATACATGTCTTTTAAATGACTTACAATTTATTGAAACACAGCTAATCTTTAAAATTTCCCAATGAAAATTAGTATGTTTGGGTTGTATGAAGGTGATTCTAAAAAAAAATGTCCTACATTTACCTTACCTGACTTCGATTTGCTTATATTTTATCATTACCTATATAATAACCATTCTAAGACTAAAAGAACAAAATGAGGTAACGATTCCTCCAATTTAATAGCAACTATATGAATTCTCTAATTGAATCTCACCTAAATTTCAAAACAAAATTGAACTAAATACCGACAAAATCATCCTAAATACTAATTAACAATTAATTATTATAAAATTAATTATAAAATGTATCAAACATTTTATGTGACACACTTTCTTAAACTAAATACTCCTATAAAAATGACTTTATATTCTCATCCAAGAAAATACATTTCATTCTTCATTTTAACAGAAATACAAAATTTGACAGCGGTGTAACGGCACACATTGCCGCCATCTTGAACGGATGTGGAAATGGAGAAATTTTCAGTCTATTAGTCGTTTATAGGCCGGGTTCTTTACTACAATATTCAAAACACTCCAAACCATTCTTCAGCAACCGTTATATCAACAACGTTTCCTTTAAATTTTGAGCAAAGTACATTATCTAAGCAGTCTTTTCAAAATCCTCAAACCCGGTGGTACGATCGAGACATCTTAAGAACCCAATTCTGCTCTGTGTGAATACGCCAAATTATATAACCTCGATATAAGTTTTGCATTACAGCTAAAAAATCACCTACACCGGAATAAATACTTTAATCCAATTCGAATTTAAAATTAATATTCAAACCAATTGTTTAAAGCGTCTAAATTACTTAGTTCGGGTGTGTCAAGTGTCTAAATAATTTTAGCTGTCAATTTATGAGGTTAAATCTGTGTGCTTGCACAGGTGGGTCTTATAAATACAGTTTGTCACATAAAAATAAAGCTCTACATTATATTCAACATGATGAACTTTGCAAAAAGTAACGGACTATGTATAGCATGTCAACAATAACTTCGATTTACTTAGATGTTAAAACTAATGGTGTTATCATGAAGCAAATATACCGCAACTTCATAATGCAACAACGAAAATCAATGGTGAAGGTTGAGATTTAAATGAAAATAAGGGAAGGTTGGGAAATCAGAGTTGATTACGAGTCTTTGATGGAGGACTAAGTAACGTTATGGCACTACTGTTATTCGAACTTAAGTTACATACATTTCGTTCATATTAGAGAATTTCAAGTACCAAAAGAAACATATATGAGACAATATCAAGAAACTCACGAGCATATCGCACCAACTCAAGTTGCTAACCATTGGTGATCAGTTACTGTGACATAATAACGTATGCAACAAGTCTGTTAAAATAACAGAAAACATTAACTGACTATTTGACACAGGTAATAAATTGACAACGTCATATCAACTTAAGCTGCGCGTACACTCGTTTAGGTGAGGATTTCTGCGAATAAACGTCAAGTTTAAATAGATAATCCCACTTTAAAGATGAAAATAGAGACAGGGACGAAGAAAATCCGTAACAATGAAGCTTTACATCAGTTTGGAGGTAATCAGTATCACATTATTTGGAAATACCCAAAGATATTGTCTCTTTGTTCACTTGGAAGTAATTTTTTTCGGATTTTGCATTCAACGCGAAAGACAGTTACAGACAAGTCTAGGAACGACTACCGTACTCCCCCCAGATGGTGCTATTCAACAGGTTTTTCAACTTCAGCTCTTTCGCATAAAAAAAAATGAAAACGTAGTGATCTTAAGGTGTGGCACCAAATTGAACGTGATCGCGTTGATATGAATAAAATCTCCTAGCCTAATAGAAAATATTGATTGAGCACATGAATATTACAACCCTTCTTCAACAAACTGCCTTCAACGAAACAATTTCAATTCGACTAAACAACGAAGTGTCAATCATAATCAGGCTGACAATTATCAAGTCGTTCCCCGGAAGAAACGTCCATAGGTACTTTTAAATCACAGTTTTAAAGTGTTTAACAGTTAAAATTGGATATAATTCCACTCGACGAACCTTACGATGGTCCGCGAAGCACTTAGTTCTTAACACAGGTACATCACTTAAAATTAGAGTCAATGTTCAGTTCTTCATCTTGCGGTTGTCACATAACGTTGCAGCAGATGGCGCGGTAGGGCAGGGCGCCGTGTTTAGGGAAGTTCCTAGACCTGGCATCCTGCTCCTGCTTTTTCTTCTCTTCAATCTCCCTTTGGAGGTCCAGATAATCCTCGTTCTGGCCATACTTGCTCTCGTACACTTCGAGAACTTCGTCATCTTCGTTCGTGTCGCTGTTCCTCTTCGACTCCTGGTCTTCCGTCGAGGTTTGACGGCCGGAGTCTGAGGAAATCTCGTTTTCCCAACAGTCTAACAGGTCGGCGGCTTCGCTGTCGTTCCTTGAAGCTGAATATACGGTTATCTCCTCGTCGCTCTCGGAGATGGCGCTGTTTCTTTTGCCGTTCTTGCTGGTCTCGTCAATTTCGCAGAATTCCTTGTAGATCTTGCTTGGACTCTTCAGAATTTCAACTTCGGGTGTGTTCTCCCTGGTCTTACTCATCCAGTTTTTGACAGCCTGTGTTATGGGGTACAATTTCTCTGTGTCTGGTTCGTTTCTTTCTTCTGCTTTAACGTCTTGTTTCTCTACAGACATCTCCTTCACAGGTTCTATTCTTATTTCGCGTGGAGGGGTGGATCTTGTCACCAGTTCACCAATTTCAGTCTCTGGTGTCCCTTCTTTGCCGTATATATCCTCCAGTAGCTCAGTGACCTCAGGGTTTTCGACGAATAAATCGTTCCTAGAGGTAGATGGTCTGTTCAAATCGGCTAGTGGTAGTCTTGAGATCTCATCTTCAACCGAAGCCATACAATATTTGAATTTGGGCATGGAGTTCGCAAGGAGTTTCGAGAATTCTGGAGTTTTTTCCGTGCTAGATTCTCTACTGCTTCTGACCACCGACTGGAAGAACTCCTCTTTAATCGGGATTATGTTGAGGGCTTTTATTTTTTCCTCAAGATTGCTGTACATACCCCTTTGGATGATCAAGTCTAGTTCTTGAGAGATCTCCATGTTAGTTTTGTCTTCCGAATTGTTGGAGAGGGTATTTTCAAGCAGCAGATCGTAGGTATCTTCAGAATTCGTAAGCGTATTCGAGGTTTCCGTGATTTTCGATTTCTTCTTCTTTTTCTTACTCTTCTTCTCCCTAGTTTCCACCAGAGGAACTTCTTGCTCAGTTTCCACCTCCTCAACTCGAACCACTGGAGTATCATCTTCAACTTTCTCAGTCTCTGTGGAAATTATATTTTCCACGATATCTTCGGTTTCTTTCGTATCTTCTTTTGTAGGTTCATCCTTATTTGTGCCAGATAAATCTAAATCAGTTATGAAAACCCGTTTGATAGGTAGTTTCTGACCACCTTTTTTGGATTTCTTCTTTGAGCTCGATTTTTGCTTAGTTTGTTGCTCGACCATCTTAACTTCTGCTATAAGAGAATCGCTTTCATCTTTGATTTCAACACCAACGTTACTTAGCAACTCTTTCTCTAGGTCTCTGACTTCCAAAATTTTCACAGGGCTGTTTCTGATGATATCAGGAATTTCTTCTTTGATTTTATCTGACTCAGATTCATCAACCTTAGAATGTCCGTTTATTATGTTTTGCAAGAAAGCATTCTGTTCGTAATCTTCTATTCGGCATTCTTGTGGTTCCGGTTTTTTCTCTGTCTCTTCTTCTACAATTGAAGCTTCCACATTGTTCTCAGAATCTTCCATGTTCTTGTTTCTTCTCTTTTTCTTGTTGGAAACGGAGATCCACTGTGTTTTATTGATAGGAGTATCGGATACTTCAGGTATTACTGGCTTTATTTCTCTGACAGTTTTCACTGCACTTTCTCTGGCTGTTGGTTTAGCCGAGGTAAGTTGTGGTGCCTTCTTGATAGTTTCAGAGTATTTCCTTGGGTTGTCGTTGGAATAGTAAGTTGTTTGAGTGGCAGTTGGTTTCCTTGACGGGCTATTTGGGTTGAATTTGTTATTGAACCTGTGATTCGGACTGTCGTTTGGTTTATATCCTCGATTCGACCGTTCTTCTGGAGATTGTACTGGTTGGTCCCTCTTCGGGAAGGTCTTCTCGTCTCTCCTTGGCCATCTCTTCCTGGTATCAGAGTAATTATTGTCTTTGTTAGGTGTTTTTGGACCTTCAACGATATTAGCAATTGTCGGCCTTTGTTGAAATTTGGGAGAATCACTAGAGTTTTCTCTATTTCCATTTAGTGTCTGCTGTTTCGTAGCACCATTCATTTCTTTTTGTACAATGATCTGCGTGGTTTCATTTGGAATACTAGGTTCTTCGATCAACTCTTTCGTATCACTTTGAGGTTCTTTTGTAGCGTCCAAAACGTTCTCTGGTTCTTCTTGGATGCATTCAGCGATGGGTTCCTCTGGTATCTTGGAACATTCTTCATTCTCATGGATGACATCATTTTTGTTGAGAGTGATGCTTGCATTTAATTCGTTGTGATTGGCGTTTTGGTATCTACCGTTGGGTCTCTTCGGGTAATACCCGTTCGAAATATTGTTGTTCTTATTGAAATATTTGTTACGCTCCACGTAGTTCCTGTGCCTATCTGGCTTCTTGAACTGAGGAGTATTACGTTGGTTCTTCCTATCAGGTTGCTGAGGATCATTAGCAACTTCCTCGAGTTTGGACACAACAGTCCTGATGTCAACCTCGTTTTTGTTTCGTGTTTCGTTTTGGGGTTGGGGTTCGTTTTCTGGCATCGTTTCAGTGTGCGGAAGTTCCTCCACGGGCACCCTGACCGGAGACTGGAGGTGTTCAGGGTTGAAGGATGGGATGTACCCCGGTATATAACCGGGATAAATGGCAGGGTTTTGCTGGATATAACCGACAGGCAAACCGGGCGGTAGATAGGCAGGATGGCCGTAATTCTGGGGACCCATAGGGCCCATTATGGGGACCGGTACAAAACCGGGCTGAATCTTGAAATATTGCAGGTTTTCTTGGCGCAATGCCCTCGGCACGAACTCTTGTGCGTCGGGCTTAAGGTCGTATTTGGCTATTTTCTCATCTTTGTTCGTATCACTAACGTTTGTGGCAGTTTCGTTTGTTGCGTCTCGATCATTACAGTCACTTCGAACATCGGCGTTAACTTGTTGGGACGCGTCGGTTTCGCAGTCGACGTCCGTCTGATCCGAGGAGGCTGTGCCTTCCGCCTCGCACTGTACATCCTTGATTTCGGACGTATCGGCTTCCGTTTCGGAGGTAACGTTCGTTTGGTTCTCGGTAGGTGGCGACACTGACGTAGGGCGGTCTTCTGGGGACTGTTCTTCGGTCACGAGCTTCTTTTCCTCCTCTTCCTCCACCGAGCTGAACTCTTCCTCTGTGTACTCGGAGGCGGTTCCGTTGTGTGTCTGGTCGTCCGTCTTGGAGTCAGAAAGTTTTCGACGCCTGCGTCTTTTCATCCTTTTTGGCTCCGAGTGGTGACTCTCGCAGTTGACCAGTTCTGAAAGAGAGAAGGAAGGTCGTGAATTTGATAGATAAACCTTGAAATTATTTGCAGATATTAGTATGGCCTTTGATCGGTACCAAAGAACATTGCAGGCGATCCCTCGGGTATCAGGATTGTACAGGGGGATGTGCGACGTTACACCTAAGCTATACCGGAACCCTGTGAACACCTTTTCAAGCTACTTATATGTGTAATTTGGATGCTATCCATATACTGGAATGTCAATGTTTCCACTATGTAGCTTTTGTTATGTACCATGTAATTCTTTCGTTCTAATATGTACCTACTGCTATTGTCCATGCACATATTGGTCTTCACGGTGTACATGGCTTCTCACCATGTACCTATCGCAATTGATCATCAGTTGGGTAGAGAAAACCCAGAAAAAACCATTTGATAATGAATATACCTCTCACAGTATCCTTTAATGATTACATGTAACTGTACCTATACATTATTAACTATTTTGATCCAGCATGCATATACAGGGTGTCCCAAAAATACCACGCGAAAGTGACACTGGAGATAGATTGGCATTAGGTCTATCAGATAGCATCAACATGACCTCAGTAAAAGTCCACTGGTTTTCGAGATATCACCACTTTTGCGTCCCATGACTTCACATGTTGGGAAGCGCTCATTTGTATTTCTAAACAAAGCAGCTCGCTTGTAAAACTTAAATGTTTTGGGTTAACTGGTTTATTTTTGCATGGGTGGTCTCACCCTTGAAATTAATATTTTCCACGAAAAGATAATTGCAAGTAAAATATCTTGTAATACTTCAACCCTTGTAGAAGTATTTATGACCTATTTCCTGTGAAATATTGATAAAATGCATACAACAACTAACACATTGCCAGAGCTGCGAGTCCTTTGTCTAGATTATAACCAATACAAAAATCTAGAATTTTCCGATTAGATCGCCACGGCTTTGGCTATTCACTAAATCGAGGGCGAAGATTCCGAATCTGTAATTAGTTTTTCCGTATCTCGATTAATTTTGGTAATATGGCGAAAAATCCGACTGATTAGTCCATTTTCCGGAGGTAGAGCCAGAAATTGCGACTTTTTTCGTCATTGCTCTGAAACTAATCGAGATACGGAAAATCTAATTACAGATTCGTGATCTGCGTGCCCCATTTAGTGAATAACCGAAGCCGCGTCAACCTAATCGGAAAATTGTAGATTTTTGTATGTGTTGGATACTAGAGAAAACTTTTTGGCGTTTGACGGATTCGCTCATTACCTAATATTTTCCGAACGGATAGAGATACAGAAAAAATAGATACATAAATCTAAACGTCGTCCACCGACCAATGATCAGGGAAAATTTGGTTATTGAGATGTGAAAATCATAGATTTGGGACGGGAATGAAGAATTTTCCTCCGATTCCGGGTCAAAAATATTTCTAAGTGCCGACCCAAAAAATTTTTTTCATGGTATATCGATACGGAGCTCGTGTCTAATTAAATCGAGGTCGCTGATCACGAATATGCAATTAGTTTTTCCCTAAGTGACGTACTTTGGGAAAATTTTCACTTAAAGTGATAAAATTGACGAAAATAGGTCAATTTTCGAACTTTCCACCACCCAAAAAAATCGGAGTAGGGTGTTGCTGATTTTTTACGTCATATTTGGATCCTTTATCTATCGAATCATCCGAACAATAAATGTCCAGGTCATACGCTTCGGAAATTATGATTTTTTTCCCGAGGGTCTATTTTTCGGAAAATTCTTTCCGCGATATTTTCTCGGAAAATTTTTGTAATAAATATCTGGTGGTAGATTCGGAATCTACGGCCCCAAATCTATAAGAATAAGTACCCGTTTCATAGTTTTGCGTCAAAAAATTTTTCTCGAAAAATGGGATTTTTTTAAGGCTAATGTATTAAAAAATTGCCAAAATTCGACCGGTCTCCGATTTCGATGCAAATTACGTCATTTACTAATTCGGGGCCGTAGATTACGAATATATGATCGGATTTTTCATTAGAGAATTTTCCGCGGATATACCGCGAAATGAGTTTTCCGAAAAACAGACCCTTGGGAAAAAAATCATAATTTCCGAATAGTACGGCCTGGACATTTTCTGTTTGGATTATTCAGTAGATAAAGGATCCATATAAGACGGCAAAAATCAACAACACCTTACTCTGATTTTTTTGGGCGTTGTGAACTTCCAAAATTGACCTATTTTCGTCCATTTTTTCACTCTAAGTGAAAATTTTCATAAAGTACGCCACTTAGGGAAAAACTAATTGCATATTCGTGATCAGCGACCTCGATTTAATTAGACACGAGCTCCGTATCGATATACCATGAAAACTGGAGATTTTTAAAAAATACACAAAAGTGGTGATATCTCGAAAACCAGCGGACTTTTACTGAGGTCATGTTGATGCTATCTGATAGACCTAATGCCAATCTATCTCCAGTGTCACTTTCGCGTGGTATTTTTGGGACATCCTGTATAAACTGTTGAGTTAACCATTTTGCATGTATTAATGAATATTTACTTGAAATTATCTAATATTTGCGACCCCAATCTTAGGTAACTTGTACCGATTGTAGATTTAACTCTTCAGGTTGATATTATGATGTTTTTGTTTCACTCCCTCTTGACCTTTACAACAATCTCTCTTACAATGGGTATCTAAAAGTATCTTATGTTGCATGTATGACGCTATATTCATACATATAGCTGAGCATAAAACCGAACAAGACCACAGTGATTCTGTTTACTCGGAGAAGGAAACTTCCAGCTGTGAGATCACTCTTTTTGAACGGAGATATTATAGAATGGAAATCTGGAGTTGAATATCTAGGGGTAATACTAGATGGTAAACTTCTGTGCTAGCAAAACAATAAAGGCTTTAATGGCGTTCAGGAATCTAGCCGGTAAGACGTGGGGCTGCAACCTTAAGATACGATGGATGTACGTTATGAATGTGAGACCCATAATCACTTATGGGACAGTACTCTGGTACACAAAAATAAGCCAGAATAGCACGAGGAAAATTCTCGACAAAGTACAAAGGCTGGCATGTGTATGTATCACTGGAGCTATGGGTACCTGTCCTACCAGGGCACTTGATAGACAAAATGGCCCATGAAGCCATTCTCAGAATATCTAGGGAATGAACAGGTAATCACAGTATTAAAAATCAGAAAGCCTGGTCCTCTCTTACCAGGTATAATTCATCAGCCAATCTTCCTGGTGACGAAATGATTAAGAAAAGAACTTCACTATGGATGATTGAATAACGATCTTACGGTTAATCCTGAAAAAACAGAGATGGTTCTCTTCGACAGGAAGAGGGGGCCCTGTAACATAAGACTACCAAGTCTGTTTGGAGTAGGGCTCAATCTAACAGAGCAAGTTCGATATCTGGGTGTGATACTGGACCACAAACTACTGTGGAACAAACACATTGAGAAACAAACAAAAAAGGCCGAGATGATCTTTTGGTCTACTCGGAGAGTAGTGGGAAATGGATGGGGCTTCAAACCACACATTATTCACTGGTTGTATACTATGGTGGTGAGGCCTATCCTAACCTACGCATCATTGGTGTGGTGGACTTCTTTGAAGAAGTCATATATCCGCAACAAATTGACAAGAACTCAGAGAAAAGCTTGTTTAAGCATCACAGGTGCTCTGAGATCTACTCCAACAACAGCTATGGAGTGCCTGCTGGGGCTACCTCCCCTGCATCTTGTAGTTGAGGAGGGGGCTATGAAGACAGCTTTAAGAATCTGGGAACAGGGACAGTGGCGTGACAGCGGAATGTTTAGGGGACACGCGAGGGCACTCAAGAAGGTGGAGGATGATGATGCATCTCTCCTCCGGAGGAGTGACCGTGCGGGCTCCTTATTCTGCTTTAACGAACCCTATAGGGTGATTGTTCCTGATAGAGACCAATGGGATACAAGGAGTGATCTCCTTAAACCAGAGGGGCCCACATGGTTCACAGATGGCTCTGTAACGACTACAGGGACAGGTGCAGGCCTTGTGGGACCTCGAGTGAGCATGTCCATCCCTCTCGGGAAGAACTGCTCGATAATACAGGCAGAACTATACGCTGTTCTTGTCTGCGCGCTGGAAAACCTCCGACTAGGATACTCTGGCAAGTACATATATATATGTTGTGACAGTCAAGGAACGTTAAAATCCCTATCTGATGTGAAGATAAACTCCTACTTAGTAGGCGAATGCAGGAAGGCTCTGCGAAGGCTGGGCGCTGATAACGTTGTAAAACTCATCTGGTGTCCAGCTCACTCGGAGATTTCAGGTAATGTTAAGGCAGATAAGCTGGCGAAGCAGGGGGCTCGGATACCATATATAGGTCCTGAGCCTTCACTTCCAGTATATCGTACCTCTGTTAAAACATTCTTCAAGAATCGTTTGGACAAGAATTTCTCCAGTGTATGAAACATGAGAGTAGGACTCAGGCAGTCAAGGCTTCTCATTAAGAAACCATCGTCAAAGTCTGAAGTAAAGAAACTTCTTTCACTCGAAAGAAGAGAACTGAGCCTGGTGACTGGATTACTAACTGGTCACCAGTTCAACAAACATCTGAATAGGATGGGATTGGCCGATAGCGCTCTGTGTCGCTGGTGCAAGAGCATGGAAGAAACAGCTGAACATATTCTGTTCGACTGTAACAACCTTAAAGAATTGAGGGTCATAACCTAGGCAACCCAACACCTACGATTCCTAAGGTGAGAGGGACTTCTCCTTTTAAACTCGCGGCATTCCTGTCAGCGTGTTATTTGGAATGAGTCTCACGAGTTTGTCAAGCGGGAGAACAATGGGCCAGAAGGCCTCAGTTCAGCCTGAGACGGCACCGCGGTAGAAGAAGAAGAAGATGGATGATTGGGAGGAAAATAGACTGGGACAGAGAATCCACCACCCAGCATCACCTATATGATCACCAAAGATTAGTATCCTCAGCAAATAACATTGAGATTTGATCATCAACCAATTCCTTTCAACTAACCCCAGTTGTCACGAAATATGACATCGGCATTTTAATTACAAAATTATCAGATTCCCCATAATCTCAAGAACGACGGAGAATTAATAAGCCAGTAATTTTCCTCAAGGAAAAACAGGTTCGTTCGAAGCTCTCGAACGCATTGTTGGCATATTGACAACGCTGTTAGTTTAATTATAACAGTTGACTCTTTAAAATCGCTTCTATTCTGATTGTCCAAACGAACTCTAGCGCCCTACTTAGAGCTCCCATTCATTCAAATATTTGATTTATCGATACGAGGGTGCCCTATACGGGGATAAAAAGAGACGGAAGATAAATGGCGTATATTGGGGAGAAGCAGACTGGGAGATTACAATTTAGATTAGCTACTGGCACGTTCTGCTACGAGATCAGATCGATATCTCATTGTTTCCACTTACGAGTGCATTCTTGGAGTCGAGAATCGAACAATATAGTAACGGGAAATAAGTGAATGCGTTCTCTGAAGTGCTGAATCAGTGAAGGGCTTTCAGAATTCATTTCAAACAAGTTTAAAATTTTCTTCTGTTCTCGATGATCCTTGGTTCATCCGAGGGGACAATTTAGGGGTTGGATCATGATGTTTTTCTCCCCTGTTCTGTTTCCGAAGGAAGGAGTGAGATTATTCCATCAAGTTTACTTAATTCAATGTTTACCCATTACTGAAGTTAACTACAAGAAACAACTTGAACGAATTCTATTCGAATGTGTGGCAAGTCTACGAGAAGGCCGATGAACCTGAGAAAATGGCCTGTAGGGTAACACCTGCTCGACCAGAACCTTATGTGGGCTTCGAAAAGACCACTACATAGCAGCGGTCCAACAATGGGAGCTAAGTAACAGAACAGCTCTTTGCAGAAATACTCCAGAATTTGCACAAGCAAAAATATTTGTGGATTTTCAACCATCTTATACCAGAAAGCTCCCACAGCTGCCACAAGGGCTCTGTCGGAACAAATACTGATTGTACCACATGAGCAAGTCAGTAGACGAAACATGCGGGCTCTGTGGATCGGAAAAGGAAACTGCCGAACACATAGTTTGAAAATTCCCACAGCTGGCCAGCCTATAAGAATTTTAAATATGAGTGACCAGTTCTAAAACCTCACGACGGGATAGCCAAGGCTTCTAAGGACATCATCAGGTATGTTACCACCATGCAAAAATAATCCCAATCGAAGGAGGAGTGATATAGCAATACCTTCTGACAGTCAAGCTGCTATTAAAGCTCTGAGCTCCCATGTTATCGAGTCCAAGCTAATATGTAGTTAAGTACAACACGGTCTCCTTGGTCTGGGTTACTGGTCACTCGGGAATTAATGGAAATGAGGAGGCCACCACACTTTTATTGGCCAGGAACCCTACTGTGGGTTAGGTAGATACAACTACGAAAGTGAATTTTGGATTAAAGAGAAACTGAAAGAGTTTTACTTTGGAGATCTCTCCAAGGAATGCATCACTCCAAAAAGTTCTTCTAGAATTTTGTCACTCTCAGATCTAAGAAGTATATGGATAGTATGGATAGTATATGGACAGTAAAAACATGCTGCACCTCCCCACTGGTTTCCTCTTAGGACACTGCTGTCTTAGGAAGCATATGATGAGATTGGGGCTAGCAGAAACTGAAGAGTGCAGATTCTGTAGGGAGAAGGATGAAACTCCTGATGACCTGATTACAGAACGCTCGCTCTCTCAAACCAACGCAAGGAATGCTTTTGGCAAGAAATCTGCAGAAGACGAAGAACTCTGGAACTGGAAGGCGAGCTGTAGATGGCGATGACACACATACCTTAAGGTCACAGTGCAACATTACCCCCTACAACAATATACAATATAAACACCATTGATAATGTCCTTAGGATTGAATAAGTAGGGTAATAGAACAAAAGATCATATCGTTCATAGTTCTGAAGGGCTGGACAAAGCTTCGCAACCCCATTCTAATAAATTAATAAGTCTACGAGTTATAATGACTATGATGATGATTAAATATAAGTGATAAGTTTGATAAGTCCTATTTGGTAGTTAGGAAATATTTTCATATTTCCTTTGTTTAAAAGTACCTGGCACTCTGTTTATTAAAACTTCTACATAGTTAACCCTCTTATCCCTAGACTATATGTTGCGTTTAATTAGTGCAATTTATATGGTATTCCAATATAAAGAACGCCTTACGCAAAACCTTGAGAATCAAAATGAAACAAAAAGTCAAAGTAGATACAAAATTCAATCCGACTCCCCCTCAAACCGATACCACCCCTTCAACCCCAATTCTACATGTATAAACTCACCTTGTGGGGGACACATTCCATTATAATAAAACCCTGGATAGACCACGTTGTACAAATGGCCATACTCGGCACCAGGTGGCTGGAGATGATGCTGGGGGTGGTGGTGGTGGTGGTGGTGGCCGTTGATAAGCGTGGGTGGCGGGGATTCTTGTTGAACCTCGTCCCCGTGACCGGTATGGTTGTGATTCGATTCCTGCGAGGTTTCCTCGTTAGACGTGCTCGCCGACTCCGCCTGAAAAGAGAGGGAGAGAGAGAGAGTTAAAATTGGAAGTTTGCGGAAAAATATCAGATTTGTATGTAACGATTTCCCTGGGCCTGGCCCACGTGGGCCTACAGCCTTACGTTTTCGTTAAATCCTGGAGTTTTAGTCATAAAATCGGTAACATAAAAGTTTTTGAGTAAATTTTGAGTAAAAACCAGTTAGACAGGGTATTCTGAATTGATACCAAAGTTTATAGCAGGTGCAACTTCGACGAAAATTGAGGGAGATTTTTCATATAATTTTTGCGCGTATGTCATAGCGAACAGCGTGCTACAGTTTTGCCTAAATGTTTGTAATTGTCTAATTTCGTGTCGAAAATGGTCTCAAACGATTAGGTTCGACTCACTGATGAATAATTCGAGGTCAAAATCGATTCTGTCCGGCCGGCCGTTGCAACGAATACACCTCAGCAATAGGAATATCATTCGGTTTGGAAAAATGTGCTGTTTTTCATCTGAGCAAAGGCGTTTTGGCGCACAGAACCGAAAGCAGTGTTGCTTGGATCACTTCGAGTCATAAGGTCCTCAACTGTGAAGGCAGCTTGCAGCTCATCTCTTTTATTAAGGGACGCTGTTACGGCAGGACGAAGAACTAATACAAGGAATGTCCGAGAAGTTTTTTAGCGAGTAACGAAGCAACAACTGGAGTCTCACACTCTTGAGAGAAGAGCGTGCCCTTTCAGGGTAAGCCCATAAAAGTTTCTTTCTCTCAAGTGAAAAAATACCGTATGTACTGCGCCACGATCTATGTAATGATTATGAGATGGGCTACGTTTATAGTTATATACACACAGATGGTTTTACTGGCGATTTTAACATTTTAAAATACCGACGCAGTTAAATCTTTCAGTGTTTCCCAGATAAGTTACCTATTTTACTAAGAAAATTGGTTCAAGCACTGACGTGAAGTCAGAAGCTTTTGCGCGTATGTTCTATTGTCCATACTTCTGTATTGGACACCCTTAATCGAATTTACCATGGTAAATTATGTTGTCCATTCTCCTGTGTTGGACACTCTCAATTCGAATTTACCATGGTAAATTCGAATTACCATAGCACTGAGAAAACGGCTGACAGTTCATATAGAATTAGTTGTCAACAATTTGCACATGTGATATTTTCTATTCTGTTTAATTTCAATAAGAATCAAAATATATAAAAAAGAAGTGTGTCGTCTCATTGATTTGTTATTCTACACGGTTGCCGAAAAAATATTGTACGCAACACGCCCGAAAAAGGTTTTTTTGGACTCATAGACTTCTAGGACTCGCTTACGCTCGTCCTAGAATTTTGTCTATTCGTCCAAAAAAACCCTATTTTCCGGACTTGTTACGTAAATTACTATTTTGGACTCATAAACTTCTAGGACGAGCGTAAGCGATAAAAATATTGTACGCAACACGCCCGAAAAAGGTTTTTTTGGACTCATAGACTTCTAGGACTCGCTTACGCTCGTCCTAGAATTTTGTCTATTCGTCCAAAAAAACCCTATTTTCCGGACTTGTTATGTAAATTACTATTTTGGTATCAAAACAGTCTTGTATTTGTACCTATACAGGGTGAGTCTTTGACCACTGCATTAATTTTAACCAAAGATTCTTCTCATCAAATGAAACACTTTTTTCATTTATCATTTTTCCAGAATCGGCTCAGGTTAAAAGTTACAAGCGTTTAAAGATTTCACAATGTGCTAATACACTCCCGCATATAAATTATCTATGACATTGTTGGGGGACGAGAATAAGGCATGGTAACGTGGTTTACAGCTTGATTCGGGATTCCAACGCTCAGGGACGGATCCATAAAAGTAGTGAAATTTCTGGAGTTTTCCATTTTAAAACATTCAATGAAGAATATCTCGAAAACGGTGCGTTTAAAGAGAAATGATGAAGAATAATATAATGTTCTAAAACGATGGAATATTCTTGAAATGACTCAAGAAAAACTTTATTTGCTTTCTTTATGCTAATTTCGTTTAGTTTAATACACGAGTCCATAGCTAGAAAACCAGTAGAAGTAGAAAATAACTAATATTTGGAAAATATGTATCATAGTTATAGGAAACTTTACGCCAACATTAATTTTATTCGAAAAAAGGATGTCAAAGCTACAAAATAAAAACTGATTTTTTTTCAAAATTTCAACAGTCTGTATCTTTTTACCTGAGCCGAATTTGGAAAAATGTTAAATGAAAAAAGTGTTTCATTTGATGAGAGGAATCTTTGGTTAAAATTACTGCAGTGGTCAAAGACTCACCCCGTATATTCACAAATTCAAGATACGGAGCCTTGTTTTCCCACACAAAATATTTTCAAAGTACGAATTATATAAACAAATAAGAAGACATGAATGAACAGTGAACACTGATAGAACACTGACAGATAGAATTCGCCCCCCCACCCCGAACCTACTATGAAAATTTCAACTGTCTAGCTCATTCCGTTCGAGAGTTATCGTGGGTAGAAACCGCCCCTTATGCGTATAACGTTCCATCCCCCCACGGTATCCTCTCAACGTCAAAAAACCCAATTCATCATCCCCCAAAGTCATAAAGAATGCATCCCCGTCTTCGCTGTAGCGAAAAATCGGCAAGAATAAGCATCCACGCTTGAGTCGGATTTTTTCCTTATGCGACGACCGAACCGTTCGATAAAATAGCGTAATAAAACGCGTCGGGCGTATTCCCGTTTTGTTATTCGGGTCCGGGAAGGACCGCCACAAGGTTTCCGGATCGGGGGAGGGAGATCGAAGCCCCTCGAGTATCCAAGGAGACATGGTATTCGCCCACGCGAATCGAGTGGCGAAAATACGAAACCCTAGTGCCGATAAATTCGGGATCTGATTGATAACTAATTGTGACAGTTTGCGATCCGATTATACAAGTTTTGCGAGGGAAAAACGTGATTTTTTACGTGGGTCGCATGGTATATTTCTGTTAAGGGAGATCCTGTTACTACATTCTGTCAGATGACGTTTCTATCGCGACTCTTTGCGCGATTGTAGAAGGCATCGGAATTGTATTAGTCGACAAATAAATTATAGGTAATCGATTATTGGAATATTCGAAAATTCCACTATTAAATTAACCCTATTTGAAGGATCAGGAATTAAATCTTTGTTGAATAATTCGCAAGAAATCCATTCAGACCCCCAAAGATCCTTGTCACTTTTATTCGAGTCGAGAAAACAGTTGGATCATAAAGAGTTGCGTGACTTCAGTCTGGGAATCTTATTGCCTGGAATATAGGAGAGAATCGGAAATGAATTCGGAAAAGAATGAAATTTATTCCAAGAATTTGAAACAGCAGTCTGCCTGAGAATGTGGGGCGGGACATTGTTGGAAAGAACTGGCAATTAATGAATATGTGTAGATCTAATAGTTCCAGGGATGATCCTCATAGAAGAATTCAGCTATGCATCAATTTTTTGAGTATGAGCACTACTAATAGTAGGGGAGCCCAAGCGGGGATTTTGGGATTTACTACAGCGCGGCAGATTAATATATAGGGGGATACCTTGTACCTGGTTAAGTTTTTCCACGAAACATGAGCCATATATATATGGCCGCCCGTCAAGGATAAAGCATCAGATTAGTAAAAAAAAGTTGATCATCGGAAATTCTCGAGCGCGTCAGATTAAGGTAGGGTGAGTTAGTTACATGCTAAAAAGTGCATATTCCATTAATCTGACAATTTGAGAGTGACGTAAAGAAGGGGGAGGGTTACAAAGTTGTAAAAAAAAACGACATCTTGACATTCTCGAGCGTGGTAAATTTTTTTTTATTTTGAAGGGAATAATGCAAGAATTACGAAAAATATATAATCTGACGATTTTCACAAGCCGAAGTAATAAAAATTAATTGATAAAGTTGAATGCGTGCAGCTATGCCATGTTTATATTCCCCTCTACGTGTTTCTATTCTCCTCTCACTCTTTCTCTATCTATTGCTCTCTCACTCCGTCCCACTCCGGTTTCTGTTGCCATGACTCCATAACAGCTGGTCACGCAGAATCGTTCGGGGTATGATCTTGTTTACAACGTATTTCCAACGTATTAGGTTATTTTGCGATTTTAATAAAAGTTAATAAAGTTATGTGAATTAAAGTTAATAAATAATTACTATGAGTGATTGATATTAATATGAATTGTGTATTTTGTGGTGAAAGTACTTTACAAAACACAATCAAATTTTCATTAGAAACTTCACAAAAATGTATCATTACTTTAGAATATCGTCGGAGCAAACCGATTCTTCGAAAATCACGAAAAAATTAAAAATTAAATTTTGTATAATTATTATTTGTATAAATATTCTCCTCAAATCAACATAAGCTTTTTCATTTGCACGCTATTTCCTGAGCTTTTCGATTAATTAAGTTCAATGATTTAAAAAAATAAATTTTATTGTCAGATTTAGCGAATCCCTCCAGACAATCGTCAGATTAGGAGACAGCACGTCTAGGCCATATTAATGAACCACATATATCTTAATCTGACGCGCTTGAGTATTTCGAAATGGTGATTATTTTTTGCATATTATAATAATGACCACGAGTTTGCGTTACATCCCAATCGTCAGATTATTATACAAGAGCATCTTTTAAGGTTCACTTAACACCCCCTTAGAAAATCTGACGAGCTCGATAAAAAATTTTTTTTTTTCATTTTCAACCCTTACGTATGATCACCCCCATCATGGAAACGATCAGATTAACATCTGTACATTTTTTAAATTACGTAGGACACAGATGCTATCAATATCTGACGCGCTCGAGTATGTCCACGTAACGGTTTTTTTTTACATTTTTGAAAATTGATATCTGCTCACCCCACTGATGAACAGGTATATATTATATAACATTTTTTTCTTCTTATCATCTAAGCTTGACAACCCAATAGCTCTCTATGACGCTCGAGTAAATCCCGAATTAGCTACGTGGGCTCCCCTACTATAAACCAGACGGGGCAACAATATTCAGCGGCAGAAAAAAACCAAGGCTAAGGTTGCCGTTCGAAGAGTAGCTGCTTCAGCACCCCAAGAAGTACCAGCTAATTTCTGCAGAATATTATTTCTTGTTTTCAAATTCAGACAAGTCATCCGAATGGGCTTTGAAATTCAAAGAGGAATTTAGTTTCAATCCTATGTATTTAGGATTAAAATTATGTCTCAAGAAACAATCACTAAAAGTTACACTCAATGTTCTATATTGTTGATGATTGCTCAAATGGAAGCAAGAAACCTCAGTTTAATTTGGATTCGGACACAAACGCCACTGAAATAGGTAATTTTCCAGGATTTCAAAATCTGCAGATATATTATTTTCTATACTTTGGAAATCAGATTGACGAAATGCAAGGCAATGTCATCAGTCAATGAATTTCTCAGAGGAAGTAGCAGTGATATCACACAGATATAAAATGAAAAGAAGAGATGCTAAAACTGAACCTTGTGGGAGATCATTATTCAGATTTCTGAAATGACTACTATTATTATCAACAAAAACACGAAACCTTCTATCTGTCAGCATATTTTTGAGTAAACGAAACATTTTTCCTCGCTTTACATGAGTATCAAATTATGAAATTAAACCATCTTTCCATACCGTGTCATATTCTGCCGACAAATCCTGTTCCTATTTTGATTTCATGATTGAAACCTGTTTCGATAAAAGTAGTTAGACTAAGAACCTGATCACAACAATCCCTATTTTTCCAGAAGCCCCCCTGGCAATTCTGTAGAACGTCTTCTACAGACGATTCAATCCTAAAACGAATCAATCACTCAACAGACTAATGGGTCGATAACTGCTAGAACCAGAAGAATTCTTTCCACGTTTTAAAATTCCTATGACTTTCGCTTTGCGGAAAATATCGAACACTCAGTTCGCAAATGCCCAGAGCTGACGAGCCTAAAAATTTTACATATGGGTCAGCCAGTTTCTAAGGACGTTATCAGGTATTTCAACACCATCGACAATGCCCTTACGATTGAATAAGTAGGGTAAAGGCTGGTTTATGCTGGCTGGTAACTTTAACTTATTTCGTGACTTAAAAATTGAAACATAGATTTCTAACGCTATGTTTGATACTGAGACTGAGTAATCCGTTTACTTATTATTAATAATACAAATTAATAAGTTAACGGATTATTTAGTCTGATTATAAAGCATAACACTAAAAATAAATGTCTATATATATTATATATATATATGATTAAGTTAAAGATACCAGCCAGCATAAACCAGCCTTTATAGAACAAACGACCTCTTTCTATAGTAATAATAATATTGTGACCGAACAAGCCACGCTATACACTCCAAAATACCAGGTAAAAACCACAGGAAGACAGAGTTTGAAAAGACCCAAATTTCAGGTATAAAATTGATATTTTAGAGACATTTCGATCATTTTAAATGAAGTATTCAGCTGGTGAATTCACGCACAAATTCGTCAACCTCGCTGATAACTCTATCGCCCATCTGAGGAAAAAAATCACCCATAATTTTCCCATGCGATCTAGTCGAATGTTTGAACAGAAAGAGCGTGTGTACTCGTATCTTCTGTCCCACGTGAAATCTTCGAGATAAGACGATTCACGTCAACTCTTATCTGCAGTAAACAAAACTTTAACGTGAATAAACGACGAAATTCCCGGAAGCTGGAAACAAGTACACGCTGATATCCTACTGCGATGAGTTTCGAAATTCTTTAGAGTGCGTTATCGATCTCTGACTGTCATTGAACCGAAGTAAATCTTCAGTTCTGCTTTATTTTTTCCTAAATGGTTACTTTTTAAAAAAAAATTGGTTCGAATTTACCATGGTAAATTCGATTAAGAGTGTCCAATACAGGAGAATGGATATAGAACATACGCGCAAAAGCTCCCGACTTTACGTCAGTGCTTGAACCAATTTCTTTTTTCCTAATTTTTAAAAAAATTTTCTAGGGTTACGGTTCTTATAAAATTTCAAACACGTCTTTATGTCGATATTCTACAACTAGATACCAAGCTTCAATTCGATCGAGTCTATATGTCTCGAGTTATCGACGAAATAATATTCCAGATGGGTATAACGCTGAAACCGTTGGACCGATTATGCCCGTAACACTCCCATTCGGATACGCAACATACTCTGAAAATTGCAAGTCCCTATCTCCTTTCGTTCGAAAGTTATCGAGCCAACGGTCACCCATCCATCTACTAAACTCACACAAGGCTGCTCGAATCTCCAACAATATATATCTGATCGTGTTCAAACTTGGAACTTGGCAGTAGAGTTAGGTTTTGAAGGCTCTCGCAAAATTTAAGCGATGTCGGACGAACGGTTACTGATAATTTTAATTTTTTTAAATAATTTTCAATGATTTTTTAAAAATTCTAGTAGTACGATACTCACGAAATTTTGTAAGAATTTTCTCGTTGACATTATACAACTGATAACCATGTTTGAATGTAATCGGTTTTGTATTGTTTCATTCTCCGAAACGTTACAAAATAGTTGTTTTATCGTTGATGTTATTTCGTTACTGTTTGTTGGGCAACTTTGTTCTATTTATATATTGATTCTGACAAATATCTTGTGTTTTTAAAGCAGAAACAATTTCGAAATAATGAATCTATTAGTTTATAGATAATTTTTTATAATGTAGTATTAGAGAAAAAACAGAACATTGAGTCGATTAAAGAACAATTGCAATAATCAAATAAACTGATTTTTTCATTTAAACCTCGTGGGGATTATGAAATTATCGAAATGTTTTTTATGGGGGTTGGTAGTATGATGTCTAAAACCCTGGTATGTCCACTAGCTTCAAATTAGTGTCTATCAATATCATTTTCATTTTTGCAATTCGAGTTCACTGTTAATTTCAAGATTAGATAAAATAGTCAAAGAATGGTTTTAGATATCGATATGAATGCATCTAAATAACTGCTTTCAAACCTCCTCTGGGACGAACATTTTCAGGATTTTCAGAATGGAGTTTTTCGTAGTAAATCGGTAAAAAATTGTGATGAACTGGAAAATTCTTAAAGATTATAACTTACTTACGCTTTTTCATTGTTTGTTGTTATAGGTATTAAATACAGGGTGTCCCAAAAATACCACGCGAAAGTGACACTGGAGATAGATTGGCATTAGGTCTATCAGATAGCATCAACATGACCTCAGTAAAAGTCCGCTGGTTTTCGAGATATCACCACTCTTGCGTCCCATGACTTCACATGTTGGGAAGCGCTCATTTGTATTTCTAAACAAAGCAGCTCGCTTGTAAAACTTAAATGTTTTGGGTTAACTGGTTTATTTTTGCATGGGTGGTCTCACCCTTGAAATTAATATTTTCCACGGAAAGATAATTGCAAGTAAAATATCTTGTAATACTTCAACCCTTGTAGAAGAATTTATGACCTATTTCCTGTGAAATATTGATAAAATGTATACAACAACTAATACATTGCCAGAGCTGTGAGTCCTTTGTCTAGATTCTAACCCATACAAAAATCTAGAATTTTCCGATTAGATCGCCACGGCTTTGGCTATTCTCTAAATCGAGGGCGTAGATTCCGAATATGTAATTAGTTTTTCCGTATCTCGATTAATTTTGGTAATATGGCGAAAAATCCGACTGATTAGTCCATTTTCCGGAGGTAGAGCCAGAAATTGCGACTTTCTTCGTCATTGCTCCGAAACTAATCGAGATACGGAAAATGTAATTACAGATTCGTGATCTGCGTACCCGATTTAGTGAATAACCAAAGCCGCGTCGACCTAATCGGAAAATTGTAGATTTTTGTATGTGTTGGATACTAGAGAAAACTTTTTGGCGTTTGACGGATTCGCTCATTACCTAATATTTTCCGAACGGATAGAGATACAGAAAAAATAGATACATAAATCTAAACGTCGTCCACCGACCAATCATCGGGGAAAATTTGGATATCGAGATGTGAAAATCATAGATTTCGGACGGGAAAGAAGAATTTTCCTTCGATTCCGGGTCAAAAATATTTCTAAGTGCCTACCCAAAAAAATTTTTTCATGGTATATCGATACGGAGCTCGTGTCTAATTGAATCGAGGTCGCTGATCACGAATATGTAATTAGTTTTTCCCTAAGTGGCGTACTTTGGGAAAATTTTCACTTAAAGTGAAAAAATTGACGAAAATAGGTCAATTTTGGAACTTTCCACCGCCCAAAAAAATCGGAGTAGGGTGTTGCTGATTTTTTACGTCATATTTGTATCCTTTATCTATAGAATCATCTGAACAATAAATGTCCAGGTCGTACGCTTCGGAAATTATGATTTTTTTTCCCGAGGGTCTATTTTTCGAAAAATTCTTTCCGCGATATTTCCTCGGAAAATTTTTGTAATAAATATCTGATGGTAGTTTCGGAATCTACGGCCCCGAATCTATGAGAATAAGTACCCGTTTCATTGTTTTGCGTCAAAAAAAATTTCTCGAAAAATGGGATTTTTTTAAGGCTAATGTATTAAAAAATTGCCAAAATTCGACCGGTCTCCGATTTCGATGCAAATTACGTCATTTACTAATTCGGGACCGTAGATTACGAATATATGATCGGATTTTTCATTAGAGAATTTTCCGCGGAAATACCGCGAAATGAATTTTCCGAAAAACAGACCCTTGGGAAAAAAATCATAATTTCCGAATAGTACGGCCTGGACATTTTCTGTTTGGATTATTCAATAGATAAAGGATCCATATATGAGGGCAAAAATCAACAACACCTTACTCCGATTTTTTTGGGCGGTGTGAACTTCCAAAATTGACCTATTTTCGTCCATTTTTTCACTCTAAGTGAAAATTTTCCCAAAGTACGCCACTTAGGGAAAAACTAATTGCATATTCGTGATCAGCGACCTCGATTCAACTAGACACGAGCTCCGTATCGATATACGATGAAAAAAATTTTTTGGGTCGGCAATATTTTTGACCCGGAATCGAAGGAAAATTCTTCTTTCCCGTCCGAAATCTATGATTTTCACATCTCGATATCCAAATTTTCCCCGATGATTGGTCGGTGGACGACGTTTAGATTTATGTATCTATTTCCTCTGTATCTCTATTATATAAATATTAGGTAATGAGCGAATCTGTCAAACGCCAAAAAGTTTTCTCTAGTATCTAACCCAGGGGTCACATATTAGTTTCATTGGAGGTCCGTTCACAAAATCTGTATATCTGTCGCGGGTCGTTGATAGCATTATGATGGCATAAGAATTTGACTAGCAGTTAATCTAAATCCAATATCTATAATTAGTAAATAAAACGAAAAGTTATCTGAATTTTTTTAATCAAGAATACATGTTTTCTGGAAAAATGGTCCGCAAAAAAAAGGTTCGCGATCCGCATCCGGACCGCGGTCCGCCATTTCGTGACCCCTGGTCTAGACTATTCGAAGACCCCTAGTCTGTGAAAGTCGGACCGGTTTCCATGTTACAAAACAATGAATGTGGGAGCGAGATAGCCGATAAGGGTTTTGGTTTTTTTTAATAAGTAGCAATTCTGGTTCTGATTAAAAAAAATTGGTAGTGTTGTATCATTTTGAAAAGGGCATGAAATGGACCAGTTTTTACGATTATTTGTCAATTCAGTCTGATATAATTTTATTTCACAGCAGTCAGTCAAACTTAAGTTAACGTTTTAACTTCGGCATAAAATACAAGAAGTTAGACATTTTTTGAAGGATTTTGTTCTAGTTGTCGGTGAAGTTATTACTTTATTGTTTAAAGCAACTATTCAGGATAGCCTAGGTAAAAAAAAACATGAGTTTGAAGTAATTTCTAGCAATGCTAGGCGATAAATGACCGACTCTGGAGATTTTTAAAAAATACACAAAAGTGGTGATATCTCGAAAACCAGCGGACTTTTACTGAGGTCATGTTGATGCTATCTGATAGACCTAATGCCAATCTATCTCTAGTGTCACTTTCGCGTGGTATTTTTGGGACACCCTGTATAATATTTCCAACTTCGAATCTTGGGTACCCTATATTTTATTATATCCGGAGAAAAATATCGTTCAACTCTCAATTGAACTTAAATATATATGTATTCGAATTCTGTAAAATAAGTTCGAATAACCCAACTTCAACAAATATATTTCAATAATTTTTAAAAAATTCTCTAGTGATTCGATCTTCATGAAATTTTCCACAAAAGTCTTTGTGTTAGTATTTTACAACTAACTACCGAGATTCAATTAAATCAGATGAATATTTTTCAAGATATTGGGAAAACACTGTGATAACCCACTTTGTATAAGTTCTTCAACAACATTTCGCACAAAACTCGACGTGCATACTTCCACGACCACCGTATTCGCCTGATTCAGCACCAAGTGACTCGTAGCTGTTCAACAAAAATACAATATTTTTTTCACACAAGTATAATATCTTCAGAAGCACAAAACCAACACCAAAACTAAAAACAACTTACCAAAGATTCCGTACTGTATTTTTTCGTTCTGCTGCATCCATCATTATTGTAATACGTGGGGGGATTGTATACCATCAAAGGATACGGATCATAACCTAGAAAAAAACGAAAATATCAAAGACGAACGATTTTTATCGATACAAACTATGTATTTTGTTTATTTCGTTCGCGTTATGGGAGGTGAGAATGCGAGCTAGGAGAAAGGCAGAAATTTTCAGCGATCGAACTAGGAAAACAAAGACGAGCCAAGAGTGTAGACGAAATGTCACATGTCTAAAAGCGTGTGAACCTTCTTGGCATTCGCCCTGAGAAAAAAGCTGCACAGGAGCCATGCCAAAAGGCAAACATGTCCGCGAACTTTGAACACGTGGTCGGACCGGCCCGTTTTTGGAGGAATAATTGGATTTCGTTCAAGTTTCTTCAAACTGTTCATCTGAGATGGGAATTTTGGCATGAAATATGGCGCAGTATTTTAATTTGAATGTACTAATACTTCTTTGTGTTACGTTATTGCTAGTTTTAGCTAGCTCATTCCGTTCGAGAGTTATCGTGTTAACGTACGGCCGGCTCGACAATACCGATTTTGTTCACGGATTCTTGATCAGTGAGTCGAACCAAAACGATTGAGACCATTTTCAGCCAGAAATTCGAAAAATACACACATTTGGGCAAATGGATAAGCACTCTGTTCCAAGGAACAAGAGCCCCAAAAAGTTCTAATGACATACTGTAATATTTGATATTCAATAAAAACAAAATTAACATGGAGAGAAAGGGGATTGGAACAAAAAATTATATAGAACACCCCCATTAATTATTGCTAAAGAACCAGCTCTTAAATTTTTTTGCATCAATTTAGAATGCATAAATGGCGTTAGAATTTATTTTGAAAAATTGATTTTTTCGAATACCTTCTAAGATAAGTACATAAGATATTTTCATGAAACTTCCTGGGTGTAAAATATGTGTAGAGACATACCTTTCTCAAAGAAAATGTATTCATAATCAGTGGAGTCCCTAGTGAAATGATAATGAATCATTTCAATAAATCAAAAAATTCTTTATTCAAGCAAAATTATACTTGACCTTATTCTAGACGGTTCTTCAGAAAAACCATTTGTGGAATTCGGAAAATATATTTGAAATGATTCTATATATTGAGAATATATTTAATAACTTATTTGTAACTTAAATAGGGTATATATTAAAACCATAATATACGGTACTTATACCCAAATATAAAAGATTAAATTAAAATACATTCTCTTGAATTATACAGAGTTATTTCTGAAAAAATTTCTACTCAACTCGAAAATAAATATAATATAATAAACTTAATTATAAATCAGAGAAGAATCAGAAAAGTTTAGATACAGTGAGCCGCAAAAAAGAATACAGGGACTTCTGAAAAAAATTTGTGACCCTGAATAAAAATCATTTAAATGTATTACGATCAGTAATTTTCGAGTAATGGGGGGAACATAATGAAACAATGTATAAAGAGCATAAGTACATCTTTAAAAGAAATAAATTATTCATGTGAATTCTATTTTGAGCTTCTACGTACCTCTGAATGCGAACATTGTACATTCAAAGAGAGGTTAATTTTTCGCTGCTTATTATAAGCGATAAATCGCGTTGCATCATTAACCAACAATCCCATAACGACAATTCGGTGGAAACGAAATTTTTCAAGTCGATTAACACAGTTAATCGTAAGAGAAAAATTGTCGTATCAACCAATCTAATAGTGGATATGTAAGATGTGTACGGACCACAGCACGTGACAAATATTTCACGTGCAATTTACAGCAACTCGGATGAACTGGATAAGACAGGTCGAGATCAGACCAACCAGTGTCGCATTCCATTAAGCCTACCCGAAATTATTCGACGTCCTCCTTAAGCCTGTCCAATTTATTCCGAGATGCCTAATATATTTTAACAATTTTATAGGCTACTTTGAAGCATTGACGGTCATAACTGAAGTCTGAATGTCTCTGAAGTTCGTATAATTCGATAACATTATCTCCGCCAACTTTGCTAATGACATTGGAGTTTTACGGTATCAATACCTGCAGATTCTTCAGTGTCTGCCAGACTAAACCATCTCTGGAAGGCCGTGGATGGCGTTAGAGCCTTTAAGAAATTCGTACACTTGTAATAATATAATAAATATAATATAATATATATAATATATATAATATAATATATATAATTTTATAAGTATAACTGTAATCAGTCTTCCTTCTTTATAATTTTCCCGATCTTCTTTGATAATAATATATTATTTCATAAGGAGGAGAATTGTCACTTTTCATGGAGAGCTTGAGTTTACATTATTTGTCACTTTTTTTCTGTTAGGTCAAAACCTAAGCTTTGAAGCTAACGTGGCATGAATTATACGTAAAGGTTATGACCGCCAACAGCAATTCGAAATGTGTGAAGATGAAGAAATTCTTCATAAGCACTGGCGTGAAGTCACGAGCTTTTTCGCGCATGTTCTTTAGTCCATTCGCTCCTCATTCAAAGTCGTGCAGTATTTCGTTCGGAACTCACAATCTGATTGCGAGATTGACGGTTAAGTATAGGAAATTGAACTCCGGAATTGGGGTAAATTGGAGTGCTCCTTATGGTGCCCGAAAACGTCCAGAAAGCCGTGGAAAATGTGCATATCATCGATCCCCCAGACCAATCGACCTGAAAGCTTCTTTCTGTGCAAATATTGACAAGATATCTTATGTACGCGACCTTTAGAACTTTCAAAGACGTCAGCAACATTCTGTATTATCGCAGCAACCAGAAATATAATTATCCCTTTTATAGGGAAAATTGGCCTGGTTGAGATCCCTACTGACGCAGAAGGAGGGAATGACATTGACAGATACGTAACTCTGACTTTATAAGCGTGTTTTCACATTAAAAAATTTGTTTGAGGAAAATTGTCGTTTAATCATGCAGAAAGCTTTGCAAAATGTATTTACATACAAAATACAAATACTTTTTATATATTTATTTCAAATACAATAATAATAATAAAATACTTTTGGAGTTTTAACTTTCTTTCTACCACATCTCTCTGTTTAAATTATTTATTTTATTAATATTATTGTATTTCATTCAACGTTGTAGAATTTGAGGAAATGTACTTACTATTAACATAATAAATTCCGTTCTGATCCAGGAAGCCATTGGGATATACAAAATGTGATTCATATTCTAAGTCTGGAAAAGAAAGAAAAACATTAGATGCATAAAAGATTTCACGGACAAAACCACGAATATATCAAAAATATTGCTTGATTTTAAATTACAATCAGAAAGATTTATATTGAAAATACAAAAATTATAAAAATATTTATAGAAAACAACTTGGCTTAAGTTTCAGAATATAATAAAAGTTATTACAGACGAAAGAAGTGGGTAAAGGTAAATTTCAAATTGATAATTTTTCGATATTCTTGAAAAGGGAAAAATAAATCGATAATTCCATAATTTTCACGCTCAGGGTAATCATACAACATATATTTTCCAATAAAGGACTTCGAGAAGAGAAATTTTCTTTTCAAAGAAATATCATGAAAATTACTCTCAAAATGGGTGACAAGTGAAAGCCCTTTGGAAGACCGTCTAGCTGTTGGTAGATTTCATCATTAAGTTTGAGATAACTCTGTTTTAGGCACACTTTAAGTAGCAGTAATATTTTCAATTCAATTTGTAGAGTAAATGTAGAATTTTTTTAACGATAAAAATATTATCCAGAACACATCACACAAAAAGCTACACTTAGGTACACCTCAAATTATATTAAAAACAATGCTGTTACTGAAAGTCGACCTAAAAAAGAATGATCTCAAATTTAATAAAATAAGAAACAAATTAAAATAAAATAAGAAAGTTGGACATGCACATTTCAATGATAGTATTTATACATATACACGAAATAAGATAAAATACGAAATAAGAATATGAACTAGAGATGGCCAACTTCTTATGTATTGTTTATTATTTCTTATTTTATTAGTGTATGCTCATAGAGTGACAGACAGAACTTGCATAAAGTTGTTCATTCTTATTTATTATTGTTTTTTAGATCATCTGTATAAACCTATTCTTTTAGCCTTAATTCTTGTTTTATTTTTATTCGTTTCTTAGTTTTTTGCTGCATGAACCCGTCTTTACAGATAGACATTCAACACAAGCTTAGTAGGATGTCAAAAAATTTACCTGTGCTTTGATAATCCGGGGTACCATTTCCGGTGGAATTACCCGTTGATGTAGTTGAGTTTCCTGTAGAAGTTTGGGTCGAGTATGTTTTGGGTTTGTTTAGGTAGCCTTTTTTAAATAACACATCCTGTCTGGGCGTTGTTATCCTCGTATATTCATCTGGAACGAAAATTGCCATGAATATTCAAGAACCTCTGTTCAACTCAATTTTATACAGGCCAGGATCAGGTCAGAATAACTTAAAACTATCAAGAAGACACGAACATTCTACCCTTAGGATATCGTTTTATAAATTTAAGTACACTCGACTTAGAGTTCACGACTCGAATTAACACAAAGAACAGCCACGTGCTTCAGTCTTTTTGGTCATCATCAGTATTATGCGGCTTCCAAAATATCAACTAAACTGAGACCATGTAAACAAGAAAATTTTCAACATGCTACCAAGACATGTGCGGACTTTAATTGATGGTAAAACCTTTAAGCGGGAAATTTATAAAATTATTTTGAGAACGGAGCCCTACACTATTGAGGAATTTGAGATCTACTGTCGCTCTATGACACAGGTTCAGTCACTATATTTGTGTTGTATTTGTGCTATTTTGTAAGTTGCTATTGATTTGTTTTCTTTTCTTTGATGTAATTATTTGTCAATGATATGGAAAATAAATTACAATTCTATTCTATTCTATTCTAAACATTTACGCCACATATGCGAGAAGACATGGAACTCAGCCTTCACCTCCTAGTGAAATTCGTATCATGAAAACATATTCCACAATACCACGATTTAAATAATCAAGAGGAGATTCCCCAATAATCGATTTAATAATAGTTGTTTAATTTTTACGCCGATGTTCTACAGAACAACGTGCTATTATTTTGCCCAACGATTTTACCGAAACGGTCTGAATTCACTCGATTTCGATACCCCGTTTTCAACGCTCATATACAGGGTGAGTCTTTGACCACTGCATTAATTTTAACCAAAGATTCCTCTCATCAAATTAAACACTTTTTTCATTGAACATTTTTCCAAATTCAGCTCAGGTAAAAATATACAGGCTGTTGAAATTTTGAAAAAAAATCAGTTTTTATTTTGTAGCTTTGACATCCTTTTTTCGAATAAAATGAATGTTGGCGTAAAGTTTCCTATAACTATGATACATATTCTCCAAATATTAGTTATTTTCTTCTTTTACTGGTTTTCTAGTTATGTACTCGTGGATTCATAAAACTAAACGAAATTAGCATAAAGAAAGCATATAAAGTTTTTCTTGACTCATTTCAAGAATATTCCATCGTTTTAGAACATTATATTATTCTTCATCATTTCTCCTTAAACACACCGTTATCGAGATATTCTTCATTGAATGTTTTAAAATGGAAAACTACAGAAATTTCACTACTTTTATGGATCCGTCACTGAGCGTTGGAATCCCGAATCAAGCTGTAAACCACGTTACCATGCCTTATTCTCGTCCGCCAACAATGTCATGGATAATTTATATGCGGGAGTGTATTAGCACATTGTGAAATCTTTAAACGCTTGTATCTTTTTACCTGAGCCGAATCTGGAAAAATGGTAAATGAAAAAAGTGTTTCATTTGATGAGAGGAATCTTTGGTTAAAATTAATGCAGTGGTCAAAGACTCACCCTGTATATTGTTGTAGGGGGTAACGTTGTACTGTAACCTTAAGGTCTATTGTGCCTCCTTGTCAGAGCTGTCGATGTCACCATCTACAGTTCGTCTTCCAGTTCCAGAGTTCTGATGAACTCCAGTATCTGGGATGGCTTCAAGGAGGCTACGTCTTAGCTCCTGCAGATTTCTTGCCAAAAGCATTCCTTGCGTTGGTTTGAGATGGCGATACATTCCGTAATCAGGTGATCAGGAGTTTCATCTAATCTCATCATATGCTTCCTAAGACAGCAGTGCCCTGTGAGGAAACCAGTGAGGAGGTGAGCGTGTTTTTACTGAGATCCAAATACTTCTTGGATCAGTCAATCTCAAAGTTCCGGAGTAACTTTTCGGAGTGATAAATTCCTGAGTACACTCTTTCAGTTTCGTATTTCATCCAAAATTCACTTTTGTAGGTGTATCTACCTACCCCACAGTAGGGTTGTCTTTTTGGCAAGTGTGTTGGCCTCCTCATTTCCTTTAATTCCCGATTGACCAGGAACCCAGACCAAAACTCTCCTATTTCATAAATGGTCATCGCATCACCCCTACCTCTAGTCAGTGCGATCTGGGGTTGGTCGTTTCTGATGACCTCACTTGGACCTCTCACATTTCAGCTATGACGAGCAGGGCCCGTCAGAGACCTACCTGTTGCAGAAAAACTTCAGCAAATCCGATCCGACTACATGTAAACTTCTATACGAGACCTACATCCGTCCAATCATGGAGTATGCGGATCCAGCCTGGTGGACTGCCCTTAGAGGAGAGATTGATGCTCTCGAGTCAATTCAGAGGTGGAACACTAGAATCCCTTACGGTACAGTTCGTCCTGATTATCCCACACGCTTACGTCTGCTGAATCTATCCACCTTCGACAGCAGACGGGCCAGAGGCGACATGATCTTCACTTATAAGGCCTTGCATGGAATGTTTGGTCCTCAGCTTGAAGCCATCTTTACGAGAAACACGAATCATCTCCGTGGACATAATTACAAGTTGAGGAAGGAATGTTTCAGGACTCAGCCGAGACAGTGCTTTCTTAGTAACAGAGTTTTCTGCACCTGGAACAGCCTGCCCTCTGACGTGGTCGAGAGCAGCTCTACCAATAGTTTCAAAAATGGGTTCGATGGATGGCGCAGCTCTCATTGATCATAAGCATGCACTGTATTTAATTCTCTTTTCTCGTTTTCCTTTTGTTACGGTTTTTTCATATGTGGTGGTTTTGTACACATATCATTTTTTTCTTTTGAGTTTATAGGTGTAAATACCTCTACTCTTGTTAATTTAAATAATAATAATAAGGAGACCCTGTTGTTCTTGCCTACTTAATTCAGTTTTATTCGGCACTCCCATATTAGCTGAGACTCGATAACATGGGAACTCAGAGCTTTAATAGCACCTTGACTGTCAGAATTGATTTCTATATCACACCCCTGATAGTTTCTTTCTATGTTCATATCCACGCATCTTTCGATTGCAAGTATTTCTGCCTGAAAGGCGCTCGGATAGGAGCCTTGACATAGTGACCATTTGGTGCCTGTCCCATATACTCCAGCGCCAGCTCCTATATTGGCACCGTATGTGTCATCAGGCATTAGGTAATCATCAGGTATGTTAACACCATTGACAATGTCCTTAGGATTGAATAAGTATGGTAATAGAACAAAAGATCGTATCAGAAGCAGTTCTGAAGGGCTCACGACCATATTCTGATATAAATAAAATATAGGGATCTATTTCATTCCTTACCACTTCTCTCTCACTTTCAGTAGATGGCTCAACCATCTTCGCCATACCCGATTAATCGAAAAAACCGGTCATATTCGGCACTGAATTATTACTGAAGAAATAGTACGTGTGAAGAATGTTATGTTTTCACACTTCATCGCTCGTTGATAGTTTTTTTGATCGATTGATGCACCATCCATGTCTCCATCTTCTTCCATGGCAATTCAATGGAAATTTCCATTTATCATACCGTTCAACGGGACAAGACATACAAAGAGATATTATACAATTTGGTGAACGAACAAAATTGACTGAACAGAAAAAATACAAGTTATGCTGCCATGATGTATGTAATTAATCTTTGACTCGCATGTTACACGCCAAACGAAATTGAATACGCTATCAAGTAGTCGGCTGTACTTTGGCCCCCATACAGTTAACACCAGGAGTTCCGTATAAAAAAATTAATTAACGCTATGAAAATTAACGATCATCTCTGCAGCATGAGATGGAAGAATATGCTGGTGCTTATCTAAACGCCAATTTTTTCGTCTATTTTGGGCGTTAGGTTATTTCCGTGGAGCTATCAAGACACCATGACGTCCGAGTAGGTCATGAAATGCATCCAGAGAAATTAGCCAATGTAAATATCTAACAAAAAAGTTCGATAAACGTTGTTTGTGTGTTGTGTGGTATACAGAATGGATTTGGAAGATATTGAGACGTGACAGGTCATTATTTATACTGATTTATAGGAATTCCACAAGAAAACATTTTTGGCTTATCATTTACGAACAAAATTATGTAACTTTGGTGGAGAACAGAGAAATATCTTCAAATTAATTATTTACTATACCTGGTGTCCCAGTATACATGTTACAATGGATTATCTCAGCCATTTCAAAAGATAAAATTGGTTCAAGCACTGACGTGAAGTCAGGAGATCTTGCGCGTATGTTCTATTGTGCATTCTCCTGTATTAGACACTCTTAATCGAATTTACCAATGTGAATTCTATTGTCCGTTCTCCTGTATTGGACACTCTCTTAATCGAATTTACCATGGTAAATTGGTTGAGTTGGATCACTTCTTTATTTTTCGAGTTATTGAGGAAATAACAACCAAATTTCAGATGGGTTTAACTTCAAAACCGTTTAGTCGATTATGCTTGTAAACGAACTCAAAAGTCGCATTCAGATGTACAACCTAACCTGAAAATTTCAAATTGCTTTCTCTTTCCTTTTTCAGGTTATCGCGTATTGAAAAATATTTTTTTATAATTTTTTTTAAATTTTCTAGTGATACCATTCTCACAAAATTCCACGAACGTGCTTAGGTTTATATTCTACAACTATTCACCAAGTTTCAATTCGATCGGATTTATATTAGTCGAAAACAAAACTATTACTCGGAAACTATTGGGCCGATTATGCCCATTAACGAACTTGTTTGTCGTATTGGGATGCGCCACGTATCCTGAAAATTTCAAGTCGGTAGCTCTTTCCGTTCTCTAGTTATCGTGGCAACGGCCGGACGGCCGGTCGGAAAAATCAAATTTGACTTCAAATTCTTCATCGGGCAGTCGAACCAAATTCGAAAGTTACAGACATTTGGGCAAAATGATAACCTGATGTTCCCCAGAACATACGCGCAAAATAGGAAAATTTTATGATTTTCAATTAATTCAAGGAACCTTGAACTGAGAAAAACAAAAATTGAAAGACACTTTCGGTTTGAGCGACTTTTTTATCTCAAATAGCACCCTATAAAGTTTTGGCAATAATTTAAATCTACTCAAAATTACCTTTCCAACGGTCTATCACACTTTGTATTGTACATTTGATTTGCTGAAGAAAACGTCATTTTATATTTCAAATTGAAATAATTGCAGTAGGCTACGATATTCTTTGTAATCTTGATTTTGACTTCAATAATCGAGATCAGTAAAAAAAAACCTTCCTCAAGTTCAATTATGTATTACGTTAAACAAAGAATGAATAGTAAAAGAAACAAAAAAGGGGTCAAAAAAATACCTATAATAACTAAAGCATAATATGCTTAAGTTTTGTATTGACCAACAAATTTCAAATTCAATTTTTATTTAAGATGCAGTTTCACCATAAAAATCCATTGATATCATTTTCAACTCTAACAAGCTTATACTTTCGGAGATATGATTTTTCGAAATTTCAATAATGAATCGTACTTCTATGTTTTCACAGAATGTTATAATTATTCTATCTAAGCTTCATTATAAGATCTGTGTTCATACTCGTACATGTCATTCTGTTCTATAAGAGAGAGTCAAATTCATTTCAGCTATTTTAATTCGATTTCTTCCATGGTGCAGTTCTCATTCTCAGATTGCTCATTTAATCTTGATAAATAAACTATTATTTGAATTGAATTTCCTTTATGATGCAGTTCTATCATAAGAATACATTGATATAATTCCCAACTCTGAGAAACCAATACTTTCGGAGATATAATTTGTCTGTTTGAACTAGAGCGCCAGAATGCTCCTGTCCACAGGGCTTGAACCAATTTATTTCAACAAAGTGATGAATTTCATCATTTAAAGAAACTAGCAACTATCGTAATCATTTCCCATATCAAGAAAACAGGAGGAGGGTCCCTTCACATCAACAAAGAGACACGCGATCCAATTACGTGTCTATTATGCATTTTGTCCTCTTACAAAACGTACCGATAATTTTGAGGTCATGGGTAACTGGGGGAACAGTTGTCAATTGTCATATTGTGTATTTTTGTCCGCACGCGATAGTATTCAAGTAAAATCGTTCGCAAAGATGTAACATTTCTGTCTGTGACACTTCCAAGATATAATTTTTGGCGCTCTTGTTCCTCGGAACCGAGTGCTCATCAATTTGCCCAAATGTCTGTAATTTTCGAATTTCTGGCTGAAAATGTTCTTATAAGATTTGGTTCGACTCACTGATCATGAATCCGTGGTCGAATCGATTGTCCGGCGGGCCGTTAACACGATAACTGTCGAACGAAAGGAGTTAGAGGATTGAAATTTGCAGGGTGGGTTTGGAGCGTAAATATCTCGGAAGAGTTTGTTAATGGGTGGAATCCAACAAGCGGTTTCGGAGTTACGGCCGTTTTTAATAAAAACATTTTTAATGAATATTTAAGAAACCGATTACTCGATATATCTGAAATTTAACATGAAACTGTAGAATAATGACCTTTATACGCGTGCGAAGTTTTGTATTGATAGGGTTGTATAAAGTGGAAAAAAAAAATGTAAAAATTTTTATATTTTGTTTCTACAATAACTCTCGAACAGAATGAGCTAGGCAGTTGAAATTTTCAGAGTAGGTTTGGGAGATAAATATCTTGGCTAAGTTCGTTATTGGGCAAAATCGACCAGATGGTTTCGGAGTAACGAAAAAAAAATTTTTTTTTACGATACAAATTTCAAATTCAATTTTTTTTAAGATGCAGTTTCACCATGAAAATCCATCGATATCATTGTGAACTCTAACAAGCTAATACTTTCGGAGATATGATTTTCCGAAATTTCAATAATGAATCGTATACTTCTATGTTTTCACAGAATGCAGTACTTAATTATTACATCTATGAATTATTATATGATATTTGTTCTTACATGCCATCTTATTTTCCTATGAGAGATAAATGTCAAAATTATTTCTGGTTTGTTATTCTTGATATAAAATTCACCTCCTCTTCTAGAAAACAAAGTATGATTGAATGCAAAATGACCAATGAAATAACCTCAGCTATCGTAGAATTATGAGGATGATATGATATTATACTTTTAAGGTGTTAATATAATGCCCGTGGATAATCCATATGATGATGGAATATATTCTTTGGTAAGATACATAATAAAATTGGGTTCAGAATGTCTCCAGTAATAACAAAACTGCATGATTGTCTAAGTTTTACTTGATATACGAGTAATATAATTTTCAGAGTGGATTTGAGGAATGAATATCTCGGATAAGTTCGTTATTGGGGAGAATCGGTCTGTTTGAATTTAATTTCTTTCATGATGCAGTCCTATCGTAAGAATCCATTTATATCATTCCCAGAGACCAATAATTTCGGAGATATGATTTGTCAAAGATTGAACAAGAGCGCCCCAGCTCCTGTCCATAGGGCTTGAACCAATTTTTTTTTCCATTAGTTCGTGTCGGATGAACTTTGAGAATCATACTGTACGATCAACGATATACTGGGTGTTCCAAAACTTAGCTCTTTAAGTAAGATTTCGGTTAATCTATTATGAGGCGATAATAAACTAAAATGTAGGAAATGTTGTTATTGCAACCTCAATTATGCTGAAATGACGTAACGAATGTATAAATTCACATTAAATACTGGTGTAAACATCAGAAACATTCTATTCTTAAATGTCAAAAAATTAGTAATTTAATGTTGAAAAAATTGGCATTCCGATTCGGATTTAAAACAAAAATTATATGTACGCTGGGGTCGATGGAACATTTCCAAACTAACAATTTGGTTGATTGAGGTCATGTTTTAGGATGATATTATCTGACATCTTAATGATCGTGATATTTCATCTCAAACAACCAGAAATTTTGCCGACCTAAATATTGTTGAAATTTATTAAGAAATGCAAACAAATAGATAGACAGGCAGGAAGGATAGAACCTATTAATGTTAATTTAAAGAATGTGTTACATACAGGGTGTCCCCATATTGAGTTTGGACAAGCAGTGAGGCCAGGAACGTTGGCGCGCTTGCATCAAACGTCAGATAATTATGAAATTTTCAGAGCTACCTTTTGAAGGTTAGTTCTTATGAAAGAAAACAATAATCCTTTAATTTCAGCGCCATCTGTGTTTCAAACCTGGAACTTAAAGCCGACTTAACAAATAGATTCATAGTTAGGCACAAAGGATAACACTGGGGCCTATTAATTTAAGGAATGCGTTACGTAGAAACTGAAAGAGGATGATAAATGAGCTGAAATCCCTTTCTGGGCAGAAACGGACCCCGGGATTGACTGAACAACATATGTCTGTTCCCGGGTTGGGTTCCAGCTGAATTCGGCCATTTGTATTGTTTCCGGTGTTCTCTGTGCGAACTATACGGGGTTTCTGAATTTAAATGCACATCTAACGCAGTTTGGTCAATAATTTTCGAGATATAAATGTGTTTCAGGATCAATACTAGTATCGTTTTCGTAATAAATGGAAATGAAATGTGGGAAAGCCCTGTGGAGGAAGAGCTTTAGCGCTCTTGGTCTTTGAAAAATCATATCTCTGAAAGTATTGGTAAGAGTTGGGAATCATATCAATGAATCAAAGAATTTAAATTCAACAAGAGTGTTAAAAATTATTAATCCAAAACCAACATACCAATTCTACCCAACAACGAACTTATACGAGATATTCATTCCTCAAATCCACTCATAAAATTATATGATATCAATTGAAACTTAGACAATATTGCAGTTTTGTTTTTACTTGAGATATTTTGAACTCAATACTATTAACTTACCATTACCATTCCCATCATCATATGGATTAACCATGGGCATTAAAATATCACCCAAAGAGTATGATATCATATTATAATCTTATAATTCTACGATAGATGAAATGAATTTGATAAGTCATGTCTCGATGTCTCTTATAGAAAAATAAGTTGACAAGTATGAATATATATCATATAAAAATTCATATATGGATTATTTATAGCATTCTGTGAAAACATAGAAGTACGATTTATTATTGAAATTTTGAAAAATTATATGTCCGAAAGTATTAGCTTGTTAGAGTTAAAAATGATATCAAAGGATTCTCATGGTGACACTGCATCATGAAAAAAATTGAATTTGAAATTTGTAATGTCACAAAAATTATTTTTTTTTGTTACTCCGAAACCATCCGGCCGATTTTACCCAATTATGAACTTAGCTGAGATATTTATCTCCCAAACTTACGCTGAAAATTTCAACTGTCTAGCTGATTCCGTTCGAGAGTTATCGTGCCTACGGCCGGTAAGAAACAATTTCGAACACGGATTCTTGATCAGTGAGTCGAACCAAATCGTTTGAGACATTTTCATCAAGAAATTCGAAAACTACAGACATTTGGGCAAATTGATGTGCACTCTGTTCCGAGGAACAAGAGCGCCAAAAAGTATTTATTTGATGAAGACTAAATTTAAAAATTTTAAAGGTTTTTCAAATTTTAAAAATCAATATCTCGAAATTTATTTACCCAAATGGCGTTATATTTGCATTACTGAATGGAGAATTGTATAAACTATCCATGACAAAAAAAAAATAGGGACTTGAAATTTAAAAAATTGGTTCAAGCCCTGTGGACAGGAGCTTTTTGGCGCTCTTGTTCAAACAGACAAATTATATCTCCGAAAATATTGGTTTCTCAGAGTTGGGAATTATATCAATGGATTCCTATGATAGAAATGCATCATGAGAGAAATTAAATTTAAAAAAAGTGTCGTTTAAAAAAAATGCTTCAAATATTATCTTATAAAAAACTAGAAAAGGAGGTGTACCATAAATAATAGATCATATAATAATTCATAGATACAATAATTAAGTACAGCATTCTATGAAAACATAAGAAGTACAGAAGTAGGTACGATGCATTATTGAAATTTCGAAAAATATATCTATATATCTCCGAAAGTATTAGCTTGTTAAGAGTTGAAAATAATATCAATGGAGTTTTATGGTGAAACTGCATCTTAAAAAGAATTAAATTTGAAATTTGTGTTGTAAAAAAAAATTTGATTTTTCGTTTCTCCGAAACCATCATGCCAATTTTGCCCAGTAACGAACTTAACCGAGATAATTATCTCTCAAACCTACTATGAAAATTTCAACTGCCTAGCTCATTATGTTCGAGAGTTATTGTAGAAACGAAATTATTTTTTTTATACTTTATGCAACCCGATCAAAACAAAACTTCGCATGCATATAGAAGTCATTATTCTACAATTTGATGCTAAATTTCAGATAGATCAAGTGATCGGTTTCGGAAATATTCATAAAAAATGTTTTTACTAAAAAGGGCCATAACTCCGAAACCGCTTGGTGGATTTCGCCGTTTAAGGAATTCGTCCTCTAACTCCTTTCGTTCGAGAGTTATCGTGCCTACGGCCGGCCGGACAGAATTGACATTTTCAGCCAAAAATCGAAAATTACAGACATTTGTGCAAATTGATAAGCACTCTGTTTCGAGGAACAGGAGCGCCAAAAAGAAATAGTAAGTTACTTGATAACGGGAAAGGGTAGAAAAATAAGTATTACGTAAAAATATTCCATAAAAGAAATTACTTTTACCTATTAAACAATTTTCCGATATTCCTGAAAGGGCTGAAATTAAATCTATCAATCTATACGTTGACGTTGCCTCCATATTTCGAAAATTCGTGAATGAAATATCTATATCGATGCTTCATTAAGGTCGAAAACCGGTTGCAATACGAGTTTCGAAAGTTGTCTAAAGTCATTTTTCCAAGTGGGAGAAGAGATTAATGACACGAAGTCTGTTCCAAATAGTTGGATGTCCCATGGTATCCGCTAGGTTGGTTTGTTCGAAGTTAATTAAGGGGTATATTAGTTAACTTTACTTTCTCACTTCGTTATCATCTGGAAACGATGAAACGTCGTTGAGATAATTGACAAGTTCAAACAGTTGGAGTTCCCTAATTATCTACACGAGAAATTGACAGAAATTCAAAAGTATTTGTAGAATACCTATAATTAAAATTTTGGGATTGATATATCGACAAAAATAATGAAAATGTTATCATTATTGCAGTTTCAAGTGACACTAAAATAACGAAACAAGCACTGATGTGAAATCAGGAGCTTTTACGCACATGTTCTATTGTCTACTCCCCTTTTTATCGAATGCAGCTACGATATATACCGTTTTCTCAGCTTTTATAATAAATGAATAACTTTAATACCATTTTAATGACATACTTCAGTAACGAGAAAATCTATGATCACATAATTTTTAATTCATTCATTTATGTATCCTATTGAAATTGAAATGCGGAAAAACTTACGCCTCAAGTAACTCCAGGATAAGATATTCACGAAATTCCGCGTAAACAAGTAGGTTGGCATTCTACAAGTAATCACCGAGTTTCAATTGGGTCAGATTGGTATATTTTGAGTTATAGAGGAAATAACAACAAAATTTCAGATGACTATAACTCAAAAACCATTTGGCTGATTATGCCAATTAACGTACTTAAATGTCGCATTCGGATGCGTAACCTACCCTGAAAATTACGAGTCGATACTTCTTTCTGTTCTCAAGTTATAGTGAGATACATAATATATTTTCGTAATTTTTTTAAAATTTTATAGTTGTACGATTCTCACAAAATTTCACACACGCCTTTATGTCGATATTCTACAATTAGAGACTAAGCTTCAATTCGATCGGGTCATTATTTTTGGAGTTATCGAGAATTTAATATTCCAGATGGGTATAACTCCGAAACCGTCTGGCCGATTATACCCAAAAATTAACTTAACTCTCCCATTCGGATGCGTAACCAACCCTGAAAATTTCAAGTCCCTATCTCTTTTCGTTCGAATGTTATCGAGGCAACGGTCACCTATCCAGCTACTGTACTCAAACAAGGCTGCTCGGATCTCCAACAATATAGATCCGATCGTGTTCAAACTTGATAATTGGTAGTAGAGATAGGTTCTGAAGGGTCTCGCAAAATTTCAGCGATGTCGGATGAATATTTTCTGATATATAGAATTTTTCTCAAAGAGATTTAATGATTTTTTTTTAAATTTTAAGAATTGTCGCGTTGGCAATCTTCAACCAATAACCATGTTTGAATTGGATCGGATTCGTATTTTTCGAGTTATTGAAGAAATAACAACCAAATTTGAGATGGGAATAACTCCAAAACCGTTTGGCCGATTATGCCTATTAACAAACTCAAATGACTATTAACAACCCCAGTGGCAGACAAATACCTAATCACTGTGCTACAGCGCCTGATAATATAACTGCACACGAGCACAAAATATAGAATTTTTAATTTTGGAAAACAAAATTCTAGAAAAAAATTCCAAAAATTAATACAGGCCAATGACAAAGGGAATTGACGCAAACAAATATCTCCTGTGTCAAATTTGCACTGTTCCTCGATTTTGGTCGTTCTAGTTATAGTTGAACTCGATCCCCGACCTTCGATCAAATTTAGAGTCTCTAAACTATCGAATCCCATGGTTCTTTAATTTTAGAATGAATTAGTGACGGAAAACAACCTCTCGGCCATTAACGACAAGATTTTTCACTTCGAAATGAAGTTGGTAAGCTGCCATGTAGTCCCGAAGAACACAGAGTCTATTAATCAGTTTATTGCATATACAAAGAAGTTTTGACAAAATGATATTTGCGTATAGGATTATGAGTGATCGATTACAAACAAGAATGAAACATAGTTTCGGAAGAATTATTCAGGTCCTTCATCCGAAGTTTTGAGCCGAGTGCGTAATTACAAGGATTTATAGATAACCTGCTACTGTCACTCTCAGCTATTAGTTTATTTGTCGTTTGAACCTTGAAGTATTGAAGACAGTAGAATGTATGCATGTTATTTTGTCGCCTTCAAAGAAGCAGAATAGGATACGCAAACTACTCACGACGCTTAGATAATATTTCTCCTGAATTCCTTCAAGAATGTCTACTTTCTCGGATCCAATTCAGACTACAAAATACGCTGCTCCAGTATTCTGTTCCGTCGCTAGGTAACGAACTTTCCCGGACTGTTTTCGTTCGGGAAATTTAATTTTCCGGCCTAGGTCGTCGAAATTTATCCCTACAAGTTTTTTATATAGGTATACTTTGGATAGTAGTCAAATTCACGCTCAAAACCAACTCACAAGGAACGTATACAGGGTGAGTCTTTGACCACTGCATTAATTTTAACCAAAGATTCCTCTCATCAAATAAAACAGTTTCTTCATTCACCATTTTTCCAGATTCGGCTCAGATAAAAAGTTACAACCGTTTAAAGATTTCTCAATGTGCTAATACACCCCTGCATATAAATTATCTATGACATTGTTGGCGGACGAGAAAAAGGCATGGTAACGTGGTTTACAGCTTGATTCGGGATTCCAACGCTCAGGGACGGAACCATAAAAGTAGTGACATTTCTGGAGTTTTCCATTTTAAAACATTCAATGAAGAATATCTCGAAAACGGTGCGTTTAAGGAGAAATGATGAAGAATAATATAATGTTCTAAAACGATGGAATATTCTTGAAATTACCCAAGAAAAACTTTAACTGCTTTCTTTATGCTAATTTCGTTTAGTTTTATGAATCCACGAGTCTATAATTAGAAAACCAGTAGAAGTAGAAAATAACTAATATTTGGAAAATATGTCTCATAGTTATAGGAATCTTTACACCAATATTCATTTTATTCGAAAAAAGGATGTCAAAGTTACAAAATAAAAACTGATTTCTTTTCGAAATTTCAACAGCCTGTATCTTTTTACCTGAGCCGAATCTAAAAAAATGGTGAATGAAAAAACTGTTTTATTTGATGAGAGGAATCTTTGGTTAAAATTAATGCAGTGGTCAAAGACTAACCCTGTATTTATTGAATATACATACAGGGTCTTTATAAATGATTGTAACATCGTAGTTGGTTCTGAAGCCTCCTTATTTTGGGCATGTTGTTCACATTTGCAATTACAGCCACAGAATTCATAATTTATGCACAACCTCAATTTCTCTTTCGTTTATACTGCCTATCCATATGTTTATAAGACAGAATGATCTAATTTTGATCAGTTCTATCGACCCCTGACGTTTGGCACTTAAAAGTTGGACCACCCTGTATATATATATAGTAAAGATTCATTGAATCAAAGTCGAAGGTGTTAATTATTGAAAAACGGAACCACTCAGTATGTTTACAGATTCTAAATGGTACTCAAACCGAAACATCTCACAACTTCCCTTTATTTGCGTAACTGATGAAAGTCGAATGACTCTAAACGAAGCAAACACATTTCTACATAACGGCACCCCCGGAGGGTGCATCCGCAGGGGGTAAACCTCGATTTTAAGAGGCGTGAAACGGTCCAGAGACCGCATACATGGACCATCGACCCAAATAACCCAATCTGGCATATTATTCAAATCTGACGAGGATCCCATTTCCAACTGGCGAACAGAATAATGGTTTTAGTTCATTGCCAAATGAGGAAAATTTGCAATTCGTATTTCCCTAAAGCTACCAACGCACGACTATACGGATTTCCGATTAATTGAGGTTTCAATTCAATGCCGCCATTTTGACAGCTGTCATATTAAGAGGTGTCATTTTTTGACAACTGAATACTGTGCTATCTAGTTGGAAAACACTGAGCTATCTAGCTTTAGCGCGGTCACGTATTAAAAAAGCACTGACGTGAAGTCAGTACTCATTGGTGCGCGTGTTCACGTTGGCTAATTTGAATTGATGAGTGTTTCAAGATCAGTGGAAACAACGAGCCGGAGACGACGCGAAGCGGAGTTCGGGCAAGCAGTCAAGTGCGGGAAAGACACTTTCCGCACGAGTTAGGAACAATATTTTTTCTACGACCGCATAAAGATTCAAAAAGCACATTGAAAATACATATTTTATTTCAACATACAAAACATTTCATGAAAATCCACTATTTATTTATTTACTATTAATATTAATGTTGAAAACACAATTTGTTGCATTCTGCAAATGCGTCAGAATAGCCGGTAATTTGTTGGTGGTAACTGGCTTTCAAGAGTAACACTCGTGGATTGCAACTTTAATATTGCTTCTGGGAGCTCTTCGTCTAGCGAATCCATTAAAATATGGCTTTTATTGAAAGTAATTTGAAAAATGCCAGAATCGGACACTTCGAAAACGCTTCGATTTGAAACTTTGACGTCTTGATGACAACTCGGTTGCCATAATAAATCTTTGGTTACCACACCAAACCATTTGACTCAGCTTAGTTTGATTGATATGAAAAATGTATAGGGTATATAAAAGTATCGCAATTTCTTCATTCCAATGAATGAAAAATAGTATGGGTTAGATTGTATTTTAAAACTTATATTAGTTTGAATAGTAATATACAGGTGAAATCCATACATTCAATAAAGAAAAATTGACATATTTTACTTTCCCGCACCAGTACGGGAAAGTGAGTTTTCCCACACTAGTGCGGGAAAGTGACACTTTCTGAACTAAAATGAGTGCGGGAAAGTGGGTTAAAATGCACGGTCGTAGATAAAAACATTTTTCCTATGCGTACATCAGAATGAAACCCTCAGTCGGAAAACCTTAAGTATAAATTGAAATTTAAATGGTGTTATCCAATTTTCTCGACCACACAAATCGAAAATTACAAATTAACAATAACCGAAATGACAACACTCAATCGTAATATTTTACAACCGTAATAAACGAATTTTACGATATTGGAACGGTTTCAAAAGCGTTAAGCCGATTTGGGCAACTCTAATTACGAGATGCGTCACAGACAGGTCAGTTTGTCGGAAATGTCGTATGGATTAGTAATTTCTGTACTGGAAATAGAAAAATAAGCTATTATTTTCCAGCGGGATTGTTGGCAAACGACCGACAACTGAATTCTGTATGTATTTGGACGGCCGTACCGAAATACATTTCAGACTCCCACTGTTATCAGTCGATTGAACAATCGAGTGGAAGATTTATGTCGAGTTAACATAGGAAATAGTTTCAATAACAACTACAACTCCATAGCACATCGGAAATGACAGGAGATTGATTTATCTGAAAGATTATTCGATCGAAACTAAAAATATAACAAATTCGAAAAAAGTTTCTATTCACGCCTTATTCAAAGTCGATCGAGCTGAAATTTGGTACTTGATTGTAAAAAGGCGGCTCCAAGGTATGTGCCGAATTTCAGCTCATTCAGACGGATAGTTTCCGAAATATAAAATTTTTGAAAAAAATAAAAAAAATTTTTTTTTTTTAGTGATATCTTCACTAAATTCCACAAAAATCTGCGTATCGGCATTCTTCAAGTAATTACCAGGTTTAAATTGGATCGGATCTGTATTTCTCGAGTTATTGAGGAAATAACAACAAAATTTCAGATGGGTATAACTCCGAAACCATTCGGCTGATTATGTCCATTAATGAAATAAACCTTCGCAATCGGATGCGAAACCTACCCTGAAAATTTCAAGTCGCTATCTCTGCCCGTTCGAAAGTTATCTTGGTAGCGGTCACCCATCCAGCTACTGAACTCGCCCAAAGCTTCACGATTTCCAATATTTTTTTAATATCTCCTACAATATAGATACGATTCGGAACTTGATTTCAGAATTAGGTTTTGAAGGCTCTCGCAAAATTCCAGCGATATCGGATAAGATGAGATACATAATATTTTTTAAAAATGTTCTTGTGATACGATTCTCACGAAATTCTGTAAAAATTATTGCGTCAGTATTCTACGAGTAACTACCAAGTTTGGATCGAATCAGTATTTTCTGAGTTATTGAGGAAATAACAACAAATTTCAGATGGGTATAACTCCGAAATCGTTTGGACGATTATGCCCATTACCGAAATTAACTGTCCCATTCGGATGAGAAACCTACCCTGAAAATTTCAAGTCGCTATTTCTTTCCGTTCGAAAGTTATCTTGATAACGGTCACTCATCCAATATAGATCCGATAGTGTCTAATAACTTGGCAGTTCCTGACTACCTCTTGCTACAAAAGAATGAAAGTCACTGAGCATCGCATCATAGAGGGTTGGAGTTCATAAGGATCTTCCTAGGTGACGCTGGTAAGTTTTTTTTCACTAATTCGCCAGCATATGGTTTAATTTTCCTAGAGTTCCTTCGTTTGTCCTTCAGTGGCTTAGTCACTCTGAATATTGACAACAAGCATGAAACCGGTACGTATCAGCCATGACAAACACTGGGAGACACTGAGCGATGATATGGCTATCCCAGATCACGAATATTTATTGATGGTTGAAATCATAGAATATTTCACCGTGTGCCTTTCCGTTATTAGCAATTAGTTAAAGTCAACTTCTTCTATCTTCCTGCTGATTCTTCTGGTATTGTTAATTGGTATTTTCAGACACACACGAAAGGCTTACCTTCATTGAAGGTGATTTTATTCTCACTAGTTGTGCTACTGGACCTGGTGGACTTCGTACTATCGCTCTGGTACCTCCTCGTTGGTGTTGATTGACTAGAGTATGTGAACCTATTGTAATATTTCTGGTGGTACGTTGGAGGTACTCTGGTATCTAAGGTTGAGTTTGACTCCTCGCTGTCGCTTTGTTCATCTGCAAGAGAAACTTGACGTCAGATAATAGCCAATTGGAGGTTTTGCAAGAAAACAGCGATTTAAAAAAAATGGGTTCATGCCCTGTGGACAGGAGCTTTCTGGCGCTCTAGTTCAAACAGACAAATTATATCTCCGAAAGTATTGGTTTCTCAGAGTTGGGAATTATATCAATGTATTCTTATGATAGAACTGGATCATAAAGGAAATTCAATTCAAATAATAGTTTATTTATCAAGATTAAATGAGCAATCTGAGAATAAGAACTGCACCATGGAAGAAATCAAATTAAAATAGCTGAAATGAATCTGACTCTCTCTTATAGAACAGGATGACATGTACGAGTATGAACACAGAGCATATAATAAAGCTTAGATAGAATAATTATAGCATTCTCTGAAAACATTGAAGTACGATTCATTATTGCAATTTAGAAAAATCATATCTCCGAAAGTATAAGCTTGTTGGAGTTAAAAACATACAGATTATATCTCCGACCATATTGGTTTCTCAGAGTTGGGAATTATATCAATGGATTCTTATGAAAGAACTTCATCTTAGCAGAAATTGAATTCAAACATCATAGAAGAATTTCAATTCAACAAGAGTGCCAAAAATTATCAATCCAAAACAAATAGACGAATTCTACCCAACAACGAACTCATCCGAGATATTCATTCCTCAATTCTATGATGAACGATAATATATATCTTTCCTCAAATCCACTCCAATACACCAATATTCCAGTTTTGTTTTCAGTGACGATATTCTGAACTCAATATTATTAACTTACCATTACCATTCCCATCATCATATGGGTTGACCATCGGCAAGAAAATATCAACCAACAAAAAGTAAGATATTGTATTATAATTCTCATATTTCTACGATTGCTGGAATGAATGACAATGAGACAACGTCATTTCTCAGGAAAATAAGTTGACATTATAACCATTCATAGAATACCCACAGAATAGTTATATCATTCTGTGAAAACATAGAAATACGATTTATATTGAAATTTTGAAAAATCATATCTCCGAAAATATTAGCTTGTTAGAGTTAAAAATTTTATCAATGGATTCTTATGGTAACACTGCATATTGAAAAAAATTTAATTTGGAATTTGTTATGTAAAAAAAAATTTTTTATTTGTTACTCCGAAACCATCAGTCCGATTTCGCGCAATAACGAACTTAGCCGAGATATTTATCCCCCAAACCTACCCTGAAAAGTTCAACTGTCTAGCTCATTCCGTTCGAGAGTAATCGTGCCTACGGCAGGCCGGCCGGTCAGAATGAATTTCGACCACGGATTCTTGATCAGTGAGTCAAACCAAATCGTTAAAGACCATTTTCATCGAAAAATTCGAAAATTACAGATATTTGGGCAAATTGATAAGCACTCAGTTCCGAGGAACTAGAGCGCCAAAAATATCTTAACAAGCACTGACGTGAAGTGAATTCCTCTATTGTTAACAATTCCCCTTAGCTAAATGCGGTTTAAAGACGTACTGAACGAAATCTGAGATGATTTTATGAATTCATTTATGAACGTCCAATAATATAGCATACATTTTCCCAAATTTTATTTACGAACGAAAAGTGGAGAACCATGTTGAAAGAACGATGAAATATTGTTGATGGTGAGGCATAATAACCTCCGATCGTGATTGTTGATCTATACTCCAATGAAGGTTGACACAACTTCGTCGTTTATTACCATGGACTATCATCAATAAAGGAATGTTACGCTTTGTATAACGTAACAATTATAAATTACGCTGTAGGCAACTATCAATAGGTCGAATTATAGAAAGATCGATGTAGCGACACGGTGGGAGAAATTTCTGATGTGGTGCTGGAGGTTCGAATCCTGCTCAGGGATGGAAGTGGTGAAAAGCCAATTAGCAGAGATACGTATCGGCAAACAACAGCAGCATGATTTTTCTCTGCTCTTTTCGCGGAATTACCCGTTAAATCATTTGTATTGTTACGGTTTTTTGTTGTTTTTTGAATTTAGAAGATCCATGGAAACAAGAAAATAATTCGCAGTAATTAAATACATCAGTCAGATAATTTCCATAGATTTTCAAGCAAGAAAGGACTTTCAATTTAGAATAAGAATCCTCAAAAAAGTTTGGGAGTCTCAATTATTAATAATTTGTAAAATTCTAGAATTCTAACAAATTGGCGCCCAACGTGGGGCGGTAATTATTATGAGGCTTGATCCAGAGCAGTTCACCATTCAGATATTCAATTTATTTAGTTCCATGATGATATGGTACAGGAGGACAGACAATTTTGTTTAAGGGTAATCGAAGGTACCTCCTAAAATGTATTTCGAAGATGATGCTCTTCCGAACAGGATATAGGAATGAAATAGGTCACTGTGAGCTGTGACATAGGTTATGTTAATCATCAACAGGAACACATACGGTGTCATAGAAAAATGTTGCTCCCTGTTAGACTGCAGTGCTTGCGGAAGTAATTATGGGGGCGCAGAGTGGATTGTTATATCACTTCTCTGATAGTCTCTTTGTAGGTTCATTTCCACACATCTTTCTATTACAAGTACTAACGTCTGAAAGACAATCGGATATGAGCCTAGCGATAGTGAGCATTTGGTGCCTGCCCCATATAGTCCAGCACTAGCTGTTGTAGTGGTTTTTGAACCGTCTGTGTACCATTCAATGGCATTTCTTTTAAGAACTTGGATGGTGGATTCCCTGTACCAGTCTTTTTTCCTACCAAGCATCGTAGTGAAGTACTTTTCGATGCTTACTGGACAGGACCAGGCTTTCTGGTTTTCAATACTCAATATTACCTGTTCCTTTCCTAGATATTCTGAGAATGGCTTCATGGGCCATTTTGTCTATCACTAGATGAAGTGGTGCGACATTTGTGATAATCTCAAGTGCCCTGGTTGGACATGTTCCCATAGTTCCAGTGATAGTCACACAGGTCAGCCTCTGTAATTTGTCGAGGGGTTTCCTCGTGCTATTCTGTCTTGTTTTAGTGTACCAGACTACTGCCCATACGTGATTATGAGTCTCTCAATCATGACATGACATGACGTACAGCAGTATGTTAGGGTTGCAGCTAGTGTTGAGTAGGACACGACTTGAAAAAGAGTTTGTAAGAGTAGCCTCTTTTTTGTCCTGAGCCAGTACAATGTCCCACTTCAAAAGAGGCGAGGCGTACTGAACCATTTGAAGTTATTATAGTACGAATTATGCGCGCCTCCTGGCGCCTCAAATGTTAGACGCGACGTGCTTTTGTCACTGCGGTGTTGATGAGTAAGCTCTCTAGGAGGTTTGTCACTCGAACTTGGAAAGTTGTAAGAGTGCTTAGCTTATGTAATGAGGGTTTCGGCAAGAACATATCTAACGGACAGATATTAGGAGGATGAACCACATTTGATTGTTTAGTACAAATATTATGAAATTATAAATCTTACAAGTATAAAAAATGAATTTTATGTGTTTGTAGTCTGTTAGGTACTGTAACCAAATGATTACGATTATAAAATTTCTTACCTAATATACCTATTAAAAATGAACGCAGAAGTTTTTGAGGATGGATGTGGGATGGATGGATGTATGTTTGTTACTCTTTCATGCAAAAACTACTGAATGAATTTTAATCAAACTTTACAAGAATATATATTATACTTACAAGTTACAGATACCCGACGGAAGCAATAAATGATGGTGGGTCATAAATAAATTAGGCAATTCTACTACCCTCACATCAAAGGTTCCGACACAAAATGGAATTTCTTTATCTGCCTCTGCCTCGCTCTCGCTCGACCGCGACAAATAAATTGAAGTAGTACAATTTTAAATTTCGAGGCACTCTTACATTTTGACGTCATGTCCGGGACAAATGAAGCGCCTCTTGTATGTCCTACTCAACACTAGTTGCAGCCCCTGCACGCCATTAAAGCTTTTATTGCTTTTCTAGCAGTGATTTCAACATGCCTATTCCACAGAAGTTTACTATCTAGTGTGTATCTAGATATTTAACTCCAGACTTCCATTCTATAATATCCCCATTCAAAAAGAGGGATCTCACAGCTGGACAAGTACCACAGCTCGATCATTCTAAGGCCCTTCTGTACTAAGTCACACAATAGGAGCTCGTCCACTACTAGGATACAAAGAAGAGGAGATGCTACTCCCCCTTGAGGTGTTCCACGAGTGGCTTTGACAGAAGTGGTCTCATTGCCCACCTGTGTTTCGGCTATCCTCGTCGACAACAGCTCATACATCTATTTTATAATAGTTTTATTCACTCCTCGCCTTTCAAGTGCTTCTTTAACAGACACATGTGACAATCACCCATATAAAAGTTGCCAAATAATAGTAAATAAATCGTAATTACAGTCTTCATGAATGTCGAGGATAAATGTTGGACTTCGATAATCCGCAACTTAAATGCTGGCAATCTCGTGCAATGGTTCATTATGATAAGTTCTACTTCCCGTTAAAAAAACCACACGTTCAAAAGACGCCTTGTAAAAAACGAACGAAAATTCCTCTACGATCTCCGATTCATCCTTGACAATAGAAATACCATCAATTCCGAGAACAGAAATATCAGCTAAACTTGCATAATTACGCGTATGTATATTTGTAGTACTACGATTATCAACAGAATCATTAGACGCAAATACATTCACGTGACAGACCAACATTCCCGACTCTTGTGACGATCTCATTATAGCGGGAAACCAACATTTTTTTTCGTGCTAAAAATACTGGACAGTATTGCAGGCTCTGAAAGGTGGATAGCGTATCGACAATATACCGAAAATAAGTTCATGTGATCCTCAATCACGTTTTACTTCGATCGATATTGGATCAAGGCCAACTATTGCATGTTTTCGAGCGATTCTAAATCGTGTTCGATGGCCCTTGCGGTTTTTATGAATGTTGCGATGGGAGGTAGGTTCAGATCCGTAGCCAGAGAATGCGTTCAGATAGGGAGGTGTTTTATCTTCTGTGCTGAGGTATCGGGTGCAGGTCTGTCCACAAGTAGATACCTGAACACTAAGGTCTGTTCCTAAGCAGATACCTGAACACTAAGGTCTCTCCACAAGCAAATACCTGAACACTAGGGTCTGTTCCCAAGCAGATACCTGAACACTAAGGTCCCTCCACAAGCAGATTCCTGAACACTACGGTCTCTCCACAAAGAGATTCCTCAGTAGAGAGGTGTTTTATCTTCTCTGCTGAGATATCTGGTTCAGCTTTGTCCACAAGCAGATACCTGAACAATACGTTCTCTCCACAACCAGATTCCTCAGTACAGAGGTGTTTTATCTTCTCTGCTGAGGTATCTGGTTGTGGAGAGACCGTAGAGTTCAGGTATATGCTTGTGGAGAGACCTTAGTGTTCAGGTATCTGCTTGTGGACAGACCTTAGTGTCCACAAGCAGATACCTGAAGACTACGGTCTGTTCCCAAGCAAATACCTGAACACTAAGGTCTTTCCCCAAGTAGATACCTGAACACTACGGTCTCTCCACAACGAGATGCCTCAGTAGAGAGGTGTTTTATCTTCTCTGCTGAGGTATCTGGTTCAGGTTTGCCCACAAGCAGATACCTGAACACTAAGGTCTCTCCACAAGCAAATACCTGAACACTAGGGTCTGTTCCCAAGCAGATACCTGAACACTAAGGTCCCTCCACAAGCAGATTCCTGAACACTACGGTCTCTCCACAAAGAGATTCCTCAGTAGAGAGGTGTTTTATCTTCTCTGCTGAGATATCTGGTTCAGCTTTGTCCACAAGCAGATACCTGAACAATACGTTCTCTCCACAACCAGATTCCTCAGTACAGAGGTGTTTTATCTTCTCTGCTGAGGTATCTGGTTGTGGAGAGACCGTAGAGTTCAGGTATATGCTTGTGGAGAGACCTTAGTGTTCAGGTATCTGCTTGTGGACAGACCTTAGTGTCCACAAGCAGATACCTGAAGACTACGGTCTGTTCCCAAGCAAATACCTGAACACTAAGGTCTTTCCCCAAGTAGATACCTGAACACTACGGTCTCTCCACAACGAGATTCCTCAGTACAGAGGTGTTTTATCTTCTCTGCTGAGGTATCTGGTTTTGGAGAGACCGTAGAGTTCAGGTATCTGATTGTGGAGAGACTTTGGTGTTCAGGTATCTGCTTGTGGACAGACCTTAGTGTTCAGATCTGTCCACAAGCAGGCACCTGAACACTAAGGTCTGTCCACAAGCAAATACCTGAAAACTACGTTATCCACAAGCAGATACCTGAACACTAAGGTCTGTCCACAACCAGATACCTCAGCAGAGAAGGCAAAACACCTCCCTGTCTGAACTCAGTCTCTGACTGTTTCGTACCATGGTATATTTTGGTGAATTAATCCTGAGATTAATTATGTTGCGGTCAACAACTGACGATAGATTTACATGAATAATGATAATTACGAAGAGCTACAAATTCCGTAGGTTGAGGCAAAAATGGGAAGTTACATACAATCTTTGGGTTGAAGAGGCATAACCCTCGTATCATTGGATTCATGGATCCTGAGGGTAGAACCTGTAAGTCATTGAGAGGAGGTTTTGGAAAAGATGACCAATTTGTTAGGCACAAAGTGGAATAGATATATTAGCACTGGTCCTTATCCCTTTTGATTTAAAACCTCGGGAGAGAAATATGTGTTTTTCTATTGAAATGTCTATAAATTCCGCATTCAAAATCTAGGACACAATGTACTGGATCCGATCTATGTGTAATTCCGGAAATTTCAAAAGTTGATTTAAGAAGAGAGGGGAAGTCAATGGCCTTCCTGCCTTGCGCTGGCTACAGGCCTGGGCAGATTTATATTTTTCCGGGCCTCAAATTGACGGTAAGGAACGTCGTCTTCAACGTCATCGCCACCCTGGATCGCGTGACTGACGTTTATGTGGGAAGTGCATGTTTCTTTAATCGATCGAATCTAGGGCAACACGGATGACTACATTTTAAATGGTTACCATGTGTTTAATATCAGAGCTAGGAGATTGAAATAAACGAATTTTGTGCCGACAATGTGGAAGTTTATCGGGAATAAGTCAAATTTTCATGTGTGGATGATTATTTCCGATAACTGACGTCCATTCTTCGAGGTTCTCGGCGAAGTTGCGTGTCACATAAGGATCCTGTGGAACAGAAATCCTTTTAACTATGAATTAGCGGTTGTTGCAACCTTAGTATCCTCTGGTGCCCAACAGCGTCAACATTTTTGTTCACAATTCACATACTAAGTGAAAATGAGCCTCACCCGACGTCATGATTAGGGCATAATAATCCTGTAAAACATAAATCATTATAACTATGAAATAGTTGTTGATGTAACTCTTTAGGACTCTCTGGTGCCCAATAACGTCATAATTTATGTCCACAATTCACATACTAAGTGAAAATGAGCCTCAGCCTAGGTCATGATTAGGGCATAAGGATCCTGTAACACAGAAATCCTTCTAACTATGAAGTGGCGTTTGTAGCAACTCCTAAGGATCCTCTGATGCCCAACAGCGTCAAAATTTCTGTTCACAATTCACATACTAAGTGAAAATGAGCCTCGTCCAATGTCATGATTAGGGCATAAGGATCCTGTAAAACAGAAATCCTTTTAACTATGAAATGGTCGTCGATGAAACTCTTCAGGACTCCTTGGTGCCCAATAACGTCAATAATGTTTTTGCGACGTCATGATTAGGCCATAAGGCCCTGTAAATTTTCACACATTCGTAAAAAAATCGTCCCTTTCGAATGAAATCCGTTGAAATGAATTCCTTTGTAATGGACGTACAAGTGTTTCTTCAAAATCAATTGAAGATACGCCATGAATTTTCGAAACCTTGAGCGCGATGGCTCGTTGACTGTTGGAGGCTTCGACTGTTGGTAAACCTCATCAACGGTGCGTAAGGGTACAGTAACAAAACTCAACCAAAACAGAAAGGACGAACCCAATTTGAAAACAAAATAGCATTCATAATTCCTAATATCAGTAAACAGGAAACCACGTTAAGAATCGGAAAAAATCAATTCACAATACACCTGGTCATCTGGACTAAAACGTGCTCAATCTGTTTGTTTGGCCGATGAAATGGTTAACAGTTGAACTGACGAATAAATCAAGCGTGAACTGAACCGAGAACAAAGGCGAACGGCAGATAAATTATTCTGATGTTGTCATAAATAATTCAAAGGCGCCATTTCGGACCACAGAAACTAAGTTACGGCAAACACCTCAATTGTACCATATTATATGACGAGATCATTAATTAGTCTATTATCAAACACGATTTAAATGGCTTTATGGGTCGTATATTCGTATACAGCAATGAGTCTTCTTGTAGATATGCTTTCAGAAAGTCATATTGTGATTGGAGATTGAATTTGGGATTACATCTTGGAAATTCGTCTCTTGAAGTCCAGAGAACTGATTGCAAATTCAGTTCAATGGTTAAACGCCACCTTCTCTAAGGGAGAATATTATGAGGGGGAAATCCAATCATCCAATTTATATCAAGATAGCCAGGCCGCATTTAGAGCTTTACAACCCTGTAAAATAAGCTCTAAATTTGGTTTAGAATGTCATAACGTACTCGGTAAGCTTAGAGCATGCAATTTGGTCACAGTGATAAGGGAATAAGGGGCAATGAGGAGGCAGGTACCCTAGCCAAGGAGGGAGCGGTATTTCCTCTAATAGGCCCTAAACCAGCTTGTGGACTCTCCTTCAGGAAAGTCTGGCAAGATATTGCCGAAAGGTTTCAGAGCCATTACCTCTCAACCTGAAAGGATGCCTCAGGTAATGTTCATGGCAAGAGGATGAAGGCAGGACCATCTACACAGCTCACGACAAGCTTGTTACGCTTGAGCAGAGCACCACTCTATGAAGATTATGAGATATGGAGGGCAAAACAGTCAGCCATGTGCCTTTTAAATGCGAGGTCTTGTCTGGTCATCTCCATAGGCCATAGAGTTTCCAACACTTGCACTAATTAATAAATTGAAATAATACATTCACACTACCTTGCATTAGAATATAATTGCTCTAGATTCTAGAAGTCAATTATAAGTTCTCTACTGGGTTGAAACTTGGTTCAATGCCATCTATTATTGAGCGAATCAGAATTTTTATCATCAGAAGTGATTCTTTGATGTAGAAAACCGACTTTAAATATTCCTACGAAAAAAACCAAAGGTGTCATATCTCATAATCTTGAAGGCCACATCAAGGGAAGCAAATTCTGCGAAATATGTGGAAAGTGTATGTTTTCTTCCATAAATTGATTGGGAAGGGCTCTGATGTCATGGTTTTACACCATAATATGGTCGAAATGCACCAAATACATACAATTGGATATAATGATAGCTCGGTATTTTGCTATCGCATCTATCTTCCTATCAGAATTGTTGTGAACGTTCGTCGACCACGTACAAACCTCAACGAAAATTCTTTGTATCAATATTGTGGTAAAAAAAATTATAAGAACATGACGCAGCCCAACTATGATTGAATTGTTCCGAAATTATTTCACCGGTCTAAATGCGTCTAACATGTGAGTTCCTTTTGGCAGGCGTGATTTTTCTACTCGAAAGACTCCCGTGACCATATTTATTTATAGATATCGTGCTTATTTTTTTTTTCGCCTGTTTGACGACTCGGCACTGTCACATATAATCACGAATTGTTTCTAGAAATTTAGTAGCGTGTTGTCGTAGAATTTCGGAGTTAGAGATTTGCAACTGATTGATGCTCATCTGTGAAAAAAAATCGTACATTGAACCATAATATGGAATACTATGTATCGGAGAATTGAATTTTTTTTTAGATATTTTAGTTACAAGGTAGGGAACATAATAGAATTCTGGAAGAAATAAATGAGTTGAAATTTTCGGGTAGTTTCAATTTACTCAGGAAAGGAAATTTTTGAATAATTCGTATATTTCAGGAAAATCGAGGAAAGCAAATTCAATTCCAAAGGGTTTAGTATCTGGATTAATAAAGCTAAGGCAAACAATTTTATTACGAGAAAATATTTCATTTTTGCGAGCATGTCTAGGGAACAGCGTGCTATCATTCTGCCCAAATTCCGACCGGCCGTCCGGCCGTTAACACGATAACTCTTGAACGGAATGACCTAGACAGTTATCGTTAACACGATAACACTCGAAAGGAAGGAGCTAGAGGATTGAAATTTGCAGGATAGGTTTAGAGCATAAATATCTCAGACGAGTTTGTTAACGGGCGAAATCCACCAAGCGGTTTCAGGGTTATAGCCGTTTTTATTAAAAACATTTTTTTCATGAATATTTCGGAAACCGATCAGTCGATCTGTCTGAAATTTAGCACCAGATTGTAGAATAATGATCATTATACGCATGCGAAGTTTGGTATTGATCGGATTGCTATTAAGTGTAACAAAAAAAAATTATTTTCAAATTTTGTTTCTGCATTAGTTCTCGAACAGAATGAGATAGGTAGTTGAAATTTTCAGAGTAGGTTTGGGAAATAAATATCTCGGTTAAGTTTGTTATCGAGCAAAATAGGCCAGATGGTTTCGGAGTAATATGGAAATTTTTTTATTTGACAGCAGATTATGTTCATCTTTAGTCATTATAAGAATCTTCAATCATTGTTGAAAATTAAATCATTCTTCATAATTTTTCCTTAAACGCACCGTTTATCATTAGTGATTTCTTCCATTTGACGTCCATGGAATTAAATCTGGCAACGTTTGATTCGAGACTATCGATAGCCGTCATTTGATATTCATAGACAATAAGATGAAGATATTCTTCGTTCATCTTGTCTAAATAAATGTTTTTATGAATAAATTAGAATATTTGAGAATCAATGTGAGAATAGGGGACGATGAAATAGTGTATAATCTTATAGTGGCATCAACGAAGGAAGCAATTACTTAGATATTGTAATGAATTGAAATCGAGTGCCTGAATTATAGTGGAATATTTCTGTTATAAATGCTGCATATTTACCAGAATTGATTCAGTGAATAAGTTTTCTTAAACCATATACCATGATAAAGCTTTTTGGTCTAGATGTATTTTACTTTTAAAGATATAAAACTCTTCTATGGGTGCCAGAGCACTGTGTTATTGAAGAAAATTAGAAGGCCGATAAACTTTCGAAAAAAAACTCCAGGGTAACACCAGGTGGACCAGAACCCTTCTGTGGGCTTGGAAGAGACCACCACGGGGTAGCGGTCCAACAATGGGAGCTAAATAACTGAACAGTTCTTTGGGCAAATCCCGGACGAGCAAATGCAAGACATCATTTGCAACGATTTGAGTCCAATGAACCATGGTCCAAAAGTCTATGGTTGCTGAGATATATTGATATTTCGACTTTTAGAAAGTTTTTCGACTAACCATCGAAAACAATTCATTTTGTGGAAACTACTCAACACTGAATATAGAAGTAAAGTTTTTTTGAAAGCTGATGAGATAAGGATCATTTCCAGACAAAAATAGTTCTCCGAAAATTCGAATAACCTGAAAAATAAACAGCCTCTAGTGGCATCAATTGTTTTTCTCATTAAATTTTCATGAAACAATTGCGTATTTCTCGAAAAAATTATAATTAACTTTGCGTGCAAATAAGTTTAAAAACTTCCTTTGTTGCTGAACTTTCCAAAAAGGTACATATGTAATAAATTTTCCCACGAGATCAAAAAATATAGCCGAAAATCCGAGCAAGTAACAGACTTTTTCGATACTTGGTTATCCCCCTTATCTTCTCCTTTTCTTGTCATTAATGTGATTATTAGTTGCTTGTTACGAGTAGGACTAGTAAGAATAAGAAAAATTCACAGGATTTCTCGAATGAAAATTGAAATAATCCTCAATTAACTGAGAGTAGCTCTGAAGAATTTCAATTTGTGTCCCTGGAATAAAATACGCCTCTTTGGAGCGGGTTTCCGGCCATATCTTTCGATTTTGTGAAGGAATTATTGACATATGTACCTTTTTGTAAAGCTAATGAAACAAGGAAGTTTTTTCCCGAATTTTCACACCAAGTTCATAATACTTATTTCGGGTAATTCTCAATTGTTTCACCAAGACTTTATGAGGAAAACAGTTGATGCCATTTATGACCCCTTATATCTCAAGTTATCTAATTTTTTGGTGAATAGTTTTTTGCATGTAATGATAACCATCTCTTCAGCTTCAAAAAAAATATTCATTGAACATTTAAAGTCAATTAGTTTTTACAAAATTAATTATTTTTGATAATAAATTAGAAAATTTCCAAAAAGTTTGAAAATCGTAACCATAGATATTCCAACCATGGTTCACTCGACTCAATTCGTTGCAAAAGACGTCTAGTATATCCCCTTTGAAGGATCACGTCGAATTTTCAAACACCCTGTACATCAACAATCGTATAAAATGATCTCTTAAGCCACACCTGACTCTTTTAACAACGTTATCTTCGAAACTGTCAGAGAGAATTTAAAAATTTATTTTTCATCTACCTTGAAGTATTCAACGATATGCAGATATACAAAATGAAAAGATAAGGCAATAAGCTTAGAACAGGTAGAGAAAACATAACAAATAATGGTACAGGAACGCCTTCCAAGCGTAAACATTTCCATCTCCTACAACGATAAAATTCCCTTATTTCTTATCATCTAAACCACTCATACACCCTAAATAAATACACCGTTCGAAACAGAATAAAAGGACAATCGATTCCTCGAAAGTAGAAACGAAATATTCCAAGGATTCCTCGAGTCTTTACCATTCTAACCACGTTCTATCCCACGTCCTGAATATTGAAAAGAGCCATCGATGAAGATGACTCGAAGGGGGGAAAGCAAAAGGATCGAAGATGCTCGAGTGCATCCTCTTTCGCTCATCGATATGAGTGATAAGCCAATTTGGGGCTGTTTTATACGGAATAAAGCTTGACAATCTGGATTTTTCTGGATATAATGGCTAAAGTGCCGTTTGACTGATCGAGGTTTCATGTAAACGACGTTCATAACGCTTTGAAGAATTGAAAAGTTTTTATTGATAATAAACGTTATAGCGACTGCGTTGTGGGATTTGTTGAGCCATCGAAAAGGCATTTTCTCTTCCCTCCAATGATGTTAAGACAGTTGTTAAAAGTAGGACTCATCGAAGTACCACATATGCCCCTGAATCGTTGCTTCTGGTATCTTTAATAGTCTGAATTCAGGTACTATTTCATAGACCGACAAATAATGAAATTCAGTCACGACGAGATATACAGGGTGTTAGAAAACAACTGCGAAAGCTTCAAGGAGGTGATTCCTTGGCCAAAACTAGAACTTGTTCCTTATACAGGGTGTCCCAAAAATACCACGCGAAAGTGACACTGGAGATAGATTGGCATTAGGTCTATCAGATAGCATCAACATGACCTCAGTAAAAGTCCGCTGGTTTTCGAGATATCACCACTGTTGCGTCCCATGACTTCACATGTTGGGAAGCGCTCATTTGTATTTCTAAACAAAGCAGCTCGCTTGTAAAACTTAAATGTTTTGGGTTAACTGGTTTATTTTTGCATGGGTGGTCTCACCCTTGAAATTAATATTTTCCACGGAAAGATAATTGCAAGTAAAATATCTTGTAATACTTCAACCCTTGTAGAAGTATTTATGACCTATTTCCTGTGAAATATTGATAAAATGCATACAACAACTAACACATTGCCAGAGCTGTGAGTCCTTTGTCTAGATTCTAACCCATACAAAAATCTAGAATTTTCCGATTAGATCGCCACGGCTTTGGCTATTCTCTAAATCGAGGGCGTAGATTCCGAATCTGTAATTAGTTTTTCCGTATCTCGATTAATTTTGGTAATATGGCGAAAAATCCGACTGATTAGTCCATTTTCCGGAGGTAGAGCCAGAAATTGCGACTTTCTTCGTCATTGCTCCGAAACTAATCGAGATACGGAAAATCTAATTACAGATTCGTGATCTGCGTACCCGATTTAGTGAATAACCAAAGCCGCGTCGACCTAATCGGAAAATTGTAGATTTTTGTACGTGTTGGATACTAGAGAAAACTTTTTGGCGTTTGACGGATTCGCTCATTACCTAATATTTTCCGAACGGATAGAGATACAGAAAAAATAGATACATAAATCTAAACGTCGTCCACCGACCAATCATCGGGGAAAATTTGGATATCGAGATGTGAAAATCATAGATTTCGGACGGGAAAGAAGAATTTTCCTTCGATTCCGGGTCAAAAATATTTCTAAGTGCCGACCCAAAAAATTTTTTTCATGGTATATCGATACAAAGCTCGTGTCTAATTAAATCGAGGTCGCTGATCACGAATATGTAATTAGTTTTTTCCTAAGTGGCGTACTTTGGGAAAATTTTCACTTAATGTGAAAAAATTGACGAAAATAGGTCAATTTTGGAACTTTCCACCGCCCAAAAAAATCGGAGTAGGGTGTTGCTGATTTTTTAAGTCATATTTGAATCCTTTATCTATCGAATCATCTGAACAATAAATGTCCAGGTCGTACGCTTCGGAAATTAGGATTATTTTTCCCGAGGGTCTATTTTTCGGAAAATTCTTTCCGCGATATTTCCTCGGAAAATTTTTGTAATAAATATCTGATGGTAGATTCGGAATCTACGGCCCCGAATCTATAAGAATAAGTACCCGTTTCATAGTTTTGCGTCAAAAAATTTTTCTCGAAAAATGGGATTTTTTTAAGGCTAATGTATTAAAAAATTGCCAAAATTCGACCGGTCTCCGATTTCGATGCAAATTACGTCATTTACTAATTCGGGACCGTAGATTACGAATATATGATCGGATTTTTCATTAGAGAATTTTCCGCGGAAATACCGCGAAATGAATTTTCCGAAAAACAGACCCTTGGGAAAAAAATCATAATTTCCGAATAGTACGGCCTGGACATTTTCTGTTAGGATTATTCAGTAGATAAAGGATCCATATATGAGGGCAAAAATCAACAACACCTTACTCCGATTTTTTTGGGCGGTGTGAACTTCCAAAATTGACCTATTTTCGTCCATGTTTTCACTGTAAGTGAAAATTTTCCCAAAGTACGCCACTTAGGGAAAATCTAATTGCATATTCGTGATCAGCGACCTTGATTTAACTAGACACGAGCTCCGTATCGATATACCATGAAAAAAATTTTTTGGGTCGGCACTTAGAAATATTTTTGACGGAATCGAAGGAAAATTCTTCTTTCCCGTCCGAAATCTATGATTTTCACATCTCGATATCCACGATGATTGGTCGGTGGACGACGTTTAGATTTATGTATCTATTTCCTCTGTATCTTTATCCGTTCGGAAAATATTAGGAAAAGAGTAAATCCGTCAAACGCCAAAAAGTTTTCTCTAGTATCTAACCCAGGGGTCACCAATTAGTTTCATTGGAGGTCCGTTCACAAAATCTGTATATCTGTCGCGGGTCGTTGATAGCATTATGATGGCATAAGAATTTGACTAGCAGTTAATCTAAATCCAATATATATAATTAGTAAATAAAACGAAAAGTTATCTGAATTTTTTTAATCAAGAATACATGTTTTCTGGAAAAATGGTCCGCAAAAATAAAGGTTCGCGATCCGGACCGCGGTCCGCCATTTGGTGATCCCTGGTCTAGACTATTCGAAGACCCCTAGTCTGTGAAAGTCGGACCGGTTTCCATGTTACAAAACAATGAATGTGGGAGTGAGATAGTCGATAAGGGTTTTGGTTTTTTTTTATAAGTAGCAATTCTGGTTCTGATTGAAAAAAATTGGTAGTGTTGTATCATTTTGAAAAGGGCATGAAATGGACTAGTTTTTGCGATTATTTGTCAATTCAGTCTGATATAACTTTTTTCACAGCAGTCAGTCAAACTTAAGTTAACGTTTTAACTTCGACATAAAATACAACAAGTTAGACATTTTTCGAAGGATTTTGTTCTAGTTGTCGGTGAAGTTATTACTTCATTGTTTTAAGCAACTATTCAGGATAGCCTAGGTAAAAAAAAACATGAGTTTGAAGTAATTTCTAGCAATGCTAGGCGATAAAAGACCGAAAACTGGAGATTTTTAAAAAATACACAAAAGTGGTGATATCTCGAAAACCAGCGGACTTTTACTGAGGTCATGTTGATGCTATCTGATAGACCTAATGCCAATCTATCTCCAGTGTCACTTTCGCGTGGTATTTTTGGGACACCCTGTAAACAACTTTTTCGAATTTACATCTCAAGCTGAGTTATAACTCCTGAAAGGATTCATTAATTTTTCGGTTCAAACCAAAATATTCCATTGATTAAACCATCTGTGGTACAAGTGCAACTATTTTTTTAATCCCTCACGATATCTACATGCACCATCCATAAATTATTCCATAACTTTTCACATATTCGTAAAATTTGAAGAGTGAAAATATTTCCCGAAAGAAAATTCAATTTGAGAAAATTAGTATCTCTTGCATTAACTTCCCAGCTTCAGTAAATTCAGAGGAAATAATTGAAATGTAAAATCACCTCAATTCTTTAAAATAAGACCATAAATACCCTATTCATTTATATATATATTGATATATTTATATACATTTGGGCATATCCGAGGTCAAAATTACTGATGTTACGTCAGCTTTATTGCTTTTCTTACACTCTAGCTCTAATGAATGCTATGGAAACAACTTCGTACGACACTTTTCAGTATAATCAACATAGATTATATTCCCAATGGGTAAAACCATCCTGAATTCATATCAAGTGATTTGAATATTCGATAATAACTCGTTCTGAAATCTCAAGGACTAAATAATATTTCCAACCGCAGATTAAAACCCAGAACAGTCAAGAAACCAACTCATTGGGGAATTTTTGTTTTAGTATTTCCTTTATTCTTTTCTGAAGCATAAATAAATTGAAGTTGTCTTTGTCTGAAATCATTTTTGAACACTCTGCCACAAATCTGACATTAAAGTTTCATTTGCCCTGAATTAGATACTGAGATATGTCCCATACTTAATTGGTCTTGAGTTTTGATGAACTTTAGTACATGATGTAGCTCCAAGGACCATTGGTCTCTTGGAAGAGTTCATGCCAATCTTCTCACAGACGAAGCATCAAGGGATCTCGAGGAAGCCTTTGAGCACCATGAGGTTGTCTCATCTTTCTTTAAATGGGAACTAACAGAAATAGGTACATATGGCCCTAAGTATAGGACATATTGCCTCCAAGAAGATGCATCACAAGCTTCCAAATTGGAATTCTTGCAGTAGGAAGATGTGCTCAGATCTGCCTTACAAGGTGGTACAGTATTACTAAACATATCTTTGAAGTTCTTGGTGTTCCTCGACTGAAAGTTGAACACCTTTTGGAGTCGTAGAAGATCCCTTTTTACAACCCAGTGTATTGATTTAAATGAGCCAAGGAGCTTATCAAACCTTCTTGGGAAAAGGTTCCCTATCGTTGTCAAAGACTTAATTGGGGCTACTAGTATGGATTCGTACTGGTTAGTGTGGAGTGAGATGTGAAGAGAACACTGATACTTGTGGGTTTCATCAATCAGACGCTGAAACCATCTAACAGCTACTTGAATTAGACTTGGTTATCTAGCAGTCGGTAGTAGCATAGTAATCCATGAAAGATGTTTATTTACAGTGTAGGGAAACTTCCAAAGCAAGGCCAAACGATCACCTACAGTCTAATCCGATGTCCATCTCAACTTTAAATTTCATTCATGAAGGAGGGAGGAGGAGGAGGATCAAAATTGGTCCCATCCATCAAACGTGAAACTGAAGGTTTACAGTTGATGAACAGTTGTTTCATTTGCATTTTTTACCTGAACCATTCAATACCCATGCTAAAAATATCCATCATCATTCAAAGACTGAACAACCATCACTGACCTTCCTTTAAACTTGAATTGAATCCGCTAATTCATCTTCAATCATGTCAATATTGATTTAACAACACATATAATTCAAATCACTTCTATTATTACGAAAGTTATGCATTGTTTGCGTTTCTAGTGAACACCAAGTCACCGCGCAATTTATTAGCGTGGATTTTAACGTAATCGGCAATTCTTGAACGAGATATCCCATAGGGACCATTACTCCGAGATTTAAATGGCCCAGGGGGAGCTCCCCATCTCCTCGTAGACGTTACACTCACTTGGAGACATCTGGGTTATGTATGAAATTGTGGAGTATTAACTCCACGGAGTAGAGCAGAGTTTTTGAAGGTTTGACAGATTTACTCTGGAGTTAACTCTGACACTGACACTGACAGTGACAGAAGGTGCCAATATGGGAAAATAGGTTATGTTGGTTTAAGAAAGATCCTATTATTATTGTTTCCTTCACATATATGTAACTCCAATCATAAATATATATTGTGAGCAGTATTAAAACTATAAAATTACCTCACAAAACATTAATAAAACAGTGAGACAAAGATTCTAGATTTTCCGTCCCATGAGTAAAGTCAATTTTGACAGGAGTAAAATGAACTCCGAGTCGAATACTCCGACTTTTCGGACGACAGTCACAGAATAACATTTACTCAACCTTTCAGTTTTCGAACGCAATGGAGTAAATATTACTCTACAACTCTACGTACAAAACCCTGGAATGGCCACATCTTATGGTAGATGTCACTCGTTCTCTGTGCTCCTCCGCTGTTGTGATATTAAGGATTAGTAACTGCGCGCTTGCAATATTTAGAGGACACATCATAATCCTGAGCGTGTATATTATATTTTCATGAAGGACAGTTTCCTGGGTAGGATTCGAGAGAATTATAAACAAGATCACGTAGTGGTAACGAGATGAATTCGGAGAGTCTGTGAACATCTTTGGTGAGTGAGATATTGTCTTCTCTCAGTATTTTCTTACTCTGTCTTAGGCCTCAAGAAAGATCCCAGAATCTGGTTCGGTTGTTTCCTCATCAGCGGTTTCGAATATCCACCGGTTCTAGGCCGACAAATTATAACAAAAATTTCAGGAGAAATAGTCAGACTAGAAAAGAGTTGCTTATTGAATTTTGATGTTTTCTTAACAAATCAATTGTTGGCACTCTTGTTCCTCGCAACAGAGACCTCAGAAATTTGTCCAAATGTCAGTAATTTCGAATTTTTTTATGAAAATGGTCTTAAATGATTTGGTTCGACTCACTGATCTAGAATCCCTGGTCAAAATTATGTCCGTCTGTCCGTTGACACGATAACTGTCGAACGGAATGAGCCAGACAGTTGAAATTTTCAGAGTAGGCTTGGAAAATAAATGGCTCGGTTGAGTTCTTAATTGGACAAAATCGACCTGGTGGTTTCGGAGTAACGAAAAAAAACATTTTTTTTACATTACAAATTTCAAATTCAATATTTTTTAAGATGATGTATCAACATAATAATCCATTGATATCATTCTCAACTCTAACAAGCTAATACTTTCGGAGATATGATTCTTCAAAATTTCAATAATTAATCATAATTTTATGATTTCTTGGAATGCTCTAATTATAATTTACTGATGTATGTTAATCCAACATATTAGGTGGGTTATAGATCTACGCTTTGAATTTGATTTCTTATGATGCAGTTCTATCATAAGAATCCCTTTGTATCATTCCCAACTCCGAGAAACCAATACTATCGGAGATTTGTCAAAATTTGAATAATTAGTGGCTAGTGGATTGACAAGAGCGCCAAAGTCCCTGTCCATAGAGATTTCTCACATATTTAGTTTTAGATATTTGCGATTAAAAATCAGGATGTCCGAAATCTAAATATTCTAGGGGTTGATAACACTTTGAAATGACATTTCGGACTTACGTAAACTGTCAAAAAGTGACACTAAATTAGACTCAGCAATCTGCCAAATTTTATTCTCTTTTTGGCGCTCTAGTTCCTCGGAACTGAGTGCTTATCAATTTGCCCAAATGTCTGTAATTTTCGAATTTTTCGATGAAAATGGTCTTAAACGATTTGGTTCGACTCACTGATCAAGAATCCGTGGTCGAAATTCATTCTGTCCGGCCGGCCGGCCGTAGGCACGATAACTCTCGAACAGAAAGAGCTAGACAGTTGAAATTTTCAGAGTAGGTTTGGGAGATAAATATCTCGTCTAAGTTCGATATTGGGCAAAATCGGACAGATGGTTTCGGAGTAACAAAAAAAAATTTTTTTTTTACAAGGCAAATTCCAAATTAAATTTTTTTCAATAAGCTGTTTTACCATAAGAATCCAATGATATCATCTTTAACTCTAACAAGCTAATACTTTCGGAGATATGATTTTTCAAAATTTCAATAATAAATCGTATTTCAATGTTGTCACAGAATGATATTATTCTATGTATGAATTGACATAATGTCAAATGATGTTCCTGAGACATGACATTATCTAATCAATCGAAGAATTGTGAGCGAAGTGAGAAAAATCTTAGTTGTTTGCTCCGAAATTAGGTTTTCTCAGAAAATTCTTACATTTCGGAACGGAACATGAAGTAAGAGATCTGAGAGTAGTGAGACTGCTTTTCATCCATAGACATAGATATAACTCTCGAACGGAATGAGGTAGGTAGTTCAAAATTTCAGAGTAGGTTAGGGAGATGTATATCTCGGTTAAGTTCGTTATTGGGCAAAATTGGCCAGATTTAATTCGATTTCTTCCATGGTGCAGTTCTCATTCTCATGATTGCTCATTTAATCTTGATAAATAAACTATTATTTGAATTGAATTTCCTTTATGATGCAGTTCTATTATAAGAATACATTGATTTAATTCCCAACTCTGAGAAACCAATACTTTCGGAGATATAATTTGTCTGTTTGAACTAGAGCGCCAGAAAGCTCCTGTCCACAGGGCTTGAACCCATTTTTATTCAATAAAAACGAAATTTTTCCGCCAATGTCAAAGGGCAGTATCTTGAAGGGGCTTAGGGCAAAAACTATATGAAAAACCACATTAATTCAAGCTAAAATAGAACATAAGATATAATCCGCAGTAATTTCACCAGCTTTCAAAATGAAAAACAGAATAGAGAGTGACATGAAATAAATTTTTCTTTACTTCGCAAAGAGCTGATATACATTACGGACTAAAAGCAAAAGAACAATAGGATTATAATGCGCTTTTTAAAATTCATAATGAGGAGAGACACTTGTACGAAGTCTGAATCCTGAATGTACACAATGGAGCCCTGGCTTACTGTCCCGTTAATTAAATTCTGTTAATGTTCTCTGGGGTGCAGCATGGATAACTGAGAATGCTTGTTTTCGATAAAACGGGTCGGCTAATTCACCGTATGTACCGGGAGATAGTGTGCAATACAGGGACGGCTCCGCTTCATTGATACGTAGGAGTACAAGTAAGTTTCAACATTTTTTATTAAAAGTTGGAAATTTAGTTTTGATTTCAATATAGAATCAGGAAAACATCAATTTCTTTCCACCTAGAATAAATTCAGTAAACTTTTTTTGTCGCCCTGTATACATACAGGGTGAGTCTTTGACCACTGCATTATTTTCAACCAAAGATTCCTCTCATCAAATGAAACACTTTTTTCATTTACCATTTTTCCAGATTCGGCTCAGGTAAAAAGTTACAAGCGTTTAAAGATTTCACAATGTGCTAATACACTCCCGCATATAAATTATCTAGGACATTGTTGGCGGACGAGAATAAGGCATGGTAACGTGGTTTAAAGCTTGATTCGGGATTCCAACGCTCAGGGACGGATCCATAAAAGTAGTGAAATTTCTGGAGTTTTCCATTTTAAAACATTCAATGAAGAATATCTGGAAAACGGTGCGTTTAAGGAGAAATGATGAAGAATAATTTAATGTTCTAAAACGATGGAATATTATTGAAATGACTCAAGAAAAACTTTAATGCTTTCTTTCTGCTAATTTCGTTTAGTTTTATGAATCCACGAGTCCATAACTAGAAAACCAGTAGAAGTAGAAAATAACTAATATGTGGAAAATATGAATCATAGTTATAGGAAACTTTACGCCAACATTCATTTTATTCGAAAAGAGGATGACAAAGCTACAAAATAAAAACTGATTTTTTTTCAAAATTTCAACAGCCTGTATCTTATTACCTGAGCTGAATTTGGAAAAATGTTAAATGAAAAAAGTGTTTAATTCGATGAGGGGAATCTTTGGTTAAAATTAATGCAGTGGTCAAAGACTCACCCTGTATACAAGGCAATCCACCACCCAAGTTCTTAAAAGAAATGCCATTAAATGGTACACAGACGGTTCAAAAACCCCTACAGGAGCTGGCGATGGAGTATATGGGACAGGCACCAAATGCTCACTATAGCTAGGCTCCTAACCAAGCGTCTTTCAGGCAGAAGTACGTGCAATAGAAAGATGCGTGGAAATGAACCTAGCAAGAAACTTTCAGAGTTGTGGTATAGCAATCCACTTTAACAGTCAAGCTGCTATTAAAGCTCTGAGCTCCCATGTTATCAAGTCCAAGCTAATATGGGAGTGCCGAAGAAAACTGAATAAAGTAGAACAACAGGGTCTTCTTGGTCTGGGTTCTTGGTCACGTGAGAATCACAGAAAATGAGGAGGCTAACACAGGGCACTGCGGTCTTAGGAAGCATATGATGTAATTATAGGGCTAGCAGAAACTGACGAGTGCAGATTCTGTTGGGAGGAGGATGAAACTCCTGATCACCTGATAACGGAATGCCTCGCCATCTCAAACCAACGCAAGGAATGCTTTGGGCAAGAAATCTACAGGAGTGAAGACGTAGCCTCCTTGAAGCCATGCCAGATACTGGAGTTCATTAGAACTCTGGAACTGGAAGGCGAGCTGTAGATGGTGATGACATCAACAGCTCTGATGGGAGCACAATAGACCTTAACGTCACAGTGCAACGTTATCTCCTTCAACAATATACAAAACAAAATTTCAGCGAATTCTGAAAATAAATGTTCGAGAAAATAATATTTCAAATCAGAATATTTCCGAAACCGTTTGGCGGAATTTGCCGATTCACCAACTCGACTGGAGACAAATTTCAGATCTGTATGTCTCTCCTTTCGAAAGTCATCACGTTCACCAACGAAAATAATCGAATACCGACCAAGGATTCCTAATAATTAAGGCAAATGTAATCGATTGAGACTCAAATTTTGAAGATGGCAGCCATGTAGCCTACCAGACCCGACGTTTATCATCCATAATTCCTATTGTCGTTGGTTCTTGGACGATGAGGATCCTTGGCTCCAACCACCTTCTTCAACGAACTTCATCGTGATTGGTAGATTTGAAAAACTCCCCTGAATTGAAATTGAAAGTTTCCTCAACAGATTTCACCCATTATCCCCTTATTTTGAACCATTGTTCACAGCACGAACGGAATGTACACAGAGAAAGCTATAAAACACCAACGTGAAACCACAACTCATTGGTCCCATTCTGAAGAGACACCTCCCTAAAAAGCTTAATATTATCACAGCTCCTTCCGAACAACTTTCCCAGCCCCCCCTCGTACACCGCTAATTTTTCCTCATCAATCACCGGTCCAGTCTGCACTCAACGGCCCCCCCAAGAACATTATCAATCTCTCCTCCGTTCAATAACCTCTCCCCCCCTCCTCGTCCGCCCCTGTACCGTTCCGATTCTGGAGCAAGTCGTGGGTGGCGGTGAAGATCAATAACTACGGAATTATAACGGTGGCTTTTATTGGGCTGGTACAAACGTACCCCTAACCTCACTTTCGGCGAGTGGGCCAGCAGTTCTGCCTGTTTTTCTGTGACCCCTCGCCTCCAGGTCATGACGTCACCGTGTAAATTTCCGGTTGTCGCTTTTCCACCGGTTATAGTGGGCGATAAAGGATGAGGAAGGAAGGGAAAGTATCTATCGGATTTGTTGAAGGGGGAATACGGGGGTTTCAGTCAACTGTGTGCAGGTAAATCGAGTATCAGGAGGATCTTAACGAATATCTCGGGGGAAGATTGGCGGAAAATGTGGGGTGCAAACTTACGAGACTCGCATGAACAGCTTTACAGGATCGAATTTCCTTAAAGAAACCTTCATTGTCACTAGGAGACTTGTACTCACACCTCTGCAGCTTATGGGACTTATTGTGCTATATATGAGAAGGATATGATGTGCCTTGACGAGATTTAACAGCCCTTTCACTAGGTTCTCTTTGGAGGCCCTTTTATCCCTAAAGGCGATATCTGGGTCGTTTCCTCGCCAACAAGAGGTAGTTTGACATTCGAAGATAACATGGGAGGTCTTTTATTCCTTCTCATTGCACAATCTACTCAGTGGTTCTTCTCTGAAGATGCCAACAGTGTGCATATCGACCATGGACAAAGGAAGTCCCAGAAACTGGTTTGGCAAGAGCATATGTCCTCTCGTCCGTGATCTGTTTTGATCTGTGCTGCAGACTTGCAATTGCACCTGACTATTAGAGCATATGTGGATTTTCTTAACCCTAATTCCCTTCCCAGGTTTTCCCTATATATTGTATATTGTTGTAGATGATAACGTTGCACTGCGACCTTAAGGTCTATTGTGCCCCCTATCATAACTGTCGATGTCATCACCATCTACAGCTTGCCTTCCAGTTCCAGAGTTCTGATGAACTCCAGTATCTGGGATAGCTTCAAGGAGGCTACGTCTTCTCTCCAGCAGATTTCTTGCCAAAAGCATTCCTTGATCATTGAAAGGTTCCGTTTGAAGGGATTATCTTCTTTCTTCAGCTGTCCTCTATACGCTCACACAGAGGTCGAGCTATTAGTGAGTACCAACCAATCGTTTGAAATTATTTTTGGCCAACAATTCCAAGAATATGGACATTTGGTCGCTGTTCTTGCTGAAATAATGAACAGTAAGCAGAAATTCAGTATGGAATTTACTATAATATCAAAAGTTAGTACATTTCCGAAGATATAGTATGAAAATTGGTCTCAAAATATCCGGTAAAGATAGACCATAAGAAAATATGTGTTCCTGTGATAAAATATCTCTCAATAAAGAGTAACGGAATATCGGAATAACGAACGAAGTGTAAAATACAATTACAGATAACCTATGTCGATTATTCTAGCGGAATTTATCAAAAACCAATTGACCAAATGATGTAACACCGAAGTTGATTATGCACTGACAGCTGTACTATGAACACCGCTTGTGTAATTGTACATAATGCTCGTTCGCAACACTTGCCATTGTTCTATGGGGACATCAATATTTACCTGTTGGCGATGTATTTATTGCGCTTGAAGATGATGTCCTTTTAACGCCAGGTTGGCTCAATACGTTAAGTACTCTTTCGAAGGTTCTTTGGATAAAAATGTTTAATAAATCAAGGATTATTAAATTTCTTATTCCACGGATAACAATTTTTATTTCACCGTTTATTGCTTATGCAAAGTTAGTGGTGACTACCTAACGTATATATAGGCAATTGCAAATATTCATATTTTTTTTTTATTTCATAGATATTTTTCAGAGTTTCGGGAGAGCAAACCCTGAAAAGAACTATTTAATAATGGATATAATTCCCAAAGTATCCTTTAATGATTAATCAATAATCTCGTTAATAATATCAATATCAATAATGTCAATTGATTTCAAAGAAGACCTAAAAAGCTGCATGTTCCACTTCAAGTGTGGAGAAAGCCAATTTAAATATATTCATTATCTTGATTACTATCCATATTTATGGAGATATGTAAAGATCATATCATCTATCATATCAACTAAACCCCTTGATTTGAATGACCTAAAAGATCGAATAACGCTTGCGATTAGGTCGATCACTCCTGAGATGTTGAATAATGTTGGAAGAAATTTTTATGTGAGGTTACGATCTTGCCAAGGTATTCGCGGGGAACAATTTGAACATCTACTTCCTTAACATTCATATGTTTTTTTGCTACGTCTTGTATTAAATTTTAGTTTTTGATATTGTACCAAATTTCGCTAATCACTTAATTTTATTGGCGCTCTAGTTCTTCGGAACTGAGTGCTTATCAATTTGCCCAAATGTCTGTAATTTTCGAATTTTTGGCTGAAAATGGTCTCAAACGATTAGGTTCGACTCACTGATCAAGAATCCGAGTGCGAAATCGATTCTGTCCGGCCGGTCCGGCCGGCCGGCCGAAGGAACGATAACTCTCGAACGAAATGAGTTAGAGGATTGAAATTTGCAAGGTGGGTTTGGAGCGTAAATATCTCGGACAAGTTCGTTAATGGGCAAAATCCATCAAGCGGTTTCGGAGTTATGGTCGATTTTAGTAAAACACATTTTTTATGAATATTTCCGAAACGGATCACACGATCTATCTGAAATTTAGCATCAAATTGTAGAATTATAACCTTTATACGCATGTGAAGTTTTGTATGTACCAAGTTACCGCAAAGTTTCAAACAAAAAATTTGAAAATTTAAAAAAAATGTTTCTACAATAACTCTCGAACAGAATGAGCTAGGCAGTTGAAAGTTTCGGAGTAGGTTAGGGAGATGAATATCTCGGTTAAGTTTGTTATTGGGCAAAATAGCCAAGATGGTTTCGGAGTAACGGAAAAAAAAATTTTTTTCAAGTAACAAATTTCAAATTCAATTTTTATTTAGATGCAGTTTCACCATAAACATCCATTGATATCATTTTCAACTCCAACAAGCTGATACTTTCGGAGATATGATTATTCGAAATTTCAATAATGAATCCGTACATCTATGTTTTCACAGAATGTTATAATTATTCTATCTAAGCTTTATTATATGATCTGTGTTCATACTCGTACATGTCATCCTGTTCTATAAGAGAGAGTCAAATTCATTTAAGCTATTTTAATTTGATTTCTTCCATGGTGCAGTTCTCATTCTCAGATTGCTCATTTAATCTTGTTAAATAAACTATTATTTGAATTGAATTTCCTTTATGATGCAGTTCTATCATATGAATACATTGATATAATTCCCAACTCTGAGAAACCAATACTTTCGGAGATATAATTTGTCTGTTTGAAGTAGAGCGCCAGAAAGCTCCTGTCCACAGGGCTTGAACCCATTTTTTTCTAATTTGATATTTGCAATAAACATTCCTGAATAGGGAATGACCTTTCAAACGATGTATCACAAGCCCATACTTCCTTCCTATTTGAAAAATTGGGGGTTGTACCTGTCTATCGAAGGGGGTTTAAAGCATAGGGTTGGCATTTTTGCGAAGAAGAATGACAATTTAAATTCGAACTGTTTCGGGATTTTGAGTAATTATGTACAGTTTAAAAATTTAATGCTTGTGGCTTTTACTTGATGTAAATCCATATTAACTCAATGAAAAATTATATACGATTTACACTTATTTATTCAATATTGTGACGCGTTTCGTCGACACAGCGACTTCATCAGACTACATCATACTAAATTCTTAACAAGTTATTATCTCCCTATACCTAGATGACATGGACACAGAATCATTTAAAACTAATTGCATGAGAAACTTATTTAAAACAAATTACATAATAGAATTATTTAAAACTAATTACATGAGATTTCACTGCTGGTTTCTTTGTACACATTAACAATAATTCGTTCCTAATGCTTTTATAAATTGATTCTCTATTTGAATAGATTGAGTAACGGTGAAAATTTTAGATCTAATTGTTCATTAACTAAATAACCCGTATGTTTTTCCCTATTTATTTCGACCATTTCCCAGTAGGTAATTGAGTTGCGCACCTTTATTCAAATTGTGTAGAATTTTGAAATCCGGGTTAAACTTATATCCTTCTGCTAATAAATGATTCGAATAATTTGAATTGATTTTGTTATTTTTGTAGCTGTGATGATGTTCCTTTATTTTTATGCCAAAATTTCTACCAGTTTTTCCTATATATGATTTGTCACAACTCCCGCAATTTAATTGATAAACACCGGATTCATCTTCTTTATTCCTTTTCGATTAACTGTTCTTTATGAGTTTGGCAAGGTTATTATTTGTCCGGAATGAGATATTGACCTGTTGGTTTTGAAGAAACCGTTTAAGTTGTTGACTCGGTGTACCAAAATATGTTAAGCTATTGAATATTTTATTTTTATCCTTAATTTCTGGAAATACTAAACTAATTGTTTTTCTAAATTGTTTTTTCGTCAACATTTTTCTGATTAACTCTGTGTTATATCCATTGTTCAACGCTATTTGTTCGATAATTTCTAATTCTGTACCATAATTTTCTTCGGATAAAGGTATATTAATTAGCCGGTGTAACATACTATGAAATGCCGCGACTTTATGTTCGAATGGATGACACGAGGATCGATGAATGATTGTATCCGTATGGGATGGTTTCCTAAATATTGAAAAATCATGTTGATTGTTTTTCCGCGTTATTGTTAAATCCAAAAAATTCATTGCACCATCATTTTCCATTTCTATTGTGAATTTGACATTTGGATGAATGCTATTAATAAAGTCTACAAATATTTTCAGTTGCCGGTCTGTTCCTTTAAAACACGCGAGCACATCATCTACGTATCTAAACCAATATACGAATTTGGAAAAAATAGGATGTGTTTTAACGATGGCTTCTAGGTTGTCCATGAATATTTCTGCCAAAAGGGGGCTGAGCGGATTCCCCATGATAAGTCCTTCATCGCTAGTATAAATCTTATCGTTGAAACTGAAGTAATTTTGATTCAAACACGTTTCTAAAAGCTGGAGTATTTCGGACTGAATCGCTATATTGACTTTGTTTTTCTCTAATAAATCCCTAACTATTTTCACTGTATCCTGGGGTGTAATACTAGGGAAAAGGTTAACAACATCGAAAGACACTAATTTTGCATTGACCGTTACTCAATCTATTCAAATAGAAAATCAATTTATAAAAGCATTAGGAATGAATTATTGTTAATGTGTACAAAGAATCCAGCAGTGAAATCTCATGTAATTAGTTTTAAATAAGTCTATTATGTAATTTGTTTTAAATAAGTTTCTCATGTAATTAGTTTTAAATGATTCTGTGTCCATGTCATCTAGGTATAGGGAGATAATAACTTGTTAAGAATTTAGTATGATGTAGTCTGATGAAGTCGCTGTGTCGACGAAACGCGTCACAATATTGAATAAATAAGTGAAAATCGTATATAATTTTTCATTGAATTATGTACAGTATAACCAAGATAATGAATTCATTTCATTTGGCTTTCCACACTGTATGCTCCAATTACATCCCCCTTCCATTATAATCAACCCTTTCCCGGTCCCGTTCCAGAGAAACAATAAAACCGCCAAATTGAAAACTATTGATCAGTAAGCACTTATCAGGAGTCCCTGTTTTCCTTATACACGCGACCAAACTACCGCATGACGAAACTTTATAACTTTCAAATATTTTTCTGGTAAATAACCAACTCTATTTGTAATTGATAATGATAAGGAAAAATGGGCTAAGTGGTGATTTTTGATTTATTTATTGAATTTCCACGATAAGGACGACCATGAATGAACAAATTCCGAAGTCGATTGCGTACATGCAATATTTGGACTTGAGAGACATTAGGAGTTAGGATGGCTCAGTGATGATCTTTGACTTCATGACCAAATGGTGCATACTTCAATCCGTTATTAGTCGATATATCGAAATACTCGTCACTTGTTACTTAACGTTCTCGTGTAAACATATCAATAATGAGGGGTTCATTGTTACAGGACAAGATACCGATATACAGTGTGTAGATAAAAGATAAAGTAAGAAACAAAATTGAATGAAAAAAAAATTTTATGACCAATTTAAAATGCTCAACTTTCGACATACATATCTACCAAAAAAATGGTAGTACTACAATAAGAGTTACATATTCTTAAAGGTGGATCTTTTACCTACAAACTACCACCTAGAGATGTTCGATCTAGGACGAAAAAAAATTGAGATAATGAATATTTTCTAAATACGTATTAGCGAAGCTATTAAGAATGGGACGGAGAGGGAAAACGGCTATAAAAACCGAACTACTGGACCGATTTTAACGAACGATATCTTTTTCTGGATTGGCATGAGACGTAGAATTCAGATTTAATATAGGTGACACGATATAATAACTAATTTAGAGATGACAACATATGTTTTAGAGATTCTCGTCTATACATACGACGCTTAAATTCAAAATGTCGTTATTCTTAAAGTATCCATAGCACAGAATAATTATTCTTGCAAACAACAGACCAATGCATATTAAATAAATCCTGGAAATCTCTAATCAATCGAGAAACCTGTTTAGGCATAACGATGTTTTTCCGAGTACTTCATCTTTATGACCGTTTTACGTTTTCCCAATTACGAACTACATAACTCCCAGAAAAATTATAGTAGAGTAATAAAAGTTATCTATTCTCAAATGTGGATACTTTATCTTAAAATTTCCAAGATTCGTTTGATCTAGGACGAAAAAAAATTTTCGAAGATTTTTTTACGAAATTTTCCATTTTCCAAAAAAAAAATGTCTTCGATTGATATAAAAATAATAAGATTCATAGAATCGGTCCCGTAGAATAAGAAAATGTGATCGGATATTTAAAAAAAAAATTATTTTTCAAATGGCGTATCTCGGAAGTGTAATTTTACAAAATATAACCTCACTTTCAAGATGCACTACTCCTTAACTAGTCAAGTTAACGGGATGAAATTTACATATGACGTAGATACATCCTTTATCTGATTATATCCGAGATTTCAGATGCGCAGATACCGCGGTTTGGGTAAACCGCGAATCGGCTCGCAGGACCATTTTCGCGGATTTTCCGCGGGTCATAACTCGCGATATGTGGAAAATAGAGGAAAATTTTTATCACCGTTGGATTCTACGACCCCGAATTTATGAAGAACAGTCATGATTTAATTCAAATTGGGTGATCGATATTTTGACGATTTTTCCTTACATATGTATGGAATTTTTTTTGGGCAAAAAATTTTTTTATCTGAAAATTACAAATTTCATAGAATCGATCCCGTAGAACAAGAAACTGTAAACAGTTATTTTCTATGACGTTTAGTTTCCAATTGACAAAGTTCCCAAGTAGATTTTTTTCTTCTAACTACGAAGCTTATGCTCCGGAGGTCGCAATTAAAAAAATATCGTTAAGACAGACTCATTATTTGTATTCAGGATAGATAAACATATAAAGAATACGTCCTGAAAATTACAAATTGATAGATGGACTAGTTTTAACGTGACGCTCCTTCAACTAAATTAGTTTTTTTATGACCGATTCAAGAGGAACAACTTCCGACCTACATAATTGCCAAAAAAATTATAGTAGGGCAATAAGTGCCACATATTCTTAAAGGTGGATCTTTTACCTACAAACTACAGGGAAATGTTCGATTTAGGACAAAAAAAATTTTATATATCTTTAATAGGCCAAATAATTTAGAAGAGTTACGGCAAAGAAAAGAATCGAAACTAATCGTTTGAGACCATGCAAAAATTCGAAAATTACAGACATTTAGGCAAATTCATAGTCACTTTGTTCATGTGAACTATCGCACCAAAAATTGAGTTGAGATGTGAATTTTGGAATAAATGATTTCTGCATATTTTCAACAAAGTATTCTACATCAGACTGAAAAAGATCATTGACATAGGTACCTACAGCAAAAAATAGTCGACCATGATGTGAACCCTGTGGTACTCCCGTATATTCAGTTTCGGTATTATATTTCGCCAAATCGGGTACACGTTAGATTATAGTTCTAAACACTGAACTCGTTGGAAAAAAGGGTTAAAGCCCTGTGGCAGGAACTTTGGCGCCCTTGTTCAATTTTTGACAAACCATATCTCCGAAAGTATTGGTTTCTCAGAGTTGGGGATGATATCAATAGATTCTTATAATAGAACTGCACTATAAAAGAAATTAAATTCAAATAATAGTTTATTTGTCAAGATTAAATGAGAAATCTTCAATGATTTAACCTCGTGGAATGGGTTGTTGCAACTTAAACTCGGTGCATAGGCCTTACAACTCGAAATACCCAAGGAAAGTATCATCGAAAAGTCTAGAGCAAGGCTGGAGACAATTGTAGCAGATTTTCCATTTATTCCTGATATTTGAGTACGTATAGGCTGACGAACAAATTATTTTAATAAAATAGAATCCTCTTTTCATAATTTAATAGTTCAGGCCCACCAACACATTAATTCTGTATCATGAACCTTATCTCAAGAAAGAATATTTGATGCGCAAATGTAGATCAATATTTCAGTATTTATTTGCTAGCAACATTATGAAAATATTGTATACTCGTATAAGAACATGTCTCACTACTTAAGGAAGTAAAAGGTAATATTAACCTCGATGGTCAGCGAACAGTAATTTCTTTAGATGATTCCATTACGTTGTTCTTACCTATTGCCTTCATAAACTACATCATTAAAATGATCCAATTCTAAATATTCTGAAACAGCATCCCCAATATTTGCACATAAACTATTCAATATGCAACAAGTCAATATTATTTTTGGTATCAAAACAGTCTTGTATATATTCACAAATTAAAAAAAAAATTCCAACGCAAAATATTTTCGAAGTACGAATTATATAAACAAATAAGTTAACATGAATGAACAGAGAACACAGATAGAACACGGACAGATAGAATTCCCATTCTGTGAAAACACAGAAGTACGATGTATTATTGAAATGTCGAAAAATCATATCTCCGGAAGTATTAGCTTGTTAGAGTTTAAAATGACATCAATGGATTCTTATGATGGAACTGCATCTTAAAAGAAATTGTATTTGAAATACAGACATTTGGGCAAATTGTTAAGCACTCTATTCCGAGGAGCAAGATCGTCAAAAACGAAATAAACGGGATGAAATTCCGAAGATAATCTCGTTACCATTGTCTGGACATTCGGAATTTCAAATTTTTCATTCAAACTCGAAAATTTCCGCCATTTTCACGATGTACTCAAAACAAAGCGGCTGTCGGCCATATAATTAACGATATCTTTGATCTGTACGCCATTAAATCATCCCGTTTAGCGTGAAACAATTATCCAAGTAGGAATCTCCGAATTCTTCGACGAAATATACCATCCCGACTAACCGGTGTAGACGCGTCTTCACGGCTCATCGATTCCTACGGATGTCTATTTCTGAGCCATTCGAAATAGACGAACGCATAGAATCGTCGAAAACAAACGTTAATCATCCATCAAGTCGGTGATGGACGTGTCTTTGACAGACCAATGTCTCACGCATAGCCCCCGTATCTAATTACAGAGTTGGAAAACGAGAAAAATTCCTTTAATGATGCGGGGGAAAAATGTTCGTCCGGTTGGAAGACGGTCGAAAAAAATCATCGTATGGTGTAACAGGCGAGAGGTTTAGGATTCTTGGGACACATGTTTCGCCAGACCAGAAAAAATGTCGTACAATGTAGATACGTCTGCGGAGGTCTTCGTGGTTACTTTTGTATCCAGCCTGTCCTTCAACTCCTGCAGATTCATATTGTGGGGTTTTCCGTTTAGAGGTTTCCTTTTGACTCTCCCTCTCTTTTAGCAACTATTATTTCTTTACAGACTGACCAATAGTTTTTGAAATTTTTCAAGAATAATTTCAATTTTTGTTTTTAATTCTTTTTTTTTCTAGTGATACGATCCTCACAATATTTTGCGAAAATTTGCGTGTCGGCAATGTACAACTAATTACGTAGTTTCAATGCAATCAGATCTGTATTATTTGAGTTATTAAGGAAATAACAACAAAATTTCAGATGGGTATAACTCTAAAACTGTTTGGCCGATTATGCCTATTAACGAACTTTAATGTCGTATTCAGATGCGTAACCTACCCTGGAAATTGCAAGTCGCTATCTCTTTCCGTTCTTAAGTTATCGTGGGATACACAATGTTTTTTTCATAATTTTTGGCACTCTTGTTCCTCGGAACACAGTGTTTATTCGACCAAATATCTGCAATTTTCGAATTTTTGTATGGAAATGGTCTTAAAAGATTAGGTTCGACTCACTGATCAGAATCCGTGGTTAGAATCTATTCTGTCCGGCCGTAGACTCGATAACTCTCGAACGGAATGAGCTAGATAATTGAAATTTTCAGAGTAGGTTTGGGAGATGGAGATCTTGGTCGAGTTCACTATTTGGCAAAATCAATGGTTTCGGAGTAACGAAAAAAATAATTTTTTGCACATTACAAATTTTTAATTTAATTCGAATCAATTTTTTTTATGATGCAGTTCCCTCATAATAATCTATTGATGTCAATTTCAACTTTAAGAAGCTAATACTTCCGAATATATGATCTTTCAAAATTTCAATAATACATTGTGTTTTCACAGAATGCGAATTATATCTGTCTGTGTTCACTATTCATTCAAGTCATGTTGTCTACCTATAACAGACGTCATATTTATGTTCTAGTTTGTTTATACAATTCGTACTTCGAAAATATTTTGCGTTGAAAAACAAGGTTCCGCATCTTGGATTTGGGAATATATACAAGACTGTTTTGATACCAAAAATAATATTAACTTTTTGCATATTGAATAATTTATGTGCAAATATTGAGGATGATGTTTCAGAAGATTTAGAATTGGATCATTGTAATGATTTAGTTCATGAAGGCAAGAACAGCATAATGGAATCATCAAATGAAATTACTGTTCGAGGTTAATATTACCTTTTACTTACTTAAGTAGTAAGACATGTTCCTATTTACAGTATTTTCTTAATGTTGCTAGCAAAAAATGCTGAAACATTGATCTACATTTGTGTATCAAATATTCTTTCTTTAGTTAAGGTTCATAATACAGAATGAATGTGTTAGTGGTATAAACTATTATTTTATGAAAAGAGGATTGTATTTTATTAATATATTTTGAACTATTAAAATAATTTGTTCGTCTACCTATACCTATCCAATAATCAGGAATAAATGGACAATCTACTATGATTGTCTCCAGCCTTGCTCTAGATATTTCGATGATACTTTCCTTAGGTATTTCTAGTTGTGAAGAGTAGGCACCGAGTGTAAGTTGCAACAACCCATTCCACGACGTTAAATCATTGCAGATTGCTGATTTAATCTTGATAAATAAACTTTTATTTGAATTTCATTTATTTTATGAAGCAGTTCTATCATACGAATCCAATGATATCAGGAAACATGAATTGTACCTATAGGTTGCAACAAAATGATGTCCAAGATATGGACATCGAAATTTTTGTTTAACTCTGAATTAATAGAAAACACATTAAAATAGGATATATACTGTGGTGGATGATGATGAACATACGATCTTCAATTTGATCAAGAGATTAAGCTTAAGACCAGCTCACACTCCACATCCAATCTAGATAGTTAATCACTCTCAATAGGTTGATTAAAAAACTATTTGGGGGCAGTTTTATCCATATGTGACCTATTACCGTTTGAAATATGGACATCAAAATCAGAAACAACCTGTATAATTAAAAAGTTTTGCATTTCTAAACCCGGACGTACAAGGATCATATTTTGATAGCGATTTAACTTAAGCTGGTAGTCACCTGGAGGATTCCACCCTCACGCAATTAAATCACCACCAACCACTGATAACGGAACTACTTAAAAACATGGTTTCATTAGATAACCTGTTATCACTGGAATAAATTGTCACAGACTGACCGTTCTTGCGGTCGGACAGTTTAACAGGGAAATGGGCCCAGATTACGAGCGCTTTATTCAATTTCCTTATTTTAACGTCATGACCAGTTTGATGCAGATAGCATCTCATTGCTGCTAACTACTATATTCCCTTGGATTTATTATTTCGGAAGATAAACTATTCTCTCCATTTCCACACTCATAACCGGAACACCGATCGTATAAATTTGGGGTAAAAACTCAAGTAGATTAAGATACATTCAGACCTATTCGTTTGCGCAAATCAATATTGCTAAGAAAAATATATTGCTTCCACTCCAAGATTAGAAATATTGCTGTCATTTTTAGAAACATATTGCTATATCCACATTGCTATCTCAGCAACCTCATTATAGTACTTGCTAAGAGGATAACAAGATTTGGAATATGGCAAAGAACCACTTATTTCTTTCAAGAATTCGAAAATATTGAAAATAGGTAGGTCCTTCAATAAATATAGGCATACATAATCGTTTGTATTTGTTAAAGGTACTTTAAAATACTTAATTTTAAGGAAATTTCAAAGACTTAGTTCTAACACTAACAATCCCTTCTATTTGTAAACAGAAAAGTTCGCAAACTATTCAGCCTTAATAATAAGATTGATGCTTTTGATTTAATTTAAGAGCTGAGGGAATTCTATTCATTTATTTGTTCATGAGCAAACTAGGAGAGATACTGCTTCTTTTAAGTTAGAGATATGCATTCGAAGTCTGACTGACGACAGGAAAAAATTTAAATTTAATATTTGTTTCAGTGTTTCGAAGTCTTCAACTTTTCGGTCATGGTAGCGGTTATCAATATTCGTTGTGTTTTCTGAAAACTGATCAATAACTCCATCTAGTTAGTTTCATAAATAACATAGTTAGTTTTTTGCCTCCGCGACATTTTATATATTTGGTTAGGAATTACGAAAAACCACCGGAAAAACGGACGAAATGTTTATCAATTACTGTTAAATTCTTCTTCTATTTCACGTATAAGTCATAAAATACAGTGTTGTCAGCTCTAGAATCAATGAATTTTGACCTACTTGATAGCAATATTGCTGGGAGAAAATTGATAACCAAAATTGCTATAACGTATACCATAGCCATATTGTTGAAAATTAGGAGGATAGCAATATAACTTGAATAGCAATGTTTATAGCAATACGCAAACATAATAGGTCTGATTGTACCAAACGCTCGATCCAATATCAGTAAACTGAGGTTTTCGTAAATTGATCTGAATATTTACGAAACTATGATATACAATGCAGTTCATCTACTTCAAAATAGAAGTGGAAAACGATATCTTTCATGTACTCAGACTGGAATTACACGTGAAGTACTCGAGATAGGATGGCATACATCTTTGCAACAAAAATTTTCGATCGAGTGTCTGCACTAACCCTTCTTGAAAAGATCCATCTCATCATAAAATGAATTTTAATACTTTTAGTTTGTTTTTCTTCATCATATAACTCATATCACATATCCTGTCTGTGTTTTTTTGAAGCTTGATTTATATATCTGTTGTTCTTGCCTAACAAACAGTAGCAAAACAGCAACAACGATAAGGCAACCTATATGAAACGTTTCGGAACCTGAAGCAAACTGCTTCATCAGCCGGTAGGCAGTAATTTTCAGATTTATTTGTTGTTTAACACTTATTCTGAAACTTGACACCCTGATTTTTTTTTTTTCTAGTGATACGATCCCCACAAAATTTCACATACGTCTTCGCGTCGGTAATCTACGACTAGTTACCAAGTTTCAATTCGACTGGACCTGTATTTTTTGAGTTATCGAGAAAACAATATTCCAGGTGGGTGTAACTCCGAAACCGTTTGGCCGATTATGTCCAACAACGAACTTAACTGTCCCATTCGGATGTGCAACCTACCCTGAAAATTGAAAGTCGCTATCTCTTTCCGTTATCGTGACAACGCTCACCCATCCAGCTACTGAATTCACCCAAGGCTGCCAGATCTCCAACAATATAGATCCTATCGTGTTCAAATTTGAAATTTGGCTTTAAAGTTAGGTTTTGTAGGGTTTTTTAGCGATATCGGACGGATAATTTCTGAGATATAGAATTTTGTTCAAGGATTTCTTTGAAATTTTCTAGGGATACCTACAATAATCACGAAATTTCGCTGTGGCATTCTACAACTTATTACCATGTTTGAATTGGATCTACTTTGTATTTTTTTGAGTTATTGAGGAAATAACAACAACATTTCAGATAGGTATAACACCTAAACCATATTTCTCAGAATGTAAGAGATTTAGAAAGATACAATTTTTTTTCTGAAATAAATTTCCATAAAAATATTTCTGTTGATTTCAAACTGCATTTGATCGTCTATTTCAACATTGTGCAGAACTATTAAAGCGTCGTATGTTTTAATTTCTATTATTCATACGAAATCGTTGGGAAACCACAAAGTAACCTAACTAAAACCTCCAAGGAGGAATATGCGAGATATACGCCGGAAAAAATGAAATGTCATCAAGTTAAAAGGTCGCAAAATTCCACAAAAACGCTATAAGGCTTCGGGAGCGATATATCATAAAGCTCGTTCGGCCCTTCTATTTATAGCGTCTTATTTTAATTCGTCAAATGAATTAAATTTTCATTGAGAACAAGTTTGTAGTAGATGGGAAACGATAACAGCTCATAAATCCTTCGACACGTACAGTAAACGAAGAAATTTGGTGCTCGTGTCGTAAAGGTTGTTTATGTTAATTGGTAACGATTTAAGTGGACATATTACGGGTAAATATCAAGGGCTCTTGTTATGTTATGATAAATAGTTGCGATTATTCGATTTGGTTTGATTGTTTGTTAATTCGAAAAATTCACAGACGGTCGTTGTGAATCAAATTCATTGCCTTCTCATAATTTCGAAGGCCCTATTGGCGGAACGCCGAGAGTGAATAATTCATTAGTTGGGATTCTATTTTCCTAATAGTCTATTCAACAAGTGCTTTTTGGCGCTCTAGTTCCTCGGAACTGAGTGCTTATCAATTTGCCCAAATGTCTGTAATTTTCGAATATTTCGATGAAAATGGTCTTAAACAATTTGGTTCGACTCACTGATCAAGAATCCGTGGTCGAAATTCATTCTGTCCGGCCGGCCGTAGGCACGATAACTCTCGAACGGAATGAGCTAGAGAGTTGAAATTTTCAGAGTAGGTTTGGGGGATAAATATCTCGGCTGAGTTCGTTATTGGGCAAAATCGGACAGATGGTTTCAGAGTAACAAAAAAAAAATTTTTTTTTTACGAAACAAATTCCAAATTAAATTTTTTTTAATAAGAAGTTTTATCATAAGAATCCATTCATATCATTTTTTACTCTAACAAGCTAATACTTTCGGAGATATGATTCTTCAAAATTTCAATGTAAATCGTATTTCACACATTGATATAATTATTCTATGTATGAATTGTCATAATGTCAACTTGACAGAAGGGAATATTGTAACTTCAAAAATATTGGGGTTGAAATACTCGTATTTTAGCGATGCAACGGGGACCTCACCCGAAAATGTTTGAAATTATTACGTAAATATTGAAAGCATAATTCTGTAGTTCGAGAGAGGAGAAAATTTGGTGAACGTAGATCAGGAAATTTTTGATTGATTACAAGGTAATTTTTTATTTATTACTCATCTTCTTTCATATTATTACTCAGCTTCTTTCATACATGTTTTATGGAATACCTTCTATTTGTAGGTACTTTAAACCTATTTTGGGCAATTGTCATACGAAACTTGTTTTTTTGGCGCTCTAGTTCCTCGGAACAGAGTGCTTATCAATTTGCCCAAGTGTCTGTAATTTTGGAATTTTTGGCTGAAAATGGTCTCAAACGATTTGGTTCGACTCACTGATCAAGAATCCGAGTGCGAAATCGATTCTGTCCGGCCGGCCGACCGGCCGTAGGCACGATAACTCTCGAACGAAAGGAGTTAGCGGATTGAAAATTGCAAGGTGGTTTTGGAGCGTAAATATGCGAACTAGAGCGCCAAAAATATCCAATTGTCATATTTAAGAGAAAATTAGATATTATTACAATGTTCAAAACTGATACATACACATCTAGAAGCAGTTACCAAGGAGCTAAGCGTAAACACAAACATCAGTATCGCACGTTGAAGATAAAATTAAAAAAATAAAATTAGATATTTATAGTTATCTATTACACCGAACGCATATCACGGCTCTTTGGAAGCCAACCAGGAACTGGCGAAATGATATAACATGAAATATTTGTTATTGCGGTTAATTTTAAAATTTGCAGATATTAGAGAAAAGAATTCAGCCTAGTAAATAGACAAAGTCTAAAGACCGTTGTTACAAGATAGTAATGTCTAGTTAACCTATTTCAACGAATAACAATATTTTTTTCAGAAGAGAAAAAGAACGGTATCTGTTATTGCAATTTCCTGATATTCAATAAATCTTACGATATATACAATGTTGGAGTAAATTATGCAACCAAGTAAATATCTTAAAAACGAAAAGGACGATATTTTCGAACTTTGCAGGCACGTACAATGAGGGAAAAAGCATCTGATGCCATATTTTTTGTTAATACTGTACTTTCGGTGTCACCGGAGACCCCCTCAACTTTTTCAATTTAAATGGGGCACCCTGTATCTTATGCAGATTTTAAAAGATCTTATTATTTCGAATTCGTACATGCTGAGTTTAGTGGATATGAATAGTTTCTTGTATATAGAATTTTTTTTCATTATTTTGAATGAAACCCCTATTCTGTAACTATAAAGTAGATTATTTCTCGTTTTTACGGATTATTTCCACTAAACATAGTTTGTACGAATTAAAAATGGGTTCAAGCCCTGTGTACAGGAGCTTTCTGGCACTCTAGTTCAAACAGACAAATTATATCTCCGAAAGTATTAGTTTCTCAGAGTTGGGAATTAAATCAATGTATTCTTATGAAGGAACTGCATCATAAAGGAAATTAAATTCAAATAATAGTATATTTATCAAGATTAAATGAGCAATCTGAGAATGAGAACTGCACCATGGAAGAAATCAAATTAAAATAGCTGAAATGAATTTGACTCTTTCTTATGAAACATTCTTTGAAAACATAGAAGTACGTACGATTCATTATTGAAATTTAGATAAATCATATCTCCGAAAGTATTAGCTTGTTGGAGTTGAAAATGATATCGATGGATTTTAATGGTGAAACTGCATCTTAAATAAAAATTACAGACATTTGGGCAAATTGATAAGCACTCAGTTCCGAGGAACTAGAGCGCCAAAAAGTATAATTCCTTTTCCGGGATTTGAGCCCGCCTTTTCTCGTTCCGAAACCGAAAACCCGATTGACTAGACGAAACGGCTATCGGGCTCCTCGTACGATCTTGTCGATCTCCGGTATTAGAATAAAACGTCGGTACTTACCTGGGATATATATTATTCTTAATTTTCACTTTTCGACATTTATTTGACGGTTTTTTACCCTTGTCTCTCTAAGTCGATTTTGACGTTTCTCGAACCAACTATTAGCAAAGAATTAGACAATATCATGTCTCAGGAAAATAAGTTGACATTATGACAATTCATACATAAAATAATTATATAATTCTGTGAAAACGTAGAAATACGACTTTTTATTGAAATTTTGAAAAATCATACCTCCGAAAGTATTAGCTCCTTAGAGTTAAAAATGATATGATTGGGTTCTTATGGTAAAACTGCTTATTGAAAAAAATTTAATTTGGAATTTGTTAAGTAAAAAAAAAAAAATTTTTTTTTTGTTACTCCGAAACCATCTGTCCGATTTCGCCCAATAACTTACTTAGCCGAGATATTTATCTTCCAAACCTACTCTGAAAATTTCAACTCTCTAGCTCATTCCTTTCGAGAGTTATCGTGCCTACGGCCGGCCGGACAGAATGAATTTCGACCACGGATTCTTGATCAGTGAGTCGAACCAAATCGTTTAAGACCATTTTCATCGAAAAATTCGAAAATTACAGACATTTGGGCAAATTGATAAGCTCTCAGTTCCGAGGAACTAGAACGCCAAAAATAACAAGATCTTCCGAAATCTGTAAAAATATACAGGGTGTACCAGTTAAATTAAAAAACTTGAGGGTAAGTACACTAGTAACACTGGCATCGTCTTGAAGATATTACTTTGTTCCATACTTTAACTGAACCCTGTATATCCTGAGAGGTTTGGTTGAACTGTTAATCTCTTATATTTAAGTCGATTACTTCCAAATCGAAAAAAATCGTTAAAATTGCTCCTATGATGTTCAACTGCATCTTCTACATTGTAATCGTATTTTTTTTGTCTATTAAATACGGGAAGTAGATATGCCGCATGTGTAATCAACTCTGTAATATATAAATAATGAGAAAATGTATCCTATCTCACGTCCAAATGATAGTGATCTTCGCTGTTGTCGATATTACTGCGGTTACTTCAAACCCACGCTTTGAAACGTCACAAAATAAGAAGATACTCTCTGTTATTGTACGCAATTTGCAAATTCACTATTTATTTGTATTCAACTAGCTAACCCGGCGAATTTCGTACTCCCCTAAAATCAATAAATATTGTTTTCCATACGAAATGTAGGTATGAGAATATTAATTTTCTTCAAAACTTTGTTTTTCGTGAATTTTTCTGTTATTTTAATACTTATTCGGCTCTTTGGGATGGAGAAAATTACTATAAATAAAAGATCATAAAAATCGGTCCAGCCGTTCTCTAGTTATAAATAGGGTAACTAATAAGACCCAGGATAAAACATATTTATTTTCCTGAACAAGTCAATTTCATTTCAAATCGCACAACTTTAAAAATGTTAAAGTGTTGAAGCATTTGAAAATTATTTTTTACAAGGTGAGCCAGAAGAAAAGAATTTTGAAATATTTCGTCCCTCCTCAGAATTAATTTATTAGTATAAAATTGAGATTGAAGGAAATACTGGTATCTTTTAACAAATTTCTTCTGCTCAAGATATCACTATTTCGTTCAATATCAATTTTAGAGAGAATATTTCGAGATTCCGTTTTTTTCTGGCCCACCCTGTACAAAATCATTTTTGAATGTACGTATGATTAAAAGAGGACTGACAGTCATTTTAAATGACGTATCCATTGACATATTATGATTGTATTTGAAAAAATATCGATAAGGTCATCACACCTACACCGATATTGTAATCACTTTGAAATTTGTATGAAAAGTTATGCAATTAAATAAAAATTGACTTGATTCAGGCTTTTTCTCGAAATTGAATGGATTTAGACAAAGCAAATATGTACCAACCTTTACGTGTGAATCATATACAGGGTGAGTCTTTGACCACTGCATTAATTTTAACCAAAGATTCCTCTCATCAAAACAAACACTTTTTCATTGAACATTTTTCCAAATTCAGCTCAGGTAAAAAGATACAGGCTGTTGACATTTTGAAAAAAAATAAGTTTTTATTTTGTAGCTTTGACATCCTTTTTTTGAATAAAATTAATGTTGGCGTAAAGTTTCCTATAACTATGATACATATTTTCTAAATATTAGTTATTTTCTACTTCTACTGGTTTTCTAGTTATGGACTCGTGGATTTATAAAACTAAACGAAATTAGCATAAAGAAAGCATATAAAGTTTTTCTTGAGTCATTTCAAGAAAATTCCATCGTTTTAGAACATTATACTATTCTTCATCATTTCTCCTTAAACGCACCATTTTCGAGATATTCTTCATTGAATGTTTTAAAATGGAAAACTCCAGAAATTTCACTACTTTTATGGATCCGTCCCTGAGCGTTGGAATCCCGAATCAAGCTGTTAGCTGTAAACCACGTTACCATGCCTTATTCTCGTCCGCCAACAATGTCATAGATAATTTATATGCGGGAGTGTATTAGCACATTGTGAAATTTTTAAACGCTTGTAACTTTTTACCTGAGCCGAATCTGGAAAAATGGTAAATGAAAAAAGTGTTTCATTTGATGAGAGGAATCTTTGGTTAACATTAATGCAGTGGTCAAAGACTCACCCTGTATATATAAAAAGGAAGATAATTTTTTGTAAAGTTTACCACACTGTATATCATGTTTTTTTCTTAAAATGAACCCAAAAATCGACTGCTTAAATATTTCACACTGACACCCTGTATACATGTTTTTTTATACTGAATGTAAAAATTCAAGAAGATCTAATAATAATCTATGCATATGTAGAAATTCATTTCAAAAATGAATATATATAAAATCATTTTGCCCAAAAGTCTGTGGTATATAGTATAAAACGATCAGAATCGAACTCACTGATGAAGAATCCGATATGAATTTCGATGACCGTTGCCACGATAACTTTGGAATGGAAAGGGATAGCCACTTGCAATTTTCAGGGTAGGTTGCGCGTTAGAATGCGAACATTCAGGGAGTTAATGAGCATAATCAGCTGAACGGTTTCGGAGTTATACCCATCTTAAATTTTGTTGTTATTTCCTCAATAACTCAAAATATACAAATCCGATCCAATTAAAACTTGGTAATTACTTGTAGAATACCGACGCGCTTGTTTTTGGGAGATTTCATGGATATCGTATCACTAGAAAAAAAATTAAAAATGTTTTCTTCAAAAGTTACGATCGACGCCGTACGAAGCGTGATTAGACATGGAACATTCGCGCAAAAGCTCCTTTTTTAAGACTTTGCATTATTCTCTAAATAAAAGATGAACACATTCGATGCCTTCAGCATCGATGAAATGAACAGAGAAATCCGAAATATACAAACCGTAAGCGGTTGAGAAACCGCACGTGCGGCCCATGCTTTATACGCGATCCGATACCTGGCAACCGCACAAAAGCAATAACATCTATCCAAGCAAAGATCAGCCGACTGCCAACCTAACAATTAACCGCATAATAAACTATTGTTTCCAAGTTACCTGAAGACTTACTACACCAACAAATAACATTTTAACCACACAGCGACCGGCCGCTGCTTCTCAACCGCCACCAGACGCGCGGACGCCGGATTAACCGGTCATTTAGCATAACGCCGAAAGCGGGCCAATCGCATATCGACCAGATGCGAACATTAATTAGAGCAATATCGCGAATTACTGCCAAGTAATTTGTTTTGTTGCCCGAATTTCTTTGCCCCGCTGTCTTCGGACGATAGTTGCACCTTTGGGACGCTTTATTATACGTCGTTGCTATGCGGAGCCGAAATGTTAAGGTTGGTATTCGTGTATTTTTAGACGCCCGTTTGCAGAAAAACAGTGATGTGTCATTAGCAACTGGAGAGCGTAATGTGTCGTTGAAATGTACAATGTAGAGTTCTTTAGTTGAGACAGATGTAGACGAGGATAATTTACTGGGGCACCCATCCCGAATGTTATTGTAAAGGCACCCATCACTGGTTGATGGAGTTCAGTCGAAAATTTATTATATAATTTCGTTGTTCCCAATTTAGAGGCGAATTATATTGTGAAAGTACCTATAAGTTGGTCGATTGGGTCTAGAAGATTTGAGATAACTCAGTTCCTTTGGTTGGATGATCCAAATTTCGAGTCCTTTGATATTTTAAAGACACCCAGCCCTGGTCAATTGTGCATGTAACTCAATATCTATTACGAAGATCCTTGGTTTCCTATTTCCAATCCAATGAAATTTTAATGGCACCCATCACTGGTAGATTGAGTTCAGACCAAAATTCATTATATGATTTCGTTGTTTCCAATTTAGAGGTGAATTTTATTGTGAAAGCACCTATACCTGGTAGATTGGGTCTAGAAGATTTGAAATAACTCAGTTCTGTTAGTTGGATGACCCAAATTTCGAGTCCTTTGATAATGTAAACACACCCAGCCCTGGTGCATGTAACTCAATATCTATTACGAAGATCCTTGGTTCCCATTTTCCAATCCAATGAAATTGTAAAGGCACCCATCCCTAAATAATTGCGTTTACAGTAAATGTTATTACTTGATTTCGATGTGCCCAATTTAGAACGACTTCCCCATTTAAAATGACTGCGTCTTCATAATAGTGAAGACACTTATTTCTGGTAAATTGAGTATGGCAGAGTTGCGAGAATTAAAGTAATGAAAATTTACGAAATTAAATTACTTGGGTTGTATGTTCCCAATTTTAAATGGAGTGATATTTTAAAGGAACCCTTTCCTGGTTTATTAAGTGTAGACGAAAGGAAATTACTTGATTTGGATGTTCCTAATTACAAGTGGAATGTAATAAGTTGTAAAGACACCCATCCCATGTCAATTAAATTTTAAATTTTGGCGCTCTTGTTCCTTGGAACAGAGTGCTTATCAATTTGCCCAAATGTCTGTAATTTTCCAATTTTTGGCTGTGATCGAAATCGATTCTGTCCGGCCGTCCGGCCGGCCGTCCGTCCGTTAACACGATAACTCTCGAACGAAAGGAGTTAGAGGATTGAAGTTTGCAGGATAGGTTTGGAGCGTAAATATCTCGGACGAGTTCGTTAACAGGCAGAATCCATCAAGCGATTTCGGAGTTATGGCCGTTTTTAGTGAAAACATTTTTCATGAATATTTCCGAAACTGATCACTCGATCTATCTGAAACTTAGCATCAAATTGTAGAATCATGATCTTTAGACGCATGTGAAGTTTTTTATTTATCGGGTTACCGTAAAGTGTCGAAAAAAATTTTGAAAATTTTTTAATTTTGTTTCTACAATAACTCTCGAACAGAATGAGCTAGGCAGTTGAAATTTTCAGGGTAGGTTAGGGAAATAAATATCTCAGTTAAGTTCGCTATTGGGCAAAATAGGCCAGATGGTTTCGGAGTAACGAAAAAAAAAATTTTTTTTAACATACAAATTTCAAAATAATTTTTTTTTTAAGATGCAGTTTCACCATAACAATCCACTGATATCATTTTCAACTCCAACAAGCTAATACTTTCAGAGATATGAATTTTCTAAATTTCAATAATGAATCGTATTTCTATGTTTTCACAGAATGCCATAATTATCCTATTTAAGCTTTATTATATGATCTGTGTTCATACTCGTACATGTCATCCTGTTCTATAAGAGGGAGTCAAATTCATTTCAGCTATTTTAATTTGATTTCTTCCATGGTGCAGTTCTTATTCTCAGATTGCTAATTTAATCTTGATAAATAAACTATTATTTGAATTGAATTTCCTTTATGATGCAGTTCTACCATAAGAATACATTGATATAATACTCAACTCTGAGAAACCAATACTTTCGGAGATATAATTTGTCAGTTTGAACAAGAACGCCAGAAAGTTACTGTCCACAGGGCTTGAAACATTTTTTTTTTATGAATGTCCAATGAAGTGATTGAATGATTTTCAATGATGGGTATTACTCCAAACGGTTTTGGAGTTATAACCATCTGAAATTTGGTTTTATTTCCTCAATAACTCGAAAAATAAAAAACCGATTAAATTCAAATATGGTTATTAGTTCAAGAATGCCAACGCGAAAATTCTTGCGGAATTTCGTGAGGATCGTATCACTAGAATTTTTTTTTAAATCATTGAAAAACATTCTACATATCAAAAACTATTCGTCCGACATCGCTGAAATTTTGCAAGAGCCTTCAGAACCTAACTCTAATGCCAAGTTCCAAGTTTGATCACGATCGGATCTATATTGTTGGAGATCCAAGCAGCCTTGTGTGAGTTCAGTAGTTGACGTGAAGTCGGGAGCTTTTGCGCGTATGTTCGATTATCCATCATCCTGTATTGGATACTCTTAATCGAATTTATTAGTATAGGTATTAGTCAGATTCTTTATAGTGCTGAGTGAAAAAATTTATACATTACAAATTAATCTTGATAATAACATTGCTTAAATGTTACGTTGGTATGATTGACAAGTTTTTGGAAACTATAATATCGATTATCATCATTTTAAACATTTCTCAATGTTATGTAATTGTTTGTTCATTGACTGGACCTATCCAAAAGTCATGAACCTATGAAATTCTTCCCAGTACTCCATCAATAAGCGAAGGAACCTTGTACCGAAACGATCAATGTACCACTTATAACGTTGTATAAATCAATTACACAATACAAACTCAAAATATTGCCTTAGATAACGTATGGAATTCGAATATTTTCCTTGATAACGAGGAAAGACAGAGGTGCAAAGTTCAAAGCAGCAGAAAAATGACGAAACGTTGATGTTACCCCCCATGTATGTTTAAGGTTCAGGTGAGATTAGATAACGAATTTTTTTCATGTGTCTAAAATCAATAGGGAAGGATGATACCTGACTACCGAATGTAAATTGCGTATGATAGGGGGGGGAATACAGGTGTCCCACTTCAATATTCGAAAGGGTTCAGATTCTATCCGCTGTGGCGCTTGCGTAGATATATTCAAACAGTTATTCTTTGAAAATATCAAACATTTCAGGACAAAAAATATTTTGAATGTTGTGGAAATAACGTACATTCATACAGTTAATTTTGTGCTTTAAATTATGTTTCTTTTCCGACACCTCAATCGAATTTCATCTTTTTAGCGCAGTGGTTGATAAAATTTTAAAAAAATGTTTAAACAATTTCAGTATCGAACCTCAAGATCTCAGTGTTTTTTTTATGTTAGTTATGTCCGTTTGCGTAAAAGACCATAAAAAAAGTTTCAATATTATATGAAAAAAATTTAAGATATTCAGTATTAATTCTACATAGGTAACATAGCAATGTGGTTGAAAAATTTTGGAGATATTTCAGAAAAGGTTGTTTATCTATTAGAATTTATAGCAAATAATTCAGTATTTCGTGACTTTGTCACAACGTTTTAGAATAGGAAACAGATAAATTCACGCACTCTATTGGCACATTATTGTTCTACTGTTGAACACAAAAATTGATCTAATTCCGTTACAAAGTTAAAAAAAATTAAAATTTCATTATTTTGGACTATCAGAGAATATAAGAAAAATACCTAAATTTTGCTCTATACCTATTTAAAATCAGATCACGGTTTTTAAAAATTTTTCGGAACAGAAATGTATTATTATATATTTTTCCGTTTCTGTATTTTTTCATAATCTCCTCTTTGCTGCGCTATTACCTTTCCTATGAATTTTATTTATTCAGCTATGATTTAAAAATTCGATGAAACTGGAAAAATGTCAACTTTTACCATAGGATATTGAAGAAATTTTCATGAATTCAAAACTTTTATATGCAACCACGTGTGAAATTGAGGTTAAGTAACAATTGCCACAATTCGAAACGTTGTCACGTTCATATAAAATTCTTTCAGAATAGATAAAAATCCATACATATTCGATCGCAAGAAGAAAAGTAATTGATTGAATGCGCTCTTCAATAAATAAATGTAAACAATCAGTGATATTTGTGAAGTACAAGGCCAGATTTAATAACTAATTTTGTATGCCTATAAATAAATTATTATACGTAGTGGGTCTCTAATGCCAGTTGATAATAGATTGAATAGTGTTAAATAACTTATTGTCAATCTTTAAATTAGAGATAGATTTTTATAAATTTAGATGAAAATCACGGAGAATAATTATAGAAAACAAATATGTTAATAGTGAAATGACACGTCAAGGTAGAAAGTATTAAAGCAGAGAATTATTAAACAATTTTAAGTCCCTACTATACTTATTCTTCGATTCGTATTTTATAACACTGTATATAAATAATTGGAATGTTGTTGTATAGTGAATATTAAAAAAATAATAAGTACATACTTATTTTCCGATTTGTATTTTAAAACAATGTTTATAAATGATTTTAATGTTGTTGTATAGTGAATATTAAAAAAAATAATAAGTGCATACTTATTTTTCGATTCGTACAATGTATATAAATGATTTTAATGTTGTTGTATAGTGAATATTAATAAAACTAATAAATACATACCTATTTTTCAATTCGTATTTTGAAACAATGTATATAAATGATTTGAATGTTGTTGTAGGTATAGTGAATATAAAAAAAATAAGTACATACTTATTTTTCGATTCGTGTCTTATAACAATGTATATAAATAATTTTAATGTTGTTGTATAATGAATATTGAAAAAATAATAATCGAGGACAGATGATAATGAAGATTTTCCAAAATATTATCGAGTAATTCAACGATTGTCATATACTAACACATTTTAGCAAGATGCCTGCAACTAGAGAAAAAATAAAAACAAATAATATCTTCACAGGACTGGTGATATTAATTTAAGTGGAAATTTCCATTCGTAAAAGAAAGAAATTTTAGTTAATTAATTGAAAAGAATTTCACAATATTACGTTGAGGCAAAGTGCATCTCTTTCAGAGTTCAGGATGAACGACTTCTATACCGGTTCTTGGCTTGCACAACGTTACAAAATTCGATGAAATTAAAAAAAAAATCCTAATTAAGTGGAAAATCTGGTGGTCATCAACGATCAATATCATCTAGAAATAATGGTAAGTGATTAAAGAAAGGATGTTGAATTTCTTTCAATCTGATTAGCTCAAGAGATGAAAGATTTTTGTTTAATTACGTTCCGGAAAATTCTAAAATTTCCCGGAACTAAGTGGAAAATCTGCCTACCTCCAATGGGCAATGTGCGCCACCTAGTCTTCCTCGTCTTCTTCCCCATAATACCCTTAACCCACTGCCTTCGCTTCCGTTCCACACCCTCTATCTCTTCGGCACCTCTTCAAGAATCCTTCTCGACCAGCATTTTCACCATGGGAAAAGTCCTGGCGAAAACTATCGCGTCCGAATGGAAAATCCAACCGAACCGACGACTCTATCACGACGCGAGAGGCCCGACAATTCGCAGCGAGAAATATTAAAAAAAAAAAAATTTTTTTTTTCGAAGAACCAATTTTCTCTATTCCCGCGTGGTCACTAATCTCGTGCCCGACTACTGTCACATCTCAGGCCGCCTATCCTGGGCTTTTCTCGCTCTCGGTGCGATCTGTTCGTTCCTTCTCTTATCGCACCGTTCACATGACTCGGTGGGATGTTGCCGGCGCTTAGATCCTAGCAGGCGTAAGAACGGTGTGTCCTTCTGTCTGTACGGTGCCACTTTGGGCTGCTAGAGTTGTCTTCCGATCCTGTGACCGACTCGTTGCGAAGGTTGCATAATATCTAGCGCCGGTATCGACCGGGGGCGCGGGGAGGCAGCGCGATGCCACTGGACGTCGTTGCCACGATGTGCAAAAATTTCCGGACATTCGGGGAATTCCCTGAGCGTCAAAAAAATCCGGCAAGCAAATATTTTACGCATTATCAATGATCTAATTTCATGATTATAAATAACTTTATCTACAACTGTCAGATAATGACTGTGATATGACACTCATAAAAATGTCATAACATTCTTCATTAACACACTAGTGCTGTAATGAATTCATTACAACTCTTGTACTGTAATGAGAACCACAGAAATAACAATCCTATCAAAGTATATCAGAATTGCGAAACGAAAATTATCCAGGTTACGATTATTGGAATTATTTATTATCATTATTATTATACACATCAATAACAAAATCTTTGCAATTTGAAATCGAAATAGGGAACGATGACTGGCCTAACACTCCACTAGAAATATTTTGAGTATAAACATCATCTGTGCATGTCGCTGGACTTATGTCCTTAGAAGTAGAGGCAATATTCTTTGGTTCGAGAAAGACTTTCTTGTTAAGACCTAGACTTGCCGTTGCGGTACGTTTTTTGTTTGCTTCAGAAGTTTCAATATACCCTTCAGCGACAGTATTTGATTTCCATCCACCGTGTCGTTTCACTGTTAAAAGATCAGCTCCTGTATCAGCCAAGAGAGAACTTGAAGACCTCCGAAAGCAATGCCCAGTATATTCCTTTGAATTAGGCAATTGCAGAAATTGTGCGATTAGGCTTGGAACACTACCTATGGTATTCACACCAACGGGCTGCTTCGTGCATTTTCCTGCTTTATAAAAAATGAAAAATCGTTCATGATCGCAATTTTCTGGTCTAAATTTGATATATTTTCGGATAGTTTCCACGTGATTCAACCCTTCATTGTTCCCTGACGTTACAAAAAACTGTCTTCTCGTCTTTGTCTTGCAAGTTGGGATAATGATATGAAAACATGATCCTTCGTCTTTTACATTTTCTACAAGTAAGTTTGTGATTTCGGCCCGCCGACACGCCCCTGCCAGACCAATAATCAAAATGACCTGAAATTATTATTGCATCATAATTCTTTTCTCGGAAGAATGTCGATAAGTTACCTTCATGCATAGAAATCTCTCGTCAGGAGCCTCCAATAAAAATCTTGCTATTTCCTCCTTGATAAATACCCTGGATTTTCTAGGCTTGTACCCTTCTGATTTTCGTTTTAAGAATGCAATTAAATTGAAATATTTCTTGATATCGACATTCTTTTTTATCGATATTATTGTCCTCAACATTGAATAATAACACCAAAGTGATGTGGGCTTTTGTGTTTCGCTCATTTCCTTGAAATAAACCAACAAAACCTTTTCGCTTGTTATATGTTTGACATTTTTCTCACTACACCATTTTTCATATCGATCAAATGCATCTTCATATTTCTTTTTTGATGTAGATGGCACCAGATCCGTTATGAGTTCATCACTTGAACTCATTTTGAAACTTAATATATAATTCAGATAAAATGAAAATTTGAAGAAGCGGCATTTATATCTGTTGTTATTGTTACATGTGTGTAGCCATAGCAACGCACAACGCGACTTGCTCCATGCATAGACAAACTGAACGTTTTATCTATGGCTTCATGTTGAATATTTAATTGAGAGTACGAATTAATTGATCATTTCAGAATATTTCTCGAAAGGATGAAAACAAGCAGTTGTAGTTGTAGTTGTTTTTTAACTATTAAAAAAATCCAGAAATTTTCACTTGTATATACATATATATTAGCTCGAAAAAGTGCAAAGGCTGGCCTGTATGTGTATCACTTGACCTATGGGAACCTGTCCTACCAGGGCACTTGAAATAGTTGAAATGATCACAAACCTCCCACCACTTCATCCGGTGATGGACAAAATGGTCCATGAAGCCATTCTCATAATATCTAGGGAAGGAACAGGTAATTAGAGTATTAAAAACTAGAAAGCCTGGTCCTCTCTTACCAGGTACATTTCATCAGCCAATCTTCCTAGTGACGAAATGATTAAGAAAGTAAGCATCGGAAAGAACTTCACTACGATGCTCGGTTGGAAGGAAGTCTGGGACACGGAATCCACCACACAAGATCTTGAAAAAGTGCCATTAATTAATACATAGACGGTTCAAAACCACTACACCAGCTGGCGCTGGAGTAAAGGGTTTTCTAATAAGAGGTGTTATTTTGATATTCAAAGAAAAATGCCATTTTTCAATAAAAATGATCGGATGTATATTTCATTATAAAGAAGAAGCTATGCCGTTAATAGTGGAAAATAACATCAGGCAAATGACCACCACGACCACGCTTACAGGACCATATCCTTTTAATGAAATTTTCCATAACCAAATCGCAAAGTGGCTGCCCTATGTACTCGATAGCCTCACGAATTCCATCTTTGAGGTCTTGAATCGACGCTGGGCTATTGGCGTAGACCTTCTCTTTCACGTGGCCCGAAAGGAAGAAGTCACAAGGTGTTAAATCACAAGATCTCGGTGGCCAATTGTGATCACCTCTTTGAGAGATTACACGGTCCGGGAACTTTTCCCGCAAAAGATCAATGGTTTCGTTGCTTGTGTGGCACGTAGCGCCGTCTTGTTGAAAGTAAACGTTGTCCAGATCAATACCATCCAATTCCGGCCATAAAAATCATTAATCATCTCTCGATAGCGCAATCCGCAATCCATTCACCGTAACTGTTGCTCCAGCCTCATTTTCGAAAAAGTAAGGTCCAATGACTCCGCCGGACCATAAACCGCACCAAACAGTCACATGTTGAGGATAGAGAGGCTTTTCAACAATAACTCTTGGGTTTTCCGAGCCCCAGATGTGACAATTTCGCTTGTTGACGAAGCCACCGAGGTGGAAATGGGCCTCATCACTCAAGATGAATTTTCGATCGAATTCCGTTTCATTTTCATGCATTTCAGCGACCGAATCAGCAAGGACACGACGTTGTTGATGATCGGCAGGCTTGAGTTCTTGTGTTAACTGAGCTTTATAAGCCTTAATACCCAAATCTTTATGCAAAATACGGTGTAATGACGTTTGTGGAATGCCTAATTCCAAAGAACGACGAGGAATGGACAAACCTGGGTTTTCTTCAACACTTTCGGCTACAGCAGCAATATTATTGGCTGTTCTTGAGCGACGTGCACGGGTTTTATTCTTCACATAACTAACTTTCTTTATTGCGGTCCGACAAGGTGCTTCACGACGACCCAAAAATGTTCAAGTTTTACGAATCGTCTCTGCCAAATTTTCACCATTTTTAATAATAATAATGCATTCGAAAATTACGGACATTTGAACAATTTTATAGGTACTCTGTTCAGGGGAAAAAGCGCCCCAAAAACTAACATATTTCCTCATGAAACTTAAAAATTCTCTGTATTTTTCAAATAAATTTATACAATTAATAGTTTTGGATATTATACCATCAATTTTTCAAAACTTGCGAACGCTTAATCGCTGTATATTTTGACATCAAATTCAGAGTATTTATCAATCCTATTGTACTCAATCAGAATTTTTTTTACCGCAATTTTTTACGATTGAGGGTTCGCAAGTTTCCAAAAATTACGTGTGGTAAAATAAAATTCGTTTGAAGAATATAGAGAATGAAGATTTCTCCCGAACAAAATGAATTAGACAGTTGAAATTTGCAGGGTAGGTTGCGCATCCGAATGGCACTGTTTTGTTCGTTGTGGCGCATAATCGGACAAACGGTTTCGGAGTTTTACCCATCTGGGATGATGATTTCTCGCTTACTCAAAAAATAAAGGTCCAGTCATCCGATCGTATTGAAACTTGGTCACTAGCTGTAGAACACCGACGCAAAGACGTATGTGAAATTTTGTAAAGATCGTGTATCACTAGAAAATTTTAAAAAAATATTATGTATCTCACGATAACTTAAGAACTGAAAGAGAGATAGCGACTTGCAATTTATTTCAGGGTAGGTTGCGCATCCGAATGCGACATTTAAGTTCGTTGCTAAGCATAATCGCCAAACGGTTTTGGAGTTATACACATCTGAAATTTTGTTCTTATTTCCTATATAACTGAAAATAAACACATCCGTGCTTGAACCAATTTTTTATAATAGAAATCTTTCAATCATAAACTGGGTGAATTTCAGGGGTCCTCAAGTTTTTTTTCGATCATCTGAAGAAAACAAATCAAAACAGTTTCCCGGAAAGGACTATTTTCTCAGCGATATGGTGATAACGGACCTTAATCTCCCCGTTCATACAACATATCAAGAGTTTAAAAGACAATATCATCAACGAACATTTATCATACTTCAGACTCAACAATTAAATATTTGCTCTCAAGACGACAAGGCGCCAAATCAGGTTTATCTCAAGACAGACTAGACAACAGATTCATCTCCCAGATTTCTTTCTAGTTATACAAATCCTCCATCTTTCCGACCCTCGTTTTTATTCCGAAGAATCTCGGAATTCTCTTATCTCTATATAATCTACCCATCGCGGAGCTCCAAACAGGAAAAATGGGGTTGCAATCCGACAACAGCGCATCAGATTTCCGTCTTTCTGAATCCAAACTCCACATTGTGGAGAAATCTCACCCCTGATAATTCGATGATCACTTCTTTTTCCCGAACCGGGCTGATTTATCTGTGTCGAGTATTGACTAATGGAGAACTTAGGGTAATGCCATCTAGCAATGAGAGTTGTAACAAGCATAAATTTCTATTACATGCCACGTTTATATGTCAGATATCATTAGGATAAAATTTGTGTGTTCGCGATTCATATTTATATCCTTGCCGTTTGAAACTATCGCCTTTTCCTTTGAGGGTGTACAGTGGCGTAACGTGGTTTTAAGCCGCCTGGGGTGCATCCAAATTTTGCCGCTATCTTTATTTATCTAGGACAAGAACATGGATGAAATTTCTACAATTATTGATTGTGAAATTTTGCCACCCCTACCACCCTCGCTTTGCTACGCCACTGAGAGTATGATGGGGTGGTACATTTTTCCAACTTTGACTTTGGGAGAAATTTGACACGTATAGGTACTATTACACAAGAACCATGCAGTAAACAAATCTATTGAGTTTCAAACATCTGAAAAAATGTTTGGGACCGTATTTGGCTAAATGATTGCTTCAAGCTCTGTGGATAGAGCGAACCGAAGATATAGTCAAACAATATTCACTGTTGGGTCGAATATTAACAGTGCTGTGCCAAAACTGGCCTAGGGATACAGTAACAAAGCCTACACAGAACATAACTGACTTTTCTAACTCCCACACAGCTGCTAGAAGCTTATTCTAACCTATAGGCAGGGTGAGCATCATAATCATATCATTAGCAAGCGCGCCAATTCAGATTGCCCTCACGTCAGTTCTCTTTTCTAATCTGCTCCTTTTGCGGAATTACCCGTTAAACCTTTCCATATATATATATTACTCCGCATGATCCATATTTCTATGTTCTCATAGTGAAGTCAATCTGCAGTGGCACTCTTGCTAATGACATGATTATGAGTATATACTGACCCTTCTAGGCAAGGGCGTAGCCAGGAATTAATTTCGGGGGGGGTTTGGGGGTGTAAGGGTCACTTTCTGCAGCAAAAACATTTTTTTTTCAAGGGAAAAATAACATTTCGGGGGGGGTTGAACCCCCAAAACCCCCTCCCTGGCTACGCCCTTGCTCTTAGGTCTTCCCAAAAGAGACCACTTATATAGAAGCTCCTAGAATAGTCAGTTGTATTATGTGTAGGCTTTGTTACTGTATCCTTACGCCAGCTTAGACACATCTCTGTTAATGTTTGGCCCAACAGTGAATGGTGGCCCCTATAACTGACTAGATCTTCGTTTCGCTATATTCACCGCGCTTGCGAAGATTTCATCATTCTATTTAGATTGGTCAACGTGAACAAGCGCGACAAAGAATATTGACTTCGCGACAGTGCTTTTTCATATTTTTTTAAAGTTTTTTCGACAATTCTGTTCGTTAATACGGTCTGGGCGACTCCTATATTAGTTTTACCGTGTGTCTAAATGAAAAAAAAAAGATTGCGGTTAGGGGACCTCGTTTGAAACGCAATTGCTTACGCCTGTTCTTCAAATCCGAATGCTATTCAATATAGATCTTCCAAATACAGTTAAAAGGACTGATATGTTGGCTCAGCACAAGAGCGCCATACACAAACAATAGCATTAACAGCAGGTTTACTTATGCGCATTTCATTCGTCACACTCCAACTCAGAAACAACGCAGCTTCACTGAGACTGACTTGTCCACCCACAGAATTGCCATGAATTTTCTTTTAAGACTTCACAATATCGGCTCAGCACCAGATCCATGACCGCTTGACATAAACCACTCCCAACGTAAACCATACAACCCAAAAACAGCCACTTCTCCGCTGCGCAATCTACTCGTGGCTGATACTCTTCGAAAAATCATACACACCTCACACAAAACTCCGATTCTCCAACACCAGTGGTTCAGAAGATATCGCACTTTCAATCCACGCATGCACGGGCCCTCACATGCAAGGGGATTCTATGGAGGAATAGCATCATGCACCTCAAAACCCCAATCTTCTCAGACGAAAACTCCAGCGGTTAAATCACTTCTCGTCTGCTCGTGCGCATAACGAAAAATGAATTCCAAAATTGGCCCAAGGACCACGTTATGAACACTATACACCTCGGACATTACGCTATTTCTTCGAAACTAACTTGCACGCTCACATAATTGGCATGAAGTGGTAATATGGCTCTTCAGTTCCTCCTCAGTGGCTCAACTTCCAGACAAATTCTGAAAAACAATTCAAAATTCCACATATCGTTCACCCACTTATATAATTGCCACGATAATTACACCTAGGGTTGCCAACTCTGAGCTATTGAAATAAAGGACATCAACGACTTGGGTACAACTCTGAGCAATTGAAATAAAGGACATAAACGACTTGGGGACGGAGGGCCTTCCAAAAGGCAAAGGACGTAGTTCTAAAATAAAGGACTGTGCTTTGAAATAAAGGACGGTTGGCAACCCTACTTACACCCGTCCATATTTGAATTATTTGCCCTTGTACATATATGCTGGCGATCGCAATAATCAGCTAAAACACGTGTAGGGACCGAATTCGAAGGTAAACTTACATATAATTCACGTATAAAACTGAAATAATTTGCCCAGTTTTGGAAGTTCTGAATTGTAAACAAACCTTTGAGGCTCCTAGTGGTCTGTTTTCTTTCATTGAAATTTTGCACGGTCCTCGAGGTCATTATTGGTCACCGAAATGCCAAAATTAAACTCAATTCTATATTTTGTTTCGGAATTTCAATCAAAATATTACGCAACTTAGTTGAACATTTTTAAAAATATTTCTAGTGATACGATCCTCACGAAATTTTGCAAAAATGTTTGCGTCGATCTTCTGCATCTAACTACCAAGTTTCAATTCAATCAGATCAGTATATTTCGAGTTATTGTGAAATCAAAATTTTCATATCTCGGCAAAACGATAGCACACTGTTCCTGGAGGAACAAGCGCGCAAAACGCCACATGTACTGCCATGACGTAGCCTAGAATGTCTGTTATTTTCAGTTCAAGATTTTATGGTGCATAAGTTAAGTGCACTTTATTAGGTTCCTTTCATAATTACATATTTATTGTAAAGTCACATTAATTTATTGTGGTGAGTGGTGCCATCTCTGCTGCAGGTCCTGCAACTTCTGGTGTATTATGGTCTCGATCCAGATTTCTGCAAACATATTCTATTTGTTCAGAATCATCTTTCATTCATAGGAATACTCACTATTTCCTAATGGAAACGATTATCCTATCTTCTGCCGGTTACGTTATAATGATACGTTTTCCTTTGATAAAGGTAGCGCTAACTTTCATTCCGTATCTGTAAGTTCTCGAAAACGACGACAGATGGCGCTGACAGGATTTCCAGGAAGCGTAGAGACCAATATCAAAAATGTTTCATTTCCTCTTATACTTATCTATTTAATTCCAACCATACTAGCAGAAATAAAATATATCATCATTATCTACACAAAATTTAAAATAAATCCGACTAAAAGAAACGTTAAATTTTGAATATTGCCCCCTTTTGCTCCCCCATCACACTCTCGATCATCTGCGTACTGATCTCCCACAGAGCCAGCGCCAAATAGTCCTTCTGTGCCGTTTTGCTCTCTTCACACTGGTAACAATTGTTGAAGTAACACCCCGTCACCCCATTCAACTCAGGCGCCACTGCACAGAAGATAGTCGTGGCGGCCGCCTGTTGGAGGCTCTTCGTGAAAGGACGGACTACGTAGAACAGCAGTCTGTAAAACCACCAGTGTCTGGATATATCGGAATAGACCAAGTTACCGGGATGTACGCTGAAGACTGAAACTCCTCTGTTCTGGAGCTTTTTGGCCAGCTGACGGGCGAAGAGTACGTTGCATAATTTGGAGTTGTTGTAGGCCATCATCGACCAAAATTTTGAAGCGGTATCCGGAGACAGTTTGAGTTCTGATATGTTATCGGTGGTGATATCCGAGAATCTGTGAAGATAAAAATGTTTTATTATTATATAATATCTATATTGACATAATTATAGATAGAATCCAACTCACCTATGCGATTCAGAAGAAAGAACAATAACTCTAGTCCCAACAGCCAGCAGATCGTCTAACAAGCAAGTGAGGTAAAAATGTGATAAATGGTTAACTTGGAATGTTGTCTCGAAACCATCCAGCGTCTTGGAAAAGGGTAGGGCAAAAACACCTGCGTTCAGTATGAGCATATCTATTCTCAGAAGGTTAAGTTGTCTAACTTGATCGTTGAAATCTTTCACAGTTTTCAAGTTACCCAGATCCAAATAGAATACCGGACATTTTTCATCGGGAATAGGTTTTTCTGCTCGTATTTTTTCTATAGCGGCTTCTGCTGCTTTCAAATTTCTACATGCAAATATCACGGTACAACCATGTTTGAGCAAGGATCTAGCTGTTTCGAAACCAATTCCAGTATTGGCCCCTGTTACAATAGCAACTCGGCCATTCAAATCTTTACCATGAAGTATCTGAAGCAAGTATATTATTACTTAAACTTCAAATATATCCAAAGATTGTACCTACTTGTAAAGCACTTGTGTGAGCATCAAATCTTTGTCGATAGTCGTTAACGTTTTCCTTTTCTTCGACTGCGAATGCTAACCTGGGATCGGTATATGTTGTCCGTTTATTTTCATGGTCTACGTATATTACTTTTCCAGTGGATTTATCCACACATCTTTCCCATCCAAAGGGTAAGTCACCACAGACCTTCTTTTTTTTACCGGTTCTAGGATGAGTCCATTGGGTGGCTTTTTGTAAATGATTGGCATAAAATACGCTTCCATCGATTGTAACTCTTTCCTCCCAGCCTGGAGGTAACTCATCTTCGCTGTCTGTATCAGGTAAATTCATTTTTAGCTAAAAAATTAGTGGAATATATCAATTCTTCCTCAAAACTAATACATTCGGTGTACACCAAATATTATACTATTCACTACAACTTCTTCCTTTTATCAGGAAAGTCAGAGCAAATCCCCAACAAGAATTAAATTCAGATATTGCCCTCAACATTAATTGAGTTGTTTAATTAATTTAAAAATTAGCTATTATTACTTACCTAACCTTGTTTGTTTATTTACCAATGTAAGTGTCAGTGTTATTCGTAGTGTCAGTAATGTCACAGAATTAACCGAATAACAGTTATTTGAAAACCAGTAACAGTTATTTATTGTGATCAATCTGTGGTAATGCCGGGAAATGTGTGTATTTTGAGATTTTCTTACAGAGTGAGTTTGAAACAATTGTAATGGAACTGCAGAGGCAAATTTCGTGGTCATAGTTATGGTCCATCCATCGGGCTGGTAATTTTAAGTACAATTTCATTGGAAAGGAATATTTTAAAGACTTGATGTCTTTACACAAAGAATATCCAAGAAATTTGCTGAAGAACTAGCAAGTATTATACCATTTTGAAATCCTCATTGAATGCGCCAACTTTTAAACTTACTTGCCAGCAAACATAGTACCTACTTTTTTTTCAGTACACACAGTTAAAATTGGCGGAATCATTAATTCTGAATAGTTAGTTGAGCGAAAAGTGAAATTTCGTCCAAGCTGGAGCAGTTGGCTTAAAATATTAGGCACCAATTTAGAGAAGCAATAGTCAGGATTCATAATAAAAATAAAATTGAAATTAAAACAAAGATTTATTGTAGTAGCGGAAATTAAAACACCATCACAGGGTGAAGTTTTTCTCGATATTTTTGAAATGCCCATAATTTTAAAAATACGTAACCCAGATTTTTTTCAATATTTTTCCTATAACTATTGGCCAATCACCCACTTCCAGCTTGATGTCGAGTTTTGGGATACCCTGTATGTGTATATTCCTATCTGCTATATCTCTTGTCAAATATTTTCATCTGCATTTGGAAAATGAGAACCTACTTATATCCATTATATTTGATCATCCCATTTATCTTATCATCCCCGAGTTTACGCTGAAAATTTAAATTACACAACTAATCAGCAATCAAAGCGCACAATGCTCTTATCATCGTTAACTGGAAAAATATAAGCTCAATTATATCATCATTACGGCAATTATCCTTAATTTTCTAATTTCATAGTCAAATTCGATATCTTTCGATTTTTTTTTATCACGCCTCATACAAATTCGATCGACCTGATATTCGGTACTCGATTGTAAAATGGCGGCTCAAAGCTGTGTGCGGAATTTCAGCAAATTCTGACGGATAGTTTCTGAAATATAAAATTTTTTAAGAAAAAATTTTTAATTTTTTTGTACTGATACGATATTCACGAAATTTTGTAAAAATTGGCGCGTAGGAATTCTACAACTAATTACCAAGTTTAAATTGGATCGGATTCAGAAGTTTTGAGTTATTGAAGAAATAACAAGCAAATCTCAGATGGGTATAACTCCGAAACATTTTGGCTGATTATGTCCATTAACGAAATAAGCTATTGCATTCGGATGCGCAACCTACCCTGAAAATTCGCAGTCACTAACAGTCACCCTTCCCCTGATTTTGCCCAAGGCTTTCCAGCTTCCAATATTTTTTCAACATCTTCAACAATATAGATCTGATCGTGTTCAAATTCAGAACTTGGCAGTTAAATTAGTTTTTGTTGGTCCTCGCAAAATTTCAGCGATACGGGACGGATGGTTTCCGAGATGCAGAATATTTTTTAATAATTTTTTTTTTAATTTTCTAGTTATACGATTCTGACGAAATCTCGCATAAGTCTTTGTGTGGTCATTCTATAACTAGTTTCAATTCGATCGGATCTGTATTGTTTGAGTTATTGGTATGACAAAAATTCGAAAATTACAGGGACTTGAGATTTACAGAGTAGGTTCGATGTTGAAATGCACGGGTCGAGTTAGTGAATGTTCAAATTTCGCCCAATGGTTTCGGAGGCATTTTGAAATTATATTTCACCCTTATTTCCAAAACTACATATCAGATCGACTTCAAAATTTCTTATCTAGCTGTAGATTATCAATTTCAAGACCGAAATTTTCGTTTTAAAACTCCTAATCAGCCTTATAGCTGATATACTTGATGATATACTTAAGCAGAAAGGATCCAACGCACAAATTGTAGTTTTGAGGAATTTCAACTCGAAGTCTATGAGTATACACACTAATTTAATTGATACAATTGATCCACCCCTTTAGAAACTGTTCAACCATTGATTATTAGCCGACGTATGTGTAATGTGGCTTAGCATTACAGCAAATATATTCACACTGAGCAGGGATTTAATATGTCAAGAACACATATAATTAAATTATAACGTACATTTTTCGGCTCATTTTTTCATTCTTTTATTCAATAGAAAGTAAAACATGTATCTTTTGGAGATACATTAGGGTCCTGTAGCGGTCTTCGAACATCTGAAGTTCTGAATAATAATCGCTTGGATGGGCCAGACCTGGTTTTGAAAGAGACCCTCCTGGCCTTACGAGCAACATTTTTCTTTTTGAATTCAAATATTGAAGGGATTTCTAAGAACAAGAGTGGATATCTTTGAAAACTAGCGGAAGCGATTCTTCTTCAAGAGGTCCATGGGGCTACAGAGAAGTATATTTGTGGGAGGGGACTTTTGAAAGGTTATGTACCTATTATTTTTAATTTGTTCGTTTTCTCCTCTTGTCTTTTCGTTTTTCAGGTTGAGTTTCGGGTACATTGGATAAACCTCTCCGTTTTATTGACGAAGGAATCCATACTGAAGAAATAAATGCTTATCAATATTTTTAAATTTCAGCAAATTATGTAAACAAATTCAATTTTTACAAATCACATCAGTCACGGGGAGACCGGGTTTTTTGCTGAGGTTTTTCCCTAAGCTCTTGTATCATACCTCGAATTGTAAGGTACCCCCGGAAATGATTTGTCATTATTCAATGAATAATGACAAAACGACATTAAAAATGATTTATTTACAAATCTTTTGCAAATAAATCATTATATCAGTGCATCAATTTTCAATATATTAGTGACAAAATTTGTATTTTTTTTAACCGATTAGCCATTTAACCGGTTAATCAGTTAACCGTTTAATTAATTTAACCGGTTAACCGTTTAATTCATTTAACCGGTTAACTTTAATTAATTAGCTGGCTGCTGAGCTAATTAACCTGGTTAAACTTTATGGCCGGTTACATCCAGCAGTTCTACGTGAAAATAAATTGAAGTTGTCCTGATTCTGATGACGAAAGACAAGATAGTAAATCGTATATTAACACCATGTGTGAAAATCAATTTTTTTGTGATTATTGATAAGATGGGGTTCATAAAAGATACATTAAATTTATAAAAATGGTCTATGTATATTAAATAAAATTTACAATCTATCTCAGAAGCATTTCATAAAATTGAAACATCTTTATTCAAACAGTTTTAAAAACTATTCATCCCTAAAACTAAAACCAAAAAATAATATCACATATTTTAAGTAGTAAAAAAGGTCGATCGATAATAAGTACCGTCGATTTTCTACCATTATTAACAAAAAATATGGCACTATCGAATATGCCCCAAAATGCAGTGGAATTATAAATAACGATACGATGGATGATGACAGAACCCGCCAAAATCATGAAAATTCAAAATGAAATTGCAACTATCGAATTCAAATCTGGACGGCTTGGCGGTCGGTACTCCTGATACCTTGATTCAGTTGGTTTTCGATTTACTCCATTTTCTCTTCTTTTCTTCGAAGGGGGCGACTGATTCGTACATGAGGAACACTACAGACCACAGACAACACAACGTTAAGAACAGAAGGCCTACTGGCGGAGTCTTCAGCAGCAATAAGTAGAAACTCGAGGTTATTTCCAGGCTTACAACGAGTACCATGATGTATATGACTGATTTGAGTAGCAATATTGAATTTGTGATCTTGGAATACGCCAGAGGTATCATTTGTTCCTTGAGGACTTTAAGGGATTGAGCGAAGCAACCCTTGCAGATGAGTTTGAATTCAATAACTTTGCAGAGTAAGATGTTGTACATGAGGTGACGACAGAAGGTGACAGCGATGTCTAGGTTGGTTTCGACGCCATTTTGTGATGATTTGATCCAGCTCTTTAGAGCTGGGAGGATGTAGTAGTTGTGGGAACAGATATAGTTGTTCAGTTCTTTGATTCTCTCCAACGAAGAAGTTCTAACGAGTTTAGACATTGGTTTGTCCTTTACCCTCGGGTCTTCCATGGTTGTTATGGTTTCAACTGTTGACATCTTGGAGTAACTGGAATAGAATAACATATTTTAATGTATATTAATTACTATTTTTATATTCCTAAAAAAATTCCAGCTCATTTTTTCATTCTTTTATACAATAGAAAGTAAAACATGTATATATGGGAGATGATAGCCCTATATTAGGGTCCTGTAGCGGTCTTCGAACATCTGAAGTTCTGAATAATCATCGCTTGAATTGGCTATATGTACCTGGTTTTGAAAGAGGTACTCCTGACCTTACGAGAAACATTTTCCTTTTTGAATTCAAATAAAGAAGGGATTTCTAAGAACAAGAGTGAACACATATAAAGCTCTCAATCAAAAGAATATTTGTTTAGGTATACATATTCCCAAAAATCCCGAATCATTAAATTGTCTCTCAATTCTACATTGGTTCTCAATGATGTATTTATTGATCGTTGTAATTTGAATTTAATGTTTAAAACATGTCCTCATCGTGATTCTGAAAGTAAACAATTAAATTTGCAATGTGAAACTAATGTTCGAAATTGTTAAACGACATGTTTTATTGTCGATTTGCAGGTTGACTTGAAAGAATATACAATTGTTGATATCTAAGTACCTGTTTAACATTCTTGGAGGATCTTTGTGTTGAGAAAGCTTTTGGAAATGACCAAGGTTCAAGAGTACAAATCACGCACAAACAGCAAGAGCGACTGACAATTATTTTACAACAATATATTTTTTGAACGAAGTTCCTCCGCTTGCTGTAGGATTGAAAGGCTCTGCTTTTGAAATTATAGTTTTAAAGTGATTTTTCATCTTATTTATAAATTAATTTCGGGACACCATCTATAAAATTTATGATTCAGTAGTTTATGTGTGATTTTTAATGAATTAATGTTTTTACTACATTATTAAATGTTATCTTTTGATTTGTTTCGATACCTTTTGATTCGATTGGGTAATTTTCGAATTTTTGGCCGAAAATTAATCTCAATTCTGTCCGACCGGCTGAGACGAGTTATATATGGTAATAATGGACTTGTTTCAAAGAATTTGGACCGATATATTTAGGTTTGATTGAAAGTTGAATGATATTTTTATCCAGATAATATAGGGCACTATATAATTTGTAGTTTTGTCGAAATCGGAACTATTCTATACGTATAATATAAAACAACAAATAATGAAAAACCCTAAGTAACTTATAATCTTCAAGAATTGTCCAGATTATTAAAAAACTTTTCAATACGAAAAAATAATTTTGAAAATTCTTGAATGTCAGTTTCAAAGCAGGATGGAAAAAAGTTATTTTGATCGATATTTAGGAGCATTCTTTGGTTAAAAAGAATCATATAAGGTATATTGGACGTATTTTGTTGTATTAAAACAGATATATTCGGACCAGAGATGCTGAAGTAGATTTTTTTTGTCACGTCAGTGGTTATACAACTTTTTTGGCGCTCTTGTTCCTCGGAACACAGTGCTTATCAATTTGCCCAAATGTCCGTAATTTTCGAATTTTTGGCTCAAACGTTTTGGTTCGACTCACTGATCAAGAATCCGTGGTCAAAATCGATTATGTACGGCCTTCCGTTAACACGATAACTCTCGATCGGAATGAGCTAGACAGTTGAAATTTTCAGAGTAAGTTTGGGAGATAAATTTCTCGGTTAAATTCGTTACTGGGCAAAATCGGCCAGGTGATTTTGGAGTAACAAAAAACATTTTTTTTAATTACAAATTCCGAATTCAATTTTTTTTAAGATGCAGTTTAATCATAAGAATCTATTGATATCATTCTCTACACTAACAAACTAATACTTTGGGAGATATGATTTTTCAAAGTTTGTATAATTATTTTCTTCAAAAATCGCGGACAATTAATTTCAAATGATAAAACTGCATGTAGGCACGTATTTTTAATCCCATTATTTCTAAATTCGGCATATCGACCGAAAATTTCACAACGTGTTTGCATCAAAAATGATTTGTTACAGTTTATCACAAGTGCGCCCGGGGGTCAAAAGAGGAGATCAGAAATACACGATAATGATGGGTACCATGGAATGCCGAAACCCAGGCTATTGCACGTGATGGCATCGTGAATGCAACGTGACTCGACTCAAGAGTAGACTTATAATCTAATCTCAACTTGACTCCTTTTTTTCTGACGTAAACGGCCGGCTTAATGATAGACGCCGAAATTTGGGGCCTATATATCAGGAATTTGCGTTTAAGAAGCTCTGGAAGACTATGAATTTAAATTCGCGAAAAAAGAACTATATGTTCAGCAGGTACAAGATAGTTATTTAATTTGGTTAAAGGTTGAGAGAGATTTCTAGGTAGTTTCAGCTGAACCATGGTCTAAAAAAAAGGCCTATAGCCCCTCTAGTAATAATTGATTCAAAGGAAACTAATATCGTTATAAAAATGTATTTGTTTTATCTTCCTTCTTTCAGCATTTGAATCCAACGGTGAAGAATATATTTTATCCCATAGGAGTGTATTAAATTATTCCTATAACTCATCTTTAAGTCATTTTCAAAATGTATTGTTCCCAGATCGTTTAATGAATAAATTCCCTGAGAACCATGTGAATACCCACTATAATTGACCATTTAATGCAACATCATAAAAAAATTAATTCTTGTATTTATACAATTTCGTTTTTGCAATCAAATTCAAACAAAATGCCAATTAAAATTTTCAACTTCACAGTAAATTGAACAATTCGAATCTAATCACTGAAATTTTCAAACGAGGTGTTTAAAAATTGATGAAATGTTGTATCTTCAACATTCTTAGGGGAATTTTAATAGAAAGTTTTGGAACTTGTCCAAGGTTAAAGTACAAATTATTCTGCTGGGAAATATGTATTAGTCATTTCAAATGAAACAAGTGATTGACGTTCATTTTGCAACATTGAATAAAACAAATTAAAATAAAATATGAATGACCAACCAAATCGCAGCTTTTTTGACATGATGCAATTTGATTAGTGATTCTTATTCATTTCAATTTGTTTTATTTACTTCTTAATCACATATTTAATTGTATTCTTTAGGAAAAAAGGAGTATATATAATGAAAAAACTATTAAACAATATTTGTCTCAATCACAAGATTTACAAACAAATTTTGAACAATGTAAGATGAAATATGTGAGTGTGTACATACAAATATAAAAAAAATTCTTACCTCTTATATTCTCCAATACTTGTGTAGTTAAGTGGATCCTTTACAGAAGGTTTGAAACTGAACTAGTTTCAATGGAATAGAAATAGGAACTGCTCTTCACATAACAATAAATCAATTAACTGTTAGTTATCACTAGATGTAACGTCGTCAACAAGTCTTCTAATTCACCATTGTTGTGTCAATCAACGATGAAAGATGAAACACTCAGTACTTCTTCTGCCTCTTGAACTAAAATGCCGGTCCATGACGGTCTTTCATTTTACATACTGTTCATTAACGAACGTATGGGGGAACTCCGAAAGTATGGAGGGGGGGAGGACCGGTGTATTTTTAATTTTGTTTGATACGACACCGCTTGAAGGAGAATCAGGACAGGACTCCTCGATTTTTTCTATCCGATGAGGATGAATGTACAAACACATGAAAATGGTGTAGGGGACAGCGCGAAATTTCAGAGAAAATACTTATTTGTGAAGAAAATTGAAAAAAACTTTTTGAAAAATAATATACCGAGTGGCCCATAACAGACGCGGAGCTCGTTTTGAGGGCGAAAATGAAGATGTTTTCAGAACATTTTTTTGTGATGTGTGAAGGATGTTCAACAGCATAATTTAAAACTATTTTCATATACAGGGTGAGTCTTTGACCACTGCATTAATTTTAACCAAAGATTCCTCTCATCAAATGAAACACTTTTTTCATTTAACATTTTTCCAAATTCAGCTCAGGTAAAAAGATACAGGCTGTTGAAATTTTGAAAAAAAATCAGTTTTTATTTTGTAGCTTTGACATCCTTTTTTCGAATAAAATGAATGTTGGCGTAAAGTTTCCTATAACTATGATACATATTTTCCAAATATTAGTTATTTTCTACTTATACTGGTTTTCTAGCTATGGACTCGTGGATTCATAAAACTAAACGAAATTAGCATAAAGAAAGCATATAAAGTTTTTCTTGAGTCATTTCAAGAATATTCCATCGTTTTAGAACATTATATTATTCTTCATCATTTCTCCTTAACCACACCGTTTTCGAGATATTCTTCATTGAATGTTTTAAAATGGAAAACTCCAGAAATTTCACTACTTTTATGGATCCGTCCCTGAGCGTTGGAATCCCGAATCAAGCTGTAAACCACGTTACCATGCCTTATTCTCGTCCGCCAACAATGTCATAGATAATTTACATGCGGGAGTGTATTAGCACATTGTGAAATCTTTAAACGCTTGTAACTTTTTACCTGAGCCGAATCTGGAAAAATGGTTAATGAAAATAGTGTTTTATTTGATGAGAGGAATCTGTGGTTAACATTAATGCAGTGGTCAAAGACTCATCCTGTATACAGGGTGTTACATTTTTTTAAATGTAACCCTGTATTTGACCTCAAAAATGAAATGGCAAGCTCAAATTATGATGAGTTTTTTCAGATCACTTTAGTACCATTTACGAGAAAATGGCGAAAAATTAAAAATATGGAGTTTTTTTGAATAGCAATTAATGAAGAAACCAGTTACGTCAGCGATACAGACAGATTTTTTTTTTAGTAGACATATTAGCTACTCCTATACAGAAAAACAAAATTAACTCTGGAATATATAGAGTGATCATAATTAATTTTCAAACATCAACTACAAATAATGGTCAAAAACTTTCTTATTTCAGATGGCCCACCCGGTATTTCTATATCTCGTTGAATGAAAAATTAATTTCGAAACTATCTACACAAGGTTTTCCTACACCTAAACCTGATAGTTTTCTCAGCAATTTTCGATCATTCTTTGTAGTTGATGTTTGAAAATTAATTATGATCACTCTGCATATTCCAGAGTTAATTTTTTTTCTGTATAGGAGTAGCTAATATGTCTACTCGAAAAAATATTGTCTGTATCGCTGGCGTAACTGATTTCTTCATTAATTGCTATTTAAAAAAAATTGTGTCAAGCACTGACGTGAAGTCAGAAGCTTTTGCGCGTATGTTCTATTGTCCATTCTCCTGTATTGGACACCCTAAATCGAATTTACCATAGTAAATAATGTTGTCCATTCTCCTGTCCATTCTCGAATTTACCATGGTAAATTCGAATTAAGAGTGTCCAATACAGGAGAATGGACAACATAATTTACTATGGTATATTCCCTAAATCGAATTTACCATAGTAAATTATGTTGTTCATTCTCCTGTATTGGACACTTAATTCGAATTTACCATGGTAAATCGAATTTATCATAGTAAATTATGTTGTCCATTCTCCTGTATTGGACTCTTAATTCGAATTTACCACGGTAAATTCGAATTAAGAGTGTCCAATACAGGAGAATGGACAACATAATTTACTATGGTAAATTCGATTTAGGGTGTCCAATACAGGAGAATGGACAATAGAACATACGCGCAGAAGCTTCTGACTTCACGTCAGTGCTTGAACCAATTTTTTTTTTCGTGATTTTTTTGAAATTTTCTAGGGGTGCGGTTCTTAAAATTTTGTTTTTGTCATTTTTTTCAAATTTTCTAGGGGTATGGTTCTTAAAAAATTTTAAACACGTCCTTATGATGATTTTCTACTACTAGTTACTAAGCTTCAATTCGATCGAATATTTATTTTTTGAGTTATCAAGGAAATAATATTCCAGGTGGGTATAACTCGGAAACCGTTTGACCGATTATGCCCGAAAACGAACTCAACTTTCCCTTTCGGATACGCAACCTACCCTGAAAATTTCAAGTCCATATCCTTTCGTTCGAAAGTTATCGAGGCAACGGTCACCCATCTACTGAACTCATACAAGAATGCTCGAATCTCCAACAATATTCAACCGATCATGTTATTACTTGAAACTTGGCAGTAGAGTTAGGTTATGAAGGCTCTTGCAAAATTTCAGCAATTTTAAATGAATAGTTACTGATATATAGAATTTTTTTTTTCAAATTTCAATGATTTTTTAAAAAATTTTTACAAATACTATCCTCACGACATTTTGAAAGAATTTTCGCGTTGGCATTCTACAACTAATTATCATGTTTAAATTCAATCAGTTTAGTATTTTTCGAGTTAATGAGGAACAAAAAACAACCAAATTTCAGATGGCTATAACTCTAAAACCGTTTGGCCGATTATGCTCATAAACAAACTGAAATGTAGCATTCTGGTGCACATCCTAACCTGAAAACTTCAAGCCGCTATCTCTTTCCGTTCTCAAGTTATCGTGACAACAAAAATATTTTTTAATAATTTTTTTAGAATTTTCTAGCCATACGATTCACACAAAATTTCACAAACGTGCTTAGGTTCATATTCTACAACTACTCACCAAGTTTCAATTCGATCGGATTTATATTGGTTGAAAACAAAATTATTATTTGGAAACCACTGGGCCGATTATGCCCATTAACGAACTTGTCCGTCGTATTGGGATGCGCCACCCACCCTGAAATGGCAACGGCCGGCCAGACAGAATCAAATTTGACCTCGAATTCTTCATTGGGGAGTCGAACTAAATCGTTTGAGACCATTTTCGTCAAAAAATTCGAAAGTTACAGACATTTGGGCAAAACTATAACGCGATGTTCCCCAGAACATAAACGCAAAAATTCTGACTTCTAGGATTAATTTATTTAACATTTTTGTGTAATCAAAAATTCATTGCACATATTTATGTAAGTATTAAATATTATAAATTTGATAAATTATTGAATTAACTATTAAACTAAGGATCGATCAAATTTGTCCATATACCTACCCAAATACAGGGCGAGTCTTTGAGTTTTACATTAATTTTAATCATATTAGTTTAACATTAATTTTAAACTGAAACATGTCTCAAAATAATATCTCTGATTCTTTTTGGAACTCTTGTTCCCTTGGAACAGAGTGCTCATCAATTTGACCAAATCACTGTAATTTTCGAATTTTTGGACGAAAATAGTCTTAAACGATTTGGTTCGACTCATTAATCAAGAATCCTTGGTCAAAATCGATTCTATCCGGCCGGCCGTCAACACGATAACTCTCGAACGGAATGAGCTAGACAGTTGAAAATTTGGGTTTGGGAGATAAATATCTCGGTTAAGTTCGTTATTGGGCAAAATCAGCCGGAGGGTTTCGGAGTAACGAAAAAAAAATTTTTTAAGATGCAGTTTCATCATAAGAATCCATTGATATTATTTTCAACTCGAACAAGCTAATACTTTCGCAGATATGATTTTTTATAATTTCAATATCAAATCGTGATACTATGATTTCACAGAATGCTGTTATCGTATTTGTATCTATGAATTACCGGTAAGAGACATGTCATATTTATTTCAGGTTCTATTCAAAATCTGTTACTCACTAAATAAAATACCTCCTGTTCTAGAAAACAAAGTATGATTGAATGCAAAATAACCAATGAATTAACCTCAGCTATCGTAGAATTATGAGGATTATAGAATATTATAATTCTTGGGTGATGATGATGATGGAAGTATACACTTTGGTAAGTTGATCGAATTGGGTTCAGAATATCTCCAGTAAAAAGTTTCAATTGATATAATATAATTTTCTGAGTATATTTGATGAATGAATATCTCGGATAAGTTCATTATTGGGTAGAATCTATCTGGTGGTTTCGGATTAATAATTTTTGGCACTCTTGTTTTTTTATTTTTAAATGACACTTTTTTTAATTTAATTTCTTTTATTTGAAATTTCAACAGCCTGTATGAATTTACCTGAGTCGAATTCAGAAAAATGGTAAATGAAATATTTTTTTTATTTGATGAGAGGAATCCGTGGCTAAAATCAATGTACAACTTAAAGACTCAGTCATAATTAATCGTATATAATCAGTTTACTAAAGGGCTGAATACCTACCTGGTCATTGTCATAATCAGTAATTGTGAAGAAAAAGAGGGGGCAGATTGAGGGGAACACAACACAAACCTGATCGTGATATTAGTACCGTGCAAACGTGTTTGCATCATCTAACATCCTAACCTGCTTCACTAAGTTTGTTTTGATCATAAATCATGAGTTGCGAAGATTTGATGGATATAGATTTATCTCAGATTTTTCTTCTTATTCTGATAAACACCAAAAATCTGTCTGAGGTCACATTGAAATATCATAAATAGACGAATATTCAATTGGGAAATGTAGTTTTGCGTGTTTTTAGCAAAAATAACTAGATAGGTCAATTACGTAAATATGGGCCAATGTTATTTAGTCCAGAAGAACTACGATTTAAGATATTGTTTTCCTAAAACTTTAAGAACGCGCTAAAAGCATAGAAACTCTAATTTTTATAAATTTCTGATATCTCGAGAGCAATATACTGGATTTAGCTGGATATTTGTATCAGGGAGATCGCTAATTTTCAACTAACTACTGATTTTTAATTTGATCAGATCGGTATGTTTCAAGTTATTTGGATAACTAAACTTCAGACGGCTATAACTCCGAAACCCCAAGGCGGATTTCACCAATTTTCGAACTTAACCAGCCCATTTGAACTCCAATCATACCCTGTAAATGTCCACTCTGTAACTCATTGCGTTTGAGAGTAATTCGAAATTTAAAAATATTTGTGCAAATTAATAGACACTCTGTTCAGATGAACAAGCGCATATTCTGGCAAAATCAACAACATTGAATCCATAATATACATCTTTCATTTCCTTTGCAATTTCCATCGAATTCAAATTATAATTAAATCAAACATTTTGTCCGAAAATCATGTAACTTGTGAAAGCATCGAATTTTAATTATTATTAAATAATACCTGAATAATAACGTAAAATATGCATAATTGTTTCCTTTGAATCTTTATCGAAAAAGTATCGTCACATGTAAGATTACTTCAAATTATTTTTTAATTTTTTCTAGATATCCTTACTTAAATATGGACACTTAAAGGTCTAGAAAAATGTTTACTTTCTAATTGTTAGGAAGCGTGCTATTTTAGAGCAAGGTTATAAATAAAATAAACATTTGAGTAGTTCATGTAGTGTCTGAAGATAATTTCTTGGATTTTATGGATTAGACTAGGAATGATATTTTTATTAGTAAACAATGTGATTAGTTTCACCAGATTCGATGAAAACCCCACTTTTCTGAGAATATTACGAATTCAGCTTTTCAGATTAATTTTAGAGTACTACAATAATTGATTCACGCTCAAATATCTAGTGTTTTGAGGTTTATACAGGGTGCGTCTTTGACCACTGCATTAATTTTAACCAAAGATTCTTCTCATCAAATGAAACACTTTTTTCATTCAACATTTTTCCAAATTCAGCTCAGGTTGTTGAAATTTGGAAAAAAAATCAGTTTTTATTTTGTAGCTTTGACATCCTTTTCTCGAATAAAATGAATGTTGGCGTAAAGTTTCCCTAACTATGATACATATTTTCCAAATATTAGTTATTTTCTACTTCTACTGGTTTTCTAGTTATGGACTCGTGGATTCATAAAACTAAACGAAATTAGCATAAAGAAAGCATATAAAGTTTTTCTTGAGTCATTTCAAGAATATTCCATCGTTTTAGAACATTATATTATTCTTCATTATTTCTCCTTAAACGCATCGTTTTCGAGATATTCTTCATTGAATGTTTTAAAATGGAAAACTCCAGAAATTTCACTACTTTTATGGATCCGTCCCTGAGCGTTGGAATCCTGAATCAAGCTGTAAACCACGTTACCATCTCTTATTCTCGTCCGCCAACAATGTCATAGATAATTTATATGCGGGAGTGTATTAGCACATTGTGAAATCTTTAAACGATTGTAACTTTTTACCTGAGCCGAATCTGGAAAAATGGTAAATGAAAAAAGTGTTTCATTTGATGAGAGGAATCTTTGGTTAAAATTAATGCAGTGGTCAAATACTCACCCTGTATACAGGATATTCTGAAACTTGGCTTCTGGCTATAATTTATGAGATAAGCATGCTTTAATATTCATTGACTATTTAGTTATTTTTTTTAGGGTTTACAACCCAAACTCTGAAAATATCTATAATAATATTAATATAATAACCAGTGCTACCATATGTGCCCCTGGAGATTGAAGCAGTTGTAGAAATTTTCCTACCCCGCTGAAAATAATGTAGTGATGAAAGAAGAACAGAAGAGGGAAAAATACAAGGAAACACATTTTTCATTTAACATTTTTCCAAATTCAGCTCAGGTAAAAAGATACAGGCTGTTGAAATTTTGAAAAAAAATCAGTTTTTATTTTGTAGCTTTGACATCCTTTTCTCGAATAAAATGAATGTTGGCGTAAAGTTTCCTATAACTATGATACATATTTTCCAAATATTAGTTATTTTCTACTTCTACTGGTTTTCTAGTTATGGACTCGTGGATTCATAAAACTAAACAATTTAGCATAAAGAAAACATATAAAGTTTTTCTTGAGTCATTTCAAGAATATTCCATCGTTTTAGAACATTATATCATTCTTCATTATTTCTCCTTAAACGCACCGTTTTCGAGATATTCTTCATTGAATGTTTTAAAATGGAAAACTCCAGAAATTTCACTACTTTTATGGATCCGTCCCTGAGCGTTGGAATCCTGAATCAAGCTGTAAACCACGTTACCATCTCTTATTCTCGTCCGCCAACAATGTCATAGATAATTTATATGCGGGAGTGTATTAGCACATTGTGAAATCTTTAAACGCTTGCAACTTTTTACATGAGCCGAATCTGGAAAAATGGTAAATGAAAAAAGTGTTTCATTTGATGAGAGGAATCTTTGGTTAAAATTAATGCAGTGGTCAAAGAGTCACCCTGTATATTGTGTCGACGAAGTACATCGCAATATCTAATGAATTATTATAAATCGTATATAACTTTTCATTAAGTTAAAATGCCTCTAGTAAAAGCCACAAGCATTCACCTTCCATATGATAATGATGGTACACTCTGTATTTCTGAACTTTTATGATAATCTCTACAGTCATTATGTATCAGGATATTTTGGTATGATATTTGAAGTGTGCATATCAATAGAAGTTCAAAAAGGTGATAATATGGAAAATTATATAATCAGTTCGAAATTTCTATGTTTAATTAATTATATCAATCACATGAATATCACACTCCTACCAACTGATATCGTTAATCATTTTTTATGAGTCTAATCATGAGCTAGCGATGCATACAATATCATAAAAAGTGTATTTATGGTCGATATTTCCAATTTGTGTTCTATCCTTTAGAAATATGCTTCAACTTGTGCTTTAAAAACTGTTAATGATTCCTATTAATTTGTTTTTTTTCTTGAATTCTTAACCTTTGGTATCGAACAGTATGGGAAGTTTTTTTTATTATATGCAAATGATAAGTGCACTACGTACACTAAGTGAATACTCTTGAAACTCTCGACAAGTTCGATACTTACCTATAGTAACTTAGAGTTGTTAATCGTTCTTAGTTGATATTAATATTTCGAAAAAAATATTGTTTTCTTTCAAAACAAACTTTGACAACCGAAAAACATAACTATTTTTAAAAGCCAAATTATAAGATTTAAACTTTAATGAACGAATAGATCTTGATATTGCATAATAGCTTATACAGGGTGATTCATGTTCATATTTCAAAGAAAGACTCGAGATAAACACTTGAGATTTCATATTTAAGCTTTGTTGGGAGAGATGATTTCTTGGAAACAATTTCAGATTCGTTCGACTTCCGGTTTCACCGGAAGTGATACCAACTTTCGTTTTTTTAAAATATAATACCCAGTTTTTCCATTGATAAGTAATCAGATTACTCATTGAATTCTACATTGTTTTAATGTGTTCCTTACATATTATTCTCAGAAAATTCGTTTGAAATCTGAAGAAACCCTTTAAATTTTCTCGAATACGGCTTCATTCCAATGTTAATAACTCGTAGATTTTCGTATGAAAATTCCTAATTTTCTAGCTTCTATCAGAAGACATACTAATGCTTCTCCTTCGTTTATTGAAAATTCAATTGAACAAACAGGGTGTTTTTATTTTAATGCCAAAGTCAGTCATGACAAAAACCTCAAAACTCATTTTTTTCAACTAAGAACCCATTTTTTATTGATCAGCTAGAATCTACGTTAAAAAATAGTGTTTTTTTTTATTTCAGCTGACCAATAAAAAATTGAGTTTTGAGGTTTTTGTCATCACTGACTTTGACAATGAAATAGAAACACCCTGTATGTTCAATTGCATTTTTAATTAACGAAGGAGAAGCATTGATATGTCTCCTGATAGAAGCTAGAAAATTAGGAATTTCATGCAAAAAAAGTTATTAACATTGGGATGAAGCCCTATTTGAGAAAATTTAAAGGGTTTTATCAGATTTCACACGAATTTTCTGAGAATAATATATGAGTAACACATTGAAACAATGTAAAATTTAATGGGTAATCTGATTATCAATGAAACAAGTGGGTATTATATTCAAAAATGGGTTCAAGACCTGTGGACAGGAGCTTTCTGGCGCTCTAGTTCAAACAGACAAATTATATCTCCGAAAGTATTGGTTTCTCAGAGTTGGTAATTATATCAATGTATTCATATGATAGAACTGCATCATAAAGGAAATACAATTCATATAATAGTTTATTTATCAAGATTAAATGAGTAATCATGAGAATGAGAACTGCACCATGGAAGAAATCAAATTAAATCTGGCCAATTTTGCCCAATAACGAACTTAACCGAGATATTCATCTCCCTATCCTACTCTGAAAATTTCAACTACCTACCTCATTCCGTTCGAGAGTTATATCTATGTCTATGGATGAAAAGCAGTCTCACTACTCTCAGATCTCTTACTTCATGTTCCGTTCCGAAATGTAAGACTTTTCTGAGAAAAACTAATTTCGGAGCAAACAACTGAGATTTTTCTCACTTCGCTCACAATTCTTCGATTGATTAGATAATGTCATGTCTCAGGAAAATAAGTTGACATTATGACAATTCATACATAGAATAATTATATCATTCTGTGACAACGTTGAAATACCATTTATTATTGAAATTTTGAAAAATCATATCTCCGAAAGTATTAGCTTGTTAGAGTTAAAAATGATATCATTGGATTCTTATGGTAAAATACCTTATTGAAAAAAATTTAATTTGGAATTTGTTTTGTAAAAAAAAAATTTTTTTTGTTACTCCGAAACCATCTGTCCGATTTTGCCCAATAACGAACTTAGCCGAGATATTCATCTCCCAAACCTACTCTGAAAATTTCAACTGTCTAGCTCATTCCGTTCGAGAGTTATCGTGCCTACGGCCGGCCGGACCGGCTGGACACAATGAATTTCGACCACGGATTCTTGATCAGTGAGTCAAACCAAATCGTTCAAGACCATTTTCATCGAAAAATTCGAAAATTACAGACATTTAGGCAAATTGATAAGCACTCAGTTCCGAGGAACTAGAGCGCCAAAAACGAAAGTTGGCATCATTTCCGGTGAAACCGGAAGTCGAATCTGAAATTTTCCAAGAATTAATCTCTCCCAAAGAAGCTCAACTGTGAACTTTCAAGTGTTTATCTCGGGCCTTTCTTTGAAATATTCTAACGAACGGTCTTCGTAATCACCCTGTATTGCATTTCCATTGCAGAATCCATATATGAAATGAATGACCGCATATTCTTGATAGGAAAATTTACGTGGCGTTCTTAGAGGAATTATTTGCGTACACACAAAGATAACGTAATGTCAGTTGCTTTTATTGTTGATATATTTGATTTTTTTTCTATGCGCGTTCCTTCGGCAATTATTGGAATCAATCATTGTATAGCGGACACCTCGCATATTTCGATACACGTATGTTTATGACAAAATGATCGTATTTTGATCCGTTCTATTGACTCCTGACGTTTGGTCCTCGAAAGGACCCTTTGAAATAAATAAATAACTTCTTTATTCAGAGAACTAATTTTCCATCCAAAATGTCGAAACGCACGTAGCCTTTAACCCTTTCGTTTAACCGAAAAAACGATTTGATATAATTGCCAAACGCAATCAAAACGACCTCAACACGTATCTCAGATACCTCCTATCGTACACAATATAGCAGCATTATTACATTTTGATCGAGTATAAATTATATATGTGACGCACCTTCGAAGAAACTGAATTCATAATAAATCATACGAATCAGAAAGCATCAACATAACCTAAAAACAGTCAATTATACAGATTTCCTTCGACTTTAATATGTAGTTATCTGATATTATTCATGGTAGAATAATTGTTGGTAATGATTTTAATGTCAGTCACTTGGATGTTTTCCCGTGGAAAAGATTCGTACGATTCATATCAAGAATAGGAAAGCTGACTTAGAGTACGTACTCAGTAACATTGAAAGTATTACTCATAGTATTGTGGAAACATGGTTCGATTACCCGAAAATATGCAATTAGATGGAAGGTTTCGTATTTCGTTGATGAAAATAGCAACAATTTGATTAATGGTCTTACGCAAGGATCAGTTTTAGGACCTCTTCGTTTCAATTTTAAACTGTGTGATACTGCTGCGTCTTTTGAGAAATACGCTGATGCCATTGCCCTGGTCTTTCGTCATTCGGATTTCCAAAGTATAGAAAATAATCTATCTGGAGATTTAGAAATTCTGAAAAATTAGTAAAGAGGCTTCGATCTGAAATTCAGTACTCGATTGTAAGATGGCAGCTCGTATGTGCGAAATTTCATCGGATTGTATTTTGTATATTGTTGTACGATGCACTGAGACCTTAAGGTCTATTGTGTCCTCTCCACCTCGTCAGAGGCAAGTTCTTGGCAAGTGTGTTGTTCTACTCATTTCCTTTAATTCCCACGTGACCAGGAACCCAGACCACGGAGACCTTGTTGTTCTTGCCTACTTCATTTAGTTTTCTTCGGCACTCCCATATTGGCTTGGAATCGATTACATGGAAGCTCAGAGCCTTAATAGCAGCTTGACTCTCAGAGTGGATTGCTATATCACACCTCTGATTGTTTTTTCTATGTTAATTTCCACGCATGTTTCATTGCCGATTAAGCCCATTAACGAACTTAGCTGTTGCATTTCAAAGCGCAACCTACCATGGAAATTGCAAGTCGCTATCTCTTTCCATTCGATAGTTATCGAAAACAAATTTGAAATAGCACTCGGTTGAATAAAGACGGCTTGAAGGTTCTTGCACTATTTCGTGAGGGTGCTTGAGGCGTGAATAGACAATAGAAGATGCGCGCAAAAGTTCCTGAGTTCACTCCGGTGCTTTTCCCGAATTTTTCGATGTTTTATTTCAATTTGAGGTTGAATAATAATCATATTACCAAATATCGGTGAATTAAGCGAAATATCAGATACAGGGTGAGTCTTTGACCACTGCATTAATTTTAACCAAAGATTCCTCTCATCAAATGAAACACTTTTTTCATTTACCATTTTTCCAGATTCAGCTCAGGTAAAAAGTTACAAGCGTTTAAAGATTTCACAATGTGCTAATACACTCCCGCATATAAATTATCTATGACATTGTTGGCGGACGAGAATGAGGCATGGTAACGAGGTTTACAGCTTGATTCGGGATTCCAACGCTCAGGGACGGATCCATAAAAGTAGTGAATTTTCTGGAGTGTTCCATTTTAAAACATTCAATGAAGAATATCTCGAAAACGGTGCGTTTAAGGAGAAATGATGAAGAATAATATAACGTTCTAAAACGATGGAATATTCTTGAAATGACTCAAGAAAAACTTTATATGTTCTCTTTATGCTAATTTCGTTTAGTTTTATGAATTCACGAGTCCATAACTAGAAAACCAGTAGAAGTAGAAAATAACTAATATTTGGAAAATATGTTATATAGTTATAGAAAACTTTACGCCAACATTCATTTTATTCGAAAAAAAGATGTCAAAGATACAAAATAAAAACTGATTTTTTTTCAAAATTTCAACAGCCTGTATCTTTTTACCTGAGCCGAATCTGGAAAAATGGTAAATGAAAAAAGTGTTTCATTTGATGAGAGGAATCTTTGGTTAAAATTAATGCAGTGGTCAAAGACTCACCCTGTATATTCATGTCGAACATATTAGCCAACCAAACCTTAGTGTCAAATTTGCATCGGTTTGATTGTTTTGTTGAAAATTTCCACTTCAATCGATTACGAAATTAAATTCCTTGGAAACTATAAACCGTACATCTGAAATAAAATTCAAATAAATATTTTCATTGGATCTCGAAACTATTTAACCCTTAATTCAAACCTTACAAGAGTCTAGCGACTGAGAAAGAAGAAGCCCTTCAGGTCAACGACAAAACCTGTTTCCGTTTCACCTATTTATACAATGTAAATCGCCACCAACAATATTAACACGTAATCTATCCCATTAAAAGTGTTCTCAATAGCTCATCCTTCAAACAAAGAAGTTCTATCGTTGTCCAAGACCACGGATACGAGAACCCTAGACAGTCGGACTCTGTACCCATGGATTCCCAGAATAGGATATACGGGTCACGGAGGTCAGCTTGAAAGATGAAAAAGCCTGTTATCAACCTTGGTTGTCAGACGAAAAACTTCTGGCGCTTGATTGTATACCGAGAAAGCACGAGGAGATTCTCAGTTTTTGGAAAACATATGACATATGAAAGTGGTTTTACGTTTGATATTCGAAGAAGTCCAGTTATGTTGTATCCGGATATGTAGTCCATCGATTAATTAGATGAGACTGCGTTGAAAGATGTTTGTTTATAAAATAATGATGTTTTTATTATGTCTATTCAGTTTTTAGACACAGTCAATCCATTCTGATGACTGATGATGTAAACTATGTAATAATTACATTTTGATTTACTACATGATATGTAAAATGTTAATTGGAGACTGTCTAGATGTTCATAGATCTTCAAGAATAATTTGTGCTAATTTAAGTAAATTTCTAATTGGCGCTCTAGTTCCACGGAACTGAGTGCTTATCAATTTGCCCAAATGTCTGTAATTCTAGAATTTTTCGATGAAAATGGTCTTAAACGGTTTGGTTCGACTCACTGATCAAGAATCCGTGGTCGAAATTCATTCTGTCCGGCCGGTCCGGCCGGCCGGCCGTAGGCACGATTACTCTCGAACGGAATGAGCTAGACAGTTGAAATTTTCAGAGTACGTTTGGGAGATAAATATCTCGGCTAATTTCGTTATTGGGCGAAATCGGACAGATGGTTTCGGAGTAACAAAAAAAATTTTTTTTTAAATAACAAAGTCCAAATTAAATTCTTTTCAATATGCAGTTTTATCATAAGAATCCATTGATATCATTTTTAACTCTAACAAGCTAATGCTTTCGGAGATATGATTTTTCAAAATTTCAATATAAATCGTATTTCTATGTTTTCACATAATGATATAATTATTCTTTGGGTATTCTATGAATTGTTATAATGTCAACTTATTTTCCTGAGATATGACGTTGTCTAATTCATTCATTCCAGAAATCTTAGAAATATAAGAATTTTAATATAATATCATACTTTTTGTTGGTTGATATTTTCATGCCAATGGTCAATCCATATGATGATGGGAATGGTAATGGTAAGTTAATAATATTGAGTTCTGAATATCTCCACTAAAAACAAAACTGGAATATTGGTGTATTGGAGTGGATTTGAGGAAAGATATATATTATCGTTCATCATAGAATTGAGGAATGAATATCTCGGATGAGTTCGTTGTTGGGTAGAATTCGTCTATTGGTTTTGGATTGATAATTATTGGCACTCTTGTTGAATTTAAATTCTTCTATGATGTTTGAATTCAATTTCTGCTAAGATGAAGTTCTTTCATAAGAATCCATTGATATAATTACCAACTCTGAGAAACCAATACTGTCGGAGATATAATTTGTCTGTTTTTAACTCCAACAAGCTTATACTTTCGGAGATATGATTTTTCGAAATTTCAATAATGAATCGTACTTCTATGTTCTCATAGAATGCTATAATTATTCTATCTAAGCTTTATTATATGCTCTGTGTTCATACTCGTATATGTCATCCTGTTCTATAAGATAGAGTCAGATTCATTTCAGCTATTTCAATTTGATTTTTTCCATGGTGCAGTTCTCATTCTCACATTGCTCATTTTATCTTGAAAAATAAACTATTATTTGAATTGAATTTCCTTTATGATGCAGTTCTATCATAAGAATACATTGATATAATTATCAACTCTGAGAAACCAATACTTTCGGAGATATAATTTGTCTGTTTGAACTAGAGCGCCAGAAAGCTCCTGTCCACAGGTCTTGAACCAATTTTTTTTCAATACTTTGTGGCAAGTGCTCAAGAGGACATAGGATCATAAAGATAATTTATTCAGGGACATTTGGGGAATTTGTTCAACTCGTGTTCTCAGTTCTTCAACCACTTCCTGAAAAACTTGAGGTCTTTCTGTCGATTTACCCTAGTTAACGTTTCCATTCTGCATGAATCTGTTTATAAAACCTCTGACCTCTACAAAGTTAATCCATTCAGGATTGATTAATATACCATTGCGGTAATAGAACATCAAAATCAATGTGTCTTGTTCTAAATCATAAGTCATTGCAGATTTGAATAATTTAGAAACTGAATATTCACGAATTATTAAAAAGAATCTCAAGAATTGACAATAATACAATATTGGCTGTCACTTTAGAAATTCTTCGATGTAAACACAACACAAGAATTGAGAAGTGGCAAATAAAAATATCCAAAGGCAAATGCGATGTACAATCACTTATAAAGACCCTGTAGGTACTGCGTTTTCAAATGGAAAAGCTTAATGGACAATTCCGCAGGAGCAGAGAAATATCATTCTGCTGGTACTTGCCGATACATGTTTCTTCTAGTTGGCTTCTTCAGAACAAGACAAGTACCAGCAGAATGATTTTTCCCTGCTCCTTTTGCGGAATTAGCCGTTAACATTTTCCATTTAAATATACTCCTCAGCAGTATCCTGTTGTCTGTACTTTGTTCTCAAAACAGGTAGATTTTTCAAACTGCATTGTTATCAACAAACAAATATTGATTCCCATAAGTAGGTGCTATTTTCAGAAAGACGAACATCTATATCTGTACCATACAACGAGTAAAACTTTTAAATTGAAGGTACAATGATCTTTCATCCTCTCACAGGAGACCTATAAACATCCATAGTATTTCAACAGATTCGGAAGCACTTCTGCCAAAACGAAATCACCTAATTTCCGTAAGAATGTCATGTCTTGAGTCACGTACACTATTCGTGCTATTTCTTTCTTCATTTACGGTGCGACCGAGTAGTGGGAGGCTTGCACGCTTTCGGAGCGTGGCACCAAAAGATTCCTTTTCTTCTCGATATTATCTTATATTATATTATATTCGATTCAATTGGTCCATCGCGCTTATGCAATTTGGTTATCGCTTTGTTTGGGTTCTAGACTTGAGTCTAAGCGTTCCGAGATCTTCCTCTTATCCGTAGATCTTCGACCTTTTTGAATTGGGACGGAAAATCGAGTGAATGGAAAGTGTTGTTGATAATTTTTAATTGGGAGACCTTGATCTTTTTCTGCGAGCGGAATTGGAAATTTTTCTAGTAGATTTAGATCCCACAATGTCAAATTTGTCGGAACTGATGCTGTGATGCTGTTTTTTCCGAAATAAGCTTTGAAGTGCGATTATTTTTCCGTTATTTTCCAGAAAATGCACCTGGGGAATAGAACAGATTCCCACATTTCATTTCAAATTTTGGATGCAGTAATAATCGATTAAATAATTATTGAATCATTTGCTGTTTAATATAATAATAAATATATATCACTGAAATTATACCTTCGAAATTAATGCTTATTGGGGATTCGTTATATCTAGAAATAACTATTTCAAATGGGCCATTAAATAATTAAATTTTTGGCCGAAAATGGTCTCATACGTTCTTTTCGATTCACTGATGAATAATCCGAGGTAAAAATGAATTTTGTCCGGCCGGCCGTCCTTCCATAGACACCTCGTGGTTTCAGAGTTATACCCTTGTGAAATTTTGTTTCCCTAATATCTAGAAAAATAAAATTGGAACTCGGTATACCTACTTAGTTGAAAAATGCCAACAAGAAGACTTGTGGCTTCTCGAGGAACATATATCAAGAAAATATTAAAAAAATTTTTAATAAAATTCTGTACATCTGAATCTATCCGTCAGATGTCACTATAATTTTGCGAGAGCCTTCAAAATCTTATTTTACAGTGAAGTTCTACATTTAAAATTGATTGGATCTATATTGTTGGAAATATTAGCAAAATATTGAAATGTTATAACAATTACAGTGTACTGGTATCACACTAGAACAGCAGACTTTTCAACGGTAATACATGATGAAATTTGATTTTATGGAATTAGAAATGTCATGTCTATGGTTATATAATTTTTATGGGGAAAGAGCAATTTGTTTAAATATCATTTAATAGCAATCGCGGGTCGAGACGAGTTAAATTACTTAAGGACTTATTTGAAAACAATTGGGACCCACATAATATTTAGGCTATAAATGCGTAAAATTCCCGACAATATACATAGATATATAGATACCTACATAGATCCCATCAAGTTTAAATCCAGAATTGACTATAAATAAGGTTTTGCAGACTCTTAAAAAATTTCAGCGATATCTGAGCTGTGATATAAGTCAAAAAATAACAAGAAAATTCCAGGAGATCTTAGAAATCGTGAATCTTCTAAGAATGCAGCAGGTTATTCTTTAATTCAACCATAGAACTATGTTTAGAAACTTCTTTTTGGAAAGTGTGAACTCTAATCCCAATAATCAATGTCAGAGTGCACAGATAAGCCTTTACAATTATTTTTTTTTATGAATTTTCACTGCGTATTAATATGATTGAAAGAAAATCCTTAATTGCAGGATTTTCATTTTCGTGGAATATTTTGATTTTGTTTTAACAATAAACTTATGATTTTCTGGTCGAAAATCGAGAGTAAAGTGCTGCCATTTTATTAATTAAAAAAAAGAAAAAACTTCGATCAATGACTGGAGTTATTATTAAACTAATTATTTTTATTTATTTCTAGATCATCCAGTAAGATATTCTGATGGTCACAGCGAAGCATTACTTGCGCAGGGGATCCAACATAGATGGCGATATTTTTATAAATAATATATTTTTTTTAATTTTATAGAAGTTAAGCGTAAACAAAAATAATATAAAACTTGGTGTAATCAGTTCCATAAAATGAACTTAATAATTATAAAAAAATTTAAATATACTTTTTTTTCTCATGCCTCTGGCTATATCTCGCGGAACCGATTAAATTTCACTAAAAAAATCCATTTGAAATTTTATTTTGCTAATATTTTTCAAAACCTATGAATAAGATCTAGTTTAGTTCTGGTATTCAGTTATAAATTAACGACTTCAAGGTTCATGCTTAATTTTATGGGAATCCTTAAATGTTTTCTAAATTATTTAAAATCTGGCAAACTAGTAGACATCTGACAACCTCGCAGTTAACAGTTTAATTGAAATTTTTTTTAATAACAGCGTTTTCGAGTTTGGGAAACACGCAAAAGCAAGACTGACTCACGTCAATAGGTACTTCTTCCAATTTTATATATGTTTCTTTCCATAATAGAAAATAAGATAGAATAAGAAGATTTTCTATTTGTTTATCTCAACTCACCCTCAACTGCACTCGATTTTCGTAAATATATCCCGTGTCACTGTGAGATCTTCAATTGCCATCATGGCCGAACAACTTTCCTGTATGGTAGCCATTAAAAAACCAGAAGGTATTCGACCAGTTTCTTCTATGTTCTAAACTGTTCCAAATCGGCCTGCGATAAAAACTTCTGATTCCCAGAACGAACAAGGCAGCTATTCTAATAATAAAGAACATTACGTACAGGATGTTTCCTTCGTAGAAAATGTTCGTGTGTTCGAAAATTGCAACTGAGAATTTATATGCGGAGTATTAAGTAAACCAGAGAAGAGCTGAACAGGTAAATATCTTATATTCTCTATGACTTTAGATTTGTTTGAAACCGAATTGCAGGGTGTTTCTAAATTGATGCGAAAAAGTTTAAGACGTGTTTCTTTAGCAAAAATCAATTTAGCAGTCAGCTAACGCTAATTATGACCAAAATTTCATCATAAAGGGGTGGTAAAATCAACCCTTAATTTTTGCATCAGAACTCTTTAATGCTTTAATATTTTTCAAATAAAAAATTGAGTAAAGAAAACCTTTTCAATATGCTACTTATTTCGTTTTCAAACTTTTTGGCGCTCTTGTTACTGGTAACAGAGTGCTTATCAATTTGCCCAAATGTCTGTAATTTTTGAATTTTTGGCTGAAAATTATCTCAAACGATCTGGTTCGACTCACTGATCAAGAATTCGTGGTCGAAATCGATTCTGTCCGTCCGTTAACACGATAACTCTCGAACGGAATGAGCTAGACAGTTGAAATTTTCAGAATAGGTTTGGGAGATAAATATCTCGGCTAAGTTATTGGGTAAAATCGGTCAGATGGTTTCGGAGTTACAAAAAAAATTTTTTTTACATTACAAATTTCAAAATAAGTTTTTCTCAAGATGCAGTTTCACCATAGGAATCCATTGATGTCATTTCTTAACTCTAACAAGATAATACTTTCGGAGATATGATTCTTCAAACTTTCAATAATAAATCGTACTTCTGTGTTATCACAGAATTCTATCTATGAATTATTATAATATGATCTGTGCTGATACATGTCAACTTATTTTCCTGAGACATGATATGTCAAATTTTGATATTTAATGCCCATGGTTAAACCATATGATGATGGGAATGGTAACGGTAAGTTAATAATATTCAGTTCCGAATATCTCTAGTAAAAACAAAACTGCAAAATTGGCTAAAGTTTCAATTGATATAATATAATTTTCAGAGTGGATTTGAGGAAAAAAAATATATCGTTCATCATAGAATTGAGGAAAGAATATCTCGGATGAGTTCGTTGTTGGGTAGAATTGGTCTATTGGTTTTGGATTAATTATTTTTGGCACTCTTGTTGAATTTAAATTCTTTTATGATGTTTGAATTCTTTTTCTGCTATTATAAAGTGCTATCGTAAGAATCAATTGATATAATTCCCAACTCTTACCAATACTTTCGAAGATATGATTTGTCAAAATTTGAACAAGAGCGCCAAAGCTCCTGTCCACAGGGCTTGAACCAATTTTTGCATAGAATTGTAAGTTTTAATACAAAAAATTCAAATATTACTTGGACTCTTTCAACATAAATTCAGGTTATAATTTGTTGACACAATTAAGTCGGTTGCTGTTAAATGTATCTATTCATTTTAAGTAATATCAAGAAGGTTAATATCAAACGAAGTCTTAACAACAAAATTTTGCCTAGATGATTTACCCAATTTCTAGGGTAATAGAGGCGATGTATCACCTTCTAATATCTTTTGCATCAATTTAAAAATACCCTGTATAATATTTCAGCTAATTATCTATATAATATTTACTTAATAATTAAGTAGGTACTCATTTTTCAATACCGTGACATCTACAATATTCAGTGGAAACTCTACCTATAGAAGTCATTTATTATGGTTCCTTTCACTTCGTTTAATTCGCATAGTAAGAGGGAGATGGCGCTACAAAACAGAACTTACAGATCGATAATTTGAATTTAAATTTATATTTTTCAAAATCGGGATAATTATCGAATTGTAATCGAAATTAAAATGCTTCCTTCTTTATTAAAAATTCTTCAGAAGTTGTTGATGAGTCGAGTGATTTTTTTCCAGTAATTCCTATAATTAAATTTCAAATTCATTATATGATCGAGAAAAATCTCAGTAGAACTCATTGAACCATTGAATCATTGTACTAAATCCCAATTTCTATAATTACACAGCTACCACACATACACATGAAAAAATCGACTCAATATTTCAATATGCGACGCCGAATTGAAGACGCCGTTAGTTGCCGCGACGTCCACCGTCTCGGCATAGGTGGCGCCACTATCATTCGACCGATTGTCATTTCCACCGACTGTTTTCAGTGAATCAAGAAACCCGGTAGAAGACGAACGGCTAATCGTCGCAATTGTTTTTTTATATTGACGTTTTGTACGGATTATTTGACGTTTTGATCTTAGCACACTGTGATACAACGAAGAATCCACTGAATTTAGTGTTTTTCCACGCCGGAAAACCGCAACTACAACATGGAAAATCGCATATTAGCAATTACACGCTTTTCCGATCGCAAGTCGCCTTAATATATCGCCTTATTTTTAATTTTTCGCGTAGTTGAAATCACGAATTTTCGAAATAGAGCAGACAGATCGGGATGCATCGAGGAAGTTCAGTTTTCCCGGAAAACTCCACAACGAATCTTATTTTTTCCGTTGGAAATTTCGATGTACACGACGGATTGCACTCGTAGAAAATTTTCGTTTACTCGCGGAAATATCGTAGCTGAGGATGCTGAAGCATCCGGGAAATTTTTATTGGAAAAACCTTTCCAGTTGGTAAATTTTTGATATGCCAGTCAGGAGAGGTTTGGTAGCTCCAAGGACTACGCTGATTGAGACTATTATAAGGAAGTTTGATACTGACAGTAAGTTTTTTCAATTTTTGTATTTAAAATTTCGTAATGCCCACAGAATACTTGATTTCATCAGTGAACATAGAAGAATAATCGGGATTCCCTTCCGGCAATTGAAGCGGAAGTAATCAGCTCAGAAATGAAATGTTTATTCGAAGATAATGCCTCTATAGTTAGATTTCTTCTCTAAAAATAATATTCCTTCTAGTTATAGTTCAAGGACAGTCTTAATTGATGTGAAAATTTTGCCAAGAGTAATAAATACATATACATATACATTTTCGAAATATCTGAAGTGAAATTTATGTGTTTATGGTTAAATTATAATTACGGGATGATTATAATGAAAGATGAGTTGGCAAGAAGAATCAATCATAGATCAAAGTTGATAATTCATTAGTTTATTATTTTCTTAAGCAAACATTGAAATCTGGCAGCAAAAAAAATTGTATAACCTCTCCTGAAAATTGAATAAAGAATTTTCAGTATTTAGTTATCAAATTCAGATAATTCTTCACCTGTTTGTACGCATTTATATCGCTATGCTCCCCTGAATTGAGTACAATGTACCGAAATGTCAGTAATTTTCGAAATTTTGGCCGAAAATGGCCCCATGAGCGAACCAGAAATAAATTTTACATGTAAGAACACAGATCAAATAATAATTCATAGATAGAATAATTACAGCATTCTGTGAAAACATAGAAGTACGATATATTAATGAAATTTTGAAAAATCATGTCTCCGAAAGTATTAGTTTGTTAGAGTTGAGAATGATATCAATAGATTCATATGATAAAATTTCATCTTAAAAAAATCGGTTCAAACCCTGTGGACAGGAGCTTTCTGGCGCTCTAGTTCAAACAGACAAATTATATCTTCGAAAGTATTGGTTTCTCAGAGTTGGGAATTATATCAATGTATACATATGATAGAGCTGCATCATAAAGGAAGTTCAATTCAAATGATAGTTTATTTATCAAATTAAATGAGCAATCATGAGAATGAGAACTGCACCATGGAAGAAATCAAATTAAATCTGGCCAATTTTGCCCAATAACGAACTTAACCGAGATATTCATCTCCCTAATCTACTCTGAAAATTTCAACTACCTACCTCATTCCGTTCGAGAGTTATATCTATGTCTATGGATAAAAAGCAGTCTCACTACTCTCAGATCTCTTACTTCATGTTCCGTTCCGAAATGTAAGACTTTTCTGAGAAAAACTAATTTCGGAGCAAACAACTGAGATTTTTCTCACTTCGCTCACAATTCTTCGATAGATTAGATGTCTCAGGAAAATAAGTTGACATTATGACAATTCATACATAGAATAATTATATCATTGTGTGACAACGTTGAAATACGATTTATTATTGAAATTTTGAAAAATCATATCTCCGAAAGTATTAGCTTGTTCGAGTTAAAAATGATATCATTGGATTTTTATGGTAAAACTGCTTATTGAAAAAAAATTTATTTTGAATTTGTTTTGTGAAAAAATTTTTTTTTTTTATTACTCCGAAACCATCTGTCCGATTTTGCTCAATAACGAACTTAGCCGAGATATTTATCTCCCAAACCTACTCTGAAAATTTCAACTGTCTAGCTCATTCCGTTCGAGAGTTATCGTGCCTAAGGCCGGCCGGCTGTCCGGACCGGCCGGACATATGATTTTCGACCACGGATTCTTGATCAGTGAGTCGAACCAAATCGTTTAAGACCATTTTCATCGAAAAATTCGAAAATTACAGACATTTGATCAAATTGATAAGCACTCAGTTCCGAGGAACTAGAGCACCAAAAAATGAAATTGAAATTTGTAATGTTAAACAAATATAACAAATTTAACCGAGATATTTATCTCCCAAACCTACTTTGAAAATTTCAACTGTCTATCTCATTCCGTTCGAGAGTTATCGTGTAAACGGAGGGCCGGCTGGATTGGCCAGCTGGACAAAATTGATTTTGTTCTTGTACCCGAAACTCAACCTTAAAAAAAAGGTCAAAAGGAGAAAACGATCAAATTTGAAATGAAATGGTACATGCATTATCAAATTGATTTAAAACTCACTACCCATTCTAAAAAAGGTTCAGAAACTTTGTCAATATCCCTTAAACCATCCTATTTATGTACTAGATAATTATTAACCGAATGATATATTGTTTCCTCCGCTTCCCCGCATTCACAACTAGAGCGGTCAAACATGCTATTGCAGCGACCATGACCTTTTCTTAAACGATTATGAACAGATCACATTTTGCTGGGAATATCAAACCCCAGAACTCTTATCGCATCTCTGTTGAATAAATCGCAAGAAATCCATTCAGACCTCCAAACTTCCTTGTCGCTTTTATTCAAATTGGAAAAACAGTATGACCATAAAGGTTTACTTCGTTTCAATCTGGAAATCTTACGGTGGGTTTCACGAAGCTTTGACAGCTCTTAATTGCCGAATTAGAGCGATTCTATGTCCATTTTCAGTTCATTTTTGATACAACCATCGAATTATATCCACAATTAAGCTAATCGAAGCTTCGTGAAACCCAATGTTATAGTTTGGAATATAGGAGAGAATCTGAAATGAATTTGGAAAAGAATGGAATTTAATCCAAGAATTCAAAACAGCAGTCTGCCTGCGTTAGAAAGAACTGGTAACCAATGGATATGTGAAGATCTGATATTTCCAGTGATGATCCTCATAGATGATCAGCAGTTTATCAATTTTTTGAGTATGAATATTGTTAAACCAGACGGGGTAACAGTTTTCAGCTACAGAAAAAAAGGGTTGCCGTACGAAGAGTAGCTGCATCAGCACCCCGTGAAGTACCAGCTAATTTCTGCAGGAAATTATTCCTTGTTTTCAACTTCAGACGCAAGACTCAGCAAAAGCTACTCTGAAGAATTTTTCATATGAAAGATACAAGTTTCAAGTATTTATCGTCAAGTGACGTCGAACAAAACAAAGTCTGGTAACTTCATCCGAAATTGAAAAAATCATGTAAAACCTGCTGTGTATTCTGCATTCAAAGTGTTTACGCAAAGTTTGTTGAAGTTTCAAAGTAGTTGAGTTTACGTCCAACAATTCGATTAATTTTAAGTACGTAAACTTTTCTGGAGTCTCATGTTCAGATAGATGGTGACAGATACATCTGCACAATAAGTCTGTTGTCATTTATTTTCTCGATCGGTTCCATCCACGACACATTTCCATTAGCAAAGTTGTCAAGAAGAATCTTAATATTCTCAAGAAGTGACTACTATTTATTATTGTATCTTATACAGGGAGGTACATCGCGGATGACAACATTTTTGCGCTCATGTTTTGAAGAACATCAATTTGCCCAAATGTCTGTAATTTTCGAATTACAGATCCCAAACGATTAGGTTCAACTAATTTGATACTTTTTGAACGGAAAATGATAGCGGGTTGAAATTTTTAGGGTAGGTTGAGCATCCGAATGCGACGTTAAGTTCGTTAATGGGCATAATCGGCCAAACGGTTGCCGAGTACTAATTTGGTTTTCAAACAATACAGATCTGATCGATTTGAAACTTAGTGGTTGTATAATAGATACAGACACGAAGACGTATGTGAAATTTCGTGAGGATCGTATCACTAGAAAATTTTCAAATCGATTTCTACCACTCACTTGATCAGTGAGTCAAACCAAATCGTTCAAGATCATTTTCAGCCAAAAAATTTGAAAATTTCAGTCAATTTGGGCAAATTGATAAGCACTCTGTTCCGAGGAACAAGAGCGCCAAAAATATGTATCTCACGAAAACTTGATAACGAAAAAAGATAGCAACTTGCAAGTTTTCAGTCTAGGTTGCGCATCCGAATGTGACATTTAGGTTAGTTAATAGGCATAATCGATTAAACGGTATCTGAGTTATAACCAACTGAAATTGTGTTGTTATTTCCTCAATAACTCAAAAAATATTAATCTGATCCAATTCAAACATGGTATTTAGTTGTAGAATGCTAAAGAGCAAATTTTTGCGAAATTTCGTGAACATCGTATCACTAGAAAATGAAAAAAAAATCATTGAAAAAAATTCTGTATCTCAGAAACTATTCGTCCGATATGGCTGAAATTTTGCGACAGCCTTCAAAACCTAACTTTACAGCCTAGTTCTAAATTTTAACATGATTTGATCTATATAGTTGGAGATCTTAGCAGTCTTGGGTGAGTTCAGTAGCTGGAGGGGTGGCTGTTGCCGCGTTAACTTTCGAACGGAAAGAGATAGCGACTTGCAATTTTTAGGGTCGGTTGTGCAACCGAGTTGAACAGTTAAATTCGTTGTTGGGCATAATCGGCCAAACGGTTTCGGAATTAAACCCATCTTAAATTTGGTTCTTATTTCCTCAATAACTCAAAATATACGAATCCGATCCAATTAAAACTTGATAATTACTCGTAGAATGCCAACGCGCTAATTTTCGCGAAATTTCATGAATATCATATCACTAAAGAAAAACATACCGCACATACCTCCGAGACACCATTTTACAATCGATTACCGAATTTTAGCTCGATCAACTTCGTAAGAGGCATGAATAAACAATTGAACAAGCCCGGAAGAGTTCCTGACTTCACGTCAGTGCTTTTAAAGCTTTTTTTCGAAGAATATGGACGACCCTAAATAGAATACCACCAACCATGGCAGATGCGCGGACTCGCTACATAAGTGGGGCAAAGCCCCATCCCCAAACTGCGACTGTGGCACAGTCAAACAAACAGTTCGTCACATCGTTAGTGAATGTCCCAAAAGAGCATATGGTGGACCATTTGATGATTTCCTGAAGGCAACGAATAGTGCAATTGAATATATCAAAAATCTTGATGTTTGCTTGTAAATTAATTGTAGCATTATTATTGTTATTATTGTTTGTATTGTAGTTTTATTGTTGTTATTATTATTATTTTACTATGTTAATTTCAACATGTGCCATACCATAGGAAAAATAAATAAATAATTCGGATTTAAACACACACAAACTTATGTCATTCATCTTCCGCATGACCTTTCCATTCGGAAATAATAAAGAATAGTAGATCCAGTCTATCCCCGATGAAAGACCGTCCTTAACTTCTATCAACTCCATCTCATTCAATTTCCTGCGATCGGAAATATCGAAGCAAATCGCGGAGAAGAAAGTGGCACGTTTGCCGGTACGAGGTGTGAGATGGACGTATCAAATGGGAGAAAAATCTAGATTTATCTCAACTGAAGACGTTTAAGCCTCTAGGAAGTCGAAGATCGATGGAACAAAGCTTGGGAAGAAGTTAATCAAAAGAAATCGAAAGAAATGTCGCTTGGGATCGCATCAACCGGGTTTTCTGTCATATTTAAAGCTGTCATTTTTTAAAAATATAAATGAAAAATGGCGATACCGTTGTTAATAAATCAACAAGTCCAAAGTGTTCCTGCCAATAGGGTCCTTCATAATGGCTTCGTACAAATAATTTACTTATGCATATATTTCACAAGTCAAATAGACCCCAGGGGGTTCATTGATTTGCCGAGAAAGCAAGAGCGGACGCGTTTCTGGCTTCTTGGCCTTCATCGGTACTCTGTAGCTTCTCAACAAATTCAACTAAACTGACCCGGGTTAAGCCTCTCAGAGCCGGCTTGGTCGATCATACCTAATCGCCCACGCCACCTATGAGACAAAACACGGAAATCAGCCTTTCCCCACCAGTGAATATTTGAAGCGTGAAATCATATGCCACCATTCGCTCGATAGCCAGAAACGCGTCTGATCTTGCTTTCTCGGCAAATCGATGAACTCCCTGGGGTCTATTTGACTTGTGAAATATACAGGGTGTCCCAAAAATACCACGCGAAAGTGACACTGGAGATAGATTGGGATTAGGTCTATCAGATAGCATCAACATGACCTCAGTAAAAGTCCGCTGGTTTTCGAGATATCACCACTGTTGCGTCCCATGACTTCACATGTTGGGAAGCGCTCATTTGTATTTCTAAACAAAGCAGCTCGCTTGTAAAACTTAAATGTTTTGGGTTAACTGGTTTATTTTTGCATGGGTGGTCTCACCCTTGAAATTAATATTTTACACGGAAAGATAATTGCAAGTAAAATATCTTGTAATACTTCAACCCTTGTAGAAGTATTTATGACCTATTTTCTGTGAAATATTGATAAAATGCATACAACAACTAACACATTGCCAGAGCTGTGAGTCCTTTGTCTAGATTCTAACCCATACAAAAATCTAGAAGTTTCCGATTAGATCGCCACGGCTTTGGCTATTCTCTAAATCGAGGGCGTAGATTCCGAATCTGTAATTAGTTTTTCCGTATCTCGATTAATTTTGGTAATATGGCGAAAAATCCGACTGATTAGTCCATTTTCCGGAGGTAGAGCCAGAAATTGCGACTTTCTTCGTCATTGCTCCGAAACTAATCGAGATACGGAAAATCTAATTACAGATTCGTGATCTGCGTACCCGATTTAGTGAATAACCAAAGCCGCGTCGACCTAATCGGAAAATTGTAGATTTTTGTATGTGTTGGATACTAGAGAAAACTTTTTGGCGTTTGACGGATTCGCTCATTACCTAATATTTTCCGAACGGATAGAGATACAGAAAAAATTGATACATAAATCTAAACGTCGTCCACCGACCAATCATCAGGGAAAATTTGGATATCGAGATTTGAAAATCATAGATTTCGGACGGGAAAGAAGAATTTTCCTTCGATTCCGGGTCAAAAATATTTCTAAGTGCCGACCCAAAAAAATTTTTTCATGGTATATCGATACGGAGCTCGTGTCTAATTAAATCGAGGTCGCTGATCACGAATATGTAATTAGTTTTTCCCTAAGTGGCGTACTTTGGGAAAATTTTCACTTAAAGTGAAAAAATTGACGAAAATAGGTCAATTTTGGAATTTTCCACCGCCCAAAAAAATCGGAGTAGGGTGTTGCTGATTTTTTACGTCGTATTTGGATCCTTTATCTATCGAATCATCCGAACAATAAATGTCCAGGTCGTACGCTTCGGAAATTATGATTTTTTTTCCCGAGGGTCTATTTTTCGGAAAATTCTTTCCGCGATATTTCCTCGGAAAATTTTTGTAATAAATATCTGATGGTAGATTCGGAATCTACGGCCCCGAATCTATAAGAATAAATACCCGTTTCATAGTTTTGCGTCAAAAAATTTTTCTCGAAAAATGGGATTTTTTTAAGGCTAATGTATTGAAAAATTGCCAAAATTCGACCGGTCTCCGATTTCGATGCAAATTACGTCATTAACTAATTCGGGACCGTAGATTACGAATATATGATCGGATTTTTCATTAGAGAATTTTCCGCGGAAATACCGCGGAATGAATTTTCCGAAAAACAGACCATTGGGAAAAAAATCATAATTTCCGAATAGTACGGCCTGGATATTTTCTGTTTGGATTATTCAGTAGATAAAGGATCCATATATGAGGGCATAAATCAACAACACCTTACTCCGATTTTTTTGGGCGGTGTGAACTTCCAAAATTGACCTATTTTCGTCCATTTTTTCACGCTAAGTGAAAATTTTCCCAAAGTACGCCACTTAGAGAAAAACTAATTGCATATTCGTGATCAGCGCCCTCGATTTAACTAGACACGAGCTCCGTATCGATATACCATGAAAAAAATTTTTTGGGTCGGCACTTAGAAATATTTTTGACCCGGAATCGAAGGAAAATTCTTCTTTCCCGTCCGAAATCTATGATTTTCACATCTCGATATCCAAATTTTCCCCGATGATTGGTCGGTGGACGACGTTTAGATTTATGTATCTATTTCCTCTGTATCTCTATCCGTTCGGAAAATATTAGGAAATGAGTAAATCCGTCAAACGACAAAAAGTTTTCTCTAGTATCTAACCCAGGGGTCACCAATTAGTTTCATTGGAGGTCCGTTCACAAAATCTGTATATCTGTCGCGGGTCGTTGATAGCATTATGATGGCATAAGAATTTGACTAGCAGTTAATCTAAATCCAATATCTATAATTAGTAAATAAAACGAAAAGTTATCTGAATTTTTTCAATCAAGAATACATGTTTTCTGGAAAAATTGATCCAAGCACTGACGTGAAGTCAGCAGCTTTTACGCCCACGTTATATTGTCTATTAGAGTTATTGGACATTCTTAATCGAATTTACCATCGATATTGACCGTTTTCTCAGCATTTATAAGATATAAATATAATTCGTACCATTTTTATGACCGACTTGGGTAATGAGATAATCATCTATTAACACAGAATTTTTAATTCTGACATAATATGTATTCTATCGGAATTTAAATTCGTTGAATACCTAATGATATACGACAAAACTTAGGTCTTAACTAATTTTAGGATACGATATTCACGAAATTCCACAAGCAATTAAAGAATTTTAATTGGATCGGATTTGTATATTTTAAGTTATATAGGAAATAAAAATAAAATTCAGATGAGTATAACACCATAACTGTTTGGCCGATTATGCTCAACCTACCCTGAAAATCAAAGCATTCTTCGCGAATTAGAGGCCACTGTACTATTTCAGAACCCAGTATATCCCCTAATCCCTTGACCGATTGTGGGGTGCTTATAAATTCAACACTTCCTGCATTTCAACGACGCCATTCATTCATAAAATGCCATTCGCTCCATGTCCGAAAGTTCCTCGACGTGGAATTCGAAATGCAGCGAATTCACAAATGAATTTTTCAACGTTGAAGTCCACTCTACCACAGGACGGTTCTCTTTCCAAACGGGAAAGCTCGGAAAAAACTGAACAGTTGAAAATCGATGGAAATGCAGACTGGCGTTGGATATATTACGTTAAGAGCGAGATATTTCCATATTTCCCGTTATACCAATCCGAATACGAGTTCTATTTTTCCGCCAGCTTTGAGGAAAAACTTCTTGTATACGAGTGTGCGAGAAGGCGCTGGAATTTACGTCCGGTGTTCACGTCATGCCGAACTGCAATAACTCGAAATTTTACCCATTTTTTCGAGTCTCGATAAGTCCTGATGGAACCCAAATTGTAACACGATCAGATCTATAGTTTAAAAATATTTGGGGAGGAAAGATGGCGGTTTCTGTGGCGTATTTAGACCTCAAACCTACCCTGCAAATTTCAAGTCTAGGACCGTAGGTCAAATGCTATCGATCGAAACCAGTTTCGGCTCAAAAATATAAAATTAACAACGCGGAATTTTTTTTTTAGAATTAAGGAATATAAAGGGTTTTCCAATAAGAGGTGATATTTCGAATAGCCCGCTATTTCGGTAGATGTCACTTTTGAAGCTGTCATTTTTTGACATTCGACAAGTAGAAACTACGCCAATAATAAAAATGGAACGATACACGCTTCAAGAACGCACTGAAATTATTAAAATTCACTATAAAAATGGTGAAAATTTGGCAGAGACGGTTCGTAAAACTCGAACATTTTTGGGTCGTCGTGAAGCACCTTGTCTGACCGCAATAAAGAAATTGGTGGAAAAATTCGAGCTGTTGGGAAAGGTTAGTTATGTGAAGAATAAAACCCGTGCACGTCGCTCAAGAATAGCCGAGAATATTGCTGCTGTAGCAATATGTTAATGTTGAAGAAAACCCAGGTTTGTCCATTCCTCGTCGTTCTTTGGAATTAGACATTCCACAAACGTCATTACACCGTATTTTGCAAGATTTGGGTCTTAAGGCTTATAAAGTTCAGTTAACACAAGAACTCAAGCCGGCCGATCATCAACAACGTCGTGTCTTTGCTGATTGGGTCGTTGAAATGCATGAAAATGATCCGGAATTCCATCGAAAAATCATCTTGAGTGATGAGGCCCATTTCCACCTCGGCGGCTTCGTCAACAAGCAAAATTGTCGCATCTGGGACTCGGAAAACCCAAGAGTTATTGTTGAAAAGCCTCTCTATACTCAACGTGTGACTGTTTGTTGCGGTTTATGGTCCGGCGGAGTCATTGGACCTTACTTTTTTGAAAATGAGGCTGGAGCAACAGTTACGGTGAATGGATTGCGCTATCGAGAGATGATTAATGATTTTTTATGGCCGGAATTGGATGGTATTGATCTGGACAACGTTTACTCTCCTCAAGACGACGCTATGTGCCACACAAGCAACGAAACCATCTTTTGTGGGAAGAGTTTCCGGACCGTGTTATCTCTCGAAGAGGTGATCACAATTGGCCACCGAGATCTTGTGATTTAACACCTTGTGACTTCTTCCTTTGGGGCCACGTGAAAGAGAAGGTCTACTCCAATAGCCCAGCGTCGATTCAAGTCCTCAAAGATGGAATTCGTGAGGCTATCGAGGACATAGGGCAGCCACTTTGCGATTTGGTTATGGAAAATTTCATTAAAAGGATATGGTCCTGTAAGCGTGGTCGTGGTGGTCATTTGCCTGATGTTATTTTCCACTATTAACGGCATAGCATCTTCTTTATAATGAAATAAACATCCGATCATTTATATTGAAAAATGGCATTTTTCTTTGAATATAAAAATATCACCTCTTATTGGAAAACCCTTTATAACGGGTCTTTCAATGGGAAGGCCGCATTTTCAAATTGACATTACTTAAACACGGAATTTTTTTCATTTGTGTTATAGACAAATGTATTTGTCAATGTCTGCCATTTAATCATGGAAAGATACACGATTCAACAACGTTTAAAAATAATCCAAATTTGTTATGAAGAATCGCGAACTTTTACTCTAACTTTACGCGCTTTAACTTCAATTTTTGGTCGTTATAATCGCCCGGTTAAAAGAACAATTGAACGTTTAGTGAAGAAGTTTGAAACCAATTTCACACTTCATGATGTTACAGTGCCAGTGAGACAAAGAAACGCGAGGAGTGAAGAGAATGTTGCTGCCGTACTTGAAAGTGTTCGTGAAGACCAAAATTCATAGATTTCTCGTCATTCAGAACTAGGCATCTCCCAGACTTCTTTCTGGCGAATTTTACCAAAATACCTTGGTTTACATCCATTAAAAATTGTTTTAATCCAAGAACTCAAACCAATTGATCATTTGAAGCGTCGTGTATTCAGTAATTGGTGCTCAGAAAAAATCGGAAATGATGCAGATCTTCATAAGAAAATCATTCTCAGCGATGAGGCGGATTTCTGGTTAAAAAGTTACGTTAACAAGCAGAATTGCCTTGTCTGAAGTGGTGATAAACCTGAAGAATATCAAGAACTGCCATTAGATCCTGATAACTTACTGTTTGGTGCGGATTTTATGCTGGAGAAGTCACTGGACCTTATTTTTTTTTCAACGAAGCTCATAAGGCGGTAAATGTCAAATCGTTATTGTTCAATGTTGACTGATTTTTGGGCGCATGTTCTAGGGGAACATCGTCCTATCATTTCGTCCAAATGTCTGTAATTTTCGAATTTCGAGCTGAAAATTGGCTAATAGACTAATTCGGACTCCCTGATCACGAATCCGGTGTCAGATTTTTGGGTGCCGTCCGGCCGGCCTTCCGGCCGTAGGCACGATAACAGGAGCACCGAAGGTCCTATCGACTTCAAACTTTCAGGGTAGGTTTCTGATCAAAATGCGACGGTTAAGTTCGTTAACGGGCAAAATCGGCCGGACGGTTTAGGAGTTATAGACATTTAAAATTTTGAGGTTATTTCCCTGATATTTCAGGAACTAAAGAAGATGTTGAATCGAAACTTGGTAGTCAGTTCGAGGATATAAACGCGCAACTTTTGGCAAAATTCTGTTATGATCGAAATGTTGGTAACTTTTAAAAAAATATTTCTTTTAATTTTTTCGAAAAAAACTTTTTTCGTGAACTATTCATCAGATTGCAACAAAAACTTGTACTAACGTCAATTGTTGTATTTTGCAACATTGTGCAAAATTTTGGCTCTATACGATTTCAATTTCTGGAGATATAAGACAAAATGTGTCAAATTTCCTGGGTCTCTCTCAGTATTTTCATCGATTATTCTCTCTTTGAATTCCACCGAAAACAAATTCAAAGACATAAACATAAAGAATCAAGTCATAGTTTAGACGTCGAAAGAAGGACGATGTTAATCGACTTGAAAAGGTACCTATTTCAAGAAATGCAATAATGAAATGCTTAATTTATGGATATAATATTATCTAAGTATTGTTGGGATCGGGCAGTTGGAAAATTTTTTAATAAAAAAATTTGTACCGACGTTAAATCAAGCATTCTACACGAGTGTGCAAAATTTCAGTTCGATACGATCTCAATTCCAGAAGATATTGCTTAAAATTCACATTCCAGCGTGTTTTGACGTTCTATGGTCACAGAAAATCGTCACAAAAATCTATTTACCTCATTTGACGGCTGTTTGTCAAAACAATTAATTCCAATAATTGATGTCAGATTTCCTACATACCAAGTTCAAACACATTTTATTATATGGAAAACACTTATTATGATCACGTTCTACAGGAATTGATACTAAATAGAAGCTAGATGAAGATTATTGTAATGGAAAATTTGTGTTCCAGAATAATATTAAGGTATTCAACATGATACTGCTTTTTTTCTTTACTGGTCAGTACGGGCCACAAGGAACATGCGCCCAAAAGCTCCTGTCCACAGGGCTTGAACCCATTTTTTATGGCCTGAATTGGTTCGTCTTAATTTGCAGAACATGTGTTTACAACAGAATGGTACCACTTGTTATACTGCCAATGACACAATGACTTTATTGGAAACAAAATTCGGTAATTCAATTATATCAAGAAATGGATCGATAATTTATCCGCCTTATGCGTTTTAATTTCATTAGACTTCTTTCTTTGGGGTTACATTAGTTATTGGTTTAGAGCAATCATCCAGCAAATTTAGACGATTTACAGATCAATATTGTACGAGTAATTGCCAGCATTCGACCTGATTTATGTGAAAGAGTCATGGGAAATTGGGTTCAACGACTTAATTCTTGCCAGCGTTTCCGTGGTGGACATTTAAATAATTGTACTTAATAAAATAAAAAAATTCAATAATTTGCAAGTAAATAATGTGTTTTATTTACAAATAAGCGCTTTTAATCAAATACCCGTTAGTAGGTCCTATTTGTATTGAAAATACTGACAAATCGGGAATTATTTTTCGACTTATGACCTCTCAATTTCAGAAAAACTCCAACAAACTGTACTTAGGTAGACTTGAGGGCATACAAATATAAACGGAAAAATTGTCTGCTAAATAATGACCATATACCAAGTATGAAACAATTATTTCCAATTTTGACCTTAGGTATTTATGAAATGGACATAAATAGACAAACAAGTAGATAGTAGTTAGTTAATTACTTAATTAAAACGTGAGTCTAAACCGCATTTTACTTGTGATATATACATAGGATTATTAATTTGAATGAATACGAAAATATACTACATTCAATTAAAAATTCCCCCATAATAGCTCTATAACTATTGAATGTTAAATTCTCAACGAAGTTGATTGACTTCATCTGATAAATTTTCATTCAATCGAGATTTATTTTTATATCCGATATAAAATTATTATAATCCAGGAATAAATTGCTTTATTACTCCGAATATTTGACATTCCTCGATTACAACTAGCTGTGCAATGTTTATGAGGTTCAAATCTTCCGTATAAAATTATTTTAAGATTCAGTGTACCGTAAAAACTATAAGATCGGTTTTATAAGGAACCCCCGTGGTCTAACTGTTCCCGTTAAACTTCCTGGATGTATTATATGTGTTGTCGCTCTTGTTCCTCGGAACAGAATTTGACCAAAGGTCTATACTTTTCGAATATTTTGATGAAAATGGTCTTAAACGATTTGGTTTGACTCGGTAATCAAGAATCCGTGGTCAAAATTGATTATATCCGGCTGGCCGTTGCCACGATAACTCTTGAACGGAATGAGCTAGATAGTTGAAATTTCCAGAGTAGGTTTGGGAGATGAATATCTCGGTTAAGTTAATTATTGGCTAAAATCGACAGAATGGTTTCGTAGTAATGAAAAAAAAAATTGTTTTTTATATTAGAAATTTCAAATTAATTTTTTTTTAAGAGGCAGTTTCATCATAAAAATCCACAGATATAATAATATGTATATAATCTATGAATATATGAATATCATATATGAATGATCTGAGTTCATACATGTCATCTTATCTACAGATAAGATTCAAAATTGGTAACTCATTAAATAAAATACCTCCTGTTCTAGCAAGCAAAGTATGATTAAATGCAAAATAACCAATGAAATAACATGAGCTATCGTAGAATTATGAAGAGTATAATTTTTGGGTAATAATATGCCTTGGATAATGCATATGATGATGGAAAGTTCGTTATTGGGTAGAATCGATCGGTTTCGGATTAATAATTTTTGACACTCTTGTTTTTTAAATGACACATTTTTTTACTTTAATTTCTTTTATGATGCAGTTCTATCATAACAATACATTGATATCATTATCAACTCTGAGAGACCGATACTTTCGGAGGTATGTCCCTGTCTACAGGGTTTTCACACTTTTTTGCGCGTATATTCTGGGGAACATTGCGTTATCATTTTGCCCAAATGTCTGTAATTTTCGAATTTTTCGCCAAAAATTGTCTCAAACGATTGGGTTCGACTCCCTGATGAAGAATTCGAGGTCAAATTACATTTTGTCGGCTGGCCGGCCGGCCGTTGCCACGATAACTTGAGAGCGGAAAGAGCTAGCGATTTGAAATTTTCAGGGTAGGTGGCGCATCCCAATACGACGGACAAACGCTCTAAAGCTCCTGAAGTCACGTGGGTGCCTTTAAATTTGTTTTCTAGAATTTTTTATAGAATACAACTATTTTTCCATCGTTGATATAAGATCAAAATAACCACTTTCAGTTTTCACATCGCAGATAATAATTGGGTAATCAAATAATGGGTTAATTAGTTTTAATCTGAATTTAATGCTATCATAAAGTACCTAAATAACAGGATGTTATGCTGGAATTAACAACGGTAATTATCTTATGTTCCTCGTGATATTATTCGCAAACAATAGAAATCTCGGATTCAAACGCTTAGGTCTATTATACAGGCTCAGTTTTCAAGTTATACATTAATTTTAATCCATCAAATAAAACATTTTTTCCATTTAAAGTTTTCCCAAATTTGTCTCAGGTTGTTGAAATTTGAAAAATAAATCAGCACATATTTTTAGCTTTAACACTGTTCTTACGTATTAAATGAGGGTTGGTGTGAAGTTTTCTGGAAATATGAGACATATCCTCCAATTATTATTGTTTTCATGAATCCACTGCTTTCCTAGTTATCTTATTACCTCATTATTATACGTAGAAATATTTCAAAATGCAGATTTACTTGTATTACAATTAGTATGACTTGGAAACAAGTATAAATTCCAAAGGATTACAACAAAGAAAATATTTTCATATGTAAATTTATACCGTGCATTCTTTCACGTATAATGATCTTCCCCACCTCAATTTTCCAATTAAAACGAGGTGGTGTGCTAGGCGTTATATTTTTATTCATTAGGAGCTCATTTAATCAAGTTACTGCGGAAAATAGGCGACGTTCATGGTAATAAGTTTCCTCGGAAGAGTGACGATATGCAAAGTTTTCTCTGTTTCGTGACGAATTCATATTTCGTCCAGTTAACAAGGTGGATTCGAGAAGAGGGGCGTGGTTGCCAGATTTATAGAATGGTTTATCTAAAAAATCAATTGAACTTCAGTTGTCATGATGTCCTACACAGAAGAGCAGCTGAGAACGCATTAAATGTGCACAGATCTCTCGGAAACGATGGATCGCTCAACCTCTCCGTATTTTGAGAATTTTCAGTCAAAATAGTCTGAAATTGTCTGGAAATATTCATGTTGGGTGTTACAAATGAACGGAATTATTTCAATATTCAACGAACGAGTGCTCTGAAGCTTCTGTGCTTTTTGGCGCTCGGAACAATGTGCTTATCAATTTGCCCAAATGTCTGTGATTTACGAATTTTTGGCTGAAAATGGTCTCAAACGTTTTGGTTCAACTCACTGATCAAGAATCCGTGGTCAAAATCGAATCTGATTCGCTAACACGATAACTCTCGAGCGGAATGAGCTAGGCACTTGAAATTGTCAAAGTAGGTTTGGGAGATAAATATCTCGGTTGGGTTAGTTATTGGGCAAAATCGGCCTGGTAGTTTCGGAGTAACGAAAACAATTTTTTTTTAATTACAAATTTCAAATTCAATTTTTATCATAAGATCCATTGATATGATTTCCAACTCTAACAAACTAATACTTTCGGAGATATGATTTTTCAAATTATCAATGATTAATCGAAAAAAAACGAACAAAGTAAAAATAATACATAACCTTTCAAAAGTCACCTCCGCAAGTTTTCAAAGATATTCACTCTTGTTTTAGAAATCCCATCAATATTTGAATTCAAAAAGGAAAATATCGTTGCTCGTAAGGCCAGGAGGGTCTCTTTCAAAACCAGGTCTGGCCAATCCAAGCGATGATTATTCAGAACTTCAGATGATCGAAGACCGCTACATGATTCTTATGTAGGGCTATCACCTCCCATATACACATGCTATCATTAGAATCCATTGTTATCATTCCCAACTCTGAGAAACCAATTATTTCGGATATATGATTTGTCAAAGTTTTGAATAATTACTAGTAGTTTAACAAGAACGCCAAAGCCCCCGTCCACAGAGCTTTCCCACATTTTATAATATTATTTCTTTGGTGTAATGGCCCCAGATCGCAGGAACAAAGATTCAATGCCCTATTCGTTATATCAAAGAAAATTGAATTAGTAAAATGGCGTCGTCTGAGAAAGTTCCATTTGTATAATGTTGCAAAGCTTTTGAGTGCATGCATCCAAATGTTCGCCTGCTAAATCAACAACAAAGTAACTCCTTTCGAGGAAATCTAATTCGGTAGGATCGAATATAAAATCAGTTAGAGACCCATTTCGGCCCCACGTTGGGCGCCAATTCAATATGTGAACCTGCCCTATTTCCAGCACTACGACACAATCCATCCCAATTATACATCCCAGAAAAATAAATCTATCCACTACCCCTTCCCCCCTGACCCCGATTACCCGTCGCTCTAACAAAATCCGGATCGGGCACAATCCACAAATATCAACGCATCCATATTCTTCCAAATGTCTGGGTGTATATTATTATCCCCAATTTGGCAACAAAGGAGGGTGAGTGGAAGAGGGTTAAAATACGCGCCTCCTCCCCTTCTGCTGCGGTCGACGGTGAGGCGAACCGTGTTGGAAGTGGGTCAGCGATATGATAAGAGAAAGAAATGGCACCGCAATTGTTTCAACCTGTACACGTTGAAAAATAGTTGACATTTCGGACCGTCAACGCGGGCTTAGGGGAGGTTTTAGGGTGTCACTGTGACGAACGCGGAAATGTATCATTTGGAGAATGGGGGTTTTATTATGCCCTATTCATACCGTGGAAATTCGTGGTGTAATGGATTTTTTGTTCGGTTAATTGATATGGTGATTTGGGGTTTATATAGGGGTTGATGTTGGTTGGAAACATGTCGAGGCTTGTTGAATAGGTTGTGAGATATTAGCATTCTGAAGGCGGGTTTATACAGGAAATTAAATAAAATAAGAAATTAATTGAAATAAAATAAGAATCTTTAACATACACATATCATTGATAGCGTTTATATGCACACGAAATGAGATAAAATAAGAAATAAGAATAAGAACTACAGATCATCATTATTTCTTATTTTATTTTTTATACAACTGCCATCAAAAATTATACTTTTAGCGTGTTAAAATATTTTTAACACAGTGATAATCTCAAGGGTTGCAGTGATTGAAGAGAATGTATGTAGATCTAGATTTTATACCGAAAATTGAAGCAATGGATTCAACACACTCGAAGTGTGGTTTCAACGGGACATATCACTCACACGTCTGCGTTTTATGCAAAATCCAAACATCCTGTTCCTTTCGACACATCATACACATACGTTATCCGTACAACCCCAATAAACCACGACTAAATCCCTCACACGTCGTCCCTAATACTACCCTCAACCCCGGTGATCCCGACACATCCCCCTGTGACAACTCTCGCATTTTCATGTCCCTTTCGTTTCTTCCTGTCACTCGCCAAATTGAACTGTCAAAGGAACTCCGCGCTACTCAAAATGCCAACGACCTCCCGGAATAGATCAGATCCTCGCGGTCTAAATCGCTTCCGATCGGCGGAAATGGAATTTCTGCGACGCTAGACGGGGATGGAAAGAGCGGAAGTTACAATGGGACAAAGGGGAAGGAGTCGATGTAATTAAAAACCTTTCCGATGTCCCTGCGGGCACAAACGACCTTCTTCGGTGACGTTTATTCGGGGTATTGTTGGTGTGGTGGGCAATTTGAGAAAGCTTAATCGATTGATAGAGGTACAATTGGAAAGGTTTGTAGCAGATTAAGACGGTCTTTCTTAATTGATATTTGGCAGGGTTGTCCTTTCTTAGTCCTTTCATCTACGATACTAGTGGTTAGCTTTCCTAAAAGCGTTATTCTCTTCTTATGGCTCCGTAATTGCGCATTGCGTATTAACCTGGCCGTTTTCGCTCCCCAGTGGTCAACTGCATGAGACTCGAATCCGAGTACTTGCTAATTACCACATAGGGGTAAAGAATATACGTAGAGATCTGTTGTTTTTGGGAAGCCACAGCGAGGAGCTTGGTTGATTGAATTCCAGGTGTCACTTGTGTCTAAATTCTACTCACAAGTGATTGCTGGTTTTCTTTAAACCGGTTACTTCGTAGTGTTGTTTTCATCAGCGTTGAATTGTGCTCCACTGATGATTCCTAATAAGGATGAAACAGCGGTATGTAGCTATTCAACTTTGATGAAAACATACACACTCTGTGGCTTGCTCCAAAACTTTGGTATCTACTAGTCCTTTCATCTACGATACTAGTGGTTAGCTTTCCTAAAAGCGTTATTGGGTTTTTATGTTCGTTTAGTATAGAAGAACAGTCGGCGTTTTCTCGTGTATAGAACATTTTCAACAAAGAAAACAACTCAAAAGAAAAGTGGGAAAGACCTGTGGCAGGAGCTTTGGCACTCTTGTTCAATTTTTGACAAACCATATCTCCGAAAGTATTGGTTTCTCAGAGTTAGGAATGATATCAATGGATTATTTTAATAAAACTGCACCATGAAAGAAATTAAATTCGAATAATAGTTTATTTATCAAGATTAAATCAGCAATCTGCAATGATTTAACCCCGTGGAATGGGTTGTTGCAACTTACACTCGGTGCATAGTTTTCAAAAATCGAAATACCTAAGGAAAGTATCATCGAAATGTCTAGAGTAAGTTTGGAGACAATCATAGCAGATTGTACATTTATTCCTGATATTTGAATAGGAATAGGTTGACGAACAAATTATTTAAATAGTTCAAAATATATTAATAAAATACAATCCTCTTTTCATAATTTGATCATTCTTACCACTAATACATTCAATCTGTATTATGAACCTCAACTCAAGAAAGAATATTTGATACACAAATGTAGATCAATATTTCAGCATTTTTTTTTATAGCAACATCATGAAAATACTATATATAAGAACATGTCTCACTACTAAAGGAAGTAAAAGGTAATATTAACCTCGGTGGTCAACGAACAGTAATTTCTTTTGATGATTCCATTATGTTTTTCTTTCCTATTGCCTTCATAAACTAAATCATTAAAATGATTCCCAACTCTGAGAAACCAATACTTTCGTAGATATGATTTTTATTGATAATGATAGTATTAATTTCAAAAATTTAAATAATGGTCTCCCACAAGGTTCAGTTTTAGCACTTCTTCTTTCCAATTTATATCCATGTGCTGTTCCAGCTACTTCCTCTATGCAAATTAATATACTCTGATGACATTACCATCAGTTTTCGTCATTCTTTTTTCCAATGTATATATAAAATAATCCATCTGCTGATTTAGAAATCAGCTGAAATATTAACCCTTTGAGTGGCGTTGCTGACCAAACCCCCAGTACTTGAAACCACTGTACCTGATAAAATGATTCTTCTTTTTTTAAGGGGGCATTCGAACTTCCATATATTTTGATCAAGAACATCGGAGAAGGTCCCAAACTGAGTCTACGTTTAGGGAATTAATAAGTAACGCAAAAACAGTTGCTGAAAAAGTCCCAGAAGAGTCAGTAATTTTCGATTTTTTTGCGGAAAATGGTCTCAACGATTAGGTTCGACTCACCGATGAAGAATTCTGGATCAAATTTGATTCTGTCCGGCCACCCGGCCACTGTTGCCACGATAATTTTCGAACGGAAGGAGACAACGTCTTGAAATGTTCAGGGCAGGTTGCGTATTCGAATGGGTCAGTTGAGTTCGTTGTTGGGCATAATCGGCCCACCGGTTTCGGAGTTATCCCCATCTGGAATATTATTTTCTCGATAACTCAAAAAATAGAGATCTGGTCGAATTGAATCTGGGTTACTAGTTGTATAATACCGACATAAAGACGTATGTGAAGTTTTCTGAGGATCAAATCACTAGAAAATTGTATGAAATTATATTATGAAAAATATTCTGTATCTCACGATAACCTACAAACGGAAGGAGATATCTACTTGCAATTTTCAGGGTATGTTGCACATCTCAATGCGACAGTTGATTTCGTTAATAGACATAATAATCAAAACGGTTTTGGAGTTACAGCTATCTGAATTGCTGTTGCTATTTTCTCAATAATTCAAGAATACAAATCCGTGAAAAAAGCTCTGAATTTGAACATAACCGGATCTGTATTGTTGGAGAAATCTGGACAAGAGGATTTCCCTTTTGACAATCAATAGGTATAGAGTTTTCCATTGTCTGGAATCTTTGTTCATCCTGAAATGTCACACTTTGCCAATTACTCGCAAAATACAGATCTGATCCAATTGACACTCGACAGTTAGTTGAAAAAAACCGTAACGAATACTTATGCAAAATTTAGCCAAGACCGTATAATAAGAAAATTTAAAAAAAATTATTAAAGAATATCTGCATCTCAGAAACTATCAGATATTGCTGAAATTTTGCGCAAGCCTTAATAACCTTATTTTACAGCCAAACTCCACCACATTTAACGTAAATCAGATGGACAATTGTGTCTTCCTCCAGAAAAACTAACTTGGCAGCCTCTTTAAATAACAAATCGGCTGGAAAAATCATATCGTGAAGACTCATTGTTTCCTAGGAACAAACAGAACAAAAAAAGGCAGTGGTCCTCATCGTTCATTTCCGCAGCAGCGCCTTTATCTCCCTAAATGCCCCATTTTCCAGACGCCTCTCCCAGAACGAATTTCCAGCGATGAATAAGTAATTTTCACGGTTTTCCCCCAGACAGTCAAAACTGCCGAAATTGCAGATTGGCCGGGCATTTTTCATGAAACGACATCAGCCTATACGTAATTGACCGGGCTTTTCCGGTCGTTCTAAGCCAGGAAAGCCATCGGAAAACGCGAGTTTTACGGCCTATCACTCGACAATGAGGAAAAACAAGGTATTGTGCCGTTTCTGCGCTGGGAAAAGGCGGGCGAGCGCTGGGAGGTGGAAATTGCAACGGATAGGAGCAGCGGAAGATACAAGCAGCAATTTAATGAGGGCCGTGTAGCGAATTGTCGACAACACTACCAAATCAAACCGAGAAAATAAATTTTTTATGGCAGTTGGGTTCTTTTCCATGGGCCGGGAAATTGAGAAATACAGCTTTGGGAGATGGGATGGAATGAAAATGGATTGAAGTTCGTGGATCAGGGGGAAATGGTTCAACATCAAGAAAGCCTTCTGGGGTTGCTATCAATTGACTTTGTACCAGAAGTCACAATAAAAAAAATAAATATATAAAGTTACAAGAAACCGAAAAGCTGCGAAAATTATTCACCGAAAGGGTCGGAACAAGTTCTAAAGAACGTTTGTATGACCAACTCTTTGGCAGGCTCTTTAAGCTGAAAGATTTAACAGATTCGACTATATCAGGACTTTGGATTCGTCTGAATTTAAGGGATTGATGCTCCAATCAAATACGAGGGGGGCTATACAAAATTTGTTGTTCGTTATTCTAATAACATGGAGAGCTTTAGATATGTTAGCAGGGGTTTGTGTAACAGGGTGATTTGTAAAATTGAATTTGTTTAAAAAAGTAGCTGAAATTTGAAATATTGATGGGCATTTCTTTCTTCGATATGGATTCCTTCGCCAAAAAAAGGAGAGGTTTCTCCAAGGTACCCGAAACTGAACCTGAAAAATGAATAGACAAGAGGAAAAAAACGAACTAATTAAAAATAATACATAACCTTTCAAAAGTCCTCTGTGGCCGCATGGATCTCTTGAAGAAGAATCGCCTCCGCTAATTTTCGAAGATATTTACTCTTGTTCTTAGAAATCCCTTCAATATTTGAATTTAAAAAAGGAAATGTAGTCGCTACAGGACCCTAATGTAGGGCAATCATCTCCCATGGATATATTCCTCACATTCTATTGTATAAAAGAACAAAAATATGAGCCGGAAAATTTACGTCCTAAATCAATATGTCATCATGTTATCAAATGAAAGGAAATAATCAGATAAATTCAAATATACTGTGCATTTTCTTATTCAATATCAATATTTGAGGGGGTGATTCTTGGGTCCATTTTAAAAAGAAAACTTCATATGAATCTATGATCTCAACGTCTTACTAAAGTTTCAAGAATAAATAGTTTTTTATTAATATCTGTAATAGTACTTTAGATAATTTGATAAAATTTGGCATATATATACTATGTATCAAGAGGCTTTTTTTGGTTTAACACAATTTTCTTGAAATTAAAACTATTCCTGAAATACCCAAACATTTCTAAGCCAATTCAATTTCTTCATAGTTCAAGTACTTCGTATTCTTACTTTGTAGGTTTTAAATCAAAACATCCTATATCTCTCTGTTTTTTAGGTCGTACATGTGAAGTTTTATCTTTAAAATGTGTCCAAGAATCACTCTATCAAATATTTTTTCAGTTATACGTTTTCAAAGTCAGGCTTTTGGCGCTCTTGTTCCTCTGATTAGAGTGCTTATCAATTTGCCCAAATGTCTGTAATTTTCGAATTTTTGGCTGAAAATGGTCTTAAACGATTGGGTTCGACTCACTGATCAAGAATCAATGGTCAAAATCGATTCTGTCCGGCCATCCGTCCAGCCGTCCGTCCGTTAACACGATAACTCTCTAACGGAATGAGCTAGACAGTTGAAATTTTCAGAGTGGGTTTGAGGGAGTAACGACAAAAAATTTTTCAATTTTTTTAAGATGCAGTTTTATCATAAGAATCCATTGATATCATTTTCAACTCTAACAAGCTAATACTTTCGATGACATAATTTTTCAAAATTTCAATAATACATCGTAGTTCTATGTTTTCACAGAATGCGAATTCCATCTGTCTGTGTTAACTGTTCATGAATGTCATCTTATCTAGCTATTAGAGACATGTCAATTCGTAGTTTCAAAATATTTTTAGCTGGGAAGCAAGTATCCGATTCTTGAATTTGTGAATATATACGAGACTGTTTTTAAACGGAAAATAATATTGACTGATTGCATATCGAATAATTTACGTTTAAATTCGGGATGATGTTTCAGAAGATTTAGATTTGAATCTTTTTAATGATGTAGTTTATGAAGGCAATAGGAAAGAAGAACATAATGGAATCATAAAAAGAAATTACTGTTCGTTGACCACTGAGGTTAATATTACTTTTTACTTCCTTAAGTAGTGAGACATTTTCCTATATACAGTATTTTCATAATGTTGCTAGCAAAAAAATGCTGAAATATGGATTTACATTTGTGTATCAAATATTTTTTTCTTGAGTTAAGGTTCATAATACAGAATGAATGTGTTAGTGGTATGAACAATTAAATTATGAAAAGAGGATTGTTTTTTATTAATATATTTTGATCTATTAAAATAATTTGATCGTCAGCCTCTACCTACTGAAATATCAGGAATAAATGGACAATCTGCTATGATTGTCTCCAGCCTTGCTCTAGACATTTCGATGATACTTTCCATATTATTTCAAATGATAATTTTTGAAGCATTAAAGCATTGAAGATTGCTCATTTAATCTTGATAAATAAACTATTATTCCTTTATGATGCAGTTCTATCATGAGATTGCATTGATACCATTCCCAACCCTGAGAAAGCAATACTTTCGGAGATATGATTAGTCAAAGTTTGAATAAGAGCGCCAAAGCTCCTGTCCACAGGGCTTGAACCAATATTTTATTCATTTTTTTGATAATATTTTTTTTTAAAACCTCAGTACATCATAGAAAATTCTGACAGCTACCTTTTGAAGATTAGTTCATATTAATGAAACAAATTCTGTATTTGAATATTTGTGGGACCGCAAATTTAGCAGTCATTTTAGGGAATATAGGATCCCAACATGTCCTGAGACGCCCCAGACTCGAAAGACTATATTCGTTGTGGTTTCAGGGATCACAGGAAGATAAATTAAGTTTCCTTCACTTATTATCTATACTGATATTCACTTTGCGAATTCAGAAATCTAATTAATCATCCTACACAGCAAAACCACCTCTTCCATTAAGATATGATGATTACTAAATGGTATGCTACGCTCACGAGGTTTTCCTAATCATATTCCATCACCGTTGAAGTGAGCACGAGGAAAAATCCGGGAAATTGCCTCTCTAGCTTTCCAGGTAAATCACGATCAATAATTTCGCGGTATCATAGTGAGGTTGGCCGCAAATTTCCTGTGTATGCGAGCCCCATTGACCCAAACTCTCTCTGTGACCCGTTAAATTGGAACCTATTCCCAATTCTGTGGTTTTCCAGGTCATAAGTCAAAATTGGTGAATAATTGAGGTATCGAAATTATATTACCAGGCCATGGAATATTCTTGAGGTGGATAAATTGTGATTGAAGTCTTCTTTCAAAGTTTACAACGTATACAGGGTGAGTCTTTGACCACTGCATTAATTTTAACCAAAGATTCCTCTCATCAAATGAAACACTTTTTTCATTTAACATTTTTCCAAATTCAGCTCAGGTAAAAAAATACAAGCTGTTGAAATTTTGAAAAAAAATCAGTTTTTACTTTGTAGCTTTGACATCCTTTTTTCGAATAAAATGAATGTTTGCGTAAAGTTTCCTATAACTATGATACATATTTTCCAAATATTAGTTATTTTCTACTTCTACTGGTTTTCTAGTTATGGACTCGTGCATTCATAAAACTAAACGAAATTAGCATAAAGAAAGCATATAAAGTTTTTCTTGAGTCAGTTCAAGAATATTCCATCATTTTAAAACATTATATTATTCTTCATCATTTCTCCTTAAACGCTCCGTTTTCGGGATATTCTTCATTGAATGTTTTAAAATGCGAAACTCCAGAAATTTCACTATTTTTATTTATCCGTCCCTGAGCGTTGGAATCCCGGATCAAGCTGTAAACCACGTTTCCATGCCTTATTCTCGTCCGCCAACAATGTCATAGATAATTTATATACGGGAGTGTATTAGCTCATTGTGAAATCTTTAAACGCTTGTAACTTTTTACCTGAGCCGAATCTGGAAAAATGGTAAATGAAAAAAGTGTTTCATTTGATGAGAGGAATCTTTGGTTAAAATTAATGCAGTGATCAAAGACTCACCCTGTCTATACAAAACCACTTGAACCAAATCTCAGATCATCATACAATTTTGACAGCTACCTTTTGGAGAATAATACTTACTAAAGAAAACTTTGACTCTGTATTCGTGGCGCCATTTGTGTATCAGAATGAGAACTTATCATCTGATGTGTTTAGGTAACTATGAAGGTAATTAAGAAAAATTGGTTCAAGCACTGACGTGAAGTCAGGAGCTTTGGCGCGTATGTTCTATTATCCATTATCCTGTATTGGACACCCTTAATCGAATTTACCATGGTAAATTATGTTGTCCATTCTCCTGTATTGGACATTCTTAATTCGAAGTTACCATGGTAAATTACACTCTTAATTTGAATTTACCATGGTAAATTCGAATTAAGTGTCCAATACAGGAGACTGGACAACATAATTTACCATGGTAAATTCGATTAAGGGTGTCCAGTACAGGAGAATGGACAATAGAACTTACGCGCCAAAGCTCCTGACTTCACGTCAGTGCTTGAACCAATTTTTTTTTGAAATTTTCTGGGGGTACGGTTCTTAAAAAATTTTAAACACGACTTTATGTTGATTTTCTACTAATAGTTACCAAGCTTCAATTCGATCGAATCTTTATTTTTTGAGTTATCGAGCAACTAATATTCCAGGTGGGTATAACTCGGAAACCATTAAACCGATGATGCCCAAAAACGAACTCAACTCTCCCATTCGGATACGCAACCTACCCTGAAAATTGCAAGTTCCTATCTCCTTTTGTTCGTTATCGAGGCAACGGTCACCCATCTACTGAACTCACACAAGGCTGCTCGAATCTCCAACAATATTTAACCGATCGTGTTAAAACTTGAAACTTGGCATTAGGGTTGGGTTCTACAGGCTCTTGCAAAATTTCATCAATTTTAGACGAATAGTTACTGATATATAGAATTTTTTTTTTTATTTTCAATGATTTCTTAAAAATTTTCTACAAATACTATCCTCACGAAATTTTGCAAGAATTCTCAAGTTGGCATTCTACAACTAATAACCATGTTTCATTTCAATCGGTTCAGTATTTTTTGAGTTAATGAGAAGAAAAAAACAACCAAATTTCAGATGTCTATAACTCTAAAACCGTTCGGCCGATTATGCTTATAAACAAACTCAAATGTCGCGTTCTCATGCACATCCTAACCTGAAAACTTCAAGCCGCTATCTCTTTGCCTTCTCAAGTGATCGTGACAATAATAATATTTTTTAATAATTTTTTAATAATTTTCTAGCCATACCATTCACACAAAATTTCACAAACGTGCTTGGGTTCATATTCTACAACTACTCACCAAGTTTCAATTCGATCGGATTTATATTGGTTGAAATAAAAATTATTACTCAGAAACCATTGGGCCGATTATGCCCATTAACGAACTTGTCCGTTGTATTAGGATGCGACACCTACCCTGAAAATTTCAAGTTGCTAGCTATTTCCGTTCTCAAGTTATCGCGGCAACGGCCGGACGGTCGGACGGCTGGACGGCTGGCCAGACAGAATCAAATTTGACCTCGAATTCTTCATTGGGGAGTCGTTAAATCGTTTGAGACCATTTTCGTCAAAACATTCTAAAGTTACAGACATTTGGGCAAAATGATATCGTGATGTTCCCCAGAACATACGCGCAAAAACATGTCATGCAGACATAATAGGGAAATAATTGACGTTCTCCATTTTAATATCACTGCGTCTCTTCCCTACGTATCCAATTTATCAATTCCAATCTCGATCTCATAATACATATTACGAAAAAGGAATGAAAAACATCAGATGATCCAATTTATCCCTTACAAATATGCCACGAGTCTTTGTTTCATCATAACTTCGCCCCCAAGTTCACTCAGCTTTCTGCAGGGATTACAGATTTCACTCCGAACTCCCTCAAAATCCAATTTCTCGGCAATTGAAAGAGTCTATCGGTTCTGGGAAACGATATCCACATCCTGATCGTAAATGAATTCCAGAACTCGTGGAAAACGCCCTGTCGTAAAGGGTAAAATCTACATAATCCTGGAGGATAGTCCGTTCGATCATCAACCCTTATATATCTATATCCATCGGCAATAATTGCACATAAGCAGACAAATACTATGGGATTATAGCCGTTGTTTTTCCCGGTAAATCCTGTAAGATGTCAAAAGGGGCGAAGGAGAACAAGTGGTTCTTGGTCGTAGAATTCGCAGAATATTAGATCCGGATTCTGTTCGTGAATAATAGATTTCTGGGCATAAGATTAATGCGATTGATGGAAATATCGCGAATGGTCCTTCGAGTATTGATTAACCGTTAACGTTCCCAAGTAGTTTTATAACGTATATCATAAATTTCGTAACGGATAGTTAATCATTTCTTCAAGGAAACCAACATAGTGTATATGTAATACCAAATGTGGAGTACACGTTCATTTTTATTCGTTTGAACTAAGTTACTGAGCTGAAAATTAGTGAAAACTTATTCTAGAGTCTCTGTAACGGATGGTTACTTTCAACTGAAATTGCATTCAATTTTCAAAATAAACACGATATTTGGAAGTATGTAATCGTAACAAGTTGCTATCGTTCCCGATTATTATGTAACGAATAAACCTTTTTCTGGGTAAGGGTATATACCTATTGATTCGTTATAATTGTAACCACTTAGTAACGGAATAGTCAAATACAAATCAAAATGATTACCACTCATTCTCGAGTACTCTGTAGCGAATATCTTCTGCTATTTTGTGATAGTTACCACTGAATGGTAATAAATGTATAATGATTCCGAATAATGAGGAAGCTATATTATCATAAATTCCGTAACGGATAGTTACTGATTTCTCAAAAAATACGAATATGGTTAGTACGAAACACTCGTAATGTATATGTGAAGTGTGTATTTGTTGCACCTGTAGGTTACTGAGCTGAAATTCAACGAAAAATCACTTTCAAGTCTCTGTAACGGATAGAGCCTCTTTCAACATAATTAGTTCGAGCAACGTGTGAAAATTCGTTACCCATGTGACAAATATCTGCTATTTTGTGATAGTTACCACTAAATGATAATAAATGTACTATGATTCTGAATAATAAGCAACCTATTCGATGAATTTTCTAACGGATAGTTACTGATTTCTCAAACAATACGAATATGGTTAGTATGAAACACTCGTAAAGTATATGTGAAGTGTGTACTCGTTGAAAACCTGTATGTTATTGAGCTGAAATTCAACGAAAAATGACTTTCAAGTCTCTGTAACGGATAGAGCCTCTTTCAACATAATTAGTTGGAGCAACGTGTGAAAATTCGTTACTCATGTGAAAATTATCTGCTATTTTGTGATAGTTACCACTGAATGATAATAAATACACCATGATTCCGAATAGTAAGCAACCTATACCATGAATTTTGTAACGGATAGTTACCTACTGATTTATCAAACAAAACGTATATTGGTTAGTATGAAACACTCTTGAGGTAAATGTGAAGTAACTGAGTCAGTAACTGAGCTGAAAAGTAACACAAATGACTTTCAAGTCTCTGTAACGGATAGAGCCTCTTTCAACATAATTAGTTGGAGCAACGTGTGAAAATTCGTTACCCATGTGAAAATAATCTGCTATTTTGTGATAGTTACCACTGAATGATAATAAATACACCATGATTCCGAATAGTAAGCAACCTATACCATGAATTTTGTAACGGATAGTTACCTACTGATTTATCAAACAAAACGTATATTGGTTAGTATGAAACACTCTTGAGGTAAATGTGAAGTAACTGAGTCAGTAACTGAGCTGAAAAGTAACACAAATGACTTTCAAGTCTCTGTAACGGGTAGTTACTTCTCTCAAGCCTCCGATTAATGTCAATTCTCTTCGCCATCTGGAAAATCGTATAAAATATCGTCTGTATGATTACCGTCGGGAAAACACGATTCTCGGAATTTCCGCCGGGTCCTGTAACGAGATCCGGATACTGCTCCATAATTAATGGATTTCTAGGTATTAAATTAATCCGAATGATGGGAATAACGTGCAGACACCGGAGGATATGAAGAACAATGTGGGGGTCACGCTAGCCTTATATGGTTAATTCGTTATTATGCGTTGTGCCTTGTGGGTTGATGAATGGTGTAGGAAGAGGCTTATGGGGGTGGATTAATGCGGCTAATCAGGTTTTCTAAATTTCCATTTAAGTTATCCTCCTATTCAAGATGAGGGAATTTATTTGATCTCACTTGAAATGAACTATTTGAGGTCATGCCGCAAGTTACTTGAAGTTAAAGTTTATTCCATATAAGAGATAATTCTCTTGATTGAGTGTAACAAATCAATTAGGAGCAACAATGAAGTACAGACGCCTCTATTTGCCAGGCTTTGGGGCACTGAAGTCGGTCTCGAATTGTAAAAAACCTCTGGAGCAACTGGCTGACAGAAATAAACTGGCTCTGGTTCGAGAACCTGCTCACCAGAAGGTGTTGAAGGGAACAACAAGGCTGACGCCCTTCCGGATGAATGTACCCCTACACCATTATTAGGACTAGGAATTTCTTGTAGGATATCACTCTCACTGTTAAGGGCGGAGTTTATTTAACAGTTGATGGAATAGAACGATTTCTACTGGATGAAAAATCCAGGATACAAGTAGTTCAAGAACTTCATCACAACAATCGGCGTAACTTGCCTTAATGTTATCGAAAAAGTACTGAGGTTACTAACAGAGCTGCTTATAAATCTCTGTGGATTAAGGTATCACTAACAGAAGACCGATATCTAAAATTCTAGGCATACTCTGTTAGTGCAAAGCCCTGAATACCACTAGACTCATAGTTCTTAGTGGTGCAATTCTTCCACCATCAGAGCTAATTTATAAACTTCGCTAAGAAGACAATCTCTCCTGAAAACTGATTAAAACAAGGTTTCACACCAAAGATCTCATTGGTCGAAGCCAATAAACCACTAATATTCTAAACCTGTACCCTGAATCAACCATTCATCGTTCAACAATGCTGATTAATTCTTCTCTTTTTCAGATCGTAGTTTTTTAGTAGGCAACATAAGGGAAGGAACATGTCACATCATATATTGCTCGGACGGCTTCTGTCGTCTAACCGGATACTCCAGGGCGGAAGTGATGCAGAGACCGGCAACTTGCGAATTCTTGTGTGGCCCCCTGACGTCTCAGCAAGCTGTGACTTCACTTAGAGAGGCGCTCCAGGAGGGAGTGGAGAAGCACGCCGAAATACTGTACTATAGAAAGGATGGTGAGTGTTGGATTTTCTGTACACCATTTATTGATGGTTGAAAAATTATTTATCTGTAATGTGCCTATGGTGGCGTATGGACACAGGAACAAATCCGCAAACTTTTTGATCCATGTCACTTAACTTCAATACTATCTTCTATGGTTTCGAAGCCGTTCTGAAACACTGTGTATCCTCGCACGGCAGCTAATATTTATCTTGAGAAAATTATCCTTTCTCTATTCAGAAATCAACAGGTCTGAATATTTTCCTTCCCCCAAACAACGAATCATAATGAGTGGCTTAATGATTTGAGGGGATATAACACTAAATAGAAAACTTGTATCTGTAAATGTTGTAAGATTAGTTGGAATTTCCACATTAATCACAACAGTTTGCAGGTGAAATATTAATGGAAATTGAGTAGGAAACATGTATAATATCCCTGAACTATTAATCTTACGAGGCGTTAGCGTTGCCTATTGTTGCGGTTGTCTTTATTGAAGTTTATAATTATTAGAGTGTAGGGTTGAAAGGTATACGGTTATTAATCAACTATTAATATATTGTACATACCTTCCTTAAGGTTCATTACTGTGTACAATATACTTCGAGGAATACTTCAAATCGAAGATAAATGTGACTAGCTCCAACATAATATCATAGATTTCGAAAAAAGAAAGAGAAATAAGAATTCACTGTAATTTTCAGTTCAGAAATGAAAGTTTTATTACTCCTCACGTGATTCATAATTTTTTGACTCTTCATTTCGTTGAATTCGTTGAACAATACCCTGAATATTCGTAGGTTTGAAACGGAGTATATAAAATACGGGAAATTTGAAGAGCGCTGTGGAAAAGAGGTGAAACGATTGTACACAGGATGATTCACGAAGACCATTCATTAGAATATTTCAAAGGAAGATTCGAGATAAACACTTGAAATTTAATAGTTAAGCTTTGTTAGGTGACATGAATTAATCAGATTAGCCATTGAATTCTACATTATTTTAATGGTCACTTACATATTATTCTCAGAAAGTTCGTGTGAAATCTGAAAAAACCCTTTAAATTTTCTCTAATAAGGCTTCATTCCAATTTAAATAACTTGTAAATTTTTGCATGAAAATTCCTAATTTTTAAGCTTTTATCAGAAGACGTACCAATGCTTTCCTTCGTTAATCAAAAATTCAATTGAACATACAGGGTGTTTCTATTTCAATGTCAAAGTCAGTAATGACAAAAACCTCAAAACTAATTTTTTTTTAATGTGAACCCATTTTGTTATTGGTCACCTAGAATCTACTTTAAAAAATAGTTTATTTTTTATAATACGTACTACTGCTTTACTTACCGAATATCTCGGGAAATAAGCATTTTAGAGCAGTAGTATGTAATTACACTTATACACTATGTTTTAACGTAGATTCCACCTGACCAATAAATATCTCTGAAAGTATTGTTTTTCCCAGAATTGGGAATTATATCAATGGATTCTTATGATAGAACTGCATCATGAAAGAAATTGAATTTAAAAAAGTGTCGTTAAAAAAATCTTTCAAAAATTATCATTCAAACAAGAGCGCTAAAAAAAGAGCAATCTACAATGCTTCAAAAATTGTCATTAAATTTATTTATCAAGATTAAATGAGCAATCTGCAATGTTTCCACCTCGTGGAATGGGTTGTTGCAACTTACACTCGGTGCATAGTTTTCACAAGTCGAAATAACTGAGGAAAGTATCATCGAAATGTCTAGAGCAAGGCTGGAGACAATCATAGCAGATTGTCCATTTATTCCTGATATTTGAGTAGGTAGAGGCTTATGAACAAATTATTTTAATAGTTCAAAATATATTAACTAGCAACATTATGAAAATACTGTATATAGGAACATGTCTTACTACTTAAGGAAGTGAAATGTAATATTAACCTCAGTGGTCAACGAACAGTAATTCGTTTTAATGATTCCATTATGTTCTTTTGTCCTATTGCCTTCATAAACTAGCTCATTCCGTTCGAGAGTTATCGTGCTAACGGCCGGACGGCCGGACGGCCAGACAGAATCGATTTTTACCATGGATTCTTGATCAGTGAGTCGAACCAAATCGTTTGAGACCATTTTCAGCTAAAAATTCGAAAATTACAGACATTTGGGCAAATTGATAAGCACTCTGTTCCGAAGAACAAGAGCGACAAAAGAATGGTTTCTCATTTGAAAAAAATAAGTTTTGAGGTTTTTTTCATGACTGACGTTGACATTGAAATAGAAACAACCTGTATGTTCAATTGAATTTAGAATTAACGAAGGAGAAGCATTGTTATGTCTTCTGATAGAAGCTAGAAAATTAGGAGTTTTCAAGCAAAAATCTACAAGTTATCAACATTGGAATAAAGCCCTATTTGAAAAAGGAATTTTTTCAGATTTCACACGAATTTTTTAAAAATAATATAAGTAAGTGACACATTAAAAAAATGTAAAATTCAATGGGTAATCTGATTATCGATGAAAAAACTGGGTGTTACATTCAAAAAATGAAAGTTCCGGTGAAACCGGAAGTCGAACGAATCTGAAATTTTTGCCAAGAATTTATGGCTCCTAACAAAGCTTAACTATAAAATTTCAAGTGTTATCTCGTGTCTTTCTTTGAAATATTGAACGACCTTCGTGAATCCCCCTGTATACAATGATATGAGTCAGGAAAATATTTTCATCTGTAGCATGAGCATAGAAAGCTATCATGGTCCAACTACAGTAGTTTCGCATTAACTCAGTTGGGATAAATACGCTGATATAGATGGCTGTGTGGAACCCACTTTATATCGTATAGTGGCATTTCTCACTTACCCCGGGGAACAGGGTGGACAACAGTAATTGCGATATCCGTAATGCGGAAATAATAAAAGTGAATTATTACCAGGAAAAACATAATTCTCATATTTCCCTTTATATCTTTTCAATCCCAGCAACTTATTTAAAGTTGTTTTATTACCGGCAATGCAATATAAACAATATGTCGTAAAAGTTTGCAGTATCTGAAAACACAGCGCGGAATTTTATATACCTACCTTTTTTATACACCGTTCCCGTGATTTGATGTGGGTAAGACTGTGAAATCTGAGATTGATTGCTTGCATATATGCGTGACTAGACAATGAGGATTTATGTATCATTAAAAATTTACAGTGTCTTTCGTGACCGTACAGTAATAAGGATATATTTATGCCAAAAGATAAACAAATAAAAATGGTTTCAATTTATTCAATTGGATACCGAGAAATTTTCATAGTACCGTGAAGAATATATCGAGATACCATTAAGCCACAGCAAACATGAGCATAAAAAATTGTTAAATATCTTTTGTACAGTGTACAGTTATATTTATGGAAAATTCCGAAACACGTCAATTTTAAATATTAAATTGTCATTCTTCTTCGTAAAATGCGAACTCTACCTACAAAGGATTTGGTTCGACTCACTGATCAAGAATCCGAGGTCGAAATCGATTCTGTCCGGCCGGCCGGCCGTAGGCACGATAACTCTCGAACGAAAGGAGTTAGAGGATTGAAATTTGCAAGGTGGGTTTGGAGCGTAAATATCTCGGACAAGTTCATTAATGGGCGAAATCCATCAAGCGGTTTTGGAGTTATGGCTGATTTTAGTAAAAACATTTTTTAAGAATATTTCCGATATCGATCACTCGATATATCTGAAATTTAGAATCAAATTGTAGAATCATGACTTTCATACGCATGTGAAGTTTTGTATTGACCAGATCACCTCAAAGTGTAAAAAAAAATTTCAAAATTCTAAAAATTTTTTCTACAATAACTCTCGAGCGGAATGAGCTAGGCAGTTGGAATTTTCAGAGTAGGTTAGGGAGATGAAAATCTCGGCTAAGTTCGTTATTGGGCAAAATAGACCAGATGGTTTCGGAGTAACGAAAAAAAATATTTTTTTTAAGCAACAAATTTCAAATTCAATTTTCATTTAAGATGCAGTTTCACCATTTAAATCCATCGATGTCATTTAAAACTCCAACAAGCTAATACTTTCGGAGATATGAATTTTCTAAATTTCAATAATGAATCGTACTTCTATGTTTTCACAGAATGCTATAAGTATTCTATTTAAGCTTTATTATATGATCTGTGTTCATACTCGTTCAGGTCATCCTGTTCTATAAGAGAGAGTCAAATTCATTTCAGCTATTTTAATTTGATTTCTTCCATGGTGCAGTTCTCATTCTCAGATTGCTCATTTAATCTTGATAAATAAACTATTATTTGAATTGAATTTCCTTTATGATGCAGTTCTAACATAAGAATACATTGATATAATTCCCAACTCTGAGAAACCAATTCTTTCGGAGATATAATTTGTCTGTTTGAACTAGAGCGCCAGAAAGCTCCTGTCCACAGGGCTTGAACCCATTTTTCTCTCAATGGTCAAGCTAATCGTCAAAATTATCGCTACTGGTCTACCAAAAATCCTTACTGAATAAGAGAGGAATACTCGCAATTCCCTCAAAATGTTAATGTTTGGGCAGGAAATGTTCTAAACCATATCATAGGCCCCTTTTTCATTGAGGAATTCAATTGGAATGGCTATAAATATTTTGCACTACTTCAAAATGATGCAGTTTCCAACTTTGGCAAATCGTATTCCACGGAATACGATATGGTTCCAACAGAATGGACACCACTTTACCAACGCAATGTCCGGCAGTACCTCGACGCAATATTTCCAAATCGGTGGGTAGTAAGGCGAGGAACGATCGAATGGCCAGCGCGAACCCCGGATCTTAACCCATTAGATTTCTTTTTTATATAGGGATATGTGAAGAGCATTTTATATAACAAACTAGTTATATTTTTGGCCAAGGATTCACCTCCTGAAATCTTTCGCTATAATTTTTAACAACTTGTAAATTTCTCAGAAAAAAAACGTTTTTCCTATGACCTTAAATGAAGCGTCTAATAGAAAACCCTTTAGAAATGAATATGTAATCTTGTTAGAGGCGACAAGCTCTTCGTGTAATCCTGTATAACATATGTAGGTAACCGGATAATATTAACCATATTAAATTCCATCGTAAAGTGAAATTTATTGGACTACATCTTGATACATTAACCCAAGATGAAAACATTTTATTTTCGGACCTCTAACTTATGTTTCTTAATGTCATAAAGATTGTATTTCACACGGAACTGAACTGAATTATGTTCCTCCAGAATTGACTCCCTTCCCTATTCCAAATAGGACGAAAACATAAGCCATGATGAGAAATGCAACTCCCAGACATCAAAGAAGCCTTGATTCAGATAATCTTCCTCTCTTACTCCCTCTGATGCAGAAGGGATCATTCCTCAACGGCTCCAAAGATCCCTTTCCTACTGGGAGGATAATAAAGAAGACTGAAAATATGAGAATACCAACGGGGAAAAATCCGGATGAATAAGGTTGTTTTCCACGCTAATCCCTAATTTTCATGGCTTCGCATGAAGGTGCCAAGAGATATTGTTGTTGATGTTTCACATTACATTGTTCATGTCTTCTGTACATTCAACTCAAAGGAGTTACAACTACCAGGGTTTATTTCGCTAAACTATCATAATGACTGCAATCTGAAGATATTGACGTTTACCTACTTTGATGTCTTGGTCTTTTGTACTCGAATCTGGTTTTAAAATTGTCTTAAGCTGTCGATCGAAGAATTTTCCACTAACAAATAATTTTCTTTCTTTTGTTCGCATTGACATCAATTGATTTCAAAGTTTAAAATGAATAAAATAGTGAACTACACCTCTGTAGCCGCATGGATCTATTGAAGAAGAATCGGCTCCTCTAATTTTCAAAGATATTCACTCTTGTTCTTAAAAATCCCTTCAATATTTGAATATTAAAAGAACAATCCACAAAAAGGTGTCGTTTACTAAAATCGGTCTAGTAGTTCGGTTTTTATAGCAGTTTTTCCTCCTCGTCCCATCTTTTATAGGTCCGCTAAAAAGACGAAAAATAATTTTTGTCCTAGATCAAACAACTTCCGATATTTTGTAGGTGAAAGGTCCACGTTTAAGAAACGGTAACTTTTATTGTCCTACTATAATTTTTGTGGGAGTTGTGAAGCTCGAAAGTTGATCTTCTTGAATCGGTCATAAAAAAAGTCAATTTAGTTGAAAAATCGTCAAGTCAAAAATTGACCATGTATTAATTTGAAATTTTTAGGATGTGTTCTTTATGAGTTGATCTGTACTGAGTAAAAATTATCAATTTGTGCGTATGATATTTTCGAAATTACGAGTCCCTGAACATACGTTTAGTATATATAAGAAAAATTTCTAATTTCCGAGTTGTGCCATTTGGGAAATAATTTTTTTGGAAAATATCTGTTTACATTTTCTTATTCTACGCGTTCAGTTCTATGAATAGTAAAATTTTCATATGATTCGAACAAAAACAATTTTTTGGTCAAAAAAATTTCCATGCATATGTATGCGAAAATTGTGAAAATTTTGATCACCCAACTTTAATTAAATCATGACTGTTCTTCATTAATTCGGGGTCGTAGAATCGAATGGCGGTAACAGTTTTCCTCTACTACCCACTTATCGCGAGTTAAGGCCTGCGGAAAATCCGCGAAAATGAACCCGCGGCCCTATTCGTGGTTTTCCCAAACGGAGGCATCTGCGCATCTGAAACTCCGGTTATTTCTAGATGAAGGATGTATCTACATCATATGTAAATTTCATCTCCTTCGCTAGACTAATCAAGGATTACCGCATCTCGAATTTAAGGTTATATTTTGGAAAATTTTACTTCCGAGTTGTGTCATTTGGAAAATAATTTTTTTAAAAAATATCTGTTCACATTTTCTTATTCTACGAGTTTGATTCTATGAACAGTATCATTTTTGTGTAAATCGAAGAAATTTTTTTTTCCAAAATCATCGAAAATTTTTTTTTCCTAGATCAAACGACTTAAGGAATTTTTCATATAAAGGATCCACTTTTAAGAAAAGTTAACTTTATTATTCTACTTTTCTGGCAATTAGAAGGTGGTTAGCCGGAGATTCTGCAGTCTACCTCAGTATTCTGGTATGACTTTCTGGTGACTCTTCTCTGTATTCTCTCCAGCCTGTCAGAGTCTCTACTGGAGACGACTATCCCATGCTGTACTCGTATACTCGAGGATCGGTCTTATGTATGACTTCAGTAGATGGTAAGATGTTGAGATAGAACAGCGACCGAACACCTTCTCGAAGAGATAACACCTCTGAGAAGCCCTGCAACAGACAGTGTGGACGCACCAAGATGCAGGACGGTGCATTTCTCCTGGTTAAGTGAAATAAGCCAGGCAGCACACCACTCTTCGATTCTTTGCAGATCCTGACACAGTGCCCCATAAGATACCAAGAGATTGGCATACATGGAAAATACCGATTTAAGGAGGCCAGGTACATCCTGTGTATAGAAGAAATAATAGCGGACCCACAACTGAACCTTGTGGAACCCCACTGGTGGAATATCGTGGAGCAGAGTATCTGCCACCAACCCTTCCTGAAAAATAGCGCTTGGCGACTAAAGATCGAATCCAAATCTAATTATGTCAACTGGTGTTCTGGAATTCATTGCAGCTGTCCAGTCATCAAGACATTGCTATAGGTTGGTGGTAGTTGATCTACCAGGGACAAATCCATGCTGGTTTGGAGGTATTATAGAGTTTGTCAGAGCGAACTGCATTATTACGTCCACAACAATCCCCTCACATGTCTTCCCAACAACACTGGTTTCCTTTATGGGCCAATAATTATTAGGGTTAGTTATATCTCCCTTCTTGGAGATTGGCGTAACGGACCCTGACAACCAGGCAGCAGGCAGTTGTGTACAGCAAAGGGCCATCCTATACCAGAAAGCTTCTGCAGCTGTCACGATCTGACCTTCGGGTAATGATGGAACTGCTGACAGGGCTGTCGATACAAATACCAATTGTAGCACATGGTCAAGTCGGCAGATGAAAGATGCAGCCTAAGAATTTAAGTATGGATCAGCTAGTTCTAAAACCTAAAACCCCACGACGTGATAGCCAAGGCTCTTAAGGACGTTCTAAGGTTAGTCGTCTTCTATCAAGACATAACAGCTGGCAGATAACGAGCTATCCAAAATGAAACCTTCAGCTCAAAAACCCTGAATCATTATCGATATTTGCATCATGCTCCATCTTCAAATGGAATGAACTGAATGCATATCTATCGAAACCAGATACAGAACGTTTACCTTCACGCCTAGGAGAACCTTGGAACTTATTACACTATACCAGGATGTGTGTCAAGCGAATTGATCACTCTATTCTACATAACGATCGAAAAACTAAATATTTACCAACTTCTAAAACCTTTATCGTCAATCCAACAACAGGCAGCGCTGTTCCACTTCTCCATAAATCTTAACAAGATATTTTTAGTCGACCCAAAGCTTCGTTCTGCCTCCCAAAACGGCGTCTACCGTCCTGTGACGTCACTTGTTGCGCCTATTGGGCATTTGCGACGTCACAGGCTCGCAACTATGACATGAAATGTATCCAGAGCAGGTACGTATCGAGGATCTATTCGATGAATTCCTACGCGATCTCTTAGATTTTACCGTTCTGATGTTCTAGTTTATACGTATGATGACCGACCTTCGTCTAAAAGTCTTGTTTCTGGAGCAAGGTTCCTAGGAATTGGTGTCATGCATAAAGAGATCTTGTTTGACACTATTTTGGATTGATGTGTCACGCAATAACGACGGGATTCCCTGCCAAGAGGTGTTACCCGATTAGGATGGTTAACATACGTGATTTATCGATTTTATGTTGTTTGTTGCTGGTCGTTTTGGGTGGATTTAAGTAAGACCTAGGAGCGACATATAGGTTGTTTCATATGTACGAGGGAATTTCAACTCGAAGTCCTGTAGATATATTATGAGAGAATAAAAAACGAAGGGAATTAAATTGTTCCTAATATACAGGGTGTCCCAGCAGTGCCGCAGCAGACGATATAAGCGTAACGGTCAAAGTTTGGAATAGTATATTCTAAAACAAGTTGCAGAATGGGCACCTATTAAAACACGAACGCATGAGTGTTGGAATTGCTTTCTGCAACGAGTATTAGACGATATTTTCTCTATTTCAGGCAAGTTTTGTGAAACACTGTTGAAATTTAATGAAAAGTTCGGATTATACATCCTAGTGACTTTTGTATTCTATCTTGGTAGTTGGTGGGATTGTTACGAAAGTTTACAGATTACGGAATTTGAATTTGAAACGTACGTAGGGCATGGAGATCAGATTTCAAACAGTTTTCTAATAGCACGAATTATTCAAAATTAGCAAGAAGGAAATCTCTAGTACCATATTTTTGATAATAAAACTTTTCCTCAACAATTATTTCACTATATCCAGATTGTATTGTCAATCGACGTGTGTTGAAATTTGATAGGATCGAATGTCAGTGCTGACTACCACAAAACGAAAAATATAACTAGAAACAGTGCGGGAATGAGTTCACTCCAGCACTGTTTTCAGTGCTGGAATGGACTCATTACGATACTGAAATAGAGAAAAATTTTTCGATGCAAACTTGAATTACTTCATGAATAGCACAACCTAAAAATATTTATGAATATATCGGGTGTCCCACAAAAGAGGAATAGAGGGTGACTTTGATTTTTCAAATTTGACACACTATATTCATTAGTGTTTTACTATTCTCTGGAACTTCCTGCATGCTCTTTTATACTATTCACATATTTTTGTCCAACAGTTTTCGAAATATTTGTCATTTTGACAAAAAAAATTATGATGCTTGTAGGGGTACACCCTGTATATCGCCTAGTGGATTATAGTATCAAGCTGATGTACGTGGATATATATTTTCATGAATGCTTTCTGTCGTGACCCAATTACATTTAGTATCTAGGATACCAGATGAGATCCATACAATCAGACCTATTGTGTCTGAGTATTGCTATAAACATTGCTATTCAAGTCATATCGCTATCCTCCTAATTTTTAACAATATGGCTAGGTTATTAAGTATTCTGTTCGGACTGTTATAGCAATGTTGGTTATAAATTTCCTTCCAGCAATATTGCTATCAAGTTAGTCAAAATTCATTGATTTTAGGGCTGACAACAATTTATTTCATGACTTTTATGTGAAATAGAAGAAGAATTAAACTTTAATTGATAAACATTTCGTCCGTTTTTAGTGGTTATTCGTAATTCCTAACCAATATATAAAATGTCACGAAGCAAAAAACTAACTATGTTATTTATGAAACTAACAAGATGGAGTTATTGATTAATTTTCATGAAACACACCGAATATCGATAACCGCTACCATGACCGAAAAATTGAAGACTTGCAAACACCTAAACAAATAATAAATTTCAATTTTACCTGCCGTCAGTCAGATCTTGAATGCCTACTTCTAAGTGAAACGGAAGAGTATCTCTCCTAGTTTTCTCCTGAACAAATTCCCTCAGATCAAATCAAAAGAAGTCGTCTCTGTACTAAGGCTGAATTAATAGTGTATTTAATTTTTTTCATCCAGTTAGTCAGTCTTCGAATGCATATCTCTAGCTTAAAAGAAGCAGTATATCTCCTAGTTTGCTTATGAACAAATAAATAAATGAATAGAATTCCCTCAGCTCTTGAATTAAATCAAAAGCATCAATCTTATTATCAAGGCTGAATATTTTGTGAACTTTTCTGTTTACAAATAGAAGGGATTGTTAGTGTCAGAACTAAGTCTTAGAAATTTCCTTAAAATTAAGCAATGTGTATAGCAATATGTTTCTAAAAATGACAAATCATATTGCTCAAAATCGATGATCAGAATAGCAATATTTCGAATCTTGCTGTGGAAGCAATATATTTTTCTTAGTAATATTGCTAAGCACAAACAGAATAGATCTGATTGCCTTTGTAATTATTTGACACGATATCTTGTTATCCTCATAGCAAATACTATTATCAGGTTGCTGAGATTGCAATGTGTATAGCAATATGTTTCCAAAAATGAGAGATCATATTGCTCAAAATCGGTGATCAGAATAGCAATATTTTCAATCTTGCTGTGGAAGCAATATCTCTTTCTTAGCAATATTGCTATGCGCAAACAGAATAGGTCTGATTGTCTTTGAAATTATTTGACACGATATCTCGTTATCCTTTTAGCAAATACTATTATGAGGTTGCTGAGATAGCAATGTGTATAGCAATATGTTTCCAAAAATGACAGATCATATTGCACAAAATCGGTGATCAGAATAGCAATATTTTGAATCTTGCTGTGGAAGCAAAATCTTTTTCTTAGCAAATTGCTATGCGCAAACAGAATAGGTCTGATTGTCTTTGAAATTATTTGACACGATATCTTGTTATCCTCATAGCAAATACTATTATGAGGTTGCTGAGAAGGCAATGTGGATAGCAATATGTTTCCGAAAACACAGATCATATTGCTCAAAATCGATGATCAGAATAGCAAAATATCTTTTTCTTAGCAATATTGCTATGCGCAAACAGAATTGGTCTGATTGTCTTTGGAATTATTTGAGACGATATCTTATAATCCTCTTAGCAAGTACTATTATTAGGTTGCTGAGATAACAATGTGGATAGCAAAATATTTCTAAAAATGACAGATCATATTGCACAAAATCGATGATCAGAATAGCAATATTTCGAATCTTGCTATTGAAGCAATATATTTTTCTTAGCAATATTGCTATGTGCAAACAGAATAGGTCTGATTGTCTTTGAAATTATTTGACACGATATCTTGTTATCCTCTTAGCAAATACTGTTATGAAAATGACAGATCATATTGCTCAAAAGCGATGATCAGAATAGCAATATTTTGAATCTTGCTGTGAAAGTAATATCTTTTTCTTAGCATATTACTATACGCAAACAGAATAGGTCTGATTGACTTTGAAGTTATTTGACACAATATCTTGTTTTCCTCTTAGCAAATAATATTATGAGGTTGCTGAGATAGCAATGTGGATAGCAATATGTTTCTAAAAATGGCAGATCATATTGCTCAAAATCGATTATCAGAATAGCTATATTTCGAATCTTGCTGTGGAAGCAATATATTTTTGTTAGCAATATTACTATGCGTAAACAGAATAGGTCTGATTGTTTTCGAAATTATTTGACACGACATCAAAAGAACCCAACGTGTTCGTTGTCAAAGGGACGCAACAGGGTTGTGTTCAAATATTAACTCCGTAGAATAATATTCACTCCCTTGCGTTCGAAAACGGAAAGGTTGGGTAAATTTTACTCCATGACTGTCGTTCGAAATGTCAGAGTATTCGACTCCGAGTTCATTTTACTCCTGTCAAAATTGACATAACTCATGGGACGGAAAATCTTGTATCTTTGTCTCACTGTTTTATGAATGTTTTGTGAGGTAATTTAATAGTTTTAATACTGATCACAATATATATTTATGATTAGAGTTACATATATGTGAAGAAAACAATAATAATAGGTTCTTTCTTAAACCAACATAACCTATTTTCCGATATTGGCACCTTCTGTCACTGACAGTGTCAGTGTCAGAGTAAACTCCAGAGTAAATCTGTCAAACCTTCAAAAACTCTACTCTTCTGTGGTGTTAATTTTCGAACACAACCCAGTGATGTCTCCCCCAACCAGACCGCATTCCATCACGATCAACCTCTGTGACCTCCAGGAAATCAACACATCATCCCCATCGACCTCGGCCTCATAAATCACCCAGCCCCCACATCGCACCCCATCAAATCAGCAGATCCACCTCTGTTGTCCCGATTAAAGATCGGCGCCTCGCATCGTCAGCTCTCCTTCGGGATAGAACAAGAGCATTTGTTCGCTCCCCGTTTCCCGTACGTTTTAATCCGACGCCTCCTTCATTCCTCTGTGATGCCCCAACGTGACTTAAGGTCTGGCGTGTGTGCGCGTTTAAAAATAAGATCGCTCAGATACGCGTTCCGGTGTCGGTTCGGCTTTGTGGCCAGAAGTTTTTCCATCTGATTGATGAAGAGGTTCATCCGAGGTGATTTCTTGATAGTTGTCGTGTGATATGGACCGTGAATTGTGCCGATTTGATGTTTGCAGAGGGTAGGACGGAGAGGTGAGATGGTTGGTTGGGTTGTTTTGTTTTTAGACGGGGTCAATCGATACAAATATGACGTGTGCAAGATTTTCCTTTTTCCTCCTCTTCGGTGGCGTCTCCAAGAACAAAATAATCAGGTGAAAAATTACACTGGTTTTCATATAGTTCCTCCAATTGCCGATCGTATAACACTGACATATATTTCTAATTTTACTTGTGGGTTGGTCTCGAATCCGGCTCAAAGGACCATGTCAAGCATTAAAACAGCAAATTTTCTTCGCGCGTATTTTCTAGGAAATAGCCTGCTATCTTTCTTTTTGCCGAAAATTGTGAAGAATTAGGGCTCAAAATTGATGAACACCTCGATGGCCAAGATTATGTTCATGAATTCAGGAGATGCCCAATGTTCCTCGAAAAGATGTGCTTATCCAATTAGCCCAGTTTGGTGTAATTTTCGAATTTTTGGATGAAAATGGTCTCAAACGATTTGGATAATTTTTGGCACATTTTTAAATGACATTTTATAGATTTAATTTATTTTATTATGCAGTTCTATCATAAGAATCCATTGATATCATTCTCAACTCTGAGAAACTAATACTTTTGAAATTTGATTTATCAAAGTTTGAACAAGAGCGCCAAAGCTCCTGTCCACCGAGCTTTTTCGCTTTTTTTATCAATGATATGGTTTGATGGCTTTCCCACTTTTTTTCACGTGTAAACGGTTGAAAGAATATTCATATATATTTATTGCATTTATTTAATTTCCTCTATTCTTTATCTCCACCCATCAATCCCCTCATATGTATTCGGTTGTTTTCGCCGTTGTATTTTTTCTTGAATAAGCATCAATTTCAAATCATATTGATTAGTAACATGGATTCGAGCGGAATACCGATCGAATCCGGCCCTAAGGACCATGTTTTGTCCAAAAGTTGAGTTACTATCCACTGTATAATTTGAATTTTGAATGACATGTTAATATTCAAACACATGTTGACTGAAATAATGGTAGTCGATAGAATAACATATGCACGCAGTTAAAAATAAATTAGCCGTTAGGTGGAACTGTTGCAGAACCTTGTGCTGATACTTCTCTCGTCCGATTGATGACTGTATCGATTGCTGGAATGGCTGAAATTTTCCTCATCTTGTGTTTTATCATTAGTTGCGAAAAGTATGGAATTTTTCCCCTGCTTAAAAGAGTGTGGGGTTTTATGGCCTTTTTGCAGGAAAATGCCTTCCAGTCGTTATATTCTATTTGTTCGGAAAACATTGGAAAGAAGATAATGGAATTTACTCAGTTGGAAAGCTATTTTCAGATTTCCTACATTTTAACACATCTTATGTTGTTTGTTCAGACACCTTTTCGCCTAGAGGTTTATCGTAGATTTTGTGAATATTTTGAGAGGGTTGGAAGCGTGAAACAGCTTCAAACTGAATGATAAAGTTCAGTAGTCAATCATCAATTAAAAAATTGTTTCTACTTTATAATATGAGAACTTTCTGGACTATTCTACCTTTTGGTCCTCAGAGCCGGATTGAAAACGGATACAATAGAAGCCATTTCTTTAAACAGAAATTTTCCGTTGACAAATAGGGTAAACAAGATAGCTATTTATTAGAGAAGTTTCTAGATTGTGGTAGTTTGGCTGAGTGATTGAACTTCTCAACAACTTAAACAGTTATGTTTCGAAAAGCGCAATACTTTTCTTTGACCCAATTTCCTTCAACAACAAATTCATCACTGTCACTTCTAATGATGTTTGGGCAGATATATATTTTTTTGGGATTTGAGCAATACATTTTGAGGATCTAACAATAAAGCATGTGTATGGAAAATAATGAAGGTTAAGTGTAACATATTTAATGCGATATTTGATAATAGAGCTTAGGGAAAACACCTGTGATTTGTGGAATTTGACATTGTTGAAAAATTAAGTTGAAACAACAAGCAGAGAGGTTTCTTCAAGGTACCCGAAATCCAACCTGAAAAAAGGAATGACAAATTTGAGTGAGCTAATAGGCAAAATCGGCCAAAAGGTTTTGGAGTTATACCCATCTGAAAGTTCGTTCTCATTTCCTCAATAACCTAAAAAATTGGAATCCCATCTAATTCAAACATGGTAGTTAGTTGTAGGGTGCTGACACACAAGTTTTCGAAAAATATCGTTAGAATCGTATCACTAGAAAATTCAAATAAAATCATTGAAAAAATTCTGTATCCCAGGCACTATCCGTCGGATCCAATTACTCTACCACTATGAATAAAACTGGACTGTATAGTGGAAGCAGTTAAGAATCGACTGTTTTAGATTATTTGATATACAATTTTTGTTATTGCTTCTATTTGAAGGAATTTCATGCATTGGATCATGCTCCATGGACTATCCAAGTTCTAAAAATATCATTCATTCATGAACTTGAGATTGAGAATTCTATGGTTGAACATGTTTATTCATGCTCTGGTTGCATGAAATTCGGCGTTAAATTACGTTTCGACAACGATAGTGCCTGCATAATCTCAATTTGCGTTAGATATTTACGCAGCTATCTCATATTCTTGAATATTTCCACACCTATAGATCTCCCAATCCTCCTAATCAAGTTTTTTCATCATGTGAGTCATTGGAAAGGAATACGGACTATACAGTGTGTGGATATAAAGTAAGGAACAAGATTCATAACCACGATATTGAATATTTTCAAGCAAAATGCTCGAACAGGTCAATTTTTGTTTTCAATTAACCTCCTTATGGCATACAAATTTTACTTCTTCATTCATTTTTACAGAGTACCGTCAATATTTTTTTTAATGACCACTCCTTTATCAGACCACGCAACTTACCTAAATGATGGTGCAAAAAATTGGTAACGTAGATAACAATTTTTTTCAGAAGATACCACATTTTCTGTAAAAAAGGGGGAAAGCCCTGTGAACCGGAGCATTGGCGCTCTTTTTCAAACTTCGACAAATCGTATCTCCGAAAGTATTGGTTTCTCAGAGTTGTGAATGATATCAATGGATTCTTATGATAGAACTGCATCATGAAGGAAATTGAATTCAAAAAATGTAATTAAAAAAAAACGAGACAAGAACCAAAAATTATATATTATATATTATATTATATTCATTCCTCAAATCTATTCTGAAAATTATTTATATAAATTGAAACTTAGTCAATATTCCAGTTTTGTTTTTACAGGAGATATTCTGAACCCAATTTGGTTAACTCACCATAGTATATATTTTCATCATAATACGGATTATCCATACGACCAAAAATACCAAAATACACCAAGTGAGGTTAAATCATTGATCATTTAGCATTCAATCATACTTTGTTTTCTATAACAGGAGGGCTATTTTATATCAAGAGTAACAAACCAGAAATAAATTTGACATGTCTCTTATAGGAAAATAAGATGACATGTATGAACACAGATCATATAATAATTCATAGGTAGAATAATTACAGCATTCTGTGAAAGTATAGAAGTACGATTTATTATTGACAATTTGAAAAATTATATCTCTGAAAGTATTAGTTTGTTAGAGTTGAAAATGATATCAATGGATTCTTATGGTGAAACTGCATCTTAAAAAAAATTGAATTTGAAATTTGTATTGTAGGAAAAAATGTTCTGTTTCGTTACTCCGAAACCATGCCCAATAACGGATTTAACCGAGATATTTATCTTCCAAACCTTCTCTGAAAATTTCAACTGTCTAGCTTATTCCGTTCGAGAATTATCGTGTCTACGGTCGGCCGGTCAGAATCGATATTGACCACGGTTTCTTGATCAATGAGTCGAACCAATTTGTTTAAGACCATTTTCATCCAAAAATTCGAAAATTACAGACATTTGGTCAAACTGATAAGCACTCTGTTCCGAGGAACAATAGCGCCAAAAATTGAAATGTTTAATGGAAGAAAATCCTTATTCAACCGAAATCTTGCGCAAATGTTCAAATTTCAATCCGTAAACCATTTGGAACGGACCGATATGAGTATAAACTCTTTGAAACGAAAACAAAATGTTTTTTCGATAATTATCGTTATTACATCTGCGTCACATTTGAAACAAAAACAATATACTCTTAGATTTTACTTCTTGCGTTCGAGTACCTACTGCGACAAACTTTAATTGCCTCAGATATAATTTTCCGATAGTCACGGTATAAAATTGACGATGTCGTAAAAACACCGTAACTATATTAGTTGCATTGCGGTTGTGCGAATATGTAAGTACCCACCTCATTTCAGAAAGTGTTTCGATAAATTCAACGCTATAATAAAGGAACGAAGCTTTCCTGATAACAATCCATTCTGATTTTCAAGCAATCGACTGAAAGCAATCAATATTTGATACGCTTGTCCCTATGGAGGTAATGCACTTTAACCGATAACATTTTGCGTGCATTTCAAAAATTTTCAGAACCTACAGAAGAAAACTAATAAAGAAAAAATTGGTTCAAGCCCTGTGGACATGAGCTTTCTGGCGCTTTAGTTCAAACAGAAAAATTATATCTCCGAAAGTATTGGTTTCTCAGAGTTGGGAATTATATCAATGTATTCTTATGATAGACTGCATCATGAAGGAAATTCAATTCAAATAATAGTTTATTTATCAAGATTAAATGAGCAATCTGAGATTGAGAACTGCACCATGGAAGAAATCAAATTAAAATAGCTGAAATGAATTCGACTCTCTCTTAATGAACAGGATGACATGTACGAGTATGAACACAGATCATATAATGAAGCTTAGATAGAATAATTATAGCATTCTGTGAAAACATAAAAGTACGATTCATTATAATAAAATAATATAATAATAATAATATAATAATAATATATAATTATTGAAATTCGAAAAATCATATCATATTGATATTACATTTGGGCGAAATTATTGCGCTCTGGTACCAGCACGCTAAAATATTGAATTTTCTGCAATGTATCAATTGATATTTTATAATTCCCATTCGGAAACCAACAACTATGAAGTTGAGCAGACTTCGTCTCAATCTGAACAATTTTCCAAGAGATCCATCTACGCAAAAGTGAAAATTGATAATTTTATAAATATTATGTATCGCCTACTTTTCGTCTTAACAGCGTGATCATTCACAATGGAAAATTTGCGTGTTACATTCGTTAAATGAAATTGATCGATTCTATGGCAGAGACAAAACGACAGGTATTATGTGGAACACGCTCGATGACAGTCGAAAGAATGCCACAGAATGCAAAAAGTGGATTGCGTGACTGATTCTTAATGCGAACTATCGAAACATCATGATACGAGACTCGAAACAACGCAGTAGAATGGAAATTTCTGAGAATATAGCTGAAGAAATACATCGTGCCCACTGAAATGAACAGGACTTTAGTAAAATGAGAACAAATATTAATTTTTTCCTCAATTTTCCTCACCGCATTCTTAGAAGTCTTCTGAAAACTCCACACAGCGATTTAAGCTGTCAATATACAAGGTGGGTCTTCAAGTTGTACATTAATATTATTTATAGATTCCTCTTATCAAATAAAGCACTTTTTCCATTTACCATTATTCCAGATTCGGCTTAGTTAAATAGATATAAGCGTTCAAAGATTTCACAATGTGATCCTACACACCTGCCCTTTTTCATCCGTTCAACATAGAAAACTGTTACTGTAAACTATTGTAGGACAACAAAAAATCCTTCATCGTCTGATGCTTGAAATTGGATTAAATTGTTCGAGGAAACTTCTTATAATCTTATAAAGTAGCATTGACAAATTTTCCACTATTAGAACACTGTTCTAATCCTAGCTGTTATCGACCTATTAGACTGTTGAGTGTACCTTGAAATTTTAGAAAGATTGACTTTTTTTAGGATTGAGTCGTCTGTAGAAGACGTTCACAGAATTGCCTAAGTACTTTTATCGAAACAGGTTTCAGTAATGAAATGAAAACAGGAACAGCATTTGTGGATTGAAAATATGCTGACAGATAGAAGGTTTCGTGTTTTTGTTGATAATAATAGTAGTAATTTCAAATATTTGAATAATGGTCTCCCACAAGGTTCAGTTTTAGTACCTCTTCTTTTCAATTTATATCTGTGTGATATGCCTGCTACTTACTCTGAGAAATTCAACTACGCTAATGACATTGCCCTTGCATTTCGTCACTCTGATTTCCAAAGTATAGAAAAAAATCTATCTGCAGATTTAGAAATCCTGAAAAATTACCTATATCGGTGGTGTTTGTGTCCGAATCCAAATAAAACTGAGGTTTCTTGCATCCATTTGAACAATCATCAAAAATATAGAACATTGAGTGTAACTTTCGGTGATTCTTTCGTGAGACATAATTTTAATCCTAAATACCTAGGAGTGAAACTAGATTCCTCTTTGAATTTCGAAGTCCATTTGGATGACTTGCGTCTGAAGTTGAAAACAAGAATTAATATTCTGCAGAAATTAGCTGGGACTTCATGGGGTGCTGATGCAGCTGCTCTCCGAACGGCAGCCTTTGCCTTGGTTTTTTCTGCCGCTGAATATTGTTGCCCCGTCTTGTTTAATAGTGCTCCTACTCTAAAAATTGATGCACAGCTGAATTCATCTATGAGGATCATCACTGGAACTATTAGATCTACACCTATTCATTGGTTGCCAGTTCTTTCAGACATTGTCCCGCCCCACATTCGCAGGCAGACTGCTGTTTCAAATTCTTGGAATAAATTTCATTCTTTTCCGAATTCATTTCCGATTCTCTCCTATATTCCAGGTAATGAGACCACGTAACCCTTTGTGGTACAACTGTTCTCTCAATTTGAATAAAAGTGACAAGGATGTTTGGTGGTCTGAATGGATTGCTTGCGATCTATTCACAAATATGTAATTTCTGATTTTTCAAATAGAGTTCCGGGGTTTGATCTTCCAAAGAAAATATGATCTATTCTGAATCGTCTAAGAACCGGTCATGGTTGTTGCAACAGCATGCCTTTCAGATGGAACTCCGTTGAGAGCCCAAGTTGTGAATGCGGGTAAGAAGAGGAAACCATAGATCATATAGTTAATAATTGTCCCATATAGTAGATTCCAGTATAGTTTTAGGGCTATTCATAATGTTCCTGAATCTTTTTTAGAATGGATAGCGAATTTCAAATCTATTTAATGAAACGTGGAATATTCCATTTTTAATTTGTTCGTTTTCTCCTTTTGTCTTTTCCTTTTCCAGATTGATTTTCGATATTTGTTTCCAATATAAGATTATACATAATTTGATCATTGCCCATAATCAAATTGAAAACGCCATAAATATGCATTCATCCAATTATCCATTAATCTCCAAGAAGATCTCTTATTGGGAAGTGATTCCAACTGACATTGATTTTACCCATATGTCTGTATATTTGATATTTTCGGTCGAAAATAGTGTCAAACGATAGGCTTCGACTCATGAATAATCTGGGATCAAATCCAATTTGTCCTTACGAAAAAATATTGCTAATATAAAAAATTTATCTATATGAAAGTTGTGTTGTTCATCCCTAGTCCCAACTCCCTCGGTGAATCCTTTCTCTTTCCACCCTGTATATTCCCAGCGTCTTCCCCGAGTCGAAAGAACGCAGAGAAGAACACCATTCCAAGCCAGACCGCACCTTCAACCCATATAATCAAGGAGCAATCGATTCACGGCAAAAACTCCCACTTAATAAGACCAAATTGAAGCTGCAGCAGACCAACCCTCTGGGGGAGGAGGGGGTGGTTAAAACATACGACGGAGCCGATGCTGGTGGTCTGCCAAACACGTCGAAATGGGACTGTTATCATCGAAGGAATTAGAGTTAGGTGTGATGTGTCTGCACCTTACGACCGACAGGGGTGTAAGGAAAATTAACTGTAGCGATAGGAGGAAGGACGTGTCAGCTGGAATATCCTTGATAGAGATCGTAGGTGCATGGTGGGACGTGACCAGCGTTGGAAATGCTAGAGACGAGGGGTGAGGTGTTTTGAGCACAGAGTTTTTCCAGTATAGGTCTGTTAGAATTCTTATGAACTTTCATTAGTTTAATTAGAAAAAAAATTGGTTCAAGCCCTGTGGACAGGAGCTTTTGGGCGCATGTTCATCTTCCTTGTGGCCCGTACTGACCAGTAAAGAAAAAAAGCAGTATCATGTTGAATACCTTAATATTATTCTGGAACACAAATTTTCCATTACAATAATCTTCATCTAGCTTCTATTTAGTATCAATTCCTGTAGAACGTGATCATAATAAGTGTTTTCCATATAATAAAATGTGTTTGAACTTGGTATGTAGGAAATCTGACATCAATTATTGGAATTAATTGATTTGACAAACAGCCGTCAAATGAGGTACTTTTCAAGTCGATCAACATCGTCCTTGTTTCGACGTCTAAACTATGACTTGATTCTTTATGTTTATGTCTTTGAATTTGTTTTCGGTGGAATTCAAAGAGTTCATAGAATAATCGATGAAAATACTGAGAGAGACCCAGGAAATTTGACACATTTTGTCTTATATCTCCAGAAATTGAAATCGTATAGAGCCAAAATTTTGCACAATGTTGCAAAATACTACAATTGACGTTAGTACAAGTTTTTGTTGCAATCTGATGAATAGTTCACGAAAAAAAAATTTTTTTTTCGAAAAAATTAAAAGAAATATTTTTTTAAAAATTACCAACATTTCGATCATAACAGAATTTTGCCAAAAGTTGCGCGTTTATATCCTCGAACTGACTACCAAGTTTCGATTCAACATCTTCTTTAGTTCCTGAAATATCAGGGAAATAACCTCAAAATTTTAAATGTCTATAACTCCTAAACCGTCCGGCCGATTTTGCCCGTTAACGAACTTAACCGTCGCATTTTGATCAGAAACCTACCCTGAAAGTTTGAAGTCGATAGGACCTTCGGTGCTCCTGTTATCGTGCTTACGGCTGGGAAACCGGCCGGCCGGCCGGCCGGACGGACGGCACCCTAAGATCTGACACCGGATTCGTGATCAGGGAGTCCGAATTAGTCTATTAGCCAATTTTCAGCTCGAAATTCGAAAATTACAGACATTTGGACGAAATGATAGGACGATGTTCTCCTAGAACATGCGCCCAAAAAGAGAAGTATTACGAGGAAGTTGGACGGCAGAGGAAGCAAGATGTAACTGGCTTGAGTGAGAGTAATGCTGGTTTATGTCTGACCAAACGCTTACAGTAAAAATGTAGATATGTCGCTGATCTATGTCTCAAAGTACTATCTCATCTTCTAATAGCCAGCTACTCTATCTTAAGTCTTGTAACACTCAGAAAATGGATTATAAAGTGGCAGAGTACCATCTGGAAGTCTATTGAGGATTGGATTTGAATAGGTTTCACCTTTCTCAGTAGGGCATCGATAGAAGATACCTGGAATATCTCAAAGCTGATAGAGGAGGACTGTTTAGTTGGTATTTCAATTTCTGAATGTCCAGATATCCAGTACCATTCGAAACATTTTTAAACTGATAATGTGTTTAGTCAGTAGCTGCTTGACTGTCATATAAGATGAGGAAGAATTGGTATGGTTTGATTGGGATCACTAAATGGTCTGTTCTAGGTCCACTTCTGTTTCTTCTGTTGCTGAACCATGAGGCATTCTATTTGCGGTCGATATTGTAACCTGCGTGTTCGTTGAGGATGAGCTGCTGATTGAACTTAAGCTGGAGAAAAGCGTTCGTACAGATATGGTTGAGAAAGTGTAGGACTTGGGGAGTAATGACTTGATTGTTCCATGATAGGAGTACTGAGATGAAAGTTGCATCGCTCAAGAGAGCAGATCGAAAGAATGGAGAGAAGAGGAAAATTAAGTTGGGAAGACATTAAAAAAGAGAGAATAGCAGAACTAAGATTAACAGAAGATATTGAGCAGCTGGTGCTAAATTTGGTCTTAGGAAAAATTACAGGTCCCAACTAGAATTTAGAGATAAGGTAAGGTATGAAATGTTGTAAAGGGGGCAGGCACCAAATGCTCACTATCGCTAGGCTCCTATCCCAGCGTCTTTCAGGCATAAATACTTGCAATCCAAAGATGCGTGGAAATGAACCTAGAAAGAAACTATCACACGCGTGATATACCAAATCCATTCTGACAGTCAAGCTGCTATGAAAGCTCTGAGCTCCCATGTTATCAAGTCTAAGCTAATATGGCATTGCCGAAGAAAACTTAATGAAGTAGGCAAGAACAACAGGGTGTCCTTGGTCTGGGCTCCTGGTCATGCGGGAATTGAAGGAAATGATAAGGGCAAAACACTTGCCAAGAAAGGAGTACAAACCCTTTTTATTGGCCTGGAACACTACTGATACACCTACAAAAATGAATTTCAGATGAAAGAAGAGACTGAAAGAGGTATACTCTGGTGATCTCTCCGAGCAATGTTTCACTCCAAAGAGTTCCTCCGGAACTTTGATACTGTCTGATCGAAAAATATATAAACCTCAGTAAAAATCCACTGCACCTCTTCACTGATTTCCTCACACTGCTGCCTTAGGACGCATATGATGAGATTAGAGCTAGCAGAAACTGACGAGTGCAAATTCTGTGGGGAGGAGTATGAAACTCCTGATCACCTGATTACGGAATGCTTCGCCCTCTCAAGCCAACGCAAAGAATGCTTTGGGCAAGAAATCTGCAGGAGCGAAGGCGTAGACTCCTTGAAGCCATCCTAGATACTGGAGCTCATCAGAACTCTGGAACTGGAAGGTGAGAGCTTTAGATGGTGGTGACATCGACAGCTCTGATGGGGAGTCACAATAGACCTTAAGGTCGTAGTGCAACGTTACTCCCTACAACAATATACAAGGTATGAAATTAGTTAAAAATCTTCAAGTCCATGTTGAATTGATTATAGTTACTATTATGTTTACTTACTTCAATGGATTGGACCTTTGATTAGGGGATACCACATGCCGTGCTATGCAACGCTATCGATCTGAAACCAAAACTTTGACAGTTTGGTGGACGTTTGTTTTTGTGTTTATCTGAGCATTTACGGACTGTTTCGTTATAAAACTGTGTTACACATAATGGTAGGATGTGCAGCTCACGGATGTAAAAGCCACAGTAGGAAAAAGGAGATGGGTTCTGTGGTCTGGTGGTGGACATTTGGTTTCAATGTCAGGGAATATATTATCCGTCCTCTTTCTTCTATAGTCTAAGGATTGGACGTCTGAAAAAATTTTAGACGAAGGGAACGAATCTATAGAAAATGATTCATAAATTATACCAGTGATACTCCAGCGATGAAGAAATAACCTGTGTTCAAAAATAGCCGATAACACAACTGAATAGAAAGCGTTGACTGAAATATCGATCCCACTGATCACAGAGATATTTTCGATAGAATCAAAGAATAAAAAAAATGGGTTCAAGCCCTGTGGACAGGAGCTTTCTGGCGCTCTAGTTCAAACAGACAAATTATATCTCCGAAAGTATTGGTTTCTCAGAGTTGGGAATTATATCAATGTATTCATATAATAGAACTGCATCCTAAAGGAAATTCAATTCAAATAATAGTTTATTTATCAAGATTAAATGAGCAATCATGAGAATGAGAAAAGCACCATGGAAGAAATCAAATTAAATCTGGCCAATTTTGCCCAATAACGAACTTAACCGAGATATTCATCTCCCTAAACTACTCTGAAAATTTCAACTACCTACCTCATTCCGTTCGAGAGTTATATCTATGTCTATGGATGAAAAGCAGTCTCACTACTCTCAGATCTCTTACTTCATGTTCAGTTCCGAAATGTAAGAATTTTCTGAGAAAAACAGACAAATTATATCTCCGAAAGTATCGGTTTCTCAGAGTTGGTAATTATATCAATGTATTCATATGATAGAACTGCATCCTAAAGGAAATTCAATTCAAATAATAGTTTATTTATCAAGATTAAATGAGCAATCATGAGAATGAGAAAAGCACCATGGAAGAAATCAAATTAAATCTGGCCAATTTTGCCCAATAACGAACTTAACCGAGATATTCATCTCCCTAAACTACTCTGAAAATTTCAACTACCTACCTCATTCCGTTCGAGAGTTATATCTATGTCTATGGATGAAAAGCAGTCTCACTACTCTCAGATCTCTTACTTCATGTTCAGTTCCGAAATGTAAGAATTTTCTGAGAAAAACTAATTTCGGAGCAAACAACTGAGATTTTTCTCACTTCGCTCACAATTCTTCGATTGATTAGATAATCTGTCAGGAACATCATTTGACATTATGACAATTCATATTCATACATAGAATAATATCATTCTGTGACAACGTTGAAATACGATTTATTATTGAAATTTTGAAAAATCATATCTCCGAAAGTATTAGCTTGTTAGAGTTAAAAATGATATGAATGGATTCTTATGATAAAACCTCTTATTAAAAAAAATTTAATTTGGAATTTGTTTCGTAAAAAAAAAATTTTTTTTTTGTTACTCCGAAACCATCTGTCCGATTTTGCCCAATAACGAACTTAGCCGAGATATTTATCCCCCAAACCTACTCTGAAAATTTCAACTCTCTAGCTCATTCCGTTCGAGAGTTATCGTGCCTACGGCTGGCCGGACCGGCCGGACCGGCCGGACAGAATGAATTTCGACCACGGATTCTTGATCAGTGAGTCGAACCAAATCGTTTAAGACCATTTTCATCGAAATATTCGAAAATTACAGACATTTGGGCAAATTGATAAGCACTCAGTTCCGAGGAACTAGAGCGCCAAAAAGAAATGATTGAACATTTCCCAAAAATACTTTTTGATACAGGTCCCGCACGTTTATATTCATTTGGAAGCAGCAAGCACATATCACACCGTGACATTTCTCAAAACAATCTGATGAAAGCCCTGACATAATACAAGCATTTCTTTCACTCCGGCAATTTCTCAGGATATAAACATTTATAAATAAGTCGAGCAGTATGATGAGTTCATTTTTATTTCGAAATAACTAATCGCTCACTGTGATTTGGCATTTGGCAGCATCACTTGACGCCATTCTATTTTTTAAACGGTTGTTCTTCTCGCTCCGTTTCTTCATGCCGCGTTACGGAACGTGGCCGTGTCATAGAGTGCTCACAGGCTCTGTGGCCTCGAGAACACGGGAAAAACATGAAATTATACCGTGGTGCATGGTGAATAACGTGGAATCACGATAGACTTCCGCCGTCTACGGTTCCAAAACAATCGTCGGCAGGATCAATAAATCGCAGAGTCTATTTACATATCTAATCATGACCAGCGTACGATCCTTGGGGCGGCCAGCTATCATCTTATCGGAACGTTGCAGAGATAACTTAAAGATTTATTTCTTTGGTCTTGACGCCGGACACTGAAAAGCATGCGTAAACCCCCGGAGTGGCCGTTTAGGACAGCTGTAAGAATCATTATTATTGTTATTAGGGTGGAAGATATATAAGAAGCAGGTGTTTTCGTTTAATGTTTATTGGAATTATTCATTAGAATCATCTACCCTTTTAAGGACTAATAAACCCAATCAGAATATACTCGAAATACACAAGCACTGCTTAGAAATGTACTTGATGTTTCAAGGACATTGTGGCTACTAGTCAGATTTTATATTATATATACTAAACGAATATAATTACAGACAAGATGAGAATACATAAGGCAGTTCCGGATATTGCAACAAACTTTTATTCAGTTCCACGTCCATTCAACGAACCTTAACCCGTTAGATTTGAAGTTGATTTTGTTTGAATTATTCTTCTTGTTAGTCTGAAGTAAATAAATCTACCTATTCTATAACTTGAAAGTGATTTATTTCTCGTTTATACAAATTATTTCCACCAAACTTAGCATGTGCAAATTTGAAATAACAAGATGTTAAAAAATCTGCAAAAAGACACAGGGTGTCCCATTTAATTCAAAAAAATTAAAGGTATTACCTATGAAATAAATCGTAATGTGTACATTCCTGGATACATCTGGGGCATTTGACAACACAACACATGTGTCTGTCAAAGATGCACTTGAAAGGCGAGGAGTGAATAACACCATTATAAAATGGATGTATGAGCTGTTCTCGACGAGGATAGCCGAGGCACATCAGGTGGGCAATAAGACCAGTTCTGGCAAAGCCACTCGTGGAACACCTCAAATGGGAGTAACGTCTTCCCTTCTGTGGAGCTTAGTAGTGGACAACTAAACCTATCCTACCAGGGCATTTGAGATTATAATAAATCTCACGTCACTTCATCTAGTGATAGAAAAATGAAGCCATTCTCGGAATATTTAGGGAAGGAATAGGTAATGAGAGCATTAAAAACCAGAAAGTCCGGTCCTCTATTACCAGGTGCATTTCCTCAGACAATCTTCCTTGACGAAATGATCAAGAAAGTAAACATCGAAAAGAACTTCCCTACGATGCTCGGTAGGATAAAAGACTGGAACAGAGAATCCACCACCCAAATTCTTGAAATAAATCCCATTAAATGGCTGGCGCAGGAGTATATGGGCCAGGCACCAAATGCTCACTATAGCTAGGCTCCTATCCAAGCATCTTTCAGGCAGAAGTACTTGCAATAGAAAGATGCGTGGGGATGAACCTAGAAAGAAACTATCAGAGATGTGATATAGCATTCCACTCTGACAGTCAAGCTGCTATTAAAGCTCTGATCTCCATGTTATCGAGTCCTAGCTAATATGGGAGTGCCGAAGCAAACTGAATGAAGTAGGCAAAAACAACAAGGTCTCCTTGGTCTGGGTTCCTGGTCACGCGGGAATAATAGGAAATGAGGAGGCCAACACACTTGCCAAGAAAGGAGCACAAACCCCCTTTATTGACCCGGAACCCCACTGTGGGGTTGGTAGATACACAGCCCACTATAGAGATAGCCTGGGACACAGTCTGACAACGCCGCAATTTATCGTCTCTTAGAGGCATACTTCTTCAATGCGGTATCGCTGGATATCGTATATTTCCAATTTAAAATTCTAGTGAACTCATTGAATAGGTTTTCTTGCTTGGAATCCCTGGGTGAATAAACAATATGAGACCTTACTTTTTCAATAAATTGATAACTACATTTCATTCTGCACAATATTATTGAGATCAAGTTGAAATAGAAACCTAGGTAGTTGTCAATTCATTGTTCAGCAAGAACCACGAGAAGGCGGGTCGAAAATATTTCTAAGTGCCGACCCAAAATATTTTTTTCATGGTATATCGATACGGGGCTCGTGCATAATTGAATCGAGGTCGCTGATCACGAATATGTAATTAGTTTTTCCCTAAGAAGCGTACTTTGGGAAAATTTTCACTTAAAGTGAAAAAATTGACGAAAATAGGTAAATTTTGGAACTTTCCACCGCCCAAAAAAATCGGAGTAAAGTGTTCCTGATTTTTTACGTCATATTTAGATCCTTTATCTATCAAATGATCCGAACAGAAAATGTCCAGGCCGTACTATTCGGAAATTATGATTTTTTTCCCGAGTGTTTATTTTTCGGAAAACTCTTTCCACGATATTTCCTCGGGAAATTTTTGTAATAAATATCTGATCATAGATTCGGAATCTACGGCCCCGAATCTATAAGAATGAGTACCCGCTTCATAGTTGCGCGTCAAAAAATTTTTCTCGAAAAATGGGATTTTTTCAAGGCTAATGTATTAAAAAATTGCCAAAATTCGACCGGTCTCCGATTTCGATGCAAGTTACGTCATTTACTAATTCGGGGCTGTAGATTACGAATATATGATCGGATTTTTCATTAGAGAATTTTCCGCGGAAATATCGCGAAATGAATTTTCCGAAATCCAAACCCTCGGGAAAAAAATCATAATTTCCGAATAGTACGGCCTGGACATTTTCTGTTTGGATTATTCAGTAGATAAAGGATCCATATATGACGGCAAAAATCAACAAAACCCTACTCCGATTTTTTTGGGCGGTTTAAACTTTCAAAATTGGCCTATTTTCGTCCATTTTTTCACTCTAAGTGAAAATTTTCCCAAAGTACACCCCTTAGGGAAAAACTAATTGCATATTAGTGATCAGCGACCTCGATTTAATTAGACACCAGCTCCGTATCGATATACCATGAAAAAATTTTTTGGGTCGGCACTTAGAAATATTTTTGACCCGGAATCGAAGGAAAATTCTTCTTTCCCGTCCGAAATCTATGATTTTCACATATCGATAAACGAATTTTCTACGATTATCGGTCGGTGGACGACGTTTAGATTTATGTATCTATTTCCTATGTATCTCTATCCGTTCGGAAAATATTAGGAAATAAGTGAATCCGTCGAACGGCAAAAAGTTTTCTCTAGTATCTAACCCATACGAAAATCTACAATTTTCACTAAATCGAGGGCGTAGATTCCGAATCTGTAATTAGTTTTTCCGTATCTCGTTTAGTTTTGGTAATATGGCGAAAAATACGACTAATTAGTACATTTTCCGGAGGTAGGGCCAGAAATTGCGACTTTTTTCGTCATTCTTGTTGTCTATAGTGCCAACTGAAATATACCCATCTCGAAGTAGACATAATCCAAAGGAAATTTCACTATTTACACACTGCAGTTTAATCACAGAACATACAAATATCCGACCATATTTATCACTGCATTTGCATTAATTCACATTTCACACCGTTATACACAAAAATACCACGAAATGCCCGCGAAAAACAATAATGGTTAACTCCAGAATCAGAAGTAATCTTCCATTTACAATAACAAACCTTCCACTGAATCACCTAGCGTACGACTCAGAGCGCTGTTGCCATTTTATCATCTTCCAGGCTAGTAGATATAGGGGGCTGTGGTAGATACACCTACAAAAGTGAATTCAGGATGAAAGAAGAAACTGAAAGAGATATTTTCTGGAGATCTCTCCTCGGAATGTATCACTCCAAGAAATTCCTCCGGAACTCTGACACTGTCAGATCCAAGAAATATAGGGACCTCAGTAAGAACACGCTGCACCTCCTCACTGGCTTCCTCACAGGGCACTGCTGCCTTAGGAAGCATTTGATGAGATGAGGGCTAGCAAAAACTGACGAGTGCAGATTCTGTTGGGAACAGGATGAAACTCCTGATCACCTGATAACGGAAAGCCTCGTATCTCAAACCAACGCAAGCATTGTTTTGGGCAAGAAATCTACAGGAGCGAAGACGTAGCCTCCTTGAAGCAATCCCAGATACTAGAGTTCATTAGAACTCTGCAACTGGAAGGCGAGCTGTAGATGGTAATGACATCGACAGCTCTGACTGGGGGTACAATAGACCTCAAGGTCGCAGTGCAATGTTACCCACTACAACAATATACGATACCTGTGAAACTGGAAGTATAGTAATAACAGAGAATATGGTATCATATACGTTACGCTACATGGTATCTGCTCTCAAAGTTTCATGAATATCCTCCTTTTCGTTATCAAGATATTTACTTGGTTCCATACTTCATCCCAACTCTGTATAAACTTGCAGTATTATTCGTTTTCGGTACTCATTCGACCCATCTTCTATATAATCAACTCTTTCCGAAATACAGTAGTTTACGAACAGCTTGTTAATATTAAGTCCATAAAATTGTTTATAGTAGTTTTACGTTCGATGCGTGCTAATAGAGACGGTAAATTTCAGAACCTCCTGTTTTTCCGTCAATTAAATTTTAATTTATAGGCAGGAATTCGTGGATTTTCTTGTCATGGGATTTTGCGGTGATTAGACTTTGAAGCGAACATATTTACTCCTTTCAGCCCACCCAGCTCCTTATATTTCTTTTATCGAGTCTATAACTTACAGTGAAATGTCCGTGAGTTTGAAGTAGATCCAATCCGCCCATTGGTTCCGGAAATTTATCAATTGGAAATTTCATTCGTCACTATCGCGATTTTTGTCTTGAATTTGTTTCCAATGGTTGAGGGGAAGTTCCCTGGTGATACTTCACGATTCCGAAGAAATCAGATTAACCAAAGTACGTGCCTAAAAAAGAGCAGTGCTTGGCCTACACTCTTTCTTCCTCAAGTCAATGCTTGACCTACAGCTATCTGGAGGCGCAGGATATGTACATAGAATGCGTTAATCGCTGTTGCGATCAGAATAGCTAAGCTTCACCAGAAGGAACCAACAAATACTAATTATACACAAGCTAAAATACAAAATTCCTTAATAATTTAGATCCTGGTAACCGTGGATTGATCACACAAAATAGGACAAAACAAAAGATATACAAGAAGAGACTAAATCACGAGATGTATTCAAAGAATACCGCAAATTGGATCGAAGACATAAGACAGTAGAAAACAAAACACCAGTTTTGAAATGAATAGATTAGAACTAGTAGCCAGCTGTCCATATTTTGGGATTCTGATGAGCCAGCAGATCTACCTAGCAATAGATCCACATTTTTCTGGTAGATCAACATTTTTCCGATAGATCTACATTTTTCCGGTAGATCTACATTTTTCCGGTAGATCTACATTTTTCCGGTAGATCTACTTTTTTCCGTTAGATCTGCATTTTTCCAGTAGATATAAATTTTTTTGGTAGATCAATATAATCGGTAGATAAATTGAATCGGTAGATCGATTGAACCGGTAGTTCAATGCCATCTAACGGGTCCTGTTGTGATTCTGAGAATCATTCACACACGAAGGTCCCATCGCAATATGTTAGAAGTTTTTGAGTTACTAAAAACCGAATATAGCGCAACGTATCGAATCGTATTGTGAACCAAAGGCTCTCCGAAACACAATCACAAAGATTCATCAAAATCGGTATAGCCATTTTTGAGTTCGTGTGAACCTATTGTAGTGCCACTTACCGGGCAATATTATGGATCTGAAACCTACTCTCAGATACACAACCAAAGTTTCATCGAAATCGTTCCAGTCGTTTTTGAGTTGTTATAAACCGAATTCAGCGCCACCTAACGGGTGCACCCAAAGTTTCATCAAAATGGGTAAAGCCGTTTCGGAGTTGACATTCATTTAAAAACACCCTGTATAGCAGCGGTTATCTTTTCGTAACGGTTTTACAATGATGAGAATTCTCTTCACGATAAATCAAATACATACACTCACAGTTGGATCAAAAATAAACAATGCGATGAACGCGGTGGCATAGGTTCCATTTCAAATACATACAAAACTCCGTCTGATTGATTATAGATATCGTAACTTGACGAAAAGATCCAAAACCCAAATTACGTTCACTGGAGAATGCTCCTTTAAGTTTTCCATTGGGTAAAAATGAAAAAATTTATGAGTAAGCTATTTCGGACGCTCCGAGGATTCGATCCCGCCGCTACGCGAGGCTCGGGGCCTAAATTCCGGCGCCTTAGTCCGCTCGGCCACGGCGTCAATGTAAGTTAACTCCGATTATGTACCACATAAAGATTGTATATACTCGGAAGATTTCCGTCTTTCGATTTTCAGAATATCGTCAACCCTGTCAAGCGATCGATCGAAATCAGTTACCCGTTCATATTTCTCGCGGTTTTTCTAGACGATTCCAAGATTTCCGAGTGATTCCGTTCGAAATTTAAATTCGATTTGACATTTGTCGTGCCTCGTTCGGACCGAAATCGTCGACTTCGAAGGAACCGCGTTAAAATTCGCCACAGAAATACGTGAAACGTCAGAATTTCGTCGATTCTCGCAAAAAGTCACATTTTCCTATCGTTCTTCCGGGAAAACGAAAGAGTGAATCGAAAAAAGGGCTCAGCTACGGACTAATTTCGAATCTCGTCTTCGCGTTCCCGCAAATACCGTCGTTCCGAACGCCACCCGTCCTCCGATCTCGTTTCCTTCATTTCGCACCTTTCGCCAAAATCGGCGTTTTTTCGCCTTTTCGCGATTTTTTTAAAAATACACCCCCTTCTTTTCGCTCCGAAAACGCGAAACCCTACGAAACTTCCGTCTTTTTCCTCGCGAAACCCCTCAGAAATTTCCCCCCTCCCCCCCTCCTAACGTCCAAAAAATCGTCACGTTTATAGTAACATTTTCAAAAAAGTTTTTTTGTTCCTTTTCTATAGAACCCATCTTCATTTTAGTAATAGTGACCATCCAAGGTTCCTATTCAGATCACGCTTTCTTTGTGGCAAAAATCAAATCAATCGCGTAATATTGTGCCGATAGAAAAAGAACTCCCTGTCTAGTAATGGTTTATTTTCAACGATGTAGGTCCCGAAAGTATATCATTTATCACAATTGAATACAATAGTACGATTTGTCGTGAAAAGCAGCAAGTTGCGATTGACGTTAAAAGAATAACACCCTGTATGGAGTTTTCTGAAAAATATATTATAAGAATCCATCCAAGGTTCCTATTTGAATAACGCTTTGAGTGTGGCAAAAATCAAATCAATCGCGTAATATTGTGCCGATAGAAAAAAAAACACCCTTTATAGTAATGGTTTATTTTCAACGATGTAGGTCCCGAAAGCATTTCTTTTATCACAATTGAATACAATAGTACGATTCTTCGTGAAAAGCAGCAAGTTGTGATTGATTTATTAAAAGAAAAACACCCTGTATAGAGATTTCTGAAGAATATATTATAAGAATCCATCCAAGGTTCCTATTTGAATAACGCTTTGTTTGTGGCACAAATCAAATCAATCGCGTAATATTGTGGCGATAGATAAAGAACAGCCTGTATAGTAATGGTTTATTTTCAACGATGTAGGTCCCGAAAGTTTATCTTATATCATAATTGAAAACAATAGTACGATTTGTCGTGAAAAGCAGCAAGTTGCGATTGACGTTAAAAGAAAAACACCCTGTATAGAGATTTCTCAAAAATACATTATAAGAATCCATCCAAGACTCCTATTTATATAACGGTTTGTTTGTGGCACGAATCAATTCAATCGTGTAAAATTGTGCCGTGAAAAAAAAACACCCCGTATAGTAATGGTTTATTTTCAACGATATACACAACACAACACAAAGTTTCATCGAAATTGGTCGAGCCGTTTTTGAGTAACCATAAATCGATCGGGGTGCCCCCTACAGTATGCTATTGTGAATCAGAGACGCGCCGAATCAAAAACACAAAGTTTCATCAAAATCGGTTCAGCCATTTCTCAGTTTCTGTTGACCGTATATTGTGGACCTGAGACCTACACAGACACAAAAATTCATTGAAATCGGTTGAGCTGTTTTTGAGTTCCTTTAAATCGATTGGTCGGCCCTTTCCTGGCTATTTTGAACCAGAGACCCACCGAAACACATACACAAAGTTTCATCAACATTGGTCCAGCCGTTTTTGCGTTCTTGCAAATTGATTACAGTGCCACCTACTGCATCCTAGCGTGAACCTCAGGCCCACTAAATCTCATTCAAAAAGTTTTGTTAAAATCGGTCCATCCGTTTTTGAGTTCCAATAGACCGATTGTGGTGCCACCTACAGGATCGTATCGTGAACCCCAGGCCTCTGAAACACTTCATCAAAAATCGGTATCACAGATTAATCTGTATCGGTATAGCCGTTTCTGAGTTTCTGTAAATCGATTGTAACGCCACCTATCGGATCCAATTGCGAATATTAACCTCTTCGAGATATACCGAAACACACACACACAAAGTTCCATCACAATCGTTCATGCCGTTTCGGTGTTGACATTTTCCGAAAAAAACCCTTCGAGATTCCCGCCAAATCCCTCTCCTAACATCCAAAAAAACACACGAACGATATTTTCAAAATGTTTCCCTTAATCCTCTTCGATGACTCCAATTCTTCACGTGAGTATTATTTAGTATTGAAACAGCAGAACTACTATAGCTATAGGTATAGATCAATATTTTTGCAGTGTATATCAATCGAAAAATATTGAAAAATAATGTATGACTGCTCCGGGATTCGACCCCGGGTTTCTGACCCAGAAAGCTAGCCTCCTGACCTATACGCTACCGGGGCTGTACGCGATATCATGGAATTCGCGGATAAAGAGTATTAACGTCAGAAAGATTCTGGTACTTTTCACCTTTCTGAAGAATATCGCAATATAGCATACTATATTATATAAATCGGTGATATCATCGAAAACATAGATCGATAAGTACCTTATTTTACGTTCTTCACTTCTTCCGGCCCGTTTCATCAAAAATATTTCCTCGGAGATAGGTAGGTACCTACCCAGTCATTTCAACTTAGAATTTGATAGTAGAACACATTATCTCTCGAATATCACAAATTCTGTCATGCGATCGCTCGAAATCGGCGACTCGTTCATATTTCTAGACATTTATCTTCGCAAATCCAAGATTTTCGACAAATTCCGTTCGAAATTCGAGTTCTATTTGACATTTAACGCCGCTCATTCGGAAAGAAAACATCGTTAATTCAAGCTGACAGAAGGTTCTATCATCTGTGGCCGAAACAAATCATCCACATTTTGCCTTAATAGCGTACCCGAAGTCGGTCGAGCGAAGCCGAACCGGTCTAAACGTCACATTTCACCGAGGTTTTCAAAATATGTCAAAGTTTGCGATCTTTTTACGGAAAAAGAGAAGGTTTTATCAAAAATCGAGATCCGTTACGGACTACCTACGAATCTCGTCTTTCGGACCCCGACGAAATACCTTTTCGAGCGTCGCGTCCTCGCCAGATCTCTCCCATACCGATTCGCACCTTTAACCGAGAAGGCCGTTTTCGCCCGAATTTACGATTTATTTAAAAATACTCCCCACGTTTTCTCTCGTCAAAGACGGATACCCGGAGAACATTTCGTCTTTTCTCTTTCCCTTTTCCACCTCGAATCCCCCCTCGCCCCTCGAATAACCGACGAAAAAATCGAAAATATCGACCTCCTCGGGGAAAAAATCTTTTTTGACTTCTCTCTGTGATCCCGAGATCTTGGCGTTAGTAATATATGTAAACTAGTGCCAGCAGATCTACCTAGCCAGTAGATCTACATTTTTCTGTAGATCTACATTTTTCTGGTAGATCTACATTTTTCCAGTAGATCTACATTTTTCTGGTAGATCTACATTTTTCCGGTAGATCTGCATTTTCCAGTAGATCTACATTTTTTTAGTAGATCAATATATAATCGGTAGATACATTGAAGCGGTAGATCAATTGAACCGGTAGTTCAATGCCATCTAACGGGTCCTGTTGTGATTCTGAGAATCATTCACACACGAAGGTCCCATCGCAATATGTTAGAAGTTTTTGAGTTACTAAAAACCGAATATAGCGTCACGTAGCGAATCGTATTGTGAACCAAAGGCCCTCCGAAACACAATCACAAAGATTCATCAAAATCGGTATGGCCATTTTTGGGTTCCTGTGAACCGATTATAGTGCCACCTACCAGGGAATATTGTGGATCTGAAACCTACTCTCAGATACACACACAAAGTTTCATCGAAATCGTTCGAGTCGTTTTTGAGTTGTTGTAAACCGAATTCAGCGCCACCTAACGGGTGCACACAAAGTTTCATCAAAATGGGTAAAGCCGTTTCGGAGTTGACATTTATTTAAAAACACCCTGTATAACAGCGGTTATCTTTTCGTAACGGTTTTACAATGATGAGAATTGTCTTCACGATAAATCTCTTGCGGTGATATCTCACTTAAGACCCTGTGTAGCAATGGTTTTTCATTTTCGACCGTTAATTTTCTACTTAAATGGTTGAATATTTTGTGTTATTTCAATGCAAAACATTCAAAATTATACGTTCATTTTTGGATCAAAAATAATCAAGGCTGTGTCCTTGGTTGCGTAAGACACCTATTCATATACATACATTCACGGTTGGATAAAAAATAAACAATGCATTGAACGCGGTGGCGTAGGTTCATATTCAAATACATACCTTCACAATTGGATCAAAAATATTCAATGCTGTGTCTTTGGTTAAGTAAGGTCCTTGTTCAAATACATACAGACACTCACAGTTGGATAAAAAATAAACAATGCAATGAACGCGGTGGCGTAGGTTCCTATTCAAAAACATACAAAAATCCGTCTGATTGAATCATTGATTATAGATATCGTAACTTGACGTATAGATCAATATACATTTCGTAATTTGACGAAAAGATCAATAGCCCATGATGAGTTTACACGGGAATAACACACTCAGAAGTTTTCATTCTATAAAAATGAAGAAAAGTTATAACGTCAACGATTGCCGGCCACTCCGAGATTCGATCCGGCTGCCCCGCGATGGTGACCGTTGCGTCCTAGGACGCGTGAGGGAAGCGTCCTAGGACGCTTCCCTCCCGGCCACTTTCGCTATAGATAAAAGTAGGAATTATGCGCTATATAAAGGTTTTATAGCACTGGGATGATTTCCGTCCTTCGATTTCCAGAATATCGTCAATTCTGTCAAGCGATCGCTCGAAATTGGCGAATTGTTCATATTTCTCGCAATTTTTCTTGACGATTTCGAGATTTTCGACTTATTCCGTTGGAAGCTTGAATTCTATTTGACAATTCGACCCTCATTCGGACTGAAAACTATGACGTTGAAGGAATCGCGAAAAGATTTCGCACAGAATTACGATACGATTTCTACAACGATATCATTCGAAAATACTCACGTTTCGTAAAAGAATCCAAAATTCGACGGAAAGATTAAATTCAGGCGATATCCCATCATACTTCATACACCTGTCAACAACTAAAAAATGTTTCCTTAGGATACATTCGGTTGAATTTTGAATTCGTATATAAATGCCTGCAAGTATAAATCGGTAATATCTTCAAAATTGTAGATCGATATTTACCTTATTTTACGTTCTCCACTTTCGGACCGTTTCATCAAAATTCTTTCCTCGAAGATACCTATCAGTCATTTCAACTTAGAATTTGATAGAACACATTATTTCTCAAATATCGAAAATTCTGCCATGCGATCGCTCCAAATCGGCGACTCTATCATATTTCTTCTTATTTCTAGCAATGTATCTTCACGATTCGAGATTTTCGACAAATTCCGTTCGAAATTTTAATTCTATTTGACACTTATCGCAACTCATTCACGATAAATTCAAACTGACAGAAGTTTCTTTCATCTGTGATCGAAGTAAAACATCCACGTTTCATCTTCTATAGCAGGACCCGAAGTCGGTCGAGCGAAGCCGAACCGGTCTAAACGTCACATTTCACCGAGGTTTTCAAAATATGTCAAAGTTTGCGATCTTTTCACGGAAAAAGAGAAGGTTTCATCGAAAATCGAGATCCGTTACGGACTACCAACGAATCTCGTCTTTCGGACCCCGACGAAATACCTTTTCGAGCGTCGCGTCCTCGCCAGATCTCTCCCATACCGATTCGCACATTTAGCCGAGAAGGCCGTTTTCGCCCGAATTTACGATTTATTTAAAAATACTCCCCACGTTTTCTCTCGTCGAAGACGGATACCCGGAGAAAATTTCGTCTTTTCTCGTTCCCTTTTCCACCTCGAATCCCCCCTCGCCCCTCGAATAACCTACGAAAAAATCGAAAATATCGACCTCCTCGAGAAAAAAATCTTTTTTGACCTCTCTCTGTGATCCCGAGATCTTGGCGTTAGTAATATAATGTAACTAGTTGGCCCGCAGATCTACCTAGCCAGTAGATCTACATTTTTCCGGCAGATCTACATTTTTCCGGTAGATCTACATGTTTCCAGTAGATTTACATTTTTCGAACTTGAAAGTTCGAAATCGTTCGAGCCATATCTGAATTTCTATAGACCTACTTCAACCTGACACATAGTCAGATATACACACCAAGTTTCATCGAAATCGGTGCAGCCGTTCTTGAGTTTCTATAAACCGAATGCAGCACCACCTACCGGTCACCTATTGTGACCCTGAGACACACTCAAACACGCACACAATGTTTCATTAAAATCGGCCAAGCCATTTCTGAGTTTCTATAGACCGATTGCAGCGCCACCTGCCGGGGTATATAGCAGACCTGACACACCTACTCAGATACACACACAAACTTTCATCAAAATCGGTCGAGCCATTTCACCTACCGGATGCTATTGTGAAGCCGTTTCGGAAAACAGCCTGTATAACAGCGGTTATCCTTTCGCAACAATTTTACAATGTTGAAAATACAGTTCATGTTAAATTGTTATATTGAGGTGGCAACTGGGCCAATTTGCCTATCAGAGAATTATGGAACTCTCCCCACGCTTCCGTTGGAAGCTCGAATTCTATTTGACAATTCGACCCTCATTCGGACTGAAAACCATGACGTTGAAGGAATCGCGAAAAGATATCGTACAGAAATATGATACGATTTCTACAACGATAACATTCGAAAATACTCACGTTTCGTAAAAGATTCCAAAATTCGACAGAAAGATTAAATTCAGTCGATATCCCATCATACTTCATACAACCAACTGTCAACAACTAAAAAATATTTCCTTAGAATACATTCGATAGGATTTCGAATTCGTATATAAATGCCTGCAAGTGAAAATCGGTAATATCGTCGATAGTATAGATCGATAATTACCTTATTTTACTTTTCCACCTCCGGCCCGTTTCATCAAAATTCTTTCCTCGAAGATAGGTATCTTACAGTCATTTCAACTTAGAATTTGATAGAACACATTATTTCTCAAATATCAAAAATTCTGCCATGCGATCGGTCGAAATCGGAGACTCTATCATATTTCTTCTTATTTCTAGCAATGTATCTTCACGATTCAAGATTTTCGACAAATTCCAGCCGAAATTCTAATTTTATTTGACATTTATCGCCACTCATTCGCAAAGAAAACGTCGATAAATTCAAACTGACAGAAGTTTCTATCATCTGTGATCGAAGTAAATCATCCACGTATTATCTTCTATAGCAGGACCCGAAGTCGGTCGAGCGAAGCCGAACCGGTCTAAACGTCACATTTCACCGAGGTTTTCAAAATATGTCAAAGTTTGCGATCTTTTTCCGGAAAAAGAGTAGGTTTTATCGAAAATCGGGCTGCGTTACAAACTACCTACGAATCTCGTCTTCCGGCCCCCGACGAAATAAATTTCCGAGCGTCGCCTCCTCGCGAGATTTCTATCGCCTCCGATTTGCGCCTTTAGCGAAAAACGGAGTTTTCAACCGATTTCACGATTTTTTTTTAAATACTCCCCACGTTTTTTCTCGTCAAAGACGGATACCCGGAGAAAATTTCGTCTTTTCTCTTTCCCGTTTACACCTCGAATCCCCCCTCGCCCCTCGAATAACCGACGAAAAAATCGAAAATATCGACCTCCTCGAGGAAAAAACTTTTTTGACCTCTCTCTGTGATCCCGAGATCTTTACATTAGTAGAATAAACTAGTGCCAGCAGATCTACCTAGCCAGTAGATCTACATTTTTCTGTAGATCTACATTTTTCTGGTAGATCTACATTTTTCCAGTAGATCTACATTTTTCTGGTAGATCTACATTTTTCCGGTAGATCTGCATTTTCCAGTAGATCTACATTTTTTTAGTAGATCAATATATAATCGGTAGATACATTGAAGCGGTAGATCAATTGAACCGGTAGTTCAATGCCATCTAACGGGTCCTGTTGTGATTCTGAGAATCATTCACACACGAAGGTCCCATCGCAATATGTTAGAAGTTTTTGAGTTACTAAAAACCGAATATAGCGTCACGTAGCGAATCGTATTGTGAACCAAAGGCCCTCCGAAACACAATCACAAAGATTCATCAAAATCGGTATGGCCATTTTTGGGTTCCTGTGAACCGATTATAGTGCCACCTACCAGGGAATATTGTGGATCTGAAACCTACTCTCAGATACACACACAAAGTTTCATCGAAATCGTTCGAGTCGTTTTTGAGTTGTTGTAAACCGAATTCAGCGCCACCTAACGGGTGCACACAAAGTTTCATCAAAATGGGTAAAGCCGTTTCGGAGTTGACATTTATTTAAAAACACCCTGTATAACAGCGGTTATCTTTTCGTAACGGTTTTACAATGATGAGAATTGTCTTCACGATAAATCTCTTGCGGTGATATCTCACTTAAGACCCTGTGTAGCAATGGTTTTTCATTTTCGACCGTTAATTTTCTACTTAAATGGTTGAATATTTTGTGTTATTTCAATGCAAAACATTCAAAATTATACGTTCATTTTTGGATCAAAAATAATCAAGGCTGTGTCCTTGGTTGCGTAAGACACCTATTCATATACATACATTCACGGTTGGATAAAAAATAAACAATGCATTGAACGCGGTGGCGTAGGTTCATATTCAAATACATACCTTCACAATTGGATCAAAAATATTCAATGCTGTGTCTTTGGTTAAGTAAGGTCCTTGTTCAAATACATACAGACACTCACAGTTGGATAAAAAATAAACAATGCAATGAACGCGGTGGCGTAGGTTCCTATTCAAAAACATACAAAAATCCGTCTGATTGAATCATTGATTATAGATATCGTAACTTGACGTATAGATCAATATACATTTCGTAATTTGACGAAAAGATCAATAGCCCATGATGAGTTTACACGGGAATAACACACTCAGAAGTTTTCATTCTATAAAAATGAAGAAAAGTTATAACGTCAACGATTGCCGGCCACTCCGAGATTCGATCCGGCTGCCCCGCGATGGTGACCGTTGCGTCCTAGGACGCGTGAGGGAAGCGTCCTAGGACGCTTCCCTCCCGGCCACTTTCGCTATAGATAAAAGTAGGAATTATGCGCTATATAAAGGTTTTATAGCACTGGGATGATTTCCGTCCTTCGATTTCCAGAATATCGTCAATTCTGTCAAGCGATCGCTCGAAATTGGCGAATTGTTCATATTTCTCGCAATTTTTCTTGACGATTTCGAGATTTTCGACTTATTCCGTTGGAAGCTTGAATTCTATTTGACAATTCGACCCTCATTCGGACTGAAAACTATGACGTTGAAGGAATCGCGAAAAGATTTCGCACAGAATTACGATACGATTTCTACAACGATATCATTCGAAAATACTCACGTTTCGTAAAAGAATCCAAAATTCGACGGAAAGATTAAATTCAGGCGATATCCCATCATACTTCATACACCTGTCAACAACTAAAAAATGTTTCCTTAGGATACATTCGGTTGAATTTTGAATTCGTATATAAATGCCTGCAAGTATAAATCGGTAATATCTTCAAAATTGTAGATCGATATTTACCTTATTTTACGTTCTCCACTTTCGGACCGTTTCATCAAAATTCTTTCCTCGAAGATACCTATCAGTCATTTCAACTTAGAATTTGATAGAACACATTATTTCTCAAATATCGAAAATTCTGCCATGCGATCGCTCCAAATCGGCGACTCTATCATATTTCTTCTTATTTCTAGCAATGTATCTTCACGATTCGAGATTTTCGACAAATTCCGTTCGAAATTTTAATTCTATTTGACACTTATCGCAACTCATTCACGATAAATTCAAACTGACAGAAGTTTCTTTCATCTGTGATCGAAGTAAAACATCCACGTTTCATCTTCTATAGCAGGACCCGAAGTCGGTCGAGCGAAGCCGAACCGGTCTAAACGTCACATTTCACCGAGGTTTTCAAAATATGTCAAAGTTTGCGATCTTTTCACGGAAAAAGAGAAGGTTTCATCGAAAATCGAGATCCGTTACGGACTACCAACGAATCTCGTCTTTCGGACCCCGACGAAATACCTTTTCGAGCGTCGCGTCCTCGCCAGATCTCTCCCATACCGATTCGCACATTTAGCCGAGAAGGCCGTTTTCGCCCGAATTTACGATTTATTTAAAAATACTCCCCACGTTTTCTCTCGTCGAAGACGGATACCCGGAGAAAATTTCGTCTTTTCTCGTTCCCTTTTCCACCTCGAATCCCCCCTCGCCCCTCGAATAACCTACGAAAAAATCGAAAATATCGACCTCCTCGAGAAAAAAATCTTTTTTGACCTCTCTCTGTGATCCCGAGATCTTGGCGTTAGTAATATAATGTAATGATTAGAGTGACCATTATACGAATCTCTCCAACAGCAATCCTAAATTTCCACTCTCCAGGTCATGCATTGACGGCAACTATCATAAATAAACCGAACAAAGTTGTTTTTTGTGCATATCAATTTCGAGCCGTTTGACCGATAGAAATATGAGGGAATGCGCACTGGCTACGAGCGGAGTGAACAGGTCATGTGGACTTTTGTAACCATCCTGACAAGTAAACATCGTTGACCTGTCTCCGAGGCATCAGGACATTCGAGGGGATCCTTGTTTAGTTGTGTCCTGCAACGATTACAAGAGCTCCTCACCTTTTCCACCATCGAATACGATTGATTATTTTGAATACTTTTCGCTTGATCTTTAAATAGAGATTTGCATATGCTAATTAGATATACAGTGTGTAGGTAAAGTTAGGTATAGAATTTATAGCTTCTTTATTGAATGTTTTCAAGCAAAACGCTCTGACAGGTCCATTTTAGTTTTTGATTAACCAAAAAACGTTCTGCGGTAAAGTTTCCGTGAATAAATCAAGGCCCTATTAAAAGCAGTACGATTATTGTGAATGTAAACATTCAATTTCTCGAAGTGTTGACTGTGACAGTCTTGAGTACAGTGAGGATTTTCTCTCGAACAATACCTGCAATTGTGACGATGCTCAGGCAGAACTTGGCTTCGTCAGAATATACGATATTACTTAAAAAATGGGGGTCTTCATCACAGCGTAACATTAGTTCTTTGTAAGAATGATAGTTCTCTTTCTTGAACAACTTCGCGACAAAAGAGTCGTTCACGTTATGATTTAGGGTTAGCTGTTTTGCCTAGAAAGGTGAGGATTTTCTTCAGCTTCAACTAACACATTTTATCTGGTTTCTTCGTTTAGCCAAGGTATGCTGAGTTCAATTCTGAATAAGTTTTCATCTTACATTGATAAAAAGAAAAAGTTGCTGAAGAGTTATTGGTTGAAAAATATGAATTTTATTCCATACTATCGCCCAACCCAGTATATTTCCACCTACCTCTTGGATATTGTGGACCCGAGGCATAAATCGATACAACGAACGTATACGTATATCACGACCGAGATCTTAACGGAAGAATTTCATCACCATAAAAGTTCAAGGTCACGCAATCGCGGAAAATATCCAAAATCGTCCATAACACACCTATAACGGTTATAATCAAGAAGGCGATAGGGCCAAAACCGATAGCCAACAAAAAGCATGGCAAACTTGCCGAAAAATAATCTCTCTGGAAATTTTTTATCGGCTGTTTGAAATTCTCGTATATCTCAAGTTCGGTATCACCACCCTTAAATCGATACATTGCCACCCCAATTAGTACCGATAACTTTTGATATCTCCCAAATTTTCGGTCATTAGTTGGGCGAATTGGGTAGAGGTAAATTTTCCAGTTACATCATCATTTCCATATCGACATGCTAGGACAGGAAAACAACTAAAAAAAATCTTACACTGTATAAGGAGCATACGGGATATATTCCGAATAACAATCGATAAATAAGGGGTAGCCACTCATGTGAGACAGCAATTCAGCTGGTTGTGACTAGATGGAAGTCTTCGAAACCATAAATAGAGATAGATTATTATCAAAGCTAGGAAAGTATGGTGTTGTGGATGAAGCCATTAAATGGTTTAAAGATTATCTGGACCACCGAACTCAGCAGGTTAAGATTGCTGCAGTATTATCAAATAGATTAGGTGTTAACCATGGAGTTCCTCAGGGGTGCGTATTGGATCCAATACTGTTCATGGCGTACATAAATGACATTGTATCTGGCTTTGAGAGGGATGTTTTGGTGAACTTGTTTGCTGATGATATGGTCATTTCGGTCTATGGTGATTCTTTGGAGGAAGTCATGGCTAAGATGCAAATACAACTCACGAATTTTGAAAAATGGCTAACAGAAAACTCGCTGGTAGTGAACACTAAAAAAACAAATGTTATGGTCTTGGGAACTAAGGTTGACACGGAAAGGATACCTGATAAGTTAATATTGATGGATGAGAAACTCAACTTCGTGAGCGAGTACAAATATCTTAGTTTCATAATTGATAGTAAATTGAAATTTGATAAACACATAGAAAAAATTAGAGATAAAGTAAGTAAAAAAATTAGTTTTTTCAATCGAATAAGCTGTTGCATATTAATGTATGCAAGATTGACAGTTTTCAAGACTATCATAGCTCCTCATTTCGAATATTGCTCAACGATACTCTATTTTTGTAACGAAACCTTGAAGAAAGAACTGCAGGTACAACAAAACAGGGCTATGAGAATAATACTGAAAGTCAGCAAATATACGAGGATACAGGATATGCTGGAATGTTTGGGTTTCATGAGCGTGAATCAGAGGCTTATTTTCAGTAATATATTATTTGTTTATAAGATGCTTCACAATATGTTGCCATCTTACCTTGCCGAAAAAATTCATTCAGTTAAGGAAGTCCATGAGCATAAAACTAGGACAGCAGGTAACATATCTGTGCCAGCTGTAAAAATAGTGGTACCCAAAAATGCTTGTTTTACAATGGCCTGATCAGTTACAACAAACTGCCACTACACATTAGTGCTATGGAAAACTACAGGGAATTTAGAAGAAATATAGCCAAATATGTTAACGATATTTTTGATTTTGCTTTCATGTATTTTTTGTAGTCTAATGATGTAAATTTTTTGTTATAACTATGCATAGCAGAAGGTTGCTAAATAAACGCTACTACTACTACTACTAATATATTGTTGCAAATCACCTTTTAACAACCGGCCACAAAATTTCAGAGAAATCCATCAAATTATTGAAAAATTCCAATAAATTGTACCTACGAACACTTGAAAGTATCGAAATGTATAAGAGAAAAGATGTTTTACTTAAAAAAGATCTAACCCCTATTAACAACTCATGTTTTTCACTAATCGGTGTATAACTAAGGGTATAATGTCAACCCGTACTTGAGTGTAGTATATAGCTGTGAGCCTGTATACAGGGTGAGTCTTTGACCACTGCATTAATTTCAACCAAAGATTCCTCTCATGAAATGAAACACTTTTTTCATTTAACATTTTTCCAAATTCAGCTCAAGTAAAAAGACACAGGCTGTTGAAATTGTGAAAAAAAATCAGTTTTTATTTTGTAGCTTCTTTCGAATAAAATGAATGTTGGCGTAAAGTTTCCTATAACTATGATACATATTTTCCAAATATTAGTTATTTTCTACTTCTACTGGTTTTCTAGTTATGAACTCGTGGATTCATAAAACTAAACGAAATTAGCATAAAGAAAGCATATAAAGTGTTTCTTGAGTCATTTCAAGAATATTCCATCGTTTTAGAACATTATATTATTCTTCATCATTTCTCCTTAAACGCATCGTTTTCGAGATATTCTTCCTTGAATGTTTTAAAATGGAAAACTCCAGAAATTTCACTACTTTTATGGATCCGTCCCTGAGCGTTGGAATCCCGAATCAAGCTGTAAACCACGTTAGCATGCCTTATTCTCTTCCGCCAACAATGTCATGGATAATTTATATGCGGGAGTGTATTAGCACATTGTGAAATCTTTAAACGCTTGTAACTTTTTACCTGAGCCGAATCTGGAAAAATGGTAAATGAAAAAAGTGTTTCATTTGATGAGAGGAATCTTTGGTTAAAATTAATGCAGTGGTCAAAGACTCACCCTGTATAGTAGGACTTAATTTTCAACAAAAATTTTAATTTATCTGCTTGTTCGAAAATCGAAGAGTGTATCATGCAATAGTGAGAAATAGGTTGTAACATTTATTTTAGAATATTTTAACGTGTTTCTATTAGCAATTCAATTGGATATCGGGCTATAAAGCAGTGAGTGGAACCATAAAACAAGAAAATATATGTCACTGGATGGTTATATGGCTCTACATGATATAGCATGTCATTCACGACGTGGAAACTACTAAGGACTTTTTATCTAGACAATCTACTGGAACAAATAATTCGGTTTTTTCCATTTCCATTCTATACATCTTCGTATTTCATGTAAGTATATTTTATGAATATATTCTCGTAAATGTCACAAATAAGTATCAGGATTGAATGCCCTTGTTAAAAGTATCCACGACTATGGTCATGCCATCTCAGAGATGTGACATAGTGAACCACTGAGTTGCAACGTCATCGTTTGGTGCAATAAACAACTTGGGGGATTCTCTTGATATAAATTATAAGACTAACTCACGAATCAAAAAGTTTCCGTACCAAGTAAGAAAACACGATATTTTCGCGGAATTCGTTTATATTCTTCGATAAAATTACCCTATAATGCGATACAATCGGTAAGTACAACGTTTCTTTAACTTTTCGATACCATATTCAAAGTATGCTTGATCTTTGTCGTAAAATAGGCCTCAGTTTCGGCAATGACTTCCTCATTGGTGCAAATTTCGTTCTCTGGAGTATTCTTATTCGATCTGTGAACAGCCAGTAGCCTTAATTGAATTGAATTCATCGAAAAAATAATGATTGAGGGAGACCCAATCAATCGATGCAAAATGGCGCAGGCGCCGGTTTAAGTCCAATTTAAATATCAGATGCGATCTTAATCTTGTGATGAAAATGAAGCTACCAAAGTTGTAAAAACTAAAGTTTACATAATTATTGACCATTACACGTATTATCAGGTCCATTGTTGTTATTTTGTCAATGATCAATTCCATATTTATGTTGATTGTTGGAATTATATTCCCACTTCGACTAGGTCTTCACACGAGAGCGTGATTTTTCTCGTCTCGTCTTGTTCTCGTACGGAAAAGCGAGACGAGACGAGACATTTCGAAAAATATTATAGGCGATGCCGAGATCACATACAGCGCAACCCGAGAGTCTCGTTTTTGGTCTCGTTAGGAAAGGTCTACATAGAGATCAATATATTTTACAAAATTACAACTCTTGTGACTATCTGTGAAATATTCTATTGTAAATTAAAATAATGTTTTCATATTTTTATTTCAACTTGTTAACTGTTCTTATAACTCCTTACACTAACGTATCTCTTATCATAAATATCTATCCTTGCGCAGATTTTCATATATTAGGTTTGAATGTGTTTTTTTCATGTGCTCATTTTTTCATTATTTTACACAATACAAAGTAAAAACATGCATCTATGGAAGATGATAGCCCTACATATGGGCCCTGTAGCGGTCTTCGTACATCTGAAGTTCTGAATAATCATCACTTGGACTGGCCAGATCTGGTTTTGAAAGAGACCCTCCTGGCCTTACGAGCAAAAATTTCCTTTTTGAATTCAATATTGAAGGGATTTCTAAGATCAATATCTTTGAGAACTAGCGGAGGCGATTCTTCTCCCATGCGCCAACAGAAGAGTATATTTGTGAGAGGAGACTTTTGGAAGGTTATGTATTATTTTTAGTTTGTTCGTTCTTCTCCTCTTGTCTTTTCATTTTTCAGGTTGAGTTTTTGGGTACCTTGGAGAAACCTCTCCGTTTTTTGACGAAGGAGTCCATATTGAAGAAATAAATGCCTATCAGTATTTCTAAATTTCAGCAAATTTTGTGAACAATTGTTACAAATCACAACACTTACGGGGAGGCAGGGTTTTTTGCTGAGGTTTTTCCTTAAGCTCTTGTATCATACGTCGAATTGTATTGTATGGTACCCCGTTACACCAACCTCTGCTAACACATATAAATCTCTCAGTCAAAAGAATATATATATATATATATATATATATATATATATATATATATATATATATATATATATATATATATATATATATATATATATATATATATATATATATATATATATATATATATATATATTTTCATTCACAGTCGTACTTGGTATTTGATATTAAATTGGTTCAGGGATATCGACTGATATTCAAGGATCTTGATTACTCTTTATTCATTGACCAAGCTTTCGGAAATACTTTTTTCCATCTTCAGGGACACTAAAAATTTATACAAACATTTAATACAATTAAATAAAGTACCACAAAACAATTATTTTTCTTCTCTTTTCCTTCTTACACATGCATCCTTACCAAATTTGAGGTTATCCTTTGTTCTACATGACATTGAACTTGAGTATCTCAGTTTGGATATCAACAATTTTAGAACAGGTTTTCGTCCAATATTAAAACTGTGGGTTTTACTATATAAAAGATTAACAGAGGAAACAAGACTGGAAACAACTTTTGACTAATTTTTTAAAAACTTATCAAAAACCTCATTGACATAATATCAGACAGCAACCCGTACACCACAGATATCTACACTTCTATCACAGAACCATGCTCTTCTTCACTCATCGATTGGGCCATCATAGAATTCCTTTTTATTAGGATATGTTAATAAATATGTGTAAACATTACTTAGGTTTTTTATATCTGTTTTCCTATTCATCGAATTTGATTCATTTCTGATGTTAATCATCTCAAGTATTAATCTCTTATCATATGATCTCTGTGTACATATCACCTCTGCGTTTTCCATATCTATTTGGTGATCTTCTGCTATTGCATGTGATGCCAATGCACACCTTTGATTATTATTTCTGATGTCACTCTTGTGCATTGTCAGTCTATTCTTCAACAACTGGGATGTTTGTCCAACATAAGTTTTTTCACATTGTCCACATCCCACTCTGTATACTACATTTGATTTTTTCAACGTTGGTATAGGATCTTTTAATCTTGTGAAGAGTGATCCTATTGTTTTGACATTATATGATGCAATCTTAATGTTTTCATCTTTGAAACATTTCTTTATTTTGCTGGTCAGGTCTCTTACATTTGGTAAACTGGCATATTTCGTCTGCTCCATTGGGTGTTCCTGGTTATTTTCTCCGTGCATAGGTGCAAAACCTAAGTAATGTTTACACATATTTATTAACATATCCTAATAAAAAGGAATTCTATGATGGCCCAATCGATGAGTGAAGAAGAGCATGGTTCTGTGATAGAAGTGTAGATATCTGTGGTGTACGGGTTGCTGTCTGATATTATGTCAATGAGGTTAATGATAAGTTTTTAAAAAATTAGTCAAAAGTTGTTTCCAGTCTTGTTTCCTCTGTTAATCTTTTATATAGTAAAACCCACAGTTTTAATATTGGACGAAAACCTGTTCTAAAATTGTTGATTTCCAAACTAAGATACTCAAGTTCAATGTCATGTAGAACAAAGGATAACCTCAAATTTGGTAAGGATGCATGTGTAAGAAGGAAAAGAGAAGAAAAATAATTGTTTTGTGGTACTTTATTTAATTGTATTAAATGTTTGTATAAATTTTTAGTGACCCTGAAGATGGAAAAATGTATTTCCGAAAGCTTGGTCAATGAATAAAGAGTAATCAAGATCCTTGAATATCAGTCGATATCCCTGAACCAATTTTATAATATATATATATATATATATGAATAATAATAGGACTAGCAGGGACCGCAGTTAAGAGTCATCCACAAAGTGTAATTCCATCAACGCTGACTAGCAACATACCGCGGTTTCATCCTTATTAGGAATCGTCAGTGGTGCCTAAGTCAACCGCCGATGGAAGAATACACCTCGAAGGAGCCGCTTTATCGAACTCCAGGTATAACCTCTGAGTACAAAGTACACAGAGCGACACCTAGCGTTCAACCAACCAGGCTCCCGTTGCGGAAAACTCAAAACATAGATCCCTGCGTACAATCTTTGTTTGTTGAGTTTTCCGCAACGGGAGCCTGGTTGGTTGAACGCTAGGTGTCGCTCTGTTTACTTTGTACTCAGAGGTTATACCTGGAGTTCGATAAAGCGGCTCCTTCGAGGTGTATTCTTCCATCGGCGGTTGACTTATGCACCACTGACGATTCCTAATAAGGATGAAACCGCGGTATGTTGCTAGTCAGCGTTGATGGAATTACACTTTGTGGATGACTCTTAACTGCGGTCCCTGCTAGTCCTATTATTATTCATGTCTAGTGGTTAGCTTTCCATAAAAGCGAAACTCACTCATTTGATTTATATATACAGTATGGTGCAATTGAAAGGAATAAATTCGTTATTTCGTAAACCGGCGACTTTAAGGAAAAATCCCGAAACCTGTCGATTTTTATTCTTAAACAGGCTATTCGTAAGGAAACCATTTTATTTTTGACGTCATATTAAATAATAATAATAAAATTTTATTAATTGTTGAAAAAAATAAAAAAATCAATTTTTGTACATTATTGATATGGCCGAATAGGTATTTAAAAGACCTTTCAAACAATGTATTACAACACCCACCTTTCCATCTGAAAATTTTAGCGATGACGTCATCACGCTCACATAGATGACATCAAAAATGAAAAGGTATCCTTATGAATAGCCCGTTTAAGAATAAAAATCGACGGGTTTCAGGATTTTTCCTTAAAGTCGCCGGTTTACGAAATAACGAATTAATTCCTTTCATTTGCACCATACTGTATATATGTGTCTATAAACTACTGAGTAATAAACGTGTATACTAATGAAAGTGTTTCTTTGGCTTGAAACTTTCTATCTGGAAGATACTCTTATTTACTACAGATACATACAGTAAACTTTTTCAAATACAACTCGACCTTTCTCAACACCCACAGAAAACAATTGAATATGAAGAGTTTCCAGTAGGTATAATTACCAATATATTTTGTCTATATTATACATCGATCGTTCTAGAAATAAACGATTTTTTGAAGACCTTAATCGAATTTACCATGGTAAATTACGTTGTCCATTATCCTGTATTGGACACTCAATTCGAATTTACCATGGTAAATTCGATTAAGGGTGTCCAATACAGAAGAATGGACAATAGAACATACGTGCAAAAGCTCCTGACTTCACGTCAGTGCTTGAACCAATTTTTATACAACCATCGAATTTAACCAAAAATGAAGCTTTGTGAAACCCACCTTAAGTGTTATCAACTGTGTGTTTTACGGTTGACATCGAAATCAATCCCTTAAATATATAGACCGAGCAATATAATATACCCTGCAATCAATGCTATCACGTGACCCAGGTCGAGTAGATAGGTATTTAATTTCATAACCTCCATGGATGAGACCCAATCACGATCGTAGATTGATCGCAGAGTCGCCAACCCACTAAATTTACCAGAAAGGTCTGTCCGATAGCGTGAAAGTACACAATATACATAGAATATACAATTAGTTTCCGTGGAAAATCCAATACCGGAAATAGTATTAATGTCACATGGACGGCCATTTTGTTATGTCTGCAATGCGACTGAATAACAACTGTCACGTATTCGTCCATTATGAAATTGACCGGGTGCTCTGTTGACCCCTGCAACCATGAAAACCTGCAGGTCATGATACATTGGAGGAGTTTAGTTTTATCGATCGTTTGTTGTAAACTCCGGTAGTTGGCAACAGGGTATATAGTTCCAGGGAACACCGAGCTATCATTTCGCCAAATGTCCCTAATTTTCGATTTTTTGGCGGAAAGATCCTCGAATTTATTTATTAAAGTGTAATTAATGTGTGCAGGGTTTCGAAATGTATATAATGGGATTGGTTAGCTGCAGTATTGAAATGAGTATTTCATAGAGTTATTCTCTTGAAAACGTTAGTTATATGTGTAAAAAAATTTGTATTGGACTCGCCAGTTCCCAAAAATTCACTCCCGTTTAAGTCTTGTTCTCATCTCGTTATCAGTTGTCTCGTCTCGTTTGATTCTGAATAACGATAAAAAATATTATAATATATAAACGTCGTCTCGCTTTTCCGAGGCGAGAAACCTCACTCTCGTGTGAAACCCTAGATACCAAGAAATGGGAGTCAGTTTTCAAAGTTTGCCTGATTCGAGATTTGGTCTTTCCGATCCCTTCGAAAGAAGAAGCTTTCTTTCGTCACAAACCGTGGAAAATCCCGTCAAGAACTCTCGATTAATTTTCGGCTCAAACCTCAAATTTAAATTGATGGCATTCATATTGAATCTACCCCGAGATAAAAACTATCCTAATAGACGGACAGATCGATTTCCTATAAGCCGGATAACCTTTCGTCGAACGAGAAATAGCAATTCATGATAACCTCACCCAGGGGAACCCCTCATTCAAGATTTAGAAGAATTGCAGTGCGGCCATTAAGAACTAGGGGGTGTCTTAGTGTATATCCTGGCGGCTATGGAGTTATTGTCTTACCCTGTCGCTGAGGAAACTTCGAACCGTATGAAAAATGTCATTAACTGGTGAACTACTAAATAACGACATTTCACGCAACGTGGATATTATACGTATGAATACATTATTTGTATTATTGAATTTCTGAATGGGGCATTGTGTCCTTTGGTACTTATATATGTAGGTTAATTGTACTTGGCGGTTTTGGAAGTTCTAAAATAGTTATCTGTAGTATTCCTTTGATTTTTATAGGAACCAGTGGCATTTCCACTGGAATAAACATGATGATTTAGTGAGAGGCTCAAAGGACTCAAGGACTGTTTTTCCGAAAAAAATTATATCTCAATCAAATTATGGAATTACATATTTCGTTAATCAATTTTTGGCAAGCTTGGTCTCATGTAAGGATACCTATCTGCCAAAGGACTGTACTTTTCGGATTCATGGACAAAATAGGGTCCAAATGCGCCGGACAAGTTCGTTTAGGAGCACAATACGCCTATTCGGAGTTATAGCCATCTGAAATGTTTTTGTTTTCCAAATAACTCTAAAAATACTGATCCGATTGAATTTAAACAAGGTAGTTAGTTGATCAATGCCGACACATAGACTTGGGTAAAATTTTGGGAGGATCGTATAACGATAAAAAAAAAAAAACAAATTTTATCTCAGAAGTCAGTCATATGTCGTTGAATATCTGAAATAGCCTTCAAACCCAAGTTTTACAGTCAACGTATACATTTGAACTCGATCGGAACTATATTGTTGGAAATTTTGGCAAAATGTCAAAATATAATACGATTACAGTGTACTGGTCCACAGTGTTACAGTCGAACAGCAACAATTTCAAGGATATCCGAATTTCCTGATGCAGTTTGAATTGAAAGAATAAATGTGGGAAAGCCCTGTGGGCAGGGGCTTTGACGCTCTTGTTCAAATTTGACAAATCATATCTCCGAAATTATTGGTTTCTCAGAGTGGAGAATTATATCAATAGATTCGTATGATAGAACTGCATCATAAAGGAAATTAATAATTTTAAAAAAAGTCCTTAAAAAAGCCAAAAATTATAAATCCGAAACCACCAGACTGATTCTGCCCAAAATTTTATTAATTTAAACTTAGCCAATATTGCAGTTTTGTTTTTACTGGAGATATTCTGAACACAATTGGATTAAACTACCAAAGTATATATTTCCTTCATTATATGGTTTATCCAAGAGCATTACATTATCACCCAAAAATTATAATACCGTATAATCGTTATAATTCAATGATAGCTGAGGTCATTTAATTGGTCATTTTGCATTCAATCATACATTGTTTTCTACGACAGGAGGTATTTTATATCATCAGTAACGAATTTTGAATAGAACCAGAAATAAATATGACATGGCTCTTATCGGTAGATAAGATGATATGTATGAACACAGATCATGAAATTCATAGATACAAATACGGGCAGTAATTTTCGATAACAGCATTCTGTGAAATCATAGAATTACGATTTAATATTGAAATTTCGAAAAATCATATCTCCGAAATTGTTAGCTTGTTTGGGTTGAAAATTATATCAATAGATTGTTATGATGAAACTGCATCTTGAAAAAATTTGAAATTTATTGTTACAATAAAGAAAATAACCGAGATATTTATCTCCCAAACCTACTCTGAAAATTTCGACTGTCTTGCTCATTACGTTAGAGCGTTATCGGCGGGCCAGCCGGACAGGCCGGACAGAATCGATTTTGAGCACGTATTCTTGATCAGTGAGTCGAAGCAAATCGTTCAAGACCATTTTCATATTGCATATGAAATTAACTGACTGGGGGAGACCAATGTTAAGAGTAATCCACAGAGTGGGTCTTCATCAAAGTTAAATTGCGTCAGAGCAGTTTCATCCTTGTTTCGACTCATCAGTGATTAAAAACCAAAGTGACACCTGGCGTACAACCAACCAAGCTCCTGGATTGCGATCACTCGAAGCTATAGATCCCTGCCTAAATGATTTTCTCTATTTCAGTATCGTAATGAGTTCGTTACAGCACTGAAAACAGTGCTGTAATGAACTCAGTCCCGCATTGTTTCTAGTTATATTTTTCGATTTGTGGTAGTCAGCATTGACATTCGATCCTATCAAATTTCAATACACGTCAATTATCAATATAATCTGGATATAGTGAAATAATAGTTGAGGGGAAAAGTTTTATTTCCATTAAAAAATGAGGTACTAGATATTTCCTTCTTGCTATTTTTGAACCATTCATGCTATTAGGAAACTGTTTTAAATCTGATCTCCATGTCCTACGTACGATTCAAATTCCGTAATCTGTCAACTTTCGTAACAGTCACACCAACTGCCAAGATACAATACAAAAGTCACTAGGATGTAAAATCCAAATTTTTCATTAAATTTCAACAGTATTTTACAAAACTAACCTGAAATAGAGAAAATATCGTCTAATACTCGTTACAGAAGGCAATTCCAGCACTCATGCGTTCGAAAACTCGCTCCTTCGTCGCTCGTTTTCGAATTTCGCATTCGTGTTTTAATAGGAGCCCATTCTGCAACTTTTTTTGGAATATATACTTATTCCCCACTACGTTCACTTCCTATGATTAGGCGTAGCTTTCCCATAAAGCAATATTCTCTTTTTCTGGTTCTAAAAAATTCTTATCTCCGAAACCACCCCTGATAAAATCCGATTCAGACCAACATCTTATGCGATCACTAATCTTACGAACCCCTAAAAACCGTATAGCATTGCCAACGCAATCGCGCCATACTCTCCGCTTAATCTTACTTCATTTCCACCCCGTTTTTCACATCTTTTACAAGAGTTGTCTCGTCATAAATATATCGAGTTACACCCCCCGGGCAGAACGAGGGGACGGCTCCATGTCTCGACGGCCGGCGACGAAAATTTCCTGTTTCGGAATTCAGGACATATTCCCCATCTGTAATGAACGAGACGGTTTGGGAATCGGGGAGGATTGGAGAGGTCAGCTTTCCAATGGAAACGAGTTAACTCGAGATCGATGTCGGGGAAGACCTAATTCAAGATTTACCATTTTTATCGGATGAGATAAACAGAATCCATCTATTTTGAGAGTTGTTAGCAAAGGAAATCCTTCAATAAAATCCTATCCTTCAAAAAGATAATGGAAAATCAAAAAGGAGCTAACGTTATATTTCCGGATATAACTTGAAACACCTAAAACTAACACTAACACCCAAAACTAACACTAACACCCAAAACTAACACTAACACCCAAAATTGACACTAACACCCAAAACTAACACTAACACCCAAAACTAACACTAACACCCAAAACTAACACTAACACCCAAAACTAACACTAACACCCAAAACTAACACTAACACCCAAAGCTAACACTTGTACACTTGTATTAATTGTTTATAACTATTGCAATTTTGGCGGGCGGCCTTAGCATTTTCTCAAAAACTATCTACATGCCATTCCAAATCGAAAGACACTTCAGTCATAATTTTCGGAGAATACGCAAACATTTTTACCTAAAAAGCACTGGTTGACTAGACTATCAGGGTTAATCTGATTGGACCCAGTGATAGAATCAAAACGTTTCTCCTGAATATTTATCATATGAACTCAATAAGCTCTTCATTTCCTGTTTCCTCCATCAGATTCACAAGCGATCACCGATTCGAGGTAGAGAACGGAAGCGGATCAAATTATAACTTAATTCGTTCTACAAACTTTCCTAATCAAGAATTGACACACACATTTTTCCGGGCGGGAAAACTTCTGTTCCTTTCTCATCGTCGTCAGGATAACGTAACTCGATTAAGGCATGATTGATAGGTACGGAAGAACAGACATGAATTTTCTCTTATACCTTTCCAATTTAGGCTAAGAGGAAATTCGATTACACAAATTAGTTAATTCTTCGCCGGAGCACCGAAATGGGGAAAGATGTAATTGGTTGCCATCTATGAAATTAAATTTCAGTTCTTGCGAAGTGTTAAGGAAAGATATTTCCTCAGAAGGTTTTTCTTTTAAATTGGTCGCATTTCTTCTAGCGAGAACCGGAGTGTTGACATGTGATTTCGCTTAAGTTTGGTGGTTTATTTCGTCAGACTTACCAAGACTAGGAAATTGGAAAATTTAATTCCTAAAATCAGTTAGGTAATATACAGGATGTTTCTAAATTGATGTTTGATATTTCAAAACATGATTCTTCAGTAAAAATCATTGAGGAGTCTTTTACATAGTTGTTTGTTCTGCACGTTTTTTTTCCAAGTTACTGCCTTTGAGATTAGGGGGAATTTTTGGCGCTCTAGTTCCTCGGAACTGAGTGCTTATCAATTTGCCCAAATGTCTGTAATTTTCGAATTTTTCGATGAAAATGGTCTTAAACGATTTGGTTCGACTCACTGATCAAGAATCCGAGGTCGAAATCGATTCTGTCCTGCCGGCCGTAGGCACGATAACTCTCGAACGGAATGAGCTAGACAGTTGAAATTTCAGAGTAGATTTGTTTGATTTTTCTTTACAAAACAAATTCCTTATTAATTTTTTTTCAATAAGCAGTTTCACCATAAGAATCCAATGATATCATTTTTAACTCTAAGAAGCTAATACTTTCGGAGATATGATTTTTCAAAATTTCAATAAAAAATCGTATTTCTACGTTTTCACAGAATTATATAATTATTATATATATGAATTGTCATAATGTCAACTTATTTTCCTGAGACATGACATTGTCTAATTCCTTGCTAATAGTTGGTTCGAGAAACGTCAAAATCGTCTTAGAGAGACTAGGTTAAAAAACTATCAAATGAACCCCCATGTGGCGATTTTATGTCGAAAAGTGAAAATTAAGAATATATATTCCAGGTAAGTACCGACGTTTTATTCTAATACCGGAGATTGACAAGATCGTACGAGGAGTCCGATAGCCGTTTCATCTAGTCAGTCGGGTTTTCGGTTTCGGAACGAGACAAGGCGGGCTCAAATCCCGGAAAGGGAATTACATTTTTTGGCGCTCTAGTTCTTCGGAATTGATTGCTTATCAATTTGCCCAAATGTCTGTAATTTTTATTTAAGATGCAGTTTCACCATTAAAATCCATCGATATCATTTTCAACTCCAACAAGCTAATACTTTCGGAGATATGATTTTTCTAAATCTCAATAATGATCCGTACGTACTTCTATGTTTTCAAAGAATGCTATAATTATTATATCTAAGCTTTATTATATGTTCTGTGTTCATACTCGTACATTTCATCCTGTGTTATAAGAAAGGGTCAAATTCATTTCAGCTATTTTAATTTGATTTCATCCATTGTGCAGTTCTCATTCTCAGATTGCTCATTTAATCTTGATAAATAAACTATTATTTGAATTTAATTTCTTTTATGATGCAGTTCTTTCATAAGAATACATTGATTTAATTCCCAACTCTGAGAAACCAATACTATCGGAGATATAATTTGTCTGTTTGAACTAGTTAAATATGTCCGACCGGTCGTTGCCACGATAACTTTGGAACGGAAAGAATTAGCGAGTAGATATTTTCAGGGTAGTTTTTGCATTCAAATGTGTCTGTTAAGTTCGTAAATGGGCATAATCGACCAAAAGGTTTCGGAGTTATACCATCTGATAGCGAATTGCAATTTTCAGGGTAGGTTGCGCATCCGTAAGCGACATTTGATATTGTTAGTAGGCATAATAGGCCAAACGGTTTTGGAGTTATACACATCTGAAGTTTTGTTGTTTTTTCCTCTATAACTCTAAATATACAAATCCGATCCAATTAAAACTCGGTAGTTACTAGTAGAATGCTGGCGCGCTTATTTTCGCGAATTTTTGTGCGCCAAAGCTCCTGCCACAGGACTTTCCCCCTTTTTTATTTCCACAAAGATTAACTGAGATCTAATTGCGATCCCTAGACTAATATCATTTATCGAATACATTTCTAAGCATACTAACGACGAATCCTCCACACTGCTATCATTTCACCAATTGTTCTCATATTCCGAAAACGATAGAAATAGAGTTAACCTTTCTGGGCCCTCTGTTACCTATTTTATCACTCAGTAAATTCGATGTCAAATAAAACAAATCCCTACCGCACGTAACAGCGACGATAAACCTCATGCTAGGTAAAATATGACAAAAGCATCGATTTGAAACACTGTTCGCCCAACTCCTGGCCATTAAAAACCCTATCTAAATACATTATGTGAACGACATTGCCCTGGGGACACGTTCATGAAACAATTTCGTTTTTTTGTCTTGTCGAAGGCGGATTTATCCTTCAACGAAGGTCTATTTCTAGTCGCGGGAAAATGGAGTTTTTGATGGGGGTGAAATACCACTGTTTTATTCATTCTAAACGAAACGAGTCTTATCCTTGTAAAAGAACTTTCGATCAGTCTGAGAGAGCTGAATCTAGACAGTAAACAGAACCTACATCACCACAGAAAACCAAATGGCTTTGAGACATCAGAAAAATTCATCGGTTTTCACGACGAGCTTCAATCCACAAATGTGTACCCTCAACCGGAATTTCAAGTAACTCGAAAACGAAGAAAACAATTTGGTTAATTTGCTCCTTGACTCAGATAATTTGGTTCAGATCCGTCATTGAAGCGACATTCAATTTTCACCAAAACCACGCACAATAAAGATCGAATTCTTATTCAAAATACATCCTGGGTATTCTAAAATGAGAAAAAGTTCAACACATCTTCAATAAAACGTGCGTGACTTGTTAAATAATCAAGCCTCTGTCACCCTCAGACTTGCACAACATTGATGTTCTACAAAAAACCGAAAATATATACAGAATGGACGCCATCCTGAACTTCAAACGAGGCCGCAATGCTAAATAATTGAATTCCTTTCGCAGGGAAGGGTGACATCCTCCCTTTATCCTATGAAAAACAGATGTCCTTCTGGGAAATCAGTGTATGAACACCAGCGACAGTGGAAAAGGTTCTGGAAAATTTATGGAAAAATTCATAAGTCCGCCTGAATCTGAATGCGGTCTTGTCAATATATTTTGATGAATTGTTGGAGGGTTGGATTTGGGAAGAAACTGTTGTTTTCGTAGTATTTCAGCGGTCCTCAAACTTAACGATGGTACAGAATTTTTGGAGGTTTTATTTGTAAAATTGATTTGTAATCGATATTTTAATGCAATACTAGCTTCCAATGTCTTTAATGAATTGTAAAGAATGTGTACTTTCAGAATTCAGAACATGGATTATGATTATTTGAATTTTTAGAACATAGTTCTATATTGGGTTGAATATAGGTTGAACTAAGAAATAACCTGCAAGATTCAAGCTAAAAACTAACATTTTTGTTCTTTCCAGGTTCAAAGTTCCTATGCTCTGAAGTCATAGCTCCCATAAGGAGTGAGGTGGATGACATAAGCCTGATAATAGTCAATTTTGAGGACCTGACAGCCCACCCTGCTGGCTCATTAGAAAACAGCCCCGTTGGAAAATCCAGATTTAGCAAGTGTAGGTACCTAATATAGATGAATCCACCAATACAGGCTGAAATGCCAAAATGCAATGTCATATGTTAAATTGTATTATAAGCATAAAACAAAGAATAACTTTCCCGAGAAGATATTCAGTAAAATACAGAAAACAAAATTGGATCATTAATAATAGAAAAATTCAATGTCATTTATGATTTGAGGAGGATTTGTGGCATGTGACCTTTTCCAATAATTGTAGCCTTATTTCGTCAATGTTTCCAGCGTTTCTTAGCTTAAACCGTGGATTCAACGTACCTTCAAAAATAATCAGGAGACGTTAAATCACATGATCTTGAAGGCCATTATAGGACCATTTCTAGAAATGAAGTTTTTTCTAAATTCCCACAATTTGGTAGCGTTGTTCATGTGTTAATCTATTGATGATTAAATGGCCAATCCTTTCTGAATACAAATGTCAAAGCACTATCTCTTATTCTTATCTAAATATCTCATACAACTGAAAAAACACCCTAAGCAATGACACTGTATCTCATATGTGTTTTCGTTTAATATACATGGAATTATATTCAAGAATATAATATACAGAAAATTTGGTACTTTTTCAAAGCTTACTATTTTTCAGTCGATAGAGCCAGGGCTTCCTTCAGACAGAGTTTGAGGTTAGGTTCGAACTTGCGAGGTAGAGGGTTTCGATTGGCTGGTTACTTAACTCCTCCAAGTGACGTCACAACTGCCGAGGAGGAAGCGGACAGATTGGAGCAATGGTAAGTACATTTTTTTTTACAGCTTAACATATGGTGTTTTATATGATGAAACGGAATTTCTCCAAATACAATTCAGGAAACTTATCTGAAAGTTCGTTAATGGGCATAATCGGCCGAACGGTTTCCGAGTACCTACTAACTTTGTTTTCAAACAATACAGATAGTTGTAGAATACTGACACAAAGAAGTATGTGAAATTTCGTAAAGATCGTATCACTAAAAATTTTTCGAAGAATTAGTAAATCATATTATGTATCTCACGATAACTTGGGAACGGAAAGAGATAGTGACTTGAAATTTCCAGGGTGAGTTGCGCATCTGAATGGCACAGTAGATTTCGTGATTGGGCATAATCGTCCAAACGGTTTTGGAGTAATACCCATCTTAAATTTTCTTGTTATTTCAATAAATTCCTCAAATTCTAAGACCTTTCAAAAATAGCTCCACGAAAGGAAAACATTCTCAGATTAACAGTTATCGTACTTGCAATGTTAAAGTTCGTGCTACAAAAAATTGTTAATTAACTAATGGATAACTAATTGAAAAATCGCGATAATACTTTTTGGGCCACGGATTATTGTTCATAGATCTATGCATGCGCCTGAATTTTTTCAATTATTTATTTTCATATTTAATAAGTTTAAGTAATATTTATTCATCAAAAGTATTTTCAACCCTCTAGGAAAATTATAAATATTGGTCCTAAAGTTTCGGCAGTTGGTATTTCTTTAGGAAATTTCCTCCTTTATTTGAATCTTTTTCCAAATTTGAATTATCTCGAATAGTTTTTGGGATATTGGCGAAAACCTAAACCTCCTTCTTTTTTTTTTACTTAATTGTTTATAACTATTACAATTTCTTCGAGTGGCCTTAGCATTTTCTCAAAAACTATCTACATGCCATTCCGAATCAAATGATACCTCAATCATAATTTTCGGAGAATACGCAAAAATTTTTACCTAAAAACCACTTGTTCACTAGACTATAAGAGCATTCTCGGCCAAATATTACAAAATTACAGGCAAAAGTTGATCTCTGAAACGAACGCCTATTCTGAAACCAAAGTAAAATCGTTCTTCAAGAAGGGTATGGAAATTACACCATAAAATTAATCATCAGTCGACTTGATACATACTGACTCAGAATCAACAGACATTACAAGATGTATCAGCTGTATTCAGGCTGTACACAACCAAGCAGATAACTTACGGTTTGCAACAGAAACATCGCTGAAATTATGAAAGTCAGCAGGATCCTCTTGAGGTTTAACATATACTGACAAGCCTTGACTGCGCCCTAAGGAAACATCTGCATAATATGGACACGTGATACAAGCACCCATATGTAGATTAGTATAATGAAGTGGAGAAACATGCTTCATCTACGACTATGTAATTCCGTAGGAAATAGATTACCTTGTTGGAGTCAACACCCAAGCGGCACACTTTGTCGTGCAACACCTAAACTGGTTGTATGCATTGTTTTTACTAGCGACAGACATTGTTAACTCGTTGCGGATTGAGTTGAGGTCCAAAGAAGTGAGGGAAGCTGATATTTGTCTCTGCTCTGCTTCGATTCACTATGTTGGTCCATATTTATGCATTCTTAATGAAATCATCATTGAAAGCGTATATACAGGGTGAGTCTTCGACCACTGCATTAATTTTAACCAAAGATTCCTCTCATCAAATGAAACACTTTTTTCATTTACCATTTTTCCAGATTCGGCTCAGGTAAAAAGTTACAAGCGCTTAAAGCTTTCACAATGTGCTAATACACTCCCGCATATAAATTATCTATGACATTGTTGGCGGACGAGAATAAGGCATGGTAACGTGGTTTACAGCTTGATTCGGGATTCCAACGCTCAGGGACGGATCCATAAAAGTAGTGAAATTACTGGAGTTTTCCATTTTAAAACATTCAATGAAGAATATCTCGAAAACGGTGCGTTTAAGGAGAAATGATGAAGAACAATATAATGTTCTAAAATGATGGAATATTCTTGAAATGACTCAAGAAAAACTTTATATGCTTTCTTTATGCTAATTTCGTTTAGTTTTATGAATCCACGAGTCCATAACTAGAAAACCAGTAGAAGTAGAAAATAACTAATATTTGGAAAATATGTATCATAGTTATAGGATCATTTACGCCAACATTCATTTTATTCGAAAAAAGGATGTCAAAGCTACAAAATAAAAACTGATTTTTTTTCAAAAATTCAACAGCCTGTATCTTTTTACCTGAGCTGAATTTAGAAAAATGTTAAATGAAAAAAGTGTTTCATTTGATGAGAGGAATATTTGTTTAAAATTAATGCAGTGGTCAAAGACTCACCCTGTATATCGTAAAAGATTCTTCGCCATGATTTATATAAATTTTTATTAATATTAGATAGAGCCGGGAGCATCAGAACCGATTCTATCTTTTATTCTATTGCCCTACATTTTCATTTCTTAGGACATTGTTAATGGTGTTAACATACCTGATGACGTCTTCAGGAGTCTTTGCTACCACCTCGTGAGGATTTAGAATTGGCTCCCCCATATGTTAAAATTCTTTGGCTGGACAGCTCTGGATATTTGCAACCTATATGTTTGGATGTTTCTTTTTCCGATCCACAGAGCCTATATGTTTCGTCTGCTGAATGGCAAAGCATTCGATCTCCGTTAAGTCCTAACTGAGGTCATCAGTCAAGGATAAATCTGAGGCACAACCTCAGTTAAAGTATTTAACGGTGGTGAAACAGACCTGTTTCACGTTCATTTTCACGTTAACTGAGATTGCGATTCAAATTTATCCTTAACTGAGGACCTCAGTTAGGACTTAACGGAGATTGTATTCTTTGTGACTACGGCGGAGAGGCTCATAAAGGGAACACAGATCCTTAGTTTCGACCCATAGACCCCAATAGCTTTATCTCCATCCGCATAGTAAATGGATGACTTTTTGTCAACGATTAACTAGGTCCACCACACTCAAACTGTCTCTTATGGCCGTTGCAAAGGGTGTGTCAAAATCGAATATGGTTGGGATTACAACTCAGGGCTTTGCCATATTATGACTTAGGTACCCAGTTACCAGGTATGAGTTACCCACTACGAGAAACTCTTATTAGATCCAGCTGGCTAAGTTTCCTTTCATGTAATTGCAAGGGAGGCAGATTACGCATAACCTCAAGTGCTGCTGTGGAAGTGCAACGATTATAGCTATCTCCTGTAACACCAACACAGGTAATCTATTGCAATTTTTGCAATTGACTGCATGTGGTAGCCTCATCAGCCTATATCCACCATGCTAAGGATACGTAGGTGACAATTGATATACATTACGAATTGTTTATTCACTTGGCTGATCTTGGGGACCATAACCTGTTCATAATCCACTCAAAGTCTCCTTCATAGAGCTTTGGTTTTCATGGTAAATTATGTCAATTTCGCAAAGTTCTTGTGGTGTTAAATATCCCAAGTTGTTCGTTATATCCTTACCTACATACTCGTCGTAAATTCCACTTTGAAATCCTGCAGCAGCAGTTCGATCAACCTTTATAATCACTGTTGTCACGCTGCATCGAAAACTTCCCAGATAATTGTATATCAGATAATAGTCCCCCATCTCTATAAATCTGCCATAATCTGTTTCGCGTTCAAGGTCGATTCAATTAATCCATCGTTTACTCTATATCATGTACAAATTATACACCGATACGTCATTAAACTCATGAAACGATAACCAAACATCGAAGTCAGCTCGGTGGCGTGAACCATCTGCAAACATCGTTCATCTCCGCTTCCTTCAATTAACGACTCCAAGCCCCCAAAAGGAGGTATAATAATTCTCCCACCAGACCGATGGCTCTTTATTGCCCTTTCCCGATTTGCGATCGATACAATTTTCGATGTTTTCGTTCATCTCAACCAATCTGATCATTCTTTCGATAATAGGATTCTCATGAATATACGCTATGTTTTTTTCGCGTATGTTCTGGGGAACATCGTGTTATCATTTTGCCCAAATGTCTGTAATGTTCGAATTTTTTGCCGAAAATGGTCTAAAACGACTAGGTTCAACTCACTGCTGAAGAATTCGAAGTCAAATTTCATTATAACCGGCTGTCCGGCCGTTGCCACGATAGCTTGAGAACTTGGAATTTGCAGGGTAGATGGCGCGTCCCAATACGACGGACAAGTTCGTTAATGGGCATAATCGGCCCAACGATTTCCGAGTAAAAATTTTATCATCAACCAATACAGATCCGATCGAATTGAAACTTGGTAGCAAGTTGTAGAATACAAATACAAAGACGTTTGTGTAATTTCGTGAGAATCGTGTCGCAAGAAAATTTTCAAAAAATTATTAAAAAATATTATTTACGTCTCGATAACCTGAGAACGAAAAGAGATAGTGACTTGCAAGTATTAGGGTAGGTTATGCATCTGAATGCAATATATGTGTTTGTTAATAGGCATAATCGGCTAAACGGTGTAGGAGTTATACCCATCTGAAATTTGATATTTATTTCCTCAATAAAAATACAGAACCGATCCAACTCAAACTTGGTTAGTAGTTGTAAAATAACAGTTTGAAAATTCTTACAAAATTTCGTGAGAATCGTATCACTAGAAAATTTTTAAAAAATTATTAAAAAAAATCTATATATATCTTAACTATTCGCCCTACATTGCGAAAGCCTTCAAACCTAACTCTCCTACCAAACTCCAAGTTTGAACACAATCGGATGTATATTTTTGAGATCCGAGCAGCCTTGAATAAGTTCAGTAGCTGGACGGGTAACCGTTGCCTCGATAACTTTCGAACGAAAGGAGATCATGACTCACAATTTTCAGGATAGGTTGCGCATCTGAATGGGAGGGTTAAGTTCGATTTTGGGCATAATCGGTTCAACGGTTCCATCGTTATACCCACCTGGAATATTATTTCCTCGTTAATTAAACAAGAGCGCCAAAAAATATAGACTCGATCGAATTGAAGCTAGATAACTGGTTGTAGAATATCGAGATATAGTCGTGTAAAATTTTTGAAGAGCCGTACCCTAGAAAATTTCAAAAAAATTAGGAAAAAAAAGTTGGTTAGAGCACTGACGTGAAGTCAGGAGCTTTTACGCGTATGTTCTATTGTCCATTCTCCTTTATTGGACACTCTTAATCAAATCAAATTTACCATGGTAGCTCCTGACTCTACATCAGTGCTTGAACCAATTTTTTACAGAGTTATTTCGATAGGGATAACTTTCAAATGACGTTTGTCAAAGTTACAGTTCTTTAACGTTTATATTCAGAAAGGTTTGTCAGTTTAATTATAGATAGAGGGAGCGTCAAAAGTAAAAGAATAATGGGTTTATTTTATCTCCTTTCAGGAATATTGCAAAAATAGTTTGATAGGTCAGAGTAATTTATATTTTCTCTAACATTTCTTCCTATTTTTCTACCATTTCTTGTGGGCAGTGACGTCATCTATTTTTTTTTTCAAATTGGCATTTAATTGGATCCCTATTTTTCTCATATCAGTATTTTTCGAGATATTGGGAAAACAGTATTTGTGCTGCTATAACTCCTAAATTACTAGGAGGATTTAAGTTTAACCACGGATTCTTCATCAGTGAATGAATCGATAATCGTTTGAGACCATTTATGTCCAAAATTTCCAAAAATACAAAGATTTGTGCAAATTGATAGGGAAACACAACTATGCGACAAAAATTACGTTCTGAAGCAATAAAAGTTTATTGGATGAAGGTTGGGTACATTACGTTTGAAGAAATACTCCGCATATTAACATTCAACAATTAAATACACAATAGCGTTATCATAAAACCGGATAAATTCATTTTTGTTTACAAACAACGATTTCGCGTTAAAAATAGGTATGAGTCGACAGTAAATATTTGGAGCAAGCGATGTATTTGGAGAGGATTCAACCTGTTCTTCAGTTATCGCTATCTTCACGTGATTGGTTCATCAAAATCAGATTAAGTGCGTTTATTGTGTGACAGTTCATGGAGTTGCTATCTTTAGGAAGGGGTGCAAGGGAGGATTCTTGGTGTTCCAGCGAAGACGACTTGGAAAGGTTCGGTTACTGAGGTTTATTCTCAACCAAATTATTTCTGAGTAGATTATATTTATACAGTGATTTTATACGATGATAGGTGGTTATTTATGGTCCAGGAAATGGCAACTCTTTTGTTGTTGTTTCAAGACGCCATCTAACATTTACGCTGTGAATTTTGACACTGCTCGCAATATGTAGGTACATTTTTATTCGCGTTTATTCACCTGAACATAGTGTTTATCAATTTGCACAGATGTTTGTTATTTTCGTATAATTGGCAGAGAAACGATTTGTTTTGAGTCACTGTTAGAGAATCTGAGGTCAAATTCAGTTGTGTCTGGCCGGCTGGCACTACAGCGCGATTGCTCTCGAACTCTATGAGTTTCAGAATTATAGCCATCAGAAATTTTTTTTTCAAAATAACTCAAAAAATACTGATTTGATCGAAATAAAGCTCGGTGGTTAGTTGGAAAATATTGACATGAAGACTTGTGCAAAATTTCGTGAGGATCACATAACTAGAAAATTTTTAGAAAAATATTTTAAAAAATTCTGTATCTACTATCCATATCATTGAAATTTTGCAAGAACCCTCCAACCTATATTTTCTCGTACTATTTCTTTGCTGCTAAACATTTGATAAACGAATATATAATTATAATTTCAATTTATCATTCATAGAAACGTACTTTCTGAGACATAATATATATCGAAAAGATATTATTGTGAAGTTGAGATTTTAGATCATCCATAGGGAAAAAACTACTAAATTGAAAATGGTATAAAATATACTAAAAACAGAACAGTTGAAATAAAGACGAAAAAACAAAGTTTTAAAACTTATATTAAAATTCAAGTTTCAATTAAATTAAAATTAGCTGTACATTTCAAGCACTACAATGCTCAATAGGAAAGAAGACTGGGACAGGGAATCCACCAACCAAGTTCTTAAAAGAAATGCCATTAAATGGTCCACAGACGGTTCAAAATCCACTACAGGAGCTGGCGCTGGAGTATATGGGCCAGGCACCAAATGCTCACTATCGCTAGGCTCCTATCCGAGCATCTTTCAGGCAGAAGTACTTGCAATAGAAAGATGCCTGGAAATGAACCTAGAAAGAAACTATCAGAGATGTGATATAGCAATCCATTCTGACAGTCAAGCTGCTATTAAAGCTCTGAGCTCCCATGTTATCGATTCCGAGCTAATATGGGAGTGCCGAAGAAAACTCAATGATGTATGCAAGAACAACAGGGTCTCCTTGGTCTGGGTTCCTGGTCACGCAGGAATTGAAGGAAATGAGGAGGCCAGCACACTTGCCAAGAAAGGAGTAGGTACAAACTTCCTTTATTGGCCCGAAACCTTACTGGGGGTTGGTAGATACACCTACAAAAGAGAATTTTGGAGGGATTCAGTTCTTGGCCCAGTACTTTTTCTACTGTACACATCGGATCTTCCCCATTTGATCGGCTCGAGATGTCTTCTGTTCGCTGACGATGTTAAACTATACAGTATTCCATCTCTTATCTCCAACCAGCTGCAGGTGGACCTGGACGCGATTGCTCAGTGGGTCGAGGAATGGTTGTTACCTCTCAACATCGAAAATTGTTGTGTGCTACACATTGGTAACGACAATCCAAAGCTTCCGTATTTGCTTGGTGGGCACTCTCTTACTTCAGTCCGGAGCCACCGGGATCTTGGTGTGGTCGTCAACGCAGATCTTGACTGGTCTGAGCATATTACGGAGACTTGCAGTAGAGCCAAGAAATCGACCTACCTCATTCAGCGGTCTTTTGGCGGCTGTAGTATAAGGACTGCAAAATTGTTATACACAACAAATGTGAGACCAATTCTGGAGTATGCGGGTCCAGTTTGGTGGGCCGCTCTAAGATCTGACTCGCAACTTCTTGAGTCTGTTCAAAGATGGTGCACAAGAATCCCATTTTCCTCCTTCTCTCGACCTGACTACCAGACAAGGTTGGGTTTATTCGGGCTAACCAGCTTTGAGGACCGGCGTACTAGAGGCGACATGACAGTAGCTTTCCGAGCAATGCATGGATTCTTCGGTATTGACCTTGGACAGTTATTCCTTCCAAATCGGACACGCTTATAAATTGGCCAAGGAACCACTTTGAACCTCCTGCCGAATGAACTTTCTATCCAACAGAATTTTTGAAGTTTGGAATCGTCTCCCAGGTGCAGTGGTGAATGCAACATCCACCAATGGATTCAAGAACTCTTCCGACCAATGCGGTGTTAATTAGTTTCTATTTTTCCTTTAGAATTCTAGCAGAATACTTTTAGTTTTGGCTTTTTTGAGTGCATAGGTTTTTACTTCCACTCTTATTGTAATTTAATAATAATAATAATAATAATAAAAAGAAACTGAAAGAGGTATTTTCTGGAGATCTCTCCCTGGAATGTATCACTCCAAGAAATTCCTCCGGAACTTTGATACTGTCAGATCCAATAAATACTTGGACCTCAGTAAGAACACGCTTCTCACTGGTTTCCTCACAGGGCATTGCGGCCTCAGGAAGCATATGATGCGATTAGGGCTAGCAGAAACTGACGATTGCAGATTCTGTCGGGAGGAGAATGAAACTCCTGATCACCTGATAACGGAATGCCTCGCCATCTCAAACCAACGCAAGGAATGCTTTGGGCAAGAAATCTGCAGGAGCGAAGACGTAGCCTCCTTGAAACCATCCCAGATACTGGAGTTCATCAGAACCCTGGAACTGCAAGGCGAGCTGTAGATGGTGATGACATCGACAGCTCTGACGGTGGGGCACAATGGACCTTAAGGTCACAGTGCAACATTACCCTCTGCAACAATATACAAGGGTCATAAGAGACCGTCTGAGTGTGTTGGACCTGGTTAACCAATTGAACAAAAGTCATCCATTTTGTGTACCTCCAAATGGATCAAAACCATATAAGAGCGCAGTATATGGGCCTAAACTAAGGACCTCTGTAGCTCTGGGACATGAGCTTTCCATCTTAAAGACGGAGGTACTAGCTGTCTATATTTGTGTTCAATAGTAGCTCAAAAGTAACCACAAGAGGCCACACATCTACATTATAACGAACAGTTTCCTACTATCCTAGGAATCCCGGATTTCTCAACTGACTACAGGCAACAGGGTAACTCTTCTGTGGATGGCAAGGTACTATGGTATTGTAGGAAATGAAAAAGAATGCACTTACGAAAAGGGCCTCAAGGTTAACACCTGATGGTCAAGGAATCCTTGGAAAAGACTTCTACAGGGCAACAGTTCAACAATGGGAGATTAAACAGCAGAACAGCTCTTTGAAGAAATACTCCAAGACTTGCATATGCAAAAATATTCGTGAATTTCTCATCATATCATACCAGAAAGCTGCCAGGAGCGGAGCTTTGGATGATGGTGAGACTGCTGATAGAGCACTGTCGGTACAATACCACTTGTACCATATGAGCAAGTCAGCATGTGGTCGGAAAAGGAAACAGCCGAACATATAGTTTGCAAATGTCCAGAGCCTCGTCTCGTATCGGACTAAGGGCTGAACGAAGCCACAAAACCCCTTTCAAATAATAATTATAAATTTAAGTACATACATCTAATGGAACTTTATAGGCCTTTAATGTAAGGGTTTGATTTTTTTGGTGATATTTTTCGACTGTGTTTAGATTGTTCTGCTTTTTTGTGTATTTAAATCTTTAATTCTTATTATTGTGGAGGTTATATCCAGAATTTCCTGTTCCTTTATTGTTCACTGAACCCTTATTCTTCCTCCACAGTCCGCTGACGTCAAACTCCCCCACCCCCATACTGGAAACCACCTGGGTGCCCAAAACGGAGGTACCCTCAGCCGTGGGACACACGACCATCACCCCTATGCCGGGGTGCTACCCGCAGAATAAAGAATACACCGCTCTGACGATCTCTCACAGTGCCCCCACCAGCCACCAGGCCTCTTTCGAACGGGGGGAGAGTGTTGAGAGGAACAGGAACCATTTAACCAATAATAGGTAGGCAAACAGGAAGTCACATCCGTTTAGGGGAGAAAAAATAAACCCGGAAGAATGCGGGGTTAATGACGCGCATTAGGGGATGGAAAGATGTTGAACGAAAGGTCGGTCTCCGCAAATAGTAATACTGAGCAATTTGTGATAGGGAGGGTGTTTTTGCAGAGTTAAAAAAGTAATCAAGTCCATCCTTTGGTTTTTGTTGGTTTGATATAATGTTTTTCATTAAATACTAACAAATTATTGCATAATAAAGGAACCGAAATACTTATCTGTAATATCCTTCACTATAGTATCTTTTCGATATGAAATGTCTAAGAAACTTTGTATTCTATGAGTTCTGTAACCTGTGTTTTTGTTTGATGAGTATACAGGGTGAGTACATTAATTTCAACTATAGATTCCTGTCATCAATTAAAACACCCCTGTACTCTGTTTACCCATTCAACAAAGGAAACCTGGAAAAATATTAAATGAAAAATATGTTTTATTTGATGAGAGGGATATATGGTTAAAATTAATGTACAACTTGAAGCCTGACCCTGTATATTAGCTGATATAATATCAACTTGACATTAGTAGAACTAACATATAGTAACAAAGAACTAATAATGAAGTAACTTTTTCGTCTTTTAGTGAAATATGCTTCATTTTCCCTGAAACAGATTTCACTATCACTGATATCGAATCCACTATCAGCACTATCACTTAAACAGGCTTCAATATCACTGAAATAGACTTCACTATCACTGAAAAATACATCACTATCGCTGAAATAGACTTGACTTTCACTAAAATAGTTTTCACCGACACAGAAATTCCGATTATTATTACCTATAATTACACTCATATGACATGCCTGATCGCAATAACAGAAATACCAACAAGGGATAAAAGCATTCGATTTTTCTTCGTCAATTTGTTTACATTCCCACTAAAGCAAACCCAGTCAGATACAGAAGATTGAACATAGTCCACGTATTTTTTATGCATTATCTAATCCATTAGTTTGTTTTAGGAACCCACCTCAGAACAGAGTGTCGCATGCTACGAGTCTAGATGCCATAGCTAGAAGGCAGTGTTTTAGAAGTGGATACCCCTCTGTTAGCATTTGTAAGTGTATAAGTCAACGTCCTCACTACCCCTAGATGTAGCAATTCCTATCGTACTCCTAAGTAGCGCCATCTAGCCACCAACGGCTAACACTATGTCCGTTTTAGTTTGGACATATTCACAGTGTAGAAAAATCAATAGTTCTAGTTAGATTTTCCGTCGTTCGGAGCACTCCAGTTACAGAGAGCTTCGTTGTCATGAATTGAAAAAGAGAACAATCGATACTCCCTCACAACCCTTACAGTTTCCTTAGAATGCAGAGAGTAAGATTAATAGAATAGAATCCTTGTGATGGTTTCTTCCAAAAAAGGGTGGCCTGTATTTTGTGGCTACTGAAAACTAAACAAAGGGACACGTTGCTCAAAAAATGTTGGATTATGGTGATATAAAGATGGAGGAAAGTTTCGATGAATGTTGAATATATGACATAGATACATGGATATTCAGTTTTCACTGTCAAGCAAAATGATCAGGAGGCCAATATACTAGCTAGAATACTTGAACTGCCTTTGAAGGATCTTAACCATTTTGAGGGTTAGAGAAAAACAGCTATAACCTTCCAGATTTAGAGCACTCAGAGCTCTGAGAAACTAAAGTATATCATAGTATAGTGGTGTAGCCTATTCTAACCTATGCATTCTTTGTGTGGTGGACTTGTACACAGAATGCTCTAAACTACGCCATCTTGACCAAATATCAGAGAAGAGCCTGTTTAAGCATAACAGATGCTCCGAGATATTCTCCCATAGTGTCTACTGGATGCACCTCCCATAAACCTCATGGTCATGCAGGCTACTAGATTCGATATATCTCTCATGCTCATGAGGCATGAACTGCGACTCCGATTTTTTAATTAATCTTATAACCATTGAGTATCACAGGGACTTCTACTATTCTTCTATTGAAGTCTATGAACTATTTCATTAAACCCTGGCTGTGGTGTGATCCAGTGAAGTAGTAGGATCACTTATTTACGTTGTGAAGTCAACCCAAGTTACACTCAATGAAAGAAGGGAGATGGACGGGAAGTTTAAAGATTCAAACCAGGTTGTGCATTCAGATATGTATATTTTTTAAAACTGGAGTTGGGGGACGCCTAATAAAACATCTAGTAGTGTAATCGTCATGATCAGAAGAAGATGAAACAATTATAACAATTAAGAGTGATGTGGAGAGTACCCGGTGGGTAGTAAAGTTTCTGTACCTTGGAATATGCACAGGATCAGAGCTCAGTAAGCATTGGCGTCCATACAGCAGGAGCTGAGTGGAGATGAGTGCCTAACCTAGATGCTTTCTATCTTATTCATACACCCAGGAGGTGATTAAAGGGAAGAGCTGGACCTGTCACTTTCTTCCTCGAGCCAATGCTTCATCCTACAGCTACCAAAAGGGTCAATGAGTTTGAACAAACTATCAGAGAGTTGAGCCCTGATTGACAAAACCGTGTTAATGCTCATTGGCCGGACGACATAATGTTCAATAGCCTATATTCTGACCTCATCTGAGTGGAGGTCCATTCCCTTCTATGATAGTTAATGCCTATGATCAGCGTAATTGTTAGATTAGACTTAAAATGATAATTATAGGAATCTCTTCATTACTGACCTTGAATTGTACACGTGCAATGACCCCATTCTTGCTTCGAATCTTATACAGCATCTTACCTATTCTTTCCATTTTCAGCCAATAAGCCGCAACTGAGCAAACAGTTTCCAAACGTGTCATCTGAATCGGACCTTCAGAAATACAAAACGGCCCAACAGAGCCACGATAGGAAGAGCCCGAGTCTGAGCAATCCGAACACAGACTCTTCCAGGCAAAAGGTTCGTCATCAAGTACGTTATCAGGTTCTTTCAATTTTATATCGATGTATATGTGTGGTCTTCGTGTGTACTCGATGGCAACACCATTAACGTCGGCAATCCTTCATCCGTAATCGGGATGATCTGGATGTTGTGGCACTCTCACCACCTCTCATTCGATGTAAGGTCTCGAGGATTAGGCAATTTTTCAGAATAGACCATTGGGAGCGTAAAGAATGGGTTCCAATAATTGAGGAACATGATTAGAAAGTTTCAACGATTATTTTGTGAATATTATAGCAATGAAATGATGGTTCGATATCTTTGTTTCAGTTTGAAGTGACTAATACGATAGATTTCTTTTTATATACATTTTTTATACATTGTTAAAAGTTTCCAAGATATAAAATTTACGTACATCATGAAATAGACATTGCTTGAAATGAAACGAATTATTCTTCAAATATTCCGGTATATTCTAGTCAATTTAGCTTCCTGAACTCCGGAGAGAATGATCTGTAAGAAAAATATTATTTTCCTCCGATAAATTATTGTGATAGTAGTAGAAATGCTTTATCTATTCATCCTCTAAGATTTTGAAAAATTGCTTAGTTTTCAAACCATTGTTTACTTCAATCATTATATACAAACACCTGTAGGAATAATTATATTGAATCTAGCAGTTTGCTTGTTTTGAATTATACTTATATGTAGTACGTGTTTATTGAGTGAAAATAGAATTTTGATATTGGATGCAATCACCAACAATAGACACTCTTTGCATGCACTGAGGGCTTGAATGTACAGGTTGTTTAATAAGTAGGTATATCAACAACCTCCCAGTTGGAATTCTATAACCTATTCCTATGATCTTCAGACCCTATAAGCATTTGATTGGTTAAAGCTAGGATCTCAAGCTTGATGATGGACAGAAGTAACTCTATTTCTGAGAAACAAATTAACTTCTACAGTTTCCTGATTTCTTATCAGACCATCAAATTTTTTCAACTATTCATGAACAGCCAGAACATTGCTAGGCCTTCGATAGAAAATACTCTAATCACTTAATGATAATATCAATCTGCTTTTGCTTAGAATGAGCTTATAAACTCACCTCTTGATGCAGCTAGCATGAAACATTGCATTTGTTCCAATCTACCAACTGTACTAAATTTGAATAGGATATTTGGAATTACTTCATTTATTTAACAATATATATTCGTGACTTCTATCCTCATATATCATTTATGGTATGAACTCAAATCAAATTGGTCACTCTCATGTTTTCCGAGAAATTGGGATTGCATAATTTAGAATCTGATTGGATAATTTCAATTAATCCTTTTATTGAATAAACAATACCCATTCAGCCATATCTGAATGAGTACAGATATCTATATTTCATGAAATTAGATACACAAAAGCACTTTGAAATTATTACAGTAAATACCCAGCTTATTCAAATTAAAATGGTTATATTATTAGCAACAAAAAAAAATGTAATCATCAATATTGAATGTATTCTGTGAATTTCTCTCAATGAAATGGAGAAAAATTGTTGGGGAATATTGTATGATGTTGAAAAATTCAAAAGATTGCTATAACCTCAGATTTCCGTGAATGAAACATTTAAAAATGATAGAAGGCGTTGACTCTGAATAGACCGGCGCCTTCACCATTTTGTAACATATCAAGGTATTTATTTAATCAATTTTGAATTATTTTTACCGTTCGTAAAATATTGGAAAATTGTAAGTAAATGTCAGAAATAGTTGAAGGTTTCTAATTGATTGAACAACAGTTGGGAAAACACCTCATCTGGTGCTCTGCAGCCTAGTCCAATCCAGCTTATAACGATTAGGTGGTAAATGGACGAATTATAGTACTTTGGTGAACACGCATTTGGGCAAATTGATAAGCAATCTCAATCGAAATATGGATACATGTTGTAAAGGAATTGGGTCAAATAATTTATCAGCCCTGAATAGACAAATAAGGTTTTTTAATTCAAAAAGTTCACTATAATAGGATGCTCATCTTGAGTATTCAATAAGACTCGAAAAATATTCGATATACATGGTTCACAGAGCCAGATATTGTTAAATTGAGAACACGTGCCATGAGTTTACACATGTGCAACTTCATGGAAAAGAAATCTACACAGAAAGATACTGAGAATTCGAGCATTTCTTTAGACTAGAGTGTTTTTTTCAGCTGCATAAGATATTTCAATAGGGATAACTTGTTAAATACGTTTGTCAAAGTGACAGATTTTTTATACTTGCGTTCAGAAAGATTTGTCATATCAATCAAGAATAAATAAAATTGGTACATGCCCTGTGGACAGGAGCTTTCTGGCGCTCTAGTTCAAACAGACAACTTATATCTCCTAAAGTATTGGTTTCTCAGAGTTGAGAATTATATCAATGTATTCTTATGTTAGAACTGCATCATAAACGATTCAAATAATAGTTTATTTATCAAGATTAAATGAGCAATCTGAGAATTAGAACTGCACCATGGAAGAAATCAAATGAAAATAGCTGAAATGAATTTGACTCTCTCTTATAGAACAGGATGACATGTACGAGTATGAACACAGAGCATATAATAAAGCTTAGATAGAATAATTATAGCATTCTGTGAAAACATAGAAGTACGATTCATTATTGAAATTTCGAAAAATCATATCTCCGAAAGTATTAGCTTGTTGGAGTTAAAAATGACATCAATGGATTTTTATGGTGAAACTGCATCTTAAATGAAAATTGAATTTGAAATTTGTTACTTAAAAAAAATTTTTTTTTTTCGTTACTCCGAAACCATCTGGCCTATTTTGCCCAATAACAAACTCAACTGAGATATTTATCTCCCTAACCTACTCTGAAAATTTAAACTGCCTAGCTCATTCCGTTCGAGAGTTATTGTAGAAAAAAATTTTTAAATTTTCAAAATTTGTTTTCGACACTCTGCGATAACCTGGTCAATACAAAACTTCACATGCGTATGAAAGTTATGATTCTACAATTTGGTGCTAAATTTCAGATAGATCGAGTGATCGGTTTCGGAAATATTCATAAAAAATATTTTTACTAAAATCGGTCATAATTCCGAAACCACTTGATGGATTTTGCTCATTGACGAACTTGTCCGAGATATTTACGCTCCAAACCCACCTTGCAAATTTCAATCCTCTCACTCTTTTCGTTCGAGAGTTATCGTGCCTACGGCCGGACGGCCAGCCGGACAGAATTGATTTCGACCTCGGATTCTTGATCAGTGAGTCGAACCAAATCGTTTGAGACCATTCTTAGCTAAAAATTCGAAAATTACAGACCAAATTGATAAGCACTCTGTTCCGAGGAACTAGAGCGCCTTGAACAACGCTACCAAATTGTAGAAATTTATTTTCGTAATCAGAGTTAGAGCTATGTATAGCTCTAAGTTTAATGAACTCAACTCTGATTACGAAAATAAATTTCTACAATTTGGTAGCGTTGTTCAAGGCGCTCCAGTTCCTCGGAACAGAGTGCTTATCAATTTGGTCTGTAATTTTCGAACAGTGTATATATACACTGTTGATATTTGGATACAAATCTAAATTACTTTTCCAAAGGAAAATCGTTAATTTTAGAACCAACATTGTTCAATTTAGTTTCATCAACTCATAACTAATAATAATCTTTCCACTTCTATATTAACGACACCAGGATTGCTCTGATTTCTACTTCTGAAATTATATCACATAATTCGTGACTGTTAGCCAAATAAGCTCTGAATTTTTCAAACTTGGGAGATTTATTAGAGTGATATCAATGATAAAGTAGGGTCATGATTTAATAGGTAATTTATGTGCATGTTATTATTAAGAGTCACATTATTATGTGCATACACGAACATTTTTTTTACACGGAGTTGTTTTAGTTTTCTTTCCAGGACAATGGTTCGGCTAAATACTTTCAGAGTGGGATTCACACACCAAAGATGGGAGAGAAAGTTGCTCAGGTGAGTTTAATTCCATTCTCTTGGTATTATAATACTTTCAGACAGATGATTCAAACAGATAATAAATAATTAATGATTGATTGTGGAAAAGAAGACACTGTGGCAACGTGGATATCACTTGATTGAATGTCTCTTCTAGCTCAGGCTACAAATATAAGAAAAGGTGTTGCCATTTAAGATTTCAAAGTTACCACCTCCACTACATAAATTTCCAGCTCGATATGAAGAATTTTCCTCGAATTACCGAAAATTTATTCTTCTATACTTCTCAATGAATTTTGCGCGAATACAAGTCATTGTGTCACCACAACTATTCGATTTTAACTTGACTGGAGTATTTTTTGGAATATTAAAAAGACAAAATTTCAGATAGTTAAACTTATTGTGCCCAAAAACGGATAGAATAAAATTTGGCCACTAATTTATCATCGCATTCACTGTATTCATATGGGGTAATTTTAAGTTAAAAATTGGTTCAAGCCCTGTGGACAGGAGCTTTCTGGCGCTCTAGTGCAAACAGACAAATTATATCTCCGAAAGTATTGGTTTCTCAGAGTTGGGAATTATATCAATGTATTCATATGATAGAACTGCATCATAAAGGAAATTCAATTCAAATAATAGTTTATTTATCAAGATTAAATGAGCAATCTGAGAATGAGAACTGCACCATGGAAGAAATCAAATTAAATCTGGCCAATTTTGCCCAATAACGAACTTAACCGAGATATTCATCTCCCTAAACTACTCTGAAAATTTCAACTACCTAGCTCATTCCGTTCGAGAGTTATATCTATGTCTATGGATGAAAAGCAGTCTCACTACTCTTAGATCTCTTACTTCATGTTCCGTTCCGAAATGTAAGAATTTTCTGAGAAAACCTAATTTCGGAGCAAAAAACTGAGATTTTTCTCACTTCGCTCACAATTCTTCGATTGATTAGATAATGTCATGTCTCAGGAACATCATTTGACATTATGACAATTCATACATAGAATAATATCATTCTGTGACAACGTTGAAATACGATTTATTATTGAAATTTTGAAAAATAATATCTCCGAAAGTATTAGCTTGTAAGAGTTAATAAAAATGATATCATTGGATTCTTATGGTAAAGCAGCTTATTGAAAAAAATTCAATTTGGAATTTGCCTTGTAAAAAAAAAATTTTTTTTTGTTACTCCGAAACCATCTGTCCAATTTTGCCCAATAACGAACTTAGCCGAGATATTTATCTCCCAAACCTACTCTGAAAATTTCAACTGTCTAGCTCATTCCGTTCGAGAGTTATCGTGCCTACCGGCCGGACGGCAGGACAGAATGATTTTCGACCACGGATTCTTGATCAGTGAGTCGAACCAAATCGTTTAAGACCATTTTCATCGAAAAATTCGAAAATTACAGACATTTGGGCAAATTGATAAGCACTCAGTTCCGAGGAACTAGAGCTCCAAAATGAACACTTGAATAATATACAATTATTACTTAATTTAATCCTGATATTTGCGAGTATCAAAAAGATTAGATATTATACAAATCGAATAAAATGCTCCAAAAAATTTGCGAAACACTACAATTATATGATATGTAACTAAATTATTCGTTATTCAAATTATTGAACATAATATCATCCCTCTCTAATTACACGGAATAAATCAATATAGATTCGAAGATTTATTTAGAACCCTAAAATTAATCCTCTAATTGTATCCCTCTTTCTGATTACCTCTTCCAATTCTAGCTCAAGTATCAATCTCTTCGTCACTAATAGGGATTGCAAATTGTTCTAGAAGTCGTTCGTAATTACGAGAATCGATTTGGTTAATTGTTTCCTTTTTCTCCACGTTCCTCTGGCGTGATTGAGTTATGTTCGCATTATTATTCTGATGGTATCTCTCCGTTGGAAGTTTTAGGACCTGAACTATTGAGAAATAATGATATTATTCCGACGTCACGTACTTCTGGTTTAGTGACATTCTGAAGTAAATTGAAGCAGAGAGGGGTCTAATATAGATTTGATCTCAAATGGTAAGTATGGCTAGCAAGAATACCTAGGAAAAGAACAGTTAATGAGAGTATTAAAAACTAGAAAGCCTGGTCCTCTCTTACTAGGTACATTTCTTCAGCCAATCTTCCTAGTGACGAAATGATCAAGAAATTAAGCATCGAAAAGAACTTGCTACGATGCTCGGTAGGAAGAAAGACTGGGACAGGGAATCCACCACTCAAGTTCTTGAAAGAAATGCCATTAAATGGTACGCAGACGGGTCAAAAACCACTTCAGGAGCTGGCGCTGGAGTATATGGGCCAGGCATCGAATGCTCACTATCGCTAGGCTCCTATCCGAGCATCTTTCAGGCAGAAGTACTTGTAATAGAAAGATGCGTGGAAATGAACCTAGAAAGAAACTATCAGAGATGTGATATAGCAATCCACTCTGACAGTCAAGCTGCTATTAAAGCTCTGAGCCGCCATGTTATCGAGTCCAAGCTAATATGGGAGTACCGAAGAAAACTCAATGAAGTAGGCAAGAACAACAGGGTCTCCTTGGTCTGGGTTCCTGGTCACGCAGGAATCAAGAAATGAGGAGGCAAACACACTTGTCAAGAAAGGAGCACAAACCTCCTTCATTGGGCCGGAACCTTACTGTGGGGTTGGTAGATACACCTACAAAAGTGAATTCCGGATGAAAGAAGAAACTGAAAGAGGTATTTTCTGGAGATCTCGCCCCGGAATCTATCACTCCAAGAAATTCCTCCAGAACTTTGATACTATCAGATCCAAGAAATACTTGGACCTCCACTGCACCTCCTCACTGGTTTCCTCACAGGGGACTGCGGCCTTAGGAAGCATATGATAAGATTAGGGCTAGCAGAAACTGACGAGTGCAGATTCTGTTGGGAGGAGGATGAAACTCCTGATCACCTGTCAACGGAATGCCTCGCCATCTCCAACCAACGCAAGGAATTCTTTGGGTAAGAAATTCGAGCCTCCTTGAAGCCATCCCTCATACTGTATTTCATCAGGACTTTGGAACTGGAAGGCGAGCTATATATGGTGATGACATTGACAGCTCTGATGGGGGGCACAATAGACCTTAAGGTCGCAGTGCAACGTCACCCCCTACAATATTATACAATATACAGGGTGTTTCATCATAAAGTGGACAAACGAATATAGCGTGTAGATGACATCGGGAGAATCATTTTTGCCTTATGACATATACCCCGTTTTCGAAGCATAAGCGAGATACAGGGTGTTCAAGGTAATTTTTGACCAATTTTCTATCCAGTGTGGTCAGTTATGTGTAACATTTGAAATAATGGTTTTTGGTCACATCTCAGTATTTTTTTATACTCAATTCTGAAATGATATAAGATTCTGAAAAAAGTATTTAAAAATGGCGGAAAACCTGCAAAGTTCGAAATTTTTTTACGCGGTTGCCAATTTGAGTTTCACTCTATGAATAATCTCAAGTTTTTAAGAAATTCTTTGAAAAAATTTTTTTTAAATTCGAACACAACTTTTTTTTTACATGTCTACAGCAAAAATAAAATTTCATCCGAAATTGATGAACTTTTCCACGCTTATACTATTCTTAAACCTTAACGAAAATATGAAAACAGAACCGAAAAATATCGATGGGTTTGTTTTTTATAGCCATTCAAAGTTTCCACTCGGATATCTAACTTATTCGTTTTTTGAAAACTGGTTTGGCTATGAGTCAAAAAGTTTGAAATTGAACTGCCGAAGCATTCCAGACGGAATTTAAAGTTTCTCAAAAATAAATTTTTTTGCTCATATTTCAATAAAACTCTGGCCGGGATCGAACTAGTGACCTTGCGATAGGAATTACTCTTAGCTCTTGATAGAAATTGAAATTATTCGGAACATATTAATTATCGTTACCTTGCAACGGTAATTCAAAGCATTTGATAGATTATTCGAATTCACTGAGTATTATTTCGCAAGTTTCTTGAAAACCATTTTTTTTGAGCAGAAATGAAATATTCAATCTTGGAGAAAAATGATATGGTTCAGGCTTATTATGAAGCGAATTCCTCAGGGAGGAAAGCGAGAGAAATATACGCCCGCAGATTTCCAAGCCGATCAGTACCAAACTTTAAAACATTTATGGCAACAGTACGTAAATTACGTGAAGATGGCACTCTTAACCGAAAGAATAAAGAAACAATACGAAGTCACGATGAACGTGTCCTGGATTTGGTTGAGAGTAATCCTAAAATATCAACTAAAATGATATCTAATCACCCCAGTGTGAACCAAAGTAAATCGACTGTATGGAGAGTTCTAAAGAGGAATCACTACCACCCATATCATTTTCAAAGATGTCAAAAATTAGAAGAAGGTGATTGCAGTAAAAGGAAAGAATTCTGTGAATTCATTTTAAGAATAACGCGTGCGAATAGAGATTTTCCACGTCTCATTTTATTCAGCGATGAAGCGACCTTTCATAGAGATGGATTTTTTAACAGAAAAAATAATGTGGTATGGCAAATCAATAATCCACATTCTTCGGTTTCGATGAATAGTCAAAAAAGGTTTTCAGTCAATGTTTGGGCGGGAATGAAGGACAGATTCATCATCGGACCTTTCATTCTCCCTGAAACATTGACTGGAAATGGTTACTATCAATTTTTACGAGAGACTCTACCAGATCTCATGGAAAATATTCCTTTGAATCAATTTAGAGGTATTTGGTACCAACACGATGGTTGTCCTGCGCACACAGTCAGGAGTGTACGCGAATTTCTAGACTCCCAATACCCACGGCGATGGATTGGTCGGTTTGGACCTGTTGCATGGCCTCCACGTTCTCCAGATCTAACTCCACTGGATTTTTATTTCTGGGGTCATATGAAAAGTCTGGTCTACGATAAGCGAGCTCCAGTAGAATCGAAAGAAGAATTGATTCAACGAATTGAATCAGCTGCCCAGGAAATTCGTCATAATCAAGGAATGATAGGTTCAGCGGTGAACAGTGTGGTGAAAAGAGCGAGACTGTGTGTTCAAATGAATGGGAATATTTTTGAGACTGAATTATAATCTATAATTTCGTCAGAGTTGTTCAATTAATTGTTAAATTTGTCTACTATTGTGTTATATTCTTGCGTTAGTGAAATATAGAATTAAATATTCAAGAAAATTTTGCTATAAGACAATATTCTCTCACTTTCTTGATTTTCTTGATTCGCTGAACCAAATAATTATTTCCAACATTGATTATTTAATTTCTGCTCGAATTGAAATGTTTTATAAGAAACTAACGAAATATTATTCAGTTGAATTCGAACATACTGTCAAATTCTGTGAATTACTGTTGCTAGGTAACGATAATTAATATGTTCCGAATAATTTCAATTTCTATCTAGAGCTAAGAGTAATTCCTATCGCTAGGTCACTAGTTCGATTGCAGCCAGAGTTTTATTGAAATATGAACAAAAAAATTTTTTTTGGAGAAATTTTAATTTCCATCTGGAATGCTTCGGCAGTTCAATTTCAAACTTTTTGCCCTCATAGCCAAACCAGTTTTCAAAAAACGAATAAGTTAGATATCCGAGTGGAAACTTTGAATGGCTATAAAAAACATACCCATCGATATTTTTCGGTTCTGTTTTCATATTTTCGTTAAGGTTGAAGAATAGTTTAAGCGTGGAAAAGTTCATCCATTTCAGATGAAATTTTATTTTTGCTGTAGACATGTAAAAAAAAAGTTGTGTTCGAATTTTGAAAAAATTTTTTCACAGAATTTTTAAAAAACTTGAGATAATTCATAGAGTGAAACTCAAATTGGCAACCGCGTAAAAAAATTTCAAACTTTGCAGGTTTTCCGCCATTTTTAAATACTATTTTCAGAATCATATATCATTTCAGAATTGATCATAAAAAAATACTGAGATGTGACCAAAAACCATTATTTCAAATGTTACACATAACTGACCACACTCGATAGAATATTGCTCAAAAATTACCTTGAACAACAGGGTGTTCAAGCTTATGCTTCGAAAACGGGGTATATGTCATAAGGCAAAAATGATTCTCCCGATGACATCTACACGCTGTATTCGTTTGTCCAGTTTATGATGAAACACCCTGTATATGGCTAGCAACCCTATCTTGCATATTGGATATAGGTGTTTATTTTGATGAAAATTGACATTCAAAAACACCCCGTATAGCTGATTCGATGTTTTATTATGTAGGAAAAACTCTTGATGAAACATATATAAAATATTGAGTTGTTCTCCACACCTCCAACTTTCAATTCACTAACGATTTTCCACGAACTACGCGTTGGAACAATTCATAAGAACGGAATATTCGTTACAGTCCGTAAAAAATAATTACATTAAAATTCATTATTAAAACAGGGGATATCTGGGGAAAATCTAGCGTGCCATTTATCCACCCATCAATTTGAATAATACTGAGTTGGCCGTGACACCGGCACTTCGCTGCAGAACAATTGAAACAAATCCTTCCGTTGAACAGGTGGGGATATTGGAACATTTTACCATAGCTTTAGGTAAGAACCTCCGGAGGAATTGCGTGTGCAATTGAAATCATATAATCGATAACAAAATCAGCCAGATGTTGTTTTATATCTTTTGTTGCGATAAGGGAGCTTGAAATATGATGATGAGAACGTGAAAACCCTACGAAAATATCAGGAACAAAATGAGAAGATACATGAAGTATATTCTGAGTGGGGAGTAAACTATGGTAAAACGACAGAGAAATACTATCATGTATGGGGATCCTTATTGAGAAAAAGAATAAATGCTCTAAATTGTGCAGTTTTTTCAGCTTTCAAACTATAAATATAATATAGAAATATGGATCATGCGGAGTAATATATTTAAGTGGAAAGGTAATTCCGCAAAAGGAGCAGATTAAAAATAATTCTGCTGGTACCTGCCATCACGTGTTTCTGCTAGTTGGCTTCTTCAGGACAAGGCAACCAAGAAAACAAGGAAAAGAAAGAAATAAAAGTGAAAATAGGTGACCTCACACCAGGAGCGAGCAACCAATTGTGCCTTCAGCAATAGGACCTCCATTTTGGAGGTAATATATGCCATAATTTACCTCCAATTCAAGGTCCTAGAGCTGAAGGCACAAATGGCTGATAGCGATGGTAAAAAATTGGTTCAAGCCTTGTGGACAGGAGCTTTAGCGCTCTTGTTCAAACTTTGACAAATCATATCTCCGAAATTATTGGTCTCTGGGAATGATATGAATGGATTCTTATGATAAAAATGCATCATGAAAGAAATTAAATTCAAACAGACCGAATCTCCCCAATTACGAACTCATCCGAGATATTCATTCCTCAAATCTACTCTGAAAATTATGTTATATCAATTAAATCTTAGACAATATTGCAGTTTTGTTTTTACTGGAGATATTCTGAACCCAATTTTATTATTTATCTTACCAAAAAATATATTTCCATCATCATATGGATTATCCACGGGCATTATATAATCACCTTCAAGGTATAATATCATTTCATCCTCATAATTCTACGATAGCTGAGGTTATTTCATTGGTCATTTTGCATTCAATCATACTTTGTTTTATAGAACAGGAGGTTTATTTTATATGAAGAATAAAAAACCAGAAATAATTTTGACATTTATCTCTCATAGGAAAATAAGATGGCATGTAAAGAACACAGATCATATAATAATTCATAGATAAAAAATTGAGTACAGCATTCTGTGAAAACGTAGAAGTACGATTCATTATTGAAATTTCCGAAAGTATTAGCTTGTTAGAGTTGAAAATGATATCAATGAATTTTTATGGTGAAACTGCATCTTAAAAAAAATTGAATTTGAAATTTGTAATGTAATTTTTTTTTTGTTACTCTGAAACCATCAGGCCAATTTCACCCAGTAGCGAACTCAGCCAAGATATTTATCTCCCAAACCTACTCTGAAAATTTCAACTGCCTAGCTCATTCCGTTCGAGAGTTGCTGTAGAAACAAAATTTTAAATTTTTTAATTTTTTTTACACTTTACGGCAACTGGATCAATACAAAACTTCGCATGCGTATAATAGTAATTTACGTAACAAGTCCGGAAAATAGGGTTTTTTTGGACGAATAGACAAAATTCTAGGACGAGCGTAAGCGAGTCCTAGAAGTCTATGAGTCCAAAAAAACCTTTTTCGGGTGTGTTGCGTACAATATTTTTTCGGCAACCGTGTAGAATAACAAATCAATGAGACGACACATTTCTTTTTTATATATTTTGATTCTTATTCATATTAAACAGAACAGAAAATATAATGTTAACTAATTTTATATGAACTGTCAACCGTTTTCTCAGTGCCATGGTAACTTCATTTATCAAAAATATACCTACCAAGATTTTCATAATGTATTTACAATGACCAAAACGACGTTATTCTTCCGGCCTAGTCCGGGAAGTACGTACTTCCCGGACTAGGCCGGGAAATGCATCTTTCTCAAAGAAAAAGCGTCCGGGAAGTGGGCACTTCCCGGACGGTTGCCGAAAATAGTAATTTACGTAAGAGAGAGAGAATTAACTTTATTAGCATACGACCGAAGTCTTCCAGCCTAATTTACGTAACAAGTCCGGAAAATAGGGTTTTTTTGGACGAATAGACAAAATTCTAGGACGAGCGTAAGCGAGTCCTAGAAGTCTATTAGTCCAAAAAAACCTTTTTCGGGCGTGTTGCGTACAATATTTTTTCGGCAACCGTGTAGAATAACAAATCAATGAGACGACACATTTCTTTTTTATATATTTTGATTCTTAGTCAAATTAAACAGAACAGAAAATATCACATGTTGACAACTAATTTTATATGAACTGTCAGCCGTTTTCTCAGTGCTATGGTAACTTCATTTATCAAAAATATACCTACCAAGATTTTCATATTTACAATGACCAAAACGACGTGATTCTTCCGGCCTAGTCCGGGAAGTACGCACTTCCCGGACTAGGCCGGGAAATGCTTCTTTCTCGGAGAAAAAGCGTCCGGGAAGTGGGCACTTCCCGGACGGTTGCCGAAAAAAGTCATTATTCTACAATTGAATGCTAAATTTCAGATAGATCGAGGTTTCGGAAATATTCATAAAAAATATTTTACTAAAAACGGCAATAACTCCGAAATCGCTTCGTCGATTTTACCCATAAACTCGTCCGAGATATTAACGCTCCAAACCTACCCTGAAAATTTCAATCCTCTTACTCCTTTCGTTCGAGAGTTATCGTGTTAACGGCCGGACGGACGGATGGCCGGATGGCCGCACATAATCGATTTCGCACATGGATTCTTGATCAGTGAATCGAACCTAATCGTTTAAGACCATTCTCAGCTAAAAATTCGAAAATTACAGACATTTGTGCAAATTGATAAGCACTCTGTCCGAGGAACAAGAGCGCCAAAAATCAACAATACTTAGAGTTCTACTAATTGGGTCCCGAAAAAGGTTCGTATAATTATTAATATTATGCATAGAGTTCACAAATCAATAATTTTACGAACCCATTTGGAAACCCTACTGGCAGAAAGCTCTGGACTTAATTTATTAACAACGATATCAGACAAGTTTCAATAATATTTGTATTCCGAAAAAAAACACCACCGTTTACTTTCCACCATCAAACAGCTGAAATATCACCGTGGCTCATCGTGATTAAATATTTTTCGGAGCGGAACGACATGAAGTGGAAATTACAGAATCACAATATTGTTGAATCGGTAGGGACGCACCGGAGTCAACCTTGGCCTTCCACCCCTCCCGCCTTTACCCTACGGATGCCACGCGCTGAATGAATCTGACATTGCGATTTATTTTGCATTCAAGTCGGCTATGGATTTATACTTCCCTCAGGCGCGCTCCTGGTTCACTACGCACCGAAGAACGTCCGAGAGGTAAATAGTGAATCATTCTCGTGTCGTCCGTCGCTTTGCACGGCGAAGGTGAGAGGGGGGGAGGTCGAATTCCAACCCCTCCGGGTCATTGCTGTATTACACCACGGGCCTCCTACCCCTTCTTCCACTCCCCTTTGCGGCATGTTGTTGAAACAGGTGTACGTCTGATACACTTACATTGTGGCACGGGTAGGGAATTCCCAGAGGTTTCAAAACATTTTTGGAGGGATTCGGGGTCGAGGAGGTTACCCTGGGGTACTCCTTCGTTCCGAGTATAATGTGGAAGGATCATCACTACTTTTGTTCTGCTTGTAGCAATGCAATACCCATGAATTTGTTCATGAACCTTGAATTCGTTGTTCTACATCTAAATACCAAATTTCAACCCTTCGAATTTTTGGAAATATAATAAATACATTTCAAAAGTGTATATCTCCGGACTCCAAGGAAACCGCTCTGGTGGCTGCCTAGACCTCCTTGTAGAATGGATAAGATCCATGTTGGATAACAGACTCATAGCCACATCCGTATGTGGTGATATTCGTGGCCAGGAAATGCTATCCACAGGGAGGTGTACTTTCCCTCTGCTATGGTCTCTCCTGGTGGCAATGATAGCCTCGCTGGATGCTGGTTGGGCGCCTTTCAGAGGCTTTAACAGCAACATGAGGCTGGTGAAAGGAGTAAAATTAAATATGGAATTCGCAGCTGGGAAGGGTGATTCACAAGGTTAGACACTCCCTCTAGGCCTGCTAGTCCTTGTGGAAAGAGGTGGAGACTAGCTCTGAAATGGAACACTGGCTTCACGTGATGGTGGTGATGCCACAAATCACGGCAGTAATATTCGGAGGAATTGCAGCTTAAAAGTGAAATCTCAACTTCAACTTGCGAAAATACAGAGATCTGCGTGCATGATGATTGATCCTTTCGCTCCATCCCCACTGTAGCTATGCAATATCTACTAGACCTCGTCCCTCTTCATCGAGTGAACCGAACCTTGGCCCAGATGGCGACTTACTTATTTCTCCATATGGCCCGCAATGAGCCTGATAATATTAGCTTGATGACCTGTTCTCTGCAGAGTGACTTGGCCAACAATATAATGAACGATTTGGCAATCTCTGGTCTGCTTGAGGGTCTTTCTTGGCTTAAAGATGTCTCAATTGCCAACAAAAATTTGAGTGCAAGGGGATCAGTGTTTGCAAAATTGCATGGAGAATCAATCAGCGTGATTTGCGACTGTCTTTCAACCAGACATTTTCGTCACTGATCATTACACCAAGCTCATACTTGAAGAAGGATGGGTTCACAGATCAATTAAAATTCTTTTGGATAGCTAAGCTACCCTGAAGGCCCTGGCTTCCTACAATTGGAGGTCACTGCTTCTCCAGGACTGCCGGGCCACACTTGCTGCAGATTGCAGCTCTTGTGGGTTCCAAGCCTCTCGGGCATAGCAGGCGATGAGGTGGCGGGCTCATTGGTGACTTGGGGGCTCCGTTGGACCTGAAGTGGCCTGTGCATCTCTCTCGGAACAACAAGGTGGGATAACAACAGATGGTTGGACCAAAAGGTCCAGGAAATCTGGAGCAGCATACCTGCACGCTCGACAATTATTGGTCCTTCTGCTGAAAGAGCCAAAGGATGGCTCAAAATCTCCAGGTCAGATCTGAGGTTTTTAACAGCGGCCTCAAAAAGCACCTAAGTAAGTTGGGGCTGGTCAAGTACTCTGAGTGCAGACTATGTCTGGAGGATGACGAATCTATCCACCACATTATATGTGATTGCCCAGTCAGAGACAGAATTAGGTGTGAGGAACTAGGAGTCCCCACAAGTTGAGACTGAGGGAACTAGGTCCCTTAGACTCATCTCCCTCATCAAAAGGTTTCAGCTTGTAGGTTGAGTATGGATATCATTATATACATTACATCCAATTAGCCGGATTTTGCAGTCTCTGTGGTACTCCTTTCAAAAACTATTTTGTTCACGGACGGACGCACAGAATTGAATTTGACTACGGATTCGTCCTCAAAATTTGGCCCTTCACAAAATTAACGATTCAATCATAATATAAAGAAATATGGAGAGTGTGTAGAAGTATATTTGAATTGGAAGGTTTAGTGGGTAATCCAGCAAAAGCAGCAGAGAAAAAGCGTTCTTCTGATACCTTCTGACACGTGTTTCTGCTAATTGAATTCTTCAGGACAGAGCAACCAAGAAACCGAGGAAAAGATGGAAAGAAAACTGAAAATAGGTGACACCACAAAAGGAACGAGCAACCAATTAGTACCTTCAGCTCTAGGATCTTCAATTCAAAGACAAACTATTGCATCGGCATGGAGGACGCATAATTGGTTGCTCGCTCTTGTTATGGTATTGCCTATATTCAGTGTTTTTCCATCTTTCCCTTGGTTTATTGGTTGCCCTGTCCTGAAGAACCAATTAGCATAAACACGTGTCAGCAGGTAATAGCAGAATTATTTTTCCCTGCTCCTTTCGCGGAATTACCCACTAAACCTTCCAACTTAAATACCATATATCCAGAAAATTGCCATTTTCATATGACATGTGCAAAGAGAAACAGTCCATGGTGTTAAATTTAGTCCTGCTCTGATTTCCACCCTATCATTATTCTTAACAATAAGCCAAACGATCGTCCTAAACAAACAACATTTTCCGCCCCATATGTCGCCTTCACACCCCATCCTAATCGCAATTTTTTACAACTTCGACCTTTCGCGAACGTTCCAAACTGCCAGATCGACCGGATTTCTCATGTTCTTCGCCCGCTTAATCCGGCCGCCCGAAATATCACTCGATAACGGCAGTTGCCCTCCTCCCGACCTATTCGCGACCTCCCTCAGCGCGCGCGTCCGCATCCCCCAACAGTTTTAGGACCGCTCCGTTCACCTTCGGATTGATCGCGTGACAACTTGCCTCCGAACCTCTAGGTCAGATTTACCATTATTTAAACTTATAATATACGTCGACCCTCGACGGAACCATGCACAAGAGTTAGAAATCACGAACCATAACAACATCCCTCTAGTCGGTGGCGAACACGCGCCGAGATGCGCGGATTTCTCGGTCCCAACTGTGCCAAAAAGAAACAGTGACCGATTCTGATTCGCGTCGAGATCACGCCTCCCGGTCAAGCGGTGTCAGTTCGGGCAGTTGCGGCGGACACCGCGGTGAAGTTTGCGAACCAAGGTATGTTACCGGTGGATACACCTCGCGATATCCACCTTCGAGGTGTCTGAAACAATCTTTACTGGAATTCTCGACGATCCACATCTTCAAAATGGTGATGAGCTCGGTGAACACCAAGAGGGAGAACCCCGACATGACGGAGGAGAACATCAACATCATCAAGAATATAATCGAGGACTTTCCGGTGATTTCCGAAAGGGTGGATTCCCCCAAACCCAAAACGAACAAACAGGGAAGGAAAAGATGTAAAAACTGCAACAAGTACACAAAAATAAGCAATAGTGCGGACAACGTCATCAACAAGAACAAGAAGTATCAGATTTCCCCGAAAACGCCAAGAAGCATGGACAAGAACTTTACGTATTTCAAGAGTAGTCAGAATTGCGATAAGGACGATAATGAGTTGTACATCTGCTTCGCTGAGAAGGATAATAAAGATAACAAAGATTGTAACGCGAAGGATTTCAAGAAGATGGAGAAGAGGAGGAAAAGCTTCTTCAGGAGTAGCGTGAAGTCCCATACTGATGATATAAGGGATGAAGTGAAGATCTTCATGGAATCCCAGGGGAACCAGGACATGGTTTCGAGAAATGTTAAAGAGGTGAGAACACGAGCAATTGTCATCCTTTGGCTTTCGTTTCACCATGCTGAAGTGGAATATCCCTCTCCAGAGCTTTGAAATAAACACTTTGGGAAAGCACTGAAGTGAGGTCAGTCTGCTTTGGCGTGCTTGTTAAAATTCATAGCCAGAGGCAGCTTCCAGGAAAAAAATATTTTCACAATATGATTCCGATAGAGTTTTAATGGAGAACCTAGATGTGAAAAAGGGGTTTGAAGCCTCTTGTTAAATTTCAGCAATATCTGAACAGTGATATCAAAATATATCTAGAAGTATGAGTCCATTCTCGGACAAAAATTAGAAAAAACAACAAGTGCGCCGGAAATGCATATAGATTCATAGAACATTTGTACGAAAATTTGTTCAAGTTGATAATCGACACCATCACGCTGAAAACCAAATATTTTACCATGGTATTCTACTGAATACGTAGTTCAGTGACCTAATCAATTGCACAAACTAGTCAACAGCAGATATAAAGCAAAATATTGAGTTATCACTAATAACTAAAAAATATTAAAGTTGAGAAAACAACTTGGCTAAAGATTCACTATATTATGTTGTTGTGACATATATTTCAGGTTTTATGCCATTTTCAAAACTCATCTATGTCAACAACATGTTATTATGTTGTGAAAGTCATGCCAAGGTGTTTTCTTTCCTTGAATATTGATATGAAACAAGTTTCTGCAGATTTCCCGATGCAGCCAACCTTTAACTTCCTTCAAAATGCAAAATTTATGATGAATATGTTCAACAATCTGCTGATCGCAAAGTAATGTGATAAGCATATGTTAATATAACTTCAGAATGAACATTTTTCAACCTAACTATGAAGTTATATCCACCAAATCTTCATATTCCTTTTTACGTCCTTCGGCGAGTATTGATCGAAACGCAATGCCAAAAAGATCGGATAGAACTTTAGTCGTCATCTTAATTTGAAACCTCTCCAAACTTCGCATTTCTTCTCAGAAACTACAGCGTTCTTGTGGACTCGCATGCGTGGTAGCTTCAGTTTGATCAGCTGTGAATCTGGTATGTATTGGTGATAGAAGGCAATTTCATTCAAGAACTTTCGACGATATACAGGGTGAGTCTTTGACCACTGCATTATATTTAACCAAAGATTCCTCTCATCAAATAAAACACTTTTCTCATTTACCATTTTTCCAGATTAGGCTCAGGTAAAAAGTTACAAGCGTTTAAAGATTTCACAATGTGCTAATACACTCCCGCATATAAATTATCTATGACATTGTTGGCGGACGAGAATAAGGCATGATAACCTGGTTTACAGCTTGATTCGGGATTCCAACGCTCAGGGACAGATCCATAAAAGTAGTGAAATTTCTGGAGTTTTCCATTTTGAAACATTCAATGAAGAATATCTCGAAAACGGTGCGTTTAAGGTGAAATGATGAAGACTAATATAATGTTCTAAAACGATGGAATATTCACGAAATGACTCAAGAAAAACTTTATATGCTTTCTTTATGCTAATTTCGTTTAGTTTTATGAATCCACGAGTCCATAACTAGAAAACCAGTAGAAGTAGAAAATAACTAATATTTGGAAAATATGTATCATAGTTATAGGAAACCTTATGCCAACATTCATTTTATTCGAAAAAAGGATGTCAAAGCTACAAAATAAAAACTGATTTTTTTTTCAAAATTTCAACAGCCTGTATCTTTTTACCTGACCTGAATTTGGAAAAATGTTAAATGAAAAAAGTGTTTCATTTGATGAGAGGAATCTTTGGTTGAAATTAATGCAGTGGTCAAAGACTCACCCTGTATAAATTTACCAGCGCCGTTTCAGTGTAAAATGTGTCTATATTATATCTTCTTAATATATTGTGAGACCACCATCTTGGGAGGTAGTTTTCTCTGATGTTATGACTTTCGTGTCTAGGAAAAATATATTGAGGTTATTTCATGGCTCTTTATCGGAAAATTTCCATTTACATGATGACATATTACACGCAAATCGATTAGAATTTCATCTCGAGGAATGTTTTTAGCAGCAATCAACTCTCCTGGGTTTCATTACATACTGTCATGTAAGTAATGGGAGTTGATCATGTGAAGGGCTCCCTTGAAGGAATTGTCGAAATTATTTTTGTCGAAATGTTGGTACAACTGCTATCTATATTCGAGCGAAGTTTGAGCATCATCTGTCATTTAGTTCGTTAAGTCAACACGTGAAAAAATTCATTCGGCATCAACCGAATTGAAATTTGAAAATAAATCATTAAAAAAAACTGATCAAGCTGAAATCCTATAATATAATGTAAAATAACTGCTAGAAGGTTTTTGCATAATTTCATCGAAATCTGATAGATAGTTTCTGAAATATAAAATTTTTAAAAACAAATTTTAATTTTTTTTTCTAGTTATCTGATCCTCACAAAATTTGGCATGAATTTGCAAATCGGCATTCTACGACTCAAGTTCAAGTTTTACTTCGATCGGATTCATATTCTTCGAGTTATTGAGGCAATAACAAATACAGATGAGTATAACTCCAAAACCGTCTGGTCGATTATGCCCATTAACGAACTTAACCGTCGCATTTGGAGGCACAACCTATTATGGAAATGGCAAGTCGCTATCTCTTTCCGTTCGTTTCTTATTAACGGAAAGCTGGACTGAATATAATTTGACATCGAATTCTTCATCAGTGAGTCGAACCCAAGAGTTTGAGACCATTTTCGCCATAAAATTCCAAAAATACAGGCATCTGGGCCAAATTATAGCGCGCTGTTCCTGGTGGAAAAATTGTGCAAATAGAAAACTCAATTGGAACGTCTTTGGCTAAATTTCTTGAAGAATGAACAAACCATAAATAATTCTTCAGATTCGCTTTAATGTCAGCACATTTTTTTTTTCGAAATGATTTAGGAATTTAAGAATAGACATAACTTATTTTTCATGCACAACAGTCCTACATTTCACACCCTTATTTGGGGCAGATGAATCGATCCCTTCTCCAGAAGACTTGGTTGTGACTCATTCATTTTTTGGCCAGACTTGCAAAATGGCGCCTAGATGAGCTCGTTGAACATCGGGTTTCTATTCTGTTTTATGACCTACTTCTTCGTTCGCATAGATTTCCTTTGTAGTCAGTTGGAGTATTTATTGAACATATCCGTTTCTCAATGAAATGAATAACAGACAGATATTTCATCACCGAGTTGTAATAATATGAAAAAAAATAAGAAATATACAGGGTGAGTCTTTGACCACTGCATTAATTTTAACCAAAGATTCCTCTCATCAAATGAAACACTTTTTTTATTTACCATTTTTCCAGATTCGGCTCAGGTAAAAAGTTACAAGCGTTTAAGGATTTCACAATGTGCTAATACACTCCCACATATAAATTATCTATCACATTGTTGGCGGACGAGAATAAGGCATGGTAACGTGGTTTACAGCTTGATTCGGGATTCCAACGCTCAGGGACGGATCCATAAAAGTAGTGAAATTTCTGGAGTTTTCCATTTTAAAACATTCAATGAAGAATATCTCGAAAACGGTGCCTTTAAGGAGAAATTATGAAGAATAATATAATGTTCTAAAACGATGGAATATTCTTGAAATGACTCAAGAAAAACTTTATATGCTTTCTTTATGCTAATTTCGTTTAGTTTTATGAATGCACGAGTCCATAACTAGAAAACCAGTAGAAGTAGAAAATAACTAATATTTGGAAAAAATGTATCATAGTTATAGAAAACTTTACGCCAATATTCATTTTATTCGAAAAAAGGATGTCAAAGCTACAAAATAAAAACTGATTTTTTTTCAAAATTTCAACAGCCTGTATCTTTTTACCTGAGCTGAATTTGGAAAAACGTTAAATGAAAAAAGTGTTTCATTTGATGAGAGAAATCTTTGGTTAAAATTAATGCAGTGGTCGAAGACTCACCCTGTATATATATGTACTTTTTTTAAGAAGATAATACGGTAATATGGTATATTTACCGTATTTTGTTAACTTGAGATAGAAGTTTTCAGATGCTGAAGTAGATTTTTCTGTTTTCTATTGAATGAAGGTTTTATTTGTAAAATTGATTCAAATTTATATCACCAACACCATGTCAATTTTTTTTACCAACACCATGTCCAACAACCTCTTCGTCCGGAAGTCAGGATGTCACAGAAGCGGCAGCGAACATCAAAAGATCCCCGTCTTAATTGAATCTCGAATGGAGGTAGCTTGTGGGACAAACATTGACGCAGACTCAGCAAATATTCATTCGTAATCCGTAATATTATCCCAGGAGGAGACACCAGGGAAAGTTTCGCAGAAATATGATGGGAGGTGGTTTTGCTTCATATTGTATGAATTCCGGGAAAAGTTTGCGTAGGTCTGTGTGATATTACAGGGCATAATTCAACGACAAACTTGTTTGAACCATAGACATAAAATAACATGGACTGGTTGTGAGAAAGAGACCATTGAAATCAGCATTGAAAAAAGACAGAATAGTTAAAGGCAAACCACGGTATATGAATATTTTCTTATAATTTGGCGTTTGGTAAAACCACAGAATACAAAACATTGGTTTCCTTTATTCTCTGACCCTTCTTGTTACTGTATTGTTTGGTTTCGTGTATTGTGTATGAGTTTTGGTGCTTTGTAGATAGAATATTTAAAGGCAAAACATTTTCATTTAAATCCGACACTCGTTTCTGAATATTCCGATACTTATAAAAAAAACATCATTATTTTTATACCATTATTTGCCTTTAAGTATTCTATCCTTCATAACATCTCTCTCTCTCTAATGTATTCCGCAACGAACTGTGTGATAAAGTTACGTGAGGGCCAGTCCATGTTATTCTATGTCTATGGTTTGAACCCATATAACTCCACAGAATTATATTTGAATGAAATGAAGGGATCCAAATGAAGACGAAATATCATCTCTATGGATTCCAGAAAGCATATACAAATTGTCGTATGGATATTTCTGTGGAGTATAATCCTTTGTGTAATATTCTCTGAGTCCATATTGTAGGAAAATGTCAAGTATTAAGAGTTTTTTAACTAAATGTGGCATATCTTTTGAATTACAGTATTTTTACAATTGTTTCTGAATAGATTAATTTTATCACCACTGCTGTGGAGCATGGTCATGGATGATATCCAGGAGAGGCTTACGGTAAACGATTTCAAGGTTCAAGGTTACACAAGTGACCTTGTGTTAACAGTCAGAATTCAGAAAGCTATCAAAATCACTGAAAAGTGGTGTGAGGAAGAAGGACTGAATGTCAATCCCTTCAAAACCACCATCATTCCCTTCAAAAGAAGAAGAATTAACTATTCTACTTTGAGTTCACTGTGAAAAGATTATGAATACTATACTCTTGTCCTGCCTAACGAATTTCGTCCTTGCTGTTAATACTGGGGAAAGGGATCTTGGCTTCAGGACTGCTCATCGGCTTCAAGTTGTCGACGTTTCGATTCTTTTTGGGATCTTATTCAGGACTGTAATAATATTTATTTGAAATTCAGACAAATGATCAATCCTATAACACAGGAACAACAGTACAATATAATTAATACAATTTTTCTCGGAAGAATGCTCTCATAGACTTGATGCAAACAAATATATACACAATATAAATACATATAATATAACATAAATGTAGACACAGCCAACTAACAGCAAACGACACAACACTCTTGTCCACAAAAAATGTTTGATATTATATTTACCGAAAATCAATAAACCCGGAAAACAAATGAAACCGATCGTCTAGAATTCAAAACCTCCTACCTACAATCTTTCCAAATGGTTGGTAAAATCAACAGCTTCCAAATTCATCAGTCATTGGTCATAAAAATTTCGTACGAATTAGTTGATAAATAAAAAGATTTCAAAATGAATGATACGGACCGATTCATTTCGTGGGACATAGTTTCATTATTTCCGAACACCCTTGTTAAAGTTGCAATAGAAAATTTGATAGACTGGCTTCCTAGTTTAGGTCTCCCTCACACTGTTCCTGGTGGAACAAACGTACAAAATAAAGGGTTTTCCAATAAGAGGTATTATTTTGATATTCAAAGAAAAATGCCTTTTTTCAATATAAATGATCGGCTGTTTTTTTCATTATAAAGAAGAAGCTATGCCATTAATAGTGGAAAATAACATCAGGCAAATGACCACCACGACCACGCTTACAGGACCATATCCTTTTAATGAAATTTTCCATAACCAAATCGCAAAGTGGCTGCCCTATGTCCTCGATAGCCTCACGAATTCCATCTTTGAGGTCTTGAATCGACGCTGGGCTATTGGCATAGACCTTCTCTTTCACGTGGCCCCAAAGGAAGAAGTCGCAAGGTGTTAAATCACAAGATCTCGGTGGCCAATTGTGATCACCTCTTCGAGAGATAACACGGTCCGGAAACTTTTCCCGGACCTTTCGCCGGACCATAAACCGCACCAAACAGTCACATGATGAGGATAGAGAGGCTTTTCAACAATAACTCTTGGGTTTTCCGAGCCCCAGATGTGACAATTTTGCTTGTTGACGAAGCCACCGAGGTGGAAATGGGCCTCATCACTCAAGACGATTCTTCGATGGAATTCCGGATCATTTTCATGCATTTCAACGACCCAATCGGCAAAGACACGACGTTGTTGACGATCGGCCGGCTTGAGTTCTTGTGTTAACTGAACTTTATAAGCCTTAAGACCCAAATCTTTATGCAAAATACGGTGTAATGACGTTTGTGGAATGCCTAATTCCAAAGAACGACGAGGATTGGACAAACCTGGGTTTTCTTCAACACTCTCGGCTACAGCAGCATTATTCTCGGCTGTTCTTGAGCGACGTGCACGGGTTTTATTCTTCACATAACTAACTTGTCCCAACAGCTCGAATTTTTCCACCAATTTCTTTATTGCGGTCCGACGAGGTGCTTCACGATGACCCAAAAATGTTCGAGTTTTACGAACCGTCTCTGCCAAATTTTCACCATATTTATAGTGAATTTTAATAATTTCAATGCGTTCTTGAAGCGTGTATCGTTCCATTTTTATTAATGGCGTAGTTTCTACTTGTCAAATGTCAAAAAATGACAGGTTCAAAAGTGACATCTACCGAAATAGCGGGCTATTCAAAATAACACCTCTTATTGGAAAACCCTTTACAAATTAATGTATACCTCGCGCATTCGCCATTTTGTAACCACGTCGAGTGTTCTACGCCTTTATCATTTCCGTTGAAAATGTAAGAGATTGGATCCACCCGAAGTTTAAATCGATATACCAGGATACTTTGAATTTCAAAAATGAAAGTTTTGGAGACACGTCACTTTAACGTAATCAAGTATCAATTGAATAACTTGGATATCCGGATAAAATCTATATTCTCCCCAACATTTCAACGATTGAGTATCGATATTCACTGAACTATCGAAATTAATTCGGGGCTTATTTCAAGCCTACATCTCTCATTTATATTCGTTACATTTTTCAGGGGTTTTTAGAATCATAATTCCTCATCACGTACAAATCGAAAAATAGATTTTTTGAGAATCTCGGTAAAAACTTTGAATTCAATTAGAAAGAATCCCTCCAATTTTTCATCACGAGACTCATGGTGAAGAATAAATTTTCACATTCATTCCATCAACTTGTTGTTTCGAAAACGAAACTCAGTTTCATTCATTGGATTAGGGTGGGTTCACAATTCTCTATTGTATAACTTCGTGTCTAATGAAGAGAGTTCTGTAGAAAATGCACTTACATTTAATGGAATTCAAGACCTAACTCTTACAACAACAATTCAGATATGGAAAGGTTCTATAAATTGAATTTGTACTTTTTCCTTCTCCAATAAAATGCTACATTTGAAAATAACACCATGAACTATATAACTACATCGTTGAAGCTCGAATGTTTTCCCTTCAAAAGAAGAAGAATTGACTATTTTAGTTTGAGTTCGCTTTGAACTGATAATGAACACTACACTAGTAAGTAATCATTAAAGGATACTGTGGGAGGTATTCCCATTATTGAAAGGTTTTTTTTGGGTTTTCTCTCCCAAACTCTGAAAAATTTCTTTAAAATAAAAATGGGTTCAAGCCCTGTGGACAGGAGCTTTCTGGCGCTCTAGTTCAAACAGACAAATTATATCTGGTATTGGTTTCTCAGAGTTGGGAATTATATCAATGTATTAATATGATAGAACTGCATCAAAAAGGAAATTCAATTCAAATAATAGTTTATTTATGAAGATTAAATGAGCAATCATGAGAATGAGAACTGCACCACATTTTCAAATTTTTTTTTTTTACACCTTGCTGTAATCTGGTCAATACAAAACTGCACATGCGTATAAAGGTCATGATTCTACTGTCTTCTACAGTCTGGTGCTAAATTTCAGATAGATCGAGTGATCGGTTTCGGAAATATTCATAAAAAATATTTTTACTAAAATCGGCCATAACTCCGAAACCCCTTGATGGTTAACGCCCATTAACGAACTTGTCCGAGATATTTACGCTCCAAAACCACCTTGCAATTTTCAATCCGCTAACTCCTTTCGTTCGAGAGTTATCGTGCCTACGGCCGGTCGGCCGGCCGGACAGAATCGATTTCGCACTCGGATTCTTGATCAGTGAGTCGAACCAAATCATTTGAGACCATTTTCAGCCAAAAATTCCAAAATTACAGACACTTGGGCAAATTGATAAGCAATCTGTTCCGAGGAACTAGAGCGCCAAAAAAACAAGTTTCGTATGACAATTGCCCAAAACAGGTTTAAAGTACCTACAAATAGTAGGTATTCCATAAAACATGTATAAAATAATAAATTACCTTGTAATCGATCAAAAATTTCCTGATCTACGTTCACAAAATTTTCTCCTCTCTCGAACTTTGGAATTATTCTTTCAATTTACGTAATATTTTCAAACATTTTCGGGTGAGGTCCCCGTTGCATCGCTAAAATACGAGTATTTCAACCCCAATATTCTTGAAGTTACAATATTCCCTTCTGTCAAGTTGACTGGCAATTCATACATAGAATATACATAGAATAATTATATCAACCTGTGAAATACGATTTACATTGAAATTTTGAAAAATCATATCTCCGAAAGTATTAGCTTGTTAGAGTTAAAAAATGATATGAATGGATTCTTATGATAAAACTGCTTATTAAAAAAAAATTAATTTTGAATTTGTTTTGTAAAAAAAGAATTTTTTTTTATTACTCCGAAACCTTCTGTCCGATTTTACCCAGTAACGAACTTAGCCGAGATATTCATCCCCCAAACCTACTCTGAAAATTTCAACTCTCTAGCCCATTCTGTTCGAGAGTTATCGTGCCTACGGCCGGACGGCCGGCCGGACAGAATGAATTTCGACCACGGATTCTTTATCAGTGAGTCGAACCAAATCGTTTAAGACATTTTTCATCGAAATATTCGAAAATTACAGACATTTGGGCAAATTGATAAGCACTCAGTTCCGAGGAACTAGAGCGCCAAAAATTAATTATTTTGTGATTTGCTTCTGCGTAAGAAACACAAGATATTTGTCAGAAGCAATCAATTGAACAATGTTGCCTAACAAACAACAACGAAACAACATCAACGAAGAAACAACTATATCGTAACGTTTCGGAGTCTATATCAGACTCCTTCGTCAGACGCTTAATGAAAATCTTTAGAATGATTTTGTTGATAGTTATGTGACAATTCTTGAATTTCACAATAACTTGAGAAATAGAGACAGAAATCAAAAATAGCAGAATATGTATGTACAATCCAAGGAGATCACATGATGGATTGGAGTGATACAAAGATTCTAATGACAGAACCTGATTATATTAAAAGGAAACTTAAGGAGTCAACTTGTATTCTATTGAACAGATAATGCAATTTTGCAAATTGCCCAATTGGTATTGACCATATTTGGATAAATTTATTGAAAAAGGAGTTGGAACTTGGAAATTTCTATGCGAAGTAAAACTATGTTAGATTTTTAAATACTGTCAATGTGACAAATTCTTGAATTTCACAAAATAACTATCAACAAAATAATTCTAAAGATTTTCATTAAGCGTCTGACGAAGGAGTCTGATATAGACTCCGAAACGTTACGATATAGTTGTTTCTTCGTTGATGTTGTTTCGTTGTTGTTTGTTAGGCAACATTGTTCAATTTATTGCTTCTGACAAATATCTTGTGTTTCTTACGCAGAAGCCAATCAAAAAATAATTAATTTTTATTTTATAGATATTTTTCAGAGTTTGGGAGTGAAAACCCAGAAAAAACCTTTCAATAAATAAAATGCTGTTCAATTAATGTAGACCCGGCGCATTCGCCAACTTGCAATCGCGCCTAGTGTTCTATGCCTTCATCATTTTCGATGAAAATATAAGAGATTGGATCCGTCCGAAGTGTAAATCGATATTGCATGATACTTTGAAGTTCAAATATAAAAGTTTTGGAGAAACTTCACTTGAACGTAAACTATTTTCAATTGAAGAACTTCGAGATCCGCATAAAATTTATATCCTCTCCAACATTTCAACGTTTGAATATCGATATTCACTGAACTATTGAAATGAACTCGGGACTTATTTCAGGTCTGCATCGCTCATTATTATTCTTGACATTTCCTGGAAGCTTTCAGAATCATAATTCCTCATCACGTTCGAATCAAAAAATAGATTTTTTGAGAATCTCGATAAAAACATTGAATTCAATTAGAGAGAGTTTCTCCAATTTTTCTCCACGAGACTCATGGCGAAGAATAAATTTTCATATTAATTCCATCAACTTGTTGTTTCTCAGAATGACGGAAACACTTTCTAGGTTTCATTCGTTAGATTAGGGTGGATTCACAATTCTCTATTGTATAAGTTCGTTTCAAATGACAAGGGTTGTGCATAAAAAGCACTTACATTTAACGGAATTCAAGACCTAACACTCTTAGAACAATTCAGATATGGAAAGGATAAATTGAATTTGTTCTTTTTCCGTCTCCAATGAAATGGTACATTTGAAATTGATGCCAAGAACTATATAGCTACATCGTAGAAGTTCGAATTAATTCCCTTCACAAGAAGAAGAATTGACTATTCTAGTTTGTGTTCACTGAGAACTGATTATAAACACTACACTAGTAACTATACAACAAATTTTGTCGTGACATTATATTTACCGAAAATTTCTAGACCCGGAAAACAAATAAGACCTTCTTACAATCTTGCCAAATGGTTAGTAAACTCATCAACAAGTTCCAAACTCCTCAGACATTGACAATAAAAAATTCGTACGAATTAGTTGATAAATGGACAGATTTCAAAATCAATGATAAAAACCACTTGATTTCATGGGACATAGTGTCATTATTTCCGGACACCTTTGTTAAAATCGCAATAAAAAATTTGAAAGACTGCCTTTCTAATTTAGCTCTCCCTCAAATAGAACGCTACTCATTAAATTAATGTACACCAGCGCATTCGAGAATTTGTAACCTCATCTAGTGTTTTCATTTCAATTTTCTACTGTATAACTTTGTTTCAAACGACGAGGGTTCTGTAAAAAAGCACTTAAACTTAACACAATTAAGACAATTAAGACCTTATACTCCTAGAACAATTCAGGTATTGAAAGGGTCTATAAATTGAATTTATACTTTTTCCGTCTCCAATGAAAAACTGAAACATGGTTCCAAAAGTTTTTCATTCTATATTAAGACTCTACTGAAGTTATTTTTTCTATGATTGTTCATCAGAGATCCATCATAATATCAATGGATTCTTATGATAGAACTGCACCATAAAAGAAATTAAATTCAAATAATAGTTTATTCGTCAAGATTAAATGAGCAATCTGGAATGGTTTAACCTCGTGGAATGTGTTGTTGCAACTTACACTCCGTGCATAACTTTCATAACACGAAATACCTAAGGAAAGTATCATCGAAATGTCTAGAGCAAGGCTGGAGATAATCATAGCAGATTGTCCATTTATTTCTGATATTTGAATAGGTATAGGCTGACGAAGAAATTATATTAGTTCAAAATATATTAATGAAATACAATACTCTTTTCAAAATTTGATAGTTCATACCACTAACACATTCATTCTGTATTATGAATCTTAACCCGACAAAGAATATTTGATGCACAAATGTAGATCAATATTTCAGCATTTTTTTGCTACCAACATTATGGAAATACTGTATATAGGAACATGTCTAACTACTTAAGGAAGTAAAAGATAATATTAGCCTCGGTGGTCAACGAACAGTAATTTCTTTTGATGGTTCCATTATGTTTTCTTTCGTATTGCCTTCATAAACTACATCAATAAAATGATCCAATTCTAAATCTTCTGAAAAATCATCCCCAATATTTGCACATAAATTATTTTTGGTATCAAAACAGTCTTGTATATGTTCACAAATTCAAGATGCCGAACCTTGTTTTCCAACACAAAATATTTTTGAAGTACGAATTATATAAATAAACTAGAACAGAAATAAATACGACGGCGCTTAGAGATAGATATGATGAAATGAATGCAAAGTGAACACAGATAGATAGAATTCGCATTCTGTGAAAGGATTTTTTTTCGTTACTCCGAAACCATCAGTTCGAGAGATATCGTTGGGCAAATTGATAAGCACTCTCTTCCAGGGAAAAATTAATTTCAAATGGACATACTCAGAGATATGTTTATAATGAAAACACGAATGAATAACGAAATTCTTGAAGTATAAATTGGATGTTTGTGTTAAGTTCATGAATAACTTCCTCGTAGTTTGGGATATAGGGATCGCAACAGTTGTCCTCGCTCATATATTCCGGAAAATTAATGCAACGTTACCCCTGAATACATTTTCGTACAAATAATGTTCGTATATTACCCTTTCTTTAGATTTTCTCGACAAGTCTCCAACGAAGCGTTAATTCGATCGAAAACTTCGAGATCAACAAACAACGCGACCACGTTTCGAAATAACGCGGCCAGACCCAACACAGTAGGCCCCCAATAAAACATCCCCTCGACTCGTAGCCTCTCCCGCGCAGTCGCCCAGAGAGCAGATCCTTGCAAACAGACTCCGGACAGGACTTCATCCTCGCGAGCTTTCCTCGAAAACAGTCGCACGTCGATAACTGACGTGAACGAAACTCCAATCGCGCGCTCGTGTCCAAGTGTTCAAGAACCACCAGACATTGAACGTGGAAATGACCCTCTACTCGACCCGCCGTCACTGATTGGACGGGTTTTACGACCCCGCCATCTCAACACGAGGTTGCCAGAAAAATTTCAGGTTTCAACAATCCCATCTAAGCTCTAAATATCGTATTATATGGTAAATTTGTGTTTCTGTACATTTTTTTCCTGGTATTCTCGTAGTGGTATTTCTTTGACATCTAGTTGGCTTCGCCTTTCCCATTTTGTTTTTCCAGTCGTTATGACATAGAACAATCAGTCCCCTGTTATACTTTTATGTCATCAGCTTGATTTTGCTTTAGAAGCCTCGACTTAACCTCATCATTCTCACGAATTTTGGGAGCTAGTTTTTCCTATGAGTCTGCTTTTATTCACTTTTTGAGAGGTTTTAGAATAGGTAGAGATTTATTTAATTCGTTTCTCGTCTTCCAAAGTTAGAACAATAGGTTCTATGGTCGAAGATAGGGAGCTTTACCAGGGGCTTTGCTTGGAATTTGACATGTGATTTGACATTAGATTTAGGTAGTCTTTTATCAAGTTTGTTCCACATTTCTGCTTATCTAGACGAAGAAAGATTTGGGGTTTGCAATAATTCAGGAAATCAAACTCTCCTGAACTTCCCTTATGTAGATCATTTTGGCGCCCCTTGGGGGTATAAAAGTGACTAGAATTGTTTTTTTTGGCTTGTAAATGAATTTGTGTTATGACTATGACGTGCGTTCATGCGAACATAGAAATATCATGCACACATCTATAGAGTATTGTTGTTTGCTCACGTGATAATGAGAATTCATTATTTTATCGACTTTTTGTAAAGTACACACTTTAATCAGTCGAAACAACGATGTATAAAGAACTAGACAGTGTGTTTTATACGCATGCAAAACCTATTTTACTATTCACAAATGGAAAATGATATAGTGTTATATTTTAAGTTATGAAAACCCAATATTTATCAAGTATACATTTTCGCAATTATTTTTTTTATGTATCATAATTTATTTGCATTCTTAATGCACTGGTATATCACAAAAATATTTTATATTGTATTCCACTGTCGAAATGATGACATTTCTCTTTAAGTATTTTCGATAATTTTGAACAACCAATCGAGCCCAAAAGGAAGCTCGATACTTTTAGGGTAGATTTTGATAGCTAATGGAAAAATTGAATGTGAATATGGATTTAATGATTCTTGAATGTTTATGGAGAATTAACATTAATTTCAACCATAGATTGCTTCTATCAAATGGAACACTTTTTGCTAGGGAACAGTGTGCTCTCATTTTGCCCAAATGTCTATAATTTTCGAATTTTTTGCCGGAAATGGTCTTAAACGATTAGGTTCAACCCACTAATGAAACATTCGAGGACAAATTCGATTCTGTTCGGCCGGCTGTAACACGATAACTCTCGAACGGAATGAGCTAGGCAGTTGAAATTTTCATAGTAGGTTTGGGTATAAATATTTCGGTTAAGTTCGTTATTAGGCAAAATCAATGTAGTGGTTTCGGAGTAACGAAAAAAATATTTTTTTAAAATGCAGTTTCATCATAGGAATCAATTGATATCATTGTCAACTAAAACAAACTCATACTTTCGGAGATATGATTTTTCAAAATTTCAATAATTAATCGTAATTTTATGATTTCATAGAATGCTCAATGATGGTTGGACCAGTGAGTCAAACCAAAACGTTGAAGATCATTTTCAGCTAAAAATTCCAAATATACAGACATTTAGGCAAATTGATAAGCACACTGTTCCGAAGTAAACATAAAGGATACTGTGAGAGGTATATATTCATTATTAAATGGTTTCCTTCTAGGTTTTATCTCTGAAAAATATCTATAAAATGAAAAAATTATTATTTTGTGATTTGCTTCTGCGTAAAAAACACAGATTCATCAGAAGCAATCAATCGAACAATGTTGCCTAACAAACAATAACGAAACAACATCAACGATGAAACAATTATCTCGTAACATTTCGGAGTCTATATCAAACTCCATCGTCAGAAACTTAACTAAAATCTTCAGAATTATTTTTTGTTGATTGATATTCTGAAATTCGAGAATTGTCACATTGACAGTAATTTGAAAATTATAGTAACGTAGTTTTACTTTGTATTGAAATTTCCAACTTCCAACTCCTTTTTTAATGAATTCAGCCAAATATGGTCAATACCAATTGAGCAAATTGCAAAATTGCATTGTCTGTTCAACAAAATACAAGTTGACTCCGAAACGTTTCGATATCATTGTTTCAACGTTGATGTTGTTTAGTTATTGTTTTTTAGGCAACATTGTTCGATTGATTGCTTCTGAAAAATTTGTGTTCTTTACGCAGATCACAAAATAATAAATTTTTTATTTTATAGATATTTTTCAGAGTTTGGGAGAGAGAACCCAGAAAGAAACCATTCAATAATGAATTGATTTTGTTTAAATTATTATTCTCATCAGTCTAGAGTAAATACATCTTTCCAAATCTGCAAACATTTACAGGGTGTACCATTTAAATTGAAAAAAGTTACAAAAAGATAATTTACTTGGTTCCGTACTTCATCCCAACCCCGTGTAATACATCGCATGAAGATATTGTATATTCCCAAAAACTTCACTGCGTCACCTTATAATCAACATGTTATTCGATATTCTAGGGAATAATTGATACCACTGGAAGAACCTACTAAGGACTAATGACTTTCCTTATTTAAAATTATTTACTTTTAAGTCTTCTCATATGACATATTATCAAAGGACCCTAATGAACAATTTAAAATTTACTACCGGTATGTAGGTATATCATTATAATATGACTTTATAGGGTATATGCTACATCTCCTAATTTGAATTGAGAATATGGAACACTCGGAAGCACCGAAAAGCTTTGAAAAGCAATAATTGGACGCGTTGTTTCATATCGAAATCATTCCGAGTTGATGAAACAATAATTTCGAAAAGATTTGATAGTGTATGCAATTATTCGAAAGCAAGAATAAGGATTTGAAGTCAGAAGAGGAAAAAGAATACACTACGATAATCCCAAAAACTTATTGAAAGTCCATTTTTTTACTTCCGTATAAAAGGAAAACCCTTCTATAGGCTACCCTGAGAGGATCAACACTCTCAGGAGTGTCATACATTCCTTGGAGTAGTTATTCGTCCTGCCCTTACAGAGTCCCTTAACAAAAGAGATGAGCTGCAAGTGGTCTTCGCAGCTGATGGGACCTGATCACTCAAAATAATCCGAACAAAACTGGTTTCTTCATTATATGGTCCAATATAACTACAACGAAATAGTCTTCAATTCTGTCACGTAGTTCACTCTCATTCAGCCTAGACATCCTACGATTAGTACGACCATCCTAACCTCAGTTCGAACTTTAATTCCTTGCATTCTTCCCTCTTTTGCTCTTCTTTCAGCACCACATTATTGTCGGCAGGGGACAAAATTCGATAACAAACAATTCTTTGAGCCCTTCAACCAATTCATTCTCCAGACGTACAATGACAGCACTGGTTCTTTGTTGAAACCATAAACTTCTTTCAGGTGAAAATAGAGAATTTGGAGTGCCACGTCTCTCTATATACCCTGAGGGAGCATGGACTCTGCAAGTTGACATGATGTGCATAACAGTTTCCTGCTGGCTGTGGCATGCTCTGCAAGTTGTTAGGGTGTCTATTTTCATTATGTTCTTTTTAAATCATCTTGTATCTAGTTTGACAGGCCATAAGAAATCCCTCCACTTCTGATTTCAATCCAGTCAACTTCAAAAAAGTTAATTCTTCTGATGAGATCTTTGAGAACGGTCTTCAGTTGTGCCTGTCTTATCTTTCTGCCTACTTTTCTTCGGTCTGTTGGCATGATAGATGTTCCTGCTAGCTCATGATCTATAGATATGCCAGTTATACTGAGCTTCTCCAGTCTTTCCGTCCAGCCCTAAATAGGAAAGTTCCTTGATTCCTGATTTCATGATGAGCTATCATATTTTTCGGTTCTCATTATCTTTGTCATTTCCAACGTTTGCTGATGGTGTTGGTATTCCATACTTTGCAAACTCCTATACCACCCTGCGTTCATGGAAGGTATATTATGTGTATCGAGCAGCTGAGATGAAGGCTTCAATTCATGTTCATCAGCTTCCACGTGGATCTGTCGAACTCGAGAATTTCATTCAACGTCCAGTTAACTACTCCGTAAGGCTAGGTGACTATCAGGCTAAGCTACTAATCTGCTAAGCTAAGCTACTATCTGCTAAGCTGTAGCAGAAACTGATATTTCTATACAGGGTGTCCCAAAAATACCACGCGAAAGTGACACTGGAGATAGATTGGCATTAGGTCTATCAGATAGCATCAACATGACCTCAGTAAAAGTCCGCTGGTTTTCGAGATATCACCACTGTTGCGTCCCATGACTTCACATGTTGGGAAGCGCTCATTTGTATTTCTAAACAAAGCAGCTCGCTTGTAAAACTTAAATGTTTTGGGTTAACTGGTTTATTTTTGCATGGGTGGTCTCACCCTTGAAATTAATATTTTCCACGAAAAGATAATTGCAAGTAAAATATCTTGTAATTCTTCAACCCTTGTAGAAGTATTTATGACCTATTTCCTGTGAAATATTGATAAAATGCATACAACAACTAATACATTGCCAGAGCTGTGAGTCCTTTGTCTAGATTCTAACCCATACAAAAATCTAGAATTTTCCGATTAGATCGCCACGGCTTTGGCTATTCACTAAATCGAGGGCGTAGATCCGAATCTGTAATTAGTTTTTCCGTAGCTCGATTAATTTTGGCAATATGGCGAAAAATCCGACTGATTAGTCCATTTTCCGGAGGTAGAGCCAGAAATTGCGACTTTTTTCGTCATTGTTCCGAAACTAATAGAGATACGGAAAATCTAATTACAGATTCGTGATCTGCGTGCCCGATTTAGTGAATAACCAAAGCCGCGTCGACCTAATCGGAAAATTGTAGATTTTTGTATGTGTTGGATACTAGAGAAAACTTTTTGGCGTTTGACGGATTCGCTCATTACCTAATATTTTCCGAACGGATAGAGATACAGAAAAAATAGATACATAAATCTAAACGTCGTCCACCGACCAATCATCAGGGAAAATTTGGATATCGAGATGTGAAAATCATAGATTTCGGACGGGAAAGAAGAATTTTCCTTCGATTCCGGGTCAAAAATATTTCTAAGTGCCGACCCAAAAAATTTTTTTCATGGTATATCGATACGGAGCTCGTGTCTAATTAAATCGAGGTCGCTGATCACGAATATGTAATTAGTTTTTTCCTAAGTGGCGTACTTTGGGAAAATTTTCACTCAAAGTGAAAAAATTGACGAAAATAGGTCAATTTTGGAACTTTCCACTGCCCAAAAAAATCGGAGTAGGGTGTTGCTGATTTTTCACATCATATTTGGATCCTCTATCTATCGAATCATCCGAACAATAAATGTCCAGGTCGTACGCTTCGGAAATTATGATTTTTTTTCCAGAGGGTCTATTTTTCGGAAAATTCTTTCCGCGATATTTCCTCGGAAAATTTTTGTAATAAATATCTGATGGTAGATTCGGAATCTACGGCCCCGGATCTATAAGAATAAGTACCCGTTTCATAGTTTTGCGTCAAAAAATTTTTCTCGAAAAATGGGATTTTTGTAAGGCTAATGTATAAAAAATTGCCAAAATTCGACCGGTCTCCGATTTCGATGCAAATTACGTCATATACTAATTCGGGACCGTAGATTACGAATATATGATCGGATTTTTCATTAGAGAATTTTCCGCGGAAATACCGCGAAATGAATTTTCCGAAAAACAGACCCTTGGGAAAAAAATCATAATTTCCGAATAGTACGGCCTGGACATTTTCTGTTTGGATTATTCTGTAGATAAAGGATCCATATATGAGGGCAAAAATCAACAACACCTTAGTCCGATTTTTTTGGGCGGTGTGAACTTCCAAAATTGACCTATTTCCGTCCATTTTTTCACTCTAAGTGAAAATTTTCCCAAAGTACGCCACTTAGGGAAAAACTAATTGCCTATTCGTGATCAGCGACCTCGATTTAACTAGACACGAGCTCCATATCGATATACCATGAAAAAAATTTTTTGGGTCGGCACTTAGAAATCCCGGAATCGAAGGAAAATTCTTCTTTCCCGTCCAAAATCTATGATTTTCACATCTCGATATCCAAATTTTCCCCGATGATTGGTCGGTGGACGACGTTTAGATTTAGGTATCTATTTCCTCTGTATCTCTATCCGTTCGGAAAATATTAGGAAATGAGTAAATCCGTCAAACGCCAAAAAGTTTTCTCTAGTATCTAACCCAGGGGTCACCAATTAGTTTCATTGGAGGTCCGTTCACAAAATCTGTATATCTGTCGCGGGTCGTTGATAGCATTATGATGGCAAAAGAATTTGACTAGCAGTTAATCTAAATCCAATATCTATAATTAGTAAATAAAACGAAAAGTTATCTGAATTTTTTTAATCAAGAATACATGTTTTCTGGAAAAATGGTCCGCAAAAAAAAGGTTCGCGATCCGCATCCGGACCGCGGTCCGCCATTTGGTGACCCCTGGTCTAGACTATTCGAAGACCCCTAGTCTGTGAAAGTCGGACCGGTTTCCATGTTACAAAACAATGAATGTGGGAGCGAGATAGCCGATAAGGGTATTGGTTTTTTTTAATAAGTAGCAATTCTGGTTCTGATTAAAAAAAATTGGTAGTGTTGTATCATTTTGAAAAGGGCATGAAATGGGCCAGTTTTTGCGATTATTTGTCAATTCAGTCTGATATAATTTTTTTTCACAGCAGTCAGTCAAACTTAAGTTAACGTTTTAACTTCGGCATAAAATACAACAAGTTAGACATTTTTTGAAGGATTTTGTTCTAGTTGTCGGTGAAGTTATTACTTCATTGTTTAAAGCAACTATTCAGGATAGCCTAGGTAAAAAAAACATGAGTTTGAAGTAATTTCTAGCAATGCTAGGCGATAAAAGACCTAAAACTAGAGATTTTTAAAAAATACACAAAAGTGGTGATATCTCGAAAACCAGCGGACTTTTACTGAGGTCATGTTGATGCTATCTGATAGACCTAATGCCAATCTATCTCCAGTGTCACTTTCGCGTGGTATTTTTGGGACACCCATGTATATCTCGGAGCTTCTTTTTGTAGCTGGCTGTTAAAGCATCCTCGATTTGGGTTGCCTCCTATGCAACTCTTTGTTACATTCCAAGAAATTTGTGAATTTTTTCATCTCCGATGTGCTGAATAAGTTTTCAACTCCTTTGGCCTCCTGATTCTTCATTAATTCCATTGTTTTGATAGAAAACAACACTCTTGTCTCAAGCGAAAGACATTTCTATTTCTAACGATATTCAGTTATTGTAGTAATGCTGTCTGAAAGTTCATTAACATTATTATGGGATAAGGGGTACCCTTTCTCAGTATACCTTCTTGCTCAATATTGTAGTGTTATTTCGCTTAATCTTCCCATAGTTTCATCTCTAGAAAGGTTAGTAGATGAGCTGTATTTGGTCAGAGATATCCAAGCTCCCTGTTTATGATTTTGAAGGCTCATATAATTAAATGTAGCACTTGCAGTAATTTAAAATTAATTCTAGGTAGGCCGATGCGATTATCTCTCCAACGGTTGAACATAGAACAATTTAATCCCGCCTCAGTTGTTTTTTAGAATTTTACGACCCCGGAAACAGATCTCAACATGAAAAGATTTCTAAATTAGGGTCCCTATGGAGATATTCCCACAATTTCTAATCAGCAGCGACAGTTAGAATTTAACCTTCCGCCTAACGGTTTTACATATTGAATTGAACCACTTTCCATAATTTTCCGGCTGAAGACGCTTAGGTTGGAAAATTGTCCGATGAAAACGTACTTCAATGCGTGGAATACCGAATGAAAATCGATCCATTATGGCATTACCGGCTAGCTTTATGGAAACCGAGAATTGGACAATAATAAATTAATGAAAACTACCATTGAAATCGATTTCGATGAATGATGTATCGTAAATGACATTTCATACGATATATTTGATCGTGGAAGCTTCGGTAAAATGAGGATACCATCGCCAATCGATACACAATAAGAACTTTAGTCCGTCTAGAAAGTATCCCGAATTTATTATTTTTGGCGCTCTAGTTCCTCGGAACTGAGTGCTTATCAATTTGCCCAAATGTCTGTAATTTTCGAATTTTTCGATGAAAATGGTCTTGAAAGATTTGGTTTGGCTCACTGATCAAGAATCCATGGTCGAAATTCATTCTGTCCGGCCGGCCGGAATGAGCAAGACAGTTGAAATTTTCAGAGTAGGTTTGGGAGATAAATATCTCGGCTAAGTTTGTTATTGGGCAAAATCGGACAGATGGTTTCAGAGTAACAAAAAAAAAATTTTTTTTTACAAAACAAATTCCAAATTGAATTTTTTTTTCAAAAAGCAGTTTTACCATAAGAATCTAATAATATCATTTTTAACTCTAACAAGCTAATACTTTCGGAGATATGATTTTTCAAAATTTCAATAGTAAATCGTATTTCTACGTTTTCACAGAATGATATAATTATTCTATGTATGAATTGTCTTAATGTCAACTTATTTTCCTGAGACATGACATTATCTAATCAATCGAAGAATTATGAGAATAAAGTGTATTCCGAAATGTGAGCGAAGTGAGAAAAATCTCAGTTGTTGGCTCCGAAATTAGTTTTTATCAGAAAAGTCTAACATTTCGGAACGGAACATGAAGTAAGAGATCTGAGAGTAGTGAGACTGCTTTTCATCCATAGACATAGAATGCTCAGTTCTCTCAATTTATGACGGGTCTGACGGAAGGGAATATTATAACTTCAAATATATTGGGGTTGAAATACTCGTATTTTGGCGATGCAACGGGGACCTCACCCAAAAATGTTTGAAAATATTACGTAAATATTGAAAGCATAATTCTGTAGTTCGAGAGTGGAGAAAATTTGGTGAACGTAGATTAGGAAATTTTTGATCGATTACAAGGTAATTTTTCATTATTACTTCTCTTCTTTCATACATGTGTTATGGAATATCTACTATTTTTTAGGTACTATAAACCTGTTTTGGGCAATTGTCATACGAAACTTGTTTTTTTTTGCGCTCTAGTTCCTCGGAACAGAGTGCTTATCAATTTGCCCAAATGTCTGTAATTTTGGAATTTTTGGCTGAAAACGGTCTCAAACGATTTGGTTCGACACACTGATCAAGAATCTGAGGTTGAAATCGATTCTGTCCAACCGGCCGGCCGGCCGTAGGCACGATAACTCTCGAACAAAAGGAGTTAGCGGATTGAAATTTGCAAAGTTGGTTTGAAGCGTAAATATCTCGGACGAGCTCGTTAATGGGCAAAATCAATCAAGCGGTTTCGGAGTTATGGCCGATTTTAGTAAAAATATTTTTTATGAATATTTCCGAAACCGATCACTCCATCTATCTGAAATTTAGCATCAAATTGTAGAATCATGACGTTTATACGCGTGTGAAGTTTTGTATCGACCAGATTACCACAAAGTGTCGAAAAAAAAATTTGAAAATTTAAAAAAAGTTTTTCTACAATAACTCTCGAACGGAATTAGCTAGGTAGTTGAAATTTTCAGAGTAGGTTAGGGAGATGAATATCTCGGCTAAATTCGTTATTGGGCAAAATTTGCAAGATTTAATTTGTTTTCTTCCATGGTCCAGTTCTCATTCTCAGAATGCTCATTTAATCTTGATAAATAAACTATTATTTGAATTTAATTTCCTTTATGATGCAGTTCTTTCATAAGAATACATTGATTTAATTCCCAACTCTGAGAAACCAATACTTTCGCAGGTATAATTTGTCTGTTTGAACTAGAGCGCCAGAAAGCTCCTGTCCACAGGGCTTGAACCCATTTTTTGACATCAAATGTCCCCCAATGATCTGTGTCCGTCCTATAACATTAATGATTCATACAAGGTCTTGTGTCAACACTGACTAATTATCGTTGGGAATTATCCCTCCCAATATTGTTAATAACATGTGTTTGATGTCAGAAATTCTGCTCATTCGGTTCAAGGGAGGGGTTGATTGCTTATTTACTTGTCCATAATGATCAAAAACGAATTGCATGTTATTCCTTATGATTCTCACTTTGATATCAGAACTGGAAGATAAATATATATATAACGCTAATTAAAAAAAAACTCCTGAAAGATTTCATTATCGTTTCAGACAAGTTTCGTTCAAAGCATGTCAATATATACAGGGATTCCTCTCATCAAATATTTGCCAGTTAGGAGAATCAGTTGTGTTCAGTGTAGGCTTGGTAACTTTTTCCTTACTTCCTTGTGCTACCTTAGGCACAGCAGTCCAAACAGTGAATAATATTCGAGGAAATCTTTATGCAAACGAAAATTTGAAGCGAGTTGCAAAATGGTGCATGCGCAGAGTCAGAGTTCTTCCCCCACGAAAAAGCACATACCCTGACAATTTCAACTCTCTAACTCATTGCGTTCGAGAGCTATCGTGCTTTGACCGAATTAAGTTTAACATTCATCTCGAATCTTTAGTTTTGAAAATAATGTGAGAATAAAATTACATCTCCAAAACAATTGGGAGAATTTTTCCGACTTCTTCATGGATTTATCATCGGTGAGTCAAAGGGAATCATTTTCTGCTCAAAATTCTAAAATTACATACATTTGGGCATTTGGAATGAACATCAAAGCTCATCAGTTAATAAGGAAGCACAGGGATTTTGCAGACGAGTAATACTCCGAATAAAAAAGGATTTCAGTATCGGTTTTTTGATGCCTTTTTATTGGATTTCCACGAATCATTGTTAGGACTGAATATATGTTTCAACTTCAAAGTATAAAAGATAATTAGTACAATATAATTCCATCAAAAGCATACAACGAATTGGCTTTTATATCCTCTCATATTTGCTTCAATTATTCTGAATCAAAGGCATATTCAACTGTTTGTGAAGCGGGTATTAGCAGAATAGAAAACTGTTAACCCCTTTCCATTAAACCGTGTATTTTTTCAATGACAAAAGGGAATTGTCGATCCATCTCGGTGCTTTTGAAAAGCTTCCTCTTCATCAGGGCCTCTTCCTCCGAGTATCCTGAGACATATTTCTCTTGGAAACGGAAAAAGTGAGAAAGCCGTAGTTATTCAGTTGATGTCCTATAGGGATGAGAAACGGCATAGGCTCACGTACAGAATTTAATTGACATATCTTCGATGACGTGACATTTTCGATAGAAATGGAAAGTGAAGACAACTTCAAAATTCTACTAAAGTCTACAATACAAAACCAGATTAATAGATCAGATACCGATTTCTATTATCTTATAAAAAATGGTCACTCGAGTATTTGTGCTCTATTTCTTCACCATCGCAACATACAGACAAAAATACGGATTCTGAATTTACGATATCCAGATCACCTGTTGGATTTTTCAAAAAAATATACTTCGTAAATAGAGAGGGTTAGGAGAAATTCAATTGTACGCCTCGCTCAAGTGCTTTTTTTCAAGTAATAACAAGTTTTCACGAAGATCCTCCATGTTATTTTGGCCTAGTACACGACGGTTCAACCTATTCGGCAATATTACAACTCGTCTCATAGCAAATTATTTGAACCCAGCTCCTTCGCCATTTTGCAATCCGCGTATGGAAACTTCTTTCTACACAATTGATTAGATGTTCCATTTTAAATAGTCCGCTAGTTTGACAGCTGCAACAGTAAAGGATGTCTTTTCTTCACAGATAACTACTAAAATTCGTGCTATATTAATGAAAAGAAACGATATACAACAACGAAACTGGTGAATTTTGCTGATCCTGTTGTTACCTATATACTAACTTATATTTTATTGTTATTCTCATCTTCTAGTATGTATAATCTCAGTTGAAATTCCTTTTATTATCGATATCAAGTATTTCAATGAATATAATATAATATATTTGTTATTTAAGACCCATTTAAAAGACTGAATGAAATAATGTCATTTTTTATCATCCTGTATGTATATCACAAATATACAGCTACATGACTATTTTCTATCCGACTCTGTAGCCATTATATTCCAACATCACATCAACCTCGGAATATGGCAGCGTCACAAGTCATAAATTCGAACAATAAAACTCTTGACAACTTTCAGTCGAGTTTTAATTTTCAATAACGTCAAAAAGATACGATAGCAAGTTCAAAAGGAATTTCATCAGATTAATTAATGAAAGCTATCTGTAGTATAGATGAAATTCAATCTATCTTGTCTTTAGTTTACACTAGATGCAGCTTATGCAAACCTTCATTAAACATTGTTAGGATGATATAAAGGGTAAGGTTTAATAAGCAGGATCAGTATAATAATATTATATAAAAAAATAATATAAGTAACATAAAAGGAGCACATATACATCAACTTACTCCTTCAATTTATTAATATCAATTCCTCAAACTAAGTGGAGAAATACTAGATTTCAGGATGATTTTTTTCTTTCATGAACATTTATCTCTCAATATCTCCTTCCATGGAGTGTGGCTGTTTTAAGAGCAATAAATATTAATCAGATTGCTCAACTCAAATCTGTTTGGACAGTCCTGTTTTTCTATGTAAGTTATTGAATTAGCGGAAACTCAGTTTCAAACTAAAGAAAAACATCTTCTACTCATTTTATCTTGAAGAGATTCTCTTTGAACTTTGAATTACCCAAGTTTTTTTGAATAATCTCCGTTTTCATCTTATGACGCCTCAGATCTTCCAGAGAAATAAGTTTCATATTTTGTCAGCATTAACTTAAATTTTTCATTATTCAAGTTACTATATATTTTACATGCTGTATAGTTGTTCATATGGGAAGTTAAGGTAGATGATACATCTCTAGTTAGGTGGATCTGAGTTGATGAGGTGTATGATGGTTTTATCCTTATAAGAGCTATTAGATCAAATTGGACTACAACTGGTGTCTTTTCCCATCTTATGATACTACTCTGGTGATTTTGGCAGTCTCTTTGGTCTCTTGGTCGTTTTATTAGCGTTCATGGTAGGCCGTATCCCGAATTCATCTTGAAGTTTCATTTATAAAGATTGATCAGTAATTCTTTGGACTGAAGTTTCCTCAGCCATCTGGTTTATTTTTTCCCAGCACCACCAAATACCTCTTAGAGATATCAAACTTTTGTCTCTACAACCACAGACAACTGCGATGCGTAGTTTTAGAGTAAAGACAGAATTCGAGGTTAAATTAATCAACCGGTATAGCTGTTGTTATATGGAGTTCAGGTAGATGATAAATCTTTAGTAAGGTAGATCTGATCAGGGTTTGTAAGGAGTATGATAGCTTTATCCTTATAAGTGCTATTAGATCAAATTGGACTACAACTGGTGTCTTTTCCCCTTCTTTTGATATTACTCTGGTGGTTTTGTCAGTCTCTTTGGTCTCTTGGTCGTTTTATTAGCGTTCATGGTAGGCCGTACCCAGAATTCATCTTGAAGATTCATTTATAAAGATCAGCAACGATTTGGATTGAAGTTCCCTCAGCCATCTGGTTTCTTTTTCCCCAGCACCACCAAACACCAACTGACCATTCCACCGACCTTCAAACTCGCTCAAATGCGCAATGAAGAACCCCTCCCGAAAAGAAAGTGACGATCAACCCATCCACTCCGACATTTTGCACAACATGGCGGACACCCTCCTCCGTCCCACCGACATACCACTCATCATAACCTCCACCAACTCTTCGCCCGAGCTCTCGCGCAAGGAGAAGACTCCCACTTCCGTTGAGTGGGCCAGTAAGAACCGCAAACGCAGCGAGAGCAGCCAGGACACCTACGAGACCCGGAAGTCGAGCAGAGCGGGCGTGGACGCGCGTAAAATCAGCGATGCGGGCTACAGGAAACTGTCCGCGACCGATTTGAACGTCAAGGGACGAGGCATAGGCGGCTCGCTCAAATACGACATTGGCAGAAATCGATCGGTGTCGAATCTGATCGGGTTTCCGGCCAAATGGTCGAGCGTTAGGATCAAAGGTACGGGATTCGAGGAAAGCCGGAAAAGCATCGTTAAGATCGAGCCCTGCAACGGGCTGGGCAACAAGGGCAACGAGAAAATGATGGGGATCAAGAGCCCCACGCAGGCCAACATGAGCAATATTGGAAATGTAAGTTCATCCAGGGTATACAGATATTTGGCTACGATCATCTCCGTATGTTCTTTCTGTCCGAAGGTTGATAGAGATAACCGAATTTGTTGAAACTTAAACTCCACTCGCGGCTGTTTGAACGTACGCATATGAGCGAGGCCAATATATCTGCTTGGTATAAAGAAGTCCCAATAGATTCATCGATTAAACATCAACGAAAAGTCTCCCGTGATCCACACAAAGACACGTCATCGACCAAACCACCTCCAAAGGCGAAAATGTGAATCAACATGCTTCTTAGCAATCGTCAGCGCACTAAATGAGCATACGAAGGAGCTGTAGGTAAACTTAACTTATTTAGATGCGGAGGAAGAAACACGTAGTCTCAACCAGCGTCGCCTAGGAACTCAGCCCCTCTGGGATGCAGGAGCCTTGGCCAATGCGTATAACGTTCATCTTTTTGTCGTAAGAGGGAGTCGAGGGCTGCAAAGTAGCCTACTCATATTACCACACTGACGACGTAGAAACGTTCGGTTTATTGTGGTTAAGACCACAAACCAGTGAGCATGGTGGTGACTATGCTCGTTGCTTAGTTCGAATAGCAACTAGCACAGTCACCTCCATGATAACCTCTTTATACTTTGTAATTCTTATGAGGGTTTCCCACAGTAACCCGCACCTTCTCAAACCCATCTTTTATTTATTTCCAGGTGTTATCCTTAGGCGCTGACGTTCTTCCAGAATACAAACTACAAAACCCACGGTTGCACAACTACACGATTCTTCACTATTCCCCCTTCAAGGCTGTTTGGGACTGGATAATCCTGATCCTGGTGATATACACAGCCATCTTCACCCCTTACGTGGCTGCGTTTCTCCTGAGCGAGCCGGAGTTCAGCAGCAAGAAGAACAAGAAGTACAGCGAAGATCCGATTGTGATCATAGATTTAATAGGTGAGTCTCTTCTGTTCTACAATTCCTTATTTGGTGCACTTCTTCCTCTGGAGGGAGTGCGAAGTAATTTATCCGAATGTCTGTAATTTTGGAAAATGATCTCAAACGATTAGTTTCGAATCATTGAAACAGCTTGTGGACTCTCCTCCGGGAAAGTCCGGCAAGATATTGAAGAATGAATTCAGAGCCATCCCGTTTCAACATGAAACGATGCCTCATGGCAAGGGGATGGTGGTAGAACTATCTAAACTGCTCGTGAAAAGCTAGCTTCGCTTGGGCAGAACTTCAACCAAAAATAGGATTGGCCTCCTTGCATGTCACTGAGAAGAAATGGGGGCTCCTCTCAATGAAGATTATGTGACATGGGGGACCAAACAGCCAGCCATGTCCTCTTCAAAGGCATTATAACTAACGTATGCTTTGTTGACGAAGATGTCAACGAGGAGTACATAGAAAAACCCATGCTGCTCTCCAACTAATGCTGGATTATTATATTAACTTCCTTCGGGGATATGTTATGTTGGTCCTGTGGTTGGTCGCCTATTATTACAACAATTAGTAAATCAAGAGAAACAAGAATCTAAGAGAATCTGAATGATGCACCATGTAACATTTGTAGGGATGTCGGTAGCACCTATAAGGATTATTTAAACCCTTAATCTTGTACGCAAAATCTGATAAATCTTAGACATCATTTAATAAAATATTTAATTGGTTTGATATACTTCAAATTCCTTTTTCTGTATATTCTCACATTCTTTCCATTAAAAGGGTCGTCGATCGATCTCCAATTTCTCATCGTCAGCCTCTCGATACTTAGAACTGGGATCCTCCACACTTTGCAGTCTGCTTTGTGTTCTTTTGTGTTAGAAAAGAAAAGATCCATTGTACGATATCCTTCACCAGATTCCGTGACAAATTAATTTTTCCTATAGCACCTGTCTAGTGATTTCTCGATGGCTCTCTGGTTTCAATTTGATTGGTGAATTGTGGAGAATTGGGAACACTATACTGGAAGATTTAAGATTCAAATTGCATGGTTGGGAGTAAGATGCGAATGGAAATCTTTACGATCCCTTAGGTACTTTGAATCTCCTAGGAAATGTTAAAAAACACTAGGTATAGTGGTTCGGATGTCAGTTATAGGTGGGAAAACATTTCCAGTTGTTTCCGCTAAGAAGAATTTTTTACGCAACAGATTCAATATTGGATATTATTATGGAGAGTATACAGGGTGATTCACGAAGACAGTTGATTGGAATATTTCGAAGAATACTCGAAATAAACACTTGAAAATTCGTAGTTAAGCTCTGTTGCATTGTTTTAATGTGTCACTTACATATTATTCTCGGAAAATTTGAGTGAAATCTGAAAAAACCCTTTAAATTTTCTCAAATTAGGCTTCATTCCAATCTTAATAACTTGTAGATTTTTGCATGAAAATTCCTAATTTTCTAGCTTCTATCAGAAGACATACCAATGTTTCTTCTTCGTTAATTAAAAATGCAATTGATCATACATGGCGTTTCTATTTCAATGTCAAAGTCAGTCATGACAAAAACTTCAAAACTCATATTTTTCAAATGAGAACCCATATTTTTTATTGGCCAGCTGGAACGTTAAAGAATAGTGTATTTTTTATTATACATACTACTGCTCTACTTACCGAATATCTCGGGAAACGAGCATTTGAGAGCAGTAGTATATATTATAAAATATACACTATTTTTTATACAGGGTGTCCCAAAAATACCACGCGAAAGTGACACTGGAGATAGATTGGCATTAGGTCTATCAGATAGCATCAACATGACCTCAGTAAAAGTCCGCTGGTTTTCGAGATATCACCACTTTTGTGTATTTTTTAAAAATCTCCAGTTTTCGGTCTTTTATCGCCTAGCATTGCTAGAAATTACTTCAAACTCATGTTTTTTTTTACCTAGGCTATCCTGAATAGTTGCTTTAAACAATGAAGTAATAACTTCACCGACAACTAGAACAAAATCCTTCAAAAAATGTCTAACTTGTTGTATTTTATGCCGAAGTTAAAACGTTAACTTAAGTTTGACTGACTGCTGTGAAAAAAAATTATATCAGACTGAATTGACAAATAATCGCAAAAACTGGTCCATTTCATGCCCTTTTCAAAATGATACAACACTACCAATTTTTTTTAATCAGAACCAGAATTGCTACTTATTAAAAAAAACCAAAACCCTTATCGGCTATCTCGCTCCCACATTCATTGTTTTGTAACATGGAAACCGGTCCGACTTTCACAGACTAGGGGTCTTCGAATAGTCTAGACCAGGGGTCACCAAATGGCGACCGCGGTCCGGATGCGGATAGCGAACCTTTTTTTTGCGGACCATTTTTCCAGAAAACATGTATTCTTGATTGAAAAAATTCAGATAACTTTTCGTTTTATTTACTAATTATAGATATTGGATTTAGATTAACTGCTAGTCAAATTCTTATGCCATCATAATGCTATCAACGACCCGCGACAGATATACAGATTTTGTGAACGGACCTCCAATGAAACTAATTGGTGACCCCTGGGTTAGATACCTACTAGAGAAAACTTTTTGTCGTTTGACGGATTTACTCATTTCCTAATATTTTCCGAACGGATAGAGATACAGAGGAAATAGATACATAAATCTAAACTTCGTCCACCGACCAATCATCGGGGATATCGAGATGTGAAAATCATAGATTTCGGACGGGAAAGAAGAATGTTCCTTCGATTCCAAGTCAAAAATATTTCTAAGTGCCGACCCAAAAAAATTTTTTCATGGTATATCGATACGGAGCTCGTGTCTAGTTAAATCGAGGTCGCTGATCACGAATATGCAATTAGTTTTTCCCTAAGTGGCGTACTTTGGGAAAATTTTCACTTAGAGTGAAAAAATGGACGAAAATAGGTCAATTTTGGAAGTTCACACCGCCCAAAAAAATCGGAGTAAGGTGTTGTTGATTTTTGCCCTCATATATGGATCCTTTATCTACTGAATAATCCAAACAGAAAATGTCCAGGCCGTACTATTCGGAAATTATGATTTTTTTCCCAAGGGTCTGTTTTTCGGAAAATTCATTTCGCGGTATTTCCGCGGAAAATTCTCTAATGAAAAATCCGATCATATATTCGTAATCTACGGTCCCGAATTAGTTAATGACGTAATTTGCATCGAAATCGGAGACCGGTCGAATTTTGGCAATTTTTCAATATACCTTAAAAAAAACCCATTTTTCGAGAAAAATTTTTTGACGCAAAACTATGAAACGGGTACTCATTCTTATAGATTCGGGGCCGTAGATTCCGAATCTACCATTAGATATTTATTACAAAAATTTTCCGAGGAAATATCGCGGAAAGAATTTTCCGAAAAATAGACCCTCGGGAAAAAAAATCATAATTTCCGAAGCGTACGACCTGGACATTTATTGTTCGGATGATTCGATAGATAAAGGATCCAAATACGACGTTAAAAATCAGCAACACCCTACTCCGATTTTTTTGGGCGGTGGAAAGTTCCAAAATTGACCTATTTTCGTCAATTTTTTCACTTTAAGTGAAAATTTTCCCAAAGTACGCCACTTAGAGAAAAACTAATTACATATTCGTGATCAGCGACCTCGATTTAATTAGACACGAGCTCCGTATCGATATACCATGAAAAAAATTTTTTGGGTCGGCACTTAGAAATATTTTTGACCCGGAATCGAAGGAAAATTCTTCTTTCCCGTCTGAAATCTATGATTTTCACATCTCGATATCCAAATTTTCCCCGATGATTGGTCGGTGGACGACGTTTAGATTTATGTATCTATTTTTTCTGTATCTCTATCCGTTCGGAAAATATTAGGTAATGAGCGAATCCGTCAAACGCCAAAAAGTTTTCTCTAGTATCCAACACATACAAAAATCTACAATTTTCCGATTAGGTCGATGCGGCTTTGGTTATTCACTAAATCGGGTACGCAGATCACGAATCTGTAATTAGATTTTCCGTATCTCGATTAGTTTCGGAGCAATGACGAAGAAAGTCGCAATTTCTGGATCTACCTCCGGAAAATGGACTAATCAGTCGGATTTTTCGCCATATTACCAAAATTAATCGAGATAGGGAAAAACTAATTACAGATTCGGAATCTACGCCCTCGATTTAGAGAATAGCCAAAGCCGTGGCGATCTAATCGGAAAATTCTAGATTTTTGTATGGGTTAGAATCTAGACAAAGGACTCACAGCTCTGGCAATGTGTTAGTTGTTGTATGCATTTTATCAATATTTCACAGGAAATAGGTCATAAATACTTCTACAAGGGTTGAAGTATTACAAGATATTTTACTTGCAATTATCTTTCCGTGGAAAATGTTAATTTCAAGGGTGAGACCACCCATGCAAAAATAAACCAGTTAACCCAAAACATTTAAGTTTTACAAGCGAGCTGCTTTGTTTAGAAATACAAATGAGCGCTTCCCAACATGTGAAGTCATGGGACGCAACAGTGGTGATATCTCGAAAACCAGCGGACTTTTACTGAGGTCATGTTGATGCTATCTGATAGACCTAATGCCAATCTATCTCCAGTGTCACTTTCGCGTGGTATTTTTGGGACACCCTGTATATATAAAATTTCGAGTGTTTATCTCGAGTGTCTTTCTTTGAAATATTCTAACGAATGGTCTTCGTGAATTACCCTGTACATACAGGGTGAGTCTGAAAGTTGTTCATTAATCTGAGCCATACCAACACAAAGAGGTTGTTGAAATTTTGTAAGAATCGTATCATTAGAAAATTTTAAAAATGATTAAAAAATATTATTCATCTCACGATAACTTGAGAACGGAAAGAAATAGCGATTTGCAATTTTCAGCCAAGATTGCGCGTCTGAATACGACATTTAAGTTTGTTAATTGGCATAATCGGCCAAACGGTTTCGGAGTTATACCCACCCGAAATTTTGTTGCTCTTTCCTCAATAACTCAAAAAATACGAATCTGATCCAAGTCAAACCTGGTAGTTAGTTGTAGAATGCCAACGAGCAATTTCAAAAAAAACATCGAAAAAAATTCTGTATCTCAGAAACTATTCGTCCGATATCGCTGAAATTTCGCGAGAGCCTCCAAAACCTAACTTTACAGCCAAGACCCAAATTTAAACACGATCGGATCTATATTGTTGGAGATCCGAGCAGCCACGGATAATTTCTGAAACTATTTCGGCGGAGACAAGGAAGTTTATTACTATTAGACGAATAAACCCAGCTCATATACCTGGGAAATTCGAGATCGTTACCTAGCCGTTTTCCACTCCAGTTGCCCGATTTTCTCTCACGGATGAACGCCCCAAACGCTTAGGGAAATGACATTCGAGATCCTCTAAAAGAATCAATTTTCCCCTTTGGAAAATTGGCGAAAATACGGTTGAACGTTTCCATTATCTCGTCAAGTTGAGTGCTTACAGCTTCAAATCACTATTCAATTCGATCTAATATTCGAAATAATGAACGACAGTAATTTTACCCTGAACTGAAACAAAGGATGTTAATTGAGAACCATTTTTCTGTAATTTAAAAGTGATTGGGAAATTATGAATTTTTCCGGAGCTTTGTTGTGCTCGAATGACAGAGAAAATTTGGGAAAATTATATAGGGGAAAATTTCATTCTCATTTTGGATGTTTACTCTTTAGATTTAATCAATTCCTCACTGAAATTCTTGTTTTCGATACAGTTTCATATATTCTCGGTTAAATTGTCAAATTTAGACCCAGATTCCATGCCTACATGGTCAAGCACTTCCAATAGGGCTTTTAAATGGGTTCGTATAATTTAGAGACCCTATTGGCAGAATGCTCTGAACTTGTTTATTTATTAACAACGGTATCAACCATTTTCAATATTAATTCGATGGAAATCAACAAAGAATCTCTGATTTGGGCATTAGGAATTGTCAAAGTTATGAGAAACCAACACCCTGCATTGAAGGCCAGTCATCAAAACCAAAATGGCCGCCAAAGTGGATGGAGAAAAGGCGGTAAATTCAAAAGTTAAATTATAGGATTTTTCTCATATTCAAACAAATTGATGAATTATACATGCCATGCAATAATGAGATTATTCTATTCAATAGCGCACCTATATTTTCCATTGTTCCTTTATTGGATGCTTTTGATGCCTAGGACCAAGTTCCATTCCACTCTCACATCTCAGTTGCTATAGACTCCTATTCTGCCAATCTCGGTCTTGCAAACCTCTCCTGTACATCGCTTCCTGAACTCCTTCCCTCCACGTTCTTCAAGGTCTTCCTCTTCTTCTTTGCGGATTAACCCAATTGAGGACTTTAAATGGCCATCTCCCTCATTCTTCACACGTGCCTAAACTATTGTAGCGTTTTTGCTTCAATTGTGTCTCTAATATCTGCATCAACAACCACTCTAGCTCTTATCTCCTCATTGCTGACTCGATCCTGTAGCGTTAATCTAGAGAGCGCCTCCAATATCCCATCTCCCCCGCTTTCATTTTATTCTTAAGTTTCGTTGTCATTTCCCATAACTCGTCTCCATATTAGGTACTCCATATTGTCTATTAAGGTTTTATAGATTTTTCTTTTAGTGTCATTTCTTACTTGGGAATTCCAAAGTGAGCCATTTAGTTGTTTCGTCATTGATCTTACTTGGGTGATCCTTTTCTTTATTTCCCTTTCCACTGGATCCGACTGCTGTGAGCATCACTGCGAGATAGGCATATTCATCTACTACCTGTATTATTTAATCTGGCAGGATAAGATCACTCCTGCCATTATTCACAACAATTTATTTTGTTTTTGAGGTGTTTATGGTCACACCCCACCCTATATTTGCCTCATCCAATTTTCTCAACATATAATAAATATCTTCCTCATCTTTGGCCTTGATGACCGGGTCGTCAGCAAAGTGTAGAGTGAAAAGTATATATTATTTTGCTATTGGATATCCCATAATTGGACATTTTCTTCGCCGATGTTTCATATTCGGGGCAAGATAGGCCTTAAATAGAGTCGGTGCTACCGGACAGCACTGTCGCAGACCTTTTGAGATACGGTACTCCTTAGATAGTTTGGTTTCCACCTTCACCCTCTCTGAAATGTCCGTTAAGAGCTCCTTCACTCCCCTAATATATATCTAGCTTACGCCATTTTCTTCCAGGGTCTTCCACAATTTAGCGAGTGGTACACTTTCATAAGCCTTCTGCAGGTCTATAACAATCAAGTTTCTCTCTGATATTTTTTCCACAAGCTGCTTCAGGCAAAAAATGTTGTCAACGTATGATTTCAACGGTTATTTAAGCATTCACTATTGACAAACAAAACAGCTGTCAATTGAATTTTCATCCACCTTTGCCGCCATATTTTAAGAAGTGATGGGAGTTGATTGGCCTTCCTTTTAGGAGGTGTTGGTGAAACCCATCGTTTAACTCTAGGTCTATGTGGGCAAACATAAACATAGACAATAGGCTTACAAAACTGATCTCTGGGACTCTGGAAGATCAGCCCTCTATCTTGCAGGCAGAGACACTACATGTCTACATTTGTACTCGAGAGTGTCTGAAATGGGGGTGCACGAATATTAGGTATAACTGACAGTCAGGCCCCACTGAAAGACCTCGAAATACACAAGGGTAAGTCAGCAGACAAAACACACAGGCTCTGTGGATCGGAAAAGGAAAATGCCGAACACATTGCATAATATCTAGAGCTGGCCAGTGTAAGAATTTTACTATTTTGTTTGGGCTAGTTCTAAATCATCACGAAGAGATAACCAAAGCTCCTAAGGACGTCATAGGGTATGTTAACACCAGTGACAATGTACTTAGGATCGTATAAGTGGAGTAATAGAACATAAGATCATATGGGTCCTAATTCTGAAGGGATCGACCAAGCCACACGACCCCTTTCTAATAATAATATTAATACGAAACTGATCAGCCTCTATAGAGAGATGAAACTATTGTGCGTGCTGTCTGTTTTTTGTGGCAAGATGTCCGACATTCGAGTTTGCTCTCTCCACACTTTTTTGGCTATATTTGAGGCATATTTTGGTAGAGCTATGTTTGGCCACATAGACAAATCAGTTCAATCTCTATGGCTATGATTGACCACATAGACATAAAGTAACGTTGCACTGAGACCCTAAGGTCTATTGTGCCTCTCCATCAGAGCTGTCGATTTCGTCATCATCTACAGTTCACCTTCCAGTTCCAGGGTTCTCATGAACTCCAGTATCTGAGATGGCTTCAAGGAAGTTCCCCAAATCATTCCTTGCGTTGGTTTGAGATGGCAAGGCTTTCCATAATCAGTTGATTAGGAGTTTCATCCTCCTACCCACAGAATCTGCACTCGTCAGCTTCTGCTGGCCCTAATCTCATCATATGCTTCCTAAGACAACAGTGCCCCTTGAAGAAACCAGGGAGGAGGTGCAGCATGTTTTTCTGAGGTCCATATACTTCTTGGATCTGATAGTGTCAAAGTTCCGGAGGAACTTTTTGAAGTGATACATTCCTGGGAGAGATCTCCGGAATATATATGTTTTATTTTCTTCTTTCATCTGAAATTCACTTTTGTATAGGTGTATCTACCTACCCCATAGTAGGGTTCCGTGCCAATAAAAGGGTTTTCTTGGCAAGTGTGTTGGCCTCCTCATTTCGAACTTATAATTCTCATGGCTGATATTAAAGTCTTCTTATTCTCCTTTCAGTGGACGTAACTTTCATCATAGACATCCTGATCAACTTCAGGACGACGTACGTCAGCGGTACCGATGAGATTGTCTCAGATCCTGGCAGGATAGCCGTGCACTATCTAAAAGGTTGGTTCTTCATCGACCTTGTGGCAGCCGTGCCTTTCGATCTCCTCTTCTTCAACAGCGACACTGACGAGGTGAGTAAAGTGTCCGTGGCATGCATAGATCGTCATAGAATCGACGATATGTGGTTTCGATGTTCGTTATGACATGAAGCGATGCATTTTTGAATCGTTCTGTGGACCTGCGTTTGCTCTATGATCTTTTTCAGTGTTACTCTTTTCCGTGGCCATCTCCCGAGGTAGAACCATATACAGGGAGTTTTTGTAAATTATTTTCAATATATGATCTTGATTTGTGAATTTTGTATGATAATTCCCTCGAATATACATATCTACTATATAAATGTGCTATGTAAAATTGCAAACCCCTACGTTAACAAAACAGATCCTAGACAATTTTCAAAAATTCACCGAACTTCGTCGACGCAATTAACATAAAACTTAATAATTGTTTCAGAACGATGTTCAGAGAAATATGCCAATTAATTTTAAACTTTAAAAAGCAGCAACATTTCGAAAAGAATTAAACGAAGTATTTTTTCTGTTATTAGTTGGGCTTGGACAAAGACGAGGTAGAAACCTTTTTTTCTCAACAAACTTTACAAAAACGTTTCGAAAAACATCAGCATCTTCCTAATCAGGACTCCGAAAACAATAGAAACTTTTTTGTGGGGTTCTTTTTACGTTGAAAACCTTACAAAACCATTCGCTGAATTGGCAACCCTTACGTTTTTGTAACGTTTTCATCATTACAGTTTTGCACACAATCTAAAGGTGTGCTTGCACGAAATTTTGCATGCTTGGCATGTAATCTTGCCGATTTTTTTTCCTCGGCAGTAAGTTTGAATATTTATTAATCCTGCATCGCTCTATGTAAAAAAGAGTCTACTATTGTGATTTTTATCTCTAATTTGTGTGTGTATAATGATAATGTGATTATTATTTATTTCGTGAACAACTAGGTAGGTGAAGGTAACAGGGATTTTCAATTTCAAGTGTTCGATCCAATCAATCAATTTACAAGGTGGGCAGTTTTCAAACCATTTCATTGGTTCGATTACGATGGACCTTTAGACAGTTATACTTCTTCAAAATAAGACATTCCAATGGTGCCACCTTTTGATAGCTGCTTGAGTTGGAAAGGCTTCACACGAGACCAGAGGATGCGAGAATATAACAAATTCTCGCCTCGGTCCCGCTAATTCCCAAAAAATTAAGTATCTGTCTCGTCTCGTTATCTGCTGTCTCGTCTAGTACATCTATGTATCTAGTAGTCTATGCACATTCATGTACATTCAAACATATTCACGCTTGCATCACATCATCTTTCAAAGATGTACGTGTTTTTGCCATGATCATACCTGCTGTGGAAAATAATCTTTCAACAGGTACGGATGTAGCCATTAATTTTGTTGCTGTTTTAAAGAGGCTATCGATGTCGATACATTTTTTAATAGAATTGGACAAATTGGTATCGTTTTCAATGAATATCTCCCCAGTGGCTAGATCATTGAGGGTGTTCTTGGCGTATTCCTCATAACACTTTTCGAAACATTGAATAGCTCCATTTTTCATTTCTTTATCAGTTTTATCATATGTACATACTTCCACAGATGTATACAATTATTGTTCATATCTTCACTACAAGAACAAGAAAAAACAATAAATTTCTCCAGATGTTCAAATAGAGACGAAATTTTAAGAGCATTGAAATTTAGGGGCAATAAAAGATGTCCGTTAAGTATTGAATTAATAATGAAATCAGTTTTTATGGTTTTGAATTCAACTTTTTCTTGAAAAATAATCTCAACTATCGCAAGTTCTTTAAAAAATCGTGTATTTTTAGAACGATCGATGTATCATATAGACAAAATATATTGGTAATTAGAGTGGAACTCTTTATATTCAATTGCTTTCTGTGGGTGTTGAAAAAGGACGAGTCGTATATGAGAGAAGTTAATAAGAATTAAATAAGACGATCTTCCAGGTTGAAATTTTCGAGCCAAAGAAACCCTTTCAATAGTAAACTTGTTTATTATACTCAGTAGTTTGTAGTCACATACAGGGTGAGTCTTTAAGTAGTACATTAATTTTAACCGTAGATTCTTATCGTCAAAAGAAACACTTTTTTCATTTAACATTTTTCCAAATTTGGCTCAGGTAAAAAGCTACAGGCTGTTGAAATTTCGAAAAAAAATCAGTTTTTATTTTGTAGCTTTGACATCCTTTTTTCGAATAAAATGAATATTGGTGTAAAGTTTCCTATAACTATGAGACATATTTTCCAAATATTAGTTATTATCCACTTCTACTGGTTTTCTAATTATGGACTCGTGGATTCATAAAACTAAACGAAATTAGCATAAAGAAAGCAGATAAAGTTTTTCTTGGGTAATTTCAAGAATATTCCATCGTTTTAGAACATTATATTATTCTTCATCATTTCTCCTTAAACGCACCGTTTTCGAGATATTCTTCATTGAATGTTTTAAAATGGAGAACTCCAGAAATTTCACTACTTTTATGGATCCGTCCCTGAGCGTTGGAATCCCGAATCAAGCTGTAAACCACGTTACCATGCCTTTTTCTCGTCCGCCAACAATGTCATAGATAATTTATATGCAGGAGTGTATTAGCACATTGTGAAATCTTTAAACGCTTGTAACTATTTACCTGAGCCGAATCGGGAAAAATGGTGAATGAAAAAACTGTTTTATTTGATGTGAGGAATCTTTGGTTAAAATTAATGCAGTGGTCAAAGACTCACCCTGTATACTCAAAAATCGATCTTGAAAAATACACATTCAAACCAAAATTATAAGAAAAGTTAACAAGTTGAAATAAAAATATGAAAAGAATATTTTAATTATAATCAAATATTTCACAGATAGTCACATGAGTTGATAGTGTGTAAAATATATTGTTCTTCGTGTAGATCTTTCCAATTTTGCGATTATAAACTTCATAATAAAAATTTAACGAGACCAAATCGAGACTTTCGGGTTGCGCTGTATGTGGTCTCAGTAGCCTATAATATTTTTCAAAACGTCTCTTCTCGTCTCGTCTCGCTTTTCTAAGACGAGAATCAGACGAGACAAAAAAAATCTCACTCTCATGTGAAGCCCTAACCATATTGCTTCAATTTTAATCAGATGATTGACCCACCTTTCTCAGTACCAGCTAAACATTTTATATTTCTGTAGATCGAGCACTGAAAATGAAGGGACCCTCACTATATGTTCTTCGTGTACCAACTGATGAAGATTATATCTCTTCTGGGACCCGTTCAGCTAGTACATGAAGTCCAGCTTACTACCAATGGTTCCTTAGCTCTAAATTCAGCTTTACTCCACCTTTCCGATACTCCTAAAACTGTTAAACCTTAAAGGACCAAGGACGTGTTGTAATTCCGCTAGAATATTTCTCCGGTGCGATAATCCTTCATGAACCACTCTTTTATTTCCAGACAACAACCCTTATCGGCTTACTCAAAACCGCAAGACTTCTAAGGTTGGTCAGGGTTGCCAGAAAAATCGACAGATACTCCGAGTATGGAGCAGCTGTCCTCTTATTATTGATGTGTTCTTTCACCCTCATCGCCCATTGGTTCGCATGCGTCTGGTGAGTCTGAAATCTCTAGAATATATCGAAAATACGAAAATCGATTTTTTTTTTTTCAGGTATGCCATCGGTAACGCGGAGAGACCTATGCTGAAGGCTAAGGTGGGCTGGTTGGACATCTTGGCGAACGACACCCACCAGTTCTATCTGCCGAATAACACAGGAGGTCCCAGTATAAAAAGTCGATATATAACTGCCTTATATTTCACGTTTACTTCACTGACGAGCGTCGGATTTGGCAACGTTGCACCTAATACGGACACGGAGAAGATATTCACCATATGCGTGATGCTCATAGGATGTAAGTTACCATTTCAGGAACTTTCTTACTCATCTTCGCGAACAGTCGGTCAGTGTAAGTTTTAGGCTCTTGTCCCACCAAACAGGAGCAACAGGTACGCCACAAATACACGGTTAGCACATAACACAAGCAACCGACTCATTCTTAAGGCTGGTTTATGCTGGCCGGTAACTTCAACTTAGGGCCGGTTTCTCAATTGCGAGTTAACCCGAGGTTGCGGGTAACCCAGGTGTTGCGCATTCATGAATATCGCTAAATACATGCGTCAACTCGCAACCTCGAGTTAACTCGCAATTGAGTAACCGGCCCTGAATCCTATACATATAATGTATATATATAGACATAGATTTCTAGTGTTATTGTTTATACTCAGACTAAAGAATCCGTTAACTTATTAATTATTATTATTATTATTAAGTAAACGGATTCTTTGGTCTTAGTATAAACTATAACACTAGAATTCTATGTTTCAATTTTAAAGTTTAGGGTTAAGTTCAAGTTACCGACTAGCATACACCAGCCTTTAGGTAGCTAAAAATGTGGATTCGTGGGCCCTACTGTACAATTCTGATACCCAAGATCACTTTTCAGCGGTATATATATATAACTTCGAGCATTACAATTTTTTTATCTAACAATAAAGCATGTGCATGGTAAAAGTGTTAGCAGAGGTTAGTGTAACGGGGTGCCATAGAATTCAATACATGATAGTAGAGCTTGGGTAAAAAACCTCAGCAAAATAACCCTATCCCCTGTTAGTGTTGTTAGTCATGAAAATTGAAATTGTTAACAAAATATGCTGAAATATTAAATATTGAAGGGCATCTCTTTCTTTACTATCGCTTCTTCCTTCAACATGCAGAGAGGTTTCTCCAAGGTACCCGCAACTCAATCTGGAAAAGGAAAAGACAAAAGGCGAAAACGAACAATTAAAAAAGATTTAGAAACATTATGAATAGCCCTAAAGCCATCCTAGAATCTATATGTGGGACAATTATCAACTAAATGATTTATGGTTTCCTCTGCTTCCTGCATTCACCACTAGGGCTCTTAATTGAGTTTCATCTGAAAAACATGCTGTTGCAACGATCATGGCCAGTTCTTAAACGATTCAGAATAGACCATATTTTCCTTGGAAGATCAAACCCCAGAACTCTATTTAAGGATCAGAAATTAAATCGTTGTTGAATAAATCGAAAGAAATCCATTCAGACTGCCAAACTTGCGTGTTACTTTTTTTCAAATTGAGAAAACAGTTGGATCATAAAGGGTTAGGTACGTGACTTCAATCTGGGAATCTTATTGTCTGGAATATAGGAGAGAATCGGAAATGAATTCGGAAAAGAATGAAATTTATTCTAAGAATTTGAAAAAAAGCAGTCTGCCTGCGAATGTGGGGCGGGACAATGTTTGAAAGAACTGGCAACCAATGAATAGGTGTAGATCTTATAGTTCCAGTGATGACCGTCATAGATGAATTCAGCTGTGCGTCAATTTTTTTGAGTATGAGCACTATTGAACCAGACAGGGCAACAATATTCAGCGGCTGAAAAAACCAAGGGTAAGACTGCCGTTCGAAGAGTAGCTACAGCAGCACCCCGTGAAGTAACAGCTAATTTCTGCAGAATATTATTTCTTGTTTTCAACTTCAGTCGCAAGTCATCCAAATCGGCTTTGAAATTCAAAGAGGAATCTAGTTCCACTCCTAGGTATTTAGAATTAAAATTATGTATCAATCACCGAAATTTTCACCCAATGTTCTGTATTTTTAATGATTGTTCAAATGTAAGCAAGAAACCTCAGTTTTATTTGGATTCGGACACAAACTCCACTGAAATAGGTGATTTTTCAGGACTTCAAAATCTGCAGATAGATTATTACTATACTTTGGAAATCAGAATGACGAAATGCAAGGGCTGGGTCAACAGCGTATATAAATTGGAAAGAAGAGGTGCTAAAACTGAACTTTATGGGAGAGCATTATTTAAATTTTTGAAATTACTACTATTATTATCAACAAAAACACGAAACCTTCTATCTGTAGCATATTTTCGAGTAAACGAACCATTTTTCCACACTTCAAATGAGTGTTAAGTTTTAAAATCAAACCATCTTTCCATACCGTGTCATATGCTGCCGACAAATCCACAAATGCTGTTCATGTATTAATTTTATTATTGAAACCTGTTTCGATAAAAGTACTATTTCTTGCTCAGATAATGCATATTCCTTAGAAACGAAATATCAATATAATTTCGGACCGTCAACTAAGATAATCCTTCAGAGGAAGCCAAGATTCAAGAAAAAATTGTTTCCAGACGACAATTGCAGTTGAACATATCAATTCCTGGTGTGCCCCAAGAGACTCCTTGACAAGATGAGTATTAAAAGCCGGTCTAGTAGCGAGTTTGTGATTCCACGAAAAACGGAAACAGTGGCATATCTAGTTCAAATCTAAATCTCCAGAAAGAATAAAGTGCGGATTTCAACGTCCAATGCCAAGAGGAAGAACTTGACCCTGAACTTGGCTTATAAGTCCCATCTCGCGAATTTTGATACACAAATAAACCGATATCACCCTAATCTCCCGGCATAACGTAATGCCACGACATCATGTCGTCTTAGGAGCGATGCACGCAATTTTTCTTATCCGACATGTCATCAGCTTCCAAGAAAAATTTTGTATGCAGGGACTCATGGGATTGACGACTTCATATCGGAACTTCGGAAGCGTTTTGATCTTATTCGTCAATATTTTTATCATAGACGCATTTATTTCATGGTATCAAAAAATAACAGGTTGAATTAAATAAAATTGGTTCAAGCACTGACGTGAAGTCAGGAGCTTTTGCGCGTATGTTCTATTGTCCATTCTCCTGTATTGAACACTCTTAATCGAATTTACCCATGGTGAATTCTATCGTCTGTTCTCCTGTATTGGACACTCTTAATCGAATTTACCATGGTGAATTCGATTAAGGCTGTCCAATACAGGAGAATAGACAATAGAATTCACCATGATAAATTCGATTAAAAGTGTCCAATACAGGAGAATGGACAATAGAACATACGCGCAAAAGCTCCTGACTTCATGTCAGTGCTTGAACCAATTTTTTGGCAATGACGAAAAAATTAACAAATTATTGTCTACCTTCAATTCTTCTTTAGGAGAAGAATACATAATTATTCTTGAAAAATATTACTGGAATTAATGTCATATTTAAATAATCAAAGTAAAGAAAATTATAAGTTTAGTTACTAACATATTGAATGAAATTCAATTGAATTCCAGTAATATTCGATTACTTATTCTTAACCAATAAATGTCCATTGATAGATCTAAAGGTGATGAGGTGAAACATAAAGATATATTCTCATTAGTGATAGAAAAACTGGCCTAAAATTCCTCTCTACCCATCACGAGATTTAATATCCACAAATGAGCCTCTCACCTTACAAGATCAGAAAGTGTGGATAATTTAAAGTTAAGTTTTGAAGCCTTCAGCAAAATTTCAGCGATATCATATTAAAAATAATACATAACCTTTCAAAAGTCCCCTCTCACAAATACACTCCTCTGAAGGCACATGGATCTCTTGAAGAAGAATCGTCTTCTCTATTTCTCAAAGATATTCACTCTTGTTCATAGAAATCCCTTCAATATTTAGTTGCCTCCTCCTAAGGAGGATCTCTTTCAAAACCAGGTCTGACCGTTAATGTAGGGCTATTATCTCTCATAGATTTGTGATGAAATAACACGATTTTCCCAAGAACATACGCGCAAAAATATGTCATCATGACATTCATATTTTTGATGGTTCTCGCAAAAATACGACCATAGACAACATATCATACGACGATTCGCATCCAGCTACCGAACTCACAAAAGGCTGCTCGGTTCTCCAACAATATGGATCCGATCGTGTTCAAACTTGGATCTCTGCAGTAGAGTTAGGTTCTGAAGGCTCTTCCGAAATTTCAGCCATGCCGGACGAATAGTTTATGATATATAGAATTTTTTTCAATTATTTTCAATAATTTTTTGGAAATTTTCTAGTTATACCATCCTCACGAAATTCTGTAAGAATTTTCGTGTTGGCATTCTACAACTAATAAGCATGTTTGAATTCAATCGGTTTTGTATTTTTCGAGTTAATGAGGAACAAAAAACAACCAAATTTCAGATGGCTATAACTCTAAAACCGTTTGGCCGATTATGCTTATAAACGAACTCAAATGTCACATTCAGATGCACAACCTAACCTGAAAATTTCAAGCCGCTATCTCCTTCCGTTCTCAGGTTATCGTGTCATAAATAATATTTTTTAATAATTTTTTTAAAATTTTTTTTAGTGACACGATTCTCACAAAATTCCACAAACGTTCTTAGGTTTATATTCTACAACTATTCACCAAGTTTAAATTCGATCGAATTTATTTTGGTTGAGAACAAAATTATTACTCGGAAACCATTGGGCCGATTATACCCATTAACGAACTTGTCCGTCGTATATGGATGTGTCACCTGCCTTGAAAATTTCAAGTCACTAGCTCTCTCCGTTCTCAAGTTATCGTGGCAACGGCCGGACGGCACCACAGAATTGAATTTCACATTCAAGCAAAATGATAACGCCATGTTCCCCAGAACATACGCGCAATAATCTGCGCCATTCATAGAAACTTCGCGATTTTAAGGAATTCATAGAATTTTCTTGACTTATATCCCAGTTCAGAATCTATAAAATTTAGCAAAAGCCTTCAACACCTTATTTTAGAACCAAGTTCTAGATTTCAACTCGATCGGATCTATATTGTTGGAAATATTGTGAAAATACTCGAATTTAAGATTTCCAAATCTAAGGATGGCTAGGATCCATCCTTTTCCATCTCTAATCATAACCGATGCCTACTCTTAAAGACGGCACCTCTTTCCAGCTCTAATGTACGCGAGTATATTCGGCAACGTTTCTGCGATCATCCAGAGGTTATACTCAGGGACTGCGAGGTACCACACGCAGATGCTACGCGTCAGGGAGTTCATAAGGTTCCACCAGATACCTAACCCTCTCCGCCAGAGGCTGGAGGAGTACTTCCAGCACGCTTGGACCTACACGAATGGGATAGACATGAACTCTGTCCTCAAAGGTTTTCCAGAATGTTTGCAGGCCGACATCTGCTTGCACCTCAACCGGAACCTACTGCAGAACTGCGGTGCGTTCGAAGGGGCCTCTCCGGGCTGTCTCAGGTGAGTTTTCATATTTCTCGGGACCTAGAACAGACCCTTGAAGTACCCCAACTCATTGTAGGAACAGCTATTCGGTTGGGGTTATTTTATAATCTTTTTCGTGAGCTTCGGATACATTAACTGAGATTAATTGGGCTTTTTCGTATTTTATGTTTGTTTGTAGTAGTTTTATGCTTTGATATCTCAAATGTTCATGCTCTTCCTTAATTTGTTTCAAGCCTCTTAGCTCATTCAAGTATAAACATTCTCAAATCTGAGTGATCTGCTCGTATTATTTTTGACTCATTTATAATAATTAATGTTGTTAATATTTAGCTGATAAATTACCCTTTTCTTCAGGGCTTTGACGTTGAAATTCAAAACGACTCATGCTCCCCCTGGTGATACCCTCGTACATAGAGGAGACGTAATATCATCTTTATATTTTATATCGAGAGGTTCCATAGAGATATTACGTGATGATATTGTTATGGCAATTTTAGGTATGTAGTACGATCACTTTCTCCTATCCTTCGTGACTTGTTATGGTTTGCTTTTTCTTCAGGAAAATATGATATATTCGGTGAAAATCCATGTCTTCACGCGACTTTGGGAAAGTCGAGTTGTAACGTTAGAGCTTTGACCTACTGTGATCTGCATAAAATTAACAGAGACGATCTGTTGGATGTGCTAGAACTGTACCCAGAATTTTATAACCAATTTTTAACTAACCTAGAAATCACCTTTGACTTAAGAGACGTAAGTATGGCCACTTCGATGACCCGATCTAAGTGCTATAGACTTTTTCCTATTCGTATACTTTATATCGATTTTTCAGGTTGATCAAGCAGGGGTAGTTCCAAGGAAAATGTTCTACTCTAAAACCCAGTCGCACGATAAAGAGAGCAGGTATTTCAGGGGCGTAGGATCGAACGGGGTATCTGGGAGGCATTCCGCTACCGGCCGGCAGGATTCTCAATACAGCGACGAATCCGAATCAGGTATATTTTTACAATAAAAAAAAATTGACGAAGATTTATATTTTGTAACTTTAAGGGCATGGAATTCTGGAGTTTACGACTGAAAAAGCAGGTCAAGATGTGACACCAGTTAACTTGGATTATGGCGAAGATAAAAGGAGGAGTTCTACGTTGAACTCGATAACAGGTAATTTTTTATGTTTTCCGAATAGAAATTGTTAGTGTCCTTTTGCAATTTTGATGAGGCGTTGACAGGTTTAGCTTGTATGGAAATTGAATGCTATTTTTTTTCTCATTGCACATTTCATTACTAAAAATAAACATTTTCATTGGTGGGGATTTGCTTCAATAGGTGAAGGTCATATGGGAAAATGTACACGCAAGTTTAGTATAAATTTTTAATCCAGTTTAGTGAATATGTCATAGAAACGTTGTATATTAATATTTTTCAATGAATCAAAAAAAAAATTGATTTCATATACTGGGTGAGTCTTTGACCACTGCATTAATTTTAACCAAAGATTCCTCTCATCAAATGAAACACTTTTTTCATTTACCATTTTTCCAGATTCGGCTCAGGTAAAAAGTTACAAGCGTTTAAAGATTTCACAATGTGCTAATACTCTCCGCATATAAATTATCTATGACATTGTTGGCGGACGAGAATAAGGCATGGTAACGTGGTTTACAGCTTGATTCGGGATTCCAACGCTCAGGGACGGATCCATAATAGTAGTGAAATTTCTGGAGATTTCCATTTTGAAACATTCAATGAAGAATATCTCGAAAACGGTGCGTTTAAAGAGAAATGATGAAGAATAATATAATGTTCTAAAACGATGGAATATTCTTGAAATGACTCAAGAAAAACTTGATATGCTTTCTTTATGCTAATTTCGTTTAGTTTTATGAATCCACGAGTGCATAACTAGAAAACCAGTAGAAGTAGAAAATAACTGATATTTGGAAAATATGTATCATAGTTATAGGAAACTTTTCGCCAACATTCATTTTATTCGAAAAAAGGATGTCAAAGCTACAAAATAAAAACTGATTTTTTTTCAAAATTTCAACAGCCTGTATCTTTTTACCTGAGCTGAATTTGGAAAAATGTTAAATGAAAAAAGTGTTTCATTTGATGAGAGGAATCTTTGGTTAAAATTAATGCAGTGGTCAAAGACTCACCCTGTATATCCAATCATTAATTAATGTAGGAATCAAATTTTCTTCTAACATCAGCGCTGAAAATGTTGCATAAGACTTGAATCGGTATATTCTGAACAGAATATAATATAAATAAGTATTAAATGTATACATTTTCATCGTTTTTATCATATAATGTTCTGCGATAAGTAGTTCGCGATATATGAAGAGAAATAAGTTGAAAATGGCATGAAATATAATAGATACAAATAAGAAGGTTGGATATATTTTGAATAGAGAATACTTAATAACACTTCCTTTAAACTTCGCACCATTTTTTGGTGCGCTTATTCTTCCAAACAGAGTATCAGCAATTTGTCCAAATGTAATTTTCGAATTTTTAGCTTGTTTGAAACCAATGAAATTGGCATTGTATGGCTAAAAATTTGAACAAGTGCACCAAACTAAAATTAAATACTTTTGTGGGGATAGAAAAAAGTTTTTACTGCACGATTTCTTACAATGAACCATATTTTTTTTATTTCTTCTACTATCGAAACTTACGAACACAACAAACTGAACTCAGATATCTCTCGCATCTTTGCATGGATGATAAAATGTCAAAAGAAATACAAAATTTCAATTTGAAGGAATAACTTGCATTTTATGAATGTCTTTAGGCATGCTAAATCACCTTAAGCGAAGTATACCAGATTTGAGAATACACAAAACCCAACATCAACCATTGATAGGTAAGTGGAAACAAATTTATTTGAATATTGACACGATTTACGCAGAACTTTGATACCTAAAGGCACTAAACAACCTGTATATACAAATTAGTTCGTAGATGGGACACGGGACTACACGAAGTTGACTATAGCTAGTTTTGCTAATAAACCAAATGGCAAACGGCCAAATATTCGTTGATTAAACATCAGAGGGCCTGTTTAGCATAGAAGGTCTTCAGAGATCTTCTTCCACAGCACCCTTAGAGTGTTCACTGGTCTGTGGTCTTCTCTGACCACTCGCAAAGCAGCTATATGGGTAGTCTGCATTATTGCAATCCCTGACTCCCTCTTCCGACGAAAGAATGAACGTCACTGAACATCGCTCAAGGTTTCTACATCACAGGGGTTTGGAGTTCGTAAGGATTTCCCTAGGTGGCGCTGGTGAGATGTTCCTCTCCAGTAGTTCGTAACAATCCTAGAACTCCTTCGTTCGTCATTCAGTGTGCTAAGCTGATGATTGGTAAGGACCATGAAACCGGTACGTATCTGCCCTGGATGACACTTTCCTCTTTGGTGGGACTAGCTCGGATCACGAAGGAATATTTGATGATGTTTAATCGACCAATATTTCGTCGTCATTTGAGACTACACACTTTCAAATGCTGAAAAAATTGTCTAGTTCTCGTTGAGTCTTCACCAAACTTGTGTCAGAAATATAAAATTTACTTGCGGGACAGTTTGTTGTCGCCTCCTTACTGTATGTATACTTTAGCTCGAGAGTTTGAATTGTGGTGTAGTGATAAATCATTTAGAAGTGTTTTTTGACGCATGCTGCATAACTAATCGAATAATACCACCTTTTTAATTGGTTGCATGATTTTTTTCGTATTCCTATCGAAGTTGAGTTTAGATTAAAGTTTGAACTGCACGTCTGCAGTTGTTTACGATTGAGGTCCATTATTCTTAACACCTTGAAGGTCCTCTCGGGGCTCCAGCATGATTCTGTGGCCTTTCTTAAACCCTAGATTTTTCCCTAGATTGACTCCAACTTTAAGATCTCTTACATAAAGCCCAGGCACAACAGACCTCACAGAGAGAGAGAGAGAGAGAGAGACATCTTTAATAGGTACAATCAGGATGTAATGCGAGCTCACGTATTGTGAGATCCTGAATATATCGCAAGTGTAACGAGAATAGAAAATTTCAATTGCGTATTTCCTCAGGGTATCACACATGTAACCAGAATAAGACATTCATATTGCGAGCTGCTTAAGATATCACACATAACAAGTCATTCCAAATGCGAGCTCCTATTCCTCAAGATATCACATAATATCTAATCAGAAGGGAATGAAAGAGCTGACGCACACGCTAGAGAGGGTTCAGCTATCCTGTGAAAGGCGTCATTGAAAAACGGGATACTTCCATCCACAGCACACTCGGAACCGGAACCAAACTTTGGACTAAAGTACTAACTAAAGAAGTCTTACTACTGACTAGCAGTAAGCTCAGGGCAGTGCCCAGCCTACTAACCAGACACTGTACCCTGGAAAAGCACCTGAATAACATGGTAGTTCTCCGAGAAAAGCCTGTTTGTAGGAAATGTGAAGGGAAACTGCCTCGGATGTCATATTTGACTGTCCAGCCCGCACACAATGGAGACTTCAGTATGGAGCGACGACACGACCTTGAGTGTCAGAAACCGTGCGAAGTACCTAGTCAATGGACCTTATGTAGGTAATCACCGACAAGGCAGTGGGTATGTTACATGAGGCCCATGAGATGTCAGTGGTGCAGGACTTATTAGCTCGGTTAAGTAAACCTGAGCTGCAGAGGATCGACTAAGAGGGCCTATGGAGGCTAGCAACCCGAGCTGAGGGGGTATCAACAATGGGACCCTGTCAGCTAAAAGGAGAAGGACCAAGGTGCAACAAGCCTCTCTAGGCTGCAGGACGGGCTACTAGTTCGATCGTAATCGGTTTAACACAAACAAACAAACCAGAATAAGACATTTTGAGGAGATATAGAGCTCTTGGTCTTGGAGGATTCCCAAGAAAACCCAAGAAGAGTACGTAGAAAAATATGTTAAATTCAGAAGAGATCATTTATTTAGCTCTTTCATTCATTTTCTCATCTATACTCACTTCCCAAGGCTCTTAGCCAGATATATAGTAACCTCAAATGATACCATCTAGGCTATAATTCATACACGAACGCTGAAATCTTCTCTTGTTGCTTCCATTGTCGTCACGCCAGCACCTCTGTACCGAAATTTAAACTTCTAAATCTCTTTCCAGCCCAAACGACGCCACCCTCGACCCACAGGATACGCACAATACGACGCCAGTCCTCGATAGGGGCCTACCAGGAGCCGGCACAGCCAACCACCCAGCAACCAGTTCAGACTTCCGTTCCAGTATCTAGTAGCACCAGCTACTACACCAACAGTCCATCCCCCCCTAACGACGCCACGAAGGTCCAGATGACGCAGGGCCATCCGAACCACCAGGCCGACTCGCAGCAGCTGCTAGACGGCTGCGGACTCCCCCAAGGCTCAGTTTTGGGACATCCTTATCAACATTCCAGCTTAGAAGCGCAATTCGATAACATTTTAGTTAGTAGGTCGCAATTCGAAAACGTAGTTAGTAAGATCGATAATTTGGCGATGAGGGTCTCCAGTTTGGAGAGGACCTTGGCGGCGGACGTCAGAAGTATTCTTATGATACTGCAACAGCAGGGGAGGACGCATAATGCGTCGGCGGTGGAGGGAAGAACGAACAGTGGTGCTAGACAAGATGTAAGTATTTAAGACTGGTTACTCCATTCTCCCACCTTGAATTCGGTTTATTCCTTCCTTTATTTATATCTGCGTTCTGTATCTGCCACCAAAATAGGTTTAGGAAGATAGTTTGAGCGTATATTAGATTGATATTGATATTATTATTATGCTGATCCTCGTAGGTTATGAGAATCAGTTGTGGTCCAACCGGTGGCTGTCCATAGTAGCCAGCTTGGCAAGCATGTCTGCCAATTAATGTCCTTTGACACACCAATAAAAGGGTCACTTTGCTATCTCTGGCCAGCTGCTTGATGATTTTGCGGCATTCCCAGGATATGAGAGGCTGTATTAAGCTTCCAATATCCTCAGGGTGGCTGGTTATCTGTGATAATGTATACGATCATTCCCTTGAGGTATCTTTTCAAACACTCCTGAGCTCATATGTAGACAGCCAGTATCTCTGTGTACTATATGACAAAGTGTTGCGTCCTATAGGTTTAGTGAGGTGTTGTTCTGGTCCTTAAATCCCAAAATCCCAGCGCCTCTTCTGGACCTGGCTCTGTCTGTATATTGTTGTAGGGGGTAGTGGTGCGCACTGATTTAGTGCCTGGCCCATGTACTCCAGCGCCAGCTCCTGCAGTGGTTTTTGAACCGTCCGTGTACCATTTAATGGCATTTCCTTTAAGAACGGTAGTGGATTTCCTGTCTTTTTTCCTACCAAGCATCGTAGTGAAAGTTCTTTTCGGTGCTTTCTTTCTTGATCATCTCGTCACTGCGAATATTGGCTGATGAAATGTGCCTGGTAAGAGAGGACCAGGCTTTCTGGTTTTTAATACTCTCATAACCTGTTCCTTTCCTAGATATTCTGAGAATGGCTTCGTGGGCCATTTTCTCTATCACTAGATATGAAGTGGTGTGAGATTTATGATAATCTCAAGTGCCCTGGTACCCTGGTAGGCAGGTTCCCATAGCTCCAGTGATACACACACATGCCAGCCTTTGTACTTTGTCGAGGGTTTTCCACGTACTATTCTGGCTTGTTTTTGAGTACCAGACTACTGCCCCATACGTAATTATGGGTCTCACAATCATGATGATGTACATCCCTCGCAGTATATCTTAGGGTTGCAGCCCCAAGTCTTACCGGCTACATTCCTGCACGCCATTAAAGCCTCTATTGCTTTGCTATCAGTGATTTCAACATGCCTATTCCACAGGAGTTTACTATCTAGTGTTACCCCTAGATATTCAACTTCAGACTTCCATTCTATAATACCTCCGTTCAAAAAGAGGGATCTCACAGCTTTCTTCTTCGAGTAAACAGAATCACTGTGGTCTTGTTCGGGTTTATGCTCGATAATTCTAAGGCCCTCCTATAGTAAGTTACACAAGGTGCTCCTCGAATTTACCTCTGACCTTTTAGGACTATGACATCGGCATAGCCTATACACCCGAAGCCGAGCTCCGTTAGTCTCTATAATACACAGAGAGACAATATACTGTTCAACCCAATTTCCATATGTAGGATTTCTTTACTTTGAGGGTATAGACTTGTAGAAATGAAAGCTCTAGCAAATTTTCTAACCGAATACTATTTGATTTCCAGATTCCAGAATACGAAAATGTACATTTAGACTCTAGTAGAAATAAATATACTTTCCAAAGATCTGTCAGTGAGCCGAAACCCATCAGCAGAAGTCAACAGTCTTCACAGATCCTGCATAGGTAATATGAGTGTGTCACCAATTAGGTCTCAAATTTTTCACTGCAGAAAATTCCCCAGGTTCGCTTCATTCAACAAAGCCTTCGATTACGAAAAGACCAGCGAGGCTACGCTTACTGAGGCGCCAATATTCAAGGAGAAGGACCTGAGGGATGAACCCACAGCCCCCATAGCCAAATTAGAATCTTTAGACGAATTAGATTTGGTGAGCATTAGATTGGATTATGGTTGGGTGTATATTTTTCTTTGAATCTAAGCTGGATGAAAAAATCAACTTTTATTTACCAATATTCTTCTTCTAGGAGTCTCCACTGTCCAGCCCCAAGAAACCGAACATTTAGTGATGAAATTCTAAGTTGAGATATAAGGATTTTTTTACTGGTACAAGGAGCGCCTTATTACAGAGTTACATTTAAGCTTTTTATATCTAAATGAAATGTAGAAAGAATCGAATTTTGAAAAAACGATCAGAAAGAATCGTTTTCAATGGAATTGAGAGAACACAAACTAAACCTACACAAAAAGGAACAGAAGAGAAACAAACAAATAACACAAAATATTAAGAGAGGTTTCGACTAAGAAAAGATGTACGAAGTAGTTTTATTGCACCGAAGAAAAATCTATTTTCTAAGAGGATTGTTGTCTGATTCTGAATCTGATATTTTGTGATATATCTCCAAGGAGAAAAACTCCATCAGCAACGCAAAGATGTCCTCAATTCGTCGCCATGGAGGAAAATGAAGGAAGAGAATCGATTTTCAAAAGTGACATTATTAAAAAATTTGATACCTTTTTATTACTTATATTGTTAGATTTGTTGGAATGCTTGGTTTTTGGCATCAACTGAAGCTTTTTGAAGAATTCACTCACAAAGAAATATGTTTATACACTCTATTACAATATTTTTATTAAAAATAATGTAATGTAAACAATGATATTGAAAAATACTCAATAGACAAACAGTCAAAGGAACGGCAAAAAATTAATTATGTGTTTGATTCTCCATTTCCCGATCAAGTAAAAAAGATGTACAACACATAGGCATTGATCGTCAAAAGGTTTAATAGTTAAGTTTTGAAAATTCCTCGAAAAAAGTTTTTTTTTTCAAAATTTCCCTTTTACTTCTAAATACCCACCTCTTGATCCCGTAGTTAAAGGAATTTCCCCTACTCAAAGAAAAGAGGTTTTAGTGTTGGATAAGGAAATAAATAATTTCAAAATCAAGCAGTATATCATTTAATGTTCTTGTTTTTCATACATTCAACAATTGAAACAAAGGACAGTCCTTTTCAACAAATATTATAGTCTCTATACCATTTTTTACTGACATTTTTACACATTAGAATTTTCAGTCATCAAATTTCAGTTACATAAATATTATTTTCAACATTTCAAACAAATATCCTATAAGAAGTTAATTGTACTTTTGAGTGTAAACTCTTTTATTGACTGTTTAATCAAAACTTCGAACATATCGAATATGAAAAAATCTAGTAGAAACGATTACTCCTATCATAGAAAATAGTAGGCCAAAGAAATTAAACGAGAAGATGAAAACCATCAAATGTAGCAGCAACTCTTTCCAAATCTTAAACGGCCAAAATAAACATCTTTACCCTGCATCTTTTAAAAATCCTAAACAATCATTAAAATTTAGACTTATCTTATCAAAAAAATAATAATAATAAATTAAATAAAAATCGAAAATCACAGCTAAACGAAAAACGGGAAATAATTGCGAATTAATCTAATAATCTATAAAGTTCAAGTGATATGGTTTCAATGACATATATCTAAGATTATCCGCTCTTAAAAAATTTCTAATAAGTTAGATTCTTTGCATAGTACTGAACAAGAAACAAATTGAAAATAGATGAATTTTGGACAACTTGATGAACGGAAAGGTTTAATTCAATCCGTATTCTTGGATTAGATAGAGACCAAGTTTTTTTTATGGTTTTCCCATAAAACATAGAGACATCCAGTATTTTTACTAAGCGAAATTTTTCCATACGCTGTCGGTGCATCGATAATGAAGGAGTGGGATTCTTCATGGCGACTTACTTGGTCCCTAGATTTTAAATAACTTTGAAAGGAGGTTAGGGAGATGGAAGTTTTTAACTCCAGTCTTTCTATTCCAAATAAAGTAAACAATTTGAGGAGTATATGCTTCCGAGGGTAAATAGCATAGGCAGTTCCATGCATATAGTTTCGGAGTCAATGTCTGCTGAACCAGAATTGTCTAAGCACTTTCGGCATTTGTTCAACCTTCCTCTGGGTCCGTAGTTGTTGTTATTCAACAATTGAATATCATAGGGGAGGAGAAATTGTGGTTTCTTGGCATAATCGATCTCCAACGAGTTCAGTAGTTCAGGACGTCATAAATCCGGAAATCTGAAACATTTCATCTCTATCAGATGTTAAATTTCAATTCTAATTCGTAAATGAGCATTTGAATAAAAAGTTTTTCATGCTCTTCACGATTTTTTCTGCAGATTCTTAATAAACATTTTACATCGATCTGTCCCATTGTAACAGCCTTTATAGTCATATTTTTTCCACCAACCTGGCAGGGTCCTCCACGTAATTTTTAGGAATGGTGAACAAGCTCTTAGAGATGTCGTTCTTGAATTCGAAATGCTGGAAAGTTATCTTCGCCGTGACGGTGGGTAAAATGGGTATTTCTACTTTGACGGGAAAGCCAGTCGGCAATTTCAACGTTATGAAATCCCTGAGTTTCGAGAAATGTTTGAAAGGTGCTATCACCTCGAGGACGTTCAACAGCATATCGACGGAAAGAGGAAACTCAGAACTCTGAGGAATGAATTGTTCGTTAAAAACTGCACCACCGAGTTTTTATTGAATATTTACCATTGCTATCGTAGCTTTGAAGGATTTCGTAGATTCTTTGTATACGAGATCTCTACCTAACCTGGGGTAGTCATTTAATTCGGCATTTATATATTGATCCCAAGTGACATTTTTATCTACAGGCGGAACCAAACTGTTTCTTCGTAAGGGCTGAAATGAAATAAAAAAATATGTGATTATGAGTTTATTGTTGCAGGAAACGTTTCACTCACAATGCCGTTTTGGTCAAAGTTCTGAAGATTGTTTCCTTTAGTGAAACTTTCTAAAATAGCTTTATTTTTCTGGAGATCATCGGCAGAGAGGTGTTCTCTCCTTTTTCTACTTTCCAACATCAAACCATGTACCGTATATAATTCACTGTCATACTGTCCTGCAACTAATTCCTGAAACATAATTTCGAATTATTATCAGGAATAAATTCATGGTGTTTCTCTCCATGAGAAAATTTCAAGTTGCTATCTCTTTCTCTTCGAATTTGACCCCGAATTCTTCAAGAGTGGGTAGAGCCTCACCGTTTGAGACCATTTTCGATCAAAAAAATTACAGACATTTGAAATGATAGCTGTTCCATATACCATGCACTCAAAAATTGTTATCTACCTTTCTATCTTCCCTGAAAATCCAACCGCTCTGAGCTCGGGCGAAAGAAATGCTTTTAGTCGAAATTTGAGCAGCTAATATATCTGTGGACATGAGCAAATCAACTTCATCCTCTATTTCCATTTCATTTTCCTGCGAAAAAAACAAAATTGTCTTAACTTCATACGAGTAATTTCTGGATTCTTTCGCACCTCATATTTGACTTTCTGATAAACTTTCAGTACGTTATCTAGGACGGTGAGGCTTTCGTTAGATGGCGCCAGCCCATTAAAAATAAAGGATATATCTCCTCTCTCCCATCTCATGTCAGAAAATTCGACCAGGGTCGTATCCAGCCTGATGTTAGCTCCACTTTTGTAGATCTTACAAATATCAGATGGCAGTATTCTGGATACAAGAGGTACTGAAAGGACTTGCGTAATTAACGATGAAGACAAAAGTAATACACAATGATCACATATAACTGAAGTTATTCACCCCAACTTTGAAAATCCCATTTCAGTTCCATATAAAAATCGTTAATCCTATTTAAAGCCTCCACTAAATTAGGTCGTCTCTCCTCCATCTGTTCTCTCGATTGCTGCCTGAATTTCCTAACCAACGAAGATACTGAAAACAGTTCACAATTCAATATTCAGCAATACATTATATATCGGTCACTTACTTGTAGGTCGATTTCCATAACTGACAGCTTCAGCCAATACAGTCCAACCTAGACCATTCTTCACTTTAACTGGAGCATCATGTTTCAGTAGCAATTGAACACATTCTGAAATATAATGAAGCAATAAAATCATAATTGCATCTGTGTTCGTTCATGCTCACCGACTCTTCCAAGCATCACAGCTAGATGTAGAGGTGTGTTTCCTATGGAAAAAATACAATAACATAATTACTGAGACAGGATTATTATTGGGCAGGGTTCAATATGTCAATTAGTACCATAACATCCAGGGTCTAAGTGTCACCCTATTTGATTTTGTTATTTTAATAAATCCCACAATATTCATCATTATCCTTGTAGTATTTGAAGGCAATAAAAAGGAAAATCTTTTTTAATTTATCTAATCTGAAACTTGTAATTATCCCCAAGCCAATCTTGGCGCTCTTATCAGAAATAGATAGCTAATTTTCGAATCTATCCAACCACAAATCTATACAATTTGAAACCCCAATATTGATCAAATGACTCTAGTAAGAAACGATTATATTGGACTTACCATGTCTGTCCTTTGCGGCTATATCCACGGTCCTCAAAAGTCTCGAAACCGTTTTGAGATCATTTTCAAAAACTGCTTGATGCAGGGGATATTCCAGGGTATCCGCCATATTCATAAATCGATTTCAATTTTTACAGAATAGACACCCACATAATTTTTCTGTTAGTTAGATCACAAGAACGAAGAGCGCTCTATCTTTGAGTTTCATTCAAAACAAAATTCATAATAGAAACACCAAAATGTGAAAGCTAGAAGAAACTAATTCAAAAATCTGAACCTCAATAAATTTACCTCCTCCTCCTCAAAAACAGATCAGCAATCGTAGTAGTTCAAAAAAATTCAATGAACCACAGATCACAGATCATAGTTCCAAGTTCCAAGAACAGTTCTAAAATGTTGGCGCTTAACTTAACAAACAGTGGCGTGACAACAACATTTCGGAAAACTCTTGATATTGGAATATAATTCAAAAGTGTTTATTTTGGTTTATTCCCATCAAATTTGAAATCTCACAGAATTAATGCATCCGATTTTATCATAGGACAACGAACGAAAACAACAAATACACAGTAACTATTTATTCAATTTTTAGGAATTGCCTACGCCAGCAGTTTTTGATAGCAAATTGGAGAAAAAAGTGAAATTAACCACTTAAAGACCCCTAATGTGTTGGACATGGATCTCTGATAGAAAAAAAGCGTGTATAAGTGACACAATAGTAATTGTGTGATACTTGACTACTTGTGTGCTACTTGTGTGGTAGTATTGGTAGTTCAACTCACTCAGTCATGTGTTTGTCATTGTGACAGTTGAATTGATACTAATCAATTTAATAACATTTAATAACTATTCTAATTTCTACGACGGAAATATGTTATTTACCTGATATTTCGGAAATTCTTCAGGCTGAAAACTCATGAGACAATAAAATATTTAATACAATGACAAAATTAAGTGTTAAAAAGGATAGTTGATATATCCATTACTTGTTTTGAACTTGTACAAAAGTTCTGTTCTTAAAAAGTATATCCCATGTAAATTGATATAATTAGTCGATTCATAGATGGATAAATACACTGTTGACCTGGACAAAGTTCTGAACGACTTCGAATACAGTGAGTACAGTTTGGAGAATGCAAAAGTGAACCGAAACATACAAGATGAATGCCCCAACTCTTCGTACAACACAAACCATTGCATCAGAAACGATACGGCAGTTAAGCATTCCATTAACAATGTTTTCCACAGCTTGAATGAATACCTCAGTTCCGATATTACGCCTAAAAAAATAGAAAATGTACAGAAGAATTTCAAAAGCACTGATTTTGCTAATGAGCAACAGTTAACAAGGTTTCCGATGGGTCTCCAACTTGTTGAGTCTCAGAAGATTATCCCGCAAACATCAGAGACTTATCACCTGTTGGCTGGTCCAGCATTTAAGAATCTATATCAAGTTGTTCCACAAGAAGATTTAAACATTCAGGAATATAGTAATACTTTTAATAATAGTTTAGTGGATGCATCTGATACCTCTAGTGATACTAGTGCGGTTATTTCGGGACAGGAGAGTCTTGAAGAGAAATGTGAAGTAACTTTCAATAATGTAAACATACCTCTTACAAATATAAACGACAATAAATGTCTACTGGAAGAAACACCTGAAGAACAGAGCTCCTTATATTGTCCACAAAATGTGGTTGAAAGTATACATTTCATCCCAGCTACCACTAATTGTTCTGAAGAAATGTTAGTGGATTTCGGAGGAGATGATTCTTGTGATCCAGGTGATATTGCATTGGATAAAAATATTGATTTGGAAAAAATTGGTGTTGTACATAATGCAAAAGAAGAAAACAAATGTATAGAGAATGATGATGTGGATTTGGGAAATAATGATAATATCCAGAACGAATCATATTTGAGTAATATCCAAATAGGATCAGATGGAAATGAAGATGGGGAAAAATTGGAGACTGTAATTGATAGTATTCAAGACCGCCCAAGTATTAAAACGGATGATACAAATACCTTGGAGAACGAAAAACAAGAAGAAAAAGCTGATATTGAAGAAATTGAACATATTAAAATTGAAAAAATTGGTTTTGATAATGACGTGGAATTGGACGAGGAAGATATTGAACAGTATTTCCAAGAACTGGAAAAAGAATTAGGAATCCAAGGTCAAGAGGAAGAAGCAGAAACTACCATAACGGACAATCAGCAGTTGGAAATTCAAGATAATGAGGTAATAACAACAAATGAAGAGATCTCAGAAACTGAACCATCAGAAGTAGTAGTTATAGATAAGGAGAATATTGTTAATGACTCGGCAATTATAGAGCATTCCATGGAACTATGCCCGAAATCAGGTCAAGAAGAAGAAATTCCAGTTCGAACTGAGGATTATTCCAAGGAAGAAACAGTAGTACCAACATTGCAAATATTAGAATTAACTCCTGGGGAATCAAGTGAACAAAACAGTTCATCAAATACAACAATAGAAACAAACTCTTCAGCTACTATAAATAATGAAAATGATTCCATCGAAAAAGAAGAAGATTTAAATCGAAATGAAGCTCAACCAGAATCTCAAACAAGTGTGAAGAAACCAGAAGTACTAGAAGAAAGTTTGGATAATATACCAAGTGAAGAAAGTATCCCGACAATAAATCAAAACGCTCCAGATACTTCAAAACCCGTCGAAAACCGTTGTGAACAAGATCGTCAAGAATCAGAAAAGAACTCAAGACCACAGAACCTCACACTAAGTGAGGAGGTACCAGAAACAAAACGCAAAATCAGTCTGATCGGAGAACCAGGTTCAACCCCGTACAACAACCTGTACAGTACCAAGGATTTCGGGAAAACCGTGACAGATGGCGGTGGAGATCATAATAACACAAGGGCTATATCTCCTACTTACTCGGATGTGTCTACAGATTCCGTATCCAGCAGTTCCTCAGACGACACAGCAGGATACAACGATCCAGTATCAGGGGTACAAAAAGAACAAAAAGCAATACCTGTTGAAAGTTCCGAGTTGTCGTTTAAAGAGATCGTGCAGAATAATATGGTACACACAGTTGAGACTTCTAGAAGTGACGTTACAATGAATAAAGATTTTAAGAATAACTTGAAAACTGGGAATTTAAAAACGGAGGATGGTCCAAGTACTTCTTGTGCTCAGTTGGAGGAAAGTGAAGGGTTCCATATAGATAGTCAGGATTCCGAAGGTGCCTGTGCCTTGGTTATCCAGAATGTGCCTGTTGAGAGTCAAGAAAATGTTGGTAGAGAAGGACAAACTCTTGGGGAGTCTGCAAGCGGTATTGGAATTGGTAAATTTTTTCAAAAATGTATTTATACTAGACCTCGAGTAATAATAATAATAGTACTGCCAATTTGGTATCAAATTCATTTTCAGTTGATTTTGTTGGGCCCATAAAACTTTGGATTGTCAATTTTAAATCAATTCTATGTTTCATCTCGGTTTATTTATGGCTCAACCACCGAATTTGATGTATAATCAAGCAGTTGAATTTGAACCTATTTTGTTACCAGTAGATCCAATGTAATCATTTGAAATCATTATTGGTTAAAAATTAAGTAATTAAAGATATCAGGACGAAATGATAGCGCAAATTCCATCTCATTTATGTTCTTTTCATTCAGATTGGCTAGGAAAGCAGGCTCCTCTATGGATACCCGACAGCGTTGCAATGAGCTGCTTGCACTGTGACATGAAATTTACTGTTATAAAAAGAAGACATCACTGCAGAGCTTGTGGTTTGGTGAGTAAGGGAAACATTGAAAATTTTACGCTTGATTAATCTTTCTATCACATTTTTTATCCTAGTCATATGTACTTGAATGCATACCTGACGAATTCATAATTTCTCAGGTACTCTGTGCGAAATGTTGCAACCTCAAGTATCGCTTGGAATATCTGAACGCAGAAGCAAGGGTATGCAGAAAATGCTACGACATACTCGACAAGGATACCAATAGCAACTCGGGAAGCGAAGTCTCCCAAGATTCATCTTCTCCTAGTCGAAACTTGATCGCAATTCAGGAAAGTTTGGGTCAACCCAATCCGAATAATCCCCTGGAATATTGCTCTACGATACCTCCGACGCAGCAGGTTGATCCTGGTGCTACGGCTGTCCCATCTGTGATGGTACCGGTTGGCGTTTTGAAGCGGAACGGTGAGTAAATCGTAGCACGGAGGTTTTATTTATCATATTTACCCAAAGAGTTTAACTACAGGCTTGATGATATTCTTTCAGGTTCGAACAAGGGAAGGAGTAACAAAAGCGTTATGTTCTGTGATGGCATTCGCCCCGGCAGCGACTTAACAAATTTAGACACAGACTTCAACTACACAGAGAACCAAAAAGCGGAAAGATCAAGAAAATCTCCAGACAAATCTACCAAAAACGGTAGAACTATCAATGTGATAGATACTGAAGCGAAAAGTTTCATTCCAAACGACGAAAGAAGTCTACCACCCACAGTTACGATATTCAAAACTGGTACGAACTTGAATTGTTCCTTCTTTGATGTCAATTTGAAAAATAATTCTTTTTTTTTAGATATCAAGTATTCTCCATGTGCAAACAATTCCAGTGTCGTCGAAATGTTAAAAAATGAATCGTTGACATTTGCTCTTCAGTCTAACGTTTTCGTTCATGTGAAAATCATTAACAGTAAGTTCAAATTTAATTGTTAATACGTACAGTGAACTTGTATTATTTAAATTACATTTATTCCAGTAGAGTTATGCTTATCTTGTTATTTCTTTTCAGTGGACTGTTGTATTAGTCGTACAGCTTGGTGTTTCTCTACGGAGGGTTTAATAAACGTGGGACAGGACGAAATTGTTATTTTGCTTGAATATATTGAAGATGAATCTCTGGTTCCAAAAGAAATATTTGTGCATCTGAACTATCTATATTTAGAGGCTGTGAAAGGTGAGTACAAATCATCAACTAGTTTTTAGGTTTTTTGTTATATTCTTTATGTTCTCATACTGCATAAATCAATTTGGTTTGTGTAATTTTTGTTCCTTTTTCTCGTATTGTTCTTTTTTGATTCGTGGAAATGATTGAAGTTTTAATTGTGGATTTTAGGAAGTTCAGTCAAGGAATTGGGCATGTCCTTACATCCAACCTCACCATTTTTAGGCTCCAAAAATCACTTTGGTTTTATATTTATCAGACCCACCTTCCAGTGTCTCCAGAACTTGATTGTACCAAAGGAACCATACCTTATTGGAATTTTAATTCACAGGTAAACTTCAAAACTTTTGTGTTCAACCTGACTATGTGGTGTGACAAAATCTAGTAGCTCTTATAGTGGTTATAAGTAGTTCAAAGGAGGTACTGAGTTATATTCTACACTTTTTTTCCAGATGGGAAACCCCATGGGCTAAACTTTTCCCTTTACGTTTAGTCTTACGTCTAGGGGCAGAATATAAGTACTATCCAAGTCCTATAATATCAACGAGAGAAAGGGACAGCGTATTCGTCGAAATAGGACATACGATAATAAAGCTCCTTGCTGTAAGTACAATAAAACTCTGATTGACTCAGCTGTTGCTTACTATCGCCTCTTCACTTGTACTTCCCTCGTAATTTAGTTAAAACAGTGGATAGATGGGTGAAATTTTTTCTTCTAGGATTTCAGGAATTTCTCCTATTCCCTCCCTCAGATCAGGGGTCTGACGATACATATGGAAGACAAGAATACAACAGTTACCATACCCAAGAATAGATACGATCAAGTTTTGAAGAGCCTTTCGAACTCAAGCGACCACGCATTGGCATTTGCTGGCAACTTTAGCAGCGTTGCCGACTCTCACTTAGTATGCATTCAGGATACACAGAGCGCTACCAATAATTACAGTACACATGCCATCAACATCTGTAACCAACCCAGAAAAGGTATTGCGCTTAAATTTAATATTTATCTTATAATTGTTGCTATGCAGTTCATTGTTTCTGTATTACTTCAACCTCAAGTAGCTCAAGTGGTTAGTTTCGCTCGGGTTAACCTTAGCGCCCCTTTTTGGCTCACAGATTCTCTGTGATATAGACCACATTAGTTAGGTTAGAATCAATCCCTTGGCGGGAGATCCATATTCAAATTTTGTAACATGGAAGTTCAACATTGAGTTGAAACCACCCTATTTAAAAGAGAATGTTAGTACAGAGATATCAAGTATTGGGTACCTTCATCATTAGTGCATGTTTTCATGTTCTTTCCACATCAAATTCTACTTCTATCTATCCTTAAATCAAAATTGAAACCAGTGTAGTTCAAAAAATTTCCGTATGTCGTAGATGACTACTGTTGTGCGTCATTACAAGGCCGATTTAGGGTTATGTTATTATTTTTGACTGATTTCGAGTGAGCTAAGATATACGTCAATCGAATTTGGTGAACACTTTTATATTCATTAATTATTTTGGAAATATACAATTTTGTTATCCAAACTTGATTCTAGATTGTTGAGAAAGGTTCACTGAATCTATTTCAACCGAAATAAACTTTAAGAAATTAGCCAAAGTATCTGAAAACAGGCGAGAAATTCGCTTAAATTTTAGGTCCATAAGAAATGCATGGGGAATTCAGTGCTCGGATCCACGGATGGATCGTAATTCAAATTTCCCGCCTAACCTAACTAATGTGGTCTATAGGATCGCACAAAATAAATTAATTGTTGGAATATTACACTCATTAAATGTATTTTGATATAACCTGAGTAGTAAAACGTTTCGAAATACAGTAACAGATATGGGTGTAATAGTTTTAGAGGCAATTGGGCTTGTCAAATCAATTTGACACTTAGGTTAGAACTTTGTGTACTTTTCAAATCTCACAGAGAGTGAACACAGACCGGTTATTTCTATGTTTTTCCAATCAGTAACTGGGGCTAGTTTCATCGTATTCAACGGTGCCCTAAAGTCCACAAGCGGTCTAACTGCAAAATCCAACATTGTGGAAGATGGTCTTATGATCCAAATCTTACCCGAACACATGCTTCAAGTGAGGGACTCGTTGAAGAACATGAGGAATCACACGATCAAATGCGGATGCGTGAACGAAGAGAGCGACGAGACTGTGACTATTGTCTGGGGTGAACCGGACACTACTTTCAACGTTGGGTAGGTTCGGTTAGTGAACACTGAAATCGAAATGTTTTGATTGATCGAATTTTAGGGTTCTTTCTCCCATCGATAACAAAAGTTTGACCGGAATACCTTCCATAAGAGTTCACAACGGGAAGGACTACACTTGTAACAGTGGTAATAGGCTGATTCGTTGGACGGAAGTCTTCATCAGTCAGAGCGGTGAAGATTCGTCTAAGAATCAAGACCCTATTGATATTTCGAAAATTTCTGAAAGCATATCCAAGGCAACTTGTCAGGCACTAGTGAAGTATTTGGATCTACTTGTTAGCAATAGTTTTTATAAGATTGGTTTGAGAACCCACATACACATAGAAAATGTGAGTATGAATTGATTCTATTTTGTGGTGGTGCCATTTTAAAGATATTTCTTATTCTTACTCTTTTATTAATAAGAATTTGGATAATCGACATTATGTTTCAGGTTTCATATTCGGCAGGTGCCAACAATGTCAAATTGCCCCCAATTTACATGAAGAGTTTGGACAATGAGCTTATTCCGGTTCTTCACCGGATAGCTTCAAACAACGTAACAGAACAACCCATAGTCCTTGAACTGATATTTCGTATTCTAAACATATAATATAGATTTTTCTAGCCCCTCCAAGTCAATTGTTGTTATCAGTTATATTCCTTACAGAGTGTTAGGGCTTCAAAATCTAGAGTTACTCTGAAATAATCTGACTCGTGTTCGAAAATTAGATATATACCAAAAATAAAAAAGAATCGATTAAAGCTATATTTTTTGTGATATTTTCAAACACTCTGTATAATTTTACTTACTAAAGGCTCCTTTAGTTTATGCACTAGTTTGGTTCTAGAGGTTTCCAGCTATTTATATATTATTATATTAACTGTTAAATTTAGATTATATGTTAATAAATGAAAATATATTTATGAATATCTTTTTTCATAAGAACTTTGCAAATAGTTGTGAGTAGCTAACATTTTTACATTTTAGGTGGTTCTTTTCAAGCTCCAAAATTTTTTCTTTGTCCAGTTGCTTCAGTTTAGCTAAATTCTTCAACAATCGGTTTCTCAAAACTACGGCACGGGCATAATGGATAAACTTGTTCAAGATTAGATGTCGTTTAAACCATGATTCAATGCAGTAATCATCCGTTTTAGTGTCAAGTTCCTGAAAGAAATGAGTAGAATATGGTCTTCGGAAATATATCAACGTACTTCATGGATGTTCCTAACAAGTCTCCTTCTTTCTCTCCTTCCATTCGATTCATAATTTTTCATTTTTTCATAGAAATCTTTCATGATCTGACTATCCTAAAAAAATCGAATTTTAAACTTGATTAAATGGATTAACATATACTAAGTAACATTGATAAGAGAGTCTCACCGTTTCTTTTGGCTCGGGCTGGAAGAAATTGCCACTGATTCCTTCAATATAATTCTCGTAATCTTTCAACGATTTCTCCTTCGATGTCAAAAAAGTGTTTTCGTTGAACTCTTGGTACTTCTTTGAAATATCGAAGAACTTTGTACGTTTCTCATGGTAAATTTTTGCATCTTCATCTTGATAATTGCCAGTGGGGTTTAAGCAATCATAATCGGGTCTGGTGAAAGGTTTCTTCGCAAGTACTCTTTTATTAATTTGGACCATATTGAGAGGCTTCAAGTTTTTGTTCTGCATTATCGAATATCCTGTTATACGCTAAAGGAAAGTCAAAAATTATAATCAGTAATTATGAATTTTCAAATATTTTTTGTAGTTCTAATAGATACTCAATGACCAGTAGTTCAAAAGATACAGCTAATGCATAGACCTCGATATTCAAGTTATTCATTTATTATTTTCAAGATCATATTGAATATCATTCAAATCGAAATGAAATATACTTGTAAAACCTTTCAGAATCATCAAAATTAGATTTGAAATATTCATCGGAAGAATCAAACGAAGATCATAAATTACCACAGCTGTGTTCTTCCCACTGTCATCCCTTGTAGTTCTAATGCCATCATACTCAGTAGCCAGTAGTTCAAAAGTTACAGCCTACCAAACGTCATCGTAAATTTTCAAATTCTTCAAAGCTCACTTTGAAATTGAATATCGTTTTATCGGACTGGAATAAATATTTTATGAATGAAAAGTATAGTTAAAAAATGCGTTCCATAATCTGGCGAATTTCAAACATTCCAAAAAGATTCTATAAATTTATATTCACCAAATACGAACGATGTCGCACAACTGTAATATCTCTTACATACAACCACTTCTTGGATTCTGGATATGTCGCAGATATATTTATGGAACCCCTATTCTGGACTGTAGATAACTTTGCCAATGTCCTCGGACCTCTTTTTGTTATAGCTGTGACTGGATTAACTGCAAGTGTTGTGCTTATAGCATACTGGATAGGAATACCTTACTGGTGGGAAAGAAACTCTTATGTATGTGTTTTCTTGGTTATTATTGGACATTGGCTTCTGATAAACATAATGTTCCATTATTATAAAGCTGTGGTGACACCACCAGGATTTCCTCCTCAAGGTGAACTGCTTACAGAAGCAGTTAGTATATGTAAAAAATGTATTGCACCTAAACCTCCAAGAGCTCATCATTGTTCGGTTTGTAACAAATGTATCCTCAAAATGGATCATCACTGCCCCTGGCTTAATAACTGTGTAGGTTATAGAAATCATAGATATTTCTTCCTTTACATGGTATATATGGTTATTGGCGTACTTTTTGTGATAATAGCTGGATTCGATATAGGATATAACGTAATCATTAATTTAAATGCCGATGAAGAACTGACAGGACACCCTGTAAAAATGAACAAATCTGGAATGCTAGTCCCTGTAGAACACAAAGGATACATAGAAAAAGAACCATTTGATGATGTATTTCACCAGAACAACAATATAAAGATAACTTCACTAAATGATTATCTGTACGATCCTTCCAAAAGACGAAGTATAATATACATGGTGCTGATAAATTTGAGTGTGTTGATTGCTTTAGGTGCTTTAAGTTACTGGCATTATAAACTCATTGGAAGAGGTGAAACGAGTATAGAGGCGCATATAAACAAAGCTGAGACAAAAAGGTTAGCGGAACGTGGAGAAAAATATATAAACCCATATGATTTTGGGTATAGAAAAAATTGGAAACTATTTCTTGGTTTAGTGAAAGGTAGGAGTTTTCTTAGGAACATTATACTTCCTTCTGGACATAAACCTCCAGGGAATGGACTTATGTGGTATACAGTAATGGATAAAACAGTTCTAGAGGAGTGGCCCTAGCTTTTGGGTATTTTGGTCAGGAAATGAGGAAATCTAAGCCTTAGAGACTTGAGGGAAGCATGCCCTATTGAAAACGTCAGCTTCAATTGAAGTATCATTGAAATGTATGTGGAGAACTTTCAAAGAGGTAAAAAGATTTTTATTTCGTAATTTTTTTGCTTATATTTCAACTCTGATGTACTGCCAAATTCAGAACTGCCTTTACATTTTTCCACTTATACTTCGTTATAGATTTGAATTAATTTACCCTTTCATACTTGTCTTTGGCTATACATCTTTTAAAAACATTGTTTCAATATATTCTGACTCATAATTGTTCAGCATAAAATAAAATATGTGTTTTATTGGTTTGATAGGCTGCTATGTAAATGATAGTTGATAAAACTGAAGATTGTGACAAAAATTCTCTAGTCAAATATTTAAATAGAAACTGGTAATTTTCCATTTTTGAGGAGGTATAAAAAGGATGGATTTCATTGTTAACATATACTAATTATTCAACAAATAATAGCTTCCCTTGGTATCTTTCTTTTAAAACCTTTCATGTTATAAATACAACTCTTTGTGATATTTTAATCAAGAAATGCTGTGTACATTTGTCTTGCATATAGAATAATTTATTGTATTTTGTACCCAATAAAAATATTAGTCAGAAGATTGTGCAAGTAAATATGTATTATGCAATGATAATTATAAGTTTCTGTGTTTTGAAGACAAGAAAAATATATAGCTCAAAATACTTTATTACTTAGACAAATTGCAAAAATATAATTGTTTGTATATCAGTCTTAAAAAAGTATATAGATATGAATGATAAAACACCCCAAATTTTCATTTCCAAACGTAGCACAACAATTCTGACAATTACATAAAAAATTCTCAATCTATAGGGCTAACTCCTTAATGAGGTTTCCACAAATAACAAGTTTCTGGATTTCAGACGTTCCTTCATATATTTCCGTGATCCTGGCATCTCTGTAAAATCTTTCTGCAGGCATATCGGAAACATAGCTGTAAAATCATTTAAAAAAATTAAAATTAAATCTGTGAATTTGTCTAACAATTCCGCGAATGTCCTTCATTCTTGAACTCACCCCATCCCTCCTAAAATTTGTATACACTGATGACTGAGGGCTGTAGCAGCCTCGCTGGCAGCAAGTTTTGCCATAGCAGCTTCCTTAGTGTAATTTTGATGGTTGTCCTTCAACCAGGCAGCTCTCCATGTTAACAGTCTTGCCGATTCAAGTTGCAGAGCCATATCGGCTAATTTGTTCTGAATTGTCTGCAGTTTGAGTAGGGGCTTTCCGAAAGCTAGACGTTTAGAGGCATATTCCGCAGCTACTTCGAGAGAAGCTTGAGCGATGCCTAAGGCTTGAGATGCTATCCCCACTCGTCCGGCATCGAGAGTCATCATAGCAATCTAGATAAAAAGGAATATTACAAGAAAATCTTGGGAGAGATGATACTCAATTGTCTACAGAAGAACTAGGAGTGTCTTATTCATTTAAATTATCATTCTTACCTTGAAACCAAGGCCTGGAGTACCCAACATGGCTTCCTTTGGCGCCTGACAGTCTTCGAAAATCAATGAACATGTTGAGGACCCCCTTATTCCTAATTTATCTTCCTTTTTGCCAAGATCTAACCCCTTTATAGGTTTGGGAAGCAAAAATGCGGATATCCCTTTAATATTATACATTTAAATGTTGTGCCACGTGAATATTATTGATCAATTTTACCTTTATGTTTCAAACTTTTATCTGTGGTGGCAAATACCACAACTGCCTCACTTTCATGACCGTTGGTTATCCAGGATTTTGTGCCGTTCAAGATGAAATTATTTCCGTCGGTTTTGGCTGTTGTTGAAGCAGCACCAGCGTCTGAACCGTTGCCAGGTTCGGATAGAGCAAAACAGCCCACCTAAAAGATATGCAATATTCTGATATCAGCATGTCACGAAATATAGAATATTTAACTAAATCACATTTTTTTATTATTGAAAACTCACTCTTTCTCCTGTTGTGAAAGGTTGAATGAATTTTTCTTTTTGTTCTTCATTTCCCCATTTTTCTATAGGGCCTAAATATAATGAATTATTAACGGACATTATAACTCCAGCACTTGCACAGCTGTAATAAACGATTATTATTATACTTGATGGAAATGTTTCTTCATTTTATTACCCTCGAGAAATTTCCTCCATGGCGATAGCGTAAGCCAAATAATCTAGCCCTGTACCCCCCTGGGATTCTGGAACAGAAATGGCCATCAAACCTAATTCTCCCATTTTTTTTATTTGTTCCTTGGGATAGAGATGTTCTCTGTCCGTCTTTGCAGCTATGGGTTTCAGTTCTCCATCGGCAAAGTCCCTGCATGTCTTCTGTAGCATTTGATGGGTCTCGGGTAGAGCACTCAAGGAGGCAATTCCTCTGCATTTTATAGTATTTACTGTGGAAATGATTCACTTAATAAAAAGTAAATTGTACTAACTTTACTCTTACCCAAGTTTGGAAGGAGTTTATTAAACAAAGCCATTGTAAATGTAAAAATAAATTCAATATAAATATGTTAAATTTTAAAAAAGGAAGGCATAGGATATTCTTATCAGAGTGTTTTATTTTTGAATGGACTCGTTTATGCAATATGCCCGAAATCCTATTTATTTTTTGAACTTTGAACCACAAATTTATTAGTCGTTCGCAAGTAAAATATAGTCGCAGAAATACTTGAAAATATATGATTTATAAAAATTAATTACAAATTAATCCTAAAAGAATATGTCTATCTGTTTGCTACAAGCTACAAAAAAGAAATGCAAAATAAACTGATCCTACAGTCCTACACTCATGTGCATAATATTATTATTATTAACTGTTATTAAATTAACATTAACCGTAGATTTCTATCTACGACATTAACATAACAAACATGGCGAAAAATGGTTGTTGATGTTGAGTCACTGTATAATAGATGGCAGCTCTATCTCACGTTAAATTATAACAATTCTGTTGTTATTTATTTCTCTTAAATTTGATAATTTATGAATATTTCATATTTGTGAAGATTTATATTATGAACCACGTTATTCTAGTTGTTCTAACTGTGTATAATATTTCAATATTTTCATCTCTGGCAGAAGCTTGGACTATTGTACACTAGAGGACTATCTACCAAAATATGAGTGTTCTTCTGGAATTCGGAGAAAAACCAGAAATTATAGAATTGCATAATAAATTATTACAAGATCATGAATAAACCATATTTAAACACAAACACTTTTTCCTGTCGGAGAAACCTAAATTCCCTCTGATAAACATTCATTACTGAGGCCAGGAATGAACCCCTGTCTTGTGTTCGTAAGATCCGATTCTGTGATTCGTTTGACAATACGTTTGATAAATATGGATGCAAGTTATTTAGTGTTTATATTTAATATGTTGTTTGGAGAATATATGCTGATAAAACGGAATACTCAATGAAGGCATCATAAATTTGGATAGTGTTTTGAAACCTGAGTGTTTTAAACAACCTCACATATAATTTGAAGTGATTTCTTGAATACGTGAAATTTTGTGTGCCATTAATGGCGGATCACAATTTCCAATAATATTCAGTGTATACATACAAGTTTTCGGTGTACAGTGGTGCAAAATTTATACTCAAATGTATTGTATGATTAAAATCCTGTAAGAATTTCGTTATAAAACCAAAAGCATCATGGCAGAAACTTATAACAGCAAAATTCCAAAGTAGGTTTATAGTATATTCAATAGTGGAAGTGGAATTCAGTGAATGTTTGTTTTTTAGGATTATGGTGTTTAGACCAACTTGGGAAGAATTTAAGGATTTCTCGAAATATGTTCAAGTAATGGAGTCTCAAGGGGCCCAAAAAGCTGGAATAGCAAAAGTAAGTTGTCTCTGATTGATCCATATAAACATAACCTCTATTTTCCGGTAAATGATGCATAAAAACCGGAGTAATTTGCAGTTATTATTCATACTAAACGTTTTCAGGTAATTCCTCCTCCAGAGTGGGTACCCCGCAAATCAGGATATAACTTGGACAATCTTAATGTTACTATACCAGCTCCAATCTGTCAAGTTGTAACTGGTAAACAAGGTCTTTATCAGCAAATAAACATCCAGAAAAAATCTATGACGGTTCAACAATATAGGGAGCTAGCAAACTCTGAGCGTTATGCCACTCCTAGACACTTTGACTATGAAGATTTGGAAAGGAAATATTGGAAAAACATAACTTATGTAGCACCAATATATGGAGCTGATGTTTCTGGTAGTTTAACCGATGAGCATGTAAATGTAAGTTCAGATAAACAGAAGATTTCATTTTTCTAAATATTTTAATATTCAGGAATGGAACATCAACAGATTGGGTACTATACTTGATTTTGTAAATGAAGATTATGGGATATCTATTGAGGGGGTCAATACAGCATATTTGTATTTTGGTATGTGGAAAACAACGTTTGCTTGGCACACAGAAGATATGGACTTGTACTCCATCAATTATCTCCACTTCGGAGCACCAAAGACTTGGTGAGTTGGAATTTTTACCATTAGTTTCTATCTGAATATGTTTTTATTTAGTTTTAGTTGATAATATTCCACAGAAATTTGTATTATTTTGTAGAATGTGTGTATTAGGTTGCCTATATCAATAAAGGATTATTATTATATCACTCATCAATTTAAGGTATGCTGTACCACCAGAACACGGAAGAAGACTAGAAAGACTTGCCAATGGTTTTTTCCCGAGCAGTTACAAAACGTGCAATGCGTTCCTGCGTCACAAAATGACCTTGATCTCACCCCAGGTTCTCAAACAATATTCCATACCTTACAATAAGATTACACAAGAAGCAGGCGAGATAATGATAACATTTCCGTATGGCTATCACGCAGGGTTCAACCACGGTTTTAACTGTGCCGAATCTACGAATTTTGCTTGCGAACGGTGGGTGGAATACGGTAAAAGGGCTACGCAATGCACTTGTAGCAAGGATATGGTGAAGATTTCCATGGACACCTTCGTCAAAAGGTTCCAGCCAGACAGGTAAGTTGTTTTCCTGAGGATCTCAATTACCAGTCTAATAAAGCTTTTATATGCAGTTTAATGATGTTATGTGTAGTTCAGTATCTGTTCATTCCAAAGGCCAATGTCAAGGTTAGATAGATTCTACTCTAGCAGAGCTTAGACATGGCCGAACAAGCTACAGGGGAATATCCCAGTGCTCAACTCAATCTAGTGTTTGACTAATTCTAGCAGTTTCATTTTTCTTTAAATTTTTAAATATGTGAGGATATTAAATGTGATCTCTGTGAAAACAAACCGAAATTTCCCATCAGATACGAAATGTGGTTGAAAGGAGAAGATGTAGGACCCCATCCAGAGGAGCCGAATCGCCAGAGCGCAGCACCCCTACCTCTGCCTCAAGACATCCTCTGCAATAAGAACAATACCTCCCTGCCACAGAGCTTCATAGACGGGCCGATGAAAAAAGGAGGTCGTAAGGGTAAAATGAATTTCCAGCAGGACTTCTCCCTTGTTGATTTCCCGACTGAACTACAACTTCAACTTTTGGAGGAGGATCGTTTGGATTTCGCCCAAGATGAGATTGCGCCAGACGAACAACAGTTGGAGGTGCTGGAAGATATCTGGTTGAAAGCCGGGGAAATCGGTAAGTTTAGCGATTCTTTCTGAGGTCAATTTTATTCAGATCGCTCTAATATAGGTCGTTTCCATTGTACCGAACTTCTTTGATGTGAAAATTAGATTATTTGCTGGAAGATCTGTGTAAAATAAATTTGAAGCACTGACTAAAACTTTAGCAGATTCTTCTATGGTTATTTGTCAGAGATCAGTCATATCAAGAAACAGAAATTTCGGGAAACCATAGATCAATTAAATACTTTTTTCATTTACCATTTTCCCAGATTCGGCACAGGTAAAAAGATACAGGCTGTCGAAATTGTCAGCAATAAAATCCTACTAACTTAAAAATGTTCCCTTTTACAGAAGCCGAAGACGCCTCTTTCTGCGACGAAGGATACCGGGTCAACAACAAAAGGAAATACTTCGGTCGTAACAAGAGAAACAAACCCAAACAGGACAAAGATGGTTCCTCGTCTGTCCTGAAAGTACCAAAGAAAACGAAAGCGTTCGGCGAAAGTAAGAGCCACAAGAAAAAGAAGACTACCATGGACGACCTGACCGGCCTCTACACGGCTTGCGGTAGCAAAACGAAGAAAGTTTGCGGCAAGATAGTGGCCCCCTTGAATCTCGGAGAAGGGGCTTCTTCTGCCGATACGTCCGATCTGGTCAAGAGTTTGGTGGCCAAGGAGGCCGATAAATTGTTGAGCGTTCATCATCACAAGAAGAAGAGGAAGCATAAACATAGGGAAGATAAGGAGCATAGACATAAGCACAAGAAAAGTAAGTTTCAACTAGGGCTTGTTATAATAATCATTGTTGACTTATTGCTTGCACTTGCAGAAAGATTATACAACGTGGTCCGCTATTATATCCATACAATTGTATACACAACATATTTAGAAACAATAATGCAAACATGTTTAACTGGAATAATTTTTTTTTTCCGCAGAAAAACATCATCACCATCATCACAGTAGCACAGAGAATACCAGTTCCTCAGACAACACCAAAGCTGCGATATCCGTGGAGGTCAAGAAAGAGATCGAGGACAGTTCGCAAGACAACACTGAAATAAAGAACGAAATCGATAATATAATTCGCGAAGCTGCAGAAGAGCACGAAAAATTGAAGAAACAGAAAGAAGATAAGCCGAATATTCCTCGACTCACTAAAGATCACTTACCTAACCCAGCTCACAGAGTTCACGTCCTTGATCAGGCAAAGACGACGAAGATGTTGGCTCTCAAGAATTACAGGAAAACGGGGGAATCCCCATCGGTCATGCCTTCATTGGGTAAAGTACAAACCATTCACACTTCAAAGGGCACCATTACGGTGTTGGAAAAAGACTGTCTAACCTCCAAACCATCCACTTCTACCCGTCACAAGGAGGGTGAGGGTATCCCTTCCACTTCAAACGATAACCAATCGGTTGGTGGGGATTCCGCTCGGAAGAATCCCGGTTTCAACAATGCCTTCTTGTCGTTCTTACAGCGGGGTTCCTCCGAACCGAAATCCAAGTCTGAGAAGAAGAGGAAGTCGAAGAACGAAGTTATAGTGAAGGAGGAACCGGAATCTAGTCGCGAAGATCTCATTAAGAATATTTTAAAGTCCTCGTATCCGGCGAATAAGAGCCGGCACGATTCCCAGTACGTTAAGAATGTTGAAGAAACGGACGATCCTCAGTGCAGACTGCAAATCGCTCTGCAACAGGCGGTCGATCAGATAAGTTTCAGTTCGAGTAACGATGATATTACCGGAGAGATAACGGTTAAAAGTGAACCGGACAATGAAGAGAACGGTGTGTCTTGGGGGAATAAGGAATATGTTGTGAATAGTTGTACGTCGAGTACGTATTTCAACAGGGAGAGGTTCTATCCGTTCAGTTCGAATCCTATCAAGTTGAAGAACAAGGATGAGGAAGGTGAGAAGTTGCTGATATGATCAAGATATCACATCTAATGTATCGTTGTTTGCAATTAATTTATAATAATATAATTTTAATCTCAACCACTCTTTTGTTGTCTTGGATTATATGCACGATTGCCTATTTATATTTTGGCAACTGATTAAACAGAGTTTTCAAAGGTCTTTTCTTAAACAAGAGGTAGAACTTGTGAAAGTATTTTATTTCAATCGCTGTCTCAAAAGCTTCTAGATATCGAAGATAAAGGGTGTTGAAATAGGTGCTGTACAATTTGGCCGTTTAAACGGGCCATAAAGTTGAACCAGGTTAATTAGCTCAGTAGCCAGCTAATTAATTAAAGTTAACCGGTTAAATTAAATTAAACGGTTAACTGATTAACCGGTTAAATGGTTAATCAGTTAACCGTTTAATTAATTTAACCGGTTAATCCGTTAACCGTTTAATTAATTTAACCGGTTAATCAGTTAACCGTTTAATTAATTTAACCAGTTAATCAGTTAACCGTTTAATTAATTTAACCAGTTAATCAGTTAACCGTTTGATTAATTTAACCGGTTAATTCAATTTAACCGGTTAACTTTAATTAATTAGCTGGCTGCTGAGCTAATTAACCTGGTTAAACTTTATGGCCGGTTTAAACGGCCAAATTGTACAGCACTAGTTAATATAGTTTGGACAGATGTTAAATTTGAACGGAGCTTTAGGTACACACACCAGACAAGGATGCCACGAGACAAGTATCAGGTTCTCCTTGGGCACTTTGTCTTCATGGCGTGGTTACAGGCCTTCACCACACCAAGGATGCATAGGTTAGAGTAGGCCTCACCACCACAGTATACAACCAGTGCATAATGTGTGGTTTGAAGCCCCATTCAGGGCCAGGCCTTCCACGAGTAAGCAACAAAAACACTTTGGCCTCGTATGTTTTGGCTTCAATGTGTTTTTTCCACTGTATTTTGGGACCGATCCCGACCATCAAAATTGCTTGGATAAGACGAGCCCTACTCCAAATAAACTAGGGAGTTTGATGTCACAGGGTACCCTTCTTCTGGTGAAGAGAACCATCTCACAATATTGTGGGATTCTGAATACCCCCAAATCAACAAAAGTTTTACTAAATACACTTTGATGCAGGCATACTTCTTTGTTAATAAGTTAATGATTTCGAATCATGAATACCCTCATTATAAGCACACACGAGCAATAGTGCAATATTGATCTAACCCAGGAATAATAAAGAGTTCTTACGGAATCAACATTTGTTTATGTTGTGGTTCACTTCAAAGTGGAGGTGGTAATAAGCTTTGGTGTCAAAAAGAAGGTCCCGAACAGTTTACCTTCGTAAGAAGTTCACCATCAATGGTATAAAATGTAAGATATATCTGTTGTGTCAGGTGGACCCCACAAGCTCAATTCTGAGAAGGGAGATGAGCCTAGTGGGTCAGAATTTGTCAAATTCCCTCTCAGCTTGTGGACACCTAGTTCCTCGAATATAATGTACTTGGTAGACTCCTCATCCTCCAAGTCTGCACCTAACTTACTTTTGGTGAGAGTTTGAGCCGTCGTCTGGCTTGTTGAGCTGAGGGGGCAATAATTAATCAGAGACGAGATATGCTGCTCCAGAGTTCCTGAACCTATTAGTCCAACCATCTGTGTTCTCCCGCCTTGAGATAGATGCCACAGGCCGGTTCAGGTCCAATGTGTCGCTTGGAAATCTCCCACGCCGCCAAGGAATCCGCTACCTCATTATCCTAACAGTATTGTTTGCTGATGGCATGGCTTAAAATTTTAAGACCGTCAGCAAAAATTTTCAATGATCACGAAGGGTGGTATTGGATTAATCAACATTCTGGACTGTTATTATCAGCTTCGTCAGAAGGAAAACTTTAACAAATCAGATAGAACATCAGTGTCGATGTTCATTCAACATAAACATCTTAGAATTTTATCATAATTGATACAGCACTAAACAAAAAGTATCGCAGAAGCTAATAAACTTTTTCACAAACAAACCTTGCTACGTAGCTATCAGAATGACAGCAAATATTCATCATTTAATCTCAATTTCAGGAAATGTGGTGGTCGAACGCTACAAAGATCTAGAAATAACAGCTCTACGCAAGAACGCAAGTTTAGCCAGCAATGAAAACTCCATCCACTACGAGCAGACAGATGATGATATAACGTACGACCCCAACCTTCTGTCCAAATTCCAGGAAGAATATATGAAGAAAGAACTCGCGGAAGGTGCATATAGCGGGAATAAAACAGAGGAAGGGAACATACCGATTAAACAGGAACCTCTCTCAAGCTCGGAGGATTCCGACTCGGATAGTTCAGATAGTTGTTCCACTTGCGGTTCAGATTGTTCGACCTGCGAATCCGACGAGGAAGATGCTATTGAAACTGTCAAAAATGATGATCAAGGCATAGGGAAGAAGGGGAGGAAGAGTTCGGACGGTGGGGGTATCGAAGGCTATGAGAATCGTAAGAAAGGGGTGAGTTTTTGGTTATTTATTGACGGGCAGAGCCCAATTCACAATGGAATGTCCTGAGGTACTCCTGAAGTTATGTTGATGGTATTGGTCTGCAAATTGTTGTATTAACTCGACTTCGTCTTGCAGCCAGGAAGACCGAGGGCAAATGGTCCAACCACGCCCAGGTCGGCTTACCGTAAGGTTACGCTCAGGCAGATAGTGGAAGGTCAGAGGAGTCTGGGACGGCCCAAGAAGCAGGTGCAAGAACAGATCGCCCGTATGAAGTCGATACTGGAGAAGTACAAAACCGGAGAGAAGTCCTCTTCGACCGGTATAGAGAACGGAATCAGCGAATATCTAAGACTTAAAGCGTCCTGTTTGACCCCAATGAATATTAGTATAAGGCTTGGCGATGTGATGGATCAATTCGATGAACAAGTGAGGTAAGGGATAAACTTGCTATGTATGATTGTTTAATCTTTACTCGAACAATGTTTAAGTAAACTTTATGTGGAGGTTAAATTTAATAACGTTCTTAAAACCGGTCAATAGATGAAAAACATTTGTTGTAGTATTCAATTCGAATTGTCTTAACAGGAACGATTTGCTATCCGGAAAGACTCTACTGGAGTTACCCTACTTGAAAAAAGTTGTCAAGCTCGAACCGGAGACGGTGGTAAAGATCGAGGCTCCTCCAGTCGAAAAGAAGAAAAAAGAATCTCTCAGCCCTTGTGAGAAGTCGCAGAGGTCTATAGCAGTGCCTAGCAAGGTTTGTATATATTTCTCAGAATATCTAGGTAATGAGAGTATTAAAAACCAGAAAGCCTGGTCCTCTCGTACCAGGTACACTTCATCAGTCAATATTAATTAACGGAATCTCATTTGTTGGACATCACTTTTAATTAAAGTTAAACATAGTCTTATTGTAACACCCTTCAGATCGTAGGATCTATTCTATTTCTGATCATGATTTTCCACAGGCAATGTTGAAGGTTGGCGATATAGTTTGGGCGAAACGTTCCACTAACGATAGATATTACAAGGCACGGGTGCTGGAAGTGAAGGAGATGCCTTACATCTGCGTCTACTTCACTGAAGACGATAGTTTCTCTAAAGACGTTCTATTGACCGATCTGATCTGGTCTTGGAGAACTAGACCACCGAGGTGCGGTCAAAAGGTGCAAGTCAGATGGACCGACGGGGCGCTACACGATGCCGAATTTATTGCCAGTACTAAGCGACATATTCTGAATGTAAGTAAAAAAATATTTGGTGAAAGAATCGTAGCCTTCAAATCCTCGAAAATCCGAGCATCTTTCAGGCAGAAATACTTGCAATAGAAAGATACGTGGAAAAGAACCTAGAAAGAAATTATCAGAGATGTGATATAGACCACATTAGTTAGGTTAGAATCAGTCGCTTGGCGGGAGATCCATATTCAAATATTTTAACAAGGAATTTCAACTTTAAGATGAAACCACCCTATTTAAAAGAGAATGTTAGTACAGAGACAACAAGTATTGGGTACCTTCATCATTAGTGCATGTTTTCATGTTATTTTCACATTAAAATCTACTTCTATTTATTCTTAAATCAAAATTGAAACCAGTGTAGTTCGAAAGATTTCTGTATGTCGTAGATGACTTCTGTTGTGCGTCATTACAAGGCCGATTTAGGGTTATGTTATTATTTTTGACTGATTTCGAGTGAGCTAAGACATACGTCAATCGAATTTGGTGAACACTTTTATATTAATAATTATTTTGGAAATATACAATTTTGTTATGAAAACTTGATTCTAGAAGCTTGAGAAAGGTTCTCAGAATCTATTTCAACCAAAATAAACCTTAAGAAATTAGCCAAAGTATCTAAAAACAGGCGAGAAATTCGCGTAAATTTTAGGTCCATAAGAAATGCATGAGGAATTCAGTGCTCGGATCGCCTAACCTAACTAATGTGGTCTATAGCAATCCACTCTGACATTAATAATAATAATATATTTGGCCAACTGCACAATCTTTTTTTTTTTTTCTCAACAAAATCAAATAAAAAGAAAATCATAACAATAACAAATTAATTTCAATCTTCTTTGGTCCTCTGTCTTTGGCCTTATAGCTGTGCGATGGATTCTATAATCTGTGTGCACAGCCAGTTAATCAAGCTGCTATTAAAGCTCTGAGCTCCCATATTATCGAATCCAGCTAATATGGGAGTGCCGAAGAAAACTCAATGAAGTAGGCAAGAACAACAGGGTCTTCTTGGTCTGGGTTCCTGGTCATGCGGGAATCATAGGAAATGAGGAGGCCAACACACTTGCCAAGAAAGGAACACAAACCCCCTTTAATGGCCCAGAACCCTACTGTAGGGTTGGTAGATACACCTACAAAAGTGAATTTCGCATGAAAGAGGTATTTTCTGGAGATCTCTCCCTGGAATGTATCACTCCAAGAAATTCCTCCGGAACTTCGATACTGTAAGATCCAAGAAATACCTGGCCCTCAGTAAGAACACGCTGCACCTCCTCACTGGTTTCCTCACAGGGCACTGCGGCCCTAGGAAGCATATGATGAGATTAGGGCTAGCAGAAACTGACGAGTGCAGATTCTGTTGGGAGGAGGATGAAACTCCTGATTCCCTGATAAGGGAATGCCTCGCCATCTCAAACCAACGCAAGGAATGCTTTGGGCAAGAAATCTGCAGGAGTGAAGACGTAGCCTCCTTGAAGCCATGCCAGATACTGGAGTTCATCAGAACTCAGGAACTGGAAGGCGAGCTGTAGATGGTGATGACATCGACAGCTCTGACGGGGGGGCACAATAGACCTTGAGGTCGCAGTGCAACGTTACCTACAACAATATATAATATAGACATCGGATTATATGCATTAACAAAGTGGCAAAATATGCATGCAAATATGAATTGAAAAGGGGTGAAATATGCACAAAATATGCACTGAAAAAAGCACCTGTTTTCATTGAGTCTTCAGTTTACTCTTATAATCCTTAATTATAATTTTTGTAGCAGGGCACAATTAGACAATTCTCCAGATTTTATATAGAAAACTCGTTACGTTTGTCAATTAATATCAATTTATAGGCCGAAAATAACTTCTCTACATCCACTGACGTTACTGGACAAAATTTGAATTTTGGCGCCATTTCTGAAGTTATCTCTGGATGCAAGGTTTGACTAGAGCCATAGGCTGCTTTCAGCGGAAAGAGCAGTTGCAAAGCTGCTCACTGAGCGCTTACAGATCCTAAAGTGATCAGAGAGCGGTTTTCTGAACGGTTAGAAGTTAAAACGGTGCGAAGGTGACATTTACATAACCTAATTCTATTGTGTTCTCTTTAAATGTTTACACTATGTTTTGCTTAGTGAGCGGAATTAAATGTCGCTCACAAAAATGGCGTCCGCTCATTAAACATGTTGGGCAGGCGCTCACTGAGCAGGATCGTTCAGCGAAAATTCTTCCAACTGTTGTGTCCGCTGAACGCAGCCATTCATATAATATGCCTTGATCTTCTTGATTGCTTCAAGACCCGGGATCTTTTACAGAAGGGCATTTAATTTTCCACGGACCTTTTCGGACAGTGAGGCCTGTTCGATCGGTTTTTCTAATATTTTCATGGAGGAAGGTTTTTGGTTTCCAATCTTTCTATGGCGTCGGGTATGTGGCATTCGATCTAATGCGCGATCATTACAGAATTATTGACAAGAAAGTAACAAAATATGCAATAACGTCTTAAATATCGCGTTATATGCATTGGCATATGCAAATATGCTACTGCATATAATCCGATGTCTAAATTAATATACAATCCTTGAAACATTTCATAAGACAACAGTTATTTGGACAAATACTCACCATTCTATTCCAGAAAGCTCATACAGCTGCCATTAATAATTGAAATTGATTTCTACAGGTCGAATTCGATGATAATCTGCAGGTGAATGTCAGAAGAGAAGATGTATTCGCCATGACAGATTACATTCCTAAAAGAATTGAAGGAGTGAGGGTAATTATTTTTGGAGATGAAATACACGGACAAAACTAACATAATATTTTTTTAGAACGCCCCCCCTGAAGTGAAGAACCAAATCCAATGGAACGACCTTGATCAACCACTGCTAGAAAAGGATATAAAACAAGAGAAATCGTTCGAATATGACTAGCGGTCACAATTTTCTAGGGGCGAATTTCAAAACCCCGGAAAATATGAAAAAGACTGAGAAAACTTGTCAATGATGAGGATCCAGTGTTCTTATATGGATATTTTCCTCGATAGCACTTTAACCCCCAGTTCGAACTCGAGTTTTCCAACTATGAAAATTTTTATCAGTGTTAAAGTTCATGTTTTGAACATTATTTTTCACTTCGAATGGTTTTCCGTGTATTAATTAGAGTTGAACGATTCCAATATATTCTGAAATTTTAATTGTGATCCCGTTTCGAAGAGTTTTTTTGTGTGATAAAAATATTTATGTTTGTATATATCATGATGAAACATACGTAAAATTAAGGGAGGTGTATTTGAAAATTTCTTTCGATGTAAAGACGTTTAAAGATGTATTATAGAGATATAATTAATTAAATGTAGGGTTAATTAAATTTGTAATTATGCAATACTGTTTGTGTTTTGCAACACTTGTAGGTTGTACAATAAAGATTCTAAAATTTTATTTCTCTCCCCAGGAATCTTTATTTATGCATTTTTTAAGCAATGAGTTTGATGACGGGGGTTCCCCTGCATATTTTTTCACCTTAAAAATTTAATGGGTACGTTCAGGTAAATTGTATGGAATAACATGAACTACATAAGCGGTAATAATTTTATTATCACTCTTAAACATCATAAAGCTACTTTAACCTAGAATTCCAACAAAACTGAAATATCCGGCAATATACCCACTAACATATCACAGCAAAAAAATGTTTCATCTCATCACAGGTATTTCAATCCTACTTTAAGTGGAAATCAAATATTTTTCTAATAAAATGTGTTATTTTATTAAATTAAGGATAACATCGTTTGTGAATATCTGTTATCTTGCAACTTTTATGCGAATGAAGAGTTCTATACTTCCTATTGAGCAAAAGCCTCAACTTTACATTCTAAACAACTGGCAGAAAGAAGAAAAGAATAATAACCAAAATATCGGAAATTTAATAATAAAAAATACATTCCTTGTGGGATCATGAAACACTGATGTTGATAAATAATGAGATTTTAGTTCTTAATGTAATAATCATAACGAACAATTTACGTAGTATTAACGTCTTTTTTTTCCTTTATTCGGTTTGGTTTCTCCAACTGTGACAGTCCCACTTGCTATCTCATCCTTTATCTCTGACTTTTCTATAGTATCTCTAGCATTAATGTAGAACATTAGATCCCTAATCTGCTCATTCAATTCCGTCTTGGTATTGTCGCTCATCTTCTGCAAATCGTGGAAATCCGATTCCATTTTTTCGAATTTCTCTTGCCATTTTGACTGGTTGCTTCGCAACGCTTTTCCCAGCTGTTTTTCTTCGTTCAATTCACGCTGGGTGGCTGATAACCTAAAAATGAACACCCAATTTTATTTTATCTTAGGAAAAAATTATCCATAATATAATGGAATTCTAAATTACCACGTACTTAGAAGATTGCTGAGCTGCTTTTTTCTCCAAAGCAGTTTTTTCTTTCGTTACTACGTTCAATTTTGAATGTAGATCCCTGTTTTCTTCTAGTAAAGATCCAACTTCATCTCTTAGTTCTCTATTTTCATCCATCAGTTGACTTTCTAACCTATCAACCAATAATACGAAATTTGAAATATCTTCAAATATAAAAAGTCCTTTCCAAACCAATTTTAGGTTTCGAAAACAATCAACACAAGCAACTTACTGCGCTAATTTCATTTCATAATACATCCTCTGCTCATCTAATTGAGAAGTCAGCAAATACGTAAATTCCAGTTGAACGGAATCAACTTTCTCTTCAGCACACTCGGCTTCAGGCGTTGTACCACCTGCAGGTACAAGTTTGCCGTCATCCTTATTCTGAAGAAGACGATGGACAAAGTTGTCGCCCTTATAATCCCAGACCCTGTGAGAGCCCAACTGAAGGGCAAAACAGTGCCCCGATTCTCTGTAATGCATAGCAGCATGACCATTCTGGTACCTACAAAATACCACCGTCAAAATTATAAAATCAATTGAAGAAAATTAAAAAATAGGACCAACAACTGACCCTTGGGGGACTCCACTCAATAAGGATGATAAACTGACCTTCCACATCCGACATGTCCACAAATCAGACAGATCCACAGGGCATCCGGAGAGGGTCCTGTCTTGCCACATTCTTCGCATTCCGAGTTCTCGGCCTGTTCGGGACTCTGCACGAATCTGCATACTGGACAGGTGAAGTCACTCCACTTCTCCAAACAGTTTGAGTGGAAGGTGTGGTTGCAGAGGATGGTAAGTACGCCATCCACAGATTCGTCCATTCGGTCTAAAGTTCATATCAAATTTGTCAAATTGGTTCATAATTTTTTAATTTTTAATAATTACCTAAGCAAACGGGACAAATGGGTAACTCGGTATGACCTGGAGGAGGCGTAGAGTTGGTTGCATACTCGACATTCGAAACCCAGACAATTCTGCAGATACTATCGGGCTCCATATTATTGAACGGCAAATTATTGAAGTTGGCATAGAACTCTATTGCAGCATCGTTAGTACGGAAGCTGTTGATGAAAAGTTGTATGATCAGAAAGGACTAACCTATCTTCGAAAATCAATTTGACTCACTTAAGTAAAGCCATGTATTGATTCGGCTTTGAATCTCTGATAACTCTTATATGGGAAATGTTCTCATGACATGGTGCTGTGAAAGTTAATAAATCGTGGCATGTAACTGAAGCTGGAATTCCTAGAATACATAATATCATAGCCTCTTTTTTACTTGTGAGGACACTGCAATAAAACTACATTAAGTCAATGTTTCCTCAATCACAATTCATAACATACTCTTCTTTATAGAGATGTAAAACGCCTTTGGTTATTTCTACAAATGGGTTTCCACTGAAGAAACCAATTTCGTTTCTATTTTCAAAATCTTTGCTAGTCGAGGTCAACTGTTCCCTAGACGATACCGGCAGGAGTCCCCAATCTTCCCTCGGACTTTCCAGAACGCTAGGAAACGTTTCCACGCTAATATCCCTCACATTCTTGCGTTTTTTAGAACCCTTTCTCTTCTTGTCTTTTCCAGTAGGACCATTGCCATTCTCTTCTATAAAAATAAAAGGTTGGAGAGGAGAAAGTGAAAGAGTGGTGGGAAAAATCAAACCTTCATCTCTATTCTCTTCCACTTCTACTCTTAGAACGCATTTGGATACTAAATCGGACATTTTCTGAAATTTTCAGCATGAATCAACAACAAAATGTAACTAATTCAGGGCAAAATAATAGTAAAATAGTAATTAAAATTAGTAATCGAACTGACAGTAATGAGTAACATAGAATTTTTCGTTTTGTATGTATTTGAACTACTAACTAAATCCTTCTGTTTTGTCAGTGAGTGTACACTCCATTCCAAATCCCATGCTCAACAACGATTAGCATTTTTAAATCAATACCATTAAGAGTCAGCACTTCAGAAAGAATAACCTAAATAGCCATTGTATAAAAAATAATATTTCGATCAAAATTAATTAGGAGCAATCGTTTGCCTAATAAGAAAATATTCGAGTATGATATTCGAGTACAAGCGTTCACAGAAAATATTCTGTGATATATTCTGTCAACAGTATTATCTGTCGTAATCAACCTGTCATCTGTCTTTTCATGTAGTTGCTTGCCGCAAGAACCACGTGCATTGGATAAGTAAATTGTGATCTTTATACTGTAAAAGTGAATAATCAAGGTAAAAATAATGTCGATTTCTCATTTTTTTACATCCGAAAATATACTTGCTCCATCTAAACATATTTTTTCTGTTTTGTCCAGATGCCTCTCGCTGTAGATTTATTGCACCCAACTTCGGAAAAACAGAAGAGGTCCCACAAGCTTAAGAGGCTCGTGCAGCATCCCAACAGTTATTTCATGGATGTGAAATGTCCAGGATGTTACGCTATATCAACAATTTTTTCACATGCCCAATCTGCAGTAGCATGTAAAGGTTGCTCCACTATCTTGTGCACATCCACTGGTGGTAAAGCTAGACTTACTGAAGGATGCAGTTTCAGAAGGAAGCCCCATTAAACTACTATGAGTAATAAATAAGTTCATTAATAATGTGGAGTTTCATTTTGAGGTTAACCTTACATTTTCTTACAAAATTCAATCTCTTCAGATTTAGTATTTTCACCGAATTTTGATTCAAATAGAATTCACAGTTGTTTATTCTAGTGTCTAATGGTATATTTCAATTGGAACTTAACTTTTTTATACAGAGATATTTGTTAACAGTTGAAAAGAAATTTCACAACGTTTACTCGAGCATTTGTTTTTAAGTGCATGCAAAGAAATATTTATTTCGTATGTATTATATCAAATACTCGATTTATTTTGAATGAATAAATAATTTTTAATACATTGTTTTTGTGTACATCGGTATGTATTAAAATTTCTCTAAGTTGTGCAATGCTTTCGCAACTTAATGAAATTGTCATTATCATGAAAGGATTTTCTCACACTTGACGCTAAGTAATTCGAGGTGCTTCTTAAACAAGATAGAATCTAACTGATCAAATTGTTATCTTGGAAATTATTTGTGGTAGTAGTAGCTTTCTATTTGACGCTGTATCACTTCCAAACTGATGCGAAATCAGTTTAACCAGAGAAATAGAGGGATATCCCTCTATTTCTCTGGTTTGAACTGATGCGCATCACTTCCACAGAAATTAATCAGTCAAATAGAAAGCTAGGAATCAAACATGAAAGTTAGATGAATAAGTGCTTTTCATAATTGTTTACATCATTAACTTGGCAGTTGGGTAAGTATTCATTTCATTCCAAGAAAAAAAATATCTGTTCTTGTTTTTGGTAAAAAAAAAGTGAGCTGAGAGCTGAAGTTTGCTAATGGCATCTTTGTCAAGTGATGATGTATCAGCTATTTGGACTTTACAGATTTGTTGTTTAGTGTGTTTCTTGTCAGGCTAACAGTTCAAATCACTGAGTTTTATTGAAAATAATAAATAAAGCTAGGGCGAGAAGCCACTAATAAGACATACATTTTTTAATTAGAAAGTCTTACGAGTCTTAACAAGTTATTAGATGAGGAATGAACTGATCCCTTGGCATTGTGTGTCTGATGAAATGTACCTGGTTAGAGAGGAACAGGCTTTCTGGTTTTAATACTCTCATTACCTCTTCCTTTCCTAGATATTCTGAAAATGCCTTAATTGGCCATTTAGTCTGTCACTTGAAGTGACTTGTGAGAATCTCAAGTGCCCTGGTAGGACAGGTTCCCATAGCTCCAGTGATACACACAGGCCAACCTTTGTACTTTGTTTAGGGTTTTCCTCGTACTATTCTGGCTTGTTTTTGAGTACCAGACAACTGCCCCATATGTGATTATGGGTCTCACAATCATAACATACATCCATCGCAGTATCTTAGGGTTGTATCCCCAAGTCTTACCGGCTAGATTCCTGCACGACATTAAAGCCTTTATTGCTTTGCTAGCAGTGATTTCAACATGCCTACATTGTCAATAAGTAACCGAGTCTTCAAAATTTAACAAGTCCAGAGCGTTCCTGCCAATAGGGTCCTTCATAAATGGCTTCGTATAATTAATATACTTATGCATATATTTCACAAGTCAAATAGACCCCAGGGGGTTCATTGATTTGCCGAGAAAGCAAGAGCAGATGCGTTTCTGGCTTCTTGGCCTTCATCAGTACTCTGTAGCTTCTCAACAAATTCAACTAAACTGACCCGGGTTAAGCCTCAGAGCCGGCTTGGTCGATCATACCTAATCGCCCACGCCACCTATGAGACAAAACACGGAAATCAGCCTTTCCCCACCAGTGAATATTTGAAGCGTGACCCGTTTCTCGATTAATATCGAGCGAATGGCGGCATATGATTTCACGCTTCAAATATTCACTGGTGGGGAAAGGCTGATTTCCGTGTTTTGTCTCATAGGTGGCGTGGGCGATTAGGTATGATCGACCAAGCCGGCTCTGAGAGGCTTAACCCGGGTAAGTTTAGTTGAATTTGTTGAGAAGCTACAGAGTACTGATGAAAGCCAAGAAGCCAGAAACGCGTCTGCTCTTGCTTTCTCGGCAAATCAATGAACCTCCTGGGGTCTATTTGACTTGTGAAATATATGCATAAGTATATTAATTATACGAAGCCATTTATGAAGGACCCTATTGGCAGGAACGCTCTGGACTTGTTGATTTATTAACAACGGTATCGCCATTTTTCATTATTATCTTCATAATTTGCTTCCCTCCTTTCAAAGTTTTCCTCCGAACGTCACTGATTCCACAAGGAATTTTGGAAAGTAACATTCCCTTCACATGCTTCAATAAGGTAAAACATTTTGAATGACAATAAACCAAAAAAACACTTTCGTATAATTTATTTCATCAACATATTGAGCAGATGCTCTTTGAACTAATATCACATAACTAAACTATATTAGGTACCATTTGAATTTGTACAAATTGAACTTATCATCAATATTGCAACTAAACAGACCTAAAATCTATATTTTAAGTAGATATAATCTTCAAATGCAACGAAACTACATCGAATCTCTAAACGAAACAATAATTTGAAATAAGTAACAAATATAATAAAAGACAAATTCGTTAAGCATCTACCTGAATTTTTATTCATGGAAAACATCGATTTGTAAATATTCCACATCTTATATAATTTTAAGAAAAAATACAGATTCAAATTTCTCTGATCATCTTACAAAAATCGGGACGACTATTTCAAAAAAATAATCCCAAACACACAAATGTATAAGACGACAAATACTAATTCTCACTGGGAAAATTCACTCTTCATAGCATTTAATTTGCAGTATTCAACGTGATCCCTTACTTCTGATGTAACCTCTGCGTCCGTATTTATAAAAGTGATGGAGTGGAAAGCTCTCTCTTCTCAAAACCCCCGGTTTGAAAGCACATTACCCGCTTATTACCCTATTTCATTACTTATATAATTTGAAAAACTAAAACCGTCGGTGTGTCATGAAAAATCACATTGTGCAAGTTCTAATCTGTGTTTGGCGATCTCCATGAGACCCTGATAATGTAAGTAAGCACCGCCAACAACGAAACAGTGGAATATTTGGTGAGAGTGCAGCCAGATATCGAATTTGCCTGGGAAAAATCTCTCCGGCACCCTCAAAGCGTACAGCGTGGTCCCTGCTATGTAACAGAGCGCCATAAGTATCATGGATCCTATAGATCTTTGGAAGATGTTCGTAAACCATCCTTCGAGCATCCCGAAATGTATGGCCGGTATCACTCCTGACAGTCCGAAGAGTAAGAACAGACCGGCTCTTATGTGTCGCCAATCGGACTTTGAAAACTTATCCCACAAACTGACCACAATAGTGGCTATACCCATAGCACATGTAACAGTTGTGTATAAAACCTTCGGTCTAAAATGACAATAAAAACCGTAGTATAACCATGGAACAAAAGATCCCATAATTAATATACTTATGCCGCAGTAATCTAGCTTTGAAAACACGCTCAACATCAACTGAGAGTGACAACACACAGTATGGAACAAAGTGCTGAGTCCTAGGCATAAAACAGCTCCAAAGAAAAAGACGCCGAATACTAGCTTTTCTTGAAATTCTACCTCGATTGGCGGACTCACTAGAAAATAAGTGGCTAGGCCTGTGGAAGAAGGAAAAATTTGGTTAGGTTACTGAAAATAATAAGTGAGGATGGATGGATTGTGAGAAAACATGAAACATGGGGTGCAAAATGAGTTTCTAAAATATGTGCAGCACATACGAAGAAGCAATCTATACTCGATAAATTCCCAGGAATTCTTTCGAAGAAATTCCTAATTTAATTTTTGACAGAACTTGAAAATCATTACTTTTATTCACAGCTACTACGAGCATTTTTTTAGCACACAAAAAGCAGGAACAATTTTATTCCTACGAATTTATTTCCAAAGAAACTTTACTGTTTATATAATCATTGTGTCCAAGATAAGAATAGCATTACGATCTGGGAAAAGGGGTCAGCTGAATATGAGAAAATTCCTGACCAAACGAAACAATTTGGAAATTCGTCCAAATTTTTGTACCCAAAGGCACAACAACATATTGTTAGAAATAAAACACAAAATTTTCCTGTAATTTAGCCGGTCCCTTCCCCTTATTTTGAACACATTGTAGAACTGATCACAGATTATCCCCAGTTGAAATAAAAAAAAAATTTAAATGCAACAAAGAAGCAAAAGAACGACACAAAACAAAATCAACATAAAGTAACCAAAACCAAACTTTTCAGTTTCTTCCTTGTACAATAAACAAAACCAACACTAATCAATGGTTTCAATGAAATAAATGTTTAATAAATAATTTATATCATCCTTTTTCTCGCATCTAAAATACAGTGTCCCGCAACAAACCGTTCAATTGCCACCTCATAAATACAGGGCCATATTTTCATAGATACACAGGGTGAGTCTTTGACCACTGCATTAATTTTAACCAAAGATTCCTCTCATCAAATGAAACACTTTTTTCATTTACCATTTTTCCAGATTCGGCTCAGGTAAAAAGTTACAAGCGTTTAAAGATTTCACAATGGGCTAATACACTCCCGCATATAAATTATCTATGATATTGTTGGCGGAAGAGAATAAGGAATAATATAATGTTCTAAAAGGATGGAATATTCTTGAAATGACTCAAGAAAAATTTTATATGCTTTCTTTATGCTAATTTCGTTTAGTTTTATGAATCCACGAGTCCATAACTAGAAAACCAGTATAAGTGGAAAATAACTAATATTTGGAAAATATGTATCATAGTTATAGGAAACTTTACGCCAACATTCATTTTATTCGAAAAAAAGATGTCAAAGCTACAAAATAAAAACTGATTTTTTTTCAAAATTTCAACAGCCTGTATCTTTTTACCTGAGCTGAATTTGGAAAAATGTTAAATGAAAAAAGAGTTTCATTTGATGAGAGGAATCTTTGGTTAAAATTAATGCAGTGGTCAAAGACTCACCTTATTAACCATAATTGTCGCAACCTTCCCTCACACCATCAAGTATGGCTGGAGCCAAACCGGACAAATTAAAGGTCGAAAACACAATCTTTCTGAACAATCTGCCTTTCACCTTGGAGAATTTATCCCACGAACTCACACTCACACCTAGTCTCCATATTATGCTGCTTGTAGTAATGCTTTTTCTTGTGGTATAAATAAAGGATCACAATAACCTGTTTTGTTGATAGCGATTACCAATCGTCAATTCTGAATTTCCACGAGAATTATAAGAATACATGCAAATCAAGATGCAGTTGTTAATGGTCAATCTAACGTTTATTCAATCACCAAAACGTTTATTCAATTTACAAAAATAGTGAAAATCCACTGTAATCAGGGAAAAAAAAATTATTTTAATGGCCAAAACCAAATGTTAACAATGTTGGATACTAGATCATAAACAATTAGATGGAAGAAAATAAGGTGGTCACAATTTCTCCACGTATACATAAAATAAATCTCAAATATTGTCTCTTCCTTAAGCTAAACATTACGTCCCCACAAGAGAATTGCCACATCCACATTCTCTATTTAATTTTGAAACGGGACATTAAAGGATTTAGATTTTCTTGTCGTAATTCGAAAGGCCCTCATGTTCTAGAACACGAGAACAAGAAGTTAGAAACATAGAAGATGTCCCACTACTACAGTTATATTCCTATAACAGTCTATACACCTCGATCAGAATTTAATATATGGGGGTATCTGTCAGTTCACACTCTCCGATTGTAACACGATGCATGGCCATCTCCGATATACCGTGATAATGCACTAAAGCGCCCCCTAATACGAATATGTGGAAAATTTGGTGGGAATGCAGCCAGATATCGAATTTTCCAGGGAAGAACCTCTCGGGCACCCTCAGGGCGTACATCATGGCTCCGATGATGTACAGGAGCCCCATGAGTATCAACCAACCCAGGGATTTCTGCGACAGATGGTTCAGCCAGCCTTCGGTGAGGCCGAAGTGTATGGCCGGCACAATCCCCGACAGCCCAAACGTCATGAACACAGCAGCCCTGAAGGGCCTCCATTCGGGCTCCGAGAATTTATCCCACAAACTCACGATGATACTGGTTAAGCCCAGGGCGCAAACTATGGACAGATAGACGACCTTCGGCCTGAAATGGCAGTAAAAGCCGTAATAAAGCCAGGGTACGAAGGACCCCATGATCAGCAGGGCTATACCGCAATAGTCTAGCTTAGAGAACAGTTTTCCGACAAATTGAGAATGACAGTTGACCGTATGAAAGAGAGCGCTGAATCCAAGGCATATGATCGCTCCGACGAAAAAAGCTCCAAAAACTATTTTTTCCTGTAGTTCAATCTCTATCTGTGGACGTAGTAAGAAGTATGTGGCTATTCCTGCGAAAAATACGAAAAATGGTTTAGTAGCATAACACACAGTCTTAAATCGTTACGAAACCATGAGGCGCCTCAGAAAACCACCGGGATGGACAACAGGATGACAATTCGAAAATATAAAATAGTGAAACCGGACTCGTGAACTCGTCACAGGTGGATTTATACAGAAGTAATTTTAGTAGACTCGGAAATACTTCAGCTGGTGTATTATGGTCTCACGGATCACAAAAAAACCTTATATCTAAATCATGCATTATAAAAGATGTTATAAATGGTGGGTCAACTGAATACCAAGTTTTAAGTCGATCTGATCTGTCATTCTTAATGAACAAGTCAAATGGTATCGTTTCATGGGTTTTATGGGCCCGATCAAGCCCCCTTACATCACCAACTGAAGTAGTGCTAACCAATTTAGAAACACTCTGTATAGACCACATTAGTTAGGTTAGGCGGGAAATTTGAATTACGATTCATTCGTGAATCCGAGCACTGAATTCCCCATGCATTTCTTATGGACCTAAAATTTACGCGAATTTCTCGCCTGTTTTTAGATACTTTGGCTAATTTCTTAAGGTTTATTTCGGTTGAAATAGATTCTGTGAACCTTTCTCAATCATCTAGAATCATTTTTGCATAACAAAATAGTATATTTCCAAAATAATTAATAAATATAAAAGTGTTCACCAAATTCGATTGACGTATGTCTTAGCTCACTCGAAATCAGTCAAAAATAATTACATAACCCTAAATCGGCCTTGTAATGACGCACAACAGAAGTAATCTACGACATACGGTAATCTTTCGAACTACACTGGTTTCAAATTTGATTTAAGAATAAATTGATGTAGATTTTGATGTGGAAATAACATTAAAACATGCACTAATGATGAAGGTACCCAATACTTGATGTCTCTGTACTAACATTCTCTTTTAAATAGGGTAGTTTCATCTCAAAATTGAAATTCCTTGTTAAAAAATTTGAATATGGATCTCCCACCAAGAGAATGATTCTAACCTAACTAATGTGGTCTATTGTATGTTTCAATACATTGATTTAATGAGAGAAAGAAATTAAAGTATCATTTAAAACAACTTAGTCGGCCAACAGCATAAATAATTACAATCTGATAATAGTACCAGTCATAATTTTATTCACTTCAGAAGAAGTTAATTTTACTCTTGTATATCCATGCTCGCAAAACTCCATAGTGTTTGAGCATACCCATTTAAATCCACTTAACAATTCGCTTGCGAAAATCCTACCAATCTCCCCGGCATCCCCCAAGGTCCTTTTCAAGTCCCCACGATATCATGAGATCAAGATGAAACGCAGCGGAGACAATAAAAACCATCCGAACACCTTCCATTAACCTTAAAACTCACCAATAAAAGCGACGCATCCCAGGAGATGGGTCCATATGTTGGCCGTCTCCGTATGGATCCTGAAGATGCTCTTAAAGCAGGCCCTGAAACTCGGCAGAGGGGGCCGGTGACCGAAAATGAGGAAATCGTTGTCTTGAAGCCAGGCGGGCAGGTTACGAAAATGGCAGACAGACCATCCGGCCTGTATCATCTTCCGGACCACATGTTCGGCTTGGCTGGCGGCATTGTGGGCCAAGGCGGTGATGTCTAACTCATCGCCTACATAAAATTGACGGTTTAAGATGGGTTTCGAGAGTGTTGAACGTTTAAAGTGTGTCGTTGTGTGCGTAGTATCTTCGTTATGAGTTACAACAGAGGCGTGGGGTTCGTAGAAGCAAGGGAGACATTGCTTTCCCTAAAACTAACAACCGAACCAAAATTCTAGCTTTGAAAGTCCTATTTATTTACACCCTGTATTGAACAAGGCTCAAGTCTCCATAAAAATATGAAAATTCGTCGTAGTTTTATCTGTCAAGCAACAAGGACTATCACCATATTGTCCCTTCTGTAGTAAGTTAACTGACTTACATCATAGTTTTAGACATCTTTCAGTATCTCCTAATATTTAAAGATCCAACTGAATTGATATTTTTATATTATGTTTAGCATTTCTATAACGGTGTCATAGAAGAGTTTGGGAGAAGAATCCAATTACACTATAAATAGGAGAGTTTTTATAAATTGCTTCCCTTCTTTCACACTTCACCGCACGCCACTGTGTTGTGGTCATGTTAGAAATATTTGTTAATGAATTTTTTGTATCTACATCTACATGGAGATGATATGAATCGAAAAGGATAAACCAAAAGCAAAGAATTTTCTTCAGAGACAGGAAACAAAGAAAAAAGTTAAGTACGTTAACCACCTCACATTTCATCGTCTCTTCTCAAAAAAAATGTTTTAAATGTTTCTTTGATAACTGCACTACTACAAATTAAAAAAAAACATGCTTCTTTCAAAGTGAGCACTACATTGAATATTGTTTCGCGATTCACAATAATAGAAAAAAACAAGAAAATTGTCTGGTACTCGAAACACCTGATTTGTAACAAACACTACATTTCATATTAACAGAAATTTATCGACGAAGATCTAGTTCAGGTCCACAGATATAAGAAATTATAAAAACTGAAATAAAAAAGATGAAATGAATGAAGGACATCTACACTACCTGTACCTAAAACTGCAGCTTTGAGTACTTCACTCATTTCGGAATCCAAAACTGCCTCATCTTCAGGCGTTGAAGGTAAGGGGCAACCTATGCAGTCCTCTTCGACCTGGGAAAAAAACAGTAACTAGCATTCATTATAAAATATTTGGAACTTGCGGACATAATTTGCCTATCGCCTTAATTTTAATTGGGGGAAAAACAAAATTAATTCAGGGAGTATACGAGGTATAAGGTGGAAAAACATATCGATAATGATTGACCCGAACACCCACAAAGGATCATATTTGTTGCTAAACCAGTAGAATTCCCATAATTACTGACTAAATGAAAAAAGAAACCTTAAGATAACTTCTAAACCATTCTCTTAATATCAAACGTAAAATACATTGAATACGTCTTGTTTATATATCAATCAATCATAAATAATTTCCGTTCCCATGAAATAAGTTATTCTCATTCATAGATTAGGCTTCCAAACACAAAGAAAAATTAGCATAACTCTTATTAATTAAGTATGAAGGATTAGAGCAATGTTTTTTCATTACATTGATAAGGGGAATCACCTCTTATCACATGCTATATAATACTTTGATAAAAGGCAGTGTTGCAGTACCTTATATCCGGGATTATTGCGAAAGAATATATAGAAGATAAGGAAGAGTGAAACATAAGAATATGGCCAGAATCATTACAATTTTATGAATACTTCAATAAACTTTATTGCATAAATATGGCAGGTTGTTAATTTTTATTGCACATGGTTAGTAATTTGTGTTTGGTTCCTAAACTTTAATTGCTCCGAAATCGACATGTTTTTTATATAAATTCAAGCTCACCAATGAATTGACATCGTCGTCCAGCAGTTCCTTTATTTCCGATGCTAAGCTCTCATTTTCCAAGTCCCAAACTTTTCTTTTCCTAAGCCCCTCACTCTCAGCACTTTCTCCAATGGAATCTTCAGCATCACTATAGTGCGACATGGCGAGTTCCTAGACTCGGAAACACTAAAGACACAAAGATAAAAGTGATAAATATTGAATATTTTGTATGGTTCCTGTAGCAGCTAAAAAAAATAACTGTTCTGAGACTGTCAATACAAAGGTCGATTTATTATTTACGTATCTTCACCAATTGAGCGCGATTAAAAGTAAAATTTGATAACACAGGATACGCAGTGATTAATTAAGCACTAAATATTATTTAAAACCAAAAATTCCTGATGGGAAAACAACTTACAAAAATATCAGGATTATCGATTTAAATATTGGCCTAGGAGTATGTTTTTTGTTTCACTAAGATAATGGGATGTAAGGAATATGTTTTTGTATCATTCACGTTGAAACTTCACATTTGTGATAAGAAAATAATTGGGATTTACCCAAAAAAGAATAGGATGTACAAAAACCCCCTCTACGACATTGTCCGACAACAGCTGATTGATGTCGCTACGTCTGAAAAGTCATCCATGCGTCAATCTTCCGACATAGTTGCCGCAGATTTTTTTTTAGTCACTTCAACGTAGCCTACCTTATCTATGATTACGTAGACTACGTTATCTATGATTCGTAGACTACGCTCAAACTAATTAAGAACCAAATCTGCTTAATCTATTTCACGTTTTAAATATATAATGTTCACAAAAACAAACTCTCTATAATTATATAAACTAGTACTGTTCGAATTTCAAGATAAATTTTATAAAACTTTCCCCTTGAGGAATCTTGAGGTAGAATTGGCAACAACGTTTCCCCTTTGTTATCTTACATAATTTAATAAATAATTATTCGATTTCAATTACCTGCAAATTGGCGAAATTTTAGAGAATAAGTTAAAACAAGATGATTTCTCGCCGAATAATTATTAGATACTGAGTTGAGAGCCATTTTTATGCTTATGTTTCCATTATTAGGTCGCCAGGTCAGGTTTAAATCGGGAGTAGTTTCGGTTCGATAACTAGCTTAGCTTCATTAGCGTAATGTTTTATTTATTCCTTCCTGTTATGACTGGAATTTTTGGCTATATTTAAGTCGCATCGCAATATTTTTCCTGGGCGGTGTAGCAAATTGCGATGTAAATAGGGCTTGGGATCTCAAACTGATTCGGATGGTACTTCACTTTGAAATCAGTTGTTTAATTTTTTTGTAATATACAGGTGAGGAAATATGAATTCTGATAAATAATAAAACAAATAGACGTCCGAATTAAATTTCTGTTTGTTATTCAACATTTAATTCACTAAATAAACAGAGCTATAAACTTCTTTAGTAACATACATTTTCAACTGAATTTGAAAATATGAAATTTAAAACTTGGTACAGTTTATATATTCGAGGGAATATTTTTGATTCTTCCCTTCTTTCTTAACATTAAACACAGCTTACAACGAATTGACTAGTGCTTGATACAATTAAAATGAATTTATACAACTTAATATATAAAGACTGGTTATCCAATTAATTTTCGGAAGACAACTTCGAAACGAAATCGTATAAAAAATATCTCAGTTTGTGGGAAGAAAATTCTGGTGGAATGCAAGCGTCTAAACCAGTAATCTGAGTATTAATACCAAGAATAAGGAATGAAATGAACTCGAAAGCAGGTTAGCGTTATCCTTCGGTACTGTTAATCCTTGTTGATTGGGCTCTTCCACGTCGTTCGATAGATGACTACCAGCAGCAGGGTACCAATGTGTTGTTTCCACTGTCGTGTGGTAGCTTGCAGGATCAGCTTTGGGCGTGTGATGAAAAGCTTGCTCTCTATTGATATTTGGTGAACCTTAAATAGAGTGGAATTAAATGGTTTAATTAATTCAATGGTAGAGCATTTACCTAAGTCTGGAACTTCCTTCCTTATCACATTCCAAGAAGATGTAGTCGCCATCCAATATGGTTTTGGTGATGGGGTAGTTGATACTTTCTCGGAAAACATGGGGTAACTGTTTTCAGTCAGTGGACTCGAAGGAGGCCCCTGAGTATCACCCCAACTGCTGGCTCTACCGTAAGAAGCAGGTCTTGTTCTTGAACCTTTAACAAACGGTTGTGTAGTTACATTTCTGTAGAATCTAGAGGAGGGACAGTAAAGAGTTAAATTTTTCTTCTGATGTGTTACCGATGACTACAGCCTTTCCTAAACCTGGAAATTTGCTTACAGGGACAAGTTTTTAAACTCATACCCATTTGGAGCAGAGGTTACAAAGAAGGTTTCCCCCATGCTTGAGTAGCAACAACGAAACTTATCTTCAGAAGGAGAGACTCAAGGTAAGGTTTATTCATTTCAAAATCAGATCACAAGTTTATCTTTCGTCTCAAATTGTGGGTTAAGGGTTTACCTACATCTCTATGAAGGTATGGCATCTAGTAGCACAGTTCTGGTGAACAGTACCAGAGTAGTAGGTAGCTTTAAAACCTCCCAACATATGTTACCTTGTATTGCCTAAGGCCTAAGGAATGTTTGCTGTGACTTCCTGTGGCCATATATTGTGTATTAGCCTGGAAGATCCTACCAGTGTCTTACCCTGTCAGTCTACCATACACATTTCTTGAATATGTTCTCCACTTCTCCAAATTGATATCAAACTTACCAAGAATTTCTGAAAATGATGTAGGGGAGCTTGGTGGTATCATTTCTTCAGACGGAGTACTTGGTGATGGAGACCAAGAGTAAGCAGGAGATACATTAGAAGTGATCCCTCGATTGGGTGGGTTTCTTGCTTCCTTGATGAAGTTTGTTTCTTGTATGGTGCTCCATGGGTACACCTCGCTTGATGCTGTTGATATCGACAGTATATCCGTGGAGGGTAGGGAATCTTGGAATGAATTGCAGTCTCCTGAATTAGGTCTGCAATACAACATGGACAATTTTAACATGGTGCAGAAGAGTGACAAAATGGAACAGTTATAAACTTGGTACAAGATCTTGAATGGAAACTAAGTTTCTTACATGTAATTTACACATTGGTCTTCGATAAACCTCAACGCCTTATCCAAAATTTGCATCGAGAACTTTGTGGCTTGTCCATTCTGGCCATCTCTATCGCACAATCTTCTGGTTTCTCTTTGTACGCACTGTTTGAATCTGTCGTGTAAGCTAGAAGGAAAATTTGTTAGGAGAGCGTATACATTTTTTAAATTTCAATACTGACCAGCATAACGTGGACTTGGGAAATGAACTATCTCTCTGATATACTTGGTCTACTAACATTTGGTACTGCGGACCACAATGGTTTCTTTCAGTGATGGTACTCTTTAAACAGGGTGCAAATTTGAGATATTCTGAAAACAAATGTATCTTTTTGTTTTCTAGTGAGAAAAAACGATAGGGATATTGTGTTCTCTAAACCTACCATTTTGATATTTGTTATTCATACACAACTCATGGATATTTTCTATCGGACTTTCGACAGCGTTGTTGAATTTTCTTCGGTCTTCCTCATTGAAACACTCTTCTGTGTAATGTTTCAAACAGTTCACAAACTCGTCCCAGGTTCTGCAACCCCTTCTTATATCTTCCCTGTTATCCGGGAAGATAAACCTTGCCTCACGAACAAGAGGATCTGCTAGTTTCAAACATTCGCTTCTTGAACAGTCCATTGATGTCCCCTGATGGAATATCAGGGATAAAGACGAAAATATCAGGTACCATGACATCTTTTCTATCTGTAATGTTAAAAGAATATATTGAAATGGTTTTAAACCTCCAGTATCCGTTCTTAATTGGTGAATTTCCCAATGACATAGGTGCTCATTATTTGTGTGAATAGCGCATCCACCATTTTATAGAAATCGTCACTGAATTTATAGAATTTGCGCATCCGCCAAACATCGTTTGATTCACAAACTGTTGCTGAAGTCAAGTGAGAATTGAATTGTTTATTTTTCCTATTTAAGAACTGTTGTTTTATTTCCGTGCATTCTTGACTTGGTTTTTCTGTTTTTTATGTGGTTATTTACAAGATATCGCAAATTATCTATAAAATTCGAGAAATTGAGTAATTAAACCGCAGTCTTTATCCAGTGAGTCCAAATTGTAACTCCCCCCAAATCCTTGAGTTCATTATCGACTGCCTACTCCCTTCCAACTTATCTGTATGTAAAAATCCAACCGACCAATAATTCTCGCCACCCACCCTATTTCTTAAGCCTCGCGTGCAGAAATACCGCTTCAACCTCAATGAAAAACGGAAACAGTGGTCCAAGTCGGTAGCATGTCGATTTGTCGTAGTTTTCCATTGGATAATCGTCTGGAAAACTTTCTTTTGCTTACTGCTGAGTAAAAAGACGACTCTTTCGAAATTGTCGCATTATATGGCCGTTATATGAGCTTCTTGGATTCACTTCGTCATTCGGGTCAACAGGAGTAAATAGGAATAACCCAGTTAGGGGTGAGGTCATTATTTCCGCATTTATTGCAGGTTTTTCCCCCGTCTTTGTCCCCATGAAAACAAAAGATCGCTTTCGAATGACTCTAGGAGTGTTTTGTTACTACACAATGAAGTCCGATAGGATGAAAGTGTCATTATGAAAATTATACTAGTTGGAAAGTCAGGATCTTAGGCGCGCTTGTTCAGATTTATAGCCAGAACGGTTATCCACCCAGGTAATGAAATTGAAAAATTTCAGCGATATCTGAACTGTTATATATGAGTCTAAAAATACGAAGAAAATTTTATGGAATTGTTGAAATCGTGAATTTTCTATGAATGGTGCAAATTATTATCTAATCCAACCTAATATAGATCCGATCGAGTTGAAACTTAGCTGGAAAATAAGGTTTTGAAGGTTCCTGCAAAATTTGGGCGATATCTGAACTGTGAATTGGTTCAAGCACTGATGTGAAGTTCTATTGTCTACTCAGCTCTATTGGACACGCTTAATCGAATTTAGTATCGATATATACCGTTTTCTCAGCTTTTATAATACATTAATACATTTCATACCATTTTAATGACAGACTTCAGTAATGAGAGAATCGTCTAAGAGCACAGAATTTTTAATTCTGACGAATGTATTCTATCGAAATTGAAATCCGTTAAATATCTGATAGTATACGAAACAAGCCCTGTGGACAGGAGCTTTTTGGCGCTCTTGTTCAAACAGACAAATTATATCTCCGAAAGTATTGGGTTTCTCAGAGTTGGGAATTATATCAATGGATTCCTATGATAGAACTATCATGAAAAAAATTAAATAAAAAAAAGTGTCGTTTAAAAAAATGCTTCAAAAATTATCTTGAAAAAAAAAGAGCAATCTACAATGCTTTAATGCTTCAAAAATTATCATTAAATTTATTTATCAAAATTAAATGAGCAATCTGCAATGATTCAACCTCGTGGAATGGGTTGTTGCAACTTGCAACTAAGGAAAGTATCATCGAATTGTCTAGAGCAAAGCTGGAGACAATCATAACGGATTGTCCATTTATTCTTGATATTTGAGTAGGTAGTGGATAACGAACAAATTATTTTAATAGTTCAAAATGTATTAATAAAAGACTATCCTCTTTTCATTCAAAATTGAATAGTTCATACCACCAACACATTCTTTTCTGTATTATGAACCTTAACTCAAGAAAAAATGATTGATACACAAATTAATGTAGATCCATATTTCAGCATTTTTTTGCTAGCAACATTATGAAAATACTGTATATAGGAACATGTCTTACTACTTAAGGAAGTAAAAGGTAATATTAACCTCAGTGGTCAACGAACAGTAATTTCTTTTGATGATTCCATTATGTTCTTCTTTCCTATTGCCTCAATAAACTACATCAAAACAGTCTTGTATATATTCACAAATTCAAGAATCGAATACTTTCCTTCTTCACATACGTCTTTAGTGTTCTTAAACCAGTCACCAAGTTTCAATTCGATCGGATCTGTATTTTTTGAGTTATCGAGAAAACAATATTCCAGATGGTATAACTCCGAAACCATTTGGCTCATTATGTCCAACAACGAACTTAACAGTCTCATTCGGATGCGGAACCTACCCTGAAAATTACAAGACACTATCTCTTTCCTTTCGAAAGTTATCGTGGCAACGGTCACCCATCCAGCTACTGATCTCAAACAAGACTTCTTAGATCTCCAGTAATATAGATCCGATCGTGTTCAAATTTGGAAATCGGCTGTAAAGTTAGGTTCTGCAGGCTCTCGCAAAATGTCAGCGATATCGAATGGATTGTTTCTGAGATATAGAATTTATTTCAATGATTTTTCAATTTTTTTTAGTGTATTCCTCACGAAATTTCGCGAAAATGTGCGCGTAGTCATTCTACAATTAACTACCACGTTTGAATTGGATCGGATTTGTATTTTTTTTAGTTATTGAGCAAATTAAAACAAAATTTCAGGTAGGCATAACTCCAAAACCGTTTGGCCGATTATGCCTATTAGCAAACTCAAACGTCTCATTTGGATGCACAACCTACCCTGAAAATTGCAAGTCGCTATCTCTTTCCATTCTCAAGTTATCGTGAGAGAAATAGAATTATTTTTTGAAAATTTTCTAGTGAAACGATCCTCAAAAAACTCCTCACGAGAGTTCAATGAATTGGCGAATAATATTCAATTTCATGATGAAATAATGCAACATTTAGTTTGAATCTAAAATCGATTTTCGTAACTGAATTATTCATAGACCCCCTGTGAGGCAGATATGGCTTAATGGGGTTGTAAAGACATAAAAGAACTCACTCGGAGTAATAACGAATTCTTGATGGGGGAAGGTTGGAAGGTACGTTGACATTGCCATTTGTAGTCAATGATCCCTGATGAATAACGTAAAAGGTGCATAAAGGGTTATTTGTATTGGAATTTTCGTGAAACTTGGATCGATTAAAAGAATTTGACGAATGAATAATGAACAATTACGTGTTGAATCTCCAATATAGTTATTCCAAAAATTGTTTGAATACCTATCTCACAAATAAACAATTAGAATATTAAACACTATCAAAACTTCTACAATAATATTTTTTGATGTAATTAGAGGTGCAATTTTTGTTTGCCTTTCCGAATATGTAAAGGTAACAGCTTGTAATTGTAAAAATGAATATTACATGCTTTCCATGAATTCTGATTTGAATAACGATCGCTCAATTCTTCGTATATGGTTTCGTGATGTGAAGGTCACCTATAATTGACCAATAACTTTCATGTATATTCTTATTCCTTCAACCCATCTAATTCTAGATCTAGGGCGTTGATAGGTCTTTCTCGTAGTCGAGGAAAGGTGTATGAAGGTCTGCCAGGAAGTGAGAACCCCATTAAAATAGAGGGTGTTCCATTTTGGAACATAAAGGGGCTATTTTACGGTTGTAGAGATTTACTTATTTTATATCTCATGAAGCAATCTGTATATCCACATCAAGCTCGATATATACATGGGGTTTATAAATTTATGTTAATAGACTTTATTTCTCAGCAACAGTTGCCAAGGGAAAGAAAACCTCATGATTGCTCCTAGGGCAATTGGTAAAACATGGGGCTTGAGCCCGGGAATCACTAAGTGGATTTACACTGCTACAGTGAGACCCTCCCTCACATATGCTAGTGCTGTGTGATGGATAAAAATGGGTTCAACCCCTGTGGACAGGAGCTTTCTGGCGCTCTAGTTCAAAGTTGGGAATTATATCAATGTATTCTTATGATAGAACTGCATCATAAAGGAAATTCAATTCAAATAATATATTTAATTAATATACTTATGCATATATTTCACAAGTCAAATAGACCCCAGGGGGTTCATTGATTTGCCGAGAAAGCAAAAGCAGACGCGTTTCTGGCTAATTGGCCTTCATCAGTACTATGTAGCTTCTCAAGAAATTCAACTGAACTGACCCGGGTTAAGCCTCTCAGAGCCGGCTTGGTCGATCATACCTAATCGCCCACGCCACCTATGAGACAAAACACGGAAATCAGCCTTTCCCCAACAGTGAATATTTGAAGCGTGAAATCATATGCCACCATTCACTCGATATTAATCGAGAAACGAGTCCCGCAGACCTCAGACAGTATCTTCCCAATGGCCATGAACGCTGTTTAGCGTTTTCAAAAATAATAATGAAAAATGGCGATACCGTTGTTAATAAATCAACAAGTCTGAGCTCTGCGGGACTCGTTTCTCGATTAATATCGAGTGAATGGTGGAATATGAATATGTAGGAATTTCTTTGAATAAACATTATTATTATTATTATTATTATTATTATATGATATCACGCTTCAAATATTCACCGGTGGGGAAAGGCTGATTTCCGTGTTTTGTCTCATAGGTGGCGTGGGCGATTAGGTATGATCGACCAAGCCGGCTCTGAGAGGCTTAACCCGGGTCAGTTTAGTTGAATTTGTTGGGAAGCTACAGAGTACTGATGAAGGCCAAGAAGCCAGAAACGCGTCTGCTCTTGCTTTCTCGGCAAATCAATGAACCCCCTGGGGTCTATTTGACTTGTGAAATATATGCATAAGTATATTAATTGTACAAAGCCATTTATGAAGGACCCTATTGGCAGGAACGCTCTGGACTTGTTGATTTATATTGATTCACTTGACTGTATCAATAAACCTGCTTCAAATACATATTTCAATATGGAATATGCATTCGGAAATTATTAAATATTCTCAAGTTATTACCCCACACTTAATTTCCTGCAATTATACCTGCATAACGTGTAAAATTGCATAAGATAATTGGTATAAAATCTTCCTTGCGTCGGGTGACAAACAAAGGCTTCCTGCATTTAAAAAGTAGCGCTAACTAGATGAATTGTTGTAAATTTCGCTTATTCCATTGTGGTAAACACTGATTAGAAGTCAAGAATGAAACTGCTGGGATTACAAATTAGACATAGGCGGATGCATTGTAGAGGAGGTCACACTTCGGTGCGTCTCCGGAGGAAATGAGGTCATTTAACGTTTCACTTTCAATGGATACATATGACAGATAAGTGATCGTAATATTGAAAAATCTGTTCCGTTAGATAAACCATTGATTGGAGGGAAATTTTTCTAATAAAAAAATGGCGGATGCGCGACATTTATTTTTGAAATCTAAGTATGACTGAAATCGTTTATAGATCATCCTTTGTTTCCGTTAATAGCCAGAACAGAAACATTGATCAGGATTAATTTTCCTTACAAGTGGATCAGAATTCAAGGCATAAAGATACAATATACAGTCTGCCAAAAAAGTAACGTAACTTCTTCGTATGAGAAATGTGAGAAATATCAAATTCAAATCACGAAACAAGCCCTGTGGACAGGAGCTTTCTGGCGCTCTAGTTCAAACAGACCAATTATATGTCCGAAAGTATTGGTTTCTCAGAGTTGGGAATTATATCAATGTGTTCTTATAATAGAACTGCATCATAAAGGAAATTCAATTCAAATAATAGTTTATTTGTCAAGATTATATGAGCAATCTGAGAATGAGAACTGCACCATGGAAGAAATCAAATTAAAATAGCTGAAATGAATTTAACTCTATCTTATAGAACAGGATGACATGTACGAGTATGAACACAGATCATATAATAAAGCTTAGATAGAATAATGATAACATTCTGTGAAAACATAGAAGTACGATTCATTATTGAAATTTCGAAAAATCATATCTCCGAAAGTATTAGCTTGTTGGAGTTAAAAATGATATCAATGGATTTTTATAGTGAAACTGCATCTTAGATAAAAATTTAATTTGAAATTTGTTGCTTAAAAAAAATTTTTTTTTTTCGTTACTCCGAAACCATCTGGCCTATTTTGCCCAATAACGAACTTAACCGAGATATTCATCTCCCTAACCTACTCTGAAAATTTCAACTACCTAGCTCATACCGTTCGAGAGTTATTGTAGAATTTTTTTTTAATTTTCAAAATTTTTTTTTTTACACTTTGCGGTAACCTTGTCAATACAAAACTTCACATGCGTATAAAGGTCATGATTCTACAATTTGATGCTAAATTTCAGATAGATCGAGTGATCAGTTTCGGAAATATTCATAAAAAATGTGTTTTACTTAAATCGGCCATAACTCCGAAACCGCTTGATGGATTTCGCCAATTAACGAACTTAACCGAGATATTTACGCTCCAAACCCACCTTGCAAATTTCAATCCTCAAACTCCTTTCGTTCGAGAGTTATCGTGCCTACGGCCGGCCGGCCGGACCGGCTAGACAGAATCGATTTCGACCTCGGATTCTTGATCAGTGAGTCAAACCAAATCGTTTGAGACCATTTTCAGCCATAAATTCGAAAATTACAGACATTTGGGCAAATTGATAAGCACTCAGTTCCGAGGAACTAGAGCGCCAAAAAGCATACGATAAATTGCTTTTGAAATTAAAAATCGACGCGTACGAGGATTTTCCTTAATAATTCTTCGTACAAGAATTATTGACGACTTTTTTGATACGCTGTATAGATATCGTACCTATTTTAGTATATTTTCTGTTTGTTAGAGATGAAAATGGGAATTTCAATTATTAAATTCATCCGCATGATGATATGATTGCTTTGATATTTTCGAAAATATGAGTGGATCATAAATTAAAATTATGCTTTTCTCATACCAATTTATTCATTCAAATGGATAAATTACTGCTATCAAGGAATAACTAAAATCAAAATCGTAATTACGATATAGCGAAGTTATTACCATAATTTTCGAACAAATTTAAGTGTTCTTGAGGTAACACACCACAATCGTCTGAATCAGATGAATTAATTAAGCGATAATCACATTATAAATGTCCCCATAAATTTTCTTTGCCTAGAAACTTCTACGTTAATGTATTAACAATTCCAAGAACTCCAGTCTGCAATTATATTACTTTATCACCTGAATTGTTTTGATGTATTTGTCAAAGAGCATTCAAACTATTCGACTATTTATTCTGTCGATGTATTTGTCGAAGAGCATTCAAACTATTTGACTATTAATCATCGTAAATCGATTTTTTTTTGGATCAGAAGACACCAACTTTGAGCCAAAATTCCAAACAAGTTAGTGACAGGAGGTGTGTCTGATTTGCTTAATGTAGATTGATGGGAAGCAATATATTTCGATTGAAGTGGAAGTTACAGGGGTGTTCCACAAGGTGGTATGCTCGGTCCACTCGTCTATGGCGACTTGAGTGGAAATCACGATTTAGAATCGGCCCATAACACAGCTTAATAAATGCGGAACTTCATGGAACACAACATTTTCAGTCCATATGCGATGTTCGACAATTTTGGCGCTCTTGTTCCTCGGAACAGAGTGCTTATCAATTTGCCCAATGTTTTAAAAAATACTGATACATTAAACTGGAAAATATTTCTCATATAAAAAGATTCTAACTCAAAGAGTTCAATCGCCAAAACTATGAATAGTTAAATAAGGTATCGATAATAATATATACCTTAGAAATCAACTATATACATAAAAACGTTATTTCCAAATTAAAGTCCGCGAAGTCAAGGATTCCGGGTATATGTGATCATGAAACATGCAAATACATATGTAATTATATAAATCCTGCCCGTATAAAATTGATTTCACGATATCTGAGGTCATTTCCATGAGCTATTGTTGATGTTTCGTTCGTTCTTCAATGGTTTTGAATGGCTCTTTTGTACTTTACCAGAACTGCGTAAAAAATTGACATATGGGTACCATATATTTAATTCGACATGATGATTTACCGTAGTTCATTGACATTGTCATTATATGTCCATATTTTCAACAGCTATCGTGCAAAATTTCTGGCATTGTTGTAATTATTTGCTTATTTATTTAGCTTGGTTCTTCCTGTGGGATAACATAAAAGTATTCACACTTATTGCGCGTATGTTCTGGGGAACATCGCGTTATCATTTTGCCCAAATGTCTGTAAGTTTCGATTTTTTTGCCGAAAATAGTCTCAAACAATTGGACTCCTTGATGAAGAATTGGAGGTCATATTTGATTATGTCCGGCCAGCCGTTGCTACGATAACTTGAGAACGGAAAGAGACAGCGTCTTGAAAATTTCAGGGTAGGTGGCGCACTCCAATACGACGGACAAGATTGTTAATGGACATAATTGGCCCAATCGTTTCGGAGTAATAATTTTGTTTTCAACCAATACAAATCCGATCAAATTGAAACTTGCTGAGTAGTTGTAGAATACAAACCTAAGGACGTTTGTGGAATTTTGTGAGAATCGTATCACTAGAAAATTAAAAAAAATATATTTATAAATATTCTTTAAGCCACGATAACCAAAGAACGGAAAAAGATAGCGACTTGATTTTTTAAGGTTAAGTTGTGCATCTGAATGCGACATTTGAGTTTGTTTTTAGGCATATTCGGCCAAACGGTTTTGGAGTTATACACATCTGAAATTCGGTTGTTATTTCCCCAATAACTCGAAAAACACAAAACCGATCCAATTCAAACATGGTTATTAGTTGTAGAATGCCAACGTGAAAATTCTTGCGAAATTTCACGAGGATCGTATCTCTAGAAAATTTAAAAAAAATCATTGAAAACCATTGAACAAAATTCTATATATCAGAAACCATTCGTCCGACATCGCTGAAATTTTGCGAGAACCTTCAGAACCTAACTTTACTGCCAACTTCCAAGTTTGAACACGTTCGGATCTATAGTGTTGGAGATCCGATCAGCCTTGTGTGAGTTCAGTAGCTGGATGGGTGACCGTTGCCACGATAACTTTTGAACGAAAGGAGATAGGCACTTGCAATTTTCAGGGTAGGTTGCGTATCCAAATGGGAGAGCTAACTTTGTTTTTGGGCATAATCGGTCCAACGGTTTCGGAGTTATACCCACCTGAAATATTATTTTCTCGATAACTCAAAAAATATATACTCGATCGAATTTAAGCTTGATAACTAATTGTAGAATATCGACATAAAGACATGTGTAAAATTTTGTAAGAACCGTACCCCTAGAAAATTTAAAAAAATTACGAAAAAAAAATTTGTTCAAGTACTGAAATGAAGTCAGGAGATTTTGCGCGTATTTTCTATTGTCTATACTCCTGTATTGGGCACACTTAATCGAATTTACCATGGTTAATTCGCGCAAGAACTCCTGACTTCACGTCAGTCCTTGAACTTATTTTTTTTAATCTTCTAGTCATACGAACATCACTAAATTTGGCATAAGCCTTCGTGTCTATATTTTTCAACAAACTACCCAGTTTCAATTGGATTAGATTAGTATTTTTCGAGTTATTGGGAAAACAAAGTTTAAAATGACCCTAACTTCAAAACCCCTTGGCAGATTTTGGCAACTAACGAACTTAACCGGCGCATATGGACTCCAAACATACCCCGCAAATGTAAACTCTCCAACTAATTGCGTTCGGGAGTAATTGCGTTTGAGTTTGAACTCGGATTATTCCTCGAAGCTATTAGTTTGTGACCATTTTCAGCCAAAAATGCGAAAAATACATAAATTTGGGTAAATTGATAGGCACCCTAGATGTTCAGGGGAATAAGCGCGCCATATAGAGACTTAAAATATAAAAAGGAAAGAATTAAGGAATATTCTATCGAAATCAAACATAGTAGTGCATAATTGGTGTTTTAATCAATAATTAAACATGAATATTTAATGAGTTTCCGGTCCAATTTTACGGAACCCTATTTTTCATGGAATACGCAACCAATTTTCACAATTCCGTCGTTGCTCAAGGTTTTTTTTTCAATTCTTTGGTACCTGAATTAAATTTCCATGCAATGTAAGTACAATAAAAATTCTTTATTTTTTTGCGGTCGCATCTGAGTTTTACACTCTTTCAAAATGTTGTTAAGTAATTGAAATATACTCACTTTCTCATTCAAGCGCTATCATTCGAAATTAATACGTCTCTTACACAACATAATCACTTTTAACGATAAAATTCGTCGAAAACATTGCAGAACAATAGCAAGAATTTCACAGGAATTTTTCGATTTCTTCTCGAGGACTGTTATTGGTTTAAGAAGACCACATTTCCCTCTGTCCAGCGCAAGAACGTTTGTTCAAATGAACACACCGGACTCTGAATCATAGTGGAGTAAGAACAATCGATTCAAACTACAAAGCATGTCCCTCTTGATATGCAAGAACGATTTTGTTGTGAATTACCGTATATTAGGTGCTTGTTTGGGTGATATTCGTTGGAAAGTATGATAGGGAAACCCTACAGCGATATGAATGAAGTCTCATTTAGGTTTTGTTATGAACCTCTTGAGTTTGTATAAAATTCTCAAAATTTACCTATAACTTCTCGAGTTTTTAAATTGTGAACTGAAAATATTACCCCTGAGGAAGGAAAGATTGTTTCCGAAACGTGCGTTGGTCACCAGAAGTATTTATGGACGAGGGTGTAGTTTATTGCTATTTGGGGGAGTCGAGTTTCTTACAGACAACAGAAAGTATTCATAAGCTAAAAATAGATTTAAATTCAGCTCATAACATGGAGATTTTATTCTTTCGGAAAAGTTTTTATGGTTAGGGAAAATATTGTATTGTGGAAATATTCTTGTAACTTTTAATAAATATGAATTTATTTTCTAAGCATTATTATCATTATTACATATTACCACAATCTTTTTGCAGTATCCAACTTGCTTCTATATTAAAATACTTTTAGATATAATTTTGCAGGCAACTATCAATACACAACCTCGGTTGTTGTGTTCTATTTTTGCGCGAATGTTCTAGAGAACAGCCTGCTATAATTTTGCCCAAACGCCGACCGGCCGTCGCCACGATAACATTCGAACGGAAAGGGATAGTGACTTGCAATTTTCGGCGTAGGTTGCGCCTTCAAAGTCGACTGTTTAGTTCGTTAATTGGTATAATCGGTCAAACTGTTTCGGAGTTATACTCATCTGAAATATTCCTTCCTCAATAACTTAAAAAACACAGATCCGGTTGAATTGAACCTTGGTAATTAGTTGTAGAAATTAAGCTACAAGTTTTGAACAAATTATACTTCCTAATTCTCATACTATTCCGACAATGGTTTCGAGATTTAATATATTGATGGAATCAGCGATCATTCTCCTTTCGATGGAACTATATATATACATATATCCATAGACATTATCAGGTCCAGCCCTGAAAACTACCAGGAATAAAGGACGAAACGTTACGCATCATTGGTGTGGTGGACTTCTTTGAAGAAGTCATATATCCGCAACAAATTGACAAGAACTCAGAGAAAAGCTTGTTTAAGCATCACAGGTGCTCTGAGATCTACTCCAACAACAGCTATGGAGTGCCTGCTGGGGCTACCTCCCCTGCATCTTGTAGTTGAGGAGGGGGCTATGAAGACAGCTTTAAGAATCTGGGAACAGGGACAGTGGCGTGACAGCGGAATGTTCAGGGGACACGCGTGGGCACTCAAGAAGGTGGAGGATGATGATGCATCTCTCCTCCGGAGGAGTGACCGTGCGGGCTCCTTATTCTGCTTTAACGAACCCTATAGGGTGATTGTTCCTGATAGAGACCAATGGGATACAAGGAGTGATCTCCTTAAACCAGAGGGGCCCACATGGTTCACAGATGGCTCTGTAACGACTACAGGGACAGGTGCAGGCATTGTGGGACCTCGAGTGAGCATGTCCATCCCTCTCGGGAAGAACTGCTCGATAATACAGGCAGAACTATACGCTGTTCTTGTCTGCGCGCTGGAAAACATCCGACTAGGATACTCTGGCAAGTACATATATATATGTTGTGACAGTCAAGGAACGTTAAAATCCCTATCTGATGTGAAGATAAACTCCTACTTAGTAGGCGAATGCAGGAAGGCTCTGCGAAGGCTGGGCGCTGGTAACGTTGTAAAACTCATCTGGTGTCCGGCTCACTCGGAGATTTCAGGTAATGTTAAGGCAGATAAGCTGGCGAAGCAGGGGGCTCGGATACCATATATAGGTCCTGAGCCTTCACTTCCAGTATGTCGTACCTATGTTAAAACATTCTTCAAGAATCGTTTGGACAAGAATTTCTCCAGTCTATGGAACATGGGAGTAGGACTCAGGCAGTCAAGGCTTCTCATTAAGAAACCATCGTCAAAGTCTGAAGTAAAGAAACTTCTTTCACTCGAAAGAAGAGAACTGAGCCTGGTGACTGGATTACTAACTGGTCACCAGTTCAACAAACATCTGAATAGGATGGGATTGGCCGATAGCGCTCTGTGTCGCTGGTGCAGGGGCATGGAGGAAACAGCTGAACATATTCTGTTCGACTGTGACAACCTTAAAGAATTGAGGGTCGTACACCTGGGCAACCCAACACCTACGATTCCTATGGTGAGAGGGACTTCTCCTTTTAAGCTCGCGGCATTCCTGTCAGCGTGTTTTTTGGAATGAGTCTCACGAGTCTGTCAAGCGGAAGAACAATGGGCCAGAAGGCCTCAGTTCAGCCTGAGACGGCACCGCGGAAGAAGAAGAAGAAGAAGAAGAAACGTTGGCATTTCAGAACGGATATTTAATTCCCTATCCTCCAAAGCCACTAAAGAATATATCAATAATCATTAATAGGACACAAAACCACAATGAATGGAAATGGACCTACAAGAATATTCTTATAACTTTCGTCATTTATTTTTGAATCGTTTGCTACCCTTTGAGTCTATTCCCGTTGAGAATTCATATTATGTGTATATATGAATAGTCAGTGCCCTATTTCCTTTACATCCATGTAGTTCCTGTTATCCCAATGAACTTTAAAAGTAGTACATTGTGTTATCCCAATATCCCATCTGTTCGACGTGTAAGATTCCTTTGCAGGCAACACACGATACACAGTTGAGTAATTTGTGTTGTATTTTTGCAAATCAGTAAGGGGCACTATGCCAGCTCCTCCTATGATAAATCAGATGAACTAAACGTAGTAATATTTGGATTTCTTCAGTTTTAAGCCGAAGTGTTTTCTTTAGTTCAGGTTCCTTCTAGTAGGTGTCGCTAGCGAAAGACGAAGACAATTTTTAGAGAACATGGCTGATTGTTCAAATTCAAAAGATCTGCCTGTTTTGATTTGTTTTGTGAGTGAATTTAAAAGTTGAATACAATACAATTTAGAGAAGGTTAGTGCGAGTTCCTCATGAAATTATATTTCATGGGAACTTCATTTTGCGTAATTTAAAAATACAATTGGTATAATTGTTTCATAGGTTACAATTGAGTAAATTGTGGAAATGTGAAAATATATTCTAATACCAAATGAAGACGTTACGTAGATCTGTGATAAAACAGGGGTGAATTTTATTTGAATGTCTGTAAGAATTAAGTCTTCAGAAATATCAATAAATTATAAATCGTTCCCGGTTTTGTATACAGGGTGTTTGTGAATAAGTGCGACAAACTTTAAGGGGGAATTGTGTGATGAAAATTAAGGTGGGTATTTGGTATAAAATTTTAAGAAAAACCTCCCCCGGAAAATTTACTCTCCTCCGAAGATTAACAAAATAAATTGTCCCTCTTTTTTATTTTCCCTGTATATTAGAAATCTTCAAGAAAGGTAATAGAATGGGTGATGAGGAAAATAAAGCAAAACTTGTAAAACATACGTTTATATAACTATAAACAAATTATTTAGGTTAGGGAAATTCCACCTCGGTGCTTTTTGAAAATGCATTGCATTTTTTCTCGTAAATGCTTGAGTTTTAGAAAAAGCTTGTAGGGACAAAAAAGTTAATAAATGAATTGGACTTCTCAGCCATGTTTTTCAAAAGGGAAAATTTGTTAAACAAAAAGTTGTATGAAAAAATATCTCAGAGGTTGACTATTTCAACCCCTTCTAAGCATATTGCATGGTTGAAAAAATTCCAAAATGTGTAGTTTTATTGACAAATAATATTTACCAAGTTTCGTATCTTTAGATTAATATACAGTGAAAATAAAATAGAGGAACAATTTTTTTTTGTTAATCTTCGGAGGGGTTTAACTTTTACGGTGGGAGGTTTTTCAAAAAATTTTATACCAAATACCCACCTTAGTTTTCATCACAGAATCGCCCCTTAAAGTTTGTCGCACTTATTCACAAACACCCTGTATATGTAATCTCTGATTTTAACTTGAAAATATCATAATATTTTTGTTATTAGCCCGATGACTGCAAATAATCTGTATTCGTTCAGAATAAAATTATACATACATATTAAGCACTATGGTTAAACAATTTTCCTTGTTATGTTAACAGGAGTTTCCAAACGAATGAAGATGGGGCAATTCAATATAAACAAAGATGAGATTATGAAAAATTCAATTTAGATGCAGATGTGTCCTGTGAATATGAAGTTTGGTGGAATGATCTTGAGATAACCAAGGCAAAGTGCAAGAAGTTTTGGTGAAAATAATGTATCCACCTGATTGAGTAACTCAGATGTGTTGGAATTACTTCATATTTTGCCACATCCAATGAATTATACCAGCATATTATTTGGAAATTCCATGTCATTCTGACTATTCATTGTGAGCAAAGGTAGGTTGGGAAAACTGATAAGTTTGAAGGTTATAACATATTACCTAGTTGTCCTAAGAAGTTTAAGCATGGTATCTGAAACAATTTTAATTCCATTCTGTCCTGCATGTATGTTCAAACATCTATGTCACCAGAATAAGAGACAATCTTATATTGGAAGAAACCATCTCATTATTTATCCTGAATTTCAAGCCTATCTGACTATTTTTATGTGACTTTGAGCTGTTTGAAGAAATGAATAAAAAAAGGTGTAATATGTGTTGCCTGCCAACAGAGGCGCTCTACCTCAGCAACATTTACTAGGAGAAAAACGTGATTAAAAACGTGATTTCAAAATGAGTCAGAGTAATACCATTAGATGCAGCCACATAATTATTCAAAAATTGATAGATTTAATCATACTTCAACTAATCAATCTCACAGCTACGATAATAAATGTATTATAAATACTAGATAGTCGCAGTGGATTCACTTTTTATGTGAGCTAAGGCAGTTTGATTAAATGAAAAAAATTCGAGGGTTATCTCATATTTATTTTTGGTCGAAAATGTTGAAAGTTATCGGAATGACTTCCAATTTCACACAATCAAAAAGTTCAAAGGAATAAACTGGTAGGTTGTTCTCTTATACTTCAAATTATTATTTGTTTTCAGAACTTGGATCTATGTATGAGGCCGGACTCTATGGAACTGCAACAGATGAAAGCGGCAGCTAAGAAAGAAAACAAAGGAGGCAGGAACTAAGGAATTGTCTTGTGCGAGAGAAGAAACTTGGGGAGGAGGCGGAGACTGAGAGGGCAGCTTTGGAACAGAGTTTGCTACAGCATCAGAAAGAAATTTCTTCGGCAAATGAGGCTCTCGTAAGTAGTAGATAAACTGGTATTTGAGAATGTTTCCAATGGTGGTCGAACCTTGCATGGTTTTAAAAATTAATAATTTTTTCAATTAGAGTTCAAGCTTTAAGTAATACTAACAGATCAACATCTTTACAAACAACATTTACATCATTCGGGAGATACTGCAGATTGATGAAAATAATAAATTCAGAAGAGGTTATACCCTTAGGTCTTTTTGGCGCTCTTGTTCCTCGGAACAGAGTGCTTATCAATTTGCCTAAATGTCTGTAATTTTCGAATTTTTGGACTCCCACTTTGCTACACCGGAAGAACAATACCACCTTATTATCTATCCTGAAAGTCAACCCAATCTGACCATGTTCGAAAAATAAATCTCCTAGCTTCAACCGAAAAACACTTGAACTCAGTGATAAGCGTAACATCTCTTGGCAAGAGATTGCACGTTTTGGGCAAGGTATAAACAAAAAATCGATGGCAAATACCCTTCTTGAATCTTTGGGTCGACAAGAACCCCCTAGCAGCACCACGGGTTGGATATATCGAAGGCATACAATTATTGAAAAATTTGTTTCTGAAAGCATGTAAACATAAACTATGAAAATATAGAGTTCGGATATTGCAAATATCCTCACTATAAAGCAGACTTGTGTGATATCTCCTTTGTTTTCTAAATATAACCTTCAGTATATAGTTTTGCGTAATAATTAGTTTTTGTAATGAATTCTTGTACATTCCCCCCCATACAAAGATACCATATCGAAAAAGTGATTCGGCTAGAGACTTGTAAATCAGTATTAGTAAGTTACGTGAAAGAAATTCTCTTAACTGATAGAACTTGTAGATTAGCTTCCTCACTTTTTTTGTCAAATAATCTACATGATTACTCCATCTTAGATGTTTATCGAAAACTATACCCAAATACATCCAGTTGAATATTTAGTTGCCTGCACCATCTAAAGTGAGGATAAAAAATATTCCAGTTAACTTTTCCTCATTGTTAATTAATTTTTCGAAAGTTATCGGACTGGACTCGAATTTAGCAGATCGTTTGAGTTGGTTGGTCGTATTATCCGTATTATCTATCCTGAGTGTCAACCCAATCTGAACATTTTTATCTGACCCACAGCAGTTTGAATAAATTACTTCGTTATTTTTCGAAGAAGTTCGTGGAATTTGACAGACCCGAAGATCAATACCATCCTTTTACCTATTCTGAATATCAACCCTATCTTACTATTCATATGTGATGAACAGCCGTATTCTTTTAACGTAGCTCTAATCATTTTATTATCTGTAACAAATGTAATGTTTCGCAGGCAACCAGCAATACAGGAGTGCCCAGGTATAGGTGTAATATGTGTTGCCTGCCAACAGAGGCTAGGAAAAAAATATGTAATTTCAAAATGAGTCTGATACCATTAGAAGCCGCCATATACAGTCGAAGATATATTAGGTAAGCTTAAAATCTAACACATCCGAGGAACGATTCAAACTGTCCACTTATGCTGAATTTCAGCCCTTTAGGTCTATTTTTATGAGAGTTACAAAAGTTGGATAAAATGGAAAAACGTTCTAAGGTTGTTCTTTTTCGTTCAAAGTTTTGAAATCCCCTTCGTTATTTTTCGAAGAAGTTCTCAGAATGACTCCCACTTTTGTACACCGGAAGAACAATACCACTTTATCTATCTTGAATTTCAACCCAATCCGACCAATTTTATCTGACCCATAGCAGTTTGAATATCATTGGAATTATTCCTATTTTGACACACCAGAAGAACAATACCATCCTTTTACCCATTCTGAATTTCAACGCTAATCTTACTATTCATATTGGATTTACACCCGTATTCTTTTATCATATCTCTAATCGTTTTATTTTTTGTAACATATATAATGTTTCGCAGGCAACCAGTCATACAGGAGTGTCGAAACATAGGAGTAATATGTGTTGTCGGCCAACACGGACGAAGAAGAGCAGATAATAACCAGATTTCTTCTCATTGGTCTCGCCATCTACTAGTGGAAAACGTAACTGTGAATTGATTCTAATTGGTACCGTTAGATGTCACCTCATTCTGTCTAAGATATTTTAGGTAATTAGTTATTTTAAAATGGATAGATTTAATGCAATTTGAACTAATTTATCTCGCAACTATAACAGGGAATGAATTAGAATTACCAGAAAATGACGATGAACTCTCATTTTTTTTTATTCCAATCTCTGAATGTTTTTTCTCAATCCAAATAATTAGAGGGTTATTGGTATAGCTTAAAATCTAACATATACAAGGAACGATTCAAATTGTTCACTTGTGCTGAATTTCAGCCCTTTTGGTTTATTTTTATGAGAGTTACAACAGTTTGAAAAAATGAAAAAAGTTCTAAGGTTATCCTCTTGTTCTTTATCGTTCAAAGTTTTGAAATTTCTCGGAATGACTCTCAATTTAGCATACCGGAAAAGCAATTCCATCTCATTATCTATCCTGAATTTCAACCCAATCTGACCATTTTTATCTGACCCACAGCAGTTTGAATATAAGAACAAAACTTTTAATGTTATCCCCTTCGATATTTTTCGTAAAAGTTCTCGGAATGACTCCCAATTTGGCAGGCCAGAAGATCAATACCATCCTTTTACCTATTCTGGATTTCAACCCTATATTACTGTTCATATGTGATGTATAGACGTATTCTTTTAACGTAGCTTTAATCATTTTATTATCTGTAACCTATGTAATTTTTCGCAGGCAACCAGTAATACAGGAGAGTTGAGCTGTGAGTGTAATATGTGTTGCCTGCCAACAGTGACGTTCTACAACGGAGACATCTACTAGGGAAAAATGTAATTTCAAAATGAGTCAGAATTATATGATTAGATGCCGCCACATACAGTGGAATATGTATTAGGTAAATATGTATTTTAAAATTGATGGATTTATTCATATTTCAACAATGAATATTACTTCTAATACTTTGTATTTCTTGCTTACAGAATACTGACTCTTGGGGGACATCAATGGTTACCGACATGAAATTAACGAGGTGCCATGCAGAAAAGATTCGAAATACAATAATGAGTATAATGTTTTTACCTTATAGAAATGTTTATAATAATATTACTAGAAATCTTGTGATCTGTGATACGATATATTGAATAAATAAATGATTTCATTGAAACATTCAATACAATTCGAACTTAAATCAAAAAGGGCTCCTGCAAATTTCCAGGGCATTTATAAATTCTGAATTCATAATCCGAAGATCTCGGTCATAGAGCTGAATGCTGTCCTGTGCTAAGAATCGTTCAAGGTCAAATGCATTCCAAGGGTGGGCGGGGCCTTATAATAAATCGGTCAGGCAACACAAAATACTTCACGTTGAATCTTTAGTTGCTCGCTCCATCTAAAGTAAGGGGCAAAAATATCCTAAAGGGCGATTATTACCACGCTGATCCTCAGTCCAGTCAATACGATAATATTCAAAGACTACAATCTCTGATATCTGCCGATTTCGTTAAAACTCAATCCGCCGTATTCACAAAGCATTCAATCTCCGTTAAGTCCTAACTGAGGTTCTCAGTTAAAGATAAACTGGGGATAATAAGGGACAATAAGGGGTAAAGGTGGTAAAACAGGCCTGTTTCACCACCGTTAAATACGTTAACTGAGGTTACGATTCATATTTATCCTTAACTGAGGACCTCAGTTAGGACTTAACGGAGATTCAAACACTTAACAATGCTTTGTGAATACGGCGGAAAATCTCCCAAAATAATGAACAGAATTTAATAAAATTTGGAAGAGATAATACGAACATCCTGTTCTTTCGATATGCAAAATTTAAGCCCACTTTCAAAATAAGAAAAAATCGCAAGGGGTTAACCTTTACAGAAATCGACAAATTGGTCGAAAAATCGATTTCTTTAAACCCCCATATCTCCCAAAATATTGAACAGAATTTAATGAAATTTGAAGGAGATAATACGAACAACCTGCTCTTTCGATGTACGAAATTTGAGACAACTTTCAAAATTCGAAAAAATCCAAAGGGGTTAACCTTAGTGTTTTTTCAGAAAAAAAATCGAAAGTTGTCGGACTGGGCTCAAATTTGGCACATCGTAAGAGCATGTTAGCTGTATTAGCTCCTCCAAATTTCATCAAATTCTGATGAGTATTTCGGCAGATATAGGGGTTTAAAGAAATCGACAAATTGGTCGAAAAATTGATTTCTTTAAACCCCCATATCTCCCAAAATACTGAACAGAATTTGATGAAATTTGAAGGAGATAATACGACCAACCTGCTCTTTCGATGTACGAAATTTGAGACAACTTTCAAAATTCGTAAAAATCCAAAGGGAACCTTAGTGTTTTTTCAGAAAAAAAATCGAAAGTTGTCGGACTGGGCTCAAATTTGGCACATCGTAAGAGCATGTTGGTTGTATTAGCTCCTCCAAATTTCATCAAATTCTGATGAGTATTTCGGCAGATATAGGGGTTTAAAGAAATCGACAAATTGGTCGAAAAATTGATTTCTTTAAACCCCCATATCTCCCAAAATACTGAACAGAATTTGATGAAATTTGAAGGAGATAATACGACCAACCTGCTCTTTCGATGTACGAAATTTGAGACAACTTTCAAAATTCGTAAAAATCCAAAGGGAACCTTAGTGTTTTGTCAGAAAAAAAATCGAAAGTTGTCGGACTGGGCTCAAATTTGGCACATCGTAAGAGCATGTTAGCTGTATTAGCTCCTCCAAATTTCATCAAATTCTGTTGAGTATTTCGGGAGATATAGGGGTTTAAAGAAATCGATATTTTCGGCTGGACAGCGTCCTTTAAATTAAATGGTGCAGGCAACCAAATATTCAACGCGAAGTATTTTGTGTTGCCTGACCGATTTATTATTTTACCCCTAACTTCAGATAGTGCAGGCAACCAAAGATACAACGTAGAGTATTTTGTGTTGCCTGACCGATTTATTATTTTGCCCCTCACTTTAGATGATCCAGGCAACCGAAGACTCAACACCAAGTATTGTGTGTTGCCTGACCGATTTATTATCAGGCCCCGCCCACTCTTGAATCTTTGGTTGCCTGCACAATCTATAGTGAGGGGTAAAAATATTTAAAGGAAAATATCGATTTCTTTAAACCCCTATAGCTCCCGAAATACTCAACAGAATTTGATGAAATTTGGAGGCGCTAATGCAACTAACATGCTCTTACGATGTGCCAATTTTGAGCCCAATCGATTTTTTTTCAGAAAAAACACTAAGGTTAACCCCTTTGGATTTTTTCAAATTTAGAAAGTTGTCTCAAATTTCGTTTATCGAAAGAGCAGGTTGGTCGTATTATCTCCTCCAAATTTCATCAAATTCTGTTCAGTATTTTGGGAGATATGGGGGTTTAAAGAAATCGATTTTTCGACCAATTTGTCGATTTCTTTAAACCCCTATATCTCCCGAAATACTCAACAGAATTTGATGAAATTTGAAGGAGCTAATACAGCTAACATGTTCTTACGATGTGCCAAATTTGAGCCCAGTCCGACAACTTTCGATTTTTTTTCTGAAAAAACACTAAGGTTAACCCCTTTGGATTTTTTCGAATTTTGAAAGTTGTCTCAAATTTCGTACATCGAAAGAGCAGGTTGGTCGTATTATCTCCTTCAAATTTCATCAAATTCTGTTCAGTATTTTGGGAGATATGGGGGTTTAAAGAAATCGATTTTTCGACCAATTTGTCGATTTCTTTAAACCCCTATATCTGCCGAAATACTCATCAGAATTTGATGAAATTTGGAGGAGCTAATACAGCTAACATGTTCTTACGATGTGCCAAATTTGAGCCCAGTCCGACAACTTTCGATTTTTTTTCTGAAAAAACACTAAGGTTAACCCCTTTGGATTTTTTCGAATTTTGAAAGTTGTCTCAAATTTCGTACATCGAAAGAGCAGGTTGGTCGTATTATCTCCTTCAAATTTCATCAAATTCTGTTCAGTATTTTGGGAGATATGGGGGTTTAAAGAAATCGATTTTTCGACCAATTTGTCGATTTCTTTAAACCCCTATATCTGCCGAAATACTCAACAGAATTTGATGAAATTTGGAGGAGCTAATACAACCAACCTGCTCTTACGATGTGCAAATTTGAAACCAATCAAATTTTTGTCTGAAAAATATCTAAGGTTAACCCCTTTGGATTTTTTCAAATTTTGAAAGTTTGCTTAAATTTGGCACATCGAAAGAGCAGGTTGTTCATATTATCTCTTCCAAATTTTATTAAACTCTGTTCAGTATTTTGAGAGATATGGGAGTTTGAAGAAATCGACAAATATCAATGACTATAGCATTGAAATTGTATATTTGACTGGACTGAGGATCAGAGTGGTAATCATCGTACTTTAGAATATTTTTGCGCCTCACTTTAGATGGTGCAGGCAACTGAAGATTCAACGTGAAGTATTATGTGTAGCTTGACCGATTTATAATAGGCCCCGCCCACCCTTGGAATGCATTCGACCTTGTACGATTCTTAGCACAGGACCGCATTCAGCCCTATGGCCGAGGAGGTCTTTGGACTTAGGGACCTTTTAAACTTCATTTCATATTTATAATTATAAACTAAACTCCTTTGGTTCGAAAATGAGGTAGAAAAAATAAGACAATTTATTTCATGAATTATTTATTATCAATTAAACAACAATTTCAAACATTTCAGATAAAACTTTGACGCTCAATTCAATGTTCACAACTTTTTATGTTACAATTCTTCAATAAATTCTTTCCATAGTGCCTTGCTCATATCAACTACGATGGAGTTTGTTCTTCTTGAATTGTCTGTAAAGAAGAAATATATGAGAAATAATAATCTACCATATAATTAATGTGTTGTTTTCGTGATAAATAATGCCGGAATACACAATATTTGCAGATGTGAGATCCTTCTCTTTGAACGGAGATATTATATATGAGTATATATGACAGTTTTTATTTTGAAAATTGTTGAAATTTATGCTTTAGAGTTTTCCAAGCGATTTTCATCTCTTTAGTCTCTTCAATATTTTTCCAAGATGAAACAGGAAAATTCGTGAATTCAAACACGGTTCTTTGTCTAACCCAGTGCACTGGTCTAACATATTAAAATTTAATTGAAAATTATTAATGGACAGTTCAGTTGAAGGCGAATAGTTTTTGGAACCTTACGGATATAAGCAACAATCTGGAAATATCTACAGCATGAAGATGCCAAATTTTGTTCATTATATTTCAGATTACAAAACTCGAAGAGATATTCCGTATCAACCTAATGAACATATATGAACTCACTTATCATTAAAGTTGAATTTCTAAGATCGTGTCAGTTGATCCATTCAAATAGTTTTGGTAAAAGTATGAGAACAATATAGTTGTAGAAAATACAGCAGCAAGATTCAACATTTAAGCAGATCTTCAAGGTGTATATCACCAAAAATCGATTTCTCAAACTGGCGTTTTAAATGGTGGATGCGCTTTCGACAGCTTCGATCAAACTGGATTTTTAAATGGTGGATGCGCTTTCGACAGCTTCGATAATTTTGATATTTTCATATTAATCTGCCTCAATATTATTTTAAACGTCCACAATAAAGAATTAAACAGTGGAAAGGTTCAAACTCACTGCCAGCATGCTATTTTTTTTTGAAAATCCAACTAATAACTACAAATAAAAAAAGTTAGTGATACCTATTTATAACATATGTTTATCTCATCGCAATCTCCCAGCAGGTCTTCCTTGAATTCCGACAATTTCATCTTGAACCCTCACCTATTGGAAGCTTGATTTTAGAAGACTCCATTCCAAAGTCTTGTTCGAAATATAATCCGCATCATCAAACAAGCTGTAGAACGAAAAAAATTATAATAATTTATAGGATTTTTCCTTGATGAGGTGTAATATATTTGAATAAACAAAATAATTTATTACTCATTATTACTCTCCCTGTACAAGAAAATTAGTGCATTTTCCACCTGTGAATATGATATCTGATTTTCCATGTAGTTTACCGAGTGATTTAGAAATTCAATTAGTTTTGGTGTTTTCTGAATTGATAAAATCCATCTCATTTTATTCTGAAACTCAATTTATTTTCAATACAAATTAAGACCTGAATCGTATTAAAAAAAAACAAGAAGAAATTCGTTTGAAATCAAATAGTAATTGAAATTAAAACATTGTGAATAAAAAAAAAAATTAGTTTCTGGATATCTACACAATATAAAGATAATACATTTTTCTAAGATACGTTCCAGATGTAGGATCTCTAGAAGATGGATATATTCCCTTATTTACGTAACGAAAATGTTTTGATTTCATTTAGAAAGAATCGGGAAAATTACTAATTGATTCAATCGAATATTGATCTCAAATTTTGGGATTCTTCAACCGAATTTTTAAATGGTGGATGCGCTTTCGATAAGATTGACCATTTCAATATTCTCAGTAGGATATTAAACATTCCAATAATTAAATACAAAATGTGGATATTCATCAAAGGATACTGTGGAAGGTATAACCATTATTGAAAGTTTTTTTCTGGATTTTCTCTCCCAAACGTTGAAAAATATCTATAAAATAAAAATTAATTATTTTGTGATTTTCTTCTGCGTAAGAAACACAAGATTTGTCAGAAGCAATCAATTGAACAGTGTTGCCTAACAAACAACAACATCACCGAAGAAACAACTATATCGTAACGTTTCGGAGTCTACATCAGACTCCTTCGTCAGACGCTTAATGAAAATCTTTAGAATTATTTTGTTGATAATTATTTAATAAATAATAATAATAATTAATTTTTATTTTATATATATGGGAGAGAAAACCCAGAAAAAAACCTTTTAATAACAAAATGTGGAGACTAAAACAAATTAGTCCATAAACTTTCTTTCAAAACACAATTAATATCTACTTGATATAGTTAAACTTGCATAAAATGGGATCGTCGACTGTATGTTACCTGTGTATTGGGACATGTTTTATTTCATTCGCTCGCAATCTATGAGCTGGTTTGATCGTATTTCACTTTGAAGATGTTCGTACTAACCCCAAGTCCATAACAGCCTTGTTATTAGAAGATTCTATTTCAATATCTTGGTCGGAATATAATTCACATGATCGACTAAACTGTGGAAAGAAAAAAACTATAATAATTCGTAGAAAACCTGGTGTAAAACATATAGCTTGGAAAAATATAAACAAAACATGGAACAATTTATAATTCACTGTTATATCTGAGGACATGATTCTTACAGACATTCAAATAAAATCCCAGAGGTGCGTAAAGAAGTTTTCGATTGGTAGGTATTCTAATATATTTTTACATTTTCACAATTTTACTCATAACTCGCAACCTATAAAACAATTATATCACTTGCATATTTAAATGACAAAATTAAGTTACATATTTCATGTAGAGAACACACTAACTTTATGTAAACTGTATTCAAGTTCTGAATTCATCCACATAACAAAACAGCTGAAACAGTTGCAATTTACCAACATATTCTCACCTACTACAAGCAACCTGAACTAAATAAAATACTTCGTCATACTTCTGTTAGATTGGTCATAATACCATGCAATTTTGAATGAAAATAAGCTGCTCTTACCATGGGTAAAAGTTAAGGCCATTCCGACCATTCTCGAAATGTTGATCGAAAAAACACCAAACCTATGAAATTTATTGGCTTATTAGAGTATTGAAACTGCTGTAAGTCAGATTAAAATAGTCACGTAGGTTTGAAATTCAGGACAGATAATGAGATGGTATTGGTCTTCCAGTGTGCCAAATTGGGGGTCATTCCGAGAACTTTAAAATTATTAATTTAATTAGAAATTTTTTAAAATTTTTTCAAACTCACATAAAAACAGTCAGAAAGGGATGAAATTCTGTAGAAGTGAAGAGATTCAATCGTTCTTTGGATGTGAGAGTCCAGCATCGTCACTTTCTGATATTTCTAATGCATCTCCTATTAAAGTTGTGAGATGAATTAGTTAAAATTGCATCAAATCTATCCATTTTTAAAACAATTAGTGCAGTTGGTTAAGTGGGAGAGTATTTGATTTGGGAGCGGAAGCCCCAAGTTTAATTCTGAGGCTTAAAATACCTTGAAAAACGTACATACCGTGTCATCATTGGGAAACCTACGCATCTTCACCACTTTATCGCTTTTTACAAGATTTTACCGAACATCCGAAAACCATATTTGCAAACAAATTTTAGAGTTTCAAATTCGAACACAGAACACTACTAGATTACTAGATACCAGTGCTGCCAGAGTATTTCAAACTAGAGTAACAGATGATCATCGAAAATAGTAACAGATCCAAGAAAACCGTAACAGAATTATCATTAACCTAAAAATTAATGAATTTGACTATGTGCTATTGAAACTTCATTTATTGAAATTTGAAATAATATATTATTAGTGTTCTGTGGAAATAATTCTGAACATTCAAAAATGAACACTTACAAATTACCATTTCGTCTGAAAGAAAATCCGATTTGCTTCAAATGGTAACAGATTTCTGCTCAGAGTAACAGGGTAACAGATTACTTTCGATAGTAACAGATCTGTTACAATTGTAACAGATTGGCAACACTGCTAGATACTAGCACATCTTTGTCAAAATCAAAATGGCTCCGTGACCACAGAATATATAAACCAAACCACAGAATAAAAAACCACTATATTCTGTGCTCGAATATAGAATATTCAAAATTCTAAATATTCTGTGCGAGTTACGCTGATATTCTCTGGTTGTCACACAGAATATACCCTAAATTATATTCTGTGGGTTGTCAAGCCGGCTGCATTTGACACTGATGGTTGTTAAAATATAAAATATATTATTTGTTTTGATTATTGGATCATGGATATATCTGAAATTTTGTATTATTGATACATGTACATTCACTTTAAATATATACGAGTATATAGTATTTTATAATTAGTTATAGATAAATATGGCTGCTTTGAGAACATACGGAGATAAACCAGCGAGTTTTCAACTTGAAGAAAATGGAGAATATTATAGTGTGGGATCTGAGGTAATCTATTCCTATTTTCTTCGTTTATTCGAATGAAATAACAATCATTTTTAAGGTCGGTAATTACCTGAGACTCTTCAGGGGATCTCTATACAAAAAGTATCCTGGTATGTACAGAAGATGTTTGACCAACGAGGAAAGAAAAAGGCTAATAGATTTGGGGCTAAGTCAACACGTTTTAGCCAGTAGTGTATCTTTACTCAGGGCTACAGAAGTTGAAGAAATTATCGAGGGAAATGATGAAAAGTAAGTGAAAATATCAGCTCACATTATCAGTAGGCTTTGAAAGTTGAACAATTGAAACAGTTCTTGTTTTCTTGTGCATGAAATTGTTAAATGATTTTGCAATTAATTCAGTATGGGTAAATATTGTATTTGTTGTGATTTTAATGTAAGAAGAAGGTCCAGGTTTGTCCCTAGATTTATATGTGGTCAGTTAAAATTATTTAATGATTTTTCCATAGATATAAAGCAGTATCGGTACATACCTCTGACACCCCTCTTCCAAGAGAAGGAAAATCGAAGAAGAACATGCAATGGGTTCCATCACTACCCAACTCCAGTCACTTGGACGCCGTACCTCAAGCTACACCCATAAATAGAAATCGTGTCGCTTTGAAAAAGGTACTTTACATATTATACAGTCATTGATTCAGGATCATAAAGTTTTCTATTTAGGTGAGAACATTCCCTTTATGTTTCGACGATACAGATCCACAGATAAACATGGAAAATGCCACTTTGAACGAAGTATTGGTTCCAATCAGGTTAGACATGGAAATAGAGGGTCAAAAATTGAGAGATACTTTCACCTGGAATAAAAACGGTAATATTTAAATTACATACAGATTAAATTAGGATATAAACATTTGTTTCATTCAGAAAGCTTGATAACTCCGGAACAGTTTGCCGAGGTATTGTGTGATGACCTAGACTTGAATCCATTAGTATTTGTACCAGCTATCGCACAAGCTATCCGTCAACAATTAGACGCTTTCCCAGCGGAGCCACCGACTATTTTAGAGGAGAGTACAGATCAACGAGTCATCGTGAAGTTAAACATTCACGTTGGAAACACTTCGTTAGTAGATCAGGTAATGCTCGAATTAATTTTGAGATATCTTTTTAGTATATTGATAGCTTAAAGCTATTGTTTGAACACTTTGAATGTTGTATAATGTCTTTTTTCAGGTTGAATGGGACATGGCAGAAAAACAAAACAACCCGGAGGAATTTGCACTGAAACTCTGCGCTGAGCTAGGTCTTGGCGGTGAGTTTGTTACAGCCATCGCCTATTCCATAAGGGGCCAGTTGTCTTGGCACCAGAGGACTTACGCATTTGCTGAGGCGCCTCTACCAACGGTCGAGGTGCCATTCAGGCCCCCGAGCGAAAGCGATCAGTGGGCACCGTTCTTGGAGACCCTTACCGATGCCGAGATGGAAAAAAAGATAAGAGATCAAGATAGAAACACCAGAAGGATACGACGGCTGGCGAATACCACACCTGGTAAATTTTCATTTTGACTATTAGTGCATGAATGTAGTAAAAGGTAAATTATTAATGTTTAGTTCATTCACTGACCACTTAAATCATGGCAGAAAATAATGAGGCTGATTTCTCTACTCTTTTGTAAACTTTTTTGCATGAAAACATCTAGCAGACTGAATTTTCAAGGAAGTGTTCGTTTTATTATGAGGGAACTTATAATAATTGAAAATGTAGCTCAGATTTTGATATACTGCATGTAGTAGATAGTAAACATTACTCTTAGCTGACTAAAACCTAAACTTAGAGTAGTTATGCTTCTTCTTTGGATATTGCTTACAGGAATTGTACAAAATTGTTGAGAAATTAGTTTCAGACCCTTTTGAAAGATGTTTTTGTGTCAAAATGTGTTCCTATTGAATTGTTGATTGTACCATCTAAATTTACTGTTTGTATCAATGTACTGAAACTGGGGCCAATTGTAGTTTCCGATTAGAATGCAGCCATAATTTTTGTGTAATTCGTTTATTATTGTTAAGTTCTGAAAGCTCTGAATATAAATTGATTTTTTTCAGCCAAATCTGGAAGGGTGTCGGTGAAACCACATGCTTAAAATGGTGGTCTATTTACAAGATTAATGCTATATTATTTCCCTAATGTATTTCTTTATGTGTATAATATATATTAAGATATTCATAATGTTTTGAATTATTTTCAAGATTGGTGGTGAACATACAAATCAAACAAGCACTCCATCATCTCCAATTTTAATGCCCATATCTCAAAACCCTACGGATAATTTTCTAGATAGTTTTAGTGACTTGACTACTATATCAACTCACAGAAAATAATTGGAGATGTTAAGATTTTCAGAAAAAGATCCAAGTTTATTATACTTACCATTATTCTCGAAAAAAAGGATTTATTGTAACTTAATACCTAGTTTTACCTACTGCAATAAAATAAATACTGCATAATTAAATTTCTTTGATTTTTTGTTTGAACGTTCAGATCATAGATTACTCGAAAAAAAATTATTGCTTATAATTTCTGTGATTATTGCAGGCAACCCAAGACCCAAGATGCACATAAATACCACAGATTACAGTTAATCTGTGTAAATACATTCTATGCAACTATAGGCAACTAATAATACACAAAATTAATTTTAGAGGTTATATTCCTCATCTGTCAAATGTTATAACTTGTGTTTTGTGTTATCTTAGGTGCCACAATTGATAATTCTATTGATAAATTTGGGTTTAATTCAAGAAAATGGATCTCAGTAAAATGACGAATGAAGGAAAACTGTCTCTCTGCAGAAACTATTATAAAGGTATGTACAAAAGGTGTAACAAAGAAAGTACATTTGAATTTCTACATTACTCTTTCAGCTGGATTTGCCTTATTACCTTTTGTATGGACAGTAAATGCTCTATGGTTCTTCAATGAGGCGTTCAGAAAACCAGCATATGAAGAACAGAAGGATATAAAAAAATGTAATACTTTTTTCTTACTTAAACTCCGCTAACTTGAGTCTTTTCAGATGTTATATATTCTGCTGCGGGAGCTGCATGTTGGATGATTGTACTCACAGCCTGGATTATAACTTTTCAAGTAAATAGAAACAGCTGGGGTGAATTTGCTGATAGAATATCCTTCATTATACCCCTCGGAAGTTAGAGATATTATTTATGGATAGTTCCCGCTGAAAATATCAATCAGAATTTTTAATCTATCTCAATGCTGACTTCTAATTTGATATATATTTATTGTAAACATATTCAATGAGTTAATTATAATTTTATGTAAATATGGCTATAATTCCAAATCAGAATGAACTTAATTTAACGTGAAGTTATAAGGGTGGGTCATGTTGCGAAACCATTGAAATCATCTGTGTTATAACAATAAGTATGAGTATTCGCTCAATACCATGATATTCAGTTGGATCAATTTACTTGAACTGATGAATCTGTAGATCAATTGTGAAATAATTAGTAATTACTGAATGAACGGGTTGAATCTTAGAGGAAAACTATACATTTTCAAATAGCTATTGTCTGCATTGTCTCTTTCGACATTAAGTGATACCTGTTAATAGTAATAACATTGTGTATGGATTACCTATCTATATACAATGGTTATGATATGCTTCATATTTAACTGCATTTCAACCAGTATGCGATAGATGGCTCTGGTGAATTAACCTATGGTTACAGGCAAGACGTAACCCATTAGTCATTGTCGGATATTGTATGATTCATTTCCGATGGATTATTTAAACTTAAATTTATATGCAGACAGAATTAAGAACGGAATGAATTACAGTATAATTAAACATACAATAACTGAAACATATAACATTACATTCAAAGACAAAGTCGCAGAAATATGTATAAACTTCCAAGAACATTGGTACTTAAAACTTTACACTTATCGAATCGAAGAAATCTTCATTCTTCTTCCTCTTCTTCACATTCACCGTACTCCCCATCGTCAGCTGTAGCTTCCTGATATTGCTGATACTCCGTAATGAGATCGTTAAGGTTTGATTCCGCTTCTGTGAATTCCATCTCATCCATACCTTCCGCAGTATACCAGTGCAAGAACGCTTTCCTTCTGAACATGGAAGTGAATTGCTTGGATAGTCTCCTGAACAACTCTTGGATTGCTGTCGTATTTCCCATGAAAGTAGCCGATATCTTAAGACCTCTTGGTGGTATATCACAAACCGCAGTCTTGACATTATGAGGAATCCACTCGACAAAGTAACTGCTATTCTTATTTTGGATATTGATCATCTGTTCATCGATTTCCTTCATGGACATACGTCCGCGGAACACCGTGGCCACGGTAAGGTACCTCCCATGTCTTGGATCACACCCCACCATCATATTCTTAGCATCAAACATCTGCTGTGTCAAATCAGGGACAGTTAAAGCTCGATAGTGTTGACTCCCTCTCGAAGTTAAAGGCACAAATCCACACATGAAAAAATGGAGCCTTGGAAAGGGAACAGTGTTAACAGCCAGCTTCCTCAGATCTGCGTTCAGCTGCCCGGGAAATCTGAAGCAAGTGGTGACACCAGACATGGCCACCGACACCAGATGGTTCAAATCTCCGTAACTTGGGGTCGTGAGTCTCAACGTCCTGATGCAAATATCGTATAAGGCTTCATTGTCGATACAAACGGTTTCATCGGCGTTTTCAATGAGTTGGTTGATGGATAATACGGCATTGTAAGGTTCTACAATGGTCACGGATACTTTGGGAGAAGGACAAACGGAGTAGGTGTAGATCATTCGATCTGGATACTCTTCGCGAACTTTGTTCATGATCAAGGTGCCCATACCAGAGCCGGTGCCACCTCCCAGAGAATGTGTAAGTTGAAAACCTTGAAGACAATCGCAACCTTCACATTCTTTTCTCACGATATCCATGACAGCATCAACGATCTCCGCACCGTTGGTGTAGTGCCCTTTCGCCCAGTTGTTCCCAGCGCCACCGATAGACCAAATGAAGTTGTCCGGTCTGAAAAGCTGACCAAATGGTCCAGAACGAATAGCATCCAAGTTCATCGGTTCTAAGTCCACCAGGACACATCTAGGCACGAAATTGCCGCCAGTAGCCTCGTTGTAGTAGACGTTGACGCGTTCCAGTTGAAGATCGCTACTACCATGGTAGTTTCCACAGGGGTCTATTCCGTGCTCATCGGAAATCACCTCCCAAAACTAGAAGAGATTATACATAGGTTTTGTCGAGATAATGAAGTAAATTTCTCTTACTTTAACTCCAATTTGGTTGCCGCATTGTCCAGCTTGGACGTGGACGATTTCTCTCATTTTATTTTAATTCGCGGAAGGATTTTAACCGGTACCAGTTGCAGCGAAATGAAACGACTGGCAAACGGAATGGTTTGAATTATTTTGTTTTTCATATTTCCATGTGAACGTAATTTTTTTCTTCTCATGACTACCTTAGTGCCTATTTTTTTAATTTATTTGTTAATAATTTTCTGTGCCTTTCAATATTCTTTATTTTAACTCAGTTGATCTATAATTGTAGTGATTTTGAATCCAGAATTGTTATTAAGACCATCTAGAGATTGTTGAATATCCAAATAAACCTTTAATTTCCGAAAATGTAAGCTATTATTTATATCGCCATCGCGCTCTTTTATCTACGTAAGTTTTCTCTCGGAGATGTATCGTTCTTGGTCCTGGAAATTCTTGATTTTTGTGCGCACTGCGTGCTATCATTTTGTCCAAATGTCTGTAATGTTCGATTTTTTTGCCGAAAATGATCCCAAAAAATTATGTTCGACTCACTGATTCGAGGAATTTGAGTCCAAATTAGATTCTGTCCGGCCGGCGGTCCGTTGTCACGATAACTTTCGAACGGAATGTGATAGCGACTTAGAATTTTCAGGGTAGGTTGGGCATCCGAATGTGACGGTTAAGTTCGTTAATGGGCATAATCGGCCGAACGGTTACGGAGTTATAGCCCTCTGAAATTGGTTGTTGCTATTTCCTCAATAACTCGAAAAATACAGATCCAATCGAATTGAAACTTGGTAATAGTCGACGCGTAAACTTTGAAGATATATATTACTAAAATTTGCAACGCTTGATATCCTTGTGTTAAATTGATTCAATTATTCCTTTTGAAATCGCTGTGGATTCTACGAAAAGGTTTATTCTAATTTGTAAACATTTTAGGAGTGTTTTTTTCTTCAGTCAGTAAGGTAATGAGTGAAGATTTAAAAAATAATTATTGAAACTTTGATAATAAATCATATCTCCGAAAGTATATTGGTTTTTCAAAGTTGAAAATGATATTAATGGATTATTTTATGACAGAACTGCATCATAAAAAATTAAATTCGAAACGTAGGTCTGTGATTCACCTCATATTTTGCATACATACTTCAGCAAATTATAATAAAAGCATTCCATGTAATCATAAAATTGGGATTAATTATTGAAATTTTGAAAAATCATATCTCCGAAAGTATTAGTTTGATAGAGATGAGAATGATATCAATGGATTCATATGATGAAACTGCATCTTAAAAAAAATTGAATTTGAAATTTGTAATGTAAAAATTTTGAAACATCATATCTCCGAAAGTATCAGTTTGTTAGAGTTCAGAATGATATCAACGGATTGTTATGATGAAACTACATCTTGAAAAAAATTGAATTTGAAATTTTTAACGTAAACAATTTTTTTTGTCATTACTTCGGAACCACCAGGCTGATTTTGCCCAATAACGAACTTGACCGAGATATTTATCTCCCAAACCTACTCTGACAATGTTAAACTGCCTAGTTCATTCCGTTCGACAGTTATCGTGTTAACGGCCGACCGGATGGCCGTACTGAATCGATTTTGACCACGGATTCTTGATCAGTGAGTCGAACCAAAACGTTTAACCCATTTGGCCAAATTGGTAAGCACTCCGACGAACAAAAGCGCCAAAAAGGGACTAGAATTAGTGCCCCTTATGTAATCAGCCGCCAAGTCATCAGCCAAAATCAATATTGCATTTTCCTACATCAATTGTACTGAAAATCTAGTGTCGAATGGGAATGAAATTTATATTTATATCGAAAGCTATTTTCGTTCATTCGCTCTCACTCTCATACAATCTCAGTCTGGCTTCGGAATGGAAGTTGGAATCAGGTATGTTCTGTAAGTGGTCTGATAGTTTGTTTTGTATTTATCAGAAATGGGTGAGTAGAATGAGTTGGCTGAATAGGTTTTTTAAAATGGGATTTTTACATGTTTTGCTTGGTAGAATGTGAATAATCTAAATATAGTATACAGGGTGAGTCTTTGACCACTGCATTGATTTTAACCAAACATTCCTCTCATCAAATGAAACATTTTTTTCATTTAACATTTTTCCAAATTCAGCTCAGGTAAAAAGATACAGGCTGTTGAAATTTTGAAAAAAAATCAGTTTTTATTTTGTAGCTTTGACATCCTTTTTTCGAATAAAATGAATATTGGCGTAAAGTTTCCTATAACTATGATACATATTTTCCAAATATTAGTTATTTTCTACTTCTACTGGTTTTCTAGTTATGGACTCGTGGATTCATAAAACCAAACGAAAGTAGCATAAAGAAAGCATATAAAGTTTTTCTTGAGTCATTTTAAGAATATTCCATCGTTTTAGAACATTATATTATTCTTCATCATTTCTCCTTAAACGCACCGTTTTCGAGATATTCTTCAAAATATCACTGACTTATCAAACTGCCCTCGTACTGGACAGACACTGGGAATTTCGTTACTATCTTATATGACCCAAACAGATATTTCCCTTTGAGCTATCCGCACTCGAAGGACCATGCCACATGACGAGAACGTGGGTGTCTCATATTATGCCCTCGGACAAGAAAATAACGTGAGAAACCGGAGTAGCGAACAACTGGGACCCAGAAATATGACCCACGTTAAAAACCAGTCGCCACACTCGTGACACTCGAATAACGCCCCCCACCCCCCACACAAAGAGAACCGTCCCCGCCGTAATCGTGAAATCGTTCACATCTCTCCCTCTCTTCCAGATGAGCCGTTTTCCTCGGGAAAAACTGCAGGCAGACGGGGATGAGAAACGGTCAAAGATCCCGATATGAATCATCTTCGGTGAGATGGAAAGAAAAAGGTCTGTCAGAAGACAGCGAAGGTTCGAGGAGAAGTCGTACGGCAAGAGATGCAGAGAATTCTGCAGGTCTCTGGTCGCTTTCCTGTTCAGCAATGTCGGTATCATCGGACTGGTGGTGAGTTTCAGTTTTCCACGGACTAACAGTTGAAATAAAATTGCTTGTGCTCGATATTTAGGCAGAATGATAGCACGCTGTTGCCTAGAATATAAATGCAAGAATATGTAGTATACAGGAATAAATAAAAAAAAATAAAATAAAAAAATAGAATAAATAAATAAACAAATGAATAAAATAGTAAACAGTTGAAAAAAAATTGCTCATACTCGACATTTGGACAAAATGATAGCACGCTGTTGCCCTAGAATATGCGTGCAAAAATATGTAGTATACAGGATGGCTCACGAAGACCGTTAGACTATTTCAAAGAAAGCCTCGAATAAACACTTGGCATTTTATAGATAAGCTTTGTTTGGGTAGATGAATCCTTGGAACAAATTTCAGATTCGTTCGACTTCCGATTTCACCCGAAATGGTACCAACTTTCGTTTTTTAAATGCAATACCAAGTTTTTTCATTGATAATTAGATTACCCATTGAATTCTACATTGTTTTAATGTATAATTCACATATTATTCTCAGAAAAGTCGTGTGAAATCTGAAAAAACCCCTTAAATTTTCTCAAATCAGTCTTCATTCCAATGTTTATAACTTGTAGATTTTTGCATGAAAATTCCTATTTCTCTGGCTTCTATCAGAAGACAAACAAATGCTTCACCATCGTTAATTAAAAATTCATTTGAACATACAGGGTGTTCATAAGTCAAAGTCAGTCATGATAAAAACCTCAAAATCCATTTTTGGCGCTCTAGTTCCTCGGAACTGAGTGCTTATCAATTTGCCCAAATGTCTGTAATTTTCGAATATTTCGATGAAAATGGTCTTAAACGATTTGGTTCGACTCACTGATCAAGAATCCGTGGTCGAAATTCATTCTGTCCGGCCGGTCCGGCCGGCCGGCCGGCCGTAGGCACGATAACTCTCGAACGGAATGAGCTAGAGAGTTGAAATTTTCAGAGTAGGTTTGGGGGATAAATATCTCGGCTAAGTTCGTTATTGGGCAAAATCGGACAGATGGTTTCGGAGTAACAAAAAAAAAATTTTTTTTTTACGAAACAAATTCCAAATTAAATTTTTTTTAATAAGAGGTTTTATCATAAGAATCCATTCATATCATTTTTAACTCTAACAAGCTAATACTTTCGGAGATATGATTTTTCAAAATTTCAATAATAAATCGTATTTCAACGTTCACAGAATGATATTATTCTATGTATGAATATGAATTGTCATAATGTCAAATGATGTTCCTGACAGATTATCTAATCAATCGAAGAATTGTGAGCGAAGTGAGAAAAATCTCAGTTGTTTGCTCCGAAATTAGTTTTTCTCAGAAAATTCTTACATTTCGGAACTGAACATGAAGTAAGAGATCTGAGAGTAGTGAGACTGCTTTTCATCCATAGACATAGATATAACTCTCGAACGGAATGAGGTAGGTAGTTGAAATTTTCAGAGTAGTTTAGGGAGATGAATATCTCGGTTAAGTTCGTTATTGGGCAAAATTGGCCAGGTTTAATTTGATTTCTTCCATGGTGCTTTTCTCATTCTCATGATTGCTCATTTAATCTTGATAAATAAACTATTATTTGAATTGAATTTCCTTTAGGATGCAGTTCTATCATATGAATACATTGATATAATTCCCAACTCTGAGAAACCGATACTTTCGGAGATATAATTTGTCTGTTTGAACTAGAGCGCCAGAAAGCTCCTGTCCACAGGGCTTGAACCCATTTTTTCAAATGAGAACCCATTTTTGGGCGTATGTTCTAGGGGAACATCGTCCTATCATTTCGTCCAAATGTCTGTAATTTTCGAATTTCGAGCTGAAAATTGGCTAATAGACTAATTCGGACTCCCTGATTACGAATCCGGTGTCAGATTTTTGGGTGCCGTATGGCCGGCCGGCCGGCCGGCCGTAGGCACGATAACAGGAGCACCGAAGGTCCTATCGACTTCAAACTTTCAGGGTAGGTTTCTGATCAAAATGCGACGGTTAAGTTCGTTAACGGGCAAAATCGGCCGGACGGTTTAGGAGTTATAGACATTTAAAATTTTGAGGTTATTTCCCTGATATTTCAGGAACTAAAGAAGATGTTGAATCGAAACTTGGTAGTCAGTTCGAGGATATAAACGCGCAACTTTTGGCAAAATTCTGTTATGATCAAAATGTTGGTAATTTTTAAAAAAATATTTCTTTTAATTTTTTCGAAAAAAAAATTTTTTTTTCGTGAACTATTCATCAGATTGCAACAAAAACTTGTACTAACGTCAATTGTAGTATTTTGCAACATTGTGCAAAATTTTGGCTCTATACGATTTCAATTTCTGGAGATATAAGACAAAATGTGTCAAATTTCCTGGGTCTCTCTCAGTATTTTCATCGATTATTCTATGAACTCTTTGAATTCCACCGAAAACAAATTCAAAGACATAAACATAAAGAATCAAGTCATAGTTTAGACGTCGAAAGAAGGACGATGTTGATCGACTTGAAAAGGTACCTATTTCAAGAAATGCAATAATGAAATGCTTAATTTATGGATATAATATTATCTAAGTATTGTTGGGATCGGGCAGTTGGAAAATGAAAAACAATTATTATGATCACATTCTACAGGAATTGATACTAAATAGAAGCTAGATGAAGATTATTGTAATAGAAAATTTGTGTTCCAGAATGAACATGCGCCCGATAGCTCCTGTCCACAGGGCTTGAACCCATTTTTTATTGGTCAGCTGGAATCTACGTTAAAAATGCTCTAACATTTGCGTAAACTTGAAGTTTTTCCCAGGTAGGTTACACCATGAGTGGAGCTCTAATGTTCAGAGCCTTAGAAAAAGACTACCACCTTCAGGTCAAAACGGATGTGACTAACGCAGAAAAAGGCATAGTGGTGGAGATTTGGAATCATACCCTCACAATGAACCCTTTTACCGAAGAGGAGTACAGGAAGATGCTGGAGGAACAGTTGATGAAGTTCCAGAAGAGCATAGTACAGTCTGTTCTGAAGGGATACGACGGTTCAAAGTTATCCTACTCGGAGCAATGGAGTATCGCTGGGGCCTTCTTGTATTCCCTCACTGTTATAACAACCATAGGTGAGTGCTTCTGATGAATTTCGATTAATTATTTTTCAATTATTATACTTTTGGAATCTTGATCCATAATCTGTTTAACCCACCTTCCTGGGGCTGACCCCAGGGTGTCTACAGCTCCACTTCCAGAGGTCTGATGAACTCCAGCTTCAAGGAGGGTATGTACCCGTACCTGGAAGATCTGGTGCATTCCAAAGCTGAATATCTTTATAGTTTCTTATCTAGGAAGGTTTCCAGATAATATGTATTCGATGAGAGATGTCCAAGTCATCTCTCACACACCAGATTATTTTTTTCCCGTTCGAGAGGGAAAAACATTTTATAGATTCGCCCTGAGAGTGTCCGCTTCTCTCAGGGGAGTGTGAGACTCCAGTTGTTGATTGGTTACTCACTGAAAAACCTCTCGCACGTTCCTTGGAGTAGTTATTCGTCCTGTTCTTACACCGTCCCTCAACAAAAAAGATGAGCTGTAAGCGTCGATGGTACCTGATGACTCGAAGTGATCCAAGCATCACCGCTTTCTGTATTCTGTTCCCTGAATCCTCGACCAGGGATTTGCAGGCCGGAGTAATCTTCAATTCGGTCACGTAGTTCGCTTTAATTCTGCCTAGGCATCCTATGATTAGTACGACGATCCTTGGATACAGGATCCCTAGTTCAAACATTAAGTTCTTGTATTTTCCCTCTTCTGTTCTTCTTTCATCACCACATTATTTTTAGCGGGACAACAAACGACAACAAACAATTCCTTGAGTTCTTTGTCCAGCAGGAGTATATTTGGATTTATGGCGTGTATCTGCCGAGTTGTTGGAATCGCATAGTTCCAGTAGAGGCGAGCTCTGTCACTTTCAACAACTGCCTCAATCTCCAGAGGCACATACGGTAGCACTGGTTCGTTGTCTATATCATAAACCTCTCTCAGATGGAAGTAGAGAATTCGGAGTGCCGCATTGTGTCTTTCCACATATCCTGATGGATCATGGGCTCTGCAAGCAGACAGAATGTGCATAACAGTTTTCTGCTGGCTGTGTCATGCTCTGCATGTTGTGGGGATGTCCACTTTTATGATTTTCTTTTTATACCATCTAGTATTTATCACCCCATCTTGACAAGCCATAACAAATCCCTCCCTTTCTGACTTGAACCATATGTGGACTTCAAAAAGGTGAAGGGTAATTCTTTCGACAGCCCTTAATCTTTCAAACTCCTGAAATATATGGAGTGCAGGTGTTTCCCAATGTGATCTTCGAGTGGTGTCTTCAGTTGTGCCTGTCTTATCTCTCTACCAACTCTTCTTTGGTCTGTTGGCGAGATAGGTGTTCCTGCTAGCTCATGATCGATGGATATGCCAGTTATACTGAGCTTCTCCAAATCTCTCTGACCAGCCCTAAATAGGAAAGCTCCTAGGCCAGATTATTGATATTACTATTTAATTGATAAGAGTTAAGAACATTCTACAAACTCATAAAAAAAATTAAAAGTAAATGGCCATAGCGATAAAAAGAGACAAACAGAAGAAAACAGTACTGAATAAAATGAGAATAAATACACGATATCAGAAGAAGGCAAGATGCATGATGTAAAATTTACTAAAATGAAAGTTGAAATAGGTATCAGTGTTGATACTGCAAATCAAAGACTAGGTGTTCACTGCAGTATTCTGCGGTTGAACGAGAAACATATGATAGAATATTTAACCGATAATATACGTTGTCATTAGAACCACATAGACTTGAGGTCATACTTAATCTGCCTCCCTTAGTTGCACTTACTTGTAAAATACCCTTTGCAATGGTGATAAGGGATTGGACAGAAAGTAACCTATTTGGGATCATAATCAGATAAGGTTTCAGATATAGGGGTATATGGTCCAAAACTGAGAATATCTGTGCCTTGAAGCATAGGCCTCTATCTGCCTATATTTGTGCTCAAGAGTGTATCCAAGAAAGATCCAAGAAATACTTGGACCTCAGTAAGAACACGCTGCATCTCCTCACTGGTATCCTCACGGCACTGCGGCCTTAGGAAGCATATGATGAGATTAGGGCTAGCAGAAACTGACGAGTGCAGATTCTGTTGGGAGGAGGATGAAACTCCTGATCACCTGATAACGGAATGCCTCGCCATCTCAAACCAACGGAAGGAATGCTTTGGGGAAGAAAACTGCAGGAGCGAAGACGTAGCCTCCTTGAAGCCATCCCAGATACTGGAGTTCATCAGAACTCTGGAACTGGAAGGCGAGCTGTAGATGGTAATAACATCAACAGCTCTGACGGGGGGGCACAATAGACCTTAAGATCGCAGTGCATCGTTTCCCCCTACAACAATATACAATCAGTCAGTTCTGAAGGGCTGGACCAAGTCTCATGAACTAATAATAAATAAAATAAATAGATCAACTTGATTCCTCAGCGATCTCACAATATTTTTCAATAATTCATCTTCATCACCGAACATGAAAAGCCCAATTTTAGATTATCAGAGTTGTGCGAAAAGCGGGGGACTGAATATTCAGTGTCCGCCATTGTTTCAACCTCCGTGAACCTGCATTAAACCCAGAAATTTAATCCTTTTGACGCAATGCCGTTTATGTCTAACTCCCTTCATCCACTCTTTGATAGACACTAGGCTGTGCATCCCCTTACTCCCCATATCCCCTGCGAAATCCCCCGAGCCGTAGCAGCGTCAATGTCAGGAGGTGATTTATTATCACCAGGAACCCTGCAACCCTAAATGAGCCTTGCGGCCATCCCGTCCTGTACTTTTTAACCTGCTTTGTCCTAATTAAAATTTATTAAAACGACGGGTAATTCATCATTCCACTATGCAGCGGTGAAATAAAGAAGAAGAATTTGCTGGATCGGTGTTATGAGGAGATCGTTGAATGGAGGCGACTGCGATGGTGATGACGTTTGACACTTATATAGGGGTTGTTGATTTATACAGGTGATGCGGCTGGGCGGATCCGCTAATTAGTTGATGCGGGGGTTAATGGGAGGTTCGGGGTGAGATGTTTCGGTATTCCATTGTCTGGACGTGATTCGTTATAAATTTTGGCTGAGACGAGATAGAAGGGTTGAAAAATAATTCTCATTATGTAGCGATGAGTAATGGCTATTTATTATTTATTATCAGAACGGGGTGCTGTGTATGTTGGTTCAGCCCTTCAGAACTACGATATTTTGTTCTATTACCCTACTTATTCAATGGTGTTAATATAACTGATCACGCCCTTAGGAGCCTTGGCTATCATGTCATGCCATTTGCAAATTATGTCTTCGGCAGATTCCTTTTCCACATAGCTTGCAGCTTACGATTGGTATTTGTACCGACAGTCCCCCCCATGACCTGAAGCTTAGTTCCTGGCAGCTGCAGCAGCTTTCTGGTACAGAATGGTGAGAAATAAACGAATCTTTTTGCCTTTGCAAAATACCTGGAGTACGTCTCCAGAGAGCTGTTCTCTTATGTAGCCACCATTATTGGGCCCCTGCCCTGTATAGTGGTATTTTCCAACAGAAAGGTTCTGGTCTAGCAAGTGCTACCACCCTGAAGGCCCGTCTCGCAAGTTTATCAGTTTTCTCATTTTCTCATGAGTAATTTGCTAACAGATATAGCTTATACATCTGATTTAAGTGTTTCTTAACGACGATGTATATATATTGTATATCGTTGTTGGGGGTAACGTTGCACTGCGACCTTAAGGTCTATTGTACCACTAGAGCTGTCGATGTCATCACCATCTACAGCTCGCCTCCCAGTTCCAGAGTTTTGATGAATTCCAGTATCTGGGATGGCTTCAAGGAGGCTACGTCTTCGATATAACGAGATGAAGATGAAACGCAGTGGAGACAATAAAAACCATCCGAACACCTTCGGTTAACCTTAAAACTCGCCAATAAAAGCGACGCATCCCAAGAGATGGGTCCATATGTTGGCCGTCTCCGTGTGAATCCTGAAGATGCTCTTAAAGCAGGCCCCGAAACTTGGCAGAGGGGGCCGTTGACCGAAAATGAGGAAATCGTTGTCTTGAAGCCAGGCGGGCAGGTTACGAAAATGGCAGACAGACCATCCGGCCTGTATCATCTTTCGGACCACATGTTCGGTTTGGCTGGCAGCATGGTGGGCCAGGGCGGTGATGTCTAACTCATCACCTACATAAAATTTGCGATTTGAGATGGGTTTAGAGAGTGTTGACCGTTTAAAGTGTGTCGTTGTATGCTGCGTAGTATTTTCGTGAGAGTCATGGAAGCAAGGCTTCCCCAAAAACTATCAACCGAACTAAAATTCAAGCATCAAGATAAGGCGATTTTTCAACTTTCTGGAAATGTACTGCTTCTTCAACGAAAATAATTGATTTTGTAAAAACTACTTGACTTTAAATATTCAATAAATATTTTTTTCAAAGATGAAGGGATGGATATCATTTCATGTGAAAAGTATTTACTAAAAAAATAGATAACCTGAGATATAAGGGTTCATAAAAGGCATCAACTGTTTTACCCATAAAATCTTGATGAAAAAAATGAGAATTACTCGAAAAAATTATTATGAACTTGCTGTAAAAAATCAGGAAACACTTCCTTGTTTCATCAGCTTTTCAAAAAGGTACATATGTGTAAATAATTCCTTCACGAAATCAAAAAATTTGGCTGGAAAACCGCTCCAATGAGGCGTATTTTACTCCAGGAACACAATGAAATATCAGAATTTTTTCTTTTTGCAACGAATTATCCTCAAATTGAAATTCCTTAGAGTTACTCTCAGTTATAATTGAGGATTATTTCAATTTTCATTCGAGAAATACTGCGAGATTTTTTTAATATGTACTAGTCCTAGGTACTCGTAACATGCAACTGATAATCACATTAATCACAAGTAAAGGAGAAGATAAGGGGTATAACTCGGTGTCGAAAAAGTCTGTTACTTACTCGGATTTCCGGCTATATTTTTTGATCTCGTGGGAGAATTTATTGCATATGTACCTTTTTGGAAGGTTCATCAACCAAGGAAGTTTTTTCACTTATTTGTACGCAAAGGTAATTCTAATTTTTTCGAGAAATACGAAAAATGAACGAGAAAAACAATTGACGCCACTTCAGACTGTTTATTTCTCAGATTATTCGAATTTTTGATGAATGATTTTTTCTGGAAATGTTCCTTCTCTCATAACCTTTCAAAAAAACCTTACTTCGATATCAGTGATCAGTAGTTTCCAAAAAATTAATTGTTTTCGATGGTAAGTCGAAAAACTTTCAAAAAGTCGAAATATCAATATATCTCAGTAACCATAGACTTTTGGAGCATGGTTCACTGGATTCAAATCGTTGCAAATGATGTCTAGTAGGTATAAACCCGTTACAGGATGAATTCGAATTACCAAACACTCTGTATACAGATTAAACAGTTCTGTATACCGCTTTAGTACAGAATTTTTCACATCCTTGTAGAAATTTCAATCGTTTCAGGATGCAGAACCAACAAAGCCAATATCATCCGCTTTATAGCGTATGAGAATTGGTTAGATACCTTTTATATCGGAAGAAGCGACTGAAGCGATTCGAATCTGAATGAAATGCATCGAGATGCAGTATAATATTGTTGGGAAAGTCGTGAAACGTTCCTCCAGAGCATTGCTTATTCATATTTAGTGAGCATGGCAGATTTTGCACTTCCACCTTCATATTTTAAGCGTGAAATAGGTTTATTTCGTAAACGGAGAGGAAATTCAGCAGTTTTTCCATTTTCACGATTGATATGTTAAATGCCGAAGTTCTTGGATTACCCTCTGAATTTCAAAATGAAAAATTTATCATGGTTGGTTTTTTTACATTTAATCTTTGTTTATTCAGAATTCGGACATCTATCGCCTGATAGTGATAGTTCAAGTCGTGATGGTTATCGGAATATAAAAAAAAATTGCTAATTTAATTTTAAAATTATAGGCATTTAAAGGAAATCGAGAAAATCCACACCTTTTTTTTAAATATTTTTTTTGTTTCAATTATTTGTTTCTCAGCAGTACTGTTAATCACAAGGTGACTTAAGTTCAAGCTTTTTACATTGAAAAAGTATATTTTTTTGAGCCCCTATAGGTATTAGTCTTGCCTGTATGATACACTGATAATTTTTACGACGATTTCGAACGTGTATTGCGGCTGAAGGGAGACAGTTTGAACATTTCTTTAGTATTTGTGTTTAATGTTTGTTTGTAATGTTCATTAAAAAAGTTTTCAGAATCAGAAAATTCAATTAGGAACATAAAACAGAAGAAAAAAAAGATTCAGACTACCTGGAAACAGTAGAAGAGTGGCGTCATTATCTTCATCGCTCACACATCATAGAATTATTAGATTTATCTTTAATTCAACCAGAAATCTTACATTAACGGCCTCAATTAAAGACTTGGGTACACTAGAATCAATTGAAGTTTTAAGGAAAAATTGGATCGAAAATGGGTTTCTCAGCAGATAAAATTCTAGCCGAAAAAATGCAGAATTACTAGCAATTGTTATTCCATTGCGGAAACCTCATCAAATGCGTCAACTTTCACAATTACTTGCCATAGTACATTTTTTTTCCGAACATACAGTTGAAATTGAACGAAATATTATGAGCTTTGAATATTTAGTGGGACAAAAAGTAACATTTCGCTTCAAACAGGGGCAAAAGTCATAAAGTTTTGGGCAATAATATACAGAAGCATTATTCAGGATGACATAAGAAAAATAAAATTGGCAAAAACTTATGATTTGTAGAAATGGGAATTTAATAACCATCACAAAGCATAGATTTTGTCGATTATATTTAATGGCCTATACATAATTGTGAAATTACATCACCTAATTTTTTTTAAATATTTTTCTGATAACTATCATGACTTGTAATATCACTCGCTTCCGGCTTGACGTCGAGTTCTGGGACACCCCGTATACCTAAAAATAAAAAAATCTCAATTCGCATTATAGTCACTTCATTTATCCCCTATACTTCCCAAGAAGTGTCACTAACAGTTCCAAGTTTACAGGCTACGGAAATATCACAACACACACGATGGCTGGTCAGATTATGACCATCTTTTACGCCATAATTGGCATGCCACTCTTCCTGCTGTACCTCTCAAACATCGGCGATATCATGGCAAAATCTTTCAAGTGGATTTATGCCAACGTATGCCTGTGCAGATGGTGTCCAGGTGTGGCGTCCAGAAGGGCGGAAAGGAAGAAGAAAGCTGACCAGATGAGATTTTATTCTTCTGACGAGGAAGGATCATATGGTACTGACCAGGTAGGCAGAAATTTCAAATAACGAACATTCAGATCTCAGTTATTGGTAGATGAGTGTTGAGTGTTGAGAGGTATAGAACTCGATAAAATAGTCCCTAATAGGAGCCTGTATCGTATGTTATTTTCATTCCAGAATGACACCTAAAACATTGAGCAAAGACGTCACGATTTCAAAATAATATGTGACAAATTTCTTGTGCATGACTTGTATTTAAGAACGCTGTGAGCATACCGAAGATTTTAATTTAGAGAATTCAATCAGAGACGTAACTAATCAAACTATCTACCAATTTATAATTTGCACGTATTTCACCCTGAATCCCATGATTAATAATCAATAATCTTCAGTGAATATACACAATAAAAGCTGGAATGGCCTACCGGTTAATTTACGCGTTATTGTAGGAGATTTCATTGTCTTTTGTTTGTTATAATCTCCCTAATCATCTTTGATGGGCTTCCATCAGCGGCTTGAATAAGCTGCGAAGTTCTTTGATATCATAATTATGATAAATGTTGTTGGGGTTGATCCAGCTGAAATAATAACTTTAATGATTAATAAGTCGGCGTTGGACTCGACACAAGTTTTCTCAATAAGTTTTTGGCGCTCTTGTTTCTTGATTCATCAACCAGAGAACCAGACAGACGTTGTCAGGCTAGAACGTCGCCTGCTATCAGCTGTATCAGCAAACGTTTTTTCAATATTGATATACTGTAATATAAGTGACATTTCACATAAGAGTGACCTTGTAGTTGTATTTTCCAATTCCATGAAGGGTTCTGGTCCAGCAAGTATTACCCTGCACCTGGCCTTCTTATTTCCTTCAGTACCACAATGCCCTGCACCTAGGGCTTGTCTCGTTGTCGTCTCGTTCTCGTCTCGTTCACGTCTCGTTCTCGGCTCGTTCTCGTCTCGTTCTCGTCTCATTCTCGTCTCGTTCTCGTCACATTCTCGTCTCGTTCTTGTCTCGAAAAAGCGAGACGAGACGTTTTAAAAAATATTATAGGCGATACCGAGACCACATACAGCGCAACCCGAGAGTCTCGTTTTTGGTCTCGTTAAATATTTTTTATGAAGCTTTTATTCGATAAGATAGGAGAGTCATTATCTAAGAGTCACAGAGATCCTCAATTTTGGCCCATATACCTTAATGCCTGCGCCATTATCTGATTCTGGACCATCCATACACCAAATGGAGGACTCTGTACAATGCTATAAGCCTCCATGTCTTCGAAAATAGCCTTATGCAGGCCCTCAATGCTACTGTGGTTTCGGAAATAATTTTATCTATATGTTTTCTCCAGTTGAGTTTACTATCTACTATGAGCAGGATATTTGTACCATGAAGATAATCTTTCTGAGAAACTGAGTCCCACATGGTTTTCGCATGATAATAATTTACTTATAGATATAAATGGGGCGTCACAGAGCTCTATTGGCAACGGAACAAAGATGGAGGGGAAAACACTGAGATGGACGGTGATGTAATAAACCATTCAAGGAAACTCGTGGCACTTTTCCGGATAAAACACGATTTAGAACTGTCGACGTGCATTCGACACATTTTTCCTCTTAGTTCCGCTTAACCTATGAATAATTCCCTCGTTTCTTCCGTTTTGTATTGGAATTTTTTCCATCCCCAGAGGACGTGTCCCCATTATTGTTACCCGCACCCCCCACTTAGTGTTTCACCTCGTAAAATGCGACATTATCCTTTCAGGATATGCAAATGGAAGACGCGTCTCGTGGGGTGTCCCACGCGCTTAGTGAATCTACAGAGACCGGCGACGAGGAAGAAGAAGAAAGCGAAACGTCATCCGATGTGCAATCTGTTACCGTTCCCATAACTGTTTGTTTGATGATCATGGTGGGGTGAGTTTCGGTTGGAAGTGATAATAAATAGCCGCAAGTAAAGGTCTATTGTTAGATAAGCTGCCACAGGGCGTTAATTTGTTTCCTTGACAGATGTTTTGTCTTACGTCGAACGTTTTCGGCCGACGAAATTATATAGATATTCATTTATATAATATACTAAGTGTGTTTAGTACCGTAGGTAACAATTTCAATGTTTTATATTTGATAGTTTTTTGCAAGAACTAACTTCATCTCTTAGTAAGTGGGAAAGATGGAAATTGGGTTGGAAATATGATGATATTGAACCAAATTCTAGCCGAACCCTTAGCTGAAATACCACCTGTAGTCGATTTCGAGACACCCTTTCCAACGGTCATTGGTGACCATCAAGGAGCTCTGATTTGGATAAAAGATCCTTTGTGTGGTACACAGACGGAGTCAACACCCAAAGATATGCAAGGATTGGTATTAACATACCAAAACTGTGCCTCACTATGACTCTAAGGACGCAAACCTTCTGTCATACAGACCCAAATTCTCGGAATTCATCTCAAACCTTCGGATCATTTCCGCGGAAAACACCATTAAACTAAGCGAAGTATTTCAGTCAGGGGATTCATAAATCGGCGTTGAAGACCACCTTGGGAGTACAACCCTATTAGAGAAGAGAAAAGCCGTCGTGGAGGGGGTGAAAAGAGTAGGTTCTAGTCGCAACGAACGTATTGGAAGACGGTTTAAGAGGCAGTTTGGATTTAGATACCAGTAAGAAAGGGTTAGACAAAGGGAGTTAATCCCTTGTAATAAGAGGTTCATAGAAGACGAGATGGTTCACGTTCATCAGGGATCCTATGGGGCGATTCTTGCTTGACAACTCTTGCTTAGACAAAGTTAGAGTAGATAGCTCCAGGCATTGTGAAAGTAAATTTACTAAGACTTTGAGTCTTTTTCTTGCCTGCTTCATTGAAGAAAACTTAATGAAGTAGGCAAGAACAATAGGGTCTCCTTGGTCTGGGTTCCTGGTCACGCGGGAATTAAAGGAAATGAGGAGGCCAACACACTTGCTAAGAAATAGATCCAAGAAATACTTAGACCTCAGTAAGAACACGCTGCACCTCTTCAGTGGTTTCCTCACAAGGCACTGCGGCCTTAGGAAGCATATGATGTGATTAGGGCTGGCAGAAACTGATAAGTGTATATTCTGTTGGGAGGAGAATGAAACTCCTGATCACCTGATAACGGAATGCCTCACCATCTCAAACCAACGCAAGGAATGCTTTGGGCAAGAAACCTGCAGGAGCGAAGACGTAGCCTCCTTGAAGCCATCCCAGATACTGGAGTTCATCAGAACTCTGGAACTGGAAGGCGAGTTTTAGATAGTGATGACATCGACAGCTCTGACGGGGGGCACAATAGACCTGAAGGTCACAGTGCAACGTTACCCCTACAACAATATACAATATATAAACAAGACCTTGAGTAATCATTGAAGCCCCAGGTGATTGATATAAAAATCCTACACGCATATTGTCAAGTTATTAACAGTTGATGTATCCCGATTTAGAATGGACCATTATTTGATGATGTTTCAGGTATATCTGCTTCGGAGGATTCCTTTTTTGCAAATGGGAAGACTGGAGATTCCTTGAAGCCGCCTATTTCTGTTTCATATCACTCAGTACCATCGGTTTCGGGGACTTCGTACCTGGTGACAAGATCATAGGACACAGTGACGTGGATGAGATGCTGGTAGATGAAGTTTTCGATCTTCGCTTCGTTTTTTGCGCGGCCTACCTCATGGTTGGTATGGCCCTGATTGCGATGTGCTTCAACTTGATGCAGGTAAGGGCTAGACATCTAGTGGAATAGCGATCAATAGAACACAATTTTTTTAGTCATATTCGAACTTACTCATACAACATAGTTTTCTTCAAGGGCGATATTGATCGTCTAGAGGCCGCTTAAGAGCTGATTCACTGAAACCACTGTAATTTTTGAAACAAACGTCACTTGTATTTGGTTTAAAATATTTTTGTTGCTTGCATGTTTCGCTACTTGAGTACTGAACTGTATCCTACTTCAAAAATTCTCTGATATTAATCCCTTATTTTTTGCAGGAGGAAGTCATTCACAAAATAAGAACTGCTGTCAAAACATTCAAATACATATTCCGCTGTAACAGGTAACGAATGGCCCGAATTGATGCTGAAGCATGGAGCCGATTTAACATTTCTTTCCGAGACCGGGCGGCAGGGAAAACACCCTTGGGGGCGAGCGGATTTAGCGTCATGATAACCGACAGAACGGCATGAAAAATGGAGGAAAGAAATGGGAGCGCTCCTAATTGAAGAGGTTTCAATAAAAACGGGGTGAAGGAAGTGTGGTGACCGGGAAAAGATGGAGGTTTCGGGGGTATTTCGGACAAACGGGCTGGGGGTTGTGATGTTTTTATTTTAATAACGGAAGGGTCGGCTTGTTGTTTTTTGTTCGTAATAAATGTTTATTGAGTTGTTGTTTTATTTTATTTCGTTCTGGGGGTTTTGTTTCTTTTTATGAGACGTTAGGGATTGTTTGTTATGGCGGTCGGAATAATATAGGCCTTTTTTGTGCGCTCGTACTAAGGCCGATTTCAAACCGGAAATAATCATATTAGAAAAAATTCGTGGCTGCTTTTTGCTGTCCTTGAATGTCGTAAAATTATAAAGCAACCGGCTAAAGACAACGTGGTATGGAAACTGTGATATCCCAATTTAAATATCAATAATTTTAATTTTAGAAAACAGCCATAACTGAAGTATTTACAGATAACATTGCAGAATCAAAACCGGAAGGAAAAATAAAACTTGACAATGGTTTGGGCAGCCCTGATATAATCTATTGATTTCAGGGAACATAAACCGAACTTATAAACGGTCCTCATACAACATTTTCTCTAAAGTTCCAAAAAAAAAAATTCCAGACCAGCACAGCATCAATTTACCAAATCATCCCTAATCAAACGATCAGATTCCAAAGTCAAACCGAAAGAGGTAACACTATCCCAAAGTCCCAATATCCATCCACGTTGGTATTCATTCCACCATCCCTCTGACAATACCTTTTCCACCCCTGACCACAGACTGAACAAGGGTTGGAATATGTGGTTTGCAACGAACCCCTGACGTGTGTATGGGGGGAAAATAGAGGCAACAAGTTCTTAGATTGAAGTGCTAACAGGGGTTGGAATAGGGCAAGGATGACTCGAAGATATATGTTCAGGAAGAAATGCACTGGAGAATATGTTTCTAATGTGGGTCAGTGTTGGGGATGCGTCCGCGAAACAGGAGGTTATTAGGGGTGTTGAAACCGACAATCTTTCCACACGAATATTGGATGTTGTACAGTTTGAGGAGGTGGAGGATTTCAAATTGTAACAGTTGATTCTCACTATGCTTTTTAAATACTTTCATCATGAATTCAGTTGATCGCATCTTATTTAACTTCATAATAATTACTTAACAAGACGTGGACTTTAAAACCTTGATCCTTCGCCATTTTGCATCAAAAGTAACTTGATGAAATCTTCACAATTGTGAGAATTTTGATATCGGCGAATTTACCAATATATTCAGACCATTCTGTTTGCGTTTTGCTATAAACATTGCCATTGAAGTCGTATTGCTATCCTCCTAATTTTTAACAATATGGCTATGGTATTAAGTATTTTATTCGGACTGTTTCAGCAATGTTGGTTATCAATTTTCTCCCAGCAATATTGCTATCTAGTAGTTCAGAATTCATTGATTTAAGAACTGGCAACATTTATTTTGTATTATTTCATGACTTCTATGTGAAATAGAAAAAGAATTCAACCTTACTTGATTAACATTTCGTACGTATTTCGGTGGTTATTCGTAATTCCTTACCAAATATATAAAATGTCACGAAGGCGAAAAACTAACTATGTTGTTTCATTTATATATAAATGAAACCAACAAGATGGAGATATTGATCAATTTTCAGGAAGAATTAACACACTGAATATTAGTAACCGCTACCATGAACGAAAAATTGAAGACTTGCAAACACCTAAACCAATATTAAAATTTAATTTTTTCCTGTCATCACTCAGACTTAGAATGCACACTTCTAAATGAAATGGAACAGAATGTCTCTAGTTATCTCCTGAACAAATTCCCTCAGTTCTTCAATTAAATCAAAAGAAGTCATCTTTGTATTGAGTCTGAAATAATAGTTTATTAAATTTTTTTCATCCAATCAGTCAGTCTTCGAATGCATATCACTTAAAAGAAGCAGTATCTTTCCTAGTTTGCTCATCAACAAATAAGTGAATGAATAAAATCCCTTCAGCTCTTACATTTAATCAAATGCACCAATCTTATTATCAAGGCTGAATAGTTTGTGAACTTTTCTGTTTACAAATAGAAGGGATTGTTAGTGTCAGAACTAAGTCTTAGAAATTTCTTTCAAATTAAGTATTTAAAAGTACCTTTAACAAATATAAACGATTATGTATACACATATTTATTAAAGGACCTATATTATCAATATTCTCGAATTCTTGGAAGAAAAAAGTAGTTCTCTGCCATATTCCAAATCTTCTTATCCTCTCAGCAAGTACTATTATGAAGTTGCTGAGATAGCAATGTGGATAGGAATATGTTCCTAAAAATGATAGATTATATTCCCCAAAATCGATGATCAGAATAGCTATATTTCGAATCTTACTGTGGAAGCAATATCTTTTTGCGCGTATGTTCTGGGGAACATCGCGTTATAGTTTTGCCCAAATGTCTGTAACTTTCGAATTTTTTGACGAAAATGGTCTCAAACGATTTAGTTCGACTCCCCAATGAAGAATTCGACGTCAAATGTGATTCTGTCCGGCCGGCCGTCCGTCCGTCCGGCCGTTGCTACGATAACTTGAGAACGAGAAGAGCTAGCAACTTGAAATTTTCAAGGTGGGTGGCGCATCCCAATACGACGGACAAGTTTGTTCATGGGCATAATCGGCCCAGTGGTTTCCGAGTAATAATTTTGTTTCCAACCAATATGAATTCGATCGAATTGAAACTTGGTAAGTAGTTGTAGAATATGAACCTAAGCACGTTTGTGAAATTTTGTGCGAATTGTATGGCTAGAAAATTTTAAAAAAATTATTAAAAAATATTTTTGTTGTCACGATAACTTGAGAACGGAAAGAGGTAGCGGCTTGAACTTTTCAAGTTAGGATGTGCACCAAAACGCTACAGTTCAGTTTGTTTATGAGCATAATCGGCCAAACGGTTTTAGAGTTATAGCCATCTGAAATTTGGCTGTTTTTTGTTCCTCATTAACTCGAAAAATACTAAACCGATTGAATTCAAACATGGTAATTAGTTGTAGAATGCAAACGCAAAAATTCTTGCAAAATTTCGTGTTGATGGTATTTGTAAACAATTTTTAAAAAATCATTGAAAATTAAAAACAAAAATTCTATATTTCAGTAACTATTCGTTTGAAATTGCTGAAATTTTGCAAGAGCTCTCATAACCTAACTCTACTGCCAAGATTCAAGTTTTAACATGATCGGTTGAATATTGTTGGAGATTCGAGCATTCTTGTGTGAGTTCAGTAGATGGGTGACCGTTCCCCGATTACTTTCGAACGAAAGGAGATAGAAACTTGCAATTTTCAGGGTAGGTTGCGTATCCGAAAGGGAGAGTTGAGTTCGTTTTTGGGCATAATCGGTCAAACGGTTTCCGAGTTATACCCACCTGGAATATTATTTCTTTGATAACTCAGAAAATAAATATTCGATCGAATTGAAGCTTGGTAACTAATAGTAGAAAATCATCATAAAGACGTGTTTGAAATTTTGTAAGAACCGTATTCTAGAAAATTTGAAAAAAATGACGAAAAAAAAAAATTTTAAGACCGCACCCCTAGAAAATTTCAAAAAAATCACGAAAAAAAAAATTGGTTCAAGCACTGACGTGAAGTCAGGAGCTTTTGCACGTATGTTCTATTGTCCATTCTTCTGTATTGGTCACCCTTAATCGAATTTACCATGGTAAATTATGTTGTCCATTCTCCTGTATTGGACACTTAATTCGAATTTACCATGGTAAATTCGAATTAAGAGTGTCCAATACAGGAGAATGGACAACATAATTTACCATGGTAAATTCGATAAAGGGTGTCCAATACAGGAGAATAGACAACATAATTTACCATGGTAAATTCGATTAAGGGTTTCCAATACAGGAGAATGGACAACATAATTTACCATGGTAAATTCGATTAAGGGTGTCCAATACAGGAGAATGGACAACATAATTTACCATGGTAAATTCGATTAAGGGTGTCCAATACAGGAGAATGGACAACATAATTTACCATGGTAAATTCGATTAAGGGTGTCCAATACAGGAGAATGGACAACATAATTTACCATAGTAAATTCGATTAAGGGTGTCCAATACAGGGAATGGACAACATAATTTACCATGGTAAATTCGATTAAGGGTGACCAATACAGAAGAATGGACAATAGAACATACGTGCAAAAGCTTCTGACTTCACGTCAGTGCTTGAACCAATTTTTCTTAGCAATATTGCTATGCGCAAACAGAATAGGTCTGATGGTTGAACAGTAAATATCCATATATTATGTTTATGTTTAAAATGGAATGAAATATCTCCTTGCTATCCTTCTTCTTTCATTTTCATCACGAATGTTGATCAGATCTCGAATAAATTCATGATACCCAAACACCTAACAAGATGAGGACGTAAAAAAAGTTGGAAAAGAACACAAGTGACTCTCCTTAGTCGCACAAGCTCCTAGAAGATTTGGGAGGGTCAGTATAATCCTAATCATGTTAATCGCACGCGCGCCAAAGCAGATTGACTTTTTACACTTTTTCTTTCATTGTTAAGTCAATCTGCTTTTGCGCGCGTGCGATTAACATGATTAGGATTATACTGACCCTCCCAAATCTTCTAGGAGCTTGTGCGACTAAGGAGAGTCACTTGTGTTCTTTTCCAACTTTGTTAATCTATCCTGATGGCAGCTTAGATACAGCACTGTTAATTTTTGAACCGACAGTGAATGGTGTCCACTATCCTTTGGGTAGATCTTCGGCTCGCTCTATCTACTGAGCTTGAAGTACTCATCATTCAATTCAAATTAGCCACCGTGAACACGCGCGCCAAAGAGTACTGACTACACGTCAGTGCTTTTTTTTTTTTTTTTCAAGTTCCTTTAACAAATATAGCTATCAATACAGTTTGGCTGTTAGCTTTACCGTAGATCGAAAAAAAATGCGGTTGTGGGACCTCCGTTTGGAACGCAATTGCCTCTTCTCCAAATCCGAACGTATTTTAATATAGATCTACCGAATATAGTTATTTATAAATTAGCCTCAAAGCCACCATACAGACATTTCAACTCGGAAACAACGCTATTTCCCCCAAACTGACTTGTGTCCGAGCACTGAATTGACATGAATATTCTTTTAAAACCTCACAATATCGGCTCATTGCTTCCAACATAACCCAAACAACCCAAAACCATTCACTTCTCATCTGCTCAAGCGCAATATACTAGTGCCTGCAAGTCCTCCCAAAATTACACACCTCACAAAAAACTCCGATTCTCCAACACTAGTGGTTCAGGAGATATCGCTTCTTGAATCCACGCATGCGCAGACCCTCACCAGGAGATTCTATAGAGGAATAGCATCCGCCACCCCAAAATCCCAATCCTCTCTGACGAAAGCACCAGCAGTTAAATCACTGATGGTCTGCTCATGCGCATAACGAAAAATGCCCGTAAGGGGTAACATCAATTTCGAAATTAGCCCCAGGAACACGATACGGACACTTTAACTCGGAAACAACGCTACATCCCCCAATCTGACTTGTCCTTGCACTGAATTGCCATGAATATTCTTTTAAAACCTCACAATATCGGGTCAGCACTCCCAACATAACCCATACAACCCAAAAACAGTCACTTCTCTTCTGCGCATGCGCAATCTACTTGCGGCTGAAAGTCCTCCCAAAATCACACACCATACAGAAAACTCCGATTCTCCAATACTAGTGGTTCAGGAGATATCGCCTCTTGAATCCACGCATGCGCAGACCCTCACCAGGGGATTCTGTAGAGGAATAGCATCCGCCACCCCAAAACCCCAATCCTCTCTGACGAAAACTTCAGCAGTTAAATCACTGATGGTCTGCTCATGCGCAAAACGAAAAATGCCCGTAAGGGGTTACATCAATTTCAAAATTGGCCCCAGGGCCACGGTATGCACACTTCAACTCGGAAACAACGGTATTTCCCCCAAACTGACTAGTGTCCGAGCACTGAATTGCTATGAATATTCTTTTAAAACCTCACAATATCGACTCAGCACTCCCAACATAACCCATCCAACCCAAAAACAGTCACTTCTCTTCTGCGCATGCGCAATCTACTCGCAGCTAAAAGTCCTTTCAAAATAACACACCTTACAAAAAACTCCGATTCTCCAACACTAGTGGTTCGGAAGATATCGCATCTTTAATCTACGCATGCGCAGACCCTCATCAGGGATCTGGATTCTATGGAGGAATAGCATCCGCCACCCCAAAACCCCAATCCTCTCTGACGAAAACTACAGCAGTTAAATGACTTCTCATCTGCGCATGCGCACAACGAAAAATGTCCGGAAAGGGCAGCATGAACCTCAAAAAAATAGGTTTCGGCATTTTAAGCAAAGTATTTCGCAAAATAGTAGTAATTTTTTTATTTTTTTCATGTCACGTGATCTTCACGAAATTTTGCAAAAGTGTTTGCATTGGTCTTTTGCATCTAAATACTGAGTTTCAATTTAATCAGATCAGTATTTTTCGAGTTATCCTGAAAACAAAATTTTAAAATTTTTGAAATTTTTTTTTGCTACTTTAGGGCCGTCCGATCAAAACAAAACTTCGCAGGCATATAAAGGTCATGATTCTACAATTTGCTGCCAAATTTCAGAAAGATCGAGTAATTGGTTCCGGAAATATTCATTAAAAACGTTTTGACTAAAAACGGCCTTAACTCCGAAACCGCTCGGTGGATTTCGCCCGTTAACGAACTTGTCCGAGATATTTACGCTACAAAACTACCCTGCAAATTTCAACGCTCTAAGTCGTTCCGTTCGAGAGTTATCGTGCTAACGGCCGGCCGGACCGGACGGACAGAATTGAATTTGACCTCGAATTCTTCATCAAGAAGTCGAACCTAATCGTTTGAGACCATTTTCGAAAAAAAATTCGAAAAATACAGACATTGTGACGAAATGATAGCACGCTGTTCCTTGCGGAACACGCGCGCAAAAACAGGATCCTTCGCCATTTTGCAACAACAGTAACTTGATGGAATAAAATTACGGTTGTTAGTTCTTGAACCTCACACAGTGATGGCCGATAGTCCCAGGGATACTGTTGGGTTTGCGGAAGCCGTGGATGATATTTTTCTTGGGTTTTACTGGCTGGGGTTAGTAGAAAAAATGATCATAATAGCCAAACGGTGCCAGCTCTCAATCTAATCTAACGTTAACTACCATGTTTTTGAGCATTTCTGTTCTTGATTCACGAGATATCTGCATTACTAACGAATTCACCCCTACTTGAATAAGTATATGATTTTTGAGCATGAACAATGTAGAATCTGGTGATCATCCATCACCACCGGTATCTACAGTGGAAATAACTCTCTACTTTCTGTTGCCCGTTCAAATTACGACCTTAAGTTGCAGTTTACGCATTTTCATCTCGTGAAAGTCAGGCACAGAGATCCGTACCCATTTTCCGGACTTCAGTTGGAAGTTCAATCTGTTTTCGACGCGACATTGGAAGCGGCGCGAGTGACGCGCATTCGCGCAGAAGTTATCGGCATCATTTCAATTCGGAACTTACTTGGATGGCACATTTTTCGGAAGTGGATTTTTCAATGATTTCTGTGTTGCTATCTAAGCTAAACGGATTTACTGCAACATTTGAAAATGGTGAGGATGTGTGAAAGAAATTGTTATTGACAATTGGGGACTCGAAATAGTGGACATTAATTGGGAATGGGAAAGAGTTCTTCAATCTAGGTAGATATTTACCTTTCTATCTGTATTTTTGGATTTTAAAGATATTGAACCAATTAATATTAATTTACTCTTGTTATGTATATACCTATGGTTTCGCAACTCTCTGGGTATACAATTATTTATGTCGGGAAATGCAATTTGTGATTAAGATGTCAAGTTTCAGGTCAGTCTTCTGGTGGCGACATTGATCTAAGTATGAAACATCATCGCATTTAAATTTAAAAATATTCAATTACTTTAGATTGCGTCCACTAAAGAACGTTTGTTCATTACATATACGGTGTGCTTTTGGATAAATATAGATTGCTATGGAGAACAAATTATGATTCATTTTACTTAAAAATATAATAAATATTCAATACATCATCAAATTTGAGTCATTATCGGATCATCTCATAAACATTGCGAATCCATCAAAAATATATAAAAATTACTTATGATCCATTGACAAATTGAAGAATGCAATTCCATTATCAGTAGCTGATTCAGGAAATATAATCTACTGAAATATATCTTGGTTATGTTGGATATGTATCCAATCAAGAGGCTGAAAAGAATCTGAAAATAAAGAAAAATTCGAATACACATCTTGAATTCGAAAATTTATTGTATATACTTGGAAAACCATATGAATTATATTAATTATGATGAATGTTTTATGGAAGATTTTATGACATATGAAATGAGACATGAATGGCAATTTGAAGATGTGAATATCGATAGAATTTTCAAGAAAACGTAAATTTTCAATCATTATCAGGTCTCGATTAACATTTTAAGAGAATTATTAAGTTGTAATGTGATATAATGACTCAAAGTGGAGAGAGAAGTGTAGCTGAATATTCTGAAGAACGAAAACTTTCCTTCAAAGAGAAATTTGAAAAAAGGTATAGATAATTGGAATCAGGTATGTGTAGTTCCTTGAAAAGATGATATATATGAAAAAAATAGAAAAAAGAGAGTTAAGTTCTCTGAAATGATAATTATTCATTTTTCAATATAAGAAAAATCTGAAGAGAAAATCTGTCGATAAACAATAGCGTATGAAACCGAAAATGAATAAATACCTGATTTCTGCTTGCTAAAGATGAGGAATGGAAATATAAAATTCGAAAGAAGATCATCCTTGGATTCTGCTGTGAATAATGATAAATTAGAGAAGATTTAACATAATGAAAAGTTGCAAATTTCATTATTCATTTTTAAATATGTATTATATTAGGTTAAGGTTAGTGAAGTTATAGAGTTTTATATCATTATTCATGAAATTTTACCCATTTGAAATTTCCTTCCTGCTTGATAAATTGAGATTTAATTTTTAATTTCATTGATAAATTGATATTTTCAAAATAAAATCGATTGAATACAGTCAAGGCCAGAGCCCTCAGTTTATGTATATCTAATAAATTGTAAAAGCATTAGAAATTCTATAATTTATCATTACATAACAATGTATATACCAGGTGGCCCACCACAGACGCAGAGTACGTTTTGAGGGAGTAAATGAAGATCTTTTGAGAATTTTTTTTTGTGATATGTGTAGGGTGATCAAAGGCACAATTTAAAATTATTTTCATATATACAAGGTGTTCGAAAACAAATATATAGTCCAAAGTTACATTTTTTTAATGTAACACCCTGTATTTGACCTCAAAAATGGAATGACCGGCACTTTATACCTTAGAAGCAATATTTATGAGAAAATGGCAAAAAATTGGAAATATAGTGCTTTTTTAAATAGATTAGTTAATGAGGAAACCAGTTGTGCCGCCAATACAGACAGTATTTTTTCGAGTAAACAAATTGGCTACTCCTATACAGAAATAAAAATTTAACTCTGGACTATACAGAGTGATCATAATTAATTTTCAAACATCAACTACAAATAATGGTCGAAAATTTTCAAAATAAAAAAAAAATTTCTACAGTAACTCTTGAACGGAATGAGCTAGGCAGTTGAGATTTCCAGACTAGGTTAGCGAGATGAATATCTCGGTTATGTTCGTTATTGGGCAAAATAGGCCAGATGGTTTCGGAGTAACGAGAAAAAAAATTTTTTTTTAAGCAACAAATTTCAAATTCAATTTTTATTTAAGATTTAGTTTCACCATTAAAATCCATCGATATCATTTTCAACTCCAACAAGGTAATACTTTCGGAGATATGATTCTTCTAATTTTCAATAATGAGTCGTACGTACTTCTATGTTTTCACAGAATGCTATAATTATTCTATCTAAGCTTTATTATATGATCTGTGTTCATACTCGTACATTTAATCCTGTTCTATAAGAGAGAGTCAAATTCAGTTCAGCTATTTTAATTTGATTTCTTCCATGGTGCAGTTCTCATTCTCAGATTGCTCATTTAATCTTGATAAATAAACTATTATTTGAATTGAATTTCCTTCATGATGCAGTTCTATCATAAGAATTCATTGATATAATTCCCAACTCTGAGAAACCAATACTTTCGGAGATATAATTTGTCTGTTTGAACTAGAGCGCCAGAAAGCTCCTGTCCACAGGGCTTGAACTCATTTTTTATTTAATAAAAGATCATAATCAATGAATCACGATTCAAATTTTAAATCAACGTTCTAATGGCATTTAATTTGTTGTATTTGGTTAAATCTGTAACTGAAAGGATTTTCATCGATCATATTCAAGTAATGGGACTATAAATGACATAATCTTTCACTCAGTAGTAACCATTTTCAACCCAAAATAGAAAATTCACCCCCATTAGCAGCTTCGAGATCATCACCTAAAAAAGCATCCAATAGAATTACGGAGATAACCAAAATCCGTTATTTAAGCGATATAATTTGTCTTGCGTAATCTCGCGAGGGAATGTCGTGGTCCCATCGACCTCTGCCGGGATTTTCGGGACTTTGCAGCTTACACCACATGTGGAATTCGATAAAATTCAATATCTGTTCCCCGATAGTCTGCTGCTATTTCCTACTGAATTGAAAACGGGATATCGACGGCCGTTAAATGGGAGAGAGGAGCTCAGGATAACGCAGGCTACGATCCAACACTCCCTGAATTCCAACTATTTTAAAAGGAATGAGCCGAAGGGTTTAGCGAACAGGCATATGGGAATTGTCGGGTAAGCGGGATACACCTTAAATTGACAAGTGTGAGTAAAACATTGCATCTTTGTGGCTTTTACTTGATGCAAATTCATATAAAAATATATAGTCCATAATATAAATAGCATCAAATTTTAATAAATTCAATTCTCTGTTCGATGAAAAACAAAGACAATCCAACAAAAATGCACCTAATAACAACTTCGTCAATAAAACGGTTATAAATTTATCTTCAAGAAGTTTGAATGAAAGTGAAAAAATAATCTTATCAAAGGGACTAAATTTTGCAGTGACAACAAGAAATGTCCCCATACTAGACATTATTACATCTATTGAAAAAACAGCTAGCAATTCATAAATACATGTATCATGAATTTAGATGGTGAAGAACAAATAATCAAGAACAACAAAATAATCAACAAGTACAACAGAATAGTCAACAAAAACAACAACCCAATCTGTTGAATGTGATCCCTTATGTTCGTGGCCTTTCTGAAAAAATTAGAAGAATCGGTTCTAAGTTCAATATAAGAACCGTCTTCAAAACACAGAATGATCTTAGGTCTTTATTAACGAAAACAAAACCCATAAATGAAAAACAAAAATAAAAAAACTGTGTATATAATATTCCTTGTATTTGTGGTAAATCATACACAGGAGAAACATCAAGACCACTAGAAGTAAGAAAGTCAGAGCATAAGAATAACTTGAGAAATAGAGACATACATAAATCAAAAATAGCAGAACATGTATGTACAATCCAAGGAGATCAAATGATGGATTGGAGTAATACAAAGATTCTAATGACAGAACCTCATTATATTGAAAGGAAACTTAAGGAGTCAACTTGTATTTTATTGAACAGAGATTTCAATTTTGCAAATTGCTCAATTGGTATTGACCATATTTAGCTAAATTTATTAAAAAAGGAGTTGGAACTTGGAAATTTCTATGCGAAGTAAAACTATGTTAGCTATGATTTTTAAATACTGTCAATGTGACAATTCTTGAATTTCACAAAATAACTATCAAAAAAATAATTCTAACGATTTTCATTAAGCGTCTGATCAAGGAGTCTGATATAGACTCCGAAACGTTACGATATAGTTGTTTCTTCGTTGATGTTGTTTCGTTGTTTTTTGTTAGGCAACATTGTTCAATTGATTGCTTCTGACAAATATCCTGTGTTTCTTACGCAGAAGCAAATCACAAAATAATTAATTTTTATTTTATAGATATTTTTCAGAGTTTGGGACAGAAAACCCAGAAAAAAACCTTTCAGTAATGAGTATACCTCCCACAGTATCCTTTAATAATTACTTAAATGAAAAAGAGGTTGATTTCTCTCTTCCAAACTTCGAATGATGACAAACATAGGACAATAAATTAAACATCGTTTTAGGTTTAATTGAAAGTTGAATGATATTTTTATCCAGATATAATATAGGGTGGCGAAGATTCAAGGATTTCCCAATATCTGAAATATTTCATATAATATAAAACAACAAACAATGAAAAAGCGGTAGCAACTTAATTATCAAGAATTTTCCAGATTATCAAAATTTTTTCAATACGAAAAAATCATTTTGTAAATTCTCAAACGTCAGTTTTAGAGGAGGTTGGAAAACAGTTATTTAGATGCATTTATAGTGATATTCAAACCATTCGTTGGTCAAAGAGGATCAAATATGGTATATCAGATGTATCTTGATGAATTTTAAGATATTGCCAGGGAAGAATATTGTCGAAATTCTGTAACTGATTGTTGAATTCCTAAAACAGTTCCATTTTCTAAGGTTGAATTAAATAATAATCCGCACCATTCATTAATTTTTCATGATCTTCTCAAACTGCCTTGGGCTCCCGACCTCGGTGCTTTTCCAACTAGTTCTTATAGATTTGAATTCAACGTGAAAATTCAGGAGGTTTTGAAAAATAGTTGCTCCAGAGGTATATCACTCGAAAAAATGTTAGAATGAAAGCTTCATTCCATAAAATGAATTGGAGTTTTATCAAAAACACGACATGTTCGATTTTATCGTTACCAAGCCAAAAAAACAATGTCTATCATTTGGGATTCCGATACTTCCAGCTAAACTCGAATTATTCATTTAGCTAAACGTACTTTACCAGGTTCTGCACTTTATCGAAACCTCCATCCCGATCGAATCCGCCTAAATTTCCCTCACCTGCATTTCCGTTTAGCAAAAAACCCCGTAGCCTGAACGAAACAGCGTTTTCCTACCAAAAAAATGGCCCTTATTTTTCTTTCTAATTAATCATTCATAAGATAATGTTCCATCACGGGATAGATGAGGGGCTGCTTTGTTAATTTGGCGCTGCGTTTGAATATGACAGGGCCATTAGTACAGTCTGAGCGGCGAAAAATTTCGAGAGATAATTCATCGCGGACCTTCTGGGCCTCGTTTCCAGTGATTAAAATTGATATAAAGCTTCCCGTTTCCGTACCGTATTTTTAGACGAATGGTTGATCTTTTTCCCATTATATTCAGGAAAAAATCATCCGTTTTGAAGGTGCAATTAATTTTGTCCGACGGGGTTTTTCCGTTCTGGTTGCTCAAAGATACACCTGGTGTCTCCGCCAAGCTCTAAGAATTTCGCAATTTGCTTAAGAATTTTTTAAATTCGGCATATCGACTTGAGGCACATGCAACCACATTTATTGAAAATTGTATAAAGCGGTTTAGTATATCCTACGATGAATTTTTCGCTCGAGAAGAAAAACCTTTTATAGACCCGCCCTGGGAGGGTCCCCTTCTCTCAGGACTGTGAGACTCCAGATGTTGATTGGTTACTCACTAAAAAACCTCTCGCACGTTCCTTGGAGTATTTCTTCGTCCTGCCATTACAGCCTCCCTTAACAAAAGAGATGAGATGCAAGTGGCCTTCACACTTGATTTCAAACGTTGGAAATGGCTATAAAGTGAATACTCTTATTATTTTCTTTAGGTTTTGTTTAGGTGTTCGCCGCCATCTTAATACTAGAGCATCTCAACGTATATCACAGATTTGTCAAATAAAGATTTGTTCTTTCACTTTTCTCACATTTAGTGTTTATTTATGTTTTTTTACAGCCTCCATTTCCCTGTCTAAGTGGTTCTTAAAGCTGCTAACTGAGGGAGCTGACACTGTAGTATCTTGAAGACAATTCAACTGATAAACTACTGTATTAATTCTTTCTATTTTTTTGCACTCATATTAATGTATAAAAGAGTTCAAGACATATTATGTTACAGTGTAATGATAATGTGAAGGGTTTGGAAATGTAATTAAAAACTAGAGATAGTGAGATTTGTTAGCTACAGTATTGAAGTAAGTAATTCACATAGTTATTAACGTTCTCCCGTCACAGAAAAAACGAATTTATCAACCTGATAATTTTCATTATATAACCACATAATATGGAACATTTCAATTATACAACATTTGTCTGCCCTGATATGATAAACGAGATAAAATGATGATGTTAATAGCCGGAACATCAACTAATTAACTCCCAAAAATGTCGAATATTGATGGTGTTCGCATGTTAGCGTACCTTTCCCATTTCACGTATTTTACCCCCGCTTATGCCTAGAATCCACGTATTGGTCTCACGCGTCCTGGTGGGTGCTTTATGATAGGCCTCTGGGGCACCTACCTCACGTGATTTACAGAGTAACAACCGACGGGAATAGCCTAATGAGTCGTTACAAATCCTAAATTGCCTACTGTTGCAGGTCGGCTGAACTCTGCAATCGAATCACAGTGCTATATCTGCGTAAAGGTTCGAAAAGCATTAGGGTGGTTGATGTAGCATTGACAATGAATCTGTTATGATTGAGTTCAGTGTCTGTCAGTGGATACATTTTACCTTTTTATGGGGGAAGGTAAATACAGGGAGATTGTTAAATATAGGGCGTTTGAACAAGAACAGAATATACATCCTCGTCACCAGTTTTATTTCTTTATCCTCCTCACACACGCCCTAAAGGTAGATTACATGTAAGGAGATTAAAGATTAGCAATCAAGAAAAGAAGAATACAAGAAGAGAAGATAAGTCCAGTTCCAGAGTTATGATGGACCCTATTATATGTTCTAAATTTTCTGGAGAGAAACCCTGTTAATAGGTGTCCAGGAGTCTTTTCCTCTTCCACACTGAATCCTCACTGCTTTCTGAGGTGACTGTACTCCACAAGGAAGTCCGCGAGGGGTTGTTATAATATGGTTGAGCGTTGAGCTGTACTGGAAGATCAACCCAGAGTGCTTCACTGATCAATTATATCAATGTATATGGGATGGCTGCAAGAGGGGTAGGTCTACATACTTTATGATTTCATGGCCCAAGCACTCTATGCGCCCAAACTCTTAAATATTTTCCGGCCTCACGTGATGTTATCGTAGTAAGTTTGGGGACCACTCTTCTAAACGAAGTGGCAGGATGCCACAACTTTCCGAATCAAATGTTTGCCTTTCTATTCGAATTCTGGTAAACAACACTCATCGTTTTATCTGGATATCGTCCAATCTATAAGGACACTTTTTAATTACAAACTCTCGCTACATTGGGAACAACGCTCCACTTGAAAACTCGTTAAGAACAGTAAACTCGTGTCGCCAATGGGGAGGGAAAGGGTTTCCCAAGAACTCTGAGAGGCTGAAAATTGTAATTAAGATTTTTTCATCGGAAATCCTTCCCCTTTCAAATGATGAATTAGTCGTCGCAGTAATTTAACGCAATGTCTACGATAATTTGCTGATGTTTGTTCAACGTGAAAGTCTGAAAGAATTGGATGAATATTTTGGTAAGGGGGAGCGAAGAATTTCTTAATGTTCCATTTTGAACCACAGGAAAATCGTTTTTTTGTGAAAATTAATTCGACATTCAATACAGGAAGGTTTGTGTTTCAATAGGTCAGTCACATTATCTGAAAGGCTGTAGAGCGTATGAAATATTCCCAAAATCCTCTTATTGCCACACTCACTGACTCAAATCTAGGTATTTCAAAAATAGTGCTTCTGAAGTTATGGTTTGATTTTCAAACTTTATAACCCTTTGAAGTGTGGAAAAATGGTTTGTTTACTCGAAAATATGTTAACAGATAGAAGGTTTCGTGTTTTTGTCGATAATGATAGTAGTAATTTAAAAAATTTGAATAATGGTCTCCCACAAGGTTCAGTTTTAGCACCTCTCCTTTTCAATTTATATCTGTGTGATATTCCTGCTACTTCCTCTGAGAAAGTCATATACGCTGATGACATTGCCCTTGCAGTTCGTCATTCTGATTTCCGAAGTATAGAAGATAATCTATCTGCAGATTTAGAAATTCTGAAAAAATGACCTATTTGAGTGGCGTATACCTCCGAATCTAAATAGAAGTGAGGTTTCTTGCTTCCATTAGAACAATCGTCAAAAATATAGAACATTGAGTGTAGCAGCGAAATATGGTCAATACCAATTGAGCAATTTGCAAAATTACTTTCTCTGTTCAATAAAATACAAGTTGACTCCTTAAGTTTCCTTTTAATATAATCAGGTTCTGTCATTAGAATCTTTGTATCACTCCAATCCATCATGTGATCTCCTTTGATTGTACATACATGTTCTGCTATTTTTGATCTCTGTATATCTCTATTTCTCAAGTTATTCTTATGCTCTGACTTTCTTACTTCTAGTGGTCTTGATGTTTCTCCTGTGTATAATTTACCACAAATACAAGGAATATTATATACACAGTTCTTTGATTTTTGTTTTTCATTAATGGGTTTTGTCTTCGTTAATAAAGACCTAAGATCATTTTGTGTTTTGAAGACGGTTCTTATATTGAACTTAGAACCGATTCTTCTGATTTTTTCAGAAAGGCCACGAACATAAGGGATCACATTCAACATATTGGGTTGCTGTTCTTGTTGATTATTCTGTTGTACTTGTTGATTATTTTGTTGTCCTTGATTATTTGCTTTTCTATCTAAATTCATGATGCATGTATTTATGAATTGCCTCGGATATCCATTTATCTTCTGACAAATATCTTGTGTTTTTCACACAGAAGCAAATCACAAAATAATGTTCATTTCGTAGATATTTTTCAGAGTTTGCGAGAGAAAACCCAGAAAGAAACCTTTTAATAAAGAGTATACCCCCCACAGTATCCTTTAATGATTACTTAAACCGGAGAATATCTAAGGTAACATCTGTTGCAGCCAGGAAAGCTTCAGGAGAAATATTGTCGTGATCAGGTTCTTAGTCTAGCTTCTTTTATCGAAACAGGTTTCAATAATAACATGAAAACAGGAACAGCATTTGTGGATTTGTCGGCAGCATATGACACAGTTTGAAAAGATGGTTTGATTTTCATACTTTACAACCATTCAAAGTGTAAAAAAATGGTTCGTCTACACGAAATATGCTGACAAATAGAAGGTTTCGTGTTTTTGTTGATAATGATAATAATAATTTAAAAAATTTGAATAATTGTCTCCCACAAGGTTCAGTTTCAGCACCCCTCCTTTTCAATTTATATCTGTGTGATATTCCTGCTACTTACTCTGAGGAATTCATATGTATGGAAAATAATCTATCTGCAGATTTAGAAATTCTGAAAAATTACCTATTTGAGTGGCGTTTGTGTCCGAATAAAACTGAGGATTCTTGCTTCGATTTGAACAAGCGGTTCTAATGGAAAATTTTTATAGACGAACTTTTGGACCGACGTTGCCACGATTAATTTTCTCGAACTCGTACGGGAGTGTCAACATGTAACGGAAATATATACCAATCGGGAATTTGAGGCAGATAAATGGACTACGTAGTTCTTGATTACAGGCGCCGTAGCCAATTTCGTGGTCTAGAACATGGGGATCGATACTCTACGGTTTTCATCTGTCGCTACATTATGTATACAAAGTGGCAATATCCGTAAACCCAAATTGATCTATTCGACACCAGGGCATGCTGTTAGTCACCCATTGTGGACTGACGAATTCACAGATCATGATCTGTCCACATTGACTGGAGTTAATGGAGACGTTGCAGGTGTTCCAGGTGAAATTTTTGAGCGGTTAAATCAAGGGGATATTATCTGAGTAGATTAGATTGAATATTTAGATTGCTAGTGGTGGATCAGCTACGATGTGCTTGACTCTATTGCGACCAAAAAATCCACAATCCAACATACCATGCTGCAATCAGTTCCCTAGGAAGATTTTCTTCTTGGCATATTTTATAATTTTCCTGGAGGAGAATCTCAGGGTGTTTCAACTGCCTGGTAATAAAATTTCTGCACTGGGCATCATACCGGAATAATTTCTATAATATGTTGAAATATTAACTATATATATTTTTCTCTATTTCAGTATCGTAATGAGTCCATTCCAGCACTGAAAACAGTGCTGGAATGAACTGATTCCCGCATTGTTTCTAGTTTTATTTTTCGTTTTGTGGTAGTCAGCACTGACATTCGATCCTATCAAATTTCAACACACGTCAATTGACAATACAATGTATTCTGGATATAGTGAAATAATTGTTGAGGAAAAGCTTTATTTTCATTAAAGAATATGGCACTAGAGATTTCCTTCTTGCTAATTTTGAATCATTCATGTTATTAGGAAACTGTTTTAAATCTGATCTTCATGCCCTACGTACGTTTCAAATTCAAATTCCGTAATCTGTCAACTTTCGTAACAGTCACACCAACTACCAAGATACAATACAAAAGTCACTAGGATGTATAAACCGAATTTTTCATTAAATTTCAACAGTATTTTACAAAACTTGCCTGAAATAGAGAAAATATCGTCTAATACTCGTTGCAGAAGGCAATTCCAACACTCATGCGTTCGAACACTCGCTCCTTCGTCGCTCGTTTTCGAATTTCGCATTCGTTTTTTAATAGGAGCCCATTCTGCAACTTGTTCTAGAATAAAATATACTGTTATGATATGTATTAAAGTTGAAATTAGAGTGCATATTTCAGAATTTAAAAGTATCTATGGAAAACAATTGTGAGTAATGAAAATAATTATATGAATTGAAATAGATGTGTCAGTTGATAGTGAAAGATTTTTGTGTAGAATTTCACGAATATAAGAAATATATTGGGTTTCCATAACCCTCAGAGGAGTAAAGAGACTCATTAAAATATCATTAGAAAGAAAATAAGTTAATTGTTATTATTATCTTAACAATATAAATATTCTTTATTTACGTTGCATTACATTACATTTCTTTATCTAACAATAAAGCATTTGTATGAAACAAGTGTTAGCAGAGGTTAGTGTAACGGTGTAACATAGAACTCGATATATGATACTAAAGCTTAGGGAAAAAACCTCAGCAAAAAAACCTTATCTCCCCGTTAGTGTTGTGTATTATGGAAATTGAAATTGTCAACAAAATATGCTGAAATATTTAATATTGATTATTCCTTGAATAAGCTGAGAGGAAAAGACAAAAGGAGAAAATGAAAAAATTCAAAATGAAATATTCCATGGTTCATTGAATACATTTGAAATTCACCATCCATTCCAAAAAAGACTAAGAAACATTATGAATAGCCCTAAAACCTTCGAGGAATCTATATACGGGACAATTATTAATTAAATGATCTAAGGTCTCCTCTGGTTCCCCGCATTCACAACTAGGGCTCTCAACTGAGTTCCATCTGAAAAGCATGCTGTTGTAACGACCATGACCAGTACTTAAACGATTCAGAATAAATCACATTTCACTTGGAAGATCAAACCCCGGAACTCTATTTGAAGGATCAGAAATTAAATCTTTATTGAATAAATCACAAGAAATCCATGTCACTAATTATTCAAATTGAGAAAAAAGTTGGGCCATAAATGGTTACGTGACTTCAATCTGGGAATCTTATTGCCTGGAATGTAGGAGATAATCGGAAATGAATTCGGAAAAGAATGAAATTTATTCCAAGAATTTGAAACAACAGTCAACCTGCGAATGTGGGGCGGGACAATGTTTGAAAGAACTGGCAACCAATGAATAGGTGTAGATCTAATAGTTCCAGTGATGATCCACATAGATGAATTCAGCTGTGCATACATTTTTGAGTATGGGCACTATTAAACCAGACTTGGCAACAATATTCAGCGGCAGAAAAAACCAAGGCTAAGGCTGCCGTTCGAAGAGTAGCTGCATCAGCACCCTATGAAGTACCAGTTAATTTCTGCAGAATATTATTTCTTGTTTTCAATTTCAGACGCCAGTCATCCGAATAAGCTTTGAAATATAAAGAGGAATCTATAGTATCACTCCTAGGCATTTAGGATTAAAACTATGTCTCAAGAAAGAATCACCGAAAGTTACACTCAAAGTTCTATATAAACTAGGTATAGGATATCAATATATAGGGTTTCATGAGATGAAACATTTCTAATTTAGATTTAGATAAATTAACAATTTCAAATTATACGGTGACCAGTAAATCAAATTCAGGTTTTACGGGTTACGGACTGCTAATAAGCGGTATATTGAACCACGAAGCTAGAGATAAGGAATGAATGCTGAATATATCCTATCTGCATAATTGAAATAAATCAAAAGTTAATGTTAGAAAGAGTAGAATCCAGCGTGTCGCGAATTTATACCGTTACAAATTTTTAAATTTTATACGATCACCTAAACTGAAACTTCTGAATGTCCAAGTACTTTTGTCTTAGTGGGAAATAAGAACTTAACCCCAAACTACCGGATACTCGAGAAAAACGTCGTATAACATGGAGCATACCTCATCATTTGTTACCTTCCATGTTCATCCGGAGAACTTGACTTAAAAAATGGCTCATATTCTGTTTTACTCCCCTAGATCTCGGCGAATAACGATCACGTGGTGTTTATCCGAAGTTTTGATGCCTCAAGTTCCGCCCAGAGTTATTTACCTTTTCAGCTACATCGCGAACAAACCTCGCATTTGTCGATCGAAAGTTCGCCTTCTCTCAAGTGTACTTTCCGCGACTTTGTTCTCGTAATCAGGAATAAGGACGCCCTTCTTGTTCCTGGGATGAGGCGGAAAAGTATAACTGGTTACTTTGAGTTTCGCAACTACTGTGAATTGTACGTAGGAATTAGACGGACGAATCACGTGGAAGTTTCGACGTAATGAGGGTTTTCCTCAGGGGTGCGGCACTGGACGCAAGATGGCTCATTCAAACTTTTTCGACAATTTGGAAGGATGGACGATTGGAATTTTTCCGACCGGTTTTAGGGGCGAACTTTGGAGAACTGCTGATTGTTCATGTAATTACTGTCAGACAATGATCATTCGTTTTGCGAATTGAGTATGATTTTGCGCTCACGATAAAACACGTTACGTTATAAAGAGTTTTCCAATAAGAGGTGTTATTTTGATATTCTAAGAAAAATGCCATTTTTAAATATAAATGATCGGATGTTTATTTCATTATAAAGAAGAAGCTATGCCGTAATAGCTGAAACTAACATCAGGCAAATGAACACCACGACCACGCTGCCCTATGTCCTCGATAGCCTCACGAATTCCATCTTTGAGGTCTTGAATCTACGCTGGGCTATTGGCGTAGACCTTCTCTTTCACGTGGCCCCCAAGGAAGAAGTCGCAAGGTGTTAAATCACAAGATCTCGGTGGCCAATTGTGATCACCTCTTCGAGAGATAACACGGTCCGGAAACTTTTCCCGCAAGAAATCAATGGTTTCGTTGCTTGTGTGACACGTAGCGACGTCTTGTTGGAAGTAAACGTTGTCCAGATCAATACCATCCAATTCCGGCCATAAAAAATCATTAATCATCTCTAGATAGCGCAATCCATTCACCGTAACTGTTGATTCAGCCTCATTTTCGAAAAAGTGAGGTCCAATGACTCCGCCGGACCATAAACCGCACCAAGTAGTCACACGTTGAGGATAGAGAGATTTTTCAACAATAACTCTTGGGTTTTCCGAGCTCCAGATGCGACAATTTTGCTTGTTGACGAAGCCACCGAGGTGGAAATGGGCCTCTTCACTCAAGATGATTTTTTGATGGAATTCCGGATCATTTTCATGCATTTCAACGACCCAATCAGCAAATACACGACGTTGTTGATGATAGGCCGGCTTCAGTTCTTGTGTTAACTGAACTTTATAAGCCCTAAGACCCAAATCTTTATGTAAAATACGGTGTAATGAATTTGTGGAATGCCTAATTCCAAAGAACGACGAATAATGGTCAAACCTGGGTTTTCTTCAACACTTTCGGCTACAGCAGCAATATTCTCGGCTGTTCTTGAGCGACGTGCACGGGTTTTATTCTTCACATAACTAAATTGTCCCAACAGCTCGAATTTTTCCACCAATTTCTTTATTGCGGTCCGACAAGGTGCTTCCCGACGACCCAAAAATTTAGAGTTTTACGAACCGTCTCTGCCAAATTTTCCCATTTTCATATTGAATTTTAATAATTTCAATGCGTTCTTGAAGCGTGTATCGTTCCATTTTTATTAATGGCGTAGTTTCTACTTGTCAAATATCAAAAAATTACAGCTTTAGAAGTGACATCTACCGAAGTAGCGGGCTATTCAACATAACACCTCTTATTGGAAAACCCTTTATAGGGGCTTAGCAAAGCCCTCAGATGTAATGCCAACCATATTCGATTCCGAAACACCCTTTGCAAGTTGATTACAAGATGTTTCCGTTGATCTCGTTTTGAATTGAAAGAAATATGGATTGAAAAAAAGGCATACACGGAATGTTAGATAAGTGAAATTCTGAATACATCATATTGATATCGTTACCTACGATATCCGTTAAGGAATATGTGGAGCTGGTGAAAACTGAAGTTATTGAAGCATCAGTTACATTATCACACAGAATTTTTTCAGGGGTTTGTTGTAGAAGTATGAAGTGACACCTCTAAATCAATTGAAATCTGTTGTTTGAAAGCTTCGTTCGTTCTGGTCCGTAGTTTCCAGTTTTTGGAAAATTTCTGACCATTCCAGATGCATTAAAACGTTCTAATGCTTTAGTAACCGTTGAACATGAAATGGGATTTTTTCAGGATAGAAATCACTAATAGCCGATTATCATTAACATTTGATCACGATCTTTTTCACTCAAATGAGCCATTCTTCTTAATCGTACAATTAGATAAATCAGTAGAACATTGTACTGGCAGTTAGGAAGCTTATATTTGAAAACTAGCTGCCCACCCCGGCTTCGCACGATTGAAGTGCTGATACTAAATATACTACAGAATTTCTTTATATACAGCCTTCATAGCATGTTTGTCGTTAGACAACACAAACATGTTTTCTTTAGAGGTTACTCTTGAAAAGCGACATATAATTGGTCATGTGAAAAATACTCAACGCTCAAATATAAGCCTATCTTTACCGGAAATTGTAGGCGTTTAAATTGGATCAGTAAATCCGATAGTATCAGAGGAATTCGATGAATCATTACATCTATCCTGGCTGAGGTGAGTCTCACGCTCTACAGATGATTCTCTGGCTCTCTGTATTCAATTTCTATCCCTAACCTGGCTGTGCCAGTCCGCCGGTCCGTACCACCACAGCCGCTATGTCCCTGCATTTTAAATCTGCGATATCTACGAAAATATTCATTTAAATTACATGCAGTAAAGGGCCATATTAATCAATATCAAATGCACAATGCATTTAAGGTACTTAATTGGATAAGGTTCAATGCTGTGTTGCTTAAAATCACTTCGTAATCAAGCCATTATTCCTCGTAGAATGTAAAGGATAAAAAATGGTTATTGTGAGTTATCCCTAAGAGATAGATATATACCATCTCGGACTTTTTTGTAGACCCTTTTAAGGTGTACCATACTGTACCACACTATTTTGATCTATCTCGTAGGGCTCAGCCAGCGTTTGCAATGTAAGCGCAAAAAATGTGTTTATTTATACGATATCACATTAGAAACCTCTAAAAGGATCAGTGTTTCTCGAATATATTATGCATGTATTATACATATAAACCTTCCTATTGAATCACTCTATCTATTCAAAAAACCACATCAAAATCCTTCACGTAGTTTCAAAGATCTAAGCATACATAGGGACAGACAGACAGCGGGAAGCGACTTTTTTTTATACTATGTAAATAAGGACCCGAATGCTAAAGGCGTGCGTTGCAAAATGGCGAATGCGCCTGTTAAACTTCCCAGTGCCATTTGGGGGAATTTTAAATTAATTAAATAAGTGCATAGCCGTCAGTTTTCAATAGGTGTGCGAATCTCGAAGCATTCTGACACCAGGAAGTCCGGAAGTGGCCGGGCATTGAGCTCAAAGATCCCTTCGCATTCATCCATACCTCCATTCAGGTCAAGTGAATAAAAAGCGTGAAAAAAGCAACAGCTGATGCGTGGCAACCGCAATTCACGCCGTCAGAAGCTGACCGTACTTCGCGTAACGCACAGAACTCATCCGCCGTGAAACGGAAGGACCGGAAGAGATTGATTTATACGCCAAACCTGCGGCAACGTTGGCGCACAAACTGCTCACAATGACGGCACGATAATAACGGTCTCCATTCTCCGACTCCGCTAATACACACATTCAGGTCTAACGGCATCATTCAGATACGACGTTTTATGAATTATAACCGTCGCACAGCGCGCACGTACAGTCAGATCTGGCCTCCCGGTTCTCGTGATTTATCGGTACGTGTTCGCTGATAATCCGATCCGTTAATGTATTGTGGTGTTTCATATTGATATTCCATATTGGGGACCGCTGTCCCGTACAGAAGGCGTTCTGTAATAAACGGACAGACAGACATGGATTGTAATAAATAATTCACTCGTGTTGGTCTCTGCTTGCGGTCTGCATTAGGGGAAATTTGGAACGTTTATATAATACTGTTTGTTAATTCGAATTGAGAACTCTATGCATGGGTATAGATTAATGACGCCATGTCACGAGATGTTGTTGATTGATATGGTCCCTTACTTCAAGCAATTCAGAGTAGATCAGCTTTCCTCTCAAAAATAGTAAAATAAGGATTAACTACTGATCTATGTGGGACAAGAGCATATTTGGAGTTCTCCAACTGAATCAGAACAGGTCTCAAGATATGGCTCAGAAAGGGGGCATGATAGATCACAGATCACAGAGCACTCGTACCCTTTATCCAATTATTATTAACATCAATAGTACATTGAATCTATAATGATCAACATTCTTTTTGTAGATTTAGGTTATTTCTTATTCTTATGGTGTATTTCAAATCACAATGGAGTAAACTTGGCTACTGCACTTCTATACCCCAACCTCCAATTCATATTAATCATATTGTTTCCTTTCATTTCTCGGATACGAAGAGAATATATTTTAAGGCACCAATTGAAGTGAGTTTGTAAATTAATGGATTGTCACTAAACATATCCTTTTATCGACTTCCTTTTACCATCACCCAACCATTCTGAATCAGAAAGAATCTCAAGTTATGGCTGAGAAAGGGGGGCCCGGTAGATCACAGATCACATAGCACTCGTACCCTTTACCCAATGATAATTAACATCAATAGTACATTGAATCTATAATGATCAACATACTTTTTGTAGATTTAGGTTATTTCTTATTTTTATGGTGTATTTCAAATCCCAATGGAGTAAACTTGGCTACTGCACTTCTATACCCCAACCTCCAATTCATATTAATCATATTGTTTCCTTTCATTTCTCGGATACGAAGAGAATATATTTTAAAGCACCAATTGAAGTAAGTTTGTAAATTAATGGATTGTCACTAAACATATCCTTTTATCGACTTCCTTTTACCATCACCCAACCTTTCTGAATCAGAAAGAATCTCAAGTTATGGCTGAGAAAGGGGGGCCCGGTAGATCACAGATCACATAGCACTCGTACCCTTTATCCAATGATAATTAACCTCAATAGTACATTGAATCTGTAATGATCAACATACTTTTTGTAGATTTAGGTTATTTCTTATTTTTATGGTGTATTTCAAATCCCAATGGAGTAAACTTCGCTACTGCACTTCTATATCCCAACCTCCAATTCATATTATTCATATTGTTTCCTTTCATTTCTCGGATACGAAGAGAATATATTTTAAAGCACCAATTGAAGTGAGTTTGTAAATTAATGGATTGTCACTAAACATATCCTTTTATCGACTTCCTTTTACCATCACCCAACCTTTCTGAATCCGAAAGAATCTCAAGTTATGGCTGAGAAAGGGAGGACCGGTAGATCACAGATCCCATAGCACTCGTACCCTTTATCCAATGATAATTAACATCAATAGTACATTGAATCTGTAATGATCAACATACTTTTTGTAGATTTAGGTTATTTCTTATTCTTATGGTGTATTTCAAATCCCAATGGAGTAAACTTGGCTACTGCACTTCTATACCCCAACCTACAATTCATATTAATCATATTGTTTCCTTAAATTTCTCGGATACGAAGAGAATATATTTTAAAGCACCAATTGAAGTGAGTTTGTAAATTGATGGATTGTCAATAAACATATCCGTTTATCGACTTCTGTTCTCCATCACCCAACCCAACTGAATCAGAAAGGACCTCAAGATATGGCTAAGAAAGGGTGGCAAGATAGATCACAGATCTACACTCGTACCCTTCATCCAATAATAATAAATATCAATAGTATATGGAATCTATAATGATCAACAATCTATTTGGAGATTTAGGTTATTTCCTTTTTTTTCTGGTGAGTTTTGAACCCCAATGGAGTAAACTTGGTTACTGAACTTCTGTACCCCAACCTTCAATTCATATTAATCTCTTACATACGAAGAATATATATTTTAAAGCACCATTTAACGTGAGTTTGTGAATCAACATAAGGTCAGAAAACATATCCGTGTATCGACTTCCATTCTCCATCGCCCAACCCAACGAGATCGAAATAAATCTCATGATATCGTACGTCCAAAATCACAAGGACCTGGGTATCTACTCAAATCTCGAGCCGCGAACGACAGAACTCGTTTCGGCCTTATTAGATTCCATGCAGGATAATTTTTCGTTCAATATTCCGTTAAATCAAATATGAAATTTCATTATACGACCTCACCCGTCTCCCCCGAGAGAGCGGTAGCGGAAAAATCCGCCGCATATAAACGAAATTTCTCGGATTCTGGTCGTGCCGTCCGGTTTGAAAGTTCGAAGGACTTGGAGTGGAAGAGCGGCAAAGAAAAGGGGGATCGCGTAGTTTAATAAACGGATCCGATTCTGATTTGGCGCCAGGGGGTACATATTTCTTAGGATGTTTTGGTGGGCGCTTGGGGAAGGCATCCAAGAATTCGAAGGACCAGTCACTCGTTTTTTAATACGATAGCTGTTTCGATTTTATCCTGCCAGCTTCGAAAATGAGGAATGGAATAAATGTGGTTTGTACGGAAATCATGAAAATCCTTAAAAAGCTCTGTCGTGAAGTCAGAATTTCAGATTTCAGATGGGTAGAACTCCGGCTATTTGGCTGAATTTTGTATATTGTATATTCTTGTAGGGGATAACGTTACACTGCGACCTTAATGTCTATTGTGCCCTCCCCTCAGAGCAGTCAATATCACCATATATAGCTCGCCTTCCAGTTCCAGGGTTCTGATTAACTCTAGTATCTGGGATGGCTTCAAGGAGGCTACGTCATCGCTCCTGTAGATTTCTTGCCCAAAGCATTCCTTGCGTTGGTTGAGATGGCTAGGCTTGCCGTAATCAGATGATCAGGAGTTTCATCCTCCTCCCAACAGAATCTGCACTCGTCAGTTTCTGCAAGCCCTAATCTCATCATATGCTTCCTAAGGCCACAGTACCCTGTGAGGAAACCAGTGAGAAAGTGCAGCATGTTCTTACTGAGGTCCATATATTTCTTGGATCTGACAGAGTCAAAGTTCCGGAGGAATTTTTTGGAGTGATACATTCCAGGAAGAGATCTCCAGAAAATACCTCTTTCAGTTTCTTCTTTCAACCGAAATTCACCTTTGTGGGTGTACCTACCAACCCCACAGTAGGGTTCCAGCCAATAAAGGAGGTTTGTGCTTCTTTCTTGGCAAGTGTGTTGGTCTCTTCATTTCCTTCAATTCCCGCACGACCAGGAACCCAGACCAAGGAGACCCTGTTGTTCTTGTCTACTTCATTGAGTTTTCTTCGGCACTCCCATATTAGCTTGGACTCGATAACATGGGAGCTCAGAGCTATAATAGCAGCTTGACTGTCAGAGCGGATTGCTATATTACATCGCTGATAGTTTCTTTCTAGGTTCATTTCCACGCATCTTTCGATTGAAACTACTTCTGCCTGAAAGATGCTCAGATAGGAGCCTTATGATAGTGAGCATTTGCTACCTGGCCCATATACTCCAGCGCCAACTCCTGTAGTGGTTTTTGAACCGTCTATGTACCATTTAATGGCATTTCTTTTAAGAACTTGGGTGGTGGATTCCCTATCCTAGTCTTTTGTCGCCGAATATGCCCATTAACTAGTTCAACTGTCAAATTCAGATGCACAGCCTATCCTGAAAACTGCAAGTCGTTATCTCTTTCCGTTAGAAAGTTATCGTTGCAACAGACGGCCAGTTGGACATTGGCGATTTTGACCTCGAATTCTTCATAAGTGAGTCGAACCTAATCGTTGGAGATATTTTAGGCAGAAAAATAGAATATTATAGACATTTGGGCAAATTGATAGGCACTCACTCTATTCAGGTGAATAAGCGTGCCAAAAATAATAAAATTAGAGCTGAAGCTCTTAACTTATCACCGCTCACTATCCCTGAGCTATGTGATGCCAAGAAAGAATTAATTTCCCCTATCTAGATCATATCATATATCTAGATTAAATTTGGAATATTTTCATCAACCACCTGGGTTGAAGAGTTTTCAAAGTTTAGAGAATCTGGAATACCTATACTACCTGAATCAGACAATACTTAAAGGCGAATAATAAGGAAACTGAACTTCAAACAGCCATCCTGATCACCGTCATTGGAGATGATGCCTTAATCATCGATCCTTGTGATCCGAAGTAACCAGAAAACATCCCATCCTCGTCGCCACTTTGATAACTTGGAAACATAAACGAGATAAGATTAAACTTAAAACTAATTTATTCTGGATAAAAATTTATGGAGATAAAAAGCATCTCCATATGAATAATCATATAGAAGGATGGATAGGTATAACATTTACTTCAAATAGTCTGATACCGACCAGAAACAAAACTAATATAGAGATGACGTACGATGGTGAAATCAACCATTCCAAATTCTTCATTACAATTGGAATGTTTTTCACAAAATTCTCCAATCCGATAAAACGTAACGCAGATGCTGCCTCTAAAAAAAAAAAATTTAAATCCGGTATATCCAGCCATCGTTCCACTCTCCAAAAATGTAAATAGCTGGCTTATTTCGCAGTTGTCGCGCGACATATCCACCGTCATAATTCCCATTTCCCACAGATGTTGCCGTCTGAAGCGAATGTCGCCTCGCAAAAAAAAAAAAAAATTGAACCTACGTATCCGCTAACTAGCAGCGAACGCCTCTTGACTGACGGACTTTTCGTAGAAATCGTCTAATTCGATGCGTATGCAAAACGAAAAAACTCTCATTCGCATATCGAATTCTCTCATTCACACAACGGCGTTACGGGAGGTTCCTGGGTAACCCAGCGTTTCTCGATTACGCTGGCAACTGAAGATGATTCTCTCTCTGCGAGCTTTTCGGCGTATGTTAACGAGAATTTTCCATTGATTTTTGCTCCCAGCGGATTGTGCGGATTGTGGTGATTCAGTAGCTCAGAGGAAGATTGAAGGTTGGAGGTTCATCAGTGAATTATTTCCATGTAGAATCCATACGTTCGTACAGGGTGGGCAAACGAAAACTTTACACCCCGATTTTCCACCTTTAAAATGAAAATCTGAAAAAACTTGTACCCGTTAATTTTCGATTCATGGAGGAAGAACACGTCTGCTTCTTTCATCCCCGTAACTTTGGGTTACAGGGTGTTGTGATTTCCCCCGACTAGGGGATGAAGTTACGGGGATAAAAAATAATAAAGTCCTTCCTTCTCGAATCCAAAATTGGTTCGTCACGAAATTTTGCAAGAATTTTCGCGTTGGCATTCTACAACTAATAACCATGTTTCAATTCAATCGGTTCAGTAATTTTCGAGTTAATGAGGAGAAAAAAAACAACCAAATTTCAGATGCCTATAACTCTAAAACCGTTCGGCCGATTATACTTATAAACAAACTCAAATGTCGTGTTCAGATACACATCCTAATCTGAAAACTTCAAGCCGCTATCTCTTTCCGTTCTCAAGTTATCGTGACAACAAAAATATTTTTTAATAATTTTTTAATGATTTTCTAGCCATACGATTAGCACAAAATTTCACAAACGTGCTAAAGTTCATATTCTACAACTACTCACCAAATTTCAATTCGATCGGATTTATATTGGTTGAAAACAAAATTATTACTCGGAAACCATTGGGCTGATTATGCCCATTAACGAATTCGTCCGTCGTATTGGGATACGCCACCTACCCTGAAAATTTCAAGTCGCTAGCTCTTTCCGTTCTCAAGTTATCGTGGCAACGGCGAATTCTTCATTGGGGAGTCGAACCAAATCGTTTGAGACCATTTTCGTCAAAAAATTTGAAAGTTACAGACATTTGGGCAAAATGAAATGCGATGTTCCCCAGAACATACACGCAAAAATAAATTGGTTTCTATCCCACTCCAAACAACACGAACATCAATTCCCAGCTAAAATCTACCTCCAAACTATGTTCATCTGCGTTCCTAGCTTGTTCAATTTACTCTCTCTGGATTTAATCCTGGAACTTCAGGTATTAGTACCTTGCAACTACACAGTGCTCATATACGTTATTACAGTTGCACTCCTAAATGTTACTGTAGCTTGTCAAAGGGTCTTAATTATGAATAATGATCTTCCAGAATGCCGTATAACGCACATCCTTGTTTCGACGCAAAACAATTCCACCTAATGCGAACATGTCAAAAATGGAACATTCTGGAATTTCAATTGCTGTTTCAAGAGCCAACAAGGGAAGATGTATGTTTGCAGGTAGTTCACTTAAATTATCTCGTTATGCTCGGAGTGCTAATTGATTTATAGTGCAGAGACATTCTCATCGAATAGTGTGGAATGGAAACGAAAACAAATTGCGACCATTAAGCTCTGTCTAAACTGGTCTGGTCCAGTATATGGGACGGCTTCATCCTTTACCAATTCATAGTATGTTCACGTTGGCCACCAATGGTGAGGCTTTCCCTCACCAGGTGTTGAAGAATCTCTTTATTTACATTTTTGTGATGTTCATTGCGTAAATCAGAGAGTGTAGGAACATCATACATTAAGCGAAAATATTCTGAATTTTATCTTAATAAATATTAAATGAACGCCGATTATCAGCTAAAATTTACCTCCAAACTATGTTCATCTACATCATCGATTCTTTATTCACTAAGACGAAAGCGATTTATGAAAGAAAAACTAAAAAACAAAGATCCTTATACTTGTAATCGTAAACAGGAAAAGCATCAAGACTACTAGAGGTAAGATAGTCAGAACATAAGAACAACTTCAGGACTAGATACATACAAAAATCAAAAATAGTAGAATATTCATTTACAATTAATGGAGATATATAAAGGGCGAGTCTTTGACCACTGCATTAATTTTAACCAAAGATTCCTCTCATCAAATGAAACACTTTTTTCATTTAACATTTTTCCAAATTCAGCTCAGGTAAAAAGATACAGGCAGATTTTGAAAAAAAAATCAGTTTTTATTTTGTAGCTTTGACATCCTTTTTTCGAATAAAATGAATGTTGGCGTAAAGTTTCCTATAACTATGATACATATTTTCCAAATATTAGTTATTTTCTACTTCTACTGGTTTTCTAGTTATGGACTCGTGGATTCATAAAACTGAACGAAATTAGCATAAAGAAAGCATATAAAGTTTTTCTTGAGTAATTTCAAGAATATTCCATCGCTTTAGAACATTATATTATTCTTCATCATTTCTCCTTAAACGCACCGTTTTCGAGATATTCTTCATTGAATGTTTTGAAATGGAAAACTCCAGAAATATCACTACTTTTATGGATCCGTCCCTGAGTGTTGGAATCCCGAATCAAGCTGTAAATTGCCTTATTCTCGTCCACCAACAATGTCATAGATAATTTATAATCGGGAGAGTATTAGCACATTGTGAAATCTTTAAACGCTTGTAACTTTTTACCTGAGCCGAATCTGGAAAAATGGTAAATGAAAATAGTGTTTCATTTGATGAGAGGAATCTTTGGTTCAAATTAATGCAGTGGTCAAAGACTCACCCTGTATATGGGCCAATTATTACGTAAATGATCTATGGACTCCTCTGGTTCCCCGCATTCACAACTAGGGCTCTCAACTGAGTTCCATCTGAGAAGCATGCTGTTGCAACGATCATGACCCGTTCTTAAACGATTCAGAGTAGACCCTATTTTCTTTGGAAAATCAAACCCCGGAATTCTATTATGATTCTATATATTTGCTGTTGAACAATGATATACATAACATAAATAAGGAGGCTCTGATATTTTGAAGGTAATCTAACCCATGATTTCCACTCGAAATGTTCACTCCCAGAAAGTTCCTATAATTATGCACGTAGATATATGTGTCCCCCATGAACGTGATGAATTCCACAAGTTCGCCAAGAAGCTAAATGCAATTTGAACAAACCTTAACGAGATTTCCATCAAAATTCAACTCAAACATAAAATATCAAAATTGCATCAACATACTTCAAATTCCTATCAAACTTATCGCAACATTTCCTTTTACGGCGAATGAATTTCGCATTTCTATGATATACGTTTTCAGGTTTCAGATGAGAAGTAGCAATTAGTATGTGGAAACCAACACTTGATTAAGATATATTTCATCAGAGGCAAGAACAATCCCCTTTTACTTGATTAAGAATTCACGCTACGCGTTCTGGTGATAACTTTCGCTGTAGGAAATAACTTTGCTCGCCGTATTAACTTGTTCAGCAAATTAACTGTTCAGAGTTACTGGCATAACGAAGTGAATGTAATCGTAATGAAACAACATCCCGTTCTGGGTACACAGGGCGGTATCATTATTGTGTGTGTTCGTTGTGTAATTTTAAGCCAGATTGGTCATAATTTGGAGCCCAACTTGGTCCTTGTCGCTTCGGAGACAGATTACACTTCATACGAGTTTTCGCATTGATTTTAAAACTGATTTTAAAACTTTTTTTCATTCCTTTTGAGGAATTGAAAATGAAGTATGTCAAGAGTGCCTGAATAGGAAACCCACACTGAGAGAAATCCAACTTCTTGTTCCTCGGAACAGAGTTCTTACCAATTTGCCCAAATGTCTGTAATTTTCGATTTTTTGGCTGAAAATGGTATTAAACGATTTGGTTCGAATCACTGATCAAGAATCCGTGGTCGAAATCGATTCTGTTCGGCCGGCCGGCCGGCCACCCGTTTGTCAACACAATAACTCTCGAACGAAAGGATTAGAGGATTGGAATTTGCAGGGTAGGTTTGCAGCGTAAATATCTTGGACGAGTTCGTTAACGGGCGAAATCCATCAAGTGGTTTCGGAGTTATGGCCGTTTTTAGTAAACATTTTTTTTACGAATATTTCCGAAACCGATCACTCGATCTATCTGAAAATTAGTATAAAATTGTATAATCATGTCCTTTAGACGCATGTGAAGTTTTGTATTGATCGGGTTACAATAAAGTGTCTAAAAAATTTTTTGCAAATATTAAAATTTTGTTTCTACAATAACTCTCGAATGGCAGCTAGGCAGTTGAAATTTTCAGAGTAATTTAGGGAGATAAATATCTCGGCTAAGTTTGCTATTGAGCAAAATAGGCCAGATGGTTTTGGAGTAACGGAAACATTTTTTTTAACTTACAAATTTCAAAATAAATTTTTTTCTGAGATGTAGTTTCACCATAAAAATCCATTGATATCATTTTCAACTCCAACAAGCTAATACTTTCGTAGATATGATTTTTTGAAATTTCAATAATGAATCGTACTTCTATGTTTTCACAGAATGCTGTAATTATTCTATCTATGATTTATTATATGATCTGTGTTCATACTCGTACATGTCATCCTGTTCTGTAAGAGAGAGTCAAATTCATTTCAGCTATTTTAATTTGATTTCTTCCATGGTGCAGTTCTCATTCTCAGATTGCTCATTTAATCTGAATAAAAAAACTATTATTTGAATTGAATTTTCTATATGACGCAGTTTTATCATAAGAATACACTGATATAATTCTCAACTCTGAGAAACCAATACTTTCGGAGATATAATTGGTCTGTTTGAACAATAGCGCCAGAAAGCTCCTGTCCACAGAGCTTGAACTTTTTTTTTATTAATAAAGCCCTTATTCGAAGGTTATTTATTCACAGTTATAACGGAAAATTTATATTTGATACATTCATTAATTGATAAATTATATCTTCAGGAACATGCATTGATACAGAATAAAATATTAATTCACAAGGTATTTAATAATATTTATTTTATATTGGTATTATGTATTTTATATTAATTAATGATATAATCAAATTTAAGACATATTCATTGGAAATGAACTTTCAAGTGATAATTAACAAACATTTGCTTTTTGTTAATAAACTATTATCAAACTTTTACCAGTTCATGATTTATTCACTCAAAATATAGGATTTATTAACAATGTACAAACTGCATTTGACTTGTTTGAGTTATTCAGGAGTTGATTGGAAATAATTCCTTATTACAAATGAATAGATCTTGTTACTCTCTGGGTCCAATAGATGAGCAGCACTCTGTCACATCTATCTCTCTATCAATCACAATCTCTATTTCAATAGGCGAGATGAGTTGATGAGCTAGCACCAAGTTTGGCTTCTTCCCTTCCAGTTCCTATATCTTGTCCAGTTTGGTATAGATGTGGTTCGTTTTAAGGTTTCATTTATTTGAGAACTGTGAAACAAAAAAGGCTAATCCTAGAATGAAAATGGATGATTCCATAAAATTGATGTTGGAAAAAATTGTTATAGATTGTTATAGTTGCATATAATTCACTGATTCAGACGTCTTTCCAATGTCGTTGGCCGTTGTTAATTTTAATCACTGTTGCCATATTCTCAAGATTTTTAATGGTAGAATAGATCTAATCCAATATCCACTAATAATTGAATGGTAAATGTTATTGAAAGGTTTTTTTTCTGGGTTTTCTCTCCCATACTCTGAAAAATATCTATAAAATGAAAATTAATTATTTTGTGATTTGCTTCTGACAAATATCGTGTGTTTCTTACGCAGAAGCAAATCACAAAATAATTAATTTTCATTTTATAGATATTTTTCAGAGTATGGGAGAGAAAACTCAGAAAAAAACCTTTCAATAATGAGTATACCTCCCACAGTATCCTTTAATGATTACTTGAATGGTAAATGATCTGTTGAAAACGAAGATCTGGCAACAGTCTGAAAGTGAATTACTTTGCATACAACAAGTCCAGAGGATTTTGAGGATCTAGTTGCCAGTATTGAAAATAGATCGAATTTCTGATCATTTCGGTCTTTACCTGTAGGAAATTCATTATGAACGATTAAAGTGAACACTTTATTTCCGCTAAAATTTTTTATTTTCACAGCAATTGTTTCGTCAATTACTCAGTTACTCGCCTGAAGAGGTCAAGATGTAATTGACGAAACAATTGTTGTGGAAATAAACAAATTTCAGCGGAAATGAAGTTTTTACTTTAATCGTTATTCATTACTGAATTCAAATATTATTTTTAATGAACATTTTTAAATATAAACAATATTCATTAATGACTATCAGACGAAAACATAAAATGCATATCAGAAAATATTTAATAAGCGAATTTTAACATAAAACGAAATAATCAACATTAATGCTGCTTATTAATTATTACTCGATATCTTATTAAAAGTCACCTAATTTATTTCAATGAAATGAATATTTCGTCGGTAATATTAAATGAATAGGCTGAAGGACTTCGGTCGATGGCCTTTTGGAATGTTTTTCCAATAAAGAACTGTTATTATTATTATTATTAAATGAAATTATTCCTGAATAGATGTTATATCATATTAAGTGATGAGCATTTGTGAGAATCTAAATAAATTCTATATTTCGATAGAAGAAGTCTTTATTTGTCCATATGGCCAATAAATCATTTATTAATTGCAATGCATGTTCGATAATATCAAGTAAATACTTCTCTCAGTGCAGGGACTACGAATTTACATTGCATGATAGCCAGGTCACGCTGAGAACTTAATTGGGTGGAACCCAAATTGGCATTTTAGAATGGAATTAGTTTCTTCTACAGTCCTTTTTTCCCCAGTACAAGCAGCAGTTTGATTGGTCTATAATTTCAAAAGAACATAAGGACCTTACGTCTGTGCTTTTTCAATATTTTAACACATTATTTTTGGACACTAAATGAAACAAGTGAACCAATAAGTGAAATATCTCCCATACCTTTGACCATTGAATTCTCTGACATCTTCCCATGGTAACTAATTATTTCAATTGCTACCGATCGATCCATCAACTTCACGTCCCCTAACGTGGGTGCACCCTCATGCCCTTTGAGCTCGACATTCCATACTTTTTATGGGGGTACATTAACGCCGAAACGAAAGGTCCCCTACCAGCTAGGCAAGTCACAAAAAGTTTTAATTAGCAGGCGAATTTCGTTTAATGTTACTCATTAGCCTGTTCTTTTTACTCGCCGTGTGTCCATTTATATAGAATGGATTGTGTTAATTGGACCCTCGGAAGTGGGTTATTTGAGTTTTTCGCAGAGTATTTTGGCATATGCAGTTGATTTTCATACTATGAGACTTTCTGATTGTGTTTCAGAGCATGGACTAAGCAATATCGTAAAAACATCTATTTCTGTTCGTCATATCCAAATAATGAAAATTTTAGAATAAGCTGGGACAAGAATTTAATCACTCTTCGAATTTTGAGATAGGTTTCCACACTTTTGGATCATTAGTTTTTAAATGATAAACATTTATAACAAATATGGTCCTCTTGCGTTAAGCTATATTACAAAATGGCGAATGCGCAGGTATACCCAATATACAGGGTGAGTCTTTGACCACTGCATTAATTTTAACCAAAGATTCCTCTCATCAAATGAAACACTTTTTTCATTAAACATTTTTCCAAATTCAGCTCAGGTAGAAAGATACAGGCTGTTGAAATTTTGAAAAAAAATCAGTTTTTATTTTGTAGCTTTGACATCCTTTTTTTGAATAAAATGAATGTTGGCGTAAAGTTTCCTATAATTATGATACATATTTTCCAAATATTAGTTATTTTCTACTTCTATTGGTTTTCTTGTTATGGACTCGTGGATTCATAAAACTAAACGAAATCAGCACAAAGAAAGCATATAAAGTTTTTTTTGAATCATTTCAAGAATATTCCATCGTTTTAGAACATTATATTATTCTTCATCATTTCTCCTTAAACGCACCGTTTTCGAGATATTCTTCATTGAATGTTTTAAAATGGAAAACTCCAGAAATGTCACTACTTTTATGAATCCATCCCTGAGCGTTGGAATCCCGAATCAAGCTGTAAACCATGTTACCATGCCTTATTCTCGTCCGCCAACAATGTCATAGATAATTTATATGCGGGAGTGTATTAGCACATTGTGAAATCCTTAAACGCTTGTAACTTTGTACCTGAGCCGAATCTGGAAAAATGGTAAATGAAAAAAGTGTTTCATTTGATGAGAGGAATCTTTGGTTAAGATTAATGCAGTGGTAAAAGACTCACCCTGTATAGGTATCTACAGGACGTTTGGTTATTCGATGCAATTTGCAACGAATTGAGTCGAGTGAACCATGGTCCGAAAATCTATGGTTACGAAGATATATATATATATATATTCTTTTGACTGAGAGCTGTATATGTGTTAGCAGAGGTTGGTGTAACGGGGTACCATACAATTCGACGTATGATACAAGAGCTTAGGGAAAAACCTCAGCAAAAAAACCCTGTCTCCCCGTGAGTGTCGTGATTTGTAACTATTGTTCACAAAATTTACTGCAATTTGAAAATATTGATAGGCATTTATTTCTTCAATATGGACTCCTTCGTCAAAAAACGGAGAGGTTTCTCCAAGGTACCCGAAACTCCTGAAAAATGAAAAGACAAGAGGAGAAGAACGAACAAATTATAAATACTACATAACCTTTCAAAAGTCTCCTCTCACAAATATAATTCTCTGTAGGCGCATGGGTTCTCTTGGAGAAGAATCACCTCCGCTAGTTTTCAAAAATATTCCTTCTTGTTCAGAAATCCCTTCAATATTTGAATTCGAAAAGGAAAATGTTGCTCGTAAGGCCAGGAGGGTCTCTTTCGAAACCAAGTCTGACAGTCCAAGCGATGATTATTCAGAACTTCAGATGTTCGAAGACCGCTACAGGGCGAAGATATGGCGATTTTTCAACTTTTTGTCGATTTTCCGCTTTGTTATTATATTTAATTTTGTAAAATCTACTTGGTTCTAAATATTCAATGAATATTTTTTTCGAAGCTGAAGACATGGTTATCGTTTCATGAGAAAAAGTATTCACTAAAAAATTTGATAACCTGAGATATAAGGGGTCATAAATGGGATCAGCTGTTTTCTTCATAAAATCTTGATGAAGCAATTGAGAATTACTCGAAAAAAGTATTATGAACTTTGTGTACAAATTCAGGAAAAAACTTCCTTGTTTCATTAGCTTTTCCTTCACGAAATCGAAATATATTGCCGGAAAACCGTACCAATGAGGCGTATTTTATTCCAGGGACACAAACCCATACCACTATTTTTTCTTTTTGAAACTAATTATCCTTGAGTTGAAATTCTTTAGAGTTACTCAATTAACTAATTGAGGTTTATTACAATTTTCATTCGAGAAATGCTGTGAATTTTGTTTTATTCGTACTAGTCCTATAAGTAAGAAGCAATTGATATCACATTAATTACAAGTAAAGGAGAAGATAAGGGGGACAACCAAGTATCGAATAGTCTGTTACTTGCTCGGATTTCCGTCTATATTTTTTGATCTCGTGGAAAAATATATTACATATGTACCTTTTTGGAAAGTTCATCAACCAAGGAAGTTTTTTCATTTATTTGTACACAAATTAATTAAAACATTTTTGAGAAATACGCAATTGTTTAGTTTACAGAAAACTTAATGAGAAAAATAATTGATGCCACTTCACACTCTTTATTTTTCAGGTTATTCGAATTCAGGGTGAATGATTTTTTATGGAAATGATCCACATCTCATCAGCTTTCAAAAAACGATATTTCTATATCCAGTGTTGAGTTTTCCACAAAATTAATTGTTTTCAATGGTAAAGTCGAAATTTCAATATATCTCAGTAACTTTTGGACCATGGTTCACTGAATTCAAATCGTTGCAAATGATATCTAGTGGAACCCCATTTAAGGATTAGGTCGAATTACCAAACATCCAGTATATTAATGTGAAATATTTTGAGAGGCGGTTCTGAACATATAATTTTTTCTTTCAAGTTTCATCCCCTTCGAGTTTCGGCTCTTTGAAACTGAAAGGAAATTAGTTTCATTGAATATCTCCTCTATGGAACGACATAGAATAATAAAATTTGGCAGATTGCTGATGCTAATTTAATGTAACTTTTCGACAGTCTCCAAAATGTTATCACAAAAGGGTGAGATAATAAACCCCTACAATATTTTGCGTTAGAACTTTTAGATGCTTGCAAATTAAATGGGAATATGTACCTTCTTTCCAAGAAATCCATTAGAAATGTCGAAATTTCTGAGCAATACTCAAACAAAATTGGTTCAAGCACTGATGTGAAGTCAGAAGCTTTTGCGCGTATGTTCTATTGTCCATTCTTCTGTATTGGACACCCTTAATCGAATTTACCATGGTAAATTATGTTGTCCATTTCTGTATTGGACACTCAATCCGAATTTACCATGGTAAATTCGAATTAAGAGTGTCCAATACAGGAGAATGGACAACATAATTTATTTTAAACACGTCTTTATGATGATTTTCTACTACTAGTTACCAAGCTACAATTCGATCGAATATGTATATAATATTCCAGGTGAGTATAACTCAGAAACCGTTTAATCGATTATGCCCAAAAACGAACTCAACTCTCCCTTTCGGATACGCAACCTACTCTGAAAATTGCAAGTCCCTATCTCTTTTCGTTCGAAAGTTATCGAGGCAACGGTTACCCATCTACTGAACTCACACAAGAATGCTCGAATCTCCAACAATATTTAACCGATCGTGTTAAAATTTGAAACTTGGCAATAGAGTTAGGTTATGAAGGCTCTTGAAAAATTTCAGCAATTTCAAACGAATAGTTACTGATATATAGATTTTTTTTCTCAATATTCAATGATTTATTAAAAATTTTCTACAAATACTATCCTCACAAAATTTTGCAAGAATTTTTGCGTTGACATTCTACAACTAATAACCATGTTTGAATTCAATCGGTTCAGTATATTTTGAGATAAAGAGCAACAAAAAATAACCAAATTTCAGATGGCTATAACTGGAAAACCGTTTGGCTGATTATGCTCATAAACAAACTAAAATGTCGCGTTTTGATGCACATCCTAACCTGAAAACTTCAAGCCGCTATCTCTTTCCGTTCTCAAGTCATCATGACAACAAAAATATTTTTTAATAATTTTTTAATAATTTTCTAGCCATAGGATTCACACAAAATTTCACAAACGTGCTGAAGTTCATATTCTACAACTACTCACCAAGTTTCAATTTGATCGGATTTATATTGGTTGAAAACAAAATTATTACTCGGAAACCACTGGGCCGATTATGCCCATTAACGAACTTGTCCGTCGTATTGGGATGCGCCACCCACCCTGAAAATTTCAAGTCGCTAGCTCGTTTCGTTCTCAAGTTATCGTGGCAACGGCTGGACGACCGGAAGGCCGGCCGAACAGAATCAAATTTGACCTCGAATTCTTCATTGGGGAGTCGAACTAAATCGTTTGAGACCATTTTCGTCAAAAAATTTGAAAGTTACAGATATTTGGGCAAAATGATAACGCGATGTTCGCCAGAACATACGCACAAAAATTGAAGATTTATCACGTCCAATAAAACTCTCAAAAGAACATCGTCTTCGAGAATAAACTAAAAATTCTTCGACATAATCGGGGGTAATCTGAACCGGCAAGAGGCCCAATGTACACTTCATCAGATAGGGTAGAGGGTGGAATCATCCATTGAATATTTAAGATCCTCGGCATCATTAAACAACCCAGATAATGTATTCATCAAAGCGGCGTTTTCCCTTCTTTTCCAACCTTATCTTCACCACTCTGATCTTTACTTAATAAGCGAAAACAATTTGGGCGTTATGAAATTTTCATATCTACCCCTCCGTTTTCCTCTCATGATCGAGGCAGACAAAGTTGCCAGTGATTCGGGGAAGATATCGCCTTGCGGTAAATGGAGATGGATCCCTCGAACAATCCAAGGGGCAATTTGGTCCTGAAGTTCATTCACAAGAAACTAGAGAGTGCTTCGCGAGATTGCACGTTGAGTGCCGACGTCGTTTATGTTTATATTCATTTTATTTTGAATTATTATTACGGGAATATGGTATATATAATAAATTCGTTCCGGAAAATGAAGTCCCGATCTGTCTGAAATGAAAAATTCGTTTGATATTTCATGTGGGCGATGATTAAATGAATAAATATCAGTGCATCATTTAAGAAATGTGTTTTTCTGGGTTTCCTCTCCCAAACTCTGAAAAATATCTATAAAATAAAAATTAATTATTTCGTGATTTGCTTCTGCGTAAGAAACACAAGATATTTGTCAGAAGCAGTCAATTGAACAATGTTGCCTAACAAACAACAACGAGACAACATCAACGAAGAAACAACTATATCGTAACGTTTTGGAGTCTATATCAGACTCCTTCGTCAGACGCTTCATGAAAATATTTAGAATTATTTTGTTGATAGTTATTTTGTGAAATTCAAGAATTGTCACATTGATGTTGGGTTTCACGAAGCTTCGATTAGCTAAATCGTGGATTTAAATCGATGGTTGTATAAAAAATGAACTGAGAATCGACATAGAATCACCCTATTTCAGCATTTAAGAGCTGTCAAAGCTTTGTGAAACCCAATGTGACAGTATTTAAAAATCATAGCTAACATAGTTTTACTTTGCATAGAAATTTCCAAGTTCCAACTCCTTTTTCAATAAATTTAGCCAAATATGTTCAATACCAATTGAGCAAATTGCAAAATGCATTCTCTGTTCAATAAAATACAAGTTGACTCCTTAAGTTTCCTTTTAATATAATCAGGTTCTGTCATTAGAATCTTTGTATTACTCCAATCCATCATGTGATCTCCTTGGATTGTACATACATGTTCTGCTATTTTTGATTTCTGTATGTCTCTATTTCTCAAGTTATTCTTATGATATGACTTTCTTACTTCTAGTGGTCTTGATGTTTCTCCTGTGTATGATTTACCACAAATACAAGGAATATTATATACACAGTTTTTTGATTTTTGAAAATAAATGAAAAACTAAAATAAAAAAAACTGTGTATATAATATGCCTTGTATTTGAGGTAAATCATACACAGGAGAAACATCAAGACCACTAGAAGTATGAAAGTCAGAGCATAAGAATAACTTGAGAAATAGAGACAATCAGAAATCAAAAATAGCAGAACATGTATGTACAATCCAAGGAGATCACATGATGGATTGGAGTAATACAAAGATTCTAATGACAGAACCTCATTATATTGAAAGGAAACTTAAGGAGTCGACTTGTATTTTATTGAACAGAGAATGCAATTTTGCAAATTGCTCAATTGGTATTGAACATATTTGGCTAAATTTATTGAAAGAGGAGTTGGAACTTGGAAATTTCTATGCGAGGTAAAACTATGTTAGCTATGATTTTTAAATACTATAAATGTGACAATTCTTGAATTTCACAAAATAATTATCAACAAAATAATTCTAACGTTTTTCATTAAGCGTCTGACGAAGGATTCTGATATAGACTCCGAAACGTTACGATATAGTTGTTTCTTCGTTGATGTTGTTTCGTTGTTGTTTGTTAGGCAACATTGTTCAATTGATTGCTTCTGACAAATATCTTGTGTTTCTTACGCAGAAGCAAATCACAAAATAATTAATTTTTATTTTAAAGATATTTTTCAGAGTTTGGGAGAGAAAATCCAGAAAAAAAACCTTTCAATGATGAGTATACCTCCCACAGTATCCTTTAATGATTACTTGCATCATTTAAGGTTGATGAAAGATTAATCGTCTACAATAAACAGAAACGAAAATCAATCAGAATTAAATAAAGTATTTCAATTACATCGAATTGAAATCGACTCTTCTATCTAGGGTTGTTATTATCCGTTTTCATTTAGCGATTGCTTTCTTGTATGAAGATTTAGTGCAGAGAATTGGAGGCATCCCGAAAAATTTCAACCTCCCAACATCTCTCAGTCCATAATTTATTTGTTTACCCCTATTTCATCAAGCCCATTGAATCGAAGAGGAAAACAGCGAAAGAATCGGGAAAAAGCCAGAGTTAGAGAGCTTCGAGCAAACAAATAAAGTGGGTGAAATGGCCTTCCTAATAGCAATTAATTACGCCAGTACCCAGCTTGTAGGTTTCGAGTTTCCGGTGATTCATTTCTCTGCAATTGTTATCAAATACTGGGTTTTTCTGGATTATTGGTGGATTTAATCTTCATAAAGCGACCGAGATATAGCCGAAAAAAGCATATGGGTTATTATTTATCGACGGAATCTTTTAGTATATATTTACAACCATTGGACACCATTTTCCAATTCTATGCTGATCAACACTTAAAAATTCAAATCAAATCAGGGAGAAACACAAAGTAAACCCTAATTATACGAGAAAAAATACGGAAAACCTCGTATGCAAAAAACGAATTGCCGTTACATTTTTCCGCCATTATATCCCCATATAATTCCCCTGATTTGAATAAATGCCTTATTCATCAAGTGGTGAATTTTATCCGATTTGAAAGGTGATTCCCAGAGATTTTTGAAATTTGCAATTCAGATGAACTTCTAAATGGCTGTGGATTTTATGAACGAAAAGAACATAAAGCTCCAGTTCGCTAAAGGAGATGTAGCTTGTATACGTTCGATAAGCTGGTGTCGAAGTTGCACTGTCATAACACATGGATACAAAAAGTTTCTGGAGTAAGTTTCTAGTCATCGACATAATTTCCATCTCAAGAGATATGAAGATGTGGTTTTGCGTTCTTTTTCTTGAATTTTATTTCAGTTAACGTATAATACCTACTTTATTCGAACAATTGGTTTCAAGGTCAAAATATATGTGGCAAGGAGAATATCATCCATCATAGTAAAGGGTTTTCCAATAAGAGGTGTTATTTTGATATTCAAAGAAAAATGCCATTTTTCAATATGAATCATCGGATGTTTATTTTATTAAAAAGAAGATGCTTTGCCGTTAATAGTGGAAAATAACATCAGGCAAATGACCACCACGACCACGCTTACAGGACCATATCCTTTCAATGAAATTTTCCATAACCAAATCGCAAAGTGGCTGCCCTATGTCCTCGATAGCCTTACGAATTCCATCTTTCAGGTCTTGAATCGACGCTGGGCTATTGGCGTAGATCTTTTCTTTCACGTGGCCCCAAAGGAAGAAGTCGCAAGGTGTTAAATCACAAGATCTCGGTGGCCAATTGAAATTTTCCCGCAAAAAATCAATGGTTTCGTTGCTTGTGTGACACGTAGCGCCGTCTTGTTGAAAGTAAACGTTGTCCAGATCAATACCATCCAATTCCGGCTATAAAAAATCAATAATCATCTCAGGATAGCGCAATCCATTCACTGTAACTGTTGCTCCAGCCTCATTTTCGAAAAAGTAAGGTCCAATGACTCCGCCGGACCATAAACCGCACCAAACAGTCACACGTTGAGGATAGAGAGGCTTTTCAACAATAACTCTTGGGTTTTCCGAGCCCCAGATGCGACAATTTTGCTTGTTGACGAAGCCACCGAGGTGGAAATGGGCCTCATCACTCAAGATGATTTTTCGATGGAATTCCGGATCATTTTCATGCATTTCAACGACCCAATCAGCAAAGACACGACGTTGTTGATGATCGGCCGGCTTGAGCTCTTGTGTTAACTGAACTTTATAAGCCTCAAGACCCAAATCTTTATGCAAAATACGGTGTAATGACGTTCGTGGAATGCCTAATTCCAAAGAACGACGAGGAATGGACAAACCTGGGTTTTCTTCAACACTATCGGCTACAGCAGCAATATTATCGGCTGTTCTTGAGCGACGTGCACGGGTTTTATTACTAACTTGTCCCAACAGCTCGAATTTTTCTACCGATTTCTTTATTGCGGTCCGACAAGGTGCTTCACGACGACCCAAAAATGTTCGAGTTTTACGAACCATCTCTGCCAAATTTTCACCATTTTTATAGGGAATTTTAATAATTTTAATGCGATCTTGAAGCGTGTATCGTTCCATTTTAATTAATGGTGTAGTTTCTACTTGTCAAATGTCAAAAAATGACATCTTCAAAAGTGACATCTACCGAAATAGCGGGCTATTCAATATAACACCTCTTATTGGAAAACCCTTTAGTTTTCCAGATGCGTTCCCGCTTCCTTTCCCTCCCTCGATCCGATTTCCATAAAGCAAACCCAAAAGGCCTCATACCCCTGGACCTTCAACCAAGTTTCCCTCCCTAAATTAGCTTCACCGGAGTTCTTCAAATCCACCGTTTCAAAATATCGGTTCCGAACTGGTATGTTCTCGGGTAAGTGCAAAGTATTTTGTAATCCCTACCCTTGCAGGCCTCACGCACTCGAAATGGGTTTTAGATGAACGTGAGCTTGTACCACTTGACGAATATGTGGCTGGTTTACTTTGGGATTCCATAACCCGCAATAGAATTATGCTGAGAGGGTGCGAGGTGCTTCTCCATTGATATCAGAACAGATACGAAGCTATACAGGATGAGCCTTTGACTGCATACATTTTAACCAAAGATTCCTCTCATCAAATGAAACACGTTTTTTATTTAACATTTTTCCAAATTCAGCTCAGGTAAAAAGATACAGGCTGTTGAAATTTCGAAAAAAAATCAGTTTTTATTTTGTAGCTTTGACATCCTTTTTTGAATAAAATGAATGTTGGCGTAAAGTTTTCTATAACTATGATACATATTTTCCAAATATTAGTTATTTTCTACTTCTACTGGTTTTCTAGTTATTGACTCGTGGATTCATAAAATTAAATGAAATTAGCATAAAGAAAGCATTTAAAGTTTTTCTTGAGTCATTTCACGAATATTCCATCGTTTTAGAACATTATATTACTCTTCATCATTCCTCCTTAAACACACCGTTTTCGAGATATTCTTCATTGAATGTTTTAAAATGGAAAACTCCAGTTTCACTACTTTTATGGATCCGTCCCTGAGCGTTGGAATCCCGAATCAAGCTGTAAACCACGTTACCATGCCTTATTCTCTACCGCCAACAATGTCATAGATAATTTATATGCGGGAGTGTATTAGCACATTGTGAAATCTTTAAACGCTTGTAACTTTTTACCTGAACCAAATCTGGAAAAATGGTAAATGAAAAAAGTGTTTCATTTGATGAGAGGAATCTTTGGTTAAAATTGATGCAGTGGTCAAAGACTCACCCTGTATACAGGGCTTTAAGAAGTTTGAATGAATTTTATAAGTTTTTAATCACGATCAACAACGCATTGAAGATAACCAATATAGAATTTTCGACCAAACACAATAATGACCCAGTTATTGGTTATTACAAATGGAAAGTTCGTGGAGTAAAGTTCGTTTGTTCAACAATAACGGACCTGAATATTTTGGTTTGATTTTCCTAAGTTTTCAACAGTTTTTTTCTGAAAATCTATAATTCTTTCTGAATCGAAAAACTGTGTCCTAATACTTGAGATTGCTAACAAAATATGCTGAAATATTAAATATTGAATGGCATATTTTTCATCACTATTGATTTTACTTTGAATAAGCTGAGAGGTTTCTCCAAGCTACCCTAAAATCAATCTGTAAAAAGAGAAGACGAAAGGGGAAAACGAAAACATTCTAAATGGAATATTTATTGGTTTATCAAATATACATTATATTCACCACCCATTCCAAAAAAGACGCAGATACATTATGTATAGCCCTAAAACTATCCTGAAATCTATTAATGGGACAATTATTAACCAAATGATCTATGGTCACCTCCGGTTCCCCGCGTTCACAACTAGGGCTCTCTACTGAGTTCCATCTGGAAAGCATGCTGTTACAACGACCATAACCCGTTCTAAAATGATTCAGAATAGACCACATTTTCCTAGTAAGATCAAACCTCGGAACTCTATTTGAAGGATCAGAAATTAAATATTTGTTGAATAAATCGTAAGAAATCCATTCACAGCACCAGACTTCCTTGTCGCTTTTATTCGAATTGAGGAAACAGTTGGCCCATTAAGGATTGCGTGACTTCAATCTGGGAATCTTATTGCCTGGTTGTAAAGTTTGAAAATCAAACCATCTTTTCAAACTGTGTCATATGCTGCCGACAAATCCACAAATGCTGTTCCTGTTTTCATGTTATTATTGAAACCAGTTTCGATAAAAGAAGTTAGACTAAGAACCTGATCACGACAATTTAAGTAATCATCAAAGGATACTGTGGGAGGTATACTCATTATTGAAAGGTTTTTTTCTGGGGTTTCTCTCCCAAACTCTGAAAAATATCTATAAAATAAAAATTTATTATTTTGTGATTTGCTTCTGTGTAAGAAACACAGTCAGAAGCAATCAATTGAACAATGTTGCCTAACAAACAACAACGAAACAACATCAACGAAGAAACAACTATATCGTAACGTTTCGTTATCAGACTCCTTCGTCAGACGCTTAATGAATTCAGAACTATTTTGTTGATAGTTATTGTGAAATTCAAGAATTGTCACATTGACAGTATTTAAAAATCATAGCTAACATAGTTTTACTTTGCATAGAAATTTCCAAGTTCCAACTCCTTTTTCAATAAATTTAGCCAAATTTGGTCAATACCAATTGAGCAATTTGCAAAATTGCATTCTCTGTTCAATGAAATACAAGTTGACTACTTAAGTTTCCTTTCAATATAATCAGGGTCTGTCATTAAAATCTTTGTATTACTCCAATCCATCATGTGATCTCCTTGGATTGTACATACATGTTCTGCTATTTTTGATTTCTGTATGTCTGTATTTCTCAAGTTATTCTTATGCTCTGACTTTCTTACTTCTAGTGGTCTTGATGTTTCTCCTGTGTATGATTTACCACAAATACAAGGAATATTATATACACAGTTTTTTGATTTTTGTTTTTCATTTATGGGTTTTGTTTTCGTTAATAAAGACTTAAGAGCATTAGATATTTTTCAGAGTTTGGGAGAGAAAACCCAAAAAAAACCTTTCAATACTCTCCGGTTTATCATCTATGCAAACGCGTCTGTTTGAAGCAATTTGAACAATTTTCTACTAATCACACTATTTGGAATATTTTAAATATACAGGCCGAACAGAAATATACAGCCTAAACCAAAAATTACGAAGAAGCTGTTTTGATTTTCATTATATACGTATCCATGATTCAAATGATATTTGGTTGTTTCAAAAACGTGTCCATTCCTGTTTCTGAAAGTTCGATTATGACTCCATATTTGTGTAATGCATTGAGTGTAATTTGCAACAATCCAATCTACTCATGATGGCTCATTCATTCTCGATATGAGTTCAAAGTGCCATCGTTAAATTATTTCATAAAAGAGTTGAATAACTGAAGCATCCAGTATGGGCTATCGTTTTTCCTCGAAAAGGCAAGTATCAAATCACTGGATATAAATATTTATGGGGTATAATACTAATCAATTTTGCCACCAAAGTAGCAGGCAATAAAAATATCACAAAACTACACACCACAAAAATTCCCATCATTCGGCTAAGTAAAACCGACCATAAAATAAGACTATTAAGGCCCCCACGCTCTTTATTTCCGGGTCGTCGTTATCAGGTCTGAACGCTCAGTCCGTAATTGGTGGTAATATTTGATGGTTTTGATTTATTATCATGGCGGCCTTTCTACGGCCCTTTCATAACTCTAGCTATTGTCCGTCAAAGAGATTAATGGCTTTCTGAATTTGGCTGATGAATTGCAAACAGATGAACCGCCCAAGCCGCTGGTCCTATGCACTCGCTGTTTAATCGTCGATTGTTTCATCTCCCGTCATCTGAACAAATTAGATAGATGCATGGAGCTGATTGGATTTGAGCGTCTGGTGTGCCGATTTTGTGCAGCGAATAAGTTGGCAGTACAAACAGTGCACCTATAATTGGGAAATTTACACAGTAGACGTAACCGCATGTGCAGTACTCAACAATGGAAAAAGAGATAACAACTTTTCCTAAATTTCAACCGAAGGTGTACAGGGTGTGTTTCCGAAAACTTAGAAGAAGTATGAAAAAACATTTAAAAAGGTTTCAATCGTATAGAGGAAGAACTAGTGAGCCAGCAGATCTACCTGGCCATAGATCCACCTAGCCATCAGATCAATTAGCCGGTAGATCTACATAGCCAGCTGATCTACATAGCTAGCTGATCTACGTAGCCAGCATATCAATGAACCGGTAGATCTACATAGCCAACAGATTAATGAACCGCTAGATCTACATAATTGGCTCATCTAAGTAACTGGTAGATCTACACAGCCAAATAATCCAGCTAGATCTACCAATCCGATAAAAATAAATATAAAGGGTTTTCCAATAAGAGGTGTTATTTTGATATTCAAAGAAAAATGCCATTTTTCAATATGAATGATCGGATGTTTATTTCATTATAAAGAAGAAGCTATGCCGTTGATAGTGGAAAATAACATCAGGCAAATGACCACCACGACCACGCTTACAGGACCATATCCTTTTAATGAAATTTTCCATAACCAAATTGCAAAGTGTCTGCCCTATGTCCTCGATAGCCTCACGAATTCCATCTTTGAATGAAAGAAAATGCCCCTGTTGCAGGTTTGTTTTCCTTAAAAAATTTATTGAAAAATATGACGTTTAGTTGTCATTTGCAGATTTCAAAAGGTTATAGCGTTTCTGAAATGAAAAAATGAGCGTTATACGCCAAAAAAGGCCAAGGTATTAAGTAAAGAAGAGGCTGAACAATTTCTTTTACATGCTCCTGATGACCAGTGGTTGCTGGCGAAAATTGTAACAATATTTGGGATTTTTGGATGTTGTCGATGTGACGAAATTCTCTCCTTGAACATGAATGATGTAGAAGATATGGGAAAATACGTTATTGTGACATTGCGGCAAACAAAAAATTTAACAACAAGAAGATTCACCATAACCGATGATGGCTGCAACTTCAAGCCCTGCATGATATACAGAAAATATCTAAATATTCGGCCTCCTGGAACAGAAAGCCTAAGATTTTGACATACCGTCATGGAAAGTGCATTTCCCTTAATGCTGGCCAGCACACTATTGGTGGTGTCCCAAAGCAAATAGCGAAATATTTAGGTTTAAAAGACCCAGAGTTATACACCGGCCACTCTTTTCGCAGAACTGGAGCCACTATGGTTGCGGATTCGGGTGGAGATATTTTAGTACTAAAGCGTGCAGGAGGGTGGAAGAGCACCGAAATTGCGATGAGTTATGTCGATGATTCGGTCAACAAAAAAATGAAATGTCTAGCAAATTATTTGGTAGTAAGGAGAGTACAAATGTTCTGCAGTCCTCGAGTGCAGCAGTTTCTGAGTCAACAGATGGTTCATCATCATCAGTATCAACTCTTTCATCATCAAAATCTGTGTTACTGGAAATAACAATTGTACCATGATTTTCAACATATATGACGATAAAACAAAATTTTCTAATGTAAATAATACTATTAACTTGTAAAAATTTTGCAAGTTAACTGTCAGTTTTACAAGTTAGTGACTTGATAAAATAAACTTTCTTGATTAATATTCCGCCGTATTCACAAAGCATTCAATCTCCGTTAAGTCCTAACTGAGGTCCTCAGTTAAGGATAAATTGGGGATAATAAGCAACAATAAGAGATAGGGGTAGTGAAACAGGCCTGTTTCACCACCGTTAAATACGTAAACTGAGGTTGCGATTCTTATTTATCCTTAACTGAGGACCTCAGTTAGGACTTAACGGAGATTCAAACACTTAACAATGCTTTGTGAATACGACGGATTGTGTTTTTGGAAACTGACGTTTACAAATGAGAAACAAATAAATACAATATTGATCATTTATAACAGCGTAACGTTAATAGTAATATACCTATAATCTTCCCACAAGTTCAAACAATAGGTTGACAAACTTTCATCGACATACAGTGAGGCACTGCATAAAATTCGATCAAAAAATTCAACGAATTGAATTATTCCCATTTGTCGCGAAATCTGAGAAACCTATCCGAATCCAAACCTCAGCATCCCTCTACTTTCTAGGTTTTCCCATATCTCGACTGTCGAATTGTAATTTATCGTCCTGAATCCAAGCTATGTAGGCCGTATTTGTGCGTTTGCACCAGTTTTTAGCGAGTGGCGGTGAAAGGACTCCTTTGTAACGTCGAATATTAACAAGGCACTTTTTTTGTCGAGCTCTTTCGAGGAAGGCTTCCATCTCGCGTGAATAGAAATGGGGGGGGGGGGGTTGATGCTGGGACGGGGTTATCTCAACTTCCGGTGCGGAAACGGCTGGTTGAATGTGGAGGTCGGTTTTTAAGGCAACTACAATAATGGGAAATGTTCATAGCATTTGGGACTGGGAAGAATAGTATAAGAACCTTTATTTTACCACTTTTCTCTAACTGTTTTTCGTTGATTGAAAATAATAAACATATTAAATCGTCCAGCAAGTTTTTTTCGTCACACCCTCCCTGAAAATTGATATTATTTTCACCTATTTGCTATAATATTCATATGATAAACGTCCGTCGAAATTTATCACTATCGGAAATGTTATGCAGCTAAAAAACAATATAAATTATATATTTATTCAATATTAATGTTTGTATTCCGAGTATATTGGCATAGAAGTCTTGGAATATCTCCATAATCGGTCAGTTCAGACCTATCGCACATATTCAGATTATTTTATATGCTGTTCGAACATGGTTGCACACTCAATGATTAGATATATATACATTAGCGAGAATCAACATTTGCTCAGAATTATTGGTCCATTATAGGATAATTCCTGAAGTATATGCCTAGCATTACAACATATTAGTATTCATGAATTATTCAAGCAACCATTTTAGCTCTATCAGCTTCGTAGTGAAGCAATGATTGTGAAAGTATAATTCGGAATTGGTATCTTTTTCTCTGAAATATTATTTCCTCAATAACTTGATAAAAACATATCCGATCGAATTGAAACTTGGTAATTCCTTGTAGAATACATACGCGCAAATTTTGTAGAATTTCATTATAGGATCATATCCCTAGGAAAAGAAATTATGAAATAACAATGATAAAGGGTTTTCCAATAAGAGGTGTTATTTTAAATAGCCCGCTATTTCAGTAGATGTCACTTTTAAATCTGTCATATTATGATATTTGACAAGTAGAAACTACGCCATTAATAAAAATGGAACGATACACGCTTCAAGAACGCATTGAAATTATTAAAATTCCATATAAAAATGGTGAACTTTTGACAGAGACGGTTCGTAAAACTCGAACATTTTTGGGTCGTCGTGAAGCACCTTGTCGGACCGCAATGAAGAAATTGGTGGAAAAATTCGAGCTTTTGGGACAAGTTAGTTATGTGAAGAATAAATCCCGTGCACGTCGCTCAAGAACAGCCGAGAATATTGCTGCTGTAGCCGAAAGTGTTGAAGAAAACCCAGGTTTGTCTAATCCTCGTCGTTAGTTGAAATTAGGCATTCCACAAACGTCATTACACCGTATTTGCATAAAGATTTGGGTCTTAAGGCTTATAAAGTTCAGTTAACACAAGAACTCAAGCCAGCCGATACTCAACAACGTCGTGTCTTTGCTGATTGGGTTTTTGAAATGCATGAAAATGATCCGGAATTCCATCGAAAAATCTTCTTGAGTGATGAGGCCCATTTCCACCTCAGTGGCTTCGTCAACAAGCAAAATTGTCGCATATGGGGGTCGGAAAACCCAAGAGTTATTGTTGAAAGGACTCTCAATCCTCAACGTGTGACTGTTTGGTGCTGTTTATGGTCCGGCGGAGTCATTGGACCTTACTTTTTCGAAAATGAGACTGGAGCAACAGTTACGGTGAATGGATTGCGCTATCGAGAGATGATTAATGATTTTTTATGGCCGGAATTGGATGGTATTGATCTGGACAACGTTTACTTTCAACAAGACGGCGCTACGTGCCACACAAGCAACGAAACCATTGATCTTTTGCGGGAAAAGTTTTCGGACCGTGTTATCTCTCGATGAGGTGATCACAATTGGCCACCGAGATCTTGTGATTTAACACCTTGCGACTTCTTCCTTTGGGGCCACGTGAAAGAGAAGGTCTACGCCAATAGCTCAGCGTCGATTCAAGACCTCCAAGATGGAATTCGTGAGGCTATCGAGGACATAGGGCAGCCACTTTGCGATTTGGTTATGGAAAATTTCATTGAAAGGATATGGTCCTGTAAGCGTGGTCGTGGTGGTCATTTGCCTGATATTATTTTCCACTATTAACGGCATAGCTTCTTCTTTATAATGAAATAAACATCCGATCATTCATATTGAAAAATGGCATTTTTCTTTGAATATCAAAATAACACCTCTTATTGGAAAACCCTTTAGTTATTTGGGGTACCTATGCTTACTTCGTCACTAGAAATATCACACACATCATAACGTAGAGTATTGAATTAATGAAATTTCCATTTCATTTTTGAATTACACCCACCTCATAATACTGAACCAGAAACCAGTAAATAGGAGGAAAAATCCGAGGATTTTGGATAGCATAAAATTCGTATTATGTGACGTTCCGTACAACGAAGATTAAAGGATTAAAGGAACGGTCCTAATAGTTCGTTAGGCGAAGCTAAATGGGCTTTATTTGTCATACGTTTTCCCATATGGACGCCTTCTGAGCGATTTCCCCTCTAAGCCGGATATGAACTTAACCTATGACCTGCGACTGTTAGATATTTCTATGAAAAGAGATTATTCTCGCGTAGTTGAAAGCTACAGCTACGAAAATTTGGATGATAATCCACAGGAAAGGATTGTGGTAACACGCAAAAATAATGATTATAATTCAAATTTAAATTTCTTTGGACAATAGGTTAAACCAATTGATAACATATGGATAATCTTGAATAAAAAAATTAGTGAGAAGAAGTGATATGAAGGATTTTATTCATTACAAAAGTAAATACACTCCTCTTCACTACAGTTTTTGTCCTGACATATGTTTCGGAAAAATAGTTGCAAATATTTCATCTACGTACTTAGCCCAAAATTTTAGAAAATATTTGTGTTCTTTTTTGGCGCTCTAGTTCCTCGGAACTGAGTGCTTATCAATTTGCCCAAATGTCTGTAATTTTCGAATTTTTGGCTGAAAATGGTCTCAAACGATTTGTTTCGACTCACTGATCAAGAATCCGAGGTCGAAATCAATTCTGTCCGGCCGTAGGCACGATAACTCTCGAACAAAAGGAGTTAGAGGATTGAAATTTGCAAGGTGAGTTTGGAGCATAAATAACTCGGACAAGTTCGTTAATGGGCGAAATCCATAGAGCGGTTTCGGAGTTATGGCCAATTTTAGTAAAAATATTTTTTATGAATATTTCCGAAACCGATCTCTCGATCTATCTGAAATTTAGCATCAAATTGTAGAATCATGACCTTTATATGCATGTGAAGTTTTGTATTGACCAGATTACCGCAAAGTTTAAAAAAAAAATTTTGAAAGTTTAAAAATTTTTTTTCTACAATAACTCTCAGACGGAATGAGCTAGGCAGTTGAAATTTTCAGAGTAGGTTAGGGAGATGAATATCTCGGTTGAGTTCGTTATTGGGCAAAATAGGCCATAGGATGGTTTCGGCGTAGTGAAAAAAATTTTTTTCTTAAGTAACAAATTTCAAATTCAATTTTTATTTAAGATGCAGTTTCACCATAAAAATCCATTGATATCCTTTTCAACTCCAACAAGCTAATACTTCCGCAGATATGATTTTCCGAAATTTCAATAATGCATCGTACGTCTATGATTTCACAGAATGTTATAATTATTCTATCTAAGCTTTATTATATGATCTGTGTTCATACTCGTACATGTCATCCTGTTCTATAAAAGAGAGTCAAATTTATTTTAGCTATTTTAATTTGATTTCTTCCATGGTGCAGTTCTCATTCTCAGATTGCTCATTTAATAGTGATAAATAAACTATTATTTGAATTGAATTTCCTTTATGATGCAGTTCTATCATAAGAATACATTGATATCATTCCCAACTCTGAGAAACCAATACTTTCGTAGATATAATTTGACTGTTTGACTAGAGCGCCAGAAAGCTCCTGTCCACAGGGCTTGAACCCATTTTTTATTTCAAGTTCTTATTTGGTAAGGAACAAATTAGCTAAATAGAGGAAAGGGGGTTACCCATGGCCGAACCGAAAGTTTGTTTATTATATTTACCGTGAAAAGAAAATATATTTTTCTCCATGCTACAAGAGTGTAGTTACTTTTGTAGGGTTCTTAATGAGTCCAAAGTGAACTCAAACTATAATAGACTTTATTCATGTTGTAATCTTTAGATGTATTAATTGTTAATCATTAAAAAATGCTTTGGGGGGAGCCTTCATCATTCAACGGTTTCTTTCTCGGTATTCTCTTCCAATATCTGTAAAATATCAATAAAATAAAAAAACCTTCTTCTGGAAATAGCGAAACAGTACGTATGATGAAAAATCTCATGGAAAAAGCATCCTACAGCAATTTGAGAGAAATGTGATGGCCGAAACACAATGAATGAAGTCCTGGAAAAGGATGATCCAACATCGAGAATATTAATTACACCATTTTTTCCCTTCTACATTTCGCATCAAGATATAATGGACTTCCCCAAAAACATTGATTCAAGCTTGAGCAGCTGTCGAATGAACTGATATATTAACCTCCCAGTTTCCCCAAGTGGATCGAAATTTCTGGGCACTCTAGAGCAGAAATAACATGAATTACGACCCGGTTGTCTTTTGGTTTTGTAATTGGACCAGATGATATATACTTCCGGTCTTATAATTCACGTGGAATCGGATTTAAATTATTGCCTCCTTTGTTCTTGCAACAATGGCCCCATTAGGAATAGCGTAACGTATGGGGGTACTCAGGAAGACCAAGCTTCATTTCCTGTTTTTAAGGAGCGGCAGAGGATGTAACAATCCAGGTTTTTACCGCGATTACCCGTCATTTGTATGAGAAACCTTTTACCGTCAATTGAAATAGAATAGCTTCCCTGTCCACTTTATATTTTATCATCTGACATATGTTTCAAAGCGTCAAACATTCTTCAGCCGCGACAAAAAAAACGGGTACAGAGATCAACTAGTTGATAAAATTATCAGGAAACGAAAGCTAAAAAACTTTTGAGTGATATATCGAAATAAATGAAATCAGGAAAAGGTTTCCAAGCTTCCTCATTCCATCCAAAACAAACAATATGCTACAGGATATTTTTAAGAAGGCCGCAATAAAATAAAACTCTCGTAAAAATTATTCAGCTGCCATGAATTGCATTTTCTAATGCTCTTCTCAATAATGATATAACCACTATAAACACTAATTGGTTTATGACAAAGGGTAATATTCAGTATTGGATCACCCTTTATAATATTCCTCACGAATTTCTGCAGAACCATTGAGATCGTTGTGAAATATTATGAAAAGGATATTCCATCTTTTAGCCTTACAACCAACTCTCCAAATATCAATTTTATAAGATATTCCGTTAGAAAGTATCGATCCTTATAAACTGCCTGCCAAAAAAAATTCCATTGGACTACAAATATTTCAAGACCAATATTTAAAAACATTTTTGGCTGAAAATGAGCGAAATATAGACAATTATATACTTCAACATGATCTCTACTTACTTATGCGCAGAATAAAATCTTCTGAGAACTTTCTACTATAAAAACTAAAAGGGGTTAGTTGCCACAACATTTACCCTCCCAAATAAGCCATCGCAGGGAATTACCCTGAAGTTTCCGGAATAAAAGGAACAAACAGAACGCAATTTACATTTCCTTCCGTTCCAAAACATTGTCCAAATTCGATTTCGACTTTCTGGTAAAACTCTTTGTCGTTACGTATTCAGAAAAGAACATTTTTCAATCAGTTCTCTATCAGCAGACAAATCCAATATGCAACCTTCCCAATATTGGGCGTCCGTGACAGCAGCGTAGAGGGTTTTTGAGCGTCGTCCCAGGAATATCCAGGGTTGAATCAACATTTCAGCCTCGTTACTTCAAATCTAGAATAGATATAGAAAACTCTTTGTTTTCAATTTTTGGTTAGGATAAAGGATTGTTTGCATCGTAGTCTGCATATTTATTTTTCTATTTGATATTTGCGTGAAGAACTCGATGTTTATTTGAGCCTTGAAGAGTTCTCTGAAGACGAGATATTTTCACTTTGGTCGAGTGTCCAACTCATTACAACTATATTTAAAAAAATGTTCAAGCAATGAAGGGCAGTCAGGAGTTTTGTCACCTCTATTGGGCAGTGTACTACGAATTAAGCATTGATATACACCCTTTTCAGACTTTGACAGACTTCAGTATAACGGGAGAATCCTCTATAATAACAGAATTTTTAATTCTCACATAATATGTATTCTATTGGAATTGAAATTCGAGAACACTTAAGTAACTCTGGGATACGATATTCACGAAATTCTGCTGAGTTTTAATTGGATCAGACTGAAAATTGCAAGTCGCTATCTCTTTTCGTTCTCAAGTTATCGTGAGATGCATAATATTTTTTCGTAACTTAAAAAAAAAATTTCTAGTGGTACGGTCCCCACAATATATCACACAAGTCTCCATGTCGATATTCTACAACTAGTTACCAAGCTACAATTCTATCGGATCAGTATTTTTTTAGTTATCGAGAAAATAATATTTCAGATTGGTATAACTCCGAAACCGTTGGGACGATTATGCCCAACAACGAACTTAACTCTCCCATTCAGATGAGCAACCGACCCTGAAAATTGCAAGTTCCTATCTCTTTTTGTTCGAAAGTTATCGAGGCAACGGTCACCTCCGGAGAATGTACTAATTAGTCGTATTTTTCGCCATATCTCCGAAACTAATCAAGATACGGAAAAACTAATTACAGATTTGGAATCTACGCCCTCGATTTAGTAAATAACCAAAGCCGTGTTGTTTTAATCGGAAAATTGTAGAATTACGTATGGGTTAGATACTGGAGAAAACTCTTTGCCGTTCGACGGATTCACTCATTTCCTAATATTTTCCTAACGGATAGAGACACATAGGAAATAGATACATAAATCTAAACGTCGTCCACCGACCAATAATCGTAGAGAATTCGTTTATCTATAAGTGAAAATCATAGATTTCGGACGGGAATGAAGAATTTTCCTTCTATTCCGGGTCAAAAATATTTCTAAGTCCCGAGCCAAAAAATATTTTTTATGGTATATCGATGCGGAGCTTGTTTCTAATAAAATCGAGGTCACTGATCACGAATATGTAATTAGTTTTTCCCTAAGTGGCGTACTTTGGGAAATTTTTCACTTAGAGTGAAAAAATCGGCGAAAATAGGCTAATTTTGGAATGTTACACCGCCCAAAAAAATCGGAGTAAAGTGTTGTTGATTCTTGCCGTCATATATGGATCCTTTATCTACTGAATAATCCAAATAGAAAATGTCCAGGCCGTACTATTCGGAAATTATGATTTTTTTCCCGAGGGTCTGTTTTTCGGAAAATTCATTTCGCGGTATTTCCGCGGAAAATTATCTAATGGAAAATCCGATCATATATTCGTAATCTACGACCCCGAATTAGTAAATGACGTAACTTGCATCGAAATCGGAGACCGGTCGAATTTTGTCAATTTTTTAATACATTAGCCTTAAAAAAATCCCATTTTTCGAGAAAAAATTTTTGACGCAAAACTATAAAGCGGGTACTTATTCTTATAGATTCGGGGTCGTAGATTCCGAATCTACTATCAGATATTTTTTACAAGAATTTCCCGAGGAAATATCGCGAAAAGAATTTTCCGAAAAATAGACCCTCGGGAAAAAAACCATAATTTCCGAAGTGTACGACCTGGACATCTATTGTTTGGATTATTCGATAGATAAAGGATTCAAATATGACGTCAAAAATCAGGAACACTTAACTCCGATTTTTTTGGGCGGTGTAAACTTCCAAAATTGGCCTATTTTCGTCGATTTTTCCACTCTAAGTCAAAAATTTCCCAGAGTACGGTACTTAGGGAAAAACTAATCGCATATTCGTGATCAGCGACTTTGATTTAATTAGAAACCAGCTCCGCATCGATATACCATAAAAAAAATTTTTTGGCTCGTTACTTAGAAATATTTTTGACCCGGAATCGAAGGAAAATTCTTCTTTCCCGTCCGAAATCTATGATTTTCAGTTATTTATAAACGAATTTTCTACGATTATTGGTCGTTGGACGACGTTTACATTTATGTATCAATTTTTTCTGTATCTCTATCCGTTCACCCATCCAGCTACTGAACTCATCCAAAGCTTCTCGGATCTCCACCAATATAGGTCCGATCGTGTTCAAACTTAGAACTTTGCAGTAGGGTTAGATTTTGAAGGCTCTCGTAAAATTTTAGCCATGTTTTCAATGATTTTTCAAAAAAATTCTTGTGATATGATCCTCCCCCAAGAATTTTCACGCCGGCATTCTACAACCGATACCCATGTTTGAATTGGATTGGTTTCGTATGTTTCGAGTTATTGAGGAAATAACAACCAAATTTCTGATGATGGGTATAACTCCAAAACCGTTTGGCCGATTATGCTTATTAACAGACTTAAGTTTCAATACGATCGGATCTGTATTAGTTGATGACAAAATTATTACTCGGAAACTGTAGGGCTGATTATGCCCATCAACAAACTTTTCCGACGTACCTGGATACGCCACCTTACCTGAAAATATAAAGTCGGTATCTTTTTACGTTCTCAAGTTATCATGGCAACAGAATCAAATTTGACCTCGAATTCTTCATCAGTGAGTTGAACCTAATCATTTGAGACCATTCTCGGCAAAAAATTCGAAAAGTACAGACATTTGGGCAAATGATATCGCGATGTTCCCCAGAACATATGCACAAAAATGACATTCCACATTTCGCAATGTTGTTATGGTGTTAAATTCTCCATGTTGTGTTGAACTAATCTCACTAACTCACAAAACAGTCAAATAATTTATTTGTCACATGTAACATGTTACTATAGTAGTTGAATTGGATCCTCCTCCACTTAAAACATGGCGAACTTATTTCTATGCCTTTCTAACATCCATAAAATCCATTCAATAATAATAATAATCTCTTTTAAGTATTTGTTTTACTGATGGAAAATCAACAAACTATCTCATCAAATATAAGTTCATGAGAAATTGCTACACTTTTGAGCACTACAAAAGTAGTGTACAAGAGTGTAGTTTCTAGTGTAGTGTTCATAATCAGACCACAGTGAGCTCAAACTAGCATATTCACAAGTAATAGCATCTATATAGAAAACACGTTGCAAAATGGCGAATGCGCCGGGTTAACATAACATTTTGAACTCAATTTTTTTTACGCATGTATGATGAGAATTGTCGAGGGATTATTCAATTTCATGTTGAAATAAATCTAATGGTTGACAAATATACAAGTATTAATGAAAAATAGGTATTTTTCAACTACTCAGATCAGTAATTCTCGAGTTATTGGGAAAAATCAAATTTCAGATGGTCATAACTCCAAAATCAGTAGATTTCGCTCCTTAAATAACTCAACGAGATGATTATTCCTCATTGAGTCAAATCTAAGCGCTTGAGACCATTTTAGGCCTAAAATTCTATAATTAGGAAAATTGATAGACGCTCTGTTAATGGGAACAAAAACTAATATGCCACTCGAATGTTCATACTTTACACTACGTATAAACAAGGACCAACAATTCCAATAAAGCCCCAATAAGTTTTGTCGCCTGCCACCGATATTCTCAACTCTATCCTGTCGAGAAAATTCTCCAATTCCTCCATAGCAAACGCGGGGTCGCTCTGTAATCACCGCAGGAAATATGGAAGAGAGAGACCGAGTTTCAGCTTTTCGCCTTTGCAAATTCACCGTCTAAAGAAAAGTGCCGCCTGCCATTCCGTTGTTGCATAATTCAGGCTTTGAAATTAAGGATTCCGAGATTTCGTTCGTCTGCAATGCAGCCTCGCTAGTTCCATCGGAATATTTCGTTTTTGTGCGCTTGTATTAAAGCGATATCGTTTTGTCCAAATGTGTATATTTTGGATTCAACCAAGAATTAATTTATCGTTATTTATTTTACTGATGAAAAATGTTTTGATAAATTTGATTCTATCTGCCGCTGGGTCTAGGACTTCACACGAGAGCGAGATTTTTGGGCGCATGTTCTAGGGGAACATCGTCCTATCATTTCGTCCAAATGTCTGTAATTTTCGAATTTTGAGCTGAAAATTGGCTAATAGACTAATTCGGACTCCCTGATCACGAATCCGGTGTCAGATTCTTGGGTGCCGTCCGGCCGGCCGGCCGGCCGGCCGGTTTCCCGGCCGTAAGCACGATAACAGGAGCACCGAAGGTCCTATCGACTTCAAACTTTCAGGGTAGGTTTCTGATCAAAATGCGACGGTTAAGTTCGTTAACGGGCAAAATCGGCCGGACGGTTTAGGAGTTATAGACATTTAAAATTTTGAGGTTATTTCCCTGATATTTCAGGAACTAAAGAAGATGTTGAATCAAAACTTGGTAGTCAGTTCGAGAATATAAACGCGCAACTTTTGGCAAAATTCTGTTATGATCGAAATGTTGGTAATTTTTAAAAAAATATTTCTTTTAATTTTTTCGTGAACTATTCATCAGATTGCAACAAAAACTTGTACTAACGTCAATTGTAGTATTTTGCAACATTGTGCAAAATTTTGGCTCTATACGATTCCAAGTTCTGGAGATATAAGACAAAATGTGTCAAATTTCCTGGGTCTCTCTCAGTATTTTCATCGATTATTATATAATAATCTCAATAATATTAAGGTATTCAACATGATACTGCTTTTTTTCTTTACTGGTCAGTACGGGCCACAAGGAAGATGAACATGCGCCCAATAGCTCCTGTCCACAGGGTTTGAACCAATTTTTCTCTTCTCGTCTCGTTCTTATCTTGGAAAAGCGAGACGAGACGAGACGTCTCGTAGAATTTTTTTCATGACGTTTTCATTCGAAAAAGTAGAAAAGGTCTACAAAGAGATCAATATATTTTACAAAATATTAACTCTTGTGTCTATCTGTGAAATATTTTATTCTAAATTAAAATAATTTTTTCACATTTTTATTTCAACTTGTTAACTGTTCTTATAAATCTTATAGTAACGTATCTCTTATTATAAATATCTGTCCTTGCTGATTTTTGGGCGTATGTTCTAGGGGAACATCGTCCTATCATTTCGTCCAAATGTCTGTAATTTTCGAATTTCGAGCTGAAAATTGGCTAATAGACTAATTCGGACTCCCTGATCACGAATCCGGTGTCAGATCTTAGGGTGCCGTCCGGCCGGCCGGCCGGCCGGCCGGCCGGCAGGCCGGCCGGTTGTCCGGCCGTGTGCACGATAACAGGAGCACCGAAGGTCCTATCGACTTCAAACTTTCAGGGTAGGTTTCTGATCAAAATGCGACGGTTAAGTTCGTTAACGGGCAAAATCGGCCGGACGGTTTAGGAGTTATAGACATTTAAAATTTTGAGGTTATTTCCCTGATATTTCAGGAACTAAAGAAGATGTTGAATCGAAACTTTGTAGTCAGTTCGAGGATATAAACGCGCAACTTTTGGCAAAATTCTGTTATGATCGAAATGTTGGTAATTTTTAAAAAAATATTTCTTTTAATTTTTTCGAAAAAAAAATTTTTTTTTCGTGAACTATTCATCAGATTGCAACAAAAACTTGTACTAACGTCAATTGTAGTATTTTGCAACATTGTGCAAAATTTTGGCTCTATAAGATTTCAATTTCTGGAGATATAAGACAAAATGTGTCAAATTTCCTGGGTCTCTCTCAGTATTTTCATCGATTATTCTATGAACTCTTTGAATTCCACCGAAAACAAATTCAAAGACATAAACATAAAGAATCAAGTCATAGTTTAGACGTCGAAAGAAGGACGATGTTGATCGACTTGAAAAGGTACCTATTTCAAGAAATGCAATAATGAAATGCTTAATTTTTTTTATGGTCACAGAAAATCGTCACAAAAATCTATTTACCTCATTTGACGGCTGTTTGTCAAATCAATTAATTCCAATGATTGATGTCAGATTTCCTACATACCAAGTTCAAACACATTTTATTATATGGAAAACACTTATTATGATCACGTTCTACAGGAATTGATACTAAATAGAAGCTAGATGAAGATTATTGTAATGGAAAATTTGTGTTCCAGAATAATATTAAGGTATTCAACATGATACTGCTTTTTTTCTTTACTGGTCAGTACGGGCCACAAGGAACATGCGCCCAAAAGCTCCTGTCCACAGGGCTTGAACCCATTTTTATATTTAAGGTTTGAATGTGTTTTTTTTCAAGATCGATTTTTTACTCTCGGTTGAGTATATGTATCTATAAACCACTGAGTAATAAACGTGTGTACTATTGAAAGGGTTTATTTGGCTAGAAAATGTCCACCTGGAAGATAATCTTATTTACTACATATACATACAGTAAACTTTTCTTATATACGACTCGAACTTTTTCAATACCCACAGAAAAAAATTGAATATGAATGAGTTTCCACTATAATTACCCATATATTTTGTCTATATTATACATCGATCGTTCTAGAAAGACACGAATTTTACAGATTATTTTTCAAGAAAAAATAGAATTCACAACCATAAAAACGGATCCCATAATGAATTCAATACTTTACGGATAACTTTTATTGCCCCTAAATTCCAATGCTTTTAAAATTTCGTCTCTATTTGAACATCTGGAGAAATTTATTGTTTTTTAATATGCTCCTAGTAGTGAAGATGTGAACAATAATTGTATACATTTGTGGAAGTACATATAATAAAACTGGTAAAGAAATGAAAAATGAAGCTATTTAATGTTTAGAAAAGTGTTATGAGAAATACGCCAAGAACACCCTCAATGATCTACCCACTTTGGAAGGTATTCATTGAAAACGATACCAATTTTTCAAATTCTATTAAAAAATGTATCGACATCTATTGTCTATTCAAAGCTTCAACAAAACCTTCGAAACATTGCAAAGCTTAGTTTGAAGAAAATTTGCTGTTAGAAAGAGCAAATAGGAATCAAAATTGTATTTTAGAGTAGTGGAAAGCGCATCAAAAACTTCATTCATTAATGGCTACATCCGTACCTGTTGAAAGATTATTTTCCATAGCAGGTATGATCATGTCAAGAACACGCAATTCTTGTACTTACATGTACAAATATTTTTATACTAGAGCATAATGCATATAGCTTTACAAAATTATTCATTGTTAGCTATTGTTATTTATTATCGTTATTCAGAATTCATTGAGACGAGATGAGACAACTGATAACGAGGCGAGATCGAGACTTCATTTTTTGGGAATCGCCGAGACCAAGACGAGATTTTTTATATTCTCGCCTACTGTTGTCTCGTGAAAACCAGTAAGGGAATTGAAATACTCCCAAGTTGTCTTCTTCTTCCTTGGATTGAATACTAGTTATGTTAAAAGTACCATTTTAATAATTAAAAAATTGGTTCAAGCCCTGTGGACAGGAGCTATTGGGCGCATGTTCATCTTCCTTGTGGCCCGTACTGACCAGTAAAGAATAAAAGCAGTATCATGTTGAATACCTTAATATTATTCTGGAACACAAATTTTCCATTACAATAATCTTCATCTAGCTTCTATTTAGTATCAATTCCTGTAGAACGTGATCATAATAAGTGTTTTCCATATAATAAAATGTGTTTGAACTTGGTATGTAGGAAATCTGACATCAATTATTGGAATTAATTGATTTGACAAACAGCCGTCAAATGAGGTACTTTTCAAGTCGATCAACATCGTCCTTGTTTCGACGTCTAAACTATGACTTGATTCTTTATGTTTATGTCTTTGAATTTGTTTTCGGTGGAATTCAAAGAGTTCATAGAATAATCGATGAAAATACTGAGAGAGACCCAGGAAATTTGACACATTTTGTCTTATATCTCCAGAAATTGAAATCGTATAGAGCCAAAATTTTGCACAATGTTGCAAAATACTACAATTGACGTTAGTACAAGTTTTTGTTGCAATCTGATGAATAGTTCACGAAAAAAAAATTTTTTTTTCGAAAAAATTAAAAGAAATATTATTTTAAAAATTACCAACATTTCGATCATAACAGAATTTTGCCAAAAGTTGCGCGTTTATATCCTCGAACTGACTACCAAGTTTCGATTCAACATCTTCTTTAGTTCCTGAAATATCAGGGAAATAACCTCAAAATTTTAAATGTCTATAACTCCTAAACCATACGGCCGATTTTGCCCGTTAACGAACATAACCGTCGCATTTTGATCAGAAACCTACCCTGAAAGTTTGAAGTCGATAGGACCTTCGGTGCTCCTGTTATCGTGCTTACGGCCGGGAAACCGGCCGGCCGGACGGCACCCTAAGATCTGACACCGGATTCGTGATCAGGGAGTCCGAATTAGTCTATTAGCCAATTTTCAGCTCGAAATTCGAAAATTACAGACATTTGGACGAAATGATAGGACGATGTTCTCCTAGAACATGCGCCCAAAAAACAGCAAAATCATTCCTAGTCCAAGTGTTACACCAAAGGGGTCAATTGTATCAATAGTGAAAGTAAATTATAATACACAATAATAATAACTTATAACTCAACAGCAGTTGAAGCTTGAATTTCAGTAAGACTTATTGCAAACAAAAACAAACAATTAATTCAAACAAAAAATGGATAATTTTTGGCACCGGTGGGGTTGTTCTGTTTATTACCAATGTTCTATACCGCTTTTATAATCTTCAAAACATGCAATACGAAAGTTTCTTTCATCTGTTTCTCCATCGTACCATTATTTTTTAGTTTATTGGTATTTTCTTCGTTGCAAATGCATCTCCTTGTTTTGTAACTTTTATACTTCTTTCATCTTCAGGCACTGAAGACTCCGTTATACAATATTAATTATAAATTAGACCAATTTATATACCCTACATATGTAGACTGGATTTATCTTCTGTAAAAATCATTACTGAATCATCGCAGTGTAAAAGAACATACTATGTTTTATTCAATTTGAAATGGAATAAAAAAAAACGTATATATACTGAAAATGCTGACAAATTCGCGATTACCAAAATTCCGAAAATTAACATTTTTATTCCAGTCGCGTCCGGTCCGTGTCGGAATTAACAAAATCGCCGAACCACTTCCGGTCCGTCGCATGTGGGTCACGTCGCCGGACAAAATGACAATTTCAACGCCCGACGCCGCATTCAGCCTGCGGGATACTCAAATATTGTCCGGATGCAACCTGCATCGTAGTCCTGCTAAACAGGACTATCCGTGCGAATATCTCCAACCACCATTGATTATGGCCTTCCGGCCTTTTCAGATACGAGTCTACCATGGTTTGGCTGTAAGCAAACACGACCTTTATTTTCGATCGTTCTCAGAACGGGGGAGTACGTGACTTGTTCTTTTGCACGGATTGGGGGTGTTCTGAATACGTGATCTAGTTGAGAGGACGGTTTTCGAACTAGGTTTTATTATAATGTTGCAATGATTTCACAATTGTCGTCAGAGGTTGCAGTTTAGGAACGAATCCGGCCCGAAGGACCAACTACGAGATTATCATGTTAGTATATTCTCTTGGATATTTTCTTCTGCAGTCAATGGGAAAGGGGCGGAATTATTCATGAGGATGGAAATACGACTGATGCAGATATTTTCAAATTCAACCCAGTGTGCTACATTAATTATAATTCAATTCCCAACACATCATATCGAAAATTTATCTCGTGAATTCAATAATATAAACTATTCAAAACCGGCCCAAACTACCAGCATTACACATATTTAACATTAATAATACTGCTGCGTAATCGAGGATGACAAAATTAGCACCCTCGCTTCCATAGGGCGGAATTTCAACTCGATCAATCAAACTGAAACTAATTCGATGTTTCAATTGCATATTGGAAGGTTTTTCTTCCACGTAACATACACCAAAGGCTCATTATCGTATTGAAACCGTTGTTAATAATTCGATTCTGTCGGGTTTATACCCATATAATTAACACGGTTATTGGACGTGACTGCGATGGTATTATAAACTGCAATATGCGGAGCTCATTTGCATTTGATGGATAACAGAGACTCGTGAAAACTGGAGCTGATCAAGAATATGCATGAGGAAATAATGATAGTGGAGAGCTTTTGATCTTGGGTAATACTCAGTGACATTCGCTTCGTTATACCAAGAAATTATGGGCTACCGCACTAGAAGTTATTCACAAGCAATCTGAATTATGTTACAACTTCACTTTAATAATAATGAAAAATGGCGATACCGTTGTTAAAAAAATCAACAAGTCAAGAGCGTTCCTACTAACTTCACTTTAATATGTTTCAAATATTCAATCTAAGGTCTGTGTATCTACTCCCAATAAATTATACAGGGTGAGTCTTTGACCACTGCATTAATTTTAACCAAAGATTCCTCTCATCAAATGAAACACTTTTTTCATTTACCATTTTCCAGATTCGGCTCAGGTAAAAAGTTACAAGCGTTTAAAGATTTCACAATGTGCTAATACACTCCCGCATATAAATTATCTATGACATTGTTGGCGGACGAGAATAAGGCATGGTAACGTGGTTTACAGCTTGATTCGGGATTCCAACGCTCAGGGACGGATCCATAAAAGTAGTGAAATTTCTGGAGTTTTCCATTTTAAAACATTCAATGAAGAATATCTCGAAAACGGTGCGTTTAAGGAGAAATTATGAAGAATAATATAATGTTCTAAAACGATGGAATATTCTTGAAATGACTCAAGCAAAACTTTATATGCTTTCTTTATGCTAATTTCGTTTAGTTTTATGAATCCACGAGTCCATAACTAGAAAACCAGTAAAAGTAGAAAATAACTAATATTTGGAAAATATGTATCATAGTTATAGGAAACTTTACGCCAACATTCATTTTATTCGAAAAAAGGATGTCAAAGCTACAAAATAAAAACTGATTTTTTTTCAAAACTTCAACAGCCTGTATCTTTTTACCCGAGCTGAATTTGGAAAAATGTTAAATGAAAAAAGTGTTTCATTTGATAAGAGGAATCTTTGGTTAAAATTAATGCAGTGGTCAAAGACTCACCCTGTATATCAAAATGAACATAAAAATTTTTCAATCTGTTTTGTTTCAAACCAGAATTCTTTCAATTCGAAAGGGGGTCGACGGAAAAATCTTGTTATGAACTCGTTAATTAATTCAGCGATTAATGATCTCGAACATTAACATCATCAATCAATAAGTTGATTAGATAACTATTAAATTACCACAAATGACATCGGGAAATTAAACTTGCGCATTCGCCATTTTGCAACACCACATTTCCTTCGGAAATATAAGCTTCCTAGATGTCAGAAGACACCGAGAAGCCACTGAGTGTCGAAAAAATTGTTTTTCTTGAAGTAGATGTTTGTGTTATATTGAAATTCTGCCTAATCAGAAATCGGAGACATTTTCCTTCAACTAGATTCTTATTGGGAAGTACGACGAACTCTACATCTACAATCTAAAATTTTACAATCTATAACAGAGAATGAAAGTCACTTCCCTAGCCTGGGATTGAACTCAGTCCCTCACGGTTTCTGATGATAATGTTTTACTGCCGATATAACAGCACTCATTAATACCCCGGGAGCCTAAGTAGACAGAGGAAATATTTCATAATTTACCGATGTCCTCAAGTATAAACGCAAAGTAACTCTGCCCGGAGACGCGATCTTATCAGTTTATTAAATAAGACAACACTGAAGGGCCCTAATTCTTCCAGAAACTCTATGAAGGCGGCGGACAATAAGGAAAATTCGCTTTCAAGAGGAAACTCGTCCTCGCTGAGAAGATTGAATGATTTCAGACGTTTACTTTCGCCGCCAGTCTTCTCAAAGGATTGTCCCATCTGGTAAACATCTTAGCAGCTCGTTCCATTCACCTTACCCCAACCAGTCTGGGGTATCTTGAAAGGAATCTACGAGAAAACCCCTGTCATTCCATCGTCGATTTTCGCTCGAATTGTAAATATGCAAAAGGGTCTCGAACTCTCGAAAAATGCCCGGAGAAAAAAGGCATATTGCCTGTGATGAGTAGCTGTCTGGAATGTCTACAAATAATGGTTGGGGTGAGTTCTCTTTTGAAGTACGATTGGAAATGATACGCTTGAAGGTCCGCATAATTTCTTCTGGAAATCGGATTTTTGATTTCGTGACAGGGGGAAAAAATATTCATTTTCAGATTTTGAATTCAATTTATTATTTGTGTTCTTGTACAAAAGCATTTACATGCGTCAAATATACAGTAAATGAACGCAAATGAATGAAATGAATCTTTATTGTCACCATATTCTTGCACTCATCAGTGATTAGAATTTCTCGTTGTAAATAAGCCTGTCGGTACTTCGACTTTCATATTGGAATTTGTTTTTTGAAGCTCATAAGGCTTTGTTTTCCATGAAATTTTGTACACTCTAAGAGTTCATCATTGGTCACCTAACTGTCAAATTCAGACTCGATTATCTTCTTCTCAATATCAAATCTATTCAACTAGAATGAATAAAAATCAGCAGGATTTGATAGAATTTATCCTGAATTCATCAAACACTTGGGCGAAAGGGCTTTGTCCTGGTTATTATCATTCTATAATAATAAAGTGAATACTGGAAATATTCCAAAAGAATTTTGCAAAGCGAAAGCCATAGGAATTTTAAAACGTGGAAATAATTCTTCTGATCCTAGCAGTTATCGACCCATCAGTCTGTTGAGTTTTCCTTTTAAAATTTTAGAAAGATTGATTCTTCTTAGGATTGAATCATCTGTTGTAGATGTTCTACAGAATTTCCAGAGGGACTTCAGGAAAAACATTTATTGTTGTGATCAATTTCTTTGTCTAACTGCTTTTATCGAAACAGCTTGCAATAATAAAATGAAAACAGGAACAGCATTTGTGGATTTGTCGGCAACATATGAATTGTTATGGAAAGATGGTTTCATTTTAAAACTTTATACTCATTTAATGTTCTCTCAAGTTTTGTTTACTCGAAAATATGCTGACATATAGAACGTTTCATGTTTTTGTTGATAATAATAGTAGTAATTTCAAAAATTTTAATAATGGATTCCCACAAGGATCAGTTTTAGCACCTCTCCTTTTCAATTCACATCTGTGTGATATTCCTACTACATCCTCTGAGAAATTCATATACGCTGAGGACATTGCCCTTGCATTTCATCATTCTGATTTCCAAAATATAGGAAATAATCTATCTGCAGATTTATAAATCCTGGAAAATAACCTATTTCAGTGGCGTTTCTGTCTGAATCCAAATAAAACTGAGGTTTCTTCCTTCCGTTTGAAAAATCATAAAAAATAAAGAACATTGAGTGTAACCTTCGGTGATTCTTTCTTGAGACATAATTTTAATACTAAATACCTTGGAGTGAAACTAGATTCGTCTTTGAATTTCAAAGCCCATTTGGATGACTTGCGTCTGAAGTTCAAAACAAAAGATAATATTCTGCAGAAATTAGCTGGCACTTCATGGGGTGCTGATGCAGCTACTCTTCGAACGGCAGCCTTAGCCATAGTTTTTTCCACCTCTGAATATTGTTGCCCTTTTGGTTTAATAGTGCTCATACTCAAAAAATTGACGCACAGCTGAATTCATATATGAGGATCATCACTAGAACTATTAGATCAGACTGTTGTTTCAAATTCTTGGAATAAATTTCTTTCTTTTCCGAATTTATTTCCGATTCTCTCCTATATTCCTGGAAATTAGATTCCCAGATTGAAGTTACATAACCCTTTATGGTCCAACTGTTTCCTCAATCTGAATTAAAGTGACAAGGAAGTTTGAGAGTTAGAATGGATTTCTTGCGATTTATTCAACAATTATTTATTCCAACAATAATTCAATTTTAACTCTCTAACTAATTTTGTTCGAGAGTTATCGTGCTGGTTGATGGAAGGACGGTCAGATAAGGATATGGCCCAGATTATTCATCAATGAGTTGAACCCAATAGTTTGAGACCATTTTCGCGAAAAAATTCAAAAAATACCGACATCTGGGAAAAGTTAAGATATTTCATGAAATTTTGGAATTTCAAAAACGGGACTTTGTTCCCAAATTCTGCAACTTTACCGTAATTTAACCGATACTGCATCTCTTACCATTTTCGATGGGCAGGCTCAAATTTCGGCCACCCTGTACAGTGGTTTTCTAGTTGGAGAATATAACATGTTTAGAGATGTAGAACGAACGGAGAAATTGACATCTTTTGATGAAGCAATATATTGAACCTTCGATGAGACTCCAATTGAGCTTTACATATCAACCATAGAAATATTTCAACATGCACAGACGACACGTTCTCATAGACATCTTCTCTACGCATCAAAGGGAGTATTAAGCCTGGGCCACATTAATACGGTCCATGTCGACGCGATGAAACTGGCGAAAAAATACCCAATCTATCATTCTCGAATCCATCTGTTCAAATAATCTCGCACTCTCCGAATGACTCCAACTACCCTACCATAGAAAGGAAAATCAATCAAGCTGGCCAATCAATCTCCTCGTAAAAAATTCAATGGCCTACTCGGCGAAAAATCATCCCTCACTCCCGGCAACAAAAGTGAGCTTCTGGTCCTCCACCGCTGGATGTTAGGGCTCAAAAAGGCGCATAAAGCTAAAATGATGGCCGATAAATTGTATTAACGCCAACGGCAATATCATCAAGTGAGCCGGTCTTCGGAACTTCCTACATTGATCCAAACGATATGTTTCTTCGTGTGAGTAAAGGATCTCACCCTTTGTGAGATCTTTGTCTGCACTGAGAAACTGTCATGAGTAATGTGTGGTCATTATTTATGATTTTTCTGGTTGTAAATAGGATATAGTTGAATGAAATATTATGGTGTACATATTATCATACAGCGTTCTATTTATCAACCTAATAGTGTGGGCAAGGATCATTATACCTCTATAGACAATGATAAAAATCCTACATTCATTTGTTGCTCCGAATATCCTCCCGAAAGTTGTCAATATACCGTTGAAATATCCTGCATTTTATGCCATTTTAATGTCAACTTATATATTGGGATTCTCTAAATCTTGAAATAATTTAGGGACCCAATGCTCCAACTAGAATATCCTTATTCAAAGGTTTCTGTTTTTTTTCTCCCAAACTCTGAAAAATATCTATAAAAATTTTGGAGAAAAATTTGTGGATACATATTTGTTGAAATGAAATGCTTGGAGGCGATATATTTGCCGATGTATTTGTAATTTGGCAACATGGTAGGGAAGAGTTAAGCACATTTTTTGATTTCATAAATTCAAAGGAACCTAGAATATAACTCACTCTGGAAATAGAGGAAAATAATCACCTTTCTTTTCTTGATTTCGATAACTAAGTATCCGAACCATTTCGAAACGAGTGCCTTCAGGAAGCAGACACATACAAATAGATATTTAAAGTTCTATTCAAACCATCAACTTAGTGTGAATAGAGTTGTTATTAAAACACTTTATGATAGAGCTAACCCAATTTGTTCTACTCTAGAAATTCGAAATAATGAAATTGATTTCATCCAAAAATTTCTTGAAGATAATGGATATCCGAGGCAATTCATGAATACATGTATCATGAATTTAGATAGAAGAGCAAATAATCAAGAACAACAGAATAATCAACAAGAACAACAACCCAATCTATTGAATGTGAACCCTTATGTTCGTGGCCTTTCTGAAAAAATCAGAAAAATCGGTTCTAAGTTCAATATAAGAACCGTCTTCACAACAAGAAATGATCTTTATTAACGAAGACAAAACCCATTAATGAAAAACAAAAATCAAAAAACTGTGTATATAATATTCCTTGTATTTGTGGTAAATCATATAAAGGAGAAACATCAAGACCACTAGAAGTTAGAAAGTCAGAGCATAAGAATAACTTGAGAAATAGAGACATACAGAAATCAAAAATAGTAGAACGTGTATGTACAATCCAAGGAGATCACATGATGGATTGGAGTAATACAAAGATTCTAATGACAGAACCGGATTATATAAAAAGGAAACTTAAGGAGTCAACTTGTATTTTATTGAACAGAGAATGCAATTGCTCAATTGGTATTGATCATATTTGACTGAATTTATTGAAAAAGGAGTTGGAACTTGGAAATTTCTATGCAAAGTAAAACTATGTTAGCTATGATTTTCAAATACTGTCAATGTGATAATTCTCGAATTTCAGAATAACTATCATCAAAATAATTCTAAAGATTTTCTTTAAGCGTCTGACCAAGGAGTCTGATATAGACTCCGAAACGTTACGATATAGTTGTTTCTTCGTTGATTTTGTTTCGTTGTTGTTTGTAAGGCAACATTGTTCGATTGATTGCTTCTGACAAATATCTTGTGTTTCTTACGCAGAAGCAAATGACAAAATAATTAATTTTTAATCCATAGATATTTTTCAGATTTTGGGAGAGAAAACCCAGAAAGAAACCTTTTAATAATGAGTATACCTCCCGCAGTATCCTTTGATGATTAGAATATCCTTCATGAATTGGCACTTATGGACACTGAATATGATCAGAATATCCTACTCCCATATTAATTCAAATAAATCTAACAAAACATCCACCCCTTGCTCCAACTGCATCAACTATTAACGTCTGTTCACACCTTTACACTCCCACAGAATGTTATCTTTGACAGGCGTTATGTGAAATGACACTTTAGGGTCTATTAATGTGAAATTACGCCTCGAGATGGCGTCTTTCGGATCGGTCCCATGACAATCCTGGGATTACGAGACCTTCTTTCTGAGGGGATATCTGTTTGTCCTTTTTATTGCTATCCCTGCTCTCAAGGAAAATATATATTTGATATTGTGTTCTCCGGTTGGATAGGTCTTTTTGTAAGGATTGGAAGGTTGCCATGACGGGTTGGCTCGTTAAGTGAAAATACTGATAAAATGGATTTCGTGTTTGATTCCTTAACAAAAAAGGACATCTAGGTTTTTATGTCTATTGAGTGATCTCGATGAAAATTAAAAAGAAATACACATATCAACGATACGAGAATTTCGAATAAAGTATAAAAGGTACTGAAATACCTTCTATATTCTATGTTATAAAATTTGTACTCCTTGATAAATGATTAGTTTCATACTTATTTCAATTTGGTTGGTTCACCTGTAATTCAAACAACTTTAATTAGATGCTTTTATCTTTTGGGAAATGTTAAAAAATAATAGGTGTACAAATTTCCATGATAAATATTTCTGGAGATCCAAAGTGCAACCCTATAATTGAAATGGCTTATATCTAAAGCATCCCCTGGCATTCTGGGATAAAAGACCTCAGGGAACCCTCTTGGTTGACGTACCCGATATTCATTACCCCCCAGGAGTTCCATCGATTCATCCAATTAGTTATAAATCCTGGAACAAAACACGGAAAACGGTGACGTTTGTTCCCTGGAACTGGCAACGACATCTGTCACAACGATGTCAAAGGAGACGAGGTAAGGGGCGCGACATCTCCCTCAGGAAATCGTCGAAACGAGAAACCAGCTCCTAATGATCCTGGGCTTTTGATCGTTCAGAGATGATGTTAATATACCCGTTCAGAATTCATGAACGACGAGTTCTATAGAAGAAATCGTTCTGGATTATTCTTAATTATGAAGTGAGATGAGCAGCAAGGGCCGTTTGGATAGAACAACATGTGCCAGCACCACGTGTGTCTTTGATTGCTATGGAACAGTTCACTATTCACTTTCCATAGAATGGTCATTGTTTATTTTTTTCACCGCCGTCAGAAAGTTCAGCGCTCAGCAGGTGAGTGCGTGGCAAATTTCATAACCTCGATACTGAGGCTTGAATAATTATTTGCCGCTCTGCGCTAAGGATCCTGACTATTTTACAGGCCTTAGAAATTGTCAGCTTTGTGTATTGTTGGAAAATGAATTATGTAAGAACGATATACAGGGTGAGTCTTTGACCACTGCATTAGTTTTAACCAAAGATTCCTCTCATCAAATGAAACACTTTTTTCATTTAACATTTTTCCAAATTCAGCTCAGGTAAAAAGATACAGGCTGTTGAAATTTTGAAAAAAAAATCAGTTTTTATTTTGTAGCTTTGACATTCTTTTTTCGAATAAAATGAATGTTGGCGTTAAGTTTCCTATAACTATGATACATATTTTCCAAATATTAGTTATTTTCTACTTCTACTGGTTTTCTAGTTATGGACTCGTGGATTCATAAAACTAAACGAAATTAGCATAAAGAAAGCACATAAAGTTTTTCTTGAGTCATTTCAAGAATATTCCATCGTTTTAGAACATTATATTATTCTTCATCATTTCTCCTTAAACGCACCGTTTTCGAGATATTCTTCATTGAAGGTTTCAGAATGGAAAACTCTAGAAATTTCACTACTTTTATGGATCCGTTGGAATCCCGAATCAAGCTGTAAACCACGTTACGATGCCTTATTCTTGTCCGCCAACAATGTCATTCCATCGATTTGGAAAATCCCTAACCCGACTATCATAGTGGGGAGGTGCTCCATCTTGTTGAAACCAAACATTTTGTGGTAATTGCCCATTCTGTTGGAGTGCAGGAATAATTTCGTTATTTACTAGATACAAATACTTGTCACCATTCAAGTTTCCGTCGATAAAAAATGGGCCTATAAGCCTATTTTCGACGAATCCCATCCAAACATTCAACTTCTGTGGATGCTGGGTATGTGCTTTATGAATCCAATGAGGATTCTCATTTGATCAATACCTTGAGTTACGGCGATTAAATGTTCCATTTAAACAAAAAGTTGCCTCATCGGAAAAAATTATGTTAGAAGCAAAATTTCCGTGACATTACAGATGTCCATTAGCCGTTCGCAAAATTCCAGCCATCGCATCGGTTAAAATCATCGTCTGACAATTCTTGACCGTTTTACGAATTTCAACTTCCGAGCTTCATAATTCCCAAAAATTTATTTTATTCGAATTAGATGAAAATTATACTGATCATAGAATCAAACTCGTAGAAGAAGAAAATGTGAACAGATATTTTCTAAAAAAATTATTTCCGAAATGACACAACTAGGAAGTAAAATTTTCCAAAATATAACCTCACTTTGGAGATGCGGTAATTTTTAATTAGACTAGCAGACGAGATAAAATTAAAATACGATGTAGAACCATTCTTCATCTAGAATTAGCCGAAATTGCAGATGCGCAGATGTCTCCGTTTGGGAAAACCGCGAATCGGCCTTCGGGTCCATTTTCACGGATTTTCCGTAGGCCTTAACTCGCGATATGTGGAGGATAGAGGAAAAATGTTGGCACCATTGGATTCTACGACCCCGAATTTATAAGGAACAGTCATGATTTAGTCAAAGTTGGATGATCGAAATTTTGACAATTTTTGCTTGCATATGTATGGAAATTTTTTTAACTCAAAAATTTATTTTCTTCGAATTAGATGAAAATTATACTGATGATAGAATCGAACTCGTAGAATAAGAAAATGTGAACAGATATTTTCTAAAAAAAAAAAATTTCCAAATGATACAACTCGGAAGTAGAAATTTTTCGTCTAAATACGACATTATGTTTAGGAAGTCATAATTTGAAAAATATCATTCGCACAGAGTAATTATTTCTAGTCAGGACAGATCAATTCATAAAGAATACATCCTGAAAATTTCAAATTCATACATGGAATAGTTTTGACGTGGCGATTTTTCAAACAAATTGACTTATTTATGACCGATTTACGAAGATCAAATTCTGAGCTTCATAACTCCCAGAAAAATTATAGTAGGACAATAAAAGTTATCTTTCCCTAAACCTTGATCGTTTATCTAAGAAATACCAAGAGTCGTTTGATCTAGGAGGAAAAAAAATTTCGATAATTTTTTTACGGGATATTTTCTAATTCTGTATTAACGGCAATGGGACAAGGAGGGAAAAAGGCTATAAAACCGAACTATTAGACCGATTTTACTAAACGATACCTTTTCTGGATTGGCATGAGATGCAAAATTCAGAAAGAATATCAATAACAAGGTACAGCAAACATTTGGAGGTGACAACATATTTTTTAGACATTTTCGTCTACATACGAAGCTTATGTTCAATTCATCATACATTATTTTGAACTAATTTGATAAATTTCATTGAGTTAGAAGAAAAATTTGAGGAAAATCCTCCTGATGGTGTTTCCTGACTGCACTGTTTTCTCATTTATTTTTATTTATTCAACGATTTTCCCCAACCAGTGTGTGAAAGTGAGTGTAACTATGTATAATCTTAAAATGGAAACAATTGATGGATATGGAATGAAAATTATGTTCAAAGTTCTTCTTTCCTGAATTTATCATGTACAGGCTATTTTAATTTATACCATAATCGTAGAAAAATTAGAACAATACAAACGACACCGAGTTACAAAATGGCGAATGCCCCAATAAATACATTCTAATACTAATACTAATTCTAATATTATGAAGAAACGCTACCATAAAAAAGTATATAAAATGCATATTATATAATTTGATGAATTACAATTCAAGATGGACATGTTAGAGTTTCTCATTCAAATGGTCAAAAAAACTATCATACCTTATAATCTTGGTCATAATTTATCTATGTGCGATTCGAATTTAATATATAAACATTATAGATCCGATCGAGTTCAAATCTAGAACTTCACTGTAAAATTAGCTTTTGAAGTCTCTTGCAAAATTTCAGCGATATCTGACTTATAGTTTCTGAGATACAGATTTTTTCAAATAATTTTTTTTAAATTTTCTAGTTATACGATCACGAAATTCTGCATAACTCTCCGTGGCTATAACTGTGAAATCTTCGTTCAGATTTTTCCCTTCAACGAAATTAACTGGTGCATTTGGGCACATACCCTCCAAATCAAAACATTCCAACTCATTGCTTTCGATTTTATTCAAGCTGACAGCTGTCTTTTTTTGCACGTTTCTTTTTACTAATTTATGACGTTATTGAGGACAATTAATGACCAATAATCGAAGTGTTAATCACGTAGCTCTACTACCTTGGCTGTGTATCACTATAACAATCGCAGTTTTCAAAGGAATTCGATGTATATGACTTATTCACAAATTTATAGAGGGTTTATACGAAACTTTCGCCGAGAAAATCTTGCGATTCCAGTGGTGTACATGTAATTATTGTAAAATATATAGAGGGTCGCTTGGTAAAAATGTTTTAATTTTAATTGCATCCAGTTTGCAGAGCACGAATATGAAACATACAAATTAATTGTGTATGTATTTACGTCATTTTTCTAGGGAGGGCGATGCCCCACAGCCCTCCCTCACCAGCCGCCCCTGGATAATTCCCTTCCGTCAGCGAATCTGATTACTCGAGGACACTCCCGATCGACATCCTGTCTTAACTCGAGCCGAACCACTAACACTTCCACCCTGCCTTCCGCATCCCCTCAGCGGTATATCCACGGGGATGTTAGGTCCCGAGACACCTGGACGGCGGTTCCAAATTGACAAGATGACAAGAAACGTCATTACGATTTGCACAGGACGTTGAACGCTGGATCGGTGGATATCGAATTGCAGCATCCCTTGTCAGATATAGGGATCTGGGATGAAGACGCGAAACCAGGATTATTTGATGTGAGGTGTTCCCATACCAGACAGACATTGCCGGTGTTCTAGTATAGTGTTATTTCTCTAGTTTTCATATCTATAACTTGTAAATAGCGATGTCGCATTCTGAAACTCGCGTACAGTAATCTTGAGTTTCGATTACTGGTAGCGCTATCTATGAAGGGGAAGCTCCGGCTCCGTATTTCGTAGGTGAAGAAATTCTCGTATCAATCAAGGGGCGATAATATCAGCATTGTTGTATTTTTCTCTCAGATGACTGACGTTGAGTACGATAATTTTTCTTTGTGAGAATGATTATGTGTACAACGGTCCTATTTCTTCTTTCTTTGAAAGTGTATTTTGGGAGCTCCACTCTATGTATACCATATTCTGTTCCTTTGATAGTGACATAGTTGATCAGTATAATCGTGACACTGAAAACTTTGTATTATATCTGGGGTTATATTTCCTCTAGAGGATTATTGCTAGGGCTTCACACGTCTCGTTCTATACTCGTTCTCGTCTCGGAATAGCGTGACGAGACGAGATGAGACATTTTGAAAAATATTATGGGCGATACCAAGATCACATATAGAGCAACCTAAGAGCCTCGTTTTTGGCCTATTTGGTTAATTTTTTTATTAAGTTTGTATTCGAAAAATTAGAAAAGGTCTACATAGAGATCAATATATTTTACAAAATATCAACTCTTGTGACTATCTGTGAAATATTTTATTGTAACATATAATAAAAAAGGTAAAGAACTGGGACCCACTGGGAAGGTATTCATTGAAAATGATACTAATTCGTCCAATTCTATTAAAAAATGTATCGACATCGATAGCCTCTTTCAAACATTAACAAAACCTTCGAAATTTATTTTCCACAGTAGGAATGATCATGGCAAAAACACGTACATCATTGAAAGATGATATGATGCAAGCGTGATTTTTTTTTTCTATCTATTTATGTGCTAGGCAACTGTAGGCCATCTACACAGTTATAACCTTATATTTCGCAAACTCTGTCAAATCTATTTTTGGACATTCACACAACCCAACACCACATCCATGCCCTGAGCGGGATTCGAACCCGCGACCCCGGCACCACAGCAGGTCTTTATACCCACTGCACCACCTGAGCCGGCCAAGCGTGATTATGTTAGAATTCTTGATCATCGAGTAATTTAAAAGATGAAATTAACAGTTTTTGAAATTTAAAAAAATATGTACATGCACAAATATTTTTGTATCAGATCGTAATAAATATAGCTTTACAAAATGATTCATTGTTATCTACCATTTCATTTATACAGGGTGAGTCTTTGACCACTGCATTCATTTTAACCAAAGATTCCTCTCATCAAATGAAACACTTTTTTCATTTACCATTTTTCCAGATTCGGCTCAGGTAAAAAGTTACATGCGTTTAAAGATTTCACAATGTGCTGATATACTCCCGCATATAAATTATCTATGACATTGTTGGCGGACGAGAATAAGGCATGGTAACGTGGTTTACAGCTTGATTCGGGATTCCAACGCTCAGGGACGGATCCATAAAAGTAGTGAAATTTCTGGAGTTTTCCATTTTAAAACATTCAATGAAGAATATCTCGAAAACGGTGCGTTTAAGGACAAATGATGAAGAATAATATAATGTTCTAAAACGATGGAATATTCTTGAAATGACTCAAGAAAAACTTTATATGGTTTCTTTATGCTAATTTCGTTTAGTTTTATGAATCCACGAGTCCATAACTAGAAAACCAGTAGGAGTATAAAATAACTAATATGTGGAAAATATGTATCATAGTTATAGGAAACTTTACGCCAACATTCATTTTATTCGAAAAAAGGATGTCAAAGCTACGAAATAAAAACTGTTTTTTTTTCAAAATTTCAACAGCCTGTATCGTTTTACCTGAGCTGAATTTGGAAAAATGTTAAATGAAAAAAATGTGTCATTTGATGAGAGGAATCTTTGGTTAAAATTAATGCAGTGGTCAAAGACTCACCTTGTATATAAAATTCTCGTGTCACAATGTTAGTTACCGTACTACTCCGAAACGGCTTCACCGATTTTACCAAATTTTATATGCGTATTCAGTAGGTCTGAGAATCACCTACTATCTATTTTGCATAACCCTAAGTGATAAGGGTTATTCACACTTAATTTTTTTTTTATTTCTGGACGAAATTTTTTGTTTTTATTTTTTTTATAATGTGGCATTAAAAAATTCGTACAACCCTAAATTTTCACCCTTCTATCACCAACCCCTATATTTAATAGTCATTTTAGTAATTAATCATTTTTCATCCCGCTCGATAACTGATCAATTATCACTTGGTAAGTTATCCCAGAGAAAGAGCTAATCAAAACCAAGTCGCCATAATTTTTGTGAATGTTTTTCACTCTATTTCGATTAAAATTTTCCTGAGCTTATGGCAAAGCAAAAAATTCTGTTCAAAAAAAATATTTATTTTTATTAAAGTATCAAGACAGTTTATTCCTGCTATACTTAGTGCTAGATTTTTTAAAATTTCCGCGTCTTTCTGGATCAACACTCATTTGCCAGACTATACCGGTGTCACGTCTCAGTCAATAGCACGTAGTAGGGATGAGAACGAAACCGGTCTCCTGTCTTTCTCACCTTTTCCCACTTTTCTTAACCAGATACGTTTGAGTGGGTAGTTCGTATTCGCAATTGAACCCGGTAGGTGGCGCCGCAATCGGGTTCTAGGTATTTTTTAGAATTATACGTGTTTGAGTGGGTGCAGGATAACTTGGACATTGAATTGTCCCGGTAGGAGGCGCTGCAATCGGGTTCTAGGTTTTTTTTTAAGATTTTTCACATTTGGAAATAAAATTGCAGCCGCAATAACCGATTTGGCGCAGGCGAAGTTGCGTGGGTCAGCTAGTATCATTATAAAGAGAGTTGAGCCAGTGCAGTTAGTCCCTCTTGGAACAGAACAAGCTGGAGATAACGAATTGAAAGCAGCCTGTACATCGCAATCAAACCTGAATCCCAACATCGGGCATCCCAATTCTCAGATTAAGTCCCAACCGAGTTATTAACGTTTGCACGCTGCAACGAGCACATAGTTGAACAATGGTTTGAAGTAGACATGAGAAAAGCCCTCAACTTATACTCTACTCCCATCTTAATATCCATATCAACCGGTATATTGGCGTGGAAACATCCCTGTTAAAATCTGAAACGCTGCACTCTTGTCGAGAGGCCACTCCAGACGTCATATCCGGGTTGCAGCGAGGATATATCGATTAGACGAATCATGTCTCATTAAGTATGGTAATGAGGAGCGATGAAGATGCACGGCAGGAGGAAATGGAGTCGGTAATGATGGTGGTCTAAGCGTTGTCGGAACAATGAGTTTCCCACAACTGATACTGTCGTTTCAGATTTGATTGGGGAGAGTTTGAGAAAGATGCAGGATACGATTAGTTGGGTTTATCTACGACCACGATAGTCAATAGAGAAAATGGCTATGACGAGACAAATTTCTCAATATACTCCATTCACTTTTATAAAGTTTTCCGCTTGGCCTTGAAATTATGACACATCTCACCGTGTATATTTGGAAATTGTTAGGTTATGCTCATTTTCTTGTCAGAGAACTACGCAACGTTGTCCTCTCTAATAGAAGTCGTGGTAATTACGTAGTTGTCACAATGTGAATTTTCTTGGGTAAAATAATTAATTTGAGAAGATATTATGTGAATTCAACAATTCCAAAGACCTGGCGAAAAGCTCCTGTCCACAGGGCTTGAACTAATTTTTTCCTGGAGTTGAGGAGCCACGGTCGAGTTCGGTACCTAGATGGGTGACTGACCTGGCGCAAAAACTACTTGCCACAGTGCTTTTCCAACTTGTTCAATACTGAAAATATCAATAGGTATACGATTAAAGATATACGATAAACAATTGACTAACCCCGTCAATTTTCCAGGTAAACCTTTGGAGGTAACAAACCCATAATCAAATTCCACTCATTTAAAATTTAATTTCTATACTTTATCGCCCGTTTAAGCGATAACACTCACCTGGGGGCTTAAACTCTAGTTATCATTCGAAAAAAGCCGAACCGAGAAGATAATTCAGCCCCTGGCGTTCACAGTATGCGGCCCTCTCCCCCATTTTCCCCAAAAACACGCACAAAATGTCCTGTTAATCATCACACTTTCTATTATTCCACCAGAAGCGGTCCCCCAGGTAGTTTTTTCGAGAGCGGCAGACAGACAAAAGCCGCTTAGTGACAAAACCTTCGTCGGCAACCACTTTGATGTTCATTACCGACTAGGAATCCTCACTTAAGGCATCCAATTAGCGAATAAACTGGTTGTGGGACGACGAGGAAGAAAGAAGGTATTTTCAGCCCCGATGCCGATGTCCGTCAAAATAAATAGGACGCCCCAAAAGGCTTATGTTGTTGCCGGAGGGGATTTCATTCAAATGAAATTCCCTAGAAATTGAATATACCCTGCGGAAGATCGTGATTTCGAAAGCGGATGTGCGTGCCATTTTGTCCGGATGTCTGTAATTTTCGAACCAATGAAGAACTGGAGGCCAAATTTGATTCTGTTTGGCCTGTAGTTGTCAAAACAATCATTGAGTAATTTCAATAAATATTAATGGGAATAAAGTGTTTTAATTTTGAACGTACAATAAAAACGTCATTTTTCGATTGAAAGGATCATCGAAATAGTTATTTAATCAACTAGTTTATTAATGATAGCGATTAATGGTCGAGATATTTTAACACGTGAGCGGAGCGAGCGTGTTAATGTTCGAGATCATTAATCGCTAGATTAATAAACGAGTTGTTCCGTCGACCTCATCATGAATTAGAAATAAATTATTTATTCAAATAAATTTCATTTCTCACAATATTAAATTTGACAATGAAAATCTCGATGCTCACTTTGACATATTTATATTTATGGTTCCAATTGAACAATTCGTAAAATTCATAGACGGAATTTTCGAGATGTGACATTCTGAATAGTCCACATTTACATCGTTACTGACGATTTGCGATAAGGAATGTGTGGAACTGGTGGGAGCTGATGTATTAATTACTGGCGAACGATTATCGCATAAATTTTTTTCAGCAGTTTCTAATCTATTTTTCATCGAGTTTTTGATGTACCCTTCTGCAACAAATGTTGATTTCCATCCATCATTTTTAATTTAACAGCTGTACACAGTTATAAATTTTAAATAACTCACAGCCTCGTTCGGGTTTATTGACTTTGTAATGTTGTCTAATAAACTCTTTATTATTATTATTATTATTATCCTCCAAGCCGTTTGATGGCTGCAAAATCTGCTCCACTGTCCGAAAGGATAGATGCAGAAGAACGCCGAAAACAGTGACCTGTATAAAGATTGGGTTGTTCTAATTTGAGAAATTTGCAATTAACGATAGTAATTTCGAAAACGTATTGATTCCTACTGGCTGTATTGAGCATTTAAAGTTCTTGTAAAAGATGAAAAACTTTTCGTGCCGAGTGTGAATTGGTCTCAAGCATATATATCTCTTGATTGGATTCAAAAGTGTACGCTCCTCATTATCCACCACAGTGAATATCCTTTTCGAGTGCGTTTTGGATGAATTCACTGTTATTAAAAATTTCGAGCCCATATCCTGCACATCATTTATCTGCAACTTATACAGCTCATCTTTTCGCAATGCCCCGGATACTCCAAATATCAAAGTGACCTTCAAATATAAAAAATTTAAAGTTACATATTTTATATCCACGTGACAATAAGAAAAATTTAGAAAATTAATTTAATTGAGTTTTATATTTACCTTTGACATCAAGAAAATACTGTCTGGAGCATTTGCTATAAACTCTTTTACATGATCTTTCTCGAGAACTTTCGATTTCTTAGGAATATAACCCACTTTTTGTCCCTTAATGAACATCACCAGTTTGTGATATCTGCTTATATCAATATTCCTTTTAACGTTCAATGTTGCTTTCAGCATTGAATACTTTGGCCATAAACTTGCTAAGTATCCTTTTTCTGCAACACTCTTAAAGTATGCCAACAAAACTGTTTCAGAATAATTGAAAACGTTCTTCTCCTTGCACCATGACATGAATTCTGCGTAGGTTTTGTCATACAAATGTCGGCTTTTTTCAGGTATATCTGTCAAAATGAATTTTAAGAGACAACCGTAACTAGGCGAATGTTCCGTAATTCATTCAATTATAACGATCGTAAATGGCTAGAATTATGTGCGTAAATGTAAATCAATCCAAAAGTGGATATTCAGATTTTTTTGAAAACGTTATAATATAAAATAAAATAACATATTTCATTCGGAGTAGAAGTGACTTTTCATGGCTTGCTTTCAATTACCCGCCTCACTCCGTTCGGCGGGTAAACTCAAGCTCGTCACGAAAAGTGACACTCATGACTCCTTATGAAATAATATACTATTACTTTGAAAAAATGGGTTCAAGCCCTGTGGACAGGAGCTTTCTGGCGCTCTAGTTCAAACAGACGAATTATATCTCCGAAAGTATTGGTTTCTCAGAGTTGGGAATTATATCAATGTATTCTTATGATAGAACTGCATCATAAAGGAAATTCAATTCAAATAATAGTTTATTTATCAAGATTAAATGAGCAATCTGAGAATGAGAACTGCACCATGGCAGAAACCAAATTAAAATAGCTGAAATGAATTTGACTCTCTCTTATAGAACAGGATGAAAAGTACGAGTACGAACACAGATCATATAATAAAGCTTAGATAGAATAATTATAGCATTCTGTGAAAACAAAGAAGTATGATTCATTATTGAAATTTAGAACTTCATCTTAGCAGACATTGAATTCAATCATCATAGAAGAATTCAAATTCAACAAGAGTGCCAAAAATTATCAATCCAAAACCAATAGACGAATTCTACCCAACAACGAACTCATCGGAGATATTCATTCCTCAATTCTATGATGAACGATAAGATAATATATATCTTTCCTCAAATCTACTCCAATACACCAATATTCCAGTTTTGTTTTTAGAGGAGATATTCTGAAGTCAATATAATTAACTTACCATTCCCATCATCATAAGGATTGACCATCGGCATGAAAATATCAACCAACAAAAAGTATGATATTATATTATAGTTCTCATATTTATACGATTGCTGGAACGAATGACAATGTTATTAACTTACCATTACCATTCCCATCATCATATGGATTGAACATCGGCATGAAAATCTCAACCAACAAAAAGTATGATATTATATGAGGAGTAACTTTTCAAAACGCATTATGTCCAATTTGGGCGAAATTAGGTTTGAAGCGGATTCAGAAATGTTTTCTGTTGCTCTATAGCCCTATGTAAACAAAATCTTCCAAATGGCATTATGTCCCTCTGTAATTCAAATCCAAAGTATGTAAGCCGCATCGAAATGAATTATGTTTACGTTTGCATTTTTAAAAGAAATAAAATATAACCAAAAACATGTTTTATCGATTTGCTCATGTTATATATATATATATTCTTTTGACTGAGAGTTTTATGTGTTAGCAGAGGTTGGTGTAACGGGGTACCATACAATTCTGCGTATGATACAAGAGCTTAGGGAAAAACCTCAGCAAAAAACCCTGTCTCCCCGTGAGTGTTGTGATTTGTAACTATTGTTCACAAAATTTGCTAAATGTGCAAAAAAAACGCAACAAACAGCATTATTTTCAATTTCAACCACATCAAAACGCATTATATACAATGAGATGAATCAAAACGCATTAAGTCCAAACGTTTTTTACATTTTCTGTGTATATCTGATCAATATTGATTTAAATGAGATTAGTTATTACCTTTAGATGTAAATTTCTATCAAACAAACTCGACATACTCAAATTATAAGCCAGGGAGGAAGAAAAAATCGTTTTTCGTTGATTCCCAATAAAATGGTTTTTGGACTTAATGCGTTTTGATAAGTTGCTCCTCATATTATGATTCTCATATTGATAACTGGCATGAATGACAATGAGACAACGTCAAAGTTGACATTATAACAATTCATAGAATAGCCACAGAATAATTCTATCATTGAAATTTTGAAAAATCATATCTCTGAAAGTATTAGCTTGTTAGAGTTAAAAATGATATGAATGGATTGTTATGATAAAACTTCTTATCAAAAAAAATTTAATTTGGAATTTGTTTCGTAAAAAAAAACTTTTTTTTTGTTACTCCGAAACCATCTGTCCGATTTTGCCCAATAACAAACTTAGCCGAGATATTTATCCCCCAAACCTACTCTGAAAATTTCAACTCTTTAGCTCATTCCGTTCGAGAGTTATCGTGCCTACGGCCGGCCGGACCGGCCGGACAGAATGAATTTCGACCACGGATTCTTGATCAGTGAGTCGAACCAAATCGTTTCAGACCATTTTCATCGAAATATTCGAAAATTACAGACATTTGGGCAAATTGATAAGCACTCAGTTCCGAGGAACTAGAGCGCCAAAAGTCTGAAAAAATCAAACATGACATATCCAGTTATTAAAGTGCCATCTTGAACCCACTAAAGTCTGGATCACCCCCATCTCTATGGCATCTCCAGATATTCCAGGTCAGGAATGTGGCAAGAAATCGATCGAGACTCACCCTCGCTCCTTCAGACCATATATCCCTAATTACCTCCCTGAATTATACCATTCTCCCCCTCTGGAATCGACAGGGAACAGAATACACGTGAGCACGTGTGAAATATATACGGTAACTTGGTTGTTTTTGTTCATCTGCACGTCCTGTTCAAGCTGATTTAGCGATATCGAATGAAAATCAGCCTAGAATCAATTATCAAGATGCGTGGAAGGGTTCTTTGCAGGAAATTGGAGAACGATTCCTCTCTGGACTCGTCGAGTGCATGTAGATTCGATTCGAGTAGTTGGAGGCACTGTTTGTGCAGTTATGATGAAGTTCGAGATAGATAATGAAGTTCCTCCGAGTCGTGGTGGTTCTTCGAATGAAATTTTAGGTGGAGTGTGTGATCGATACGATGTTTCAAGTTGCTGGGTATTCGTATTTCACTAGAGATTCGAAGTGTCTGAGATAGATTGTATGAGCTTCAGTAGTCCTGATTCCTACCGAGGTTGTTCGACAAGATCATCACCAGATCCAGAAAAATAATATGGCTTTTATTTACGAACATTTTTTACTGAGATAAGGCTCGTTAAATATCACTGAAAAATTTTGATTTTATTCCCATACTTTATTTTAGTAATGTACATATTCAGTGAACTCAATGGTTGTGAAAAGGTGTAAAATTACTTCATTTGAAACCTATACAGTAAAAGGTATAATAAACCAGTCATAAATTCATTATAAACACCAAATTATAGCGTCACATGGTCTATAAACATCACACAAAAAATTAGGACTGCATGATATTAGACCTGGCACCTTCGCCAATTTGCAACTCGATGTGTAATAACTTCCTATTCAAGATTGTCTGGGTATGCAAGCTGACCACGATAAATTTCATCATTCTATATCTATAATCTTGCCCCACAGCTAGAAAAGATAAGTTGAAAAACTTTTATAGCAATCAGATGAACGGTATGGCAACACATGAAATACGAACAAACCTTGATTTTTACATATTATTCAATTTGAGGAACTGTGATTTCGCTATGAATTTGATATTTTTAGGGCACCTCTTCTAGAGAATATCCTTTATATATCATTTAGCCTAAATGCCTGTGATTTTCGATTTTTTTTTTCCGGAAAATGGACTCACTGATGAATAATTCGAGGTTAGGGTAAGGGAGACGAGAATATAAAAAAACTTGTCTCGCTCTCGCCAATTCCCAATAAATTGAGTCTCGTTTGAGTCTCATTCTCGTCTCGTTATCAGTTGTCTCGTCTCATCTCGCTCAATTCTGAATAACGATAATGAATATTATACAATATATAAACGAAATGGTTTACAATAATGAATAATTTTGTGAAGCTATATTTATTACGCTCTTATAGAAAAATATTTGTACATGTACATATTATTTTTGGCGCTCTAGTTCCTCGGAACTGAGTGCTTATCAATTTGCCCAAATGTCTGTAATTTTCGAATATTTCGATGAAAATGGTCTTAAACGATTTGGTTCGACTCACTGATCAAGAATCCGTGGTCGAAATTCATTCTGTCCGGCCGGTCCGGCCGGTCCGGCCGGCCGTAGGCACGATAACTCTCGAACGGAATGAGCTAGAGAGTTGAAATTTTCAGAGTAGGTTTGGGGGATAAATATCTCGGCTAAGTTCGTTATTGGGCGAAATCGGACAAATGGTTTCGGAGTAACAAAAAAAAAATTTTTTTTTACGAAACAAATTCCAAATTAAATTTTTTTTAATGAGAAGTTTTATCATGAGAATCCAATCATATCATTTTTAACTCTAACAAGCTAATACTTTCGGAGATATGATTTTTCAAAATTTCAATAATAAATCGTATTTCAACGTTGTCACAGAATAATATTATTCTATGTATGAATATGAATTGTCATAATGTCAAATGATGTTCAATTGAAGAATTGTGAGCGAAGTGAGAAAAATCTCAGATATGATTTTTCAAAATTTCAATAATAAATCGTATTTCAACGTTGTCACAGAATGATATTATTCTATGTATGAATATGAATTGTCATAATGTCAAATGATGTTCCTGAGAATTGTGAGCGAAGTGAGTTAAATCTCAGTTGTTTGCTCCGATATTAGTTTTTCTCAGAAAATTCTTACATTTCGGAACTGAACATGAAGTAAGAGATCTGAGAGTAGTGAGACTGCTTTTCATCCATAGACATAGATATAACTCTCGAACGGAATGAGGTAGGTAGTTGAAATTTTCAGAGTAGTTTAGGGAGATGAATATCTCGGTTGAGTTCGTTATTGGGCAAAATTGACCAGATTTAATTTGATTTCTTCCATGGTGCTTTTCTCATTCTCATGATTGCTCATTTAATCTTGATAAATAAACTATTATTTGAATTGAATTTCCTTTAGGATGCAGTTCTATTATATGAATACATTGATATAATTCCCAACTCTGAGAAACCAATACTTTCGGAGATATAATTTGTCTGTTTGAACTAGAGCGCCAGAAAGCTCCTGTCCACAGGGCTTGAACCCATTTTTAATTTTAAACACTGATAATTTCAACTTATAAATTACTCGATGATCAAGAATTCAAACATAATCACGCTTGCATCACATTATTTTTCAATGATGTACGTGTTTTTGCCACGATCACACCTGCTGTGGAAAATAATCTTTCCACAGGTACGGATGTAGCCATTAATAAATCATTCGCCATCTTGGAAAGTGTAGGAAGAACTTTTTCATCACTCTTCACCACTTTAAAATATTTTGATTCCTATTTGCTCTTTCTAACAGCAAATATTCTTCAAATTCAGCTTTCCAATATTTCGAAAGTTTTGTTGATGTTTTAAATAGGCTATCGATGTCGATACATTTTTTAATGGAATTGAACAATTTGGTATAGTTTTCAAAGAATACCTTGAGGGTGTTCTTGGCGTATTCCTCATAACACTTTTCGAAACATTGAATATCTTCATTTCTTTACCAGTTTTATTATACGTAGTTCCACAGATGTATACAATAATTGTTCACATCTTCACTACAAGGAGCACAAGAGAATAAATTTCTCCAGATGTTCAGCATTGGGATTTAGGGACAATAAAAGTTGTCCGTTAAATATTGAATTCATAATGGCATCCGTTTTATGGTTGTGAATTCTATTTTTTCTTGAAAAATAATCTCAATTATCGCAAGGTCATAACGAATTAATAATCTGCTAAAAAATCGTGTATTTCTAGAACGATCGATGCAAAATATAGACAAAATATATTGGTAATTATAGTGGAAACTCTTCATATTCAATTGTTTTCTGTGGGCGTTGAAAAAAGTCGAGTCGCATATAAAACGTCATACAAAAAATTTAATGAAACCAAAAACGAAACTCTCGTGTTGCGCTGTATGTGGTCTCGGTATCGCCTATAATATTTTTGAAAACGCTTTCACGAGACGAGACGAGAATGAGACGAGAATGAGACGAGAAGAGAAAAATCTAGATCTCGCGTGAAGCCCTATTCGAGGTTAAGTTCGATTCTATCCGGCTGGCCACTCGTTGCCACGATAACTTTCGAACGGAGAGAGATAGAAAATTGAAATCCTTAGAGTAGGTTGAGATCGATAATGGTAATAATCGGCTTAATGGTTCTGGACTTATACCCGCCTCAAATATCGTTACCTCAATATCTCAAAAAATAAATACGATCGAACTGAAAGTTCATATTTAGTCGTAGAATACCAACGCAACCTTCAAGCAGACATTTTACAATAAAATACCGGATTTCAGGTCAGTAGCCTTTGCATTTCAGAATTCATTGCGGAAATAAAATCTCGAACTGATATCTACTTCTTCTGAAATTTCAAAGCATGTAAATCTCTCAGAAGAATTGTAGCAAAATCTCAATAGCCGAGATGCTAACACAAGATATTTGTCAGGAGCAATAAATCGAACAATGTTGCCTAACAAACAATAACGAAACGGCAACATTGTCCGATTTTTTGCTTCTGAAAAATAACTTGTGTTTCTTATGCAGAAGCAATTCCCAAAATAATAAATTTTTAATGTATATATATTTTTCAGAGTTTGGGACAGAAAACCCAGAAAGAAACCGTTCAATGAATATACCTCCCACAGTATCCTTTAATGACTAATTCTTTAACAAGGAATATCTTCTTGAAATATTATTTCTCATTTATTGAAATATACCTTTTTTTTCAGTTTGGTTAATATGTTCCTTGGAGTTTCACCTAATTGAGGACAGTTCATTTGGCACAAGGTAAGTTTATTCATCCTTGTTCGCTTGATTTGGATTACCAATATAATATAAAATCGAAAACCTTGAGTCTGATCTAGCTAACCCTGCAGAAAATTTTATGATGATTCAAAATAAACAATACCACAATAAATTTGAATTTACATAAGACTGAAATGCAGCATCATCTCTCAAACCAACTTGACAACAACAAATTACACTTTTCCGCTAGCTCAGATTTCAAAACCCTCTGCAATCTCTACTTTTAAGTATCACTCAAAGTTAGAAATAACGATGGAAATACAATGGCTCTGATTGTAATTACGTATGAAACTTTTATCTATCCCTTTTTCTATAGAAGAATGCTACATAAATTAACCTTACAAGGATATCTATCCTCTTACGGTGTTATGGAAAAGTTTTAATGTAGACTGCAACTCAGTTAGTGCAGAGAATTAGAAGTCTAACTACTTCCCCGGTTCATCTTCTGATTTTGCCACTTAGGAGTTTGCGAACTCGGAACAAATTATCGTGATAAAGTAGTAATTTCTCTTTTTGGCCGTGTTTGTAGATGATGAAGTAGAATTATGGCGTATGTTGAATATTGCATCATATCGCAAAAGCTCCTGACTTCACCAGAGCTTTTCTTAGCAGGAATTAGGACCAATTTATATACAGGGTGGTCCACTTTCTGATAAAATATATTTATAACTTATTATAATGTTCAATTTAAAGAAAAAATATCAAATGAATATAGGTCCACCCTGTATCTTGGTTCTGATTCGTTTGTGGATCTGATTGGACACTTTTTCTTGAAAAGGAACGTTGACTATGAAAGTTGTTCTAAAGAATAAGGGACTACCCAGTTTATCCGAGGTTCCAGTATATTTTTTTAAGATTTCGTGATTCACACTGATGTAAATTTTTTTTCTGACCGGTTTTAAATATCAATAAAGCTTTATTTGAAATTTGTAGCGTTTTCTGAGAGTACCTAATTTTCCGCTATCTTCGCAGCAGCCTGTTGATACCTCGAAGAGCAATCGGGTCCCAGAATATAAAACAGGGAAGTCCTGGTTGTATCATCCATTATTAATGAAACTTCTTGAATCTTTAAAATGGTATTTAATTTCCGCTTTATACAAACTCGTTTTTCTTAGCGCGGGACGAGGGGGCGAGGTATTGGGTTAATCCATTTAAATCCTTCAAGATGAATTTATTCAGTGAGGTTTCTCGTCTGCAACTAACCCAACATTTCGAAGTTATATTTAATTTTTTCTCGCCATTTATTTTCATCTTGATAACTCCTCTTTAATTTTCTCCAGATTGTCTCGGAGACTCATTTCTTAGTGAATAATCGTATGAATATATCTTGAGTATTATCACTAATTAGTAACAAATAAAAGAAAATAAATGATAACAAGATGACTTTCATCCCCTCGATGCTTTTATGTATATATTCTTCTGAACTTTGAGCATTACATTCTTCCATCTAATAATAAAGCATATGTATGAAAAAAGTGTTAGCAGAGGTTAGTGTAACGAAGTACCATACAATTCGATATATGATACTAGAGCTTAGGGACAAGACCTCAGCAAAAAAAACCCTATCTCCCCGTTAGTGTTGTGATTTTTGATAATTGAAATTGTTAACAAAATATGCTGAAATATTAAATATTGAGGGGCATCTTTTTCATCTCTATTGATTCTTCCTTGAATAAGCTGAGAGGTTCCTCCAAGGTACACGGAACTCAATCTTCAAAAGGGAAAGACAAAAGGAGAAAACGAAAAAATCCAAAATGGATGAGTCGAAGAGCATGCTGTTGCAACGGCCATGACCCGTTCTTAAACGATTCAGAAGAGACCACATTTTCCTTGGAGGATCAAACACCGGAACTCTTTTCGAAGGATCAGTAATTAAATCTTTGTTGAATAAATCGCAAGAAATCCATTCAGACCGCCAAACTTCCTTGTCGCTTCTATTCAAATTGAGAAAACAGTTGAACCATACAGAATTACGTGCCTTCAATCTGGGAATCTTATTGCCTGGAATAAAGGAGAGAATTGGAAAATAATTCGGAAAACAATGAAATTTATTCCAAGAATTTAAAACAGCAGTCTGCCTGCGAATGCAGGGCGGGAAAATGTTTAAAAGAACTGGTAGCCAATGAATAGGTGTAGATCTAATAGTTCCAGTGATGATCCTCATAGATGAATTCAGCTGTGCATCAATTTGTTGCGCATGAACAGTGTTAAACCAGACGGGGCAACGATATTCAGCAGTATAAAAAACCAAGGATAAGGCTGCCGTTCGAAGACTAGCTGCATCAGCACTCCATGAAGTACTAGCTAATTTCAGCAGAATATTATTCCTTGTTTTCAACTTCAGATGCAAGTCATCCAAATGAGCTTTAAAATTCAAAGAGGAATCTAGTTTCACTCCTAGATACTTAGGATTGAAATTATGTCTCAAGAAAAAATCACACGAAAGCTACACTCAATGTTCTATGTTTTTGACGATTGTTCAAATAGAAGCAACAAACCTCAGTTTTATTTAGATTTGGACACACACCCCACTCAAATAGGTAATTTTTCGGAAATCAGAATGACGAAATGCAAGGGCAATGTCATCAGCGTACATGAATTTTTCAGAGAAAGTAGCAGGAATATCACACAGATATAAATTGAAAAGGAGAGGTGCTAAAACTGAACCTTGTGGGAGCCCATTATTCCAAAAATGCGAAACCTTCTGCCTGTCAACATATTTTCGAGTAGACGAACCATTTTCCACACTTTAAATGGTTATATAGTTTGAAAATCGAACCATCTTTCCAAACTGTACCAGAAAATACACAATTACTGTTCCTGTTTTCATGTTGATATTGAAAACTGTTTCGATAAAAGTAGTTAGACTAAGAACCTGATCACAACAATTCCTATTTTTCCTGAAGCCCCCCTAGCAATTCTGTAGAACGTCTTCTACAGACGATTCAATCTCTAAAAGAATCAATCTTTCTAAAATTTTATAAAGAACACTCAACAGACTAATGGTTCGATAACTGATAGTACAGAAGAATTCTTTCCACGTTTTAAAATTCCTATGACTTTCGCTCTGTGGAATTCTTTTGAAATATTTGCAGTATTCAGTATATTATTATAGAATGATAATAACCAGGACAAGGCCCTTTTGTGTTTGATGAATTCAGGATAAATTCCATCAAATCCAGCTGCTTTTCGATTCTAGTTAGGAATGTTTTTATCGCTTCAGGGTCCTGGACCTATTGCTGAGTACATGAACTCATCAACAGATTTCCTCAAACATAAACAGTGAAATATTAACAGTTAGACCCTGCTTCAGAATTCAACACTTTATTTGTCAAGTATTCACAGGTAGGGAATATATCCTTGCAACGTGAAAAATATCAAGATTCCCTTAGTTCCTTTAATCTTCAATTCTGAATAAGCTTATTTCACGACTATTTTCTATGGGATATATGTTCCTCTCAATGAAAAACTATCCCAACCTTCCACCTGTCACGAACGAAGAATAGAGTGCAATTTTAACGACATCTATTGTGGCGAGTGGAAAGAATGACTACCAACATCATTTCTCACAAGATAATACGAAATCTTTGGTTGCGATTTCCGTCGTAAATAGGTTTTCCTCGCAAGAAGATAAATCGAGCTCTATAGGGTCTCCAAAGACTATCCATTCGTTATGAGAATGTCCTCAAGTGTTTCTTTTTATCCGTTTGATATGTACACAAGAAACATCGATTCGAATAGAAGATTTAGGATACGATATTTTATTATTTTTCATGGGAGCTCTGTTTGGGATATTTTTTGTTGATTTGATCCATTTAACGCCTCAAAATAATTGTAATGGATAATATATCAGATGTTCGATGTGCCAGAAGAACAATAGTATTGTAACACTAGCAATATAGGCCTAATTATTGGGGTGAAGGTCCCCTAAACTATGATAACACAGGGGGTTGTTAACGATAAGTTTCCTTATCAATCCAGTATACGAGGTTTTTCTCTGTAATTTTGTCTTCTGATGCGAACATTTGAAACAAAAATTCAGCTCATTATTCCACCCAAGATCCACCTTTTGAAGTCGATGGGACAATAATTCCCGCTAGTACAGATATCAATTATCCCCTGGGTCCAATGTTGGTCCAAGTAAAGTTACCAACTAGAGTTACCAACTAATTACGTAGCTGGGAACAGAAGCGAACCTAATTAGTTGAATTATCTCCCTAAGTGCATTTATAAAGTTCGAAATTCGTCTGGTGGATCAGACTTAAAGCAAAAACCGCCTTTCTTAATTTTGAAAGATGCAAATTAGTCGAGTACTAATATCTCAAAGTGTGTAGTTGTTTAATCTAATTTCAGCGGGATTGAGAGACTTTCATGTTGGATGTTTCTACGATGTCGAACTATCTGAGAAAAATCGGATTATATGTTGGATAATTGAGAGCTTCTTCATCTACTGGTATTATTCGTTACTAATTATTAGAACAGGAACGTGCAGCTTGGTACAGCCCTTCAAAACTGCGACAAATACGGTCTTTTGTTCTACTAGCCTTGTTATTCAATCCAAGTGACATTGTCAATGGTGGTAACATACCTAATGACGTCATTAGGACCCCTGGCTGGAGGATTTAGAACTGTCTCCCTCATTTTTAAAATTACTATACAGGGTGAGTCTTTGACCACTGCATTAATTTTAACCAAAGATTCCTCTCATCAAATGAAACACTTTTTTTATTTAACATTTTTCCAAATTCAGCTCAGGTAAAAAGATACAGGCTGTTGAAATTTTGAAAAAAAATCAGTTTTTATTTTGTAGCTTTGACATCCTTTTTTCGAATAAAATAAATGTTGGCGTAAAGTTTCCTATAACTATGATACATATTTTCCAAATATTAGTTATTTTCTACTTCTACTGGTTTTCTAGTTATGGACTCGTGGATTCATAAAACTAAACGAAATTAGCATAAAGAAAGCATATACAGTTTTCCTTGAGCCATTTTAAGAATATTCCATCGTTTTAGAACATTATATTATTCTTCATCATTTCTCCTTAAACGCACCGTTTTCGAGATATTCTTCATTGAATGTTTTAAAATGGCAAACTCCAGAAATTTCACTACTTTTATGGATCCGTCCCTGAGCGTTGGAATCCCGAATCAAGCTGTAAACCACGTTACCGTGCCTTATTCTCGTCCGCCAATAATGTCATTGATAATTTATACGCGGGAGTGTATTAGCACATTGTGAAATCTTCAAACGCTTGTACCTTTTTACCTGAGCCGAATCTGGAAAAATGGTAAATGAAAAAAGTGTTTCATTTGATGAGAGGAATCTTTGGTTAAAATTAATGCAGTTGTCAAAGACTCACCCTGTATACTAGACATCATTTGCAACGATTTGAGTCCAGTGAACCATGGTCCAAAAGTCTATGGTTACCGAGGTATATTCCATCGAAAACAATTGATTTTGTGGAAACTACTCAACACTGAATATAGAAGTAATATTTTTTTGAAAGCTGATGAGATGAGAATCACTTCCAGAAAAAAGCATTCCCCATAATTCGAATAACCTGAAAAATACACAGTCTGAAGTGACATCAATTGGTTTTCTCATTGAATTCTCATGAAACAAGTGCGTATTTCTCGAAAAAATTATAATTAACTTTGCGTACAAATAGGTGAAAAAACTTCCTTGGTTGATAAACTTTCCAGAAAGATACATATGTAATAAATTTTCCCACGAGATCGAAAAATATAGCCAGAAAGCCGAGCAAGTAACAGACTTTTTGGATACCTTATATTCTCCTTTACTTCTCGAATAAAAATTGAAGTAATCCTCAATTAACTTAGAGTAACTCTAAATAAATTCAATTTGGGGATAATCAATTTAAAAAAAAGCTGATATTTCTTTGTGCTTTTGGTTGTGTCCCTGGAATAAAATACACCTCATTTGAGTGTTTTTTTTAGACATATTTTTCGATTTCATGAAGGAATTATTGACATTTGTACCTCTTTGAAAGGTTAATGAAATAAGGAAGTTTTTCCTGTATTTGTATACCAAGTTTATAATAGCTTTTTCGAGAAATTCTCAATTGTTTCATCAAGACATTATGAGGATAGTTGATGCCACTTATGACCCCTTATATCTCAGGTTATCTAATTATTTAGTGAATACTTTTTCACACGAAATGATGACCATCTCTTCAGCTTTTAAAAAAACATTCATTGAATATTAAGAGTCAAGTAGTTCTTACCAAATTAATTATTTTCGATAACAAAGCAGAAAACTTCCAAAAAGTTGAAAAATCGCCATATCTTCGTAACCATAGATTTTCGGACCATGATTCACTTGACTCAATTCATTGCAAATTACGTCTAGTATATTCCCTTTGAAGGATCACGTCAAATTTTACCAAACAAGCTGTATATTCATTATTATTCTGTTAGAATGGCAACACTCTATGAAACGTTTCATTATCAGTTCGCACAACCCCTATAGCTCCTCCAAGGTCACAGCAAACAAGATTATCCTGATTATTTTGGATAATGAGTTATTGTGATGTGATGACTTGATATTAATAAACAACAAGAACAGGAGTGGTCTCAGAACGGAGCCTTGCGACACTCCCAACGTGATACTATGCTCACTCGACATATGGCGATGGGTTTATCGTCCAGTATAGTTAGTCTTATGGCTTTAATAAATCATTATACATAACGTACATTCATAAAACCAACGATTTAATCGCTCCTCTAGAGTCTAGAAGCAGATTAAAATCCTGTTCGATTCACAGCGCCGTAAACAAACCTCCCCTCTTTTTTTCTGGTCACACTTGCCATACCGAATCCGAATTGGGTGATGTACTCAGCAGATAATAATTGAACTAATCAAGTTTCGTGTCTCTCTATTCGGCGAGGATATATAATTAGTACCCGAGGAGTCCCGTGTTCAAAGGATCCGCTCATATCTCCGCTGATAAGAATTCAGGAACCGGGTCATCTCACATGCTCGTCAGGTCATTCGCTTTGACCGGACATCCAGGGATTACGGGACAAATTGGGGAATTATTTCGTCAGACTGGAACAGATTCGAGAACATGGTGGAATATTTTTGGTCGGTGTCGCTCGGCCGGGAATTAATTTTCCAGTTATATACAGGTTGTTGGTGTAGATGAGCTTGTTTTAAATAGTAGGAAGAAATCTATCTCACTAAAAGATCTCTAATTGTTGGACCGTTGCTCTGTAGAAGTCTTTTCCAAAGCCGCAAAAGGTTTCTAGTCAATCAGAAGGTTAAATTTGATTCTACCTGGCCAGCCGTCCGGCTGTTGCCACGATAACTGGAGGACGAAACGAGATATTCGATACGACCATAATCAGTCCAACGGTTTCCTAGTAATAATTAAGTTTTCAACTAATACATATCCGACCGAATTGAAACTTGGTGATGAGTAGTTGTAGAATACAGACATTATGACGGTGCCACGATAACTTGAGAACGGAAAGAAATAGCAACTTGCAATTTTGAGGGTAGGTTGAGCATACGAATGCAACATTTGAGTTTTTAAATAGGCATAATCGGCCAAACAGTTTGGGAGCTCTACCTTTCTGAAATTTTGTTTTTAGTTCCTCCGTAAGTCAAAAACTATGAAACCAATCTAATTTAAACATAGGAATTAGTTGTAGAATGTCATCGCGCAAATTCTAGTGAATTTTGTGAGGATCGTAACACTAGAAAATAAAAAAAAAATCTATATCTCAGAAACTATCCGCCTGGTATCGCTGAAATTTTGGGGAAAGCTTCAAAACATAACTTTACAGCCAAGTTCCAAATTTGAACATGATCGGATCTATATTGTTGGAGATCTGAGCAACATTGAGTAAGCTCAGTAGCTGGATGAGTGACCGTTGCCTCGATAACTTTCAAACGGAAGAAGATAGTGACTTGTAATTTTCAGAGTAGGTTGCGCATCAAAATATGACAATTATGTTCATTGTGGGGTATAATCGGCCAAAGGGTTTCAGAGTTATTCCCATCTGGAATATTATTTCTCAAAAACTCAGAAAATATTGGTCCGATCGAATTGAAACTTGGTAAGTAGTTGTTGAATACAGACGCAAAGAAGTTTGTAAAAAAAAATTATGATTTATCTCAAGATTACTTGAGAACAGAAAGACGTAGCGACTTGCTATTTTTAGGGTAGGTTGTGCATCCTAATGCGACATTTGAGTTTGTGAAACGTCATAATCGTCCAAACCGAGATTCTAGATATACAGGGTGAGTCTTTGACCACTGCATTAATTTTAACCAATGATTTCTCTCATCAAATGAAACACTTTTTTCATTTAACATTTTTCCAAATTCAGCTCAGGTAAAACGATACAGGCTGTTGAAATTTTGAAAAAAAATCAGTTTTTATTTTGTTGCTTTGACATCCTTTTTTCGAATGAAATGAATGTTGGCGTAAAGTTTCCTATAACTATGATACATATTTTCCAAATATTAGTTATTTTCTACTTCTACTGGTTTTCTAGTTATGGACTCGTGGATTCATAAAACTAAACGAAATTAGCATAAAGAAAGCATATAAAGTTTTTCTTGAGTCATTTCAAGAATATTCCATCGTTTTAGAACATTATATTATTTTTCCTCATTCCTCCTTAAACGCACCGTTTTCGAGATATTCTTCATTGAATGTTTTAAATTGGAAAACTCCAGAAATTTCACTACATTTATGGATCCGTCCCTGAGCATTGAAATCCCGAATCCAGCTGTAAACCACGTTACCATGCCTTATTCTCGTCCGCCAACAATGTCATAGATAATTTATATGCGGGAGTGTATTAGCACATTGTGAAATCTTCAAACGCTTGTAACTTTTTACCTGAGCAGAATCTGGAAAAATGGGAAATGAAAAAAGTGATTTATTTGATGAGAAGAATCTTTGGTTAAAATTAATGCAGTGGTCAAAGACTCACCCTGTATATCAGAAAGTATTCGTTCGACATCGCTGAAATTTTGCGAAAACCTTCAAAACCTAACTCTTAAACCAAGTTGCAAGTTTGAACACGATCGGATTTCTATTGTTGTGAGTTCCGATATTTTAAAAAGAATTTAAATTTGATACTCAGTTGAATGAATATGGCTTTATAGGATTCATGCAGTATTTTTCTTCCTATATTATTAGATATTTAGTTTCAATGCCACAGTACCCTGCCAGCTTAAGAAGAGATATCTCCACCACATAGAACACGAAGTTTTGTTCACATAATACATCATTCCATCAATTAGTCAATAATAATTATTATCAGGCTCAGAATTAGATTCTGCTTATGCCATCATTAAATTTCGCCCACGAATCAGACGTCTCTGAACAAAGTAGAATATAGGTTTTGATGACTGTGCGATATCCTGCTACCCCCGCAGCATTCAATTTCGAAATAGGATGATTAATTAGCTGTCAGTACAGACAGAGGGGCGGAATCCTCGTATTATCCCTCCATCTACCCCTTCAAGATATTCGTGACTTTCCTTGGTAACGGGCATATTCGTTCCGCAAAGTTGTGTGATGCATATTTGCATCTCAGATGTGATAGTTGTGGATTCAGACAGTAATCTCGTAGACGAAGAAGTTCGAGAGTGTAAGGTGGATTATGACGTATAATCCTTTTTGTGTCCATCTGAGGAGATGAGAAACTTTGTGGAACTGTAACTGAGCCCGGTTGGATTCAATCCTGTGATGAATTCCAGAGAACAATCATCATTATATTTGATAGGAAGTAATAATCTCCGTGAAAATGTATTTTTGGCGTGCTGTTTCCTCTGAACAGAGTAACTATCAATTTGTCAAAATATCTGTTATCGAAGCTTCCAAACACTGATGGAAAATCCGAGGTGAAACCTTCATCACGATTACTCTCGAATGCAAAGAGATAGAGAGTTGAAATTTACAGTGTAATGGGGTCAACATACATCATTTGTGATTGTTGATTGGGAAAAAATTAGGTTTTCACACGAGAGCGAGATTTTTCTCGTCTCGTCTCGTTCTCGCATCGAAAAAGCGAGACGAGACGTTTCGAAAAATATTATAGGTGATACCGAGACCACATACACTCGTTGAATTTTTTTATGAAGTTTTTATTCGAAAGATTAGAAAATGTCTACATAGAGTTTAATATTTTTTACCAAATATCAACTCTTGTGACTATCTGTGAAATATTTTATTTTAAATTAAAATAATTTTTTCACATTTTTCACATTTTTATTACAACTTGTTAACTGTTCTTATAACTTTATGTTTTTTGAAAGATCTATTTTTGGCGCTCTAGTTCCTCGGAACTGAGTGCTTATCAATTTGCCCAAATGTCTGTAATTTTCGAATTTTTCGATGAAAATGGTCTTAAACGATTTGGTTCGACTCACTGATCAAGAATCCGTGGTCGAAATTCTTTCTGTCCGGCCGGCCGGCCGTAGGCACGATAACTCTCGAACGGAATGAGCTAGAGAGTTGAAATTTTCAGAGTAGGTTTGGGGGATAAATATCTCGGCTAAGTTCATTATTGGGCAAAATCGGACAGATGGTTTAGGAGTAAGAAAAAAAAAAATTTTGTACGAAATAAATTCCAAATTAAATTTTTTTCAATAAGCAGTTTTGTCATCAGAATCCATTCATATCATTCTTAACTCTAACAAGCTAATACTTTCCGAGATATGATTTTTCAAAATTTCAATGTAAATCGTATTTCTACGTTTTCACAGAATGATAGAATTATTATGTGGGTATTCTATGAATTGTGATAATGTCAAGTTATCCTTAGACATGACGTTGTTTCATTCCAGCGATCGTATAAATATGAGAATGATAATATAATATCATACTTTCTGTTGGTTGATATTTTCATGCCGATGGTCAATCCATATGATGATGGGAATGGTAATGGTAAGTTAATAATATTGAGTTCAGAATCTCTAATAAAAACAAAACTGGAATATTGGTGTATTGGAGTAGATTTGAGGAAAGATATATATTATCGTTCATCATAGAATTGAGGAGTGAATATCTCGGATGAGTTCGTTGTTGGGTAGAATTCGTCTATTGGTTTTGGATTGATAATTTTTGGCACTCTTGTTGAATTTAAATTCTTCTATGATGTTTGAATTCAATTTCTGCTAAGATACTTCTATGTTTTCACAGAATGCTATAATTATTCTATCTAAGCTTTATTATATGATCTGTGTTCATACTCGTACATTTCATCCTGTTCTATAAGAGAGAGTCAAATTCATTTCAGCTATTTTAATTTGGTTTCTTCCATGGTGCAGTTCTCATTCTCAGATTGCTCATTTCATCTTGATAAATAAACTATTATTTGAATCGAATTTCTTTTATGATGCAGTTCTATCTTAAGAATACATTGATATAATTCTCAACTCTGAGAAACCAATACTTTCGGAGATATAATTTGTCTGTTTGAACTAGAGCGCCAGAAAGCTCCTGTCCACAGGGCTTGAACCCATTTTTATACTAAATAATAATATTGATACTACTACTAAATCACCAGTAGTCGCAGATGGACATAAACAATCCATCCCACCCCAATTGAAAACTTCGGCCCCACTAACCCCGTTCAAGAAGCACACCCTCATTATTCTCACCCCAACACCTTCGACAGACCCCAAAGACACGCTGATGATATCCGAACACCCCGTTGGGCTACCCACATATACCGGAAACCGTCTCAATTAAGGACATAGGTTACGGGCCAACTCGAAGACTCGAATAGAAAACGTCCGCTGAAAGCTACACCGAACGTTAATTTACAGACAGACGGACATTGTTTGCTGATCCGGCACACATAGCCTGGGGACAGCGAGGCGGCTCGATGCTGGGAGCGGAGGGGTCTGGTTCGAACCTTGTTGCTTTGACGGACACTTCGTCAACGCCAAAAGTGAAATTGGAATCCGTGGTAGAGGCCCGTGGTTCTTTGACTGTTGAACCGTCGATTTTCGTTCGGTCGGAGGTGTTTGGGGGCGTTCTTGCATGTAGGGATATCGGCGGTTCTATTTTGTCGGGGAGATATAACATATAAGGGTGCGGAAAGGGCTGCATGCGCGACTTGCGATGAGGGATAGAAGGGCTTGGGGATATCATTGAAAAAGGACCGGGAGTTCAATTTATTCTATCAACATCCGATAGGGAAGGCGACTGTCTGATTGTGGCACCACTGTAGGAGCATAGATCAGCCGTATAGGTCGATGGTTTCGTACATGTGATTGTGAATCATCTACTTGTTAAATATACTCCGAGAATTCTTACACTAAGACGGTATAATTGGATTTTTACGCGTATGTTCTGGGGAACATCGCGTTATCATTTTGACCAAATGTCGGTAACTTTCGAATTTTTTTACGAGAATGGTCTCAAACGATTTGGTTCGACTCCCCAATGAAGAATTCGAGGTCAAATTTGATTCTGTCCGGCCGGCCGTCCGGCCATTGCCACGATAACTTGAGAACGGAAAGAGCTAGCGACTTGAAGATTTCAGGTTAGGTTGTCCATCTGAATGCGACATTTGAGCCTGTTTATGAGCATAATTGACCAAACAGTTTTAGAGTTATAGCCATCTGAAGTTTGGTTGTTTTTTGTTCCTCATTAACTCGAAAAATACTAAACCGATTGAATTCAAACATGGTTATTAGTTGTAGAATGCCAACGTGAAAATTCTTGCAAAATTTCGTGAGGATAGTATTTGTAGAAAATTTTTAAAAAATCACTGAAAATTGAAAAAAAATCTATATATCAGTAACTATTCGTCTGAAATTGCTGAAATTTTGCAAGAGCCTTGAGAACCTAACTCTTCTGCAAAGTTTCAAGTTTCAACACGATCGGTTGAATATTGTTGGAGATTCGAGCATTCTTGTGTGAGTTCAGTAGATGGGTGACCGTTGCCTCGATAACTTTCGAACGAAAGGAGATGGGGACTTGCAATTTTCAGGGTAGGTTGCGTATCCGAATGGGAGTGTCGAGTTCGTTTTTGGGCATAATCAGTCGAATCGTTTCCAAGTTATACCCACCTGGAATATTATTTCCTTGATAACTCAAAAAATGAATATTCGATCGAATTGAAGCTTGGTAACTAGTAGTAGAAAATAAACATGAAGACGTGTTTAAAATTTTGTAAGAACCGTACCCCTAGAAAATTTCAAAAAAATCACGAAAGAAAAAAAAATGGTTCAAGCACTGACGTGAAGTCAGAAGCTTTTGCGCGTATGTTCTATTGTCCATTCTTCTGTATTGGACACCCTTAATCGAATTTACCATGGTGAATTCGAATTTAGGTTCCGCATCCATAAAACTTCGAGTTATTTCCTCAAAAACTCAAAAAATGCAGATCCGATTGAGAAAAAACTTGGTAATTAGTTTGTAGAATTCTGACCCGCAAATTTTCGCGAATTTTCGTGAGTATCGTAACACTAGAAAAACAAATAAAAATATTTCTTAAAAATTTTATATTTCAGAAACTATTCTTCAGAGTTTTCATCCTCAACATTAACTCGAAATAAAATCAATTCTGTTATCATTTTCCTACAGCCAGCAAAGCAAATTTCCGTTACACAGCAGCTTTTAGAGTAATTTGTGCCTGTTTGACTAAATTTCATAACCGAAAATTCGCGATAAATCAGACATTTCCCTCTCTGACAAATAGCAATCCCTTTCCACCCTTGATAATGTCACACTTAAGGAGCAGATCCATTGGGACAAATATTGTTGAACATAGGTTTGCGAATCGGACATATGTCTTCCGCGACAGTAATGTTTGAAGATAATCAATCTCAAGTGTCGCGACCATCTATCTCCGTCTTCCAGACTCGAGCATTATGGATTTAAGGGAGTCGAGCTTAGAACCCGTCTTTCAGACACGTACTCCTGAAGTAAGGATCAGAAATAGGACGCCAATCTGAAAGACAGATTTTGGGTATGGCACGCACTGCCATCTATCAGTTAAGAGTTTGTGTCGCGGGAAATTACAGTCGGTGTTGTTGTTTGGATTTAGCTTGCCCCATTTAGCTGATATTGTTGAATGCATCACAATATGGATCTACATTTGTGTATCAAATATTTTTTCTTGAGTTAAGGTACATAATATAGAATGAATAATAAACTATAAACTATTGAATTATGAAATAGTTATTTAATCAACTAGTTTATTAATGATAGCGAGCGAGCGTGTTAATGTTCGAGATCATTAATCGCTAGATTAATAAACGAGTTGATTAAAAAATTTTTCCGTTGCCTCAATATGAATTATAAATAAATTATTTATTCAAATAAATTTTATTTCTCACAATATAAAATTTGACAATGAAAATCTCGATGCTCACTTTGACATATTTATATTTATGGTTCCAATTGAACAATTCGTAAAATTCATAGACGGAATTTTCGAGATGTGACATTCTGAATAGTCCCCATTTACATCGTTACTGACGATTTGCGATAAGGAATGTGTGGAACTGGTGGGAGCTGATTGATGGCTGCAAAATCTGCTCCACTGTCCGAAAGGATAGATGCAGAAGAACGCCGAAAACAGTGACCTGTCTACAGATTGGGTTGTTCTAATTTGAGAAATTTTGCAATTAACGATGGTAATTTTGAAAACGTATTGATTCCTACTGGCTGTATTGAGCATTTAAAGTTCTTGTAAAAGCCCTGTGGACAGGAGCTTTCTGGCGCTCTAGTTCAAACAGACAAATTATATCTCCAAAAGTATTGGTTTTTCAGAGTTGAGAATTATATCAATGTATTCTTATGATAGAACTGAATCATCAAGGAAATTCAATTCAAATAATAGTTTATTTATCAAGATTAAATAAGCAATCTGAGAATGAGAACTGCACCATGGAAGAAACCAAATTAAAATAGCTGAAATGAATTTGACTCTCTCTTATAGAACAGGATGAAATGTACGAGTATGAACACAGATCATATAATAAAGCTTAGATAGAATAATTATAACATTCTGTGAAAAGATAGAAGTACGATTCATTATTGAAATTTAGAACTTCATCTTAGCAGAAATTGAATTCAAACATCATAGAAGAATTTAAATTCAACAAGAGTGCCAAAAATTATCAATCCAAAACCAATAGACGAATTCTACCCAGCAACGAACTCATCCGAGATATTCATTCCTCAATTCTATGATGAACGATAATACAGGTTGTCCCAAAAATACCACGCGAAAGTGACACTGGAGATAGATTGGCATTAGGTCTATCAGATAGCATCAACATGACCTCAGTAAAAGTCCGCTGGTTTTCGAGATATCACCACTTTTGTGTATTTCTTAAAAACCTCCAGTTTTCGGTCTTTTATCGCCTAGCATTGCTAGAAATTACTTCAAACTCATGTTTTTTTTTACCTAGACTATCCTGAATAGTTGCTTTAAACAATGAAGTAATAACTTCACCGACAACTAGAACAAAATCCTTCAAAAAATGTCTAACTTGTTGTATTTTATGCCGAAGTTAAAACGTTAACTTAAGTTTGACTGACTGCTGTGAAAAAAAATTATATCAGACTGAATTGACAAATAATCGCAAAAACTGGTCCATTTCATGCCCTTTTCAAAATGATACAACACTACCAATTTTTTTTAATCAGAACCAGAATTGCTACTTATTAAAAAAATCCAAAACCCTTATCGGCTATCTCGCTCCCACATTCATTGTTTTGTAACATGGAAACCGGTCCGACTTTCACAGACTAGGGGTCTTCGAATAGTCTAGACCAGGGGTCACCAAATGGCGGACCGCGGTCCGGATGCGGATCACGAACCTTTTTTTTGCGGACCATTTTTCCAGAAAACATGTATTCTTGATTAAAAAAATTCAGATAACTTTTCGTTTTATTTACTAATTATAGATATTGGATTTAGATTAACTTCTAGTCAAATTCTTATGCCATCATAATGCTATCAACGACCCGCGACAGATATACAGATTTTGTGAACGGACCTCCAATGAAACTAATTGGTGACCCCTGGGTTAGATACTAGAGAAACCTTTTTGGCGTTTGACGGATTTACTCATTTCCTAATATTTTCCGAACGGATAAAGATACAGAGGAAATAGATACATAAATCTAAACGTCGTCCACCGACCAATCATCAGGGAAAATTTGGATATCGAGATGTGAAAATCATAGATTTCGGACGGGAAAGAAGAATTTTCCTTCGATTCCGGGTCAAAAATATTTCTAAGTGCCGACCCAAAAAATTTTTATCATGGTATATCGATACGGAGCTTGTGTCTAGTTAAATCGAGGTCGCTGATCACGAATATGCAATTAGTTTTTCCCTAAGTGGCGTACTTTGGGAAAATTTTCACTTAGAGTGAAAAAATGGACGAAAATAGGTCAATTTTGGAAGTTCACACCGCCCAAAAAAATCGGAGTAAGGTGTTGTTGATTTTTGCCCTCATATATGAATCCTTTATCTACTGAATAATCCAAACAGAAAATGTCCAGGCCGTACTATTCGGAAATTATGATTTTTTTCCCAAGGGTCTGTTTTTCGGAAAATTCATTTCGCGGTATTTCCGCGGAAAATTCTCTAATGAAAAATCCGATCATATATTCGTAATCTACGGTCCCGAATTAGTAAATGACGTAATTTGCATCGAAATCGGAGACCGGTCAAATTTTGGCAATTTTTTAATACATTAGCCTTAAAAAAAATCCCATTTTTCGAGAAAAATTTTTTGACGCAAAACTATGAAACGGGTACTTATTCTTATAGATTCGGGGCCGTAGATTCCGAATCTACCATCAGATATTTATTACAAACATTTTCCGAGGAAATATCGCGGAAAGAATTTTCCGAAAAATAGACCCTCGGGAAAAAAAATCATAATTTCCGAAGCGTACGACCTGGACAATTATTGTTCAGATGATTCGATAGATAAAGGATCCAAATATGACGTAAAAAATCAGCAACACCCTACTCCGATTTTTTTGGGCGGTGGAAAGTTCCAAAATTGACCTATTTTCGTCAATTTTTTCACTTTAAGTGAAAATTTTCCCAAAGTACGCCACTTAGGGAAAAACTAATTACATATTCGTGATCAGCGACCTCGATTTAATTAGACACGAGCTCCGTATCGATATACCATGAAAAAATTTTTTTGGGTCGGCACTTAGAAATATTTTTGACCCGGAATCGAAGGAAAATTCTTCTTTCCCGTCCGAAATCTATGATTTTCACATCTCGATATCCAAATTCCCCGATGATTGGTCGGTGGACGACGTTTAGATTTATGTATCTATTTTTTCTGTATCTCTATCCGTTCGGAAAATATTAGGAAATGAGCGAATCCGTCAAACGCCAAAAAGTTTTCTCTAGTATCCAACACATACAAAAATCTACAATTTTCCGATTAGGTCGACGCGGCTTTGGTTATTCACTGAATCGGGTACGCAGATCACGAATCTGTAATTAGATTTTCCGTATCTCGATTAGTTTCGGAGCAATGACGAAGAAAGTCGCAATTTCTGGCTCTACCTCCGGAAAATGGACTAATCAGTCGGATTTTTCGCCATATTACCAAAATTAATCGAGATACGGAAAAACTAATTACAGATTCGGAATCTACGCCCTCGATTTAGTGAATAGCAAAAGCCGTGGCGCGATCTAATCGGAAAATTCTAGATTTTTGTATGGGTTAGAATCTAGACAAAGGACTCACAGCTCTAGCAATGTGTTAGTTGTTGTATGCATTTTATCAATATTTCATAGGAAATAGGTCATAAATACTTCTACAAGGGTTGAAGTATTACAAGATATTTTACTTGCAATTATCTTTTCGTGGAAAATATTAATTTCAAGGGTGAGACCACACATGCAAAAATAAACCAGTTAACCCAAAACATTTAAGTTTTACAAGCGAGCTGCTTTGTTTAGAAATACAAATGAGCGCTTCCCAACATGTGAAGTCATGGGACGCAACAGTGGTGATATCTCGAAAACCAGCGGACTTTGACTGAGGTCATGTTGATGCTATCTGATAGACCTAATGCCAATCTATCTCCAGTGTCACTTTCGCGTGGTATTTTTGGGACACCCTGTATATATCTTTCCTCGAATCTACTCCAATACACATATATTCCAGTTTTGTTTTTAGTGGAGATATTCTGAACTCAATATTATTAACTTACCATTACCATTCCCATCATCATATGGATTGACCATCGGCATGAAAATATCAACCAACAAAAAGTATGATATTAAATTAGAATTCTCATATTTATAGGATTGCTGGAATGAATGACAATGAGACAACGTCATGTCTCAGGAAAATAATTTGACATTATAACAATTCATAGAATACCCACAGAATAATTCTATCATTGTGTGAAAACGTAGAAATACGATTTACATTGAAATTTTGAAAAATCATATCTCCGAAAGTATTAGCTTGTTAGAGTTAAAAATAATATGAATGGATTCTTATGGTGAAACTGCTTATTGAAAAAAATTTAATTTGGAATTTGTTTTGTAAAAAAAAAATTTTTTTTTGTTACTCCGAAACCATCTATCCGATTTTGCTCAATAATAAACTTAGCCGAGATATTTATCCCCCAAACCCTACTCTGAAAATTTCAACTGTCTAGCTCATTCCGTTCAAAAGTTATCGTGCCTACGGCCGGACGGCCGGACCGGCCGGGCAGAATGAATTTCGACCGCGGATTCTTGATCAGTGAGTCGAACCAAATCGTTTAAGACCATTTTCATAGAAAAATTCGAAAATTACAGACATTTGGGCAAATTGATAAGCACTCAGTTCCGAGGAATTAGAGCGCAAACATTTAAAGTTAGATATTTTATATCCACGTGACAATAAGAAAAATTTAGAAAATTAATTTAATTGAGTTTTATATTTACCTTTGACATCAAGAAAATACTGTCTGGAGCATTTGCTATAAACTCTTTTGCATGATCTTTCTCGAGAACTTTCGATTTCTTAGGAATATAACCCACTTTTTGTCCCTTAATGAACATCACCAGTTTGTGATATCTGCTTATATCAATATTCCTTTTAACGTTCAATGTTGCTTTCAGCATCACTTTTTCGGAGGAAATGCATTGAAAATTGTTCTCCTTCTCTCTACCCACCATAATGTAGAATTTTATCGAAATTTCAGAGAACTCTTGAAGATTATGATGAAGAATACAATTGGATTTAAACTATAAGTTTAATTTTCTTCATAAGTCTGGGTTGAACTTAACATATACGAATCAAAGTTATTGAAAATTTGGGCAGTTCTTCCCGGATTTTCCACTGGATTTCTGAAGCTTTCATTTCGAGCTTGGATTGTATTCCATTAGACGGAATATCACGTACAACGTACCTGATCTGAAAAGTCAAGAAAAGCCTGTTTTTTTATTGAAAAAAATTTAATTTGGAATTTGTTTTGTAAAAAAAAAATTTTTTTTTGTTACTCCGAAACCATCTATCCGATTTTGCTCAATAATAAACTTAGCCGAGATATTTATCCCCCAAACCCTACTCTGAAAATTTCAACTGTCTAGCTCATTCCGTTCAAAAGTTATCGTGCCTACGGCCGGACGGCGGGACCGGCCGGGCAGAATGAATTTCGACCGCGGATTCTTGATCAGTGAGTCGAACCAAATCGTTTAAGACCATTTTTGGCGCTCTAGTTCCTCGGAACTGAGTGCTTATCAATTTGCCCAAATGTCTGTAATTTTCGAATTTTTCGATGAAAATGGTCTTGAACGATTTGGTTCGACTCACTGATGAAGAATCCATGGTGGAAATTCATTCTGTCCGGCCGTCCGGCCGGCCGGTCCGGCCGGCCGGTCCGGCCGGCCGGTCCGGCCGTAGGCACGATAACTCTCGAACGGAATGAGCTAGAGAGTTGAAATTTTCAGAGTAGGTTTGGGGGATAAATATCTCGGCTAAGTTCGTTACTGGGCAAAATCGGACAGAAGGTTTCGGAGTAATAAAAAAAAATTTTTTTTTCACATTAACAAATTCCAAATTAAATAATTTTTAATAAGCAGTTTTATCATAAGAATCCATTCATATCATTTTTAACTCTAACAAGCTAATACTTTCGGAGATATGATTTTTCAAAATTTCAATGTAAATCGTATTTCACAGATTGATATAATTATTCCTTGTATGAATTTTCATAATGTCAACTTGACAGAAGGGAAAATTGTAACTTCAAAAATATTGGGGTTGAAATACTCGTGAAGTTTGTATCGACCAGATTACCGCAAAGTGTAAAAAAAAAATTGAAAATTTAAAATATGTTTTTCCACAATAACTCTCGAACGGAATGAGCTAGATAGTTGAAATTTTCAGAGTAGGCTAGAGGGATGAATATCTCGGTTAAGTTCGTTATTGGGCAAAATTGGCCAGATTTAATTCGATTTCTTCCATGGTGCAGTTCTCATTCTCATGATTGCTCATTTAATCTTGATAAATAAACTGTTATTTGAATTGAATTTCCTTCATGATGCAGCTCTATCATATGTATACATTGATATAATTCCCAACTCAGAGAAACCAATACTTTCGGAGATATAATTTGTCTGTTTGAACTAGAGCGCCAGAAAGCTCCTGTCCACAGGGCTTGTTTCTCTCTTTCATAGAAAAATTCGAAAATTAAAGACATTTGGGCAAATTGATAAGCACTCAGTTCCGAGGAACAAGAGCGCAAAAAATTTAAAGTTCTATATTTTATATCCACGTGACAATAAGAAAAATTTAGAAAATTAATTTAATTGAGTTTTATATTTACCTTTGACATCAAGAAAATACTGTCTGGAGCATTTGCTATAAACTCTTTTGCATGATCTTTCTCGAGAACTTTCGATTTCTTAGGAATATAACCCACTTTTTGTCCCTTAATGAACATCACCAGTTTGTGATATCTGCTTATATCAATATTCCTTTTAACGTTCAATGTTGCTTTCAGCATCACTTTTTCGGAGGAAATGCATTGAAAATTGTTCTCCTTCTCTCTACCCACCATAATGTAGAATTTTATCGAAATTTCAGAGAACTCTTGAAGATTATGATGAAGAATACAATTGGATTTAAACTATAAGTTTAATTTTCTTCATAAGTCTGGGTTGAACTTAACATATACGAATCAAAGTTATTGAAAATTTCGGCAGTTCTTCCCGGATTTTCCACTGGATTTCTGAAGCTTTCATTTCGAGCTTGGATTGTATTCCATTAGACGGAATATCACGTACAACGTACCTGATCTGAAAAGTCAAGAAAAGCCTGTTTTTTTGGCGAAGTCTGTGGGGAATAATACCCTGATCCATGTTTCGGGGTTGGAATACATAAGGAGTTGGCGAAATTGATAACGGGACCAAAAATGGATAAAATCGAGGGTTGAAGTTCCCGTCGATTATGATGATATACAGGGTGTTCCTAAATTGATGCAAATGCTATTTTACCAAAAATTAAGGGAGTTCTGTGTTATAACTTTTCTCTTTTCCTCAAAGTTACTGCCCTTTGAAATTTTATTTCATTGAATAACTTCTGAACAGAGCAATTTAGAGGATTCAAATCTGGGAATCAGCTACGGTAATTAAATGTCACTTCTTGACAGTTTTCGCGTGGACATTCTAGGGAATAGCCTGCTATCATTTTGACCAAACGCTGGCCCACCGTTGCCACGATAAATTTCGGATGGAAAAAAATTGCGACCTGTAGTTTTCAGAATAGGTTCCGTGACGGTTCAGTTCATTAATGAGCATAATCAGCCAAACGGTTCCGGAGTTATGCTCATCTGAAATTTTGTGGGGTGCCTGAGGTGTGAATAGATACTTTTCAGAGTTTGAGAGATAAAATCCTGTAACGTTAAGTTTTACCCAAGGGGTATTTGAGCATGAGATTCTCATACTAATTTCTCAAGGGAGGTTTGATTATCCCAGCAACAAGATTCCTAGTCAGGTTTTTAACAATATATTGTAGAAAGAACAAGGTGTACAATACTCAATTTACAGTTCCAATTACAATCTCTCAAATTACACAAACTTATAACTACTTATCTTAAAAGAAATGTCCATATCGTGGTTCCACTTCCAATGCAATATGTTTCTGTGGTGTCAGATGATCCTTTCGGTAACGGAATATGCCCCCCAGTCAGCCTCGAATTGTACTTCAGGTGTGCATTCAGCTCCTCCACCATAAGTTAACTTTCAAGCAACTGTAGGTACTGGCAAACGTAACAGCCAAAAATTACTACAGCTTCCAGCTCCTGATTGTACTCCAGTTCAAGTCAAGCTTCAGCCTATGATTGTGTCTCGGTGCAGGCCAAGCTTCAGCAAATGATTCTATTTCGAGTGCATACAACGTGGACCCAACCAAGGAGTGTAATCTAACTCGTGTGGTCCCAACCAAGGAGTGTCGTAAATATGGTCACAACCAAGGAGTGTAACAAATATGGTCCCCACCAAGGAGTGTCGTGAATATGGTCCCAACCAAGGAGTGTAACAAATATGGTGCCAACCAAGGAGTGTGACTAATGAAGTCCCAACCAAGGAGCGAAATAAATATTATTTATCTCACAAACAAAAGTTTAGAAATTCCACTGGGGATACTCGATGAATTCAGATCCAAATTATATCAACGATATACGAAAGATGATTTCTCCTTCAGAGAAAGGCCGGAAAAGAACCTCAATCCGCTTCCTTACATCACGCAGACACGAAGATCATAGAAGAGAAGTAACCTGACATAAGGTGACAGTCCGTCAACGTGCATTCTATGATTACCAGTGGCGTTTCATAAGGAGATGAATAGCATAGGCGTGCAATACGTTGCAATCCAGAAAAGAACCATTTCAAGACAGGCCTTATACAGCCGGAATATCTCTCCGAATTCATACTCTTAATTCATATTCTTAATTCAGAAAACACGATATTGCATATTGATTTACTATTCTCCTCGCACATTCTGATTTCTTCAGAGTATTAATTTCTAGATTTCGCAAGTTTCCAGATTTCAGATTATGAATTAAGAATTTGAATTCAGAGAGAAATCCCGGCCGTATAGGGCCAGCCTAAATGTTTCGCATCAATTCATCGATACTTGAGATCGATACCTACCCAAAATGTTTCAGACGAGCAAATGATGTCCTCCAACAGGGTCCCACCCTAACTTCCGCGTCCGCATGACAACTGTTCCGATGCCCATATACATCATTCCGCGGCCACGTCGTCCGGAGTAAAGCACAATGATTTACAATCGTGCCTTGCAGTTGGTACACGCCATAACTATGAAATATACAACGGCGGAACGGATATGTTCCCTTTCCGATCCCGTGTAACGCCAGCCTCCCAGATTTATCTACAGGCGGCAATTTTTCGCCGGAATGCGGCAATTGAATTGCGACGTATTGCCGTGTGGGTTGACAATCTGTTGGGATGTGCGTTCGTTGCTGGTTTGTGGGGGGCGGTGATGATATCGAACGAATTACGGTGTGAATGTAAACATCGTTTTTAGCGAAAATCAGCAGTGAGATGAATGGAGCACTGTCACAGCCTTCCTAAATACAAGCCATGCACATGGAAGAATGTCTGCAGAGAGTCGTATGTCTACGTGAAGAAAGAGAACATGGAGAAGTGATCATTAAAGGATACTGTGGGAGGTATACTCATTATTTAAAGGTTTTTTTCTGGGTTTTCTAACCCAAACTCCGAAAAATATCAATGAAATAAAAATTAATTATTTTGTGATTTGCTTCTGCGTAAGAAACACAAGATATTTGTCAGAAGCAATCAATTGAACAATGTTGCCTAACAAACAACGACGAAACAACATCAACGAAGAAACAACTATATCGTAACGTTTCGGAGTCTATATCAGACTGCTTCGTCAGACGCTTGATGAAAATCTTTAGAATTATTTTGTTGATAGTTATTTTGTGAAATTCAATAATCTAATTCAAAATAATTCTAAAGATTTTCATTAAGCGTCTGACGAAGGAGTCTGATATAGACTCCAAAACGTTACGATATAGTTGTTTCTTCGTTGATGTTGTTTCGTTGTTGATTGTTAGGTAACATTGTTCAATTGATTGCTTCTGACAAATATCTTGTGTTTCTTACGCAGGAGCAAATCACGAAATCATTAATTTTTATTTTATAGATATTTTTCAGAGTTTGGGAGGGAAAACCCAGAGAAAAACCTTTCAATAATGATTATAATTATTTTGTTAGTTTTTCTCCTTATTAATAAGAATGATTGGTACCCAATAGTTTATTCAGATTACCTACGAATTCGAAATAATTTTCATGGACGTCTTATATTTATTCATTTCTTCGTTGTTTGATTCAGGAAAGCTGGCTAATATTAACGTATTACTATCACATCTGTGCTTTTAAGAGGAGTGTTGTACAATGTAACAATACAAACTAGGTCAAAACATAATCAAACATGGATGAATAAATTCCAACAACAAATTGCAGTGAATTTTATTTTCTTGGTTACAACGTAATGGATAAGTACTTCAGATGCATATACTTCGACATCCATTAAAATAGATCCCATTCGAGACGAAGTAAACATTGAATAACTCTCTGAAAACATCTCTGACGCTTTAAACTTTCAGGGAATACGTCTCAATGTACCCGTTTCGACGACTGGCTTCGCAAAAACCGAATAGCTATCGAGCTATGGAGTCGGGAGAACACAAACTGCATTCGCGAAATATGTAAGTGGGAACTGGAAAACAATGATGACTTTTTTGGGTCGCAGAAGTCCCCGAATGTCTCGTAAAAGCGTTCAGGTCTGATGTGAAAAGTTTGCTCGTTTATGTTTAGGTCTAGAAGATCCTGGTGGCATGTGCCTACTAGAAGGAACTCGAAAAAAGTTTCCACGCACATGTCAAGATTGTATCTGGAGATTTTGGAAGGGTCTTTTTTCGTAGGGGATGATAATTCGGGGGATTGTGGATTTAATACACAGTGAATTGCTTTAAAACAAAAAGGGTGATTTCAGTGAAATTTTTCGAACTAGTACAATATTTGAGAAGGAGTACCAGCTAATTTCTGCAGAATATTATTCCTGGTTTTCAACTTCTAATGCAAGTCATCCGAATGAGCTTTAAAATTCAAAGAGGGATCTAGTGTCACTCCTAGGTATTTAGGATTAAAATTGAAAGTAAAATGTTGATTATTCTGATGTCCTTGATTATTTGCTTTTCTATCTGAATTCATGATGCATGTATTTATGAATTGCCTCGAAAATCCATTTATCTTCTGACAAATATCTTGTGTTTCTTACGCAGAAGCAAATCACAAAATAATTAATTTTTATTTTATAGATATTTTTCAGAGTTTGGGAGAGAAAACCCAGAAAAAAAACCTTTCAATAATGAGTATACCTCCCACAGTATCCTTTAATGATTACTTAATTATAATCATGTTCCTAGTTCAGTAGTCAACGTTTTTTTTTTTTTTTTGGGTTTTCTCTCCCAAACTCTGAAAAATATCTATAAAATAAAAATTAATTATTTTGTGATTTGCTTCTGCGTAAGAAACACAGGATATTTGTCAGAAGCAATCAATTGAACAATGTTGCCTAACAAACAACAACGAAACAACATCAACGAAGAAACAACTGTATCGTAACGTTTCGGAGTCTATATCAGACTCCTTCTTCAGACGCTCAATGAAAATCGAGAGAATTATTTTGTTGATAGTTATTTGGTGAAATTCAAGAATTGTCACATTGACAGTATTTAAAAATCATAGTTTTACTTCGCATAGAAATTTCCAAGTTCCAACTCCTTTTTCAATAAATTTAGCCAAATATGGTCAATACCAATTGAGCAATTTGCAAAATTGCATTCTCTGTTCAATAAAATACAAGTTGACTCCTTAAGTTTCCTTTTTATGAAATCAGGTTCTGTCATTAGAATCTTTGTATTACTCCAATCCATCATATGATCTCCTTGGATTTTACATACATGTTCTGCTATTTTTGATTTCTGTATGTCTCTATTTCTCAAGTTATTCTTATGCTCTGACTTTCTTACTTCTAGTGGTCTTGATGTTTCTCCTGTGTATGATTTACCACAAATACAAGGAATATTATATACACAGTTTTTTGATTTTTGTTTTTCATTTATGGGTTTTGTTTTCGTTAATAAAGACCTAAGATCATTCTGTGTTTTGAAGACGGTTCTTATATTGAACTTAGAACCGATTCTTCTAATTTTTTCAGAAAGGCCACGAACATAAGGGATCACATTCAACAGATTGGGTTGCTGTTCTTGTTGATTATTCTGTTGTTCTTGTTGATTATTTTGTTGTTCTTGTTTATTTGTTTTTCTATCTAAATTCATGATACATGTATTTATGAATTGCCTCGGATATCCATTTTCTTCAAGAAATTTTTTTTTAAATCAATTTCATTATTTCGAAGTTCAAGAGTAGAACAAATTAGGTTCGCTCTATCATAAAGTGTTTTAATAACACCTCTTTTTACACTAAGCTGATGGAAAAAAAAAAACCGTTGAATAATGAGTATACCTCCCACAGTATCCTTTAATGATTATTCCTAGTTCAGATTGAGATTCAGCCATGAACAAACAATTTAGTGACACGTGCGCCATCTATTATAATTTTGTACTAATCTTATAACTTTCACGCATTTGCAAGCAAAAAGTTGAGGAAGATTCACCGAAATCCTATTTCCTTTGACATCGTACCACGATCCTCCGCCATTTTGCAACTTAGCTTGGACTCTTGGGGATAATACAATCTTTACAAAAGTTTAAGCAATAATATGATGAAGTTTAATTCAAATCAGATCAATGGTATGGTGCTGCATGAAAGATAAACAAACATTGATTTTTTTATACAGGGTGCGGCAGCATAACTTTTTAAAAACTTAATAATACCCATTGTATAAGTCAGAACATTTTTATTTGTTTTGTATATGTAGGCACATACCTAAACGTTTATTTTACTTAGTTTTGAAGATAAAATCAAGTAATGGACATCCTCCATTCTCCGGATTTAGCCTGGATTTTTCGTGTGATAGGTGGTGTGTATAATAATGCGGTTCCTTATAATTGTCCTTGTAGTATATAATAAAAATATCCACGCAATCCTAATAAATGATGATTAAATAATTCTTACGGCCTCCATAAAACAATTTTGCCAAGTATGGTCTTCGAGGTGAATAAGGTGAAGTATATAAAAGAGAACTTTACCGCCCTAAAGCTTTCATAAATCATCGAAAATGCCAGGAGGGTGCGATATTGGACTATAATCCGTACAATGTCTCCATAAATTTTTTCTCAAATGTACTCATTGAAAAAGGGAATAACCCTTGAAGATTTATATTTGCCATTCTATTAAAGTTTGTTATCAGTATGCATATAAATTGGAAAATCAAGTTTGTTCGATATTTTCATCCGAATATTCCTTGTAATTTTATTGAATATACAGGGTGAGTCTTTGACCACTGTATTAATTTTAACCAAAGATTCCTCTCATCAAATGAAACACTTTTTTCATTTAACATTTTTCCAAATTCAGCTCAGGTAGAAAGATACAGGCTGTTGAAATTTAAAAAAAAAATCAGTTTTTATTTTGTAGCTTTGACATCCTTTTTTTGAAAAAAGTTAACGTTGGCGTAAAGTTTTCTATAGCTATGATACATATTTTCCAAATATTAGTTATTTTCTACTTCTACTGGTTTTCTAGTTATGGGCTCGTGGATTCATAAAACTAAACGAAATTGGCATAAAGAAAGCATATAAAGTTTTTCTTGAGTCATTTCAAGAATATTCCATCGTTTTAGAACATTATATTATTCTTCCCATTTCTCCTTAAACGCACTGTTTTCGAGATATTCTTCATTGAATGTTTTAAAATGGAAAACTCCAGAAATTTCACTACTTTTATGGATCCGTCCCTGAGCGTTGGAATCCCGAATCAAGCTGTAAACCACGTTACCATGCCTTATTCTCGTCCGCCAACAATGTCATAGATAATTTATATGCGGGAGTGTATTAGCACATTGTGAAATCTTTAAACGCTTGTAACTTTTTACCTGAGCCGAATCTGGAAACATGGTAAATGAAAAAAGTGTTTCATTTGATGAAAGGAATCTTTGGTTAAAATTAATGCAGTGGTCAAAGACTCACCCTGTATATCAGTCTAGTATTAAATATAATTGGAAGATGAGAATATGGGGAAAACGATTACGCCCTTTGAGCCGAGTTGGAAAGTTGTTCATGATGACTGTAACATTCTGCGGATATAAGACTGTTGAAATAGTTATCCCGAGTACCGGCTGTTAACAATTCAGTTCCCGTAGCAATTTACCAACAATTCCCCCAAAAACTATTCGGAAACCCATTTCTAAAACTTCCACTCTAATTTGACGAGTCTCTATTCTCCCCAACTTCGAAGTTATGAAGAGAATTCTACACTTCCCTACAAAATCTTATCCTGGAAACTGCCCGGTTCTTTTATGACAGCTACGTTTTACTGATACGGCCTTTCGATATTTTCTACTGTCCGGACGTCTGGGGATGTCTAAATGATCTTTTTATTATAGGGGGTGAGGCTATTATTCCTTTGGGGTAACTTTGATGTCTTTCTAGCCATTTCGAAGAGGAAAGTTGGTAGGAATGCTATTCTGGCGTGTGAGTTCTCGAACTTCGATTTTGTCTACGTTCACCTATCTCAAGACGAGTGTCGATTGTTTATGATCAACTTGGGATGTCAGAAATGTCGAGTGAAACTGAAAAATTCGCCGGGATAATCTGAGGGTTGCAACTGTATTTTTTCTACGACCGTGCGTTTTAACCCACTTTCCCGCACTCATTTTAGTTCAGAAAGTGTCACTTTCCCGCACTAGTGTGGGAAAACTCACTTTCCCGCACTAGTGCGGGAAAGTAAATTACTCTGGACCGGCTATTCTGACGCAATTGCAGAATGCAACAAATTGTGTTTTCAACATTAATATTAATAGTAAATAAATAAATAGGTAGTGGATTTTCATGAAATGTTTTGTATGTTGAAACAAAATATGTATTTTCAATGTGCTTTTTGAATCTTTATGCGGTCGTAGAAAAAATATTGTTCCTAACTCGTGCGAAAAGTGTCTTTCCCGCACTTGACTGCTTGCCCGAACTCCGCTTCGCGTCGTTCGGGTCAACGGCAGTCGCGTGCGGGAAAGTATCACTTTCCGCACTTGTTAGGAAAATAACTATTACGCACAACTCCGTGTCTCATCTATTCCTAGATTCCTAGAACATACACGCAAAAAATCGCCAGTATATGAAAGTACGTCAAACTATTATACAGGACCATATAAAACATCATGTGAATCCGAACAAATCCTTCCCAAACGTCAGATTAAAATCTTCCACATCGTAAGGAATCATTCTTTCTCAGCCTCCACATGTTTCGGAAATTACGAACAGTTGGAGGATTAGGGGTGCCATGAGAACTTATGTGAGGTATGAGATTCCTTGAGTCCTTCATAACTTTTTCGTTGTAACTTGTGTGGGTTCACACATCATACAAATCCCGAGGACATTGGAGGACCAAGAATACTTTTTCTTCTAAATGCTTGTATAGGCTGATTCTTCAAGTTAGGTATACATTAATTTCTACTGTAGATTCCTCTCATGAAATGAAACAATTCTTTCGTTTACTATTTTTCCAGATTCAGGTAAAAGATAACGACTGTTGAGATTTCAAATAGAAACAGTTTCTACTTTAAAGCTTTGACTTGGTTTTTACGAATGAAAAATAATTAAATTTTCGTAATTTTTCCAACAATATTGATCCGATCAAGTTTAAATCTAGAACTTGGCTTTAAGTAATGTTTTGAAGGCTCTTGCCTTCAAAAGCGATATCTGAACTGTGATATAAGTCAAAAAATATCAAGAAATTTCTGTGAGATCATTGACAATGTGAATCTTCCATGGATGGTGCAGTTTATTTGTTGCTGTAGGAGGATGTTAATGTTGATGCAGTTCTGTTATCATTATCCTGTTGGTATAATCCTACAGCAAAACAGATTGTTAATATTATTAGCTGTACTTTACGCCCCTCGTACCGTATCATACCTATCCTTCACTGTTACATTTACATATAGCTGTAGCATTCCATTTCTAAGAGCTTTATGCAGATTTCCTATCTGTTACATGCTTTGAACATTCCGTGTACCCATGTTTGATTGTTGATGTTAACATTTCGATACAACCATCATGATACTCTCGTGATATGTTCCCTTTAATTGTGCTGTTTCAAGTTTGTTTTAATTAACTGGCACCTCCGCCATTTCGCAGCTCAAATTATATTCCTCATATGAAGTAAATATTTTGTCTATATCTTCAACAATATCGATCCGTGAGAGTTCAAATTTAGAAAATTGCTGTAAAATGAGGTTTTGAAGGCTCTCTCAAAATTTCACAAATATCTGACGCCTAGATTCTTAAATTGTCAGGCAATATTTCATCGACAAAGACCGTGTATATCTGAGAGTAGTAATTTTATAGAAACAAAATAGGAATACGCAGTTCATAATAATCGGTATTAGTAGATTAAAAAGGTTATGGTTGAAATGGTTGTTTCTTTTCGTAGTTCATTTTTAACCATTTTTTGTTGATATCAAATACGTCAGTTTCTGCTAGCCCTACTCTCATCATATGCTTCCTAAGGTCGCAATGCCCTGTGAGGAAACCAGTGAGGAGGTGTAGCGTGTTCTTACTGAGGTCCATATATTCCTGGAATCTGACAGTGTCAAAGTTCCGGAGAAATTTTTTGGAGTGATATATTATGGGGAGAGATCTCCAGAAAATACCTCTTTTAGTTTATTCTTTCATCCGACATTGTGCTCAGATAGGAGCCTAGCGATAGTAAGCATTTGGTGCTTACCCCATATACTCTAGTGCCCGTAACTGCAGTGGTTTTTGAACCGTCTTTGGTACCATTTGATGGCATTTTTCAAGAACTTAGGTGTTGTATTTTCTGTTCCAGTCTTTTTCCTACGGAGCATCGTAGTGAAGTTCTTTCCGATGCTTACTCTCATAATCATTTCGTCAATAGGAAGATTGGCTGATGAAACTGGTACTGGTACCTGGTAAGAGAGGACCAGGCTTTCTGGTTTTAAATACTCTCATTACCTGTTCCTTTCCTAGATCTTCTGAGAATGGCTTCGTGGACCATTTTCTCTGTGACTAGATGAAGTGGTGTGAGATTTGCGATAATCTCAAGTGCCCTGGTAGGACAGCTTTCCATAGCTCCAGTGATACACACACAGGCCAGCCTTTGTACTTTGTCGAGGGGTTTCCTCGTACTATTCTGGCTTGTTTTTGAGTACCAGACTACTGCCTCATACGTGATCATGGGTCTCACAACCATGACGTACATCCATCTCAGTATCTTAGGGTTACAGCCCTAAGTCTCTCTGTATATTGCCATTGTTCAAATCTTGGACTTTTGTGACCAGAAATTTCTATTTCAGCACGAAGAGCTCACTCAGAAGCAATGACTGATCATAAAATCAACGAATGGCTCTATAAATTTCATGAACTGAACTCTGATCTTGAACTGTCACTTTCACAAACTTTAATTAAATGTTATCCTTATTTAAAAAAGCTAATACAGCTAAAGAAACACCTTATAAATCGATAAAATTCCCCACACAAGAATTGTACCCATCAAAGTTTCCAAAAAAACTGGTTTGTGAAGCGGCTCCAAGAAGAAGGCATTCTTAACTCCCTTTCGAACCCGACTCTACACCCTCAACGCCCTGACATATTAGAATCGCTTGCATCGGTATCACCAGGGATACCCTCAAATTTCCTTGTTTAACGTATCGCCCCAATAGATTGTTTGACGTGAATTCGAGAACGTTAACTCCCTATTCGAATACCACATCGGAGCCTACATGGGGGACCAAGGACTCCTCCAACTATTCACAATGGGTACGGCATCTAGATGCCCCCTTTCAAGCCGCTCCTTTGTGAAGTTTTCGGAAAGTTTAGAACTATGGAAGAGACTCTGTTAGAAGCTCGGGGTATCAGATGATCCTGATATTTTCAGAATGTTGCACAATCGACATGGATTGTCAACGCGTACAGCAGAGAGAGATATATTTTATCGGCTGATATGTTGCTCTCTGACACACCAGTGACGCCACAAATACAGAATTACTGTTTACCCCAATTAGTACTAACCTTCACAAGATAGGGGTCTAAATTTTAGGACCCTTTGGCGTTGGTTACAAAAGTTGGTTTCAGTGGAACAACCTTTAACAAACAATTTTTATGTTGATAAATATCGCTTTTTGGTGGAAAAAAACATTATTGATATGTAAGTTTGGCTTGGTAAGTTTTATCAGTACTCTTCCCCATGAAAGTTGATCACTGTTGAATGGTTCACTCAATTCAAACATGGTCCTACGAAAATGGATTATGTAACGCGCTTGTTCGAAATATGGTGGTGCTTTTAGTGTTATATATATATTCTTTTGAACTTGAGCATTACAATTTGTTTTGTATCTAACAATAAAGCATGTGTATGAAAGAAGTGTTAACAGAGGTTAGTGTAACGGGGTACCATATAATTTGATATAATAGGATACAAGAGCTTAGGGAAAAAACCTAAGCAAAAAAACCCTATCTCCCCGTTAGTGTTGTGATTTATGAAAATTGAAATTTTTAACAAAATATGCTGAAATATTAAATATGAAGGGCATCTTTTTCTTCATTATCGCATCTTCCTTCAACAAGCAGAGAAGATTCTCCAAGGTACCCGAAACCCAATCTGGAAAAGGTAAAAATAAAATAGTAACGCAAAATTTTTCTTGGAGATTTTTATATCGATTTTCAATTTGAAAGTGATACTATTATCTATGGGAGATGGTTGCCCTTCTTTAGGGTCCTGTAGCGGTCTTCGAACATCTGAAGTTCCGAAAAATCATCGCTTGGATTGCCGAACTAGGTTTCAAGAACCCTCCCGGCAGAAGAGCAGTAGCGAAGTTTCTATTTTAAATTTAAATATTGAAGGGATATCAAAGGATAAGTGCGATTACCTTGGTAAATTAGCGGACCAGCATGGTGCAGAGGTGATTCTTCTCCAAGAGACCCATACAGCAACAGAGGTTTTAGTGTTAATCTTGAAAGAGACCACGAAATCGAGCGCACAAAAGTACATGAGTGCTTTTACTGAGTTTGCATTGATGGCATATTTTTTAGTTGCCATCTGTCACGAAATGACAGCTCTTAATGCAACTCGAAATACCTAAGGAAAGTATCATCGAAATGTCTAGAGCAAGGCTGGAGACAATCATAGCAGATTGTCCATTTATTCCTGATATTTGAGTAGGTATAGACTACAGACAGTTCTCCTGTATTGGACACTCTTAATCGAATTTATCATGGTGAATTCGATTAAGAGTGTCCAATACAGGGAATGGACAGTAGAACATACGCGCAAAAGCTTCCGACTTCACGTCAGTGCTTGAACCAATTTTTGGCGCTCTTGTTCCTTGGAACAGAGTGCTTATCAATTTGCTCGAATATCTGTAATTTTCGAATTTTTGACTGAAATTGGTCTTGAACGATTTGGTTTGACTCACTGATCAAGAATCCGTGGTCGAAATCGATTCTGTCCGGCCGGCTGTCCGGCCGTTAACACGATAACTCTCGAACGGAATGAGCTAGACAGTTTAAATTTTCAGAGTAGTTTTGAGGGATAAATATCTCGGCTAATTGCATTATTGGGCAAAATCGGTTCAATAGTTTCGGAGTAACGAAAAAAAATATTTTTTTTTACATTACAACTTTTGTATTTAAATTTTTTTAAGATGCAGTTTCATCATAAGAATCCACTGTTATCATTTTCAACTCTAATAAGCTAATACTTTCGGAGATATGATGTTTCAAAATTTCAATAATACATCGTAAGTTCAATGTATTCACAGAATGTGAACACAGAATCTGTCTGTGATCACTATTCATAAATGTCATCTTTTTTAGCTATTAGAGATTGTCAATTCATAGTTGTTATTTTCTCTTGGAAAGCAAGTATACGATTCTTGAATTTGTGAATATATACAAGACTGTTTTGATGTAGTTTATGGAGGCAATAGGAAAGAAGAACATATTGGAATCATCAAAAGAAATTACTGTTCGTTGACCACTGAGGTTAATATTACCTTTTACTTCCTTAAGTAGTGAGACATGTTCCTATATACAGTATTTTCATAATGTTGCTAGCAAAAAAAACTGAAATATGGATCTACATTTGTGTATCGATCATTTTTTCTTGAGTTAAGGTTCATAATACAGAAAAAAATGTGTTAGTGGTATGAACTATTAAATTTTAAATTATGAAAAGAGGACAGTATTTTATTAATATATTTTGAACTATTAAAATAATTTGTTCTTAATCCACTACCTACTCAAATATCAGGAATAAATGGACAACCTGCTATGATTGTCTCCAGCCTTGCTCTAGATATTTCAACGATACTTTCCTTAGGTATTTCGAGTTGTGAAAACTATGCATCGAGTGTAAGTTGCAACAACTAATTTCACGAGGTTAAATCATTGCAGATTGCTCATTTACTCTTGATAAATAAATTTAATGACAACTTTTGAAGCATTAAGGCATTGAAGCATTGTAGATTGCTCTTTTTTTATAAGATAATTTTCGAAGCTTTTTTTTTAAACGACACTTTTTTTAAATTTAATTTCTCTCATGATGCATTCCTATCATGAGAATACATTGATATCATTCTCAACTCTGAGAAACCAATACTTTCGGAGATATAATTTGTCTGTTTGAACAAGAGCGCCAAAAATCTCCTGTCCACATGGCTTGAACCAATTTTCATTTCACGACCTGCTAGACTTTTTTCCGCCATGTCTGGTCCGAAAGGTTCGACGCGAGCCATACTTATTCTTCGGTACGGTCGAAAAACGGAACTGGAGTGAATTTCCTTGTAGTAAATTAAAGCTTTTAGGTCGTTGAGTACGAATCTGAATACTTCGGAATTTATTCCGATGGCTCTAATTCATTGCGGTGTCGGGAAATTCTTTTCGTCATGGAGAGTCTTTGTAGCCGGGAACGCCGAACGGCACCCGTCTCAACGATTTCCATCTAGTTTTCCTGGGGGGTTTTCGCGAGGTTCCGAAGTAATTACAGGTTCTACGGGGGTTTTTCTTCCGGGAAAATGCATGCATTTTTCCGTGATATTTTTTAGACGAATACCCGTGTTGAAGATCTGAATAAATCGTTTTGGATCGGGGGAGAATAGAGTTCGCCATGAAAGGTTTTGGCGCTCTTGTTCCTCGGAACAGAGTGCTTATCAATTTGCCCAATTGTCTGTAATTTTCGAATTTTTCACTGAAAATTATCTTAAACGATTTGGTTCGACTCACTGATCAAGAATCCGTGGTCGAAAGTCGAAATCAATTCTGTCCGGCCGGCCGTCCGTCCGGCACTTTAACCGTGTGAGAATATTTCTGGTTGTTTGCTTGACGTAGCACTTGTTACGATCTAAACATTCAATTTCATATATACCCGATTTTAACATGTCAGGAGTTTTATCGAATGTATTACGTAGAAGTTGTTTGATTTTCGTTGAAGGTTTGAAAGCCAGTTTTATATTATTTTTTTTTAAATTGTCTGGAGTAATACTTTGAATTAACATCGGAAAATTATGCTCCTTTTATCCTTCTACATGGACTCACAACAAAAATACCTCTAATCTTTCCCAATGGTACTCTCAAGTTTCCCAGAAGCTTGTCTGTTATGCGGAAATTGACGCTATTACTCTTTAAACGGATAGAATATTGTACCTGCTAGAAAGAACATCTGGTGTTTCACGTCGTCCATACAGAAAACAAATGACATGAAATTCGAGTAATATGACGCCCTGCAACAAGTTTCTAAGCTTCTCTTTCGCCTAGAGTTCTCCATATGTTGCCGGTTAATTTTGAGCGAAAAGTTGGAAAATACGTCAATTCCAAATGTTGTTTTCGACTGATTAAAATAGAAACTGGAGTGCCAATTGTGCCTCTGGAGTGAGGGGGGTCCATGTTAACCAATTCCTGAAAATTTAAATTGGAAAGTTTTAGCAGACGGAAAGGCAATATGTTCCATTTGAGAAGTTTGATACTCAGTATGGAATACTGGGATTTTCTCATATGGAAATTGAAATATATTCATATGAAACTTGAATGGTTTCTTTCCGGGTTTTCTCTCCCTGACTGAAATATCAGAAAGCCATCACATTTAATCAAACATAAATAAACCACTAAAACTCTGAGACCAATAGTGAATTCTATTGAATCTCGATGTTAAAATTCAGGGAAATATTTACTATAATTTTTAAACCCATTAACAGGAAAGGAAGGAAGTCTTCTGGAAGAACTACAAAATTCAAATTTGAACCGAAATGACATTTCTAGTAAGTTGTAATGTTGTTGGTTTGTCCCTTCAAATAGTTCGAACAAAATCAGAAAATGATTAAAGGTCCAAAATTTAAGATTAATGATATTATGGAAAGTCTTGATGTTTGCTTAAATACCACCTATTTCCAACTAGGAGATGATTTTTATTGACCAAATTTTGGAATGGCAGTGGGTTCTTCTTCATCACCTATCATGAGTAATTTATTCATGAAAAATTCTGGAGAAAAATTTGTGGATACATATTCAAAGAAACCAAAATTTTGGTGACAATTAATTGATGATAGTTTTGTAATTTGGCAACAGTAGAGAATTTTACGATTCCCTAAATTCAAGAAAACCCACATTGAAATTCACTTTCGAGATAAGGCAAAAAATCAGCTATCTTTCCTAGATGTTTCGATAATTAAGTATCCGAACCATTTTGAAATAAGTGTCTTCAGAAATCAGACAATTATAAATAGATATTTGAATTCCTATTCGAATCATCATGTTGTTGTAAAAAGAGGTGTTGTTAAAACACTTTACGATAGAGCTAATCTAATTTCTTGTAGTCTTGAAAATCAAAATATTTATGATGAATATCTGAGACAATTCATAAATACATCTATCATGAATTTGGATAGAGGAGCTTCTAATCAAATAACAATTAATCAAGTAAAAAAAAATAGATATATATTCTTTTGAACTTTGAGTATTACATAAAGCATTTGTATGAAAAAGGTGTTATCAGAGGTTAGTGTAACGGGGTACCATACAATTCGATGCATGGTACAAGTGCTTGGGGAATGGAGTATTTCATGGTTTATTAAATATATTTTAAATTCACCACCCATTCTAAAAAAGACTCAGAAACATTATGAATAGCCCTAAAACCATCCTGGAACCTATATATGGGACAATTATTAACTGAATGATCTATCTCTTGTTCCCCGCATTCACAATTAGGGCTATCCACTGAGTTCCATCTGAAAAGCATGCTGTTGCAACGACCATGACCCGTTCTAAATCGATTCAAAATAACCAAGAGGAACAACAACCCAATCTGACTTTCGGAAAAATCAGGATAATTGGTTCTAAGTTCAATATGAAGATCGTTTTCAAGATTCAAAACTATCTTAGATCTTAGATTATTAACTAAGACAAAACGTATACAGGAGAAACATCCAGACCACTAGAGTTAGACAGTCAGAACAAAGGAACAACTTAAAGAATATGTAACAAAAATCAGAAATAGCAGAACATGTATGTATAATCAATAGAAATCACATGGTGGTGATCCACCATTAAAAACAAATATTCTGATTACAGAGTCTGATGACATAAAAATGAAACTAGGTGGCGCTGGTAAGATTTTCTTTACTGTACTTCGCCACAATAGGGTTTAAGTTCCTAGAGCTCCTTTGTTTGATATTCAGTGGCTACGTTACACTGATGAGGTAACAACCCTGAAAACCGGCACTTATCGGCCCTCAATGACACGTTCTTCTCTGAGGGAACACTGAACGATGACGTGACTGACGGATTATGATTATGATGATTAAAATCAATGAATAATTCACCGTATTCCTTAGATGAACCATCCCTTTGGGTCTCCATACGACATTTTGAAACTCCTCCATATTTCAGGCTAGACATCGACGACTCTCATTCATCAAACCGTTTTATTCATCTCGGAAACGTAAAAATTTCCTGACAATACAGTACAACGTAAACTGGCACCATCCCTAACTCCGAACAATGAAAATAAACTTCTCAAAACCTACGACGTTCATAACAAAGTTGGCTCATGACATTCTGGTGGACGCAAAAACTGTCCCGCGAGGTTCAGGCGAATGCCTTTGAAAGAGAAACGCCAAACTACTGGCGAATCGATAACAGGCGACGGTTCGTTGCGTTAAGGTGGGTTCACACAGGCGGCGATCTGGGTTATCCATCCAAGTACGTTTAATGGAAAATCAGTTGCCAAGACTCACAAGGAGCATTCACAGAGAAGAAATTAAGATATCTCATGAAGAGTCAAGGCCTTAACTTTATAAGGCCACTCATTACAAACCCTGCAACTTGTTCAAAAAGTATGCCTTCGATGTTTCATAGAACTGTAGGATTTTTATCGTTGTGTAGAGGTATAATGCTTCTTGCCTACACTCTTGAGTTAATAAATGGAATCATGTATGCTAATATACATATATGTATATACAAAACTCCACAATCTTCATCTTGTCGCCATCGTAATAAAAAATACATAAAATATAGTAGATTACTGAGGTTCAACTTCTACGTCACATGTTTTGAGACACTCGCACCTAGTTTCTCACGTCTAAAAAATAGCCCATTCTCAGAATATCTAGGAAAGTGGTGAACTCCACTACGATGCTTGGTAGGAAAAAAGACTAGGACGGGAAATCCACCACACAATTTCTTGAAGGAAATGCCATTAAATGATACACAGATGGTTCAAAAACCACTAAAAGAGCTGGCACTGGAGTAGATGGGCAAGGTACCAAATGCTCACTATGGCTAGGCTCCTATCCGAGCATCTTTCAGGCAGAAGTACTTGCAATAGAAAGATGCGTGGAAATGAACCTAGAAAGAAACTATAGCATACCTCCTTCATTGGCCCAGAACCCTACTGGGGGGTTGGTAGATACACCTACAAAAGGAAGGAACTGAAAGAGGTATTTTCTGGAGATCTCCCCCGGAACCCTTCTCTAATAGGGTTGTACTCCCAAGGTGGTCTTCAAAGACGATTGATGAATCCCCTGACTGAAATGCTTCACTTAGTTCAATGGTGTTTTCCGCGGAAACGATCCAAGGATTTGAGATTAATTCCAATAAAGGGGGTTTGAGCTCCTTTCTTGGCAAGTGTGTTGGCCTCCTCATTTCCTTTAATTTCTGCGTGACCAGGAAACCAGACCAAGGAGACCCTGTTGTTCTTGCCTACTTCCATATTAGCTTGGACTTGATGACATGGGAGCTCAGAGCTTTAAAAGCAGCTTGACTGTCAGAGTGGATTGCTATATCACATCTCTGATAGTTTCTTTCTAGGTTCATTTCCACGCATCTTTCTATTCAATGGCTAAGTAACGCTGATAGTACGTATCTACCCTGAATGGTACTTTCCTATTTAGAAGAACACTGAGGGATGATGTGGCTAACCTTGATTACGAGGGAATATTGGTTGATGGTTAATATCAACTAATATTTCACGCTTTGTCTTATAGTAACTCAAACAGGAATCAGAATAATTGAAAAATCGCAATATAATAATGCCAATGTGCGCACTCCAAGAATTGGAACATTTTGGGATGATCATATATCATCATTAGTACCTACCGTGCCCACCCGTGTGAATGCACCTTTAGCGGGACCTCAGAGGGTGGAAAAATAGGACAAAACATCCCTGAAATGAATCATCCCCTCATAGTTACGCCAGTTTGGAAGCCTCGTTTGTTCGGTATTTATATTTCGAGGAATAATTGGAACCCTTTTATCAATTTCGACTGCAGGAACATTCGTAGTCTATTATGTCCCAGCTTCTGGTACTTATGTTCAAACATTATGACATTATGATAATTAATTCGGATCATCTGAAATGATCGGGCCTAGTTTTTAATGGGTTATCCATCCGTTTTGTACAAACTACAAACACAATAGCAGTTTATGCGAAATACAATGATCAATTATTAAATCGGCTTAAAATTTTCCGGTCTGACACATCAGATATAAATAATGAGTTAATATTTCCTGTAATGAGTACTATCGTTGAAAAGAAGCTGCCGAATCTTAATAATGATCTGACGATACTACCTACCTTTTGAAATAGACCATTGGGTTGTGAAACTTACTACAATACAAGGTTGGGACAAAGTATGGAATCAAGTGCAATGGAACAAAATGCATCTGATGTATATTTTTTTGTTTATAATATACTTTCGGTTTAACCGGAAATGCCATCAACTTCCTTAATTTAAATGCGACACCTTATATATTTTTACAGATTTTGAAAGAGTTTGTTATTTTGAATTCATACATACTGAGTTTAGTGTCAAAAAAATTGTAAAAATGAGGAATATAGCACTTTAATCAACCTCCTTTGAGTTTTTTGCATTAGAGCAAAAAATTATTTAGATAAACTAATTGATGTTGTTTGTATGCATATTAATAAATAAACGAGTACATCTTTTGTTCTACAAGTGTCGAATTCTAATTGACGGAAATAAATTTTACAATTTAGAATGGTTCAATTAAGTGAAAAAGAGCGTATTGAAATTTTAATGATGATCGGTTATGGTGATCGTGTTAGAACTCATGAAGAAGTGTGTCATATGTTTAATGATTTGCATCCGGAGAGAAATCCAATATCACGCTCAGCAGTAACTAAAACATTACAACGTTTTAATACAACTAGGATGGTTAAAAATTTGCTAAAACCTGGAAGACCGCGGATTGCAACGAACGAAACTGTTAAACAAAATATTGGAATCGATTTAGAAGAATCACCTCAAACTTCCACCACAAATTTGGCACTAAACCATGATATCAGTCCACGTTCTGTAGGAAAGATATTAAAAAGTGAAAAGTATCATCCGTATAAGGTACAGTTGGTTCAAGAATTGGCAGACTATGATTTTGACCGACGGCTGGAATTTTGGGAACGGCTAATGGACATCTGTAATGTCGACGAAAATTTAGCTTCTAACATAGTCTTTTCCGATGAGGCAACTTTTTGTTTAAATGGAACATTTTATCGCCATAACTCAAGGTATTGGTCAAATGAGAATCCTCATTGGATTCATGAAGCAAATACCCAGCATCCACAGAAGTTGAATGTTTGGATGGCAATTGTCGAAAATAGGCTTATAGGCCCATTTTTTATCGACGGAGACTTGAATGGTGACAAGTATATGGATCTACTAAATAACGACATTATTCCTGCACTCCAACAGAATGGGCAATTACCATACAATGTTTGGTTTCAACAAGATGGAGCACCTCCTCACTATGATAGACGGGTTAGGGATTTTCTGGATGCGAATTTTCCAATTCAATGGATTGGACGTAGAGGATTTATATAGTGGCCTGCTCGTTCTCCGGATCTTAGCCAGTTAGATTTTTCTCTTTGGGGTTATCTTAAATCAAGAGTTCACGTTAGACGACCAACAAACTTACAGGAATTGAGACAAAGAATTATTATTGAATGTAAACTAATACGTGGAGAAGTCTTGATGGAAAGACTGACTCAAGAATTTGTTAATAGGATGGCATATTGTAAACAGCAAGTAAACGGCGAGCATTTGAACATTTAAAGTAATTTTGTTTCTCATTATTCTAAAATAGTGAAATGTACACCTATTGTACAACTAACAGTGAGTTATTCCTCGATTTTACGAATTTTTTGACACTAAACTCAGTATGTATGAATTCAAAACAACAAGCTCTTTCAAAATCTGTAAAAATATATAGGGTGTCCTGTTTAAATTGATGAAGTTGATGGCATTACTGGTTTAATCGGAAGTACATTATTAACAAAAAAAAGTACATCAAATGAATTTTGTTCCATTGCACTTACCTGCAAAATTTGATAAATATCGTTCTTTTCGTTTAAAAGATATTTACTTGGTCCCATACTTCATCCCAACCCTGTATATCTAAATATAACTGACTATACTGATACACCTACTGAATTCGTATAAGCAAATATTCAAACAATTGTGATCGAATACAGTCCGCAATAAACCAAAGGGACATGTTACAAACTCGGATACTGTAGACATAATTTTATAGAGTTGAAATTTTATATCTTCACTACTAGGAACAGTATACTTTGATGGTATAAAACATGTCATCAGTTTTACGATGTTCATAAAATCGTTTTGTGGAACATCGCAATCCACAGTCGAATTTTCCATGCAAAATACTGTATATAAATTCATGAAAATAATATACTAGAGGTCATCCGGGTGGATATTCAACTATAATTCATTGAATTTTAAAGCACATCAATACATTGAGACTGGCCTCAAACAGTCGGAATATCCCTCTGAATATACAGGGTGAGTCTTTGAGCACTGCATTAATTTTAACCAAAGATTCCTCTCATCAAATGAAACACTTTTTTCATTTACCATTTTTCCAGATTCGGCTCAGGTAAGAAGTTACAAGCGCTTAAAGATTTCAAAATGTGCTAATACACTCCCGCATATAAATTATCTAAGAAATTGTTGGCGGACGAGAATAAGGCATGGTAACGTGGTTTACAGCTTGATTCGGGATTCCAACGCTCAGGGACGGATCCATAAAAGTAGTGAAATTTCTGGAGTTTTCCATTTCAAAAAAATTAAATGAAGAATATCTCGAAAACGGTGCGTTTAAGGAGAAATGATGAAGAATAATATAATGTTCTAAAACGATGGAATATTCTTGAAATGACTCAAGAAAAACTTTATATGCTTTCTTTATGCTAATTTCGTTTAGTTTTATGAATCCACGAGTCCATAACCAGAAAACCAGTAGAAGTAGAAAATAACTAATATTTGGAAAATATCTATCATAGTTATAGAAATCTTTACGCCAACATTCATTTTATTCGAAAAAAGGATGTCAAAGCTACAAAATAAAAACTGATTTTTTTTCAAACTTTCAACAGCCTGTATCTTTTTACCTGAGCTGAATTTGGAAAAATGTTAAATGAAAAAATTGGTTCTAGCCCTGTGGACAGGAGCTTTTGGGCGCATGTTCATCTTCCTTGTGGCCCGTACTGACCAGTAAAGAAAAAAAGAAAAAAAGCAGTATCATGTTGAATACCTTAATATTATTGATTATTATATAATAATCGATGAAAATAATGAGAGAGACCCAGGAAATTTGACACATTTTGTTTTATATCTCCAGAAATTGAAATCGTATAGAGCCAAAATTTTGCACAATGTTGCAAAATACTACAATTGACGTTAGTACAAGTTTTTGTTGCAATCTGATGAATAGTTCACGAAAAAAAAATTTTTTTTTCGAAAAAATTAAAAGAAATATTTTTTTAAAAATTACCAACATTTCGATCATAACAGAATTTTGCCAAAAGTTGCGCGTTTATATCCTCGAACTGACTACCAAGTTTCGATTCAACATCTTCTTTAGTTCCTGAAATATCAGGGAAATAACCTCAAAATTTTAAATGTCTATAACTCCTAAACCGTCCGGCCGATTTTGCCCGTTAACGAACTTAACCGTCGCATTTTGATCAGAAGCCTACCCTGAAAGTTTGAAGTCGATAAGACCTTCGGTGCTCCTGTTATCGTGCCTACGGCCGGCCGGCCGGCCGGACGGCCGGACGGCACCCAAAAATCTGACACCGGATTCGTGATCAGGGAGTCCGAGTTAGTCTATTAGCCAATTTTCAGCTCGAAATTCGAAAATTACAGACCTTTGGACGAAATGATAGGGCGATATCCCCTAGAACATGCGCCCAAAAAGTGTTTCACAACATTTGAGGGGAGAGAGAATTTTTTTCTGTAAATTTTTCCTAACCTCTTTTATCACACATTGAAGTCCATGGTACCCCATTACACTAACCTCTGTTAAAAAAATTGGTTCAAGCCCTGTGGACAGGAGCTATTGGGCGCATGTTCATCTTCCTTGTGGCCCGTACTGACCAGTAAAGAAAAAAAGCAGTATCATGTTGAATACCTTAATATTATTGATTATTATATAATAATCGATGAAAATACTGAGAGAGACCCAGGAAATTTGACACATTTAGTCTTATATCTCCAGAAATTGAAATCGTATAGAGCCAAAATTTTGCACAATGTTGCAAAATACTACAATCGACGTTAGTACAAGTTTTTGTTGCAATCTGATGAATAGTTCATGAAAAAAAATTTTTTTTTTTCGAAAAAATTAAAAGAAATATTTTTTTTAAAATTACCGACATTTCGATCATAACAGAATTTTGCCAAAAGTTGCGCGTTTATATCCTCGAACTGACTACCAAGTTTCGATTCAACATCTTCTTTAGTTCCTGAAATATCAGGGAAATAACCTCAAAATTTGAAATGTCTATAACTTCTAAACCGTCCGGCCGATTTTGCCCGTTAACGAACTTAACCGTCGCATTTCGATCAGAAACCTACCCTGAAAGTTTGAAGTCGATAGGACCTTCGGTGCTCCTGTTATCGTGCCTACGGCCGGCCTGCCGGCCGGCCGGCCGGACGGCACCCAAAAATCTGACACCGGATTCGTGATCAGGGAGTCCGAATTAGTCTATTAGCCAATTTTCAGCTCGAAATTCGAAAATTACAGACATTTGGACGAAATGATAGGACGATGTTCCCCTAGAACATGCGCCCAAAAATATATTTTCATACACATTCTATTTTGTGTATGATGTATAGATCTTAATTCATAAGAATATGATGTAATTATTATTTCACATTGATTAACGTGATCTTCAAGTAGTTTCTTCAGTTGTGCCTGCCTTATCCTTCTGCCATCTTTTCTTTGGTCTGTTGGCTAGATAGGTGTTCCTGCTGGCCCATGATCGATGGATATGCCGGTTATACAGAGCTTCTCCAAAGCTCTCTGACCAGCCCTGAATAGAAAAGCCTCTTGATTCCTGATTGCATACTGAGCCACCATTTTCAGAAGCGGATCTTCGCTTCTCAATATCCTTATTGCCATTTCCAACGTTTGTTGATGGTGTTGGTATTCCAAACTTTGCAAACCTCAACCTCCCTGCGTTCCTGGAAGGTATATCCTTTGAATCAAGCAGTTGGGATGCAGGCTACGATTCATCTTCATCACTTTACGAGTTGTTCTGTCTAGCTTGAGAATTTCATTCACTGTCCAGTTAACTATCTCGAATGAGTAGGTGATTATCGGTACTGCCAAGATGTTCGTAGCAGATACTTCATTTTCCCGGACAGCTGTGATTTCCATATATCTTGGATCTTCTTTTTGTAGCTAGCTGTTAAGGCATCCTTGATTATGGTTGTCTCCAGTGCACCTAGTTGTTTCATCCCAAGGAATTTGTATGTTTCATCCCCTTCGAGGTATTGAATGCTTATTCCCCGATGACTTCTCCTGTATCTTCAGTTCTTCCTCTGCTTAGATGAAAAACAGCACATTTGTCCAAACCGAATAACATTCCTTTTGCTGAGGTGTATTCGGCAACGATATTCAGTAGTTGTTGTAGTGCTGCCTTGGAAGAAGCGTACAGTTTTAAGTCGTCCATGTAGAGGAGATGTGAGATCAGATGTTCTTGGCCCGGCCTTGAACCCTATTCTACTTGCCCTCAACTCAGTGGTTAATGGTAGAGGTGTTATGCAGAACAATAACGGGCTTAGCGAGTCTCCTTGAAATACACCTCGCCTTTATCTCACACATCCAGTATAAGTGGTTCGACATCGGATCGAACGGCGAACTTGAATCGAATGATTAACCAATATTTTCCCGTTCATTATCATACTCATTACAAAGTCAAATTAAGAACGAACGAGAAAACAGATTTTCAAATGAAAACTAATTTTTAAAACAATATATAGAATTCATTATTCCGTCAGGACATGATATAAACATTCCCGATTGGAAGGAAAACAAAATAATGTGCCGATAAATTATGCCCAAACAAATTAAATTGCTCCAATTCTATCGGAAAATAGGTTGTGAATATTTTACATATTTAACGATAACGATATTGGTGCATATGATGTGCGTATATTCGGTCGTCCGGCTCATCAAACTTTAATTTCAATCAATTCGTTATTCGTTCATATATTCATTCGAAATTGGCAAACGAAAACTTCATTGTATATTTGAATATTGTGGGTGAATATATTTATTTGGAATCAGCCTTTTACGAATACAATTATTTTATATTCGATCTGCATATAGAAATCATTTTGTATACAGGGTCGATGGTAGGTTAAACATTTCATAGATACTGAGTTCTGGCTAATAATTTGGTGAAAAATATGGAGGAAGTATAAAGTATAGAATTTACCATGGTAAATTCGAATTAAGTGGCCAATACAGGAGAATGGACAACATAATTTACCATGGTAAATTCGATTCAGGGTGTCCAATACAGGAGAATGGACAATAGAACATACGCGCAAAACCTCCTGACTTCACGTCAGTGCTTGAACCAATTTTTTTTTTATTTTTTTTTATTTTCTACGGGTACTGTTCATAAAAAAATTTGTTTTCGTCATTTTTTTCCAAATTTTCCAGGGGTACGGTTCTTACAAAATTTTAAACACGTCTTAATGTTGATTTTATACTAATAAATACCAAGCTTCAATTCGATCGAATCTTTATTTGTTGAGTTATCGAGGAAATAATATTCCAGGTGGGTATAACTCGGAAACCGTTTAACCGATCATGCCCAAAAACGAACTTAACTCTTCCATTCGGATACGCAACCTACCCTGGAACTTGCAAGTCCCTATCTCCTTTTGTTCGAAAGTTATCGAGGCAAAGGTCACCCATCTACTGAACTCACACAATGCTGCTCGAATCTTCAACAATATTTAACCGATCGTGTTAAAACTTGAAATTTGGCAGTAGAGTTGTGTTATAAAGGCTCTTGCAAAATTTCAGCAATTTCAGACGAATAGTTACTGATATATAGAATTTTTTTTTTATTTTCAATGATTTCTTATGAATTTTCTAGTAATACTATCCTCACAAAATTTTGCAAGAATATTCGCGTTGTCATTCTACAACTAATAACCATGTTTCAATTCAATCGGTTCAGTGTTTTTTGAGTTCATCGGGAGAAAAAAATACCAAATTTCTGATGACTATAACTCTAAAACCATTTGGCCGATTATGTTTACGAACAAACTCAAATGTCGTTTTCAGATGCACATCCTATCCTGAAAACTTCAACCCGCTATCTCTTTCCGTTCTCAAGTTATCATGACAGCAAAAATATTTTTTGGTAATTTTTCAATAATTTTCTAGCCATACGATTAGCACAAAATTTCACAAACGTGCTCAGGTTCATATTCTACAACTACTCACCAAGTTTCAACTCGATCGAATTTATATTGGTTGAAAACAAAATTATTACTCGGAAACCATTGGGCAGATTATGCCCATTAACGAACATGTCCGTCGTATTGGGATACGCCACCTACCCTGAAAATTTCAAGTCGCTAGTTTTGGTATCTAATTCATTATTAGTACGTTACCGTGGATAAAAATCATCTGTTTAAAAAAGTACCCCCACCCCCATCTGTTTTAGTGGGGGTTGCAAAGCCTTATTTCACCAGGGTTTCAAAGTACTCAAGCTTCTTAATCAAACCATCAAATTTCATCGCTCTATCTCAACTGTTCTCGAAAATATTTGCAAAATAAGGAAACCCACCCCCAGGCTTAAAGCATCCATCACCATCAGAAGACCCGGAGGACAGTTTAACAACATGACACCCTAATGGTACCCCATCACCTCTTTGCCCGTGTCAGTGTGGCAGCCCTGGAACCTGTATAGTTAGTCTAAAATTATGTCTAAAATTAAAATAAACTCATCATTTGGGACAAATAAATATTAATTACGTTATATGAATAAGGGCCACATTTATTACGAATAAACTTTATTATATGAATGAACTGTTCGCCCAGTGTGGTTTTGACAGGCATAGTTGTTCATACGAAACAATTCAGAGAAATATTACCTCTTTTCAGATAATATACAATCCGGAATTTATATAAAAAAAATACACAATAGTACAGAAAAACAATTTTCATAAAAGCGAATGGATATAGCGCGTATATTTTTTCACGCTCCGTTCCATGAATAAAAATAATCGCGGTACATATAAATGCATGGAATTGTCGGTATTATCCCGAAAACCGATCCACCCGATCGTATACCGTAATTTCAATGCTAACCCATCCAGAAGAATCTATTGCAATAATAAAACGGGTTAATTCCACGCTGGACAATATCGAACAACAGACCGAAAATTTCGAATGTTACGAAAAAAAAATGAGAGCTGATGAAGAACTTCGTTGGGCTTTATTTCCATCCAGGACAGTATCTGGCGATATACGTGGCGTAAAGTGCAGGTGAAACATTATAAAATGGCAGGAAATGTACGTACTCTACAAGAGTAACGACCGTAAACAATGGACGTTCCAGCGGACTTATAAAGCTGGGAACACACGCGAGGTTTTATTAGACTAGACGCAGGAACGATTAGTGAGGTGTTCAAGTTATGTGTTTGAATTTGTCATACCTAAACAATATATACAGGGTGAGTCTTTGACCACTGCATTAATTTTAACCAAAGATTCCTCTCATCAAATGTAACACTTTTTTCATTTACCATTTTTCCAGATTCGGCTCAGGTAAAAAGTTACAAGCGTTTAAAGATTTCACAATGTGCTAATACACTCCCGCATATAAATTATCTGTGACATTGTTGACGGACGAGAATAAGACATGGTAACGTGGTTTACAGCTTGATTCGGGATTCCAACGCTCAGGGACGGATCCATAAAAGTAGTGAAATTTCTGGAGTTTTCCATTTTAAAACATTCAATGAAGAATATCTCGAAAACGGTGCGTTTAAGGAGAAATGAGGAGGAATAATATAATGTTCTAAATCGATGGAATATTCTTGAAATGACTCAAGAAAAACTTTATATGCTTTCTTTATGCTAATTTCGTTTAGTTTTATGAATCCACGAGTCCATAACTAGAAAACCAGTAGGAGTAGAAAATAACTAATATTTGGAAAATATGTATCATAGTTATAGGAAAGTTTACGCCAACATTCATTTTATTCGAAAAAAGGATGTCAAAGCTACAAAATAAAAACTGATTTTTTTTCAAAATTTCAACAGCCTGTATCTTTTTACCTGAGCTGAATTTGGAAAAATGTTAAATGAAAAAAGTGTTTCATTTGATGAGAGGAATCTTTGGTTAAAATTAATGCAGTCGTCAAAGACTCACCCTGTATATTAGAAAAAATGATACAGTGAATTTCAAGAGGATACAAACAACTTAAGTATTGTTTACGATTATATCATTTCCAAAATGAACATTCCAAACGGATAGCTACTCCGCATTTGTTTACATGTTAGTTTAGTGATTGTGACCGGATTGATATTCCACCTGTACAATATGTTCATACTCTATATTTGCTGGTCACGATATAATGAGTAGACTAAGATCATATATGAAAATATGTGTAATCGCAATGTATCTAATGTCATCTTGTTTGTTATTGTTATTCCGTCGACTGTCACGCATCTGAACTGATATATTTACTCTCTCTAACCATTTTAATTTGTATGTTTTATTGATTGTATGATGAGGTAATAATGTTAAATGTTATATGTATTGTCTATACTTAATAAAAACAATTTTATAGCCTTGAGAAAGGAACAAGCCGTTCCGAAACGTTGGCAAAATCATAGTTAATTGTCTACATTTTATGTCCAAATTCCTACGAAATGTTGTTCATTAGTAGTCATAAAATTTGTCATACCTGAACAGTCCAGTAAGGGCCTCAGTTGGATGCAATAAGAATTTCTCGTAGTGGAAAACTCCTACCTGATAACTGAGGTTACTGGACTCAAACCTCTTGGCAAAGCCCAAATATAATGGAAACCATATTCAATTTGGAAACACTCTTTGCATCGGACATAAGAGACCTTCTGAGAGCGGTGGACCTTGTTAATCGATTGGATCAAATTCATATTGGGGTATATAACTGAGGATCTCTGTACTCCCGAGATATGAGCCTTCCATCTTAAAGGCAGAAACACTATCTTTCTGAATTTGTCCTCATAAGTGTCTGAGAAGGAACCTCAATTATACATCTATCTTATAACCGACAGCTAGAACATACTGAGAGACCTAGTTCACCCAATCAGGGTTCACTACAGTCCTAGGAATGCCGGAAAACCATAAAGCAACCGCCTAGAGGCAATAAGGTGACTCTTCTGTAGTTACCAGGGCATTATGTTATTGAAGGAAATAAGAAGGCCGAAGAACTAGAGAAAAGGGCCTAGTGAATAACACCTGCTGAACCAAAACCCTTCTGTCGGCTTGGAAAAGACCACTACAGGGCAGTTGTCCAAAAATGGTAGCTGAATAACAGAATAGATCTTTGGAGAAATACTCTAGGACTTCCAAAAACATTTCTATAACAGGATGCTCCTGCAGCTGCCATGAGGTGCTGGCTTGTTTATGATGATGATTATCAACTCCAACTTGCAGGCTTCATGGTTGGTTTGCATCTGAATGTGACAGCTGAGTTCGTTGATGGGCATATTCAACCAAAAAAGACTGGGATAGGGAATCCACCACCCAAGTTCTTAAAAGAAATGCCTTTAAATGGTACACAGACGGTTCAAAACCACTACAGGTGCTGGTGCTGGAATATATGGGCTAGGTACCAAATGCTCACTATCGCTAGGCTCCTATCCGAGCGTCTTTCAGGCAGAAGTACTTGCAATCGAAAGATGCGTGGAAATTAACCTAGAAAGAAACTATCAGAAATGTGATATAGTAATCCACTGTGACAGTCAAGACGCTATTGAAGCTCTGAGCTCCCATGTCATCGAGTCCAAACTGATATGGGACTGCCGAAGAAAACTCAATGAAGTAGGCAAGAACAATAGAGTCTCCTTGGTCTGGGTTCCTGGTCAAGTGGGAACTAAAGGAAATGAGAAGGCCAGCACACTTACCAAGAAAGGAGCACAAAACCACTTTATTGGCCTAGAACCCTACTGTGGGGTTGGTAGATACACCTAAAAAAGTCAATTCCGGATGAAAGGAGAAACTGAAAGAAGTATTTTCTGGATACCTTTTTACGGAATGTATTACTCCAAGAAATTCTTCTGGAAATTTGACACTGTCAGATCAAAGGAATATATGGACCTCAATAAGAACACGCTGCACCTCCTCACTGGTTTCTTTACAGGGCACTGCGGCATATGATCAGATTAGGGCTAGTAGAAACTGACGAGTGTAGATTCTGTTGGGAGGAGGAAGAAACTCTTGATCACCTGATAACGGAATGCCTCACCATCTTAAGCCAATACAAGGAAAGCTGTGGACAAGAAATCTGCAGGAGTGAAGACGTAGTCTCCTTGAAGCCATCCCAGATACTGGAGTTCATCAGAACTCTGGAACTGGAAGGCGGGCTGTAGATGGTGACAACATCGACAGCTCTGACGGGGGTGCACAATAAACCGAAGTTTGTAGTGCGTATGTTTTTTTGTCCATTCTTCTGTATTGGACACCCCTAATCGGATTTACCATGGTGAATTATGTTGTCCATTCTCCTGTATTGAACACTTAATTCGAATTTACCATGGTAAACAGCGGAACAATCTCATTTTTGCAGCACACACAAAAGAACAGAGAGCTTCGATAATCGATCGTCTTCCTTTTATAAGTTTCAATAAGACGCCAAGCGTACCACTTGAGATCTCCCCTAAGGCCCCTTCGTCACCTCTCAAAACACCACGTCAGTTCGCGTCCTTTTGAATCCGGACCATCGAAATTCATACAAGCATAGAACCTATGAACAGAGCGTTTTATTGCGAACATAAGAATCACAGTACTTTAATAATGGTTATTTTTATGGAAATAGAAATTATTGCTATTCATTTAAACCACGGGATATTACAACATGCATCAGCTTCCCCCATAACTCCAACCGACACAACCTAACAGTGTATGGCGCGCCTCCGCCAAACACATAATTTAAATATCCGTGCTGAATCCACCCTTGTTACGCGATTAATCGCTATTACGTGAAACGTAGTCTGCGTGAATCTCAACCGATGATTTATGCTGTAGGAGCATTCGCTGTCTGCCTTTATCTATTACTCGTTCCAGCGTGCTAAACGATTCCATCCGACCCAATAGCATGATTGATTTTCGTCAAATGATTTCGAGATTGTATCGGATGCTCCGTTCGGATCCGGTAAACCAATTCGTCCGAGTGACGGAATCGACCGATCGAGTTGAGGAAGAGGATAATACGGGAGTGTTAATTAGGCGAAGAGTGATGGGAAAAGACATCCGGTCCTGTTGGAGGGCTCCACTCTTCTATAGGCTCGTTCATCTTTTCATCGCGATCCTTGAGTGAAATACTTAATCAGTACTTTTGAATTCGCTGTTTTCCGACAGAATTTTCATGACTCAGCAACAGGGTCTCCTTGGTTTGGATTCTAGGAGAGCAGGGGTAACAAGGAGGCCAACATGATAGTCAAAAATGGGGTTTGAATCGCCGCTTTATGGTCCAAACCTTTCTGTGGCTAATAAGACTAAAAATAAACATTCAGGCACAAAGAAACAAACTGACAGGCTCTGGTGGGATCTTAAAGGATCCGGGCCAATAAAGAGGGTTTGTGCTCCTTTCTGGGCAAGTGTGTTGGCATCCTCATTTCCTATGATTCCTATGACCACAGAATTAAGTTTGGCCTCGGAATCTTCATCGGTGAGTCTAAATAAATCCTCCTGGACCGTCCTCATCCAAAAATTCGAAAATAACAGACATCTGGGCCAATTAACTCTGTTAAGGTGAACACCCATTTCAATGGCATTATTTTACACCTAAATACCAAATTACCACTCGGTCAAATCTACAGTTCTAGAAATATTTGCGGAATCAAATTTCAAAGATTTACGAATTCAACCATTCCATATTGACATCAAACTTGTCATGCATTAATCATAAGTTTCAGAGTTCCTTCTTGTGAAAATGATCGTATTTATCTTCTTCCTCCTGTGCCTATCCATTAATGGATGTTGGCGATCACATTCTTCATCTTTGCTCTACTTCTGGCGGTTTGTATTAAAGTTCCGATGTTGGTTATTCCTGTCCATTGTCTGATGTTTCTTAGCCAGGACATCCCAGATAGACCGCCTTCCTTCTCTTGATCGTAACAAAGAGTTCCCGTTCTTTATTTACTCGCCTGAGAACTTCTTCATTTGATATTTTTGCAGTCCATGGGATCTTGAGGACTCTGCGATAAAGCCACATTTCAAACGCCTCCAACTTATTGATCGCACTGATCTTCATGGTCCATCCCTCCACTCCATAGAGCAGTATCGACCAAACATAGCACTTAACGAACCTCAACCTCAAGGAAATGTCAAAATCAGAGCAGGTGAGCACCTTCCGAAGTCTCAAAAAGGCCTGCCGAGATTGTTCGACGCGCCATTTGATTTCTTGATCCGATGTCCAGTCTTCAAAAAGCCATATACCTAGATATTTAAATTTCACCACTCTTTCAATTGGCTTTGAATCAAAATTGATGTTGGAATTCGTGAACGTGTTCAGGTTTCTGGAGACGATCATATATTTAGTCTTTTTGGTGTTAATGTCTAATCCCATGGATTGACTTATTTGTATCGGATTTGTTGTACCATTATCTAGTCTGACTTCTGCTGATTGGTGCCAGTATAAGTTTTCGATACATCTTATATCCTTTTGGTCTAGATCCATTCTCGCAAGAAGCTGTATTAATTTATGATGTCGTACTCGGTCGAACGCTTTTTCGTAATCTATGAAGCATAAGCACACATATTTTCTTTGATCGTAGCAATTCTGGCCATCGTATTTATAGATCCTATAATTTACAGTGTACGGGTTTGAAATTCGAATATACAGATACTTGATCCAAAATTATAGCACCCATTAAAAGCTATACATATAATTTCTATACCAGATCAAATTTCATATTACATATATCTTCTCTATCTTCCTTACGGATCTAATACGTGGCTGAATCCGGATTATCACCGAATTATTATTATTATCGCCTAGGATCCACATCCAGAATTCAAAATGGGAGATTATCCATTTTTATCGCCGACGTATTTGAAACGAAATTAGTTCCTATTCGACTATCGGGGAAGTTCGTTTCAGCTTACAGTTCTTAGATAAGGATCAGAATGTTATCTAGGAGTAATTTCGACTTGCAATTCCACAAATTGTATGAGTTTCGAATGGTGTTTGCTCCCTTGTAGCGACGGCATGAGGAGCCATTTCGACTACGTAGTTATTAATTATTCCCAGGTGAAGCTAGATGTCGAGCGCTAGAGCGAGATAATAATTGAGGATTGTTATGCTCTTCTTAGATGCCGTATTAATGCTGATTATACGAGAGAGTTCTTCTGATCCGCTACTTTATCTTTCAGGTCGTAACAAAATAAATCCCTTTAGCTTTGCTCATGTAGACATTTAATCCTTTGGAACTTTTAACTTTCCTTCACCAGCATTTTATAATCGAGTACCGAATATCTGCTAGATTGACTCTGTATGGGGTGTAAATATACAATGGAACAGGTGCTCAAAGGCTCCTGACGTCAGCATTATTTAAGAATTTTATAGATTTCGCACATTTTTTAGTTCATAGGACATAGGTCCTGGATATATCTGGGGCCTTTGATAACACAAAACATGTGTCTGTTAAAGTGGAGGAGTGAATAAAACCTTTATAAAATGGATGTATGAGCTGTTGTCGACGAGGATAGCTGACACAAAGGACAGCAATGAGACCACTTCTGTCAAAACCACTCGTGGAACACCTCAAGGGGGAGTTACGTCTCTCCTTCTTTGGAGCCTAGTAGTCGAAGAGCTTCTCCACAGTCTAACAGAGCTCGGCTTTGGGTATATATAGGCTATGCCGATGATATAGTCCTAATGGTCAGAGATAAATCCGAGGGCACTTTGTGTAACTTATTACAGGATGGTCTTAGAATGCTCAAGCAGTGGAGCTTGTCAGTGGGGCTGAGCATAAGCCCGGACAAGACCACAGTGGATCTGATTACTCGAAGAAGGAAACTTCCAGCTGTGAGATCCCTCTATTTGAATGCAGGAATCTAGCCGGTAAGACTTGGGGCTGCAACCCTAAGATACTGCGATGGATGTACGTCATGATTGAGAGACCCATAATCATCTATGGGGCAGTAGTCTGGTACACAAAATCAAGCCAGAATACCACGAGGAAAACCTTCGACAAAGTACAAAGGCCAGTCTATTTGTGTATCACTGGAGCTATGGAAATCTGTACTAGCACAGGGCACTTGAGATTATCAAAAATCTCACACTACTTCATCTACTGATAGACAAAATGGCCCATGAAGCCATTCTCTTAATATTAAGAAACGGAACAGACAATGAGAGTATTTGAAACCAAAAAGCCTGGTCCTCTCTTACCAGGTATATTTCATCAGCCATTTTATTTATTTAGCATATGGCGCCTTACACACTCTATACAATATATATGGACACATATTTCTAGATACAAATTATTTGATGGATATCGTTGGCCACCTCTGCGGAAATTAACTGGACGTTCTCTATGTCTGATCTAGCATAAGTTGCTATGCAATAATGGCATAGCCGTGAATTATTCCTTACGATTTCATGTCTGCTTCAGTTGCGACGTGAGTTTCTTGGACAACTGCTATATCGATATTTCGGCTAAGCAGAATTTTGGAGAGGCATTGATTTTTTCCCTTGCTAGATCCTTCTATGTTCAGCTGGCATATCCGGACAGATGGTCCCAGATATCTGGTCGGTTGACGCTGAGAATCACCGTTCTGTGAGTCAATTTGCATCGTTCGGTATCGTTCGGTACAGTGTGTAAGTAGTAGTCAGGAGTAGTTTGACTGCCAGTTGGTTCTAGTTCTTTAGCGTTACCCAGGGTGCACCACGTGGAGGCGAACTAGATTTGCACCCCTCATCAGCCATTCTTCCTAGTGTAGAAATGATTAATAAATTAAGCATCGAAAATAACTTCACTTCGATGCGTGGTAGGAAAAAATGATCTTAGGTCTTTATCTTTAAATATCCAAAAGCCTGGTCAGCACCTGAAAGCCTGATCATCTCTTACCAGGTACATTTCATCAGCCAATCTTCCTAGTGACGAAATGATCAAGAAAGTAAGCATCGAAAAGAACTTCACTACGATGCTCGGTAGGAAAAAAGACTGGGACAGGGAATCCACTACCCAAGTTCTTAAAAGAAATGCCATTAAATGGTGCACAGATGGTTCAAAAACCACTAAAGGAGCTGGCGCTGGAGTATAGGGGCCAGGCACTGAAAGCTCAATATCGCTAGGCTTCTATCCGAGCATCTTTCAGTCAGAAGTACTTGCAATAGCAAGATTCGTGGAAATGAACCTAGAAAGAAACTATCAGAGATGTCATTTAGCAATCCACTCTGATAGTCAAGCTGCTATTAAAGCTCTGAGCTCCCATGTGATCAAGTACAAGCTAGTATGGGAGTGCCGAAGAAAACTCAATGAAAGTAGGCAGGAACAACAGGGTGAACGAAATGAAGAGGCCAACACACTTGCTAAGCAAGGAGCGAAACCCCCTTTATTGGCCCGGAATCCTACTGTGGGGTTGGTAGATACAACTACAAAAGTGAATTTCGGATGGAAGAAGAAACTGAAAGACGTATTTTGTGGAGATCTCTCGTCAGAATGTATCATTCCAAAAAATTCTTCCGTAACTTTGATACTGTCAGATTCAAGAAATATATGCAACTCAGTAAGAACACGCTGCACCTCCTCACTGATTTCCTCACAGGACACTGCGGCCTTAGGAAGCATATGATGAGATTAGGGCTAGCAGAAACCGACCAGTGCAGATTCTGTTGGGAGAAGGATGAAACTCCTGATCACCTGATAACAAAATGCCCCACCATCTCAAACCAACACAAGGAATGCTTTGGGCAAGAAATTAGCAGGAGCGAAGACGTAGCCTCCTTGAAGCCATCTCAGATACTGGAGTTCATCAGAAATCTGGAACTGGAAGGCAATCTGTAGATGGTGATGACATCGACAACACATTACCCCCTACAACAATATTCAATATACATATAGTTCATAGGACAATCTTATTCCTAAGAATCCTCCCACATATCTCCGAAGGAAACCTATAAACTCATCAGATAAAAGTTTGTTACAGTAAACACGCGAACAGTAAACAGCGTAGTTGAGCTAAAAAACTTAATGGAGAAGTTTCTACTGGAATACTGAAGAATATTCCATAACGTACAATCAATTAATTCAACTGCTTAATGTTTCAGTCTGAACATTGCAGAATTATAGGATATTCGAGGAACTTTTTTCGTGTAAAAAAGTAGATGCAACAATTCTTTCAAACCATCCATTTTTATCCCTCACCAACAACGGATTGCTCGGTAAAAGTTTCCGTAGTAAAAAGTCTGAACCGATCGATCGGCTTACAGAAGAGTGCAACTGTCGGCCATTTCTATTTACGAACTTTTCTGGTTTTTTTTTTGTTCAGCCTCAAGTTCCAAGCAAACGGCAGACTTATCGAAAACTTGAAAGCTTTCAGCCGCATTTTTTCGATGAAGCTTCCGCATTAGCGCAAAGTTCGCCGGGGGCGACATTTCATGACGGGACTGCATCACCAACCAGATTGAAATATTACGGTAATTTGAGGTTGGTGCAGGAGCTGAACTATACAGCTGCACGTCTCAGTTGCGGCGGGAGATGAAAGCGTATTGCTCGAATAGGATTCGACCACTTTTTCTTTTTTCAAGTTTTCGCGGGTTGGATTAATTCTATTCATCTGCTGATATAATTTTCTCAAATGTTGAACCTATGGAAACGTACTGCGAAAAGCTCTTTGTAATACCACTGACATTTACAAAGTGTATATTTGAAGTAGAGTCGGGCGGGGCTATTTGAGCATTGGTGTAAGTTAAGTATAATAATGAGGTTTGCAGATCACATAGATACTGGGTCTTTAAAAATGATTGTAATATCGCAGTTGTCTTTGGATTTGTATTTGCCACTCCTCACTTCTTGTGTTCTGTTTATATCATAGAAACTCAATGAAAAATTATATACGATTTACACTTATTTATTCAATATTGTGACGCGTTTTGTCGACACAGTGACTTCATCAGACTACATCATACTAGATTCTTAACAAGTTATTATCTCCCTATACCTAGATGACATGGACACAGAATCATTTAAAACTAATTACATGAGAAACTTATTTAAAACAAATTACATAATAGACTTATTTAAAACTAATTACATGAGATTTCACTGCTGGTTTCTTTGTACACATTAACAATAATTCATTCCTAATGCTTTTATAAATTGATTCTCTATTTGAATAGATTGAGTAACGGTGAAAAATTTAGATCTAATTGTTCATCAACTAAGTTACCCGTATGTTTTTCCCTATTTATTTCGACCATTTCCCAGTAATTGAGTTGCGCACCTTTATTCAAATTGTGTAGAATTTTGAACTCCGGGTTAAACTTATGTCCTTCTGCTAATAAATGATTCGAATAATTTGAATTAATTTTGTTGTTTTTGTAGCTGTGATGATGTTCCTTTATTCTTATGCCAACATTTCTACCAGTTTTTCCTATATATGATTTGTCACAACTCCCGCAATTTAATTGATAAACACCGGATTTATCTTCTTTATTCCTTTTCGATTTATTGTTCTTTATGAGATTGGCAAGGTTGTTATTTGTCCGGAATGAGATATTCACCTGTTGGTTTTGAAGAAACCTTTTAAGTTGTTGACTCGGGGTACCAAAATATGTTAAGCTATTGAATATTATATTTTTATCCTTAATTTCTGGAAATACTAAACTAATTGTTTTTCTAAATTGTTTTTTCGTCAACATTTTTCTGATTAACTCTGTGTTATATCCATTGTTCACCGCTATTTGTTCGATAATTTCTAATTCTGTATCATAATTTTCTTCGGATAAAGGTATATTAATTAGCACCGGTGTAACATACAAACACGAGTTGAAGGAAAGAATTGTTATAATTCTCTAAAATGTCAATGTATTCTGTGAATTTATATGGATTTATTACCTACATTCGAACATTAAAATTTGTTCAACAGTACGCATTCTGTTATCAGCACTTACTTCTAAAAAATGGCTTAGGAGAATAGAATGCCAAGTAATGAATTATTCACTCTCGATTTCATTAGCATTTTCTGGAAGAAAACTCCTTAAAATGGAGAAAAAATCAAGTATCATTTTTTCAATCACCCTACTCTGGTCATCACAAGGAATGTTGTAAACATAGAGAAGGAGTTAGGCTCAGTAATGATATGTACCCAAAATCACGTGAAATATAGAAGCTCTTACTGAATGTCTTCAAATAGCTTGAAAATAGCAGCGCCAATTACATCATTATATCTTAATTTCTTCACAACCTACTTTTAATACCTTCTTCGGTCGAGTTATTCACAAGCAATCTGAATAATGTCACAGCTTCACTGAATCCATTTTGAATATTCAATCTAAGGTCTATGTATCTATTTTCCATGAAAAAACTATGTAATTCCACATAAAAATTATTTCTAAATTAAAATTGAAGCACCATCGCTCTGCCAAATCTGCTGAATGAATTACGAAGAATATTCTTCATTGACACCGCCAGATGTAACAGAAACTGCTAAAGCAGCATGGCCAACAGCTGAAAGCAATTTTAAATGTTAAATTGATATTTATATAAGCATATATCATAAACTCGTAAAAGAACACATAAAAGATTTTATAGCGAATGCTCCTGATAATATATTCAGTACATAAAATATAAATAATAGCTAACATTATTTGATTTATAGGTCAGATTGATTTTTTCAGTTGCGGGTACATTATGGAAAGATGAATACAGGTTGCAGAAAAATGATGTCCAAAATATTCGAACGAAATTTTAGGTATCAGTAAATTGGTCGAAAACACATTCAAATAGGATATTTACTGTGGTGGATAATGATGAACGTACAATCTTCAATTTAATCAAGAGATATATAGACTTAAGACCACGAAAAATTCCTCGTTTATTATAGAAACAATAAATATTCAGTATACACGCAGTAGGAATTCACTCATTTCCAAAATTACCGTGAATTATGTCAAAATTCCTCAAACTAGAGGTACTATATCTTTATACCGATTATTGTTTTCGGTGTTCTTCTGTCTATTCTTTCTGACAGTGAAGCAATTTTACAGCCAACAAATCAGCCACTTAAGTCGCTGAGGGTTATATTGAAAATTGATTGAAGAAAAAAGTATAAACTGCCACTAGCTCTACACATTCCATAACGGATACCGTAGGCAATGATATCAATGTGAATTATTCAGAATGTCACATGTCCATCATTCCGTTTATGAATTTTTGCAATTGCTCCATCGGTAGCATACAAATAAATATATCGAAATGAACATGCAAATTTTTCATTCTGTCTTGTTTCAATCCAGAATTCTTTCAATTCGAAACGAGGTCATTGTAATCAACTCTTTAATTAATGATATCGTACATTAAAAATCATCAAAGGCTGTAATTAACACCAACAAGTTGAAATAACTATAAAATTACTCCAAATAAGATAGGGATATTGAACTGGCTCCTTCGCCATTTTGCAGCACCACAATTTTGCACTGAAATATAAGCTTCCTGATTGTCAGAAGACACAGAGAGGCGACAGAATTGTTTTTCTTTAAGCAGATGTTTGTGTAAAGTCAAAATTGTGAGAAACCGGAGGCATTTTCCCTCCCACTCGTTTCTTATTGGGAACAAAAACCAACTAAGGATCGTATTTCAGACTGAAATCTACATGGGTATCGCACACATTCTCTTGCTATGCGGATTTACACCCAGAAAAACATAATCTGCAAGACGCAAAAGCTCAAGAACGTCGACAGGTAGAATCTAAGTAAAGTAGAACAAACAACCGGGATTTTCCCAGAGTTTCCACGATGTTCGATCCGATTAGCATGTAGGTACACGGAATATCTATCTGATTTATGGACGTTCTTTCCACCTTGGCGTTGTAATAGCTTAAGCTGAAATATTGCCACATAGTTCGCAAGCGGAAATACTGTGAGATGAATTGATAAGCACCCTATTTATTGGGATCAGTACGATGAAAATGCTGCAGATATATCTCGACATCGTTTGTAAACATGGAACTCTTCGACTGGAATCTGTCCTGCCAACAGGATCCCTTTTGAAGAACACAATAAGAAATTATTACCATATTCAAGAGAATAGGTCTACCATCACATAAGCTGCATAATCTTATTCTTTTTGGGGGTCTTACAAGGGTCCTCCTTGGGGCCCATTTTTTGGGATGCTGGTTTGAACGTGATTAACTGTTATATAGATTTTATTTGTTGTTAATGCCCTGTACCTGCCTGGAATTAAAACGAATAATGATCATTCCCGATTGAGTTATCTGATCATAATCATATTAAATACAAAATCTTGTTTCAGGACTACAGGGAGGATGACAAAAATTTCGTGACGAACACAATACAGCAGGCAACATGATAAGGGGCACCCAATCGACCCCCCTATACTCGGGTTATCTTCCGCACTCTCCCTACCTGAAGCGACCATCTCCTACAGGAAGCCCCGTCTCTAAGAGGCCATGCTACGACCACGAAGAATACCAAAAGGACTCCATCTTCTGCTGCTGTTACACCTGCCCCGACAGATCTAAAAGTACTTCTCTTCTGGCCACCTTCGGAGTATGTTGTCTGGTACTCATTTACACTCTCTTCGGCGCGGTAGTGTTCATGGCACTAGAGGGTGGGTTCCGTCAGGAGTCTGTTCTTGGCTCGCCCAAATCCGCCCAGAACGAAGACAGCCTGGTGGGGGTGTTGCGAACTCAGACGGTAGAACGATTGTGGAGTATTACGGAGAATCTGAACATTCTGTATAAGGAGAATTGGACTAGATTGGCCGCGGAAGAAGTGTTGATGTTTCAAGAGTCGTTGTTTAAAGTGTTGAACGACTACGAGGGAAATTTGAACCACCTGGGATACCCTCAAGCGCACAAGTGGAGTTTTAGTTCATCCTTCTTATATTCACTGACTCTCATCACGACTATAGGTAAGTTGGTAATCTTAAGACTCTTCAGAGAACTTCTCAAAAGATCTTTCAAGCTTCGTACGATTTGGGAGGGTGAGTTAAACTGATATAAAATGACATCGATCGAAGGTAGAGAATAGCGCAGTTACGGTAATAGATACGGAATTGCCGGTGACCCGAGATTAAATTCCGTTAAGCTCAAAGTGGTATTCCCAACAGAGCACCCCCTATGATCTCACCCTTCCCACATCTAAATGAAACATAATTCTGTCCTGATGAAACTTACCGTTCCCGATTCAATGTAGGTAGCTGTCGAGAAACTGAACTCCCAAAAGCGCCATAACAACATTAGGACACGTTTTGCGGGAAGTTGTCTGAGGGGAATTTCATGGACCAATTGTAACTTTATTAAGGTAAATTGAATTTCGTGATAACATTTTACAAATATTGAATTTGATCCTCACGGTTTTCTTCGAGGAAGTTGTGGATGTTAAGTATGAACAGGTCAGGGCTATATAGGTTACCTGACTAGTTTCAGTGGTGTTATCTAGCCATAATATGTCGTTGGAGCACAGGCTAGATTTTCAAATAAAGGGTAGGGCTTCACACGAGACGAGAGTAGGCGTCTCGTCCTGCTTAAGTCTGGATAACGATTATAAATATTATTATATACAGGGTGTCCCAAAAATACCACGCGAAAGTGACACTGGAGATAGATTGGCATTAGGTCTATCAGATAGCATCAACATGACCTCAGTAAAAGTCCGCTGGTTTTCGAGATATCACCACTGTTGCGTCCCATGACTTCACATGTTGGGAAGCGCTCATTTGTATTTCTAAACAAAGCAGCTCGCTTGTAAAATTTAAATGTTTTGGGTTAACTGGTTTATTTTTGCATGGGTGGTCTCACCCTTGAAATTAATATTTTCCACGAAAAGATAATTGCAAATAAAATATCTTGTAATACTTCAACCATTGTAGAAGTATTTATGACCTATTTCCTGTGAAATATTGATAAAATGCATACAACAACTAACACATTGCCAGAGCTGTGAGTCCTTTGTCTAGATTCTAACCCATACAAAAATCTAGAATTTTCCAATTACATCGCCACGGCTTTGGCTATTCTCTAAATCGAGGGCGTAGATTCCGAATCTGTTATTAGTTTTTCCGTATCTCGATTAATTTTGGTAATATGGCGAAAAATCCGACTGATTAGTCCATTTTCCGGAGGTAGAGCCAGAAATTGCGACTTTTTTCGTCATTGCTCCGAAACTAATCGAGATACGGAAAATCTAATTACAGATTCGTGATCTGCGTACCCGATTTAGTGAATAACCAAAGCCGCATCGACCTAATCGGAAAATTGTAGATTTTTGTATGTGTTGGATACTAGAGAAAACTCTTTGGCGTTTGACGGATTCGCTCATTACCTAATATTTTCCGAACGGATAGAGATACAGAAAAAATAGATACATAAATCTAAACGTCGTCCACCGGCCAATCATCGGGGATATCGAGATGTGAAAATCATATTTTTCGGACGGGAAAGAAGAATTTTCCTTCGATTCCGGGTCAAAAATATTTCTAAGTGCCGACCCTAAACATTTTTTTCATGGTATATCGATACGGAGCTCGTGTCTAATTAAATCGAAGTCGCTGATCACGAATATGTAATGAGTTTTTCCCTAAGTGGCGTACTTTGGGAAAATTTTGACTTAAAGTGAAAAAATTGACGAAAATAGGTCAATTTTGGAACTTTCCACCGCCCAAACAAATCGGAGTAGGGTGTTGCTGATTTTTTACGTCATATTTGGATCCTTTATCTATCGAATCATCCGAACAATAAATGTCCAGGTCGTACGCTTCGGAAATTATGATTTTTTTTCCCGAGGGTCTATTTTTGGGAAAATTCTTTCCGCGATATTTCCTCGGAAAATTTTTGTAATAAATATCTGATGGTAGATTCGGAATCTACGGCCCCGAATCTATAAGAATAAGTACCCGTTTTATAGTTTTGCGTCAAAAAATTTTTCTCGAAAAATGGGATTTTTTTAAGGCTAATGTATTAAAAAATTGCCAAAATTCGACCGGTCTCCGATTTCGATGCAAATTACGTCATTTACTAATTCGGGACCGTAGATTACGAATATATGATCGGATTTTTCATTAGAGAATTTTCCGCGGAAATACCGCGAAATGAATTTTCCGAAAAACAGACCCTTGGGAAAAAAATCATAATTTCCGAATAGTACGGCCTGGACATTTTCTGTTTGGATTATTCAGTAGATAAAGGAACCATATATGAGGGCAAAAAGCAACAACACCTTACTCCGATTTTTTTGGGCGGTGTGAACTTCCAAAATTGACCTATTTTCGTCCATTTTTTCACTCTAAGGAAAAATTTTCCCAAAGTACGCCACTTAGGGAAAAACTAATTGCATATTCGTGATCACCGACCTCGATTTAACTAGACACGAGCTCCGTATCGATATACCATGAAAAAAATTTTTTGACCCGGAATCGAAGGAAAATTCTTCTTTCCCGTCCGAAATCTATGATTTTCACATCTCGATATCCAAATTTTCCCCGATGATTGGTCGGTGGACGACGTTCAGATTTATGTATCTATTTCCTCTGTATCTCTATCCGTTCGGAAAATATTAGGAAATGAGTAAATCCGTTAAACGCCAAAAAGTTTTCTCTAGTATCTAACCCAGGGATCACCAATTAGTTTCATTGGAGGTCCGTTCACAAAATCTGTATATCTGTCGCGGGTCGTTGATAGCATTATGATGGCATATGAATTTGACTAGCAGTTAATCTAAATCCAATATCTATAATTAGTAAATAAAACGAAAAGTTATCTGAATTTTTTTAATCAAGAATACATGTTTTCTGGAAAAAGGGTCCGCAAAAAAAAGGTTCGCGATCCGCATCCGGACCGCGATCCGCCATTCGAAGACCCCTAGTCTGTGAAAGTCGGACCGGTTTCCATGTTACAAAACAAGGAATGTGGGAGCGAGATAGCCGATAAGAAGCAATTCAGGTTCTGATTAAAAAAAATTGGTATTGTTGTATCATTTTGAAAAGGGCATGAAATGGACCAGTTTTTGCGATTATTTGTCAATTCAGTCTGATATAATTTTTTTTCACAGCAGTCAGTCAAACTTAAGTTAACGTTTTAACTTCGGCATAAAATACAACAAGTTAGACATTTTTTGAAGGATTTTGTTCTAGTTGTCGGTGAAGTTATTACTTCATTGTTTTAAGCAACTATTCAGGATAGCCTAGGTAAAAAAAAACATGAGTTTGAAGTAATTTCTAGCAATGCTAGGCGATAAAAGACCGAAAACTGAAGATTTTTAAAAAATACACAAAAGTGGTGATATCTCGAAAACCAGTGGACTTTTACTGAGGTCATGTTGATGCTATCTGATAGACCTAATGCCAATCTATCTCCAGTGTCACTTTTCGGGTTGTCCATTCTCGATTTTACCATGGTAAATTCGAATCAAGGGTGTCCAATACAGGAGAGTGGACAACATAATTTATTACTCGGAAACCATTGGGCCGATAATGCCAATCTATCTCCAGTGTCACTTTCGCGTGGTATTTTTGGGACACCCTGTATAAACGAAATGGTATACTGTGAAATTCCTTAGACGTTATTTTGTGGCAAAAATATTTAAGAAGAAGTATTCAAGAAAAATATGACAAATTAACGTAAAGAGAGGTGAGATAAAACAGAAAACTTAGACGGTGTCCCTTTTGCACCCTATACCTTTGCCCATATGTCTCTATTCTTGGACTCACTGATGAATAATCCGAGGTCAGTTTTCATGAATGCCCAAGTGTGACCTTCCAGGGACTTCCAAGTGAGGTCTGTATTGCCTGGCCTTGGCTGTAAAAAATAGCTATATTTTTACATGTTACATTCGGCTTGATTGAAGTTAAAAGCTTCACTTTTCCCGACAAATCTAGTCCTTTAGATGAATCCCTTTCGCCACTTTCCAGCAATCGAATAGATTCCTAAATCAGGATGAATTGAAGAAAGCCTCGCTCAAATATAGCCAGTCTGAAAAGACTCGATCAAATGCAAAGCTACCCCTCTGACAATAGCTAATAAACTTCTCGAAATCTCTCTCCGGAATCGATTGAAGGATCAACCACTCTTGTCTGAGCGGATGCATCTTCGAACGATATCCTAAATTAGATCTCACAGGATCCGCTGTCGTACCCTATTCAAGGAAATTTTCACAAGGGTCTTGACATCATCAACCTTATCGGAACAGGTGTTGCCAGAGAATAAAGCCGGTTTGTTATGATGAAGTGGGCCATGAAGGGAAATGGGACGAAGTTTTCACAGTATGTTACACTATATTTTTGTTATCATTAAAACTGTATACGGCACATCGTCACTGAATAAATCAAGAAAGGCACGACATGATGTTTTGTGCCATTCATGGTCATTTTGCGTGGCCGCTATGCGAGCAGCCAGCCCTGTGTAAATAATAGATGGAGTTACGGTCTGACTGCTTGGATGGATATAAATTTACAATACCGCGATAAATTTTGATATTTATTCGCTAGTTGTAAAGATTGGGGGAATATAGGAACCATACCTATGTTACGAGCTTTCAGAACTGACATCCAATGCTGCACAAGGTAGATATCTAGGTTTAGTGGTAATCCAGTTCATGATTCATCGATATATCTGGAATGTGGAAGGAGTTCCAACTCCTTCTTCAATAAATTCGACCAAATATGGTCAATTCCAATTGATCGATCCGCCAAATTGCATCCTCTATTCAACAAAATAAAGGGTTTTCCAATAAGAGGTGTTATTTTGAATAGCCTGCTATTTCAGTAGATGTCACTTTTGAAGCTGTAATTTTTTGACATTTGACAAGTAGAAACTACGCCATTAATAAAAATGGAACGATACACGCTTCAAGAACGCATTGAAATCAGTAAAATTCACTTTAAAAATGGTGAAAATTTGGCAGAGAGGGTTCGTAAAACTCGAACATTTTTGGGTCGTCGTGAAGCACCTTGTCAGACCGCAATAAAGAAATTGGTGGAAAAATTCGAGCTGTTGGGACAAGTTAGTTATGTGAAAGATAAAGCCCGTGCACGTCGCTCAAGAACAGCCGAGAATATTGCTGCTGTAGCCGAAAGTATTGAAGAAATCCCAGGTTTGTCCATTCCTTGTCGTTCTTTGGAATTTGGCATTCCACAAACGTCATTACACCGTATTTTGCATAAAGTTTTGGGTCTTAAGGCTTATAAAGTTCAGTTAACACAAAAACTCAAGCTGGCCGATCATCAACAATGTTGTGTCTTTGCTGATTGGGTCGTTGAAATGCATGAAAATGATCCGGAATTCCATCGAGAAATCATCTTGAGTGATGAGGCCCATTTCCACCTTGGTGGCTTCGTTAACAAGCAAAATTGACGCATCTGGGGCTCGGAAAACCCAAGAGTTATTGTTGGAAAGCCTCTCTATCCTCAACGTGTGACTGTTTGATGCGGTTTATGGTCCGGCGGAGTCATTGGACCTTACTTTTTCGAAAATGAGGCTGGAGCAACAGTTACGGTGAATGGATTGCGCTATCGAGAGATGATTAATGATTTTTTATGGCCGGAATTGGATGGTATTGATCTGGACAACGTTTACTTTCAACAAGACGGCGCTACGTGCCACACAAGCAACGAAACTATTGATCTTTTGCGGGAAAAGTTTCCGGGTCGTGTTATCTCTCGAAGAAGTGATCACAATTGGCCACCGAGATCTTGTGATTTAACACCTTGCGACTTCTTCCTTTGGGGCCACGTGAAAGAGAAGGTCTACGCCAATAGCCCAGCGTCGATTCAAGACCTCAAAGATGGAATTCGTAAGGCTATCGAGGACATAGGGCAGCCACTTTGCGATTTGGTTATGGAAAATTTCATTAAAAGGATATGGTCCTGTAAGCGTGGTCGTGGTGGTCATTTGCCTGATGTTATTTTCCACTATTAGCAGCATAGCTTCTTCTTTATAATGAAATAAACATCCGATCATTTATATTGAAAATGGCATTTTCCTTTGAATATCAAAATGACACCTCTTATTGGAATACCCTTTACAAGTTGTCTCCTTAAGTTTCCTTTTAAAGTCATCAGAATCTTTGTTGTTGTTGTTGTTGTTCTTGTACTCCAATCCATCATGCGATCTCCATGGATTATATGTACATGCTTTGCTATTTTTACAGGTTCTGAGTTCAATATAAAAACTGTTTCTAAGAGACAAAATTAGGTATTTATCAATTAAGATAAACCCGATTAATGAAAAAAAAATCCAAAAACAGTGGTTATAATATTCGTTGTATTTGTAATCGTATACAGGAGAAATATCGAGACCAATATAGTTAGATACATAAATCATTTATATCATCATTCTGTGAGTTTGAACACAATCAAAATGAGACCACAAAAACGATTTCGTGCTATAAAACAGCTTTTATTCTGGTTCTAATGCTCTGAGACATCCTTAAAAATAAGTGTATATCTTCAAGAATATTTACTGGATCAATTATAAATTTCCAGAGAAAATACTCAAATATATTTACATTCCGAAAATACAAAAAATATCGATTTCTTGAAACTTATAACTAGGTGTAACCCAACTTTTCGATCAATTAAAGCACCTACATTTTTCCGGTTGGGCTTTGCTAAATTTTGAAATAATTTCCATTGAACAATTATTTTCGGCATAAGGGATGCGGCAATAGGTAAAATATAACTTATTGGTCAGCAAGTAAAACTACATCTCCTACAATTTACTCTATTTCATGCTGTGTTTGAATATAGACTTATAGTGTGAAATCTCAACTATAGATACGAAATAACTAATTGATTATGTACACAGGAAATTCTCACTCAAAATACAGCAGATTGTAATCAAATTGCGAAGAATGTTCAGTATTTTACGTACACCTCAGGAAACACAGACTTAGACTAATGAATTTTCGCTGGGAAAATACTCAAGTCTTCTCATCCATAAAACCACTAATGAAAACATGCCTGGGAATGAACAAAATCGCCAGTGCACACCGCAATTTAATATCCCTCATATTCCACGAACATATTAATCAACATTTCACATTCATAAGCAAGTTTTAATCACTTAAAACGGACGGGGTATCTTTTTCAACCCCCCGCCGACTGCACTCAACCCCCGCCTACAAGAGGGCAATAAAATATGTACAAACAACTTCGAATGATGTAATTCCGGTTTTTGGATGCCTGGAATGAATTGGTTTCTGAATTAGCAGAGGGCGGCCTGTTGAAACCGCGGGATTAGCAGCTTCCTCTGCGGTTGGAGAGATTTCAAATCCGGGAGCATGTGTATGAGTTTACGTAGTTCGTATTTGAATAACATACCAGTCGGTATAGCTTTTGTGTCAGCTAGAAACATATTTGTTTCTCCAAGAAGTAAGTACACTGGATATTATACATCTACGAAATGAGAATCCTCGTTGTATTCCCTGTAAGTACCGAGCACTTAATTTAAACAGTGACAGCAAGTAAATAAGGTACAAAATAAGGTGAGGTTGTAGTTGTATCTGTCCATATTTCAGCTTATTACAGATTCTGGGTTTCGGAATCTATTTATGACACAGATGGCATCGCAAATACGAAAATGATGGTTTTCTTCAATAAGAACTAACTTTAAAAATAATCCTTCGTCTAAAACCTCTATAATTTTTGTTAACAGTTTGACAAAACAAGACTACTTATTGCGTGTATATCTGTCCATATTTCAGCTTATTACAGATGCTGGGTTTCTGAATCTCTTTCTGACACACAGATGGCATCACAAATCCGAAAATGATGTTTTTCTTCAATAAGTACTAACTTTTAAAGGTAGCTGCGAAATTTTATGACGATCTGACCTATGATCCAAGAGTTATATTTCTAGTGAAACAACTCTAAAAATAATCCTACGTCGAAAACCTCTATAATTATTGTTAAGAGTTTGACAAAACGAGATCCATTTTTGCGTGTATATTCTTGGGAATAGCGTGGTATCATTTTGCCCAAATGTCTGTAAATTGCGATTTTTTTGTCGAAAATGGTGTGTGAGGCGTGAATAGACGGTAGAATATGCGCACAAATGATCCTAGTTCCACGTCAGTGATTTTTAAGAATTTTTAGTTCTTCAAACAGTTAAAAGATGTTGTGGACTAACTCCAGGAGAACAGTGTGTGGTCCCAAAACAGTGAAATCTATCGTCAAATAAACGAGCCCGACAAACCTCCAAATGCTACGTCAGTGGCATAATATTCTTTTAAATCGAAAGGGACATTCATTTCCACCTAATGAGAACGGAAAAACAGCACACGCATCATAATTCAGAAGGTCCTAAAGCGCTATACACTTCGAATTCATTTTATTATGGGTGTGAAACGGGTTGGAAAATACTTATAGCATGCTGAATCAGATTTATCCCAGAGTACAGTGCTATAGGATCGGAATCAGGGGAAAATACAGAAACGATAATAATGTATTCCTCTAATATTTTGTCGCCAGATGCGGGATATTCCAGCCAAACATGCAGGAATTTTGCATCGAATATTTCAGGCGATTCTTCATACACAATATTTAAATTGGCATCCCATAAAGACGTGGAATAGTATATTCTAAAATAAGTTGCAGAATGGACTCCTATTAAAACACGAATGCGAAATTCGAAAACTAGCGACGAAGGAGCGAGATTTCGAACGCATGAGTGTTGGAATTGCCTTCTGCAACGAGTATTAGACGATATTTTCTAAATTTCAGGCAAGTTTTGCAGAATACTGTTGAAATTTAATGAAAATTCGGATTATACATCCTAGTGACTTTTGAATTGTATCTTGGTAGTTGGTGTGACTGTTACGAAAGTTGACAGATTACGGAATTTGAATTTGAAACGTACGTAGGGCATGGAGATCAGATTTAAAACAGTTTCCTAATAGCGTGAATGATTCAAAATTAGCAAGAAGGAAATCTCTAGTATCATATTTTTCAATGAAAATAAAGCTTTTCCTCAACAATTATTTCCCTATATCCAGATTATATTGTATTATCAATTGACGTGTGTTGAAATTTGATAGGATCGAATGTCAGTGCTGACAACCACAAAACGAAAAATATAACTAGAAACAATGCGGAAATGAGTTCATTCCAGCACTGTTTTCAGTGCTGGAATAGACTCATTACGAAACTGAAATAGAGAAATATAATTCTCTTGGTATCAGACGATTTCCTTCAAATGTATTCGTTAGTGAAGTCGGCTATGAGTAAATTTACGAAACTTTTAGATATAGGGTTTTACTTAATTGATGGTTCCAATCCCATTTCCCTCCAAGTCACAGCCCTTTGAAATTGTGGCGAAAATTTTTTTTTTATTCATTATTTCCTCTAAGGAACAATTAAGACGGATGTAATTTGGCAGATCTTTAATGTCACTTTTTGGAAGTTTTCATAATTCCAATATGTTATCATAAAGGGATGGGAAAATCAACCGGTACAGTATTTTCCATCAGAACTTGTTGATTCTTCAATATTTTGCAGATTAAAAAATGTATTTGAAGAGAAAAATCCAATATAACTTTTTTGAATACTGACTATTTGTCCAAGAATAGTTACTTTATTCACAAGAAATTAAATATTACTATAACTCTCTTCACATAATTTCAAAGATGTTATAATTTCACTAAAGTGTTCCTTTCTGGGTTTTCTCTCCCAGACTCTGAAAAATATCTATGGAATATAATATTTCATTATTTTGAAATTGATTCTGAATTAAGTCTAATTTTTCTCAAGAACAACAGAATACGGAAATATGACTTTTAGTCCAGAAAAATGATGATGATACCTTACATTAGGATGCGTTTTTGGGGCTCTTGTTCCTCAGGACACAGTGCTTATCAATTTGACCAAATGTCTCTAATTTTCGAATTTTTGGATGAAGATGGTCTAAAACAATTTGGTTGGACTCACTGATCAAAAATCCGTCACACTTTCGGAGATATGATTTGTCAAAGCTTGAACAAGAGCGCCAAATTTCCCACATTTTTATGTTCCCCTTTTGTGATGGATTCAATCAGCGATGAAAGTACGATTACCGTGACATCATCAAAATTAATCGGAAATCCACTGATCAATCCAATGAAAGGTTAGAAATTATGAAATATGATTTAAGTAGGCCAGTCCTCAGCTCCTGAAACGCTGATCAACGAAAATATCGAATACTGATCAGTCATATTTCATGTCAAGTGTAATTTTGAATGCTTTGAGGGTTCGAAATGGAGTTTTTTTTTCATGTTTTGCATTCCTGGTATGATCAAGGATTCAATGCTGAAAACTTTTCTATTAAAACCATTGTATTCATTCGAATAGTTTTCAAAATATAGAAAAAAAAACGGAAATGAAGTCAAATATTGAAAGTCAGTATTATGTTCATTATTCTTATTTTAAATATTTTAAACATCCCGAGTATGAACCGTTGTTACAACATCGAAGAGGAAGAATGTGAAAAAGTCATGCATCTTTTGAATTTCAGAAATATCATCACAGGGTGTTTCAAATTTTGTGTCAAAAATTGTGATCAAAAATTGGCCATTGCCAAAATTAAAAAGAAACACTCATAAATTATTGAATTTAGGAGCATAATAATGTCAGAAAACTATGATTATTTATCACAATTTTCAACAAAAAATTCGAAACACTCTGTGACGATATTTCTGGAATTAAAAAGATGCATGACCTTTCCACATTCTTCCTCTTTGATGTTGTAAAAACAGTTTATGTTCAGGATGTTTAAAATAAGAATAATCAACATAATACTGACTAAACATATTCAACTTTTTTTTAGATATTTTGAAAACTATTCGAATGAATACAACGGTTTTAACAGAAATGTATTCAACAATTAATACTTGGAATGCAAAACTTGAAAAAAAAATGTTTTCATCAAATTTATTCCCACTGCCTGTATAACCGGAAGTGCTCAGGCTTCGAAAATATTTTAGCTCTGTAGAGAATTTCAAGCGATATCATAATCCCAATTTTCACATTTCAAATATGTGCAGTTCTCCAGAAACGTTTAATAGGCATTCGAATTTGGGACACCCTGTATTCATAACCTATATGATTATTTTCTTCGCTTAAATAATTCTTCTGTTCTTAATTGATGGGAGGATATCTAGATTTCATTCGCATATCCCTCAGATTTCTTAGAGCCAGAAATTCCTACTCAATTCGAAATTCAAATCTTCACAACTCCACGAATTAAACTCTGTCCCTAGGTATCGACATTGTGCCGAGTTCAAGGTCCTCGAGATCCTAGAAGGGACCCAATTCTTGATAACAGAGTATCGTAAAAGGTCGGCCCGATATCCCACTCTCTTTCCAGTTATTTAATAGTAGAACACTTCACGCCTTCTTCGCTTTCCACCCCTAACGAAATTTCTCCCGCTACAGCTGAGATGACCCGAATATTGAAGCAACGTAAAACGTTTCATTTTTTTGTCTTTCCGAAAATTTGGGTTTTTGTCAGATGGAGACGCCCGGAAAGGTTCTTTTTCATTGCCACCACGTTTCTGCAATCGTTTTTTGGGGCAAGCGATGAGAGATGTGGATGGAATACTGAGGGGTTGTTTTAAGGACTCATTTAGATGAAGGTATCGCAGCTTTTCCCTTTGAATATCAATAGATTGGGCAGCAGGTGAAGTGGAAAGGTGTGGAGGGGGTAGCGAGGGGGTGCGGGCGACGTTTTAACGTCTAGTTTTTATATTCATGGAACGTTTTCACTTATTGATGGTATAAAATACAGACGGGTGTTTGAATTCTCGGAAATAACCAGTAAGAAGATTTCCGGTTTTTCTATTGGTTTACTAATTGTTTTAAGTAATCATATATACAGGGTGAGTCTTTGACCACTGCATTAATTTTAACCAAACATTCCTCTCATCAAATGAAACGCTTTTTTCATTTACCATTTTTCCAGATTCGGCTCAGGTAAAAAGTTACAAGCGTTTAAAGATTTCACAATGTGCTAATACACTCCTGCATATAAATTATCTATGACACTGTTGGCGGAAGAGAATAAGGCATGGTAACGTGGTTTACAGCTTGATTCGGGGTTCCAACGCTCAGGGACGGATCCATAAAAGTAGTGAAATTTCTGGAGTTTTCCATTTTAAAACATTCAATGAAGAATATCTCGAAAACGGTTCGTTTAAGGAGAAATGATGAAGAATAATATAATGTTCTAAAACGATGGAATATTCTTGAAATGACTCAAGAAAAACTTTATATGCTTTCTTTATGCTAATTTCGTTTAGTTTTATGAATCCACGAGTCAATAACTAGAAAACCAGTAGAAGTAGAAAATAACTAATATTTGGAAAATATGTATCATAGTTATAGAAAACTTTACGCCAATATTCATTTTAGTCGAAAAAAGGATGTCAAAGCTACAAAATAAAAACTGATTTTTTTTCAAAATTTCAACAGCCTGTATCTTTTTACCTGAGCTGAATTTGGAAAAATGTTAAATGAAAAAAGTGTTTCATTTGATGAGAGGAATCTCTTTGGTTGAAATTAATGCAGTGGTCAAAGACTCACCCTGTATAATATATTCACAAAATTATAATTTTTTTTATTTTATAGACATTTTGGGAGAGAAACCCCAGAAAGAATCAATTAAATAATGAATATACATCTCACATTATCCTTTAATGATTATTTTATTGTACATTTATAATTATTTGTAGCTTGATTCATTCAGTCAATCAACAGAAAACGATCAGTGCACGGAGAAAAGTGGGTTCAAGCCCTGTGGACAGGAGCTTTCTGGCGCTCTAGTTCAAACAGACAAATTATATCTCCGAAAGTATTGGTTTCTCAGAGTTGGGAATTATATCATTGTATTCATATGATAGAACTGCATCATAAAGGAAATTCAACTCAAATAATAGTTTATTTATCAAGATGAGCAATCTGAGAATGAGAACTGCACCATGGAATAAACCAAATTAAAGTAGCTGAAATGAATTTGACTCTCTCTTATAGAACAGGATGAAATGTACGAGTATGAACACGGATCATATAATAAAGCTTAGATAGAATAATTATAGCATTCTGTGAAAACATAGAAGTACGATTCATTATTGAAATTTAGAACTTCATCTTAGCAGAAATTGAATTCAAACATCATAGAAGAATTTAAATTCAACAAGAGTGCCAAAAATCATCAATCCAAAACCAATAGACGAATTCTACCCAACAACGAACTCATCCGAGATATTCATTCCTCAATTCTCAGATGAACGATAATATATATCTTTCCTCAAATCTACTCCAATACACCAATATTCCAGTTTTGTTTTTAGTGGAGATATTCTGAACTCAATATTATTAACTTACCATTACCATTCCCATCATCATATGGATTGACCATCGGCATGAAAATATCAACCAACAAAAAGTATGATATTATATTATAATTCTCATATTGATACCATTACTGGAATGAATGCCAATGAGACAACGTCAAAGTTGACATTATAACAATTCATAGAATAGCCACAGAATAATTCTATCATTGAAATTTTGAAAAATCATATCTCCGAAAGTATTAGTTTGTTAGAGTTAAAAATGATATGAATGGATTCGTATGGTAAAAATGCTTATTAAAAAAATTTAATTTGGAATTTGTTCTGTAAAAAAATTTTTTTTTTTGTTACTCCGAAACCATCTGTCCGATTTTGGCCAATAACGAACTTAGCCGAGATATTTATCTCCCAAACCTACTCTGAAAATTTCAACTGTCTAGCTCATTCCGTTCGAGAGTTATCGTGCCTACGGCCGGACGGCCGGACCAGCTGGACAGAATGAATTTCGACCACGGATTCTTGATCAGTGAGTCGAACCAAATCGTTTAAGACCATTTTCATCGAAAAATTCAAAAATTACAGACATTTGGGCAAATTGATAAGCACTCAGTTCCGAGGAACTAGAGCGCCAAAAACAAATCAAATGTTAAAATAACGACTGAAACTGAATATTTACAATTTGAACGATATTCAGAACAATACTTCTTCCATAATCTTTCGAAGCAAATATCGTCACAACAAAATATAAGTTCATATTCCTTGATTTCATTTTTTCAATCCCACGGGATTTGAAGGAACATCTCGACTTTTGTATCTTCTGAAAGCGCTTCCTGGTTCCTGTTTCAATCGATAACGTTCAGTTTGAGACCTTTTGATAGTTACACAATACTTCGTTCTGGTTTCTCGGAGAATGCTGTTATATGAGTAATATATCGTGTTTCTTTTGCTTCATATTGTGGATGGGAAGGTTTTCAGGAAATTACGGTTATTTGAGGGGATTTCCACGAAAACCTATAATAATATATATGAACTTCTGACGTTTATCTCACTTAGGTAAGTTCAGTAGCCTAGTAAATGAAAATCCCCTAAGTAATCAGTAAAGAATATTTTGGGAGGTGAATTGGAAAACTTTACGATAGAGCTAATCATGATTTTAAATAGAACAGTTTCTAATCAAATGAAATTTAATCAAGTAGGTACAGCAAAATAACCAACAAGTCCAACAACCCAATCTATTGATTGAGATCTCGTATTTTCCTATATATAAGAACCGTTTTCAAGATTCAAAATGATCTTAGGTCTTTATCTTTAAATATCAAAAAGACTCAGGAGAAACATCGAGGCAACTAGAGTTAAGAAAGTCAGAACATAGGAACAACTTAAGGAATAGAGACAATAAAAATAGAAGAACATGTATGTACAATCAATAGATATCACATGATGAATTGAAGAAAAATAAAAATTCTGATGACATAAAAATGAAGCTTATATATAATATAAGGAGTCGGCTTGTATTTAGTCGACCAGAGAAAACAATTTTTCAAATTTTTAAAGAGGAATTGACCGTAGTTTTTTGAATTTGTTGAGGAAAGAGTCAGAGCTTTGAAATTTGGGAGAGAAAACCCAGAAAGGAACCTTTTAATTGAAACGTTGGCTCAAAATTAACAGTACCAAGAGATAAAAAGGTTCTTTCTGTTTAAAAATCACGGATATAGAAATAAATACAATTCACTTTAATTTGAGGTTAAATTCAAACGAAGGATATCGATTTCATTTTTCACTCAAGGATTTAATCGCCATTTAATCCTCCCCAATAAACCATTTTCAAGAGCTGAATCCCAAACGATAATAAATATTTCGATTGGGCCCTTTTTTTATTATCCTGAATATTTCTCCGATTTTTATGCCACCCTCTAACGATACGACACCGGATTTTAATTGAAAATGCGGTATCAGGAGCTTCCTAAACCACTAAAAATTTAAGTTCGTAGTAAAAAAAATCCATCTCAAGCCAATTTCCGTTCCGCGTTTTTGGCATAAAAAAAGCTATAAATTTGAAGTATATGCTCCGAAAAACTAGCCAGAGTAGTAAGTTCGATGAATATTTTATTGCTATTCGCCCTGTTTTTGATCATAGTTTTTATTATTCAAATTGCTTCACAAGTTGAATACAAGGAATAATATGTAATCTTTAAAGGATACTGTGGGAGTTATATTCATCATTAAATGGTTTCTTTCTAGGTTTTCTATCCCAAACTCTGAAAAATATCTATAAAATAAAAAATTAATTATTTTGTGATTTGCTTCTGCGTAAGAAACACAAGGTATTTGTCAGAAGAAATCAATTGAACAATGTAGACTATCAAACAACAACGAAACAACATCAGCGAAGAAACAACTATATCTTAACGTTTCGGAGTCTATATCAGACTTCTTCGTCAGACGCTTAACGAAAATGTTTACAAATATTTTGTTGATAGTTATTCTGAAATTCGAGAATTGTCACATTGACAGTATTTGAAAATCATAGCTAACATAGTTTTAATTTGCATAAAAATTTCCAAGTTCCAACTCCTTTGTCAATAAATTCAGCCAAATATGGTCAATACCAATTGAGCAATTCTCAAAATTGCATCCTCTGTTCAATAAAATACAAGTTGACTCCTTGAGTTTCCTTTTAATATAATCAGGTTCTGTCATTAGAATATTTGTATTACTCCAATCCATCATGTGATCTCCTTGGATTGTACTTACATGTTCTGCTATTTTTGATTTCTGTATGTCTCTATTTCTCAAGTTTTTCTTATGCTCTGACTTTCTTACTTCTAGTGGTCTTGATGTTTCTCCTGTATATGATTTACCACAAATACAAGGAATATTATATACACAGTTTTTTTTATTTTTGTTTTTCATTTATGGGTTTTGTGTTCGTTAATAAAGTTCTAAGATCATTTTGTGTTTTGAAGACGGTTCTTATATTGAACTTAGAACCGATTCTTCTGATTTTTTCAGTAAGGCCACGAACATAAGGCATCACATTCAACAGATTGGGTTGCTGTTCTTGTTGATTATTCTGTTGTACTTGATTATTTGCTCTTCTATCTAAATTCATGATTGATGTATTTCTGAATTGCCTCGGATATCCATTATTAAAAGACTTTACGATAGAGCTAACCCAATTTGTTCTACTCTCGAAATTCGAAATAAAGAAATTGATTTAATCAAAAAATTTCTGAAGATAATGGATATCATGAATTTAGATAGAAGAGCAAATAATCAAGTACAACAGAATAATCAACAAGAACAGCAACCCAATCTGTTGAATATGATCCCTTATATTCGTGGCCCTTCTGCAAAAATCAGAAGATTGTTAAAAATTAAAATTCGAACAGCTCTTTCTGGGTGTTGCCGTATATTTGTCAGACAGTATAACAATGAAATGATGATGTTTCCTCACGAAACCATAATCAACAAATGGTAGGATTACACGATATCAACTTCTAATTGGAATTCGACCGCCACAAATCTGAAATTATTGAAATACGAGAACGCTATTCCTGGAATCAACCCTATACGATCCTCGAGGGTTTGAGTTACTGCAATATGCTAAGGGATGGTATAAAGTACACCGTATAGATCGTCAGTTGTGAATAATAAGGAAGAGGTTAGACCAGGGTCAGGTTCGTCCTTCTCGGTTGCTCGCTAGGGTCGAACAGGCCATGCTGGCCTGTTTTGTAATTGATACATGGACTGCGTCAGAGAGATGGATATCTAACATTTGGACAACGGAGATGGGGTAAGTACAAGGTATGGAAATGTCACAGTATATATTCGGTCTTGTCGAACAAACTGGCAGTTGCTTGACTGAAAGGAGTTTCAAGATTCACCCAGATGCTTACGGTTGTCGGGGATATCTTTTTGTTCCCCTGAACAGGGTGAGTCATTGGGTTGTAGATTAATTTTAAACATAGATTGCTCTCATCAAATAAATCACTTTTTTCATTTGCCATTTTTCCAAATTTTGCTCAGGGTAAACGATATTGAAATTAGGAAAAAAATCAGAACACGCTTACCATGATCTGTATTAATCTATGAATTTTTTACCCCTTAGAATGAATATAAAACTTTTAAGTTATCTATAATACATATCATCAATACATTCATTTCAAACACGTCTTTATGATGATTTTCTACTACTAGTTACCAAGCTTCAATTCGATCGAATATTTATTTTTCCAGTTATCAGGGAAATAATATTCCAGGTGGGTATAACTCGGAAACCATTTAACCGATTATGCCCAAGAACGAACTAAACTCTCCCTTTCGGATACGCAACCTACCCTGAAAATTGCAAGTCCCTATATCCTTTTGTTCGAAAGTTATCGAGACAACGGTCACCCATGTACTGAACTTACACAAGAATGCTCGAATCTCCAGCAATAATCAACCTATCGTGTTAAAACTTGAAACTTGGCAGTAGAGTTAGGTTATGAAGGCTCTTGCAAAATTTCAGCAATTTCAAACGAATAGTTACTGATATATAGAATTTTTTTTTCAATTTTCATTGTGTTTTGTAAAATTTTTTACAAATACTATCCTCACGAAATTTTGCAAGAATTATCGCGTTGGCATTCTACAACTAATTACCATGGTTGAATTCAATCGGTTGAGTATTTTTCGAGTTAATGAGGAACAAAAAACAATAAAATTTCAGATGGCTATAACTCGAAAACCGTTCGGCCGATTATGCTCTCAAACCAACTGAAATGTTGCGTTCTGGTGTACATCCTAACCTGAAAACTTCAAGCCGCTATCTCTTTCCGTTCTCAAGTTATCGTGACAACAAAAATATTTTTTAATAATTTTTTTTTAATTTTCTAGCTATACGATTCGCACTTAATTTCACAAACGTGCTTAGGTTCATATTCTACAACTACTCACCAAGTTTCAATTCGAGCGGATTTATATTGGTTGAAAACAAAATTATTACTCGGAAACCACTGGGCCGATTATGCGCATTAACGAACTTGTCCGTCGTATTGGGATGCGCCACCCACCCTGAAAATTTCAAGTCGCTAGCTTTTTTCGTTCTCAAGTTATCGTGGCAACGGCCGGACGGCCGGCTGGACAGAATCAAATTTGACCTCGAATTCTTCATTGGGGAGTCGAACTAAATCGTTTGAGACCATTTTCGTCAAAAAATTCGAAAGTTACAGACATTTGGGCAAAACTATAACGTGATGTTCCCCAGAACAAACGCGCAATAAGAGGAAAAAAGGAGGTTTAGGTTTTTGCCAATATCTCAAAAACTATTTGAGATAATTCAAATTTGAAAAATGATTTAAATAAAGGAGGGAATTTAAAAGAAAAGTCTCAACTGCCGGAGTTGTAGGACCAATATTCATAATTTTCCTAGAGGGTTGAAAATACACCCGAAAACGGGTACTGCGTCTTGATCAAGGCTTCGTACTTTTGATTAAATATGAGAATAAAAAATTGAAAAAAATCAGGTGCATGCAGGATAGATTTATGAACAATAATCCTTGGTCCAAAAATTTTTGTCGCGATTTTTCAATTAGTCATCCATTAGTTAATTAACAATTGTTTATAGCACGAACATTAACCTTGCAAGTACGATAATTTTTAAACTATTAATCTGAATTTTTTTTCCTTTCGTGGAGCTATTTTTCAAAGGTCATAGAATAAATTTCTATTGTAAAATTTTAAAAATTGGTCATTTTCGTTTTGTTATGAACAATTTACTTAAGTGGAAAATTATGAAGCTTCAATTTATAATATTACTATTGATCCATTTTTTTATGATCAGAAACTACTTAAAATGATTTTTAATAATTATTATCTCTTATTGCTAAAAAAAAATTGTTATGAAAAAATGCGTTTTTCATGAGATTATTCGAAATATTCTTTTGAAAACATAATTGAAGCCTTATAATTTTTCACTTAAGTAAATTGTTAATAGCAAAACGAAAATTAACAATTTTTCAAATTTTCCACCGTCAATCTATTCCAAGACCTTCAAAAATAGCTCGTCGAAAAGAAAAAAGTCTCAGATTAATAGTTTAACAATTATCGCACTTACAATATTAATGTTCGTGCTACAAAAAATTGTTAATTAACTAATGGATAACTAATTGAAAAGTCGCGATAATCATTTTTGGACCGCTGATTATTGTTCATTGATTTATCCTGCAGGCGCCTGAATTTTTTCAATTTTTTATTTTCATATTTAATAAGTTTAAATATTATTTATTCGTGAAAGGTCCGAAGGGGGCGAGGCTTAAGTAAGCAGGAGTACCCGTTTTCGGGAGTATTTTCAAATTTCTGGGAAAATTATAAATATTGGTTCTAGTTCCGGGAGTTGGGATTTCGTTTTTAGGAAATTTCCTCTTCTTCTTGAATCTCTTTTAAAATTTGAATCATCTCGGATTGTTTTCGAGATATTGGCAAAAAACTAAACCACTTTCTTATTTTTTTCACTTAATCGTTTATTGCAATTTTTGTGATTGGCCTTCGAATTTTCTCAAAAACTATCTACATGCCATTCCAAATCGAATGACACCTCAATCATAATTTTCGGAGAATCTGCAAAAATTTTGACCTAAAAAGTTGACTAGACTATAACTCTTGTCCCTTCTAATCATTTCATTCCAAAAAAGTTTGTATAGCTCACTGGAAGTTCTATCAATTGAGGCTTTATCTATCTCCAGTAGATGTCGTAACGTAGCACAAGGATTAAAAGCCAACACACACAATTTTATCCTCAGGACAACTATTCTCTCATCTGGACCATCCTTGGACGATTTGCCATTAAAATTTTTATCTCCGATTCCATTTAACGCCAAGCAGACTGTCACAACCAGATGTGTTCCAGACCGCTCGCTTCCAAAGTTGCGTCCTCGTGAATTCAGCCAGTTTTTCCGACGAAAAAATAGTAAAATATGTTTTGGACGAATTGTCCGACCCAAGCAAAGTCGTGACGAGTTTTAGATCAGATAGCATTTCATCCGAAATTTTAGCATTTCTTCTCTTCGGTGTCAGAGCCAGAGGATGAGTTGAAGTTTTATTATTATTATTAATATACATATATTTTTTTCGACTGAGAGCTTTAGATGTGTCAGCAAATGTTAGTGTAAGAGTTTACAATGCAATTCGGCGTATGATACAAGAGCTCAGGGAAAAACCTAAGCCCTCTAATTTGTTTACAAAAGTAACTGAAATTTAAAATATTGATGGACATTTCTTTCTTCAATATGGACTCCTTGGTCTAAAAACGGTGAGGTTTTTCCAAGGTACCCGAAACTCAACCTGAAAAATGAATAGACAAGAGGAGAAAAACGAACAGATTAAAAATAATACATACCCTTTCGAAGAAAACCCTCGACAAAGTACAAAGGCTGGCCTGTGTGTGTATCACTGGAGCTATGGGAACCTGTCTCACACCACTTCATCTAGCGATAGAGAAAATGGCCCATTAAGCCATTCTCAGAATTTCTAGGAAAGAAATAGGTAATGAGAGTTTTAAAAACCAGAAAGCCTGGTTCTCTCTTACCAGGTACATTTCATCAACCAATCGTCCTAGTGACCTCAAGGTCGCAGTTCAACGTTATCTCTACAATAATATGCAATATATATACCCTATCAAAAGTCCCCTCTACGAAACTTAAGCCCTGTTGTTGTGAACTACTGGAAAGAAAATCCAAGCTGCGCCACCTAGGGAAATCCTCACGAACTCCAACCCTCTGTGGTGCGGAAACCTGTGACGACGGAATACACTGCTAACCAACAATATCCCACGTTACATTACTGACCCAAAAAGAAGCCCATAACCTATTCATATTCATCTCGATCGCCCGGACCTGCCATTCCATTCGCTCCCGATAATCCGTTATGTTATCGAGATTGAATCATGAAACACACAGGCGAATACCTCGGGGTTCTCTTCGATGAAATTGGAAATATTTGCCGTTGACAGTAACCGAAATATACGGTCCGAACTGGTTGAAGATGGGCGATTCACAAAAGGCCGGGAGTTGTTAATGGTCCCGCTAGGTCCGGAACAGGGATATGGAGGATTAACAGCACAGATTTCCGGTGATTGATTGGAATGGGTTCAGCGACAGAAAAAATCTGCACCGGCGAAAAAAAAATCCAGTTGCTCTGGAGATCGTGGGTTCGGTGGAGGGAGGGGATTGGCCGTGTTTTGAACGTCGTGTGTGGAAACTGTCTTATGAATTTGTTCCGATTTATTTTGAGGTTGTTGTTTTCCTTCTAACGCGATTTTTGCGCGTATGTTCTAGGTAGCAGCATGCCCAAATGCCTATAATTATTTTTTTTCCGAAAATGGCAAATAGTTCAGTCAATCTGGCAAAAATTGAATCGTTCCGATGCAAAAAATACCTAGTGGCTGAATCTTTGTTAATAGTTGGAGAATGATGTTAGAAAAGGGTTTATTGGGTCGGCCACGTTGGACCGTGATGCGTGTTTTGAAAAACTCAAAAAAATTTTGAAATGTAGTTATCTCGTGATCTATGCATTTCACAGAAAAATTTATTCAAGAAAAAATGTAGAGGACATCGATATCTACAATTAATCTCATTGGTGCTATGCCGTACAACAAAAAATGCACGCAGTAGGTGGCGCTAAAGTTCCAAAATAAGAGTTTTTCCACTTTTTTGCTATTAAATTTTCTTTTTTCAACTATATTGTAAATGTTGTTCCTTTTAATATTACGAACAACTTTTATTTAAACATTTTTTACATACAACTTACCGTTTTGAAGCTACAGCTTGGTGAAGTTTGAAAATTCCATTACAACGATTTCACAAAGTATGAGGACAGCTGTGGTGCATATAACTCACATAGCAACTCACATAGCAACTGAAAATGTAGGTACATTCCTTAGCTGCACTGCGATGTTAACGCAGCGCTGTATTACACTATAACTTTCGAACGGTAAGTTGTATGTAAAAAATGTTTAAATAAAAGTTGTTCGTAATATTAAAAGGAACAACATTTACATTTACAATATAGTTGAAAAAAGAAAATTTAATAGCAAAAAAGTGGAAAAACTCTTATTTTGGAACTTTAGCGCCACCTACTGCGTGCATTTTTTGTTGTACGGCATAGCACCAATAAGATTAATTGTAGATATCGATGTCCTCTACATTTTTTCTTGAATAAATTTTTCTGTGAAATGCATAGATCACGAGATAAATGCATTTCAATTTTTTTTTGAGTTTTTCAAAACACGCATCACGGTCCAACGTGGCCGACCCAATAAACCCTTTTCTAACATCATTCTCCAACCATTAACAAAGATTCAGCCACTAGGTATTTTTTGTACCGTCGAAATGTCAGATTGACTGAACTAAAAGTTCGACTCACTGATGAAGAATTCGTGGTCTAATTAAAATGTCAGGACGGCATAACCGTCCTTTGTAACGCTTTGTAACTTTCGAACGAAGATAGGTACCTACTAGAGCTTCACACGAACGCGAAATTTTTCTCTGTATGTTGCGCCGTATGTGGTCTCGGTATCGCCCATATTATTTTCCAATACGTCTCCTTTCGTCTCGAAATATTATATTGTAAATTAAAATAATTTTTCCCATTTTCATTTAAACTTGTTAACTGTTCTCATAACTTCTTATTGTAACGTATCTCTTATAAAAAATATCTATCCTTGAACATTTTTATATTTTAGGTTTGAATTTGTTTTTTTCAAAGATCGATTTTTTTACTCGCAGTTGAGTATATGTTTACTACTGACTAATAAACGTGTGTACTATTGAAAGGGTTTCTTTTGCTCAAAAATTTCCACCTGGAAGATTGTCTTCTTTACTACAGATACATACAGTAAACTTTTCTTATATACGACTCGACCTTTTTCAACACCCACAGAAAACAATTGAATATGAAGAATTTCAACTATAATTACTAATATATTTTGTCTATATTATACATTGATCGTTCTAGAAACACACGACTTCTTAAAGACCTTATGATAATTTAGATTATTTTTTGAGAAAAAATAGAATTCACAACCATAGAAACTGATCCCATTATGAATTCAACACTTAACGGACAACTTTAATTGCCCCTAAATCCCAATGCTTCTAAAATTTCATCTCTATTCAAACATCTGGAGCAATTTATTGTATTTTATTGTGCTTCTTGTAGTGAAGGTGTGAACAATTATTGTATACATCTGTGGAAGTACATATAATAAAACTGGTAAAGAAATGCAAAATGAAGCTATTCAATGTTTCGAAAAGTGTTAAGAGCAAGAACACCCTCAATGATCTACCCATTGGGAAGGTATTCCTTGAAAACGATATCTACCGATTTATCCAATTCTATTAAAAAATATATCGACATCGATAACCTCTTTCAAACATCAACAAAACCTCCGAAACATTGGAAAGCTGAGATTGAAGAACATTTGCTGTTTGAAAGAGCAAACAGGAATCAAAATATTATTTTAGAGTGGTGGAAAGTGCATGAAAAAGTTCCTACATTTTCCAAGATGGTCGATGATTTATTAAAAGCTACATCTGTACCTGTTGAAATATTATTTTCCACAGCAGGTATAATCATGGCAAAAACACGAACATCATCGAAAGATGATGTGATGCAAGCGTGATTATGTTTGAATTCTTGGTCATCGAGTGATTTAAAAGACGAAATTAACAGTGTTTTGAATTTAAAAAAATTATGTACATGTACATATATTCTTGAATAAGAGCGTAATAAATATAGATTTACAAAATTAATCATTCTGTTTATATATTATAATATTTATTATCGTTATTCAGAATTAAGCAAGACGAGAACCTGACTTAATGATATGGGAATTGACGAGATTTTTTATATTCTCGCCTAAGTAGCCCAAGTAGATACTTGAAATTTTCAGAGTAGGTTGCGCATCCGAATGTGACCGTTAAGTACGATAATGGCCGTAATCGAAATAATGGTTTTGTAGTTATACAGGCCAGGGCCACCTTCTTGAAGATGAGACGAGCATTTTGCAGCAGAGACCTCACACTGGACTTGAAGGTGAGATTGTTGCGGTGCTATGTGTTCTCAGTGCTTTTTTATGGGATGGAATGCTGGACACTTCGGAAGACAGAAATTCGAAGACTGCATGCGTTTGAGATGTGGGTGTACCGAAGGATTCATAGAATAAGTGTGTTGACGGTGAAAAGGCGTAAACTACAGTATCTGGGCCATATTATGCGAGGGCATAAATATGAGATATTGCGGCTGATAATGCAGGGGAAGATCCATGGAAGAAGAAGCGTAGGAAGAAGACGTCACTCCTGGCTGCGAAACCTGAGGGATTGGTTCAGTTGCACTTCAAGTCAACTCTTCAGATCCGCTATATCTAGGGTTCGAATAGCCGTGATGATTGCCAACCTTCGAAACGAAGTGGGCACTTGAAGAAGAAGTTATACCATCTAGAATTTTGTTTTTATTTGCCCGATAAATCGAAAAATACATATCTGATTGAATTTAAACTTAGAAATTAGTTGTAGAATGTCAATTCACAAATCTTAGCAAAATTTCGTTAGCATCGTAAAACTATTAAAAAAAATGTCTTGCAATTTTTTATATTTCAGAAACTAATCCCCAATATTTTCGAAAAACATATCTGATCAAATTGAAATCTAGTACTCGGTTGAATAGAGAAAGATAACTTTAAGGTTCATACAGTATTTCGCGAGGATGTGTGGCGTGAACATACAAAAAACTGTGCGCAAAAGCTCCTGACTTCAAGTCAGTGCTTTTTGAGAATTGTTTTTTATTGCGCGTATGTTCTGGGGAACATCGCATTATAGTTTTGCCCAATGTCTGTAAGTTTCGAATTTTTGACGAAAATGGTCTCAATCGATTTAGTTCGACTCCCCAATGAAGAATTCGAGGTCAAATTTAATTCTGTCCGGCCGGCCGTCCGGCCGTTGCCACGATAACTTGAGAACGAAAAGAGCTAGCGACTTGAAATTTTCAGGGTGGGTGGCGCATCCCAATACGACGGACAAGTTCGTTAATGGGCATAATAGGCCCAGTGGTTTCCGAGTAATAATTTAGTTTTCAACCAATATGAATCCGATCGAATTGAAACTTGGCGAGTAGTTGTAGAATATGAAGCTAAGCACGTTTGTGAAATTTTGTGTGAATCGTATGACTAGAAAATTTAAAAAAAATGATTAAAAAATATTTTTGTTGTCACGATAACTTGAGAACGCAATGAGATAGTGGCTTGAAGTTTTCAGGTTAGGATATGCACCAGAACGCGACATTTCAGTTTGTTTATGAGCATGATCGGCCAAACGGTTTCAGAGTTATAGCCATCTGAAATTTGGTGGTTTTTTTGATCCTCATCAACTCGAAAAATACTGAACCGATTGAATTCAAACATGGTAATTAGTTGTAGAATGCCAACGCGAAAATTCTTTCAAAATTTTGTAAGGATAGTATTTGTAAAAAATTTTAAAAAAATCATTGAAAATTGAAAAAAAAATTCTATATATCAGTAACTATTCGTTTGAAATTGCTGAAATTTTGCGATAGCCTTCATAACCTAACTCTATTGGCAAGAATTAAGTTTTAACACGATCGGTTGAATATTGTTGGAGATTCGAGCATCCTTGTGTGAGTTCAGTAGATGGGTGACCGTTGCCTCGATAACTTTCGAACGAAAGGAGATAGGGACTTGCAATTTTCAGGGTAGGTTGAGTATCTAAAAGGGAGAGCTGAGTTCGTTTTTGGGCATAATCGGTCAAACGGTTTCCGAGTTATACCCACCTGGAATATTATTTCCTTGATAACTCAAACAATAAATATTCGATCGAATTGAAGCTTGGTAACTAGTAGTAGAAAATCATCACAAAGACGTGTTTAAAAGCCGTACCCCTAGAAAATTCTCTTAATTTGAATTTACCATGGTAAATTCGAATTAAGTGTCCAATACAGGAGAATGGACAACATAATTTACCATAGTAAATTCGATTAAGGGTGTCCAATACAGAAGAATGGACAATAGAACATACGCGCAAAAGCTTCTGACTTCACGTCAGTGCTTGAACCAATTTTTTTTTACTCTTTTGAAGATTTTCTTCCATAAAATCTCCTGGATCTATTTCGCTATCCATCCAACTTACATCGCAACGACGTAGGGGAATATTCTCCAGTTGAAATATTCTCCCCGCGTAAAAACCTGACCTAAACCCTCCGAAATCTTGGTAATCCCGCCAAGAATGTGACGCACAATGGATTCCAAATTTCCTGTCATTACCTCTGGGCTCGTACAAAGAATGCCGTCAAATAACTCTTCACCCCAGCAATCAGGGCCAACATATTTGGGTTTGACACATACTGAAATAAATTTCTTGGTCCTGAAGGAAGATAAACGACGTGATGTGTGGAGGACCGTAGTTCTGGCCGTCTTCGCCAGAAATGGAGGAAATTTACCGCTCATGTCCCTGGTATCGACTCTCGCATGTCTGGGATTCCGTTTGGGGATTTCTATATTGTCCGGAAATATGTTTTCCGTACAGGGGAAGAATATTTTAACTTTCGTCACCAGTGATGGATCTGAAGTGACGATCAAATATCGCACAATCATATCTGAAATGTGATTTTACATTTGTTGTTCACATTTAATTATTTATTTATACTGCAGCTTATTACAATGTATAAATTGCAAATAGACAGGAATCCCCATTACACAATAAAATGATTGTAGCCAATAATTATACATTAAGTAATCATTAAAGGATACTGTGGGAGGTATATTCATCATTGAATGGTTTTTTTCTGGGTTTACTCTCCCAAACTCTGAATAATATCTATAAAATAAAAAATTAATTATTTTGTGATTTGCTTCTGCATAAGAAACACTAGATATTTGTCAGAAGCAATCAATTGAACAATGTTGCCTAACAAATAACAACAAAACAATATCAACGAATAAATAACTAAATCGTAACGTTTCGGAGTCTATATCAGACTCCTTCAGACGCTTAACGAAAATATCTTCAGAACTATTTTGTTGATTGTTATTCTGAGATTCAAGAATTGACTAAAATTATCCATGAATACATTTAAACAGCTTGAATAATTGGTAATCTCGGGGTTGTAGAGTTTGTACCCTCTGAATGTGATACGGGTGTAACCTGTTTTTTTTCCAATATTATGTGTGAAATACTTCACGATACCATGGGCTTCTTTTTAACACTATTCATCTTCTTCAAATGAAGAACTCAAAGTAACCACCTTTAGTGCACTAGAATCATTAAGAGTTAGTAGGAAAAATTATTTCGTAAATGGGTTTCTATGCAGAAAAAAATCTCAGACGAGAAATTTGAAAAATAAGTAGCAAGTGTTTTTTACATTTTTTTTTACAGTACACACAGTTGAAATTTGACGAAATATGAGCTTTGAATAGTGGGACAAAAGTAACATTTTGCTCCAAACAGGGGCAAAAGTCATAAAGGTTTGGGTAATACACATTATTCGGGATCACGTAACAAAAATGAAATTGTTAAAAAATTAATTTATGTAGAAATTCGGATTGAAAAATCATCACAAGGTGTAGATTTTTTCGGTTTTCTTTAAATGCCTATAATTTTCGAATACCTACCTAACTACTAAATTTTTTATTTATTTTTCCGTATTACGAACTGTTAGAACTATATAAAGAAGATCAGACCACAGAACATATACAGGGTGAGTCTTTGACCACTGCATTAATTTTAACCAAAGATTCCTCTCATCAAATGAAAAACTTTTTTCATTTACCATTTTTCCAGATTCGGCTCAGGTAAAAAGTTACAAGCATTTAAAGATTTCACAATGTGCTAATAAACTCCCGCATATAAATTATCTATGACATTGTTGGCGGACGAGAATAAGGCATGGTAACGTGGTTTACAGCTTGATTCGGGATTCCAACGCTCAGGGACGGATCCATAAAGGTAGTGAAATTTCTGGAGTTTTCCATTTTAAAACATTCAATGAAGAATATCTCGAAAACGGTGCGTTTAAGGATAAATGATGAAGAATAATATAATGTTCTAAATGGGTGGAATATTCTTGAAATGACTCAACAAAAACTTTATATGCTTTCTTTATGCTAATTTCGTTTAGTTTTATGAATCCACGAGTCCATAACTAGAAAACCAGTAATAGTAGAAAATAACTAATATTTGGAAAATATGTATCATAGTTATAGGAAACTTTACGCCAACATTCATTTTATTCGAAAAGAGGATGTCAAAGCTACAAAATAAAAACTGATTTTTTTTCAAAATTTCAACAGCCTGTATCTTTTTACCTGAGCTGAATTTGGAAAAATGTTTAATGAAAAAAGTGTTTCATTTGATGAGAGGAATCTTTGGTTAAAATTAATGCAGTGGTCAAAGACTCACCCTGTATAAAAAAGATGTGACCACAGAACATATAGAACTACAGAACATATAGAACTAGAGATCAGATATATCTGATCCCAGAAATACACCGAGGACAGTAACAACTCGAACAGTCGCAACTCCGAAGCATTCAAGCATATTCCCTCCACACTTCGAACTTTCTTGCGGAAAATTACGTCGACTATATCGTCCTAACGCCCGACCGCATATCTCCAACCGTTTACGTTTCGTTTTTTTGTTTGGCGTCGCCGACGCGCGGCGACGCTCTCCAAAGGATCGCCCCGTCCCCAAGCGAAGGTCCGGGGGCCGTAAATCCGGGTAATTTAACTTTCCAGAACAGGTGAACGAAGAACGCAGTCTAATCTCGGACGCGCCGCAAGTATTTCTTGATTTATCGAGTGCTGAAGTTGCGGAATTGGTAGATGGGCTAGTTCGTATGCGGCGGGAAGGTTGCCGGTTTGTTTTTGTTTCAGATAACGTCTGGAATCTTGACGTCGTGAGCGTTATTTGTTTAGGGAAAGGGTAGAAGTTCACTCTGCGGACGTGAAAGTCGAATGTTGGCTAATGAGCCAGCCACGAAGCTGGTGCGCTTGTAGCCGATACGGACATTGAGGAATTATGGTTGGTCTGCAGGTTTAATTTATTTACTTGTTGTTGCAAAAACAGATTCAATCGCTGCCATATATCAGCTTTTGTTTTCTCAACGGTTTATTATTGTTTTATCTGATCATCTTCTTTTTTTTGCAAGAGGTGGAGAAACTCATGTTCCTCCAGGAAGTTGCCCTGGAGAGTGTTGGACTCACAATACAGTGCCTACCAACCAAACTCCACCTCCTCGCCCATCTTTCGTTCCGCTTTGGTACCGGGCCCATTAGGGCCCTTTGCGTCTCCGCGGAGCGTATATTTCCACATTCTAAGTTTGTTCCGTAGCCTGCCTGTTTCTATCTTCTACCACTTTCTTCTCCATTATGGTTGTCAAGATCTTGAAACCATCTTTCCATTTGCTCTCGTTGTCTAGCATCTCTTCCACAATTCCCTGACAATTCAGGTTTTCCCCGACGAGGCTTCTTAGCCCCCGCCTGTCTACTGTCCACCTTTCGCATTCCGATATCATGTGCCCAACGCTATCCTCCAAATTGCACGTTCGGCAGTTCGGTTGGTCAGTCTTTCCAATTCTTTCCCTGAAGACTTCAAAGGAGCCGTGTCCCGTAAGAATTTGTGTAAACCAGTAATTGTTTACCTAATGGGGACAGCTCATCCACCTACTTATATCTGGCAGGATTTGTTTCGTCCATCTCGCAGCTCCCTGCTGTGACTCCCACCTATCTTGCCAAGCCCTCATTATCCTTATCCTGATCTGCCTATGCACACCAGGTCGGTGTCCATAAGCATTCTCATACACTCTTCTCCTTTCCTCAGCCAGAAGATCTATTGGAGGTGTGCCCACAATTACCTGCGCTGCCGCTGCGGAGACCGTGTGGTACGCGCAGCAGACCCTTTGCAATATTACCCTCTGCGCTGCCGTTATTTTCCTTGTATATTTTTCCGTACTACACGCTTTTGCCCAGGCCGGCTCTCTGATCATCTAGGTACATCTTAGGCAACACAAACCTCTCTAGGACGTTTCTGAGATGTTATGTAGTCACTCAATCTTAGTAATTGGAGTAATTGGGGAAGGGAAAAAGTAACCTTCATACCAAAAATAGGTAAGAAGGACGTGACTGATCCCTGATCTTCTCATTTGTACTTAATCTTCCTAGTGATGAAATGATCGAGAAAGTAAGCATCGAAGAGAACTTCACTACGATGCTTGGTAGGGAAAAAGACTGGGACTGGGAATCCACCACCCAAGTTCTTAGAAGAAATGCCATTAAATAGTACAAAGACGGTTCAAAAACCATCTCAGGAGCTGGCGCTGGAGTATATGGGCCAGGCACCAAATTCTCACTATTGCAAGGCTCCTATCCGAGCACCTTTCAGGCAGAAGTACTTGCAATAGTAAGATGCCTGGAAATGAACCTAGAAAGAAACTATCGGAGATGTGATATAGCAATCCACCCAAGCTGCTATTATAGGACTGAGCTCCCATGTTATCGAATCCAAGCTAATATGGGAGCGCCGAAGAACTCAATGTAAGTAATTGGAGTAATTGGGGAAGGGCAAAAGTAACCTTCACACCAAAAATAGGTAAGAAGGACAGGACTGATCCCTGATCTTCTCGTTTGTACTTAATCTTCCTAGTACTTAATCTTCCTAGTTACGAAAGTAAGCATCGAAAAGAACTTCACTACGATGCTAGGTAGGAAATATGACTGGGACAGGGAATCCACCACCCAAGTTCTTAAAAGAAATGCCTTTAAATGGTACACAGATGGTTCAAACACCACTACAGGAGCTGGTGCTGGAGTATATGTGCCAGGCACCAAATGTTCACTAACGCTAGGCTCCTATCTGAGCATCACTCCAAGAAATTCCTCCGGAACTTTGATACTGTCAGATCCAAGAAATACTTGGACCTCTGTAGGAACACGCTGCACCTCCTCACTGGTTTGATCACAGGGCACTGCGGCCTTAGGAAGCATATGATGAGATTAGGGCTAGCAGAAACTGACGAGTGCAGATTCTGTTGGGAGGAGGATGAAACACCTGATCATGGAATGCCTCGCCATCTCAAAGCAACGAAAGGAATACATAAAGAAATAATTTAAAACCTAGACTCTGATGTATCCTTTAAAGGAATTATGAGAAGCAGTGAATCAAAGGAACTTGCCAACGGAGGGCTGTCAAATACTGCATAACAGAAGAATGTGGAACTCAAATGAAGATCTCATCCTCTTTAATGTTAGTGGATCAAATGGAACTTACTATGTGAAGCCCAAACGAATGAAGATCCCATTCATGTTCATATCTTCGACCGTAAAAACCTTACTTATGGATTAACTACGCAAAGAACTCTTGTAAAACCGAGACATTAATGAACCCTTCATATAGTTTATGAGCCGAATGCTCACTATCGCTAGGCTCCTATCCTAGCATCTTTCAGGCAGAAGTACTTGCAATAGAAAGATGCGTGGAAATTAACCTAGAAAGAAACTATCGGAGATGTGACATAGCAATCCACTCAAGCTGTATAGGTCTGAGCTCCCATGTTATCGGATCCAAGCTAATATGGGTGCGCCGAATAAAACTCAATGAAGTAGGCAAGAACAACAGGGTCTTCATGGTCTGGGTTCCTGGTCACGAGGGAATCATAGGAAATTAAGAGGCCAACACACTTGCCGAAAAAAGAAGCAAAACCCCCTTTATTGTCCCGGAACCTTACTGTGAGGTTGATAGATACACCTACAAAAGTTAATTCCGGATGAAAGAAGAAACTGAGAGAGGTATTTTCTTGAGATCTCTGCCTGAAATGTATCACTCCAAGAAATTCCTCCGAAACTTTGATTCTGTCAGATCCAAGAAACACTTGGATCTCAGTAAGAACACGCTGCACTGGCTTCCTTACAGGGCACTGCAGCCTCAGGAAGCATACCTATGATTAGATTAGAGCTATAGCAGAAACTAACGAGTGCAGATTCTGTTGAGAGGAGGATGAAACTCCTGATCACCTCGTCCTTGAAGCCATCCCAAGTACTTCAGTTCATAATAACTCTGGAACTGCAAGACGAGCTTTAGATGATAATAACATCAACAGCTCTGACGGGGGTGCACAATAGACCTTAAGGTCGCAGTGCAACGTTACCCTCTACAACAATATACAATATACAACTCATTGTACCTACAAAATGGGCAAACATCGTCGTTTAAATATCATTTTTCCGCCAGCACCATCACAGAATTCAGACTTCCAACGGATTTTTTCGGGATTTCAAGGGGGTGGAGGGGGCTATTATACTGGGAAGAGTCTTAAAAAGCTGATTTGTGGGGCGTAGAGGTGCCCGCTGAAGATGCACTCTAAGAAATTTTACAACACCGGCCAACACCCGCTAACACCTGCGTGATTTCCTTAGAGGTCCTGATCTTTTCAGTGTTATTTAGCACCATCCGAAATAACACCGACTTTCAGGTGTATTTTCTGCCATAATAAGTAATCAGCTTTCACACCAGGCCGATTGAGATTTATCATTCGGACGAGTGTGAGGTAGCACTAGATCCATGTGGTTTAACACTAGTTCGGTGTGAATTTGCACAAGTACCGTAGTGCATTTAGCACTGGTTTAGTGTGATTTAACTTTAGTTCAGTGTTAATTTGCACTGACCAACACCGAATCAGATGCGTTTTAAACCCTCGGGGTGTAGGTATTATTTAGTTGAAATTTACACCATTTTCGGTGTTTTATATGATATTGTTCGTTTTATAATTTGAAACTCAATATCATATAAATCACTGAAAGGCTATAAAAAGAGTATAGGTATTGAAAAAAACTTTTTGGTACATATGAATTTATTACTTCAAAGATTAGCTAATAGACAGTTTAATTTTTTATATATATTTTATATAATTTGTGAAAATACAATAAACAATAAATTTAAATATTTAGTGATTACTTAAGCTTAAAGAGATAATCAAAACTGTCGACAAACCAATCGAATTTTTGAGGCAGCACTTTCTGGTCCAACACGACACAAAATTCTTCCAGATCAGGTGTCAATGATGTAGCGCTGGCAGTTTTTTTCAATTTTGCCAATTGTTTCTTCTGATGGTGAGGGTTACTGAAATGAAAACATTTATATATTAATCATATATAATCATACAATTTGAATTGGTGTCTATAAAATAATGTGAGGCTGGCAGATCTTTATATAATTGAAAGTTGTAACTTTTCAACGTGCTAAGGACCGATAATTGACTATCAATGCTGGTTTTATTCGATACAGATATCAAGAATTCACTCTTATCTGAAATAAAATATCCTGGGGAATAGGTTTTTGCGACAGTGTGATATACAATTATAATACGCAATATTCTGAAAAAAATATGTTCCCTTAGGTTACCTACTACAAAAAACACTCACCTGCAAGTGCTTCTTAATAAATCCTATTGATAGTTCACAAGAGGTTAGATGAATAAGCCCCATTTGTTTGAAGAACATTACGTAAATAAATTTCAATAAAGAAACTGTAATAACATTAATAATAAATATGAAATTTAATATAATTCAGATAATTGATCAAACCCTTTTGAAATAAAGAAAATTGAATGAAACATTTTTCACTGACAAATGTAAAATTTCAAAGTCGGCGATGGACGAATTTGTAAATCCAATCGACAAACTAACACAAATATCTCATCAAAATTTTCGGGAAAAATTCATGAAATGAGGATACCCAATTACGTAGGCACCCAAAAAAATTAAATTGAACATTCATATGTACTCACTTGCAAACAGTATTATTTCCAAACATCCTTCGACGGCCAAAACAAATTTCTCATTATTCTCATAAGTGATAACGAATCTTCTTGATGCACTTCGTTTTTCCAGATTCTCACTTCATAATGCATCATGAACCAACTTATCGTCTCCAAGGCACAAAATAATAAAATCAAACCCGGTAGAACACACAACATTGTAGTCTCCCATGAAATGTACGTGAGATAGAAGTTATAACTAGTCAGAAGTATTGCGACGCGTCATAACCAATCCCTTACAATGTTGCCGAATATAATTATTTTCTGATATTTTAAAAATAATCCTTTGGTTTCGCAAATATCCATTTTCCAAAATTGGATGTTTCCAATTTTGTGTACTTGAGACGATTTTTTTATGGAATGGTGCAATGAGTAGCGATTTGTTCAAACCTGCAATGTAAAATTATATCATTCTCACTTTGAAGTCATTTTCTATCAGGCTATTCATGATATACATACCATACAACAATCCATATGTTTATTTTTCGTGACTGAATATATCTCTTGATTGATAGGTAACTACAAGTATTCAACTATTGTTGTACTACGAAATTTTTAAATAGCAGAAAATTAATTTGTGAATCATTGAGAGCGTGGAGGAATTGATTTTTATAGTCAAGAAAGGGATACATTGATATTTCCAATATTGATTCGAGTGTTTCGAAATAACATCAATTTTGTTTGTGAGAATTCCCCATGGAAGGGCCCGATTCTTCCTGTCATCTTATAATTATTAATTCTTCACAACTATCGGCGATTTCTTTATATTTAAAAGACTCAGCAGTGATATCTGTCATTCCAGAAAGAATACTTGGCAACTATGTAACAATGAATAAGTTGACGAAATAAAGTATAATGTTCTTTTGATATTCCTGGTGCGAATTTGGATAGTTTGTTGGTCGAAAAACACTTGTAGGTACTTTCGATGATTTCACATGTTTCAAAAGTTATACTTGAATATACATAAAGTTGATAACTGAGTGTAAAGTTTGGTAATCGGATTAAATCTCTGAATTCGTTCTTTCACATTTCACCATGCAGTGCTCATTTTCACCCAAGATATCACCTTTCTGACTTATCGAACGTTTTGTATGAAGAATTGGCATTAAAACTTGATGGAAACTGTGAAATTTCAAATAAATTTTATTAATTGTTGATACTGGATCTGTTTGTGATATTTTCTATCATAAATTACACTAACGAACACAATATGATCATAATAACGAAAATATTGATAGGAATGTGACATTCTAGTGGTAAATTGCATCGACAATATTCTTGATAGTATGAAATCAACATTCACACCGAGATATTTTTTAGAGTGTGGGATGTATGTATGGAACAAGCATAATATACTGAAGATAAATATAGAAGAGTCAACCAAAAATCATCGGATTTTGTCACATTTAGCAGGCCGAATCATTATGGAGGATACTATAACCTAACATTGAATGAGCCTTTCTGAATGGCAACCAATCAGATCTTGCCATGCTACTATCAATTGACGAGGAAAATGACCTACACGATTTTACATTTGTTGTAGTTACTTTATTATTTGTAGAATATTTGTTCACATTTGCCATCATGAAATTTGTCTGGAAGTTTACCTAAAATTTTAAAAATAAACCAAAACAGTTTTGTAGATAAATAGTAAGATGCAGCAATAGATAAAAACGAGTTAATATTATATTCTTAGTATGATGTGGTTGCAGAATGGCGAATGCGCCAAGGTGCATGATTTCTATTTCTGTATGTAATTATACTATCTTATGATATTGATAATGATATACTTATTCAAAAATCAACATGAGATTTGAGAATATTTCAAATTGGGATGTATATATGGAGTAATCAGAAGATAATGTAGATAAATATAGAAGTGTCAACCAAAAATAATCGGATTTAGTCACATGCAGTTGAGTGCAGGCTGAATCATTGTGGAGGGTAGTTGCCTCGTATTGGACGACCTTTTCTATACAACGACCAATCAGATATCGCCATGCTACTGTCAATTGCCGAGGAAAAACTGCAAATCAGCCGATTTTACATTTGTTATAGTTACGTTATTATTTGTAGATTATTTGTTCACATTTGTTAATATCTAATATATTCTTGGTACGGCATGGTTGCAGAATGGCGAATGCGCCAAGATGTAGTATTTCTTGTAATTAATACTAGTATATTATCAGTACAAAATCTAGTACAAAATCAATATGGAATAGAAGATAGTCTCACATCCCATATTGATTTTTGTGCAAGTATACCATTATTAATATATTGTATAGTATACAATAAATATACAATATATTAATAATGGTATACTTGTACAAAATCAATATGGGATGTGAGACTATTTTCTATGTGAAACTGATTATCCAAATAATTAAATTATAATTTTACTAAAAAAAAATAAATAATACTAATTTTGGCTAACGATTATATATCAGTGAGTTAATTTGAATCGTTTTTGATCATTTTAGGGTTTAACATTTAGTTAAAAAAAAAATTCGGGTTAAACATTAGGGTTTGAGTGGTATAGCAGAGGTTGAACAATCTCCTGAACACCGCCCTGTGATTGAATTTGTTTATTTCATGATTATAAATTGTAATTTTACAGATTCAATGAAGGCCAATTATTATTATTATTATTTTGGGATTAACATGAAGAAAATGGGTTCAAGCCCTGTGGACAGGAGCTTTCTGGCGCTCTAGTACAAACAGACAAATTATATCTCCGAAAGTATTGGTTTCTCAGAGTTGGGAATTATATTAATGTATTTTTATGATAAAACTGAATCATAAAGGAAATTCAATTCAAATAATAGTTTATTTATCAAGATTAATTGAGTAATCTGAGAATGAGAACGGCACCATGGAAGAAATCAATTTAAAATAGCTGAACTGAATTTGACTCTCTCGTATAGAACAGGATGAAATGTACGAGTATGAACACAGATATAATAAAGCTTAGATAGAATAATTATAGCATTCTGTGAAAACATAGTAGTACGATTCATTATTGAAATTTAGAAAAATCATATCTCCGAAAGTATTAGCTTGTTGGAGTTGAAAATGATATCGATGGATTTTAATGGTGAAACTGCATCTTGAAAAAAAATTGAATTTGAAAATTGTTGCTTAAAAAATTTTTTTTTTCGGTACTCCGAAACCATCTGGCGTATTTTGCCCAATAACGAACATAACTGAGATATTCATCTCCCTAACCTACTCTGAAAATTTCAACTGCCTAGCACATTCCGTTCGAGAGTTATTGTAGAAATTTTTTTTTTTAATTTTGAATTTTTTTTTGACACTTTGCAGGAACCTGGTCAATACAAAACTTCACATGCGTATAAAGGTCATAATTTTACAATCTGATGCTAAATTTCAGATAGATCGAGTCATTGGTTTCGGAAATATCCAGAAAAAATACGTTTTACTAAAATCGGCCATAAGTCCGAAACCGCTTGATGGATTTCGCCCATTGAAGAACTTGTCCGAGATATTTACGCTCCAAACTCACCTTGCAAATTTCAATCCTCTAACTCCTTTCGTTCGAGAGTTATCGTGCCTACGGCTGGCCGGACAGAATCGATTTCGACCTCGGATTCTTGATCAGTGAGTCGAACCAAATCGTTTGAGACCATTTTCAGCCAAAAATTCTAAAATTACAGACATTTGAGCAAATTGATAAGCACTCAGTTCCGAGGAACTAGAGCAACAAAAATTACAGACATTTATAGGCAAAACGCCACCTCCCTACTAAGAGTCAGCAAAAATTGGGTTGTTTAACTTGAAAAATACCCTTTTATTCATACCCTGGTTCTTAAGACAGCATAATAAAATAGCTCTAGCGTATCTCGCATTCTATTCAACTGAATTCCAGTAACCATATCCTAACTCCCAAGCCACAAATAGCTCTAGACAAGAAGAAGCACTCATGAATAAATATCGCACGCGAAATGACAAAAGTTCCACGGGAACTCATTGTATTCAGGACGGGCCATGTCGTTCGAATCCACCCTTTCCTACCCCGAAATATAATGTTATTGAAAAGAATGCAATATGTACATGTTCGCAAGTGGTTCCTCTTACATTTTGGTCTCAAAGAAAGTATATTTGGTATTCAACATACGTCCAATAACAGGGATGAATTACTATGGAATCCCGTTTCAAAGTGAAATTTTCAGAAAGGGGGTGTGGGGGTATATTCGGTAGGAACAAGTGGAAATGTATGTGTATTTCCATTTCTCCGCGATTTTGGCAGGAGGAAATCGCGATATTCGCTGGCGGTTTTGCTCCAAGAGACATTCTGTTATTAAATTGAATTTAGGATGACTTTTTCTTTGGGCATCACTACATCTGACATCTTTCTCGAATCGGATATATCTATACAAATAAAAGAGGATCTATGGTCTACGGATATTTTCTATCATCATTACTTACAAACGACTGCACCAAATTGGATAATTTTTTTTTTGTTGTGTTCCCTATTACCAGGACAAGGTTTATGCAATGAAATGTTTCCGAAAAAATCGAATTTCTTTTTCGTCCGAACCATAGAGTATTTTGACCCTCAGGCTGTATTTTGGGTTGCCGCAAGAAATCGAAATATGTAGGTTAAAATTTTTTTACTTTTAGGTTAGGTTACTGCAATCTCTGATATTTCCAGCAAAACGTTTTTCTTGAAAGTGCTTATACTGCTTATACGTTTATTACTGTTTGATATATATCGTTGTGTTTGTGTTACTTATTGTCATTGATAAAAATGTAGGGGAAGTCCGGGAGAGTTGAACCGCTTTTTGTTTAAAGTAACGTATTTTCTTAGAAATGAGTCTTAGTGACTCAATTATTATAAAATAAAGTATCTTATTAATTTAGGCTCACTTATGCATAATTACTTTTTCGATATTATATTACTAAAATATGTTATATCTTTTTGAATGAAAAATGGGATATGAGTCAACTCTCCCCACCCTTAGGGACACTCGAACCACAGTTTGGGGAGAGTTGAACATTGCTTTTTGAAGGGAAAAATAAAAACAGTTTGCAGCTTAAATCACTGATATATTAAACAAAACATCACAAAATTGAATTGAATGATGAAGAAACACACTTCTTATAAAAAAAACTCAACATAATATTCTTTAATATTCCAAAATCACCATAATTATTAAACATTTTGTTAACAAAATTAAACATTTCAGCGTACGCAAAACATCTTCGTCTTTGCACTCGGTTTCGCTAATATTCATCTTTTGGTATTTTATTAAATCATTCTTCGTAACATTGGACCGTAATGCATTTTACTGCAAGATAGTTCGTACCAGGAGTTTTTCTTCAGAAACAGTAAATATTTGTGATTCTTTATACTGACTATTTTTCCTTCAAATTCTTAGTGTACTTCTTTCTATCTATTCCATAATCAATAGATGTTTTTCTTAAAAATGCATCCTCTTTTACCTCACATATAGCTTTTTCCAATTATGTGAAGGTATGCTTTTTTCTTCTGCGTGTTTCTTCAGAAGGCTTGTATCGAAAAGACATTTTTCATGCAATTTACCTGTGAGAGAAAATAAGATTGAACATTGAAAAAAAAAACAAATAAAATGCATATAGAACTTGCGTGTTAAGGTTTCCGAATTGTTTTTAAATTTAGTAAAAAAGTTTTTAATTTCAATATATATTAAATGAAACTGCAAATATCTTCATACAAACAATATAGAGGGAGACATGAACCACTGAGCATATCTCCCGCACCCGCCATGGTGCAAGTCTCCCGCATGTACTACTTTGACATTACATTTTATTCACAGAAAAAACGATAAATCTTAGCGAAAAAGTACTGAGCACACCTCAATTTACAATAATCAGGCAGTACAATAGTAATAACACACAATACGTACCTCTATAAACACGGTCGCAATCTCAAAATATCATAAATTAATAAAATTTACTCCGCTGTAACAAATACACTTTTTCGAACCTGAGAGCAAAACAAACTGGCCATTGTACAAAATGATAGCTTCTTGGTTATTGGCGTCCCGTGCTGTACCAATGACCGTCTTGACGTTTCATTAGCGCGAAATTTAAATTGAGTTTTGATAGGTGGTTCAACTCTCCCACCTGAGCAAGTCTCCCGGACTTCCCCTACTCTCCTTACTACCAAATAATTTGCAGGACATTCGTGTGTGTAGAAATCGACAGAGTAACAGGTGTCTGATAGAACCGTACTTATGAAGTAAAACAAACCCTATAAATAAGTGATTATTGAGGCTAAAAAAGTGCCAATGAAGTACTACACACTCTAAGAAATTTTACAACACCGGCCAACACCCGCTAACACCGGCCTGATTTCCTTAGAGGTCCTGATCTTTTCAGTGTTATTTCGCACCATCCGAAATAACACCGACTTTCAGGTGTATTTTCTGCCATAATAAGTAATCAGCTTTCACACCAGACCGATTGAGATTTATCATTCGGATGAGTGTGAGGTAGCACTAGATCAATGGGGTTTAGCACTAGTTCGGTGTGAATTTGCACAAGTACCGTAGTGCATTTTAGCACTGGTTTAGTGTGATTTAACTTTAGTTCAGTGTGAATTTGTACTGACCTAGTGCGTGTGCAATATCTTGTTCAGTGTTATTTAACACCGAATCAGATGCGTTTTAAACCCTCGGGGTGTAGGTATTATTTAGTTGAAATTTACACCATTTTCGGTGTTTTATACGATATTGTTCGTTTTATAATTTGAAACTCAATATCATATAAATCACCGAAAGGCTATGAAAAGGGTATAGGTATTGAAAAAAACTTTTTAGTACATACGAATTTATTATTTCAAAGATTATTTAATCGACAGTTTAATTTTTTATATATAATTTGTGAAAATACAATAAACAATAAATTTTTATAGAAATATTTAGTGATTACTGAAGCTTGAAGAGATAATCAAAACTGTCGACAAACCAATCGAACTTTTGAGGCAGCACTTCCTGGTCCAACACGACACAAAATTCTTCCAGATCAGGTGTCAATGATAACGCGCTGGCAGTTTTTTCCAATTTTGCCAATTTTTTCCTGTGATGGTGAGGGTTGCTGAAATTAAAACATTTATATATTAATCATACAATTCGAATTTGTGCCTACAAAATAATGTGAAGCTGGCAGGTCTTTATATAATTGAAAGTTGTAACTTTTCAACGTTCTCAGGACCGATAATTGACTATCAACGTTGGTTTTATTCGATATAGATATCAAGAATTCACTCTTATCTGAAATAAAATATCCAGGAGAATAGGTTTTTGCGACAGTGTGATATACAATTAAGATACGCAATATTCTGAAAAAAATATGTTCCCTTAGACTACCTACTACAAAAAACACTCACCTGAAAGTGCTTCTTAATAAATCCTATTGATAGTTCACAAAAGGTTAGATGAATAAGCCCCATTTGTTTGAAGAACATTACGAAAATAAATTTCAATATAGAAACTGTACTAACATTAATAATACATATGAAATTTCATCTAATTCAGATAATTGCACTTTTCAAATAAAGATAATTGAATGAAATATTTTTCACTGACAAATGTAAAATTTCAAAGTCGGCGATGGACGTATTTGTAAATCCAATCGACCAACCAACACAAATATCTCATCAAAATTTTCGGGAAAAATTGATAGGATACCCAATTACGTAGGTACCCAAAAAAATTAAATTGAACATTCTTATGTACTCACTTGCAATCAGTATTATTTCCAAACTTCCTTCGACGCCAAAACAAATTTCTCATTTTTCTCATAAGTCATAACGAATCTTCTTGATGCACTTCGTTTTTCCAAATTCTCACTTCATAATGCATCATGAACCAACTTATCGTCTCCAAGGCACAAATAATAAAATCAACCCGATACAACACACAGCATTGTAGTCTCCCATGAAATGTACGTGTGTGTTAGAGTTAGAAGTATTTCGATGCGACATAACCAATCCCTGCACATTGTTGCCGGATATAATTATATTCTGATATTTTAAAAACAATCCTTTGGTTTCGCAAATATCCATTTTTCAAAATTGGATGTTTCCAATTTTGTGTACTTGAGACGATTTTTTTATTGAATGGTGCAATGAGTAGCGATTTGTTCAAACCTGCAATGTAAAATTATATCATACTCACTTTGAAGTCATTTTCTATCATACTATTCATGAAATACTTACCACAACAATCCATATGTTTATTTTTCATGACTAAATATATCATTAAATAGCAGGAAATAAATTTGTGAATCATTGAGAGCGTGGAGGAATTGATTCTCATAGTCAAGAAAGGGATACATTGATATTTCCAATATTGATTCGAGTGTTCCGAAATAACATCAATATTGTTTGTGAGAATTCCCCATGGAAGGGCACGATTCTTCCTGTCATCTTGTAATTATTAATTCTTCACAACTATCGGCGATTTCATTATATTTAAAAGACTCCGCAGGGATATCTGTCTTTCGAGAAAGAATACTTGGCAACTATGTTACAATGAATAAGTTGACGAAATAAAGTATAATGTTCTTTTGATATTCCTGGTGCGAATTTGGATAGTTTGTTGGTCGAAAAGCACTTGTTGGTACTTTCGATGATTTCACATGTTTCAAAAGTTATACTTGGATATACATAAGGTTGATAACTGAGTGTAAAGTTTGGTAATCGGATTAAATCTCTGAAATCGTTCTTTCACATTTCACCATGCAGTGCTCATTTTCACCCAAGATATCACCTATCTGACTTTTGTATGAAGAATTGGTATTAAAACTTGATGGGAACTGTGAAATTTCAAATAAATTTTATTAATTCTTGATACTGGATCTGTTTGTGATATTTTCTGTCATAAATTACACTACTGAACACAATATGATCATAATAACGAAAATATTGATAGGAATGTGACATTCTAGTGGTAAACTGCATCGACAATATTCTTGATAGTATGAAATCAACATTCACACTGAGATTTTTTTTAGAGTGCAAACTGAAAATAATATAATATAACTATTTAGTTACTTTGAGGTGAGTTCGTATAGAATAATTAATGTAATCGATCCACCACGGCAATCCTGTCTATACAAAAAAGCGATTATTCGATTAAAACTGCATACGACCGCATCTGTTGATTAGAATAATCGTGGCACATATTAATCGTAAATCTAAAGGGTACCACACCATAAGATACAAAACCGATGATGCCAAACGAGGAAATAGAGGAGGTAACGCTAAAACAACTTTTAGAGGAGATCAAGGGTTTGAAAAAAGAAGTGAAGAATTGCATCGCAGCAACAGAGACAAGGCTACTATTAGAAATTCAAGCACTAAAAAATAGGAATGAGTCGCTAGAGAAGGAAAATAAGGATTTGAGAGATAAATTGGAAAAGACAGAACGTTGGTGTAATAAAAACAACTTAGTGATATTTGGGTTGAAAAGAAACAGTGAAGTATCAACAGGATATATTTGTCAGGAGCTAAATCGCCTTTTAAACATAGAAGTTGATATATCCGAAATAAATGATTGCTATACACTTGGAAAGCAAGAAAATAGCCCGATAAAAGTGGAATTTGTTTCGTACCAGAATAAGAAGAAAATTCTTGCGAATGTTAAAAAACTGAAAGGTTCAAGCGTTTCGATTGCAAATGACTTAACATTACGGCAACGACAAGAGATCAGGAAACTAAAATTATTTTTAAGAAAGGCCAGAGCAAATTCATCTGAGAAATCGTATATAACGGGAAATAAACTGGTAGTAGGACAGGAAATCTATACATTAGAGGATCTAGAAACCTCGGAAGAAGAAAAAGAAGAAAACAAAATAAAAAGTGCTCCATCTACTCCAGTAAATATACACAACGACCGAAGTATCCTAAAGAGAGAACAAAACCCAACTATCCCTGATTCTGGACCAGGGCCATCTGATATACGAAAGAATGAACGCTATAATCCACACTCATCAACTCACAAAAAGATATTCAAAGAAAAATCACCACAAAGGGGAAATATAACCGGAATGAAACTTCGCCACAAGTCAACGACTGATAAATAAAATTAAATATTGTATTATTATAACTTACAGCCAATATCTCATCAATGTAATATTCAAATGGTATATATGTGCACAAACTGAATAAATTGCTAAATAAGTATGGATGATTATATAAAGCACTATCAAAATGATGACTATAGCAGCATTGTTATAGAAAATATGAGTGAATTAAATGCGATGAAAATTAATAATGAATTCAAAATCCTTCAGATGAACATACGAAGCATGCAAATAAATTTTAATGAGTTTGAATTATTTCAGAAAAGAAATAAAAAGATGGCTTATCCAAGGAAACAGAACTCTCATCCACAAACTTATAAATCAAACATAAACCAAACAGATAAATCAAGCAGAAAAAATATTGGAAATATAAATAAATAATGAAAAGAAAACCCCACCAATTAAGACACATATCCTGATGCAGACATAGGCTACCAAATACTGACTAAGAGAAGCACAAACGATAGATGCAACATATAATCCAGATAAAAAACTTATCATTTACATATATATAATATCAGAATATAGAATTAATTTTTAGTTTTCAAATAGTGTATTGCAGTCAATAATTCAAGAGGTTTATATTCTCACAAAACTCATTGTATTTAAGTCAAAGTTATTTTGTTGGCATACCTACCTAATTTTACTTTGTCGATTAGAAAGGAAATTTTTTTTGAGTTGCAAAATAGCTGTACACAGTTATCACTTCTCTGAAGTAATTAACTCCACAGTTTATAGTTTACTCGTTTTTTGTAAGAAATTCTGAATAAACTTATATTATTATTATTATTATTATTATTTCGATTTTTTTGTTGACCGAATCATCGACATAACTCATCGCAATTTCGGTGCTCTTCCTCCCTGCTGCACGATTTAGTGCTAAAATATCTCCACCCGAATCCGCAACCATAGTGGCTCCAGTTCTGCGAAAAGAGTGGCCGGTGTATAACTCTGGGTCTTTTAAACCTAAATATTTCGCTATTTGCTTTGGGACACCACCAATAGTGTGCTGGCCAGCATTAAGGGAAATGCACTTTCCATGTCGGCATGTCAAAAAAAATCTTAGGCTTTCTGTTCCAGGAGGCCGAAGATTTACATATTTTCTGTATATCATGCAGGGCTTGAAGCTGCAGCCATCATCAACGTTCAACGTCCAACGTTCAACGACATACCCTAGGGTATGTCGTTGAACTCTCCTTTAATGACGCGTCCAATTCTTATGAAATATTGCGTGTGTTTTTGAGTGGGTCCTTGGATTGTTGAAAGTTGCAATTGGACCCAGTGGGAGAGTCACAATCCTATTGGATTTATAACTTTGTTTGAAGTTTGTCAAGATCCTGGATAAATGATGAAAATAAATCCTTTAAATCAAGTGACACGGAAACATCCACTCTTGACGAGCCACTATTTGCGATTGAAGATCACTATCATCTCTCCAGCACAACGCTAACAGCATCTCACGGCATCCCCTAAATCCATACCCTTCACAATGACGGCGACGTCGTTTTTGACGCTATTTTCGCGTTCAATTCCCTGCGGAAGTCCGTGTAAACAGTCATTATCAGGGCCATTCGATTCCCCTGTTTCTATTTCAGGAATTACGTAACAAACCGGCACCCTGACGTACGTGCGCTCATCCGCTAATTGAGTCGTTTCCGGATAGAGAGGCCACGTTACGTTCTCGCGTTAAATGCACGTCATCAGGGCCTGATGTCTGCCAAGTTTGCGGTATTCGTCCTAAGAGCATTAGGCGGCCATTTTGGACAATGGTGTCGATCGGTGTCGATTCCGATTGATGTCGTTTGGAGTTGTGGGGACATTGGAGGGTTATACTAGTGGGAAAGCTCTCTGGCAAATACGTTTGATGGTCTTGCTACCCCGAGTTTAAGTCGCATTAGATGGATTGATGATTTCAACGGAATCTCAAATGGGAAAAGAAGTGGTAGGAATTTGAGCCAAACATTACAAGGATATTTTGTATAAGTCGTTGTGTCAATATATTTCAACTTACTATACCGAGCTTTATCTGATCAGATTTCAGATGGCTATAACTCTGAAAGTACTCAGCGAATTTCACCCATTAATGAACTCAGCTGATGCATTTGGACTCCAAACATAACCCGCAAATTGCAACTCTCTAACTTTTTGCATTTGCGAGTAATCGTGCTGATGACCGGACAGAATTATGATTGACCTCGTCATCAGTGAGATCATTCTCGGCCAAAAATTCGAGAATTACGGACATTTGGGCTAGATGATAGGTACTATATTCAGGTTAACAAGCATGCCAAAATCTGAAGAAGTGAAAATAATAGAGGAACTAAGAATCGACGAAACTAAGGAGCTAGGAAACTGAGGAACTCTGATGTGGGGTTGGCAGATACACCCACAAAAGTGATTTCCGGATCTCTCTCGGAATGTATCACTCCAAGAAATTCCTCCGGAACTTTGATACTGTCAGATCCAAGAAATGCTTGGACCTCAGTGAGAACACGATGCACCTCCTCACTGGTTTCCTCACAGGGCTCTGCGTCCTAAGGAAGCATATGATGAGATTAGGGTTATCAGAAACTGACGAGTACAGATTCTGTTGGGAGGAGGATGAAACTTCTGATCACCTGACAATGGAATGCCTTGCCATCTCAAACCAAGGCAAGGAATGCTTTGGGCAAGAAATCTGAAGGAGCGAAGACGAAGCCTCTTTGAAGCCATCCCAGATACTGGAGTTAGAACTCTGGAACTGGAAGGCGAGCTGTAGATGGCAATGACATCGTCAGCTCTGACGGAGGGGCACAATAGACCTTAAGGTCGCAGTGCAACTTCATCCCCTACAACAATATATAAACTGAGGAATTGAGCCACTATTAGGAACTGAGGAACTGAAGAAATATTTAAACTATGAAACTGAAAAATTGAGAAGCAAAGGAGCTGAGAAATTAAGAAACTCAGAAACTGAAAGACTGCTAAACTGAGTAACTTAAAAAATGGGAATTCATGAAACTAAGAAACTGAAGAACTGGGCAACTGGAAATATCAGAAACTGATGATCCAAAGAACCAAAGAATGCTACCACAATATTCATCGGATTTTTCTTCCATAAACTGATAATTCCACCTGGATACCCTCCTATCATGGCAACACCCCACTTGTATTGTCTATATCTGCAGTATCCGATTCCACCATTACTTCAATTCGAAAACTAATAACCAGCATGAATAAAACAAGGCATTCTCTTCCCAGGTAACCTCACCTTCTGAATATTCAGAACCGGAAATCTCACAATTAGCATGCAACCAGGCCTTTTGGTGATTAGGAAGATATATGTTGCTCGGTGAATTTCCCTCTGTTTTATACCACTGATCACGAAATCTCTTTGATATCATCGTATCGATAGAGCACTAAGCACTTTAACTAATGACGGGATAAGTCCGTGATTTGTATCTATATCTTATGCAGATTGGTTTTGACATGTGTAGGAGTTGGTGGCTTTCAATAGGGTTGTTACATTACTTCTAGAATCCTAGATACGAATGGTAATTTTGCTTGTAAGTCAGTGATTATTTTACCGATAAGTAATTTACATTGGCAATATCGTTCATCATATGCAGGGTAGTTCTTAAGGGAATTTCAGATGAAATAATTTATTCGTTGGCTTGTACCTATTCAAATATGAGGATTAAACCAGCAATCTGCAATGATTGAACCTCGATATTGGGTTGTTGTAGCTTACAACCGGTGCGTAGTTTTCACAAATTGAAATACACACAGTATCATTGAAATGTCGAGAGCAAGGATGGACAAGTCTGACTAATAAGTCTGAAAAACCGATTGTAAGTTGCACACTGGTGGAGAAGTTCTAGATTTAAACTCATATGGATCTACAGGGTGTCAAGGAAAAAAGTGCATAGTGGCACGTGATAGAGGTTCATAAAATATGACAAAAAGGTCCTATGAATATATGTCCGAAACTGCTTCCTTTAAGAAATAGAGGGTGTTAAAGTTTATTTTTTTATTTGGTTTTTTTTCGAATAACTTTGGACAAAGAGGTAAGAATTGAACAAAATGTGGTATGTGGGGGTATTGTATGATGTATGATTCAAAAAGGAAAATTTCGTTGGTCTTGAGGCCATGAGGGTATCTTTCAAACCAAGGTCGGGCCAATCCAAGCGATTATTATTCAGAACTTCAGATGTTCGAATACCGCTACTGGGCCCTAATGTAGGGCTATCATCTCCCATATGATGATGGAAATATTATACTTTGATAAGTTAATCAAATTGGGTTCAAAACTGGAATATTGGCTAAGTTTCAATAGATTTAATATCATATTCAGAGTAGATTTGAGGAATGAATATCTCGGATAAGTTCATTAATTAACTTTAACGTAGTTTCTTTTATGATGCAGTTCTAAAGGGTCCGCCATCTAACGTTTTTTTTTTCAACTAGTGCTTATTTCGTGAATGGTAACACTTAGCTCATGTCTGATTTGACAGATAATTAGTTTTATCCTTCCGCTGAACGAATATGGTTGTGTATACGCTTGAACAACGCTGGGAAATATTGAGACATTACTTTGAAAATCATGGTAATGTAGCAGAATGTGTGCGAAAATTGCGTACGGATTTTGGAAGAAGAGGAGCACCGTCAGCTCCGTATGTTCGTTATCTTGCGAAAAAAGTGAAAGAAACTGGCATCCTCATCGATAAACCAAAGCGTGAAAAGCCAAAAACAGTGCGTACACCCGAGAATATTGCTGCTGTGGCAGAAAGTGTGCGTGAAGCGCCATCAACATCAATTCACAGTCGTTCTCAAGAATTGAACCTCATTGAGACGAATTTTTCATAAAGACCTAGGTATGACGCCAACAAGGTCCAATTGGTTCAGGAGTTGCCCGTTTTTGAAGATCGCATTATCAGCCGCAGAGCTGATGTCGTTTGGCCACCTCGGAGCTGCGATTTGACACCGTTGGACTATTATTTGTGGAGTGCCGTCAAAGATAAGTGTTGCGCCAACAAGCCAGACACAATTGACGCTTTAAAGGACAATATTCATGAAGCCATTGATGAAATACAGCTGCACACAATCGATAATGTGCTTAAAAATTGGACCGATCGTGTAGGCTACTGCATGGCCAGCCGAGGCAGCCATTTGAATGAAATTATTTTATATTATTAACCGGAAGGATTGGACTTTCAAATAAAAAAAGAAATTTCAGAAAATATTCAATAGTTTTTTTTTATTGCATTTTCAGAAAAAAAGTTGTTTGGCGGACCTGTTATTATAAGAATCAATTTATATCATTCCCAACTCTGAAGGTTTCTTAGGAGACTATATATCATTTATGTTAGCTACATCTCTTCATTGATACAGCTCAGATTTTCCAGCTATCCTGTATATGAGCCTTCGTGATTAATTTACCGGATTCAACGCTGAATAGTTTCCTAATCAGCGTGGACTTTTCAGCTCAAAAACGAACATTATAACGAATATCCCGTTTTTATTGTCAAAAATAATTAGCCAGGTCAGTTCCGATCTGAATAGAGCTCGAATTTTCCGGGTATTCAAGTTCGACTTCGTGAATTTCCATGGCTGCCGATTGTAGGTCGCAGGTTCATTTCCTGTATTTGCGCTTTGTATTTTGTTTAGAATAGCAAACAGATCCTTTCTACCGTATTCGCAATCGTTATTTACAAGTCAATGAGCGGGTTTCACAAAGGGCCGAAACCAGAAAGGAAAACACTTTTCAACTTGAACCAGGGGAGAAGCTCAAATTATACTTTCATAGAATGGAATGGTAGAGAAAATGCACTTAAATAGAATTCTTCGTTTGGTCCATGTTCGAGAGAAAACAAGGAAATGTTCTCGTCAATCGAATGACAAAAAATTACTCAAAGGTTTTGAGATTAGAAATGCACCAACTAACTAATAACCTCGTCTATGAAGTTTCTCGACTTTATCAAACCGTTCTTACCAAATCCAGCGAGACAAACTGAAGATGATGGAATATTCCAAACGTTTTACGATGTTCCAGAAGAAAAAATATTAAGACAAGGATAGACTAAAATTGAATTCGGCAAAACAATTAGATATATTTACAGGGTGTTTGATAATTTGACGTGATCATTCAAAGGGGATTACAAAAATATGGCAATTTTTCAAGTTTTTGGAAATTTTCTGCTTTGTTATCGAAAATAATTAATTTTGTAAAAACTAATTGACTCTAAATATTCAATATATAGTTTTTATTCAGCTGAAGAGATGGATATCATTTCATGCGAAAAAATATTTACTAAAAAATTAGGTAATCCGAGATATAAAGGGTCATAAATGGCATCAACTGTTTTCCTCAAAAAATCTTCATGAAACAATTGAGAATTACTTGAAAAAAGTATTATGAACTTGGTGTCTTTAGGAAAAAACTTCCTCCTTTCATTAGCATTTCAAAAAGGTACATATGTCGATAATTTCTTCGCGAAATCGAAAAATATGGCCGGAAAACCACTCCAATGAGGCGTATGTTATTCCAAGGACTCAACCCATAACACAATGAAATATCAGCTTTATTTCCCTTTGAAACTAATTATCCTCAAATTGAAATTGTTTAGAGCTACTCTCAGTCAATTGAGCATTAATTAAATTTTCATTAGAAATACTGTGATTTTTTTTTTATTCGTAATAGTCCTACTCGAAACAAGCAACTAATAATTATATCAATCACAAGTAAAGTAGAAGATGAGGAGGATAACCAAGTATCGAAAGAGTCTGTTACTTGCTCGGATTTCCAGCTATATATTTTGATCTCGTGGAAAATGTATTACATATGTACCTTTTTGGAAAGTTCATCAACCAAAGAAGTTTTTTCACTCATTTGTACGCAGAGTTAATAATCATTTTTCCGAGAAATACGCAATTGTTTCATGAAAATTTAATGAGAAAATCAATATTTGCCACACTTTATTTTTCAGATTATTCGAATGTTTGGTGAATGATTTTTTCTGTTGTTCTGATTTCGATAGGAAATCGAAAAACTTTCAAAAGGTCGAAATATCAATATATCTCAGTAACCATAGACTTTTGTACCATGTTTCACTGGACTCAAATCGTTGCAAATGATGTTTAGAATAACCCGTTAAAGGATCACGGCAAATTACCAAACATCCTGTATATATTCTTTTGATTGAGAGCTTCAGGTGTGTTAGCAGAGGTTAGTGTTATGGGGTACCATACAATTTGACGTATGATATAAGAACTTAGGAAAAGACCTCAGCAAAAAACCTTATTTCCCGTGAGTGTTGTGATTTGTAAAAATTTAATTTGTTTACAATAGTAGCTGAAATTTAAAACATTGATGAGCATTTTTTTCTTCAATATAGATTTCTTGGTAAAAATGGGTTCAAGCCCTGTGGACAGGAGCTTTCTGGCGCTCTAGTTCAAACAGACAAATTATATCTGGTATTGGTTTCTCAGAGTTGGGAATTATATCAATGTATTCATATGATATCACTGCATCATAAAGGAAATTTAATTCAAATACTAGTTTATTAGATAAGTAATAATAAATTACCTTGTAATCGATCAAAAATTTCCTGATCTACGTTCACCAAACTACAGAATTATGCTTTCAATATTTACGTAATATTTTCAAACATTTTCGGGTGAGGTCCCCGTTGCATCGCTAAAATACGAGTATTTCAACCCCAATATTTTTGAAGTTACAATATTCCCTTCTGTCAAGTTGACATTATGAGAATTCATACATAGAATAATAATTATATCAATCTGTGAAATACGATTTACATTGAAATTTAAAAAAATCATATCTCCGAAAGTATTAGCTTGTTAGAGTTGAAAATGATATGAATGGATTCTTATGATAAAACTGCTTATTAAAAAAAATTTGATTTGGAATTTGTTTCGTAAAAAAAAATTTTTTTTTGTTACTCCGAAACCATCTGTCCGATTTTGCCCAATAACGAACTCAGCCGAGATATTCATCCCCCAAACCTACTCTGAAAATTTCAACTCTCTAGCTCATTCCGTTCGAGAGTTATCGTACTTATGAAAGGCCGGCCGGCCGGCCGGCCGGACCGGCCGGACAGAATGAATTCCGACCACGGATTCTTGATCAGTGAGTCGAACCAAATCGTTTAAGACCATTTTCATCGAAATATTCCAAAATTACAGACATTTGGGCAAATTGATAAGCACTCAGTTCCGAGGAACTAGAGCGCCAAAAACGGAGAGGTTTCTCCAAGGTACCCGAAACTCAACCTGAAATATGAATAGACAACAGGAGAAAAACGAACAAATTAAAAATAATACATAAAATTTCAAAAGTTCCTTCTCACAAATTACTCCTCTGCAGCTGCATGAATCTCTTGAAGAAGAATCACCCTTGTTCTTAGAAATCCCTTCAATATTTGAATTCAAAAAGAAAAATGTCGTTGCTCGTAAGGCCAGGAGGGTCTCTTTCAAAACCAGGTCTGGCCAATCCAAGCGATGATTATTCAGAGTTTCAGATGTTCGAAGTCAGCTACAGGAACCTTATGTAGGGCTATCATCTCCTATAGACAAATGCTCTACTTTTTATTGTATAAAATAAAGAAAACAATGAGCCGAAAAAATTACGTTATAATTTAATATAGATAGAAACTCATAACATCTTAACAAAAATTTTACTGAGTCATTTCCCATCGTGAATCGAAAAATATATACTTCCAATGGAAATAAGAATGTTCATACAGTTCCCGGACGCTGAAGTGTTTGTAAACCAGAGAGTTTCGTCAAAAAAAAACAATTGAAATGATTTGATGGAATTTATATGGAATATGGTGGATAAACACAGCCCTGGGTTGTGTTTCAGATGGAATTCCATAAATAAACAACTTTGCTTTCTGGTAGAAGAATAGGGTGCAAATCCAATCATCTATGATATACAAAATTCTGTATTTCATTTTCGTTTCTCATCGTATCACAATGCCCTCTGTATACGAATCGATATTCTTGTTCTCTTTGTTTCTTATCCAACAAAGCCCAGCGATTGATTGACCAGAACAAGGGCTGTTTTGCGGGGATACGAAAGGATAATGTAACAATTTCATCATGTGGCTTGTTTATGATGACGATTATCAACCCCTCAAGCTTTGACACCTCGATTATACGTTGACGACTTCAAAGGCTCTTGTAGCTCTGGCAAGGCCACCAAAATCACTATTTATTTCGTTTCAACCTGAATCCCTTATACCCTTATTACACTATGCCTTTTTGGCGCTCTTGTTCCTCGGAACAGAGTGCTTATCAATTTGCCCAAATGTCCAGCTGGCCGTTAACACGATAACTCTCGAACGGATTGAGCTAGACAGCTGAAATTTTCAGAGTAGGTTTAAGGGATAAATATCTCAGTTAAGTTCGTTATTGGTCAAAATCGGTCTAATAGTTTCGGAGAAACGAAAAAAAAAAATATTTTTTACAATACATCTTTTGAATTCAAATGTTTTCAAGATGCAGTTTCATCATAAGAATCCACTGTTATCATTTTCAACTCTAACAAGCTAATACTTTCGGAGATATGATGTTTCAAATTTTCAATTTTACATCGTAAGTTCTATGTATTCACAGAATGTGAACACAGAATCTGTCTGTGTGACTATTCATAAATGTCATCTTTTCTAGCTATTAGAGATTGTCAATTAGTATATTTTCTCTTGGAAAGCAGAGTATTCGATTCTTGAATTTGTGAATATATACAGACTGTTTTGATGTAGTTTATGGAGGCAATAGAAGAGAAGAACATAATAGAATCATCAAAAGAAATTACTTTTCGTTGACCACTGAGGTTAATATTACCTTTTGCTTCCTTAAGTAGCGGTAGTGAGACATGTTTCTATATATAGTATTTTCATAATGTTGCTAGCAATGAAATACTGGAATATGGATCTACATTTGTGTATCAATCATTTTTTCTTGAGTTAAGGTTCATAATGCTGAAAAGAATGTGTTAGTGTTTTGAACTATTATATTTCAAGTTATGAAAAGAGGATAGTATTTATAAATACATTTTGACCTATTAAAATAATTCGTAATGCACTACCTACTCAAATATCAGAAATAAATGGACAATCTGCTATGATTGTCTCCAGCCTTGCTCTAGACATTTCGATGATACTTTTCTTAGAAAATTCGAGTTGTGAAAACTATGCACCGAGTGTGAGTTGCAACAACCCATTCCACAAGGTTGAATCATTGCAGATTGCTCCTTTAAAATTTAAAAAAAATTACGAAAACGAAATTGGTTCAATCACTGACGTAAGGGCAGGAGCTTTTGCGCGTATGTTCTATTGACCAAGGTAAATTCGATTAAGAGTTTCCAATACGGAAGAGTGGAGAATAGAACATACGCGTAACAGCTTCTGACTTCACGTCAGTGCTTGTTTGATGAAATACTGAATGATCTTGACCTTTGCCACAAAATAACAAGTTGACCAACATATTTACCATAGACTACTATACAAAGGATTCACTTGCCATCGCATTTTTGGTGATTCTTCAACTGGAAAATTGACATGAAATATAGTTTTTTGTGGAAATACTCTAGGACAGGCGAAAATATTGGTTGCTTTCTCACCATTCTATACCATTTAGAATCTTTTTCGGTCTATCTTTCTAAGAAATTCCTGAAATGTATCAATCCTGGAATAAACTACCAGTAAACTGCAAACGTCCTTTGTAGGTTATGAGATAATAATCACACCGAGGAAGAAAACTATGTTAGTTGGAAATCTAAAGTTCATTTAAGCCTCTCTAAATTGGTCTACATAAAGCAAGAAGTTAAATATTTCCTCAGATTACAAATACAAAAAACTATGAAAATCTAATTAAAAACCTAATCGTTGAGCTGGAGTGAATTTGAAGAAAAAAATATTGTTAAAACTTTCCTTAATTATTAGTTTTGAAAGAAAAATAGGATTGAGGTTCCAGATCCCGGTTTTTCCTTCGATTTCTTCAGCTCATCTGCCAAGAGAATCCTGCCTATCTAGCTGACTCTTCTCTAAACACAAGATGGGTTAAAATTATCGGGAATTACCAGGTTCTACAGGGTGGGCCATCTATTGGTACGTTTTTAAAAATGCGATCAAAAGAGTATGCATTGATATTTTTTATTAATTTTTGTTGTTGTTGTAAAGCTAAAAGTATCCCCGTCAAGAATGAAAAACGATTTCGTACATGTGGCTCCCTCTACTGGCCTTACAGTATGCCATTCGGTCACCCCAATTAGTGATGACATTTTGAACTACCTCGGCGCCAATTTCACTCAAAACAGTCGTAATGTTGTTTTTCAAAGCTGGAATTGTCTCTGGATTATCCGCAGAATATCGGTCTTTAACAGCACCCCACAGGAAGAAGTCCAGCGGTGTCAAATCGAAGCTACGCGCAGGCCAATTGACATCTCCTGAACGGCTGAATATGCGGTTGTTAAACTTGGTGCGCAGAAGGTCGATCGTTAGTCGGCTTGTATGGCATGTGGCGCCATCTTGTTGAAACCAAAGGTCGTCCACATACATAGCGTCGATTTCAGGCCATAAAAAGTTGGCCAACATGGCTCTGTAGCGTTCGCCATCGATGGTAACGGCGTTGCCAGCATCATTTTCGAAGAAAAATGGGCCAATTATGCCACCACACCAAACTGTGACTCTTGGAGGATGCATTGGTCTCTCTACGATTGCGTGTGGCTGTTCCGAACCCCAAATCCGGCAGTTTTGCTTGTTCACATATCCGCCGAGATGGAAATGCGCTTCGTCCGAAAAAATGATTTTTCGACCAAAATCGACGTCATTATTGAGCTGGTCTATGGCCCACACAGCGAACTGATATCGAATCGGATGGTCATTTGCTTTCAACTCGTGAGTAATCTGGATCTTATAGGCGAATAATCCGAGGTCTTTGTGCAGTATTCTCCTCAGGCTGGTGCGACTGATGCCAAGTTGCTGCGATCGGCGTCGAGTTGAGTTCGTCGGATTCTGTCTCACACTTTGGGCCTCAGCCTCAATATTCTCGGGTGTTCGCACTGTCCGAGCTCTGGGACCACTTCTGTCATCCACTAACATCCCTTTCTCACGAACTTTCTTCACCAATTTGCGTATAGCGCCTTCGGTGGGTGCTTTATCACGACCCATATTTCTTTTCAAAATTCGCACAGTTTCGGCGGCACAGCACTGACCTTGAAGATAAGTTTTTAAAATTTCAAAACGCTCTTCAAGAGAAAACATGTTGTTTCGTGCCGCGGACGGTATGGCTAATGAACTGTAAAAATTTCGGGTCTGTAGCACGTTTGCCGTTGTCATACGACGAAATTCAAAAACGTACCAACAGATGGCCCACCCGTTATCTTGGAAACGCAAATAGAGCATAGAACGAACGTCGAGAAAGATGAAATATAAATGATTCCAAGGCAACCTTCACGGATCTCATTCCCAGTTTCTTCCCAACTCCTTTCTCACACAAAGAACTATTTACGCAGCCATCCTGCAACACGCCATCTCCTACTTCCGGCTGCATTATTCAACAAACATTAGAATTTACATAAGTCTCGCTTTTTCGAAGTTGTTAAATAATTGAAGTACAAATAAGGCGTTGTTGGAACTGTGTGGCATTCTTTCTATTCCTTTCTTGTCCTTTTCACCCGCTTGAGACGCGAATAATGTTGGTCCTGTTTCTGAGTGTTTGCATATTCTTTTCGGATACTTTTATGCAAGGTAAAATCGCAGAACATACTTGAGGATTCATAAGGAGTAAAGTAACCTTTTTTTCTTAATTTTTTTTTATTATTTTTTTTTTTATTTTTTTTTATTATTATTTTTTTAATTTAATGCTTGTGGCTTTTACTTAATGCAAATCCATATTAACTCAATGAAAAATTATATACGATTTACACTTGTTTATTCAATATTGTGACGCGTTTCGTCGACACAGCGACTTCATCAGACTACATCATACTAAATTCTTAACAAGTTATTATCTCCCTATACCTAGATGACATGGACACAGAATCATTTAAAACTAATTACATGAGAAACTTATTTAAAACCAATTACATAATAGACTTATTTAAAACTAATTACATGAGATTTCACTGCTGGTTTCTTTGTACACATTAACAATAATTCATTCCTAATGCTTTTATAAATTGATTCTCTATTTGAATAGATTGAGTAACTGTGAAAAATTTAGATCTAATTGTTCATTAACTAAATTACCCGTATGTTTTTCCCTATTTATTTCGACCATTTCCCAGTAATTGAGTTGCGCACCTTTATTCAAATAATGTAGAATTTCGAAATCCGGGTTAAACTTATGTCATTCTGCTAATAAATGATTCGAATAATTTGAATTAATTTTGTTGTTTTTGTAGCTGTGATGATGTTCCTTTATTCTTATGCCAAAATTTCTACCAGTTTTTCCTATATATGATTTGTCATAACTCCCGCAATTTAATTGATAAACACCGGATTTATCTTCTTTATTCCTTTTCGATTTATTGTTCTTTATGAGTTTGGCAAGGTTATTATTTGTCCGGAATGAGATATTCACCTGTTGGTTTTGAAGAAACCTTTTAAGTTGTTGACTCGGTGTACCAAAATATGTTAAGCTATTGAATATTTTATTTTTATCCTTAATTTCTGGAAATACTAAACTAATTGTTTTTTCGTCAACATTTTTCTGATTAACTCTGTGTTATATCCGTTGTTCACCGCTATTTGTTCGATAATTTCTAATTCTGTACCATAATTTACCATAAGAAAATTATGGTACAGAATTAGAAATTATCGAACAAATAGGTTTCTTCAAAACCAACAGGTGAATATCTCAATCCGGACAAATAATAACCTTGCCAAACTCATAAAGAACAATAAATCGAAAAGGAATAAAGAAGATAAATCCGGTGTTTATCAATTAAATTGCGGGAGTTGTGACAAATCATATATAGGAAAAACTGGTAGAAATTTTGGCATAATAATAAAGGAACATCATCACAGCTACAAAAACAACAAAATTAATTCAAATTATTCGAATCATTTATTAGCAGAAGGACATAAGTTTAACCCGGATTTCAAAATTCTACACAATTTGAATAAAGGTGCGCAACTCAATTACTGGGAAATGGTCGCAATAAATAGGGAAAAACATACGGGAAATTTAGTTAATGAACAATTAGATCTACATTTTTCACCGTTACTCAATCTATTCAAATAGAGAATCAATTTATAAAAGCATTAGGAATTAATTATTGTTAATGTGTACACAGAAACCAGCAGTAAAATCTCATGTAATTAGTTTTAAATAATTATGTGTCCATGTCATCTAGGTATAGGGAGATAATAACTTGTTAAGAATTTAGTATGATGTAGTCTGATGAAGTCGCTGTGTCGACGAAACGCGTCACAATATAGAATAAATAAGTGTAAATCGTATATAATTTTTCATTGAATTAAAGTAACCCTTGCTGTATCGTAGCTTCAAATCCAATTGTTCCTCCCTAAGAAATCCGATCCTCCTCTATACTTATCAGATCAAAAGTCATGTCTTCGGCATAAATCTGAAATTACCTTCGCAGAAAGTGAAAACCAAGGAGACATCAAAACTTCGAAACCCTATAAGCCATCTACTTAATGCGATTATGAGTCTGTAACTTCCTGATATAAATTAACGCCGAAGTGAATTAATTCTTGGTTTCACTTTCCCGTAATTTTGTTCATGAATATTGATGACACGGTGGCTCCTTTCCTATACATATATATGAATAAATTGGGGTGAGATATTGGATGGTGGAGGTTATTTGGGGTAGATCATTCTTGGTATTCCTTGGCAAGGATTGGGGGGTTTTTAAGGGAAGAAGTAGACAAAACGTGCCTGTTGTTTTAGCTGAAGATTATTATTAGTACCAGAGATCCTGATGGTTAAAATATGAATTAATCATAAGAAACCTGAGGTAAACCTTAAGTTCAATATAGATCCCATGATCATGGGCGCCCATACTCAGGAGCAAGGAGGAACCCGGCCTTCCCCTAGCTTTCAGGGTAAGAAAAAAAATCATCATATGTGGCAAAATTGTTTTATCAAATAATTATACTTATTGAATATCTTTAAGTCTAGCTCCACCCCCTAAAAATTTTCATATGGGCGCCCTTGCCCATGATGATATTCATGTACTCATACACCGAACCTAAAGTGGTTTAAAACTACTAGACACGAGACGAGGGTTGGCGAGAATATAAGAAATCTCGTCTCGGTCTCGCCAATTCCCAAAAAATGAAGTCTCGTTTAAGTCTCGGTCTCGTCTCGTTATCAGTTGTCTCGTCTCGTCTCGCTTAATTCTGAATAACGATAATAAATTTTATAATATATATACGAAATGGTAGATAACAATGAATAATTCTGTAATGCCATATTTATTACGCTCTTATACAAATATATTTGTACATGTACATATTTTTGTTTATTTTTTTATTTTCATCTTTTAAATTACTCGATGACCAAGAATTCAAACATACTCACGCTTGCATCACATCATCTTTCAAGGATGTATGTGTTTTTGCCGTGATCATAGCTATGGAAAAAAATCTTTCAGCAGGTGCGGATGTAGCCATGAATGAATCATCAGCCATCTTGGAAAGTGTAGGAACTTTTTCATGCACTTTCCACCACTCTAAACAACAATTTTGATTCCTATTTGTCCTTTCTAACAGCAAATGTTCTTCAAACTCAGCTTTCCAATGTTTCGAAAGTTTTGTTGATGTTTTAAAGAGGTTTTCGATGTCGATACATTTTTTAATAGAACTGGACAAATTGGTATCGTTTCCGATTAATACTTTTCCAGTGGGTAGATCATTGAGGGTGTTCTTGGCGTATTCCTCATAACACTTATCGAAACATTGTATGGCTTCATTTTTCATTTCGTTACCAGTTTTATTATATGTACTTCCACAGATGTATACAATAATTGTTCACATCTTCACTACAGGAAGCACAATAAAAAACAATAAATTTCTCCAGATCTCCTCAAATAGAAACAACATTTCAAGAGCATTGGGATTAAGGTGTAATAAAAGTTTTTCGTTGAGTATCGAATTCAAAATGGGATCAGTTTTTATGGTTGTGAATTCTAATTTTCTCGAGAAATAATCTCAATTATCGCAAGGTCTTTAAAAAATCGTGTATTTCTAGAACGTTCGATGTATAATATAGACAAATTATATTGGTAATTATAGAGGAAACTCTTCATATTCAATTGTTTTCTGTGGGTTTTGAAAGAGATCGAGTAGTATATAAGAAAAGTTTACTGTATGTATCTGTAGTAAATCAGACGGTGTTCAAGGTAGAAATGTCCGAGTCAAAGTATACACGTTTATTACTCAGTAGTTTATAGACACATATAATCAACCGAGAGTAAAAAATCGATCTTGAAAAAACAAATTCAAACCTAAAATATAAAAATCTGACAGGATAGATATTTATGACAACAGTTATGTTACTATAAGAAGTTATGACAACAGTTAACAAGTAGAAATAAAAATGTGAAAAAATTATTTTAACATTTATTACAATAAAATATTTCAATGTATGTGGTCTCGGTATCGCTCATAATATTTTTCAAAACGTCTCGTCCCGTCTAGTCTCGCTTTTCCGAGATGAGAACGAGACGAGACGAGAAAAATCTTGCATTCGTGTGAAGCCCTACTTTAGAACAAAGAAAAATAAAAAATATCTGTCAGAGATACCAGTTATTCTTCCATTAACACCAAAGAAGAAAGAAAAAATAATACAGAATAATTTATCGTGCTCACAAAGGACAGCTCTAGTAAACTAAAATTATTCATTGATTCAAGAAATCTGAGAAAATGAAGCAACCATGTGGGTATTAATGTAGATAACTTTTTCAATCATATCGACTAGTAAGGATTCTGCGCTTTCATGCCTCACATGTACACAATATAATTTCACTTAATATTTGTTTTCTGCTCTGCTGAGTTCATATAGCAAGATGTTTATTTTGTTCCATTTTTTGGCATATGCTTTATGCACAGGCATGATAGCCACTACAATTTATTGTATTTTCATGGCCATCGTCTTTATCCTCGATTTTATTTATAATGCTAGTCACAGATTTATGCACTACATCCATATTATATAAATATATAACTGGTCAGCGATGAGACAACATTAAAGTATGGTATTATCAGAAAAACCCAAGTATACATAGTTCAAAGATGAGGAAAATGGTCAACAACATTGAAGATAATTTTTCAATATGTGCTACGATAATATTGCTAAAAGGAATTTGCATGTGTTTGAATCAAATAAAAAATGCCAGACGAACGAAGTGTTATTCAAGATATAAGTGAAATATGAAAATTGTTTATTGTATGTATAAGTACATCGTTTATTAGGAAGTAGGTACTCAGTATTTGTTATGTAAAAAAAATATTATTGTAAAATTTTTGTAAAGAAAGCAATTTATCTGCCCAAATTGTTCTATTCTAGATGTTGTTAACTGTATTTATCACTTGATTGCAAAGGAAATCATTATGTTCGAAAATGTTTATTTTAATAGTAATGAAATTCATCAATGAACTGATAATGTATGTATTTTTATACTTTAAACCATTTTAACGAAGATATTATTTCCATACTTGAAAAAATATAAATAAACAAACAAATGAGGTTATAGTGAGTATGCAATAATGAGGAAGATACCTACACAGTAATTTGGAACTTTTGAACGGTAGGGTTAACCTCAAAATTTTCTTAATTTTGAATATATGCATAAATGTGAAGAGAACTGAGGAAATTTGATATCATTGAGGCTGAGAAATTTTTGGTTCTAAAAACTTGGGATGTAAATATACAAAAATTTTTCTAAGGGAATTGTGAAGCATTCAAGGGGGCTAGTTAATTATAATTAAACATATTGTTGTGGGTTTTCAGTGCTAATATTGAAAAATATAATTTAAATTTTTTTTTCGATGAAAAGCAATAAATAATGTCCAATTTTCCACGAAGAGATTTTGAAAAGAAGAAAATATTAATAATATTATACGTACTTTGGAGAATGACACTGAATAATAATGATGAATACAAATCGTTCATCAACAATAGGAAATAAACATTTAAAACTAGTTGAATGGATATCGACCAAGTTGAAATATAGTATCAAATACTATATTTCAACTTATACTTTATACTTTATACGTGGTATTAAAGAATGAGATATTCTATAATTTAATAACTTCACGTCAGGATTTTTCCCGATTTTTTTAACCTCAAGATTGATAAACAATTCATGGGGATAGGACAGTATATATATGATCATAGATTTGGAAAAAGTTTGAAAGATAATATAAATGACATCGTATCAACTGTAGTAAGTCTTGAGAAAGTGACTGTTTAAATAAATTAGCCTATTATTTACTCAAAAAATGCACCAATTTTCTTCATTCCTCGCTGAAATTAATTATGATGCATTCTTCTCTCCGTATGGCTTGAAGAGTGGATCATCGAATATTGCAGAATAAAATTCTGGTTTTTACCATTGAAAATTGACTAATATTCCCTCTCAATTCCCTAATTCCACCCCTAATTTTCACCCTTTATGAAATGTTTATGCAAATCAACTTCCAACTGCGCGAAATTAATTTCCACAACGAAATTAAGTAGGCTGCCTGTAACTACTGAAGTATCGCGAAAAACAGACATTTACTGCACCTTGATATGAGCTCAAAAAAAACACAAGTGAGCATGAAATTCCGTCCAATTGCTTCCTTCATCTTCAAGGATGTAACTACACTCTAAAAAATATCTCGGTGTGAATGTTGATTTCATACTATCAAGAATATTGTCGATGCAATTTACCACTAGAATGTCACATTCCTATCAATATTTTCGTTATTATGATCATATTGTGTTCGTTAGTGTAATTTATGATAGAAAATATCACAAACAGATCCAGTATCAACAATTAATAAAATTTATTTGAAATTTCACAGTTTCCATCAAGTTTTAATGCCAATTCTTCATACAAAACGTTCGATAAGTCAGAAAGGTGATATCTTGGGTGAAAATGAGCACTGCATGGTGAAATGTGAAAGAACGAATTCAGAGATTTAATCCGATTACCAAACTTTACACTCAGTTATCAACTTTATGTATATTCAAGTATAACTTTTGAAACATGTGAAATCATCGAAAGTACCTACAAGTGTTTTTCGACCAACAAACTATCCAAATTCGCACCAGGAATATCAAAAGAACATTATACTTTATTTCGTCAACTTATTCATTGTTACATAGTTGCCAAGTATTCTTTCTGGAATGACAGATATCACTGCTGAGTCTTTTAAATATAAAGAAATCGCCGATAGTTGTGAAGAATTAATAATTATAAGATGACAGGAAGAATCGGGCCCTTCCATGGGGAATTCTCACAAACAAAATTGATGTTATTTCGAAACACTCGAATCAATATTGGAAATATCAATGTATCCCTTTCTTGACTATAAAAATCAATTCCTCCACGCTCTCAATGATTCACAAATTAATTTTCTGCTATTTAAAAATTTCGTAGTACAACAATAGTTGAATACTTGTAGTTACCTATCAATCAAGAGATATATTCAGTCACGAAAAATAAACATATGGATTGTTGTATGGTATGTATATCATGAATAGCCTGATAGAAAATGACTTCAAAGTGAGAATGATATAATTTTACATTGCAGGTTTGAACAAATCGCTACTCATTGCACCATTCCATAAAAAAATCGTCTCAAGTACACAAAATTGGAAACATCCAATTTTGGAAAATGGATATTTGCGAAACCAAAGGATTATTTTTAAAATATCAGAAAATAATTATATTCGGCAACATTGTAAGGGATTGGTTATGACGCGTCGCAATACTTCTGACTAGTTATAACTTCTATCTCACGTACATTTCATGGGAGACTACAATGTTGTGTGTTCTACCGGGTTTGATTTTATTATTTTGTGCCTTGGAGACGATAAGTTGGTTCATGATGCATTATGAAGTGAGAATCTGGAAAAACGAAGTGCATCAAGAAGATTCGTTATCACTTATGAGAATAATGAGAAATTTGTTTTGGCCGTCGAAGGATGTTTGGAAATAATACTGTTTGCAAGTGAGTACATATGAATGTTCAATTTAATTTTTTTGGGTGCCTACGTAATTGGGTATCCTCATTTCATGAATTTTTCCCGAAAATTTTGATGAGATATTTGTGTTAGTTTGTCGATTGGATTTACAAATTCGTCCATCGCCGACTTTGAAATTTTACATTTGTCAGTGAAAAATGTTTCATTCAATTTTCTTTATTTCAAAAGGGTTTGATCAATTATCTGAATTATATTAAATTTCATATTTATTATTAATGTTATTACAGTTTCTTTATTGAAATTTATTTACGTAATGTTCTTCAAACAAATGGGGCTTATTCATCTAACCTCTTGTGAACTATCAATAGGATTTATTAAGAAGCACTTGCAGGTGAGTGTTTTTTGTAGTAGGTAACCTAAGGGAACATATTTTTTTCAGAATATTGCGTATTATAATTGTATATCACACTGTCGCAAAAACCTATTCCCCAGGATATTTTATTTCAGATAAGAGTGAATTCTTGATATCTGTATCGAATAAAACCAGCATTGATAGTCAATTATCGGTCCTTAGCACGTTGAAAAGTTACAACTTTCAATTATATAAAGATCTGCCAGCCTCACATTATTTTATAGACACCAATTCAAATTGTATGATTATATATGATTAATATATAAATGTTTTCATTTCAGTAACCCTCACCATCAGAAGAAACAATTGGCAAAATTGAAAAAAACTGCCAGCGCTACATCATTGACACCTGATCTGGAAGAATTTTGTGTCGTGTTGGACCAGAAAGTGCTGCCTCAAAAATTCGATTGGTTTGTCGACAGTTTTGATTATCTCTTTAAGCTTAAGTAATCACTAAATATTTAAATTTATTGTTTATTGTATTTTCACAAATTATATAAAATATATATAAAAAATTAAACTGTCTATTAGCTAATCTTTGAAGTAATAAATTCATATGTACCAAAAAGTTTTTTTCAATACCTATACTCTTTTTATAGCCTTTCAGTGATTTATATGATATTGAGTTTCAAATTATAAAACGAACAATATCATATAAAACACCGAAAATGGTGTAAATTTCAACTAAATAATACCTACACCCCGAGGGTTTAAAACGCATCTGATTCGGTGTTGGTCAGTGCAAATTAACACTGAACTAAAGTTAAATCACACTAAACCAGTGCTAAATGCACTACGGTACTTGTGCAAATTCACACCGAACTAGTGTTAAACCACATGGATCTAGTGCTACCTCACACTCGTCCGAATGATAAATCTCAATCGGCCTGGTGTGAAAGCTGATTACTTATTATGGCAGAAAATACACCTGAAAGTCGGTGTTATTTCGGATGGTGCTAAATAACACTGAAAAGATCAGGACCTCTAAGGAAATCACGCAGGTGTTAGCGGGTGTTGGCCGGTGTTGTAAAATTTCTTAGAGTGTACGTATTTTATGCTACCCTCAGTCCTCGTTAGAATGATCGGATACGTCATGTGACATGTTGCATTCGACGTTGCTGAGTTTTCTTGGCTCATTAGACTGATCCTGCTAGAGCTGTCACTCAATCTTGCCGACGTTTGGATCCCTTGCAACCTCGTTCTTCGAAATTCCAGCCAAATTGACAGGAGTGACAGAATATCTTATCGAGAAACCGTTTATTGGGATAAGAAGCGCGTTTGAATGGAACGTACCTACTAGATTTTGGCAAAGTAAAGCTATCAATTTATCCTGCATCTATTCTCCAGTTCCGTCTTGTATGTTCCTTGATTTAACTCTTTTTCCTTCGAGATCATATCCATGTGGAAAATGAAGTTACGACATTTTACTAATCCGCAATTTTTCAAGAGATATAGGTGCGATGTTTTTCCAATCTCACTCCATATTCCTTGAGAAATTAATGATTGATTGAAATAGAAGTGGAGGGAAAAGATAGATAAAACTGGAACATTTCAAATAGAAAAATGGGTTCAAGCCCTGTGGACAGGAGCTTTCTGGCGCTCTAGTTCAAACAGACAAATTATATCTCCGAAAGTATTGGTTTCTCAGAGTTGGGAATTATATCAATGTATACATATGATAGAGCTGCATCATAAAGGAAATTCAATTCAAATAATAGTTTATTTATCAAGATTAAATGAGAAATCTGAGAATGAGAACTGCACCATGGAAGAAACCAAATTAAAATAGCTGAAATGAATTTGACTCTCTCTTATAGAACAGGATGAAATGTACGAGTATGAACACAGATCATATAATAAAGCTTAGATAGAATAATGATAACATTCTGTGAATACATAGAAGTACGATTCATTATTGAAATTCCGAAAAATCATATCTCCGAAAGTATTAGCTTGTTGGAGTTTAAAATGATATCAATGGATTTTTATGGTGAAACTGCACCTTAAATAAACATTGAATTTGAAATTTGTTGCTTAAAAAAAAATTTTTTTTTTCGTTACTCTGAAACCATCCGGCCTATTTTGCCCAATAGCGAACTCAACCGAGATATTCATCTCCCTAACCTACTCTGAAAATTTCAACTGCCTAGCTCATTCCGTTAGAGAGTTATTGTAAAAAAAAAATTTTAATTTTCAAACATTTTTTTTGACACTTTGCGGTAACCTGGTCAACACAAAACATCATATACGTATGAAGGTCATGATTCTACAATTTGATGCTAAATTTCAGATAGATCGAGTGATTGGTTTCGGAAATATTAATAAAAAATGTTTTTACTAAAATCAGCCATAACTCCGAAACCGCTCGATGGATTTTACCCATTAACGAACTTAACCGAGATATTTACGCTCCAAACCCACCATGCAAATTTCAATCCTCTAGCTCCTTTCGTTCGAGAGTAATCGTGCCTACGGCCGGCCGGCCGGCCGGACAGAATTGATTTCGACCTCGGATTCTTGATCAGTGAGTCGAACCAAATCGTTGGAGACCATTTTCAGCAAAAACTTCGAAAATTACAGACATTTGGGCAAATTGATAAGCACTCAGTTCCGAGGAACTAGAGCGCCAAAAATGGGTTCAAGCCCTGTGGACAGGAGCTTTCTGGCGCTCTAGTTCAAACAGACAAATTATATCTCCGAAAGTATTGGTTTCTCAGAGTTGGGAATTATATCAATGTATTCTTATGATAGAACTACATCATAAAGGAAATTCAATTCAAATAATAGTTTATTTATCAAGATTAAATGAGAAATCTGAGAATGAGAACTGCACTATGGAAGAAACCAAATTAAAATAGCTGAAATGGATTTGACTCTCTCTTATAGAACAGGATGAAATGTACGAGTATGAACACAGATCATATAATAAAGCTTAGATAGAATATTTATAGCATTCTGTGAAAACATAGAAGTACGGTTCATTATTGAAATTTAGAACTTCATCTTAGCAGAAATTAAACATCATAAAAGAATTTAAATTCAACAAGAGTGCCAAAAATTATCAATCCAAAACCAATAGACGAATTCTACCCAACAACGAACTCATCCGAGATATTCATTCCTCAATTCTATGATGAACGATAATATATATCTTTCCTCAAATCTACTCCAATACACCAATATTCCAGTTTTGATTTTAGTGGAGATATTCTGAACTCAATATTATTAACTTACCATTACCATTCCCATCATCATATGGATTGACCATCGGCATGAAAATATCAACCAACAAAAAGTATGATTTTAAATTCGAATTCTCATATTTATAGGATTGCTGGAATGAATGACAATGAGACAACGTCATGTCTCAGGAAAATAATTTGACATTATAACAATTCATAGAATACCCACAGAATAATTCTATAATTGTGTGAAAACGTAGAGATACGATTTACATTGAAATTTTGAAAAATCATATCTCCGAAAGTATTAGCTTGTTAGAGTTGAAAATAATATGAATGGATTCTTATGGTTAAACTGCTTATTGAAAAAAATTTAATTTGGAATTTGTTCGGTAAAAAAAAATTTTTTTTTTGTTACTCCGAAACCATATGTCCGATTTTGCCCAATAACGAACTTAGCCGAGATATTTATCCCTCAAACCTACTCTGAAAATTTCAACTATCTAGCTCATTCCGTTCGAGAGTTATCGTGCCTACGGCCGGCCGGATGGCCGGACCGGCCGGACAGAATGAATTTCGACCACGGATTCTTGATCAGTGAGTCGAACCAAATCGTTTAAGACCATTTTCATCGAAAAATTCAAAAATTACAGACATTTGGGCAAATTGATAAGCACTCAGTTCCGAGGAACTAGAGCGCCAAAAAGGGGGAAAGCTCAGTGGCAGTAGTTTTCGCGCTCTTGTTCGATTTTTGACAAACCATATCTCCGAAAGTATTGGTTTCTCGGAGTTGGGGATGATATCAATGGATTCTTATGATAGAACTGCATCATAAAAGAAATTAAATTCAAATAATAGTTTATTTGTCAAGATTAAATGAGCAATTTGCAATGAATTAACATCGTGGAATGGGTTGTTGCAATTTACACTCGGTGCATAGTTTTCACAACTGGAAATACCTAAGGAAAGTATAATCGAAATATCTAGAGCAAGGCTGGAGACAATCATAGCAAATTGTCTATTTATTCCTGATATTTGAGTGGGTAGATTTCAATAGTTCAAAACATATATATATAAGTAAAATTTTATCCTCTTTTCATAATTTAAAATTTAATAGTTCATAATACTAACACATTCATTCTGTATTATGAACCTTAACTCAAGAAAAAATATTTGATACACAAATGTAGATCCATATTTCAGCATTTTTTCGCTAGCAACATTATAAAAATACTCTATATAGGAACATCCCTCACTACTTAAGGAAGTAAAAGGTAATATCAACCTCACTGGTCAACGAATAGTTATTTCTTTAATGATTCTATTATGTCCTTCCTTCCTATTACCTTCATAAATTACATCATTAAAATGATCCAATTCTAAATCTTCTGAAACATCATCCCCAATGTTTATACATAAATTATTCAATATGTAATCAGTCAATATTATTTTCGGTTTAAAAACAGTTTTGTATAAATTCACAAATTCAAGAATCGGATTTTCAAGATAAAATATTTTCAAACTACGAATTGACACAGACAGATTTTGTGTTCACATTCTGGGAATACATAGAACTTACGATGTATTATTGAAATTTTGAAACATCATATCTCCGAAAGTATTAGCTTGTTAAAGTTGAAAATGATATCAATGGATTCTTATAATGAAACTGCATCTTGAGAAGAATTGAATTCAAAAGTTGTAATCTAAAAAAAAATGTTTTTTTCGTTACTCCGAAACTATCCACCCAATAACGAACTCAACCGAAATATTTATTCCTAAAACCTACTCTGAAAATTTCAACTGTCTAGCACATTTCGTTCGATAGTTATCGTATCTACGGCCGGACCGGCCGGACAGAATCGATTCTGACCACGGATTCTTGATCAGTGAGTCGAACAAAATCGTTTTCATCAAAAAATTCGAAAATTACAGACATTTGGGCAAATTGACAAGCACTCTGTTCCGAGGAACAAGAGAGCCAAAAAACAAATCGTATCTCCGAAAGTATTGATATCTCAGATTTTGAAATGATCAGAACGGATTCTTATGATAGGACTGCATCATAAGAAAGTTAAAAAAAAACCTGATATGTTGGATTTACATTCATCAGCAAATTAGAATGAGAGCATTCTATGAAATCAAGAAATTACGATTAATTATTGAAATCTCTCAAAGTATTGATTTGTTAGAGTTGAGAATGATATCAATGGATTTTTATAATGAAACTGTAATTGAAAAAAAAATTGAATTTGAAATTTGTAATTTAAAAAAAAATTTTTTTCGTTACCTTGAAACCGCCAAGTCGATTTTGCCCAATAACGAACTTAACTGAGATATTTAACTCCCAAACGTGCTCTGAATATTTCAACTGTCTAGCTCAGTACGTTTGAGAGTTATCGAGTCGAGTCAAACCAAAACGTTTGAGACCATTTTCAGCCAAAAATTCGAAAATTACAGATATTTAGGCGCATTGATAAGCACTCTGTTCTGAGAAACAAAAGCACCGAAAAGTATTTGCAGCATTTTATTCTTTTACTGGAGAGTGAAATATTGATATAGCTAAAACAAACTGGCTTCAATTTTATGGTTGAATAAACACATCTCGACGTTAAGATGATGAATTATTCTGTTACGTTCGCAACATTTTCCCGTCATATTTCGCACATTGTATCCAACATTTCTCGGCAAATTATTCGGTATATCCCCATAGGGCCCTAATAAACTCGAGGGAAATAATCTTGAGATACTAGTGATGGATATTAATTAAACATATCTGAGAATTCCGACCGCAATTCTGATGTAGTCTAATTTGAATTCCGATCTTAGCGAAACACAATTAATATCGGAACAATGGAACCAGAGGAAGAAATGCGAATAAAATCGATAGCCCTTATAGACCAAATGTTGAGTGGGAATTGCTGCTATCCAGGCGGATTTATTACAGATTTCTTGGATTTGGATGCTTAAGGGTGAATTAGTAGGAATCGTCAAGTAAAGAAAATTTGTTCAAGCACTGACGTGAGGTCAGAAGCTTTTGTGCAGATTTTCTATTTTATATTCGCCTCTATTGTTATCTAAATCGAATATACTATCGTAATAGAAGAAAAAATGATTGATGCACAAATGTAGATCCATATTTCAGTATTTTTTTGCTAGCAACATTATGAAAATACTATATATAGGAACATGTCTCACTACTTAAGGAAGTAAAGGTAATATTAACCTCAGTGGTCAACGAACAGTAATTTTTTTTGATGATTCTATTATGTTCTTCTTTCCTATTGCCTCCATAAACTACATCAAAACAGTCTTGTATATATTAACAAATTCAAGAATCGAATACTTTACTTCCATAGAGAAAATATACAAATTGACAATCTCTAATAGCTAGAAAAGATGACATTTATGAATACTTAGTCACACAGACAGATTCTGTGTTCACATTCTGTGAATACATAGAACTTACGATGTATTATTGAAACTTTGAAACATCATATCTCCGAAAGTATTAGCTTGTTAGAGTTGAAAATGATAACAGTGGATTCTTATGATGAAACTGCATCTTAAAAAAAATTGAATTCAAAAGTTTTAATGTAAAAAAAAAATATTTTTTTTCGTTACTTCGATACTATTTGACCGATTTTGCCCAATAACGAACTCAACCGAAATATTTATCGCTCAAACCTACTCTGAAAATTTCAACTGTCTATCTCATTCCGTTCGAGAGTTATCGTGTTAACGGCCGGACGGATGGACGGCCGGACATAATTGATTTTGACCAAGGATTCTTGATCAGTGAGTCGAACCAAATCGTTTAAGACAATTTTCAGCCAAAAATTCGAAAATTACAGAGATTTGGGCAAATTGATAAGCACTCTGTTCCGAGGAACAAGAGCGCCAAAAATGTCAACTCTGAAAGTTTGGGAGATTATGCCAAACGAACTTAAGCGTCACATTCGGAAGGGAAATGGACAAGTTGTGCTCTTATACAATACTAAAAATATATATATACAGGGTGTCTCAAAAATACCACGCGAAAGTGACACTGGAGATAGATTGGCATTAGGTCTATCAGATAGCATCAACATGACCTCAGTAAAAGTCCGTTGGTTTTCGAGATATCACCACTTTTGTGTATTTTTTAAAAATCTCCAGTTTTCATGGTATATCGATACGGAGCTCGTGTCTAATTAAATCGAGGTCGCTGATCACGAATATGCAATTAGTTTCTCCCTAAGTGGCGTACTTTATGAAAATTTTCACTTAGAGTGAAAAAATGGACGAAAATAGGTCAATTTTGGAAGTTTACACCGCCAAAAAAAATCGGAGTAAGGTGTTGTTGATTTTTGCCGTCATATATGGATCCTTTATCTACTGAATAATCCAAACAGAAAATGTCCAGGCCGTACTATTCGGAAATTATGATTTTTTTCCCAAGGGTCTGTTTTTCGGAAAACTCATTTCGCGGTATTTCCGCGTAAAATTCTCTAATGAAAAATCCGATCATATATTCGTAATCTACGGCCCCGAATTAGTAAATGACGTAATTTGCATCGAAATCGGAGACCGGTCGAATTTTGGCAATTTTTTAATACTTAGCCTTAAAAAAATCCCATTTTTCGAGAAAAATTTTTTTACGCAAAACTATGAAACGGGTACTTATTCTTATAGATTTGGGGCCGTAGATTCCGAATCTACCATCAGATATTTATTACAAAAATTTTCCGAGGAAATATCGCGGAAAGAATTTTCCGAAAAATAGACCCTCGGGAAAAAAAATCATAATTTCCGAAGCGTACGACCTGGACATTTATTGTTCGGATGATTCGATAGATAAAGGATCCAAATATGACGTACAAAATCAGCAACACCCTACTCCGATTTTTTTGGGCGGTGGAAAGTTCCAAAATTGACCTATTTTCGTCAATTTTTTCACTTTAAGTGAAAATTTTCCCAAAGTACGCCACTTAGGGAAAAACTAATTACATATTCGTGATCAGCGACTTCGATTTAATTAGACACGAGCTCCGTATCGATATACCATGAAAAAAAATTTCTATGATCTATGATTTTCACATCTCGATATCCAAATTTTCCCCGATGATTGGTCGGTGGACGACGTTTAGATTTATGTATCTATTTTTTCTGTATCTGTATCCGTTCGGAAAATATTAGGTAATGAGCGAATCCGTCAAACGCCAAAAAGTTTTCTCTAGTATCCAACACATACAAAAATCTACAATTTTCCGATTAGGTCGATGCGGCTTTGGTTATTCACTAAATCGGGTACGCAGATCACGAATCTGTAATTAGATTTTCCGTATCTCGATTAGTTTCGGAGCAATGACGAAGAAAGTCGCAATTTCTGGCTCTACCTCCGGAAAATGGACTAATCAGTCGGATTTTTCGCCATATTACCAAAATTGATCGAGATACGGAAAAACTAATTACAGATTCGGAATCTACGCCCTCGATTTAGAGAATAGCCAAAGCCGTGGCGATCTAATCGGAAAATTCTAGATTTTTGTATGGGTTAGAATCTAGACAAAGGACTCACAGCTCTGGCAATGTGTTAGTTGTTGTATGCATTATATCAATATTTCACAGGAAATAGGTCATAAATACTTCTACAAGGGTTGAAGTATTACAAGATATTTTACTTGCAATTATCTTACCGTGGAAAATATTAATTTCAAGGGTGAGACCACCCATGCAAAAATAAACCAGTTAAACCAAAACATTTAAGTTTTACAAGCGAGCTGCTTTGTTTAGAGATACAAATGAGCGCTTTCCAACATGTGAAGTCATGGGACGCAACAGTGGTGATATCTCGAAAACCAGCGGACTTTTACTGAGGTCATGTTGATGCTATCAGATAGACCTAATGCCAATCTATCTCCAGTGTCACTTTCGCGTGGTATTTTTGGGAAACCCGTTATATATATATCTAATAACCTCCAGAAGTTTCGGACTGTTTTCTATGTCCAGAGGGCTCAAAGCAGCAGCAGCAGCAGATAATTTGAGCATTAGATCCGTTTGTGTAAACACAGTCGAAACTTTTTCAATTTCAAACTTTCCAACGGAACAAGAAAATAATCCAACATCTCGTCTATTGCCATCATAGCTATGAAGAAAAAATTTGGAACTCGAGGGAATTTAGCGACAGTTCACCATCTACCCAATTACCTCCTCATTTCGCTGAAATTCTCTCTTCCGAACAATCCAATCCACTCTATTTTTCGCTGCGTGACATGATGATATGTTTCCAAAGGATAACGACAACATCGTTATTTTGAAAGGCAATATCCCCTGTATCTTATTTCCATTTCGAAGTAGGTGATTTGATTTTCGATATTGGATTCCGAGCTTTTTTTGTTGTTGGATATATGATTTTCCGATTCTTCGCTGTTCGTCTGTTCCCAGAAGCGATTTTGCCGGTTAACAACCTCTCAATTCTGTTATATTACCTTCTTATCCTCGCTTCTTTGATTATTATTATTGGTTTTATGTTCAGGTGCGAGTAATGTTTGAGAAAGATTTTTAGCAATATTGTATTCCAATTTTGGAATCATTAAGTTGGACCATCTGACATGTTGAATGGTTTCTTTCTGGGTTTTCTCTCCCAAACTCTGAAAAATATCTATAAAATAAATAAATTCAAAGGAACATACAATTAAATTCACTTTAGAAATAGAGAAAAATAATCAGCTTTCTTTTCTAGATGTTTCGATAATTAAGTATCCGAACCATTTCGAAACGAGTGTCTTCAGGAAGCAGACACATACAAATAGATATTTAAATTTCTATTCAAACCATCAACTTAGTGTAAAAAGAGGTGTTATTAAAACACTTTATGATAGAGCTAACCTTATTTGTTCTACTCTTGAAATTCGAAATAAAGAAATTGATTTCATCCAAAAATTTCTTGAAGATAATGGATATCCTAGATTTCTATGAACAAGAGTGAATATCTTTGAGAAATAGACAAGGCGATTCTTCTTCAAGAGATCCATGTGCCTTCAGAGGAGTATATTTGCGAGAGGGGACTTTTGAAAGGTTAGGTATTATTTTTGATATGATATCGCTGAAATTTTGCTGAAGGCTTCTGATCTTGTAAGGTGAGAGGCTCATTTGTGGATATTAAATCTCGTGATGGGTAGAGAGGAATTTTAGGCCAGTTTTTCTATAACTAATGAGAATATATCTTTATGTTTCACCTCATCACCTTTAGATCTATCAATGGACATTTATTGGTTAAGAATAAGTAATTGAATATTACTGGAATTCAATTGAATTTCATTCAATATTTTTGTAACTAAACTTATAATTTTTTTTACTTTGATTATTTAAATATGACATTAATTCCAGTAATATTTTTCAAGAATAATTATGTATTCTTCTCCTAAAGAAGAATTGAAGGTAGACAATAATGTGTTAATTTTTTCATCATTGCTTTCTATCCTGACTTCACGAATTAAAGATTGGTTCAAGCACTGACGTGAAGTCAGGAGCTTTTGCGCGTATGTTCTATTGTGCATTCTCCTGTATTGGACACTTTTAATCGAATTTACCATGGTGAATTCTATTGTCTATTCTCCTGTATTGGACAGCCTTAATCGAATTCACCATGGTAAATTCAATTAAGTGTGTCTAATACAGGAGAACAGACAATAGAATTCACCATGGTAAATTCGATTAAGAGTGTTCAATACAGGAGAATGGACAATAGAACATACGCGCAAAAGCTCCTGAATTCACCAAAAAAAAATTGTTTCAAGCACTGACGTGAAGTCAGGAGCTTTTGCGCGTATGTTCTATTGTCTATTCTCCTGTATTGAACACTCTTAATCGAATTTACCATGGTGAATTCTATTGCCTGTTCTCCTGAATAGACAAAAGAATTCAACATGGTAAATTCGATTAAAAGTGTCCAATACAGGAGAATGGACAATAGAACATACGCGCTAAAGCTCCTGACTTCACGTCAGTGCTTGAAACAATTTTTTATTTGAAATTACAATCCTTCCGGTTGATAATGGAAAATGATTTCATTCAAATGGCTGCCTCGGCTGGCCATGCAGTAGCCTACTCGATCGGTCCAATTTTTAAGCACATTATCGATTGTGTGCCGCTGTATTTCACCAATGGCTTCACGAATATTGTCCTTTAAAGCGTCAATTGTCTCTGGCTTGTTGGTGTAACACTTATCATTGACGGCCCCCCACAAATAATAGTCCAACGGTGTCGAATCGCAGCTCCGAGGTGGCCAAACGACATCAGCTCTGCGGCTGATAATGCGATCTTCAAAATCAGGGCAACTCCTGCACCAATTGGACTTTGTATGGCGTCATACCAAGGTCTTTATGCAAAATTCGTCTCAATGATGTCTCCGAAATGTTCAATTCTTGACAACGACGGTGAATTGAAGTCGATGCCGCTTCACGCACACTTTCTGCCACAGCAGCAATATTCTCGGGTGTACGCACTGTTTTTGGCTTTTCACGCTTTGGTTTATCGATGAGGATGCCAGTTTCTTTCACTTTTTTCACAAGATAACGAACATACGGAGCTGACGGCGCTTCTTTTCTTCCAAAATCCGTACGCAATTTCCGCACACATTCTGCAACATTACCATGATTTTCAAAGTAATGTCGCAATATTTCCCAGCGTTGTTCAAGCGTATACACAACCATATTCGCTCAGCGGAAGGATAACACTAATTATCTGTCGAATCAGACATGAGCTAAGTGTTACCATTCACGAAATGAGCACTAGTTGAAGAAGAAAACGTTAGATGGCGGACCCTTCACTAATTATGATGGTACTGGGGATTCTATAGTAATGTGTTGCAAAGCTCCTTAACGTCGCAAGGCATTAATGTTAGCAATTGTTCTAGTTGTACGATTAATATTAATGTTCATAGGTAATGATAAAATAATAAAAATTTGCAATTCTTAAAATTATTATTATAATTACATCTGATTTCATCATAAGAAAATGTAGTGTTAAAAATATTTTTAACAAGCTTCCATGTTAACATTCACTTTTAACACTGTTGGCTCTCATAAAATGTGTCACTTTTAATGGCAGTTGTACAAAATAGATATTTATGCACCTAGGACGAAAAACTGTCTATTATAGTCGAGTCTGCAAATTGCTATCTGAGGCGGAGCCGAGGATAGCATGCAGGCGAGACAATAGACAGTATTTCTCCGAGGTGCATATTACATTTTTTCGTCAACCTATACACATATTTTTATGAAGTTCGGACCTCTTAAATAATTTCACAATAGCAAATGACACATACACTTATGTTTGTATCGAACCGTATCCATAGTGACCACAGCACTAGCAGTGATTCTTACAGACAATTATGTTTGTATTGAACCGTATCATGCCGTATTCATAGTGACAACAGCGGACTTGCCTTCAATAACAGTCAATATTAAGGCCGCAAATTAGTACGTAAAATGTCACTTTCTATAGAGGTCGACGAAAAAATAGTTTATTGTACATTCCACATTATATAAGCACAAAATTCTGTCAAACTATTGTGAAATTCATCTTCAAAATAACTCAACATTAGTTGGAACCCCGGTTTTACAGAAATATCAAAAATCAACCCGAATTCGACCATTAAACCCCCAATCGAGTAAGAGAACAATGTCACCTCGTTTCTGAACACTTTACCCCATACAGACTCCAACAAGTCCCCTGGTGTTACCCCCTCTCGCACCATAGAAGCGAACTTAGGTTTTGAAAGTTCAGCAGCTCTTCGCATACGGTGCTAAGTTGTTTCTCGGATTATATAAAGAGGAGAAAACTTGGGAAACTAATTAAACCGTATTCGTTGAGCTAATCTTGTTGCCAGAAAGGTTTATTCTGTTGCTGGAAACATTTCCGCTGTGAATTTTCCGTGTTATTTCCTTGGCCACGGAATTATTAACGTGGTTGAAAATGGAAGGGGTAATTTCAAGTTTAAAGATACGAGATATCGTTTCTGGTGGACTCGAAGATGGTAAGAATTATATCCTGTATTCTTCAAATAGTTCTTCATTTATTTCTTAACGTTTAAGGGGTGCACCGCAAGCAGTGGTCTATGGTGCAACCCCTCCTATTTAGTTTTGGAATTATAGCCATCTGAAATTCTGTTTTCCCAAAAATGGGAAAATTACTGATCTGATCGAATTAAAGCACAGTAGTTAGTTGGTTAATAGAGAGAAGAAAGTTCCAGTTTTGAACTAGATCGGATCTATACCAGTGAAGATATTGCCGAAATATTCCAACGATCGAGGTATATTAGTACATTTTTTTACACTCGACCAACTAAGTATCTGTATCTCGGGATTCAGCAAGCTTATATCAATATTCTGTTGATTGAGAGCTTTAAATTTGTTAGTAGAGGTTAGAGTGAAGGAGTATCATACAATTCAACGTATGATATAAAAGCTTAGGGAAAAATCTCAGCAAAAACACTGTCTTCCCGTGAGGGTTGTGATTTGTAAAAATTGAATTTGTTTACATAATTAGCTGAATTTGAAATATTGATGGGTATATCTTACCCCAATATGACATAGATACACGTTCTGGGTGAAATTCTATACAAACAATTAAATCCAATCTTACTCAAAATGTTGAGATTATATGGTTTTGAAATAGTATATTGTATAATTAGTGGGAAAAGCATAATATTCCCAAACGGCCGTGATAATTAACAGACGAGGAGCGTAGCGACGAGTCTGGTAACACAGGAGTTTGGGAATATGCTTTTCCCACGAATTATACATACTATTTTTTCTTCGGTCGTTGATTTACATTTTAGAAATTAATTAAAAATATTTCATTCAAGATGTAATCAAGTAAGTTTGAATAGGTTTCTCTATGTTCATATTGAAATATAGAAGTGGTAACCAGGGAAATTACTTTGTTATGACAAAAGTAAAATAATTTTCAAGCTGGATTTGTTTGATTCGTTATATTTTATAAGGAATTAAAAAAGAATCAATAAATATGAACAGTGATAGTGATTAATTGTTAACTTGCACGCCTCCTGAACTAGTACTTAATTTACTTCCGGCGAAATCCAGAGAGAAGTATGGACTTGCGTACCAACGATTCATGGGTTTTTGCAGAAAAAAGCAACAGTGTATCCTTTCCTGAGAATGTACTGATAACTGAATTGGCTAAAACAATGAAATCTTCGACGTTGTGGGCACATTATTTCATACTTCGATCAACTTTGTCTGTTAAAAATAATATTAATATTGCCCAGTATCAAAAACTGAGAGCATTTTCAAAACGTCAAGCTATATGATACAAACCGAAAATATCCAAAATTTTAACCCAAGAACAAGTTCAGAAATTCATTTTAGAGGCCTCAGATGACATCTTTTTATCGACGAAAGTAAGTAGATATAGATAAAATAGTATTACTTAAAATGCATAAAATACGAAATATACAATTATTGATTAACATAATATAAAAATCAAAACCATACTTTGTTTCATTTTATTGTAATAATCCATTTGTAACATTAATGCACGCTACAGCAGTGCGGTATAGTATATTCTAAAACAAGTTGCAGAATGGGCTCCTATTAAAACACGAATGCGAAATTCGAAAACGAGCGACGAAGGAGCGAGTTTTTGAACGCATGAGTGTTGGAATTTCCTTCTGCAACGAGTATTAGACGATATTTTCTCTATTTCAGGCAAGTTTTGTAAAATACTATTGAAATTTAATGAAAAATTCGGATTATACATCCTAGTGACTTTTGTATTGTGTCTTGGTAGTTGGTGTGACTGTTACTAAAGTTGACAGATTACGGAATTTGAATTTGAAATGTACGTAGGGCATGGAGATCAGATTTAAAACAGTTTTCTAATAGCATGAATGATTCAAAATTAGCAAGAAGGAAATCTCTAGTACCATATTTTTTAATGAAACTAAAGCTTTTCCTCAACAATTATTTCACTTTATCCAGATTATATTCTATTGTCAATTGACGTGTGTTGAAATTTGATAGGATCGAATGTCAGTGCTGACTACCACAAAACGAAAAATATAACTAGAAACAATGTGGGAATGAGTTCATTCCAGCACTGCTTTCAGTGCTGGAATGGACTCATTGCGATACTGAAATAGAGAAAGAATATTACCGCACTGTTATTTTCTAATTGCTAAGCAACTGCCCACTATTCTGGAATGTTGAGCTTTGCGCATAGAAAACAGGTCAAAATAGTGTCACTTTTCCCACGATCGAAGAAAAAGAATATTACCGCACTGTTATTTTCTAATTATTGCTTAGCAACTGCCCACTATTCTGGAATGTTGAGCTTCGCGCATAGAAAACAGGTGTCACTTTTCCCACGATCGAAGAAAAAGATTATTATCAACTTTCTCAAGCTCATTCTCATCACACCACCAGATGACATGAAGCATCGAAGCTGAATTTTTCCCTAATTCCCTACCACCGAAGTCAGCACAATTTCCAGCACGCCGACTTCACGCTGAAAAAGCCATATTCCTAATTTCGAATCCTATTTCGCAAACCTCGCCTCTCATGATTATTCCATCTTCTTTTCCCGTTCTCACTTCTCGCCAGAAAAATGATAGTGATCCACTCCAGACCGTCTCTCCCGAGACTTTGCCAGTCCTATTTCCCGTGAAAAATACGCTATCGCAACTGAACAAAGTTCTCATAAAGGTGATTTCGAATTTATTTTCATGAAAATGGCGTCATAGAGTCTTTACATTCAAGGGTCGTTTCATTAAAAATGAATAGATACGGAGCTTGGGATTATTCCTGCGGGGGTTGGAGCCATATTTCACTTTATTAAGAGAAACGTTAGTGGATGAGGGGTGGAATTATTTCAGAGAATCTCGGGGCACAGGGAAGAAGCACTGCAGTATTTTTTTCTTGATGGAATTTTTTTTTCTTTGCCGGAGACGCCGTAATGAAGCCACGTTTGTTATAATATGTTACAATTCAGTTGAATTTATACAGGGTGAGTCTTTAAGTTGTACATCAATTTCAACCATAAATTTCTTCCATCAAGCAAACCACCTTTTGGCGCTCTAGTTCCTCGGAACTGAGTGCTTATCAATTTGCCCAAATGTCTGTAATTTTCGAATTTTTCGATGAAAATGGTCTTAAACGATTTGGTTCGACTCACTGATCAAGAATCCGTGGTCGAAATTCATTCTGTTTGGCCGGCCGTAAGCACGATAACTCTCGAACGGAATGAGCTAGACAGTTGAAATTTTCAGAGTAGGTTTGGGAGATAAATATCTCAGCTAAGTTCGTTTTTGGGCAAAATCGGGCAGATGGTTTCGGAGAAACAAAAAAAAAATTATTTTTTACAAAGCAAATTCCAAATTAAATTTTTTTCAATAAGCAATTTTATCATATGAAACCAATGATATCATTTTTAACTCTAACAAGCTAATACTTTTGGAGATATGATTTTTCAAAATTTCAATAATAAATCGTATTTTCACGTTTTCACAGAATTATATAATAATTCTATGTATGAATTGTCATAATGTCAACTTATTTTCCTGAGACATGTCATTATCTAGTTCCTTGCTAATAGTTGGTTCGAGAAACGTCATAATCGACTTAGAGAGACAAGGGTAAAAAACCGTCAAATAAACCCCCAAGTGGCGATTTTATGTCGGAAAGTGAAAATTAAGAATATATATCCCAGGTAAGTACCAACGTTTTATTCTAATACCGGAGATCGATAAGATCGTAGGCGGGCTCGAATCCCGGAAAGGGAATTACACTTTTTGGCGCTCTAGTTCCTCGAAACTGAGTGCTTATCAATTTGCCGAAATGTCTGTAATTTTTATTTAAGATGCAGTTTCACCATTAAAATCCATCGATATCATTTTCAACTCCAACAAGCTGATACTTTCGGAGATATGATTTTTCTAAATTTCAATAATGAATCGTACGTACTTCTATGTTTTCACAGAATGCTATAATTATTCTATCTAAGCTTTATTATATGATCTGTGTTCATACTCGTACATTTCACCCTGTTCTATAAGAAAGAGTCAAATTCATCTCAGCTATTTTAATTTGATTTCTTCCATGGTGCAGTTCTCATTCTCAGATTGCTCATTTAATCTTGATAAATAAACTATTATTTGAATTTAATTTCCTTTATGATGCAGTTCTTTCATAAGAATACATTGATTTAATTCCCAACTCTGAGAAACCAATACTTTCGGAGATATAATTTGTCTGTTTGAACTAGAGCGCCAGAGAGCTCCTGTCCACAGGGCTTGAACCCATTTTTTCATTTACTTTTTTCTAGATTCGCCTCAGGTAAAAAGTTACAAGTGTTTAAAGATTTCACAATATGCTTATATACTACAGCACTGCAGTGTTCAACATATAAATCTAATACTGAAATATATAGAAGAACAACAAATCAAGCAACAAATTGTTCGAGAAAAGTGATTTACTCACTCAATTCTTATAAAGCAGAATTCAACAATATCCTACTATTGATACAATGAATTTCAACTCAACTTCCATTCGATATCCATCAATCCATTCTTGAAATATTATTATTATTATTGAAAATTCCATAAATATCCACTGTCCATTCGTTTCCGAGAAAACCCCTCATAAAAAAAGTGTGAAAAACCTGTGGACAGGAGCTTTGTCACTCTTGTTCAAACTTTGACAATTCATATCTCTGAAAGTATTGGTAAGAGTCGGGAATTAAATCAATGGGTTCTTATGATAGAACTTCATCATAACAGAAATTAAATTCAAACATCACAAAAGAATTTAAATTCAACAAGACTGCCAAAAATTATTAATCCAAAATCAATTATCTCTCTGTTCCGAGGAACAAGCGCACCAATTAGTAGTTAAAGTTCACAGACACAGCCATATTATTCAATCGAGGAGCAGGGATTATCTAAATCTCGTGAAAGAAATCAGGTATGGCAACGTAGATATACATCAATTCAAGGTCAGCCTAGGTCAGGAGCGGATCAACCAAAATCAGCCAAATTCTCAAATTTTTATTTATCCGATTTTATAACATTCAAAGTAGAATATCTCAAAAACGATACGTTTCAGGAGAAATGATGAGGAACAATTTAATTTCCTAAATTGATTGAAGATTCTTATTATAACTCACGATTCACTTCATCTGCTCTCCATACGCCAATATCATTTAGTTTTACGAATCCGCGAGTCTATAACTAGACTCCAGTGGAAGTTAGAAAACCATAAGCAGCATGTGTTTATGCTTTGTATGAATAGAAACATGCGGGCAAAAGCTGCTGACTTCACGTCAGTGCTTTGTAAGGATTTTTTATTCTTGTTGTAATAGGTATTTTTTACTCAATAAAGAGTATTACTAATTCACACAATGAACCGTAAACACATGAAAACTGAAGAAAAATTGTTAACCTTCAACTTCTGGATGTTATGATTTCTCATCACAGCGTTTCACAGCCATAGGGTCGTAGGTCTTTCTGGCATTGTTGCAAGAATTCAGCTTTTAGAATTCAAAAGACCAGGTAAAACATATCACAATATAAATCCAAAGAAACTTTTATGTATTCCTCATGCTCCCTGTGAAAGTTATCCCAATTGAGATTCTCTCAATTTTCACCCTAAATATTTATTCTTCCACCTCGTAAAACCTTAGAAGGAGCGTCGAAATTTTTCCGATATACCTCGTCTGAATACGTGGAACGAATACATTCAACCCCTACCGAAGGGTTGGTGCAAGCACACATGTACGACCCGATGTTTGAACAATTTATTTCGCGTCATTTTTCGCTGAATGATGATATTTGCCTCCAGTATCCAGGTTTTTATTCCCGTAGTTTCCCGAGCGTGAAGTGATGCATCACCGGATACTGGATATCTCCAAGGGGATAGATCGGAAAGTCGGGGATTTAAGGGGAATCAATTAATCGTAGTCAACCTGTATATTTTAGAAGTTTTTTTTCTCCCATTGATATACCTCCAGAGTTTCGGAATATCCCAGCCAGCAAACCTGATTGGTCCAGGATCTGGCCCAAAATCCGATCGCTGTCAACAATACTGATATCATCATTCCATACAGTAGGCTTTAAAACTTTGTACTCATTTAAAATGTGAAAAAATGGTTCGTTTACTCGAAAATATGCTGACAGATAGAAGGTTTCGTGTTTCTGTTGATAATAAAAGTAATAATTCCAAAAATTTGAATGATGGTCACCCACAAGGTTCAGTTTTAGCACCTCTTCTTTTCAATTTATATATGTGTGATATTCCTGCTACTTGCTCTGAGAAAATCATATACGCTGATGACATTGCCCTTGCATTTCGTATAGAAAATAATCTATCTGCAGATTCAGAAATCCTGAAAAATTACCTTTTTCAGTGGCGTTTGTGTCCGAATCCAAATAAAACTGAGGTTTCTTGCTTCCATTTGAACAACCATAAAAAATATAGAACATTGAGTGTAACTTTCGGTTATTCTTTAATGAGACATAATTTTAATCCTAAATACCTAGTAGTGAAACTAGATTCCTCTTTGAATTTCAAAGCCCATTTGGATGACTTGCTTCTGAAGTTGAAAACAAGAAATAATATCCTGCAGAAATTAACTGGTACTTCATAAATCACACACCACTAACGGGGAGATAGGGTTTTTTGCCGAGGTTTTTTTCCTAAGCTCTAGTATCATAAATATCGAATTATTTGGTATGCCTTTACACTAACCTCCACTAATACGTTTTTCGTACAAATGATATATTGTTAAATAAAAAAAATGTAATGGCTGAAAGTTCAAAAGAATATATACATATATAAATTATTTTTGGCGCCGAAATCATATGATCTCTGCCAGCTGATTCAGTGCTTCTAATCCAGGATTAGTGCAAGAACAGCTTGAATTTTTCTATGAACTCCACGAGTCTGTTAATTATATTACGAAATAACCTAAAGATTGGGGGTAGGTATCGAAATCTCTGAATTAAATTGAATAGATATGTAGTGAACGGTTTCAGCTTAATAGTAGACCAGGTCGTCAAAAACACTTTACATTTATATAGTAAGTTAAAAATTCGTATTCTTCAGATGGACTTATTGTTCCAACGTATAAGCTCATAATTCGGTTGGCAGTTGTCAGCTATAAGGAATGTACTGATTTCCCTTGTTACCTCAGAGCCAAACTTCCTGAAATATCGTCATTTGATATTGCTGTACTTATCTTTAAAATATATTTTTGATCAGTGCTTGAAGTCTTCTGGAACCCCGTGTTTGTTTAGAACTCCAGATCCTTTCGGATCAATGAATTGTATACTTCTTTATAAGATACATGAGAGTATCCGAAGACATCGTATGTTTCAAAATATTCAAAATACTACCACCTCGAACGACGAGAAGGGAACATTCTCTGATAAATCACACCTTGCTCCTGAAAGGCTCCAATAAAACCCCAATTCCTTCAAATGTTAAAATTTCAAACCGCACCAGACCTTCCCGCTTTTCACATTCATCCTTCCAGCGGGATTATTCCTACAGGAGATCCTTTCACGTCTCAAAACCGACATCTACCAAAACCTATAAGACATCCATTACCCTCATTGTCGAATGCCTTCGCTATTGGGAAAACCCGCGAAATTTCAAGCGCCTCTTCGGTGACAAATCGCGAGAGATCAAAGTCCCGACCGAACCCCCAAGGACTGGCACCCGCATCCGGGGTATATTACCTGGGAGATAAATGGTGGGTCGACCCCGATATTTGTCAGCGGCTCTAAAAGCTGGAGACCGGAGTTTTAGCCCGGAAAGCTATCCATAAGTTACCCGGAGCGAATGCAACGAAATGCAGATATTTTCGCGATTTTTCGCGTCTCGTATATATATATAGGTAGGGTGATATAGGACAGCGATGTGTTACTGCGTTTTTTCATTCTGCTGAAATGGGGGAAGAGTGATGATTCTCGACTGCTACATTTGACGATGAATATTATTTTAAATCACGTATTTCTGGATGATCCTCTATGTTTCTTGTTGATGTTGAGCAATGCTTTATAGATACGACAAATAGGGGATTACAGTCCGCATATTGAAGGCATTCATTCATGAAATAAAAGAGGAAATGATTACCTCTAGTCCAGTAGTCTGGTACTCAAAAACGAGCCAGAATAGTACGAGGAAATCCCTCGACAAAGTACAAAGGCAGGCCTGTGTGTGTATCACTGGAGCAATGGGAACCTGTCCTACCAGGGCACTTGAGATTATCACAGATCTCACACCACTTCATCTAGTGATAGAGAAAATGGCCCATGAAGCCATTCTCAGAATATCTAGGAAAGGAACAGGTATTAAGAGTATTAAAAACTGGAAAGCCTGGTCCTCTCTTACCAGGTACATTTCATCAGCCAATCTTCCTAGTGATGAAATGATCAAGAAACTAAGCAACGAAAAGAACTTTACTACGATGCTTGGTAAAAAAACAGACTGGGACAGGGAATCCACCCCCCAAGTTCTCGAAAGAAATGCCATTAAATAGTACACAGACGATTCAAAAACCACTACAGGAGCTGGTTCTGATCATAAGAAAACGCATCAATAATAATATTATGAATTGAAGCTTTATAATTTTTGACTTAAGTAAATTGTTCATAACAAAACGAAAATTAACAATTTTCAAAATTTTCTAATAGGAATCTATTCTAAGAGCTTTGCAAAATAGCCCTGAGAAAGAAAAACATTCTCAGATTAATAGTTCAACAATTATCGTACTTGCAATGTTAATGTTCGTGCTACAAAAAATTGTTATCTAACTAATGGATAACTAATTGAAAAGACGCGATAAACATTTTTGGACCACGGATTATTGTTCATTGATCTATCTTGCAGGCACTTGAATTTTTTCAACTTTTCATTTTCATAATTAATAAGTTTTAATAATATTTATTCATCAAAGGTACGAAGGGGGCTAGGCTTGCGCAGGCAAGCCTAAAAAGCACTTGACTCAAAAATGTGTATTTTATTCTCACATCTGTATTTTAAGTAGCACGGAAAAATATTCAAAATTACGCACATGTGTAATTTAGAAGATTATTTTCAATTATAAATCTATATTGATGTTGATTAATTTTTTTATGACATTAAACCAATTCCCAGAGCCAATTCAGCCTCTGGTTCCTGCGTAATCCCCTAAGACTTTTCCACGATTGATGGTAGTTAAATCTTGACAGAAAGGTTCGAACGGTGCCTCTGTTAGAATGCCTCGTACTGGGAAAGCAAGCCTCGAATCTGTTTTTCATGGGTTTCTTTTCACTGTTCTTATGGCTGTTCGTGAGTGTGTGAAATGATTGATAACTGCCGATTTCTCAGATAATTCAACGCTGTTTAACGATCCTCTTTCACGTCATTTGATTCGAATTCATCTTCGTTATGGGGATGTGTCGGGGGAGAACTTTCTACCTCATGAAATATTTCATCCCTATGAAAAATTCAACCAATTTACCATAGCGGCATCGATTTGTTAGAGAAACAATTCGTCATCTGTTGATGACTGACTGTTTGGTATCAATTTTAAATCAGCGAGAAACAGATTTGGTTGATGATTTCAAATACAAAACTAAACCCAAGAAAGTTTTGCGTAACATACAGTTCGCGTCAAAATTATGGAACAAATCCAGTTTCTCAGAAGAAAAATATTTGGCAACAAAATCCTCAAACAGATAAATTTTTGTTTCACTTTTACCAAATTTTTATGCATTTTTGAAGACTATAAAAGTAACTACACTCTTGTCCACTTCAGTTTTTTTCTGTCGTCCGACATATGTTTTGGAAACAAAGTTTCCATCTTCGAAGACGAAGCGTTACTGTAACGCTTAATCTTTGAAGATGTAACATTTTTATGTTAAGATAACCTAAGAACAGAAAGCGATAGCGACTTGAAAATTTCAGGTTAGGTTGTGCATCTGAATGCGACATTTGAGTTTGTTTATAGGCATAATCGGTCGAATGCTTTTAGAGTTATCACCTTCAGAAATTTGTATCTCACTTCCTCAATAACTCGAAAAATACAAAAGCGATCCAATTCAAACATGGTTACCAGTTATAGAACGCAAAAAATTCTTGCAAAATTTCGTGAGGATCGTATCACTAGAAATTAAAAAAAAACATGGAAAATTATTGATAAATTCACTCCTACAATAAAATGTCTATTTGAGCATCGCATTTATATCACTTTGACATCGATAAAAAAGCTGCATCGTTTTTTACAGCGATAAAACTCTCTCCAGCTCGAAATCAAGCCGTACTGGCTCGTTTCCTAGCAACATAACAATATGGCTACCATAAAATTAAATTCGTGAATTTATCTAGCTAAAAATCACTCGAGCATTTTTTTAAGATCGGATAAACTTCTATTTTGTAAACTCAAACCAGATTGCTTTCAAGCAATTTAAACTCGAACAAAAGAAACTTATAAAAACTCTCCAGCTTCGCTGTCGAGTTTTTATCAGTTCGTTTGTTCTCGTTAAATTTCTAAGCAATCTAGTTTTCGTAAAAAATAAAAGTTTATCCGATAAAAAAAAGCTCTTGTGCTTTTACGCATGAAAAAAATTCTATATAGGTACCTATCAGTAACTATTCGTCCGACATCGCTGAAATTTTGCGAGAGCCTTCAGAACCTGCTGCCAAGTTACAAGATTGAACAAGATCGGATATATATCATAGGAGATTCGAGCAGCCTTGTGTGAGTTCAGTAGATGATCGTTGTCTCGATAACTTTCAAACGAACGAAGATAGGTACTTGAAATTACTCCACGTCAGTGCTTGAGCCATTTTTTTTTTCAATTTCCTTCACAGTCCCTCTACTTTATTTCAGCAAATCCGAGTTTTGAATGAGAAAACATTTCATGAGACGTAACACTGGTAGAATTACATTGCATTGTTAAAAAGATAAAGCATCGTCACCAAATTCGTCAAAAATACCGAAAATTCGCTCCATGCAAATAGCATTTTTATTGTTTCCTATCCGGGGCCCTCTTTGCAACTCCGCCCCTGACAGGAAGGTTCAAAAGCAATATCCGTTCTTCTCTAAAACTTATTTCTGTGCACACAAGCACCGGTATCAGTTTTTCGGGTTTGCTTCAAGTTTTAAATATGCAAAACTCCAGAATTTTCCTCTATACTCCTCCAACTATACTTTTTATGATATCCATTAAATATTACAGATCTTATTACTCTATTCTAAAACAAACGAGAAAGTGTAACATAAAACTTTGAGCAATTCATTCTCATATCTGGAATTTTTCCATTGTTTATGACAGAATCTATTACATTTAGATGGTTTTAGAACTTTATGATGACAGACTGATGACAGAGTATCTCGTCAAAGAACACCTGAATCTTCGACAAGATAAATGTTGGAAATCGATTTGTAACAATGGAAATTTCTATCTTACACTCGAACAACAAATTGAACTAATTTCTAGATGTAGTTTGAATTTATAGGATTAAAAATGCACATGCTCATGTCCTTCACCCCCAATTGACTTTTGTTTATGTAATTCAATATGGGTACCTAGTTACAGCAATTCGAATTATGTGCTTCATTTATTTATGTTTACGACTTCTTCATCAGAACGCCTTTAATTTCACTTGCCTAACTCATCGTTAGTTCAGCTGAAGACTTCAACTTTGAGCCCCAAATACCCAAACTATCCAACATAACATTTCATTTCCTTTTCGCTCCTACTGTTGCCATCGGAATAATCAATTCTTCCAAGGAAATAACTTCCAGTTGAACCCCGAGGAATTAGATCCTCCATTCATACGAGGCCACCATAACCAACTTGATCAATAGGGCTTATGATGGAAAGGCTACGTGACTCCAATTGAAAATTGCCTCACCCCTCATGTGGCCGAAATTGATTGAACACACTTGTGTAAAAGTGAAAACACTTCAGTTAGTTATAACTGGAAGTTGTTCTAGACTTCAGAGAATTTAATTTTCGGAACAAAGAAGTCTGAAAGGAAAGAGGTGTCGATAATTGGAATTGCTTCGAGCTCGTCTCATCTTCTCGTCCAAACACTTCGTTGATCGAGTGAGGTTGATTAAGAGTTGTTGATAACTTAGTTGTGCACTGACTCTTTTTGACAAACTTGTTTAATCGCAAAGAGAATTAGATAAGAGAAGTTTTATTCTGGATGATGTGAGAAAAATCCTTTGAGTACAAACCATTAGGATTACTGTATTGAAGGACAGTTTGGTTTTTCGCCAATATCTCAAGGATTATCTGAGATAATTCAAATTTGAAAAAATATTCAAGAAGAAGAAGAAATTTCCTAAAAAACAGTCATAACTCCTGGAACTATGACCAATATTTATAAGTTTCCCAGAGGTTTGAAAATACTCCCGAAAACGGGTACTCCAGCTTGCGTAACCCCTTGCGTCGTCCCCTTCAGACCTTTCATGAATAAATATTATTTAAACTAAGTAAATATGACAATACAAAATTGAAAAAATTCAAGCACCTGTAAGATAGATTAATGAACATTAATCCGTAGAACAAAAATGTTTATCGCAACTTTTCAATTAACAATATTTTGTAGCATGAACATTAACATTGCCAGTTTGCTAAGTGTTAAGCTATTAATCTGAGAATTTTTCCTTTCGAGGAGCTATTTTTCAAAGGTCTTGGAATGCGTTGGAAAATTCGAAATATTGTTAATTATGGTTTTGTTATTAACAATTTACCTAAGTGAAAAATTAGAAGCTTCAATTATGTTTTAAAAAAAAATTTTGAATTTTCTCATAAAAAACGCATTGGTTTGTAACAATTTTTCCAACAATAGGAGATAATAATTATTGAAAATCATATATAAGTAGTTTCTGATCATAAGAAAATAGATCAATAGTAATATTATAATTTGAAACTTTATAATTTTTCACTTAACTAAATTGTTCATAACAAAACAAAAATTAATAATTTGTAAAATTTTTCAATAGGAATCCATTCAAAGACCTTTGAAAGATAGCTGCACGAAAGGAAAAAAAATTCAGATCAATAGTTTAACATTTATCGTACTTGCAATGTTAATGTTCATGCCACAAAATATTGTTAATTAACTAAAGAAAATCTAATTGAAAAATCGTGATGAACATTTGTATGCCACGAATTATTGTTCATTGATCTATCCTCCTGGTGCCTGAATTTGTTCAATTTTTTATTTTCATATTTAATAATTTTAATAGTTATTTTTGTATCTAGTGCGTGAAATGCTACTTTGGTGATCGAGAACTGATTTTTTTTAACGAGGCGCAGCCGAGTTAAAAAAATAGTCCAGATCACCAAAGTATTTCGCGCATGAGATGCAAACAAAATTTTTTCTACAAACTTCAAAAATATTGTTCTAAAATAAGTAACATGCTTAGCTTAATATGAAAAATAGTATGGAACTGGCTTAAACTGTTTTTCCAAATCAAGTAATTACTGTAACTATGGAAATAAAATGGCATTTGTTGACCATTATTTCAAAGTGACAGTTCTTGATAATTATTTTGGAGTGACTTTTTATTCGCGTCAATTTCGTGCGTGATATTTATAACTGTGAAATAATGGAAATTTCGAGCGACGATGATGTAAGCAGTACCTCACCTAACTCGGCAGATGCGGCCAATTCTGTAATTTTAAATCTTTCACCGGAGAAATCGAGGAACATAAAGGTTAAAATATAAAAATTCCATATAGTTTACATGCAGTGTGCGAAGTAGGTATTTCGCACACTACTTCGCGCACGGTGTCATGGTAACGAAGGAAAATGAAAAAAAGGGTCACTTCGCATATTGTTGTCAATGCGCGAACCTTGTCATTTTTTGACGTTTGTAGAAAAATAATATTTATTCATCAAAGCTACGAAGAGGGTGAGGCTTGCTAACTGAATTGTCCATAACTATTGCAATTTTTGCAAGTGGCCTTGGAATTTTATCAAGAACTATCCATATACCATTCCGAATCGAATAACACCTCAATCATAATTTTTGGAGAATACGCGAAAATTTTGACCTAAAAAGCACTTGTTGAAGACTATAGGGTTAAATCCAACTCCAGTCCAATGGCAGCCTATTCATACCTACCTAAATTTTCTCGCCATCAGTTCTGGACCGATCCCCAACTCATCTCCAGTCCCTTGTGTATAATGATGATGGAAAAAATATATTATATTCCGCGAATTCCATCCTCAGTATTGGTGTCGACTCAGCAACTCGTAAATTTCAAACGACATCCGGATAAGAAGAATAATATTGGTTTCCCACATTTATATGCAGATTCTGAGAGATTGAATCCCTGCAGATCATCTAGGATAGCGGTCTGCGTTCTTTTTTCTTCCATTATACGTCACATGCCTCATTTATTCAAGGATTTATGACGTCATCTCGACACGCGGGAATATGGGTCTGTCTGTGAACGACGGAGTTTGAGTATTTCTATTCTGATTGGTTTTGGTGACTGTTTGGTGTCCTTTTCGTCTATCTTCAGTTAGTTAGTTAGTGAAAGGGGATTTCCAGTCGAGTATGAATAAAAAGTGGACTTTTACTAACGTGTTTCCGCTTGCATGTTTCCTGGTGTCTTTTATTTATTCACACCATTGTTCATGACGAATCAAGGGATATGGAAATTGGAATGTTATTTATTCATCAACAAGAAGAAAGACAAATGGCTGGAAACAACTAACACACCATATAAAGAAAGAATCAAATAACCATATTCATTTTGTCCATCCAATACTAAGTTGAACCTGGCGCCTTCGCCATTTTGTGGCGCATACTGGCGAAAAATCATTGATGATTTTCGCTTGCTGTCTGACGACAGGAGTCTCCGAAACGTATAGTCGTTTTATAAGCAATTGATTGCTTCTGGCAAATATCTTGTGTTTCTTACGCAGAAGCAAATCACAAAATAATACATTTTTATTTTATAGGTATTTTTCAGAGTTTGGGAGAGAAAACCCAGAAAAAAACCTTTCAATAATGTACAATACTGAATTCAAAATGTAATGATCTATGCATGGCAAGAAAAAATAGGGGTTTGCAATTTAAAGAATATATATTTAACCTCACTGCTTGCTAACGGTGAATGGCAGAACAATAAGGATTATATGATCATGTTCCTTAGAAAATAACTGAATTCGACCTGTCAAATGATTTTTCACTATTCCAAAAAGGGAGTCAATAAATCCATTATTCCATAATTTTGAAGCTCGCTGAATTCTGTGCTTTTCTGACTGCTTTCTGATACTTTTCTTACACTGTATTTTCGATTTTTCGTTAAACTATCAACTTTGCCAGTATATTACGTAAAATTCGGACTTCCAATGTATATTATACATCGAGAAATTCATCTGAACCGACCAAACACTATTTCCCCCTGATAAAAACCAATAAAATGCAGTCCGACCATATTGTTCCCCGTGGAAAATAAATCGGCCGAAAAATTGGCACATGAAACGTTTTTGCCCATGTTGACGCTGTAACGCTCTATGAGCCGTTCTCTCTCTTTTTTTCGATTATTTCGACCTCTCTTCATCCATATTTCGTTCGTTTGTGTGGCAACAATTCGGCTGATAGCAAAAAAGAAATCCGCTTTGTTTATTTTCGTTTGTGACCGATGAACAGGTGAAATTATGCCGAGATTGGTTTCATGAAACTTCAGGTTATCGGTTGACGATTCGGTGTTGTTTACCTGTTTTCACGTGTTTTGCGGGGGCACCGAATCGAACAGAGTCACATTGTGATATTTGATGGGCTTTATGAGCGCGTTCGACCGTCAGAATCAAATTTTAACTCGAATTCTTCATCAGTGAGTCAAACCTAATCGTTTGGGACCATGCTCGTCAAAAAATTCGAGTATTTAATTGTCTTTTTCATTCAAATTCACCACGTTATTCCTCCAAAAACAGTGTATGAAGTCATTCGGCGTCCATCGTTAATTCTAACCGATAGAAGTCTATGTTATCTGCGGTCGAAATAAATCATTTTATAGATTTTTCTTTCTCTCCTCTTCAAATCATCTTTCCAAGCATCTCCACCGACATTTAGGCGAAATAATAAGACGCTGTTTCCTAGAACATGCGCGTGAAAGTAACAATTTTCACACGGACTAAACAAAAATTAATTCGAACAAATTCCAACATATAAAATCAGTTCCGTTGCGAATGGGTCAATTGAGCTGCACACGTCTGCCGAAATGTGATAAATGTTGCGAATATTTATCAATATGATGAAAAAGGACAGTTTTCCATTCAATTATGTGGCATATCGGGAAATGCATTTCCAATAATCCGTATTCTGTTCATTGTTCCGCCTGATAAAAACTCACAATTGAGAGGATTTCACTAGATGAGTGTTAAAACTGAATATGCACCATGAAATGTTTTAAATATTCATTTCCAATTTACTCAAAAAACGAGTATCTAGATTAATGAGGAATATACATGGTGAGTCTTTGACCAATGCACTAATTTTTACGAAAGATTCCTCTCATCAAATGAAACGCTTTTTTCATTTAACATTTTTCCTAATTCAGCTCAGGTAAAAAGATACAGGCTGTTGAAATTTGAAGAAAAATCAGTTTTTATTTTGTAGCTTTGACATCCTTTTTTAGAATAAAATGAATGTTGGCGTAAAGTTTCCTATAGCTATGATACATGTTTTTGAAATATTAATTATTTTCTACTTCTACTGGTTTTCTAGTTACGGACTCGTGGATTCATAGAACTAAACGAAATTAGCATAAAGAAAGCATATAATGTTTTTCTTGAGTCATTTCAAGAATATTTCATCGTTTTAGAACATTATATTATTCTTCATCATTTCTCCTTAAACGCACCGTTTTCGAGATATTCTTCATTGAATGTTTTAAAATGGAAAACTCCAGAAATTTCACTACTTTTATGGATCCGTCCCTGAGCGTTGGAATCCCGAATCAAGGTGTAAACCACGTTACCATGCCTTATTCTCGTCCGCCAACAATGTCATAGATAATTTATATGCGGGAGAGTATTAGCACATTGTGAAATCTTTAAACGCTTGTAACTTTTTACCTGAGCCGAATCTGGAAAAATGGTAAATGAAAAAAGTGTTTCATTTGATGAGAGGAATCTTTGGTTAAAATTAATGCAGTGGTCAAAGACTCACCCTGTATACAACACAGCTCATTTGGTAGTCACTTATTATGTAAACCAACATTAATCAGTTTCATGATAAACTCAAAAATATATTTAGATATTACTATATTTGATTTATATCTTCTTTGGTAGGATGTTTTGATGTTTCAAGGGAACTTCAAGCATTTACAAGAGTTCTTATCACCATTAAAAAATACAGGGGGAGCCATCTTAGATCTTATCGTTGACAGATTATTGTAAACCACTGGATCTCCAACATCGTTGTAGATGTCGCTCAGCACGAATAGCTGTGAAAGAGAAATCGTTCAAAACCTGCCATGGTTAGATTAAATCACAGGCGAAATATTTCTGATATAAAAGTTGAGAGGCACTTGTTCAACACGTCATCGAAGAAGTACATATTTTACGAATTTATTCAAGGATACTTTGGAACAATTTAGTACCTATGTCTGAAATATCCCTGACTTAGTCAACAAGTAAGGAATCATTAAAGGATACTGTGGGAGGTATACTCATTATTGGAAGGTTTTTTTCTGGGTTTTCTCTCCCAAACTCTGAAAAATATCTATAAAATAAAAATTAATTATTTTGTGATTGGCTTCTGCGTAAGAAACACAAGATATTTGTCAGAAGCAATCAATTGAACAATGTTGCCTAACAAACAACAACGAAAAAACATCAACGAAGAAACAACTATATCATAACGTTTCGGAGTCTATATCAGACTCCTTCGTCAGACGCTTAATGAAAATCTTTAGAATTATTTTGTTGATAGTTATTTTGTGAAATTCAAGAAAATAATTCAACAAAATAATTCTAGAGATTTTCATTAAGCGTCTGACGAAGGAGTCTGATATAGACTCCGAAACGTTAAGATATAGTTGTTTCTTCGTTGATGTTGTTTCGTTGTGTTTTGTTAGGCAACATTGTTCAATTGATTGCTTCTGACAAATATCCTGTGTTTCTTACGCAGAAGCAAATCACAAAATAATTAATTTTTATTTTATAGATATTTTTCTGAGTTTGGGAGAGAAAACCTAGAAAAAAACCTTTCAATTATGAGTATACCTCCCACAGTATCCTTTAATGATTACTCAAGACTTACCTGTTTCCTCGTCAGATGTGCCCTGTCCGCGAACACCGTATATGTGTTGTTATAGAACGGTTGGAAGGTGATGGACCCTTCGTATCGGAAATAGTTATGTGTGTTTTCCGGGATCAGTTGAGAAATAACTACAGGGAGTTCCGCCAAACAGGGAATCTTCGGGTACTTAGATATGGCGTCGTGGGAGGCCAGCAGAGTGTTCAGCGAAGGATTCTCGACTTCTGAATACTGAAATACACACATCAGAAAACTGTAGGGATATTTAAAAACTTTGACCTTTGAAAAATAACTCCACGAAAGAAAAAAATTCTCAGATTAATAGTGCAACAATTATCGTACTTGCAATGTTTATGTTCGTGCTACAAAAAATTATTAATTAACTAATGAAAACATCACGATAAACATTTTTGGACCACGGATTATTGTTCATTGAGAATCCGCAAAAATTTTTACCTAAAAAGCACTTGTTGACTAGACTATTAGGAATTATCATAAAACAAATCAACACTCACCCTCCAGAGGGATGCCAAGATAGCCAAACCTTTTTTCTGCGCTGCCTCCTTGAATGATTTGAACTCGCTGGCGACCAGCTGGATATGGCATTCCAGCATAAACCTACGATACGTGAAATGTCGTCAGTAAGATCGATTGTATATCATGTCCGCCGAAAGCCCTTCAGACCGAATTTTCGAAAGAACTAAAGGCTATGGTGTACTTGACGAATCAGACTTAGGGATGTTCGATTCAAAGAATTAATTATGTCTTTTATATTGTTTATTTTACCCTTTAAATGGTGCCAATGATGCGTGCTGTAGTTCACTTTGGAGACACCTCGAAGTCTAGAGACCAAACTTTTCTCATCAGAATAGGAAGTGCTGGAATAGATTAATGTCACGAGTTCCAAGGATGATAGTCCAGTACGGGTTGTTGTTCCCGTGGAACGCCATTAGTCTAAGCGACGCATTTCAGCTAAGAGATTCACCAATCAGCGTCAAACACCACCTTGGGTGTATAACCCTATGAGAGCGGTGAAAAGCTGTGTTAGAAGGCGTGAAAAGTAAATTCCTAGTCGTGGACAATTATTTGAAGTCAGTTCAGGGATGGGATCAATTAAAGAGGTGGTTAGACGGAGTTTGGTAGAATTCTTTGAAAGCCAGTCTACGAAGAGCCCTCACAGAATCTCCCTTATTGGACTAATCATCAAGGGAGTATAAAACAATTCAATCAAATGGTGCAGTTCGCTTCGTGAAGCAGCTCATCCATCTTTATTCCAGGAAGCATTGATCTGACGGTTGAAGAATTATTACGCATCCTGATTGGGGGCAATTCGGAACATATACAGCATCGCACTGTACAATAGAATTTTTTCCGAAGGTTCAAGCGTACGTTGAGCCACATACCTCGTTTCCTTCGTTTGGAAACGGATTTCTGTACGTACACACAATACGCTCTATTCACGGCATGATATTTGTTTCAGTCCTTGGGGGAATGGGTCATATTCTATTGATGTTCGTTGATTGGGGCGCGAAGGGGGCATCGGGTGGTTTGATTGGGTGGTGATGAAACTGGGAGACAGCTTTTGTCGGAATAGGTAATACCCGAATGTTCTTGGGTGCTGCGTAATTATACTGGGAAGTGTGTACTGCAGAATCCTTACTCTGGTTTATAAAGGATGATCTACTATGTGTTTGAGGATTTTAATGTGAAATATAGACAACACTGTTACATGTGGTGAATAAATCATTCGACAGTTTTGTTGATTAGGTTAGTATGAATCAACATGAACTATTAAACACTACAACAACGTAAATTTATTAAAATATTTTACCAAAACTAACTTGGCAAACATCATCCTTTGCAAACAGTATAACCTGTGAACTTTAATCTTTGCAATCTTTAACCTTCACAAACTTTAAACTTTGAACATTGCAAACATGAAACTTCAGATGTTGCAAACTCCAAACAATTAACACTTTAAAAGGTTCAAACTTCAAACAGGTCAAACATTGATCAGTTGAAACATTAAACAGTTCAAATATTAAACAGTTCAAACATTAAACAGTTGAAACATTGAACAGTTCAAACATTAAACAGTTCAAAAATTAAACAGTTCAAACATTAAACGGTTCAAACATTAAACAGTTCAAACTTTAAACAGTTCGAACTCTGAACAGCTTATACTTTAAATAGTTAAAACTTTGAAAACCTTCATCTTCGCGAACTTTTAACTTTGCAAAGTTTTGAAATTTGAATCTTTGTTTCGTCACTGTTTATTTGGCAACATTTTTCTATATATTGCTTCTAAAAAAATATCTTGCCAGTTCTGTCATCTTATAGTGGAAACGAATTCTATTAGTTGAGTGGGTAAGTAAGTTTTCTCGAACAATTTCATTGAATTTCAAGCATCAAATCGAACCTTCGGTTAGGTTTTCTATAGAACACACCTAAATGGGGTTATGTGTTGAAGATGGCAACAAAGTGCTGGAGTGTGTTAGCACATTGAAAATTTTTAAACTATTTACCTAAATAGCAAATAAAAAAATGCGGTATTTGATGAGAGGAATATTTGTTTAAACTCAATGTACAACTCATAGAACCACCCTTATAATGTTACCTGACGCCATTGATGGTATGTTCGGAATCCCAGTGAAAATGAACGTTATGCACCACATATTCCGGATATCGCAGACCACCTCCTATGACCCTTGGTCTCAAATCGCCTCTGGAGTTGAGCTGAACTGAAATAGAAATTTTCCAGTCCAGGAATGTAATATAAACAAGCACTGACGTGGAGTCTTAGACACTCTAAATCGAATTGTGTATGTATTAGACAATCATGTCGAATCGACCATGCTAAATTCGATTAAGAGTGTCTAATACAGGAGAATGGACAAGGCAACATGCGCTCAAAAGCTCCTGACTTCACGTTAGTGTTTGAACCATTTTTCAGTAATTTAATTCAGATAATATCAGAATATTCAAATATACCAACCAAATATAATATCGGAAGAATACTCGGTATTCAATTGATCTAAAGGAATAATCATCAAGTGTATCAAGTGGTCGAGTTTTGATTAGTATATGACTCCAGGTGAACCCGTCCTCAGAATTTGGAATTATTTCCAAATTTCGAGGAGAATGAACCAGGGTAAGTATGCAAGTTTTGTGCATTTATTCAAACTGCTGTAAATCAGATAAAAATGGTCGGATTGGGTTGAAGTTGAGGGAAAATGATGAGAAAGTATTGCTTTTCCGATGTGCGAATATGGGAGTCAGTTCAAGAACTAGGAACTAAGAACAGGAATGAAGCTTTAATATGAATAAGGTTAATTTCGCCACTGTGATATGGAGTCGTCAATATAATTGATATATCAAGGGACTTGAAAGCATCCAAAACATAATATAATATTAATAATAAGAGCAAAGTTCTCCAAATAAATATTCGTAACCCTTCAACCAAAAGCTGAATATTCCGTGAACATACAGTTTGAACAGTTCTATATTCCTGCACTGTTCTCTCACTCATCCGAAGCAATACCCGACATCAATTCGAATACAGAATATAAATCAATAGTTAACGGGACACCCATAAAATGGATTCCATTGAATAGCAGAATTTGAACAATCCGATCCACTATATTTCATTATCAGACTGTATTTGAGCCAATATTCGATCAGGGATTGTCCATTTTATTTCTAGCTTTTTTCAGGTTCACTTTTGTGTCAGTCTACAAATTTCGCTGCTAAATTTCCAGTTAGATTGAGCTGAAATTTTACACCCTAGTGTTATCCTGGAGACAATAGGTACAGTCTATAAATTTCATAGCAGATAATTTAGACATTTCATTCTATTGATACCATATATAGTATATAACGTTACTAGCAAGGTAAGAGGGTTTTTACTGGCGAATGGAGGATATAACTGACGAGCCGCAGGCAAGTCAGTTACCTCCTTGAGCCTGTAAAACCCGTTTCCTTGCGTGTATTGTTTTATATTTTATTTGTTTCTCATTTGTAAAAAGGTTAGATAAATTCCAAAAAAATCTCAATAATTTGTCGCAAATGTCGTAAGCTATGGAAGCGTTGCCATGAACATGTCTGTTTATTTTTCTTTACATTAGTTTTAGCGAAAGCGAAAATGAATGTACCAAAAGAAATTATTGAGGCAGCCAGCAGTGTAGCTTCAAGTTTATTACCTGCAAAATCAGCTTCAAGGTACGAGCAAGTATACGACGACTTCAAAAAGTGGCAAAACAAAAATAGTGTGATTGGGGTAACTGAAGATGTTTTGTTGGTCTACTTGAATCAACTATCAGCTAGATTCAGCCCTAATTCTTTATGGGCAAAATGGTCTATGCTGAAAAGCTGCTTGGAAATGAAAGAAAATGCCCCTGTTCGCAGGTTTGTTTTCCTTAAAAAATTTATTGAAAAATATGACGTTTAGGTGTCATTTGCAGATTTCAAAAGGTAAGAGCGTTTCTGAAACGAAAAAATGAGCGTTATACGCCAAAAAAGGCGAAGGTATTAAGTAAAGAAAAGGCTGAACAATTTCTTTTACATGCTCCTGATGACAGAATCCTGGAACAGAAAGCCTAAGATTTTTTTTGACATACCGACATGGAAAGTGCATTTCCCTTAATGCTGGCCAGCACACTATTGGTGGTGTCCCAAAGCAAATAGCGAAATATTTAGGTTTAAAAGACCCAGAGTTATACACCAGCCACTCTTTTCGCAGAACTGGAGCCACTATGGTTGCGGATTCGGGTGGAGATATTTTAGCACTAAAGCGTGCAGGAGGGTGGAAGAGCACCGAAATTGCGAGGAGTTATGTCGATGATTCGGTCAACAAAAAAATCGAAATGTCTAGCAAATTATTTGGTAGTAAGGAAAGTACAAATGTTCTGCAGTCCTCGAGTGCAGCAGTTTCTGAGTCAACAGATGGTTCATCATCATCAGTATCAACTCTTTCATCATCAAAAATCTGTGTTACTGGAAATAACAATTGTACCATGATTTTAAACATATATGACGATAAAATAAAATTTTCTAATGTAAATAATACTACTAACTTGTAAAAATTTTGCAAGTTAACTGTCAGTTTTACAAGTTAGTGACTTGATAAAATAAACTTTCTTGATTAATATTGTGTGTTTGGAAACTGACGTTTACAAATGAGAAACAAATTAAGTATATGCCAAATGCAAAACCTTAATGATATGGTTCAAGTCCAGAACGAAATGGCCTACTCACCTGTATATCCATTGTTCACTATTTCTGGATAAAATTCTCTGTTGAAACCGATGAACTGGAAAGGTTCATTTTGAATTAGTGTTGCTTTGTGCGTATAGAGGTCTATGGGAGACTGAGGTTCTATCGGTATGTCATTCGATGCGTCTCCAATTACTAGAAAAATCGAAAAATTCGTCATCAGTATGTCCCAAACGATTTTCTACTTCGATCAGTTCATCCCAGCGTATTCTAAAGACTTGCAAAAAGCCGGTATGTACCAAGTACCAGGAATCCTTAATATCAATATAATCTACAATTTGGGTTACAAACGTTCCTAACATAGTTACCGCAAGAGAGAACCTGAGGATCCATGTGCCCCTGGGACATGAAGCCTATATCTTACAGACAGAGACACTAGCTGTCTATATTTGTGCTCAAGAGAGTCTGAAAAGGACCTGGAACTACACATTGAGGGTTCCATGCCCTCCTGGGAAGGTCGGGATACCATTAAGCAACTTAATAGAGGTAATGAGGTAACTCTTCTGTGGGTGCGAGGGCAATGTGGTACTGAAGGAAATCGCAAGGGTATTTAACTTGCGAAAAGGGCCTCCAGGATGACACCTGCTGGACCATAACCCTTCTATGGGCTTGGAAAAAACCACTATAGGGCAGCGTTCCAACAATAGAAGCTAACTAGCACAACAGCTCATTGGATAAATACTTCAGGACTCGCAAAGGAAAAGATTCCTGAATTTCTCACCATCCTATACCAGAAAGCTCCTGCACCTGCTACAAGTTTTCCCGCAAGGAAGCCCATGAGTAGATACAGAATATACTTGCACATCAAGATAAAACAAGGAATTATGAGTGCTGAAACTCGGAAGCAACTTTTTGGAGTGCTTCAAACCTGGGAGATTCTTGCTTCACTATTTGTGTCTTCTTTGTCCCAGAAATTTTCTATATAGATGTATTTCCTACAGCTCCTTTTCTGGATACTAGGTTGACCTTCTCGGTACCCTGGATTTGCAAGTGATCAGAATGGCTAAAATTGAGAAAAACATGTGAGCTGGTGCCAAATAAGGTTACAACTTTCCAAGAGTACAGATGCAGCAATCGCTGGACTATACATAAGTGATTCTTGCATGTCCTTTGGAGTTGCCAGAACAATGTTTAAGGTCTCATTTCTTTCTTTCAAATTGATAATTTCTATTAAAATGGTGCATTTTTATGCACTCTACATGTAAAAGCAACACGTTGCACTGTGACATTAAGATCTATTGTACCCCCCCATCGGAGCCGTCGATATCATTACCATCTACAGCTCGCCTTCCAGTTCCAGAGTTCTGATGAACTCCAGTATCTGGGATGGCTTCAAGGAGGCTACATCTTCGCTCCTGCAGATTTTTTGCCCAAAGCATTCCTTGCGTTGGTTTGAGATGGCGAGGCATTCCGTTATCAGGTGATCAGGAGTTTCATCCTCCTCCCAACAGAATCTGCACTCGTCAGTTTCTGCTAGCACTAATCTCTTCATATGCTTCCTAAGGCAGCAGTGCCCTGGGAGGAAACCAGTGTGGAGGAGCAGCGTGTTCTTACTGAGGTATAAGTATTTCTTGGATCTGACAGTGTCAAAGTTCTGGAGGAATTTCTTGGAGTGATACATTCCGGGAAGAGATCTCCAGAAAATACCTCTTGCAGTTTCTTCCTTCATCCGGAATTCCCTTTTTTAGGTGTGTCTTCCAACCCCACAGTAGCGTTCCGTGCCAAAAAAAGGGGGTTTGTGCTCCTTTCTTGGCAAGTGTGTTGGCTTCCTCATTTCCTATGATTCCCGCATGACCAGGAACCTAGACCAAGGAGACCCTGTTGTTCTTGCCTACTTCATTGAGTTTCCTTCGGCACTTCCATATTAGCTTGGACTCGATAACATGGGAGATCAGAGCTTTAGTAGCAGCTTGACTGTCAGAGTGTATTGCTGTATCACATCTCTGGTAGTTTCTTTCTAGGTTCATTTCCACACATCTTTGGATTGTGAGTATTTCTGCCTGAAAGATGCTCGGATAGGAGCCTAGCAACAGTGAGCATTTTTGTTGCCTGGCCAAATATAATCCAGCGCCAGCTCCTGTAGTGGTTTTTGAACTGTCTGTGTACCATTTAATGGCATTTCTTGGGTGGTGAATTCCCTGTCCCTGTCTCAACACCTGTTAACACATCCCTTGTACATTTTATACTTATTCCAAATTAACATCGTACAGTGCTCGTTTCTCCAGGCTTTCCACGAGATTTGGCTCTTATTCGCTTGCAAATACAACCATCCACTAAATGTGAAACACGAACCAAAGATTGCCTTCACATATAAAATAAATCGAACGAAGAGAGAATTCCTGCAGGACCCTCAGAACTTCTCGGGAATCCAAAACCAGATTCAAATATTTAAACAACCGCATATGGAGAATTCGTGCAACTCCAGATCCTCCTCTTCCCATAATTCAGCTGGGAAACCCGACTCGAACATTTTCGACTTTTCCACTTTGACATCCTACCACATATCCTTCTACCGGATCACGACTTAAAGTGCGCTTCTGTTCGCGTCGTAAAGTTGGCAAATTTGTTTTCGGGGTATGTTTCCTTCTTTGAATTCAGTTTCCTTTATACCGAGAACATGCAGGTATGTTCGGGAGGTTGTGGAGTAGAACCTTCTTATCTTCATGAATAAAAAATGGTTGATTTTCATCGTTTTACGTCCTGTCAAGGAAAATGCCTGAGTGAAATCATCCTGAAATACATTTTGTGAATTTTGCATTTCAAGTCTTGTACTCACAGTGACTGGGCTGTTTCGCTAATTCCCTACTCGAATTTGGCATTGCTGTATTCGAAACTTCCAATTTGTTCAAGAGAACGTTTATGAAATATGAGATGATGATGACTTGTAATCAATTTTGACATTTATGTGGCGTTCAATTACAAAACTGTGACATGTATTACATAACAAATAAGCCAACTTTCGTTTTTGCGAGTATGTTCTGGGGAACATCGCCTTACCATTGTGCCCAAATGTCTGTAATTTTCAAATTTTTTGCCGAAAATTCGTGCTCAAAGTTTCTGTCTGGCCGGCCGTCCGTTGCCACGATAACTTGAGAACGGAAAGAGATACCGACTCGAAATTTTCAGGGTAGGTGGCACATCCTAATACGACGGACAAGTTCGGTAATGGGCAGCCTCAACCTTGGTTTCTTCTGTCGCTGAATATTGTTGCCCCGTCTGGTTTAATAGTGCTCATTCTTAAATGAATTGATGCACAGCTGAATTATCTATAAGGATCATCACTGGAACTATTAGATCTACACCTATTCATTGATTACCAGTTCTTTCAAACATTGTACTGCCCCACATTCTCAGACAGATGGCTGCTTCAAATTCTTGGAATAAATTTCATTCTTTTCCTAATTCATTTCCGATTATCTCATACAGGGTGTCCCAAAAATACCACGCGAAAGTGACACTGGAGATAGATTGGCATTAGGTCTATCAGATAGCATCAACATGACCTCAGTAAAAGTCCGCTGGTTTTCGAGATATCACCACTGTTGCGTCCCATGACTTCACATGTTGGGAAGCGCTCATTTGTATTTCTAAACAAAGCAGCTCGCTTGTAAAACTTAAATGTTTGGGTTAACTGGTTTATTTTTGCATGGGTGGTCTCACCCTTGAAATTAATATTTTCCACGGAAAGATAATTGCAAGTAAAATATCTTGTAATACTTCAACCCTTGTAGAAGTATTTATGACCTATTTCCTGTGAAATATTGATAAAATGCATACAACAACTAACACATTGCTGTGAGTCCTTTGTCTAGATTCTAACCCATACAAAAATCTAGAATTTTCCGATTAGATCGCCACGGCTTTGGCTATTCTCTAAATCGAGGGCGTAGATTCCGAATCTGTAATTAGTTTTTCCGTATCTCGATTAATTTTTGTAATATGGCAAAAAATCCGACTGATTAGTCCATTTTCCGGAGGTAGAGCCAGAAATTGCGACTTTCTTCGTCATTGCTCCGAAAATAATCGAGATACGGAAAATCTAATTACAGATTCGTGTTCTGCGTACCCGATTTAGTGAATAACCAAAGCCGCGTCGACCTAATCGGAAAATTGTAGATTTTTGTACGTGTTGGATACTAGAGAAAACTTTTTGGCGTTTGACGGATTCGCTCATTACCTAATATTTTCCGAACGGATAGAGATACAGAAAAAATAGATACATAAATCTAAACGTCGTCCACCGACCAATCATCGGGGAAAATTTGGATATCGAGATGTGAAAATCATAGATTTCGGACGGGAAAGAAGAATTTTCCTTCGATTCCGGGTCGAAAATATTTCTAAGTGCCGACCCAAAAAATGTTTTTCATGGTATATCGATACGGAGCTCGTGTCTAATTAAATCGAGGTCGCTGATTACGAATATGTAATTAGTTTTTACCTAAGTGGCGTACTTTGGGAAAATTTTCACTTAAAGTGAAAAAATTGACGAAAATAGGTCAATTTTGGAACTTTCCACCGCCCAAAAAAATCTGAGTAGGGTGTTGCTGATTTTTTATTTCATATTTGGATCCTTTATCTATCGAATCATCCGAACAATGAATATCCAGGTCGTACGCTTCGGAAATTATGATTTTTTTTCCCGAGGGTCTATTTTTCGGAAAATTCTTTCCGCGATATTTCCTCGGAAAATTTTTGTAATAAATATCTGATGGTAGATTCGGAATCTACAGCCCCGAATCTATAAGAATAAGTACCCGTTTCATAGTTTTGCGTCAAAAAATTTTTCTCGAAAAATGAGATTTTTTTAAGGCTAATGTATTAAAAAATTGCCAAAATTCGACTGGTCTCCGATTTCGATGCAAATTACGTCATTTACTAATTCGGGACCGTAGATTACGAATATATGATCGGATTTTTCATTAGAGAATTTTCCGCGGAAATACCGCGAAATGAATTTTCCGAAAAACAGACCATTGGGAAAAAAATCATAATTTCCGAATTGTACGGTCTAGACATTTTCTGTTTGGATTATTCAGTATATAAAGGATCCATATATGAGGGCAAAAATCAACAACACCTTACTCCGATTTTTTTGGGCGGTGTGAACTTCCAAAATTGACTTATTTTCGTCCATTTTTTCACTCTAAGTGAAAATTTTCCCAAAGTACGCCACTTAGGGAAAAACTAATTGCATATTCGTGATCAGCGACCTCGATTTAACTAGACACGAGCTCCGTATCGATATACCATGAAAAAAAATTTTTGGGTCGGCACTTTTTTTTTGACCCGGAGTCGAAGGAAAATTCTACTTTCGGTGAGTTGTCGGTGAAGTTATTACTTCATTGTTTAAAGCAACTATTCAGGATAGCCTAGGTAAAAAAAAACATGAGTTTGAAGTAATTTCTAGCAATGCTAGGCGATAAAAGACCGAAAACTGGAGATTTTTAAAAAATACACAAAAGTGGTGATATCTCGAAAACCAGCGGACTTTTACTGAGGTCATGTTGATGCTATCTGATAGACCTAATGCCAATCTATCTCCAGTGTCACTTTTCGGGTTGTCCATTCTCGATTTTACCATGGTAAATTCGAATCAAGGGTGTCCAATACAGGAGACTGGACAACATAATTTATTACTCGGAAACCATTGGGCCGATTATGCCCATTAACGAACTTGTCCGTCGTATTGTGATGTGCCACCTACCCTGAAAATTTCAAGTCGCTAGCTCTTTCCGTTCTCAAGTTATCGTGGCAACGGCCGGTCGGACAGAATCAAATTTGACCTCGAATTCTTCATTGGGGAGTCGAACCAGATCGTTTGAGTCCATTTTCGTCAAACAATTCGAAAGTTACAGACATTTGGGCAAAACTATAACGCGATGTTCCCCAGAACATACGCGCAATTAAAACATATGAACAATATGACATCACACTGATCCCAGTGGAATAAGCAGGCAAACGAAACCTACAAAAATTCCTTTTATAACTTCTCATAACTCAACCTCTCCCACTGTATCCCAATCCAGGGTCTTACTATAATGCGTTAATGGCCTTTTTTAGTTCCCCCCGTTGGTCCAGAGATCACCCAGATCCCAAATACCCGAGAGGAGTAAAGTTGGGATGAAAGTGTTATCCCAGCACATACGTTCTTGTCCTGATCCCTTCCTCGCCTAAGTGACTTCGTTACGGTCCCCCGACTCCGCCATGATTCCTCGCGACCAACCCTGGTACAGGTCGAATCTCAAGGTTGTTTGGGTCAACATCTAATCTCTATTCCTTTCTTTAAACGGCTTTAAAATATCCCAAAGTTGCATGACAGGGACGCGGGATCCTATTCAAACTTGGCCGGATATAACCGGGGTTTTTCTCGAGTTTCCCGAATTTTCATACGATTTACCATTCGCTGGGGATCTCTTTACGCCCGACCGGAAATATGGATTCTAGATATCCGGTATGGAGTTTGGAATACTTATTGGGATATTGTTGGGAGATGCGGAAAGGCTATGAAAACATATTTCCGGAAGGAATGAGATGGTGGGGTTATGAATGATAGAGTTTGAGGTTAACTTGAGATGTATCCGGTGACATTGCAGGTTGAGATTGACATACGATGATAATGTAATAATTATCCTAACGTGACGATTAGGTGTCCATTTTGTCCAAATTTCTGTAATTTTTTTAATTTGTTTTGATGAAAATGGTCTGAAACGATCACTTTTTGACAAACCATATCTCCGAAAGTAATGGTTTCTCAGAGTTGGGAATGATATTAATGGATTCTTTTGATATAACTGCATCATAAAAGAAATTAAATTGAAATAATAGTTCATTTATCGAGATTAAATGAGCAATCTGCTATGATTTAACCTCGTGGAATGGGTTGTTGCAACTTACACTCGGTGCATAGTTTTCACAACTCGAAATACCTAAGGAAAGTATCATCGAAATGTCTAGAGCAAGGCTGGAGACAATCATAGCAGATTGTCCATTTATTCCTGATATTTGAGTAGGTAGTGGATTACGAACAAATTATTTTAATATTTCAAAATATATTAATAAAATACTATCCTCTTTTCATACCACTAACACATTCTTTTCTGTATTATGAACTTTAACTCAAGAAATAGTGATTGATACACAAATGTAGATCCATATTTCAGTATTTTTTTGCTGGCAACATTATGAAAATACTGTATATAGGAACATGTCTCACTACTTAAGGAAGTAAAAGGTAATATTAACCTTGGTGGTCAACGAACAGTAATTTCTTTTGATTCCATTATGTTCTTCTTTCCTATTGTCTCCATAAACTACATGAAAACAGTCTTGTATATATTAACAAATTGAAGATGCGGAACCTTGTTTACCAACAAAAAATATTTTCAAAGTACGAATTATATAAACAAACTAGAACAGAAATAAATACGACGTCTCTTATAAGTAGATAAGATGACATGAATGAACAGTGAACACTAATAGAACACAGACAGATAGAATTCGGATTCTGTGATAACATATAGAAGAACAATTATTATTGAAAGCTTGCTAGAGTTGAAAATTACATCAATGGAATTTTATCATGGAACTGCATCTTAAAAAAAATTGAATTTGGAATTAGTAATGTAAGAAAAAAATTTTTTTTTCGTTACTCCGAAACCATTGGGCCCATTTAGCCTAATAACAAATTTAACTTAGATTTTTATCCCCCGAATCTACTCTAAAAATTTCAACTGTGTAGCTCATTCCGTTCGAGAGTTATCATGCCTACGGCAGGCCGGACCAGCCGGGCGATTGTTTTTTGCCACTTCACGGTAATCCGATCAATACAAAACTTAGTATGCATATAAAGGTCATGATTCTACAATTTGATGCTAAATTTCAGATAGATCGAAAGATTGGTTCCAGAAATATTCATAAAGAATATTTTTACTAAAAACGGCCATAGCTCCAAAACCGCTTGGTGGATTTCGTCCGTTAACGAACTCGTCTGAGATATTTACGCTCCCAACCTACCCTGCAAATCCTCAATCCTCTAACTGCTTTCGTTCGAGAGTTATCGTGCCTACGGCTGGCCGGACCGGCCGGACAGAATTTATTTCGACCACGGATTCTTAACGGTGAGTCGAATCAAATCGTTTGAGACCATTTTCATCCAAAAATTCGAAAATTACAGACATTGAGCAAATTGATAAGCACTCTATTCCGAAGAAGAAGAGCTCCAAAAAGAGATGGCGACTTGAAATGTTCAGGGTAGGTTGCGCATAAAAACTTGGTAATTACTTGTATAATGCTGACTATTTTTTCGAAATTTCGTGAATACCGTATTACTGATTAAACAATTTTTGGCGCTCTAGTTCCTCGGAACAGAGTGCTTATCAATTTGCCCAAATGTCTCTAATTTTCGAATTTTTGGCTGAAAATGGTATCAAACGATTTGGTTTGACTCACTGATCAAGAATCCGAGGTCGAAATCAATTCTGTCCGGCCGTTTTTTTTTCAGTTTTTATGAAAATTTCCGAAACCGATCACTCGATCTATCTGAAATTTAGCATCAAATTTTAGAATCATGATTTTTATACGCATGTGAAGTTCTGTATTGATCAGGTTACCGCAAAGTGTAAAAAAAAATTTTGAAAATTAAAAAAAAATTCTACAATAACTCTCGAACGGAATAAGCTAGGCAGTAGAAATTTTCAGAGTAGATTAGGGAGATGAATATCTCGGTTGAGTTCGTTATTGGGCAAAATAGGACAGATGGTTTCGGACTAACGAAAAAAAAATTTTACTTCAAGTAACAAGTTTCAAATTCAATATTTATTTAAGATGCAGTTTCACCATAAAAATCCATTGGTATCATTTTCAACTCCAACAAGCTAATACTTTCGGAGATATGATTTTTCGAAATTTCAATAATGAATAGTACTTCTATGTTTTCACAGAATGCTATAATTATTCTATATATGCTTTATTATATGATCTGTGTTCATACTCGCACATGTCATCCTGTTCTATAAGAGAGAGTCAAATTCATTTCAGCTATTTTAATTTGATTTTTTCCATAGTGCAGTTCTCATTCTCAGATTGCTCATTTAATCTTGATAAATAAACTATTATTTGAATTGAATTTCCTTTATGATGCAGTTCTATCATATGAATACATTGATATAATTCCCAACTCTGAGAAAACAATACTTTCGGAGATATAATTTGTCTGTTTGAACTAGAGCGCCAGAAAGCTCCTATCCACAGGGCTTGAACCAATTTTTTTTTTTCAAAAATTGTATATTTCAGAAACATCAGTGTCCTCCTTCTAACCTTACTACATGCGCATTTCCCAATAAATCACCCTGTAAAATATCCTTTCCGACTCCAGAATCTGTTAAAAACTTAAGCATCGAACACCAACCTATCTATGCACCCCAAAATATCTCCCCAGTCTGAAACATAGATAAATTACGCAGCGAAAATACGTTAAGCCACATACAAATACACGTCTGTTTGACAAATTGACTCTGATGTGAGGGGGTGGAGCAGATCGTCACGATTTTACAAAGAAACCCGAATTATCTTAGACTGAAGCAATTCGGCAAATACGAAGGAGTTGGAAAAGTGGAAACCGATGAAAATCCAATTCTTGGGTATTGGCTTCCGAAGTTTTCTTGTTCTCGGGGCCTACTTTGTTCGCCTGATATGCGGCAAGTTCTGAATCTGATAGGAGAACCCGATCGGAAGTTTGCCGGAATTTCGAAACTTTCGACCTTTTTTTTGAGTTGTGTAGAATTGGAAGCGTAAAAGGTGCACCTATTATATTTATTATCGCTTCATATATTTCCGTTTTCAAATTTGAACGTTTACATATTAAATTAATATTATGAGATGTTATTGTGGTTTCGTCTTTCACTTTGCTATATTCCTCCCGATTTTCAATATTATATTTTGTCAACGAAAACACGAAACCTTCTATCTGTCGAAAATATGTTGACAGATAGAAGGTTTCGTGTTTTGTTGATGATAATAGTAGTAATTTCAAAAATTTCAATAATGGTCTCCCACATGGTTCAGTTTTAGCACCTCTTATGATCAATTCATATCTGTATGATATTCCTGGTACTTCCTCTGAAAATTTCATATACGCTGATGACAATGCCTTGCGTTTCATCATTCTGATTTCCGAAGTACAGAAAATAATCTATCTGCAGATTTAAAAATTCTGAAAAAGTACCTATTTGAGTGGTGGTTATGCCCGAATCCAAATAAAACTGAGATTTCTTGCTTCCTTTTGAACAATCGTCAAAAATATAGAACATTCGGTGTAGCTTTCGGTGATTCTTTCTTGAGACACAATTTTAAAGCTCATTTCGATGACTTGCGTCTGAAGTTGAAGTTAAGAAATAATATTCTGCAGATATTAGCTGGTACTTCCTGGGGTGCTGATGCAGCTACTCTGTTCTGTTTAACAGTGTTCATGTGCAAAAAATTGATGCACAGCTGAATCCATCTATGAGGATCATCACTGAAACAACTAGATCTACACCTATTCATTGGCTACCAGTTGTTTCAAGCATGGTCCGGAACCGCTGTTCTAAATTCTTGGAATAAATTTCATCCTTTTTCGGATTCTTTTCTGATTCTCTCCTATATACCAGGCAGTAAGTATCCCAGATTGAAGTCACGTAATCCTTTATGGTCCATCTGTTTTCTCAATTCGAATAAAAGCGACAAGGAAGTTTGGCGGTCTGAATGGTTTTCTTGTGATTTATTCAACAAAGATTTAATATCTGATCTTTCGAATAGAGTTCCAGGGTTTGATCTTCCAAGGAAAATGTAGTCAACTCTGAATCATTCAAGAACGGGTCATGGTCGTTGCAACAGCATGCTTTTCAGATGGAACTCAGTTGAGAGCCCTAGTTGTGAATGAGGGGAACCAGAGGAGACCTTAGATCATTTAGTTAATAGAATCTATTTTCCATATATACATTTAGTTAATAATTGTTCCATATATAGATTCAAAGATGGTTTTAGGGCTATTCATAATGTTTCTAAATCATATTGAGAATGGGTAACGAATTCCGAATCTATTTAACAAAACATGGAATATTCCATTTAAAATTTTTTCGTTTTCTCCTTTTGTCTTTTCCTTTTCCAGATTGAGTTTCGTGTACCTTGGAGAAACCTCTCAGCTTATTCAAGGAAGAATCAATAGTGATGAAAAAGATACACTCCAATATTGTTAACAAATTCTATTTACTATTTTCTTAGGTAATAAACGATTGCAAAGTTTAATAATAATAAACACAAATATCCATCATATTCATATTATTGACCAAAACGAATATCACGTGAAAACATAATCGAAACCAATAAATTATTGTAGGAAAATTCGACAAAGAAACCCATAATTCATCAGACCAATCTAATGAATTGACTGTCAAATTAAGATGTCTTTATTTCCTCCGATTTTCTTTCATTTTCATTGCACGAGGATTTTCCAGAGTTCAATTTGTACCCGGAAATAACTTCGAAAAACAATTAACAACTTTAATGGGACAATTGAGAGTGATTGAATTTGCAGGATACGTATACTGGTATTGATGTTTTCATTACTGATTATAGTTTGTGTTGGTTAGGAGAAAACCATTCGTTTGATTTATATTTCACTGTTTTGCCAGAATTTATGCCTGTGTAGCATCGAATATTATCACATTTGTATGTACTATTGATAGTAGAAATGTTTCATTCACCTTCGTCATGAGGAATATATTATCAGGAGCATTTGCTATATAATCTTTTAGTGTTCTTTGTCGAGTTCTTTATAGATTTTTTGGGATATATCCCATTTTTTGTAGCTTGATGAGCATCACAAGTTTATGATATCTGCTAATATCAATATTATTTTTACATGGAAAGTTTCATAGTTTCTTTTGGCCATAAAATTACTAAGACTTCTTTTTCAGCAATGCTAGTGAAGTATGGTAACAATCCTGATACAGAATAACGTGAAACATTCTTCTCCTTGCACCACGCTATGAATTCTGAATGAGTTATCTCATTATTACATGAACTAATTACAATATTTCACGTACGAATTTTGATTGAAATGAATCCTTGGCCCTTGACTGAGAACCTCTATAATTTCCAAGTCACCGAAATTATTCTATAGCAACCTGTTCCTACTTAGGCTTTGTTTCTTCAAGAGTTGAAACTTGGGTGGAAAATTGATTCCAGACGTAACAGTTTCAGAAACTAGTTTCATCTGCATTCAAAGTTTGTGAGACGCCATAATATGTATCCAGCGGAAACGATTTATAGTTATTTCCATATGGTATAATTTGGCGAGAACAGAAGATTCAATTCGGGCCAGGGTATCCCAAGTTCGAGTGCCTATCAGACGTTTCTGGAGAACTGGACATATTTGAAATCTGAAAATTGGGATTATGATATTGCTTAAACTTCTCTACAGAGCTAAAATATATTCGAAGCCCAAGCACTTCCGGTTATACATCAGGGAATGAAAATAAATTTGATGAAAATAAATTTTCTTCAAGTTTTGCATTCCCGGTATGATCAAGTATTCAATGCTGAATATACAGGGTGAGTCTTTGACCACTGCATTAGATTTAACCAAAGATTTGTCTCATCAAATGAAACACTTTTTTCCTTTAACATTTTTCCAAATTCAGCTCAGGTAAAGAGATATAGGCTGTTGAAATTTTGAAAAAAAATCAGTTTTTATTTTGTAGCTTTGACATCCTTTTTTCGAATAAAATGAATGTTGGCGTAAAGTTTCCTATAACTATGATACATATTTTCCAAATATTAGTTATTTTCTACTTCTACTGGTTTTCTAATTATGGACTCGTGGATTCATAAAACTAAACGAAATTAGCATAAAGAAAGCATATAAAGTTTTTCTTGAGTCATTTCAAGAATATTCCATCGTTTTAGAACATTATATTATTCTTCATCATTTCTCCTTAAACGCACCGTTTTCAAGATATTCTTCATTGAATGTTTTAAAATGGAAAACTCCAGAAATTTCACTACTTTTATGGATCCGTCCCTGAGCGTTGGAATCCCGAATCAAGCTGTAAACCACGTTACCATGCCTTATTCTCGTCCGCCAACAATGTCATAGATAATTTATATGCGGGAGTGTATTAGCACATTGTTAAATCTTTAAACACTTGTGACTTTTTACCTGAGCCGAATCTGAAAAAATGGTAAATGAAAAAAAATGGGTTCAAGCCCTGTGGACAGGAGCTTTCTGGCGCTCTAGTTCAAACAGACAAATTATATCTCCGAAAGTATTGGTTTCTCAGAGTTGGGAATTATATCAATGTATTCTTATGATAGAACTGCATCATAAAGGAAATTCAATTCAAATAATAGTTTATTTATCAAGATTAAATGAGCAATCTGAGAATGAGAACTGCACCATGGCAGAAACCAAATTAAAATAGCTGAAATGAATTTGACTCTCTCTTATAGAACAGGATGAAAAGTACGAGTACGAACACAGATCATATAATAAAGCTTAGATAGAATAATTATAGCATTCTGTGAAAACATAGAAGTATGATTCATTATTGAAATTTAGAACTTCATCTTAGCAGAAATTGAATTCAAACATCATAGAAGAATTTAAATTCAACAAGAGTGCCAAAAATTATCAATCCAAAACCAATAGACGAATTCTACCCAACAACGAACTCATCCGAGATATTCATTCCTCAATTCTATGATGAACGATAATATATATCTTTCCTCAAATCTACTCCAATACACCAATATTCCAGTTTTGTTTTTAGTGGAGATATTCTGAACTCAATATTATTAACTTACCATTCCCATCATCATATGGATTGACCATCGGCATGAAAATATCAACCAACAAAAAGTATGATATTATATTATAATTCTCATATTTATACGATTGCTGGAATGAATGACAATGTTATTAACTTACCATTACCATTCCCATCATCATATGGATTACCATCGGCATGAAAATATCAACCAACAAAAAGTATGATATTATATGAGGAGTAACTTTTCAAAACACATAATGTCCAATTTGGGCGAAATTGAGTTTGAAGCGGATTCAGAAATGTTTTCTGTTGCTCTATAGCCCTATGTAAACAAAATCTTCCAAATGGCATTATGTCCCTCTGTAATTCAAATCCAAAGTATGTAAGCCGCATCGCAAATAATTATTATTTACGTTTGCATTTTTATAAGAAATAAAATAACCAAAAACATGTTTTATCGATTTGCTCATGTTAATTAGGTTACAGGCCAACACTTACTGTGCAGACTGTTTTCTCTAAATGTATAAAAAATCGCAACAAACAGCATTATTTTCAATTTCAACCACATTAAAACGCATTATATACAATGAGATGAATCAAAACGCATTAAGTCCAAACGTGTTTTACATTTTCTGTGTATATCTGATCAATATTGATTTAAATGAGATTAGTTATTACCTTTAGATGTAAATTTCTATCAAACAAACTCGACATACTCAAATTATAAGCCAGGGAGGAAGAAAAAATCGTTTTTCGTTGATTCCCATTAAAATGGTTTTTGGACTTAATGCGTTTTGATAAGTTGCTCCTCATATTATGATTCTCATATTGATACCATTACTGGAATGAATGACAATGAGACAACGTCAAAGTTGACATTATACCAATTCATAGAATAGCCACAGAATAAATCTATCATTGAAATTTTGAAAAATCATATCTCCGAAAGTATTAGCTTGTTAGAGTTTAAAATGATATGAATGGATTCTTATGGTAATACTGCTTATTGAAAAAAATTTAATTTGGAATTTGTTCTGTAAAAAAAATTTTTTTTTTGTTACTCCGAAACCATCTGTCAGATTTTGCCCAGTAACGAACTTAGCCGAGATATTTATCCCCCAAACCTACTCTGAAAATTTCAACTGTCTAGCTCATTCCGTTCGAGAGTTATCGTGCCTACGGCCGGACCGGCCGGACAGAATGAATTTCGACCATGAATTCTTGATCAGTGAGTCGAACCAAATCGTTTAAGACCATTTTCATCGAAAAATTCGAAAATTACAGACATTTGGGCAAATTGATAAGCACTCAGTTCCGAGGAACTAGAGCGCCAAAAAGTGTTTCATTTGATGAGAGGAATCTTTGGTTAAAATTAATGCAGTGGTCAAAGACTCACCCTATATTTCTGTTAAATCTATTCGAATAGTTTTCAAAATATCGAAAAAAAACAGGAAAAAAAGTAAAGTATGTATAGTCAGTATTATGTTCATTATTCTTATTTTAAACATCCTGAGCGTGAACTGTTTATACAACATCGAAGAGGAATGTGGAAAGGTAATGCATCTTTTGAATTTCAGAAATATCATCACAGGGTGTTTAAAATTTTGTGTCGAAAATTGTGATCCAAAATTGGCCATAACTTCTGTTTTTCAAATTAGAACCCTATTTTTTTATAATTGCGTTGGGTTCTGCGGTGAAAAATAATGATAGTTTTCAAACATGATTATGCTCCTAAATTCAATAATTTCAGAATTTTTTTTTTATTTGAAAAACAGAAGTTATGGCCGATTTTTGATCGCAATTTTCGACACAAAATTTGAAACACCCTGTGATGATATTTCTGAAATTCGAAAGATGCATGACTTTTCCACATTCTTCCTCTTCGATGTTCTAAAAACGGTTCACCCTCAGGATGTTTAAAACAAGAATAATGAACATAATACTGACTAAACATATTTTACGTATTTTATTTTATTTACAGTTTCATAGTTGCATCATGGCAGGTCACGTCAATTTAAATTCTGTTGTACTTTTCTGAAGAAACATATTGGAGGCAATCTTATCTACATTCTTCGGCATTATACTACGGTTACAATACCCCATACATCCCCATATCACATCCCCCTTCAGAAACCCATATTTCACGGACAGCAACATATAAATCTCTAGAACCCTGCCATGAATTTTTGGGAAACATAATTGGGTGTTCCCGCAGGGACATTTGTTACCTAGATCGGGCTAAGGAAGACACCCTGGTGACACGTTATTCTTTTATTATATATAATACAATACATGTGAAATATTTCACACGTCGCAAAACTAACGAGGTAGCCGAAAAACAAGTGAATAGAAATGTGCCTCGAGCCTCAGTATAGCACTATATCATTATTCAGTTTTCCTTTTGTCTAACTGTACCGGAACAAATTGAAATAAAAGGAAATGGCCGTACAGATTCTAGGAAGGCTGTATTTTGTTCCGTGGAATAATACGATGGTTCAAGTACAGATTTATCAATATGAACAGAATACATATTCCACTATTTGCCGTGGCTATTTTCGTGCTCGAGTTTTTAGTGTATAATTATAATTAATTATTAAATTACATTGAGATACTGATGATTCTTGGTTGAGTAATCATCGAAAGATACTTAGGGGTGTGAATTCATCACTAAATGATTGCTTTCTGGGTTTTCTACCCCAAAGTACATTGAAACTTATTTATGAAATAAAAAAAAATATTTTAAAATTGCTCCAGCATTACAATCAATATACCAATAAATAGTTACATCAACAACAAAACAACTATTGTAACGTTTTGGAGACTTTTTTTGTTGACAGTTATTCCAAAGTTTATCACAATGACAGTCTTTGAAAAGACATAGTTTCATTGTTACACTTCACATAGTTCTCTAAGTCATCTTTCAACAAATTCAACCCAATGTGGTCAATTCCAATTGAGCAATTTGCAATATTGTTTTCTTTGTTCATCAAAATACAAGTCGACTCGTTAAGTTTTCTTTTTATGTCATAGAATCTTTGTTTTACTCCAATCCATCATGTTATAACCATTGATTATACATAATGGCCTACTATTTTTGAATTTTGCATGTCTCTGTTCCTTAAGTTGTTCCAATGTTCCGACTTTCTGGTCTCTTTATATTGTGATTCTTCTTCGTGAAAATGCGAACCCTACCATCAACCCCTTTGGAAAGACAGGTACCTACAACCCAATTTTCAAAATTGGTATGGTCTTTGAAAGGTCTCATCATTCTCTAATCAGAAATGGTATTACTTTCCTGTTTATTGCAAAAATCAAAATCAAGTGATTAGCGAACATCATTTAACATCTCAGGAGTGATCATTTTCTTTCTATCACATCTTGAAGACAAATAAGTTCAGTATTATTGTAATAAGATTTGGAAATATTCGAGGAAATATTATAATGAATTTTAGTGATAACAGGATTTTCTATTTTAAGTTTTGCAATAAACATAAAAGTGATAACATTTCTGAATAGAGAATGACATGACCTTTCAAACGATCTATCACAAGCCCATACTCCTTATTTGAAACATTGGTGGTTATAAAGGGTTTTCCAATAAGAGGTGTTATTTTGATATTCAAAGAAAAATGCCATTTTTCAATATAAATGATCGGATGTTTATTTCATTATAAAGAAGAAGCTATGCCGTTAATAGTGGAAAATAACAACAGGCAAATGACCACCACGACCACGCTTACAGGACCATATCCTTTTAATGAAATTTTCCATAACCAAATCGCAAAGTGGCTGCTCTATGTCCTCGATAGCCTCACGAATTCCATCTTTGAGGTCTTGAATCGACGCTGGGCTATTGGCGTAGACCTTCTCTTTCACGTGGCCCCAAAGGAAGAAGTCGCAAGGTGTTAAATACAAGATCTCGGTGGCCAATTGTGATCACCTCTTCGAGAGATAACACGGTCCGGAAATTTTTCCCGCAAAATATCAATGGTTTCGTTGCTTGTGTGGCACGTAGCGACGTCTTGTTGAAAGTAAACGTTGTCCAGATCAATACCATCCAATACCGGCCATAAAAAATCATTAATCATCTCTCGATAGCGCAATCCATTCACTGTAACTGTTACTCCAGCCTCATTTTCGAAAAAGTAAGGTCCAATGACTCCGCCGGACCATAAACCGCACCAAACAGTCACACGTTGAGGATAGAGAGGCTTTTCAACAATAACTCTTGGGTTTTCCGAGCCCCAGATGCGACAATTTTGCTTGTTGACGAAGCCACCGAGGTGGAAATGGGCCTCATCACTCAGGATGATTTTTCGATGGAATTCCGGATCATTTTCATGCATTTCAACGACCCAATCAGCAAAGACACGACATTGTTGATGATCGGCCAGCTTGAGTTCTTGTGTTAATTGAACTTTATAAGCCTTAAGAACCAAATCTTTATGCAAAATACGGTGTAATGACGTTTGTGGAATACCTAATTCCAAAGAACGAAGAGGAATGGACAAACCTGGGTTTTCTTCAACACTTTCGGCTACAGCAGCAATATTCTCGGCTGTTCTTGAGCGACGTGCACGGGTTTTATTCTTCACATAACTAACTTGTCCCAACAGCTCGAATTTTTCCACCAATTTCTCTATTGCGGTCCGACAAGGTGCTTCACGACGACCCAAAAATGTTCGAGTTTTACGAACCGTCTCTGCCAAATTTTTACCATTTTTATAGTGAATTTTAATAATTTCAATGCGTTCTTGAAGCGTGTATCGTTCCATTTTTATTAATGGCGTAGTTTCTACTTGTCAAATGTCAAAAAATTATAGCTTCAAAAGTGACATCTACCGAAATAGCGGGCTATTCAAAATAACACCTCTTATTGGAAAACCCTTTACCTGTCTTTCAAAGGGGGTTGAAGGTACCGTTTGCATTTTTATGAAGATGAATGACAATTCAAAATATAAATTTGATATGTTTCCGGATTTTCCATAAATATGTACACTAACCAAGATAATAAAATCAAATATACAGGGTGTTCCTGAATTGGAATTACAAGCAAAGAGCCATTAATGATATCCAGAACCAGAGTCGTTTTCGATGCAGGGTGTTAAAATTTTAATTTATTCAAAGAATTGCGAAAACGCTACCTAACAATTACTTCAAATGATAATCTCACTGAACGAATTTGTACATCAAGATCGTCCAAATCATCCGAATCAGCCTTCTTGCCTCCCTAATTTTCAAATATCTCATAACATCCCCCGTAGCACTCAGAGAAGAGCGCACCTCGCATTTTTCTCAATAGAGCATTTTTCATCAGCAATCCAAATTGGACTTCATTTCATTTCCTCCCATTAAGACTCGTAGATGAGTTCCTTAAGCGAATCCCGTAATAAACAGAGACATTCCTCCTCAACCTCCCGTATCCTCATGAATATAAAAGGGGGGGGTGCACATCCAGGGGCGGTACTTGGGCTGAAGGGGCTCTGGATCACGAGAGAATATTTCTTAATGGTTAAAATTGGAATATTTCACCGTGTGTTTTTGCGCATATGTTCTGGGGAACATCGCGTTATCATTTTGCCTGAATGTCTGTAATTTTCGAATTTTTCGCCGAAAATGGTATGAAATTTTCAGAGGTAGGTGGCACATCCCAATACAACGGACCAGTTCGTTAATGGGCATAATCGGCCCAATGGTTTCCGAGTAATAATTTTGTCTACAACTAATACTAATCTGATCGAATTGAAACTTAGTGAGTAGTTATAGAATATAAACCTAAGGACTTTCGTGAAATTTTGTGCGAATCGTATTCCTAGAAAATTTTAAAAAAACTATTAAAAAATATTTTTTACGTCACGATTACCAAAGACCGGAAAGAGATAGTGACTTAAAATTTTCAAGTTAGGTTGATAATTTAAATGCGCCAGTTGAGTTCGTTTATAGGCATAATCGGTCAAACGATTTTGGAGTTATACTCATCTGAAATTTGGTTCTTAATTCCTCGAAAAATACGAAACTGATCCAATTCAAACGTAGTTAGTAGTTGTAGAATAGCAACGCGAAAATACTTGTATAATTTCGTGAGGATCTCATTACTAGAAAATTTTTAAAAAATCATAGAAAATTATTGTAAAAAATTCTATATATCAGAAAATATTCGTCCGATATCGCTGATGTTGCAAGAGCCTTCAAAACCTAACTCTACTACCCACTTTCAATTTTCAACATGATCGGACCTATATTGTTGGAGATCCGAGCAGCCTTGTGTGAGTTCAGTAGCTGGATGGGTGATCGTTGCCTTGACAACTATTGAACGAAAGGAAATAGGTACTTGCTATTTTGAAGATAGGTTGCACATCTGAATGGGAGAGTTGAGTTCACTCTTGGCCATAATCGGCCCAAAAGTTTCGGAGTTATCGCCATCTGGAATAATATTTCCTCGATAACTCAAAAAATATAGACTCCATCGAATTGAAACTTGGTAACTAGTTGTAGAATATCGACATGAAGACTTGTGTAAAATTTTGTGAGGACCGTACCACTAGAAAATTTTTAAAAAATCACGAAAAAATATTATGTATCTCATGATTCCTGGAGAACGGGAATAAATAGCGACTAGCTGTTTTTAGGGTAGATTGCGCATCTGAATACGACATTTGAGTGCGGTAACTAGCATAATCGGCCGAACGGTTTTGGAGTTATATCAATCTGAAATTTGGTAATTATTTCCTTAATAACTCAAAAAATTAAAAATCTGATCTAATTCAAATATGGTTATTAGATATAGAATGCCAACACAAAGATTCTTGCAAAATTTCGTGAAGATCGTAGCACTAAGAAATTTTTAAAAAATTATTGAAAAAAAAAATTGATTCAAGCACTGACGTGAAGTCAGAAGTTTTTGCGCATATGTTCTCTTGTCCATTCTCCTTTATTGGACACTCCCAATCGAATTTACCATGGTGAATTATATTGTCCGTTCTCCTGTATTGGACACTCTTAATAGAATTTACCATGGCAAATTCGATTAAAAGTGTCCAATACAGGATAATGGACAAAAGAACATACGCGCAAACGCTTCTGACTTCACGTCAGTGCTTGAACCAATTTTTAACTATATTGCATTGTTGAAAATATACTCCCATCAGGTATCGTTGCCAACTCGTCAAAAAGTCCAAAAATTCACTCCATGATGAAAATTTCGAGAGCTATTTTTTTTTGTCCAAAGCCCCTTAGGTTTGGAGCCGTGGTCCCGCTCACCCCTTAGAAGCTACACCCCTGCGCATTTTCCACAATTCCATCCATCACCCTGGCCTCGTGGAGCGTCGGAAAAAGTCAAATCGACGCCGAGCGGCGTCGGTCCCTTTGATGTCGCTTTCATCGGGTATTCGGGTATTTCCTTCGGAATCACGCCCTGTCGGTACCTTCAAAGGGGGCACCGAGACCGACAATGTCGTCCGCGGAGGATAGGAGGGCTTTCCACACTTGTTAACCAGACGTATGAGAGTTTGTCGGTGAAGATTGTGTGTTAAATTCAGCTTTTTGAAGAATGATTACGTGGGGAGATGTTGAGGTGAAACGGATGAAGAGATCTCTCTGGAGTATTCAGTGTTTTTTATTTGGGAGTGAATCGTTTTGGATTGCGGCGCTTTGGGATCAGCGTAAAGGGGATTCCATTCGAATTGGGACAATTCCCCTGGAAAATGAAAAATTGGAACATCTTGATCCAACTCATTTTTGCCCCTATCCGTACATAGTATAAAACAAAGTTGCTTCCCGCTGTCTGTCTGTTCCTATGTATGCTTAGATCTTTGAAACTACTTGAAGGATTTTGATGGGGTTTTTTTTAATAGATAGAGTGATTCAATGGGAAGGTTTAAATGTATAATACATGAATAATATATCAGAGAAACACTGATAATTTTAGAGGTTTCTAATGTGATGTCGTAAATAAACACATTTTTTTGCGCTTACATTGCAAACGCTGGCTAAACCCTACGAGATAGATCAAAATAATGTAGAACAGTAATGTAAAAAAGTCCGCGATGTTATATGTCTATCTCTTCCGAATAACCTACAATTACCATTTTTTATTGCCCATTTAAACTTGATAAATAAACTATCATTTAAATTCAATTTGTTTTATAGTGCAGTTCTATCATAAGAATCCATTGATATCATTCCCAACTCTATTAAAACAATACTTTCGAAGATATGGTTTGTCAAAAATTGAACAAGACGCCAAAGCCTCGGCCACAAGGCTTCCATTTTATAAGGGAGGACCAGAGTCGAAACTAATCGTTCTTCAAGGGTAAAAGCGTCTCAAAATGGATGATACTGTTATTGATTCATCAACAACGGTAACAGCAATTTTTCTATATTAATTTTAAATTACAAAACAAATATTTGTACACAGGGGGGTCGAAAAAGGTTCGAAATAAGGTAGGTAAGTAATCAATTATCCTACAGAATAGAAAACATTTTGAAACGTTGAACAAACCATTACTCAACACCAATCTGAAGCTGGTGCGAAAGTGTTTCACCTGGAATAAAATTATCACATTTCTCCAAGTATTTCCTCCTCATTCCCCCTGGAACACATTTCAGTCATATCTCCCCATCTAACTTCTCGACTCCTGACACCAGATAAGATCCAGTACTTTGACGGAGGCACTGCAATTATACTAATACCGAAATTCAGCAGAAACTTCTCGTGATCTCCGGTAGGCTAATTTCACCTCAGCAAAGGTTGCCGAAATGCTGGAACTTTCCGAGTGATTAGGACCGAAGACAATTCATCGATAACCCCAAGAACTACGCTTTGAGTTGGGATAATTCGTAGAATCGGAGTATTGGGAGAAAATAATATATCTGCAGATTTAGAATTCCTGAAAAATTACCTATTTCGGTGGCGTTTGTGTCCAAATCCTATAAAACTGAGGTTTCTTGCTTCCAAGAATTCGAAAATATTGAAAATGTGTAGGTCCTTTAATGAATATAGGTATACATAGTCGTTTATTTTTGTAAATCATTTATATTTGTAAAAGTCTAGGTGTTTTTCCGCGTAGCCAGCATGAGCCCATGTTATTAACTATAGGAAATGTGGCTCATTTTGCACCTTGTTTGAATAAACCCCGTTGGAATTTCCAGAAGGCTGATTGGGTTCAATTCGCGAAAAAAGTTGATAGTGACATAAAATGGATTCGACCAACTTATGAAAATTACTCTTGATTTGTTGGTGTAGTGAAAGCTTCAGCTAAAGGTTTCCGCCAAGAGTATATTCCTGGTTGATCAGTTGAAGCAGAAAATTTATATGAGGAATATCAAAATTCCCCAACTAATGAAAAATGCGAAAAGCTAATAGAAGTCGTAAGGAAAAGTGAAATAGTGTAGTTTCCGATATGAATTTCACACATTTCAAACACTTGGGCAAAAGGACCTTCTCTTGGTTATTATCACTCTATAATAATATTCTGAATACTGGAAATATTCCAAACGAATTCCGCATAGAAAATTTAAAACGTGGAAAGAATTCTTCCGATCCTAGCAGTTATCGACCCATTAGTCTATTGAGTGTTCCTTTTGAAATTTTAGAAAGATTGATTCTTTTTAGGATTGAATCGTCTGTAGAAGACGTTCTACAGAATTGCCAGGGGGGCTTCAGGAAAAATAGAAATTGTTGTGATCAGATTCTTAGTCTAACTACTTATATCTAGACAGGTTCCAATAGTAAAATGAAAACAGGAACAGCATTTGTGGATTTTTCGGCAGCATATGACACGGTATGGAAAGATGGTTTGATTTTGAAAATTTATTCCCATTTAAAGTGTGGAAAAATGGTTCGTTCACTCGAAAATATGCTGACAGATAGAACGTTTCGTGTTTTTGTTAATATTAATAGTATTAATATCAAAAATTTTAATAATGGTCTTCCACAAGGTTCAGTTTTAGCACCTCTTCTTTTCAATTTAGATCTGTGTGAGAAACCTGCTACTTTCTCTGGGAAATTCATATACTCTAAAGACGTTGCCCTTGCATTTCGTCATTCTGATTTCCAAAGTATAGAAAATAATCTATCAGCAGATTTAGAAATCTGGAAAAATTGCCTATTTCAGTAGCGTTTGTGTCCGAATCCAAATAACACCGAGGTTTCTTGCTTACATTTGAACAATCATCAAAAATATAGAACATTAAGTGTAACTTTCGGTGATTCTTTCTTGGGACATAAATTCAATCATAAATACCTCAATTTAAATTCAAATGAAGGATTAAACTTACCTAAGACTAGAGAACCTAAGTTTTCGATATCTTTCACAGTCTTTGAATTTGAAAACTAGATGTTTATGTTTATTTTGAATAGAAAATCGATTTTTAAAATAATATTCATAATAATTATCAGTATATGGACATTTGTCTTGATACTACGACAGTCTGCTCAATGAAAATAGCGTTTCTCTAAGCTTTTACCTCGGTGGAAATTAAAATAAGTGGGAAAGCCTTGCGGATAGAAGCTTTGACGCACTTTTTCAAACTTGAATGATATCAATGGATTCTTATGATAGAACGGCATCATAAAACAAATTAAATTCCAAAAAGAGTCATTTAAAAAACAAGAGTGCCTAAAATTATTAATTCGAAACCACCAGACCAATTCTACCAAATAACGATTTTCATTCCTCGTAAAAACTCTGAAAATTATATTATATTAATTGAAACTTAGCCAATATTCCAGTCTCGTTTTTACTGGAGATGTTCTGAACCCAATTTGATTAACTTACCAAAGTATATGTTTCCATCATCAAATGGATTATCCATGAGCATATAGGGTAGGGTTATATGACCCAAAAATTATAATATCTTATATTTGGTCATTTTGCTTTCAATCATACTAACATAACTACAGAGATTCAACTTACTTGTTATTAGGAACACAAAATAACAAAACTACAGGTAGCTATAACTCGGAAAGCACTAAGTGGATTACCCCCATCAACGAACTTAACAGGCTCACATGTACATCACACATGCCCTGCAAATTTTAACTGTCCAGCTCAATTTGTTCGAGAGTGACAAAAAATACAAAAAAGTTCCTTCTGAAAGTATACTGTCAAACTCAACATACAATTAACTGAGACCAACATCGAAAATGAACAAATCTTCTGCTATTTTCGTGATAAATAAACATAAATTCTTCTTTGGAATGGAAGTGTATATCGCAAAAGGTTGAAATAAAAATTTTTCCTCATGAAATTTTATGTCGTGCATAATTACTAGCTATTTGGACTACACGACATGAAAGTTTTACATTTTTTTTTTGCTAGATCTCTTCAAATTGAAGATATTTCGCTTATTCGCCAGATAGTTCAAGGCTTTGTACCATCCTTATCACGTCTACAAAAAGATGGGGCCTGAATGGTGGTCTCACCGCTGAAGGAAGCACAGGGTTCAGCACAACAGTATCGAAATCTATCAAGTCGTCTGATTTTGGTTTGGTAAATTCCACGGGTACCTCTGGTAAAAAGGGTGGAATTGGCTCGTCCATGATTGACAATAGGGTGCTCCTGCCTGCAGAAATTTGGAATGGGATTAATTCGTTGTTTCGATCTTCAATGATGCGAAGTTTTTCAAATCCGTCACTTAAATCTACTAGTTTGTCGGTTGGTATAGAAGAACTTCCTTGCTTCTTGCTCGGGATGTGCCTCAGTCTGTTTGATATATTTCCTCTGGTCCTATGATCTGCAAACACCAGGAATACTCCATGAAATTAATCAGTAACACACTCTTACCCATCGCGCATTTGTTGCCTGACATACGAGTATGTTTCCGAAATGATGTTTCCATCTTCTGAGATGAAGCGTTACTGAAGCATACTATCAATTACACTCAAGTCGTTAGCAGGGGTTAGATCATTTTTGATTCTTTCCTGAGATTTTAATACTAAATACCTAGGAGTGAAACTATGTTCCTCTGTGAATTTCAAAGCTCATTTGGATGACTTGCATCTGAAATTGAAAACATGAAATAATTTCCTTAATAAGCTGGCACTTCATGGGGTGCTGATGCAGCTACTCTTCGAACGGCAGCCTTAGCCTTGGATTTTTCTGTCGCTGAATATTATTGCCCCGTCTGGTTTAATAGAGCTCATACTCAAAAAATTGAATTTATCTATGAGGATCATCACTGGAATTATTAGATCTACACCTATTCATTGGTTACCAGTTCTTTCAAACATTGTCCCACCCCACATTCGCAGGCAGACTGCTGTTTCAAATTCTTGGAATAAATTCCATTCTTTTCCGAATAAACTTCCAATTTTCTCCTATATTCCTGGCAATAAGATTCCCAGATTGATGTCATTCAACCCTTTATGGTTCAACTGTTTCCCAATTTGAATAAAAGGCATTAATAGGTTTATGACTAAGGGTATAATATCAACCCATACGTGAGTAAAGTAATTGATAGTAGTAACGATTTGTCTCAGAAGATGGAAACATCATATGTCAGATGAGAAATACAAGGGTGTAGTTACTAGTGCAGTTTTCATAATCAGTCCACAGTGAACGAGGAATTATTCAGTGTTATACCATAGGATTTTATATACAGGATGTTCCCGAATAAAAAAATAAACTTTGAAGAGGCGATTGCTGAAACAACTTCAAGAAAACCAAAATACAGGGTGATAAAGTATGGAAGAAATAACGTTTTTCCTCAATATCTTGGAAACTACAGAAAAATCGAAATGACCTTTGCATCATTGTTATAAGTTTTCAAACTCTATAAACTAGTGAAGATGTTCAGGGGCAGAGAATGCATGGTAACTTTGAGTTTATTCACCCTTATTTATAGAGGGGGATATTATTGGACGATAAAAATAGAATAAGAAATAAATTTGAAAATTTTGTCCTTGTTTCAATTTGATATCCCAAGCATTTTCGAATTAAATGAACGTAATAGTTTCAATTATTAATTTTAGAAAAATTGGTTCAAGCACTGACGTGAAGTCAGGAGCTTTTGCGCGTATGTTCTATTGTCCATTCTCCGGCATTGGACACCCTTTATCGAATTTACCATGGTAAATTATGTTGTCCATTCTCCTGTATTGGACACTCCTAATTCGAATTTACCATGGTAAATTCGAATTAAGTGTCCAATACAGGAGAATGGACAACATAATTCAACAACAACAACCAAAAATGGCTATAACTCTAAAACCGTTTGGCCGATTATGCTTATAAACAAACTCAAATGTCGCATTCAGATGCACAACCTAACCTGAAAACTTCAAGCCGCTATCTCTTTCCGTTCTCAGGTTATCGTGACAACAAAAATATTTTTTAATAATTTTCTAGCGATACGATTCTCACAAAATTTCACAAACGTGCTTAGGTTTATATAGTACAACTATTCACCAAGTTTCAATTCAATCGGATTTATATTGGTTGAAAACAAAATTATTACTCGGAAACCATAGGGCCGATTATGCCCATTAACGAACATGTCCGTCGTATTGGAATACGCCACCTACCCTGAAAATTTGAAGTTGCTAGCTCTTTCCGTTCTCAAGTTATCGTGGCAACGGCCGGACGGCCGGCCGGACAGAATCAAATTTAACATCGAATTCTTCATTGGGGAGTCGAACCAAATCGTTTGAGACCATTTCCGTCAAAAAATTCGAAATTTACAGACATTTGGGCAAAATGATAACGCGATGTTCCCCAGAACAAGTTCTGAAACTGAGGTTACCATGGTTTTTCACAATGCTTCATTTTTTAACCAGTTTACAGAGTTTGAAGAGTTATAACAATGATCCAAAGGTCTTTTTGACATGTTTTGAGGTTGCCAAGATATTGAGGAAAAACTATTTCCATAAGTGAGTCAAACTCAATCGTTTGAGACCATTTTCGACAGAAAAAACGAAAATTACAAACATTTGGTAATCATCAAATTTCTTTCCAATGTTTAATATAAATAAATGATAATATTCATCAGGGTCATAACTTTTGTTACATTGAGAATAGGGCATACTCTCCCTCGAGTCTCTAAGGAGAGAAAGAGAAAGAATACTGTGCATTGCTTGTCAAATTTTTCGCTTTTAATCACTTACATTCAAGTATTGTTGAATTATATGCTTCTCTTCCAAAAACGGTGTTTTTTTCAAAACGAACTGAAGTACTAGAACCAGCCTGTACTGACGTTTGAAAGGGTATGTCCCATTTTCTACCGTTCTGTAAAAATAGATTAAAGCTCATTTATTCATGATATTATATATTATACAGGGTGAGTCTTTAACCACTGCATTAATTTTAACCAAAGATTCCTCTCATCAAATGAAACACTTTTTTCATTTACCATTTTTCCAGATTCGGCTCAGGTAAAAAGTTACAAGCGTTTAAAGATTTCACAATGTGCTAATACACTCCCGCATATAAATTATCTATGACATTGTTGGCGGACGAGAATAAGGCATGGTAACGAGGTTTACAGCTTGATTCGGGATTCCAATGCTCAGGGACGGATCCATAAAAGTAGTGAAATTTCTGGAGTTTTCCATTTTGAAACATTCAATGAAGAATATCTCGAAAACTGTGTGTTTAAGGAGAAATGATGAAGAATAATGTAATGTTCTAAAACGATGGAATATTCTTTAAATGACTCAAGAAAAACTTTATATGCTTTCTTTATGCTAATTTCGTTTAGTTTTATGAATCCACAAGTCCATAACTAGAAAACCAGTAGAAGTAGAAAATAACTAATATTTGGAAAGTATGTATCATAGTTATAGGAAACTTCACGCCAACATTCATTTTATTCGAAAAAAGGATGTCAAAGCTACAAAATAAAAACTGATTTTTTTTCAAAATTTCAACAGCCTGTATCTTTTTACCTGAGCTGAATTCGGAAAAATGTTAAATGAAAAAAGTGTTTCATTTGATGAGAGAAATCTTTGGTTAAAATTAATGCAGTGGTCAAAGACTCACCCTGTATATTATAATATTTATTATCTTCCTTCAGAATAAAGTGAGACGAGACGAGACGGAACAACTGATAACGAGACCAGGCCGATACTTAATTTCAGGGAATTGGCGAGACCAAGACGAAATTTTTTATATTCTCGCCTGCTCTTGTCTCGTTTGAAGCCCTAGGAGATAGATATTCAGAGATATTGACACAAATAATTGAGCCGCTATTGGAGAACAATGTTCAGAACTTATGGTTCAAATAAGATGGTGCACAACCACATAACTCAGTTGATTTGTCTAAGATTTTGTATATAATTTTTGACACCGGTGGTTGGCAAACAATGGCCACCACTTCCACACGATCTTACACCCTTAGGTTACTACGTTTGAGGAATTTTGGATGAGGTTAAGAAAGAATGACCCTGTATAGCTGTTACCATAAACATAGTATCCTAAGTGATAATGGTAATGGCAGTTACCCATTGGTTAATGTTAAGTCTTCTAATTTTACCTTGTCTGGAGTGAGGGTGGTTTTCGGGTATCTCAACTCTTTCTTCTCGGTTCCCATTCTCTTAAATATATAATTTATTTGATCAATTGCAATTTTCTGCCTAATTGCGGCGATTTTTCTAGTGTCGATTGACATCAAACTTGGTATCTTTTCATTATTGTGATCTACATGATCACAAGTATTCTTATCTGAAGGGTCTGGATTTGTCCTGAGGTTAACAGTGGAGGAGATGTCATGAAAGGCTACTTGTTTATTTTGATTAGACGTGTCCTTGTTGCTGGAAAAATGGAAATGGAGTTATAGCAAAGTGATTCTATTCTCGGAACACATATTATTAATTTACATTCAACTTCATTCCTTCTTGAAATCAAGGTAAAAACTTCGTTCTTCTAAATGTTCTTTGTACATCTTCGCGAATATGGTGTTCATCTACATATCGAAAAAGAGGGGAAGCCCTGAAGACAGGAGCTTTGATGCTCTTGTCTTGACTTTGGCAAATCATATCTCCAAAAGTATTGGTTTCTCAGAGTGAGGAATTATATGAATGGATTCTTATGATATAACTGCATCATAGAATAAATTAAATTAAATAAGAATCAATTGACATAATTCCTAACTCTGAGAAAACAATACTATTCGTAGATATGATTTGTCAAAGTTTCAACAAGAGCGCCAAAGCTCCTGTCCACAGCTTTTTCAATTTGGATTCTGTGCGTCAATTTATAAGGATTTTCACAATTAAATTCAAAACGTAGGTTACCCACCATATGTTGGATTTTTGAAATCAGATAGATCAGATGGGAATAATTATTGAAGTTTTGAAAAATCATATGTCCGAAAGTTTTAGTTTGCAAGAGTTTAAATTGATATCAATGGATTCTTATGATGAAACTGCATCTCAAATAAAAATTGAATTTGAAATTCTTAGTGTAAAAATTTTTTTTTTTTTTTTTCTCCGAAGTCTCCGGGCCGATTTTTTCCAGTAACGAACTTAACTGAGACGTTTATCTCCCAAACTTACTCTGAAAATGTCAACTGTCTAGCTCATTCCGTTCGAGAGTTATCGTGTGAACGGATGGCTGGCCGGACAGAATCGATTTCGTCCAAGGATTATTGATCATTGAGTCGAACCAAATCGTTTAGACCATTTTCAGCCAAAACTTCGAAAATTATAGACATTCGGGCAAATTGATAAGTACAATTTCAAAACAAATTTTGAATTCCAATTATTGCATTATCGATCAAATTTGAATGAATAATTTATAAAATTATAAAATTTTATTATTATTATTATTTTCAAACGTACAATGGCAATGTCATAATTAGATTAACAGAATAGGAGGAAATTTGAATTTCTACTTTTGGTGGATACTAGTTGAAGATTTTATTTTCACAATAATTGCTAAAATACAAAGCCGATCAAGCTGAAATCAAGTACGCGATTTTAAAATGGTGGCTCGAAGGTTTATCCGGAATTGAAACGGAATCTGACAGATATATAGTTTCTGAAATATATTGTTTTTGAAGAATGGGATGATCCTCACAAAATTTTGCAGAAATTTGCACGTTGGCATTCTACAACTAATTACGAAGTTTCAATTCGATCGGAAATATATTTTTTGAGTTATCGAGGAAACCATATTTCAGATGGGTATAATTCCAAAACGTTCTGATAAATTATGCCAATTAACAAACTGAAACGTCGTATTCGGATGTGCAATCCACCCTGAAAATTTCAAGTCGCTATCTCTGTCTGTTCGAAACTCATCGTAGCAACGGACGGTCGGACAGAATCGATTTTTACCTCGAATTATCCATAATCGTTTGAGATAATTTTTGGCAAAATTTCCCAAATTACAGACATTTGGGCCAAATGACAGCACGTTTTTCCCTAGAACACGCGCGCAAAAATACATTCACAACGCTTTGTATCTCACTATCACCTACTTAGTAGTAGTAACAACGCCACATTTTTCTGAAACACCCTGTATAATCAACATAAAAATGTTAAGATTTATGATAACCATGAAATTTTCGCTGATTTTTCCGTTGAAAATTCGGTTAAGGTGAGAAAATTAACGGTACTCACTCAGATTTTAGACAGGACTTTTTCCCTTTCTTTCTCTTCCTTCTGTTCAGCCGTTTATATGATGCTACCGGAAATGTAAGTTGCACTGGAGACTGCAAATCGTTTCCTTTCACTATAAGAACGTCTGATAAACTGTGTAAAAACTCCAACAAATTCGTATAGCCATATTCAACAAATGGAATGTTTTTGCCGACGAATTTTTTGTATTGTTCATTGAGCTGACAGACCTGTAATATTTCAGGTGATGATAAGATTATACTCTTCAGGATCTTCTTCTCGTCGTCCATTGTGGAAAATCCGAGAAAATTCCAGATAATAAACTGTGTTCAAGTAAATAAGTTTCAATTTTTTCGTTGGTGGACCGATAACCAACGATAATCACTTGCACACAACACAATTTCTAATTACCTATACGATAAATCCTCCACAACTAACATAAAAATCACTATTAATATTGACGAAAATTGCATTTAAACTGTAACACTACATTTTGTGTTCCAAACCAGTATTGCAGAATAATTCCTCGTTTCTATTGGTTCTAATAACAAAATAAAATATATAAATAAGTGAAGACGCTCTAGTTCTAAAGCTACAGAAAGAGTTATGTTGTATTTTCCCTTTTCAGCGCATGTGTGAAGATTTATTTTGGCTTTATCGCGATCAAAACATCGCGATTTTCTTGTCAACATAAGCAGTCAACTTTCTATGAGGTCGACAAGACGATTATGCTTGGGAAGTGAAATGGAGGAACCAGTGGCGTCCTATCATATGTCGGTAAATAATTAACTACAATAATTGCATCTTTCGCAAAACATGGACTCTATAGTAAGTCATCGAAGAACCTCTTTTTTCCGCAGTTCTTCGATAGAATAAAGCTTACCAGGGTTGCCATCACCCGTAGTTACTCTCAAATAGAGCATTGCCCACTTCTTCTTGTAGGTTTACTTAATAATCTACGACCTCAGTAAAATACGCTGGAATACTCTATTTACGTAATAAAGAATGTTAGCAGAAATGAACTGATCATATACCTATTTCAATCTGAATTTTGATTGCAAAGAAATATCTTCAAGAGAGATAACACAAATGCACTGGACATCATTAATAAAATAGTGAACTTACTCTGCGAGGATTCGAAACCAGATCTCCTGCGTAGCAGGCGAGCACGATAACCTCTTTGAAATAGAGGTGTTGTTAATATGATTTACATCTTTGTAAATTTCGAAGGAAGTAGTTCATTTTCACAATATACATATATTCTTTTGAACTTCGAGCATTACATTTTTTTTATCTAACAATAAAGCTTAGTGTATGAAAGAAGTGTAAGCAGAGGTTAGTGTAACGGGGTACCATATAATTCAATGTATTATACTAGAGCTTAGGGAAAAAACCTCAGCAAAAAAACCCTATCTCCCCGTTATTGTTCTGATTTATGAACATTGACATTGTTAACAATGTATGCTGAGATATTAAATATTGAGGAGCATATTTTTCTTTACTATCGCGTATTCTTCCAACAAGCAGAGAGGTTTCTCCAAGGTACCCGAAACTCAATCTGGAAAAAGAAAAAACAAAAGGAGAAAACGAACAAATTAGAAATGGAATATTCTATGTTTTATTAAATAGATTTGAAATTCGCTACCCATTCTAAAAAATATCCCTAAACATTATGAATAGCCCTAAAACCATCCTGGAATCTATATATGGGACAATTATTAATTAAATGATCTATGGTCACCTCCGATTCCCCGCATTCACAACTAGGGCTCTCAACTGAGTTCCATCTGAAAAGCATGCTGTTGCAATTTCTGCAGAATATTATTTCTTATTTTCAACTTCAGACGCAAGTCATCGAAATCATCAGAATGACGAAATGCAAGACTAATTTCATCAGCGTATATGAATTTCTCAGAGGAAGTAGCAGGAATATTACACAGATATAAATTGAAAAGAAGAGGTGCTAAAACTGAACCTTGTGGGGGATCATTAGTCAAAATTTTGAAATTACCACAATTATTATCAACTAAAATACGAAACCTTCTATCTGTCAGCAAATTTTCGAGTAGATGAACCATTTTTCCACACTTCAAATGAGTATAAAGTTTTAAAATCAAACCATATTTCCATACCGTGTCATAAACTGCCAACAAATGCCAAAAACATTTTATTATTGATACATGTTTCGATAAAATTAGTTAGACTGAGAACCTGATTTCAACAATTCCTATTTTCCTGAAGCCCCCCTGGCAATTCTGTAGAATGTCTTCTACAGACGTTTCAATACAAAAAACAATCAATCTTTCTAAAATTTCAAAAAGAACATTCAACAGACTAATAGTTCGATAACTGCTAGGATCAGAAGAATTCTTTCCACGTTTTAAATTTTCTATAGGTTTCACTTTGCGGAATTCGTTTGGAATATTTCCAGTATTCAGAATATTATTATAGAGTGATAATAACCAAGAGAAGGCTCTTTTGCCCTAGTGTTTGAAATGTGTGAAATTCATATCGGAAACTACACTATTTCACTTTTCCATTGGACTTTTATTATATATTAGTTTTTTTTTCAAATTTTAATCATTTACTCCTTGCAATACTATCTATGTTTTACCAAAACAAAATTTAAATTTAAACAGCTCCTTTTCGTGTTTTCTCTGACAAGTCGGACGCTTCTGAAAATACTCTCGTAGCTTTTGGTCCTATTTAGCTTTGGGTTTTATAATGGCTTCCTCTAAGACTTAAGGCCCTTCATTAACCACTCTCAATGCTCCCCCATGTATGAAAATTATATTGCAGTAAAATAGACTTTTTAGTCTTCCATAGTCAGGTCATTACCTAAAATCCCCACTAAAACTGTGCGTAGCCCCTGAAAAGTCTCAGGTACAAAGCCCAAATTACAGGGCATCCGGTAATTTCACATCGTGATGTGTTTTTAATTTTTAATTTTCGAATTTCGTCCCCGTTGAGAGAAAGAGCTTTGTCGACGACCCTGAGGTCGTCGGAAACAGGGGCGGAACGAAAATAACACGCCCGGGTCGAGATGGAATGCGTTTGTTCGTCAAAGCGTTTCTTTCGAGGCGTATGCAAATTTGAGAGCCCGGATGGATTAAAAAAAATTTGAACGAAAAATCCAGGCGGTTCTTAATTTACTAGACCGTCTGAGATTAAAAGGATGAGTAATTCGGTTCGTTGAGCATACGAGGGGCACTGTAGTGAATTCATTTGAAGATTTTAACTGTAAGGAATCAATAAAAACCATCATTAAGTTAGTTAAATGAACGAAGCTTGTTTGAGAAGCAGTTAACATTCACTGAAGAAGCCAAAGTAGGTGCGACCAAAATTAATTGCGAATATCCAGGCAATGTTGCACTGCGACCTTAAGGTCTGTTGTGCCCCTCGTATCGTTCACCAAAATATCTAGGAAAAGAATAGGTAATGAGAGTATTAAAAACCAGAAAGCCTGGTCCTCTCTTACCAGGTATATTTCATCAGCCAATCTTCCTGGTGACGAAATGATCAAGAAAGTAAGCATCGAAAAGAACTCCACTACGATCTTCTTCTTCTTCTACCGCGGTAACGTCCCAGGCTGAACTGAGGCCTTCTGGCCCATTGTTCTCCCGCTTGCCAAACTCGTGAGACTCAGTCCAAAAAGCACGCTGACAGGAATGCCGCGAGCTTAAAAGGAGAAGTCCCTCTCACCGTAGGAATCGTAGGTGTTGGGTTGCCTAGGTGTATGACCCTCAATTCCTTAAGGTTGTTACAGTCGAACAGAATATGTTCAGCTGTTTCTTCCATGCTCTTGCACCAGCGACACAGAGCGCTATCGGCCAATCCCATCCTATTCAGATGTTTGTTGAACTGGTGACCAGTTAGTAATCCAGTCACCAGGCTCAATTCTCTTCTTTCGAGTGAAAGAAGTTTCTTTACTTCAGACTTTGACGATGGTTTCTTAATGAGAAACCTTGACTGCCTGAGTCCTACTCCCATGTTCCATACACTGGAGAAATTCCTGTCCAAACGATTCTTGAAGAATGTTTTAACAGAGGTACGACATACTGGAAGTGAGGGCTCAGGACCTATATATGGACTCCACTACGATGCTCAGCAGGGGAAAAAGACTGGGACAGGGAATCCTCCACCCAAGTTATTAAAAGAAATGCTATTAAATGGTACACAGACGGTTCGAAAGCCACTGCAGGAGCTGGCACTGGAGTATATGGGCCAGGCACCAAATGCTCACTATCACTAGGCTCCTATCCGAGCATATTTCAGGCAGAATTACTTGCAATAGAAAGACGCGTGAAAATTAACCTCGAAAGTAACTATCAGAGATGTGATATAGCAATCCACCCTGACAGTCAAGCTGCTATTAAATCTCTGAGCTCCCATGTTATCGAGTCCAAGCTAATATGGGAGTGCCGAAGAAAACTCAATGAAGTAGGCAAGAACAACAGGGTCTCCTTGGTCTGGGTTCCTAGTCACGCGGGATTTAAAGGAGATGAGGAGGCCAACACACTTGCCAAGAAAGTAGCACAAACCCCCTTTATTGGCCCGGAACCCTACTGTGAGGTTGGTAGATACACCTACAAAAGTGAATTCCGGATGAAAGAACAAACTGACCGAGGTATTTTCTGGAGATCTCTCCCCGGGATGTATCACTCCAAGAAATTCCTCTGGAACTTTGATATTGTCAGATCCAAGAAATACTTGAACCTCAGTAAGAACACGCTGTACCTCCTCACTGGTTTCCTCACAGGGCACTGCGGCCTTGAGCATATGATGAGATTAGGGCTAGCAGAAACTGACGAGTGCAGATTCTGTTGGGAGGAGGATGAAACTCCTGATCACCTGATAACGGAATGCCTCACCATCTCAAACCAACGCAAGGAATGCTTTTGGCAAGAACTCTGCAGGAGCATAGACGTAGCTTCCTTGAAGTCATCCTAGATACTGGAGTTCTTGAGAACTGTAGATGGTGACGATAGATCGACAGCTCTGAGGAGGGGTCACTTTTGTAGGTGTATCTAGCAACCCCACAGTAGGGTTCCAGGCGAATAAAGAGAGTTTGTACTCCTTTCTTGGCAATTTTGTTGGCCTCCTCATTTCCTTTAATTCCGCGTCGTCAGAAACCCAGACCAAGGAGACCCTGTGGTTCTTACCTTCTTCATTGAGTTCAATTCTGCACTCACGTATTAGCTTGCCCTTGATAACATGGGAGCTCAGAGCTTTAATAGCTGCTTTACTGTCAGAGTGGATTGCTGTATCACATCTGTGATAGTCTCATTCTATGTTCTGTAGTGCTTTTTGAAACATCTGTGTACCATTTAATGGCAGTGTTTTCAAGAACTTGGGTGGTGGACTCCCTGTCCCATTCTTTTTTCCTATCAAGCATCTTAGTGAAGTTCTTTTCGATTCTTACTTTCTTACTAATCTTGTCACTAGGAAGATAGGCTGATGAAATGTACCTGGTAAGAGAAGACCAGGCTTTCTGGTTTTCAATACTCTCATAACCTGCTCCTACATATTCTGAGAATGGCTTCATGGGCCATTTTGTCTAATACTAAATCAAGTGGTGTGAGATTTGTGATAATCTCAAGTGCCCTGGTAAGACAGGTTCCCATAGCTCCAGTGTTACACACACAGGCCAGTATTTGTACTTTGTCTATGGTTTTCCTCGTGGTATTCTGGCTTATTTTTGTGTACCAGACTACTGCCCCATATGTGATTATGGGTATCACAATCATGATGTACATTCACCGCAGTATCTTAGGGTTGCAGCCCCAAGTCTTACAGGCTAGATTCCTCCACTCCATTAAAGCCTTTATTGCTTTGTTAGCAGCGATTTCAACATGCTTATTCCACAGGAGTTAATTATCTAGTATTACCCCTAGATATTTAACTTCAGACTTTCATTCAATAATATCTCCGTTCAAAAAGAGGTATCACACAGCTGGAAGTTTCCTTCCGAGTAAACAGAATCACTGTGGTCTTGTTCGGATTTATGATGAGCCCAACTGACAAGCACCACTGCTCGATAATTCTAAGGACCTCCTGTAGGAAGTCACACGAGGTGCCCTCGAATTTACCTCTGACTATTAGGACTATGTCATCGGCATAGCCTATACACCCGAAGCCAAGCTTCGTTGGCCTATGGGGGAGCTCGTCCACTACTAGGCTCCAAAGAAGGGGAGACGTTACTCCCCCTTGGGGTGTTCCACGAGTGTTTCTTTAGCAGACACATGTGTTGTGTTGTCAAAGGCTCCAGATATATCCAGGAATGCACACATTGTGATTTCTTTATTGTTCAGAGTTCTCTGGATTACTTCAGTCAGCTGATACAGAGCAGTCTCCGAATATCCAGATACAGAGAACAATCTTACCTGGAGTTCGAATTCTGACTAAATTGCCCACTAGCTTTCTTGGCATCGAAGTATTCATATCATTATATGGGTTGCACTGGGCAGACGAAGCCCACCCCTCCACTGTGACCAATCGGTCTATTGTGGCACACCTTTAGTATATAATCTATACTTCACCCACAAGCTCAAGTCTCTTGATTAGGGATATGAGTCTGGTGGGTGAGAACTCGTCCAGTTCTCTCAGTGTCAGTTTGTAGACTCCTAGTTCCTCCAATCTGATCCTGTCCCCAGCGGGGCAGTCACACATGATGTGTTCGATAGACTCGTCGTCCTCCAGGCAAAGTCTGCACTCGGAGTCCTCTGTCAACTCCAGCGTATTGAGGTGTTTCCTGTGTTTCACGGGCCACAATGGCCCGTGTATACAGCTGTAAGTATTCTCAGGTCTACCCTAGAGAATTTGAGCCATTTTCTGGCTCTTTCAGCAGATGGGCCAGTAATTGTTGAGCGAGCATGTCTGTGTCCAGGTATGCTGCTCCAGATTTCTTGGACCTTTTGGTCCACCCATCTGTTGTTTTCCTTCACCGCTGCTCTGAGAGAGATACCGCAGGCCGGTTCAGGTCCAATGAGTCCCATGGAAGCCCCCCTTGCCGCCAATGAGTCCACCATCTCATTACCCTTTATGCCCGAGTGGCCCGGGACCCACAAGAGCTGCAGCCTGCAGCGCCCTCCAAGTTCAGCTAGTGTGGTCCGGCAATCCTGCACAAGGAGGGATTTGCAGTTGTATGAAGTCAAGGCCTTCAAGGCTGCTTGGCTATCCGATAGGATCTTGATTGATCCGTGAGCCCAACCTTTCTCAAGTATGAGCTTCGTACAGTGATCAATGGCATCGCCAACCCCTTTCTCCTAATATCACGACATTCCGGCACATCGCTAGCTTACGTACGCAGAGGTTCAAAAGATCTATTGAGTGGATTATCGATACCTACTCTTCCACACTGAATCTATTCGTGGACACATAAATTCAACTGATTCAAGAACAAAGGCTCAATGCTCATCATTGTCACCGTAGATTTAATTTATTCCCTTCCCACTTATCTATCCCCAATTCATCACAGGAACGTACAAATTTAATCACCGAACACTCAAACCAGTCTTCAAATCCCACAATCCAAACCCACTCTGGTCACGAAGCACGTAGGAAGCAGGGTTGCCAACATACCGTTCTAATTTCCCCAGATATCGACTACTTAGGTTCACAAAAACGAGATACGGTTCCCTCAAGCTGGGGGGATTCAAACCCGCTCGATTTTAATACCTACGTGGACGATGTAACATCCCTCGTTAACGAGAAGACCTCGAAGCGGCCATTATCGCGAACTTAGTTAATCCGTCCTACCTTCAAGTTGGCCACCTGATGGCAACTCTAATAACCATATCCATATCCAGGAGGATATCGGGGTGATTGCTTCTGAGCTGATTATGCGTTTAGCCGCTGCGAATGGGATGCCTGTTTGAGATGTATCCAGGATTGCCAAGAATTCTGATTGCTTCTGAAAGTTGACACCCCTGCGACAAGTCCAAACTTGCTTCTATATCTCAAGAAGGAAGTTTTGTCCGCTGAACTGCCTCATCAGCAGTGGCGTAGCTAGTACAGAAGGGGTTTTGTATGAGAATTTCTCTTTTTAGTTCAGAGTCACAATCGGATCCAGTAGGATGTGGCACAATCAGGTTATAGAATAAGATTTTTGTTAATAATTACTGATAGTCTATTCAACAAGTGCGGTTTAGGTCAAAATTTTTGCGTATTCTCCGAAAATTATGATTGAGGTGTCATTCGATTCGGAATGGAATGTAGATAGTTTTTGAGAAAATGCTAAGGCTGCTCACTAAAATTGCAATAGTTATAAAAAATTAAGTGAAAAAAAATTGGAGGTTAAGGTTTTCGCTTATATCCCAAAAACTATTTGAGATAATTCAAATTTGAGAAAACATTCAAATAGAGGAGAAAATTTCCTTGAAAAAAGTTTCAACTGCTGGAACTGTAGGACCAATAATTATAATTTTCCTAGAGGCTTGAAAATACGCCAGAAAACGGGCACTTCGGTTTTCGCAAGCCTCACCCCCTTCTTACCTTTGATGAATAAATATTATTTAAACTTATTAAATATGAAAATAAAAAATTGAAAAAATTCAGGCACCTGCAGAATAGATCAATGAACAATAAGCCGTGGTCCAAAAATGTTTTCTTATTATCTAAAACTACTCAGAAATGATTTTTAATAATTATTATCTACTATTGTTTAAAACATTTTTATAAACCAATGCGTTGTTTATGAGATAATTTAAAAATTTCTTTTGAAAGATGGCAGTGGGTACTCTAGGCGACGTAGAATATCTATTGGTAGGAGTTGCTATACCATCTTTATTTGGCAAGGGTACAAATTCAGTTTGATTTTCAATAGTTGCAAGTACTCAAGGGTAAACCTGACTGTAAAGATCATTTATAATCATTTATAAGACCCCGTTTATTATATTGATGTTCAATTAATGTCTGAAGAGTTTTGAGATGTAATATATTTAATAATCCAATCTAAATTCATCACACGTTGTCTATATCTCACTTCATTTACTCATTGTTTCAAAATTTATAACTCAATAACTTACCGCCGTATTCACAAAGCATTGAATCTCCGTTAAGTCCTAACTGAGGTCCTCAGTTAAGGATAAATATGAATCGCAACCTCAGTTAACGTATTTAACGGTGGTGAAACAGGTCTATTTCACTCTAATTTTCACGTTAACTGAGGTTGCGATTCATATTTATCCTTAACTGAGGACCTCAGTTAGGACTTAAAGGAGATTGAATGCTTTGTGAATACGGCGGTTAATGTTCTAGGGTCATGATATTTTATAAACTGAAAGAGGTATTTTCTGGAGATCTCTCTCCGGAATGTATCACCCTAAGAAATTCCTCCGGAACTTTGATACTATCAGATGCAAGAAATACTTGGACCTCAGTAGGAACACGCCGCACCTCCTCACTGGTTTCTTCATAGGGCACTGCGGTCTTAGGAAGCATATGATGGGATTAGGGCTAACAGAAACTGACGAGTGCAGATTCTGTTGGGAGTAGGATGAAACTCCTGATCACCTGATAACGGAATGCCTCACCATCTCAAACCAACGCAAGGAATGCTTTTGGCAAGAAATCTGCAGGAGCGAAGACGTAGCCTCCTTGGAGCAATCGCAGATACTGGAGTTCATCAGAACTCTGGAACTGGAAGGCGAGCTGTAGATGGTGATAGACATCGACAGCTCTGACAGGGGGGGCACAATAGACCTTAAGGTCGCAGTGCAATGTTACCCCCTACAATAATATACAATATATGATATTTTATACTAAAATTCATGAAGATTGCTCAAGAATGTATAGATTCCTTCATGTAACTCTAGGAGATCTCGGAAATGTTCCATGAAAAAAAAACCAATATACCTCCAGAAATCCCCGGAATATCAGTGAATCCTAAACAAACCAGACCAATCAGATCGATACTCTCCGACTGCAACTATCCGAATACAAAACAAGACAAGAAATACTAAACCTAATCATGTAAATCAATCGGAGAAACTCTCCCACGTCCTTAGCACCCGACTCGAACTCCGGTACCCGGAAACGGAATACATCGAAACACCATCTCCGTTCGAAGGGATATCCGGTGGGGGGGAGGGCAATTATCGAAGATTAATGGCGTCCCCCATTTTTTTTTCCGAAGGATCCTTGATCGTAATCTCGGGCATCAGAATGTAGATCTCGTTTATACATCCGTCTAACTCGATTTTTAATTACAATACTGTCGGCGTAATTGATGGTCTCGAGTGGTGGAAGTTTAGCTTGTAAACGGGAATCAGATAGGGGGTTGGAGGGCGTTTTTTTTGCAGCAGAGTCTGTTCGAGATTGGGGTATAGAAAATGGCTGTCTAGGACGAACACATGGAGTTTTCTAATTAGGTTGTCTCTCTGACATTGAAATTCTCATGTTCCTTGTTGGCGTGCTTGTGTCCCTGAACAGAATCAATTTGCACTATCGATTTGCCGAAATGTCTTTAATTTTCAAACCATCCCCCTCCGTCTCCCTGAGCTTGTCAACGCTCTCATAGGGTTGTACTACCAAGGCGGTTTGATTGTTATTATTTTATTATTATTATTATACATATCACAGTAAGCGGCCTAGGCCGATGTAACTGCATTTAACAATTACATTGTGGGATTAGACTACGTGTTCACCGCCATCTTAATACTAGAGCATCACAACGTATATCACAGATTGGTCAAATAAAGTCTTGCACTTTTGTCCCATGTAGTGTATATTAATGTTTTTTACAGCCCCCATTTCCCTATCTAAGCGGTTCTTAAACCTGTTAACTGAGGGAGCTAACACTGTAGCATCTTTAAGAGAATTCCACTGATAAACCACTCTATTAATCAAGTGATTTTTGCACTGGAGTGTAGTACATTTTTCTTCGTGAAGTTTATGTTTATGGCCTCTCAAGGATTCTCTAGAGGGTCTACAGAAGAAATCCATCCGAACCGAATAGTGCTCACTCAAGATCATGCATATTTCAATAAGATCTCCCCTTTGACGACGCTCTCTCAATATTGTCAGGGTGAACCGAATTAGCCTCTCTGGATATGTCAAATGACGGGTCTCTGCTGGAATCCTTGTAAACCTCCTGTGCAATCTCTCCAACAACTCAATGTCCTTAATATAATATGATGCACCCTCTATAATAGGTCTTACATAGGTCTTATAAATTCTTGTAGCCATGTCCACTGAGCGATTGTTGAAAGCCCTCATAACAAGGTAAGTTACTACACTAGCTCTTTTCACTACCGACGATACATGAGTTTCCCATTTCATGTCTCTGCACACCACAATGCCCAGCTGCCTAGCTGCAGAACTGCACATTAAGTCACATTTAGTGGCAACTGCCACTGTCGTAACCAGTTTTCCATTCTTTTAATATCCTGACATAACGTGTTAGGGTGAGTGATGGCGTTGTTATAGAATTTAGTGTCATCAGCAAATGCGGCGGCACTGGACTGCAGCATCCGGAGCAGACCATTGATATGCAGAGTGAACAACAAGGGGCCCAACACCGATCCCTATGGGACACCACTTAACACTTCTTTAGGGCTAGAGAGTATCTAGCCAACTCGAGCCTTAAAGCTTATATTCTTTAGAAATTTGGCAAACCACTGCAGCAACTGATTCCCTACACCTGAGTGCTCCAGTACAACAAATATTGTTTGTTTGTGTTAGACTGATTCCGATCGAGCGAGCAGCCCATGCTGCAGCCTAGAGAGGTACCTTGGTCGGTCTCCTATCAGCTGACAGGGTCTCATAGTTGATGCCCCTCAGCTTGGATTGCTAGCCTCCATAGGGTAGCTTAGTCGATCCCCTACAGCTCAGGTTTACTTAACTGAGCTAAGACCTGCACTGCTAACATTACTTTGGACTCATATAACATCCCCACTGCTTTGTCGGTGTATTTCCTACTTAAGGTCTATTTTCCTAGCAAGTAGGATTAGGCCCTTGACTAGGTACCTCGCACGGTTTCTGGCACTTAGGGTCGTGTCGTTGCCCCCATAGTGAAGTCTTCATTGTGTGAGGCAGTTTCGTCTGCCACTCCACATTTCCTAGAAACGTAGTTTGCTCGGAGAATCCTCATGTTGTTCAAGTGCTTTCTCAGGGTATAGTGTCCGGTTAGTAGGTCAGTGACTGCCCTGAGCAGACTCCTACTCAGTAGTAAGACTTCTTCATTTAGTGAAGGTCAGGGCTGAAGTTTTGTTCCAGTGCCAAGTGTGCAGTGCATGGATTCACTACCAAGGTGGGGTTCAAAGCTGATTGGTAATCCATTGATTGATAAACTTCAATAAAAGCGTAGGTCCCGTTCTCCGTACAAGTCCAAGGTACCATGGACCATGGCCCACCCTGTATATTTAGGTTTGATTGCATTGAATTTTCTTGATATTATCGCAGTTCAGCAGAGAGCCTTCACCTTATTTAACAGTCAAGTTCTAGATTTAAACTCGTTGGTATCTATATTGTTGGGAATATTGCAAATTTAGTTTTTTTTCTGGAAGCCAAGCAGCCTGTGTGAGTTCAGTAACTGGATTTGGGACTGCTCTGGCTATGAAATTGATCCTACGTCCGTAGTTTCCCAACTTTTCAGTTCAAATACAGTTACAACAATTAACGAACCACTGGCCAGGACGCATCCCCTAACGGGACACCCTCGGTACCTAGAATTAGGCTGGATCGACTTGACAATCACTGGGTAAGCTCGATACCCTTCATCGCGATCCACATTGATGACTCCAATTAGTCGGCCATTGTGAGGATAAATGGGATTCGGCAACGCTGCAATGTAACCTCAGTCGATCGGATTCGCCTCAAAACTAATTACCCACATCGACCATTATTCCTTCTCTGCGGCCTGTCTGGGAGTCTTCCTTGAGTATTATTATTCAAATAGATGCCCTTTCCCTAGGGAGCTCTGCAATCTTAACGCTGTTTCAATGGACGACTTTGGTTAAGTCGATTTCGGGAAGAGAAGCAATGTTCGGCGATATTTGGATCAAATTCTAGGGGTTGGTTAATAATTGTCGCATATATAGATTCAAAGACGGTTTTAGGGCTATTCATAATGTTTCTGAATCTTTTTAAGAATGGGTAGCGAGTTTCAAATCTATTTAATAAAATATAGGATATCTCATTTTTAATTTCCTCGTTTTCTCCTTTTGTCTTCAGTGCTGGAATGAACTCATTCCCGCATTGTTTCTAGTTATATTTTTCGTTTTGTGGTAGTCAGCTCTGACATTCGATCCTATCAAATTTCAACACACGTCAATTGACAATACAATATAATCTGGATATATAGTGAAATAATTGTTGAGGAAAAGCTTTATTTTCATTAAAAATTAACGTAATAGATATTTCCTTCTTGCTAATTTTGAATTATTCATGCTATTAGGAAACTGTTTTAATTCTGATCTCCATGCCCTACGTACGTTTCAAATTCAAATTTCGTTATCTGTCAACTTTCGTAACAGTCACATTAACTACCAAGATACAAAACAAAAATCACTAGGATGTATAATCCAAATTTTTCATTAAATTTCAACAGTATTTTACAAAACTTGCCTAAAATAGAGAAAATATCGTCTAATACTCGTTGCAGAAGGCAATTCCAACACTCATGCGTACGTTTTCGAATTTCGCATTCGTGTTTTAATAGGACCCCATTCTGCAACTTGTTTTAGAATATACTATACCTCACTTCATTACTCACCATAATGGAAATTGTAGACTTGAGTTTAAAAAAATACATTATCCATTCAAAAAAGATTTGGTATCTCACTCCACATTGGCTCCACTTTGAAATAAAACATTTTAACAAGTTCTTACACGTTTCCTCGACTCACATAGCGTTCCAGAGTCGAATGTTAAGTACATTCTCGACGCTTGAACATGAAAACTCCAAAAAGTGCGATGCATTAGGGTCAAATTAGATTTTCGTTTCACACTAGAAGGTGAAAAATCACACGAAAGCAGATTTGAATTCAAGGCCTCGTAGTGGGCTTCTTGAAGTGGAGTGCTTTCTTATGTTCGTGAAAGGCTTGGATCAGGTTCTCACTTTTTGTTTGTGTTTATGCAAGTAGCATGTCAGAAAGATTTGAGAGGGAAAAAGTCCCTTTGCATATCGCCATCTCCTGGAAAACTATGTAACAACTATGTAACTATGTAACGAATCTATATCGTTGGAGATATTAGCAAAATATCGTATTATTATAACTATAGATATAATTATTATAACGAAAGATATAATAAGAAATGTGTTTGTGGCCATGCCATTTTTATAAGCGAAGAACAGTTTGTATATACAGGGTGAGTCTTTGACCACTGCATTAATTTTAACCAAAGATTTCTCTCGTCAAATGAAACACTCTTTTCCTTTAACATTCTTCCAAATTCAGCTCAGGTAAAAAGATACAGGCTGTTGAAATTTTGAAAAAAAAAACAGTTTTTATTTTGTAGCTTTGACATCCTTCTTTCGAATAAAATGAATGTTGGCGTAAAGTTTCCTATAACTATGATACATTTTTCCAAATATTAGTTTTTTTCTACTTCTACTGTTTTTTCTAGTTATGGACTCGTGGATTCATAAAACTAAACGAAATTAGCATAAAGAAAGCATATAATGTTTTTCTTGAGTCATTTCAAGAATATTCCATCGTTTTAGAACGATATATTATTCTTTATCATTTCTCCTTAAACGCACCGTTTTCGAGATATTCTTCATTGAATGTTTTAAAATGGAAAACTCCAGAAATTTCACTACTTTTATGGATCCGTCCCTGAGCGTTGGAATCCCGAATCAAGCTGTTAACCACGTTACCATGCCTTATTCTCGTCCGCCAACAATGTCATAGATAATTTATATGCGGGAGTGTATTAGCACATTGTGAAATCTTTAAACGCTTGTAACTTTTTACCTGACCCGAATCTGGAAAAATGGTAAATGAAAAAAATTATTTCATTTGATGAGAGGAATCTTTGGTTAAAATTAATGCAGTGGTCAAAGACTCACCCTGTATATGTAGTGCGGTTGGCTCAGTGGTAGAGTAATTGACTTGGGAGCGGAAGCCCCAAGTTCAATTCCGAGGCTAGGAAAGAAATTTTCTAGTCACGGTAATCACCACCATTCGCTGTTGGGTCAAAAATTAACAGTGCTGTGCCTAAGGTGGCGTAAGGACACAGTAACAAAGCCTACACAGAACACAACTGGTTCTCCTTACTCGCTCAAGCTCTTAGAGCTTATGAGGGGTCTCCTTGTGGAAGACCCAGGAGAATCAGTATAATAATATACAATACAATAATATACAATACAATATACAATATATAAGATGGTTTTAAATCGATATAAATGATTATCGGGGTCTAGATAAGTTAAATATGATACTTATTTTAATGAGTTGGGACACTCATATACGTTGTTTAATATTTAATCTCATAACTATTCAATAAAATTTATTCTGAATCATATAATTTATATGATGGAATCCATAATCCCTTAACTGAAATCATTGAATTTCAGTGTTAAAATTCAAATGTTTTGAAATATGTTATATTATTCCAGATTTTAAAACAATATTTGTCATTTTAAAATGCTCTGAACGATAACAATTCATGTGTGGGACAACTTTTTGTTGGACTTCAATTACAAATTAGCGTTACGTTTTATTTTTAACATTTCCAGCGACCTATTGTTTCTTCAAATTGAATGCAATCACCTAAAGTTATTTCAAATCGTGTGACATTTCATTTTTCATAATTGAACATTTTCCAATCATTCTGATGAAAATTCAGTATTTAATCCAATGCGTCAGATGGCTCCTGTTGAGTTATAGCATCGATTAAAATTTAATTTCGATGTCATTTCCGCGATTACGCTTCAGTTAAACACCCCTGGCTTCCAGTTAAAAACTTATCTGAGCCTCGTTTATTTTAAGAAGACTCTAAATAGATTTTGCTTCTCAGAAATCAGAATTTGAGGAAAGCTTTTAATCTGTTTGCATCCTATTTCGAGTAATCGTATTTTCTTCAAGAAGATTTACACTCTAGAATTCTCTATATTTCAGTTCAATACATATTTAAGTAGACAATACACAGGATGCTTAAAACAATATGTTTAATATTGAGCTTGTTTCTCTCTTTCCAGTTTATCATTTTTATGTTTTTCAGATATATGTTTTCAAGGTCGGGTTTTTTGTTTTTTGCGCACATGATCTAGGGAACAGCGTGCTCTCATTTTGCACCAAATGTCTGTAATATTCTATTTTTCTGGCGCAAATTGTCTCAAACGATCAGGTTCGAAAAAATATAACGACTTGAAATTTTCAGGGTAGGTGGCAAAATTGACCCAACGGTTTCCGAGTAGGTACTATTTTTGTTTTCAACCAATACAGATCCGATAAAATTGAAACTTGGTAACTATAGAATATTGGTAACTGTAGAATACCGATACAACGGCGTGTGTGGAATTTTGTGAGGATCGTATTAACAAAAAAATTTTGAAAAATTTATTAAAAAATATTATTTATCCCACGATAATTTGAGAACGGAAAGGGACATCGACTTGAAATTTTCAGGATAGGTGGCGCATCCTGATACGACGGACGAGTTCGTTAATGGGCATACTAGGCCCAATAGTTTCTGAGTAATAGTTTAGTTATCTACCGATACAAATCCGATCGAATTGAAACATGGTGATTAGTTGTTGAATACAAACCTAAGGACGTTTTTGTGAGAATCGTATCAGAAAATTAAAAAAAAAATATTCAAAAAAATGGATTCAAGCGTTGACGTGAAGTCAGAAGCTTCTGCGCGTATTTTCTATTGTCCATTATCCTGTATTGTATCGAATTTACCAAGTTAAATTCGATTAAGAGTGTTCAATACAGAAGAACAGACAATCGAATTCACCATGATAAATATACAGGGTGAGTCTTTGAAACACTTTTTTCATTTACCATTTTTCCAGATCCGGCTCAGGTTTAAAGATTTCACAATGTGCTAATACACTCCCGCATATAAATTATCTATGACATTGTTGGCGGACGAGAATAAGGCATGGTAACGTGGTTTACAGCTTGATTCGGGATTCCAACGCTCAGGGACGGATCCATAAAAGTAGTGAAATTTCTGGAGTTTTCCATTTTAAAACATTCAATGAAGAATATCTCGAAAACGGTGCGTTTAAGGAGAAATGATGAAGAATAATATAATGTTCTAAAACGATGGAATATTCTTGAAATGACTCAAGAAAAACTTTATATACTTTCTTTATGCTAATTTCGTTTAGTTTTATGAATCCACGAGTCCATAACTAGAGAACCAGTAGAAGTAGAAAATAACTAATATTTGGAAAATATGTATCATAGTTATAGGAAACTTTACGCCAATATTCATTTTATTCGAAAAAAGGATGTCAAAGCTACAAAATAAATACTGACTTTTTTTCAAAATTTCAACAGCCTGTATCTTTTTACCTGAGCTAAATTTGGAAAAATAATAAATGAAAAAAGTGTTTCATTTGATGAGAGGTATCTTTGGTTAAAATTAATGCAATGGTCAAAGACTCACCCTGTATAGAGAACATACGTGCAAAAGCTTCTGACTTCACGTCAGTGCTTGAACCAATTTATTTTTTATTTCTTTTATAATATTTTTATTCTATTTTATTTAACATAATCATTTGCGAATCCATGTAATTGGTTAAGAATATAATGTCATAGCCACATTATCCGTCGAGCTCTTATGCCGTCTCGTGAGAAGCGGTAACATTCAAAAGATAAAAGGACCTTCAGCGGATTGAAAACATCTCATTCCTGGATGTCGGAACTGTATCACCTCAGCTCAGTTTTAAAACGGAATTACCAAATCTAGACAGCAATGGGAGCGAAAATGAACAAACCGTACCTTTCCCTTTATCGCATTCCATCCTAAATTCAATTACCGCTGGCCAATCACCTCAAAAACACATCCGTGCAATCCCTATTTTGAATGCATTTTCCTGAAATTTCCCCTTCGTGTCCCCTTCCCCGCACAATAGTCAGGTGGGCAGCTTTTGTATGTGCTGCAGACATCGCCTTTGACAATTGCGTTAATCAGCAGAAAGACACATCGCCCCCTTTGTTACCCAGTTACGCTATTAGTACAACGTTAATTGGAGCTAATGAACCTACAGGATCGGATAAAAAGGTTCGTATCAGTCGTTCCTTGATTTATTTTTGCTTTCGATCTGAATATTCATTAAACTGAGAAATGAAACTGATTGTTAGCTTCATCGGTGGAATAAAGGCTCGTTTGGATGTATCAGGCCAGAAGATTAGAGGTTGCCGCTGTTACCATCGGAGGGCCACGAAGCAGAGACAAAGCAGTGGTGCTTCAAGCATTTCACAGTTTACGAAGTCGTTTTTCTCGTGCATGTTTTGAAAATTTGAAGGAAGTGAAGAAAACCCTTCAATTCTCACCTTCTCTAATTAATTCCCCTCTCTCGAAGATTTTCCTCTGTTGCCGTATGTGTCTGTCGAAGTAGAATCTTCTTTAAGATAATTTTGCAAGATTATCACACTTGTCCTTTGACATTCCTTCAATATTTGAATTTAAAATGGAAACCTGGTTGCTCTTTCACGGGGAGGGTTCTTGTATATTGTATATTGTTGTTGGGGGTAACGTTGCACTGCGAGCTTAAGGTCTATTGTGCCCCTCTCCATCAGAGCTGTCGATGTCATCGCGATCTATAGCTCGTATTCCAGTTCCAGAGTTCTGATGAACTTCAGTATCTGGGATGGCTTCAAGGAGGCTACGTCTTCGCTCCTATAGATTTCTTGTCCAAAGCATTCCTTGCGTTGGTTTGAGATGGCGAGGCATTCCGTGATCAGGTGTTTCATCCTCCTCCCAACAGAATCTGCACTAGTCAGTTTCTGCTAGCCTTAATCTCATCATATGCTTCCTAAGGCCGCAGTGCCCTGTGAGGAAACCAGTGAGGAGGTGCAGCGTGTTCTTACTGAGGTCCAAGTATTTCTTGGATCCGACAGTATCAAAGTTCCGGAGGAATTTCTTGGTGTGATGCTCGGATAGGAGCCTAGCATTAGTGGACATTTGGTGCCTGGCACATATACCTCCTGTAGAGGTTTTTGAACCGTCTGTGTACCATTTAATGGCATTTCTTTTAAGAACTTGGGTGGTGGATTCCCTGTCCCAGTCTTTTTCCTACCGAGCATCGTAGTGAAGTTCTTTTCGATGCTTACTTTCTTGGTGATTTCGTCAATAGAAAGATTGGCTGATGAAATGTACCTGGTAAGAATGGACCAGACTTTCTGGTTTTAATACCCTCGTTACCTGTTCCTTTCCTAGATATTCTGAGAATAGCTTCATGGTTTCTTGAAACCTACTTCGATAATCCAAGCGATGATTTTTCGTAATTTCAAATGTTCGAAGATTGCCAGAGGACCCTAATGAAGGATAATCAGCACCCATTGATATAAGCTTCACTTTTAAATGGAAATTCGAGAGAAAATTTCCCATGAAAATAGGATATTGGCCTGCTAGTAATGTAGGCTCGTTACGGAAGTTCTAGTTTGGATGGCGTAAGCTCATTTGAGATAGAACCAGAAGCTCGGCGACGTTTCTGTGTCAAAGGGACGAGAGGTATGAAAGTTTCTTGATCAGTGGAACGTGGATTTTACAGGCACATTTTCTCGAATTTTCCGTTAATATTTAACCCACTATGATGTGAAAATTGAATATAATTCGGTTAATCAAGGGAAACCGATTAAATTTTTTCAAATTAGACGCGGAGTTTGAAATATTTGAACAATTTGAAAACTGCTATCTAACTATAAACCGAATAGGTTCAAAAATACTAGAAAAGTACTGGCGTGAAGTCAGGAGCTTTTGCGCGTGAGACCACGTAATTTCCGAGCTCGGATTTCAAAGCGTAGAATCGCCCACAAAAGATTAGATGAACCAACATTTCCTATTCGCGATTTTGCATCATTAGATCCAAATAAGAAAGCAAACCTTGCAGTTTTCTCTGCCAAAACACACCAGCACAGATCGGAAGAGCTCGGACATGAAAGTAATGAAGCTCTCCAAATTCGTTTTGCCGCTTATCTACATGAAATATGATTCTAATATAGAATGCGGGAAGTCTGAATGGAAACTCCGGCGTGCAGAGTAAACAGTTTCTGGGAGATAATGAGGATGCTTTGCATAGGTAATCAGGGTGCGCAAAAAGTTTTGGTTTATCATAAATAAGAAAAAAAAAATTTCATTCTATATTTTGTGTTTTAGGTACACCTTTCTGGAATATTTGTGAGTATTATTTGGGAGTGAAGCTTTAGCTTTCCCTGGACGAAGTTCCTAAAGAAGACTGGTTCCTAATTTTTCTTTCTTTCTTGAAGTTTACATTGCTAAGTACAATTTTGAATAACCGGTTGATGAGGAAATGTAAGCTGGCTGACGAAATGTGAATATCAGAATGGGTGGGTTTTCTAAAAATCACAATATTAATTAATTTGAGATATCTCTAGATAATTTCAAGTTCTATTTTGCTGAGGAACAAATTACCTAAAAAGGGGAAAAGGAGGTTACCCATGGCCATACCGAAAGTTTGCTTATAATATTTACAGTTAAAAGAAATGATATTTTGCTACATGCAAGGTGAGGTTAAATCAAGTGCTCATTAATTTCCATTTGAGGAATATCTAAACTAGCACACTAACACTAAGCTAAGGGTTTTAAGTGGTCTTTTGTAATCAAAGGAACCTTTAAAAAAATAGCTTTCCCAGTTTATTATCTCAGATTCCAGGAGGTTTAGATATATCATTGAGTGTCAAAACCATATTTTACAGGCGAGTTCTAGATTTACACTCCCAACTTTTTCATTCATAGAATTCGCCTTCATACCATACAAACCATAGAAAACCACTCAACTTTCATCGGGGGCAAGCGTACTTTCCTTTTAGTTTGATAATTCGATATTCCAATTTCGCCTGGAACACCTTTCACCGCATCATAAATCATCCTAGGGGGACAGTGTTCTTCTAACATAAGGGTATACAGTTTTCTACATTATTCCTGAATAATTCAATAGAGCTGCCTCGTTCCGCCCCCGAACAAAATAGCAACGTGAATTATTCATGGTTGTCATAGCGAATCGTTGTTAATCTGTTTTCATTCGAATGCGAAATACAGGTACCGAAATGAAACTTCGAATATACGGAATTCGTTAGTTGAGGTTCATTTCGTAAAATCTCATAGGAAAGAAACTTTCTCATTCGGAATTTGATTGCGTTCTCCATTGATAAACTAATAGAAATTCTGACGCAGCTGTTCTTTTGATATTTTGCCGCCTCCATGGGCGTACGTATTAATATTCTACAGTTGAGAATGATAGAGACGTGATTTTATTGATTTCTATACTCGAATCTTTCAGATAATTCGCAATGAATAGATTTTGTTGTCAATGTTTAATGTTACTGTGTTATAATTTGATCACTGGTAGGTTTTCCTACATATATTGTTATGGTACCTATGTTAAATTGAACATTTTCTTATTAAATTAGGAATGAACTAAATTTAACACCATTCTTAATCAAAATATCTGTGCTGGCTCCCAGTGGATTTTATTTAAATCTTTTGAATTTAATTGAGACTCTTGAGGTTTCAGGAAGAACTCAACTGATCTTAACCCTCAAAAGCGGATTTGGATGCGATGAACTTTAACTTGGGAAAGTGTTTATTTCTTTTGAAATCGAAATATACAGGGGTCCAAGGCCACCACATCAACACGGGCAAGGAGGTGTTGGGGTACTATTAGGGTGACACACTTCCTGTTGTTAAACTGTTCTCCAGGTCTTCTAATGGAAGTTAGGGATGGTTTAGGCCAGGGGTGAGTTTCCTTATTATGCAAATATTTAAGAGACCAGTTGAGATAGACCAATGAAATTTGACGGTTTGAGTAAGCAGCTGAAGTACTTTGAAACCTTGGTGAAATAAATTTTTCTAACCCCCTCTAAAACAAATGGTAGGGGGTGGGGGTACTTTTTGAAATCAATGATTTTTTTCTACGATAACGTAATACTAATAAATTTTATTCCAAAACTGTGATCTTTTACCTTTCATTTGGTGTATCGTTGACACTTGGGGTTCAAGCGGTTACAAAGATGTTAGCAAAAGAATATCACGGAAAAACAACATTTTCGATAACGCGATAGAGCACTACATACAGATCGACGTTTTCCAGCTTCCCTCTACCATATTGAAATTTTTCTCTTAAGAGTTAGGGACCATAGTCTCCATATTTTCAAGATATTTACAAGTATACATGGTGTTCCAAAAAAGGCTAGTCATCTCAAAACTTCCAAATTTTCGATGTGATACCCTGCATACTTAGTCATTTTTGAATACTACGACAAATTTTAACGAAGTTTGTGAGGGGAACTTTTTTATTTAAGCAGCCATTTTTGATTCAGACAAATAGGCGAATTTTCAAGGCTTGTGAAACTAACTAAATATCATAGAACAGAATATTTTTTATCTGCGGAATGCATACGTTTTATGCTAACAATTCAATCATTGAAGGAAATATTAGAAAAAATTCAAAAATTGGTTCAAGCACTGACGTTAAGTCAGGAGCTTTTGCGCGTATGTTCTATTGTCCATTCTCCTGTATTGGACACTCTTAATCGAATTTACCATGGTAAATTCGATTAAGAGTGTCCAATACAGCAGAACGGAAAATAGAATTCACCATGGTAAATTCGATTAAGAGTGTCCAATACAGGAGAATGGACAATAGAACATACGCGCAAAAGGTGAAAAGTAAAAGATCGCAATTTATTTTAACATAACATTTATTTTAAAAAGTACCCCCACCCCCTACCATTTGCTTTAGAGGGGTAAAAAAAAATTATTTCAAAAGGGTTTCAAAGTACTCGAGCTGCTTACTCATACTGTCAAATTTCATTGCTCTATCTCAACTGGTCTCTAAATTATTTGCTAAATAAGGAAACTCACCTCTGGCTTAAACCAGCCATAACTTCAGACCATCAGAACACCCGGAGGACAGTTCAACAACAGGAAGTGTGACACCCTAACGGTACCCTTTCACCTCCTTGCCCATGTCAGTGTAGCGGCCTTGGCCCCTGTATAATAAAGGGTTTTCCAATAAGAGGTGTTATTTTGATATTCAAAGAAAAATGCCATTCTTCAATATAAATGATCGGATGTTTATTTCATTATAAAGAAGAACCTATGCCGTTAATAGTGGAAAATAACATCAGGCAAATTACCACCACGACAACGCTAACAGGACCATATAATTTTAATGAAATTTTCCATAACCAAATCGCAAAGTGGCTGCCCTATGTCCTCGATAGCCTCACGAATTCCATCTTTGAGGTCTTGAATTGACGCTGGGCTATTGGCGTAGACCTTCTCTTTCACGTGGCCCCAAAGGAAGAAGTCGCAAGGTGTTAAATCACAAGATCTCGGTGGCCAATTGTGATCTCCTCTTCGAGAGATAGCATGGTCCGGAAAATTTTCCCGCATAAGATCAATGGTTTCGTTGCTTGTGTGGCACGAAGCGCCGTCTTGTTGAAAGTAAACGTTGTCCAGATCAATACCATCCAATTCCAGCCATAAAAAATCAATAATCATCTCTCGATAGCGCAATTCATTCACCGTAGCTGTTGCTCCAGCCTCATTTTCGAAAAAGTAAGGTCCAATGACTCCACTGGACCATAAACAGCACCAAACAGTCACACGTTGAGGATTGAGAGGCTTTTCAACAATAACTCTTGGGTTTGCCGAGCCCCAGATGCGACAATTTTGCTTGTTAACGAAGCCACCGAGGTGGAAATGGGCCTCATCGTGTTCATGCATTACAACGAACCAATCAGCAACGACATGACGTTGTTAATGATCGGTCGGCTTGAGTTTTTGTGTTAACTGCACTTTATAAGCCTTAAGACCCAAATCTTTATGCAAAATACGGTGTAATGACGTTTGTGGAATGCCTAATTCCAAAGAACGACGAGGAATGGACAAACCTGGGTTTTCTTCAACACTTTCGGCTACAGTAGCAATATTCTGGGCTGTTCTTGAGCGACGTGCACGGGTTTTATTCTTCGCATAACTAACTTGTCCCAACAGCTCGAATTTTTCCACCAATTTCTTTATTGCGGTGCGACAAGATGGTTCACGACGACCCAAAAATGTTCGAGTTTTACGAACCGTCTCTGCCAAATTTTCACCATTTTTATAGTGAATTTTGATAATTTCAATGCGTTCTTGAAGCGTGTATCGTTCCATTTTTATTAATGGCGTAGTTTCTACTTGTCAAATGTCAAAAAATGACAGCTTCAAAAGTGACATCTACCGAAATAGCGGGCTATTCAAAATAACACCTCTTATTGGAAAACCATTTATACACGAAACTGTTACGGTATCCTTTATTATATTCGAGAGATTGAAAATATGATACCTATTCATGTGATCAGTTGGTATGTGTTCTAGAACCGTATTAATATCTGAAGTAATAGTATTCCAATAATTACTGTCGCATACCTTAATGCAATTAGGCATGTCGTACACGAGATATTACAAGGCATGAACACACATACTAAGCGTGGATCAGTATACCGATACATATAACATTTCCAATACATAGATTTCCGATACTGTTCCAAATAGTTACGTCTATTGTGCATGCAGTATCGTTGCAACTATTATTGTCTTAATTATTATTCTGCTAAGACCCCTATCGGAGATTAGGAGAAATCTACAGGGTGGCGTAGCATAGATGATCGCATTTTTAAGGAATGGAGTCTGCAAAAAGGGTGGGAGGTTAGTTTCCATGATACACTAGTTCATACACCATCGTAACCATATATCATGCACGTGAAAACATAATATTTATAATAATTTTTTATTCATCGACATAATTTCCTTCAGCGGTACAATCAGCCCCAGATTTTGCAATCATTTCTTCATTGGTATGAAATTTTGTTCCTGGAACATCATTTTTAGGTCTGCGAATAGCAATTAGTCGATCAATCGGTCCAGTATTCAGAATTGATCGTTTTTCCTGTCTCAAGATAGTCCATAAACCTAAAAACACCATATGCGCATTCCAGAATACAGCCGCTATAACCTTGCCAGCCAACTGTTGTGCTTTGGAATGCATTTGGGTTCACATTTTTTACTATCGACAAACAATGTTTTATCGAGAAACGAAGCTCTTTCTTATCCATCTTTCAACAAAAACACCATAGTTGCTTGACACTAACAGAATGAGCTAGGCAATTGAAATTTTAAGAGTAGGTTTGGGACATAAGTATCTAGGTTAAGTTCGTTATTGGGCAAAATCGTCCTGATGGTTTCAGAGTAACGAAAAATAACATTTTTATTTACATTACAAATTTCAATTTTTTTTAAGATGCAGTTTCATCATAAAAATCCATTGATATTACTTTCAACTCTAACAAGCTAATACTTTCGGAGATATGATTTGTCAAAGTTTGAACAAGAGCGCCAAAGCTCCTGTCCTTGAACCAATTTTTTACGCATAAGCAAATCACAAATTAATAATTGTTTTTGGCGCTCTAGTTCCTCGGAACTGAGTGCTTATCAATTTGCCCAAATGTCTGTAATTTTCGAATTCTTCGATGAGAATGGTCTTAAACGATTTGGTTCGACTCACTGATCAAGAATCCGTGGTCGAAATTCATTCTGTCCGGCAGTTCCGGCCGGCCGGCCGTGGGCACGATAACTGTCGAGCGGAATGAGCTAGACAGTTGAAATTTTCAGAGTCGGTTTGGGAGATAAATTTCTCGGATAAGTTCGTTATTGGGCAAAATCGGACAGATGGTTTCGGAGTAACAAAAAAAAAATTTTTTTTTTATAAAACAAATTCCAAATTAATTTTTTTTCAATAAGCTATTTTACCATAAGAATCCAATGATATCATTTTTAACTCTAACAAGCTAATACTTTCGGAGATATGATTTTTCAAAATTTCAATAATAAATCGAATTTCTACGTTGTCACAGAATGATATAATTATTCTATGTATGACTTGTCATTATTTTATATATACTTTTCAGAGTTTGGGAGAGTAAAACCCAGAAAGAAACAATTAATAAAGCTCCTATAGTATCCTTCAATGATTACTCGATTAAATATATTATTAATTGTCTACGTTCATACAACAGACAAACTTCCAAGAAAAAGTGCAGGAAAAACCACTGAAATTGCAGAAAAATCGTAGTAAAAGATTCTTCTACACCGAACAAGTGGCGCATCATACTGAAGGATGAAAACCGATCGGGTTCATTCAATCAAAAAGACATTAACAAATATGGCAACATTACGGTGCCAATAAATAGCACTTTAAACTTCCTGAGACCATCATAATAACCCCCTTAGGGAAACCTGCCGTCTATCCAATCCCATTACCGGAAAAATAGCTTCAATCAATAAACAATCCCAAAGTTTATCGTTCGATCCTCCCCTTTCCGGGACGTTCAATTACCGAAACTGAAAACAAATCCGGCACGAAGGACCATTCGTGGGTTGCCTTGTCGAACGGACAAATTTATTCCGGTTCCATTAATTATAATCTATGATTGTGTCAGTGAATTCTATGGTTTTTTATCGGGCCATTACGCTGTATCGATTGTTTTTTCGATTTCCCATCGTTCCCATGCCGTGATGGGGTTATAAATATTTTCGCATTTTGCGGAACGACAGTATTTGTCAGAGTAGCTGTTGTAGGGGCGGGGATAACGGTGATTACCCTCATTTTTATTCCGAGATATCGAATCGCGTTAATTCATGGAAAATTCGAGAAATTAATGGAATTTTCAGTAGTTCTGATGCCATGTGAATATGGAAGTGATGATTATCATATTCCATTTGAATTTTTGAAACTTAATTATTCAGGGATTGTTATGGAATAACAACTTGAAAAGTACCTGGTGAAATATCATATTTATCAAAAGTTTCCGGACTTAATAAGAAAAATTGGTTCAAGCACTGGACGTCAGGAGCTTTTAGGCGCATGTTGTATTGTCCACTCACCTGTATTGGACACTCGTTATCGGATGTAACATCGATATATACCATTTTCTCAGCTTTTATAATATATGAATACATTTAGTACCATTTTAATGACATACTTCATTAACAAGAGATTTTATGATCACATAATTTTCAATTCTTTTATATGTATTCTATTGAAATTAAAATACGTAACTCCAAGATACGATATTCAAGAAATTCCGCGAAAATTGATGTGTCGTCATTTTATAAGTAATCACTGAGTTTTTATTGGGTCAGATTTGTCAGATAGAGGAAATAACAACAAAAGTTTAGATGTTTATAACTCCAAAATAATTCAACTGATTATACCAATTAACAAACTCAAATGTCCTATTTGGATGCGCAACCTAACCTGAAAATTGCAAGTTGCTATCTCTTTTCGTTTTATTTCGAAATAAATAATTTTTTATTTAATTTTCTAGTGTTACGATTCTCACAAAATTTCAAATACGTCTTTGTGTCAGTATTCCAAAACTAGCTACCATACTTACCTATTTCAAATTGAACTCATTGTATATTATTACTTTTTCGAATGTGTTTTCCAATTATACGTGTAACTATGATCATAGAGTTTCATATGTAAGTGCTAGAATAGATAAAAATTGAAAAACTTATTTGTTCTGAGTGCTTAAACATGATTTCAACCAATCAAAATCAGTTAAATTTTAATTGATTCAATAACACTTCACCCATCTGTTTTCATCGCTAATCGTTCCAACAAGTATGCATCTCGTCAAAAAATCATAACGTCCGTAACCATCGACGAACATTCACATTTTCGACGCTTTGCACGCCGTCATTTCTTTGACATTAGCCCTGACTGGGTACGCAGCGTGTGTGCTCGTTAAAAACACACAAATGGTGGCGTATCCTGGAAATTACGTCAAAATTAATTTGTCCAATATCGAAATCCTGGCAACGATTAATTTTGCACATCAACACTGAACGCATGTCGGACAGGCGGAATCTCGATATTTTGCTCCAACTATCATATCGGATAAAGCACAGAGGTGGATCTATCGTTTTGTATTCCACAGTAAAGCTTTACATACGACATGAGGTGATAAACTGCAAGTCTAACACTCAGGGTTGTGTTCGAAAATTAACTCCACTGAGTAGAGTTTTCGAAGGTTTGACAGATTTACTCTGGAGTTTACTCAGACACTGACACTGACAGTGACAGAAGGTGCCAATATCGGAAGATAGGTTATGTTGGTTTAAGAAAGAACCTATAATTATTGTTCTCTTCACATATATGTAACTCTTACCATAAATATATATTGTGAGCAGTATTAAAACTATTAAATTACATAACAGAACATTCATATAACAGTGAAACAAAGATACTAGATTTTCCGTCCCATGAGTTATGTCAATTTTGACAGGAGTAAAATGAACTCGGAGTCGAATACTCTGACATTTCGAACAACAGTCATGGAGTTAAATTTACACAACCTTTCAGTTTTCGAACCCAATGGAGTGAATATTACTCTACGGAGTTAATATTCGAACACAACCCGGTGCCACACATACGGAAATAATGTTTTCTTCAATAATCACTTACCTTCTGAAGGTAGATATCAACTGTAATTCATGTTTTCCTTAATAATCATTCACATTCTAAAGGTAGCTGTCAAAATTTTGGGACGATTAGGTAATTAAATAATAATAAAATATGTTCAGCTACAGCTCAAAATCATTCGTTTAGAGAAAATCCCATTCAAACAGCAATTTTCTTATTTGAGTAACGCTGGTTTTCTTCCAAAATAGAAGTAGGTATGGCATTATATATTGACTTGCGATGATAACGGGCATAGTTCAAAATCACCTGTGTCGAGAAACCCAATTTGAAAATTAATATTATTACTTGAGTTATGTCTTCCAAAGTAGAGATTTGGTTACAAAATGGTGCAGGTGCTAGGTACTTTACATACCTGGCCATCATACCATCGGCAAATAAATTTTTATTTAATAATTCTCATAACTTTGGATTATATGTCTATATCCTTTCGAATTTTAGGCATTACATTTCTTCATTTAGCGATAAAGCATGTGTATGAAAATTTAAACAGTGTTAGCAGAGGTTAGTGTAACGGGGTAACATAGAATTCGATATGTGTCGACCATTGTGAATGCGGGGAAGCAGAGGAAACCATAGATCATGTAGTTAATAATTGTCATTATATTATCGGAAGTAATTGCACACGTGCATCAAAATTACCGATAATTTTGCATGACAGCGTGTTGTCAAAAAACTGCATGAGTTTATTTTCATTTTTTGGGAAAGAGCCCGACACCGAAGGTGGAGGGCTCTTTCTCCAAAAATGAAAATGACCGAATGCAGTTTTTCAATGACAATACGCTGGAATGCGAAATTATCCGGTTCATTTTGATGCACGAGTGTAATTCGGGGGAATATTTCCCGAATGAACAGTTAACTTGTCAAACTGACGTTACCAATCAATGAATTTCTACCTCGTTATCAACATATTATATTAGGTAACTGAAAAATGAAGAGATCCAATGTATTTTATTCCTATAATATGAAGGCATGCGTAAAAATATATCGAAACTTTATTTATTTAGAACGAAATATTATTTATTTGGAAACGAAATCAAAAGTTGCAGGAGCTGCAGTTAAAAACACAATTATTATAAGTGTTCTGATTAGACAATGCTGCTATCGGAGCATTAACAGCAGAAGAGGATGTTTGGGAAAGCTGTGCCTGTTGTACCTACATCATTAGCACGCATTCTTCTGACGATTTCTTCATGGTGATCTTCATCCATTTGAAGATACGGTGTTATTGATTTGGAATTTGTGTGACCTGTGATTTTTATGAGTTGTTGCTCCCCCACCCCATTTTTTGCGAGATTAGAAACAGCCCTAGCTCGTAACGAATGATTTGTTATCTTGATGTTTTCCGTATTCAAACCAGAAGCTTTGGCTTGTACAACAGTCCATTTGCTCACTGTATTTCGTCCAGCAGGAATGTCTTTGTACCATTTTCTATTCAACTTCCAAGCGGGATTTACAGTGAGAAAGAGTCGTTTTGTTTTTATTTCAACCCGCTTTTCTAGGAATTTTTAGTACAGTCGGATCGGACACATATCAGCATTAATATTATTCTTTACTAGCCATTTTGATGGAGCGCATGGTTTTTCCCCTCCTTGGGTCGTCTTAGTAAATACGGGATCGTAAATAATTCTTCCTGTCTTTTCACCAACGTTATTTTCTTCTTCTTTGAAGTACGAAATTAGGCACTTGTGGCCTTCTCCACCACGCCAAGCTAATTCAAAAGCAAAAACAAAAAATAATTTCTTCTGCAAACCATCCGGGGTGTTTTCGTCGCAAACACGAACCATATTTTGGAATTCATCGTACCTTAGAAAAACTGCACTTTCCTTCCTCTTCTGTGGATCTCTTTGCAGTTGTTTTCTCTTGGCATTTTTCGCGTCTCTGGCTGCTTTGAATTCAATATTAGTGAAAGGATTGAATTGGATATTGAATTCGGTGAAATATTTTTCCATTAGTAATTTAGCGGTTACGTTCCAAATCGTTTTAACAGTATATTCCTTGTACTCATCGCCATTTTGCTTACGCATATTAAATGCCCAGTCTGTTAATATTTTTGCCAAAACATCAATTGGTGTTCTTCCATCCAAAATATAATTTTTCTCTTCACAGAAGCCCATAAACTGACGCCACACGTATTTTCTATTATTTTTTGTATTGATTGGTTCTATTTCCGAAACTTCTTCTTCAATAGCTTGTAAGGAAGCAAAACCAAAACGAGACATTTTTAATAACGTCTTCGACATTGCTTGTCAAACTGACATACAATGGAATCGCGTTTGAACTGATCCATAGATATCTGTGTACAAGACAATTATCAATTTCTACAAGATAATTATCGCTTTCTACATAGATAATTATCGCTGTAATCATGCGGTAATTGCACTTCAATCACAGGGGATTTTTGACAGGAGGGAAATATTCACCTTAAAAGTATAATATCATATCATCCTCTATTCTACTATAGCTGAGGTTATTTCATTGGTCATTTTGCATTCAATCATACTTTCTTTTATAGAACAGGAGGTTTATTTTATATGAAGAATAACGAACCAGAAATAATTTTGACATTTATCTCTCACAGGAAAATCAGATGACATGTACAAACACAGATCATATAAAAATTCATAGATACAAAAATTAAGTACAGCTCACTGTGAAAACATAGAAGTACGATTCATTATTTAATTTCGAAAAATCATATCTCCGAAAGTATTAGCTTCTCAGCGTTGAAAATGACATCAATAGATTTTTATGATGAAACTGCATCTTAAAAAAACTTTAATTTGAAATTTGTGATGTAAAAAAAAATTTTTTTTTTCGTTACTCTGAAACTGCCACACCGATTTTGCTCAATAATGAACTCAACCAAGATACTTATCTCCCAAACCTACTCTGGAAATTTCAACTGCCTAGCTGATTCTGTTCAAGAGTTATTGTAGAAAAAAATATTTAAAAATTTTTAAAATTTGTTTTGAGACTCTTCGGCAACCCGATCAATACAAAACTTCTCATGCGTTTAGAGGTCATTATTCTACAATTTTATGCTTAATTTCAGATAGATCGAGTGATCGGTTTCGGAAATATTCATCAAAAATATTATTACTAAAAACGGTGATAACTCTGAAACCTCTTGGTGAATTTCACCCGTTAACGAACTTGTCCGAGATATTTACACTCTAAACCTACCCTACCAATTTCAATCCTCTAACTCCTTCCGTTCGAGGGTTATCGTGTTAATGGCCGGACGGACGGATGGACGGACGGCCAGACAGAATCGATTTCGACCACGGATTCTTGATCAGTGAGTCGAACCAAATCGTTTGATACCATTTTCAGTCAAATATTCGAAAATTACAGACATATGTGCAAATTGATAAGCACTCTGTTCCGAGGAACAAGAGCACCAAAAACAAAAGGAGAAAACGGAAAATAATGAAATTTATTCCAAGAATTCAAAACAGCAATTTGTCTGCGAATGTTGGGTGGGACAATGGTTGAAAGAACTGGTATCCAAAGAATTGCTGTAGATGTAAACAATCTACCCCTAATACACCCCTGTCACACCTTCAATTGTACAATTCCTGTATTCGACATGGATATTTGCTGTCATGTGGAATTCATTAATGACGTTTTCCAGCCTGATGCTTATCTATTATTTCCCGAATGAAAAAAATCACAACTACGGGTTTCCATTGGTAACGTAGCCTTCTATAGGAAAAGGCAATTTCTGTAGGAACGAGAAACAATTCGACATTCTACAAACTTCAAGCCATCCTGTTTCAACCGAGTTACTAGATTTCAATTAGATCGGATCTTTATTTTATGAAATATTGGAAAAACGGAATTCAGCTTGATTTGGTATTGGTTTCTCAGAGTTGGGAATAATATCAATGGATTCCTATGATAGAAATGCATCCTGGAAGAAATTTAATTTTAAAAAGTGTCTTTTGAAAAAAATGCTTCAAAAATTATCTTATGAAAAAAAAAGAGGCTTCAATGCCTTAATGCTTCAAAAATTGTCATTGAATTTATTTATCAAGATTAAATGAGCAATCTGCAATGATTCAACCTCGTGGAATGGGTTGTTGCAACTTGCACTCGGTGCATAGTTTTCACAACTCGAAATACCTAATGAAAGTATCATCGAAATGTCTAGAGCAAGGCTGGAGACAATCATAGCAGATTGTCCATTTATTCCTGATATTTGAGTAGGTAGTGGATTACGAACAAATTATTTTAATAGTTCAAAATATATTAATAAAATACTATCCTCTTTTCATAATTTAAAATTTAATAGTTCATACCACTAACACATTCTTTTCTGTATTATGAACCTTAACTCAAGAAGAAAGTGATTGATACACAAATGTAGATCCATATTTCAGTATTTTTTTGCAAGCAACATTATGAAAATACTGTATATAGGAACATGTCTCACTACTTCAGGAAGTAAAAGGTAATATTAACCTCAGTGGTCAACGAGCAGTAATTTCTTTAGACGATTCCCTGTATCCAATAAATTAGTTCTAATCAACATACTATAAAAAATAATGTAAAAAGACTTGATAATTATTTATGGGGTGTTGAATAATTTCGGACCTTCTGATTTATCGAAAAAATTCCTTGTGAAGACTCCGGTTTCTACCTAATAAATCAACTACGTGTTACGCAGGAACAGGCAGAGATCCTTCCCGCTTTATCCTAGTTGGATAACAGGAATAGTCATCCCTGTGCATGCGGCGAGAGCTCACTGAACCACTGCTAAAATAATGAAGATTGATGTGAGAATCCTGGCAGAGATACTTTATCGCCTTCATAAGTTCGATTGATGTTGCGATAAATATGAATGAGCACCGTATTTGTGCTCGTGTTTGATATAATAGGACGTCGGGTTGGGGAATAAAGAATTTATTGCCCTTAGTTGCTTCTGATTTGTAGGAAGAAAGAGTTGCTTCTAAGGGTAAATTAAATCTTTTGATTAGTGAAAATCATCAAAACTATAGGGCTCGATTGGAAAGAAGTAATCCGTTTGGTGTATGGATGGATCAAAATCGGATAAGGGGGCAGTTATTGGGGTATATGGGGGTATATACTGAGGATCTCTTTGTCCCTGGGATCTTACAGGCAGAGACTCTAGCTATATACATTTTCGAATAAGAGTGTCTGAACAGGAACCTCAAGGGTCGAATATCTATATTATAAGGACCCCACTATACTGGGGATGCCAGGCTCACTGGCTTGAGGCAAAGAGGTGAGTCTTCCATGGACAGGGCACTGTGGTATTGAAGGAAATGAGAGCCTCCAGGGTAAGACCTGCTGGACCAGAACCATTATGTGGCCTTGAAAAGACCAGTACAGGGGAGTGGTCCAACAATGGGAGCCAAAGCAGTCCTTTGAATAAATACTGCAGGACTTGCACAGGCTCTGTCTGAAGTCTCCCCTACAGCTGTCTCTGAATTTCACTCTGCTCATCGAGTGCATGAATCTTTTTTTAATAACGAATACCTTTTGGATCAGTACACAATACCGTATCTGATAACTGTTTTAAACAGGCATGACAAAGCACTAGCATAGATTCAGCTTCAGTATATTCTGACATACTAGTGTGTGATTTCTTCTGAGAATAAAACGTTACGAACGCAAGTTATCTGTCCATCTACTTAAATATGGGCTGATATTACCCTTATTCACTGACTAGTGAAAACAATGATGCAATCAATTGGGGTTAGATCATTATTGAGTGATATATCCCTTCTTTTGTACATTTTGATGTCTTCTAGGATATCCAGGTATAATTTAGTGTTTGACGGAAATAGATCTCGAAAGACTATTTAGGTGATGTTTCATCCAGGATAGGAAACAACTTTCATGTGAACGATTTTGATTGATTTTCCTTCCCGATATATCTCCGAGAATTTTTTTTTAATTCGTTGAGACCTCTTGCAGTTCGAAGTAGTTGTGTGAATCACAACCAAGCCCCTACCAGCGCCCCTGCTTAGATTGAACATGAGGCAGAACGCAGGAAAGGCCCAGTTTAATATAGCTGCGAAGTTTCCACAGCCGTCTCTGTGGTAATCTTGGCGAAAGTTTGGAATTTTCCCGACACATTCTCGCTCCCGCATAAATTAGATTTTCCGAGGTATTCAGCTCCTAGGACATCGTATAACACTAAAGGCTACTAACTGCCCTATTCGTAGAAATTGATAATTTGGCTGCAACCTAAGAAATTATTATATTCTTTGGTACCACTTTGATCTTCATTTTTGAAGGAATCCTTGCTCAATATGATTGAAATGGACAACTGAATGTTTATAAATTGCAAGGTCTGAATCTCCACACTCAAGAAATTAACTAATTTTGTATTCATACGTTTTCAATTCATTATTGATAAGAAAAAAATGCAGGTTAGGAGAATAAAAGTCGGTAACTTAAAAGGTATTAATCTTTAATGTACTTTTAGAGTTATAGCCATCTGAAATTTGGTTGTTTTTTTCTCCTCATTAACTCGAAAAATACTGAACCGATTGAATTGGAACATGGTTATCAGTTGTATAATGCCAACGTGAAAATTCTTGCAAAATTTCGTTAGGATAGTATTTGTAGAAAATTTTTGAGAAATCATTGAAAATTTAAGAAAAAATTCTATATATCAGTAACTGTTCGTCTGAAATTGCTGAAATTTTGCAAGAGCCTTTAAAACCTAACTATACTGGCAAGTTCCAAGTTTTAACACGATCAGTTAAATATTGTTGGAGATTCGAGCATTCTTGTGTTAGTTCAGTAGATGGGTGACCGTTGCCTCGATAACTTTCGAACGAAAGGAGATAGGGACTTGCAATTTTCAGGGTAGGTTGCGTATCCGAATGGGAGAGTTGAGTTCATTTTTGGGCATAATCGGTCTAACGGTTCCCGAGTTATACCCACCTGGATTATTATTTCCTTGATAAAACTCAAAAACTAAAGATTCCATCGACTTGAAGCTTGGTAACTAGTAGTAGAAAATCAACGTATTTAAAATTTTGTTAGAACCGTACTCCTAGAAAATTTAAACAAAATGACGAAAAACTAATTTTGGAAGAACCATACCCCTAGAAAATTTCAAAAAAATTACAAAAAAAAAATTGGTTCAAGCACTGACGTGAAGTCAGGAGTTCTTGCGCATATGTTCACTTAAATCGAATTTACCATGGTAAATTCGAATTAAGAGTGTCCAATACAGGAGAATGGACAACATAATTTACTATAGTAAATTCGATTAAGGGTGTCCAATGCAGGAGAATGGACAATAGAACATACGCGCAAAAGCTCCTGACTTCACGTCAGTGCTTGAACCAATTTTTTTATTGAACAGCATGGCTTAAAATAATTACAAATCCATTGCCATAACACAATTAAGACTTATCTTCCTTAAAAAACTATAAGTCAGTGACTTTAGAACGAAATACCATGTAAATCAGACAATAATCTCATTAATTTATATTATTTTATCTTTATTCATATTCCATTTTGTTCCTAGTCCTCCAGCTACTCTTTGGTAACAACTTCAAACTCGAAGAAAGTTTTCAAAATATTCACGCCTCCAAAAGCACGAGAATTATCATAACGAAGTACAACAATAATGTAATATCCCAAAGGGTTATCCAAATTTACCGAGAAAACACGAAATCTCTACATCCCTTGTTGTTCTTCCGCGGAAATTGTACGTTTACGAAAATTACCCCACAATTTGGAACATTTTAATCTCCCGGACCGCATAAGTAAGAAAAACTCCGTGAATATTTCATACAGCAGTTTGCTGGGATGAACACAAAACAGGTGCCACGAAGTTCCAGACGGAACGTGGAATAAAGGGAAATATACGTTGGGACCCCTTCAGGAGCCTCTTGAGATGGAAAGGTCGGGTTAATACTCTAATCTTTGCCATCTATTTTCCAAGAGGCTTATGCAGTAACTGGCTTGATGTTTATTATTTCTAAGAAGGAAATCTTTTGAATTAGGGAGAAAAAAAATTTAAGCTTGTGATATTTTCAGGGTGTTTCCTTACTACGTGTAAAAATATGAAAGTAATCATCTAATAATCTTAAATAGAAAAATTCCTGATTCTCTAGAGACATATCTTAAAATCTTGCAGCAAAATATAATCTAGGAAACCAGAATTTTTCATTAGTGTCTCTTGCGTTCATAACGTGGCGCCCAACGTGGGGCACCATCGATAATTAGTTGGACAGGATAATGTGAAAATCAGTATAACCGTTTCCAATCGTAAATGTTTGTTTGTCTTCAATATTCCTGCACCTTGTTGAAGAAAATCACCCCGTACTCCCAAATAAGGGTGAGATATCCTTAACGACGGATGAAACAACAAAATGATACACCGAGGACGTGTTGTATCGGACGTGACGGCCAATAAAGTGTCATCTGCATCTGACCTCGTCTCAGGATCGATACAGTTTTTCTCCAGACTTCTAAGCGATATCTAGGTTCATTATTTTTCTCGAAACAATGGCGGAATCAACATGAATGTCGCCAAAAATACAGCACGCTTCGAAAGAAGCACTCATTACGGATCTTCCCCGAACTTTTAACACTTTCATTGTCCGTAACCGTGCCCTCATTAGCTTCATTGTCCCGCCCATCACTACCGTCTGGATTTTTAATTTGGTTCCAGGATTTCCACGGGGAAAGTTTGTAGCCTTCATGTCTTCCTGTCCGTGCCTCTTCAGGAAGATGGATAGGCAGTTTTATGGAGTAGATTTTTCATTCTGCCTATGTCTGGTTTCGTTATATTACTTTAAATTATTACACCTGCTACGCCTGGTGAGATGCACGAAGGCAAAATACGCTGCAAATTGCTCAATTCATCAACGAATATTGTTGAAAAATTGAGTTATTCTATGCGCAGTGTGGGTTCCGTATCTAACTCAACGAGCAAGAAGTCGTTTGAAAGTACTGAAGTGAAGTCAGGAGCTTTCACGAGCATGTTATTTGTCTATTCAAGCTTCACACACTCTAAAGAAATACTGCGTGAGCCTTCAAGCCGTCTTTTTGGCACTCTTGTTCCTCGGAACAGAGTGCTTAGTATAATATTGGCTTGTTGCATATTGAATAATTTATGAATAAATATTTGGGATGATGTTTCAGAAGATTTGGAATTGGATCATTTTAATGATGTAATTTATGGCAATAGTAAAGAACAACATAATGGAATCATCAAAAGAAATTACTGTTCGTTGACCACTGAGGTTAATATTACCTTTTACTTCCTTAAGTGAGACATGTTCCTATATACAGTATTTTCATAATGTTGCTAGCAAAAAAATGCTGAAATATGGATCCACATTTGTGTATATATATTTTTTCTTGAGTTTAGGTTCATAATATAGAATGAATGTGTTAGTGCTATGAACTATTAAATTATGAAAAGAGGATTCCATTTTATTAATATATTTCGTCGTAAACCTAATGAGATAAGTTTTCAAATAAAGAAAAACAAGAATATAAAATACATTTTTAATCTTTCAAAAAAATTAAATAAACTATTAAAATAATTTGTTCGTAAGCCTATACTTATTCAAAGATCAAGAATAAATGTGCAATCTGCTGCGATTGTCTCCAGCCTTGCTCTAGACATTCGGATGAGACTTTCCTGAGGTATTTCGAGTTGTGAAAACTATGCACCGAGTGTAAGTTGGAACAACCCATTCCACGAGGTTAAATCATTGCAGAATGCTCATTCAATCTTGATAAGTAAACTATTATTTGTATTCAATTTTTTTATGGTGCAGTTCTATCATAAGAATCCATTGATATAATTCCCAACTCTGAGAAACCAATACTTTCAGAGATTATGATTTGTCAAAATTTGGACAAGAGCTTTCCCACTTTTTTCAACCGAGTACTAGATTTCTTCGATGGGATCTGTATTTTTGAGAATGTTGGAAACATAGAATGATGCTCGATAGTTTTTGGGGAATATCAGCAGAATTTGATTGATAATTTCCGAAATATAATATTTCTGAAGAAAAAAATCTTTTTTTTTACTTACATAGAAAATTTATTTTTCCTTATAGTGATACGATCTTCGTGAAATTGCAAAATCTTGTGCATCATCATTCTACGACTGAATACCAAGTCTCAATTCAATCGGATCAAGATTTTTTGAGTTATTCGGAAACAACTACTAAATTTCAAATGGTTATAACTATGGAACCGTTTGGGTGACTATATCCATTAACTAACTCAGCCGTCAAATTCAGATGTGCAACCTACCCTAAAAATTCCAAGTTGCTATCTTTTTCCGGTCGAAAGTTGTCGTGGCTACAGCTGGCTGGAGTAAAATGATAGCACGCCGTTCCCTAGAACATGCGCGCAAAAAATAAGCGTTGTAAACTATAGCTTATTGTTTATTTAATCAATCTACAGATATAAGAATTATTCAACTATAATTTATTTGCTAATGGATGAAAATTCAGATACATAGTTAGTTTTAAGTAACTGGCACCTTCGCCATTTTGTTACTTAATTTATATTCCTTGTAATTAATATACAATACTTGCGGTATACCATATTTCACGCATTCCGAGCCAGTATTGCGTTTAGATATCTATTTTAAATCAATTTTATAAACAAAATTAAAGTACTAAAAGTCTACCTCAGCATCACTGATCTTAAAATATATGTTTCAATTAATCGAAATACTATATGCCATATTTGATTCGTTGAATCGTAAAAAATTCTGATAACCTAGCAAATTTTTTAAATTTGTAAGTTGCTTACGCTTTTCATTGTTGCTTGTTTTATGTTATATGGAATATTTCCGATTTCGTCAAATCCTCGAATCTTAGGTACCCTGTTATATCTATATGAACATATCCTTCAATGGAATCTAAATAAATGGGTACCAATTCCTTAAGTACCATATTGAACTCGTTTCAATCTGCAATAGATAATAAATATTAATTTAAAATCCTCTTTTAAACAATTTGCTACGCCCTTAGAAAAATGGCATTATCCCAGTGCTCAAATGCTCAAGAAAATGAGAAGTTTCCATTGCAAACCCAAGAAAATCCAACCTCCGAAAAAGTTCATTGTCGATTGAATGAAGTCAATTAACCGAAAGTTTACTAATTTTAAACTTCCTCAACTTCGCTATTCACAAAACCAAAAGGTTGGAACTTTGCCATCGATCAAGTTACTTATGTAAGGCTATACAAGAGCGACTATTTTCACTAAGTCCCATCATTAATAAAGCATCACTTAGAGTATTCGGTGCTCGAATTCATCATGGAAAACAAGAATTAAGGATCCAATTTCAACAAGTAGCTATTTCCGGGTCGAAAACGTAGAACTTCGCGGAAAGCTCGGACTATAGATGCAGCGATTTCTCTTTTCAATGGCGATTTATACTAATTAAACTCGGAATACTGGAAAACATCAAGGACTTCATTGAATTCCATTCGGATGAAGTGGAATACCGATGAGGTAGAGGGACCGCTTACGATCTTATCGAAAAAAGCAGATCGGAAGTAAATTATGTTGAGACAAATTTATTAGGTACTCCTTATTTCTTGATTGGTAGCAACGAAATTTCATTCAATTACTGGATAATAGTTAGGTTATAAAGTGACTGGGATCATAATAATGACATTAGCTGATAAGTCAAATACATAGATATTTGAACGCTTGGTCCACCCCTTCAGAACTGTGACCGATACTTTATTTTGTTCTATTACCCTATTCATTCAATTCTAAGGACATTTTCAATTGTTTTAACATGCCTGATGACGTCTAAAGGAGCCTTGGCTATCCGTTATAATATACATATGTGCCCTCTGAAGTTTCTTCCCACACACTCTTGAGCATAAATGAGAACAATTAGTGTCTCTGCCTGTAAGATAAAGGGATCAAGTCTGAGGGGTACAGAGATCCTCAATTTTGGACCATATACTAAACACGTCTTACTCGTATCCAGATTAAAACTCGCCTTTTCGCTAGCTGTTGATATCCTCGTTGTCACAAGCGATACGTACTCTCTCCAACCCTCCACCCATGACTTTTCCCCGCTCTCATAAGGTTGTATACCCAAGGTGGTGTGTAAGTAAGATTCGTGAATTCCCTGTCTGAAATACTCCGCCATAGACACTGTACCAAAATGTGTTAGGGTCCTGACGTTTCATCTTCGAATATTTCATAATCCAGATACTGATATTCGGTTCACCCCGACAGCATAATCTGCCTCGAGGTGCTAGAGCATACAGGTTTTGGATAAAATATATTGTATATTGTTGAAGGGGGTAACGTTGCACTGTGACCTTAAGGTCTATTGTGCCCCCCCGTCAGAGCTGTCGATGTGATTACAGGTCGCCTTCCAGTTCCAGAGTTCTGTCGAACTCCAGTATCTGGGATGGCTTCAAGGAGGCTACGTCTTCACTTCTGCAGATTTTTTGCCTAAATCATGCCTTGCGTTGGTTTTGAGATGGCGAGGCATTCCGTTATCAGGTGATCAGGAGTTTCATCCTCCTCCCAACAGAATCTGCACTCGTCAGTTTCTGCTAGCCCTAATCTCATCATATGCTTCCTAAGGTCGCAGTGCCCTGTGAAGAAACCAGTGAGGAGGTGCAGCGTGTTGTTACTGAGGTCCATGTATTTCTTGGATCTGACAGTATCAAATTTCCGGAGGAATTTCTTGGAGTGATACATTCCAGGGAGAGAACTCCAGAAAATATCTCTTTCAGTTGCTTCTTCCATCCGGAATTCACTTTTGTAGGTGTATCTACCAACCCCACAGTATAGGGTACTGTGCCAATAAGGGGGTTTGTGCTCCTTTCTTGTCAAGTGTGTTGGCCTCCTCATTTCCTATGATTCCCGCGTGATCAGAAACCCAGACCAAGAAGACCCTGTTTTTCTTGTCTAGTTCATTGAGTTTTCTTCGGCACACCCATATTAGCTTGGACTTGATAACATGGGAGCTCAGAGCTTTAATAGCAGCTTGCCTGTCACAGTGGATTGCTATATCACATCTCTGATAGTTTCTTTCTAGGTTCATTTACACGCATCTCTCTATTGCAAGTACTTCTGCCTGAAAGATGCTCGGATAGGAGTCTAGCGATAGTGAGCATTTGGTGCCTGGCCCATATACTCCAGCGCCAGCTTCTGTAGAAGTTTTTCAACCGTCTGTGTATCATTTAATGGTATTTCTTTTAAGAACTTGGGTGGTGGATTCCCTGTTCCAGTCTTTTTTCCTACCAAGCATCGTAGTGAAGTTCTTTTCGATGGTTACTTTCTTGATAATTTCGTCACTAGGAAGATGGGCTGATGAAATTTACCTGGTAAGAGAAGACCAGGCTTTCTGGTTTTTCATATTCTCATTACCTGTTCCTTTTCTAGATATTCTGAGAATGGCTTCATGGGCCATTTTGTCTATCACTAGATGAAGTGAGATTCGTTATAATCTCAAGTGCCCTGGTAGGACAGGTTCCCATAGCTTCACACACAGGCCAGCCTTTGTACTTTGTCGAGGGTTTTCCTCGTACCATTCTGGCTTGTTTTTGAGTACCAGACTACTGCCCCATACGTAATCATGGGTCTCACAATCCTAACGTACATCTATCGAAGAATCTTTGGATCAAATACTTGATCTCCTTTCGGGTGGTACATGCTCTTTGGGATCTATCTTGGATCACTACTGATATCCTAATGGGTGTTGGGGCACCTGAGAGCCCAGAGATCGTCTGTTTTGTCGCTAATAAATTTCAGTATGCGTCGTTTGCACCCTTCGAATCTAATCTTAACTGTATACAAGTATAAATTCAATTCATGGCTGAAATGGGACTCCTACATACGTAATTCCAAACATTATTTTTAGGGAACCACACGTTTTCAATATGTGAATGAACACGTATAAGTATTCCACCCTGTACGCCCTCCTAACAATGTCCCCTTCCGCAGCAACAACGGAGCTGACACCCTGAACTCGATTTCCATAGCGGGGCACTTTTAATACTGCGAAACACGTAATTCTGAAGAGGAAATGTCGAAAGAAATAAAATTGGGTTACGGGATTCGAGAGTACGGAATTGAATTTTGCCGAGTTTCTGCGATATTATTTCCAGCTGAATTTCAAGAACTGACGGTCTGAGTCCTGCATTTGCATCGACATCGACCTCTCGTTGTCCAGCTGGGGACTTCCGAATAAAATTTCCGCGATATGTGCAGCGCATTGTTGAAAATGTTCCAGTTGAGTGTGTCCTTGAACGTTTATCATCCTTTCTATCGACTTGGATATAAGTGACAAAAAGGGGAGGATTCAGTGGCGTGTCAAGGCTTTTGTCGCTTTGATATTGTAACTTTTCAAAATGCCGCTATCGGTAATATACTAACTGACAAAGAAACTGCAACACCCAGAAGGAGCTGTTAAAATTTTTAATATTTTTGGTAGAACATAGAAAGTATAGCAAGGAGTAAATTATTAAGATTTGGAAAAAAAACAAAGGGTTTACAATTTTTTTTAATATATTTCTTAATAATGTGTTCGTCTACCGCGATTATCTATACACTCCCTATTTCCTTTGATAAATGAAGAACCGCTTGACCGATTTTATGCAAACTTCACATGAACCATGTACTAAATAGTCCGAACAATGGCTAAACATTTGGTTTATATAGGTGAGCCCGTTCTTGAGTTAGAAAATTACAACGAAAAGTGGCATTGATTTTTATATACAGGGTGAGTCTTTGACCACTGCATTAATTTTAACCAAATATTCCTCTCATCAAATGAAACACTTTTTTCTTTTACCATTTTTCCAGATTCGGCTCAGGTAAAAAGTTACAAGCGTTTGAAGATTTCACAATGTGCTAATACACTCCCGCATATAAATTATCTATGACATTGCTGGTGGACGAGAATAAGGCATGGTAACGTGGTTTACAGCTTTATTCGGGATTCCAACGCTCAGGGACGGATCCATAAAAGTAGTGAAATTTCTGGAGTTTTCCATTTCAAAACATTCAATGAAGAATATCTCGAAAACGGTGCGTTTAAGGAGAAATGATGAAGAATAATATAATGTTCTAAAACGATGGAATATTCTTGAAATGACTCAGGAAAAACTTTATATGCTTTCTTTATGCTAATTTCGTTTAGTTTTATGAATCCACGAGTCCATAACTAGAAAACCAGTAAAAGTAGAAAATAACTAATATTTGGAAAATATGTATCATAGCTATAGGAAAGTTTACGCCAACATTCATTTTATTCGAAAAAAGGATGTCAAAGCTACAAAATAAAAACTGATTTTTTGACAAAATTTCAACAGCCTGTATCTTTCTACCTGAGCTGGATTTGGAAAAATGTTAAATGAAAAAAGTGTTTCATTTGATGAGAGAAATCTTTGGTTAAAATTAATGCAGTGGTCAAAGACTCACCCTGTATATTGATATATTCAAACTACAATAACTCCATCTGTTTTTCTTTAAACTCTTTCCAACGTTTTGTGTAAATTTCCGTAATCAACATGGCTGATAGAAAATCATTTTCGTATCTGTTTACGATGTCAAGTTCATCATTTTTTCTCACCTTCTGAGAACTTTCAAGAACAAAACTCCACAGTAAAAAAACGAGAGTTCGAGGAAACAAAATCAATTTGTTCGAAATAGATTAATTCATTTTCCGGAAAAACCCTCAAGTAACGTGACGTGCCGTCGTCCAGAACGATGAGAGTTTTTCCAGGGAACGTGCTGCGGGAGCATAGACAATTCATCAGCCACTTTGTTCACAGACAGAACTGAAATGAAAATAAAAACTTAATCACATTCTTCCGGGAAGGTTAACTTTATTCCGTTCGGCTTCTCGAAGTATTCTGATCTGGGACAGGTGTATATACAGGTATATACATCATTCTTGTACGAAGAATTATTGAGGAAAATCCTCGCACCCGAGATCAAGAATTCGAGGTCAAATTTGATTCTGTCCGTCCGGCCGGCAGTCCGGCCGGCCGGCCGTTGCCACGGTAACTTGAGAACGAAAAGAGCTAGCAACTTGAAATTTTCAGGGTCGAAAATAATTGAAAAGAGTTCTATATATCAGAAACTATTCGTCCGGTATCGCTGAAATTTTGCAAGAGCCTTCAGAACTTAACTCTACTACAAAGCTCCAAGTTTGAACACGATCGGATCCATATTGTTGGAGATCCGAGCAGCCTTTTGTGAGTTCGGTTGCTGGATGAGAATCGATGAAATTTTCCGAGAACCTTCAGAACCATGAATGTCATGATGACATATTAAAATATATCATCCATTTTCATAATCTATGGGAGATGATAGTCCTACATACGTGTCCTGTATAGCGGTCAAATCTGGTTTTGAAGGAGATCCTCCTTGAGGAGGCAACCAAATATTGAAGGGATTTCTATGATCAAGAGTGAATATCTAAAGAGTGTCCAATATAGGATAACAGACAATAGAATTCAACATTGTAAATTCGATTAAGAGTGTCCAATAGGAGAATGGACAATAGAACATACGCGCAAAAGCTCCTGACTTCACGTCAGTGCTTGAACCAATTTTTCAAATAGGAATAAATGGATTATGGTATATCAAAATGAAAGGACATTCGATTGCACATTGCGCGGTGTGACTGAAAATACTATATTCTAAAACAAGTTGCAGAATGGGCTCCTATTAAAACACGAATGTGAAATTCGAACACGAGCGACGAAGGAGCGAGTTTTCGAACGCATGAGTGTTGGAATTGCCTTCTGCAACGAGTATCAGACGATATTTCCTCTATTTCAGGCAAGTTTTGTAAAATACTGTTGAAATTTAATGAAAAATTCGGATTATACATCCTAGTGACTTTTGTATTGTATCTTGGTAGTTGGTGTGACTGTTACGAAAGTTGACAGATTACGGAATTTGAAGTTGAATCGTAGGTAGGTCATGGAGATCATATTTAAAACAGTTTTCTAATAGCATGAATGATTCGAAAATAGCAAGAATGAAATCTCTAGTACCATATTTTTTAGTGAAAATTAAGCTTTTCTTCAACAATTATTTCACTATATCCAGATTATATTGTATTGTCAATTGACGTGTGTTGAAATTTGATAGTATCGAATGTCAATGCTGACTACCACAAAACGAAAAATATATCTAGAAACAATGCGGGAATGAGTTTATTCCAGCACTGTTTTCAGTGCTGGAATGGATTCATTACGATACTGAAATAGAGAAAATAATTTATTCATCTATTTTCGGAGTTTAAGAAATGCATGCAATTCAAAAAATCATACGATAAATTAGCGATAAATCGACGGGTGCGATGATTTTCCTTAATACTTATTCGTACAAGTTACCTTCATTTTCTGAATGTACCAAAGCATCCCTTGATGATTACATAAAACAAGTCCTTGGTGTGGATTGACTGACAAATGACGCCAAATTTAATTTTCCTGGCCTTGTACAGAGACCCTTAATTTTTCCCATGCCTAAACGAGATCCTATTCAGAAAATTTCCTCCACCCCTGACATCATACATTTCAACCCCACTTAATCATCATCAAAGTGGACTCCCGAAAGCCATAGCCTGTTAATTTAACGCCACATCGAACTCATTTACAGGAATCATTCAAGAATTCAACAAATTCTAACCCGATGGCCTCGCAACAATTCGTCCATTCTTCCCCCAACGAATGGAGGCCCGTAGCTGACAAAAGGTACATTCCCCCTTTTCTGTCGGCCCTTTTTCAACCCCCTCCAACCCGACGAGATTCCACGTGTAGACGCAATCTATATTTATGTGGCCCCTTTCTCTGGAACGTCTCTATGAATAAGATTCGTCGGGAAATGGGGGTAGTTTTGTTTGGGGGCGAAAAAATGGTTTCGGAAGTTCATTGCATCCAGATGAGATGGCCGCCGTGATCCCGTTTCCGCGAGCGAATCAATTTCGTTATTCCTTCCCGGAATGTATCCGGATTTGCATCAGAATCGAATAAACGGCGTCAATTCACATGGATAAGTGTTGCGATTGCTTACCATAACGTCTTTTATGGCGAGCCATAGGCAGGAGAAATAGACAAGGTCGGTGTTCGGAGCCAAGAACTGGAGAACTGGTATATAATTAGATACTTGGGATTCTAAGAGGTCCGCATAAAAACGGTTATTAACGAAGGGGACATCTTAGGGTTAAGACAGTTTTGTGGTTTGCCAGCAAGGAATACAAGTGGATATGTTTCTGAACGAGCAAATTTGGGAACTATACAGGGCTCATTTTGAATAGCCTGCTATTTGGGCTGCTGTCATATTAAGAGCTATAATTTTTTGAAAGACGACTAGTGAAAACTATGCGATAAATGAATTTCTTAACTAGATGAAAAAGTGGGAAAACCCTTTGGCATATCTCTGAAAATATCGGTTTCTCTGGGTTGGGAAGGATATCAATGGATTATTGTGATAGAACTGCATCAGAAACGAAGTTAAATTCAAATAATAGTTTATTTATCAAGATTAAATGAGCAATCTGCAATGATTTAACCCCGTGGAATGGATTGTTGCAACATACACTCTGTGCATAGTTTTCAAAACTCGAAATACCTAAGGAAATTATCATCCGAATATCTAGAGCAAGGCTGGAGACAATCATAGCAGATTGCACATTTATTCTTGATATTTGAATAGGTATAGGTTTAACGAACAGATTATTTTAATAGATATAGGACAAAATATATTAATAAAATATAATCCTCTTTTCATAATTCAATAGTTTATATACCACTAACATATTCATTCCGTATTATAAACCTTAGCTCAAAAAAAAATATTTGATACATAAATGTAGATCCATATTTCAGAGTTTGTTTGCTGGCAACATTATTAAAATACTGTATATAGAACATGTCTCACTACTTAAGGAAGTAAAAGGTAATATTAACCTCAGTGATCAACTAACAGTAATTTCTTTTGATGATTCCATTATGTTCTTCTTTCCTATTGCCTTCATAAACTACATCATTACAATGATCCAATTCTAAATCTTCTGAAACATCATCCCCAATATTTATACATAAATTATTCAGTATGCAACACGTCAATATTATTTTCGGTATCAAAACGGTTGTATATGTTCACGAATTCAAGATTCGGATACTTGTTTTCTAACAGAAAATATTTTCAAAGTGCGAATTATAAACAAACTAGAATAGAAATAAATTTGACATTTCTCTAATAGCTACATAAGTGACATTTATGAACAGTGGACACAGATAAAACATAGACAGATAGAATTCGCATTCTGTGAAAACATAGAATTACGATGTATGATTGAAATTTTGAAAAATCATATCTCCGAAAGTATTGGCTTGATCAATGTATTCATATATAGTGCGATTGGCTCAGTGGTAGAGTAATTGACTTGGGAGCGGAAGCCCCAAGTTCAATTCCGAGGCTAGGAAAGAAATTTTTTAGTCACGGTAATCGCCACCATTCGCTGTTGGGTCAAAAATTAACAGTGCTGTGCCTAAGGTGGCGTAAGGACACAGTAACAAAGCCTACACAGAACACAACTGGTTCTCCTAACTCAGGGCAAGCTCTTAGAGCTTATGAGGGGTCTCCTTGTGGAAGACCCAGGAGGATTAGTATAATAATAATAATAATAATAATAATAATAATAATAATAATAATAATAATAATAATAATAATAATAATAATATGATGGAACTGCATCTTCAAGAAAATTGAGTTTGAAATGTTTAACGTAAACCACCGGACCGATTTTGCCCAATAACAAAGTTAGCCGAGATATTTATCTCCCAAACCTATTCTGAAAATTTCAATTGTCTAGCACATTCCGTTCGGGAGATATCGTGGTTACGTCCGGCCGGACAGAATCGATTTCGACCACTGATTCTTGATCAGTGCGTCTAACCAAAACGAGACCTTTCCGAGGAACAAGAGTGCCAAAAATCATTCACGCTTAAATTCGGTACTCAAATCTAAAATGGTGGCTCAAAGGTATATGCCGAATTTCAGCGAATTCTGACGGATAGTTTCTGAGATATAAAATTTTTGAAAATACAAATTTTTTTAAATTAATTTCTTGATATACGATATTAACAAAATCTCGCAAAAATTAGTGCATTGGCATTCTAGGAGTGACTACCAAGCTTCAATTGGATCGGATTTGTATATTTTGAGTTATTGAAAAAAATTTCACATGGGTATAACTCAGAAACCGTTTGACTTATTATGCCAATTAACAAGCTTAACAGTCGCATTTGGATGCGCAACCTACCCTGCAATTTTCAAGTCGCTATCTCGTTCCGTTCGAGAGTTATCGTGGCAACGGCCAACTGGACAGAATCGAATTTGACCCCAAATTCCTCATCAGTGACTCAAACCTAATCGTTTGATATAATTTTCGGCAAAAAATTACAAGGATTTGGGCGAAATTATACCTTGCTGTTCCCTTCAACGTGCGCGCGAAAAACTGTTGCTCTGTATATATAGATATAGATGCAGCAGAGTTCATTACTATCTTCCTATACTACATACAGCAAACATTATACCCCCATATTTCATACTATACGTTCAATATAAAGTCATAAAAGTAACAACGCCTGGAAATATTTGTTGTAAATCTTCTTGGTCGTGGTTCATTATACTACGGTCTATATTTATCATGCCAGAACATAATGCAATATCTTGCAGTTTTCATTCAGAGTCGCTTTATATCCAGACCGTTATAGAGATTTATAGATATCCTCATAAATTATGGTTTGAATTTTAAATGAAGATACGATCTCAATAAGCTATATGAATTTTATTCTGCTATTCTAGTTTACTTGAGTAAACACGGCCATAGATAAATGCATGAAGAAGAACTATATTATTTCATCCTTACCCTTTCTCCTTAACGAATGTTATACAAAATTAAATAAATATATTGATTATGCTATACTGTGTGGATAAGCCTAATGGAATATATTCAATATCTTGGTTACTTCACATATTTATGGAGAAGCCACGTGGAAAGACGTCAAATTTAAATTTCAAATTGTCATTCTTCTTCGTAAAAATGTGAACCCTTCCTTCAACCCTCTTCGAAAGACAGGTACGACCCACAATGTTTTAGATAGGAAGTAGGGCTTGTGATACATCGTTTGAAAGGTCTCGTTATTTTGTATTCAGAAATGTTATCATTGTCATGTTTGTTGCAAAACTCAATATAGAAAGAAAATAAAATCATGTGATTATCGAAATTCATTATAATATTATTTGGAAGATTTCCAAATCTTATTAGAATAATAATGATGTGATGGAAAGAAGATGAAAGGAAAACATAACATTGTGTTTTCCAGATGGTACCATGAAAACTACGTTAAAAACTTTCTGTGCCAATGTTAGTTTCTTTAGAACTTCTTCGCAAATTGTTTTGTGCTGATAAGTTGTAGTTTATTATAACAATTTTACAAATAATTGGTTACGGAGATAATATCCTAACACAAAAAGAAGTAAGTCGCTTGTTTCATGAGAAATTTCCGAATTTGCCGCCTATAACCCAATAGTAGACGTTTTGTTTTCAAGTTTTGATATTAAATGCCCATGGTTAGTCCATATGAGGATGGAAATGGTAATGGTAAGTTAATAATATTGAGTTCAGAATATCTCCAGTAAAAACAACACTGAAATATTGGCTAAAGTTTCAATTGATATAAAAGAATTTTCAGAGTGGATTTGAGGAAAAAATATATCGTTCATCATAGAATTGAGGAACGAATATCTCGGATGAGTTCGTTGTTGGGTAGAATTGGTCTATTGGTTTTGGACTAATAATTTTTGGCACTCTTGTTGAAATTAAATTCTTTTATGATGTTTGAATTTAATTTCTGCTATTATGAAGAGTTATCATAAGAATCCATTGATATAATTCCCAACTCTTACCGATACTTTCGAAGATATGATTTGTCAAAGTTTGGTTTTGAAAGAGACCCTCCTGTCCTTTCGAGCAACAATTTCCTTTTTGAATTTAAATATTGAAGGGATTTCTAAGATCAATATCTTTGAGAACTAGCGGAGGCGATTCTTCTCCAAGAGATCCCATGCGCCAACAGAAGAGTATATTTGTGAGAGGAGACTTTTGAAAGGTTATGTATTATTTTTAGTTTGTTCGTTCTTCCCCTCTTGTCTTTTCATTTTTCAGGTTGAGTTTCGGGTACCTTGGAGAAACCTCTCCGTTTTTTTGACGAAGGAGTCCATATTGAAGAAATAAATTCCTATCAATATTTCCAAATTTCAGCAAATTTTGTGAACAATAGTTACAAATCACAACACTCACGGGGAGACAGGGTTTTTCCCTAAGCTCTTGTATCATACGCAGAATTGAATTGTACCCCTTTACACCAACCTCTGCTAACACATATAAAACTCTCAGTCAAAAGGATATATATACAGGGTGAGTGTTTGACCACTGCATTAATTTTAACCAAAGATTCCTCTCATCAAATGAAACACTGTTTTCATTTAACATTTTTCCAAATTCAGCTCAGGTAAAAAGATACAGGCTGTTGAAATTTTGAAAAAAAATCAGTTTTTATTTTGTAGCTTTGACATCCTTTTTTCGAATAAAATGAATGTTGGCGTAAAGTTTCCTATAACTATGATACATATTTTCCAACTATTAGTTATTTTCTACTCCTATTGGTTTTCTAGTTAGGGACTCGTGGATTCATAAAACTAAATGAAATTAGCATGAAGAAAGCATATAAAGTTTTTCTTGAGTCATTTCAAGAATATTCCATCGTTTTAGAACATTATATTATTCTTTATAATTTCTCCTTATACGCACCGTTTTCGAGATATTCTTCATTGAATGTTTTAAAATGGAAAACTCCAGAAATTTCACTACTTTTATGGATCCGTCCCTGAGCGTTGGAATCCCGAAATAAGCTCTAAACCACGTTACCATGCTTTATTCTCGTCCGCCAACAATGTCATAGATAATTTATATGCGGGAGTGTATTAGCACATTGTGAAATCTTTAAACGCTTGTAACTTTTTACCTGAGCCGAATCTGGAAAAATGGTAAATGAAAAAAGTGTATCATTTGATGAGAGGAATCTTTGGTTAAAATTAATGCAGTGGTCAAAGACTCACCCTGCATATATCACAAGAATCCATTGATTTAATTCCCAACTCTGAAAAACCAAGACTTTCGGAGATATAATTTGTCTGTTTGAACAAGAGCGCCAAAAAGCTCCTGTCCACAGGGCATGAACCAATTTTTTCCTTCATCGAAATCGCAGGAAACATACAAAAGTGTGGGGAAATATTTCAGGTGTATATATTTATGAGAAAATGTAACCATCCTCCCCCTGTTAACTCTAAACGACCCCATGGCTTTCCATTATTGAACCAAATCGACTGGAAAAGCGATTGAAAACGGGGAACCTACAGAAAGCAACCTGGATTCGGGGAAATTTAATTTCAACTTTCTGGAAGACATATTTTTAACCAGGTTCGCGTATGGGCGCGTATCTTTGGATACGGGTTTTGAGTAATGGGAATTTCTTCGGCGGAAATTGGGTGGTAAGGTAATGTTTACGTGTTCAGGCTTGTTCTGGCAATGCAGTCTGGTTGGTCTGAAGCCGGCTTCTATAGAATGGATGATGGAGTAAACTCCCATGTATCACGATAACGTAAATCGAGTATTGTCAGCCGTTTCCTGATTTCCGGTTCCTAAGGTCCAGAATTGTTGGGGAGGATACAAGTGCTTCTGAACGAGTGAATTTGGAAACAACCCAGTGCTTCTATCCAGATTTCTCTTTCCGTTAATCTTCCTGAAAACTTGGGACAGTTTTAGCTTCCTAGGGAATTTTGAAATCAGATTTATTGTTCTAGTTATGAATAAATTCAACTGCAATATTGCAGTTACAAAACTAATAATATCGGACATAAAACTCTACTGTGTACCTTCAAATATCCAGAAGAATTTTCTGATTCATACAATGGGTTTTATTCAGTTGTGTAATATGTTGTGTAATATAATTCAGAACATACATACGCGCACCTGTCGATCTGGTAGAATTAATAAGGGTTTCGCATTCGTAGGGTGATGGATTATATCTAGGGAGGTCCCTCTGTTGCATATTTTATTCCATTGCCATTATGTTGAGTTTTTTACGCGCATGTAAGTCAGGACGCGAACGCCTGTACGTATATCTGAAAAAATGTATTTGCGAGTACCGTCACTTAAAATTATTTTACCCTCACCTTTGAAATCATTGTACTATAAAAAAATATTCAAGGGTATTATCAGAGTATGGAAAGATGGTCTGATTATAAAACTTTATACTGATTTAAAGTGGGGAAAATGGTTCGTTTACTCGAAAATATGCTGACAGATAGAAGGTTCCACGTTTTTGTGGATAATAATAGTAGTAATTTCAAAAATTTCAATAATGGTCTACCACAAGGTTTAGTTTAAGCACCTCTTCTTTTCAATTTATATATGTGTGATATTCCTGCTACTTCCTCTGAGAAATTCATATACGCTGTGACATTGCCCTGGCATTTGGCCATTCTGATTTCCAAATTATAGAAAATAATCTATCTGCAGATTTAGAAATCATGAAAATTACCTATTTCAGTGGCGTTCTGCTGAATCCGAATAGAATTGAGGGGTACTGATGCAGCTACTCTGCGAACGGCAGCCTTAGTCTTGGGTTTTTCTGCCGCTGAATATTGTTGCTCTATCTGGTTTAATAGTGCTCATACTCAAAAAATTGGCGCACAGCTGAATTATCTATGAGGATTATCACTGGAACTATTAGATCTACACCTATTCATTGGTTGCCAGTTCTTTCAAACATTATCTCGCACCACATTCGCAGGCAGACTGCTGTTTCAAGTTTCACAATGTGCTAATACACTCCCGCATATAAATTATCTATGACATTGTTGGCGGACGAGAATAAGGCATGGTAACGTGGTTTACATCTTGATTCGGAATTCCAACGCTCAGGGACGGATCCATAAAAGTAGTGAAATTTCTGGAGTTTTCCATTTAAAAACATTCAATGAAGAATATCTCGAAAACGGTGCGTTCAAGGAGAAATGATGAAGAATAATATAATGTTCTAAAACGATGGAATATTCTTGAAATGACTCAAGAAAAACTTTATATGCTTTCTTTATGCTAATTTCGTTTAGTTTTATGAATCCACGAGTCCATAACTAGAAAACCAGTAGAAGTAGAAAATAACTAATATTTGGAAAATATGTATCATAGTTATAGGAAACTTTACGTCAACATTCATTTCATTCGAAAAAAGGATGTCAAAGCTACAAAATAAAAACTGATTTTTTTTCAAAATTTCAACAGCCTGTATCTTTTTACCTGAGCTGAATTTGGAAAAATGTTAAATGAAAAAAGTGTTTCATTTGATGAGAGGAATCTTTGGTTAAAATTAATGCAGTGGTCAAAGACTCACCCTGTATATCCAACTAAAAACTTCTTCTCTTTCCAGGATATGGTCCAGTCTCACCAAAAACCTCTTGGGGAAAGCTGGTCACCATCATATACGCCCTGGTGGGCATCCCTCTCATGCTCCTCTACCTCTCCACCACTGGCGACGTCCTTGCGAAGAGCTTCAGACGTCTGTACGGCAAACTCTGTGGCAGAAACCTCCGAAAACTACCTTGTTCCTGTGCAAACATGGTTAGGGTGCCGGTAACTCTTTGCGTGGTGATCCTCCTCGCCTACATCTGTTCAGGAGCCATATTGTTCTCAAGATTGGAGGACTGGAGCCTGTTGGAGGGAAGTTACTTCTGTTTCGTGTCCTTGGGAACCATCGGTTTCGGCGATTTGTTGCCTGGAAGAAACGCCGAGGAGATATCCCTGTGTGCCTGCTCTGCTTATATCCTAACGGGAATGGCCTTGGTGGCCATGTGTTTCAGCCTTGTCCAGGATGAGGTGATTGCATTATTTCGGTGAGTATAGAGTTCAAATACTTCATAATTCCAATGTGAATTACTGAATTCAGTCTTTAACAGAACAGTAAAGAGTGTTGCATCGCACATGACCACATTTTGAAAATAAAATCGATGTTCATTATAATAATTATCAATATTTGGACATCCCATTAGCAAACTTAACCGTCGCATTTGAACCCCCAACTGGAACTCTGTCCAGGGAAACAAGCGCGCCAAAACAGCTCTACAAATACTAATTGACCATTATCACAATCTTTTCTTCTTACAATATTCGGTGTTTTGGGGGCTGTTTGTTAAATTTATATTCAAATCTTTTTAATCCCATCTGAATGTTCAGGACGAAAACTTTCCAGCTATTAAGATATGAAGTGTAAAGGAAAATTCAGCTTTTCCAGAAACTGGATTATGCGTTAATGAAATAAGAAATATTTAATGAATGTCATCCACTTTACAGCGCAAAGTGGGTACTAGCCTAATGAGAAATTTCGTCGTGGAAACTTGACTTTATACGTAGCTCCGCAGCCGATTGTCAAGTTGTTGATAATCACATTATCCATTTATGTGAGGAAAAGCACCCGTTAATATTAGATATAATCTCTATTCTCGTTCTACTTCCATAAGTTCTGTTAATTCTGTTATTTAAGGCACAGTAAATTGTTGAAGAAGTTCATAGCTGTCACAAAATGATCCCTTAGAGTTTGGATTATGCATTTATCGTTCACTTTCGTACAGGGTTGTCCAATTATAGACTCCACTTTGAATAGGCCGCTAGTTTGACAGCTGTCCATTAAGAACTGTCATTTTTTGACAGATGACAACTAATAACTATGTCATCAATAAAGATTGAACGATGTACGATTAAACAACGCATTGAAATTGTTTAAAAAGCCGGTACGTGAAGTCAGGAACTTTTGGGCACATTTTTTGTTGTCTATTCACGCTTCAGACACCCTCACGAAATACTGCATGAACCTTCAAGCTTTCTTTTTAGCGTTAATGTATATATTCTTTTGAACTTCGAGCATTACATTTCTTGATCTAACAATAAAGCATGTATACGAAAATAGTATTAGCAGAGGTTAGTGTAACCTCTGTCCCCCTGTCTCCCCGTTAGTGTTGTGATTTATGAAAATTGGAATTATTAACAAAATATTCTGAAATATGAAATATTGAACAGCATCTTTTTCTTTACTATCGCTTCTTCCTTCAACAAGCAGAGAGGTTTCTCCAAGGTAACTGAAAGTCAATCTGGAAAAGGATAAGACAAAAGGAGAAAATGAACTTATTATTATTAAAAATGGAATGTATGTAACATTCCATTTTTAATAAGTTCGTTTTCTCGAATAGATTTGAAATTCGCTACCCATTCTGAAAAAGATTCAGAAACTTTATGAATAGCCCTAAAACCATCCTGGAATCTATATGGAACAATTAATAACTAAATGATCTATGCCTCGACAGTACCTACATTTTTTAACACAATTGAATGAAATTGTACGACTATGGCGTGAAAAAGAGCAAGTTGCCATCAACGTTGAAAGAAAAACACCCTGTAGACATTTTTATATTTATTCACCTTTTAAACCACAAATAATTCCATGACCAAAATTAGCCAAATCGGTCCAGCCGTTCACGCGTGATGGCACGACCAAAGGGATATAGTATAGTAATATAGTATTAGTACTGTATAGTAATGATTTATTTTCAATGATGTATCCCTCTAAAGTTTATTTTTTAATACACATGACTAAAATTGTACGATTATGGCAGGAAAAACAGCAAGTTCTAATTGACGTTAAAAGAAAAACACCCTGTACGAAGATATTGGACAAAAAAAGTATCCTATATCCGTCTTCTGATTCTAAGCTACCTCCCCACCAATTTTCAGCCAAATCGGTCTAGCCGTTTACACGTGATGGCGTGACCAAGGGATATAGGGATTCATTTTTGTTTATATACAGGTTGAGTCTTTGACCACTGCATTAATTTTGACCATAAATTCCTCTCATCAAATGCAACACTTTTTTCATTTATCATTTTTCCAGATTCGACTCTGGTAAAAAGTTACAAGCGTTTAAAGATTTCACAATGTGCTAATACACTCCCGCATATAAATTATCTATGACATTGTTGGCGGACGAGAATAAGGCATGGTAACGTGGTTTACAGCTTGATTCGGGATTCCAACGCTCAGGGACGGATCCATAAAAGTAGTGAAATTTCTGGAGTTTTCCATTTTAAAACATTCAATGAAGAATATCTCGAAAACGGTGCGTTTAAGGAGAAATGATTAAGAATAATATAATGTTCTAAAACGATGGAATATTCTTGAAATGACTCAAGAAAAACTTTATATGCTTTCTTTATGCTAATTTCGTTTAGTTTTATGAATCCACGAGTCCATAACTAGAAAACCAGTAGAAGTAGAAAATAACTAATATTTGGAAAATATGTATCATAGTTATAGGAAACTTTACGCCAACATTCATTTTATTCGAAAAAAGGATGTCAAAGCTACAAAATAAAAACTGATTTTTTTTCAAAATTTCAACAGCCTGTATCTTTTTACCTGAGCTGAATTTGGAAAAATGTTAAATGAAAAAAGTGTTTCATTTGATGGGAGGAATCTTTAATTAAAATTAATGCAGTGGTCAAAGACTCACCCTGTATATGTTTTTTTTTGGGGCACAAACACAGATATGTGGAATATTTGATGGGTGCGTTGTGGGATTGAGTTTGGGGGGAGGAAGAGGGCTACATCGAAATGGAAAAAGTTCTATAAGAATGAGACATTTCCTCCACGAATCTCTTCTCAATCTGTATATTCTTCTGAAAAATATCTACCTTCCCCATCTGTTAACAGCCTCATAACTGAAATCATAATATATTCCCACAGATTCATTGGTGCGTCGTGCACAAGGGCTGGGGCGGCGTCGCAAAGAAAGGACGCCGAGGCGTCTGCAGGGAGTTCTTGACAAAGACCATTGACAGAGGGAGGTTCAGCGCCTGTCAAGACTCCTCCAATGATGAAAAAAATACCTCCAATGTACCAGCACAACAGCCTGCCGAGGAAGAGTCATTTCAACAGGAATGCTCCGGCGAGAAGGTCTGCAGGTGAGATAAAATAGGAATCTTTTGATATTTGTGCCCTTATAAAGGGTTTTCCAATAAGAGGTGTTATTTTGAATAGCCCACTATTTCGATAGATGTCACTGTTGAAGCTGTCATTTTTTGACATTTGACTAGAAGAAACTACGCCATTGCTAAAAATGGAACGATACACGCTTCAAGAACGCATTGAAATTATTAAAATTCACTATAAAAATGGTGAAAATTTGGCAGAGACGGTTCGTAAAACTCGAACATTTTTGGGTCGTCGTGAAGCACCTTGTCGGACCGCAATAAAGATATAGGTGGAAAAATTCGAGCTGTTAGTTATGTGAAGAATAAAACCCGTGCGCGTCGCTCAAGAACAGCCGAGAATATTGCTGCTGTAGCCGAAAGTGTTGAAGAAAACCCAGGTTTGTCCATTCCTCGTCGTTCTTTGGAATTAGGTATTCCACAAACGTCATTACACCGTATTTTGCATAAAGATTTGGTTATTAAGGCTTATAAAGTTCAGTTAACACAAGAACTCAAGCCGGCTGATCATCAACAACGTCGTGCCTTTGCTGATTGGGTCGTTGAAATGCATGAAAATGATCCGGCATCCCATCGAAAAATCATCAGGTCCATTTCCACCTCGGTAGCTTCGTCAACATGCAAAATTGTCGCATCTGGGGCTCGGAAAACCCAAGAGTTATTGTTGAAATGCGTCTCTATCCTAAACGGGTGACTGTTTGGTGCGATTTATGGTCCGGCGGAGTCATTGGACCTTACTTTTTCGCAAATGAGGCTGGAGCAACAGTTACGGTAAATGGATTGCGCTATCGAGAGATGATTATTGATTTTGTATGGCCGGAATTGGATGGTATTGATCTGGACAACGTTTACTTTCAACAAGACGGCGCTACGTGCCACACAAGCAACGAAACCATTGATCTTTTGCGGGAAAAGTTTCCGGACCGTGTTATCTCACGTGAAAGAGAAGGTCTACGCCAATAGCCCAGCGTCGATTCAAGACCTCAAAGATGGAATTCGTGAGGCTATCGAGGACATAGGGCAGCCACTTAACGATTTGGTTATGGAAAATTTCATTAAAAGGATATGGTCCTGTAAGCGTGGTCGTGGTGGTCATTTGCCTGATGTTATTTTCCACTATTAACGGCATAGCTTCTTCTTTATAATGAAATAAACATCCGATCATTTATATTGAAAAATGGCATCAAAATAACACATCTTATTGGAAAACCCTTTAGTTTTGTTTTCCTTCGAAGCGAGGTTTAGATTGTACAGGCTCTGGCAGCATAACTGTTCGCAAGCGTGTTCTGGGGAACAGTTCGCCTAAATGTCTGTATTATTCGAATTATCGTCTAAAAATGATCTCAAACGATTCGGTTCGAATCACTGATGAAGAATATGAGGTCAAATTTAATTCCGTCCGGCCGTCCAGCACTTGCCACGATTACTTCCGAACGAAAAGAGATAGCGACATGAAAATTTCAGTATACGTTGCGCATCCGAATAGAACTGTTAAGATCGTTGTTGGGCATAATCGTCCAGAGGGTTTTGAGGTAAACCTATCTGAAATTTTGTTGTAATTTCCTCAATAACTCAAAATATAAGAATCCGATTCAATTCAAACTTGGTAAGTACTTGTAGAATGCCAACATATTGAAGTTCGCTGAATATCGTTAAGATCGTGTTACTAGAAAATTTAAAATAAATAATTCAGTATTTCGAGAGGGTTAATATACAGAAGAACATGCACGCAACAGCTCCTGACTTCACGTCAGTGCTTTTTAAGAATTTTTAACTCATATCACAGTTCCTATATCGCTGAAATTTTGGAAGACCATTCAAATAATGATTACAGCCACGTTTTAGAGTTTTTTTAAGCCAAGGTACCTTTTGCGAGTTCAGTACCGAGATGGATGAGTGCTCCGGTTATAAATTTGAACAAGCACGCCAAAGCTCCTGACCTCAATGATTTTTCAACTAGTTTGAGTATTAAATATTCTTAAAATCCCCTTGTTTATGCCTCCGTAAGAATTCTAGATCCTGTAAAAACCCCATCCTCAAATGTAACTATATTAATTCCAATTAACCTGGACATTTTAACTCCAGCAAACCAGCACATAATTACGAAAGTCCTAGGTCAGAATAATAGCTGCTAAATACCTGAACGTGTTATTTTAAACGTCATCCAAAAACTAATTTCCCCCAACAAAATGAGGAATAATATGACCAGACATTTCCTTAATGAAAACAAGCCGCAAATTCCACACATTGCAACGCCATAAAACCACCCTGAGTCCTTATTAAACCCTGCATAATAACCTCAAAACAAATTGAGGTATTGCTCAAAGATGCAAATTTTACCAAACTCCTTCAACGATCCTTTTTCTCGATGAGTTTGCGATAAATTATTGGCAATTCGGCAATTAAGCCGAACTTGGAATAAGTTTCGCACAAAACAACTTCGTAATTAGTATTCCAGAAGTTCCGGCAAATCACCATTAGTTTAATCGAAGCGCTGGTTTGGGAAATCCACTAACAGACTATATTCATTTTCGGAAATGAATGGGGCTGGGGGACGTCTTTGAGAGATCTTGAATTTATTATTTATTTTTCTGGCAGCGTGTAAAGAGAATGGAACGATTTCTGCAGTCGCTGAAGCTCTCCGGAAATGGAAAAACGAGGGAGAAAGGTGGTAGGAGGCAGAGGCAGAGATACTAAGGGACCCCGGGTAAAAAAAATTGATTTGCGGAATTTTTTTCATGGAGACAATTTCGGACTTTGGCACGATGCCATGATGAATTTTTGGCTTGTCCACATGAATAGAGTGCCTATCAATTCGCCCACATTTCTGTTATGATCCAATTTTTGCCCGAGAATGGTCTCAAACGATTAGTTTCTACAAATCGAGGAGCAAAGAGTATATATCTTTTATTGTACCTATACAGGGTGTCCCAAAAATACCACGCGAAAGTGACACTGGAGATAGATTGGCATTAGGTCTATCAGATAGCATCAACATGACCTCAGTAAAAGTCCGCTGGTTTTCGAGATATCACCACTTTTGTGTTTTTTTTTTTTTAATCTCCAGTTTTCGGTCTTTTATCGCCTAGCATTGCTAGAAATTACTTCAAATTCATGTTTTTTTTTACCTAGGCTATCCTGAATAGTTGCTTTAAGCAATGAAGTAATAACTTCACCGACAACTAGAACAAAATCCTTCAAAAAATGTCTAACTTGTTGTATTTTATTCCGAAGTTAAAACGTTAACTTAAGTTTGACTGACTGCTGTGAAAAAAAATTATATCAGACTGAATTGACAAATAATCGCAAAAACTGGTCCATTTCATGGGTTTTGGTTTTTTTTAATAAGTAGCAATTCTGGTTCAGATTAAAAAAAATTGGTAGTGTTGTATCATTTTGAAATGGGCATGAAATGGACCAGTTTTTGCGATTATTTGTCAATTCAGTCTGATATAATTTTTTTTCACAGCAGTCAGTCAAACTTAAGTCAACGTTTTAACTTCGGCATAAAATACAACAAGTTAGACATTTTTTGAAGCATTTTGTTCTAGTTGTCGGTGAAGTTATTACTTCATTGTTTAAAGCAACTATTCAGGATAGCCTAGTTAAAAAAAAACATGAGACTGAAGTAATTTCTAGGAATCCTAGGCGATAAAAGACCGAAAACTGGAGATTTTTAAAAAAAACACAAAAGTGGTGATATCTCGAAAACCAGCGGACTTTTACTGAGGTCATGTTGATGCTATCTGATAGACCTAATGCCCATCTATCTCCACTGTCACTTTCGCGTGGTATTTTTGGGACACCCTGTATATTGTATACAGGGTGAGTCTTTGACCACTGCATTAATTTTAACCAAAGATTCCTCTCATCAAATGAAACACTTTTTTCATTTAACATTTTTCAAAATTCAGGTCAGGTAAAAAGATATAGGCTGTTTGAAATTTCGAAAAAAAATCAGTTTTTATTTTGTAGCTTTGACATCCTTTTTTCGAATAAAATGAATGTAGGCGTAAAGTTTCCCATAACTATGATACATATTTTCCAAATATTAGTTTTTTTCTACTTCTACTGGTTTTCTAGTTATGGACTCGTGGATTCATAAAACTAAACGAAATTAGCATAAAGAAAGCATATAAAGTTTTTCTTGAACCATTTCAAGAATATTCCATCGTTTTGGAACATTATATCCGTTTTCGAGATATTCTTCATTGAATGTTTTAAAATGGAAAACTCCAGAAATTTCACTACTTTTATGAATCCGTCCCTGAGCGTTGGAATCCCGAATCAAGCTGTAAACCACGTTACCATGCCTTATTCTCGTCCGCCAACAATGTCATAGATAATTTATATGCGGGAGTGTATTAGCACATTGTGCAATCTTTAAACGCTTGTAAGTTTTTACCTGAGCCGAATCTGGAAAAATGGTAAATGAAAATAGTGTTTCATTTGATGAGAGGAATTTTTGGTTAAAATTAATGCAGTGGTCAAAGACTCACCCTGTATAGTTGCTAATTTCAATTAGTATTATGAATTCGTGAAACTATAAGTAGGAAACCAGTTGAAGCAGGAAAAGCTGTTAATCGGAGAATATGTATTGTGTCATAGTTAAAGAAAACTCCACACAAAAATTAATCACATTCTGAATATCCATGTCAAAGCTACAGAAGAAAACCTGATTTTTTCTGCTAATGTATATTCTATTTTGTTTTAGGGGGTACGATGCACTTCGACCTCAAGGTCTATTGTACTTCCCAGTCAGAGCTGTCGATGTCATCACCATCTACAGCTCTTCTTCCAATTCCAGAGTTCTGATGAACTCCAGTATCTGGGATGGCTTCAAGGAGGCTGCGTCTTCGCTCCTGCAGATTTCGTGCCCAAAGCATTCCTTGCGTTGGTTTCAGATGGCGAGTCATTTCATTATCAGGTGATCAGGAGTTTCATCCTCCTCCCAACAGAATCTGCACTCGTCAGTTTCTGCTAGCCCTAATCTCATCATATGCTTCCTAATGCAGTGCCCTCTTTGGGGGAGTTCTTCGGCACTACCATATTAGCTTGGACTCGATAACATGGGAGCTTAGAGCTTTGATAGCAGCTTGACTATCAGAGTGGATCGCTATATAACATCTATATAGTTTCTTTCTAGGTTCATTTCCACGCATCTTTCTATTGCAAGTACTTCTGCCTGAAAGATGCTCGGATAGGAGCCAAGCGATAGCGAATATTTGGTGCCTGGCCCATATACTCCAGCGCCAGCTCCTGTAGTGGTTTTTGAACTTTGAACTTGGGTGGTGGATTCCATGTCCCAGTCTTTTTTCGTACCGAGCAACGTTGTGCTTACTGTCTTGATCATTTTGTCACTAGGAAGATTGGCTGATGAAATGTACCTGGTAAGAGAGGACCAGGCTTTCTGGTTTTAATACTCTCATTCCTGTTCCTTACCTAGATATTCTGAGAATGGCTTCATGGTCCATTTTGTCTATCACTAGATGAAGTGGTATGAGATTTGTGATACTCTCAAGTGCCCTGGTAGGACAGGTTCCCATAGCTCCAGTGATACACACAAAGGCCAGCCTTTGTACCTTGTCGAGGGCTTTCCTCGTGCTATTCTGGCTTGATTTTCTATACCAGACTACTGCCCCATACGTGATTACGGCTCTCACAATCATAACGTACGTCCATCGCAGTATCTTAGGCTTGCAGCCCCAAGTCTTCCTGGATAGATTCCTGCACGACATTAAAGCCTTTATTGCTTTGCTACCAGTGAATTCAACATGCCTATTCCACAGAAGTTTACTTTCTAGTTTTACGCCTACATATTTAACTTCAGACTTCCATTCTATAGTATCTCCGTTCAAAAAGAGGGGGAGGGAAGATCTTGCAAGGCTCTCCTCTATAGGAAGATCGTTTATATAAATTAAAGAAAGAATGGAACCAAGGACCGAGTCCTGTGGCACTCCAACGTTTATTACACTCTTCTCCGACATCACCCCAGCAACCGTCGCCTCTTCGGCAAGACAGATAAGAAACCATGTAACTATCGAAATAGTTCATAATTTGAATAGTCATGCACTTCTCTAGCATTTTAGAGATTATAGGCAAAAGTGATATTTGCCTATAATTTCCAGACAGCTAGAAGTTACCCTTCTCGAAAATTGGTACCACCATCAGTTTAGTCAAGAGAATATGATGATACAGTTTTGGCCAATTTTCAAAATCCTAAAAAAATGTCTTTCCAGGTGCTGAACCCTTGATAGAGTACTTCGTCCCGAGAAGTATAAGCGAATTCGACCTCTCCATGGCGACAGACGAGGTGACTTCCGCAGCCAACTTCCTACCTCTCACCGTCAGGGTACCCAGAAGGGTCATCTCCAAGCAGAAGGAAAAGATGGTCACCTTCGAGGACGAACTGTCCATCAGGGCAGACAATCCCAACTTCAACGACGTGTTCATGTGACAGAAGGGATAGCATAACGAGAAGAAGGTCGAGGACATCGTCGACGACTTCAACCTAGTGAAGAAGGAACTCAAACAATTCAAAAATTTCAGGTTATGCGAGGATCTGAAGAAGTGCGAAGAAGGTTGTTCGTGTAACACTGAGGCGGACTGTGACATATGCAAAGTTATTGACTTCACCATGAAGAAGGATAAATTATAGCTGAGAGGTGGAATTGACAGTGATAGTAGTTAGTGAATATGTGTAGGAGTGAGTTGGACCCAGGATGTAACCCTGGGGACTTCCAATTCCTACAATATAACGGACATTTTCTGGGCAACTTGAGATGGTGTTTCACGGTTTCCAGCCTTCTTTCATCCTTGAATCTCGAATAATAAGAGCCTTAAAACTTCAGAAGATATGGATTCTGGCTTACAAGAGTTTTATATGATAAAGAAATATATAAGATCAAGTAATTCATTCAAACAATTGTTCATGATATGGTTTAATTTTTCCAGGTTGTGTGATAGAAACTCCGGAATGAAATAAATACATATCTTAAACTTAAGTCTTAAAATTTATTAAAGCGCTGCTGTAGCATCGAGAACTTGAGCGCATTCATTCATTTTATGTTCAATAGATTCTACTGACTCAGCTAGCACAAAATTTTTGTAATCATAAGGATAAAACAATCAAATAACTTTAATACTGAGTTTCAAAGAATTCAATCATACGTATGAATGCAGCTTCAGTGTAGAAACGATTTTCTTAATCTTCTTCTCGGTTTAAGTCACAATAAAATGAAGGGAAAAGGTCGTTTAATTTCACGGCACATAAGTGTAAAGGGATATAACAATTGAAGTTTACTGCACACTTAAAAACGTACATAAAACGCGTATCAGACCCATCGTAAAAATGGGAAAATAAACTAGATTGGGAATCATTACTAACAGAAACCTTCTAAGTTGTAATATCAGCCCAATATTTATTAGTTCTACATCACAAATAATAAATGTGAACCAGCATTCATTTATAATCATTAATTGAATTGAAGGGGCAGGTCAAAATAAAGTTTTTGGTGCGAAATAAATTAAAGACTTGAAATTTGCAGGGTAGATTTGGAGTTCAAATGCGCCGGTTAAGTTCGTTAATGGACAACATCCACCTAGTAGTTTCGGAGTTATAGCCATTTGAAATTTTGTTTTCCTAGTAACTCTAAAAATACTGATCTGATCGAAATGAAACTTGGTAGTAGGTTCAAATATACCGACTCAAATAATTGTGCCACATTTCGTGAGGATCGTATGAGCAGAAAATCAAAAAAAATATATATATCTCAGAAACCATCAGTCAGATATCGCTGAAATTTTGCGAAAGCCTTTAAAACCTTTTTTTTCAAGTTGTACATTTGAACTCGATCGGACTTATATTGTTGGATATATTGCGGAAATATAGAAAAGTTAGAATCAAAACAGTTGACCAGTTTCATTTGGCACGCTTGTATACAGTCACTTATCGAAATTTTCAGTGATTTCCCAACTTTTTTCATGTAGTTTTGAGTGTGTCTCCATATAAATATACTTACCATTGCTATTGATTGATCTCACAATAAGCATGAGTGTGTATTCTGTGTATTATACCATCTTGATCTCTGAAAACCATAGATGAAAATTCTCTGCTCAAGTCACAAACTTAGTTGATCTAAGTAGTGCAACATGAACATGGAAGTTATTTGTGTTACGTAGTTTTCAATTATTGTTCGAAACAACTGTCCACTAGCTACAATATTTGTTCAGATTGTATTTTATCTATATTATATAATATTTTATGTATCAAGAAAACACTTTTTTTTTAACATCCACAGATTCTTGTGAAAGTGAATGGATGAAACATTATTAGCTTTCATTGTTTTCTATGGCAGTGATGATTTTATGACCAATAATACATCTGACTATATTATGCTATCAGATATGGAATCAGAATATACTTCATTGTCAAAAAAATGATCAAATTGTATGTTATTTTATCAATACCAAAGAAGGCTGGTAGTTCGAAGATAAATATGTGAAAAATGAATTTTCATTAGATGGAAATACTGTGGAACTGTTAGTGTTAAAACCCAGATTGTATGTAATATAATGTAAATATTAACAATAATAATTGACATTCCCATTATGCGATTGTTATGAACTCCATAATCTGTTATAACGAATTACCTACTTTTGAAATATATTATTCCAATATTCCATGTTTTTTTAATAGTCCTTATTTTATGATATACCAGCCGATTTTGGCGGACTTTCTCTTGATTTCTTCCTATATTTTAGTGGAAATTCTGCTATATGGATCGCAGACGAATCCAACCAATCAAAGCTCGTAAAAATCGGCTCAGGCGTTCTTGAGTGATAAATGGTGTAACTAATCAGGTCAGGACACTTTGGTATTGCAGGAAAAACACCGATGAGCTTGTGAAAAGCACCTCCAGATCATCGATTGTGAGGTATAGGGAGATCTTGTTAAGAATTTAGCCTGTCTGAGGGAGTTGCAGTGTTGACGAAACGTGTCACAATATTAAATAAATAAGTGTGAATCGTATATAATATTTTATTTGAGATAATATGAATTTGTATCAAGTAAAAGCCAGAAAAATTCAATTTAGAAACACCCTCTGTATTCAGTTTCAAGCTTTTCAAAACGAAGAACGTTATTTTTAAATCGCTAAACAGCGTTCATGGCCATAGAAAGATACTATCTAAAGTCTGTGGGACTGGGAGTGAACACAATTTAAGCATGATTACAGCGTATTCGATACCTACAAAAAAATGAATCATTTAAACAAGAGCACCAAAAAAAAAGCAATCTACAATACTTCAAAAATTGTCATTAAATTTATTTATCAAGATTAAATGAGCGATCTGCAATGATTCAACCTCGTGGAATGGGTTGTTTTCACAACTCGAAATACCTAAGGAAAGCATCATAGAAATGTCTAGAGCAAGGCAGGGGACAATCATAGCAGATTGTCCATTTATTCCTGATATTTGAGTAGGTAGAGGCTTACGAACAAATTATTTCAATAGTTCAAAATATATTAACTAGCAACATTATGAAAATACTGTATATAGGAACATGTCTTACTACTTAAGGAAGTAAAATGTAATATTAACCTCAGTGGTCAACGAACAGAAATTTGTTTTGATGATTCCATTATGTTCTTTCTTTCCTATTGCCTTTATAAACTACATCATTAAAATGATCCAATTCTAAATCTTCTGAAACATCATCCCGAATTTATACGTAAAATATTCAATATGCAACCAGACAATATTATTTTCGGTTTCAAAACAGTCTTGTATATTTTCACAAATTCAAGAATCGGATACTTGTTTCAAACTACGAATTGACATGACTCTAATAGCTAGATAAGATGACATTTTTGAACAGTGAACACAGACAGTGAATACATAGAACTACGATGTATTATTGAAATTTTGAAAAATCATATCTCCGAAAGTATTAGCTTGTTAGAGTTGAAAATGATATCATCGGATTCTTATGATAAGATTGCTTCTTAAAAAAAATTGAATTCAAAAGTTGTAATGTAAAAAAAATGTTTTCGTTACTCCGAAACCATCAGGCCGATTTTGCTGAATAACGAACTTAACCGAGATATTTATCCCTCGAACCTGCTCTGAAAATGTCAATTGTCTAGCTCATTTCGTTCGAGAGTTATCGTGTTAAAGGCCGGACAGAATCGATTTTGACCATGGATTCTTGATCAGTGAGTCGAACCAAATCGTTTAAGACCATTTTAAGCCAAAAATTCGAAAATTACAGACATTTGGGCAAATTGATAAGCACTCTGTTCCGAGGAACAAGAGCGCCAAAAAGAGCATATCACGAGTACATCATAATGGTTGTAATGAAATGTTAACATCTACAATCGAACTGGGTGCACCGAATGTTCAAAGCATGTAACAGACATGAAATCTGCATAAAGCTCTTCTAGAAATGGAATGCTAATGCTGTGTAATATGTATATCGTTAGAGTGAACAATACGATATTATACGAGTAGGGCAAAGGATGATACTAACAGGATAATGAGGACAGAAATGCCTCCAGAATTCGTTAAATACCGTGTATGACATCTGAGCACTTTTCAGCAGCATTAATTTTTTCGATATGGATAAAAAGAAGATATACTGCCGCACCCTGTATACGAGCCCATTCCGAGGCCCTATTGGCAGGTCGCTCTGAACTTGTTGCTTTATCCCATTCTTTCAAATTTTCGCGCCAAATCCTCACCCCTTACTCAATATTAATAATAGAATCGAGTCCAATGGAAATCACTTCAGTATGGGTGATCGTTACCACGATAACTTTCGAACGGAAAGAGATAGGGAATTGCAATTTTCAGGAGTTCAAGAAAAAATGGAATACATTCTCCAGAAAATTAAAAAACGAAATTTCGCACCGTTTTTTCACGCTTTGTGACCCTCATCAGAACGCAAAAAGGGAACTACCCTCTATAGCTAAAGTGTGCGAAGTCGCGGGCGTATATCTATCAGACCGGCAACGATATAGCAAGAATCAGTTACTTTACTCGGGTTTTCGTGTGATCAATTTATCGATCTAGTCGGTTGGCGCGCTTTTGCACTAAACCTAATTTTGGGGTTTAGTGTACGTTCCACATCCAAGGAAAGCTCATAGCGATGGGAGACGGAAAAACCGCCTGAAAATGGACGACCGTATCGTTGATTTAATTTTCGCGGGTTCCCTGGAGAATCTGCCTCCAGTGAGTTCGAAGATTGTGAGAATTTTCACCAGTTCCACGTTTACCGGTAAGTATTTGTCGTGTTCGAATTTTTTTTTTTTCGTGTTTGTTAGTATGTTATTTGCGAATAAGTTAGCTTTCGATGGATGCACGGAAATAAACTAGAATTCCGACAGTTAAACCGATTTATATTAATATAAAAGCATTGTCAGCAGCTCATAAACCTAAAATTAAAAGATATAAATTCCAAATTTTCGGGTAATTTTCAACAGGCTGCAATTACAAGGGAAATGATTATACAGAAATAAAAAAAATAGGGAAATTAAAGCACCAGCTGTCTAGTTGTCAGATTTGGCCATACATTTTTTTTGTCGTATATGGTTCCGGAGTAATCCTTCTAAAATTACCGTTAACTTTTCTCCTAAAAAAATATACATATATGGGCATCAAAAGCTATTTTTGTATAGTTCAACTAAAAATCCTTTTCCTTCAATTTGATTCGACTAATAATCCTGTACGATGATCTGATGCGGAGTTATAGTTAATCAAAGCAAAAAATCCTATTTGACTTTGATAAACAATAAGTCGAAAAATAATAATCTCACAGGAAATCAAAGTAGGGTTTTTAAAATTGCAAAACTTTTCTTATAAAATTTTATTAGTAACTTTTGATGAAAAGTATTTAGATAACTTGGTATAAGGAAGGAACGGAAGATATCGTGGGCATGTTTTCAACCTTAAAGGGTCCCAGAAAAACCCCGGAAAAACCCCGGAAATTTCAAGGCACTGCCATGTTTGTTTTTCTTCAAATAATCAAGGAATATAGCGAAAACTTGTTTCAATATTACAAACATTGTTACATATATGAATATGAAAAATTATACGCAATTTGAATTCTTCCCTTAATTCCATTTTCTCCATCAATTTTTCATATGAAACTTCATCTAGACACAACGATGGAGAGGAACACGCTTATGGCAAAATGTTATCCTAGGATAAAGGATTATTGTCGAGAGAAACATGGCCTTGAATTTCAGGTGAGTCACGATAGTTCAAGCAGAATGCAGGTACAATTTTCCTTAGTTCCGATCTGAAACATAGATGGCGACACAAATACAGAATTAACGTTTTCTTGAACAAGTACTAACATTCAAAAGGTAGATGTTAACATTTTATCACGAACTGATGTTTGGTTCAAAAGTTAATGTGGTTTTAGTGAAGCCTATTCTGTCACTATCACCATCACTCGCCGGAGTTATATCAGCATTTACCTGAATTTTTCAACGGAAGAAAAGTTACACCTATATTTCGAAAATTATCATTTTAGAAAAACACCCGGTAACTATGCAACGGTGATAGATCTTGACATGGGATTTTCACCGATGAGTTCCTCATAAAAAATTGGTTGAAGCGCTGACGTGAAGTCAGGAGCTTTTACGAGCATGTTCTATTGTCTACTCACCTCTATTGGACACTCTTTATCGAATGTAGCTTCGATATATACCGTTTTCTCGGCTTTTATAATATATGAATACATTTAATACCATTTGAATGGCATACTTCAGTAATGAGAAAATCTATGATCACATAATTTTTAATTCTTTCATTTATGTATTATATTGTAATTGTATTACGGAATAACTTACGCCTCAAGTAACTTCAGGATATGAAATTTCGCGAAAACTAGTGGTTGGACATTCTACAAGTAATAACCGAGTTTTAATTGGGGCAGATTTGTATATTTTGAGTTATAGAAATAACAACAAAACTTCAGATGAGTATAACTCAAAAACCACTTAGCCGATTATGCCAATTAACGAACTTAAATGGCGCATTTGAATGCGCAACCTATCCTGAAAATTGCAAGTCGCTATCTCTTTCCGTTCTCAAGTTATCGTGAGATACATAACATTTTTTCGTGATTTTTTTTATTTTATTACTTATTAAAGCCCTACAACGAACTTAACTCTCCCATTTGGATGCGCAACCTACCCTGAAAATTTGAAGTCCCTATCTCTTTTCGTTCGAAAGTTATTGAGGCAACGGTCCCCCATCCAGCTACTGAACTCACCCAAGGCTGCTCGGATCTCCAACAATATCGATTTGATCATGTTCAAAATTGGAACTTGGTAGTAGAGTTAGGTTTTGAAGGATCTCGCAAAATTTCAGTAATGTCGGACGAACAGTTTCTGATATATAGAAGTTTTTTCAATGATTTTCAATGACTTTTTGAAAATTTTCTACTAATACGATCCTCATGAAATTTGCAAGAATTTTCGTTCTGGTATTCTACAACTAATTACCATGTTTGAATCAGATCGGATTCGTATATTTCGAGGTATTGAGGAAATAACAACCAAATTTCAGATGCGTATAACTCCAAAACAGTTTGGCCGATTAAACCTAATTACAAACTTAAATGTCGCTTTCAGATGATCAACCTACCCTAAAAATTGCAAGTGGCTGTCTCTTTCCGTTCTCAGGTTATCGTGAGTTAAATAATATTGTTTAATAATTTTTTTTATAAATTTTCTAGTGTTACAATTCTCACAAAATTTCACAGTCGTCTTTGTGTCACTATTCTACAATTAGCCACCAAGTTTCAATTCGATCGGATCTGTATTGGTTGATGACTTTAATATCACTCGGAAACCGTTGGTCCGATTATGCCCATTAACGAACATGTCCGTCGTTTTTGGACTCGTCACCTACCCTGAAAATTTCAAGTTGCTATCTTGTACCGTTCTCAAGTTATCGTGGCAACGGCCGGGCAGAATCAAATTTGACCTCGAATTCTTCATCGGTGAGTCGAGCCCAATTGCTTGAGACCATTTTTGGCAGAAAATTCGAATATTACAGACATTGGGGTAAAATGATAACGCGATGTTCGCCAGAACATGCGATGGACATAAAAATGGACCCCCTGAAGCCAACATCAGTTTTCGTCTAGGTAGTACAAAAAAAACGACTTCCAATAGGGTACACCCTGTACATAGTGAACTTATCAGCCCCAACACTATTTTATTTCCTTCTGAAATAAATGTCACTTTGATAAATATCCTTGCCTTTCCACTGAACATAAATCCAAACATTCAAATTAACTTTCCATTGTTCTATAGTTCTACAAGACTCCATGTCTAAAATTTCGGTGATTTGGATGGAAATTAATGATTAAAACATCTGCACATTCTCATAATGCCATTTTCAGCAAGAAACAGTCAAATACATCAGTAGAAATACACGCAGAAGCAATTTAATATAGTATATTTGGGGATAATGTAAGTAAAGAGCTCTACTGGCAATATTTATTCTTAAAATATTAATTGATAGTTCATACAACCATTGAATCATTTTCAGGAACGTATAGCTTGTATACCTCTAGAGTCCTGTGCATTTTGAATCACTAATTACTGATATATTTCCTCGAATATACCGGGTGGCCCACCACAGTCGCGCAGCCCGGTTTGAGGAATTAAATGAAGATATTTTGAGAGTATTTTTCTGTAATGTGTGTAGGGTGTTCGAAAGCACAATTTAAAATTATTTTCCTATATACAGGGTGTTAGAAAACAAAGATATAGAATAAAGTTACATTTTTTTAAATGTAACACCCTATATTTTACCTCAAAAATGAAATGGCAAGCTCAAATTATGATGAGTTTCTTCAGATTACTTTATACCTTAGAAGCACCATTCACGAGAAAATGGCGAAGAATGAAAATATGGAGTTTTTTTTAAATAGCAATTAATGAAGAAGCAGCAGTTACGCCAGCGATACAGACAGTATTTTTTCGAGTAGACATATTGACTACACCTATACAGAAAAAAATAATTACCTCTGGAATATACAGAGTGGTCATAATTAATTTGCAAACATCAACTACAAATAATGGTCAAAAACTTTCTTATTTCAAATAGCACACCCGTTATTTCTATATCTTGTTGAACGTAAAAATTAATTTCAAAACTATCTTCACACCTTCACCTTCCTACACCTAAGCCTGATAGTTTCTCAGCAATTTTCGACCGTTATTTGTAGTTGATGTATGAAAATTAATTATGATAACTCGGTATATTCCAGAGTTACATTTTTTTTTCTGTATAGCAGAAGCCAATATGTCTACTTGAAAAAATACTGTCTGTATTGCTGGCGTAACTGGTTTCTTCCTTAATTGCTATTTAAAAACACTCCATATCTTCAATTTTCAGCCATTTCTCATAAATGCTGCTTCTAGGTAAGTGATCTGAAGAAACTCATCATAATTTGAGCTTGCCATTCCATTTTATAGGTCGAATACAGGGTGTTACATTTAAAAAAAATGTGACTTTGATCTATATCTATGTTTACGAACACCCTGTATACATGAAAATAATTTTACATTGTGCTTTTGAAGACCCTACACACATCGCAAATAAAATTCTCAAAATATCTTCATTTACTCCCTGAAAACGAGTTCCGCGTCTGTGGTGGGCCACCCGGTATATACTTACGAGCACCTCTATATTCTCATTTAAAAAATGTTTTAGACATAGATTTAAATGCCATTTAATGGCAAAACAATTATTTTACGATTAAACGAAATTGTGGACATTACATCAAGTCGGAGTAAGTGTTTTCAAAACGAAATAGGTAGAGAATTTTGATTTATAAAACATTTACAAGTGATAGATTAGCATCCTGGCCTGTCGTGCAGTAGATACGGGTGCGAATCCGCGCCGAGTAAGTTCAGTAATTTATTTATTTTGAATTCAGTTAATCCCCAATGCATTTTTCAAGTTTTAGGGCATAAAAGACTGCTTGAAGGTTAATGTAGCATATCGAGAGGGTGTGTGAGACTATAATAGACAATAGAACATGCACGCAAAAGCTTCTGGCTTCACGTCAGTGCTTTTCTCAATTTTTTTTATCGTCGCCTGCCAAAAATAAATAACAATGCAAACATTCGACCTTGATCTCTTTACATGGTAGCACAACATGGTACGGCTATGACCCCCATGATGGTAACAATCGATATCTGCACCGACTTTCATTTTTGCATGCAAATACATCACACGTCTGTGTTTTGGTATCAGGCATACCCAATGATACAACACGTTAAAATAAATTCGAAGGGTTCATGAAAATTCAACTTTGAGAAACGATTTTCATCTCAGACTAACAGCCTGCAAAATAATTCGTCTCAGAAGATGGAAACATCGTTTCTGATCCAAAGGTCCAGCGAAAACTTATCACCTCGATGTTCCGACTTTAAAATGATAATGTGGAAAATCGCTTAGACCCTTGAATTTCTGATTCGAGGGGGAAGAACTTTTCCGCTTTTTCCATCCCCGTAACTTCAACTCCCTAACGGGGGTGAGCACAACCCCTTGTTTTTGAATAGGGATGAGGGTGTTGAGATAACTAATCACTATCTGACCCTAAAATTTTGTAGTGGACAAAAATGTAGATACTAATGTAGAGTTATCTAAGTACATACTTCACCAAATGCACCCTATTATTTGCAGGTGGTAGACATGAGATGGGGCGTTAGGGATGAAGCTACAGACGATCATATGACCACTGAACTCTGCATGAAAGAAATCCAGAATTGTCAGAGACTTTCAATGGGTCCAAATTTCGTTGTAAGTTATTAATTTTAAGTTCAGTCAGTATTACGCTGTTTGTAAAAAAAAGTTGAAGACATATTATATTAAAGTGAAATTAATGTGTTAAGGGTTTTGGAATGTATGCCAGTATTGAATCAAGACAAGGGGTTTCAATTGAAGAAATAATATATGTACTGCATGCTATTATTCCCTAGGTGTTCTTGGGCCAAAAATACGGATATAGGCCAATACCTACCTATATCTTATCATCGGAACTTCAAATGATAAGGGATGAATTAGCGAACACTGGAAATGATCCGACGATAATCGACACTTGGTACAGAAAAGACAGTAATGCTGTACCCCCAATCTCAGTTCTTCAACCGATTTCCTCCATACTTATCAACTTTAACAACAAGGTGAGACTTTAAAATTTATACCTAACGTGTGAATGAAGACACAAGCTTATAAATCTAAATAGAACATATGAAAATACCAAACAAGAATGTAAAAATAATCATTAAAGGATACCGTGGGAGGTATACTCATTATTGAGAGATTTTTTTCTGGGTTTTCTCTCCCAAACTCTGAAATATATCTATAAAATAAAAATTAATTATTTTGTGATTTGCTTCTGCGTAAGAAACACAACATATTTGAAGCAATCAATTGAACAATGTTGCCTAACAAACAACAACGAAACAACATCAACGAAGAAACGTATCGTAAACTATATCCTAACGTTTCGGAGTCTATATCAGACTCTTTCGTCAGACGCTTAATGAAAATCTTTAGAATTATTTTGTTGATAGTTATTTTGTGAAATTCAAGAATTGCCACATTGACAGTATTTAAAAATCATAGCAAACATAGTTTTACTTCGCATAGAAATTTCCAAGTTCCAACTCCTTTTTAAATAAATTTAGCCAAATATTGTCAATACCAATTGAGCAATTTGCAAAATTGCATTCTCTTTTCAATGAAATACAAGTTGACTCCTTAAGTTTCCTTTTAATATAATCAGGTTCTGTCATTAGAATCTTTGTATTACTCCAATCCATCATGTGATCTCCTTGGATTGTACATACATGTTCTGCTATTTTTAAATACTGTAGGTATGTCTCTATTTCTCAAGTTATTCTTATGCTCTGACTTTCTTACTTCTAGTGGTCTTGATATTTCTCCTGTGTATGATTTACCACAAATACAAGGAATATTATATACACAGTTTTTTGTGTTTTGTTTTTCATTTATGGGTTTTGTTTTCGTTAATAAAGACCTAAGATCATTTTGTGTTTTGAAGACGGTTCTTAATTATATTGAACTTAGAACCGATTCTTCTAATTTTTTCAGAAAGGCCACGAACATAAAGGGATCACATTCAACAGATTGGGTTGCTGTTCTTGTTGATTATTCTGTTGTACTTGTTGATTATTTTGTTGTTCTTGATTATTTGCTCTTCTATCTAAATTCATGATACATGTAAATTCTTGTATGTATTCAGAACAGTAAAGGAATTATCACCTTTTAAAATTCTCTGTAAAGGTACACTTTTATTATAAATAAACCCCATCATTTGCATCTTAGAAGATACATTTAATGTTTATCAGTGAGTTTTCATCAAAGCTTTTCATTTTGAAACTTGCTTTCTAGAGAGTTCCAAAATTACAAGCTGAAGATCAAGCGAAATGGTGGGGAACTCTGGAAAAATTCCAGAAACTTTTCAGAAAAGCTGCTGCTTCATTGCACCAACAAGGCAAGATGAGTGACGATGCTAAGCATAATTACTTCATGTCAGGTATAACAAAATTTTAAAAGTAATGCTAATTTTACTATTATAAGATAGGTATCAAAGTTTGTCAAATTATCTTATTGAAATTTTGCAGTAACTGAGAGGGAAGTAATAAACGGAGTTCTTAATGTGAAGAACACCAAAAACCATTGCTTAGCATACGTCAGATACATCAACAATATAAATTTGCAAAATTTGAAGAAAGCATCCCTTTTTGTTGATATCATAAACAGGAGCTTAGACACTGAATCTACAAAATTACTGGCTAACTTGAGAGATGAAAGGTTACCTAATAAGATTGAGACAAGCAACTATCAAAAGTGAGCCGAACCAAATTCTCAGATATTTTCAATATCACTCTTATTATTCGATATTTATGCCAAATAAAAAGCTACATTCTAGATACACTGTTGAATGGATAGGGAGAGAGGGCCTAGATACTGAAACACACGATGAATACTTGAGACATTTCATCTCCCATTTCTACAAGAATATAGTGAAACTAGTAGACAGGGCAATGAGAAAAGAGGACTCTAGTGCACAAGGACAAATAGTCACTGAAATTTTACAGCATTTGCATGCTTGCAACAATTCCGTAAGGGTAAGTTGGATTTCAAGACTCTAAATTGTTCGGGTGTGTTTTCCTAAGAACTAGCATATTAATACTTGAGAGGTTATTGTTTGTTTATTCCCAACTTAGGTGTTCTACGGAAGAGAAGATACACTGGAATATATACACCAATACATGGTACAAGATTCTGATTCTCTTCTGATACTATACGGAGAGGGAGGTTGTGGAAAGACATCTTTGCTAGCCAAGGCGGCTAGCATGTGCACAGGCAAGGATTGGTTCGAGAACGCAAAACCAATGAGTATTATCAGATTCTTAGGAACAACCCCAGATTCATCTGCATTGACTCCTACTCTTATCTCAATTTGTCAACAGGTAGATAAACTAAAGCTAGTTCTAGTATACAAATAAATCATCACTGGATTTTAGATATCATACAACTTCATGTTACCCTTTGAAGGAATACCAGACGATCTTGTTCCTTTGACAGCACACTTCAAACAGCTCTTAACATTAGCAACGAAGGAACAACCCCTTCTACTTTTTCTTGACTCTGTCGATCAATTGACAGGAACTCAAGATGCAAATAAAGTATCTTGGCTGCCAACCCGACTGCCACCGTATTGTAAGGTAACAAGATATTTAAAAATTCATTCGGGTCACATAATTCCAGTTTTAATTGGAATATTTCCCTCAACAAATCGCTATATACATAATACAATAAAAAATGTAGTTCAAAAAGTGGTCTCTTTGTTGACTTCATAAATAATGAACAAAATCTTTATGAATGACATATATTCACAATTTATATATCACGAAAAAGTCTGTTTCTGGTGTGCCTAAAATTGAATCGCTAACAAAATTTCTCCGGAGATGAACTACATATGAGCTTGGAGTCTTGCTTTCCTCTCCAATGAAGCTTCAAAATTTTTTCTTCTCCGATCCATTCTCTCCTGCTTCAGGCATTTGAGCATTTGTGCATCTTCTACATTGCAAACTCCAAACATCCTCAAGAAAGGGTTCTGAAGAAAGACAATTTTAGTTAAATTCAAGAGAATATTTGTAAAACTTTACCGTATCGTGGCAATTTTTGAGTAATTGGATCAGGTCGTTACATTTATCCGAGTGTAAATGACTGGATAAATCAGTATGCATCTCAAATCAAAAGAATATCAAGAATTTGTTTGACGAAAATAGAAATGTTTGGTCAATAATAAACGTCACATTTTTAGGTTATGTCAAGTTCATAGGTCAAGTTTATTTACCACCACAGAGAAATATTATAAGGGATGGGTGATACTTGTCGATATCTAGCAAGGGATGGGCAATGAAAAAAAATTATCGTTAAGGGGACTTTACACTGAGTACAAGTGAGTTTTTCAGATTTTGGTATCTTGCGCGTCCGAACAAGGAAATCCGGAAGTTTCAAAGGAATATCATATTTTACGACGAATGGTAGATAAAGATGAGAATTTCATCGAAGTAAATGCCCTGGGGGAAGACCTAGCTATGCAAGTGATCAAGTAAGATAAAATATCTCTATTTGCGGTAAAATTTTGAATCCGTATTTTTTTGAGGATGTGGATGCGAACTTCTTGTCGCGATCTCACCAACTACCAGTGGCGTCTCGTATCGAATGCCATTGAGAAGTGTAGTCTACCTATTTTCGTCAAATTAGTGTTTGCTGAAATCTGCAGATGGAGGAGTTACACAAAATCGGCAGATACTCACTTAGCAAACACTGTAATGGATTCGATCATGATGCTATTTGAAAGGATTGAGAAACAGGTAAAAATTACGCTGAGGTCATCTTACAGACCAGTTTTTATCAATTTATCTTTTAAGCATGGTAGGATTCTGGTTTTCCATGCCTTGGCTTACATAACTGCAGCTAAAAGCGGTTTATCTGAATCAGAACTAGAAGATCTAATTTCTCTCGACGATAAGGTGTTAGACGACGTATATCAATACCATCTACCACCAGTCAGGAGAATTCCACCCTTATTGTGGACAAGAATAAGAAATGATTTACCAAATTACTTATCTGAAAGAGAGGCGGATGGAGTGAGTGTGATGAATTGGTATCACAGGTAATTAACCATAAACTATCGATAAATTCAACGTTCATTGGCATGTTGTGCCGTCTTGTTGAAACCATACTAGAATAAATGTTTGAGTTATTGATTAAATCATTTCCTACATTTGCATTTGATTCCAGACAATTTCGTGATGCAGCGAAGGAAAGGTATTTCAAAAATATGAATATGGCAACATATTTCCATTCTATGATTGCCGACTATTTCTTAGGGATTTGGGGTGGTGGTGTTCCCAAGCCTTTCAAGTACACGGAGATACAAAGACATAGGTAAATACTACATTGATCACAAGCACAAATATGGCGTCAGAAATGTAAAATCAATTATGCCGCCACCTAGTATATATCTATATTTGGGTCTTAGCGCAAAGAGAATAATTTTTGGGGGCGTATATGCCCTATGATAATCTTATAAAGTTTGGGGAAGCTACTCTTAATCTTGAAAGTTGGCAGCCATCCATAATGAATTATTTCAGATTCAATTTGACAGACAAAGAAGGCGTAGCAGACAGAAAGGTACCTGTTCAACCATTGGTTTTCCACTCGAAAGATGGCAAAATATCAAGATATAATCTGAGGAAGGTAATTTCCTCCCAATTTCATTACAACAAGAATAAACATTTTGTTCCAGTTTGGTGAACTGCCATTCCACCTTGTACGCTCAAGAAGATTCAAGGATCTGTACGAAAATGTCTTGTTCAACTACGAATGGTTGCATGCCAAATTATCCAGTTGTCCATTGCAAGCAGTGCTCTCTGATTACGAAGATGCATCTACCAACATAGACGATAAGGACTCTAGAAGGTACAATGAGGGACAGTTAAAGATTAGATTAGATATTGGATATGTGTTATGTCGGGTGGACGAACATCTACTCTGGTTGATGGAGTCTCCATTAGCAATTTTGCAACCACTGACCCCCGCTTCCAACCCTTTGGGGCCTAACGGAGCCATCTGCGAACCAACAGGGGCCCTCCAAGCTGAACTAGTCCAATCGTCTCTGCTGGGAAAGACGGTATAGGGCCACTCTGTGTAGGTTTTGGATATAGATACGTCAGATCACATGCTCATTATCTTCATTATCCAATTCAGCCTGCAGAGAACCAGGTACGAACCTGATCGTATCAGGCTCCTTGCGAGCCATGTGGGCCACGCTCCTGATCACTAGGTGCAGAGGGGCGAGGTCTATTAGGTTTTCCATATCTTCTATGGGGGTGGAGCGAAAGACTCCAGTCACCATCAAGCACGCAGATATGTGGGTCTCTGGAGATTGCACATATTTCCAGGAAGGCCTCCAGAGTGGTATCCTTGGGGTCCAGAGGAAGCTTTAGCCTGCCAGGTTTGTTAATTTCCCACTTTGGAAGGCAAATTGGTGCACACTCAGTGGACTCAGTGTGAGAACACTACTCCTGGCGTAGCGATCCAGTATCTTCTTGGAGGTTTTCAGAACGAAAGACTCAAGAATTTATGCCAGCCTGTCAGGGCAAAATCACAGGCAACACTGGGTCTGAAGTGCCTAATTAGGTAGAGGAGGTGGTCATCTTCCCCCTGCTGAAGCAGAGCAGGAAATATGTCATCATCCCCGGGAACCTCTTGGAAGGTTTGTGCTAGCAAACTGTCTGTCTAAGGTCCCAGGGTTTATAATCAGTTTAGTAGTTCTCCATTCGTCCCCGAATGTCCTACAGCGCTGCTCATGGCGAACGTAGGTTGAACCACCATCCAATTCATCAAGTTAGTGACAATATGAGAAGTGTATCCTTGCAAAGATCTCCTTTTCCAGAGTCCGTCGGATCACAAAATATATCTCAGCACTTTTGACGGTTCTCTAAAAGGACCCTGTGAAGTCTAGTGCTCTCCGGGGTAGACCCGCTCGGTTGAATGGTGTCCGAAATTCTTTTCTACGCGTCTCGAGGGCGGGGTTCCACCGAGATGTTTTCCTGTTATCAGGTTTCTTTCTTAGTGGGCAGTTTTCTTCATACTCATATGATATGCCAGAGCCTGGGGGTTCCCGAGAGACCCCCCAATCCGGGATATTCTATCCCAGAGGGTTACTCTGATCGACTTGTAGTCGGTGCAGCTCCCTTGTTCATCATAAGGGAGGGTTATCACTGTGGATTAAATGAGAACACTCCATTGCAGAGAGCTCACATTGGTAGCGGATGCGTTACGTTTAGGTGGCGCAGTCTTGGGACAGCATCCCAACATGTTAGCGCCACAGCTCATTGGTAGACTTCTTCCTGAGGTTGCTAAGAACCCAAATATAAAGATGCTGCTGAACGACTGTGACATAAAGGGCCCAGCCCACTGCTCTCTGCTTCCAGTTTATCATTGTCTGCACACCCCTGGAGGACCCTTGAAGGTAAGCATCATTAATGTATTTGCGTTATACTTAGAATGCCACTAATCGTGTGAATGCATTTTACTTTCTTCGCTTCTTCTGGTTTTCCCATATTCTTCACGGACCTTTCAATTCTTTTTGTGACTTCAAGACGTCTAGCTGAGTGTTTGTTTTTAATGCATGTTATTTCTTCTGGTTGTCTTTCATTGCTTTCAACAAAATATCAGATCTCAGGTGCCTCATGAAGTGGAAAAACCAGAAATTCAGTATGGTTGGAATAGGCTGTTCTTCTGGTTTATATAGGAGTATCCTTGGACTCTTTCTCCGGATTAATATGTAGATGTAGATTGACTTATGATTCTACCATGATTTTCAGTATTCCTTGGAAGGGCATCAGTTTGCAGTCTTCTCCATATGCCTCACTAGTGACTATCGCTACATAGTGTCCGTTTCAAACAGATTCATTACATGGGATCTTTCAACTAGCGACCTTACAAGAGACGTGAATCCTAATATCGAAGGAATCATGCAGCAATTGGCCCTCAGTCCTGACAACAAATGGGCTGCGGCTTACACGAATAACAACCAGGTATTACATTTTTTGTTACACTGATTTAAGTAGATGTATCTCCTAACAAGCTTTACCAAATTCAATGAAAATAGGAATGGATAATGGGTTTGACTTGTTCTGTAGATGTTGGGACCATTCCGAGAATTATTGAAATGGGCAATCAAGGGCGTAGCCAGGAATTAATTTCGGAGGGGTTTTGGGAGTGTAAGGGTCACTTTCTGCAGCAAAATTTTTTTTTTAAGAGAAAAATAACATTTCGGGGGGGGTTTGAACCCCCAAAACCCCCCCCCTGGCTACGCCCTTGTGGGCAATATACTCGGTCTGCTCTATAGATAAAATTCCCGTCCCACAACTTTAGAAATTTGCCTATTGTCGTAATAATATTTGTTGTTTCTCAAATTGTTAGGAAATATCCTGCTATCTATAGACGTCTTCGGCCATAGGGCTGAATGCAGTCCTGTGCTAGGAATCGCTCAAGGTCGAACGCATTCCAAGGGTGGGCGGGGCCTGATAATAAATCGGTCAGAAAACACACAATACACCAAGTTGAATCTTTAGTTGCCTGCACCAGCTAAATTGAGGGGCAAAAATATTCTAAGGGACGATGATTACCACGCTGCCGGGAGGAAAAAATCTATTTATTTAAACCCCCATATCTCCCGAAATACTGAGCAGAATTCAATAAAATTTGGAAGAGATAATACGACCAACCTGCTCTTTCGATATGCCAAATTTAAGCAAACTTTCAAAATTTGAAAAAATCGCAAGGGGTTAACCTAACAATTTTTTCCGGAAAAAATTCGATTGGGCTCAAATTTGGCACATCGATAGAGCAGGTTGGTCGTATTATCTCTTCCAAATTTTATCAAATTCTGCTCAGTATTTCGGGAGATATGGGGTTTAAAGAAATCGATTTATTTAAACCCCCATAGCTCCCGAAATACTCAGCAGAATTTACTGAAATTTGGAAGACATAATACGGCCAACCTGCTTTATCGATGTGCAAAATTTGAGCCCAATCAAATTTTTTTCTGAAAAAATGCTAAGGTTAACCCCTTTGGATTTTTTCGATTTTTGAAAGTTTGCTTAAATTTGGCATATTGAAAGACCAGGTTGGTCGTATTATCTCTTCCAAATTTCATCAAATTCTGCTCAGTATTTCGGGAGATATGGGGGTTTAAAAAAATAGATTTTTCCGCCCGACAGCGTGGTAATCATCGTCCCTTAGAATATTTTTGCCCCTCACTTTAGATGGTGCAGGCAACTAAAGATTCAACTGGATGTATTTTGTGTTGCCTGACCGATTTATTATAAGACCCCGCCCACTCTTGGAATTCGACCTTGAGCAATTCTTAGCACAGGACTGCATTCAGCCCTATGGCCGAGGAGGTCTTTGGATTCTATCAGGAGTAGCAGGATATTTTCCATCAATTTGTGAAACAACAAATATTATTACGGCAATTAGCAAATGTTCCACTGATAACGTGAATTTGCCGTCAAAGTTGCTCCTGATGGAATACACACACCTCCTTTATTGAACGATGGGCTGAATACAGTCCTGTGCTAAGAATCACTCAAGGTCGAATGCATTCCAGTCAGGCAACACAAAATACATCTAGCTGAATCTTTAGTTTGCCTGCACCATATAAAATGAGGGGCAAAATTATTCAGGGCCGGTTTCTCAATTGATAGTTAACTCGAGGTTTCGAGTTGACGCATGTATTTAGCGATATTCATGAATGCGTAACACTCGGGTTACCCGCAACCTCGGGTTAACTCGCAATTGAGAAACCGGCCCTTAATTAAAGAACTGTGATTATTACCACGTTGTTCGACCGAAAAAATCGATTTCTTTAAACCCCCATATCTCCCGAAATACTGAGCAGAATTTAATAAAATTTGAAGGAGAGGATACGACCAACCTGCTCTTTCGATATGCCAAATTTAAGCAAACTTTCAAAATTTGAAAAAATCGCAAGTTGATCGTATTATCTCTTCCAAATTTTATTAAATTCTGCTGAGTATTTCGGGAGATATGGGGTTTAAAGAAATCGACAAATTGGTCGAAAAATCGATTTCTTTAAACCCCCATATCTCCCGAAATATTGAACAGAATTTAATAAAATTTGGAGGAGATGATACGACCAACCTGCTCTTTCGATGTGCCAAATTTGAGACAACTTTCAAAATTCGAAAAAATCCAAAGGGGACCTTAGTGTTTTTTCAGAAAAAAAATCGAAAGTTGTCGGACTGGGCTCAAATTTGGGACATCGTGAGAGCATGTTAGCTGTATTAGCTCCTCCAAATTTCATCAAATTCTGTTGAGTATTTCGGCAGATATAGGGGTTTAAAGAAATCGACAAATTGCTCGAAAAATCGATTTCTTTAAACCCCCATATCTCCCAAAATACTGAACAGAATTTGATGAAATTTGGAGGAGATGATACCACCAACCTACTCTTTCGATGTGCCAAATTTGAGACAACTTTCAAAATTCGAAAAAATCCAAAGGGGTTAACCTTAGTGTTTTATCAGAAAAAAAATCGAAAGTTGTCGGACTGGGCTCAAATTTGGCACATCGTAAGAGCATGTTGGTTGTATTAACTCCTCCAAATTTAATCAAATTCTGTTGAGTATTTCGGCAGATATAGGGGTTTAAAGAAATCGACAAATTGGTCGAAAAATCGATTTCTTTAAACCCCCATATCTTCCAAAATACTGAACAGAATTTGATGAAATTTGAAGGAGATAATACGACCAACCTGCTCTTTCGATGTACGAAATTTGAGACAACTTTCAAAATTCGAAAAAATCCAAAGGGGTTAACCTTAGTGTTTTTTCAGAAAAAAAATCGAAAGTTGTCGGACTGGGCTCAAATTTGGCACATCGTAAGAGCATGTTAGCTATATTAGCTCCTCCAAATTTCATCAAATTCTGTTGAGTATTTCGGGAGATATAGGGGTTTAAAGAAATCGATATTTTTGGCCGGACAGCGTCCTTTAAATATTTTTGCCCCTCACTTTAAATGGTGCAGGCAACCAAATATTCAACGCGAAGTATTTTGTGTTGCCTGACCGATTTATTATTTTGCCACTAACTTTAGATAGTGCAGGCAACCAAAGATACAACGTAGAGTATTTTGTGTTGCCTGACCGATTTATTATTTTGCCCCTCACTTTAGATGATCCAGGCAACCGAAGATTCAACGCCAAGTATTGTGTGTTGCCTCACCGATTTATTATCAGGCCCCGCCCACTCTTGAATCTTTGGTTGCCTGCACAATCTATAGTGAGGGGCAAAAATATTTAAAGGAAAATATCGATTTCTTTAAACCCCTATAGCTCCCGAAATACTCAACAAAATTTGATGAAATTTGGAGGAGATAATACGACCAACCTGCTCTTACGATGTACGAAATTTGAGACAACTTTCAAAATTCGAAAAAATCCAAAGGGGTTAACCTTAGTGTTTTTTCAGAAAAAAAATCGATTGGGCTCAAAAATGGTACATCGTAAGAGCATGTTAGTTGCATTAGCTCCTCCAAATTTCATCAAATTCTGTTGAGTATTTCGGGAGCTATAGGGGTTTAAAGAAATCGATATTTTCCTTTAAATATTTTTGCCCCTCACTATAGATTGTGCAGGCAACCAAAGATTCAAGAGTGGGCGGCGCCTGATAATAAATCGGTCAGGCAACACACTATACTTGGCGTTGAATTTTCGGTTGCCTGGATCATCTAATGTGGGGGGCGAAATAATAAATCGGTCAGGCAACACAAAATACTTCATGTTGAATCTTTGGTTGCCTGCACCATCTAAAGTGAGGAGCAAAATAATTAATCGGTTAGGCAACACAAAATACAATACGTTGTATCTTTGGTTGCTTGGACCATCTAAAGTGGGGGGCAAAATAATAAATCGTTCAGGCAACACAAAATACTTCGCGTTGAATATTTGGTTGCCTGCACCATTTGAAGTGAGGGGAAAAAATATTTAAAGGATGATGATTATTACCACGCTGTCCGGCCGAAAATATCGATTTCTTTAAACCCCTATATCTCCCGAAATACTCAACAGAATTTGATGAAATTTGGAGGAGCTAATACAACCAACATGCTCTTACGATGTGCCAAATTTGAGCCCAGTCCGACAACTTTCGATTTTTTTTCTGAAAAAACTAACCCCTTTGGATTTTTTCGAATTTTGAAAGTTGTCTCAAATTTCGTACATCGGAAGAGCAGGTTGGTCGTATTATCTCCTTCAAATTTCATCAAATTCTGTTCAGTATTTTGGGAGATATGGGGTTTTAAAGAAATCGATTTTTCGACCAATTTGTCGATTTCTTTAAACCCCTATATCTGCCGAAATACTCAACAGAATTTGATGAAATTTGGAGGAGCTAATACAGCTAACATGCTCTCACGATGTCCCAAATTTGAGCCCAGTCCGACAACTTTCGATTTTTTTTCTGAAAATACACTAAGGTTAACAACCCCTTTGGATTTTTTCGAATTTTGAAAGTTGTCTCAAATTTCGTACATCGAAAGAGCAGGTTGGTCGTATTATCTCCTTCAAATTTCATCAAATTCTGTTCAGTATTTTGGGAGATATGGGGGTTTAAAGAAATCGATTTTTCGACCAATTTGTCGATTTCTTTAAACCCCTATATCTGCCGAAATACTCAACAGAATTTGATGAAATTTGGAGGAGCTAATACAGCTAACATGCTCTCACGATGTCCCAAATTTGAGCCCAGTCCGACAACTTTCGATTTTTTTTCTGAAAAAACACTAAGGTTATAACCCCTTTGGATTTTTTCGAATTTTGAAAATTGTCTCAAATTTGGCACATCGAAAGAGTAGGTTGGTGGTATCATCTCCTCCAAATTTCATCAAATTCTGTTCAGTATTTTGGGAGATATGGGGGTTTAAAGAAATCGATTTTTCGACCAATTTGTCGATTTCTTTAAACTGCCATATCTCCCGAAATGCTAAACAGAATTTAATGAAATTTGGAGGAGATAATACGACCAACCTGCTCTTATGATGTGCCAAATGTGAGCCCAATCAATTTTTTTTCTGAAAAAACACCAAGGTTAACCCCTTTGGATTTTTTCGAATTTTGAAAGTTTGCTTAAATTTGACATATTGAAAGAGCAGGTTGGTCGTATTATCTCTTCCAAATTTCATTAAATTCTGCTCAGTATTTCGGGAGATATGGGGGTTTAAAAAAATAGATTTTTCCGCCCGACAGCGTGGTAATCATCGTCCCTTAGAATATTTTTGCCCCTCACTTTATAAGGTGCAGGCAACTAAAGATTTAACTGGATGTATTTTGTGTTGCCTGACCGATTTATTATAAAACCCCGCCCACTCTTGGAATTCGACCTTGAGCAATTCTTAGCACAGGACTGCATTCAGCCCTATGGCCAAGGAGGTCTTTGGATTCTATCCGGAATCCGGAGTAGCAGGATATTTCCCATCAATTTGTGAAACAACAAATATGATTACGGCAATTAGCAAATGTTCCACTGATAACGTGAATTTGTCTTCAAAGTTGCTCCTGATGGAAAACACACACCTCCTTTATTGAACGAAGGGCTGAATACAGTCCTGTGCTAAGGATCACTCAAGGTCGAATGCATTCCAGTCAGGCAACACGAAATACATCTGGCTGAATTTTTAGTTGTCTGCACCATATAAAATGAGGGGCAAAATTATTTAAAGAACTATGATTATTACCACGCTGTTCGACCGAAAAAATCGATCTTTAAACCCCCATATCTCCCGAAATGCTGAACAGAATTCAATAAATTTTGGAGGAGAGGATACGACCAACCTGTTCAGGAAACCTGTAAATAATAGAAATATTTGAATTTGGTTCAACAGATTTCTGTTAGATGGCGCTGGTGGAGTTTTTTTATAATCATACAAATTTCAAGCCGCTGTATCTCCCAAAAAGCCCGACAAAATTCAATGAAATTAGGAACAGATAAGGAGCTGCACCTTATCTGACGATGTGCCGAATATGGGGTCAATCCGACCATATTAGAAATTTTTATAGAAAAAAGGAAATACTTCGAAAAAACTGGTCATAATTCAATGAAAATTCGAATATATAAATAAATGTAAAAACCACTTTTTCATATTAAATTTTAATGTATATTCATCACTTACCTCCAATTCATCTCAAGAGTTTATAATTGTACCCATTTTGACGTCTATTACGCTGAAAAATTTGCGCTCTACGTTTTACGATACAAAGTAACAACATATTTGTTACAACTATTATGTATGACCCTCCCAGTTGTAGATTGGTATACTTTCAATTCCAGACTGTCCTTTTGAACATGTTATCCAGCGAATTCATAGTTTTCGACAATTCCTTGGAGGAAGGAGAGAATGTTGTTGGCGTGTACTTATTGAACTACAGTCTCTTCATTTATGGTAGCAAAAACTGGACCAGGTTCGACATGAGAGGACAAAAAGAGGGGATTTATACCAACACAGTCAATCCAAACGAATGGACAATTCTAAGTGGGTTACCTCAATTAAGTGTTGTTATCCTCCAATAATTTTCACTATTTTTAGCTATGGAATTCGATAACAAAACAACATACAGAACGATATATTGGAAAGGAGACTTAGATGATGACAGGATGCTGATGCTTTCGCAAGATGATAGTGTAGAATACGATCCTCTGGAGTTTCACAGGTGAACCATAAAAACAGTTGAAATTGAGAATATTCAAAAATTGGACCTTATATAGTCAAGCGGCTAGATTATTTCGCATGTTCTGGAGTACCCCAGGGCACAAAACTAGGCCCACTCCTGTTCATTTTATCAATCAAGCATATATCTGTTGTTGCCCATTAAATGCTCAATAGTTGATATATATTTGTATTAGTATTCAGTAAATAATTGAATAATTCTTCAAGTGGCTTGGTATTCTCGAAGAAAAAGGAGTTATTGTATGCATGCACAACGGAAGGTTCTTATTGCGTATCGAAATATCTGAAAAATGCTGACAACAAAAGGTGGGAGCTTGTTGGAGATCTACCTCGAACTCAAAATGATGCGAACGAAACTCTGCTTCAACTTAAATTGGATAAACAAGATGAAACACTTTTTGGTGAGTAATTGGAAGTATCGAGCAATTTTATACAGTTGCAGAAATTCCAACGAAAGCTATACCGCCTACAATGTATACTTCCAGCTACGACAAGCAATGGTTTCATAGTATGGTATCTAAATACAGACACTGAAAACAACAAAGGACAATTCCTTCCTTTACCTTACGGCATAAGGAACATCACGACCAGAATGTTACAGTCAAACTCGATAATGCTGAGCGCACACAAGAACTACGCCATAGCTGGTGTCAGGTACTTTATTTCAATCCCAAAACTAATTTGTCTTATCAATTAAATTTTTAGGAAAAATCTATACGTATGGAGAATGGAAACGCAAAAACTGATGAAAGTTTTAGATGCGCATTTCGCAAGAATTGTCCAGCTGGAACCGCTAACCATCGGCAACTGGAACTGCATCGTAACATCCTCAATCGACAGAACTGTGAAAGTTTGGAACATTAACAATATATTCGAACAGGTGCATGTCATTGACAGGCATGAGCTGCAAATAGACTCCATAAGGTGTGTATTAGTTAGGTTAGGATAGGTTAGGTTAGCTTGACTATGCATGTCATTGACAGGCATGAGCTGCAAATAGACTCCATAAGGTGTGTATTAGTTAGGTTATGTTAGGTTAGGTTAGCTCGACTATGCATGTCATTGACAGGCATGAGCTGCAAATAGACTCCATAAGGTGTGTATTAGTTAGGTTTGAACGAATTTACTAACTTTTACGTTATTGCAGTTTATCGAACGATCTGAGCTTGGCAGTTACGGTAACTAGGAACTGCGTTGGGGTGTGGAATCTGAGGATCGGGAAGCTTATAGCGAAACTTGCGGACAGTCCTTTAGGAGCTATAGTTACTCACGCATGTATTACACCAGACGGAAGGTATATTACTCTTAATTCAAAAATTTAACCTCAAATAGATCCTACCATTCGATTCTTCTCCAATTATAGGTACATCATCTCTGCCGAATCTGGGAACATCCTCTTTTGGTTGAGAATGACCGAAATGGTTATCTTCAAAGAAGAACAACCTGGTATTAAGCAACTAACGCTTATAGAGGATGGAACTAAAGTATTGTCAATATCTAAACCCAGTAACCCATCAGGATCTGATGTTATAAGGACAACAGCCACAGTCTGTGTCAGAGATATCCCAAGTGAGTTCATGTACAGGTTTTTTCAAAGTGTAGGTATGTTTAACAGGATGCGAAATGGTTCAAAGGAACCAAACCTCACAATTAAAGAGTTATCAACCATCCAGAAGTGGTGGACTGATGAGGACATCACACGCAGTCGGTTGTGTGGATTTCTCAGCATCCTATAGACCACATTAGTTAGGTTAGGCGGAAAATTTGAATTACGATCCATCCGTGGATCCGAGCACTGAATTCCCCATGCATTTCTTATGGACCTAAAATTTACGCGAATTTCTCGCCTGTTTTTAGATACTTTGGCTAATTTCTTAAGGTTTATTTTGGTTGAAGTAGATTCTGTGAACCTTTCTCAACCATCTAGAATCAAGTTTTCATAACAAAATTGTATATTTCCAAAATAATTAATAAATATAAAAGTGTTTACCAAATTCGATTGACGTATGCCTTAGTTCACTCGAAATAAGTCAAAAATAATAACATAACCCTAAATCGGCCTTGTAATGACGCACAACAGAAGTCATCTACGACATACGGAAATCTTTCGAACTAGAATGGTTTCAATTTTGATTTAAGAATAAATAGAAGTAGATTTTAATGTGGAAATAACATGAAAACATGCACTAATGATGAAGGTACCCAATACTTGTTGTCTCTGTACTAACATTCTCTTTTAAATAGGGTGGTTTCATCTCAAAGTTGAAATTCCTTGTTAAAAAATTTGAATATGGATCTCCCGCCAAGCGACTGATTCTAACCTAACTAATGTGGTCTATACCAGGAAGTCCCTGCAGCTGCCACGAGCTGAGCTTCGGTACAAATACCAATTGTACCGCATGACAATTCAACACACGAAACATGCAGGCTCTGTTTATCGGAAAAGGAAACTGCCGAATACATAGTTTGCGAATGTCCAGAGCTAGCCAACATATGGGAAAGCCAGTTTTAATAATAATAATAACCATGCAGAAGTGGTGCATCTTCCAACATAAAAAAATGCCAAAATTTCCATCCAGATTTTGAAACTTTTACTTCGGCATCCAAATTCTGTTAAAGAAACCCTAAGCTTTGATAAGACTTGTATTTAGCTACATCAACAAATCTGCAATCCAACTAATCACTTTAACATTGTAGGCGGCGAAATGGTTTACAGTTTCGAGTATCCAGTCCGAAGTTTTACAGGAGTACCACTACGGGAAGCCATCATCACCTCCGACAGGCTCCATATGGTTATATGCGCTGCAGATAAGACCAACAGAGATTGTATAATAGTCCACAACGCTCTAACAGGTCAATTTGAGCACAAGATTTCACTCAAACAAAGCGGAATCAAGGATTGCAGTGGATTGATAACTATGCCCCACAAAGGTCATCTTATAGCTGTTATGACACCCGATAAAGGTGCCATATTCGACATAAAAAATAAAAAATACCTCAGATCTATCCCGAAATGGGGTGGAACGGTTACGAAGGATGGCAAATATGGTTTATACGCTCCGCAAAGGTAAAATACACAATTTTGATGGTTTCCACTGTCCAAATAACAATCGTTTACTTACACGACATTTCCAGGGGTGGACTTGAACTATTGGAGCTTAAAAAAGGGCAAAGTGTTAAAACGTACATCCCAAGAGTTGCCGAAGGTGTCTTTAGTATCATATGTCTCTTCAACAAAACTGATGAATATGTGCTTTATTATCACAACGGAAGAAAAACGTTAAGGGTGTTCAGGTGTTTTAAATCTTTGTAACTTTTAGTTTCTTATTCAATACATTTATTTTTTATAGAACGAATGATGCAGAAATGATAGCGAATTATAGGGTGCAGGCTGAATTAACAGCTATTGAAAGTACTCCAGATGGTAAGGCTTTAGTTTTGGGAACAGTTGATGGTTGTATGTCAGTTCAAGCTATCCTTGATACAAACAAAGGTGATGTTACGGAATATTTGTCTGAAATGCCATCCAGAGACGAAGAGGTAAATATATAAATAACATTTTGTCTCAAGAATTCGAGATCCAATCTAAATGTGTTCACTATCGTAATTAACTGTGATAAAAATATTTTCGGTTCCTAACAATTTAAATTGTTTTCAGTGGGCTAAGAAAGTGGAGAAAATGAAAGCGCAAACCAGGTTCAAAGCGGCTACATCTATCGTTAAGCTTTCCACACTCTTCAAACAAAATAATAATAATATTCCAGCTATAATTGCAACATGAGTGTTTAATTGCAATAAAAAATTATATCAAATATTTACCATATTTTTATAGGAGTTGATAGTAAGAAATATAGTTCCTGCATTCAATGCCTTTGTTTCAATTGCTTTAAGACAGAATGAGAAGAGAATATAAAAATATACTCAGTTGAAATAGTGATACTGACATTGTTGTTTTAAATTAATTCAAATAAGCATATTGGATGGAGTACCTCAAGGATCATTGCTTGGTCCCCATTTGTTATCTAATACATAAATATTGAGATGAAAATATGTCGCAACAAAGACTATGATGGTATTATTTTTTGAAACGACTTTATTTATAAACTGATATATTCAGTCACATATATGAACAAAAATTGTACAATAAATTACATATAGTTGGCATACAATGGAACCATGTTGCTTTGCTTGTTGATGAAGGTAAAAAATTAAATTGTGTAAAGTGACTATTCAAAATATTTTTCTTACTCTAGCAGTCATTGATATTTCTTATGATTTGATTTTTCAACTTACCTAAAAATAAATAAAGAAATACTACATAATACTACATATTTTCTCTGCAAGACCCTGTCCGATTGAATATTGTTAGAATAACAACTGAAGATTTATTTTTGGCTTTACGAACGTCCTAAAATTACCAACTTTCAATTTAACAATGATTTTTTTCTGTCTTAAAAAAATTGCAATTTTAATAGTTCGAATATTAAATGCTATTAAATCGAAAGTAGTCGACAAATGCTTTCAACTCAGACTGTCCGAATTGTTCAGTTGTTGTTTATTCCCAATCAACAATCAATCAAATGATCTAATAATTTAATAACCTGGATACTTGAAATTAAATCGTGATTTACTACGAAACCAGAATGAAATAGAGAAGAAATGCCGTTCATAAGAACACAAAGGCACCGTTCTGTTGGCATAAAATGTCTTGCGTGACACAAAACATTCCTGATTAAAATATATTTTGATTCGCAAAAGTAATTCAAACATTACTTTAATCACAACCAATGTAAAATAGATTTTGATTGGATAGTAATTTCTATAAATGTTCCAAATGTTATATATATCTACATTTTTCTAATGATGAAACAAAGATTGGTCACTGAAATTTTCTCTATTAAAAGTTATTATAAAAACTATATTTTTCGAGAATTTATTACTAATTTTCCAGTACTTGTTTTTTGAAACTTAATAAATACCCTTATTAAATAATAAATATTATGTAAATTCACAGCATTTTCACTATACATATCTCCATTCAATTGAAACTTCCTAAGGTATTAATTTAAATCAACGGTAAACTCTAGCCACATAGTTCAAAAACAACGTTCAAAGTCCACAATTAGTGTCAGTCCATTTAACATATTACATACAAAGATATTATTTGTTGTGTAATTCGGAAAAGTTATATATGTTATTTCGTGGTTTACTTACTACCATAGATTTTTTTTCACATTTTTTTAAGCGACATCAATTAATAGATAGACATTCATAAAAAGATATACTCTTATTTTAGACTGCTTATCTTACCAACTTAGTCTCTTGTGCAGGGGTTTGTGGTATTTTTTTCATCTTGGTATATGAAATTGAACTCCGTTTCTGCTCGATATCCTTCACATGGCTTTCTTTTTTTTACTTTTGGCCATACCTAGCTGGGTTGCACCTTTGATGATCAGGGTGAACCAATACAACTGGGGCAACATCAAAATTAATATGCTAATTTTACAGCCCCTCGGTAATGCATATATCGCCTGAAATTTAAGAATTTTTCATTCATTAATCGGTGACTAAATATAATTTCATATGGTCCAATTATGGTTCCAATAAGTTGGCAAACTATATTTCATCAACTTGAAACGCAGCTGTAGTAATTTGATTAATTGAAATCATGGAAATATCAACTGAACAAAAATTCTTCGAACTGATAAATTATTAATCACATGCAGGTAGCTTCGAATTCTTTTTGATGCTTTTTAAACAGTATTACTTACTTGGAAATAGCTTTTCTCGATGGAATAGGCGTAGAGCAGCATGACTAGAGGCCACATCAATACCCGGAAGAGAAAGAAAGATACAATCATGAACAATCCGTTAACAACATAAAACCTGGAATTCTTGTATCCCATCTTGGAAATGATCGACCTCATTGATACGAATGGTGTACTTGCTTCCATCAGATATACAAATCCGAAAAAGCAGTCTCCCAAACCACCCCTGAAGTACTGAAAATAAGACGAACATCAATAATAATAAATTCAAAAAACATATTATAGTTTGCATAAAAATATACATAGGTATAACATAAATAAAGTAAATGGATCATAATTTGCTCTATGATAGTAACACAGATGGTCATCTATGATTCTACTTTAATTTTTGTACTGTGTTGACAACCACAGAGAAGCTGTCACGCAGAAAATGTCATGTACTACAAACTGTTCATAGATTATAGACAATTTTATGTTTCCGAGCTCTCAAAATTATTGAGTTAAATACACTCAAATAAATATCGATAATCGATGTATCCTTATGGAAAATATCGACGATATACAGGGTGAGTCTTTAAGTAGTACATTAATTTTAACCATAGATTCTCATCGTCAAATAAACACTTTTTTTCTTTTAACATTTTTCCAAATTCGGCTCAGGTAAAAAGATACAGGCTGTTGAAATTTTGAAAAAAATCAGTTTTTATTTTGTAGCTTTGACATCCTTTTTTCGAATGAAATGAATGTTGGTGTAAAGTTTCCTATAATTATGATACATATTTTCCAAATATTAGTTATTTTCTACTTCTACTGGTTTTCTAGTTATGGACTCGTGGATTCATAAAACTAAACGAAATTAGCATGAAGAAAGCAGATAAAGTTTTTCTTGAGTCATTTCAAGAATATTTCATCGTTTTAGAACATTATATTATTCTTCATCATTTCTGCTTAAACGCACCGTTTTCGAGATATTCTTCATTGAATGTTTGAAAATGGAAATCTCTTTTTAAAACTTTTTACCTGTGCCGAATCTGGAAAATTGTTGAATGAAAAGACTGTTTTATTTGATGAGAGGAATCTATGGTTAAAATTAAAGTACAACTTTAAGACTCACCCTGTATATCGAATATTTCCTGAAAAAATATCGATATTTTGATACATCGATATTTTTTGCCCAACCCTACTCTTATTCATAGAGATTTAAATTAATTCTTAACCTTATACGATTAATTTTTGTTTGTATTCCCTATAACCGAAATAAAAACGACCCTACTCGTATAACATCCTGAAACAACTCACCGTTATGACTAGAAATCCAAAACCCCCAACGAACACATGATGTCCCACTATAACCGGGTTGGTTTTCACGAAACTCCAGAACTTGGGAAGAGAGCCCTGCGTTTTTTTATCCGTCCCTAAAGTATGCGTTACTCCGTTTTTGGCAGTACCATTAACTACATCCCTACATTGAATTCCCTCGTCAACTGTGATCTGTACTTTGTACATGGACCATATGTCGTAGAGGAAATACGCAGCTCCGAACCAAGCGTACGCCTCAGAGATGTAGTGAGATGTTTTGAGCATGTCTCTTGTGCAAGAATAACATGTTGACGTTAGTCCAGTGATGCAGCAGAAGAGGGCTTGTATGGCGGATATAATCCTGGGGAAGAAATAGGTTGTTCGAATTGTGTTCGGTTTATTTTAGGTGAAGGTGAAGATTTAACATACATGTCGGGCAAGATTCATCCTAGAGAGATTAATAACCAGTGATTTTTTGCCTGTTTTGCCTGTATTTTTTGCTCTGTATTGCATTTCTTTCGAATACACTCAATTGCTATTCCTAGAAGGAATCTTGCCAGACCTCTATAGACCACATTAGTTAGGTTAGGCGGGAAATTTGAATTACGATCCATCCGTGGATCCGAGCACTGAATTCCCCATGCATTTCTTATGGACCTAAAATTTACGCGAATTTCTCGCCTGTTTTTAGATAGTTTGGCTAATTTCTTAAGGTTTATTTCGGTTGAAATAGATTCTGTGAACCTTTCTCAACCATCTAGAATCAAGTTTTCATAACAAAATTGTATATTTCCAAAATAATTAATAAATATAAAAGTGTTCACCAAATTCGATTGACGTATGTCTTAGCTCACTCGAAATCTGTCAAAAATAATAACATAACCCTAAATCGGCCTGGTAATGACGCACAACAAGTCATCTACGACATACGGTAATCTTTCGAACTACACTGGTTTCAATTTTGATTTAAGAATAAATTGAAGTAGATATTAATGTGGAAATAACATGAAAACATGCACTAATGATGAAGGTACCCAATACTTGATGTCTCTGTACTAACATTCTCTTTTAAATAGGGTGGTTTCACCTCAAAGTTGAAATTCCTTGTTAAAAAATTTGAATATGGATCTCCCGCCAAGAGAATGATTCTAACCTAACTAATGTGGTCTATACCTCCGGTCAAAGTAAGAAGACGAAGCTGTCTATTGGTGGGACTAAATGAGGATGGTACGATACATCACAGAAGACTTACTTGTTATTAATCTCCATAACGAAACCCTTCGACAGGCCATACTTCCTTATGAACGCCTTGCCAGTATTGGTGTAGAAGAATATATGGTTTGAAGCCTCGAATGCGGCAGTGAAAAAAATTAGACCATACACGAAAAGCATAAGACCACTTTCCAGAGATATCCCGTCCTCCCATTGTAGATCCCTGACTTGTAATATCGAGAAAGACAAACATGAGATCGTCACTAATACCAGCAGAGGTAGGAATATATATTTCTTGCTCTGGAAAAAAATTAACGAACGAATTAATATAAGAACGATATTGTATCACTCTCTATTGCATTATCTGCATTGAAAAAATTATATTAAATAAAGAATAAAAGATTTATTTCAATATGAAAGCTCTGAAGGGGGGGCATAATAGACCTTAAGGTCGCAGTGCAACGTTACCCTCTACACCAATATACAAAGTTTAAAAACTGAAGATATAAAACTCGTTTTTGATCATTGGGAATGGAAATATCAAAGCAATCATATTTCGTGGAGCAATCTACCTAATAATAATAATAACAATAGAATAGTTTAATAGCATTGTTAATATTATAATTAAATTACGAGAAATAACAAACTTGCTTGAAATTTACAACTGTTTCATCAAAGAATTATTTGAAGTAACATAAATGAAGAGAGATGACTCAAAAAATTAGATATTGATGTTGTTTTTGGCTTTATTAAAAAATAAGAAACTTTAAAAACTGAAGTGTGTCGAAATATGAACAAAAAAAATTGGTTCGAGCACTGACGTGAAGTCAGAAGCTTTTGCGCGTATTTACCCTTAATCGAATTTACCATGGTAAATTATGTTGTCCATTCTCCTGTATTGGACACTCTTAATTCGAATTTACCATGGTAAATTCCAATTAGGAGAATGGACAACAGAATTTACCACGGTAAATTCGATTAAGGGTGTCCAATACAGAAGAATGGACAATAGAACATACGCGCAAAAGCTTCTGACTTCACATCAGTGCTTGAACCAATTTTTTTTTCGTGATTTTTTTGAAATTTTCTAGGGGTGCGGTCCTTAAAATTTTTTTTTTTCGTAATTTTTTTCAAATAATCTAGGGGTACGGTTCTTACAAAATTATAAACACGTCTTTATGATGATTTTCTACTACTAGTTACCAAGCTTCAATTCGATCGAATATTTATTTTTTGAGTTATCAAGGAAATAATATTCCCATCTACTGAACTCACACAAGAATGCCCGAATCTCCAACAATATTCAACCGATCGTGTTAAAACTTGAAACTTGGCAGCAGAGTTAGGTTCTAAAGGCTCTTGCGAAATTTCAGCAATTTCAGACGAATATTTACGGATATATAGAATTTTTTTTTTCTATTTTCAATGATTTTTTTAAAATTTTTCACAAATACTATCCTCACGAAATTTTGCAAGAATTTTCGCGTTGGCATTCTACAACTAATTACCATTTTTGAATTCAATCGGTTTAGTATTTTTCGAGTTAATAAGGAACAAAAAACAACCAAATTTCAGATGGCTATAACTCTAAAACCTTTTGGCCGATTATGCTCATAAACACACTGAAATGTCGCGTTCTGGTGCACATCCTAACCTGAAAACTTCAAGCCGCTATCTCTTTCCGTTCTCAAGTTATCGTGACAACAAAAATATTTTTTTTTTTATTTTTTTTTAATTTTCTAGCCATACGATTCACACAAAATTTCACAAACGAGCTTAGGTTCATACTCTACAACTACTCACCAAGTTTCAATTCGATCGGATTTATATTGGTTGAAAACAAAATTATTACTCGGAAACCACTGGGCCGATTATGCCCATTAACGAACTTGTCCGTCGTATTGGGATGCGCCACCCACCCTGAAAATTTCAAGTCGCTACCTCTTTTCGTTCGAAAGTTACAGACATTTGGGCAAAACTATAACGCGATGTTCCCCAGAACATACGCGCAAAGACAGTAAATCTAAATTTTGTATGGCTTGAATAGATACATAGATACAATAGAAACATGAAAACATTGACAAAGTCCCCCTCGGGCACTCACCACGTTTTCTACCATCAACGACATCCTCGAAAATCTCAAATACCAACTATTTGTAACTGTTCGTCCACCACAATATTTATGTGTTTCAAAATTCACGATATCATGCTATGCCGTGGAGGTTTATTAACGATATTTCTTCTGTATCTCTTTTTATTGTTAAACTTAGTTCTGAATAGTTTTTATCAACGTAACATTCCAACTAATTAGGATATAGACATAAATTGCGGTCGACGCGATTTTCGTGCGATAACATTGTTGTAAAAAGTTTCGTCAGTAGGGATATCGTTGTAAAAATATTATCGTAATAAAGTTTATTTGTGCCCGAAATAGCGCAATCCATATTATCCTCTCTTATCATTTCTCCATGTTTCTGTATTCAGAATGAAAGCTGCGAAGCAATTTGCCCAAATATCAGCGATGTTGAACGAATAGTTTCTGATATATAGAATTTTTTCAAACATTTTCAATGATTTAAAAAAAAACGTTCTAGTAATACAATCCTCACGAAATTTTGAGAGAACTTTCGCGCCGGCATTCTACAACTAATTACCATGTTTGGATTGGATTGGATCCGTATTTTTCGAGTTATTGAGGAAATAACAACCAAATTTCAGATGGGTAAAACTCCAAAACCGTTTGGCCGATTATGCCTATTAACGAGCTCAAATGTCGTATTCAGATGCCAAACCTACCCTAAAAATTGCAAGTCGCTATCTCTTTCCGTTCTCAGGTTGTCGTGAGATACATAATATTTTTAAATTATTTTTTTTTTATTTTCTAGAGACACGATCCTCACAAAATTTCACAGACGTCTTCATGTTGGTATTCCACAACTAGTAACCAAGTTTCAATTCGATCGGATTTGTATTTTTTGAGTTATCGAGAAAATAATATTCCAGATGGGTATAACTCCGAAACCGTTGGGCCGATTATACCCTACAACGAACTTAACTGTCCCATTCGAATGCGCAACATACCCTGAAAATTACAAGTCGCTATCTCGTTCCGTTCGAAAGTTATCGTGGCAACGGTCGACCATCCAGCTACTCAACTCACCCAAGGCTGCTCGGATCTCCAACAATATAGATCCGATCGTGTTCAAATTTGGAACTACGCTGTAAAGTTATATTTTAAAGGCTTTAGCAGAATTTCAGTAATGTCGGACGAATAGTTTCTTATATACAGGGTGAGTCTTTGACCACTGCATTAATTTTAACCAAAGATTCCTCTCATCAAATGAAACACTTTTTTCATTTAACATTTTTCCAAATTCAGCTCAGGTAAAAAGATACAGGCTGTTGAAATTTTGAAAAAAAATCAGTTTTTATTTTGTAGTTTGACATCCTTTTTTCGAATAAAATGAATGTTGGAGTAAAGTTTCCTATAACTATGATACATATTTTCCAAATATTAGTTATTTTCTACTTATACTGGTTTTCTAGTTATGGACTCGTGGATTCATAAAACTAAACGAAATTAGCATAAAGAAAGCATATAAAGTTTTTCTTGGGTCATTTCAAGAATATTCCATCGTTTTAGAACATTATATTATTCTTCATCATTTCTCCTTAAACGCACCGTTTTCGAGATATTCTTCATTGAATGTTTTAAAATGGAAAACTCCAGAAATTTCACTACTTTTATGGATCCGTCCCTGAGCGTTGGAATCCCGAATCAAGCTGTAAACCACGTTACCATGCCTTATTCTCGTCCGCCAACAATGTCATAGATAATTTATATGCGGAAGTGTATTAGCACATTGTGAAATCTTTAAACGCTTGTAACTTTTTACCTGAGCCGAATCTGGAAAAATGGTAAATGAAAAAAGTGTTTCAGTTGATGAGAGGAATCTTTGGTTAAAATTAATGCAGTGGTCAAAGACTCACCCTGTATAGAATTTTTTTCAATGATTTTTTTTTTTAATTTTCTAGTGATACTATCCTGACGAAATAATCTCAACTAATTTGCAGTTGACCTTAAATAATTACATTCTAATTATATCTTTGTGCTTTCCTTTCGAATTGTTGGACAGTATAAAACCAAACCGATATTATTATGTGCAATTTTCACCTCCGCCTTCAATAATAAACAAATTGAATACTTGGCTGGTTATTTCATCGTGTTTTAATTTTCCGAATAATTATTTCACTACCGCTCAAGGATTTTCAAGGTTCAAAGTCTGAACAGCGACAATTATTTACAGAACACTGAAGTATAAATTTTTATGTAAAGAAACGCATCATCATGCAATCGAATATATTTTACTACACTGTTACACATACAGTTATATTTATTTCGTTCTGCTTACACAAAATGCCTGTAATCAATACAAATAAACGACCTTCAACATTCAAACAAATTGAAAATGATAGCATTTCAAAATTTAATCTTAGGCGGAAAACCAACATTACAAAATGTATTTGATTTGATCCTTCCAAAGCATTATCAAGATTTTGAGGTTGATATCTAACACAACTAGAACATACACTACTCCACCAATCTAAAATTTCCTTACCAGGGCAAACATATTAAGAATATTGTTTACTTTCCAGAAAACGTCGTTTATTAAACGTTAGTTTAAAATGTTTTTCCTTATTTGTTTGATACTAGTTCCATAAATGTTTTAAATATCTCCAAAAGTGGTTTCTCATGCGGCCCATACACATGCTACTTTTTCGGCGTTCTGGCAGCTAGCGATGCCGCTAGCGACCAAAACGCCCAAAAGTCGCTCGAAAAACGCCTGTGTATGTGTATCCGCTGCCACGCTGGCGATTCGCCGAGCAGAACGCAACGCCGGACGCCAAGATCAGACGTGTTTGATTTTAGCGTCAGGATAGCCGGCAAAACGTTTGAAAAACGCTTGTGTGTTTGTGCGAACGTCAAGAATGGCTGAAAATCGACGCTTCGCACACCTCTCGCGTCAGCGAATGGCGAGCTACTAAGACGCTTGTGTGTGGTCATAATTCCACGAGCGTCTAAGACGCTCGTAAAACGCCAGCTACCAGAACGCCGAAAAAGTAGCATGTGTATGGGCCGCATCAGAGTTGGGAATTATATCGATGGATTCTTATGATAGAACTGCATCACAAAATAAAATAAATTAAATTAGAATCCATTGATATCATTCCCAAATCCGAAAAACCAATACTTTCGGAGTTATGATTTGTCAAAGTTTGAACAGGAGCGGCAAAGCTCCTGTGGCTTTCCCACTTTTTCAATTTGGCTTCTGTGCGTCAGTTTTCAAGAATTTTCGTAAATTTTTAATGTAACAAAAAAAATTTGGTTACGAACTTAACCGAGATATTTATCTCTCAAACCTACTCTGAAAATTTCAACTGTCTAGCTCATTCCGTTCGAGAGTTATCGTGTTAACGGCCGGACAGAATCGATTTTGACCACGGATTCTTGATCAGTGCGAGTCGAACCAAATCATTTAAGACCATTTTCATCGAAATATTCGAAAATTACAGACATTTGGGCAAATTGATAAGCACTCTGTTCCGAGGAACAAGAGCGCCAAAAAAGATTTGAGATATTCTTTGCTAGGGAGACAGTTCTTATAATAATTTAATCATTTATTTATTTTGTTCTTTTTTCCGTTTTTTTTCTTAATGTATGCTGGGGACGGCTCTTTTATGGGAAAATGATGTAAGCAAGATTTTTTTGTTCTGTTTTCTCTTTCGGTTCTGTAATTTTATGCTATCGAATTTTTGGATATGAATATTTGGTTTCTTTATTTTTTTATTATTCTAAGAGGGTGAGTTGAGTAGCGTATATTTATTTGTAGTGTATATTACAGTAAAATACTTTATCAACATACGAAATTGTCTCTAATCCATCTTTCGACAAAAACAACAAAGTTGCTTGAAGACAAATAACTATAACTTGAGAACAGGTGGTTCTATAGTCATGAAATTTTGACACTTTTTTTGACAACTTTTTGATCAATGTAGTATTATCTCGAGTCTCTAGAGTACATCTATTACGAAATAATTACTAACGAAATTGGATAAAAAATATTATATAGATTTCCAGCACAAAGAATGGAAAGGATTCCATTTAATATCTTTGTTTATTTCTGCAAGTAAACCGTCTTCTGAATATTTATTGTTGTGTTACCAACCGGTACCACGAAGAAAGTTATATCTGGTAAATACAGTGCTTGTGGAACGAACATTTCTGCAGTTGTTCAGAAATCTTGACGAGACGTCATCAACATTTTTGACAATTTAAGAAAGAACTGTGTTCCAATAAAATGTATTTAATCAAAGATTCACTTTTATTTTTTAACAGAGTATTTGAATATTGATCATGGGATTTTTGAGACAAACAACGAACCTCATTCAAAACAATCGGATATGAATAATCAATTGTATATGTTATTTGCATTTTATGATATCAGAGGGATTAATGAATATCAAACAACAACAATATGTGAGCTTACAGTGATATATGAATCCTTGCAGTAATCTGCATAATTTTTCAATAAACTAAGGTCACTTGGCAATCTTTGGAATATTCCACTGGGGTTAAGTTATACAGCTTGTTTTTTAGAATATACAACAAATAATGTACGATGTTAAAGTATATGCGTCTTGCATACTTCATGCAATATTCTTTTAAATATCTAGGAATCATAACAAAAACATTCAAGATCACTTTATATCTAACTATAATGGCACGAGCTCGGTGGTAAAGAGTTGGAACTGGAACCTAAGGTCCAGAGTTCAATGCAGGGGCTAAGAAACAAATTTTCTAATCAGACGGTAGGTACACCATTCAGTGCTGGGTCAAAAATTAACAGTGCTGTGTTCAAGGTGCTGTAAGGACACAGTAACAAAGCCGCAGAACACAACTGATTCTCCTGACTCTTACATGCTCTTGAGACCTTATAAGAGTATAATCATATCTAATATCTAACTGGTATAACAAGATTGAAATTCATGCAATTATTGCTAGTAGAAGTGAGATAGTGGAAATTGAGTTCGTAAATTAAACTTCAATTACTAACCATTCTTCAGGATTCTTAAGTATTAGCACTAAAAACATGTTTTGATCAGTTCAACTATCCAAACTATTCGAGCAAACTAATCCATACTATCCATTATTCTTTTAACTATTCACTTGTTCGATAGGTACCTGGTATAACGAAATCAGAAAAGTCAATATTGAAGATTTAAATATCGCAGCCTTATCAGATTGATCAACAAATACCGATACCAACATCCAATAAGAAAATTACAAAATTAGATAGTAATAGCCCAATAGAGACAAATTGCGCACAAGAACAATCATTCAAATGTCCAAACCACTCATCCAATTAATAATTATATAACTTAAACACTATTTACATACTTTACTGTGCGTACTTATGTGTACGGTCAGTTTCCTATTCATATGAACCATTTTAAACTAATATTTGGCGAATTCACCAAGGGTAATTCGAAGTATTTGTTTGTGCTCCTTCACTATGAACACTACTTGTTTATTACGTTATCATCTCAACAAAGTTACGTTTGGTATCAGGATTAAATTATTTTTAAACACAAAAATTAACCATTTGACACCCAGTTGTTGCCTGACAAAGTGAGGTTAGAGTGAAATATTTTTCTTTTTCTTTCGATGTGTACCTGTCACATATGACGGTTCGGAACTCTATGAATAGAATACAGGCACGGCTTCAGGGTAAATATTTGATTAACCCAATTTGTTTAGTATTAATTTTCCTGGAGTTTTTATTTTAATCTGAACGAAATTCAAAGGTGATTGAATAAGTGGATCGAATCATTTTCAATGGAAATCCTTCCCCTTTTGTGCAGTCATTTGGATGCTATGGATTTTTTAAATTTAAATTTTTCTTTTGATAATCTCTAAGAGAAAAATTAGGGAACTTGACTGGAAAATTACGTCTTTATGTTTTGATATCAAATAAAATTGAAATAAGAAAAAAAAATATGATGATACTATAGCTGCAGTGCGTATAATTTTTAAGGTTGCGTTCGAAAAAATTAAATGGTTTTATGAATGCGAAACAAATTACAATGTTATCCTCTCCCCCAATTATTTTAAACTATGGAGTAGCTTTGAAGGAAGTTTTGTTAATTATTGAACATGCATGAACTGAATGTAGTTATAGACCACATTAGTTAGGTTAGAATCATTCTCTTGGCGGGAAATCCACATCCAATTTTTTTATTTTTATTATTAAATACCTACCTAGGTACATATTGAATGAAAATTATATTGAAATTGTATAAAATGCTTACTATATCAAGATAATGTCAGTATAGATAGATAACAGGAATAACTTAAATGCTTGTGTCAATTGTGAGAAACAATAACATCCCCTAACCTGATATAATAAAATATAATATTCATAAATAATAATATATAATATAATATAATATAATTGCAAGAGATTCCTGAAATCCTGTAAAATATTTTTGATACTAATATTTTGTTCATGGTTTGTTATTATTTATAGTAAAGGATCCAAATGATCCACCTGTCAATCTAAAAATATAAAGCAAATATAAAATATATGCAACATAAAGCGAGCGAACGCCAAATTTTTATTTCAATTTTATTTCTCACAACGGCACGCCACTGGCAAGGTATGTCCGTAAGCGAACAAGGCAACAGGGATCGGATACTTCACACGACGCTTTTGAATGTCAATCAATAATCAAAATCATACTTTTGTCCTTCCCCTTTACTAAATCGAACTTACCATAAGTTCGCCAATCCTGTCAAGCGCCCTCAATTTCCCGGAAATACTCAGCATATGGCAAACTACCTAAACCAATTTCCCATATTTTCCCAGAAAAATCAAGATGTTTATAAGGATGACCCGTATAAAATCGAATAATTAAATGTCTTATCATTCGACCATCAAATTATTGACGTTCATCGGAGTTGTATTCTCCGTCTTCTTTTGTTTTATAGGAATTTTGACCTAGTTAACCTGATACACCTTTGTTCATTTCATCAAGCAAGATCAAATCACGGAGCTGAATACAATCCTTTTATTGTTTAAACATGCCTGAAAACACTCTGTTTGAATGACAAAACATCATTATCTACAAAACATATTTACAGAAAGATTACTTTCAACAAAAAGGCGGCTTCTTTAAAGCCAAATCCCAAGGTGACATAAAGGCGAAAATCGGAAGTTATCGCATTTTAACCTCACTGTTATAAAACTTATTTTTTTGTGTATCAAATGACGCTTCATCTCGACCAATCAAAATACGCATATCCCTGCTACATCTGTCTTGAACCCCGTTTTTGCTGGTGCAGTGAAAATTGTCAAAGGTACGTAGAATTTTATACATTTTAACTTGAAAAGCGTGAGGAACGCTATACAGGGATCAAAATGCCATCAAAATACATTAATTCCTACATAAATTTAAAAGGAAATTAGATATTCGTATCTATTTACCTGTGATTTTACGCGCTTACATTTTTATATCACTATTTTATAACCTAAGATTTGTATTGATTTTCATAATTACATTCTTGATAATTCATCAATCAATAGGCAATTCACTGTTTTAATTTCCCAGTTGAACAAAAGACCGTATTTGAGAAAATATCCGTTGTTTTCAGCTGTATTCTACAATTTTCAACATACACTTCCCCCTCCACCTTTGACTTTCATTTGTTCTCGCCCCACTACTCGCGGTAATTCAGCAAGGTGATAAATGATTTTTTATTACATAATTCACTGATTATGTTTGGGGGCGTGGAATTTGAAATGAAAATGAAACCGATGATAGCATAATAGGACTCAATCGAATTAAGGACTAGAAGGGAAATTTAAGGATTCAATCTTCTTCATATGCCGACTGGACTGTTCCATTTTTAACGCCTGAGGTGGGGAAAGGTGTTGAGGGGAAGCAAGAAAAAAGGTGCATCGGAAAGATGGCGGTGTGATGATTAGTTATGTGTGATTGCAAATTTGCAAATTGTTTATAAACAAATAATATTGACATTCTACACTTCCCTATAATCTTTATTATCGTTGTTTACACCTTCCCATTCATGATTTCTGTTGTTTGGAGTGCTAAAAGTGCGTGTAAACTCGATAAATTTGACGTAAATCGTAGAGGTTATGTTTGGGTACAAGTTTTTGTTCGTTTGTTTCAGGATTTACATGGATAACTCTGCAAATTTATAGTAAATAAATCAGCTATATTTCAATGAAAAATAAGAAAGAAGTATTCTTAAGAATTTCCATTCAACCACGTTTGGAGTTTTGTAAAAACATGGCTACATTACACACTAGGATATAATGCTTTCTTCACTGGTAGTGTTCCTCGATTTTTTCAACGAAAAAATGGCCTTATTCGAATTTGGATGAGTGTTTTCCAGTGTCGCAACAGACCCATCCAAAACTTCCCCAAGTTTCAAATATGCCTAAACAAAGACAATATCGGTTTTTCCGATAAAAAATACAAATAACATTCCGTGCTAAGAGAATTTATATAAGTGAATTTAAGTTCCAAAATGTCGTTATTTAGGTAAAAACTAACTGTGAGTGGTTTGTGTTTGATCCCGCAAGTGTGTTTTGGAAACATGTCTCAGACTCCCTTGAAGCCTGGTCAAAAGATGTGTAAATCACCGAAGAATTCAACAAACTTCCACAGTATCAAGCACGAAAAGATCGACTATGAGAGTTTGAGTACAAACTGCACAGTAGTCGGTTCTAATAACTTGAATTTAGTGAAGAAGCCCCAGATCGTTACCAGTATGTCCCCGGCATATTCCAACGCCAACTCCAGTCCAGTGTATCCTGCATCACCGTACTCCTCGCCTGCCAGTCTGAAATCGCCATCTCCAAGTTTGAAACCACCAACACCTCAACCCCAGACGTTTCCTGTGATGCAAATCATTCATAACAACCATCAACTTTTGGCGAGGCCGATCCACCAACAGCAGCAGAACATCATAAAATTGAAGCCGCACCTCAACATCTTACCCAAGCCGAGTGGAAGTCCTCAGCCGAGTCCTAAAGCCAGTGTCAGGTAAGATTGTAATGTTCACATTCTATAATCAGACCTATTCTGTTTGCGTTTTGCTATAAACATTGCTATTCAAGTCATATTGCTGTCCTCCTAATTTTTAACAATATGGCTATGGTATTAATTATTCTGTTCAGACTGTTATAACAATGTTGGTTATCAATTTTCTCCCAGCAATATTGCTATCAAGTAGGTCAAAATTCATTGATTTTAGAGCTGACAACACCGTATTTCATGACTTTTATGTGGAATAGAAGAAGAATTTAACGAGGGGTCTCTCACTGACTGAAATTTGTACACTAAATTGCCCATCCGAGCAAAAATTTCCAAATATCCCCCTAAATTTCCTTCAATTCCTCTCATTTCTCCCAAAATTGCCTTAATTTCCCCTCATTGCCACTAATTCCCTCTCATTGCCTCTAATTTCCCCTCATTGCCCTCTCATTTCCTCTAATTTCCCCTCATTGCCCTCTGATTTCCTCTAATTTCCCCTCATTGCCAAGTCGATTACTCTCATTTTTCACAACCAACAATTTTGAAGAATAACAATAGATAGAATAATCACAAGATTTACCCCACGAATTTGTGGAAAAATATTTTATGAATAAAATGAAAATTGAGAAGAGATAGTGACTTGCGCTCTTCAGGGTAGGTTGCGCATCCGAATGGGACAGTTTAGTTCGTTATTTTGGTATAATCGGCCCAATCGGCCGCATTCAGATACACAACCTAACCTGAAAATTTCAAGTCGCTATCTCTTTCGGTTCTTAGGATATCGTGACATAAATAATATTTTTCAATAATTTTTTTAAAATTTTCTAGTTATGAGATTTTCACGAAATTTCACAAACTTCCTTATGTTTGTATTCTTCATCTACTCACCAAGTTTCAATTTGTATGGGTTGAAAACAAAATTATTACTCGGAAACCATTGGGCTGATTATGCCCATTAACGAACTTGTCCGTCGTCACCTACCCTGTAAATTTCAAGGCGCTATCTCTTTCCGTTCTCAAGTTATCGTGGCAGCGGCCGGACCTCGAATTCTTCATTAGAGAGTCTAACCAAACCGTTTGTGACCATTTTAGGTTAAAAATCCGAAAATTACAGACATTTGGTCATACGCGCAAAAACCGGAATTAAACGAAAATTACCCCTCATTACCCACTAATTTCCTCTCATTTCCCCTTAATTCCTCTCATTTCCCCTCATTTCCTCTCATTTCCTCACATTGTCTCTCATTGCCTCCTCAGTTCCTTGTAAGTGTACACTAAATTTCCCCAGTGGGAGACCCCTCAGAATTTAACCTTAATTCTTAAACATTTCGTCCATTTTTCGGTGGTTATTCGTAATTCCTAACCAAATATGTAAAATGACACTAAAGCGAAAAACTAACTACCTATTTTATTCATGAAACTAACAAGATGGAGTTATTGATCAATTTTCAGGAAACACATCGAATATTGGTAATCGCTACCATGACCGAAAAATTGAGACTTGCACACTTCTAAGTGAAACGGAACAGTATGTCTCCTAGTTTTCTCCTGAACAAATTCCCTTAGTTCTTCAATTGAATAAAAAGAAGTCATCTTCGTATTAAGGCTTCTTGCAATTTGCAATTTGCAAAAATTTGATCCGAAAATGATCTTGGAGTTAAGTTGCAAACTTTCAATCATTCTAACTAGAGTTAAAATATTTCTCAATGTGTCAAAGTTTAAACATCCCATTTTAAATGATCATTTCGGCAATCTTAACTCGAAGAATTTATCAGATTATAATGTAGCGTACGAAGTAAAATATACTAAATTTAAATTAATGTACTTGGATGGATGCCAATTACTAATATATCAGATATCTGTGATGTCTACCAACACGTTACATGAAAATTAATAAACAGCAAGATGAAAAAAATTCAATATAAACTAATCAAACAAAGACGACTACTTGCTTTGATCAATATCAAAGTATCTCGTTCGAGAAAACTGATAGATTTTTCGATAATGTGTAAGTGTTTTATTTCAATATAAAATTTCAATATATCAGATAAATACCTGTTTGGTTCCTGTTTGTATATGTTTGTTCTTTCAACAAAATTGTAGTATCATTTTGGCATAATTCCGGACTAAATTCACGATCGGTGCATCCACTTCTCCTTTCCCAAAGGAAAAAAAGTACCAATTCAGTCAATCTAGGTGGACATTTCGCCTAAATTCCAAAGTATTCATTCTCTTAATATTACGTTGGAATATTTTGAATCGTGTTAATAGAATTTGACTCTTATGATATTCCTTCAAATTTACAGTCCTCAAATCATGATACCGAACACCCACCAACAAGCGACACTGATGCAGTCAGCACAACCGTTATTGCTCAATCAGATGCCCATGTTGGCGACGACTCCTGGAGTTCAGTTCATTCTGAAACCGCAATCGGGACACAAGATGCAAACGGCCACCGCGACACCCCAAGGTTTGATATTACAGCAAGGCAGCCAGCAGATAATCCAACTACAGCAACCCAGGTCTCAGCCCATGGTGAGGGTGTTGACGAACAGCGTGCAGCTAGCTCCTAGTAATGCAGGTCAGACGACTTACGTTCAGATGAGCAATATTCCTATGAATAATACGGGTTTGTCGGCACACGCGGCCCAGCATCAGAATCAGATAAAGAAGAAGCCGAAGGCCAAGGTTAAAAAGAGGTTGGATTTGGCCAATTTGATGAAGTTGTCAGGTGAGTAATAGCGGACAGTCTGTTCCCCGTAATGTCCCACACATTCGAAGGGATTTAAATCCGGTGAAAAAAGGCATCTGTACGTAAAATTTATTGTTATATGGATTGTGTTAGGCAGACGAAACCCGCTCCTCCACTGCGACCAACTGGTCTATTGTGGCACACCTATTGACCACATTAGTTAGGTTAGGCGGGAAATTTGAATTACGATCCATCCGTGGATCCGAGCACTGAATTCCCCATGCATTTCTTATGGACCTAAAATTAACGCGAATTTCTCGCCTGTTTTTAGATACTTTGGCTAATTTCTTAAGGTTTATTTTGGTTGAAATAGATTCTGTGAACCTTTCTCAACCATCTAGAATCAAGTTTTCAGAACAAAATAGTATATTTCCAAAATAATTAATAAATATAAAAGTGTTCACCAAATTCGATTGACGTATGTCTTAGCTCACTCGAAATCAGTCAAAAATAATAACATAACCCTAAATCGGCCTTGTAATGACGCACAACAGAAGTCATCTACGACATACGGAAATCTTTCGAACTAGAATGGTTTCAAATTCGATTTAAGAATAAATAGAAGTAGATTTTAATGTGGAAATAACATGAAAACATGCACTAATGATGAAGGTACCCGATACTTGATGTCTCTGTACTAACATTATCTTTTAAATAGGGTGGTTTCATCTCAAAGTTGAAATTCCATGTTAAAAAATTTTAATATGGATCTCCCGCCAAGAGAATGATTCTAACCTAACTAATGTGGTCGATTATGGCCAGTAAATCGTCCACCAGGAGAGACCACAGCAGAGGGGAGAGCACTCCTCCCTGTGGACAGCCCTCCTCTCCAAGAATCTCACAACGTCCTCACACAGGGACATGGAGATGAGTCTGTTAATCAACATGGATCTTATCCCTCTCCATAATATCCCACACATATTCCATAGGATTTAAATATGGCGAACGGAGTGGACTTGAAGATTCCTTCTGGGTTTTAATGTTTAATAAGTCGCTGAATATATCTCTGAATCTTTCAATTCTTCATGACTTATCCGCTGTGGTTGACAATGCGGTATGTTTTTAGGTATCGGCGATGAGGATGACATTCAATTTGAAAGCGACACTTCGCAGAGTGAGAATGAACATAATCCTGGATCGACGACTCCTCAACCTACCCAGCACATCCAGATGCAGGCACAAAATACGCTGCAAGCACAAAATATCATGCATCAGGAAGGGAAGAAGTTGGGGGGCATTCAAATCCAGGGTCTCGCACAACCAACAATCAATACGGCTACACCGATGGTGCAGGTGAGAGAAGTTGTTTATTTAAAGATTTTATTACAACAAGATGAGATTTAAATTTTTTTATTGTCGTTTTCGTAACTTTCAGATTGAGTTGTAACAGTTTGATGTCTTGAACATTTAAATATGATAGAAAAAAATTTACTGAGTGGCCCATCACAGACGCTGAGCTCAATTTGAAATTATTTTCATATACAGGGTGAGTCTTTGAACACTGCATTAATTTCAACCAAAGATTCCTCTCATCAAATGAAACACTTTTTTCATTTACCATTTTTCCAGATTCGGCTCAGGTAAAAAGTTACAAGCGTTTAAAGATTTCACAATGTGCTAATACATTCCCGCATATGAATTATCTATGACATTGTTGGCGGACGAGAATAAGGCATGGTAACGTGGTTTACAGCTTGATTCGGGATTCCAACGCTCAGGGACGGATCCATAAAAGTAGTGAAATTTCTGGAGTTTTCCATTTTAAAACATTCAATGAAGAATATCTCGAAAACGGTGCGTTTAAGGAGAAATGATAAAGAATAATATAATGTTCTAAAACGATGGAATATTCTTGAAATGACTCAAGAAAAACTTTATATGCTTTCTTTATGCTAATTTCGTTTAGTTTTATGAATCCACGAGTCCATAACTAGAAAACCAGTAGAATTAGAAAATAACTAATATTTGGAAAATATGTATCATAGTTATAGGAAACTTTACGCCAACATTCATTTTATTCGAAAAAAAGATGTCAAAGCTACAAAATAAAAACTGATTTTTTTTCAAAATTTCAACAGCCTGTATCTTTTTACCTGAGCTGAATTTGGAAAAATGTTTAAGGAAAAAAGTGTTTCATTTGATGAAAGGAATCTTTGGTTAAAATTAATGCAGTGGTCAAAGACTCACCCTGTATACAGGGAGTTCGAAAACAAAGATATAGACCAAAGTTACATTTTGATAAATGTAACACCCTGTATTTGGCCTCAAAAATGGAAAGGCAAGCTCAAATTATGATGAGTTTCTTTAGATCACTTTATACTTTATACGAGAAAATGGTGAAATGGAGAAATGGAAGAAGAAACCAGTAATATGGACAGTATTTTTTCGAGTAGACATATTGGCTACTCCTATTAAGAAAAAAAAATTAGCTCTGCAATATACACAGTGATCATAATAATTTTCAAACATCAACTACAAATAATGGTCAAAAACTTTCTTATTTCAAATGACACACGGTATTTCTATATCTCGTTGAACGGAAAAATAAATTTCGAAACTATCTTCACATGGTTTTCCTACACCTAAATCTGATAGTTTCTCAGCAATTTTCGACCATTATTTGTAGTTGATGTTTGAAAATTAATTATGATCACTCTGTATATTCCAGAGTTAATTTTTTTTTTCTGTATAGGAGTAGCCAATATGTCTACTTAAAAAAATACTATCTGTATTGCTGGCATAACTGGTTTCTTCATTAATCGCTATTTAAAAAAAACTCCATATTTTCAATTTTTCGCCATTTTCTCGTAAATGGTGCTTCTAAGTTATAAAGTGATCTGAAGAAACTCATCATAATTTGAGCTTGCCATTCCATTTTTTAGGTCAAATACAGGGTGTTACATTTAAAAGAATGTGACTTTGATCTGTATGTTTGTTTTCGAACATCCTGTATATATGAAAGTAATTTTAAATTGTGCGTTTGAACACCCTACACAAATCACAAAAAAAAATTCTCAAAATATCTTCATTTACTCCCCTAAAACGTGCTCCACGTCTGTGGTGTGCCACCGGGTATATTTATAACTTTAAATCTAGATTAGGTGTCTTAATATCCTCCCATTGAAATATGGGGCACATCTTCAGTTGTCTTTAGTTGATTAGCAATAGTCATCTTAACGCTAAAAAGATATTGATATACTCCATTCACTTTTATAAAGTCTCTCAGTTGGCCATGAAATTCTGACACATTTCACCGTGTATATTTTGAAAATGTTAGGTTATGCTCATTTTCCTGTCAGATAACTACGCTACGTTGTCCCCTCGTAGTAATTACGTATTTTTCACAATGTAAATTTTCTTGGGAAAAAATAATGAATTTGAGAAGATATTATGTGAATTAAGCAATTCCAAATCTGTTGTTATTCTATGGAAATATTCCACTGATTGGAAGATTCAGTTATGCTATTTTCTTGTATGGAGATCACGAATCAAGTGTTGAAATTTAAATAATTGATTTCAGTTCTGTATAGAACTTCCTGATACTTAGTCCCTGCTTCTTTTAAACTGCTTTTGGGATTTTCAATTTCAAAGCGAAGAGTTCTTTATTATTCGAAGATAATGATTTGTGATAATAACTTGTCTAAGATGGAACATTATGTTGATTGTTGAGAGTAGAAATCGGCAACGTCTCAGAGAATTGTTTTGAAATTGACGATATTTCAGAAGTGCCAACCTGCCTTCGTTTAAGTTACAAAAACGTGATAGACCTAAATCATGGCCAACCGGTAGACTTTATAAAAGTGAATGGAGTATACCTGGATCTACATTAAAAACATTTCGAATTTATGCAAGTCACACTCAATCCAATGCAGTTGACCAAGTTGCGGTCTCCATATTTTAAGTATTTGAAGGAATATTATCCATTTCAGGTCCTCAATCAGAATTTCCAGGGCGGAATGATCTCAAACAATGGCAACCAAGCGACCGGACAGGCCGGTATACCCTTCAGTCCTTTCATAACTCCCAACTTCACCATCAACAACGGACTGATGGTACAACGCGGCAGCGGGGGTTTCAAACTCGCGATGGGGGAGGACGGAAGGTTCGTCCTTCAACACGACCCCACCATGAACCAGGACCTCCAATCGCTGATCCTGCAGGGAATCATCGGACTGAACGGCGGGCTCGTCCTGCAGCCCTCCATAGACCAGCAGACGGTACAGCAAACCGTTCAGACGATACAACAGCAGAGCGTACAGACCATCCAGCAGCAAACGGTTCAAAGCCAGACGATACAGACGGTTCAACAGCAGACCGTTCAACCTCAAGCCGTTCAACACTCGATACAGGCTTTACAGCCTCAGATACAGCAGCAGACGGTTCAGCAGACCATTCAGCATCAGACGGTTCAGAGTCAGCCGATCGGTACGATGCAACAACCTATGCAGATCGTGCAGCCTCAACCTATCCACAGCATGGCTTCGCAGGTGCAGCCCCAGGTGCATTCGATCCAGTCTCACGTCCACAGTTTGCAGTCGCAGATACAGGGACAGATCCACAATCTGTTGCAGCAGCAGAATCATTCGATACAGAACCATCAACCGCAGAGTATCCAGACGCAGCATCAACCGGTTCAGACTCTGACCTCCTTACCGCAGCAGTCTCCCATTCACCACAACGTTCATTCGCATCAAAGTCATTCGCAGCCGGTTCTAAAGGTGCAACCGTTTCAAAAGTCGCAGCTGCCTGTGCAGACTGTTCATCCTCAACCTGTTCAGTCCGTGCAGCCTCAACCTATTCAGGCTGTGCAGCCGATGCAGGCCGTCAACTCCCAGCAGATGCACTCCCAGTTGCCTATTCAAACCGTTCACCAGAACCAGCAGAATATGGTGGGTAACAATCAGCAGCAGCCTCCTTCGTATGTGGTGAATTTGACGCCTGATCAACTCGAGCAGCTGAAGAGGAACGGACAGTTAACGGTTAACGGTCAAACGATTTTCATGCCGAGAAACAACCAGTTGAATAAACAGAACGATAATAATTCTATGCCGGAGAAGAAGTTATCGCCAAAGATTAAACCGGTCAAGAAGGTGCATAAGATACAGGCCATTAAGAGTTTATCTCAGGAGAATATGGACGTTAAACCTGTGATCACGGTCAATCACCAGGCGAAGCAGGAGGTTAAGAATGCTCTGCACAGTCCGAAGAACGTGGTACAGGCTCAACCGATCCAACCGCAGAAACAGCCTTCGGCGATGGTGCAGCCGCAACCGATGGTACAGACGCCTCAGAAACCGGTCGAGAAGAAGGTGCAGAATCATCAGAAGGTGTTGCCGAACAGCCAGAACAACGAACCTACCCAGGAGGTGGACAAACTTCTCGGTCAACTTTTGGAAGAAAGCAATAATATAAATATAATCACATCGGCCAATAATGTGCCCCCTCCGAACATGCAACACCAGAGGATACACACCATACAGCTGACGCCTCAGAAGCAGCAGCACCTGAAGAACATCCAGATGCAGATTCAGGCTTTATCTAGTCAATTGTCTTCTAGCGGCAACGCGGACCTCCAGAACGCACTGAAGAATCTGTTCGCGGAGCAGCAGAAGATTTTAGCCACAGGCAAGCTACTACCCCCCGATAAGGTGTATTATCACAACAATCATTTGACGATAATCAATCCGTCCAGCATGAATTCACCACCTCCGACTAGTACCCCGGTTAAGAGTGAACCCACTCCGAGCCCCGTGCAGACCATTCAACATAGCAATAATAATATTAGGAGGAGCGGGACAGAACCAGCGCCAACATATCAGGTAATGTAAAATTTCAAATTCCTTGGTTTTATGATTTATGTGCCGGGTCATTGTTCACTGAAATAAGCAACTTTTGTTTGATTTAAACAGCTTCTAATTTTTTACTGTTTTCGGTACTATAATATGAGTTAATTTTCTTAACTTATCCATACATCTTCTTTACTTTACTTACTTAAATTACCAGCTACTAATGAAACAAAGGAAGCTCTAAACTACACTGCGCAAAAAAATTAACGCACATTCTGAAAATCTCAATTTTAATGAAAGTTAACTCTACATTGACTTAATAACTTATTTTTTATGTTCTCTCGGGAAGGTTTCGAACGAAACAAGACACATTAAATGGAAGAAAAATTCAGGATTTCACCGAATCTTAAGTGAAAGAAGTGAAATAAACAATTTTCAAAATACTGGAATGCTGATAAGTGATTTAATACTTGGTATTTCCACCCCTTCCGTTAATTACAGCTCGGCAACGACGGTTCATACTCAAAATGAGTGATCTTAAAATGTTCTGATCTAATCCTTCCCAGATTTCTCTGGATTCCTAAGTCATTAAGAGTAGCTGGATGATTTTCTGAACTTCTCAGCCTTCTATTGAGGTTGACCCAAACCTGCTCAATCGGATTGAGATCTGGACTTCTTGCTGGCCATTCCATTTGAGAGACTTCAACCTCTTCAAGGTACTCCTGAACGATGCGCGCACAATGGGGTCTGGCATTATCGTCCATAAAAATGAAATTTTCACCAATGTATGGGGCAAATGGCACTACATGCTCTTCAAGAATGTTCCTTATATACCTATCAGCATTCATAGCTCCATTATCAACGACCACTAGGTCTGTGCGAGCAGTCAAAGATATTCCACCCCATACCATAATCGATCCTCCCCCGAAACCAGTAGTATTCAGGAAATTGCACTGAGCATATCTTTCATGTGGACGTCTGTATACAAAGGAACGTCGATCACAATGGTAGAGGCAGAATCTAGACTCATCTGTGAAGAGAACTCTTTCCCAATCAGCCTCTTCCCAATGGATATGCTCTCTCGCAAAATCCAAAAGCGCCCTTCGATGGGCTGGGGTAAGAGCTGGGCCACTTGCCGCGACACGAGGCTTTAAATCATATTCTCTGAGGCGTTTTCTTATTGTCTGAGTGCTAATTTGCACCCCATGAGTTTGCTCAAGCTGATTTTGAAGGAGGCGAGCGGTTGCAAACCGTTGTCTCAATGAAGAAACTCTCAAGTAACGTTCTTGAATGGCAGTTGTTACCCGTGGTCTACCCTGTCCTGGTCTTCGGACATTCATACCTGTCTCCCTGAATCGCTGCAACATTCTGGACACACTTGTATGGGAAACTCCAAACCTTTCTGCAATTCTTGTGTATGTCCACCCTTCTTCCCGCAAAACTACCGCTTGGGCACATTTCTCTTGGGTCAAATTGCGTGTTTCGCGTTGCATAGCGATCGAGTGTAGAAAATCAAACGAAAGAAAAACTATTGATCACTAGAATTGATCGAGAACAACTGATTTCAGAATGGAGCCAATACATTCAAAATCTGATAATCTCATCTTTTTTTATTCCTGCTGGGAAAAAACATCTGTATTGAAGAAAAACGTTGAAAGTTGATAACATATGCATGCATAATTCTGATAAAAATAATTATCATTGAGAACACCTTCAGTTGTAGAATAAATTTGAGATTTCCATAATGTGCGTTAACTTTTTTGCGCAGTGTATCAGTAGTAGTAGTAATAGTAGAGTTTATTTAGTAACCTTCTGCTATACATATTTATAACAAAAAATTTACATCATTAAACTACAACAAATACATAAAAGCAAAATCAAAAATTAAAACTATTTTGTACATCTCTGATTGATTATCTTGTACCTGTACAGCCGACCCCGACCACAGAAGCCTTACCCAGCCCCAGGATAGCAAACTCTATGCCTCCAACGGAAACCTTACACCAGCACCAAAATAGCCAACAGCAGCAACTGAATATACAGCAGAACCTGTTACAACAGAGCAGTCAATCTCACAGTACGAATCCCCAACAGAACATTGTGATTCCCAATCAGCAGGATCACAGCAATCAAGCAATATCGCCTAAGATCACCAGCAGTGTCAGTTCAACCGCCAGTATGCCTCCCCCTACGCAATTATCACCCCAGCAACAGTACAATGCCATCGCTAAAAAAGCACAACTGTGAGTAATCCACGACATAAAACTAGCTTTTTTGAATTTTGGAGACTCAAATGTAGCTTCGGTTTAAAAAATTGAGGATTACTTGGAGTTAAACGTCATCCAGAAAATATTTTCTCCAATCTATGTATCAGATTCATGCTTTTTACTAAGCTCCTCCCGGATAATACCTTTATTAGTCCTCCCCAATATTGTAGTTTTACATGTATACTCCATTAACTCTTATAAAGTCTCCCGGTTGGCCATGATTTAGGTCTTTCACGTTTTTGTAACTAAAACGAAGGCAGGTTGGCACTTCTGAAATATCGTCAATTACAAAACAATTCTCTGAGACGTTGCCGATTTCTACTCTCAACAATCAACATAATGTTCCATCTTAGACAAGATATTATCACAGATCATTATCTTCGAATAATAAAGAATTCTTCGCTTCGAAATTGAAAATGTCGAAAGCAGTTTTGAAGAAGCAGAGACAAAGTATCAGGAAGTGCTATGCAGAACTGAAATCTGAAATAGGAATATCTATTTCATTCTGTCTTAGGACATGTTGAACTCTCGAATGAAATTATTTAGTTTCCTATCCTATCACTCTATTTTACTAAGGTTTAACAGTGACTCGGGTTTCGTAGTGCTACTACATTTTGAAACTGGTGTATTTCAAGTTGTGCAACAAGGTATTTAAATGTCTTCAAAAGTTTTGTTTCTTGAGAATTTCGAAAAGTGGTAAATTCCATATAGCTACGTCTGTTCGTTTAGAAGTTTTCCTGCAGGGTAATTCAGGTAATTTTATCCTTTTTGGCGCTCTTGTTCCTCAGAACAGAGTGCTTATCAATTTGCCAAATGTCTGTAATTTTCGAATTTTTGGCAGAAAATGGTCTTGAACGATTTGGTTTGACTCACTGATCAAGAATCCGTGGTCGAAATCGATTCTGTCCGGTCGGCCGTTAACCCGATAACTCTCGAACGGAATGAGCTAGACAGTTGAAATTTTCAGAGTAGGTTTGAGGGATATATATCTCGGTTAAGTTCGTTATTGGGCAAAATCGGTATAATAGTTTCGGAGTAACGAAAAAAAATATTTTTTTTTACGTAACAACTTTTGAATCCAAATTTTTTCAAGATGCAGTTTCATCATAAGAATCCATTGTTATCATTTTCAACTCTAACAAGCTAATACTTTCGGAGATATGATGTTTTAAAGTTTCAATAATACATCGTAAGTTTCTATGTATTCAGAGAATGTGAACACAGAATCTGTCTGTGATCACTATTCATAAATGTCATCTTTTCTAGCTATTACAGATTGTCAATTCATAGTTGTTATTTTCTCTTGGGAAGTATTTGATTCTTGAAATTGTGAATATATACAAGACTGTTTTGATGTAGTCTATAGAGGCAATAGGAAAGAAGAACATAATGGAATCATCAAAACAAATTACTGTTCGTTGACCACTGAGGTTAATATTACCTTTTACTTCCTTGAGTTTATTGTTTATTTATTTTATTTGTTTATTTGTCGAGCTCAAGTTTATAAACAGTTTCATACTAAAAGATAGTATGAGAGATATGTTCCTGTATACAGTATTTTCATAATGTTGCTAGCAAAAAAATACAGAAATATGGATCTACATTTGTGTATCAATCATTTTTTCTTGAGTTAAAGTTCATAATACAGAAAATAATGTGTTAGAGGAATGGACTATTAAATTTTAAATGATGAAAAGAGAATAGTATTTTATTAGTATATTTTGAACTATTAAAATAATTTGTTCGTAATCCACTACCTACTCAAATATCAGGAATAATCTGCTATGATTGTCTCCAGCCTTGCTCTAGACTCTAGACATTTCGATGATACATACTTTCCTTAGGTGTTTCGAGTTGTGAAAACTATGCACCGAGTGTAAGTTGCAACAACCCATTCCACGAGGTTAAATCATTGCAGATTGCTCATTTAATCTTGATAAATAAATTTAATGACAATTTTTGAAGCATTAAGGCATTTAAGCCTTGTAGATTGCTCTTTATTTTATAAGATAATTTTTGAAGCATTTTTTTCAAACGACATTTTTTAAATTTAATTTCTTTCATGATGCATTTCTATCATAGGAATCCATCGATATAATTCCCAACTCTGAGAAACCAATACTTTCGGAGATATAATTTCTCTGTTTGAAAAAGAGCGTCAAAAAGCTCCTGTCCACAGGGCTTGAACCAATTTTTTAAATGAACTATCACAAAGTATCGCACTACTCTATCCATTATTTTTCATTGAAATTTCAACACTTGATTCTTGATTTTCGTACAAGAAAATAGCATAACTGAATATATCATGCAGTTTATATACGTGAAATATTTCCTGTAATAACAGAGAACAAATTTTCTTCAACAGTCGCCAGGTCTTTGGAATTGTTGAATTCACATAATATCTTCTCAAATTCATTATTTTTCCCAAGAAAATTCACATTGTGAAAAATACGTAATTACTTCGACTTCTATGTAGAGAGGACAACGTTGCGTAGTTATCTGACAGGAAAATGAGCATAACCTGACCTAACCTAACATTTTCAACATATACATGGGAAATGTGTCAAAATTTCATGGCCAACTGTGAGACTTCATAAATGTGAATGGAGTAAACACTGTGATGTTGAAATTATCAAATTAAATGCGACATTCTTTCCAGCATTGAAGCTCAATTAACTCAAGATCAAGCAGGTGCCGTAAAACCCGACGTACAGACGCCATTCAAGGATAAAAAGGACGCTTGCATCCGATTAGTAAGATATCACTGCATGGATCAGCCTGTACTATCTCAAAAAGATCTGAATAAGGCGGATGAAATATTCGAGCACACCGCCAAGCATTTCATAGCCAAATACGATAAGATGCAGGACAAGTACAAATATCTTCTTATGAAGGAAAGTCAGGTAAGGAATACGGAACTACTCGTACATGATTTTTCTGAGAAAACTAATTTTTTTAACAGAGACAAGTTCGGACGTCGGAGATGATGATGTTGGATAAGTTGTACTTAGCCGACGAACAACAGTCGCTGATCAGACTTCGACAGGAAGCAATCGAACAGCAATTCTTAGATCTCAATCCGATGCAGGAACCGGAACAGACTCCTCCTCCCCACCCTAACCAAGGCTTGAGATACCAACATCACATGGCCGGTCAGCAAAATCAGCATCAGTACGGCCACCATATCGGAATGGGGCACCAAATGGGACACAACCAACAGGGTTATCCCCCGGGGCACAGCCCGAGAATGGCCGGTCATCAATTCGGCCACCAGAACGATCAGACTCAAAACAGGAACGTACAAAGTCATCAAGTTCACCAGCAATCCAGTCAAAACAACCATCAGACCAACCAGAACGTTCATCAGGGGGGTTCGGGTTATCAGTCGAATCATTCGTCCCACGGCGAGCTTCAGATATCCTCTAGTCATCACGCGAACACACAAAACATGAATAACGAGGAGTACGACGAGTGGACTTGCATACAACGCGAGCTGGGCTGCCTGCCCGGCGAGGAACACAAGCAGAGTTTCGTGGAGTCCACGCTGCACGAACACGCTAACAACAACGCTCATCTACCTAGCAAGCGGTCCTCTAGTAGCGATTCGAGACTAGAGACTCTCAAGAGGTTTAGGGTCGAGAAGCATCATAAAAAGACGATGGACAGTGTACATAATAGTGTTAATAGTGTTGTACAAAGTGTTAGTAATAGTTTACCGCAAAATACTCATTTGACGATGACAGGCCAGTCTTGTATGGCGACTCGGTATCAGAACACCTTCGAGGGTCAGAGTCAGCACGTATACAGCTTAGAGACCGAGGACGGCATCGAGGGTAAGAGTTTAGACGAGCAGGTGCAATCTGCCATCGACTCCATATTGAATTTGCAGCAGAATACCGTGTTGGATCTTGACAGTATACTGTCATGACGATATGTATAATATGTCAGATTTCCTTTTTGCAGAATTGTGATCTTCAATTTGTTATTATTGGTAGGCATTATGAATCAATCAGTTTCCGATACCACGAATTGTGTATCAAATCATGGAATTTTTAAACGTTTAATGCAGCTCCTGAACACAAATATCAAGTCGAATCTCTGGAGTTTACAGGTTATGGGCCCGTAGAGGTCGAGAAATGTTTCGAATTCAACGCACCTGTTTCACCATGAAAACACTTCTTTATTGTTCAGAAATGATCTATCACCCTTTATTAAATTACTTCTAGTGTTTGACATCAAAAATTCTCAAAATTCAATTGAATAAATCAATGACTATTTGAGCTGTGGAATGGAACACTCCAAATTGCGTTTTGAGAGCGTTGGGGATTATTTTTAATGTTGAAATATGTCTACATTTTTCACCGTCTGTTGGCCCATAACCTCTAAATTAAAACAGAGCCAAGAGATTTGGATTTTTATGTGTGAGAGATCAAATTAAAAGTAAATTAAAACTGCATCTTTCTAACATCAACAGGTTGTCATTATGATTATGGTAACTTTTATCGTTTATCTGATTAAAATCTCCGACACTGCAAATATTATATTCCGAATAATTTAAAACTGATTCAATTCAAATCAAATCTGAGATGTTTATTTATTTTTAGGTGAGAATTATTTTGCTGCTCAAACAATTCTAAAATAAACGGGGTTCAGTATAATCAGGGCAGGATATCAATGTGTATATATAGTGATTATAGCCAAAAATTTCCTTTCGTCTATTTACAATTTAGTTTCATATTTTTTGTTCTTTCTCTCGACTCTATTGGACTAAATTGTAGGAAATGGACTTAGATCAAATTTTATGTTCTTCTTGTCCTTCGATTGGCATTTTTCTGTAGTTTTTGAGAATTAAAAAAAACAAAATTTTATTGAGTTAGAAACTTTTCAAATTGTTTATAATTTTATTTCAGAGAGAAGCCAAAGAATATGAGAAGGAATTCAAAATAATTTCGTTTGATACAACAGATTATTGTTGACTAGGAGAATTAGTTAGAACCTTTTGTATCTTGTTCCAGCTTCATTCTGATTGGTCTGCAGCTAACAGAGCAACATCCTCCATACAAATATATAAAACTGGAACTAGATACATTTAACCAGAACACTTTGAACTGATTGAAATCACCAGAAAGCATTTCAAAACCTTATCGTAACACGATCCAAAATAAAAAATTTTGAGTTCATCCAAAAACACTGAGAAATTATTTGATCAAGTTCATTTGCATTATATACTTCGACTAATGTGATCTATTTTTTAATATTTTCCTTTCTTCTTGATTGTTTTTTTCACCTGTATTGGTAATTTATTTATTCTTTGTTATACTCCCCCTTATCGTGGTGTAAATTTATTTAATTGAAGATCTCTAGTTATATTATTATTGTGATGATTTTAAGATTATTGCCATCTGATTATACTGGCATCCTCTGCTTTTTACCAGTGTTAACATGTTGTCATTTGGTTTCTAGGACTAAAAATTTAAGCGATAAAAATGTACATTAGGTACAGTGAATTTAAAAACTACTGAATTTTTGTCATTGTTATTATCTAGACATCAAGTTTGAAAGACAACACCTTGTATATAAAGCTATGTACTTTCTATGACACCGTAAAAAGCCTCTGTTGTATATATTTTATTTATGTACTTAGATTATTATAATTTTCTGAGGTATAATTATTATTAAGACTGACTCAGAACGGTTCCTACCAGGAAAGTATTTGAAAAGAATAAAAAACAATTATTCCACTTTGTGTGTCTATTTTCATTACCTCGACTCTTATATAGGGCAATACAGAAAACATTGATGGAAAAATTATTTATTTTTATCTGTTACATTATAATTTCATGTATCAAAATTATCAATGTGTTCCACACCTTTCACGCATTATATGATGCAAGAAATATTCATACAGCCCTATTGAATATATTTCCTACAACGTAGTAATAGCTTCTTTCAAATCAAACTAATTTGAGTTGCGAAGTCTCGATTCTGAATAGTCTTAGCTCAATTTTCGACATTACGAAATTCCTTTATTCATATAATATTATCATGAACTCCTGACAAGAATGCATCCAGGTCATTGATGAAATTGTCGTCAACACTGACATCAGCGAATTGCTGTGTGTCCAAAAGTTCTTCTAGGCTATTTTCTATTTTGGAAACAGGGGCCTTCGGTATTTTCCTTATATTTTTCACAGCCCTACGTCTTACCCTGCATTTTGTATCCGCTGGAAATGGACATTTTAGGTCGATACATATCTCGACTGCTTCGGTTAGATTCAGTTGCTTCCATACTAAAGCTTTGTTGCATATCGGACACAAAATCGGTTCTTCTTTCATTTTGGTTCAAATTGTTTGATTTTCAAAGCACGAATACGAATAACTGATGCAAACTTCTAACTTCTACAGCAAAACATAACCTTTACAGAATGTCAAAGTAATTAGAGGTTATAGCACAGACTGAAATCTCTTTGAACTACATTATTTTCTTCTTCTTGGAGAAGTTACACTAACGAATGTCTCAATTTAATTGAATAATTTATTGATTCTTTGAGGAAATAGAGAATTTACGTATATTCAAACTCCTGGTACGTTTTGTCGTATGAATTCAGGATTGAATTGTATATTGTTTTCGTCGTTTCAATATATGATCATTGAAAGCGCATCCTCCAAAGTTGGCGCATCCGCCAAAAGATATTATTGCTCGGAATATAATTTATTTCGGTAATAATCACATCTATTGGCCATTTTATGAATTATTGTAGGGATATTATAAATGTTTTTAAATTGTACTCACTGTTTTTCAACGATTTTTAATGAAATTCTGATTAATTTTGAGCAATTTAACAAGTCACAAGTTTTCAATTATCTCACCGCAATACTCTACGATTGAAGTTTATCAGTTGTAGAGACAAGATATATAAACAATGGTAGAGAGACGGGAGGATAATTCAACATTTTATTAAGTTCATTCACTCAAATACTGTGGGGGGAAGTATTTTAGAGAGTAAAAAATTTTTTATTTTTGTGCATTTATGATTTAATTTCATAAATTAATTCCTACAATATAATAAATTAATTCATACAACTTACACACACTCATAATATAAATAAGTACAATACTTAATGGTTCTTCAACTTAATTGAACTAAATAAATTCGGCTAATTCAATAAATACTAATGGAAGTGGTACTTATGAAAACATAAGTTTTTTTACAAAAGTAATTTGACTAGATCATTGGTTCATTTCGTTACTTCGAATACTTTTCCTAGGTTTGGTTTGGGACTTGCGTTACGATTCCTGGAACAAAAAAGAGAAAAATTAGGTATATGAGTTGATATCGAATCCATTCATTTTTTTTTATAATCTCTAAGGAGATAATTAAGACTCATGGGTGTGGATTGATCCCATAAATCTCCCTCTCATCTACGCCACTGTTGAGAATGAGCAAAATTCGCCCAATGGTTTCGAGGTTAATAGAAAATTTCGCGAAAATCGTAACACTAAAAATGAACAAAAATGTTTCTAAGTAAACTTTAAAATTTCGAAAACTTATCTCCTGAATTTTCTGAAATTTTGAATGTGCTAAAGGACCACGATAAAATTAGTTATATGAAATATCAGCCTTACAGCTATTCTAGGTGAGAAGAAATGAAACTTTTTTTTATTCTTTATCGAAATCGAAATATATGTTTATTTCTTTAAGTATTTTATTTTTGTTTTGTATGAGCAGTTTCTAGTTTATATTATGTTGAGAATAATCTATAGCTACAATTTTAACTCTAGGAAATTCAATCCATCCAGGGGAAAAATTTGATTTTGATGAAACTAAGCGAACTTTTTGAAATTAAAAAAAAATTGATGGTTTACTCACTTGCATCGGATACAAGAACGTCTCCTCCGAATCCTCCCCTAAGTGATTCCGCGCTATGCACTTGTATACCCCCATATCGGACCACGTGACAGCCCTTATTCTCAACTCCCCATTCGACAACATCGATATCCTTCCATTCTCATTTTCGCTGATAAACTCGCCATCAGGATCAACCCATTGTATTTGAGGCCTCGGGTTTCCCGTACCTTGGCAAGGTAACAGCACTTCTCGACCTGTAAAATCAACCTTGGTCAGGAAAGATTGAAATATTACATCGGTAATAAGATAAGTTCTGGTCTGACATACAGATGGCACTACAAATACGGAATTACAGTACCAGCTTTTAATTCGATTGGACCGGAATTAAGAAAGACCATTGAACTCACCAATGACATCCATATAGTCCGGAGACCAGAGGGTGACCCTGGGCTTGTGGTGGGCCCCAAGGATATTCCTCTGGACCAACGTGGTGAAATTCATCTGGATACCTTCTTTGTTGATCACGTAAACTCTGCTTTCAGAGACAGCCTTCTCGGAGCCACTCTCAGCCAAACACCTGAAGGTTCCTCCATGTACCGGAAGGAGGTAGTTCAGAATAAGCCTACTCCTAACTTTAGCCATCCCCTGGGATACTATACCGTTCACTATATTGTTTTCGTAGCGATCAATCTGTAGTAAGAGGATCAGAATCAAATATTGTGGTCTTCTTGTGGCAATAACTCGAAAAAAAAAACAAAGAAGGAGTTTGACTATAGGGACTTACGTTGATCGGTACTGTCAAAAGTTTGTCCTCTTTGAACCATTGGATCGAGGGTGGAGGAGACCCCATAGCTTCGCATTCTAGCTCCAAACGTTGACCGAGATTTTTGGTTATGTGCCTTCTGGGCGTCTGGTTCATTTTGACCCAGTGGTTGTGTGAGCTGACGTCTATTTCGTTGTCCATGTCCATGTCCACTATACTTCTACCCCTCGTGACGTGCAGACATGCAGTCAGGAATACCGCTGACAAAATCATCTGGAAAGAAAAACACATTCAACTTAACCAATGACGCTAAATCCTTTGAAACATTTCGCCTTAATTAACACGATAATTTTCGAAAGAAGAATCTTTAAGTTCGTAACATGGTCCAGAAGCGTACCCTTAGTCCGCCATTAAAGTCATTAAACAGTTTTGTTACTAGTACTACACACATGTTCTGAAAAAAATGCCATTAAATGGTACACAGACGGTTCAAAAACCACTTCAGGAGCTGGCGCTGGAGTATATGGGCCAGGCACCAAATGCTCACTATCGCTAGGCTCCTATCCGAGCATCTTTCAGGCAGAAGTACTTTCAATAGAAAGATGCGTGGAAATGAACCTAGAAAGAAACTATCAGAGATGTGATATAGCAATCCACTCTGACAGTCAAGCTGCTATTGAAGCTCTGAGCTCCCATGTTATCGAGTCCAATCTAATATGGGAGTGCCGAAAGAAAAGTCAATGAAGTATATAGTCAAGAACAATAGAGTCTCCTTGGTCTGGGTTCCTGGTCAGACAAGAATCATACTCTAACAAGCTAATACTTCCGGAGATATGATGTTTCAAAGTTTCAATAATACATAGTTCTATGTATTCACAGAATGTGAACACAGAATCTGTTTGTGATCACTATTCATAAATGTCATCTTTTCTGGCTATTATAGATTGTCAATTCGTAGTTGTTATTTTCTCTTGGAAAGCAATTATTCGATTCTTGAATTTGTGAATATATATATATATATATATTTTCGGTTTAAAACGTTCTTCGACGTTGTCCGATATCTAGACTCCACTGTCTTCGGTCTTCCCATTGGCCTTCACGCGAGCTCCTGATACTCATCGCCTTCTGTATTATTCTTGTATATATACAAGACTGTTTTGATGTAGTCTATGGAGGCAATAGGAAAGAAGAACATAATGGAATCATCAAAACAAATTACTGTTCGTTGACCACTGAGGTTAATATTACCTTCTACTTCCTTAAGTAGTGAGACATGTTCCTATATACAGTATTTTCATAATATTGCTAGCAAAAAAATACTGAAATATGGATCTACATTTGAATATCAATCATTTTTTCTTGAGTTGAGGTTCATAAAACAGAAAAGTATGTGTTGGTGGTATGAACAATTAAATTTTAAATTATGAAAAGAGGATAGTATTTTATTAATATATCTTGAACTATTAAAATAATTTGTTCGTAATCCACTACCTACTCAAATATCAGTAATAAATGGACAATCTGCTATGATTGTCTCCAGCCTTGCTCTAAAGACATTTCGATGATACTTTCCTTAGGTATTTCTAGTTGTGAAAACTATGCACCGAGTGTAAGTTGCAACAATCCATTCCACAAGGTTGAATCATTGCAGATTGCTCATTTAATCTTGATAAATAAATTTAATGACAATTTTTGAATCATTAAGGCATTGAAGCATTGTAGATTGCTCTTTTTTTTAAAAGATAATTTTCGAAGCATTTTTTTTAAACGACACTTTTTGGAGCTCTAGTTCCTCGGAACTGAGTGGTTATCAATTTGCCCAAATGTCTTTAATTTTCGAATTTTTCGATGAAAATGGTCTTAAACGATTTGATTCGACTCACTGATCAAGAATCCGTGGTCGAAATTCATTCTGGCCATCCGGCCGGTCCGGCTGGCTGATCCGGCCGGCCATAGACACGATAATTCTCGAACGGAATGAGCTAGACAGTTGAAATTTTCAGAGAAGGTTTGGTAGATAAATATCTCGGCTAAGTTCGTTATTGGGAAAATCGGACATATGGTTTCGGAGTAACAAAAAAAAAAATTTTTTCTTACAAAACAAATTCCAAATTGAAATTCTCTCAATAAGCAGTTTTACCATAAAAATCCAATGATATCAATTTTAACTCTAACAAGCTAATACTTTCGGAGATATGATTTTTCAAAATTTCAATAATAAATCGTATTTCACAGAATGATATAATTATTCTATGTATGAATTGTCATAATGTACTCTTATTTTCCTGAGACATGACATTATCTAATCAATCGAAGAATTATGAGAATAAAGTGTATTCCGAAATGTGAGCGAAGTGAGAAAAATCTCAGTTGTTTGCTCCGAAATTAGTTTTTCTCAGAAAAGTCTTACATTTCAGAACGGAACATGAAGTATTTTAGCGATGCAACGGGGACCTCACCCAAAAATGTAGGAAAATATTACGTAAATATTGAAAGCATAATTCTGTAGTTCGAGAGAGGAGAAAATTTGGTGAACGTAGATCAGGAAATTTTTGATCGATTACAAGGTAATTTTTCATTATTACTCTTCTTTCATACATGTCTTATGGAATATCTACTATTTGTAGGTACTTTAAACCTGTTTTGAGCAATTGTCACACGAAGCTTGTTGGCGCTCTAGTTCCTCGGAACTGAGTGCTTATCAATTTGCCCAAATGTCTGTAATTTTCGAATTTTTCGATGAAAATGGTCTTAAACGATTTGGTTCGACTCACTGATCAAGAATCCGAGGTCGAAATCGATTCTGTCCGGCCGGCCATAGGCACGATAACTCTCGAACGAAAGGAGTTAGTGGATTGAAATTTGCAAGGTGGGTTTGGAGCGTAAATATCTCGGACGAGCTCGTTAATGGGCGAAATCCATCAAGCGGTTTCGGAGTTATTGCCAATTTTAGTAAAAATATTTTTTATGAATATTTCCGAAACCGATCACTCGATCTATCTGAAATTCAGCATCAAATTGTAGAACCATCACCTTTATACGCATGTGAAGTTTTGTATTGACCAGATTACCGCAAAGTGTCAAAAAAAAATTTTGAAAATTTAAAAAAAGTTTTTCTACAATAACTCTCGAACGGAATGAGCTAGGTAGTTGAAATTTTCAGAGTAGGTTAGGGAGATGAATATCTCGGTTAAGTTCGTTATTGGGCAAAATGGGCCAGATTTAATTCGATTTCGTCCATGGTGCAGTTCTCATTCTCAGATTGCTCATTTAATCTTGATAAATAAACTATTATTTGAATTGAATTTCTTTTATGATACAGTTCTTTCATAAGAATACATTGATTTAATTCCCAACTCTGAGAAACCAATACTTTCGGAGATATAATTTGTCTGTTTGAACAAGAGCGCCAAAAAGCTCCTGTCCACAGGGCTTGAACCAATTTTTTTCGTCGACGTCATCAAAAATCAAATCGCTTCAGAAGATACGGAACTAAGCAAACGGCGTAACCCCGAAATAGCGAAAGGTCTCGAATCCTTATCGTCCTGTTACACTCAATTGACGAGAGGATCCTTTGACCCGTGAAAACTCTACAAACGTCCTCGTCAGCTTCTGACCTCATATCTGACAAAACCGGTTTGGCGAGTCCACATCAATTTTTTTTTATCGTTCGACACTCGATATAATTCCGACGTGAAGCGTGCATGAATTATTGCGTATAGTGAGATAAAGTATCGGTTATCACGCCGATTAGTCGTTTTCCTGAACTTTACCTAGTTAACTAACCTTTTTCTTTGTAACGATTGGTCTGTGCGAACGTTAAATTCTTGGAAATTCGTCTTTATCTGCCGCGATTGCTTTATCTGTACTACATGACATCGTTAAGGCTTAGTACTAGTAGGAATGTGTGATTAATTAAAATTAAGAATGGGAAGAATTATATGTCGTATATGCGGAAGTTGGACGGAAGACGAAGTCGAAATAATCGATAGAAAAGTTTCGTCAAATTCTTGAGATTATTTTTGATTACTTTTCGGTTCACTGATAATTTATTAATGTCGTGACAGCGTTGTCAAACATTTTACACTTGTAATTAATTTTATTTATACTTCTGGGCCACTTGTATGAACGTGGGGTTATCCTGATTAATTCCGAGTTGAATATTACCCCACGATTGATCTTTTGTCTTTCACCTCCAAGGGTTATGGCTTAAATTTGAGTTAAAACAGTAAAAAATTAACCCTAATGAAACGGCAGAGTTAAATCGCTAACTTCAGGTTAATAATGTCAAAATTGCATGACTGCTATAGAAAATAGATAGTCTCAATTCGAATTTGATCACAGAATTAGAATAATATTCCAAATCCCACACAGATAATAAAAACTATCTGTGATCCGAATTGATTGTCATAATTTTATGCAGTTTTAAGAAACTTCATTTACATTTTTGAATGCAACATTATTATTTAGCGCATTGTTGAGAAAGTACACACGGTGAGAATGAAAATCCGATGCTATTGTTTTCTTAGGCTTGCCTTTGGAATGATACACTCTCAATCTAACCCTGTTAAAGACTATCTTAATATATAAAAGTATGTATGTGTTGGAATCCCTCCGAAATGACGTGACTGATTTTGATTAAATTTCAGTTTTTAAAGGGTGCAAAATGGCGAATGCGCTGGTTCGGTTATTAGACAATCTCGGATTTCAAAGACCTGGGGATGTAACTTTCACATTCGTTAATAATTTTCGAGTTCAATCAGTATTACGCTGTTTGTAAAATATTATATTAAAGTGTCATGAATGTGTGATAGGTTTTGAAATGTAATTTAAAACAATACGTTGTGGGAATCGTTATAGGTACAGTGTCGAAGTGAATATTTCACATAGTTATTAACTTAAAGTAAATAATAACAGTGATCTGATCAAATTAAAGTTCGATAGTTATTTGAAAAATACCGTTATGAAGCCTTATGTAAAATTTCTTTAGTTATCTATGGTTACGAAATATGGCGATTTACCAACTTTTTGGAAATTTTATGCTTTGTTATCGAAAATAATTAATTTTGTGAAAAATACTTGACTCTAAATATTCAATGAATATTTTTCTTAAAGCTGAAGAGATAGTTATCATTTTATGCGAAAAAGTAATTACTAAAAAATTAGATAACCTGAGATATGAGGGGTCATAAATGGTATCAACTGTCTTCCTCATAAAATTTTGATGAAACAATCGAGAATTACTCGAAAATAGTATCATGAACTTGATGTACAAATTCAGGAAAAAACTTCCTTGTTTCATTAGCTTTTCAAAAAGGTACATTTGTCAGTAATTCCTTCACTAAATCGAAAAATATGGCGTATTTTATTCCAGGGACACAACTCATAACACAATGAAATATCAGCATTTTTTTTTAAATAATTTTCCTTAAATTGAAAATCTTTAGAGTTACTCTAAGTTAATTGAAGATTATTTCAATTTTCATTCGAGAAATACTGTGATTTTTTTACTAGTCCTGCTCGTAACAAGCAACTAATAACCATATTAATCACAAATAAAGTAAGGGGTATAACCAAGTATCGAAAAAGTCTGTTACTTGCTCGGATTTCCGGCTATATTTTTTGATCTAGAGGGAAAATTTATTACATATGTACCTTTTTGGAAATTTCATCAACCAAGGAAGCTTTTCAATTATTTTACTAGAAGTTAATAATATTTTTTTCGTGAAATACGCAATTGTTTCATGAAAAATTAAGGAGAAAAACAATTGTTGCCACTTCAGACTCTTTATTTCTCAGATTAGTCGAATTTTTGGTGAATGATTTTTTCTGGAAATGATCCTTATCTCATATACTTTCGAAAAATCTTTACTTCTATATTCAGTGTTGAGTAGTTTTCACAAAATTAATTGTTTTCGATGGTAAGTCGAAAAACTTTCAAAAAATCGAAATATCAATATATCTCAATAACCATGGACTTTTGGTCCATGGTTCACTGGTCTCAAATCGTTGCAAATGATGTCTGGTATAACACCGTAAAAGGATCACGTCGAATTTTACCGAACACCCTGTATAAAATGGTTGAGAAGTAGTTCTGGTTCAAAATACTATAGAACTTTATTTCTGTGGATATTTCCACAATAACTCGAAAAATACTGATCCGATTGAGTTGAAATCTAGAACGATCCTGTAGAATTAGGTTTTGAGGGCTCTCGAAAAATTTCAACGATATCTGACATTTACCCCCATCGAAAAAACCCTTTACAACACTCAGATATACCCAGAACTCTCTCCCTATAGGAATACCACCATTACAACAAACCCGGTCACGTGTCACGATGCTCCAGGTATTCCGAGAAAAATCGCACGAGCTGTGGGATTTCCTAAGCAATGAGTCATTTCCCCCAAGGCCGATTCCGAGAATCCTCGAGTATATCTGACGAGCGGTCATTAAAACGACCCGATACGCGCCCGGTGTATCGAATCGGGACCACAATTAATAAGTGACTTCTCAGAAACGAAACCGTAAATTTCGGATCTGATGGGGCGTTGAACATGACTATTAATTTCGGTGCCCGAAAGCGCGTTTCGTGGAACACAGGTGTGTTCATCAAGAAAGGATTTTAGTACGAGAGTGATTTTTTTTAATGAGAACATTGGAGGTGGGACACTATGTAACGTTTTCGACGTTTCGGTAGCCATCAGCGTAGCAAGTATATGGTTTGGAATTGTATTCGATTAATACAAATATTCTAGAATCGAATACTATTTTAGCGAAAAAAATCGAATATTCGTCCGTTCGATCCTTGGATAATTCGAATATTCGGGTATTCAAATATTCGACTTTTCGAACATTCGAATATTCAACTTTTCGAATATTCGATATTCGACTGCTGAGAAGTACTAACCGACAATTCGAATATGTACTTTTACTGTGAAAAAGAAAAATATGATATACTACTACTCAAATAAACATTCTGTTATCATCATTTTACGAAGAGTTTCAAATCTTAACTATCGAATAACTTGGTAGATTTTATTCGATAGTACTATTGAATATATTCAACTATTCGAATATTTTAGTGATAAATAATAGTAAATCGAATAGTGAAATATTCGATTAATGAACAAACAGATTCAAACAATTTCTCACTCTCAAATAATTTTGATTTGCACAAATTTCTCTTGTTCGGTTATAAAAAGGTGGAAAGCCCAGTGGCCAGGAGCTTTGACACTCTTGTTCAATTTTTGACGAACCATATCTCCGACAGTATTGGTTTCTCAGAGTTGGGAATGATATCGATGGATTCTTATGATAGAACTGCACCATAAAATAAATTAAATTCAAATAATAGTTTATTCTTCAAGATTTAATGAGCAATTTGCAATGATTTAACCTCGTGGAATGGGGTTGTTGCAACTTACACTCGGTGCATAGTTACCTAAGGAAAGTAGGTATCATCGAAATTTCTATAAAGCAAGGCTTGAGACAATCATAGCAGATTGTCCATTTATTCCTGATATTTGAATAGGTATAGGCTGACGAACAAATTATTTTAATAGTTCAAAATATATTAATAAAATACAATCCTGTTTTCATAATTTGATGATTAAAACCACTAACACATTCATTCTGTATTATGAACCTCAACTCAAGGAAGAATATTTGATACACAAATGTACATCCATATTTCAGTATTTTTTTGCTAGCAACATTATGAAAATACTGTATATAGGAACATGTCTCACTACTTAAGGAAGTAAAAGGTAATATTAACCTCAGTGGTCAACGAACAGTAATTTCTTTTGATGATTCCATTATTTTGTTCTTTCCTATTTCCTTCATAAACTACATCATTTAAATGATTCAATATGCGAAAAGTCAATATTATTTTTGGTACCAAAACAGTCTTGTATATAGTCACAAATTCAAGACGCGGAACATTGTTTTCCAACACAAAATATTTTCGAATTAGATGAACAAACTAGAACAGAAATAAATATGACGTCTCTTATAGGTTGATGAAATGATTGAACAGTGAACACAGATAGATAGAATTCGCATTCTGTGAAAGCATATAGAGAAGTTCGATGTATATTATTGATATTTTGAAAAATCATATCTCCGAAAGCATTAGCTTGTAAGAGTTGAAAATGATATCAACGGATTCTTATGATAGAACTTCATCTTAAAAAAAATTGAATCCAAAAGTTGTAACTTAAAAAAAATATTTTTTTTTCCTTACTCCGAAACCGTCTGGTCGATTTTACCCAATAACGAACTTAACCGAGATATTTATCTCCCAAACCTACTCTGAAAATTTCAAATGTCTAGCTCATTCCGTTCGAGGGTTATCGTGTCTACGGCCTTACCAGCCGGACAGAATAAATTCTGACCACGGATTCTTGATCAGTGATCGAACCTAATCGTTTAAGACCAAAAGCCAAACGTCAAAAAGAGAACTGGGATATTTAAAATATAAAAATATAACTGGAGAAAATAGTGAGAAAACGAAATAATTGTAAAATTTTAGAATAGATTTAATTCTGTTAAATTCCTGTATTTCTACTATGGCTGAATAAATATTATAAATTTGAATTTTCTTTTATATTCGACTGAATTTAAGATAACAATATAAATAATGTGACATTTATATTATGCAATATCCAATTAAATACATATTTAATAAACCGTGTCCTAAAGGTCACGAAATTTTCGAAAATTAATTTCGAAAATGATAACTTAATGGATCGATTATTTCAAGGATTTCTTAAATTTTTTGCTATTCCTAAGTGTGATATCATTGATGTTCTTCCAGGATTGTTGCTAGTTAAGTAACGTGATAAATGGAAGATAAAAAATTCTGATATCTAGTGGCATTTACGAAACAAGCTGCATCTTGGATTTGTAGCGAGTATTCTTATTGAATGTCGATATTCAGGAATATTAATCCATGCATGATTTCAAGTCAAAAAGTTCATATAAATATAGGTCTGTTTTGGCCTAATTTTATATACGGGGTGTTTGGTAATTCAACGAGATCCTTCAAAGAGACATCATTTGCAACGAATTGAGTCGAGTAAACCACGGTCCGAAAATCTATGGTTACCTACAAGGATATGGCGGTTTTTCAACTTTTTGGAAATATCCTGCTTTGCTATCGAAAATAATTAATTTTGTAATAACTACTTGACTCTAAATATTCAGTGAATATTTTTTTGAAAGCTGAAGAGCTGGTCATCATTTTATGCGAAAAAGTATTTACTAAAAAATTTGATAACCTGAGATATAAGGGGTTATAAATGGCATCAACTGTTTTCCTCATAAAGTCTTGATGAAACAATTGAGAATTACTCGAAAACAGTATTATTAACTTGGTGTACAAATTGAGGAAAAAACTTCCTTCTTTCATTAGCTTGTCAAAAATATATAAATGTCGATAATTCCTTCACGAAATCGAAAAATATGGCCGGAAAACCGCTCCAATGAGGCGTATTTTATAATAAGGATTCAACCCATGAATGAATCATGAAATATCAGCATTTTTTCTTTTTGAAACTAATTATCCTCCAATTGAAATTCTTTAGAGTTATTCTCAGTTGATTGAGGATTATTTCAATTTTCATTCGAGAAATACTGTGTATTTTTTGGCGCTCTAGTTCCTCGGAACTGAGTGCTTATGAATTTGCCCAAATGTCTGTAATTTTCAAAATTTTTGATGAAAATGGTCTTAAACGATTTGGTTCGACTCACTGATCAAGAATCCGTGGTCGAAAATCATTCTGTCCGGTCGGTCCGGCCGGCCCAAAATTAAATTTTTTTCAACAAGCAGTTTTACCATAAGAATCCAATGATATCATTTTTAACTCTAACAAGCTAATACTTTCGGAGATATGATTTTTCAAAATTTCAATAATAAATCGTATTTCAACGTTGTCACACAATGATATAATTATTCTATGTATGAATTGTCATAATGTCAATTTATTTTCCTGAGACATGTCATTATCTAATCAATCGAAGAATTGTGAGCGAAGTGAGAAAAATCTCAGTTGTTTGCTCCGAAATTAGTTTTTCTCAGAAAATTCTTACATTTCGGAACGGAACATGAAGTAAGAGATCTGAGAGTAGTGAGACTGCTTTTCATCCATAGACATAGATATAACTCTCGAACGGAATGAGCTAGGTAGTTGAAATTTTCAGAGTAGGTTAGGGAAATGAATACCTCAGTTAAGTTCGTTATAGGGCAAAATTGGCCAGATTTAATTTGATTTCTTCCATTGTGCAGTTCTCATTCTCATGATTGCTCATTTAATCTTGATAAATAAACTATCATTTGAATTGAACTTCCTTTATGATGCAGTTCTATCATATGAATACATTGATATAATTCCCAACTCTGAGAAACCAATACTTTCGGAGATATAATTTGTCTTTTTGAACTAGAGCGCCAGAAAGCTCCTGTCCACAGGGCTTGAACCCATTTTTTAATTTTGAAATTGTTACTGGCCTTCTATTTCTTATATATCTCTAAAATTACATAATAACTGAAAAGATTTTTTGATTACGAAATGAAGAACCATTTTTTTTAACAGTGGCGTATCATTAAATTTATGGAAAAAATTCAATATCATTGGCGAGGCTCCACTGATTAAAATTTAAAATAATTTTTTTCGCGAAAGGTAAATCTATGTCTTAATATGTGGTTGGAAAAAAACAATTTTTCAAAATGGATTTTAATACGCTGTAGGTACATAAAAACTAAAGCAAAAAACGACCTATGTTTATATGAACTTTTTAACACAGGAAATCGTAATGAAATACTATATCTAGATAATATTCGTGACGTTAAGTCGCGAGATAACAGCAAATCCCTGCATTGTCATCTTTCTCGGAAAAAATAGATACAATTGTATACATTGCGAAATGTAAACTCAACAGATTGTCTGAATAAAAGTTTGATTACAATAGGATCAAAGGAATCTGGCTGCGGCACCACTGAAAACCGAAAGAATGACTTCGATTATGTTTCAAAATATTTCACAATACTTCTCAAAGTATCACCTTTTTATTGCCCCGATAAATAAAGGAATTGAACCCCAACGAAAGGCCATAAATCTTTCATAACCGCACTTGACTTAAGTACCTGGGTTTAACATCGTGAAACAGTTAAATGACCGCAATTATTTTTAAATTTCGGAAACCTAAGTAAAATATCGACAAATAATATTGAAAATTACGTATTTTAAATGATAACATGTAAAAAAAATGAGCTGGAATAAAGCCTATCAATTTTTAAGGTTATGGTCCTTCGAGCCGGCTTATCCATCTAATAGAATTTTAATCTATTGAATGCACTTCAAACCCAATATCCTGTTTATATGTTTAATAGTGTAATATATTTAATTTTCTAATTTGATTAAACTGTTGTTTTATCTATATTTCCACGGTCTTTCGATAGAAAATAATGTGATCACGTGTTTGGTCTTCTTAGGAACACGTGGAATATGAATATATACTTCCCCTGGCGCAATTATTCATTTTTTTCTTGTTGAATATCAAGCGAAAAGAAGGAACATTTTGAAAAGTAGTTGAAGAAATTGCGTACTTAGAGGATAAGTTGAGATAAGTTGTAAGAATCGGTGTCTTGTGTTGAGGTTAGGTTCTCTAAGCCGGTTCTTTAACTTGGACATATCGTTCTAGAATTGTGAGAATCTCACATGAATTAAAACATCAGACTACGTTGAAAATTTGAGAAAAAAATTATGATGAAAATTAAGTATATTCCGAGAATTTTAAATCTATTTCCACTGAAACAATCTAACAGCTTAAATATTAAGACGTTACAGTAATCAATGGAATTCTATTAATTTTGTGAAAATCAAAAAATTGAAATATATAAATTTTACCGACAGATTAAAGAAAAATTTAAATTAGCAAGCATTATGAAAAAAATCCACCAAGAGAATAAACCAAATAAAAAAAATTAAAATTAAAAACTCACCATTTTTCACGAAAAAAAAATTGTCGCGTGCCAAAAAACTATCAGATCGCCACACCACGCTCTCGTGTCTCGACGTCAAATGGCCCGATCAACCTCACAGGTTGCACGTATACAAAGGCACCGCCTGTATATAAATCTGTATCCGGCACCTAATTTCCTAGAAGAACTCCCCAAACTACGTCAAGTTCCCACGTGACAGACGATTCCTAGGATCCCTGCTAGGGCGCAATACACATAATATCTGGATATCTCGACGGCCTCGAAGTCTTGCATTTTTGTGGCCCGATGCCCTGCCCGCGGACCTTTTATACCGCACGTTCATGACTTATCTGCTTACGTTTGTTGCATCATCTCGTTCGATCCCCGGCTCGACGTGCCGAATTTTTTTCGCCGCCGGCTAAACGGGACAATCCTGTCTATTTGCCGAATGAGATTGTTGGAATTCTTCGAATCGATATTTACTATAAGACTCCATTCATGAGTGCGTTTGATGTACGCGTGGGGCATCGTGAAATATTGATTGTTTAAATAAACAAAATTTGTTCGTTGTTGTTTGGGAATTCCGTTGGGAAGATGATAAAGTTTAATTACGACGCACTTGCGTCTTACAGCTTGATGTACCACATGGTATCTGATGCTGTTGACAATCTAAAGTTACGTCTCTACCGTAATCTTGAGAAGGAAAGCTAATTTTGGAGTTTGGAAGATTCGGGATTCTAAAAAATTGATTTTCAATCCGTTGTGGTCTTTCACAAAATTTCATGGTACATTACAGAACCAACAGGTGTTATTGCATCATTAATATTCAGGAATTCCTTTGCACACATGATAAAGTTCCATTTGAATTCTCTAGCATTGTTCATAGATAGATACCACATGTTATCTGATGCAGTAGAGAATCTATAACTGCTTCTTCACCATAATTTTCTGTTTTTGCCAAATTTCATGGTAGATTACAGAACTAACAGTTCTTAGGGCATCATAAATGTTCACGAATTCCTTTGGTCAGATAATAAAGTTCCATTTGAACTCTCTAGCAATGTTCATAGATAGATACCATATGTTATCTGATGCAGTAGAGAATCTATAACTGCTTCTTCACCATAATTTTCTTTTGGCCAAATTTCATGGTAGATTGCAGCACTAACAGTTCTTGGGGCATCATAAATGTTCACGAATTCCTTTAGTCAGATAATAAAGTTCCATTTGAACTCTCTAGCAATGTTCATAGATAGATACCACATGTTATCTGATGCAGTACAGAATCTATAACTGCTTCTTCACCATAATTTTCTTTTGGCCAAATTTCATGGTCGATTACAGCTAACAATTCTAAGGGCATCATAAATGTTCAGGAATTCCTTTGCACAGATGATAAAGTTCCATTTGTACTTTCTAGCAAAGTTCATAGATATATACCATATGTTATGCTTCTTCGCAATAATTTTCTTTTGGCCAAATTTCATGGTAGATTACAGAACCAACAATTCTTAGGGCATCATTAATATTCAGGAATTCCTTAGCACAGATGATAAAGTTCCATTTGAATTCTCTAGCAATCTTCATAGATAGACACCACATGTTTTCTGATGCAGTAGAGAAACTATAACTGCTTCTTCACCATAATTTTTTTTTGGCCAAATTTCATGGCCTATTACAGAACCAACTGTTTTTAGGGCATCATTAATGTTCAGGAATTCCTTTGGACAGATGATAAAGTTCCATTTGAACTCTCTAGCAATGTTCATAGATAGATATACCATATGTTATATGATGCAGTAGAGAATCTATAACTGCTTCATCGCCATAATTTTCTTTTGGCCAAATTTCATGGGGTAGATTACAGCACTAACAATTCTAAGGGCATCATAAATGTTCAGGAATTCCTCTGCTCAGATGATAAAGTTCCATTTGTACTCTCTAGCAATGTTCATAGACAGATACCATATGTTATCTGATGCAGTAGAGAATCTATAACTGCTTCTTCGCAATAATTTTCTTTTGGCCAAAATTCATGGTAGATTACAGAACCAACAATTCTTAGGGCATCATTAATATTCAGGGATTCCTTTGCACAGATGATAAAGTTCCCTTTGAAGTCTCTAGCAATTTTGATAGATAGATACAACATGTTATTTGATCCAGTAGAGAATCTACAGCTGCTTCTTCACCATCATTTTCTTTTGGCCAAATTTCATGGTCTATTACAGAACCAACAGTTTTTAGGGCATCATTTATGTTCAGGAATTCCTTTGCACAGATGATAAAGTTCCATTTGAACTCTCTAGCAATGTTCATAGATATTTACCACATGTTATATGATGCAGTAGAGAATCTAAAGCTGTTTCTTCACCATAATTTTTAGGAATAATACCCATTTTGGAGTTTAAAAGATTCAGGATTTTCAAAATTGATTTTCATTCCGCTGTGGTCTTTAGGCGAAATTGTATAGTTCGTTACAGAACCTATAGTTCTAGTAGCATCATTAATGTTCAGAAATTCCTTTGCGAAGATGAACTCTTTTGCAGTTTTCATTGACAGGACCATAGAGGGAATTTTTTCGGAAATCACTATAATATGAAATATGATAACTGATGAGTTGAATTCCTAGAATAGTTTTATGTTCTAAGGTTGAATTAAATAATAACCTGTTCCATTCAAAGAATATTCACGATTTAAATTATTTCAAAAAATGTTCTTGATATTTCTTGACTTTTACCACAGTTCAGTTATCGCTAAAATTTTGCAAGGGGCTCCAAACATTATTTTATAGCCAAGTTCTAGATTGACAGATCAAATCTAGTAATTGACAGATTATTTATTCCACTACTACGCCGTCGAAAGCGCCAAAAATGAGAGTGTACAAATATTTTCTATTTTCAGCTTATCCTGCCCTGAGTCAAGGAACAACTACCGAATCTAGGTTATCCTGGATTTATTATGGTCAACCCTACTCGGATCCCTATTCATATCCCAATGACATGCTAGACTCCCATTCTTGCGTCATCCTTGTCCAATGTCCCACTTAACCCAAAATTTGAGGGGGGATTCTTCTTCGTTACACCCGAAGCCTGTACTGGAGTTAATTGCCTTTTTATAGCATCTAGTGGCGTTCATTCCACCATTCTTCTGCTCCTCTATCGGCCTAGATCGGGGTTGGGGACCCTTAAGATGATCTAGTTGATAAGAGAAGCGTGCATACCTGCCTGCAATTTTTTTTTCGACAGGTGAGCGATGGCAAATTGGCGGAGAGATGTCTCTTGTGTTCCTCTACCTGCTTTTCCTCTGACATTGGCAAATTACGTCGGAAATTGTTAGGGATTCCACAATGCCGACATCGGAATTTGTAACAATTGGGACAGAGTGACTAGCAATTAGCCCAAATGTCTGAAATTTTCGAATAATTACAGAAGATCTTAACAGTAGGTATTGAAGAAAAGGAGACATTTAAAGCTCTTGTGTATGTGCTCCTCTCACATTGAATCAGTTCAATTGTAGAACAATTGTGAAAATTCAAATTATTCATTCTATAATCTGAATTCCAAACAATAGGTCTATTGTAGAAGCCATGAATCTAGATCTAGAATCACTAAACTTCGTGATAACGACATGTTTAACCTTCGAGAAATAACATGATTCATATGAGGCAATACATATATTGTATTGCAGTCTATTCCTTATCGTATACACATCAAGTTGGATCCAATTTAAATCCTGTCTGAACTCGTCTTCATTGAACCCATAGGATATAAAAGAAGATACAGAACGAATAAAAATTCCGTTCAAATATATAAAAGATATTTAAATTCAACATTGGATCACGAGATTTAACAACCTACTGATAATATATCAGTGTTATCACGCTAAATTCAAATACTTTTACCGATCCTTAGTTCGCTGGTTGAACAAAATGACATTGAAAAACAAGAAATTTATAAATAATAAATTAGAAATACAATGTAATTGATTATTGATATTGAAATTATACATATTTCGCAGGCAATTCCTCCATTTGTAGCTGCGATTAATGCTATAAACAACGATTACATTTATCAATTGCTTAAATACATGAAACAAAAGAATGAAGAATGTTGAACGAAAGAATCGAACAGAAAAAGGTTAATTTAATTGGTGAATTATCCTGGATATGTAAAAAATGTATTAAAATTAAACAACTTTGATTCTAGTGATAGGATCCTCACAAATTTTACATAAGCAATCAAATTATTTTCCACACTTGTTTCATTTCGATAATAAGCCCGTTGTTCTCGAATTTTTGGCCAAAAATGGTCTCAAACGATTCAATTTGACACACTGATGATGAATAAACAGTGAATGAGCAGAGATACACCATTTTTTAGTTCTCTAGTTTAATATTGAAAGGTTTTTTTCTGGGTTTTCTCTCCCAAACTCTGAAAAATATCTATTGTCACAATTGTGACAATTCTTGAGTTTCACAAAATAACTATCAACAAAATAATTCTTTTCATTGAGCGTCTGACGAAGGAGTCTGATATAGACTCCGAAACGTTACGATATAGTTGTTTCTTCGTTCTTCGCTCTTGTTCCTCGGAACAGAGTGCTTATCAATTTGCCCAAATGTCTGTAATTTTCGAATTTTTGGATGAAAACGGTCTTAAACAATTTGGTTCGACTCACTGATCAAGAAATCAATTCTGTAGGCACGATAACTCTCGAACGAAAGGAGTTAGAGGATCGAAATTTACAGAATAGGTTTGGAGCGTAAATATCTCGGACGAGTTCGTTAACGGGTAAAATCCACCAAGCGGATTCGGAGTTATGGCCATTATTAGTAAAAACATTTTTTATGAATATTTCCGAAGCTGATTACTCGATCTATCTGAAATTTAGCATCAAACTGTAGAATCTTGACCTTTATATGCATGAAGTTTTGTATTGATCGGATTGCTACACAGTTTAAATTTTCAGAGTAGGTTTGGGAGATAAATATCTCGGTTAAGTTCGTTATTGGGCTAAATCAGCCAAGCAATGGTTTCGGAGTAACGAGAAAAAAAATTATTTACATTACAAATTTCAAATTCATCATAAGAATCCATTGATGGCATTTTCAACTCTAACAAACTGATACCTTCGGAGATATGATTTTTCAAAATTTCAATAATACATCGTACTTCTATGTTTTCACAGAACGCGAGTTCTATCTGTTTGTGTTCACTGTTCATTCATGTCATCTTAGTTGTTTACATAATTCGTACTTTGAAAATATTTTGTGTCGGAAAACAAGGTTCCGCATCTTGAATTTGTGAATATATTCAAGACTGTTTTGATACCAAAAATAATTTTGACTTGTGGCATATTGAATAATTTATGTGCAAATATCGGGGATGATGTAAATTTAGAATTAGATCATTTCAATGATGTAGTTTATGAAGGCAATATAAAAGAACAACATAATGGAATCATCAAAAGAAGTTACTGTTCGTTGACCACCGAGGTTAATATTACCTTTTACTTCCTTGAGTAGTGAGACATGTTCCTATATACAGTATTTTCATAATGTTGCTAGCAAAAAATGCTGAAATATTGATCTACACTTGTATATCAAATAGTCTCGAGTTAAGGTTCATAATACAGAATGAAATGTGTTAGTGGTAAGAACTATCAAATTATGAAAAGAGGATTGTATTTTATTGATATATTCTGAACTATTAAAATAATTTGTTCGTCAGCCTATACCTATTCAAATATCAGGAATAAATGGAAAATCTGCTCTGATTGTCTCCAGCCTTGCTCTAAACATTTCGATGATAAAGGGTTTTCCAATAAGAGGTGTTATTTTGATATTCAAAGAAAAATGCCATTTTTCAATATAAATGATCGGATGTTTATTTCATTATAAAGAAGAAGCTATGCCATTAATAGTGGAAAATAACATCAGGCAAATGACCACTACGACCACGCTTACAGGACCATATCCTTTTAATGAAATTTTCCATAACCAAATCGCAAAGTGGCTGCCCTATGTCCTCGATAGCCTCACGAATTCCATCTTTGAGGTCTTGAATCGACGCTGGGCTATTAGCGTAGACCTTCTCTTTCACGTGGCCCCAAAGGAAGAAGTCGCAAGGTGTTAAATCACAAGATCTCGGTGGCCAATTGTGATCACTTCTTCGAGAGATAACACGGTCCGGAAACTTTTCCCGCAAAAGATCAATGGTTTCGATGCTTGTGTGGCACGTAGCGCCATCTTGTTGAAAGTAAACGTTGTCCAGATCAATACCATCCAATTCCGGCCATAAAAATCATTAATCATCTCTCGATAGCGCAATCCATTCGCGGTAGCTGTTGCTCCAGCCTCATTCTCGAAAAAGTAAGGTCCAATGACTCAACCGGACCATACACCGCACCAAACAGTCACACGTTGAGGATAGAGAGGCTTTTCAATAATAACTCTTGGGTTTTCCGAGCCCCAGATGCGACAATTTTGCTTGTTGACGAAGCCACCGAGGTGGAAATGGGCCTCATCACTCAAGATGATTTTTCGATGGAATTCCGGATCATTTTCATGCATTTCAACGATCCAATCAGCAGAGACACGACGTTGTTGATGATCGGCCGGCTTGAGTCCTTGTGTCAACTGAACTTTATAAGCCTTAAGAACCAAATCTTTATGCAAAATAAGGTGTAATGACGTTTGTGGAATGCCTAATTCCAAAGAACGACGAGGAATGGACAAACCTGGGTTTTCTTCAACACTTTCGGCTACAGCAGCAATATTCTCGGCTGTTCTTGAACGACGTGCACGGGTTTTATTCTTCACATAACTAACCTGTCCCAACAGCTGGAATTTTTCCACCAATTTCTTTATTGCGGTCCGCCAAGGTGCTTCACGACGACCCAAAAATGTTCGAGTTTTACGAACGGTCTCTGCCAAATTTGCACTATTTTTATAGTGAACTTTAATAATTTCAATGCGTTCTTGAAGCGTATATCGTTCCATTTTTATTGATGGCGTAGATTCTACTTGTCAAATGTAAAAAATTACAGCTTCAAAATTGACATCTACCGAAATAGCAGGTTATTCAAAATAATTGGAAAACCCTTTACTTTCCTTAGGTATTTCAAGTTGTCAAAACTATGCACCGAGTGTAAGTTACAACAACCCATTCCACAAGGTTAAATCATTGCAGATTGCTCATTTAATCTTGATAAATAAACTATTATTTGAATTTAATTTCTTTTATGGTGCAGTTCTATTATAATAATCCATTGATATCATTCCCAACTCTGAGAAACCGATACTTTCGTAGATATTTTGTCAAAAATTGAACAAGAGCGCCAAAAACTCCTGCCACAGGGCTTTCCACCTTTCTTATATTGAACTTATAGTGTGTAAATAATTTAGTGGAGGTTAAGTATGAGTAGAGGAAACTAAACTTTGTACTTCGTACGAATTACTTTAAAATTTTCAATCCCAAAGGTTTATCTCGACGATGAACCGATCCACCAATGAATGTAACCTCGATGAACTGTAAAAATCAAAGCATCCAATCAGATGAACCTTCTCCACAGTAGTTCCTTTCATTGATCAACTCAACAAAAAAAAATCCATCTGGTTATCGTTTATCTTTCTGGAACCACCCATAAATTACCTTATTTCCGATAAACGAAATAGAAACATCAATAAATCAACACATATTTCATAATTCCGAACCGATAATAATAAATCAGCCTGTCATCATACAACTTTTTTAAATAAATTCTTTGTTTCTTTTCAGATCTTATTGGAAACGTTAACAAATTAGCGATAATCTCGATAAATCGCGTGGCTTTTATCGTGGCAGCGAAAAAAGTTCATCTTATGACGTAAATGCAGAGATAGAGGGGCCCCGTTTAGCTGATGGTTTTGTGTAACAATAAAAATCTGTTCGGGGCCATTTGGGGGGCATCATTTTGGAAGCGAAACGAGAGCACAAAAGAACTATATTGGGCGAATTGACTTCACGTGTCTCGAGGAGAAGACAGTGTCAAGTTCGAGGACACCGACAGGGTTAATAAACATTGACCAATTTTCCTTAAGAGGATTTTTGAAAATTAATAAAAATGATTATAATGATCGTATAATAGTCCAGTCAACAAGTGCATTTTATCATTGAATGATCTATAGGAGATGTCTTTTATCGACAAAATTTTGGAATGGCAATGGGTTCGCCTCTATCACCTGTCTTGAGTAATATATTCATGGAAAATTTTGAAGAAAAATTTGTGAATACATATTTATTGAAACCAAAATCTTGGTGGCGATATGTTGACGATATATTTGTAATTTGGCAACATGGTAGAGAAGAGTTAGGCAAATTTATCAATTTCATAAATTCAAAGGAACGTACAATAAAATTCACTTTAGAAATAGAGAAAAATAATCAGCTTTCTTTTCTAGATGTTTCGATAATTAAGTATCCGAACCATTTCGAAACGAGTGTCTTCAGGAAGCAGACACATACAAATAGATATTTAAATTTCTATTTAAACCATCAGCTTAGTGTGAAAAGAAATTGAATTGAATTGAATTGAAATTCGAAATTGATTTCATCAAAAAATTTCTTGAAGATAATGGATATCCTAGACAATTCATAAATACATCAATCATGAATTTAGATAGAAGAGCAATTAATCAAGTACAACAGAATAATCAACAAGAACAGCCACCCAATATGCTGAATGTGATCCCTTATGTTCGGATCGCTTATGTTCGAAGAATCGGTTCTAAGTTCAATATAAGAACCGTCTTCAAAACACAAAATGATCTCAGGTCTTTATTAACGAAGACAAAACCCATTAATGAAAAACAAAAATCAAAAAACTGTGTATATAATATTCCTTGTATTTGTGGTAAATCATACACAGGAGAAACATCAAGACCACTAGAAGTAAGAAAGTCAGCATAAGTATAACTTGAGAAATAGAGACATACAGAAATCAAAAATAGCAGAACATGTATGTACAATCCAAGGAGATCACATGATGGATTGGAGTAATACAAAGATTCTAATGACAGAACCTGATTATATTAAAAGGAAACTTAAGGAGTCAACTTGTATTTTATTGAACAGAGAATCCAATTTTGCAAATTGCTCAATTGGTATTGACCATATTTGGCTGAATTTATTGAAAAAGGAGGTGGAACTTGGAAATTTCTATACAAAGTAAAACTATATTAGCTATGATTTTCAAATTCTGTCAATGTAACAATTCTCGAATCACAGAATAACAATCAACAAAATAGTTCTGAAGATTTTTTTTTAAGCGTCTGAAGAAGGAGTCTGATACAGACTCCGAAACGTTACGATATAGTGTTACAGGTATTCATCTTTACACATATAATGTCAAATAGAGAAGAACTGTATTATGTTCTGTGTTCAACAATGATGTCAGTGTATCTATGTTTGTAAACGAAAGGTTGTTGCTAACCTATATATGTATGTAACAACATGTTCCATAATTGAAAAGTATTTTAATACCTTTTGTCCACAATAATTTGTGCCATCTTATTAAATAAATCCTTTATTGAAGCTTCCTCTTATTTAATAATAAAAGGTTATGGGCCCAGTGCAGAGATTTATAGACAATAAAGTAAATTAGTAAGAATGGCGGAGGAAGACAAAATCTATTACAGAGTCCCTTTGTTTGACGGGGCTAATTTCGATAATTGGAGCTATCGAATGGAAATACACTTGGAGGAACAAAGATTGTTGGAGTTCGTGCAACGACGGAGCATTCCCTTGACTGCGGCTGCAAATGCACCTCAGGAAGAAAAGGTGGCTGTAGCAAAGCAAGAAGAAGTACGAAAACTTAAGGAGAAGAAATGCAAAAGCATTATAGTACACAGGATTGCAGATAGTCATCTGGAGTATGTAAAAGGAAAAGAAACACCGTATGAAATGTGGGAAGTTTTGAAAGAAATTTTTGTTAAGAAAGGTATTGCAAGTCAGTTGTCTTTAAGAAGAAAACTACTCACTATGAAGCATGAACCATCAGAAGAAAATTTAGAAAGGCATTTTCTGAAATTTGATCAGTTAATAAGAGAATTACGTAATGCAGGTGCAAAATTAGAAGAAGCCGATATTGTGAGCCATTTACTGTTGACTCTACCTAGTCCTTCCAAATATGATGTGGTTGTAACAGCCATGGAGACGTTGTCAGTTAATAATCTGACAGTACCCTTTGTAAAGAAACGTCTATTTGAAGAAGAAGCTAAGAATAAAGTTGATCCAGAAAGTTCAGAGGGATCAAGTAGTGCCTTCGTGACCAAAAGGGGATTTAATCGAACAAAAGTGAAATGTTATCAATGTGGCAAAATGGGTCATATTAAAAGATTCTGTAGAGCCAAACCAGAGTTAAAAGAATCAGCAAAAATAGCTGTAAAAGAAGATGCTGATACTGAGTTTTCATTTGTGACAGGTTGGACAGTGAATTCCGGAAAAGACATATGGATTCTTGATAGTGGAGCTTCTGAACATATGTCAGGTTCAAGAGAAAGAATGTTTAATATAAGAACACTGAAACAACCAATAGAAATCAAGGTAGCCAAACAAGGTGAAACTCTAGTTGCTCGAGAGATTGGTGACATGAAAATCAAAACCAGTGTAAAAGGGTCCGATCGCGTAATAACGATCAAAAACATTTTAGTTGTGAAAAAGTTGGAAATGAACTTATTGTCAGTACGGAAACTTGAATCACTAGGATTAAAAGTTGTTTTTGAATGTGGTGAAGGCAAAATCTACAAACAAAATCAAGAGATAGCAAGAGCAAGTAGACAAAATAAACTTTATGAACTGAAATATAAACATGTTGAAATGGCATGTGCATGTGTAACATCTAATGAGGATCTCTGGCATAGACGCCTTGGACATGTGAACAATGATTATTTAAAACAAATGACATTGTTAGTGGACGGTATGCCTAAAATTAATAAATCCTGTAGTGAAATATGTGAAACGTGCATTAGTGGAAAGCAGACCAGATTGCCTTTCAATCATACAAGGGCAAGAGCACAAAGACCACTTGAGATGGTGCATTCGGATTTAATGGGACCAATAAATCCGATATCTTATGATGGTAAGCGATATGTTCTCACTATAGTAGATGATTATACTCACTTTGCAGTAGCCTATTGTTTGAAAGAAAAGAATGAAGTGTTTGAATGTCTTAAGAGATATAAAGCTATGGCAGAATCTCATTTTGGTTTAAAGATAAGTAGATTTCGTTGTGACAATGGGGGAGAATACATATCAAAGAATTTGCAGAATTTTTTCAAGGATGAGGGAGTACAAATTGAATACACATGTAGATATTCTCCAAGTCAGAACGGGGTGGCAGAAAGATATTTTAGAACATTATCTGAAAAAGCTAGATGCATGCTGCTAGATTCAAAATTGGATAAGAAATTTTGGACAGAAGCAATTCTGTCGGCAGTGTACATTATAAATCGTTGTCCAACATCAGCTTTGAAAGATGCTGTTCCTGCCACAATATGGTATGGAAAGAAAGCATCAGTTGACAAAGTACGTATTTTTGGTTGTCGTACATTTCTAAAAACTCCGAAGGAACGAATCAAGGATAAATTCGATTCAAGAACTATCAAATGTATTTTTGTAGGATATTGTCCTAATGGATATCGTTTGCTTATTCCAGAGGAAAATAAAATAGTTATAGGAAGAGATGTTGTTTTCGAAGAAGTAGAAGTAAACAGCCAAAACAAAGAGAAAGAACATGAAGAAATACAAGATGTATTTATAGACAACAGAGAAAATGAGGATGATGAAATATTAACAGGTGAAACAAGGAATGAAGAATCTGAAGAAACCATTACTGAGGAAGAAACAGAAAGTATTCTAGAAGAAACAGAAATTAAAACAGCTTCTGGAAGAAAGGTCAAGGTACCTACATATTTACAAGAATACGAAGTATACAGTGCTTATTGTCTTCTTAGCAGTGATTCAGAACCACAATCTTATGATGAAGCAGTTAATTCAAAGGAATGGAAACAGGCTATAGAAAATGAATTAGACTCACACAGAAGACTAGAAACATGGTCTGAGTCTGAACTTCCTGTGGGTCATCATGCTATAGACACTCGATGGATATTTAAACGGAAGAGTGATGGTCTACCAAAGGCTCGATTGGTAGCCAAAGGTTTCCAAGTACCACCATGTGACAATGTGTTGTATTCGCCCGTGTGTAAAATGAGTACAGTAAGAATTGCATTGTCAATGGCATTACAGCAAAATTGGAAACTGAGTCAAATAGATGTGCCAACCGCCTTCCTCAATGGCATCTTACAAGAAGAGATTTATATAAAACCACCTGAAGGAGTTGAAAATACAGGGAAAGTATTAAGATTGAATCGCTCCTTATATGGTTTAAAAATCTCACCGCAATGCTGGAACAACAGATTTAATCAAGTGATGATTAAAATTGGACTGAAAAGATCAGGTTATGATTTTTGCCTATATTGTGGAAAAGAAATTTTTATTGTGTTATTTGTTGACGATGCAATAATAACAGGCACCGATGAGCAAGTCAATAGTTTGCTCAAAATCTTGAAAACAGAATTTAAAGCCAAAGATCTTGGTGAAGTAAATTGTTTTCTGGGTATGTCAATAAAGAGAGAGGAAAATAGTATTACAATTAGTCAAGAAAATGTTATAAGTAAGATCCTGGATAAATTTAAGATGGAGAATTGTAAAAAGGTATCCACTCCAATGCAGGCAGGATTTGAAATTGAAGAAGGTGACATTATTTCTGATGTACCTTACAGGCAATTGATTTGTAGTGTAATGTACCTGGCAACAGTTTCAAGACCTGATTTATCGTTTGCAGTGTCAGTTCTATCTAGAGTTCTGGATAAACCAACCAAGCAGACATGGACAGCTGCAAAACGACTACTTAGGTATTTACAAGAAACCAAAGACTTAAGGCTGAACTACCAAAGGAACTGTGAACAGCTCAAGTTACAGTGCTTTACAGATGCCGACTGGGCAGGAGACAAGACAAGTCGAAAGAGCGTTAGTGGCTATGTCATATTTCTTAATGGAAATCCAATCAGTTGGTCTTCCAAACGACAAAGTTGTGTGGCTCTCTCAACAGCTGAAAGTGAATACGTTGCTGCTTCAATGGCATTGCAAGAGCTGATCAATATCAAGGGTATTATGTCTGAATTCATTAACTGTAAGATTCAAACAATGCTTTATGTAGATAATCAGAGTGCAATAAGTATGATTAAATCTTTTGAGAATTCACGTAGAACTAAACACATTGATATAAAATTCCATTATATTAAAGAACTTTATGTTAAAAGAGTTTTTGAAGTAAAATATGTTGAATCATCTGAGAATGTTAGTGATATAATGACAAAAGCCTTAATGAAATCGAAATTTTTATATTTGAGAGAAAAGCTAAAACTTTTGATGTAATGTAGATATTTGATTTGTCGATTGCCATTTGTAACTAAATAACAAAGTATCAATCGAAGGGGGTTGTTACAGGTATTCATCTTTACACATATAATGTCAAATAGAGAAGAACTGTATTATGTTCTGTGTTCAACAATGATGTCAGTGTATCTATGTTTGTAAACGAAAGGTTGTTGCTAACCTATATATGTATGTAACAACATGTTCCATAATTGAAAAGTATTTTAATACCTTTTGTCCACAATAATTTGTGCCATCTTATTAAATAAATCCTTTATTGAAGCTTCCTCTTATTTAATAATAAAATATAGTTGTTTCTTCGTTGATGTTGTTTCGTTGTTGTTTGTTAGGCAACATTGTTTAATTGATTGCTTCTGACAAATATCTTGTGTTTCTTACGCAGAAGCAAATCACAAAATAATTAATTTTTATTTTATAGATATTTTTCAGAGTTTGGGAGAGAAAACCCAGAAAGAAACCATTCAATGATGAATATACCTCCCACAGTATCCTTTAATGATTACTTAAGTAATAATGAAATAATAATAATAATAATAATAATAATAATAATAATAATAATAATAATAATAATAATAATAATAATAATAATCTCTGTAGTGTTCACGTCCATGTTCAACAAATAAATAAACATATCGCAGGAATTTGGACATAAAATGTTGTTTATTTAATAATAATAATAATAATAAATAATAATTTTTTGATTACCTACTTAAGTGCTTTTAGGTCAAATTTTTTGCGTATTCTCCGAAAATTATGATTGAGGTGTCATTCGATTCGATGGCATTTAGATATTTCTTGAGAAAATGCTAAGGCCGCTTGCAAAAATTGCAATAGTTATAAACAATTAAGTGAAAAAAAGGAGGCTTAGGTTTTCGCCAATATCTCAAAACTTATTTCAGATAATTCAAATTTGAAATAAAATTCAAATAGAGGAAGAAATTTCCTAAAAAAAAGTCTCAACTACTGGAACTGTAGGACCAATATTTATAATTCTCCTAGAGGGTTCAAAATTTGCCCGAAAACTGGTACTTCGGGCTTGAGCAAGCCCCGCCCGCTTCGTACCTATGATGAATAAATATTATTTAAACTGATTAAATAAGAAAAAAAAAATTTGAAATAATTCAGGCGCCTGCTGGATAGATCCTTGAACAATAATCCGTGGTACAAAAATGTTTATCACGGTTTTTTAATTAGTTATCCATTAGTTAATTAACAGTTTTTTTCAGCACGAACATTAACATTGCAAGTACTATTAATCTGAGAATTTTTTCCTTTCGTGGAGTTATTTTTCAAATGCCTTAGGAATCTATTCCTATTGGAAAATTAAAAAAAAATTTAATTTTTTTTTGTTATGAACAATTTACTTAAGTGAAAAATTATAAAGCTTCAATTTATAATATTACTATTGCTCCGTTTTACGCCTCGGGTAACTCCAGAGTACGATATTCATTCTACAAGTAATCACCGAATTTTAATTTGGTCAGATTTGAATATTTTGAGTTATCGAGCAAATAATAACAAAATTTCAGATGAGTATATAATTCCAAAACCATTCGGCCAATTATACCAATTAAAGAACTTAAATGTCGCATTTGGATGCGCAACCCTGAAAATTGCAAGTCGCTACCTGTTTCCGTTCTCAAGTTATCGTGTGATACATAATATTTTTTCGCAATATTTTTAAAATTTTCTAGTGGTACGATTCTCACAAAATTTCACACATGTCTTTATGTCGATATTCTACAATTAGATACCAAGTTTCAATTCGATCGGGTCTGTATTTTTTGTGTTATCGAGAAAATAATATTCCAAATGGGGATAACTCCAAAACCGTTTGGCCGATTATGCCCAATTACGAAATTAACTCTCCCATTCGGATGCACAACCTATCCTGAAAATTTCAAATCCCTATCTCTTTTCGTTCGAAAGTTATCGAGGCAACGGTCGCCCATCCAGCTACTGAACTCACAGAAGGCTGATCTCCAACAATGAAGATCCGATCGTGTTAAAACTCAAAACTTAGCAGTAGAGTTAGGTTTTGAAGGCTCTCGCGAAATTTCAGTGATGTCGGCCGAATATTTTCTGATATATGATTTTTTTTTAATTTTCTAGTAATATCATCCTCACGAAATTTTGCAAGAACTTTCACGCAGGTATTGTACAACTAATTGCCATGGTTGAATTGGATCGAATTCGTATTTTTCGAGGAAATAACAACCAAATTTCAGATGGGTACAACTCCAAAACCGTTTGGCCGATTATGCCTATTAACGAATTCGAATTCCGCATTCAGATGCTAAACCTACCCTAAAAATTGCAAGTCGCTATCTCTTTCCGTTCTCAGGTTATCGTGACGTAAATAATATATATTTTTTTTATTTTCTACTTTATTACTCGGAAACCCTTGGGCCGATTTCACTACATCAAAATACGTCCAATGGTTCCAATATACCATATTTAATTGTTTTTTTACCAACGAAGGGTTTCAAATATCGATATAAATGGATGTAAAAAACTGTTTTCCAACCCCTCTGAAACTAACATTTGAGAATTTTCAGAATGAAGTTTTTCGTGATAAATCGGTAAAAAATGATAATCTGGATAATTCTCAAAGATTATAAGTTACTTGCTCTTTTTCATTGTGTTTTGTTTTATATTACGTTCAAAATTTTCGTTTTCGGAAAATCCTAGAATCTTGGGTACCCTATATTACATCTGGATACAAATTATCTTCATGAAATATATTTGTTTGAATAATTCTTATAGGAATTTCGAATATTATTTGAAAGGTTTTTTACAGAACAAATCTAAGTTTTACACACAATTTTTGGTAATTTATATCGATTTTTTCGCAGTTTTCGAGAACTGATTTTACTAATTTTTTTCATATTTCTACCCCAATTTTCACCCCCTGCATTAGAAGGAAAAGATAAATACGAAATAATATTAAATTTCAGAGCAGAAAATTAATCGTTTATTCGACCACAACGAATTTTAGTACTTTCCCAAATAATAATTGAACAATGAAGAATCAAATCAAATCCGTTAAATATTCTTTAATGAATATGGAAATGAGGGATGGAATTTATATGAATAATTTTTGGTCGAAATATGTATAAAAATCATTGGATATAGTCAGTAACTAAAGAAAATTTTGAATAGGAAATAGCATTTTTTAATAACATATTTTAAGGAAAGTTTTAAATAATTTTCATAAGAATGTTCAATTTAATTTTTTATAAGAAGGGTGCATATTGTTCGTAATTTTGTTGTAGCTAGAAATTTCGTTAAGCTGAGACCAACAAAATCCGCGTCTAAGAAACCCCATTTTCTTTTCTGTGCGCCTATTTTCGCGGGTTCCCTAACCACCTGTTGTACCGATACCAATCTCCATAACCTAAAATCCACTCACCTTTTCTAGAATTCAACAAATAGAGATTGATAACACACGATGATAACAGAATTCAAACTCGAACTGACGTCCATCAACACCCCGATCTCTATTTATAAGAGGATCACAGATCCGTCAATTCTATGGTAACACCCACAGAAAACAGAATACCCCAATCGCCGCCGTGCCTCCATTCACGTTCTCTCTGGTCTTTTCATTGAAGAGCGAAAGACGATAGTAGTTACAGTGATTAAGTAATTTTGTAATTAGTCCGTATTTTATTGGCATATTATAATATTAAGGCGATATTGTATCGAGATCACAGAGTTTCTATGGCGAGGAATAATGTTATAACGACGTGGGAGGAGATTTCGTATTGTCTTTCTTTCTATGGTGCGGTGATTGGAAACGCCACCCATGCAGGGGTGTGTTCCAATTTCTTATTTTTGTTTTTGACGGATTCTTTGATTGCACTTTTGCGGTTTCTTAAATTAATTATTTCCTGGGTATTTTCTAAGCAATTACTTGTATCTGGATCGAAGTTTACCAATCTGTTTGCGTCTGAGTACGGAACACTGCACCAAATCGTTGATATTTGTGAAATAAATATTTAATCACTATAATAGTACCTAAACGAAAAAATCAATGTAAACTTCACTATTCTTTTTACTGAATCCACTGATTTTTCTCGTAATTTCACCCTTGCTCCGTTTGTAACTTGCAAACTAACGATCGTAGAACAATGCAGTCACAATCTTTGGACTATTAGAACATTACGATACTAAATTTTCAACACATCTTGATATGTTTGTAAATGACTCTATGGTTTGACTTCTTCCTTCTTCTGAACTTATTTCCTTCTGATAATGAATAATTTTGATCATTTCACATTAGTTTTCGGATCTCAAAGACTTATCTGTAAAATGAAAAAATATTTTGTGACTTTGGGAGGGAAATCTCACAAAGGAACCATTCAATAACGGATATACCTTCCAAACTATCCTTTAATGATTTAATTTATATGCTATCTTGAACTTGTGAAATGTCAAATTTTTATTGCTGTACAACGAGCGTTGCTATGGAAACCTCCTAACTAAATATCGAATGAGTGGAATAGTTAAAATTCGCATGATACTGAACCGAATAACCCATTATTATCGCGAAAGACTCCACTCAATTAAGCTTTAATTAACGGAGATTCCTTGAAACATCGTAATTATTTTTAATACGAATATGTCGGAAGGTTTTCCCACTGCAATACGTGCTTTTTCGAACGTACTGTATGTCGAACTTTACAATAAATTCCGACTAATTTAAGTAGATCTCTACTCGTCTTTAACGAGCCTTTGAGTTTCTACCTTTCTACCGTTTGTCTGCATCGTTATTATAGATATGTAATTTTTTTAGTTCTTGGAAAATTTGAGGAGTAATGACAGCTCCATTATGTACTCAAGAAAGTCGGAGGTTTGGAGAGGATTCAAACGAGCGAAATGCATGCTATCACGTATTCAAACTAATGGTGATATGTTTAAAAAATTGACGATAATTTCTCGAATATACTAGTTAATCGAAAGTCTCGTTTACAGATGCAGGTGATCTCGAGTTTCATCCAGTATTCCGAAGTTTTTGTACGCCGATCCCAGGGAGACGTAAATTTGCCCAAATGTATGTTATTTTCGAAATTTGAGATGATAAATGCCACATGATATCAATTAAATCAGATTCAGCGATGAATGGAAAACAATTAAAAATTTAACCGACAAAATTACCGTTGATAATCTATTATTCGTTCTATTGGACACTGTTAATCGAATTTACCATCAGTATAAAACGTTTTCTCAGCTTTTATAATGATATACGAAAAAACTTACGTCTCAAATAAAACAGTTTTAATTGGATCGGATTTGTATATTTTGAGTTATTGACGAAATAACAACAAAATGATTTTCAATGATTTTGTTTTAAATTTCTAGTGATACGATCCTCACGAAATTTTGCAAGAATTGTCGCGTTGGCATTCTACAACCGATAACCTTGTTTTAATTTGAATCGGTTTTGTATTTTTTGAGTTATTGACGAAATAACAAACGCATTTCAGATGTGTATAACTCGAAAACTGTTTGCCCGATTATGCATATTAACGAAATTAAATGTCGCATTTGGATGCGCAACCTACCCTGAAAATTGCAAGTCGCTATCTCTTTCCCTTCTCAAGTTATTGTGAGATACATAACATTAAAAAAAAAATGTTTTTTTAATTTTCTAGTAATACGATCCTCACGAAATTTCACATATGTCTTCTTGTCGGTATTCTTCAACTTGTTACCAAGTTTCATTCTGATCGGATCTGTATTTTTTTTAAACAAAATCAGTACTTTGAATCCGTTCGACTGATTATGCCCATTAACGAACTTAACTATCACATTTGGATACACGATACACGATAAATCATTCACTGCAAACACGATAAATCAACATTTTGAACATTGTTATCTGATATTAAAGCGAATTGTTCATGTAAACATTTTTATATGCCTAGCAACGGTGTAATAAAAAAAGATTAAAGTGGTAGATTGTGAAAAGAGGATTTTATTTTATTAATATATTTTGAACTATTAAAATAATTTGTTCGTAATCCACTACCGACTCAAATATCAGGAATAAATGGACAATGTGCTATGATTGTCTCCAGCCTTGCTCTAGACATTTCGATAATACTTTCCTTAGGTAGTTCGAGTTGTGAAAACTATGCACCCAGTGTAAGTTGCAACAACCCATTCCACGAGGTTAAATCATTGCAGATTGCTCATTTAATCTTGATAAATGAACTATTATTTGAATTTTATTTATTTTATGGTGCAGTTTTATCGTAAGAATCCATTGATATCCTAATTCCGAACTCTGAGACATATGGTTTGTCAAAAATTGAACAAGGGTGCCAAAGCTCCTGCCACTGGGCTTTCCCCCTTTTTTAAAATGTTTTCGAATAATCGATAAGACCATTTTTCACTGGGATAAAAAAGAGAGAAAAAAAATCACTGAAAATTTTTTTTGAGTAGTGTATTATACGTTTGGGTGGTGGTTCAAGAATTTTGGCGATGTGTGTACATTACGTTTGCTCGTTAATTAATGAGAATTAGTATTCCAACAAGTTCTTACACATTTGAAACTGACCTCCCTTACATCACACTCAACCACGTGCTTTCAATAATTCTCTTTCATCGGACAGAATGATATATGCACAAGTTACAAAGTAACAGAGATTAAGATGCAGATTATGTAGGTCTAATCATCGATTGATCGTCCCATCGACAAAATTGCTACTTGGGATACGACTATATGAGGATTGAGCAATTAAGAACATTGAACTTGGCAGTTGAATTAATGAAGTTTTTACCTGCCAACCCTTCAAAGTGGTTCTTTCACTTTATTACGCCAGGTCATTCACGATACTTTGTAAGTTCGCCATTCAGCAGAGGAAAACGCTTCAATCTCACCTATTTTCAGTATTCTTTCCATGATTTCCTTGGTTTCTTTCTGGGTTGTCTTGCCCTGAAGGAGCCAATTGGCAGAAACGTGTCGGCAAGTACCAGCAGAATGATTTTTCTCTATTTCAGTATCGTAATGAGTCCATACCAGCACTGAAAACAGTGCTGGAATTAACTCATTCCCGCATTGTGTCTAGTTATATTTTTCGTTTTGTGGTACTAAGTCAGCACTGACATTCGATCCTATCAAATTTCAACACACGTCAATTGACAATACAATATAATCTGGATATAGTGAAATAATTGTTGAGGAATAGTATATTCTAAAACAAGTTGCAGAACGGGCTGATATTTAAACACGAATACGAAATTCGCACGCATGAGTGTTGGAATTGCCTTCTGCAACGAGTATTAGACGATATTTTCTCTATTTCAGGCAAGTTTTGTAAAATACTGTTGAAATTCGTACGCATGAGTGTTGGAATTACCTTCTGCAACGAGTATTAGACGATATTTTCTCTATTTCAGGCAAGTTTTGTAAAATACTGTTGAAATTTAATGAAAAATTAGGATTATACATCCTAGTGACTTTTATATTGTATCTTGGCAGTTGGTGTGACTGTTACGAAAGTTGACAGATCATGGAATTTGAATTGTAAGTAGAGCATGGGGATCAGATTGAACAGTTTCCTAATATCATGAATGATTCAAAATTAGCAAGAAGTAAATCTCTAGTAACTTATTTTTAATGAAAATAAAACCTTTCCTCTCAACAATTATTTCACCTTATCCAGATTATCTTACTTTGACAATAATTGACGTATGTTGAAATTTGATAGGATCAAATGTCAGTGCTGACTACCACAAAACGAAAAATATAACTAGAAACAATGCGGGAATGAGTTCATTCCAGCACTGTTTTTAGTGCTGGAATGAACTCATTACGATACTGAAATAGAGAAAAGCTTTATTTTCATTAAAAAATATGGTACTAGAGATTTCCTTCTTGCTAATTTTTAATCATTCATGCTATTAGGAAACTGTTTTAAATCTGATCTCCATGCCCTACAGTGCTAGAATGAACTCATTCCAGCGATATATAAGTTTGTTTAAAGGCATAATCGGCCAAATGGTTCTTGAGTGATACCCATCTGAAGTGTGGTTGTTATTTCCTCAATAACTCGATAAATACAAAACCGATTAGATTCAAACATGGTTATTAGTTGTAGAATGTCATCGCAAAAATTTGCAATTTTCAGGGTAGGTTGCACATCCCAATAGGAGAGTTAAGTTCGTTTTTGGGCATAATCGTTCCAACGATTTCGGAGTTATACCCACCTGGAATATTATTTCCTCGATAGCTCAAAAAATATAGACTCGATCGAATTGAAGCTTGGTAACTAGTTGTAGAATATCGACATAAAGACGTGTTTAAAATTTTGTAAGAAAAAAAGTACATACGCGCAAAAGCTCCTGACTTCACGTCAGTGCTTGTTCCAATTTTAAAAATGTTCTCATTCATCAATAAAATTTATTTCACACCGAATTATAGTGCCAAGTAATTATCTTGGATTTTTTTGTGGAATATTTGGAAATTTCGAGAAAAAAATGATACAGTTCAACATTCGAAAACTGCAGTATTCTCGAGCGGATCTGAAAGAGATTCCAATCACTGCAAGTAACCTCCGGTCCACGTCTCGACCTTGTTAAGATTCATCAAATTAATAAAGAATGAAAATTCCAATTACAATTAAGGCCATAGCAGACGTGCGCTTTTTTTCGGAAACGTCCGGTGGTATCCAGACAGATATATATCCAGCTGGTACGTACCTCTTCGGTTAACAACTTCCTACATTTCGTCATTCGCCTACAATCCTATATGAAACGTTCTTACGTTGAGACCATCACGTACACCTGATGATGGAGTTTCTGATCGTTGAAACTTGATTATACATGTAGGATTTTTTGTGAGTTGCCCAAGGGAAGGCGTGGTTTTGATCAATACTCTTCATCTACAGTGCGAGTCTCTTAACTAAGTTCAGTAAATCAAAGACAGTTTTTTTGGGTTGTAAATGTCCTGGGACAAGTCGATTAGTATTTCAAATTGCGCTCCTTTTGATGTAAGAATAGTATATTCTAAAACAAGTTGCAGAATGGGCTCCTATTAAAACACGAATGCGAAATTCGAAAACGAGCGACGAAGGAGCGAGTTTTCGAACGCATGAGTGTTGGAATTGCCTTCTGCAACGAGTATTAGACGATATTTTCTCTATTTCAGACAAGTTTTGTAAAATACTGTTGATATTCAATGAACAATTCGGATTATACATCCTAGTTACTTTTGTATTGTATCTTGGTAGTTGGTGTGACTGAAAGTTGACAGATTACGGAATTTGAATTTGAAACGAACGTAGGGCATGGAGATCAGATTTAAAACAGTTTCCTAATAGCATGAATGATTCAAAATTAGCAAGAAGGAAATCTCTAGTACCATATTTCTCAATGAAAATAAAGCTTTTCCTCAACAATTATTTCACTATATCCAGATTATATTGTATTGTCAATTGACGTGTGTTGAAATTTGATAGGATCGAATGTCAGTGCTGACTACCACAAAACGAAAAATATAACTAGAAACAATGCGGGAATGAGTTCATTCCAGCCCAGCACTGTTTTCAGTACTGGAATGGACTCATTACGATACTGAAATAGAGAAAATGTTATATATCCATAATTTTTTTAAATGGCAATACTAATTTTTTATGACTATTGTTAGAGGGTACCTATATCAAGTAACACATGCTTACCAAATATCGAATTCTTATTTCTTGTCGTTAAAAATATATTTAACGAACTTTAACTAATTCGAGAATGAAGGAATCTCATTCAATTCAATGAAATAATTCAGACAGTTTAAAAATGGAATGTCAAAAGGTATTGGCGCAATTGTTCCTCGAAACAGAGAGCTTATCAAGTTGCCCAAATGTATGTCATTTTCGAATTTTTGGCTGAAAATGGTCTCAAAAGTTTTGGTTCGACTCACTGATCAAGAAACTATGGTCAAAATCGATTAACACGGTAACTCTTGAACGGAGTGAGCTAGACAGTTGAAATTTTCATAGTAGGTTTGGGAAAAAGGTATCTCAGTTACGTTCGTTAATGGGCAAAATCGATCTGGTGGTTTCGGAGTAACGAAAAAAAAAATTTTTTTTACACTACAAATTTTTAAATTAATTTTTTTGTAAGATGCGGTTTCATCATGAAAATCCATTGATAACATTCTAAACTCTAAAAAAGTAATACTTTCAGAGATATGATTTTTCAAAATTTCAATAATTAATCGTAATTTTATGATTTCATAGAATGCTCCAATTATAATTTACTGATGTATGTAAATCCAACATATGAGGTAAGTCATAGACCTACGTTTCGAATTTGATTTTTCATGATGCAGCTTTATCATAAGAATCCATTGAAATGGTTCTCAACTCGGAGAAACCAATACTTTCGGAGGTATGATTTGTCAAAGTTTGAACAAGAGCTCCTATCCACAGGGCTTGCCCACATTCTATTTATATCTTTTTATGTCAAACAGAAAAGTATTACAATTTTTACTAAAATAAAAAAATATTTCCAATTACAGAACGTAGTTATTAATGTAAAAAAACATTCGAAATTGATTTTAACACCCTATCTATCTAGAATAAAGCAAAACTGGACCTATATTTATACAGAGTGAGTCTTTGACCACTGCATTAATTTTAACCAAAGATTCCTCTCATCAAATGTAACACTTTTTTGATTTAACATTTTTCCAAATTCAGCTCAGGTAAAAAGATACAGGCTGTTGAAATTTTGAAAAAAAATCAGTTTTTATTTTGTAGATTTGACATCCTTTTTTCGAATAAAAAGAATGTTGGCGTTTCCTATGACTATGATACATATTTACCAAATATTAGTTATTTTCTACTTCTACTGGTTTTCTAGTTATGGACTCGTGGATTCATAAAACTGAACGAAATTAGCATAAAGAAAGCATATAAAGGTTTTCTTGACACATTTCAAGAATATTCCAACGTTTTAGAACATTCTATTATTCTTCATCATTTCTCCTCAAACGCACCGTTTTCGAGATATTCTTCATTGAATGTTTTAAAATGGTAAACTCCAGAAATTTCACTACTTTTATGGATCCGTCCCTGAGCGTTGGAATCCCGAATCAAGCTGTAAACCACGTAACCATGCCTTATTCTCGTCCGCCAACAATGTCATAGATAATTTATATGCGGGAGTGTATTAGCACATTGTGAAATCTTTAAACGCTTGTAACTTTTTACCTGAGCCGAATCTGGAAAATGGTGAATGAAAAAAGTGTTTCATTTGATGAGAGGAATCTTTGGTTAAAATTAATGCAGTGGTCAAAGACTCACCCTATATAAACCTTTTGACATGGAACCATACATAGATTAATCTCCTTAAAAATTGACATTCAATTAGATAACACCTGTACCTATAGTCTTTTGATTGAATGATTTTTCAAATTAACGTTTCAAGTCAATTAATACTTATGAGTACTTATAGAAAATAATGACAAATCATTAGTTAAGACAAAAATCTTTGTCGCTATGTAATTCCAAAATGAAAAATGTTAACAGTAAATTCATGACAAACCTATTGTTTTCCCTATAACTCCAGTTCATTTTATCTGTTCAGATTAATCTCTCAAGGATTTTTAATCGGTCATCTCTAAGTATATGTTTTACATGATCGAAATAACGCCATTAAGTCACGTGATCAAAATATTTAATTCTTAACTGGGTCATGAAGGGGTCTTTACGATCTGTTATTTTTCATTACATCCATTTCATTTCCTGATCCTGGATAAGAGAGAAATGAATTCACTCATTCTTTCAATGAAATTAACATTATTATTATTATTATTATTATAAATATCACAGTAAGTGGTCTAGGCCGATGTTACTGCATTTAACAATTGTTACATTGTGGTAATTAGACCAGGTGTTCACATACCTGCATTTCGAAGAATATTTGTAGTATTGTGAACGAATTGCAAATTTAATTTTTCTAGATTTCTAAAATAACTCGGAAAATACTGATCCTATCTAATTGAAATCTAGAACGTTCCTGTAGAATCAGGTTTTGAAGGCTCTCGCAAAATTCCAACGATATCTGACAGATATTTTCTGAGATATAGAGGATTTTTTAAAATTTTTCCAATTATACGATCCATACGAAATTTCAAGTTTTGAAACAGAGTTCACTATAAATATTCTTATTGTTAATTTATTTGAATCCTGAGTGTTTCTATTTATCGGTTAATGCTGAGGGACGGTACTTGTGGAAATATCTCGGATATCAATCAATTTTCACCGGATGCAATAACACTAATTAATTGCTTTTAGATGGCCAGGATAATGTGTTGAGAATCCACTAAAAGTGGATCTCCAATTGCCCAATACTCATCAATATTCAGTGGGGTTTGAAGAGTATCCATCGAATCCATCGGAGAAACTCCCAACTGAGCTATTGGGATAATAGAGAAGTATAATAAAAGTAAATTAGTCGATATAAAATGCAAATTTGTACTTTAAATTAAGCCACGAATAATAGTCATCAATATAGATGGTATAGAGTAGATAGATATCACATTACAACTAAGAATTAGATAATGTTTTTGATGATCTTTGACTAAATCAGAACAACTTTGAAGGGTAACATCTTGATTAAAAAAAAATTAATAGCACTCACGTAACCTAAGGAAATTAAATAACGAACTCATCCGAGATCTCCATTCCTCAATCCTCTGAACATTATATTACCTATATCAATTGAAACTTAGGCCATATTCCAGTTTTGTTTTCGCTGAAGATATTCTGAACCCAATTTGATAAACTTACCAAATTATATATTTCCATCATCATATGGATTATCCAAGGACATATAGGGTAGGGGTAATTATAATATCCTATAATTGGTCATTTTGCATTCATCATAATTCGTTTGTTAGAACAGAGATACATACATTACACAGAAAAAAGGAATAAAACAAATTTAAAAATTTTTTAAATTTTGTTTCTACAATAACTTTCAAACAGATAGAGCTAGGCAGTTGAAAGTTTCAGAGTAGGTTTGGGAGATGAATATCTCAGTTAAGTTCGTTATTGGGTAGAATCAGTATGATGGTTTCGGAGTAAGGAAAAAAAAATTTTTTTTTTTCATTACAAATTTCAAATTCAATTTTTTTTAAGATGCATTCTCATCATAAGAATCCATTTTTATCATTTTCAACTATTACAAGCTAACACTTTCGGAGATATGATTTTTCGAAATTTCAATAATACTTCGTAGTTCTATGTATTCACAGAATGTGAACACATAATCTGTCTGTGTTCCCTGTTCATAAATTTCATTTTATCTATAGCTATTAGAGACTTGTCAATTCGTAGTTTGAAAATATTTTCTGTTGGAAAACAAGTATCCGATTCTTGAATTTGTGAATATATACAAAACCGTTTTGAAACCAAAAATAATAATGACTGCATGTAATCATGATTACATATTGAATAATTCATGTATAAATATTGGGGATGATATTTTAGAAGATTTAGAATTGGATCATTTTAATGATGTAGTTTATGAAGGCAATAGGAAAGAAGAACATAATGGAATCATCAAAAGAAATTACTGTTCGTTGACCACTGAGGTTAATATTACCTTTTACTTCCTTAAGTTGTGAGACATGTTCCTATATACAGTATTTTCATAATATTGCTAGCAAAAAAATGCTGAAATATGGATCTACATTTGTGTATCAGACATTTCTTCTTGAGTTAAGGTCCATAATATAGAAAAGAATGTGTAAGTGGTATGAACTATTAAATTTTAAATTATGAGAAGAGAATAGTATTTTATTAATATATTTTGAACTATTAAAATAATTTGTTCGTCAGCCTATATCTATTCTAATATCAGGAATAAATGGACAATCTGCTATGATTGTCTCCAGCCTTGCTCTAGACATTTCGATGATACTTTCCTTAGGTATTTCGAGTTGTGAAAACTATGCACAGAGTGTAAGTTGCAACAACCCATTCCACGAGGTTGAATCATTGCAGATTGCTCATTTAATCTTGATAAATAAATTTAATGACAATTTTTGAAGCATTAAAGCATTGCAGATTGCTCTTTTTTTAATGATAATTTTTGAAGCATTTTTTTAAGCGACACTTTTTTTAATTTAATTTATTTCATGATGATCTTTCTATCCTAAAAATCCATTGATATAATTCCCAACTCTGAGAAACCAATACTTTCAGAGATATAGTTTGTCTGTTTGAACAAGAGCGCCAAAAAGCTCCTGTCCACAGGGCTTGAACCAATTTTTTGTGTACGAAATTTCAAACAGTTCCAATATATATATATTTCTTCATAAAATTCTAATTGGCATTTTTGGTGGGACACCCTATATTGAACCAGTTACGCCGCATTATGCAACTTCGCTCGTTCTACATCCAAACGTATCAGACACGTCTGCTGAAACGTAATAAACGTAATCGATCATCTGATACCCCCCACGCATCCTCTACTTATAATTGACATCTATGATTGGGGTAGTACCTTGACGTCATCGGCGTCGACCAATGGGGACCGTCGTAGCGGTCACACCACGATTTCTAAGTCAACTTAACGGAAATACATTCAAGTAGGCGATGAGTCATGAGTCACATAATATATAACCTTCTGCTTTTGCTTAACCGGTCCCCAGATCTAATCGAGAAATCTAGGCAATTTATCGTCGTGAAGAATTTCGGGTAACCCTGTATAATTAAAGAGATCGTCAGCTTGCTAGAGGAGCAATTTTCGCATTATTGATCTGATGGGATTTCTCTGGAATGTAGAAGATTATATACCTATTCAACTTGATGACCACATGGTGAATGAATTTGTAGAAGCACTGACATCTGGTCAGGAGCTTTGGCGCTCTTGTCCAATCTTTGACAAATCATAACTCCGAAAGTATTTGTTTCCCAGAGTTGGAAATGAAAACCGGTTCAAGCCCTGTGGACAGGAGCTTTCTGGCGCTCTAGTTCAAACAGACAAATTATATCTCCGAAAGTATTGGTTTCTCAGAGTTGAGAATTATATCAATGTATTCATATGATAGAACTGTATCATATAGGAAATTCAATTCAAATAATAGTTTATTTATAAAGATTAAATGAGCAATCTGAGAATGAGAACTGCACCATGGAAGAAATCAAATTAAAATAGCTGAAATGAATTTGACTCTTTCTTATAAAACAGGATGAAATGTACGAGTATGAACACAGATCATATAATAAAGCTTAGATAGAATAATTATAGCATTCTGTGAAAACATAGAAGTACGATTCATTATTGAAATTTCGAAAAACCATATCTCCGAAACTAGTGGCTTGTTGGAGTTGAAAATGATATCAATGGAGTTTCATGGTGAAACTGCATCTTAAATAAAAACTGAATTTGAAATTTATTGCTTAAATTTTTTTTTTTTTTGTAACTCCGAAACCATCTGGCCTGTATTGCCCAATAACGAACTTAACCGAGATATTTATCTCCCTAACCTACTCTGAAAATTTCAACATCCTAGCTCATTCCGTTCGAGAGTTATTGTAGAAAAAATTTGTAAAATTATCAATTTTTTTTTCTACACTTTGCAGTAACCTGTTCAATACAAAACTTCACATGCGTATAAAGGTCATGATTCTACAATTTGATGCTAAATTTCAGATAGATCGAGTGATCGGTTTCGGAAATATTCAAAAAAATGTTTTTACTAAAATCGGCCATAACTCCAAAACCACTTCATGGATTTCGCCCATTAATGAACTTGTCCGAGATATTGGTTGGCTGGCCGGACCGGCCGGACAGAATCGGTTTCGACCTCGGATTCTTGATCAGTGAGTCGAACCAAATCGTTTGAGACCATTTTCAGCCAAAAATTCGAAAATTACAGACATTTGGGCAAATTGATAAGCACTCAGTTCCGAGGTACTAGTGCGCCAAAAATGATATCAATGGATTATGATGATAGAACTACATCATGAAAGAAATTAAAATCCCTTTGCATCTTATCTTTATACGACGGTCCAATTTTGGCTACAAGTGTTTCAAAACTACCAGGAGACATTCTGAAAAATTGAGTAAATGAAGTAGCCAGTTTTATTTATGAAACAAACCTAATGTAATCAGTCCAGAGAGAACTCAAACCATAATACTTATGTAGGAAATCTTAAATAGTGTTACTAAAGAATAACTACCTGTACATTAGTTGTAGATCCCGTTCTTAATCTTCCATAATTAGAGAATGACTCGTGAATTATGCTCGACTTCCTTGCATCATTCATTTCCGACTCACTAACCAAAACCAAAACTTGTATGGATAAAAAGTTAGTAAATGAATTGGGCTTTTCAGTCATGTTTTTAAAAGGGAAATTTTGATCCAAAAAAAATTTTTAAGAAAAAATATCTTACAGGTTTACTATTTCAACCCCTTCTAATCATACTTCAGGGTTAAAAAAATTCCAAAATGTCTAGTTTTATAGACAAATAATATCTACCATCTTCGGAGGGGTGTAACTTTTCCAGAGGGATGGTTTTTTTTCAATTTTATATATTTTATCAAATGCCTACCTTAATTCTCATCACAGAATCACCCCTTAAAGTTTGTCGCACTTATTCAGAAACACCTTGTACACGAAAAATTCCAATTTTTGGCGATTTTCAACAAGCTGTATCTTGGAAGGAAATAGTTATAAAGCAGAAAAAATGAAAGCATATAGTTCCGGAGTAATTCTAAGAAAAAAAAAGGAAAATTTTGCTTGCCTTTAAAAGGTCCACGGGCTTCAAAAATTTGTTTTTCAAAACTCCACCATAAAGCTTTCTAAGAGAAATTTATTTCGTAGAATTTTCTTGATTTTTTTTCACTTATATCACAGCTCAGTGCTTTCAACTTTATATATATTATAGGGCAAGGGCGTAGCCAGGGGGGGGGGGGGGGGGGGGTTTTGGGGGTTCAACCCCCCCCCCGAAATGTTATTTTTCTCTTAAAAAAAAATTTTTTTGCTGCAGAAAGTGACCCTTATACCCCCAAAACCCCCCCCGAAATTAATTCCAGGCTACGCCCTTGTTATAGGGAATATAAATTAAGTTGCAAAATGGCGAAGGTGTTAGTTAATTAAAACAACCCTTCGTCCTGCACCATGCAATTTCATAGAATTTTATTGATATTTTATGACTTGACTTTATGAACAAGCGCACCACGGCTCTTGAGGAGCAAGAGAGCCAAAAAGTGACAAAACATAAATACCTTCAATGTTTATATTTTATAAAAACATTTATTTAGAATTTTGTGAATATTATCTTGTGTGATTTTGTAGATATATGAAAAAAATCAAATTTCTAGAACTATACCAATTGTATTTCGATAAGTCTTCCATTGATTTTGTTCCCCATTTATTCCTTCCAATTTTTCTAATCGTAAACCATTACTGAGGATTCTGACTTTAATTACTGCCAATAAAATAAAACGGCAAAACAAGCAATCATCTTTTATCGATTATGTTCAATTCTTATTAGAAGGGAGTGCACCCTGACGTTATTTCATTTGTTCCTCATTTTCCAGCTTCGTACTACTGATGGGGTTGAATATGGTTAAATTGATATTTATTGATTTGTTGATTCCTCCTTAGGAATTAGGTCACGACTAAAATTATACGTTAATAACATTCAAGCAAGGTTTTATCGAACAAAATGATAGTGAAAGCAAACGACGATAAACTAAAATATTCCATGATTTTAAGTTCAAAGAAAAAGTACATAAACAACAGATAAAATAAACTGTGAAATTCAATATAAAAAACTTATTTAGTTAAATTTAATGTATATTTCGAATTTTATATCAACAGGATAATTGATATAAAAGAATCAATTTTACATGAAGGATTTTCGAGAAGTTACAATTTACTTGAAAATAATAATGGAAAACGTTCACAAAGCAATTAAATACTTATAGAAGGAAAAACTGAATTACAGTATCCATAAAAGGTAATCATTATTTAACCATTTGCATTTTTTTTTCATTTCGAATTTCGACGATTATGACACGTTCAATAAATTGGGAGGCTGGATTATTATATGAGCATTAAAATCGACATAATCTGAAGGAAAAGATTATGCTGATAAGGGACTTCATTCTTTCGTTTCTTATACAGGGTGAGTCTTTGACCACTGCATTAATTTAAACCAAAGATTCCTCTCATCAAATGAAACACTTTTTTCAGTTACCATTTTTCCAGATTCGGCTCAGGTAAAAAGTTACAAGCGTTTAAAGATTTCACAATGTGCTAATATACTCCCGCATATAAATTATCTATGACATTGTTGGCGGACGAGAATAAGGCATGGTAATGTGGTTTACAGCTTGATTCGGGATTCCAACGCTCAGGGACGGATCCATAAAAGTAGTGACATTTCTGGAGTTTTCCATTTTAAAACATTCAATGAAGAATATCTCGAAAACGGTGTGTTTAAGGAGAAATGATGAAGAATAAAATAATGTTCTGAAAAGATGGAATATTCTTGAAATGACTCAAGAAAAACTTTATATGCTTTCTTTATAATAATTTCGTTTAGTTTTATGAATACACGAGTCCATAACTAGAAAACCAGTAGAAGTAGAAAATAACTAATATTTGGAAAATATGTATCATAGTTATAGGAAACTTTACGCCAACATTCATTTTATTCGAAAGAAGGATGTCAAAGCTACAAAATAAAAACTGATTTTTTTTCAAAATTTCAACAGCCTGTATCTTTTTACCTGAGCTGAATTTGGAAAAATGTTGAATGAAAAAAGTGTTTCATTTGATGAGAGCAATCTTTGGTTAAAATTAATTCAGTGGTCAATGACTCACCCTGTATATCTTCTTTCATAATTTTATTCATTCGTATATTAGTTAAGGCGGCCTATAGAGACAAGTTTGGTTGAGCGCGCCCTCTATACGCAAGAAGTAAATGTTCAGAGGTTGTTGTCCCTCCTTGTGTCGGAGAGAAGAAATTTCAATTAATTTTTTCAAAAATTTGCGCTCCAATTTTGTTTAATTGTGTAGGTAATACTGAATTTTGATAATCGAGCATCAGCGAAAAATGTCTACTTTATGTCCTACTTTCGTTCGCAGGTTTAATTTTATTGAACTAATTAAATGGTTTCGTTTCTTGTTGGAAAAAAACCAAGATGTTAGAGCAACTCGAATCTTGGGGATTTTCCATCTTTCATAATTCGTTCTAGGAAGTCGATAATATTAGGTTTCGTGTGTTTTAATTAGTATATGATGCGTTCGGAGACTTCTCGGAGTCAACCGGTCTGTTAAAACATTAAATTGGTCGGGATTCCGAGAAAACAGATGTTCGATTCGCCATTTTTTTCGTCTGACTGACATGTGATTTATCTTAACGATATCTCATAGACGAAACCTATGAATCATTCGGATTTTTATTAAATGATTCCATTTAGCAACAGAGCTCTAATTAATTCCGTTTCGGAGTTATCAATTGATATTACTGATATTTATGATGTGTGGTCAAGTTCTAGAACGATGTTCTCTTTATCGCTTGCCTTGAAAATGATTCTCATTCTGGATTGAATTCTAAAAGGTACATGGACTGCAAAGTTCAAGGACTTCGAGTGAATGGTACCTCCAAATTGAATTACTGAAAAATTTCGAAAATTATTAAAAATTGACACATCTGTCTTCAAAATAAATCTAGGTATATATTTTTGCGCGTAAGTTCTGGAGAACATCGCATTATTTATCATTCAAACAAATATATCTTTATATTATTTGAGTATTTCGATATTGAAATTTGAAGTTTTAAGTACTTTCGAATTGTTTCAATCTGCTTAATTCTGAATGCATATTCAGGAATAAATTCAAAACAATTCTCCCCTAACTTTCAGAAGATTAGCAGTTGAAATCCACTCATTCTAATGCTAATATTATTTTGATTCTCCATCCTGTGTTCATCTGCGTTTCGAATTCATCTATTTCACCTATGCAATCTCAATAAATCTGTAGTGTTTTGCTATTCCATTCAAATGGTGATATAAACCCCTTACTTAAATTTTGCATGCAACTCATCATACTCCAGTATGTCAAAGATGTGTATTATGTATTGCCCGATGCCTTATTAATAAATCGACACTGTTAATATTTTAAAATAATACCTACTAAGTTCTAAGGTCATGAAATTCCTTTGTCCATCCACAATATCATTTTCAATACTAATCAACAATTGGAATATTGTTTAAAAAATTGCATCATCGATCTATGATTAATAATTTTGGCGCCTAAATTCTATGGTGCGCGGTCGTCGGTTAGGTAGGGTTAGTATTCTGTGGTAAAAAGTTTGTTAGAAGCCAAATACAAATTCAACTCTTGTCAAATGAAGTTAGTTTGATGACAATTAATTAGTTAGAATAGCAGCTTCACCTCCAACCGATAAAGTACCAGAAGAATTTATTAAAGTTGCTCCCGACCTCGTGTATTGTGATATTTTTTTTCAAAAAAAAAAAATGGCAAAAGTTCAGCTGTGTAATATAACCGTGATGGACAACCCAAGCCCCTTTTTAAACCCTTTTCAATTTGAGATTACCTTTGAATGCATAGAAGAATTAAAAGAAGGTAAAACTCGCACAATGTTTATCTAGAATTCGCCTTATAGTTTTTTTTTTAGATTTGGAATGGAAAATGATATATGTAGGTTCTGCAGAAAGTGAGGAGTATGACCAAGTACTAGATTCTGTCTACGTAGGCCCCATCCCAGAGGGTAAACACATGTTCGTATTTCAGGTATGCTGAACTGCTTTACAAGAAACTTTGACGTTTGTATTTATTGGTGGTTATTTTTAGGCGGATCCACCAAATGTTTCAAGAATTCCAGAAAACGATGCTTTGGGTGTAACTGTAGTATTACTCACTTGTTCATATAAAACTCAGGAATTTATCAGAGTAGGATATTTTATCAATAACGAATATACAGATCCTGAACTTAGAGAAAATGCCCCAAGTCCTCCTCAGTTCGATAAGGTGATTATTACCCTTTTTCCTTTCATATTGGAGCATTTTTTATTATTATAGAATACTTTTTTTAATCAACAGGTTAACAGAAATATCCTTGCATCAGAACCAAGAGTAACACGCTTTAAAGTTAACTGGGAAGATTCGGCTCCTGAACAGACTCAAAACCCTGATACTGCCATGTCCGATCCTAGATGTGCGTCGCCCGAACCTGAAATACCATCTCAACCGGATCCCCCATCTTTCAATGAAAACTCTAATTCCTGGGCAACTATGGAATGTTCTTAGGGAAGAACTTTTGTTATTTTGCTAACCATGTTAGATTATTCATTTGAAATTCACTGTACATATATTTAGTCATTATATTTTTGCATTATCACTAAATTTGCATCATGAAATAAATTTTACATAACTATTAGATATTCCAGAAATGATTGTTGTTTATTCAGATTTCTCGGATTTAATTTTGATACCTTCATTTTATAATTATTATTGCCGGCAATTAAATTATGAACTAATAGATAATTAATGTTTTGAGTCTTTGTTTTTTCAATTTTATTCGATAAATAAATTCTTGTAAGTTAATATCAAGTCTTTGTTCATTTTTACTAATTATCAAGCCTTTGGAATCCCGTAGCAAAGATATATGGAGTTAGAAATTATCTAATTCATCATGTACGACTATAATTCTTTTGTGAGATGAGAAGCAAAATATATTAAAAATGCGAAGGGAGAATTATGATAATTTAATCAGAAAATATTTAACCTTTTGGGTAAAATTTTCAGCATTATGTACGAAGATTAGGATGCAACACATAATACAGCTCATGTGTATCATGATTGAAATGCCATTTTGTAGTTCCACCAATCTGTATAGGTTAGGATATTTTGTCAATGTGACAGCACTGACTGCCATTTAGACGTGGCCTGTGATGTAAACAGAAAATAAAATAATCATAAACTTCATTAATTAGAAGTAGGACGTCAAAAGTAGTTTCTAGTGAAAATTCTATAAAGAAATTACAACAATCCTCAACCATTCCTTTGATAGCATTAACCCCTTTGATATTCTAATAACAGATGCATTCCTTGACTTACAGTTCCTTAATATTATGTTTGATTCTTTCATCAGTAAATATTGCAGATTGTTGCAAAGGATGTGTGAATTTGGACGAGCATAATTTCAACAAAATCATATCCAGATTCAAAGTGGTACTGGTAAAATTTGATATGGCTTATCCGTACGGAGAAAAACATGATGTTTTCACAAAGTTCGCTGAAGAAATTTCGGATAATAAAAATTTGATAGTGGGTGAAGTTGGTGTTAAGGATTATGGGGAGAAAGACAATGAAAAACTGGCCAAAAAGTATGGGATCAACTCCAAAGATGATTTCCCAGCCTTGAGGTTATTCGTTAACGGTATTACGAATGAAGCGAAATTATTTCCTGAGAGAGAAAAATGGGAGGTGGAAATGATCAGGGAATTCGTCAAAGAACAAAGCGATATATACATCGGTCTTCCAGGTTGTTCGGAAAAAATGGATCAGCTGGCCGTAGAATTTGTGAATGCAGAAGATAGAAATGTAAAGTATAAGGAAATTGAAAAAGTCACCCATACCTTTGTTGAGGTTGGTATAGGATAACATCTCTTAGTTTTATCAAAGCATTAATATCTAACCACCTCTCAGATCTGCAGTTTTTGTGGCTTTATTTTCAGAAAGAAAAAGAGACGGCGACAACCTACTTGAAGTACATGAAAAAGGTATTATCTGATGGAATGAAATTCATCAAACAAGAAACGAACAGAGTACAAAAATTACTTAAAGAATCCAAGATTCAAGAGAAGAAGAAACAAGATTTATCAAACAGACTGAATATACTCAGGAGCTTTCATATTTTGAGTAGCAAAGACGAATTATAAAAAAATTTTCTTTTTTTTTATTATGTTGAGGTAATTTATATTTCATTTAAGGTGTTGTGACTGCTGCTGTATTTATTAAATGTTCTTGTTTCTACAAGGTTTTTCATTGACGAAAAGACTTCTATTTCAATTGATGAAAAATTTGGTATGCTCAGCATATTCGGCGATACTTCGATTATTGCTTCTTGGAGAGTTTTATTAAAATTCGCGATATCCCAAGAGATATTTCTTGATGTTATTTCTACCTCAATGCTAGTTTCAACATGTATTTCTTATGAATCTTCGTAGAAGTAAAAAACTTTTTCAGTTGCGATGTACGACCAAGGTATAATTTCAATAATATTAAAAATTTTCATAACTCCCAGAACAAAATATACCTGCATTATTTCGTCATCAAATGTTAATAGTTTCAAAGAATTTTTTTTTGTTTCAAACCTTTTTGTTTTCATGGGGAGAGCTATCTTATTCCAACAGCCGATTCTAAAATAATAAACCAAAAAGGGACGACTTAAACAATAATATGAAAAACATAAAACAGTTTATTTCGAAAAATTGAACTTCAGGTGTCTTCAAGAAAGAAAATACCATCTACTTATATTTAAAATCATTTTGTACATAATTAATGTTCCGATCTATAGCAAAGGGTCCTCTTCCTTTTTGCTTGATAAATTACTATTACATCCTTCTTGTTCTGTGGAAAGGGTTGATACTTCATCTAAAGAATTTTCTTTGAGTGTCAATTGATTCCCTTCACTATTGCATTCCGGACTTTCATCTGGAAAAAATAAATGTATTTTTATCACAACACTTATTTTTAGTTTTTTTAATATTTTGACGATATAAATATTTCCTGAAATTTGATAAATATAAAATTAATCTTATCCAGCAAAGGATACCTATACAATGAATAGGAAACACTACACATCAGTGAATGGTCATGATAGTGAGGATTAAGTTCTACATGTGGGTGTCACGCAAGGTTCAGTGTTGGGTCCGCTGCAGTATTTGATGTATGTTCATAGCTTGAAATACGTTAATCTTAAATCAAAGTACTCTACGTTTGTGGACTATACTGTGTGGTGCTTTCCTTCCATGATTTGAAACAACTTGAATGTGATTTTGAACTTTACCGTGAATAGTTGTTACAACAAACTTATTATTAATCTAGATAAAACAGTATATATGTTGTTCAATCAAAAAACAAAGCAACCTGTGATATAAATTTAGCTATAGATAATGCCAAAATCAAATCTGTGATGGAATATACGTATTTAGGTTTAAGACTTGATAATAAGTTGAGTTAGAGGCCTCACATAGAAAAACTGATGAAAAAAGATTTCTCCAATGGTAGCAGCTGTGAGAAGATGTTCTCATTTGTTAGATTGTTCATCGAAGGCATTACTGTATAATAGCTTTATAGAATCTCAGCTTAGGTACTTAATTCCCTGCTGGGGAAATGCTCCAAAATATTTGACAGATAAAACTCAGAGAGTACAGAACAAATCTATCAAATTTATTTACAACTTGGACTTCTAAACACCAACAACTCAGCTATATTCTGTTACTTCAATACTGAATATAAATAAATTAAAGAAACTAGAACAAACTAAATTAATTTATAAAATAAAGAATAATTTATTGAGGACTCAAACTAATTTATGGTTAGTTAACGAAAAGCATAACTACAATATTAGAAGTAAAGATATGTTAAGAAAAAAAAAATGCGAGAACATGTGTCTATCAAAATTCTCCGGTGTATCGGGGTGTCGATGTCTTTAATTCTGTCCCTATGAAATAGTCTGTACCAAGAATATTAGAAAAATGTGACATGACCTCAAAAAGTATCTTAAACTTCAGTAATTTCTTTGTGTACTTAAAATTAGTATTATACTTTTGTTTTGCAAATTTTGGTGGATTGTATTTGAGAGTTAGTGTGGATTCATGCAGCCCAAATTAACGAGTATCGAGTAACAATTAACAATTACAAATAGTGAGTAAAAGTTGAACTTCATATATCTCAATGAGAGTGTTCATGCAGCCAAGTAACAATTATCAATTAACAAATAACGAGTAGGAGTTCGCCAACTTTTAACTTTCTACTTTAATTGAACGAGATTTTGTACTTGTACGCAACTCGTGCGCAGCTGAACGCAGATTAGACAGTCCGATGTCCGATGATGTAAATATAACCTCACTTTGTAAAATATTTCATTTATTTGGTGTGTATTTATGTTGGTTCCGTGTTATCACATTGGAAAATTGAATTTTAAACACTTGTTTTCAAATATAGGGGGAACAGAGGTTATTCTGAAAAATGAATACCTCGGATCTTTGACTTGTGGATTTTTATTTCTTAATTGTTGATTTGAGTGCATGAATGCTGCATTTTTATACTTGGTAATTCATAATTGTTATTTGATACTTTTTACTTGATAATTGTTATTTGATGCTGCACGAATCCACACTTATTGTTGTTTGAAATCTATCGTGTAAATTTAGGCTCTGTTGCCAGCAGATTTTCGCTGTTTAAGGATGAGGAATAAATAAATATACATTTGTTACAGTACCTTCAATTGAATTCAATTTTTCTTCACTGTTTCCTACATCTTCTGCATTTTCCGACATTCCTATACTACCATTATTTTCAGCAGTTTTTCCTTCTTCGAGGAAATTTTCCGATATACCCCCTGCATCAGCCGAGTGACTTTCTTCCACACAACTACTCTCTCCTTGCTTTGCGTCTTCATTTCTATTTTCGTGTATTCTATCGTCATTCGTTATTTCTTGACCTTTAGTTAGGTCCGTATGTATATTTTCATTTTGTATTACCTGAGTATCAGTATTGCCACCATTAGTTTCTTCTTCGTTGTTCTCTACGGACGTTTCATTTCCTTCACTAACTGCAGCAAGTACTTCATCACCATCAGCAAGACGTGTTTGTTCCCTATAGGTATTATTCATCTGTATTTCCCTGATATGAGTATTATCCCCTTGTGTTTCTTCTTTTTCGCTGTTTTCTATTCCTGTATCGTCTCTATCACTAACTTCAGCCGTTCTCTCTTGGTCAAAATTATCTTCTCTATCGATATCTTCTACCAGTCTTTCCTCATATTCACTATTCTCTAACTGCATTTCCTCCGCACTGTTATTCTCTACAAGAGAAAGGTCACTATTTTGTAAATTCAATTCTTCGCTGTCAATGTTCTCCCCTTTACCAATATCCTCTGTAGGCATTTCATCTCTTTCACAACTCTCTACCTGCATATCAAGTCTTTCGTTCCTATCATTATTTTCCTCTTGGCTTTCGATCCTTTCACAAGTATCTAATTGCATTTCGTCCTCTTGCCTTTCTATCACTATATTATGATCGAAATTCAACGGATCTGGTTTTTCTTGTTTCGCCACAGCGGAATATCTGGCCGATCTTCTCTTTTTCAACACTTTCTCGGGTTCTTCAATCCTAGGACTCGGTTCGTACTCCTCAGCGTCATGTTCTCTATTGGACATTTCATCGATGAAGGTCTCCTCCTCAAAACTGATAACATTGTCTTCGATGTCTAATGGTTCGGTTTTGATCTGATCCAAAATATTCATGAAAGGATCATTGACGGATTCCTCCGTCGCGTTCGACGCCATAAATTCCGAAGGTTCTGGTACCGGTGCCGGAGCTGAGTTATCAAAGTTGGCGTTGAAGTATCTTGGTACTTTGACGTTCGGTCGAGACCTTGTTCCTTTTCTCATACGAAAAACCGGTGGGGACTGAAAAAAAAATGGAGAAAAACGTTTGAATGATTCAACCGTTAGCAGGATATCGTACAAGTAACAACTTACAGGTTCGTGGTCGACTTCAACATGTTTCCTCTTCCTGATCCTTTTTCCTGTCGATTTTCTGGTTTGGTCGTTTCTTTTGAGAACCGGTGGAGGAATATCAGGTGTAGCCGCTTCTTCGTACGTCGGTTCCATCAGATCCAGGGGGTCGGTTATTTCTGCATCGTTGGCGGTATCATTTTTCTCAGGGACCGGTGGTTTCGCGGTTGCTTTGGAAGGTTTAACGGGCACCTTTGGAGGCTCACTGGTATTCAGGTTCTTGGTTGCGTTGTTGATCTCAGATTTGTTGGCCAGGCCTTTAATCTGGAAAATACAGAAGATAGGTTGAACGCTATACGAAAGGAGACTGTGAATTAGATTCCGAGGTTGAGTGGGGCCAACTATAGTTAACAAACGGCACTGTATCACAAAGCCTTCAAGCTAAACTAATCAAATCAATCAAGCTATCTGTTTCACCCTTTTACTCAATATTTTTAAGATTTTCTGGGGTCCCTTGCTTCAAGTTCGCTACATACCTTCAACGATTCTCCCACGGCGAGAATTTGATCCAAATCGCTGTTCAATATGTTGACTTCTCCCACATACATGAAATCGCAGAGAGCTTTTATGATATTGAACGGTATATCCTTCAGGAAAATGATGGGATGTTGATAGGGCTCCACTTTCTCCAACACCTGATCGAAATACGCGCTACATGAGGAAAGGATCAGCTGAAAATAACAAATATAGCATCATTTCAATGACCAAAGATATATTATTGTTTATTGGTTAGCTTCGGCTATGAAGTAAAGGATTAACTTATTTATGCTTGTGTATAGTCTGTGTCAGTCTGGTTTTTAATGAATATTTTCCTCTCAAACTATTGCGTCCAAAGAATAGGTGTAGATCATTTTACTGTGACCAAGAATTGGAAAATTGCAAACGACAACTGGATGTTTTGCTGACACTGAAGCAACACCACCACCAGTCAATGGACAATACGCTGATGAAAAACAAAGATATGACAAATTACTTTTGAAAGCAAAATACAAATTTTATGAAAGGAAAATGACAAATTCAGATAATAAAGAGAAAACAATGTGGTCGATATGTAATGAGATAAGAGGCTCCAGTAGAAATAAAGGAGATTTTCCTAAAGAGGGAGATCCGATTGAAATGGCAAATGAGTACAACAAGTTTATGTTAGAATTAATTCCCAAACTTTTGGAGAACACTCAGGAAGTGGACTTTGAATGTTATATACCAGACAATAATAGATCTTTATTCCTTCAACCAACTACAGAAGAGGAAATTTCAAATATCATTCAAATGTTAAAAAGTAAGCATTCATGTGGAGAAGATGGAATACCAATGAGTGTTATCAAGGCTTGTAAGGAAGAACTGAAGGGTGTACTGTCTTATATTGTAAACCGCTCACTCAAGTATGGTGTATTTCCTAAACAACTAAAAATAGCTGTAGTCCACCCCATCCATAAAAAAGTTTGAGAAATTTTATCAAATTTCTCAAAAATTTTTGGACATGTTGTTTGCAGGAGGCTGATAAATTTTATGAATGATAGCAACATATTTGCGAGTTCTCAGCATGGATATCTTCCGGGAGATCTACACATACTGCCATTTTTGAATTCACAAAAATTATAATGGAACTCATTGAACAGGACACCCTATCACTGGCTCTTTTTGTGGATCTTACTAAGGCCTATGACTGTTTATCGAGACCACACATATTGGATAAAGTGTAGCGTGTTCTTACTGAGGTCCAAGTATTTCTCGGATCTGACAGTAGTCAATGTTCCGGAGGAATTTCTTGGAGTGATACATTCCGGGGAGAGATCTCCAGAAAATACCTCTTTCAGTTTTTTCTTTTATCCGAAATGCACTTTTGTAGGTGTATCTACTAGTGCTGTACAATTTGGCCGTTTAAACCGGCCATAAAGTTTAACCAGGTTAATTAGCTCAGTAGCCAGCTAATTAATTAAAGTTAACCGGTTAAATTAAATTAACCGGTTAACTGATTAACCGGTTAAATTAATTAAACGGTTAACTGATTAACCGATTAAATGGTTAATCGGTTAAAAAAAAATACAAATCATTCAAAATGGTAACAAATATTTGTTTGTTATATTTAAAAATGGTCTCTAATAAATGATTTATTTACAAATCTTTTGCAAATAAATCATTCTATCAGTGCAACAATTTTCAATATATTAGTGAGAAAATTTGTATTTTTTTAAATGATTAACCATTCAACCGGTTAATCAGTTAACCGTTTAATTAATTTAACCGGTTAATCAGTTAACCGTTTAATTAATTTAACCGGTTAATTTAATTTAACCGGTTAACTTTAATTAATTAGCTGGCTGCTGAGCTAATTAACCTGGTTAAACTTTATGGCCGGTTTAAACGGCCAAATTGTACAGCACTAGTATCTACCGACCCCACAATAGGGTTCCGGGCCAATAAAGGGAGTTTGTGCTCCTTTCTTGGCAGGTGTGTTGGCCTCTTCATTTCCTTTAATTCCCACGTGACCAGGAACCCAGACCAAGGAGACCCTGTTGTTCTTGCCTACTTCATTAAGTTTTCTTCGGCACTCCCATATTAGCTTGGACTCGACAACATGGGAGGTCAGAGCTTTAATAGCAGCTTGACTGTCAGAGTGGATTGCTTTATCACATCTCTGATAGTTTCTTTCTAGGTTCATTTCCACTCATCTTTCTATTGCAAGTACTTCTGCCTGAAAGATGCCTGGCCCATATACTCCAGCGCCAGATCCTGAAGTGATTTTTGAGCCGTCTGTGTACCATTTAATGGCATTCCTTTTAAGAACTTGGGTGGTGGATTCCCTGTCCCAGTGTTTTTTCCCTGTGTAACTTGGTAACTCACCTTATGGCATTTCAGCGACATCCCTTCGGCCAATAACGTAACATCACAATACTGTTCTTTGTTGAGCAGAACGGGGAAAGCCGTTTGCATATTGGAGTGGTGGGTGTTCCATTTTAGACACACCTCTTCCTTGACCGGGCTATGTACCTGCTCTTCGGCAGGTTTGGGTTGTGGCTGCGATTGCGGTTTAGCCGATTGTCTGGTGACTTTCAATTTGGTAGGGGAGAGCGGTTGACTCTTCAACGTTGGAATAGGTTTTTCTTGCTCAGGGGCGGTGCTTGTCGTTGCGATTGCGGTCAAACGTTGCTGGAGCGGCATAGAGTCTGAAACGAAAAAAACCTTGATAAATTGGGTTTCAGTGGAATATTTTTATTCATATTTCTTTGTGCAAAAGTGAAACTACCTGCAAATATCTTATAATCTCCGAAGAAGTGACTCTCTGAAATGGTTGGCGAATGTCCAGTGGCGCTATTATCAATGCTGCCATTTCCATTATTAATGTCGATCAAGTAATCGTAGAAACCTCCCGAATTTCTCTTGATGATATTCAAGAGTTTTTTTCGGCTGTTTCTGTCGTTACAATCAAACATATACTCTGCGGCACTGTTGATTTCTGGTGATCCATTATTCCAACTTTTCATTCCCTGAAGAATATCACTAGGATATTTGCTTATAAAGAATTCAGCCAATTTTTTGACATCCACTTGCAAAGGCCTGCCCTTTGTATTCATGGTGTATTCTATATTGAATACCAAAGCGAAATAATATAGGGAATATAAAAAAACTGCAAAGAGTTTTTCTGGTATGAATAGTCCACTATCCTTGAAGATTTTCTACAAAACAAGAACACAAATTTCTCATACTATCCACTTGCGATAGATGCATAGAAAACATTCCATTCATCTTGCACTTCAACCAATTAAAGCTCTTAGAACATAATGTCGAAATCTCTCAATTTCCAACAATTTATATCCACTCAAGTTTAATGCAGGGTTTATGCGGAGATAATTCAGCACTAAGCTCTTGGAACTTGACTCTATTGGTTCTACCAACCATAATTATTGTGAAAGTAGAATTATGCCCATAACCCAACCGTTGAATTCGGATGCGCCAACTACCCTGAAAATTTCAAGTCACTATCTCTTTCCGTTCTCAAGTTATCGTGGCAACAGGCGGCCGAACATACGCGCAAAATGTATATACCCTACTTTTTGACAACGAAATTTTTTCGCAACTATTCACTATACAGGGTGATTGACGAAGACCGTTCGTTAGAATTTTTCAAAGAAAGACTCGAAATAAACACTTGCAATTTTATAGTTAAGCTTTGTTAGATGAGATGAATTCTTGGAAAAAATTTCAGATTCATTCGACTTCCGGTTTCCCCGGAAATGATACCAACTTTCGTTTTTTAAATGTAATACCAAGTTTTTTCATTGATAATTAGATTACCCATTGAATTCTACATTGTTTTAATGTGTCACTTACATATTATTCTCAGAAAATTCGTGTGAAATCTGAAAAAACCCTTAGAAATGTTCTCAAATAGGGCTTCATTCGCGCAAGTTCCTGCAAAATTTCGTGAGGATCGTATCACTAGAAAATTTTTAAAAAATCATTGAAAATTATTGAAAAATATTCTATATATCAAAAACTATTCATCCAATATCGCTGAAATTTTGCGAGAGCCTTCAGAATCTAACTCGACTACCAAGTTCTTAGTTTGAACACGATCGGATATTGTTGGAGATTCGAGCAGCCTTGTGTGAGTTCAGTAGATGGATGGGTGACCGTTGCCTCGATAACTTTCGAATGAAAGGAGGTAGGGACTTGGAATTTTCAGGGTATGTTGCGTATCCGAATGGGAGAGTTGAGTTCGTTTACGGGCATAATCGGTCCAACGGTTCCGGAGTTATATCCACCTGGAATAATATTTCCTCGATAACTCAAAAAATATAAACTCGATGGAATTGAAGCTTGGTAACTAGTTGTAGAATATCGATATAAAGACGTGTTTGAAATTTTGTAAGAACCGAACCCCAAGAAAATTTCAAAAAAATTACGAAAAAAAATTGGTTCACGCACTGACGTGAAGTCTGGAGCTTTTGCGCGTATGTTCTATTGTCCAATACAGGAATTTACCATGGTAAATTCGATTAAGAGAGTGTCCAATACAGGAGAACGGACAATAGAATTCACCATGGTAAATTCGATTAAGGGTTCCAATACAGGAGAATGGACAATAGAACATACGCGCAAAAGTTCCCGACTTCACGTCAGTGCTTGAACCAATTTTTAACGTAGATTCCAGCTGACCAATAAAAAAATGGGTTCTCATTTGAAAAAAAATGAGTTTTTAGGTTTTTGTCATGACTGACTTTGACATTGAAATAGAAACATCCTGTATGTTCAATTGAATTTCTAATTAACGAAGGAGAAGCGTTGGTATGTCTTCTGATAGAAGCTAGAAAATTAGTAATTTTCATGCAAAAATCTACAAGTTATTAACATTGGAATGAAGCCCTATTTGAGAAAATTTAAAGGTTTTTTTCAGATTTCACGCGAATTTTCTGAGAATAATATGTTAAGTGACAAATTAAAACAATGTAGAATTCAATGGGTAATCTGATTATCAATGAAAAAACTTGGTATTACATTTAAGAAACGAAAGTTGGTATCATTTCTTGACAAAGCTCAACTTTAAAATTTTCAAGTGTTTATCTCGAGTTTTTCTTTGAAATATTCTAACGTGAATCACCCTGTATATCCATATTTCGGTCTTGCCCCCCTAAGAATAATTTCTGCCGGCGCCTATGTATTACAGTGTTGTAGATTTCATCATCGATTTTCCACTTTTGATAATCATAAATAGATTTTTGTCGTGATGTAGACTGACCATTATTATAAAAGTATATAATCTTTTCGAAATTCTCCCAGTACTCCGCGATGTGATAACGGCGTAGGTGTCGTATCATAGGAGTTGTGGAAGCCCCTTTTCCTTCTCCTCCTCTGGAAATTTCAGTATTGCACAATCTGCACTTCACGAGTTTATCATTATTCGAAACACCGAAAAAATTCCACACTTTACTAAATTTCCTTGACATGATTCGAAAACTTAGACCAAGGAACACGTGTTTAACTTGTCGTTCCTTGTTTGTGAATGACGATAAGAGTGGGAATGAGTCATCTACGCGATAAGCAGGTCCGGTCTGGCTGGAAAATTGCCTACAATCGATCCATTTTATTCGAACGAATTGGAAAGAATAATTTCAGAATTCGGAATATAACTGATTAGTTGAATTGTTAGAACATAGCTCTATGTTCTTAGGTTGAATTATAATAATCTGCACCATTCATAGAAGATTCACGATTTCAATTATTTCATAGAATGTGCCTGTTACTTCCAGATTTCAGCTCTATGTTCTTAGGTTGAATTATAATAACCTGCACCATTCATAGAAGATTCACGATTTCAATTATTTCATAGAATGTGCCTGTTACTTCCAGATTTCAGCTCTATGTTCTTAGGTTGAATTATAATAACCTGCACCATTCGTAGAAGATTCACGATTTCAATTATTCCATAGAATGTGCCTGTTACTTCCAGATTTCGCTGAAATTTAGTAAGTGCCTTCAAAACCATATTTTACAGCCAAGTTCTAGATTTAAACTCGATCGGATCTGCAAAGACAGAGCCTATAGCCAGACTATAAAAAATATAATTCCGTTAACAAGGAGAAGGAAACTTCCAGCTGTGAGATCCCTCTTTTTGAGCGGAGATATTATTGGTATACAAAAATAAGCCAGAAAAGTACGAGAAAAACCCTCGACAAAGGCTTGCCTGTGTGTGTATCACTGGAGCTATGTGAACCTGTCCTACCAGGGCACTTGAGATTATCACAAATCTTACACCCCTTCATCTAGTGGTAGACAAAATGGCTCATGGAGCCATTCTCAGACCATCTAGGAAAGGAACAGGTAATGAGAGTATTAAAAACCACAAAGCCTGGTCCTCTCTTACCAGGTACATTTCATCAGCTAATCTTCCTAGTGACGAAATGATTAAAAGAAAGTAAGCATCGAAAAGAACTTCACTACGATGCTAGGTAGGAAGAAATACTGGGATAGAGAATACACCCCCTAAGTTCTTGAAAGAAATGCCATTAAATGGTTCACAGACGGTTCAAAAGCCACTACCAGAGCTAGTGCTGGAGTATATGGGCCAGGCACCAAATGCTCACTATCGCTAGGCTCCTATCCAAGCATCTTTCAGGCAGAAGTACTTGCAATAGAAAGATGCGTGGGGATGAACCTAGAAAGAAACTATCAGAGATGTGAAACAGCAATCCACTCTGGTAGTCAAGCTGCTATTAAAGTTCAGAGCAAAAAATTCCTCCAGAACGTTGACACTGTCAGATCCAAGAAATATAAGAACACACTGCACCTCCTCACTGTTTTCCTCACAGGGCACTGTGGCCTTAGGAAGCGTATGATGAGATTGGGACTGGCAGAAACTGACGAATGCATATTCTGTTGGGAGGAAGAATGAAACTCCTCATCACCTGATAACGGAATGCCTCGCCATCTCAAACCAACGCAAGGAATGCTTTGGCAAGAAATCTGAAGGAGCGAAGACGTAGCCTACTTGAAACCATCCCAGGTACTGGAGTTCATAAGAACTCTGGAAATAGAAGGCGAGCAGATGGTGATGACAGCGACAGCTCTGACGAAGGGGCACAATAGACCTTAAAGTCGCAATGCAACTATAACCCCTTCAACAATATACAATAAAAAATTTAATTCATTGATTCAAATATTATTTTGTTTCCTGGAATAAAGTAATGGGCATTGCAAGCAATCTGAATGCGACTTGTTCTCGAAAGTCCCGAAAACCTGATAAAGTATTCCAATATGTATTTTCAGGTCTCGAATACACAGAAAGAAGACGTTTCTTCTCTCATCACACACATTGAACCATACACAACATCAATTATCTCACTTCCCTCTCACAACAAACTCACTAGAGTGTCTCAATTGTTTGGTGGAGAACCTAACAGAGCATTCGAACACTTTCAGGTCTCGAATGTACACAAAAAAGACGTTTGTTCTATCCAAACACACCTTAAACCACACACAACATAGATTATCTCACTTCCTCTATCACAACAAACACACTAGAATGTCCCAAATGTTACAAAGTATTCGAATATGCACTTTGAGGTCTCGAATACACAGAAAGAAGACGTTTCTTCTCTCATCACACACATTGAACCATACACAACATTAATTATCTCACTTCCCTCCGACAACAAACTCACTAGAATGTATCAAATGTTTAGTCGAGAACTTAACAGAGCATTCGAACACTTTCAGGTCTCGAATGCACACAAAAAAAAAACGTTTGTTCTATCCAAACACACCTTAAACCACACACAACATAGATTATCTCACTTCCTCTATCACAAAAAACACACTAGAATGTCCCAAATGTTACAAAGTATTCTAATATGCACTTTGAGGTCTCGAATACACAGAAAGAAGACATTTGTTCTCTCATTACACACATTGAGCCATACACAACATCGATTATCTCACTTCCCTCTCACAACAAACTCACTAGAATGTCGAATGTTTAGTCGAGAACCTAACAGAGCATTCGAACACTTTCAGGTCTCGAATGCACACAAAAAAGACGTTTGTTCTATCCTAGCAAACCTTAAACCAAACACAACATGGATTATCTCACTTCCTCTGCCACAACAAACACACTAGAACGTCCCAAACGTTACAAAGTACTCGAATATGTACTTCCAGGTCTCGAATGCGCAGAAATACATAGATCGAAATTTAATAATTCATATCGTACAAACCATGGGCAATCTGACTGGTTTCCAAGGCATACCGATCCGGATGTAAACGTTCGATGTGTTTTTTGAGGTTCGACGTATTCCCGAAGTATCGTAACACCTTCTTGCAAACCATACAGTAGCAGATCGTCTGATCCGCGGATTTTCGGAAGCATTCCCACACCATCGACTTGTTCGATCCCAGTCTCATGTTTATGGGGATATACGAACGATCTCGCGACAGTAACAAAACGCACGCACATCTGAATTCTGAATGTTCGAGAATTCGGAACGAAAGCAAAGCGAAACCGATTACCGAAGCCCTACCCCTTCCAGACGTTCCAGAGTTCCCTATATTCCCGTTCGATGGCGAACGAGAACGACAGATGCCGATGATCTCGAATTCCGTGGCTTCCCTTACCGGAATGACGTTGATCTCGGATAAAATTACATCGCGAGATCGAGATATCCACGGACCACATTTCCAAAGCATGTTTTCGGTCTCGAACCAGTGGCGTAACATAATTTCAATACTAAATATAGTAGGATGTTGATATAACGACCCTCAAGGTACCGACGATACTTCGACGTAATTTACGATTTTTTTTGTGCGAAAATGATCTCAATCGATTGGTTTCGACCACATCTGTCTCGAATACTCAAATATTTGAGACGACCATCGGCATTTGGATGCGCCATCTACCCTGAACATTTCGAGTCGCTATCTCTTTCCGGACATAATCGAATTTGACCTCGAATTCTTCACAGTGAGTCGAACCTAACCATTTTCCGCGAAAATTACTCACATTTGGGCCAAATGGCCAACACGAGCACGCTTTGCTCCAGAACGAGCGCTCGAAAACGTAGACTACCCGTGTTTCCCTTTCTAAAAATCGTTCCTAATGATACAGCTACAAAACAAATCAAAAATATCTTATAATTTCTACTCAATTTGCTCAAAAATGAACCTAAATATTCACTTTTATGAAGTCCCCCGGTTGGCCATGAAAATTTGACACATGTCACCATGTACATTTTGAAAATTTCGCAACGTTGCCCTCTCTACATAGAAGTCGTAGTAATTACGTATTTTCACTAAGTGAATTTACTCCGGAAAATAATGAATTTGAGAAGATATTGCGTGAAATCAATAATTCCACAGTCCTGGCGACTGTAGAAGAAAATTTTTCCACTGTTGTTACTGGAAATATTTCACGTAAAATACACTGGTTGGAAGACTCAATCATGCTATTTTCTTGTATGGAAATCAAGAATCAGGTGTTGGAATTTTATTGAAAAATAATGGATAGAGTAGTTCGTTACTTTTTCGTTGGTCATTTTAATGAAGAACAGAAGTAACTTCTAAACGAACAGACGTACCTATGGAATTACTCACTTTTCTCGAAATTCTCAAGAAATAAACCCACAGAAGACATTTAAATACCTTGTTGCACAACTTGAAATACACCAGTTTCAAAATGTAGTAGTACTACGAAACCCGAGTCATTCTTATACCTTAATAAAATATAATGATAGGAAACTAAGTAATTTCATTCGAAAGTTCAACATGTCAGAATCAAGTTTTCCTTTTACAGATTTCGGTTCTGTATAGCACCTTGTCTCTGCTTCTTCAAATCTACTTTCGGCATTTTCAATTTCAAAGCGAAAAGTTCTTTATTATTTCAAGAATTCTTGAATTTCACAAAATAACTATCAACAAAATAATTCTAAAGATTTTCATTAAGCGTCTGACGAAGGAGTCTGATATAGACTCCGAAACGTTACGATATAGTTGTTTCTTCGTTGATGTTGTTTCGTTGTTGTTTGTTAGGCAACATTGTTCAATTGATTGCTTCTGACAAATATCTTGTGTTTCTTACGCAGAAGCAAATCACAAAATAATTAATTTTTATTTTATTGATATTTTTCAGAGTTTGGGAGAGAAAACCCAGAAAAAAACCTTTCAATAATGAGTATACCTCCCACAGTATCCTTTAATGATTACTTAAAACCCCCTTAAGCTCTTAAGAGCCTGTGCGAGTTAATTTTTGACCCAACAGAATACAGTGGCCGCTACCATCTGATTAAATTTTTTCCCAAGCTCGGGATTGAACAAGGGACTACTAGTCCACTGCTCCAACATTGAGCTAGAGGCACCATAGCCTTCTGTATGTCAAATGAATATCGCTTTATGGAAAAGGAACTAGTAATCATTCAAAAATAAACGGACTAGCAGGGTCGTGTTCGAAAATTAACTCCACGGAGTAGAGTTTTTGAAGGTTTGACAGATTTACTCTGGAGTTTACTCTGACACTGACAGTGACAGTGACAGAAGGTGCCAATATCGGAAAATAGGTTATGTTGGTTTAAGAAAGAACCTATTATTATTGTTTTCTTCACATATATGCAACTCTAATCATAAATATATATTGTGAGCAGTATTAAAACTATTAAATTACCTCACAGAACATTCATAAAACAGTGAGACAAAGATACTAGATTTTCCATCCCATGAATTATGTCAATTTTGACAGGAGTAAAATGAACTCGGAGTCGAATACTCTGACATTTCGAACGACAGTCATGGAGTAAAATTTACCAACCGTACAGTTTTCGAACGCAATGGAGTAAATATTACTCTACGGAATTAATATTCGAACACAACCCAGAGATCCAAGTTAAGAGTAAACCACAGAGTGTTTCGTCATCGAAGGTGAGAATAGGCAGACCGGTTTCGTCCTCGTTTGGACCCTTTAGTGCAACGTATGATAACAACACAGTGGGGAAATGAATAGGCATTTACTCTTAACATGAATCTTGACTAGTCCCTTCTATTTGTCTTTATATACGGCTGTGAAGGCACTTTAGTGAGATAATAACACAAACTCACAGTTATAACAGTCCGCCAAATGCTTCCTGTACTTCACAACGAACTGGGACCTGCAAATTGGATGATAATCGAAATGATCACCTCGCTCAATCTTGAACAGCAGATCGCGATCTCCTAACTTCTCCGCCTGGTTCTTGGTTACATCGCGCACTTTCCGACTACAAGAGTATATAGGGTGGACCAGTTTCTGCTCCTTCAATTCGCTCTTGTCGCAAAACACGCAAACTTTCGCTTCTCCAACAGAGGAAGGTTTCGACACTATATCGAACATCTTCTCGTAATCCTTCCTGTACTTCTCCTTGAGCACCACGAACTTCCTGTAGCAGGTCACGTGATACCCGTTCAGGCTTATGGACTCCGGCATGACCACCTCGGCGTACTTGAAATTTTTGGCTTTTCTGAACTGCGACATACGATGGCATTTCCCGAAGTTGTAGGTGTTGAACGTGAGGACGTCCTGATCAGTTCCGTTGCATAGGAAACAAGATAGCATCTTCGCTGCTCACAAGGAAACCCGCGATTCGTGAAATTAAAGGGGCGTGCAGCAATTTTTCGAGACTCAGGTTCGCAGTGCAAACGGTAGCTCTATTCTTTAAACAGATTGACTCATGGTAGATTCCCAGTATACCTTGCGTGAAGAGTGTGTCAACAAAATAGAAATTAATTGATATTGAGTCCCCTCCTCCTAATCATTTGTTTGTGTTAGACCCATTCCGATCGAGCGAGTAGCCTGAGGCCTAGAGAGGCTTATCGCACCTAGGTCGATCTCCTATTAGCTGACAGGGTCTCATGGTTGATCCCCCTCAGCTCAGGTTGCTAGCCTTCATAGGGTCTTTTAGTTTCGTCTGCCCCCCAAATTTCCTACAAACAGGGTCTTCTCGGAGAATTCCCATGTTGTTCAGGTGCTTACTCAAGATACAGTGTCCGGTTAGTAGGCCAGTTACTGCCCTGAGCTTACTCCTACTCAGTAGTAACTTCTTTAGTTAGTGAAGGACAAGGCTGCCCCATCATTAACTTACTATTAGTAGGGGAGCCCACGTAGCTAATTCGGGATTTACTCGAGCGTCATAGAGAGCTATTGGGTTGTCAAGCTTAGATGATAAGAAGAATTTTTTTTTTATCGCGCTCGTCAGATTTTCTAAGGGGGTGTTAAGTGAACCTTAAAAGATGCTCTTGTATAATAATCTGACGATTGGGATGTAACGCAAACTAGTGGTCATTATTAGAATATGCAGAAAAAAATCGCCATTTAGAAATACTCAAGCGTGTCAGATTAAGATATTTGTGGTTCATCAATATGGCCTAGACGTGCTGTCTCCTAATCTGACGGTTGTTTGGAGGGATTCGCTAAATCTGACAATAAATTTTTTTTTTTTATTTTTTTAAATCATTGAACTTAATTAATCGAAAAGCTCAGGAAATAGCGTGCAAATGAAAAAGCTGATGTTGTTTTGAGGAGAATATTTGTAAAAATAATAATTATACATAATTTAAATTACCTCCAGCAACACTCGATGCATTGTCATGTTCCACTACACTTTGCTGTTGTAAATTCTGAAAGTCTCGCGGTATTTTGATTGCTGTAAACAATTTGTAACACTGAGCGTGATATACTTTATTGAGTGAAGTTTCAGTTGAAAGTTCCAGATTTTCGTATGTTGTTCGTGGTTTTCGAAGAATCGGTTTGCTCCGACGATATTCTAAGGTAATTAAACATTTTTGTAAAGTTTCTAATGAAAATTTGATTGTTTTTTGTAAAGTACTTTCACCACAAAATACACAATTCACATTAATATCACTCATAGTAATTATTTATTAACTTTAATTCACATAACTTTTATTAAAATCGCAAAATAACTAATACGTTGGAAATACGTTGTAAACAAGATCATACCGCGAATGAGTCTGCGTGACCAGCTGTTATGGCGTCAATGGCGTCATGGCAACAGAAACCGGAGTGGGACGGAGTGAGAGATCAATAGATAGAGAAAGAGTGAGAGGAGAATAGAAACACGGAGAGGGGAATATAGGCATGGCATAGCTGCACGCATTCAACTTTATCAATTAATTTTTATTACTTCGGCTTGTGAAAATCGTCAGATTATATATTTTTCATAATTCTTACATTATTCCCTCCAAAATAATTTTTTTTTTACCACGCTCGAGATGTCATGATGTCTTTTTTTTTACAACTTTGTAACCCTCCCCCTTCTTTACGTCACTCTCAAATTGTCAGATTAATGGAATATACACTTTTAAGCATGTAACTAACTCACCCTACCTTAATCTGACGCGCTCGAGAATTTCCGAGGATCAACTTTTTTTTATTAATCTGATGCTTTATCCTTGACGGGCGGGCATATATACACAGGGTGAGTCTTTGACCACTGCATTAATTTTAACCAAAGATTCCTCTCATCAAATGAAACACTTTTTTCATTTAACATTTTTCCAAATTGAGCTCAGGCAAAAAGATACAGGCTGTTGAAATTTTGAAAAAAAATCAGTTTTTATTTTGTAGCTTTGACATCCTTTTTCCGAATAAAATGAATGTTGGCGTAAAGTTTCCTATAACTATGATACATACAGGGTGTCCCAAAAATACCACGCGAAAGTGACACTGGAGATAGATTGGCATTAGGTCTATCAGATAGCATCAACATGACCTCAGTAAAAGTCCGCTGGTTTTCGAGATATCACCACTTTTGAAGTAATAACTTCACCGACAACTAGAACAAAATCTTTCAAAAAATGTCTAACTTGTTGTATTTTATGCCGAAGTTAAAACGTTAACTTAAGTTTGACTGACTGCTGTGAAAAAAAATTATATCAGACTGAATTGACAAATAATCGCAAAAACTGGTCCATTTCATGCCCTTTTCAAAATGATACAACACTACCAATTTTTTTTAATCAGAACCAGAATTGCTACTTATTAAAAAAAACCAAAACCCTTATCGGCTATCTCGCTCCCACATTCATTGTTTTGTAACATGGAAACCGGTCCGACTTTCACAGACTAGGGGTCTTCGAATAGTCTAGACCAGAGGTCACCAAATGGCGGACCGCGGTCCGGATGCGGATCGCGAACCTTTTTTTTGCGGACCATTTTTCCAGAAAACATGTATTCTTGATTAAAAAAATTCAGATAACTTTTCGTTTTATTTACTAATTATAGATATTGGATTTAGATTAACTGCTAGTCAAATTCTTATGCCATCATAATGCTATCAACGACCCGCGACAGATATACAGATTTTGTGAACGGACCTCCACTGAAACTAATTGGTGACCCCTGGGTTAGATACTAAAGAAAACTTTTTGGCGTTTGACGGATTTACTCATTTCCTAATATTTTCCGAACGGATAGAGATACAGAGGAAATAGATACATAAATCTAAACGTCGTCCACCGATCAATCATCGGGGAAAATTTGGATATCGAGATGTGAATATCATAGATTTCGTACGGGAAAGAAGAATTTTCCTTCGATTCCGACCCAAAAATTTTTTTTCATGGTATATCGATACGGAGCTCGTGTCTAGTTAAATCGAGGTCGCTTATCACGAATATGCAATTAGTTTTTCCCTAAGTGGCGTACTTTGGGAAAATTTTCACTTAGAGTGAAAAAATGGACGAAAATAGGTCAATTTTGGAAGTTCACACCGCCCAAAAAAATCGGAGTAAGGTGTTGTTGATTTTTGCCCTCATATATGGATCCTTTATCTACTGAATAATCCAAACAGAAAATGTCCAGGCCGTACTATTCGGAAATTATGATTTTTTTCCCAAGGGTCTGTTATTCGGAAAATTCATTTCGCGGTATTTCCGCGGAAAATTCTCTAATGAAAAATCCGATCATATATTCGTAATCTACGGTCCTGAATTAGTAAATGACGTAATTTGCATCGAAATCGGAGACCGGTCGAATTTTGGCAATTTTTTAATACATTAGCCTTAGAAAAATCCCATTTTTCGAGAAAAAATTTTTGACGCAAAACTATGAAACGGGTACTTATTCTTATAGAGTCGGGGCCGTAGATTCCGAATCTACCATCAGATATTTATTACAAAAATTTTCCGAGGAAATATCGCGGAAAGAATTTTCCGAAAAATAGACCCTCGGGAAAAAAATCATAATTTCTGAAGCGTACAACCTGGACATTTATTGTTCGGATGATTCGATAGATAAAGGATCCAAATATGACGTAAAAAATCAGCAACACCCTACTCCGATTTTTTTGGGCGGTGGAAAGTTCCAAAATTGACCTATTTTCGTCAATTTTTTCACTTTAAGTGAAAATTTTCCCAAAGTACGCCACTTAGGAAAAAACTAATTACATATTCGTGATCAGCGACCTCGATTTAATTAGACACGAGCTCCGTATCGATATACCATGAAAAAAATTTTTTGGGTCGGCACTTAGAAATATTTTTGACCCGGAATCGAAGGATAATTCTTCTTTCCCGTCCGCAATCTATGATTTTCACATCTCGATATCCAAATTTTCCCCGATGATTGGTCGGTGGACGACGTTTAGATTTATGTATCTATTTTTTCTGTATCTCTATCCGTTCGGAAAATATTAGGTAATGAGCGAATCCGTCAAACGCCAAAAAGTTTTCTCTAGTATCCAACACATACACAAAACTATAATTTTCCGATTAGGTCGACGCGGCTTTGGTTATTCACTAAATCGGGTACGCAGATCACGAATCTGTAATTAGATTTTCCGTATCTCGATTATTTTCGGAGCAATGACGAAGAAAGTCGCAATTTCTGGCTCTACCTCCGGAAAATGGACTAATCAGTCGGATTTTTCGCCATATTACAAAAATTAATCGAGAGACGGAAAAACTAATTACAGATTCGGAATCTACGCCCTCGATTTAGAGAATAGCCAAAGCCGTGGCGATCTAATCGGAAAATTCTAGATTTTTGTATGGGTTAGAATCTAGACAAAGGACTCACAGCTCTGGCAATGTGTTAGTTGTTGTATGCATTTTATCAATATTTCACAGGAAATAGGTCATAAATACTTCTACAAGGGTTGAAGTATTACAAGATATTTTACTTGCAATTATCTTTCCGTGGAAAATATTAATTTCAAGGGTGAGACCACCCATGCAAAAATAAACCAGTTAACCCAAACATTTAAGTTTTACAAGCGAGCTGCTTTGTTTAGAAATACAAATGAGCGCTTCCCAACATGTGAAGTCATGGGACGCAACAGTGGTGATATCTCGAAAACCAGCGGACTTTTACTGAGGTCATGTTGATGCTATCTGATAGACCTAATGCCAATCTATCTCCAGTGTCACTTTCGCGTGGTATTTTTGGGACACCCTGTATTTTCCAAATATTAGTTATTTTCTACTTCTACTGGTTTTCTAGTTATGGACTCGTGGATTCATAAAACTAAACGAAATTAGCATAAAGAAGGCATATAAAGTTTTTCTTGAGTCATTTCAAGAATATTCCATCGTTTTAGAACATTATATTATTCTTCATCATTTCTCCTTAAACGCACCGATTTCGAGATATTCTTCATTGAATGTTTTAAAATGGAAAACTCCAGAAATTTCACTACTTTTATGGATCCGTCCCTGAGCGTTGGAATCCCGAATCAAGCTGTAAACCACGTTACCATGCGTTATTCTCATCCGCCAACAATGTCATAGATAATTTATATGCGGGAGTGTATTAGCACATTGTGAAATCTTTAAACGCTTGTAACTCTTTACCTGAGCCGAATCTGGAAAAATGGTAAATGAAAAAAGTGTTTCATTTGATGAGAGGAATCTTTGGTTAAAATTAATATAGTGGTCAAAGACTCACCCTGTATATATGGCTCATGTTTGGTGGAAAAACTTAACCAGGTACAAGGTATCCCCCTATATATTAATCTGCCGCGCTTTAGTAAATCCCAAAATCCTCGCTTGGGCTCCCCTACTATATGTCGCTGGCCCGAAATATTGTTCCAATTCCGAATTTGCTGTGCAATGATCCATTTTTCAATGATGCCTTTAACAACCGATTTGGTCACCCCGGCTCTGGCCCGAAGAGGGAGATAGCCGAGCTCTAGCGAGTGCGTCAGCTCTTTCAAACCCTTCAACCCCTGTGTGCCCCAACACCCACCCGAGCTCAACTGGGTTTCTGGCAGCCAAGGTTTCCAGGTGGAGTCGGCATTCCAGCACAAGCCTGGTATTAATTATCCAGCTGGCTGGCTGACTGCATTGCAGACTTCCTAGATGACCCCATTGCGACATCAAAACGCCCAGCTCAGTGTGGTTAGAGAAGACCACAAAACAGTGAACATAGAATAAGGTAAACTGGAGCTAATTACTGATAACTAAAAGACACACCGTGAAATATTCTAGGTTCGCTATCTATGCTACTTGAACCCAACTGTTATGCCAAAATGCAACAATTATAAGGGGAGGATCCGCTGTAATCCAATCACTATCAAGCTGAAGTTTTTTTATTTGTAGGCACACTCTTCGCATCTCCTACGTTTCGAGTAAAACTTTCGGTGGAAATAACGGTATAATAATTATGTCAAAGTGACATACAAGAACTGAAGTATTTCAAGAAGTAAATCATGCGACAATCTGTTACCATGATCAACTGTTTCACTGAAAAACCTTCAAAAAAAAATCGCTGCCTACCCAGATATGACACTTGCTCGATAAACAGAACCACGTGGTAAAAACTCAATCGACAAAATGAACTAGGCAGAATGGCGGCGTTGCATTATACTTTCCGCATATTTCGGAGCGAAAACCGGAAAACAGATTGCTCTCTCGCTCTGCCCGTAAGTCCGTCTCTTTTTTCAGGCAGAAACGTCGTCATGTTACGTTAGCAGCAATACGCTGCCAAGGACGTTGGTAGTAAATTTCCGCTGGGGGAAATTAGAAATAACGAAAATATAAGCAGATGATTCGATATCGAACGATCTATGAAGAGTTTCTGCTTGTTTTGAAACCGTATTGTGCCCGGGTAACATTCGTCTCACTGGTCATTGACCATTGGCGTTGCTGAAGGGTAAGAGGGGGTCTGGGTGTTCCATATGAAAAGGAAACCAAATATTCAATCAAACAAACACAATTCTTCAAGGCTGCCTGAAGAAAAAAATCTTTAAAAAGCAGACCTGTTCGAATGTTCTGTAGTTTTGGAAATATTGGGAGAATAATAAGCGGTTTGAAGAATTTGTTTTCTAGTTATACGATCCTCATGAAATTTCGCAAAAATTTGCGTGTCGGCGTTTGGCAACTAATCACCAAGTTTCAAGTCGATCGGTCTGTACTTTTTAAGTTAATGAGGAAATAACAACAAAACTTCAGACTGGTCCATGGTCCATTTACGAAATTAACCGTCACATTCGCTTGCGCGACCTACCCTGAAAATTACAAGTCGCTATCTCTTTGCGTTCGAAAGTTATCGTGGCAACCTAATCCAAATAACAGATATTTGGGCGAAATGACAGCACGCTGTTCCCGAGGGAGAAGTTATTATGAGAATAAATTATTTTTTATACGTTCTTGAGTTCCTATGAATCGATTGTGATGCCACCTACCGGGTCCACTTGTGAATCTCAACCACCCTGAGGCCCACTCAAACGCACACACAAAATGTGATCAGCGTCGGTCGAGTCGTTTTTAAGTTCCTATAAATCAAATGCAGCGTCACCTACTCAGCTGCTGGCTGAACAACAACATCAATCTATCAATGTTTTGTCAATACAGGGTGTTTGGTAATTCGAAGTGATCCTTTAACGGGGGTTATACTAGACATAATTTGCAACTAGTCCAGTGAACCATGACCCAAAAGTCTAGGGTTACTGAGATTTATTGATATTTATAAAGGGCCTGAAGAGGCCACAATTGTTTTTCTCATTAAATTTTCATGAAATAATTGCGTATTTCTCGAAAAATTAAAATTAATTCTGCGTACAAATAAGCGAAAAAACTTCGTTGGTTGATGAACTTTCCAAAAAGGTGCATTTGTAATAGATTTTCCCACGAGATCAAAAAATATAGCCGGAAATCTGAGCAAGTATCAGACTTTTTCGATTTTTCTCCTTTACTTGTGATTAATATGATTATTAGTTACTTGTTAATAAAAAAAAATCACAGTATTCACACAGTATTTCTAGAATAAAAATTGAAATAATCCTCAATCAACTGAGAGTAACTCTAAAGAATTTCCATTTGAGGATAATTAGTTTCAAAAAGAAAACATTCTGATATTTCATTGTGTTCCTGGAATAAAATACACCTCATTGGAGCGGTTTTCCGGCCATATTTTCTTGAAGGAATTATTGACATATGTACCTTTTTGAAAAGCTAATGAAACAAGGAAGTTTTTTCCTGAATTTATACACCAAGTTCATAATGCTTTTTTCGAGTAATTCTCAATTGTTTCAACAAGATTTTATGAGGAAAACAATTGATGCCATTTATGACCCCTTATACCTCAGGTTATCTAATTTTTTAGTAAATACTTTTTCGCATGAAATGATAACCATCTCTTCAGCTTTAAAAAAAATATTCATTGAATTATTAGAGTCAAATAGTTTTTTACTTAATCAATCATTTACGATAACAAAGCAGAAAATTTTCAGAAAGTTGAAATAACCGCCATATCTTCATAACCATAGATTTTCGGACTATGGTTCACTCAACTCAATTCGTTGCAAATTTCGTCTAGTATATCCCCTTTGAAGGATCACAAATAAAATTACCAAACACCCTGTATATTGAAGATCTCTCCCACCGTCTTCTGTCCCACTGATTCTCTCACTTTCCATTTATGAGAGTTTAAAATTTTTTCTGTATGATTTTTTTTAAATTTTCTTTCACACAAACCTTGTCCTGAAAATAACGAACAAAACAAAGTACTAATTCTCCAATTCGGTGCAGTCGTTCAGAGGTGAAGTCGATGCATAGATCTCGGTCTCAAACGATTAGGTTATACTCACTGATGAAGAATTCGAGGCCCATTTTAATTATGACCGGCCGGCCGTCCGTTGCCACGATAACTTTCGAACGGTAAGGAATAGCGACCTGCAATTTTCATAGTAAATTGAGCGTTCGAATGCGACGGTTAAGTTCGTTAATGGGCGTAATCGGCCAAACGGTTTCGGAGTTACACCCATCTGAAATATTGTTCCCTCAATAACTCAAAAAAGTCAGATATGAACGAATTGAAACTTGGTATTTCGTTATAGAACTCTAGCGCCCATGGGGTGCACTTTAGAACCTGAGTTGATGTGAAGTTTTCTGCATATTTAGATTCCTAGAATCACCTCCAGAATTATATTTTAACATTAGATCCAGTCATCCCATATAAAGATAAGTAAATCCTCTTTCATTTTCACTAAACAAAAATTCAAATTCCTTAGCTAAAAACCCAATTGTTGGGAATATCAATGTCTTCCTGGTTATTCGGAGATAATGGATAACGACACAGCCAACAAGTTAGCAAGTAGAGGGGTTATTACCTCCATTGGTAGCCAAAACCTTTTCTTGTCTGAGGCAAACACAAAGACGGAAAGTTTGAAACTGTAAAAAGATTAATAGAACAACAAACTGGCACGACATGTTTCAACAAAACAGTTCCCTAAACCCAGTTCCTTGAAAAAGTTCAATCTACATACCTAACTCAGCTTTTCTCCTCCTCCGACCCTTTCTGGCGCTCTTGTTTCTCTTTGCCTCCACTATCATCTTCTTCTTCCCCCTCCTTCGCACCCTCCTGACAATCTCCTGGACCCCCGCAGGGGTTCCAGGAGGCACCAGGATGGTCGGCAGAGACCCTGCGGTTATCTTCGGCTTCCTTCTCCCGTGCTTATCGGGCTTGCTGTTATTTTTCGTGATACACGATGGCTCGAAGTGTTTCTCGCAGATGACACCCTTGTCCGGGGGTATCCAGTCTTTCTTGCCGATACTCTTCAGCCACTTGGCCCTGAGGTTCGCGTCCCTCGGAAATCGGAATATAGAGATCTTGCCGTTTATTCTGTTCGAGATAGCCCCACATTCTGGTATGCTGCAACGATCTGGCATCCTTGGTAGATTTAGGGATTTCGGTTAGATCTTAAGAATAGATAGACTGTTTTGTATGGTTTCTGTACTGATGTACTCTTGTCACAGCAAATTGTATCCAGTACACGCTACCCCCAAGATGCCTGAAAGTTGATTCTCACTGTACATCCATTTTGCCTCCTACAACACCATAACCAATGTACGTATTCCACCAAACTTTTATAAATTTATCGATTATGGAAAGGGTGCGTATGCACATTCATTTAAAGCCATTAGTTAAAGGTAACTTGTACCCGGAACGCACATGGGGGATAAGGAGACGTCATTCATAGTTAGGCAAAATCTTTGAAAACTGGCAACATGTCTATTAAATTAATGTTTTTCAAATAAACTAAAACATTCTTTCTCACTGTAATCTACTCTCTCCTACCAATAGTGGGAATCGAACTCGATCTACCCGTACATGATTCTGTTGAGCCTCAAAGGTACCCCAAAACTCTCATACAGAGGTGAGCCAGAAATTTATATAGAGTAGGCTGGATCCAGTTGCTGTATGCCTGAATTACGTGATCATACAAGTCCTTTAAATAGTAGACTGTGGTCAGTTGTATCATTTTTTCATCAGTAGAGTATGTATATCTTAATGATCTGATCTATTCTAAATCACGATAATTTTGGAATACATCGTATGTTGTTTGGATGATGAGGGCAGTGTATTTATGCATACACTGACATAAGTTCAGTTAATTGATTGAGATGTTTGATTATGGTTTTTCGTCAGTCTTCTAAAAATCATACGTGACAAAACGCAGTTCCTAAGGGTTTTCCACAAAAAAAGGTTCAAGCTACTGAGCTACAACAACAAGGAACAATCTGTACATCTCCGATTCTATCCAATAACATGGATACAAGTTTACGATTAGAAAAGTGCACCCTTTAGAAGCAGACTCTCTGAAATATTTCATTAATTTAGCTTCGACCAGACTACCAGAGTTCAACTCACATCTAGATTTGAAAAGATTGAATATAATTTTAATTAATTAATTAATCGAAATCGGTGGCCAAATAATAATTATTATTATTATCTATATCTATCTATGGTTAAATGCATAGAATGTATTATTCATCTATGGTTAGATACAACGAAGATGCATGGAATATTCTATGCATCTATCTATGGTTAGACACAACCATAGAATATTCTATGCATCTATGACATGACACAACGATTCTGTGATTACCGATTTTTAGGTTGGAACTTTGTGTATTTTGTCAGATTTCTCTCAATAATTCAAATTGGGATATACCAAAGTGCATTTTCATGCACAAAAAGGCTACGAGTCAAAATATACCTTATCCCACCAAAGTTTAATTCACCTTTATTCTCGATTCAATGAGCTCCTTTGAAGATTACGATATGGGTATGCAACAGGTCAACTGAATGTTGTATGCATGATGCACTGAATGTAAAAATGACCCAAAACTGTGCTGTAGAATTATTTTGTCTACTGATACAAGAAAATAAGGTAGACCTAAGACACAACAGAGTACTTGGCAACCTAGTTTTCGTTCAACAAATATGGAGGTGGCCTAAAATGTCAATAATAACCTCAAACAGATCAAACTCAAAACTGACCAAAAGAACAATGCACATCTGCGAGACAAGTTTAATTGATGTTATAGCGTTAGATTTCAAGAATTAGTATACTACATACGCAATACTCAGGTACACTTTGCGACAATCCGATATCAATATTTTCCGGGAAGAGTAAACACGTTTCACGTAAACGTAAACAATACACGCAGACAATAAATACACTGTTCACATACTACACTAATTAAGTTATGTTGATTTAGATAGAAACAACAAAATCAAAACACCAAAACAGAAATTCTGTCAACTGTCTTTCTCAAGGAAACGTTGGAAGCGTAGTTTAACAAGCGCTGTTGCCTATACCATTTTATAAGGGGAAAAAAGGATCGCTAACCATGCATACCTGAAGATTTCTTTGTTGACAGTTGCACTATAACCTAAAATATTTTGCAATCCAAAGAATTAGAAAGAGCATAGATAACATAAGAAAGACTGCTTCGGCACACAATTCACATTAACGCACAATTAACACTTTCTCACCCTGTAATATTTATAATTTGTAAGTTCTTCAGCACAGAACACAAATATTCTTCAGATAGCTGATTCTGATGAAATCAACTGTTCCTAAAAAACCTCTGATGTATATTAACTAATTGAGGTTTTACTGAATATGAAGTTCCTAATACTCTGAATTCCATAAAATTACGAAATTTTAGGGTGAACTCACAGCGAAATCATATGGCAATTGGCATAAATATTACTGGATTCTCTAAATAGAAAATGTGTATCCAACGAATAATCAATTTTCAATAGAGTAACTCCTCAGGATATTTTCTCGAGAATGATATCTGTACACACCAATTCTCAGTGATTTGGTGCAGAAAACTGGTAGATATTCTTTAAATTCATAGCAGGATATTCATTGTAAAAGCTGTTCATAAACATAATATTATTGATTTCTTCGTTATAGGAACTGACAACCATACTTTCAGTTTCGAATACTGCATATTCAGTTGATAGGGGTCAACTGCTACATTCAAAACAATGTTCCTCAAATCTTATATGAGATAGTTACCAAATGATTTCATTTATGAGAGATGTACATACCAATATCACTGGATTCTTGCTGGTCTACCACAGGGTTGCTCAAGCACGGTTTCTTCCTCCTTTTCTTAGATCTACCAGTGGTTTTCCTTCGCCCTCTGGTCTTCTTGGCCATTGCTCCCCTTCTGACAGTATTCTCGAGAAGCTCTGCCTTGAGACTGATTCTCTTCCATCTTCGAACATTAGACTCGTTGATTCCAAAGTGATCACTTGCAGCTTTATTGCTTGTTTGTAGTGCATATTTTACAACGACATTCTTGAAATCAGCATCGTAGTTTGTTCTGAATTTTGAAACTTTTGTAGTAGTATTACTACTATTCTTCGAAGCCATTCTTTTCAGCAACTTTTTTTATTCATTTTTTCTTTTACTCATAAATTCATTGTTTTAAATGTGGAATAAATTCGTCTACGGTCATAAATGTTGAGTTTTATGTTTGAATTCAAATTGTTCCTTTCCAAGCAGAGAATTACACAGTGCACAGAAGTTCTCAAACGGTTTTTTCCACGTATATACGATTCAATGCAAGTAAGCTTCCTGAACACAAGTTTAGGCCCAAAACCTCCAAAATCACATGAAAAGAACTTATTTTCGGGAAAGAACTCAAAGACATCCAATGAACACAGTTGAATACCGATGTTTATGTTTGGTTTTCAACATATTTCCGTTTCCCATTTAAGCCGATGGATCGTCTTAGGAATTTGGCGTCAATCACGTCTTTAGCGAATGATTTCATAAATGTTTTAGCACAAAAACGGAAAATGTTAGTTTATGTTGACGGATATCATGTTTTTTTAACGTTTTCAACCGGAACTATTAGTATACGACGATAATTATTGGAGCAAGAATGAATATAAGCTAAGACGATAGTGTCCGACGATCAACTGCAGTACGAAAAATGTGGCTATCGGCTTGTAAATCGATTAAATTAGACTTCCTCTGATATTGCCTAAAAGAGGGTGGATTGGTGGATAATGATGGGTCAATATGTAATTTTCTATTCAAGATTCGAAATTACATCATTAAATGAATGAAAATTCAATCAAATCCTTCCATTTTTCGATTATGCAGAATTTCGATCCATATGGAGGTTAAAATCGTTAAAAATCCAGTATATTTACTAGTAGAATTAGGGTTATTAGAAATTGTAGATTGGGAACTATTTCTGTATTGAAGAAAATAATCTGGAATATTAATTAAGGATGATGAATATCATTTTTAATCTTATCAATAATTTTTTAAATTGGCGGATGCGCACCCTGAGATAATCATTATGTAACGTATTTGTGAATTAATTATATTATTAATTCAGTATTTATTTTACCTCTTATGATATTTTACGGATAGGAATTGATTATTTTTCAAGAAATAGTATCTACTTGTGACTTTACCATGAACACAAGATTTTTAAATAATGTTGGATTCAATTGTATGCTTGGTTGCCTCTCCATCGCAGGTATTTATGGTTTTGGTATATAATCGATATTTTTACCGATACGAATAGAGCATAATAATGAAATATAATAATTTATTGAAAAATATGCTTTGAATGTACACTTCAAATTATGTTCCAAGCATAGCACATTTGAGCTGAAAAATAAATTTCTTTGGTTTTGGCGGATGCGCTATGAGAAAATTCCTGTCAATTACTCTCATTTTTAGAAATGTTATGATTTATAGTAATTTAGCATCTCAACTAAATATTTATTGCATGTTTTTACCGTATTCTTCATGATATAAGTCAAATCATGATTTTACTGTAAACATTTTTTATGTTGTCAATATTGTTTTTTTTTTTTACTAAACTTCAAATGAAACCTTTCAAGTCGATGTCATTTACTCTAACCTCAAGATTTTAGAATAAGATTTTACGTTATCTTTCGAAAATTGGCTTTGAACTAGTGAAATTATTATAATGGCAGAAATATTGCCGTCTACAATTGAACAAGAACTATTGGGAATAGGTCATTTATTATGGGGAAATGAAATCAGACCTGACATATTCAAAAGGTGGTCCCAGGGTATGAAATTCTAATAAGACTTTTTCAACTGAATTCAAACAAGAAACTTGAAATTCGAATTGATAGAATTAGTAATAATTAAACATAAGTTAGACAAACTTTGACTAAACACGACTTATTAGGTCAGCCGTTACAGAAATTATATTATATCATTTTCAGGATTCCACTTCAGCGAAAGCGAACCAAGTGCTTTAGAACAAATTAGCGGTGGACCATGTGCGATACTGGCACCAGTCCAAGCATTTATATTAAAGAATATGTTGAAAGAATACAAAGATTTATCGTTTAGGGACAGGGTAAATATTCAAATCATGCTTTTTAGTTTGAGCATTGTCTAAAGATATCTTTAGACAATGGCTTGCAATTTGGTAAGAGCTTAACGACGACAATCTTATACCACCACCAAATTAATGAACAACTTTATAGGTCAATTCGGAAATTATAGACAGTAAATTAATAGAAGCATTATTAGAGATTCTAGAACAGTGTAAATCACAGAAATATTATATGGTATACTTGAACATTGAACCGGTTAAAAATAGCACAGAAGTGACAGAAGCCAATTGTGATACCCTGGAAAAAAAAAATGATGATCGTGTCCCTTATCACAATATAACTACCCCTTTCGATTTTCATGAGAGATTGAAAGTCGTAATGTATGAAACGCTTGATGATGTGAAGAAGCATTTAATAGAAAATATCTGCAGTATTAAGTCTCAGTATGGAGTTCTCCTATTTCTTTATTCTGTGATATATACAAAGGTGGGTACAAAAAACACTTTATATGCTTAAGGTTAATCGCTTACGAATTGAATTATTTTTTTAGGGCTTAGAACAAGTCAAAGTAGAATCAGAAACCTCAGATCCGCTGATAGACGGAACATATGGCTATGGCAGTCAAAGTCTAATAAATTTAATGATAACTGGCCGTGCTACTACTTATGTTTGGGACCATGAACAAGACGTAGGAGGCTTAAGTAAGTGCTTAAAGATATATTAAACATATTTATATTGTTCGAACAAAATCTTGATCTAAAAACTCTTGAGATCGAACTATTTAAGACATTTTTTTTTCAAAAGGGCTCAAAGGCATTGCAGAACAAAGTGCGATAGGCTTTATAACATTGATGGAACATCTACGATTCTGTACTGTGGGATCTTTCTACAAGAACCCAATAAATCCTGTTTGGGTGGTAGGATCAGATACACATTTAACAGGTAATACATACATCACTATTCTTGCGCGCTTGTTCCGCCAGGAACAGGAATTTGAAGAGTTGAAATTTACAGGGTAGGTTTGGAGTATGAATATCTCGGTTGAGTTCGTTAATGGGCTGACTCCGTTCAGTGGTATCGGAGTTATGGCCATTTTGAGCATAATATTTTTCTCTGAATATTTCCAAATCTACTCTTTCGATTTGTTTGAAATTTAGCACCGAATTTTTCATTTGCGACCTTCATATGTATGCAGAGTTTTGTATTGATCGGAAGACTAAGTACAGAAAAAAAAATTTGAATTTTGTTTTCCCAATAGCTCGAAAAATGCAAATCTGATCGATGTGAAACTTTGTAGTTAGTTGCAAAATACCAACGCAAAATTTCGGGATAATCGATGAACTAGGAATATTTTGCTTGAAATTCCAAAAGTTCATATCGGATCAAGTCTAATTTTGGCATTTAGGTGACCTCTTGGACCTCAGAAAATTTAATGGAAAACAGACCCAAATTGAAATGTAGCATGTCAGTTTTTATTCCAGTCTTGTTTAGGACGAAATTCTTGGTATTCAAATTGGTTTTTCAGTTCTATTCAGTGACGAGTTCAAGCTGGTTAGTCCGGAAACAAAGAGCGAGGAAGCAAGGAGAATTTTCAAAAGTAATGATCCGGATGGGGGCAACTTCATCGATTCAAATTTGTTAGGAAATGTTCTTGAGACACTAGGACTCTGCAGCGACAAGGAATAGTGAGTAAGAACTTCTGCATTTCAGCAACCATATTCTTAATTTCGTTTGGGTAAAATGTTTGTGTTGCACCAAGGAATACACTGAAAATTGAAAAATAATATTGAGAAATTATTAAAAAATACTTTGGGAGGTATTTTAATTGTTATTACAGAGTTTGGAAGAGAAAACCCATTAAGGAATATTGAGAACTTTGAAAGAATAGAATTAGAAATAGGGACAGATACAATCCGACATAAAATATTGAATATAGCGATTAAAAGAAGTGCTTTCTTATATTATGAAATTACTGTGAAGGTTTTTGAACGAAACTATTCGGTTTTAGTGTAGATCTCATAAGAAGGAAGCTGGACGCCGAAGGCCTAGGTATCATCTTATTGAATGCCTTCATGGATGAATTTTTTCCCATAGAAGAATCGTCTACACCCGATCTGTTCAGATTAATACACTACAATGGATTGTCTAGCAGCAATGTAAATGGGGAGGTGAGTGATATCACAACCCACTATATCTACTAGCCTGGAAGATGATAAAATGGCAACACAGCTCAGAGACGTACGTCAGTCGAACATTTGTTAGTCTGTTATTGTAAAAATGGACGATTACTTCTGATCCTGGAGTTAACCATTATTGTTTTTCGCGGACATTTCGTGGTATTTTTTTTGTACAACGGTGTCAAATGTGAATTAATGCAAAGCAGTGATAAATATGGTCGGATATTTATATGTTCTGTGATTAAACTGCAGTGTGTAAATAGTGAAATTTCCTTTGGATTATTTCTACTTATTGGAGTTGAGTACATTTCAGTTCAGACTATAGACAACAAGATGGACTAGAAATATGAGTGAAATAGAACTTTCATTTCTTCCGATTTTATAAAACATTTTGATGACCTTTCTAATAATTTTTCAACAAAAATTGATACATCTGGATAGGAGATCAAGAAGCTCAAATAATCTATTTATTTTTATATATATGTATCCAATTTCCAAAAGTCTGCATCTGTAGATGCTTCAGTTGAAATCAATAAGGACCTTATTATTCATCTTAAATTATTCATTGAAAATGTTCAGATTTTCTGCAGTGATTTGAAATGGATTCTTCCTTTCGATCTTACCTTTACCCGAGCAGATGGTCTCAACCTCAGATCAATAAGTAAACATTTCCCGCTACAGAAATATAATTAATGGGGATTCAGATTCGGAATTCAACAATTTGTTTTATCAACATTTTTACACAGTTCAGATCAAAAAATAATTAATGTGAATTTACTCTTTCTAGCATTGAATTGATATTCTGAATTCACATAGACTTGTAGCATCCCATAACTGTCTAATCATCCTGAAAATTTACTCACTTGCTAATTTTGGGATTGTAGTTAACTAATCTGAAGTTGAAAATCCGTGCTCTCTTCTAGTTTTTTTTTAAATCCCAAAGTGTCCAAAATCACAACACTTCATCTCGAAATTACATTGTTTTAAACTGTTTTATCGGTAAATATTCATCATAAATAAGATCTTATTGTAGTCCTCATCATTTTTCGACAGTAAATCATTTGAAAAATGATGAAATAGTCGAAATTTCATCAAAATCCAGCGCTACCGCATAGAAGGAGTATGCCTCTAAGAGACGATTAATTTCGGCGTTGTCAGACTGTGTTCCAGGCTATCTCTATAGTGGGCTGTGGTGATATGCAGTTGTGGCAAAATTTGTTCTAGGGATAGCGGTTTGCACGTATCTTAAAAAAATTAATACCGATAGTTGGGTTGAAGATAAAACGGTAATCTCCCTCGAACGAATCTTGCCAGACCAATAAATGTAGGATGTCATAAGTAAACTAAAAGAAAATACCGGAAAATCAACAAACCTAGCTAACCAAAAAAATAAAAAGAATTTGTGTGAAATTTACAGGGTTTGTCATGTGCAGTACATGATAAAATCAGACACACGTTGTTGGATGATTCAGCCCTTTATAATGATACTGTAATTACAATTTTCATGGAAAAAACATATTTTTCAGGTACACTACCATGTTGGCAACGCCATTTTGTTGGAGATGGACCTGAAATCGATCTGCGAATCAAACCCAGTTCTGACAGTTCTTCAGACGAAGTGGCCGAACATTGAGGTGAACTGGGAGAAGAATGTAATGCCGTCATTGAATTGATTCCGTGGAGATGACATTTCACCGATTTATGTTGGTTACATGTTTGCAACGTTTCTTTTCTGTACGCATTTATACATGATGAAGATTTTATAATACGATTCTCTGTTGTGACGCCGATAAATGAGATGTTATGTTATTTCTTTTGAAAAATAAATTAGAAGTTATTGAACTCCTATACTCATTTAACTCATCGTTGAAACGCAAACAGAGATACAATGTTGAATATTGGATATACATATAATGGAGAAGTTGAAGTTCATTTATTTGTTTAGCCACCAGATTATAATCTTCTAATTAATTACCTCCTAAATCAACCAGTAGAGTGAAATAAATGTCTATTGAAAGGAGAAATTGTAGTACCTATTAAAACAGCCTAGTAGATTTAAGGTTCCCTTGAGAATTTCTCCATTATCAAGTTTTCAATAATGTCCCTGATATAATACAAACGTATTACACCTTAAATTTTACTTCTCAAATTTTCAATACTTTGATCAGCCTGAAACAATAATGATATGCAATAAAAACGATTTTATATGATAATTCACATATTTCTTTAATTTTTGAAGTAAATAAAAGAGTTACTCACAGAGGAGAACCACCAAGTATTTGGCCTGAACATCATCCTATGAAGAAAAGACATGTCTTCTACAGGCGATAAACAGTGAAGATGTAAATGTTTGATAGAATTGAAGGGAGGGCAATGAAAACCCAACCTAACATCATTCACGTCTCCTCCCAACTCTTCCAGTACTTTTTTAGCAGTATCAACCATTTTTTCAACTGAAAATGTTTAGAATGAATTTCCGAGAATAACTACTTCGTCTGGTTATACTTTTTGTAAATAATTAATTAATCGACATACAAGGTTAAAGTCCAATTTAAAATGCTTGTTGTTTACCTAAAGGAATATTGCTTGCATTCAATACATTAAGGCTTTCGTAATGTTCCTTTGGTACTATTAAAAAATGGTGCTTCGTTACAGGTTTTATGTCATGAAAGGCTACAAGTTCAGAGTCCTGGTGAATAATTTTAGATGGGGAAGTACCTGATATAATATCACAGAAAATGCAATTAGTGGAGGCCATCTGCAAAAATTAATTCGGATTAATGAAGAGAAATTTTGAAGGCATGTAATGTAACAAACATTAATTGATGGTGAAAACCTAAACGTTTGAGGAAACTTAATAAATTTTTTCTTTGGGATTCTAACCAACAAATTTTAACTCATTTCGAACCATAGAAGTAGTTTTATAAATCTAAGTTTCGAACATAGAAACAGGAAATTAATTGTCAATAACTTGTTAATTAATAATTAAGTGGAATATTACTTTTGAATATTTTACTCTCATTCTTGTTATAACAGAGGATATACATAATATAAAGAATCATTAGAAATCGAAATAATTTACAACCAAAATAAAAAAATTGATTTTTTTTTATGGATTACGCTAGGTACCATAGATTTAACAATATTTATGGAAGAAATGGAAGGAAAACTGAAAAATCTTATTTTATCTTTTATATTTATAACAAATTCATACAATATAATCATGGTTGTTGAAGCTACAATATGAATTTAAAATAAATCCAACAAATTTTAATCTTATAGTACAAAGATAACAGATAACTTTGGACCAAAAATTCCTTTCAATATTGTGGATTCAGTCTGAGGACTAGATCAACATCCCTCGGAAACACTGTTATTCGCTTAGCATGTAAGGCGCATTCTACGCTATAGTTCATTAAATCCACTAAATAAGATTCTGCCATTTGTTGCAATACAACAATTGCTTCACACGACATTCGATGTAATGGATAACTCTTCCCCCTTTGAATATCATGCAAAACTTCCTTCACCAGTCTTTGGAATGGTTTTTTTAAAATCAGATTTTCTGTATTTAACTGATAATACTTAATTTCATCAAGAACGAGGCATCTACGGTTGTGCTGAGCTTTCTGCTTTTTTTTCACAGATCTTTCTGTTTTATATTCATTCCTTTTCGCTTTCAATATCATTTCTGGTTTTGTTTCTGCCAGTTTCTTTTTGATATTAATTTGTTTTACGCGAACCATTCTTTTTACTCGCAACTCAACAGAACTTCAATTTTTGAGAACTTTTTGTTTTTTTCGTATGTCAATGAACAATGATATGGAATCGCATGGCATCCTTATCAATTTAATTTTCGAATCTTATTTCAGAGTTTTGAAAATGAACGGAAAATAATGTATTAGATGTTATTCGGCATATAATATTATTTATAAATATAGGAAACAAATTTTCATATTAAAAAACCTGATAAACGATTTGAGTCATTTCGAGCGAGATGATATCGAGTGTGTCTAGTTCAAAATTAGTTTTTCATCACATTGCCATGAAGTTGTTTATCACATAAACAAATAAGTTTGACAGTTGTGTTTTTTCCCTAATTTGTGAATTTTACTATGGATAAAGCTCGCGAAAAAGTGTTTAGACGAAAAGGTATGATTATTCTTCTTATAAACGTTTAGATATTCATTTTAATTCAGAATATTCGAGAAATGTTTGAAGTTCTTCTTCGTTTTTCTTTTGATTTTGTTCTAATTTTGTTCACATAATAATTCAACGAAGTTTTATAAACTTATTGTTTCCCAGTTGTCTTTTCAGATAGTGTAACAAAAATAGGCAATGACGGACAAAATATCGCCAGTGGCGTGGGTATGGGCAGAGAAAAGGGTGGAGTACGTCCAAGAAGTAGAAGCGTTTACACTGCCAATTCTTACGTAAGCGATGACATAGTGACATCTCGAGACTTGGCGAAATATGAGGGGCCACACAACTGGCACTGCCCCCTTCCAAAACCAATAACAGTGAAGCACTTTTATTCTGATGATATCAACGTAAGTAAAACACATTTTTTGTGAGACGCCAGGCGAGTTAAGAGAACAGGAGGAAATTTTCTGAGTCAATCATACAAAATACGGTTCTGTAATTAATTTTCAACGATATGGAGTTTGTTTAGTCATTTTATATTGGTACAATCATTCATCCTCTTGTTCTTCTACTGCTGCCGCTGGTATTTCGTCTGATTTGTGACCAACCAAGGTTTGAACGAGCGTATTCTAGGGAGAAATTTGGGCGGAAGACGGTTACATAGGTGGCACCACTGTAACCCCACACGGAGTCATCTCGTTGCGTCTCCATAACAGAATTCGCGTGGACATATCGCTAGAGCGCGCCATAAGGATCGTTAACATGAAGAACGCGATCATTTTGGCCCTGAACTCCAGCGGGTCATCCTCTGCATTGATCCACCCCAACGGCAGGATCTATCAATACGGTTCCCGTGTGGAGATTTTAGCCCACGACAATCAAGGGAATAACAAGTAAGCTCCTATCCATCCTTGCATTATAGATACAATTTCCTCCCCAACTTTGTACTGATTCCGGTATTTAATTACTCTAATATCCGTACATTCAAATTTCTACAATAATGAAGAACGATAAAGTGAGTACCTGGTGGGTAGTTAAGTTTCTGTACCTGCAATATGAGGTTGGAATTTGCACAGGATCGGAGGTCAGTAAGTATTGGGGTCCATACGTCCATATGTCATTCTTATTTGCAGGTGGAGAGTAAAGATCAGTGCTTGACCTACACTCTTTCTTCCTCTATCCAATGCTTGACCTCCAGCTATCGGGAGGTGCAGGATATATCAGAGGATGCGCTAATCACTGTGGTTATCGGAGTCATTTAGCTTCACCTGGAGTAGCCCAAAAGGGACAATACATTTGAACAAACTAAACCCTGAGTAACGAAACAAGCCAGAATAGTACGAGGAAAACTCTCGACAAAGGCTGGCCTGTATGTGTATCACTGGAGCTATGGGAACCTGTCCTACCAGGGCACTTGAGATTATCATAAATCTCACACCACTTCATCTAGAGATAGAGAAAATGGCCCCTGAAGCCATTTTCAGAATATCTAGGAAAGGAACAGGTAATGAGAGTATTAAAAACCAGAAAGCTTGGTCCTCTCTTACCAGATACATTTGATGAGCCAATCTTCCTAGTGACGAAATGATCAAGAAAGTAAGTACCAAAAAGAATTTCAATACGATGCTCGGTAGGAAGAAAGACTGGGACCGGGAATCCACCACCCAAGTTCTTAAAAGAAATGCCATTAAATGGTACACAGAAGGTTCGACAACGACTACCACAGCTGGCGTGGGAGTATATGGGCCAGGTACCAAATGCTCACAATCGCTAGGCTCCTATCCGAGCATCTTTCAGGCAGAAATACTTGCAATAGAAAGATTCGTGGAAATGAACTTAGAAAGAAACTATCAGAGATGTGATATAGCAATCCACTCAGACAGTCAAGCTGCTATTAAAGGTCTGAGTTGCCATGGTATGAAGACCAAGCTAATATGGGAGTGCCGAAGAACACTCAATGAAGTAGGCAAGAACAATAGGGTCTCCTTGGTCTGGGTTCCTGGTCACGCGGGAATTAAAGGAAATGAGGAGGCCCACACACTTGCCAAGAAAGGAGCGCAAACCCCCTTTATTGACCCGGAACCCTACTGTGGGGTTGGTAGATACACTGAAAGAAGTATTTTCTGGAGATCTCTCCCCGGAATGAACCACTCCAAGAAATTCCTCCGGACTTTGATACTGTCAGATCCAAGAAATACTTGGACCTCAGTAAGAACACGCTGCACCTCCTCACTGTTTTCCTCTGGCCTTAGGAAGCATATGATAAGGTTAGGGCTAGCAAAAACTGACGAGTGCAGATTTTGTTGGAATGAGGATGAAACTCCTGATCACCTGATAACGGAATGCCTCGCCATCTCAAACCAATGCAAGGAATGCTTTGGGCTAGAAATCTGCAGGAGCGAAGACGTAGCCTCCTTGAAGCCATCCCAGATACTGGAGTTCATCAAAACTCTGGAACTGGAAGGCGAGCTGTAGATAGTGATGACATCGACAGCTCTGACGGGGGCACAATAGACCCTAAGGTCGCAGTGCAACGTTACCCCTACAACGAAATACAATATATGCAAGTATTGGGGTCCATACATCATTCATATTAGCAGGTGGTGAGTAAAGATCAGTGCTTGACCTACCATCTTTCTTCCTCTAGCCAGTGCTTGACCTCCAGCTTTCGAGAGGCGCAGGATATCTATAGAAGATGCGCTAATCGCTGTGGTTATCGGAGTCGTTTAGCTTTACCTGGAGTAGCCCAAAATCAATAAATTTGAACAAACTAAACCCTGAGTAACAAAACCCTTTCCTTCCCCCGTCATGCGTCCAAAGCTGATGAAAATGCTGGAAAACTTTAGTGGCGTTTTAAATTTAACTCTGGGTCCACACACGCTACAGCTGGGAAGAAATATGAATCATTAATACTCTATTGACTTAACATTCCAGCTTACTGATGCTACGGGGGTTCTAATTCCAAAACTATAAATATTACCATCCATTCTTGTGTGACAGGTACGCCAAGATGTGGTACAAAGGCGTCAGTTTCACCAGCGATCAGTGCGCCCTGGTATACCTGGTGGATTCGGCCGGAACTAGAACCACAACCGATACCTTCTCGGACTTGTCGTCCGATTTTACACTTGGAGTCTTTTACAAGTGAGCTTGTTACTTTTATTTATCTTCGAGTGGTTTGAGAGTATTTCTTTTACAGTAATTTCCCTACTGGGGATTCCCCCTACAACCTGGACATGCCGGGTATACCTCATGGCACCCATTTGGTGGACGAGGCCATAGGAATTTTGCAGGCGGCCAACTACTGGATGAACGAGGATGGCACCGATAATTGGATCATAAACAGCGTCAGGATTTCGCAGACATCCGACGGGCTTGTGAGGTAAATATGAGTAAGAGCTAGTGGTCCGTAAGAATCGTTATTTGGTTCGACTCAAGCTGAGGGTACGATGAAATATTTGACTATCCGGTAGAATGTTACGTATCGATCCCAAAAGCACCTTCTACAAGCTCTACAACCCAAGAAACAATTTCCACTAGAACATTGCACAGAAAAACAGAAGAATGAGACCTTTCAGTTTCTAATGGCTGATTTTCTCATTCCTTTCCCAGTCATTCATCTCAAAACTCTTTTTAATGTTAGTCCACTTCACCTATCGCCCCTGTACATACGCAAATTCTATTCTGTCTTTCAGGGTCGGCCGTAACAGTAACAAGTTCTCCCTGCGCACATCCCCTACCAACGGCTCTGCTTCCGTATCCTCCCCCTACATGCACTGCACCGGGTCCATGGGTCAGACGCGCCATCTGTTCGTTCGTAGAGGCGAAAGGCGTATGCACTACGACGGTTCGACCTTCATCGTTCGCAACGCCGGTCATTCGGCAGGATTCGACGAGAAGCAACAGTTGAAGGTCTACTGAGCGATGGGCGTGGCCAAGAACGCTCGTCGCCCCGCCTTTTTCTCCCCCTGGTTCTTAGTAGTTTGTCTGCACTCTGTGATCGCGTTGGGTCGGTTTACAGTTTTCTACCTTTCGGAAATGCATCTCTATTCGATCGAGTAGAGTTTCTACATCGTACAATGCTGGAAATTACTAATATTGCGAGACGAATGAAAGAATTTACAGCACATGACTTTTTCCCTTAAGAAATTGCTTTCGGAAGTCTACAGTTCGATACATGCTTTCTTTCGGTTATAAACTTATTATTTAACTTATCGGTTAATCATCAAGCAACAAGAGATTCTTTCATATGCCTCATTTCATCGAGACTTAACATATTTGATGGAAATTCTATTAAATTCAAACTCGCGTTATCCTATGGTATTTTCTTGTAAATATCCAACACCCAGTATTACAAGCAAAAAGGAACAAATGTCTCAAACAACTTACAGTTAATAGATACATTATAGACATTTCAAACCTTTCACACATTTTAACAAAACCTCTTTATAAGTTAGATTTTTAATCCATCATAGTGACAAGAGAAGAATATAATAATTTATTGCAATAAGTTGCATATGTTCGAGGAGTAGTAATAAGACAAAACAGTGAATATATTGCAAAGTAGAGCACATGTACCCCACGCCCAGTGAGTCGAAATGGATATTTACAGCAAACTTCTAAATTTATATCATCTACCTAGCATTCAATGTGTAATTTAAAGCATATAATTTTTAATCAATCAGCAATATGAAAGGTTGTAAAGGATGAATATTACAAATAATTATCATTTTGTTTGTTTAAAAACCTGCAAAAATGTTTTCAAACCATTCAATAGAATTTCCATCCAATTTTTCAACAATACGAAGGTTGAGTAAAGATAACATAAACGGAGAAACCGGAACCGAAACTAATAATATAAAAAAGTTTGGAGAAACCTGCATAAACTGACTTTACGCTTACAGAGTGCATTTTTAAAAGTATCTAATTTTTTATTTATCAATCTGTTAGCGTCGCTCTGTTTCAAAATTTGTGTTTATATGTATGTGAAATGGATAAATGTAAAGTGTACCATCTGCAATGAAATGATAGTTGCATTGAGTATGTTTTAACCCGAATTGTAATATGTGATCTCAAGAAACGTACGATTTTCTCGTACTAATTTGTGACGATGGCTGAAATTTTTTAATTCATTTGAATTTATAAATAGATAGTGTTCATATCAACATGTGTTTTATTACCAACAGTTCTTTGAATATTTCTCAGTATCTTCGTAGGTCGTTTAAGTCTTATTAATATAAAAGGATGAAATCATACCGCTAATCTTTCACCTCAGTAGAGATAAAATGTATTTCTTTTTGTGCTCCTTAGTCGAGTTCATGTACTCCTTCCAAATAACCTGAAAAAAGGAGATTAGAACTAATACCCCCGCTGTCGCTGAATGAACTCACCAATTTCGAATCATAACCTAACTTCTTCAAATATCTTTGTTTCGTAGCAATCATACCAACTGGGTTAAAAGTTGTTCTGATAGTATTATTCCAACCGATAACAATTATAGCATACCACAATAGATTTGGATCTTCGAGTGCATATTTTAGATCACCCAAGACGTACCTCTGGAAACCAGGAGGTTCTATGAACTGTTTAGTTCTTTTATTTTTACACAAGATTATATCTGAAAAAAATTTCTGTAAATTATTAAAGATTATGATGTAGAATGAAAAGATAATAAAGAAACTTATAGATGTCAAATGGTCACTGCAACATAACCTATATTTGTTCTGGGAACAATGAGACAGCGCCATCTGTTGAGAATAAACTAAAGATTCGGGAAAGATATTACCTGCTCTACCGAATTGAGGGACCACATGATCAATTTTGACAGCTCTTTCATTTCCAACTATGGTAATCACATTTTCCAAGACATCTAGTTGAAGTTTGTCATAAGCTGTGAGTCTGTATTCTTGACTACGAGATGGTATAGCTTCAATCGCCCATTTTACTAGTCGGTATTTTAACTCTGGAGGTAGTCTGTTTCCCTTGTATCCTGGACATTCTAATTCTATAGCATTATCTAGAGCATATATGTCTCTACCGATAGCCCCAAAATTCCTTCCTACAAAAATTATGGAATCATTACTTGAGACAGTTGGTTTAGGTTTTTCGTAATTGATTTTCTTCAAATTTTAGGGGATATTGTAATGAGTAATTATTCGTGAGTGGAAGGTGGAGCATTTTCGACACTTGGGGATCCGTACCTCCATAACTAAGGTAAAGCCTAAAGTGTCAACTAAATTATTCACAATTAATCATTTACCATATACCGTTTGAACTAACAAAGATTTACAGGGAATCATTTATATCTAACTCACCGTAAGTATCAAATATGTACTCTGTGTTCAATATCCTGTCCATTAGATCGTAGGAATACATATTAACCATACTGAGGCAACCTAATATACACGGTAGGATTCTTGGAAATGATGCTAATTCAGTAATTCTTCGATCTTCCTGTATTTCTTTGAAAGCCGTTTCATAAAGATCAGGGGTGACATTTGGCCGGTAATTGAACATAGTTGCTGCAACAAGGAGTCTTTCAATATCCTTCAACCTACAAAATCGATAAAACAAGAACCCAGATATTACATAAACCGAAAATAACATTTAAGTCGTTTTCAATTCGAGATACTCACCTGACCACTTCTACATCATGCATCATGCTTACAATTTTTTGTGTTGCCTTCACCATCGATTGTTCATGAAAATGAATAGAAGTGGTACCTATGATAGCTATATGGAGACAACACTGAGCAGAAAGACGATCAATTTCACCAACTAAAACATCTAACATTTGATTGAGTTCTTCTACAAGCATCCCCACCTTTGAGAATCGGAGAACCTAAAAAATTTAAACAAAAACAGAGGTGCCTATAGAGATCGAAGTGAATGACTTACTTTTAAAATAGAAGCTAGAGTAATTTGATTAACAGTAGAGCATTCATTTTTTACAGCCGTCATCATAGCTATCCATACACTTTGCAACTTGATTTTACTCTGACTCTTGAAATATCCAAGAGCAACTATACCCAGCTCATCTATTGTAAGTTGTCCCAGAAATTTTTCAAGTACTTCCTCCAGTTCGAAGGATACTGGTTTTCTTCTACAAATATTTGTGTAAAAGTATGCTTTTACTACTTGATCTTTAGTTAATTGCTGGTTTCGTTTAACTAAGACACTGAGCATATGGAATATATAATCACCTACTCTACCTAAAAAATTAAATTTTCATATGATTTCATTGGATTATTTAAAAGAAAATTTGTACCTAAATCCAATTGGTACCAAGCATCTGCCAGCTTTAAAACATAGTCAGTATTTCTATTTGACATCCTCTCACAACTCATATCATCCAAGCAACTCCAAACATCATGATAATTGCGGTCTCTATATGACTCACACCTTGGATAACGTCCTAAAAGTTGTATTAGCTCCAGAACTTCATCGTCAGTTAACTTCCTGCAATGATCCATGAGCCCATCAACTAAATTATCGAATCTCGAATCAGATATATATATCTGATTATGACAACAGAATTTTTCAAGTGCCTTGAACGTATATAAGATATCTGTAGCAGAATGACCACTATTCTTGGTGTACGATTTACTCAAGAGGTTTTCGAATTCTTGAGTTGATTCCACTTCTCCAAATTTTGAAGAATTTGCGATAGGAATATTCTTCGAGAGGAATTGGGACATATATTCATTCTCCAAACCTTTTGATTTCCTTGATGTGTCTAAAAGTCGGGAAATATGGACTCTTCTTTTATTCGCAGGGGGTATTGCATATATTTTCTGCAATGTGGCACAGCTGAAACAATTTAATTTTTTAAATCTGAATAGATTCAAAAAGTTTTGTTGTAGTTTGAACATTTTGAAAGAACGAGTTACAGGTTATGTCACAGAATTAATCTATTTACTATATTCTGTGGGTTATGTCACTGGTTTTGTTCTGTCTTTCCCTCAACCGTTCTGTGACTTAACCACAGAATATTTCTATGGTTTTATTCTGTGCACTTAACCTTCAAATTTGACCCAGGACCAAAATTTCGAAATTCGAATCTGATTCGATTTTTCGAAAACTATTCCAAAAAATGTATACAAAGTGAGTAAATATAAGCAGAACACACATTAATTGGTAACATAAATCTGCTCCCTAAATGTAATGCAACAAATATTTACTTTTGTAGATCGGTGACCGATTTGTCCAACCTTACCAAGGATGAGGTGAAACGATTTTTAGATTCCTTCGATACAGTAGTTGCAGACTGTGATGGAGTCCTCTGGATTATGGGAAATGCCATTCCTGGCTCTGCTGAAGTTTTACAAAAATTACGTGAACTAGGCAAAAGAATATTTTATGTAACTAACAATTCTACCAAAACAAGGAATGAATTTCTAGATTATGGAAGAGGGATGAATTTTACTATTAATAAGGTAATTTATCAGTTGTGTTACATATGATATCAACAAATTCTTAATTTCAGGAAGAAATCATTAGCTCCGCGTACCTCACTGCATGCTACTTGAAAAGCATAAATTTTCAAGGCAAAGTATACATTGTTGGATCGGAAGGAATATCTCAAGAATTAGATGAAATTAACATCAACCATGTTGGAGTTGGAGTAAGAAAATTTAACAGATACATTAAAAGGTATTTTATAAAAGCAAGCTGTTACAATTGGATACTTGTAGCCTGATCCATGTACATCACTGCCAGACGCTTTGAATTTCGTGATAGATCCAGAAGTTAAGGCTGTTGTAGTAGGAATGGATAAAAATTTCTCTTATAACAAAATGCTGAAAGCAGCAACATATCTTAATAATCCGGAAGTATTATTTATCGGAACCAACACAGACGAGCGGTTCCCAGGTTAGTTTTGTTTAATTAAAAAGTATACATCTTGTAGGTGGACGGTATGTTACATCATTAATACCAATTTTCTCTGATACCCATTGTATCTGTCAAATACTTTATCAATTCGGAATGTGTATTATAAAATTGGATTTTTGTAGCTTCCGGTTCCAAAATAATGCCTGGTACAGGATCTTTAGTGAGAGCCGTTGAGTGTTGTAGCTTGAGGAACGCAAATATTATGGGAAAACCGAGCCCCTATGTCGGTACAGTGCTGGTGGACGAACATAAAATAATTCCAAAAAGAACCTTGGTCATTGGGGATAGGTAATTTTGATCATTATAATTCAACTCTTGAAAAGTTCATTTGAATGCATAGGAGTAAGGGATATTGATTTAAATATCCCCCTTGGATCCTAGATTGACATTTCTCGTATATTTATTGGTCTTAACTTGAATCCCGATCATTCGAGAGTGAAAACCGTAATAATTTTTGCTTCAAGATGCAATACAGACATAATTCTGGGCAGTAGATGTGGGTTCAAGTCCCTTCTTGTCCTATCGGGAGTAACGACATTACCCGAAGTACAACAGTATAAAAAATCCGATAAAGAAGAGGACAAGGAACTGGTTCCAGACGTCTATCTGAAATGTTTGGGGGACTTGCTACCATTTCTAGAGAACGAATAAGGTTTATAAGTATTTAAGGTAGTTCAATTTTTCACTCAACTGTTTAATAATTGTTTATGAAATTTTGTTTAAAAAAAAAACACATCGCAAAAATTAATACAATCGCATCCAATGAATATAAAAATCCACCAAACAATTTTTGTTTTTCTCATGATGTTGAAGTCAATATTAGTATTTTATGCAATTTTTATCTGTTTCTAAGAGCCTCTCACCACCTACACTACAATATTTCAGATGGGTATAACTCCGAAACCGTTTGGCCGATTATGCCCATTAACGAACTCAACTGTGGCATTCGTATGCGCAACCTAACCTGAAAATTTCAAGTCATCCCTTTCCCTTCGAATTTAATTTACAGAAAAACAAAATTAAAATTGTTCAATAATCATTTTTATCAACGTAAACTTTCATAACATATTTAATTGATATAAATAACAAGCAGTGTAATAAACACTAATATTTTAATTACCAATTTTTGTCCCTTCTTCAATTGAAGAATCTTCCATATGTACTCCTAAAAAATCCTAGTAAATAAACAAGCATTTTTTTTCCTGATTTCATAGTGTCACCAATACCTTTCAAACATTTTGTACTTTCTTTCCAAGGCAATTGGGGTTTTTTCAATTTTCAAGTATTCTTTTCTCCAGAAACCTCATTCGAATAACTTTGTGCGATTCCACTTCGACCTTCTTTAGCTAATTCGATCCCGTTTTTCCCCAAATTCTGTTCAAGACCTTTCCAGCTCCTGTTAGCAAGATAGCCAGCGCCGAACTTAGAACTTTCGACTAAAACTCCATTGGTTTTTAAAGTTATTTCTTTTCCTAAAAAAAAAAACAACTCAAAATTTAATTTTCTTTTTCCATGTTTTCTACCTTCATGACCGGTATTTTCTTCTTCATTCTCATGTAGGTTCAACCTCATTTTTCCGGTCAACAGACTGATATCAGGTTCGCTGAGGGGTTTTAACTCTGAATCGTCAGATACTTTACGCAGAAAACTGTTGTAGTCATATGTGAATTTTAAACTTTGTGAATCAGGATTGAAAGCCTTTTCCACATCGAAAGGGGTCACTATTGGTTTGTAAAATTCCTTACTGTCATATACTTCGTTCATTGCGCAAGATATTACAAGAAACACGTCCATCTGAAATCAACTATTTGTGAAACAAGAGAACAGTAAGTAATAACTATCTCAAACAAAACAGTATTTACTGTAAAATTTCAACTAAGTTTGATTAGTCAAATTTTGTTTTAAATCTATACATATCATGATATATGGACTTATTGGAAAAGTACCTCTGGAAAATTTGCTAGTTTTGCAACTGATATTTTACCAACACTCAGTACATAGTATTTTTTCCCATTCAATTTCAGTAACTTTTTCATCCTGCCAAGGACTTTTAAATAGTTATCGACAGCAAGGGTACCCATAACTATACCAAAAGTTTGACTATCTTTGATTTTTTCTGATAAATAATACCTCCTTTTTAGTATAACTGGATTTTCTCTGAAATTAACTATATCGGCATTTGAACATATAGGGTCATATTGATATAGATTTTGCTCTGAAAATAAATAATGAAATGAAATAATAAGCAATACGGAAGAAATATCAGCTCACCATCTAAGGAGAATATTATATTCTCCATTTTTCTGCAGTTATTCCCAATAAATATGTATAAACCACTTTTAGAATAATCAATATCAATGTCAAGTCTTAAAATAATTACGTTATTCATTTTTGCTACACTCTCTTGGATAGAATCTGTAATAATAAATCTTAGTTTTTGTTAGAATAGCAACAAAAAAGTAACTACCAATTTTATAGATGAACGGAGTATCTAATAGTAAATACACTTCTTTCTTCTCCTTTCCAGTAAAAAATGCTTTTATTGTGCTTTCCATGTGTTCAACATTGATAAAATGTTTTTCGTATACGTTCAAGTAGGGCAGTTTTTTAGTACTTTGTGAAAAACATACAGATCCAAAATGAATTATAGCATCTGCATCAATGTGACCAGCGGCTATATAGTCTAGACAACAACTAGAAAAATCAATTGTTAACCGTTAAGTCTAAAATCAGCAACAAAGTTTGCGGTACCTTTCGTAAGCGGTGTCACCCATTATATAAACAGACTGATTTAAGGCTTCTTGCAATTTAAAAGCAACTTCAACAGAATCTGGTAACAAATGATCAGGAAATTGCAAACAGACCCTCTTGAAATTGTTGATTTGAATCCATGAAACACATTTTTCAATTTCATACAAACTATGGATATTTTCTATATTACTTTGTGTAATATCCTTGGTTTCTATATCTTTCTCTAGGCTCACTTGCTCATTTGAGAAAAAAATCGCCATCGTATGAGTATAATCAATTGGTTTATTTATTCAAATATTAAAATAATTCACATGAATATAAAACTTTTAAAATTTTTTTCATTTGTAGATCATAGAAAGATATAATATAGGTTATGGTTGAAATCACAGATCACTAATAAATAGTTATTCTTTCAAGCTACAGGAAACAACAACTATGTCTTTACTCTTTATACATGTAAATGTAACATGTGCATCTTGCACAGACCATATTATAATTTCTACTGGTTGTCGTAAGTATTGCTTATATATTGCATTAAAATTTCCATCCATAAGAACAATATATAGTCCGTTTAAGATATATTGACATCAAGGGTGGCTTTGGAAAATCGAAATTCAGTTGGCAACGGTCGGTCTAGTTATATTTCAAGTCACATAATTTACGTTGTTCGCATTGAAAATAACCATGAGCTGATGAACTGTCATTTATTATTTATTTCTTACAATTTCGATATAACGAAAATCGAATGATTTGGGATAGTTTTTACATGTGTGTTTATAATTAATCGTGCCGAGTTTGAGTATGTCCGCATCCTTGTGCTATTAAGAATGTCTGGAATTGCTTACGATACCTCTCGCCTAACAAAAAGGGAACACGAAGCAGTATATATACTGGTACTTTATAGATGTTACTGTGAATTCTTCAGGGAATCTGTTGATATTACCGCCAGCATTGCTCTAGTGTTCCAGGTAAACTGTTATTCAACCACTAAGAGTGTATTCTGATTAATATATTGGCCATAATATTTCAGATTTTTTCAAGTACTTACTGTTCGAAGAATTCTTAGGAAAAAAGAGGAAGGCGCATCATTCAAACCTGGCAGCAGTTGTGGAAGAACTCCTGTGATATACGACTTTACATTTAAAGAAACATTACATTAAATTCGAGATTAAATTAAAGTTTTTGAAAATTTGAGAGAGCACTTCACTGAAGATTTTCTTCGATTAGTTCTTTCCTTCATGAGCTCTACGAACTAAGCAAATCAAAGTTTGAAATAGAATTTTAAATCATTAAGTTTTCCAATATAAATTATATTACTAAAACGACAATTCGTAGGAAAATGGCAAATAATCTTTTCTGTTCCTAGTTGCAATTGAAATCTCACAGCTTACGTAAAAAAAATGTACATAGTAAAGTTTTGGTTCTGATTTTTTTTGTGGAAAAATAAACACTTGAACTATTAGATATCATTGCATGAAGATTATAATATTTTACAAGCTATTAATTTCCAAGTTAAATTAAGACAGAAATAATAAGTCTGCTTAAACACTGATAAATTATTTCTTCTTCCAAAATAATGCTCCATTATTCAACCCACCTCTCAATAATTTATACTGATGAAGTAATAATAATAACATAATACTTATTAACATTATATTAATGAAATTATTCAATAACAAATATGGATTCAATAAATGAAAAGTGAGTTTCTTATGGGCTTTTACACCTTGATTGATTTTCCAATGGCTTTGGATAAGGAACCCAAGTTCTAAGATATATTGAGATGCACATGATTATTACGTCAAAAGGTTCTTCATCCGGCATTGAAAAAAACTATCCAATTTTTGTTCTTCTCTATTATAAATAATGATGATTCCAATTCCTTGAAATGGTTTCTGGGTATCAACCTCATATTTATGTTTGTTTCATCAGTCTACTGCAGTTGAAGTTGGAAAATTATCCTTTAAAATCTCAGGATAAAATACATTCGCGATTTGAATTTCCAAAGTACATCAAGAAAGCATTTATAAGGCTTTTCGATTAATTACAAATAGGAGATAGCATGGAAAATATTCAAGGTTATGTTAATATTTATTTTCTCTGGTTGCAGAACAGTAATTTTTTGTAACTAGAAATAAAGCACCAACTACACGTTCAAGGCCTACTTCGATGTCAATATATCTTAAACGGACTATATAAATTTTGGACATGACATGGACATGGTTGACGTTAGGTTAAATGTTCTCTATGGTCTATGGTTGACGTTTGACATTAATTTGAAAACCTAACCGAACTGAACAAGATGCTTTGATCAAAAATTAAGAAAATTGTAAATATGTTTTTTGCGTGGCAGTTTGAATGAAAATCTACCATTAAAATGTCAGAATTTATCAAATATAATGGGGATCATTTGCTCGGTGTTTTTAAAGACCTGAATATTAATTTAGGTGGTTTACATCCCAATGTTGTGAAAGCTTGGTTTGACACAGATGATAATGATATGATTAATCTCTTGAATTTCATGTGCTCTTCCTTATCCAGGGAAAATATTGTGTCAGCCCAAGAATTAGCTGAATTTGAGTCCTTAGAAGATCCTATCAATGGCAGTCAGCTAGATAATGCCTTCAGAAAAGTAGAAGTAAGGAACCCCGGCATCTTTGACTATGAATTGAATTCCAAACAACTGAAAATATCGCTTGCTGAATTAGAATTATTAAAACAAGAAGAACAAAGATTGTGTGAGCTTGAGAAAATGGAAGAACTTCTGCATCAAACTTTGTCACAAGACAAACTGAGGATAGAACGAGAGTCTGCGGAATTAGACTTTAAATATGGAGAAACATTGGAAAGATGTGAAGAATTATCTAACAAACTAGACGAGAATAATCAGAACCTCCACGCAAAACTCTCTGAGAATTTGGTTGCCCTAGCCAATTTTCAATGCGGGGAATCTTGCGACTTCCTGAATCGAAAAAATTTAGATGAAATTCACGATTCCGCCGAATTTCACAAAACCATTGAGGACATGGTGAAAAAACAGCACGATGAATTATCCGGATATTTCAGCCTGAGTAATATTAATTTAAACTCCACCCCAAACGAAGAAAATTTTGGTGACAAGTTAGAAATGCTGAAGAATCAAATCTTCTCGAGTTACATGGAATACCTCGAGGCAAGAATGGAAGCAGAATCGTTAGCTGAAGTTCACAACTTCCTGGAAAATTTCTTCACTAATGATTTCCTCTTGGATTATGGCCCTAGTTCACTTACTGACAGTATGGAGGAGCAGAAGAAGGTATTATTAAGTAAGCTGCATAAGAGAGCCTTAATAGTTGCAGAAGAACCTATAATCTGTATTAAAATAAACAAAACCCAACAAGAGTTGCAGGACATACAGGAGAATTTAGAAAGTTTTACCCAAATTGCAAAATATTATTCAAAGCTTTTAAGTACCACATATTGTGCCCTGATGTTGCTTCTTCAAGAGAAAAATGCTATTGAAGAAGTGGATCAGGGGATTAGACATATTTCAAGGTATATATTACATGATCTTGAAGACGCTAAAGACAGGCAAAGACTGATGTTAAATATAATCGATAGTTTCAATGATTTTAGTGGAAAACCATTGGAACGTAGGAATAAAATTCTTGGTATTATTGTTGATATATATGGTGAAACAATGTTGAAAGATGCATATACAGTTTGCAGCCAACTCAACAACAGATTGAGAACACTTGAACACAACCATTTTGCACATAGCCAAGTCTCAGAAATAGTGGAAAAACTGTACAAGACTGATTTAGCTAAACAATTTTTAACATCAGGTCCCACACAAAGAATAGTTGTCATACCAAATCCGATTATAAAATCTTTGAAAAACATTACGTCAAATTTGAATAAACAGGAAGCAGCGTTAAAGTTCTTGCTACATCTCTCCAATCAAACTTTAAAGAAATTGAGTTCAGATAAGTGGTTAAAAAATTTCAGACTCGTTTGGGTGTATTTTTTGGTGGCACCGAAAAAATTAAAGGAGCTACTATCCAGAATGGATGAAGAAATAAAAAGTAAAGAAGTCAAAACCGTAAGGTTTAAAGATTGAGTAAAACTATTTGTTTTTGTATTGTGAAGTGAATTGTGGACAATTATTCAAACATTTTTGTTCAGAGTTTTCGAGAGATTTTACCTATGCTTTTTATGATATGTGCAAAAATGAACAAAGTAATTTATTTATATTCCGCTACATTTTGAAGCTGAGCTTTGAGATGGATGCAGGTTATTCGATCGATTACTCTCTTGATGCTTTAATTAATTGTAAATTGATATATTTGTAAAGAAAATAATATTAGTTTTATAGTAAATGGTTGTTTCTGTTCGATTCTTCATCGTTATCATTTTTCCCAAATGTCTGTCATTATCGAATTTCTTGCCGAAAATGGTCACAAACGATAACTTTCCTGCGCATCCACATACGACGGTTATGTTCGCTAATGGGCATAATCAAACTTACTCATAGCATGCAGATTTTTTAATTGGATCAGAGAACTGAAGGATATACAGGGTGAGTCTTTGACCACTGCATTAATTTTAACCAAAGATTCCTCTCATCAAATGAAACACTTTTTTCATTTAACATTTTTCCAAATTCAGCTCAGGTAAAGAGATACAGGTTGTTGAAATTTTGAAAAAAAATCAGTTTTTATTTTGTAGCTTTGACATCCTTTTTTCGAATAAAATGAATGTTGGCGTAAAGTTTCCTATAACTATGATAAATATTTTCCAAATATTAGTTATTTTCTACTTCTACTGGTTTTCTAGTTATGGACTCGTGGATTCATAAAACTAAACGAAATTAGCATAAAGAAAGCATATAAAGTTTTTCTTGAGTCATTTCAAGAATATTCCATCGTTTTAGAACATTATATTATCATTCATCATTTCTCCTTAAACGCACCGTTTTCGAGATATTCTTCATTGAATGTTTTAAAATGGAAAACTCCAGAAATTTCACTACTTTTATGGATCCGTCCCTGAGCGTTGGAATCCCGAATCAAGCTGTAAACCTCGTTACCATGCCTTATTCTCGTCCGCCAACAATGTCATAGATAATTATGCGGGAGTGTATTAGCACATTGTGAAGTCTTTAAACGCTTGTAACTTTTTACCTGAGCCGAATCTGGAAAAATGGTAAATGAAAAAAGTGTTTCATTTGATGAGAGGAATCTTTGGTTAAAATTAATGCAGTGTTCAAAGACTCACCCTGTATATGGCATGTACCACAGAGATACAGTGACCAACACATCCAGGAAATTTCCAGCCCAAACTGTCATGGACAGCCTCCCGTCCATGGCCAATTAGATAAGCGACTAAACTCAATTTTGCACAAAATAGATTGTTAATTTTTTCTTTTACCACATTGTTGTAATTAGATGTACAAGGCTGAAGGACTTTGGTCGATGGCCTTTGACTGCGGTCAATAAATGACTATTATTATTAAAATGGGGATCAAATAGAGATATTTAGGTAACAAAAGATAGGAAAACTTCATTGTAGCATCCTCATAATAATATTTCAAAAAATAAAGGAATACACAATTTCTAATAGTTCTTGTGGACAATTCATATAAAAATACCAATTTCAACATAAATATTAAACTAAAACTATTATATCGCTTTATATCAATCTCAATTTCAAAATAATATGAAGGAAAATTATACTATATCATATACAAATATGCCGAATGAACAAAATTATAAACATTCCAAGAATATTCTACTCAACAATTCACAACACATCCACAATTTTTTACAGTTCAAAAATCCAATCTTGGCTCACAAACACAAAAATCCTTATGCAAAACCCGACAATTCGGATTCATCCTTAGAAAGTCCAGCACCCCCTTTTTGGTGCATCCCGTATAAGTTATGTCTAGTAGGTCTAAATGGAGGTGCCCCACATTCCTCAACGTCAAATCGGTAACCCTATGATAGCCCCTGAATGATATTTGCTTCAATTCGCACTTGTTATATTTATCCTTATTTATATCTACGAGTTCAATCTGAGGCCTGGCATTAGCTATTTCGTTCCTATTTATCACTCTGAGGGACTGGTGATCGTTGAGGTTTATACGTTGCTCGCAGTGCTGCGGATGGAAATGGTTTTCCGGTGGGTTTAGAGGTGGACCTGAGAAAAATCAGTTTTGATCTGAATATATTCACTTATCGAAGAACAACTAAGAATGAGTCAAGTTTTAGGAAATACAGATTAATATAACTATAGACCACATTAGTTAGGTTAGGCGGGAAATTTGATTCACGATCCATCCGTGGATCCGAGCACTGAATTCCCCATGCATTTCTTATGGACCTTAAATTTACGCGAATTTCTCGCCTGTTTTTAGATACTTTGGCTAATTTCTTAAGGTTTATTTCGGTTGAAATAGATTCTGTGAACCTTTCTCAACCATCTAGAATCAAGTTTTCATAACAAAATTGTATATTTCCAAAATAATTAATAAATATAAAAGTGTTCACCAAATTCGATCGACGTATGTCTTAGCTCACTCGAAATCAGTCAAAAATAATAACATAACCCTAAATCGGCCTTGTAATGCTACACAACAGAAGTCATCTACGACATAAGGTAATCTTTAGAACTACACTGGCTTCAATTTTGATTTAAGAATAAATTGAAGTAGATTTTAATGTGGAAATAACATGAAAACATGCACTAATGATGAAGGTACCCTATACTTGATGTCTCTGTACTAACATTCTCTTTTAAATAGGGTGGTTTCATCTCAAAGGTGAAATTCCTTGTTAAAACATTTGAATATGGATCTCCCGCCAAGAGAATGATTCTAACCTAACTAATGTGGTCTATACTACTGGAGGGTTTCACAATATGACAGATGTCAAGTTTGATCGGAGCTTAAACGTCAATTGATTTTTGAGGTTAGCTTTATGGTAAGTATTATTTATGATATATCTTTAAAACGTCGTCAAACGCTCTATCCTCTGGGCTAGAAGAACCATAATTCAATTCAAATTGGTCCATCCATCTGTCATATTGTAACATCCTTTAAAATCGTTGGGTTTTTGGTTGGCAAATGTGAATTCATTATACGATGAAGAAAATTTCATATTATAAATACTGACCGTCACCATCTTCTGTTTCATCAGCTGTCACGACGATCACGGAATGGTTACCACAAGCACATGGATAAACCTGGGTACGGGCTGGTTGTGCATCTCTTCCTGCTATAATCAACAAAGTATCAAACATTTGGCAACAAGCAAACTGTAAATAAAACGAGAAAAGGGGACAACTAGTTTAAAACCAGAAATCTTCTACACGAATCATATAACAATCTATCAAAAAATCAACTTTTTTGTACAAGGAAAAAATCCTTCGACTATTTGGCGCTCTAGTTCCTCGGAACAGAGTGCTTATCAATCTGCCCAAATGTCTGTAATTTTCGAATTTTTGGCTGAAAATGGTATCAAACGATTTGGTTCGACACACTGATCAAGAATCCGTGGTCGAAATCGATTCTGTCCGGCCCTCCGTTAACACGATAACTCTCGAACTAAAGGAGTTAGAGCATTGAAATTAGCAGGGTAGGTTTGGTGCCTAAATATCTCGGACGAGTTCGTTAACGGGCGAAATCCACCAAGCGGTTTAAGAGTTATGGCCGTTTTTGTGTAAGAAAATTTTTTATGAATATTTCCGAAACCGATCACTCGATTTATCTGAAATTTAGAATTAAATTGTAGAATAATGACCTTTATATGTATGTGAAGCCTTGTATTGATCGGGTTGCCGTAAAGTGCCAATTTTTTTTTTTAATTTTTAAATTTTGTTTCTACAATAACTCTCGAACAGATAGAGCTAGGCAGTTGAAATTTTCAGAGTAGGTTTGGGTGATAAATATCTCGGTTGAGTTCGTTATTGGGTAGAATCGGTTTCGGAGTAATGAAAAAAAATATTTTTTTTACATTACAAATTTCATATTCAATGTTTTTCAAGATGCAGTTTCATCATAAGAATCCATTGTCATCGTTTTCAACTCTAACAAGCTAATACTTCCGGAGATATGATTTTTCAAAATTTCAATAATACATCGTAGTTCTATGTATTCACAGAATGTGAGCACATAATCTGTCTGTGTTCCCTGTTCATAAATGTCATCTTATCAAGCTATTAGAGACTTGTCAATTCGTAGTTTGAAAATATTTTCTGTTGGAAAACAAGTATCCGATTCTTGAATTTGTGAATATATGCAAGACTGTTTTGAAACCAAAAATAATATTGAATGATTACATATTGAATAATTTATGTATAAATATTGGGGATGATGTTTCAGAAGATTTAGAATTGGATCATTTTAATGATGTAGTTTATGAAAGCAATAGGAAAGAAGAACATAGTGGAATCATCAAAAGAAATTACTGTTCGTTGACCACTGAGGTTAATATTACCTTTTACTTCCTTAAGTTGTGAGGCATGCTCCTATATACAGTATTTTCATAATGTTGCTAGCAAAAAAATGCTGAAATATGGATCTACATTTGTGTATCAAACATTTTTTCTTGAGTTAAGTGGTATGAACTATTAAATTTTGAATTATGAAAAGAGGATAGTATTTTATTAATATATTTTGAACTATTAAAATAATTTGTTCGTAATCCACTACCTACTCAAATATCAGGAATAAATGGACAATCTGCTATGATTGTCTCTAGCCACATTCTAGACATTTCGATGATATTTTCCTTAGGTATTTTGAGTTGTGAAAACTATGCACCGAGTGTAAGTTGCAACATCCCATTCCACGATTTTGAATCATTGCAGATTGCTCATTTAATCTTGATAAATAAATTTAAGGACAATTTATGTAGCATTAAAGCATTGCAGATTGCTCTGTTTTTTTAATGTTAATTTTTGAAGCATTTTTTTGTTAACGACACTTTTTTTCAATTTAAATTCTTTCATGATGCAGTTCTATCATAAGAATCCATTGATATAAATCCCAACTCTGAGAAACTAATACTTTCGGAGATGCAAAACATGTCCTACTCGATACTTACCCCTACATTCTACGAGTGCCACGTCTCTACGTCTGGCCCTAGGCGGTGTAGGATCATTCGAACTACCATTACCAGATTCTGCCTGCCTCCTCGATCTGTCCACGTTCAAAAAGGAAGAAACTGCATCGCTGATCCGTTGCGAGGAAGCACCACCTCTTGAAATATAGAGAATTTTCCCGTCAGAATGCTTCTTATCAGGTTGATCCGTTTCTTCCTGTTCTCCACGATGAGAAGACGACAAAGGACAAGGAATATCAACCTTGACTTTCTTGTCCTTCTCCCTCTCCTCATCTTCGTCATCGTCCCCCGACGAAGAGGAAGCGCCACCAGAACGATTTCTTTTAGCTTTCTTTCCACCCTCTTCGTCAGCATTACTGAGTTTTCTCTTTCTCAAAGGCACTGACAACCCCGACGTAGATGGAAGATCCGCGCTTTTCGCGGCACTATCGTTAGTCCGGTCTCGGGGACTGCAAGGATCCATTTCGCCTTCGTCAGGGGCTTCGGGACAATGATCGATCGTTTGATCTGTTCCAACGGACTGGTCCATTGTCGTTTTCTTCTTGGAGAAGACCCTGTATATGATTTCGGTGCATGCTCGAGATGTGGGGGATTGATTGTGGTCTTGAGCGTCCAAAAGAGAATTGACGTCGCAAGCGGAGCTGGTTGAGGCGCCTTTTGATGTTCTCCGTTTGTGGCCGCTGCAAATGGAACGATTATATAAATAAATTATTAATATTTGACCGAAAATATGGAGAAAAGGCACCATAATAACCATTCCAAAACATGGTACAGACCATCATAAAGTACAAAATTATAGACCCTGTACTGGGAAAACTTTTTGAAAGAATCATAAAAGGAAGACTGAGGAAGAAACTTACTAATGCCATTCCAAAATGCCAATTTGGGTTCCGCCCAAAAAAATCAACAATCCTCTCACCATATTTGTATCCAACACGCATAATGCCCAAAGAACCCGAAAAAAAATCGTCTGCCATTAGTTTGGATATCAACAAGGCATTCGACAGTGTGTGGCATAAGGGCCTACTTTTCATATTACACAAACTCGATACGCCGAATTACTTGATGAAGATGATGAAAAGTTTTCTCGAAGAAAGGAAACTCTCTATAAGAATCAATGAGACAACATCTAACTCATTCTCTCCGGAACAGGGTACACCACAGGGTTCTTTCCCCTTTCCTCTACAATCTTTTCTGCTACGATTTAACAGTTGACAATAACAAGGAACAGTATCTCCTGCTATATGCCGATGACACCTTTATAATCTCTCATGGAAAAACCGAAGTTAAGTGCACGAAGGAATTACAGCATAACGTGGACAGACTGATAACCTGGTTCTATAAATGGGGGTTATGCCCCAACCCTGAAAAATCTAAGCTCATAATCTTCAACCGCAAGATAAGACCAAGCTCTCCTATGGTACGAATAGACAGTAGAAATATAACACCATCTGCCTCCATAAAATACCTTGGCATAAAAATCGACAGCTAAGCAAATAAATCCTCTCAAAGAAAAAAACAATTGCAAGAGCAAAACACTTCAAATGTCTCACCTACAAGAACGAAGGAATAAGTATTCTTGAGTATGGATATACAATATATGCAAATGCCACAAGATCGGTAGATATTATAAAATCTAGAGGTAGGAGAGAGAACATCAGTGAGAGCAATAACACGAATGAGACACCCCCTCAATAGATTGCACAACGCACCCAATGAACTACTCTACAGAAAGACCAAGTTACAGCCAATAACGAAAGACTGTTGGGTTTCACGAAGCTTTGACAGCTCTTAATTGCCAAATTAGTGCGATTGTATGTCGATTTTCAGCTCATTTTTGATAATACCATCGAAATAAATCCACGATTAAGCTAATCGAAGCTTTGTGAAACCCAACATCTAAATCCTTGATGGCAGATTTTTTAATCGGGTCAAAGAACTGGAGGATATACAGGGTGAGTCTTTGACCACTGCATTAATTTTAACCAAAGATTCCTCTCATCAAATGAAACACTTTTTTCATTTAACATTTTTCCAAATCCAGCTCAGGTAAAAAGATACAGGCTGTTGAAATTTTGAAAAAAAAATCACTTTTTATTTTGTAGCTTTGATATCCTTTTTTCGAATAAAATGAATGTTGGCGTAAAGTTTCCTATAACTATGATACATATTTTCCAAATATTAGTTATTTTCAACTTCTACTGTTTTTTTAGTTATGGACTCGTGGATTCATGAAACTATACGAAATTAGCATAAAGAAAGCATATAAAGTTTTTCTTGAGTCATTTCAAGAATATTCCATCGTTTTAGAACATTATATTATTCTTCATCATTTCTCCTTAAACGCACCGTTTTCGAGATATTCTTCATTGAATGTTTTGAAATGGAAAACTCCAGAAATTTCACTACTTTTATGGATCTGTCCCTGAGCGTTGGAATCCCGAATCAAGCTGTAAACCACGTTACCATGCCTTATCCTCGTCCGCCAACAATGTCATAGATAATTTATATGCGGGAGTGTATTAGCACATTGTGAAATCTTTAAACGCTTGTAACTTTTTACCTGAGCCGAATCTGGAAAAATGGTAAATGAAAAAAGTGTTTCATTCGATGAGAGGAATCTTTGGTTAAAATTAATGCAGTGGTCAAAGACTCACCCTGTATATGGCATCTTCCACAGAGATACAGTGACCAACCCACCCAGGAAATTTGCAGCCCAATCTGTCATGGACAGCCTCACATCCATGGCCAATTAGATAAGCGACTAAACTACATTTTGCACACAATAAATTGTTAATTTTTTTTTCACCACTTTCATGTAATTAGATTTACAAGGCTGAAGGACTTTGGTCGATGGCCTTTTTACTGTGGTCAATAAATGACAGTTATTATTATTAATATTTGACTTTCTGAAATTTTACGAGCTTCTGCTAGATTCGCTATTTCTTGAACTTACCTCGACTGTCCTGTCTCAATACTGGAGTTTCCTGCATCGTTACCTCTTCCTAAATATCCATCTACATTGCCATTCTCCTCCTTATCCATAGTGCCTTCTTCATCTGAGTAATCTTCTGCAATCAAAAATAAGCTTTAAGGAACCATAAACTCTGGATAAGATTTTGATTTATCACGGTTTTTATTACCTTCGTTTATGATTTCAACAAGGTTTCTTTCATCTGCTCGTTTATAAGTCATAAGTTGGGTTGATTCTGCTTCATCTGAAATTAATTCAGATTGTCACACGTATCCTCCAAATATTCCAATCAAACTTGGATGTTTGTCATGCAGATTGGTTAATAATCTACAGTTCAAGTCATCAGATTCTAGTGAATGCCAATTAATAAGAAAAAAATATAATTCTTTCAATTACCTAGCCTCATTTTACGTTGCGCTTGTCTTTCTTTGAAGCCGCAAGTGCAGGGGGGATACGGATAGGTGTACAAGAAACTTTTCGGTAATTTGCGTTCCTCGTAATTTGCGGCGGTTCTTGAAAATTCCAATGTTCCGAAGTCCGTTATCAAATTTTCCTCGTTGCCAGTCACCGATAACATATGGAACCGAACCTTAGGTACCGGAAGGTTCAAAATAGAAGCTTCTTTAGCTCTATTCCGAAAGTCCAGTTCATATGAGGTATCCTTGTTTTGAAAGTACAAGATAATGATGTTTGCTTTCCTCATCACAGCTGTTAAGAACGTATTTCCTAGACCTAAAAAATTTATTTTAAAATGGCGGTATTAGTTTATCGAAGATGGTATATTTCCTACCTGACAGTCGAACATCGAATACTTTAATTTTCTTGAAACCGTTTGAAACAGCAATATTGAAATAGGCGACAGAATTCTCTATTGGACACTTGTAAGAAGAGAATATTTCCAAGTTAGGATATTTAGAAACAGACATTATAACACTACAGCTGACATTACTGCAGCCATCAATTATTAGGACCTATAACGAAGATTGATTTTAAAGAAAAAGCATAAAACCTCGAAAATACAGAAATTTTCAATTTAATTATTGTATAATATCACACCAATTAATATGAAAATAACAGAAACATTGAGATCACTATTTTGAATGAAGATTTTAACAGTAAGTCAATTGAAGAAGACACAATACCTTCAAATTTTCCATTGCCTCAGAACCTTTCCTAAAGAATTCACTACTAGACTCGAAAAAAGAGTTTTTAAAACTGAGTTCCACTAACGATTTTGGAAAATCACTTAATTTTACCTGAAATAAAGAATTCGCTATATTATTTGATTGAAACATTTTTATGAATTTAAATTCATGGATCTTGTGTATCAACAAGATTTTTCATCTGTAATAGTCACGTTCAAAAAGCTAAGAACAAATTTCCTCACCCCATTTCTTTGGCTAATAATTTGATTTTCTAATGCCAGTATAGTCAACTTTGAGAAGGTATTTGATTGTATCAATTCCACTACCCGAGGATATGCCCTCCTTCCTTTCAATAATAACATTTCAGTAGAACCATGGACTCTGTCCAAGATATAGTTGATTTTTCTTTCGTCATTAGGTGACCGTCTAGCATCTATCTTCTTCCAGAGGCTGTTTTCCAAAGCTAAGTCTTGAAAACGGGAATTGACCCTACAATTTACAAGGGAATAAGGAACATTTTTGCAACAGTGCAAAAAGAAATAGTTACCTTGATAATTGATATAAAGAAGTACTATCTAATTGTTCTAATAGGATTAATAATATACAATCTGATAATCTATTAAATTGACAGGCCATTTTGATACTGGAAAATATAGAATATTCCTATTATTTTTTCATTTATTATAGAGATTTAATATCAAAAGATAAAAAGTAACTTTGAAGTTTGAAAATGTTATTGTTGTATTATGACATTAACGTATCTGACAGAACGAAAGTGTAAAAACCACAGAACACTGTGATGGATATCAGAATTTTCTCTGATCAGGATCATAGAGAAGAGATCAGGACCATAGACCGCAGCACAAAACAGTAGAACACAGAGCACCACAAAGGATAAAGGATAATTTGAAAATGCCTTTCAGAAGTCCTTACGACCTTACTGCATGAAATTTATATTAACTGTTAAAATTGTTTATTGAAATTTGAAAAACCCAACCTAAATATTTATTTTTTCGATATATCACACCTGTAAATTGTGGGAGGATGCACCTGTTTATAAATAAAGGTTATGTTCTGTCAAAAATCAGTTCAAATTCTATGACAGGTGAATGTACCGTACTACGAAATGGAAATTTTGCGATGATTATTTGGGTGTGAGCGCTGATATTTGAATTTCGTTGTTGAATACATTTTAAATATGTGATAAATCTGAAATCTGACACTCAAACAAAGTTTTCAAGGAAGATCTCGGCAAAATGAAGATTGTCTAATTTAAGGCTTTACAATTCTTCATTAATTTCACTTCAAGGATAACGAACTTCAATTCTTATATATTTCCTTTTGAATAGAATGCCTTCATTGAGGAAAAGGGTATCAACATATTTCAGACAACTCAGTTTTCATAATGAACCTCGCCAGAGAAAAAACAATATTAATGAAAATGCATTCATTACTAAGTATTTACAAGGGTAAATAAATAGTTTCAAGAATACTGCACTAAATTTTCTACATTTCTTATGATTGTGATTATAATAATTTTCAGACATATCTGTTTGAAAGATGGACCACCCATAATTTACGGGAAAAATCCAACAGATCTTCCAAATTATGAATTAGCTAAGTATGATACAGGGTACGAATCAATTATATCATGTTATTCTGGACCTCATGGAGGTCTTACAACTGTTAAAAGAATAGAAAAACATTTATCAATACCTGATGCCGATGATTTTGATTTTATTGATACTCAGGTTGAAAGTGGTGAGTATACAAGTTGTTTACTTATTGCTGGAATTACTTGAATCTGAATATATGGAGATTTATTCATCAATCCCTTTATTGTAAATATATCAAAAAATTGTATTCTAACTCCTCTTCTATTGGCAAGCGAATTTTTTCAATCTAACGTGCCTATTGCTTGTTGGGGATCTCTGCAACTAACAACTCTTACACTTTTCTAGTACAACCAAGATTCCCAATAAAATCATCAAATAGAACCCCTGGTCAACCTGTTGATAACACAAAAATGGTGATTAAGGTAGCTGGTCAAGAATATTTCGTTAAAAATGACACAAAAAAACATAGAAAAAGCTTAAGTTTGGGTAGCATATCAGACTTCAATATTGAAATAGAAAAAACGAAAATAGATAGGGAATGGTGTATGAAAAATAGCAATGCAAATATGGATTTGAATAATAAAAGAGAAAAAAGTGGGAAACATAACGTAAATGAAAACGATGAAACTAGAGAACTCAATAGAGATAAAATAGAAGACAAAACTGCTGTGAAAGGCCAGAAAGAAGCTAGAAGAAAACAAAACAAAGAATCCTCAAAGCCTGATAAAGATGTGGTCAAATACCGTCCCCCTAAAGCTAGAAAATCTGTTGCAAGGAATGAATCTCAAAACAGACAAAGTACCCACAGCAATAGTTCACAGAAGAATTTCGAATTAGCGAAATCTAGAAGTGAAGGGAACCCTTTCAGACACAAGGGTGTCAGAAAAGTTGTGGAAAGGCCGAAATGCGGTAAACTAAAAGCTTGATTTTAGTTTTTTCTGCATGGCTTTCACTAATCAAGGTGATTTTGAGTTCTTTTGTGCTTAAAAGCATGTTTCGTTAGCTAGATTGATTGTAGATTCAATCATGTTTCGTTAGCTAAGTTTCAGCTCAAAATTTGCAAAACATATATGGAGATATGCCCACCATAGAAATTCGTACTTGATTTGTGTTTGTATATCTTAACCTAAAAAACTGACTAAATAAGGATATTCTTTTATTCTGATCCAATTAACCCACTTATTTTTTTCTTATCATCAAACTGATTTTATGGGTGAACTGAGAAAAACATTCTAGAACCTTAAACCAATCTAAGAATTTTTTAGCCACTGCAGCGTCTCAATCATGTCCAAACGATGACTCGAAACTGCCTCAAGAATGGATTAAAAAAAATGATTATGTCTTTGGTATATCAGATTCATTGTATGATACCAATTTAGTCACAAAGGTTAAAAATGGAGATCCCATAGCCGATTGTTTTGGTGTTATATCGAGGAAGGATTCTGTTATATTAGCCGTTGCGGACGGGGTGAACTGGGGTAAGTGTTCTTGTCATACTGGGTCAAAACACAATGATTGAAGAATACAAAGAACAGAAAATTCTCTGATAACTATGATAATACTATATTTTCAACGACACAATTGCAGACAAGTGTTAAAACTTGGCCGCAAATACAAATGACCTGCTTTGTTAAAAAAATTATGTAATAATTATTTTAGGGGAAAAGGCGTGCATTGCTGCCAAGTCTGCAATACACGGTTGCCTGCACTATCTAAACAAAACGATTTTCAACGATTCCAAACTATTCGAAAACCTAGTAGTAATGTCGGACCAACAAGCATCATCTCCCACCATTACGGAACCCCTCACACACATTTCAAACACCAGAGAAGTGTTCATTTGTCTTCTAAGAGCCTTCAATTGCGCCCACGATCTCATACTAGAGAACAACGGTATGTTAACAACTTTGACAGTCGCAATCGTTCTGCCCCTAAGCCCAGGCTCTAGAGAGGAGGTGGGGTCGAATAGGGAAGGTGCTCCTGGGGAGGAGCAGAAGTTTGTTTGCTGTGTTTGTAACGTCGGGGATACCCTGGCCTATATTTATTCCGGAAAATATGGAGTTAGAGAATTGACGAAAGGCAAGTTTGAAAAATAAATAGTTCAGTATTCAGTTTATTTTTGGTTATTTCACTTGTATGATTTAACATTTGATGTTGCTTTTTGTCTGATACAGGATCTCACGATATCACTTCCAACAGAGACATGAGAGATGCCCTTGGGGCACTCGGACCAGTTGACGGAATAAATCCCGAACTCAGCAATCTTACCTTATCGATAACAACTCTGAATAAGGGTGATATAGTTATGGTTGCCAGCGATGGGTTGACGGACAACTTCGATCCAAGCGTTTGTAGATTTACTGTGAATACGACCAAGATCAATGCTGCAGATAACAAGGAATCCGCTAAAATAGCTCAAACTACAGAAAAACTGGTAATATATTCTTCGATGCATTTTGTTTAGTTTGTCAAAGAGCGTTGGAAATTAATAAAACCGTTTCAGCCTACTTCTTTCAATAACACTGCCTCTAACCGTCCAGTTAAACCACCTAGAAGGAGTCATTTAAATAAAGAAGATAAAGCTGATAGCGAAGAATCCAAATCTTCGAAAAAATCTGAGGAAAGCGCTAACAATCCGACCTTGACCAACGAAAAAATCAAGAAGGAACCAAAAAAAGAAGAAGATCTCATGAATAATCCCTTGATTGCTCATTTTATGAAACAAAACTCTGTGGATGAAGCTGAAAGGAAAAGTGCAAAAGGTAATTTACAAAAAAGCCAGTGTTAAAACCGTATTTTCTCACGTAGAACATCCGATATATTGATGTTTAATAGCCACTCTACTTTTCAATTTATACAAATAATTATGTTTTTTCATCGTAGCACCGGAAATATGTATTGACAAATCCAATAATACCAGAAAACAAGTTTCCACGCAGAAGCCTTCTTCTAGTCAGGGACCTAAAAGCTCACAGAATAAACCCCAGACCAATCAGAGACCGCAACAGAATTACAGTTTTCTAAGATCCAAGACCACAATAGATTTTCACTCCACATCAAAGAAACCTATTTTGAGAAACGAAGAGGGTAAGATATGTTCACCGAATAATCGTACCTCAATAACAATATAATAATAAATATGTTTATATTTATATAAATTTAATTTGAACATCAGGAATACCATATGTGACACCTGTCCAACGATATGAACTACAGTTACTCCTCATGGAAGACATTTTGAAACATGGCATCTCGGGGCAAGAACCTCCTTGCACCACTTCCAAAAGACTTTGTGAGAATTTGGTGAATTTTACGATTAGTATCACTGCAGCTAAGCGGAGAACTTTGGAAGATATGGATTTATATTTCGATAATAGGGATGGAGTATCGGTAGAAATATCACCCATGGAAAAGAAGCAGAGGAGAAAAAAGGGGCTTGAGAAAGTAACGAATCTTCCTGGAAAATTGGATCATGTGACGGTGGTAGCTTGTAATGTTGCTCATTTTCCAGTTAATGTTCAGGAACATTAACATACAGGCAACTTAAGTTCTTCCAAAATTCAGTTAATATGAATGAATACATTCATTCTAAACTATCTCATAAATTCCATCAATCTAAACCTTTATACTTTTATGAGTGCATCTAAAACATTTCGTAAAGAGAAGAAATTTTACATCACTTCTTATTGCTGTGCACGAAATTTCAGAACAGTATTCATGCAGTATGACCTCAGTATATTAAGTTAATATGAATATACATATAGTGAATTTTACTTTGGTTCTAAATTTTGATAAAATGAAAACATAAGTTGAAGCAATTGTATCATCAGTGCCATGGTAAAAAGGAAAATTATTTTGTTAATCATTATATTTTTGTTATGGAATTTATACTCGTATTTATTTATTTGTTCATATGTATAATGATCATTTGGTTGCGAATAATATACTGTTTTTTAATAACATGTTTAATTTTAATTTAAAATACGTTAAAGTTGATGCGGGTTTATAAATTATAAAATGAACAGATGAACTAATCTAAAATAAAATAAAAATTATGCAAGTTCTGTGATTTTCACTCTATGAGCATGCGCATAATGATAAAAGTTGGCCATCCCTAGTTCTTATTCTAATTATTTTGTGTATATAAACGCCATCATTGAAATGTACAGCGTACAGCGCTTTTTAACATCCTTTGGAAAAATAATAGTAATGAACAAAATATTCGAAATTACAAAATCATGACACGATAATCACAGATAACTTCTATATTCAAAGCAAATTAACAACTTTCTCTGTAGTCTGGTTGTATTCTGTGGTTTTGCTGTAAGTGGTAAAAACCGTTGTTTCTGTGATATCTGACTATGGAAACTGACCAATTGAAGGAAGAAGAACAGAAAGTAGAGTGACATATACACTATCCTCGATGACCTCATACGTTTCAAATTTTTAATCGAATGAATCCAGTACGGGGAATTACCTGTGTTCGAATATTATTGTCTCTAACAGTCACAAGTCGAATATGTAGATTACAAAAATAGAGTGATCCCTAGAAGATATAATTTGTTAAATTGATTGAAGATAAATAATTGTTGGTATATCAAACTGATGATATAAGAATCCTCGAAGAAGAGAAGACTCCTACCAGTATCCATAACCCAACTATTACGATATTTCATTAAATTAAAGAGTGTAATAAGCATGTATACGTTGTCGAATGATATTATGCAGAAAGTTTTCAATATACCAAATGTGCAAGATTCCAGAAGATTGGTTGAACTTTCTAAAGCACCTGAAGGTAGAGAATTATTGGGTTTTAAAGGTGACAATATGATATTCAGGGAGAATACAATGGATATCTCGTTAAAAACGTGTGAGGAAAGTAAGACAAACAACACCAACTGTACTACAAATATAGCAAACACTGGAGCAATGCAGACAGAACAACAGAGTAAACAACAAACAATAGATAGAGGAGAATCTCTGAAAAAGTGTGAGGTCAAGGTCTCTAATAATATTGTAAATTTGTCCCAAAAGCAGGGGGTTAAAATACAAAAGATAGTTCTAGAACCAAGTGGCAAAAAGTTTCTATTCTTGAATGGGAAAAAGCTTCAGATTATAAAACATTCTCCAAAACTAATACAAGGTAAAACAGATACTAATTTGGCTGGAAAATTACCCAAACTTCTTCCCAAATTTGTTCCAACTGTTAAAACTGGAAGTAAGACTGTATATATTCAACCAAAAGGGTCATCACCACCTATAAAGTTAATTGACTCTCAGACAAACATCAACATTCCAAATAAACAATCAATAGCTATTTTACCCAAATTCACGGGAAAAGTTGTTTCAATTAACACTAGCAATTGTCCTCCCCAGTTATCCAAATTAATGAAACAGGTGGGGGGAACTATTCGACTTGTCAACAGTGTCAACTCATTAAATCAAGGGATTCCCCTGATTAAAGATATCAGTTCAAGTACACCCGTAGGGACTAGTTCTATAAAAGTTCCCGACTTGAAAGGACAGAGTCCTGAGAAAATGGAAAGTAGCCAATGTAACTGTAAGAAAAATCAGAATGTAGTGACGGCTTCAACAAATACAGAGCATGTGGAAAGTGAGGATAAAGCAGTTCAGACGGAACAAGTTTTTCAAAATATTCAGGTGTATAAAGACAGTGAACCTAAAGGTCCCATTGCAGAACATTTAAGTAGTGAGGTTATAATTGGGGACGACGTTAATATGGGACATGGCCCACCTGGAATTTTTGCTATCAACGAACGAAATATGAAAATGAAATTTCTTCAAGATCTTCAAGCATGCCTGAAGTGGGATTTTGGAAGTTTGTAAGTAATTTATTTCTCATTTGTGATAAAATCAGAAATATTTGTACCTTTATGTGATACATATTGTATCGATTGATCGATAAGTCGTGTGTTCTATACTGGGGTGCATTTCAGATGAAAAAAACATTACTTTATCATTTAATTAGGGAAAAGAACACAGAATTTAAAGATAGTCTCTATATTCTATAAATATCAAATTCTTATCCTACATTATATAATCATTTTTCCTGAAATTAAGTTTAAAAATTTTAGTACTGAAAATGACGAAAACTTCATGTATAAACCTATATCTGAAGTGAATTATCCGAAGTAAGTTTTTTTTATTTTTTCCAAAACTAATAGAGGAAAGTGAACGAAAGTTTGTATGTTTCTTAGATTTCAGATCCTCTATCAAATTCAATTTTGGAACTCCCTGTATAATCATGTGATTTTGTTCGAGTATGAGGTGATACTGACAGAATATTTATCAAAACATTAGTCAATAAGATAAGAATACATTTTAAATGAATATTGGTGCTATAATGAGACTTATTAATGTTATGATGCTTGTATTTCTTCTAGACCTATTCATAAAGGAGTGATTGACCAAGATCTGCATAAAGTAAAACATCAGTGCATCATTTTGAAGATCAGAAAAGTAGGAGTTGATATACCTGAAAGTAATAATTATGTAAGTACATTTTAAAATATAATTAATCATTACTACTAGATTGATATCCACAATTAATGAGGTTACGAGAGCTGAAATGGATTAAAGGGGTTGAAATTATACTTGTATTAATCGAATATTTGTTGTTGTGGTTTTCACATCATTAACTTCTGAGTTCCTTGTCTTCTCGCATAGGTGGAGAGAGTGTTTATGTAAACGTTAAGAGTGTGCTATGAAAACGTTGGCATTGTCTCACTTTAGTTGAATTTGTCAGAGCTGCAGAACTTTGATATATATATATATATATTCTTTTGATTTAGAGCTTTATGTGTGTTAGCAGAGGCTAGTGTAACGGGGTACCATACAATTTGACGTATGATACAAGAGCTTAGGGCAAAACCTCACCAAAAAAACCCTATCTCCCCACAAGTGTTGTGATTTGTAAAAATTGAATTCGTTTACAAAATTAGCTGAATTTTAAAATATTGATGGGCATTTCTTTCTTCAACATGGATTCCTTCGTCAAAAACTGGATTTCTCCAAGGTACGCGAAACTCAACCTGAAAAATGAAAAGACAAGAGGAGAAAAACTAACAAATTAAAAATAATACATAACCTTTCGAAAGTTCCCTCTCACAAATTACTCCTCTGTAGCCGCATGAATCTATTACATAAGAATCGCCTCCGCTAGTTTTTAAAGATATTCACTCTTGTTCTTAGAAATCCCTTAAATATTTGAATTCAACAAGGAAAATGACGTTGCTCGTAAGGCAAGGAGGGTCTCTTTCAAAACCAGGTCTGGACAATCCAAGCGATGATTATTCAGAACTTTAGATGTTTGAAGACCGCTACAGGACCCTAATGTAGGGCTATCATCTCCCATAGACACATGCTTTACTTTCTATTGATGAAGACCAAGAAGTCTGAAACAGTTGTCTGTTCTTGCACTCGGCAAATCAATGAAAACAATGTTAATTCGGTTATTTAACTCTAGATCTTATAAGCACAATGCTCAGATCTTGTTGACCTTTATTTTGGATTCAGTTCTAGGAATTCTAGTAAGATTACAAGAATTAGTTATCTTATCTTATTGACAAATATACCTTTCTCTTTTTATGTTGAAATTAATTCATTGATGAAACTTCCACATGATAAGCAAAGTCTAGTAGATTATAATATTGGAAGTCCCCCTTTATTTATTTATCGCTCTGTCTGTGGAAATGCCAGAGCTGCATAGAATAGCTGCTATCTCGTATCATATCACATAGATGTGGTGTTGTAACGCATAGAAAATATCTTTTTTTTTTTGCGGAGTCTTTTTGATACATTTTTTTTTGCCCATTAACGATTTTTACCGGCGCATTTGGACTCCAAACCTACCCTCCCTTTGTAAACTCGAATCCTTCCGCGCTTTGAGAAAACGAATCCATACAGAAAAGTTCAGAGACAAAGAAGAAAACAACAGAGAAGTACTTTGCCCGGATCTTCCAGCTTTGGAGCACTCCAAAATGTTCCTCCAGAATTTCAACACTGATAAATCGAAAGCTAGCTTGAACAACAATAATATTATTAGTTCTAGTGACCCATTCCACAAATTGCCTATAAACTATTGCAAAATATCAGAGATATTAACACTTGAGGTTATCATCAATAATTGTTTTCATGGATCTTGGCTCTACTTGTATAGTCTTCCATACGATGGAAAACAATTACAGTGGATGTAGTTGCTATTCTATTTCCTCATTGATTTGTTTATTCATTAGATTTTCTAGAAGAAATTTTAAACGTATGGTCGAGAGGAAGATCTAGCAACGACTGCCAGATCTATAATAAGGCTATATTTGAAGTAGTTATTTCTCTTGTATGTCTAGAATTTCTGTCTTATTTTTATTATCCATTAGTATTTCTTCTTCTTATATTTATTCAAACATTTTCCTAGAATTATTAACCTAATGTATGCTACAAGTTTTTTTGCTTGTTGCTCCATTGAAATATAAAGAAATGAATATTTCAGTAGCCGGGTAGAAATGAAATATACGTCAGAATTCGATATTTTTTTCTAGACCCCTCTGCAATTGGCTGTAATCAACAATGCCAAAATCGAGATTGTCAAGGTTCTCCTCGAATATAACGCCGATTTGTCCGTATTGGATTCAGAAGGGAATAATCTACTCCACCTGGCAGTCGAGCAAAATAGAAAGGATCTGGTCGATATATTCCTGGACAGGAAGGAAGGCACTAAAATGAATATTGATCACTTCAACTACGAAGGTAGGTGAACAAAAATCTATTTTATGTTGTGAATCTAACCGCCATGAGACCCGCTCAAACACACACACACAAAATTTCATCAAGATCGGTCGAGCCGTTTTTGAGTTCCTATAAAATAATTGCAGCGCCATCTACCGGTTCGGTTATCAGCTTTAAGTAAACAACTGAAAGCCAGTGGTCTGTCAACTCTAAAATTGACAGATAAGCGAAAGATTTTACGTTTTTCCGGGCAATTTTGTCAAGTTTTCTCTTCATAAGAACCTTCCAAGAAGCGAAGAAAAATTAGCTATATTGGTGCAGCCGTTTTCGAGTTTATCGCTCACCAACACATTTAGCGATCCATTTTTTTTATATAGATAAGGAGTCCACCGCGACATCTGATCTGTTGTGCCCCCCATTCTGGGATTGAACAGGTACCCTACGCTACAGATCCCCAGTTCCAGAGTTGCAATTATAGCTGTAATTTAACGATCATTTCATTCCTATTATGAGAAGTTTTTGAAATTAGGGAAATATTCAATTATATAGTGGATTTTTTTCACAAATGAACGCAATAAAAGTGCTATATTCTTAGTATTTTGGGACGTACTCAAAAACGCTCTGTGAGTTCTCGATAAGAAATGAACGAGATGCATAGAATAACATTTTACGCATCTATGAAATAAATCATAAACGCATCTATGATATAAATCATAAACGCATCTATGATATAAATCATAAACGCAAGTATGATATAAATCATAGACTTTCTCTATGTTTTTGCATGTCATCGGTGACGTTGAGTAGCCATTACGAAAATTTTCTGTTTATACGAATTTTAGCATCGTATTTCAGCAAAAATGCAAGAGATCTGCAGGAAACATTAAGGTAGCCTACACGTAACGTGATAAGAAATAAATCGAAAACTATTTTTTGTTTAGTCAAATAGCCTATTACGTTTAATAATACACAAATTTGTTAGGCTGGTTTTCCTGTCACGCTGACGGTCGGCGCTGACGGTCAGCGCTGATCGGTCAGCTCGTATCCTTTTAGCATTACGCTGATCACATTGAGAAATAGAAGGATGCTATTGTCTCTGGCTCACTGAATGTGGAGGCTTGTCGGCGCCAGCTAGTCAGCGGCGCCGACGCGCTGGCGCGTACGTGCGCGTATATAGCTCAGCGCTGACGGCCGTCAGCACCGCGTGACTCGAAAACGCTACCTATAGCTACATACATATTGACCCATCAGCGCCGACCGTCAGCGTGACAGGAAAACCAGCCTAAGGCTGGTTTTCCTGTCACGCTGACGGTCGGCGCTGATGGGTCAATATGTATGTAGCAATAAATTCTATCGGTGAAGAACCATGAAAGATAACATGGCGCAATCCGATTACTAATGTATTCGAAATTTATTTGATTCATCCATTCAATAATCTCCGAAACAGTTAAGGATGGTTCATTATTCACAAAGCCAACAGTTCTTGGAAAATGACTGCATAGATGGATTTCCCCCATTCCCTTCACAGAAAGATATGCGGGAAATACATCCGGATTTTCTGAGTATTAATCAGAACGTTTTTGATAAGGTTAAACTATTCTGTTGTATGCAGGGTATCCCAAGAAAACTGTAAATGGTTTGATGGTAAATATACCGTGCTGGAGGAACCAGAATACAATTATTAAATAAGCTAAGGCTCTTCGTTTATGATAATCCGGAAAAATACAGATCAGGACTCGGAAATTTTTGGAGTTTTGGAGTTATACCCTTCTGAAATTTGGTTCTTATTTCCTCAATAACTCGAAAAATACAAAAGCGATCCAATTCAAACAAGGTTATCAGTTGTAGAATGTCAACGCGAAAACTCTTGCGAAATTTCGTGAAGGTCGTATCATTAGAAATAAAAAAAAATCATTGAAAAAAATTCTATACAGGGTGAGTCTTTGACCACTGCATTAATTTTAACCAAAGATTCCTCTCATCAAATGAAACACTTTTTTCATTTAACATTTTTCCAAATTCAGCTCAGGTGAAAAGATACAGGCTGTTGAAATTTTGAAAAAAAATCAGTTTTTATTTTGTAGCTTTGACATCCTTTTTTCGAATAAAATGAATGTTGGCGTAAAGTTCCCTATAACTATGATACATATTTTCCAAATATTAGTTATTTTCTACTTCTATTGGTTTTCTAGTTATGGACTCGTGGATTCATAAAACTAAACGAAATTAGCATAAAGAAAGCATATAAAGTTTTTCGTGAGTCATTTCAAGAATATTCCATCGTTTAAGAACATTATATTATTCTTCATCATTTCTCCTTAAACGCACCGTTTTCGAGATATTCTTCATTAAATGTTTTAAAATGGAAAACTCCAGAAATTTCACTACTTTTATGGATCCGTCCCTGAGCGTTGGAATCCCGAATCAAGCTGTAAACCACGTTACCATGCCTTATTCTCGTCCGCCAACAATGTCATAGATAATTTATATGCGGGAGTGTATTAGCACATTGTGAAATCTTTAAACGCTTGTAACTTTTTACCTGAGCCGAATCTGGAAAAATGGTAAATGAAAAAAGTGTTTCATTTGATGAGAGGAATCTTTGGTTGAAATTAATGCAGTGGTCAAAGACTCACCCTGTATATCAGAAACTATTCGTCCGACATCGCTGAAATTTTGCGAGAGCCTTCAGAACCTAACTCTACTGCCAAGTTCCAAGTTTGAACACGATCGGATCTATATTGTTGGAGATCCGAGCAGCCTTGTGTGTCAGTAGCTGGATGGGTGACCGTCGCCTCGATAACTTTCGATCGAAAGGATATAGGCACTTGCAATTTTCAGGGTAGGTTGCACATCCTAATGGGAGAGTTACGTTCGTTTTTGGGCATAATCGGTCCATCGGTTTCGGAGTTATACCCACCTGGATATTATTTCCTCGATAACTCAAAAAATATAAACTCGATCGAATTGAAGTTTTTAAAAAATTAATACAAAAAAAATTGGTTCAAGCACTGACGTAAGCTTTTTCGCGCATGTTCTATTGTCCATACTCCTGTATTGGACAATCTCGAATTTACCATGGTAAACTCGATTAAGAGTGTCTAATACAGGAGTATCGGACTTCACGTTAGTGCTTGAACCAATTTTTTGATGTTTCACTCTTATTCCCATTTTGAGGTTAATAATACACTACCAACATAAGACTATCTAAAACTTAAGAAAACTTAACACCACAGATTACTTATCTGTGCTTACACTAAAGACATCTGTAATTGTAATAGCCTCCGAATTGGAGGTCTTTTTTTTTTCAAGAGGTGGAGAAACTTTTTCCTCTAGGAAGTTTTATTTTCAAATTTTGGCAGGTACCAGCAGAATTATTTTTCTCTGCTCCTTTTGCGGAATTACACGTTAAACCTTCCCACTTGTATAAATAATTTTCAAATGAACATAACTTCGAAACCATCGGGCGGATTTTGATCATTCCCGACCCGTCTCGGGATTTGGGAAAGTTTCCTGTAAAATATTTTATCGCCATCTCTCGGTGGGATTTGAAACTGTTGCTTGAAAGGGCTCTCAAGTGAAAGTGGCGAGTTCAGGGTGGATTCTGATTTTTCCTATGTTCTTTTTTAACAGGACTGACCCCTTTGATGATGTGTGCCCTCCTCAGCGATAGGATAGACATGGCGGAAATCTTATTGAACCATAAAGCACAATTGAACCTGAAAGATCGCAAATCTGGTAGATCGGCCATATTCCATGCAGCAGTGAGTCATAACGGTGAGTAGTTTCCAATCTTGTTTTTTCATTTACTACTATATTGTATATTATTGTTGGGGGTAACGTTGCACTGCGACCTTAGGGTATATTGTGCCCCCCGTCAGAGCTGGAGAATGGACAACATAATTAACCATGGTAAATTCGATTAAGGGTGTCCAATACAGAAGAATGGACAATAGAACATACGCGCAAAAGCTTCTGACTTCACGTCAGTGCTTGAACCAATTTTTAAGTAGAATTTTACTACTAAGAACAGTTCTTCCTTGTGTTCTTACCGATCCGTGACCTGAGATGGGGCTGACTGAAGGCCGATCATCAATATATTGTTTCATTCTTTTTAATCTTCCTTCAGCTCCGATGGTGCTCCTCCTGCTGGATTACGGTGCCGACACGAAAATTCGCAATTTCTTTGGAACATCTGTCCACGATGCCATGTTCGAACTTGACGATATACCTAACGAAATAAAGTATCCAATATTGGGACGAGATCTGAAAATGAACGAAAAAAGGAAACTGAGCCAACAGGATAGCAGGAAGCAGGACGCTTCTAAACAAGAAAAGAGACACGACACGTTCAAACGTAAAAAATTGGAAATCGTTTCAACGATTCAGAAACTAGAATCTAAAGCCAACTTTATTGTCAGGCCTGGTAAGGTTAACAACTGAAGATACTTATTATGAATGTTATTCACGGAGTTGGGATTGTTAACACTTTCCACGAATTGATTATTATTGAATGAAAGCAGATGGTTTGTTGTTTATTGATGAGTATAGATATTATTTTTGATTACGAAAGGTTGCAGTTACTGCTCCGAAATTGTTAACAATTCCAACAACTTACAAATAAGATAGATTCTGGATTTCATTTTCATTTATATTAAATTCATAATCTGTTTCTATCTTTTTGAAACCATTCGTACAATTTGTTTTTTATCTTAATTGAATTTAATTTATTCTTTTGAAATTGAAAAGAAAAATGACTCCAATATCTCGTTAGGTTGCTGTCATGGATGGTTTTAGATTATGAACAAACGATAATACTACATGTAGAGCTGACTATGGGTTTTTCGTATCTGTTAATAAAAGCTCATTTTCCCCCTCCTGTTTTATATTTGAAGTTTGTGAATGATTGTTTTCCACTTTCAACATGAAATTTAGCATTACTTAAGCGTAATGTCAATATCGAAGTATTTTTTTGTATTATGCTGATTTTAATCACTATCTATTTTACTTGTACTTAGGTACCTTATTTTTCCAACTTGCTCAGGGTAAATTCAAGTAATTTCACTTCGCGGTATATATTTGTAAATGATTTATTATATATTATTATTGTATATAATTGTGATTAATTATTATTAGGTGAAAAACTTGAATCATTCACTCATTCTTTCATACTATCACTGCCAAACTATAAGAATTATTATATATTACTATGACCGTAAATATCGGAATTTTTACTGAATTATACAATTGTACAAAACTGAGATATTTAAATGGTGTTTTTTGTCGTAAAAAAATTGTAATCACTCATATTATTGAATTATAAATTAGATAAATAACGAATTCAATTTTGGCTAAACATTGCAAAGTTAAAGAATTAATTCTCAAGAAAAACATTCACCTTTGTCTGAATAAATTTGTTAATGGATAAATTCATTGAATAAGTAAACACTATGTGTTTTTTGGTTACCAAAAGACGAATTAGACCAATAAAAATGAGGTTTCCAATGTAAACGGCATGAAAAACCCAGCAAGTTTCTGAAGCTTATATGCGAAAGAAAGAGGAGAGAATACTAGGAGCTTGGTTAATAAGATTGGAGCATTTATTGATCAAATTTTAATTTACTGTGGAATGTCTTTGAGTATTCATTTCTATTGGGGTTCAAATAGGTAGATTCTGTACATAGAATTTCTATTTCATAACAATAATACTGATTGTGGGAATTAGTGGGATTGTTTTTAGTACCTACAATATCTAAAAAATATTAATGTATATATATCGTTATACAGTGTGTCCAAGATGAGCTTTAGGATCTGGGAAACGGTGCGAGATACAGGTTCGTTTGAATTAGAAAAAAGTTATAACAATATGCTGTTCAGAATGTTTCTATCCATTTCCTAGGTCCTAATGCTATAAAATCTTTATTTTGGGCACACTGTATATACAGAAGCTGATTTTTATAGCTATTATATATCCTTAAATAAGATGTATTAGTACAGAAAATGAAACATAACTTCGCACAAGAGTGCTTTGATGGAAACATTTGGATAAATCTTTTTCATTACGAAAAGTTTTTCCCAAGCGGATACCACTAAATTATCCGAGAAATGAAGACATTGTTATCTGTAGATATATCGTAATATGATTATAAAATTAGAATAAGTCATTCCGTATTCGTGACATTTTTGTTAAGATTTTCAAGGGAAGAAAAAATATGTCATAAAAATTATTCCTAATTTTATTATTGGAACTTCTTCTGATTTGTTTTTCGGATAAGTACATCTTACTACCATTTCGCCTTTCCTTATTGTCATTCGATTATTATCAAATGCGTATGACAAGAATTCTTATCAATGATTCTGATCCTTTACAAGAGCTTTAACAATATTTTTTATCATCTAAGATGCTTTTGCAAGCTAATATTGCTATTAGTAGTCAAAACAACTATTCAGACTGTAGAAAAACAGCTTGCGGAACATTTAGTTTTCATATAGTACAGGAGGTCGGTTAATGATAGCTCCTATGATAAGAAACGTTCTGTTGGTAATCTTCAGTCGTCATTTTCTGTACTCTGTCACAGGTTTTCAATTGTATTCAAAATAATTGTAATACAATGTACAAGATGTTCCTGTTTTTTTATTATTTTTCCTGTATTTCCCAAGGATAGTCCCAGAGTCCCTGGCCTGATGAAAATATGACTGTATAGATGTTGAAAAGAATGATGGTAGAAAGTACCAATTTTATTTATTTTGATTTATATGGTACAGTTTAAAATGGGAAAATGAACATGGTAGGCCAAATGAGGTGACTACGACAAAAATAATGAAAAAAGGGAAACAAAAACCCCCCAAACTATCTTTTCCCTGCCACCCCAACTTTCGTGTCCCTGACCATCGTTTTTCCGCCCCCTTGACCTTTCTTTCCTTGCCCCCAAACTTTTGTGTCACTGCCCCCCTGATCATCGTTTCCTTGCCCCCCTGACTGAGGTTTCTCTGCCCTTGACCTTTTTTCCTTGCCCCCTGACTTTTTTTCCCTGTCCCCTGGACTTCGTTCCTCTGCCCCCCCAACCTTCGTTTACCTGCCCCCTGACCTTCGTTTCTTTGTTCACCATAGACAAGATTTATCACGTAAACATAGAATATTATTAATGCAAAAATTTCAAGGTCATTGCGAAATCTATGGACTCAGGTTTTAATTTTGCATTCGCCATTTTTAATTATTCAAATTTTTGCAACGTAATGAGAGTGAAATTTTTCAAAAGTTCAACTAATAATTATCGTCTCGTTTACAAATTCTTCCGCTTTATGATATCTAAATACAATTTATGCTGTATGGATTCATTGGATTAGGATGCGAAGATGAATTTTTCAGTCAAATATGCCCATATAATTGAGCTGCAAAATATTATCAGTTGCATCAACATTATTCTAAATCCAATAATGAATAATGAATCTTCAGTAGTTTACCAGTTTGATCAGAATTTGAAATTGGAATACCCGGTTGTCCGAAGAAACTATTCTGAAAGAAATGCAGGTACATTTTTCTCACTGTTTACTCCAAATATTTATGTAGTAGATATAGACCATGTATCCATCTCGAAGGTTTTGAATAGGATGAAGAATGAACGTTACAATACAAGAGCCCAATACGTGTTCATTGGCCAATATCTCAACATTACTGATGTTACAAACCTAATTGAAGAATATATTTTGGACTTTGTATTCATCGAGTATGCGACAGGAGAAATCCAATCAGTTTTTCCTTACAAAACAAGAAATTTACATGGTTTTTCAAAGAAGCTTGAGAAAATTGGATATTGTCATGAAGGTAAATTATTTTCCGATAAAAAATTATTTCCAAACAAAATCCCAAGTTTCTGGGAAAATGCAACAGTTTATATGTTATACCGTCATGATGAACCCTTTACAATAAACACAAAAAATGTTAAAAAAGGCATTGAAATCGATATAATGGATATTGTGGTCGAGAGATTGGGAATACGAGCTCAATATGTGGACGACATAGGTATACGCTCTAATATGAACCTATATTTAAGGTATTTCAGAAAGTTTGGTGTTCGTTTTGGTAATGAAATAACACTTCTGAGATATGTGAGTGAATATACCATACCATACAGTTGCTATTCAATATTTTGGTACGTACCGCAATCTGACGTTATACCCAAATGGAAGTTGGTATTCGCAGCATTCTCCGTGGATTTATTTTTGGTATGGGGCTTGTGTTTACTTCTATTTTCATTAATTTGGTATGTAATATATATCGTATTGAAAGGTCAGAAGTCTTTCAATTATTTGTTCAAACGATTATGGTCCGTTTTCACTTTAATCCTGGAACAACCTGAAAGTTATGTTTCAGATTTTATAACGTCTATGATTCTCGTGTTTCTCATTCTGCAATCTTCTTTGATCTTGAATGTTTTATACAAGGCCAAGTATACGTTTTTATTATCTGGGAAGAATTTCTACGACCAGTTGGATACTTTCGAAGAAGTGATGGAGAAAAAACTGAAAATTGGACACACAAGGTTCATGGCTGCTACGTACAACCCAATAGAGAAGCAGTATATTATAGAAAACGCGGTAAAGTGCAATGTTGAAATTGAATGCTTAAACCGTTCAGCGTTCGATAAGGACATGGCCGTTGTGATGCCAAGCAGGCACATTGATTTTTTTCAACGTCTTTTCTTAGACGTAGATGGATATTCCTTCTTGCATAGGATGAGGGCACCAATCGCTACATATTGTAATTGCTTTATTTTCTCGAGAGGACATCCATTATTTCGTTCGGTGAACAAGTTGATCCTCCATCTTATAGGTCACGGTTTTGTGCATAAAATAATATCTAAGTATGAAAGTTTGACGAGTAAAATAAGTGCACCTTCAACGAAAAGCATGAATTTTGAATATGTGAAGGCACCGTTCATTGTTTTACTCTTGGGAAATTCTGGGGCTCTTTTTATACTTATCGTGGAGAACCTGGTTGTTTTAATACTGAGGAAAATGAAGGTAAATGCATCTAACAATTTGGTCATCTTGGTGCAACCTTAGTTCAAGAATGAGGCTCTTAAAATCAGTAGCTATAAAGCGGATATATACAGGGTGAGTCTTTGACCACTGGATTAATTTTAACCAAAGATTCCTCTCATCAAATGAAACACTTTTTTCATTGACCATTTTTCCAGATTCGGCTCAGGTAAAAAGTTACAAGCGCTTAAAGATTTCACAATGTGCTAATACACTACCCGCATATAAATTATCTAGGACATTGTTGGCGGACGAGAATAAGGCATGGTAACGTGGTTTACAGCTTGATTCGGGATTCCAACGCTCAGGGACGGATCCATAAAAGTAGTGAAATTTCTGGAGTTTTCCATTTTAAAACATTCAATGAAGAATATCTCGAAAACGGTGCGTTTAAGGAGAAATGATGAAGAATAATATAATGTTCTACAACGATGGAACATTCTTGAAATGACTGAAGAAAAACTTTATATGCTTTCTTTATGCTAATTTCGTTTAGTTTTATGAATCCACGAGTCCATAACAAGAAAACCAGTAGAAGTAGAAAATAACTAATATTTGGAAAATATGTATCATAGTTATAGGAAACTTTACGCCAACATTCATTTCATTCGCAAAAAGGATGTAAGCTACAAAATAAAAACTGATTTTTTTTCAAAATTTCAACAGCCTGTATCTTTTTACCTGAGCTGAATTTGGAAAAATGTTGAATGAAAAAAGTGTTTCATTTGATGAGAGGAATCTTTGGTTAAAATTAATGCAGTGGTCAAAGACTCACCCTGTATAATAGATATGATTACCTCCTAAGAAATAAAATAGTTGCTCTACTGGTCCAGAGGGCCAAATAATCAAACACTTTCTTTGAGGGTGCAGACTCATTGTTACAGCAGACATGTACTGGTATTTATTCAAATATAACTATTTTAACCATTATTATTTCTCTTTGAATTTCACTAATTATATCCATTCGTCCTACTATATTTGCCGCTTTTATTGTATCAAATGAATTGAGCTTATTATGGATATTAAAGATCGTCTAACAATCCCTTGAGAATAATATTTGACATGAATTGCATTATATGGGAGTGCCGAATAAAATTCAAGAAGTAGGCAAGAACAACTTGGTCTCCTTGGTCTGGGTCCCTGGTCTCGTGGGAATTAAAGGAAATGAGGAGCCCAACACACTTGTCAATAAAGGAGCACAAACCCCCTTTATTGGCCCGGAACCCTACTGTGGGGTTGGTGTATACACCTACAAAAGTGAATTTCGCTAGGTCTTCCTCAAAGAGACCCCTCAGAAGCTTGTGCGAGTTAGGAGAGTCAGTTGTGTTCTGTGTAGGCTTTGTTATTGTACCCTTACGCCAGCTCAGGCATAGCCTTATTAATTTAATTATCTCTAAATATGTAATGTTTCGCAGGCAACCAGTAATACAGGAGTGGCGAACTATAGGTGTAATATGTGTCGCCTGCCAATCGAGACATCCAGGGAAAAAACGTAATTTCAAAATGAGTCAGATTGATTCAATTAGATGTCGCCACATACAGTGGAAGATATATCGGGTAAGTAATTATTTTGAAAAATGGATAGATTTAATCATAATTCAACTAATCTATCTCACAACTACGATAATAAATGGATAAGAGATACTAGAGAGTTGCAATAGACTCACTTTTTATGTAGGCTAAGGCAGTTTGCTTAAATGCAAAAAATCGAAGATTATCCCATTGTTGTTGTGAGTCGAAAATGTGTAAAGTTATCTTGATTTCAACTCTATATTACTATTCATATTGGATTTTCACCCGTATTCTTTTAGAATAGCTCTAATCATTTTATTTTCGGTAACATAAGTAATGTTTCACAGGCAACCAGTCATACAGGATTGTAGAACCAACGGTGTAATATGTGTTGCATGCCAACAGATAACCAGATTTCTTCTCATTGGCCTCGCCATCTACTTGTGGAAAACGTAACTGTGAATTGATTCTGATTGGTACCGTTAGATGTCACCTCGTTCTGTTTAAGATAATTGAGGTAAATAGTTATTTTAAAATGGATAGATTCAATGCAATTTTCACTAATTTATCTCGCTACTATAACAGGTAATGAATTGGAATTACCAGAAAGTGACGATGAACTCTAATTTTTTTTTTTTCGAATCTCTGATTGTTTTTTATGAATCAAAAATTTGAAAGTTATTGGTAGGTATAGCTTAAAATCTAAATCTAAGTCATCCGATGAATGATTCAATTTGTTCACTTGTGCCGAATTTCATCCATATATGTCTATTTTTATGAGAGTTAGAACAGTTTGATAAAATGAAAAAGAGTTCTAAGTTTTGAAATTTCTCGGAATGACTCTCACTTTGGTACACCGGAAGAACAATACCACCTAATTATCTATCCTGAATTTCAACCCAATCTGACCATTTTTATCTGACCCCTAAACTTCTAAGGATGTCCCATATCAAGCGGTTACAAAGACGTTATCAGAAGAATGTCACGAACACACAATATTTTAGATAACGGGGTAGATACAGAACGGTGTTTTCCGTCTTCTCGTTACCATATTGAAATTTTTTCTCTTGCGAGTGTCGTTAGGGACCATAGTCTCCATATTTTCAAGATATTAAGAAGTATGCATGATGTTCCAAAAGAGGCTAGTGTTCTCACAATTTCCAAATTTTCAATGTGATACCCAGTTTCATTTTTGAATTCTATGACAAATTTTAACGTAAGTTTGTGAGGAGAACTTTTTTATTTAAGCAGTCGCTTTTATTGTATCAAATGAATTGAGCTTATTATGGGTATCTAAGTTCGTCGTACAATCCCTTGAAAATAATATTTTACATGAATTGCAGTATTGCACGGAGGTCAATTTGTTTTTGGCGCGCTTGCTAACGACATGATTATGAAATATACTGAGTCTTTTCCAAAGAGACCCCTCAGAAGGTCCTAGGAGCAATTGTGCGAGTAAAGACTCAGTTGTGATCTGTGTAGACTTTTTTATTGTATCCTTACGCCAGCTCAGGCAAAGCTCTAATCAGTTAATTGTCTATACTATAAGATATGAAATGTTTCGCAGGCAGCTAGTAATACAGGAGTGTCGAACTATAAGTGTTATATGTGTTGCCTGCCGACAGAGGCGTTCTACAACAGAGGGTAGGGAAAAAATATAATTTAAAAAATGAGTCAGAATTATACCAATAGATGCCACCACGCACAGTCGAAGATATATTAGGTAAATATGTATTTTAGAATTGATAGATTTAATCATATTTCAACTAGTCTATCTCACGACTACGATATTAAATGCATTATAAATACTAAAAAATTGCAGTGGACTCACTCTATATGTGAACTAAGGTGGTTTGATTAAATGAAAAAAATTAGAAGGTTATTTTTGGTCCAAATTTTTTAAGTTCTTAGAATGACTTCCAATTTGACACACCGGATGAACAATACCATCTCATCATCTCCTGAATTTCAACACATTCTCACCATTTTTTTATGAATCAAGCCTCCTTACTCTATTGAAGTTCTTGTCATCTTTGAATGTTACTTCTAATACTTTGTATATCTTGCTTATAGAACACTGACTCTTGGGGGACATCAATGGTTACCGAAGTGAAATCAACGAGTTGCCATACAGAAAAGATTCGAAATACAATTATGAGTATAACGTTTATACCTTATAGAAATGTTTATAATAATATTACTAGAAATCTTGTGATCTGTGATACGATATATTGAATATCAATAATGTTTAAAAAAATTGTTTCATGAAACATTCAATACAATTTGAGCTTTAAATCAATAAGGACTCCTACACATTTCCAGGGCAAGCATAAAATCTGAATACAAATATTTATACCTATATACCTACTAAACCTCCTCCTGATGAAATCCAAACATTTCATCAGCCATAGGGCTGAATACAGTCCTGTGCTAAGAATCGCTCAAGGTCGAATGAATTCAAGGGTGGGCGGGGCCTTATAATAAATTGCTCAGGCAACACAAAATACTTCACGTTGAATCTTTAGTTGCCTGCACCATCTAAAGTGAGGGGCAAAAATATTCTAAGGAACGATGATTACCACGCTGTCGGACGGAAAAAATATATTTCTTTAAACCCCCATATCTCCCGAAATACAGAGCAGAATGTAATAAAATTTGGAAGAGATAATACGACCAACCTGCTCTATTGATGTGCCAAATTTGAGCCGAATCGAATTTTTTCCCGAAAAAATCGGAAGGTTAACCCCTTTGGATTTTTTCAAATTTTGAAAGTTTGCTTAAATTTGGCATATCAAAAGAGCAGATTGGTCGTATTATCTCTTCCAAATTTCATTAAATTCTGTTCAGTATTTCGGGAGATATGAGGGTTTAAAGAAATCGATTTTTTCGGTCGGTGATAATCATAGTTCTTTAAATAATTTTGCCCCTCATTTTATATGGCGCAGGCAACTAAAGATTCAGCTGGAAGTATGTATTTTGTGTTGCCTGACTGGAATGCATTCGACCTTGAGCGATTCTTAGCACAGGACTGTATTTAGCCCTTCGTTCAATAAAGGAGGTGTGTGTATTCTATCAGGAGAAACTTTGAAGGCAAATTCAAGTTATCAGTCGAACATTTGCTAGTTGCCGTAATCATATTTGTTGTTTCTCAAATTGATGGGAAATATCCTGCTACTCCTGATATAATCCAAAGACCTCTTCAGCCATAGGGCTGAATGCAGTCCTGTGCTAAGAAATTCCAAGAGTGGGCGGGGCCTTATAATAAATCAGTCAGGCAACACAAAATACATTCGGTTGAATCTTCAGTTGCCTGCACCATCTAAAGTGAGGGGCAAAAATATTCTAAAGAACGATGATTACCACGCTGTCGGACGGAAAAAATATATTTCTTTAAACCCCCATATCTCCCGAAATACTGAGCAGAATGTAATAAAATTTGGAAGAGATAATACGACCAACCTGCTCTATCGATGTGCCAAATTTGAGCCGAATCGAATTTTTTCCCGAAAAAATCGGAAGGTTAACCCCTTTGGATTTTTTCAAATTTTGAAAGTTTGCTTAAATTTGGCATATCAAAAGAGCAGGTTGGTCGTATTATCTCTTCCAAATTTCATTAAATTCTGTTCAGTATTTCGGGAGATATGGGGGTTTAAAGAAATCGATTTTTCGACCAATTTGTCAATTTCTTTAAACCCCCATATCTCCCGAAATACTGAACAGAATTTGATGAAATTTGGAAGAGATAATACGACCAACCAGCTCTTACGATGTGCCAAATTTGAGGCCAATCGATTTTTTTTCTAAAAAATATCTAAGGTTAACCCCTTTGGATTTTTTCAAATTTTGAAAGTTTGCTTAAATTTGGCATATCGAAAGAGCAGGTTGATCGTATTATCTCTTCCAAATTTCATTAAATTCTGTTCAGTATTTCGGGAGATATGGGTGTTAAAAGAAATCGATTTTTCGACCAATTTGTCGTATTCTTTAAACCCCTATATCTCCCGAAATACTGAACAGAATTCGATGAAATTTGGAAGAGATAATACGACCAACCAGCTCTTACGATGTGTCAAATTTGAGCCGAATCGAATTTTTTCCCGAAAAAATCGGAAGGTTAACCCCTTTGGATTTTTTCAAATTTTGAAAGTATGCTTAAATTTAGCATATCAAAAGAGCAGGATGGTCGTATTATCTCTTCCAAATTTCATTAAATTCTGTTCAGTATTTCGGGAGATATGGGTGTTTAAAGAAATCGATTTTTTTCGGTCCAAAGCGTGGTACATAATAATCATGGTCCTTTAAATATTTTTGCCCCTCACTTTATATGGTGCAGGCAACTAAAGATTCAACCGGATGTATTTTGTGTTGCCTGACCGATTGATTATAAGCTCCGCCCACCCTTGGGATGCATTCGACCTTGAACGATTCTTAGCACAGGACTGCATTCAGCCCTATGGCCGAGGAGATGTTTGGATTTTATCAGGAGACGGTTTAGTTGTATATAAAAAATATTTGTATTCAGACTTTATGCTTGCCCTGAACTTTTTAGGATTTGTAGATTTCTTAATATTATTATAAACGGAATTACCCGTTAAACTTTTCCTCTTATTATTATAAACATTTCTATAGGGTATAAACATTATACTCATTATTGTATTTCGAATCATTTCTGGATGGCAACTCGTTGATTTCACTTCGGTAACCGTTGATGTCCCCAAAGAGTCTGTATTCTGTAAGCAAGAAATACAAAGTATTATAAGTAACATTAAAAAATGACAAGAACTTCAATAGAGTAGGTGGACACCATTCACTGTCGGGCCATAAATTAAGAGTGCTGTGTCTAAGATAGCATAAGGATAGGGTAACAAATTTGACAAAGAACGCAACTGATTTTCCTTAGTCACACAAGCTCCCATGAGCTTCTGAGAGACCTCCTCAATTGGCGAAGACTTGGGAGGGTCAGTATAACAATAATCATGTTTATATAGCACGCGCGTCAAAGCAGATAGATGATAAACATGATTATGATTATGCGCGGACCCTCACAAGTAGGTTTCATGGAGAAATAGCATACTCAAAACCCCCAATCCTCTCAGACGAAAACTCCAACAGTTAAATCATTTCTCGTCTGCTCATGCGAGAAACGAAAAATGCTCGAAAGAGGCAGCATGAATTTCAATATTGACCCCAAGGATTATGTTATGAACGCTACACCTCGGACACTACGCTGTCTCCTCGAAACTGGCTCGCGAACTCACAGAATTGACATGAGCTGTTAATATGGCCTTCCATAGTTACACCCCCGGTCGTTAAATTAAAAACCAATTTAAAATTCCACATATCTTTCACGCATTAATTCAATTGCCACGGTAGTTACTCGTCCATATTTTAATCAGTTGACCTAGTACATATCGCAATGATTCAGATAAACGTGAAAAAACTCGTCGAAATATGTTTACCAGATGTTATATTTTTCACGTAGAAATTCGAACTGAAATAATGTTTGGAAGTTCAAAATTATTAGAATTTTTTTCAGGCTCCTAGAAGTCTGTTCTCAGTGAAATTTTGTACACCTCAAGAGGTCATCATTGGTCACCGAAGTGCCAAAATTGAACTCAATCCGATATTTAGTTTCGGAATTTCAAGCTAAATATTCCGCTAATAGTTAATTTTTTTAAAATTTTCTTCACTCATGCTATCCCCACGAAATTTCACACAAGTATTTTCGTCAGTACTTTGTATCTAACTACCGAGCTTCAATTAAATCGGATCAGTATTTTTCGAGTTAAAGTGAAAACAAAACTTTCAATTTCAAATATTCGACATTTTTTTTTAGTTTACAGCCATCCGATCTATGATTCTATAATTTTGATGCTAAATTTCAGGTAGATCGAGTGATCGGTTTCGGAAATATTCTTGAGAAATATTTCAACTAAAAATGGCTCCGAAACGGATAAGTGAATTTTGCCCATTAACAAACTTAACCGATATATTTACGCTACAAAACTACCCTGCAAATTTCAACGCTCTAACCCATTCCGTTCGAGAGTTATCGTGCTAAGGGCCGGACTGGATGGACATAATTGAATTTGACCCCGGATTATTCAGCAGTGAGTCAAACTGAATCGTTTGAGACCTTTTTCAGTTAAAAATCGAAAAATACAGACATTGTGACGAAAAATTGCACCCTGATAGGACTCTATTTTCTTGACGCAAATCGTTATTTGCGTTTATTCAAATTTTTATTTTTAAAGCTGTTACAATAGCTTAAAATTGTACACATTGGAAGAACGATTCCATCTGTTTACTCCTACCAAATTTCATTCCTATCTGGGCAAATTTTTCCAAAGAATTCGAGAATTACTCTTCCCTAGAACATGACCTCAAAAAAGGAAGGTATACTGCCTCACCCTGTATTGTATATTCTTGTAGGGGTTAACTTTGCACTGCGACCTTAAGGTTTATTATGCCCCCCCTTCAGAGCTGTCGATGTCATTACCATCTACAGCTCACCTTCCAGTTCCAGAGTTCTAATGAACACCAGTATCTGGGATGGCTTCTGCCTGAAAGATGCTCGGATAGGAGCCTAGCGATAGTGAGCATTTGGTGCCTGGTCCATATACTCCAGTGCCAGCTTCTGTAGTGGTTTTTGAACCGTCTGTGTACCATTTAATGGCATTTCTTTTCAGAACTTGGGTGGTGGATTCCCTGTCCCGCAGTCTTTTTTCCTACCAAGCATCGTAGTGAAGTTCTTTTCGATGCTTACTTTCTTGATCATTTAGTCACTAGAAAGATTGGCTGATGAAATGTACCTGGTAAGAGAGGACCAGGCTTTCTGGTTTTTACCTGTTCCTTTCCTAGATATTCTGAGAATGGCTTCATGGGCCATTTTGTCTATCACTAGATGAAGGGGTGTGAGATTTGTGATAATCTCAAGTGTCCTAGTAGGACATGTTCCCATAGCTCCAGTGATACACACACAGGCCAGCCTATGTACTTTGACGAGGGTTTTCCTCGTACTATTCTGGCTTGTTTTTGAATACCATACTACTGCCCCATACGTAATCATGGGTCTCACAACCATGCCACACCCTGTATGTTAGATATGAAAATATACAAATATTTAAAAAGTACTTATGTATGTATCATCATCAACCGTGTAAATTATGCTCTTATTGCGTGACATGAGTGTGTCGGTAATTATCCATTAGTGATTCCATCTGATAATAAATCATGCTTCAACTCATGTTCAGATTCACAAATAAAGAGAATTCTAACGACACTGATATATATCTCCATATTTATAATTATCGTAACTACATACAAAAGTGTTTTACTATGATTCCCTTTGTTTTATTCGAATTTCCAAGATGAAACTACCCCTGGCGTCCTTTTCAGAACTTTATCAAATTGTTGGATGTATAAATAGCATTCTTAATAGTTCAATTGGTGCCAACTCAGTCGTTGTTCAGTCAGGTTTTAGCGAGTTTTTGGACTATCCGGTTATGAGGAGAGATTACGATAGCCAGTTTAATGTTTCCCGACGTTCTAATTACGATTTCTACGTGGCCTATCTGGTCGGTATGCCTATTAAAACATTCTTGAACAGTTTGAGTAAGTACGAGTATTTCAACCCGAGAGCTGGATATATTTTTATAGGGGAAAAACCGGATAAATCGTTCATATCAACCCTCGTGACCAAGTTCGTCTTGAATTTCGTGGTGTTAGCCGTGGAAACGAAGGAAATCTTCACGGTATTCCCTTACCAAGACGGGAGATTGAACAACTTCTCAACTGAGATCAAGAAAATCGGTTCGTGCGGCGAATCGCTATTGGACCTACCCGATTCCTTCTTCCCTAACAAAATACCAACGGTTTGGAAAGGATCCAAACTAACCCTGATTTATAGCTACGAAGCGCCCTACTCCATGGTACCTACAGGTCAGAAGAGAGGCATTGAAATCGATTTGCTGGAACTCATCTTCGAGAGAATAGGATTGTATGGCGATTACGTAAACAAGAATGACATAGTCCCTTATACGGCCTTCCTCCTGGCCAACCATGGTAGGCACGATATTCGGTTGGGTAACTTAGCCTTGACAGTGTCACCAACTATTGATAACACAGTACCATACAGCTGTGACTCAGCTTTTTGGTACGTATCCCATCCCAAAGCCATTCCCAAGTGGAAACTAGCACTGTCTGTATACTCCTTGGAAGTGAAACTAACCTGGTTTCTTTCTACCTTCATCCTATGTCTTCTATGGGAGTCAACCCAAGTTTTGATAGAGAACAAACGACAGGGAAAGAGATTCCTGGACAGAGCGTGGCAAATCATCTCTATTCTCATGGAGCAAAGCGTGAAAGTTAAAATCGATTACGCTACAACCAGCGTTGTTGTATTATTGATGTTAAAGTCCTTCTTGGTCCTCAATTCTCTGTACAAAGCCAAATATACCTTCTATTTGAGCGGCGTGAACTTCGAGAAACAGATAGAAACCCTTGATGAAATAATGGAAAAAGGTTTGAAGATAGGATCAACCAACTTCCTGATCGGCGTGTATAAAACAACGCCTAAAGTTCAGGAGTATATTAGAGAAAACTTCGTCAAGTGCGACACGGGACCAACGTGCTTGAACAGGTCGGCTCTAGAGGGGGATTTGGCTGTTTTGAAACCTTACAGGAAGGTTGCTTATGTCAGAGATACGTTCCAAAATCAGTATGGTCATTCTCAACATCACAGACTCAGATCGCCGGTATTTACTGTTTGTAATGCTTTCGGTTTTCCCAAGGGACACCCTATGTATCTGCTTGTCGACCGGTATATTTATTTGACGGTACAGCACGGATTTGTGCAGAAGATAATTGCGAACTATGATCGTATAATATGGATGAGGAAAAGGTCGCTGGCTATAACGAATCGAAAATTGCAGTTTGATGCCGTCAAGGGACCTCTATTTCTCGTAGTGATTGGGAGTTGGCTTGCAACAGTAGTCTTTGTAATGGAAAAAATTATTTATGCAAGAAAATGAGGAAAAGGAGGGTTGCCATGTTTTTTATTACATTTTATGCAACTAGCTTTCAATAGCCGTCATACTGGAAGGCGTCTAATCATCTCAATTGGAGACTATTGCTACACCTAATCTTGAATTCACGGAACCTGTAGTGTGCATATAAACAAGAGACGACTTTACGAACATTGCCTTGTATATTTTATTTTTTTAACGTAAAATACTGTAATATTATTGCAATATTCTATATGTACTGCTTTGGCTGTTGCCTAAGAATCACTTAATCAATTGATAAGTCAAAGGACGATATTACAATAATATTCAGATTAAGTATATCTAAGAACCATAAAATCCACTACAAAAATACCCACCAGTCAATACATCCACACTTAATATATCCAAAAGCTATAACATCCACTTCAAAAATATCCATGGGTCATATCATCCACACCAAATATATCCAAGAGCTTTAGTATCCATTGCAAAAATATCCACGAGTCATAATATCCACACTGAATTCAACTAGGAGCCATAGCATTCACTAAAAAATATCCACGAGTCATAATATCCACACTAAATTTACCTAAGAGCCATAGCATCCACTACAAAAATTTCCACGAATCATAACGTCCACAATAAATGTCTCTCATAAATTCCACCCCAAAAATACCCACCAGCCATAACATCCACACTTGATATATCCAAGAGCTATAACATCCACTGCAAAAATAGCCACGAGTCCATCATCCACTATAAATTTATCCAAGAGCCATAAAATCCATAACATACACACTAAATATATCCAAAAGCTATAACATCCACTTGAAAAATATCCACGAGTTATAAGTACCACACAAAATATTTTCTGTGCGTATGTTCTGGGAACGATTGGGTTCCTCCCTCATGAAGAATTCGAGGTCAAATTTGATTCTGTCCGGCCGGCCGCCCGTCTGTTATCACGATAACTTGAGAACGGAAAAAGATGGCGACTTGAAATTTTCCGGGTAGGTGGCTTATCCCAATATGACAGTTCGTTAATGGGCATAATCGGTTCAACGGTTTCCGAGTGATAATTTTGTTTTCAACCAATACGAATCGGATCGAGTTGAAACTTGGTGAGTAGTTCTAGAATACAAACCGTTTGTGAATTTTGTGAGAATCATATCACAATAAAATTGAAAAAAAAATATTATTTATGTCAAGATAACCTGAGAACAGAAAGAGATAGCGACTTGAAACTATCGGCTTAGGTTGTGCATCTGAATGGGACATTTGAGTTTGTTTATAGGCATAATTGGCCAAACGGTTTTGGAGTTATACCCATCTGAAATTCAGCTGTTATTTCAACGATAACTCGAAAAACACAAAACCGATCCAACTCACACATGGTAATCAGTTGTAGAATGCCAACGCGAAAACTTTTGCAGAATTTCGTGAGGATCATATCACTAGAAAATTTTTAAAAAATCATCGAAAAAAATTTTATATATCAGAAACTTCGTCCGACATCGCTGAAATTTTGCGAGAGCCCTCAGAACCTAACTCTACTGCCATGTTCCAAGTTTGATTCAAGCACTGTCATGAAGTCAGGACCTTTTGCGCGTATGTTCTAAAGTCCATTTTCCTGTATTGGGCAATAGAACATACGCACAAAAAGCTCCTCACTTCACGTCAGTGCTTGTTTTTTTGTGATTCAACTTGTTATATGTTAATAAGAAGGAGCGAATTATTAGAGAAGGAACATTTTTTTAATTTATCATAAAAGTACATTCTTACACCTTAAATAACACTAAAAATATAATAAACAATAAAACAACCTAAGAACATTATAATACTTACAATACTGTACCGATAAGGAAATGGCAATTTACGCATAATTTGTTTTTGTGAAAGATATTTATTATCATTCACAGTACTCTTCATTATTTTACGATGACATTATTAGTCGATTAAAAATTTTATAGGTTCTAAGAATAATCATTATTTGATGAATTTTATTATCAAATAAATTCAATTCTTTTATATCGGTTTTTACATGACTGGAATGCATATTCAATAAAAAAACAATTTTGGTTTTTTCAAACACAATACATATTCATATAAGGCACATAGATTAAAACAATTTAATTTTATCAACTAATTTTTCTTGTCATGACACGTATAATTCTGTCGTCGATACTATAGATCGAGTATAGTAAATAAAATGTACCTTTTCTCACATGAATATTATTGTATATAATAGGTATCCTCTATTTTCGATATTTTCATGATATGTTCGTATACCTACGTATACTTGGAATCATATGTATTTTCTTTGAAACTTTCCACCTTTCGATATTTCGGTTTCGTAATCAATATCTTGAACGTGCAACTTTAATGAGGGCATAGAGGGACACAACCTGGAATGCTTTCTGGAACCAGTACAACCTGAAAATATGAAGAATTAATGCAATATCCAGAGTCTTATGATCTTATTTTGGAAATTCAACCACCAATAAAGAGTAGATGAATAATATCAAGATTGAAGTAGGTTACCTAAGGATATGTTTGCTTAAGAGTAACCTCAAATGGGTGAACATCTATATTATAACGGACAGACACACTGAGGGACCTGTAATCACCCATCCAAGGTCTCATACTGCCCTGTAATGCAGGAATACCATAAACCAACTGGTTAGAGGCAATAAGGTGACTCTACAATGGTTGCCCGAGCATTGTAGTATTGAAGGAAATGATAAGGCAGATGAACTTTCGAAAAGGGCCTCCAGGGTAACAACTGCTGGACCAGAACCCTTCTATATGGGCTTGGTACATCTGCATATTAATCCGTGGAAAGATTTCAAGGGTTAAGGTTAACTCTTCAGGCTATGAAAATGAAAGTGGTAGAATGCTGGTGCGAGAGGGAGAGCCTCAGTGTTAACCCCTCAAAAACAGTAATTATACCGCGGTCCGGATGCGGATCGCGAACCTTTTTTTTGCGGACCATTTTTCCAGAAAACATGTATTCTTGATTAAAAAAGTTCAGATAACTTTTCGTTTTATTTACTAATTATAGATATTGGATTTAGATTAACTGCTAGTCAAATTCTTATGCCATCATAATGCTATCAACGACCCGCGACAGATATACAGATTTTGTGAACGGACCTCCAATGAAACTAATTGGTGACCCCTGGGTTAGATACTAGAGAAAACTTTTTGGCGTTTGACGGATTTACTCATTTCCTAATATTTTCCGAACGGATAGAGATACAGAGGAAATAGATACATAAATCTAAACGTCGTCCACCGACCAATCATCGGGGAAAATTTGGATATCGAGATGTGAAAATCATAGATTTCGGACGGGAAAGAAGAATTTTCCTTCGATTCCGACCCAAAAAATTTTTTTCATGGTATATCGATACGGAGCTCGTGTCTAGTTAAATCGAGGTCGCTGATCACGAATATGCAAGTGTTTGTTTTTCCCTAAGTGGCGTACTTTGGGAAAATTTTCACTTAGAGTGAAAAAATGGACGAAAATAGGTAAATTTTGGAAGTTCACACCGCCCAAAAAAATCGGAGTAAGGTGTTGTTGATTTTTGCCCTCATATATGGATCCTTTATCTACTGAATAATCCAAACAGAAAATGTCCAGGCCGTACTATTCGGAAATTATGATTTTTTTCCCAAGGGTCTGTTTTTCGGAAAATTCATTTCGCGATATTTCCGCGGAAAATTCTCTAATGAAAAATCCGATCATATATTCGTATTCTACGGTCCCGAATTAGTAAATGACGTAATTTGCATCGAAATCGGAGACCGGTCGAATTTTGGCAATTTTTTAATACATTAGCCTTAAAAAAATCCCATTTTTCGAGAAAAATTTTTTGACGCAAAACTATGAAACGGGTACTTATTCTTATAGATTCGGGGCCGTAGATTCCGAATCTACCATCAGATATTTATTACAAAAATTTTCCGAGGAAATATCGCGGAAAGAATTTTCCGAAAAATAGACCCTCGGGAAAAAAAATCATAATTTCCGAAGCGTACGACCTGGACATTTATTGTTCAGATGATTCGATAGATAAAGGATCCAAATATGACGTAAAAAATCAGCAACACCCTACTCCGAGTTTTTTGGGCGGTGGAAAGTTCCAAAATTGACCTATTTTCGTCAATTTTTTCACTTTAAGTGAACATTTTCCCAAAGTACGCCACTTAGGGAAAAACTAATTACATATTCATGATCAGCGACCTCGATTTAATTAGACACGAGCTCCGTATCGATATACAATGAAAAAATTTTTTGGGTCGGCACTTAGAAATATTTTTGACCCGGAATCGAAGGAAAATTCTTCTTTCTCGTCCGAAAATATGATTTTCATATCTCGATATCCAAATTTTCCCCGATGATTGGTCGGTGGACGACGTTTAGATTTATGTATCTATTTTTTCTGTATCTCTATCCGTTCGGAAAATATTAGGTAATGAGCGAATCCGTCAAACGCCAAAAAGTTTTCTCTAGTATCCAACACATACAAAAATCTACAATTTTCCGATTAGGTCGACGCGGCTTTGGTTATCACTAAATCGGGTACGCAGATCACGAATCTGTAATTAGATTTTCCGTATCTCGATTAGTTTCGGAGCAATGACGAAGAAAGTCGCAATTTCTGGCTCTACCTCCGGAAAATGGACTAATCAGTCGGATTTTTCGCCATATTACCAAAATTAATCGAGATACGGAAAAACTAATTACAGATTCGGAATCTACGCCCTCGATTTAGTGAATAGCCAAAGCTGTGGCGATCTAATCGGAAAATTCTAGATTTTTGTATGGGTTAGAATCTAGACAAAGGACTCACAGCTCTGGCAATGTGTTAGTTGTTGTATGCATTTTATCAATATTTCACAGGAAACAGGTCATAAATACTTCTACAAGGGTTGAAGTATTACAAGATATTTTACTTGCAATTATCTTTTCGTGGAAAATATTAATTTCAAGGGTGAGACCACCCATGCAAAAATAAACCAGTTAACCCAAAACATTTAAGTTTTACAAGCAAGCTGCTTTGTTTAGAAATACAAATGAGCGCTTCCCAACATGTGAAGTCATGGGACGCAACAGTGGTGATATCTCGAAAACCAGCGGACTTTTACTGAGGTCATGTTGATGCTATCTGATAGACCTAATGCCAATCTATCTCCAGTGTCACTTTCGCGTGGTGTTTTTGGGACACCCTGTATATGGGGCAGCACCCAATGTGAGCAATTCGATGTCGCTTGGGCAATGCACCACTATATTCCAGGCGGAAGTGTTAGCTATCACGACACGTGTCGTGGAGCATATTCGTATGGGTTATTCCAATAGGAATAACTCACTCAACTAAAGAAGTCTTACTAGTGAGTAGGAGTGAGCTCAGGGCATTAACTGGCCTACTAACCGGGTACTGTACCCTGAGAAAGCACCTGAACAACATAGGTGTTCCCCGATAAAACCCTGTTTGTAGGAAATGTGGGGGAGCAGATCAAAGTGCCTCACATTTCATATGTGACTGTCCAGCCCACACACAATGGAGACTTCACTCTGAGGGCGACGACACGACCCTGAGTGAAACTGTACGAGGTACCATAAGTAAAGGGCCTAATGCTACTAGCTAGGAAAATGGAACTTATGTAGGTAATACACCGACAAGGCAATGGGGATGTAACATGAGACCTATATAATGTCAGCTGTGCAGGACTTAGCTCGGTTAAGTAAACCTGAGCTGCAGTGGATCGACTAAGATACCCTATGGAGGCTTGCAGCCCGACCTGAGGGGATCAACAATGGGACCCTGTCAGCTAATAGGAGACTGACCAAGGTGCAATAAGCCTCTCTAGGCTACAGTACAGGCTGCTAGCTCGATCAGAATTGGTCTAACACAGACCACGACAGGGCAGAGGTTCAACAATGAAATCTAAATAACAGAATAGCTCTTATACAGTCAAAAAGATTGGAGGATGTTTCATAATCTTATACCAGAAAGCTACTGCACCTTCCACCGGCTCAGTTTCGGGTGATGGTGGACTCCTGAGAGGGCACTGTAGGTACAAATACCAATTTAGGGGACCAACATAAGAACCAGTCAAGTCCATCATTAACTTTCAGAATACGACAACCAACAAACCTCCATAGAATTCGAATGACACTGTTGCAATAGCCGGTTCTTGCACAGAAAGGCAGAGGATTGAAAAAAAGAATCCTACAGACACCCAGTATACAATCTCACCTGTTCAGTTTCGACCTAGCCGCGGGTAAACTGCTCAGGTCGTCCTTGAGGACGTACTGTCTCACGCCGATCATGAAATGTTTCACGTATTGGTCCCAATCGAAGTTGGTCGTGTTCTTGCCTATATCTATGTTGAAGTCCTCGCCGTCCTCGGCGTGTTTGACAGCCCGAGACAGGCTGGCGAACGTGTTGGTATCGAAATCCCATTCGTTGGTAGAGAAGAACTTACCCGCGTCCAAAGCGTGGTAGAATTTGTTGCTGATTTTCATCATTCTGGAACAGAAAGGAGATTTATTTCGGTTGGGGTTTGAGAGGGTTCCTCATGGTTCTATTCTTGGCCTTCATTATAAGTAGATAATCCTAAGAAAGTTATTTGTGTGCATGTCTATACACACACCGTTCCAAAAAAGTAACGTAACTCCTCAATAATACTTGTAGGTACCTACGAAGAATTATTAATTAAAATCCTTGCACTTGTCGATTTTCAACTTCAAAAACAATTTATCAATGTGGCTAAAAGTAGAATTGGTTGTGCCGTTTTTGCAAGAATTACTGATGAGTTACGTTACTTTTTTGGAACGCTGTATATGGATATTACTTACATCGGCTTTTGTCGAGTACAGTACAAGAACACGTCTAAGAGTGCAGCTGGTACTGTATGATACAGGGTGGCGTAAATAACATGGACCAAACGGTTTGTCCGATATTCAAAACCGGGGTACCATTGGACGTATTTGCTGGGGTATTCCCTCACGTATTTGTGCGTTAGTTCACCAAACCGTTGCCACGTAACGGGGTTTATCCCTCCGGAGATGCAGTTATAAACCCTCATGGTGTTGGATCTGCAACAGAAAAAAAATCGAATAGATATACAAGGTGTCCGGGAAAATGTGGGAAATCTCTCGGATTCAGATAAAACATGTTTCATTTGAATCCGAGAGATTTCCCACATTTTCCTGACACCCTATATACAGGGTGAGTCTTTGACCACTGCATTAATTTTAACCAAAGATTCCTCTCATCAAATGAAACACTTTTTTCATTTACCATTTTTCCAGATTCGGCTCAGGTAAAAAGTTACAAGCGTTTAAAGATTTCACAATGTGCAAATACACTCCCGCATATAAATTATCTATGACATTGTTGGCGGACTAGAATAAGGCATGGTAACGTGGTTTACAACTTCATTCGGGATTCCACCACTCAGGGACGGATCCATAAAAGTAGTGAAATTTCTGGAGTTTTCAATTTTGAAATATTCAATGAATAATATCTCGAAAACGGTGCGTTTAAGGAGAAATGATGAAGAATAATATAATGTTCTAAAACGATGGAATATTCTTGAAATGACTCAAGAAAAACTTTATATGCTTTCTTTATGCTAATTTCGTTTAGTTTTATGAATCCACGAGTCCATAACTAGAAAACCAGTAGAAGTAGAAAATAACTGATATTTGGAAAATATGTAGCATAGTTATAGGAAACTTAACGCCAACATTCATTTTATTCGAAAAAAGGATGTCAAAGCTACAAAATAAAATTGATTTTTTTTCAATATTTCAACAGCCTGTATCTTTTTACCTGAGCTGAATTTGGAAAAATGTTAAATGAAAAAAGAGTTTCATTTGATGAGAGGAATCTTTGGTTAAAATTAATGCAGTGGTCAAAGACTCACCCTGTATAGATATAGTTTCCATAATATGAGCTCAGCAGGGCGGAAGCTAAGAGACAGCGTTGATGCATAGCCGGGCACGCCACTCTTATTTCCACTCAGTATAGTGGACAGTTCTGCGTATATACCGGGTGGCCCACTAAACGCGGAGCTCATTTTGAGGGAGTAAATGAAGATATTTTGAGAATATAATTTTTTAATGTGTGTAGAGTGTGCAAAAGCATAATTTAAAATTATTTTCGTATACAGGGTGTCCCAAAAATACCACGCGAAAGTGACACTGGAGATAGATTGGCATTAGGTCTATCAGATAGCATCAACATGACCTCAGTAAAAGTCCGCTGGTTTTCGAGATATCACCACTTTTGTGTATTTTTTAAAAATCTCCAGTTTTCGGTCTTTTATCGCCTAGGATTCCTAGAAATTACTTCAGACTCATGTTTTTTTTAACTAGGCTATCCTGAATAGTTGCTTTAAACAATGAAGTAATAACTTCACCGACAACTAGAACAAAATGCTTCAAAAAATGTCTAACTTGTTGTATTTTATGCCGAAGTTAAAACGTTAACTTAAGTTTGACTAACTGCTGTGAAAAAAAATTATATCAGACTGAATTGACAAATAATCGCAAAAACTGGTCCATTTCATGCCCTTTTCAAAATGATACAACACTACCAATTTTTTTTAATCAGAATCAGAATTGCTACTTATTAAAAAAAACCAAAACCCATGAAATGGACCAGTTTTTGCGATTATTTGTCAATTCAGTCTGATATAATTTTTTTTCACAGCAGTCAGTCAAACTTGAGTTAACGTTTTAACTTCGGAATAAAATACAACAAGTTAGACATTTTTTGAAGGATTTTGTTCTAGTTGTCGGTGAAGTTATTACTTCATTGCTTAAAGCAACTATTCAGGATAGCCTAGGTAAAAAAAAACAAGAATTTGAAGTAATTTCTAGCAATGCTAGGCGATAAAAGACCGAAAACCGGAGATTTTAAAAAAATACACAAAAGTGGTGATATCTCGAAAACCAGCGGACTTTTACTGAGGTCATGTTGATGCTATCTGATAGACCTAATGCCAATCTATCTCCAGTGTCACTTTCGCGTGGTATTTTTGGGACACCCTGTATACAGCCTGTTCGAAAACAAAGATATAGACCAAAGTTACATTTTTTTTTAATATAACACCCTATATTTGACCTAAAAAATGGAATGGCAGGCTCAAATTATGATGAGTTTCTTCAGATCACTTTATACCTTAGAAGCACGATTTACGAGAAAATGGCGAGAAATTGAAAATATGGTATAGCCATACCGGTATAGTACTTGGACTTTCGCCATAAGTCCATTAAAATAATGTTCTGTATTTATTGGTTAACCTTGCTCTCGAAAGAACTGGTATTAACAAGCTTCAATCGTTACTCACTTGTAAGAAGACGTGTGCCATCCTGCTGCAATGATGGTGTTAACAACTATGTCCACAGGAATAATATCCATGACATATTTTTCGTTACAGATGATACTTTTTATGGTTCCCCTTCCACATTCCATGAAAATCCCGGTTATCCCGCTCATATTGTCCACCCATCCTGGCATCGGTTCCTTCCAGGCAGCAGTTACTGTTACAAAGATCAGACTTAGGTGAGTTTTTTAAACATATAATTTCGTTGTGACTCGTGAAAAAGGAAACATTAAGAATGTATTGGTTGTTTTTTAGCAGCATGATATATTTCTATCTACCGGGATAATACTTGGCGAAGTGACAATCTTATTCGACATTTGTATTCAGCAAGGTTCGAGTGTTAACAATGAAACACAAATTGAAAATTATATATTTGAACAAAATCATCGAATAGAATAAGGTTACTTCTTGTCTCAAACGATTAGGTTCGACTTTGTATGAGGCGTGAATACGCAATGGAACATGCGCGCAAAAGCACTTGAATTCACGTCAGTGTTTTCTAACAATGGGTGCAGAACAAAATATATGTAGGTACCTATATATGACTCCCATTAATTTTTGTCAAAGAACCGCCTATTAAAATCTTTCGTAATAATTTAAAAACACCCTGTATCGATCATTGAATGAACGAGCGCGATGGAGCATCGATGTCGCGTGAGAGCTTCTGGAATTTTTAATAGGACTCTTTCAATTTGTTTCTTCGACCATTAATTACGAATACTTTATTGTTAGCTGTGTCGCAACATATGTAATTATGCAAACAAATTACCTGTAATGAAATATGTTATCTTGATTGAAACATTAATTAATCATCACTGATCGAATAAGGAAACATTTTGGCGAAAATGTTACAAATGGGTTCATAGTAGGTACAAGAAACTATTCTATAGTTCGAAATGACTTTAACTCACTGATGGAGGGTCTAACAACTGCAGCAGGGATTGTCGCAGAATACTCCTGAACTATATACTCGGCCAGAGCTTTGGTGAAAGTGTAGGTGTTGGGATGTTTCCCCTGAAATATAAAACACGCAGGTTTTGAACTCTCAAGAAAAAAGTTTATAATCAGTTAGGTACTTTAAAAGTGTCACAGATGATGTTTTTACTTCACGAAAATACAGAGTTATATCACAATATAGGCGCTCTAGATAAATAACTCTACGAGATCATTTTCTTACTACGCATCAAATCGTTGAGTTTGGAACTACATACTACTTTTTCATGCACTTTCCCCCACTCTAAAATACAATTTTGATTCTTATTTGCTCTTTCTAACAGCAAATGTTCTTCAAACTCAGCTTTCAAATGTTTCTAAGGTTTTGTTGATGTTTTAAAGAAGCTATCGATGTCGATATACATTGTTTAATAGAATTGGGCAAATTGGTATCATTTTCAATGAATACCTTCTCAGTGGGTAGATCATTGAGGGTGTTCTTGGCGTATTCCGCATAACACTTTTCGAAGCACTTCATTTTTTATTTCTTTACCAGTTTCATTACATGTGCTTCCACAGATGTATACAATAATTGTTCGCATCTTCACTACAAGAAGCACAATAAAAAACAATAAATTTCACTCCATCATCAAATAGAGACGAAATTCTAAAAGCATTGGGATTTAGGGGCAATAAAAGTTGTCCCTTAAGTATTGAATTCATAATGGAATCAGTTTTTATGGTTGTGAATTCAATTTTTTCTTGAAAAATAATCTCAATTATCGCAAGGTCTTTAAAAAATCGTGTATTTCTAGAACGATCGATGTATAATATAGACAAAATATATTGATAATGATAGTGTTAACCTCTTGATAAAGGTAGAGTCGTATACAGGGTGAGTCTTTGACCACTGCATTAATTTTAACCAAAGATTCCTCTCATCAAATGAAACACTTTTTTCATTTACTATTTTTCCAGATTCGGCTCAGGTAAAAAGTTACAAGCGTTTAAAGATTTCACAATGTGCTAATACACTCCCGCATATAAATTATCTATGACATTATTGCCGGACGAGAATAAGGCATGGTAACGTGGTTTACAGCTTGATTCGGGATTCCAACGCTCAGGGACGGATCCATAAAAGTAGTGAAATTTCTGGAGTTTTCCATTTTAAAACATTCAATGAAGAATATCTCGAAAACGGTGCGTTTAAGGAGAAATGATGAAGAATAATATAATGTTCTAAAACGATGGAATATTCTTGAAATGACTCAAGAAAAACTTTATATGCTTTCTTTATGCTAATTTCGTTTAGTTTTATGAATCCACGAGTCCATAACTAGAAAACCAGTAGAAGTAGAAAATAACTAATATTTGGAAAATATGTATCATAGTTATAGGAAACTTTACGCCAACATTCATTTCATTCGAAAAAAGGATGTCAAAGCTACAAGATAAAAACTGATTTTTTTTCAAAATTTCAACAGCCTGTATCTTTTTACCTGAGCTGAATTTGGAAAAATGTTAAATGAAAAAAGTGTTTCATTTGATGAGAGGAATCTTTGGTTAAAATTAATGCAGTGGTCAAAGACTCACCCTGTATAAGAAAAGCTTACTGTATATATCTGTAGTAAATAAGACGACCTTCCAGGCAGAAATTTTCGAGCCAAAGACACCCTTTCAATAGTATACACGTTTATTACTCAGTAGTTTATAGTATATACTCAACCGAGAGTAAAAAATCGATCTTGAAAAAATTACAAACCTAAAATATAAAAATCAGCAAGGATAAATATTTATGATAAGAGATACGTTACTAAGAACAGAAATATTTCACAGATAGTCACAAGAGTTGATATTTTGTAAAATATATTGTTCTCTATGTAGACCTTTCGTAATTTTTCGAATAAAAACTTCATAAAAAAAATTAACGAGACCAAAAACGAGACTCTCGGGTTGCGCTGTATGTGGTCTCGGTATCACGTATAATATTTTTCAAATCTCGCTCTCGTGTGAAGCCCTAGGTATAATTTATTTATATATTATTTATTATACTGATCCTCCTATGATCTTCCCCAAGGAGACCCCTCATAAGCTCTCAAAGAGCTTGAGCGAGTAAGGAGAATCAGTTGTGTTCCGTGTAGGCTTTGTTACTGTGTTCTTACGCCACCTTAGGTACAGCACTGTTAATTTTTGACCCAACAGTGATTGGTGGTGATTACCGTGACTATAAAATTTATTTCCTAGCCTCGGAATTGAACTTGGGGCTTCCACTCCCAAGTCAAATGCTCTCCCACTGAGCCAACCGCACTATACTGACAATATAAAATGACTTACCAGCAGTTTTTTGGACAACATCTCTATAATGTCCCTCGGAAGTATATCCATACAATTTATCACGGAATTTATGTCGAAAGCTGGTTTGTATACGGCTTCTTTGATGTGAGCTTTATCTGAGTTGCTAAAGGCTGTTGACACATGGACAAAACTCTGGAAAAGAATCAATAATTGGCTTAAATGTCCGGTATGTCACATCACGATTATATTTTCGGTTTTGGCACCCAGTGTATCAACTGGCACTAGATTTTTGAAGACCCTTTTCGAATTGTTCACGAGCGAAGACCGGTAACGATTGAATTAAATAAACCTTTGATAAACAGGGTCATTCTCTCTTAAATTCACCCAAAATTAAACGGAGAACCACTCAAGATATAATTTCCGGGGAGGTTAAGAAATAATCACCCAGTATATCGTTACCTTTAAATTCTTCATTCCCTGGCAGAGTTCCAGTACCCTCTTGGTCCCCAGAGTGTTCAGTAAAACTGCATTCTTCAGGTCCTCGTTGAATCTGGAAAAAATCATGTTGTTTGTTCTTTTCCCAACTGTCAAATTCCTCACTTACTTAACTGTTGCTGCGGAATGGAACACGACGTCGACGTTTTCCCAGAGGAAATTTTTATCGTTTTCTGACAGCGCCAGGTTCGGTAGGGAAACATCCCCGTTTATTGCTTTAACTTTCTGGAATACTTCTGGGTTCTTGGACCTGATTTTTTCGAAGACCTAGGGGGAAAGATCAGGTTATCTTGGAGGTTTATCTTCAACATACTAAGGGGGTTGGGAAGAAATATGTCAATTTTACCCTAGAACTTTCGGGGTACTCTAACTGATCCCTGCGGTACTCCTCTAATAAATTCAAATGACTCACGGGATTTTTCAGTAGATCCTTCAGCCTCTGTTCGATGCAAAGACCTCTCTTATCTCTCATGAGCAGGTAAACAGTGTCGATTCCAACACAGCTCCTCAGGAGCTTCTCCACCAAAGCCTTTCCAACGAAACCAGTGGCGCCCGTGATGAAAATTTTAGTGCCGGCGTAAAAATCTCCAATGTTGTTCGACCCCTCTAGGTTGTTGTTGTTATTCTCGAACACGTAGTTACTGTTCTTATCGGAGATATCTTGAATTTTGAGGAGGTCCTCGGTAGGCTTGATATCCAGGGGACATATGCGCTGTTGGGCCTTTGGTATCACCATCTTTTGATCTGGAAATGAAAGGATGAGGATGTACACGTTAAACGCGATGGTTTGTTCGTTAGGGGCTATTGATTTTTGCGTCTGGAGTTGTAGTTATCGACCTCCCGAAGTCACGCCACATCTGTATTAGCCGATCCACTCTGTACTCTGTCTTTTATTATGCATGACGGAAATTAGAGCTAAATGCTTGTAAATGTATTTTACGGATATCGTTGCTAGTTTTACGAGGGAGTTGGGAATATTCATATCGAACGGGGGGAGATTGAAGACGAATAAATAAAATTATAGAAGCGATGGAATAGATTCGTAATGACAGTAGTTCAAATCAAGATATTTTTAATTTAACAATTTATCCATATAGTGCAATAAATACCTATTTCTCGTAGTCTCCTAGTAAATGGGTAGGACATGAGGTTACTGGACTCAAAGCTCTAGATACAAAGCCCTCAGAAGTAATGCCAACCCTATTCGATTCCGAAACACCCTTTGTAACGGTCTTAAAAGACCTTTAGAGTGCGGTGGAGCGATTGGACAAAAAGTCAACAATTTGGTATACGGATGGATCAAAACCAGATAAGGGTGCAGGTATTGAGGTATATGGTCCATAACTGAGGATCTCTGTGCCCCTGCGACATGAGCCTTCTATCTTACGGACAGGGAGACTATGTCTACATTTGTGCTCAAGAGTGTCTGAAAAGGAACTTCAAGGGGGCACACATCTATATTATAACGACAGCCAGGCTGCACTGAGAGACCTGGAATGGTTACCTACTGTCCTGGGACCATAAAGCAACTGGCTAGAGAAAATAAGGTGACTTTCTATGGGTACCAAAGAAGTAATAACCTTAATACCAAAAATAGTGTAGAAGGACGGGACTGATCCTCGATCTTTCCGACCCATTCGTCTGACATCGTTTCTACTCAAAATAATGGAGAAGGTAGTACACAAAAACAAGCCAGTATAGAATGAGGAAAACCCTCGACAAAGTACAAAGGCTGGCCTGTGTGTGCAGCACTGGAGCTATGGGAACCTGTCCTACCAGGGCAATTGAGTTTATCACCAATCTCACACCACTTCATCTAGTGATAGACAAAATGGCCCATGAAGCCATTCTCAGAATACCTAGGAAAGGAACAGTTAATCAGAGTATTAAAAACCAGAAAACCTGGTCCTCTCTTACCAGATACATTTCATCAGTCAATCTTCCTAGTGAAGAAAGTAAGCATCGAAAAGAACTTCACCACGATGCTTGGTAGAAAAAGACTGGGACAGGAAATCCACCACCCAAGTTCTTAAAATAAATGTCATTAAATGGTACACAGACGGTTCAGAAACCACTACAGGAGCTGGTGCTGGAGTATATGGGCCAGGCACCAAATGCTCACTATCGCTAGGCTCCTATCCGAGCATCTTTCAAGCATAATATGCGTGGAAATGAACCTATAATGAAACTATCAGAGATGTGATATAGCAATCCACTCTGACAGTCAAGCTGCTATTAAAGCTCTCAGCTCCCATGATATCGAGTCCAAGCCATAGACCTAATATCCCATGGACGGAGCATCAGCTGACTTTTGAACGGAATCGATTGAAAGTTTAATGTGAGAGAGATGGAAGACCCTAAAGAGGGTAGAAAAGAGGATGGAGCTATTTTAGGACTCGTGCCTACATTAGCTCCATCTCTCTTCTCACATGTATCTAAAGAGGATCGAGAAGAAGATGGAGCTAGTGTATGATTAGTACAACATCAGCTCCATCTCTCTCATATGTAACTTTCAATCCTCTCTTTCTAACGCTCCGTCCATGGGATATTAGGTCTATGGTCCAAGCTAATATGGGAGTGCCGAAGAAAACTCAATGAAGTAGGCAAGAACAACAGGGTCTCCTTAGTCTATAAAGTTTCTGGTCACGCGGGAATGACAGGAAATGAGGAGGCCAACACACTTGCCAAGAAAAGATCACAACCCCTCTTCATTGGCCCGGAACCCTACTGTGGGTTTGGTAGATACACTTCTACAAGTGCATTTCAGATGAAAGAAGAAACTGAGAGAGGTATTTTCTGGAGATCTCTCCCTGGAATGTATCACTCCAAGAATTTCCTCCGGAACTTTGATACTGTCAGATCCAAGACATATATGGACCTCAGTAAGAACACGCTGCACCTCCTCACTGGTTTCCTCACAGGGCACTGCGGCCTTAGGAACCATATGATGAGATTAGGGCTAGCAGAAACTGACGAGTGCAGATTCTGTTGGGAGGAGGATGAAACTCCTGATCACCTGAAAACGGAATGATTCGCCATCTCAAACCAACGCAAGGAATGCTTTGGGCAAGAAATCTGCAGGAGCGAAGACTCCTTGAAGCCATCCCAGATACTGGAGTTCATCAGAACTCTGGAACTGGAAGGCGAGCTGTAGATGGTGATGACTTCGACAGCTCTGACGGGGGAAACAATAGACCTTAAGGTCTCAGTGCAACTTTAACCCCTATAACAATATACAATATATGGATTCCTGGGTACTGTGGTATCGAAGGTAATGAGGACGCCGATGAAATTGCGAAAAGTGACTCCAAGGTAGCACCTGCTGGTAGGGTTGCCAACCCTCCTTTATTTCAAAGGACTGTCCTTTATTTTAAAACTACGTCCTTTGTCCTTTTGAAAGGCCCTCCATACCCAAATCTTTGATGTCCTTTATTTCAATAGCTCAGAGTTGGCAACCCTACCAGCTGGACCAGAAAACTTCTGTGGGAATGGTAGCTAAATAACAGAATAGATCTTTGGAAAAATACTCCAGAGTATACGCATAGTTCGCAAATGCCCAGAGATGACCAGCTGGAGCATGTTAAATATGGGTTATCGAGTTCTAAAACCTCAAGACGTTAAAGTGGAGGCTCCTAAGGACGTCATTGGACAATGTCCCTAGGATTGAATAAGTAGGGTAATAGAACAAAGATCATATCGGTTCTGAAGGGCTGGACCCTCAAGACCGTGTTCTAATAATAATAATATTTAACTGGTTAAGTTACTAACTTAACCAAGGACTTTCTCGAACTATCACATTTTTGACCTGTTGAAGTAATGGAAAACTTTATCGGCCTAATTGAAATATTAAAGTGGTCATCCATTCTTGTGTACTCCGAAACGTTTAGCGTTTATCATCAATTAGCGATAGGTACTGTGCGAAAGTGTGTGAAAGGAAAACTCGAAGAAAATCGAACCAAATAACCTCACCGAAGAAATAGTTTTCTTGAAGAAAGATGCCGGAAAATATACGCATGATAATCAATTCTAATGATATGGAAATAAATGACGGAATTACGAATTCTCGATAAAATTATCTTTATATAATTATCGAAGTCTTAGGTGCCATTGTTCGTTTCTATTATGTATCATTTGTGAAATTACCTTAAAATGACTATTTCCATTGTTGAAGAGTTATCTATTTCAAATTTATGTTGATAGTGTTTTTTAACACACTGTTGAATTACTGAAATTCACGGACCTACTTACCTCAATAAATTTGTATGGCATACCTATTCCTTAATATTTCAACACGAGAAATAACAACAAAATTCCAGATGAGTATAATTCCAAATCCATTTGGCCAATTATGCCAATTAACGAACTTAAATGTCGCATTCGGGTGCGCAACCTACCCTCAAAATTGCAAGTCGCTATCTTTTTCTGTTCTCAAGTTATCGTGAGATAGGTACATGATATTTTCTCGTACAATTTTTGAAGCTTTTTAGGGTTATGATTTACACACGTCCTTATGTCGATATTCTACAATTAGATACCAAGTTTCAATTCGATTGGATCTGTATTTTGTGAGTTAACGGGAAAATAATATTCCAGATGGGTATAATTCCGAAACCGTTTGGCCGATTATGCCCAAAAACGAACTCAACTCTCTCTTTCGGATACGCAATCCCTGATTCGGATGCGCACCCTACCCTGAAAATTTCAAGTCCCTATCTCTTTTCGTTCGAATGTTATCGAGGCAACGGTCACCCATCCAGCTACGGAACTCACACAAGGCTGCTCGAATCTCCAACAATGCAGATCTGATCATGTCCAAACTTAGAACTTGGCATTAGAGTTAGGTTTTTAAGGCTATCTCAGAATTTCAGTGATGTCGGACGAATAGTTTCTGATATAGGTATAGAATTTTTTTCAACGATTTTCAATGATTTTTTTAAAATTTTCTATTGATACAATCCTCACAAAATTTCGCAAGAATATTCACGTTGACATTCTATAACCAATAACCATGTTTGAAATGGATCGGTTTAGTATTTTTCGAGTTATTAAGGAAATAACAACCAAATTTCAGATGGGTATTACTCCAAAACCGTTTGGCCGATTCTGACTATTAAGAAACACCAATGTTGCATGCAGATGCTAAACCTACCCTAAAAATTGCAAGTCGCTATCTCTTTACAGTGCATTTTTGAATGTTTTGCTTACTCTCTCTGGAATTTGACTTTTTGGCGCTATTATTCCTCGAAACAGAGTGCTTATCAATTTGCCCAAATGCCTGTAATTTCCGAATTTTTGGACGAAAGTGGTCTTACACGATTTGGTTTGACTCACTGATCAAGAATCCGTGGTCAAAATCGATACTGTCTGATCGGTCCGGCCTTTAACACGATAACTCTCGAACGGAATTAACTAGACAGTTGAAATTTTCAGAGTAGGTTTGGGAGATATCTTGGTTGAGTTCGTTATTGGACAAAATCAGTCAGATGGTTTCAGAGTAAGGAAAAAAAAATGTTTACATTGCAAATTTCAAATTCTATTTTTTTAAGATGCAGTTTCATCATAAGAATCCATTGATATCATTTTAAACTCTAACAATCTAATATTTTCGGAGATATCATTTTTCAAAATTTCAAAAATAAATCGTAATTCTATGGTTTCACAGAATGATGTAATCGAAAATTAAAGTCCGTATCTGTATCTATGAATTTATTATGAGGTTAGAGGATATTATAATTTTTGGGTGATAATATAATGCCCTCGGTTAATCCATATGATGATGGAAATACAGGGTGTCAATTTGAAAACTTGCCAGGCCAATTATGCAACGACGGATGTTTAGAGGTTGATTTAGAGTTCTCACCCCTAAATTCTTAATAGGGAATAGAGGGTGAGCTATGCCTCAATTGAAAGACAACTTTTCCCTCAAAATGTATACTACAGTTTGCAAATTTTTATTGAGTCCTTGAAGTGGTTACAGGGTGTTTATACTTACTGTACTAATCAAATGAGAAGTTCGAAATGATTTCCATTACTAGCCAAACAATAATATAGTCTGTTCTCAAATGTTTGTATGTCCCCCTCCGAATAAAAATTAACCTATTCCGGCATTTTCCCTCAAAATACTTTGGTGTGTTAACTAAATTGGGTTAAGAATATCTCTTGTAAAAATAAAACTGGAATATTGGCTAAGTTTCAATTGATGAAGGGTCCATCAAAGCCATCAAACGTTTTTTTTTTCTAGTGCTTATTTCGTGAATGGTAACACTTAGCTCATGTCTGATTTGACAGATAATGAGTTTATCCTTCCGCTGAACGAATATGGTTGTGTATACGCTTGAACAACGCTGGGAAATATTGCGACATTACTTTGAAAATCATGGTAATGTTGCAGGATGTGTGCGAAAATTGCGTACGGATTTTGGAAGAAGAGAAGCGCCGTCAGCTCCGTATGTTCGTTATCTTGTGAAAAAAGTGATATAAACTGGCATCCTCATCGATAAACCAAAGCGTGAAAAGCCAAAAACAGTGCGTACACCCGAGAATATTGCTGCTGTAGCAGAAAGTGTGCGTGAAGCGCCATCAACATCAATTCACCGTCGTTCTCAAGAATTGAACATTTCGGGGACCTCATTGAGACGAATTTTGCATAAAGACCTTGGTATGACGCCATAAAAAGTCCAATTGGTTGAGGTGTTGCCCTGTTTTTGAAGATCGCATTATCAGCCGCAGAGCTGATGTCGTTTGGCCACCTCGGAGCTGCGATTTGACACCGTTGGACTATTATTTGTGGGGTGCCGTCAAATATAAGTGTTACGCCAATAAGCCAGAGACAATAGACGCTTTAAAGGATAATACTCGTGAAGCCATTGGTGAAATACAGCTGCACACAATCGATAATGAGCTTAAAAATTGGACCGATCGTGTAGGCTACTGCATGGCCAGCCGAGGCAGCCTTTTGGATGAAATTATTTTCCATTATAAACCGGAAGGATTGTACTTTCAAATAAAAAAAGAAATTTGAGAAAATATTCAGTAGACTTTTTTTTTATTGCATTTTCAAAAAATAATAATTTGTTGGACCCGTTATAATATAATTTTCAAAGTAGATTTGAGGAATGAATATCTCGGATAAGTTCGTTATTGGGTAGAATTGGTTTCGGATAAATAATTTTTGGCACTCTTATTGTTTTTTTAAATTACACTTTTTTGAATTTTTTTTGATCCATTTTCTGATCATGTTACATAATGTGTTACATATAAATCATCAATAATAATAAAAAACAACTAAGGGTATGGTAAGACAGCATTTTTCACAAGCTTTCTAACGAGCCCACACATGACATATGTTTACGTTTGAACAACAAAAGTTGGATAGGGCTGCAGCCAAGGGGTTGATATTCCATTTAACATAAAAAATGGGGAAAGCTAAACATCAACCGATGAGTTTCAGCGTTTTTTTTTTAGTTATCGGTTGAATAAAGATGAATTTTATTCCAGACTATCGCTCAACCCTTTATATAATTTTCCACATCGATGAAATGTTGAATAGATGTCTCGATGTATCATATCCTTTAAAAATTGACGTTCCACATATTTTTCACTTACCTTAACAATTTCTTTATCGGAAAACGGACGTATCGGCACAACGAAAATTCAACGCGAAAATGCAAAGTGAATGTCAAAACTGGCCAGAACTTTATCCCATTTAAAAGGAACCCAATCCCCACTCAGAACGCAGTTCTACTGACAAAATATGCCCGTAGAAGACGGTGATCGAGCGTATCAGGACATCGTTAAATGTCGACTTCAGGGTTGTAATAGACGTATTCAGTCGATTTCCACCGGAAAACTGAAGGAAATCCGGAAAATTCGTCAATTTTGCGGTTATGAATCCGGTACGAGGGAAATTTAGATGAAAATTGGTAACTAGTTGTAGAATGCGGACACGAAGACTAATGCGTAATTTCGTGAGGATTGTATCACTAAAAAATTTTTTAAAAATCATTGAAAAAAATCTGCACCTCAGAAACTGTCGGTCCGATATCGCTGAAACTATGCGAGAGCCTTCGAAACCTAAATCTCAAAAAGCAGCAGGATTTGATGGAATTTATCTTGATTCATCAAACACTTGGACGAAAGGGCCTTGTCCTGGTTATTATCAATCTATAATAATATACTGAATACTGGAAATATTCCAAAAGAATTCCAAAAAGCGAAAGTCATAGGAATGTCAAAACGTGGAAAGAATTCTTCTGAAGTGATTGGACACTTAATTCGAATTTACCATGGTAAATTCGAATTAAGAGTGTCCAATACAGGAGAATGGACAACATAATTCACCATGGTAAATTCGATTAAGGGTGTCCAATGCAGGAGAATAGACAATAGAACATACGCGCAAAAGCTCCTGACTTCACGTCAGTGCTTGAACCAATTTTTGAATTTGATTTCTTTCATGATGGAGTTCTATCATAGATAGATCTATCCATAGATATCGTTCCCAACTCTGAGAAACCAATACTTTGGGAGATATGATTTGTCAAATAGAACGCCAAAGCTCCTGTCCACAGGGCATTCTCACTTTTTTCTATATTACATAAAAAGGTCAACTGAAACTATATGACACGATGAAAACATTAAATTTCTTGTCGACTAAATTGATCTCGAGTCACACTTAGGTATATGTTATACAATGAACAAATGGAATTCAATGAGAATTTGCCGGAGAAAATTTCACAACCTCCCGTATAACAATTCGTTATCGGCCGAATATTTCGTTATCCGATCGTAACGACTGAATAACTTTCTAATGTTAAAGCAAAACTCTATCGATTCTATATCCAAACTTTAAAGATAATCTGTATACATTATAGCGATCCCTAATATATAAATTCGACAAAGACTAGGTAAAGATCTTGCAAACAATATCTGTATCGATAATCGATATCTAATCGCTACGCATTCAGTAAGAAAATCACTAACGGTTATCTTTAATCCCTCTGTAAAGAATATATAACGATATTCGAAGATATTCCTATATCAAAAAACTTTATAGGTTCTATACTATCCCGTGATTAAATTCTTTATCGAAAATTCACGATGAATCGATAGACAATAGATACAGTTTTCAGAGGAAAATACTATACTTCTACCAGATATATACTCTGCGTCTACTCTACTGTACTCTCTGCTTTCCTTTCAGTAATGAAATGTAAATCTCACATGCCAAACGCATACAACGCGTTGAAATTCAATGATATTACAATATTTAATACTTTTTAATTTAATACACACTACACAGGAACAGATCATTCTTGAAATCGGGATTGTCCTACTGTTCATAGGTTTTCTATATATGTAGTGTAATTTTGGCACTCATTACACACTAAGTTCATTTTTAATTCCACAACAAGGACATATTTTGTTTTCTTTCCGTCCATTTTGGGTCGAAAATGGTCAGGCAAGTTTATTCGAATAAAGCTCATGATAATATAAATATAGATCACTAACAATAGGTATTATATAATCAGTAATCAGCTAATCACTTACAGGTAATGTGTGAACTCTTATGTATCACAGCTTAGTACTGTGATCACTGGAGGGAAAGTTATTGTTTATGTTTATGCCTTCAATAACTGTGGTAACAAATCAAAAGAAATTATGATACGTAGTATTGATTATAGCGTTTGAGTAAAAAATGTAGAATAAAGTGAAGTTCTTACACTGATATTCCTTCCACAGAATTCCTTCATCGTATCATTATTAAGGTCATTTGCATTATTTATTATTTCTACGTATTTTATTATGCGGAGCTTCCATTTTCTTTTTTTTTAAGATTTAATCGTGAATATTCAGTCTCCGATCGTCAGTTATATCGCATTATTTTATTATGTGTATCCATTGCACCCATCAGACGTTAAAATGCACGCACTTGCGATATCCTACAACAAGGTTAGTGGATGGATGAATTGGTAAGGTGGTGGTCAGATCGAAAATTGGAGGTATAAGGTATGCAGGTTCGAATCCAAATGAGGAACGAAAATTTAATTTAATACGTTAAATCAATACAATGGTAATAGGGGTTAAATGAGAGGATGATTGAGTTATCCGAACGATGAAACGCAGAAAATATAAGAAAAACATTCAAAATTATGTTTTTCCACCGTAATTCTTATTAATTCTTGCTCCCAAAATAGGTATCTGTTCGATAAAGAATTTCTGTATTAAAACTTTACCGTTTGGATGATAGTTTTTCGTTATTTGATCTGTATCAAAGGAGTAGAGGTTTTTGATAACGTTTTGTTGCTGGTTCAGATAACGATTTTTCGTTAGCGTACCGGACATTCAGATATTCTACCTGTAACGAATCGATAACGAATTGTTATACGGGCTATAGGATGAAACAGATACAGACACAACTTCCTAGAATTAGAATCCGGGCAGAGATTAAATGTTACGAAAAGAAGTCACCGAAATGACGAAATTTGGTTAAAATTATGCAGACAGATTATTTAATAATAGGAATATGCGTGAACTTTCTCCTGAAGATATGGACCACTCTCGCTTATTGGTGCTAAGTCTGTGGTTTTATGAGAAAGCGGAGCGACGAAATAGCATCAGAAGTAGGCCATGAATGACCATTGATAATTAATTTATGATAAAATAGACATAATACCACGAAAATAAATGTACGAATTAGATAATATGGATGAACTACTTATTATTATGCAGGATTTTTTTAAATTTATGCAGAAGTTCTATTATTAAATAATCTTTCTTTTCCTCCAAATATTGCCCTTTGATATTAGGGAAACCCCCTAGATATTAGAGAAGTTTGAACACTTAAAATATTGGTCATTAGGACTTCATTTGACACTAACCTTGTTGATATTAACTAATATGAATACTTCTTGGCGCTCTAGTTCCTCGGAACAGAGTGCTTATCAATTTACCCAAATGTCTGTAATTTTCGAATTTTTGGATGAAAATGGTGTTAAACGATTTGGTTCGACTCACTGATCAAGAATCCGAGGTCGAAATCGATTCTGTCCGCCGGTCCGGCCGGCCAGCCGGCCGTAGGCACGATAACTCTCGAACGAAAGGAGTTAGAGGATTTAAATTTGCAAGGTGGGTTTGGAGCGTAAATATCTCAGACGAGTTCGTTAATGGGCGAAATCCATTGAGAGGTTTCGGAGTTATGGCCGATTTTAATAAGAACATTTTTTATGAATATTTCCGAAACCGATCACTCGATCTATCTGAAATTTAGCTTCAAATTATAGAATCATGACCTTTATACGCATGTGAAGTTTTGTATTGATCAGATTACCGCAAAGTGTAAAAAAAAAATTTGAAACTTTTGAAAAAATGTTTCTACAATAACTCTCGAACGGAATGAGCTAGGCAGTTGACATTTTCAGAGTAGGTTAGGGACATGAATATCTCGGTTGAGTTCGCTATTGGGCAAAATAAGCCAGATGGTTTCGGAGTAACGAAAAAAAAAATTTTTTTTAAGTAACAAATTTCAAATTCAATTTTATTTAAGATGCAGTTCCACCATAAAAAGTCATCGATATCATTTTCAACTCCAACAAGCTAATACTTTCGGAGATATGATTTTTCTAAATTTCAATAATGGATCGTACTTCTATGTTTTCACAGAATGCTATAATTATTCTATCTAAGCTTTATTATATGATCTGTATTCATACTCGTACATTTCATCCTGTTCTATAAGAGAGAGTCAAATTCAGTTCAGCTATTTTAATTTGATTTATTCCATGGTGCAGTTCTCATTCTCATTTAATTGCTCATTTAATCTTGATAAATGAACTATTATTTGAATTGAATTTCCTTTATGATGCAGTTCTATCATAAGAATACATTGATATAATTCCCAACTCTGAGAAACCAATACTTTCGGAGATTTGATTTGTCTGTTTGAACTAGAGCGCCAGAAAGCTCCTGTCCACAGGGCTTGAACCCATTTTTATCATAATAATCCATTGATATCATTCCCAACTCTGAGAAACTAATACTTTCGGAGATATGATCTGTCAAAGTTTGAAAAAGAGCGCCCCTGCTCCTGTCCACAGGACTGTCCTACTTTTTGCGCGTATGTTCTGGGGAACATCGCGTTATCATGTTCTTTGCTGTTATTTCCTCAATAAGTCGAAAAATACAAAATCTATCCAATTCAAACATGGTTATTAGTTGTAGAATGCCAATATGAAAATTCTTGAGGAATTTCGTGAGGATCGTATCACTAGAAAATTTAAAAAAAATCATTGAAAGAAATTCTATATATCAGAAACCATACGTCCGACATCGCTGAAATTGCGAGAGCCTTCAGAACCTAACTCTACTGCCAAGTTCCAAGGATCTATATTGTTGGAGATCCGAGCAGCCTTGAGTGAGTTCAATAACTGGATGGGTGACCGTTGCCTCGATAACTTTCGAACGAAAAGAGATAGGTACTTGCAATTTTCAGGTTAGGTTGCGCATCCGAATGGGAGAGCTAAGTTCGTTTTTGAGCATAATCGGTCCAACGGTTTCGGAGTTATACCCACCTGGAATATTATTTCCTCGATAACTTTAAAAATATAGACTCGATCGAATTGAAGCTTGGTAACTAGTTGTAGAATATCGATATAAAGTGTGTGAAATTTTGTGAGAACCCTACTTCTAGAAAAATTAATAAAAAATTACGAAAAAAAATTGCCCACCAACCAATTTTTTATGAGCAAACCCACATTAGGTAGAGGGTTGCGTGTATTCAAGACCTGCCAGAATATTTGATATATTGTGATATATGTGATTAGTTTAAAAAAATTTCAATTTCGTATATTTTTCTGCAATTCTATTAATTCAGTTGTTAGTGAATTTTTTATTGTTTTCAATAGCCGAGTGCTGAATAAAGACCTATTTAATATTAAAATTAAACCAATATAAGTCGACTTTTAATGTTAAGCATTCAAGCGAAGCTCAGGGGATAGGAGAAAACATTTGCATGTACAGACTGTTTGGTGCGGAACCCTCCTCATTACTCGTTGATTTGAATTTTTCCCCGAAAAAGTCAACTTATAATCGAAAAAAAAAACAACTCACCTGCAACACCTTCGAAACTGAAAATAAACAAACGAAAATTCTAGGTTTGTGATCTAAAACGAGAACCAGAAAACTATCACCAACTCATTTCCGCGGGTTTTCGCGAGGACAGATCGTCGGGATTTAATAAAAAAAATCAGAGACCTTAGTTCCCTCGATCGGACTCGAAGTGGAAGACGCAATCACGAAGGATCAAGGTGGGAGATAGTTCTGTGGCGCGGAAGCTGAGGAGAAAGTAGGAAGAGAACACGGATTATGCAATTGTTACAAGATCGGTTAAGTACAGACGAAATCTTGCGGGGAAATACACCTGTCGGACAATTCGCAATCCGTGTCGCGCAAACTGGGATATTATATCGTACGATGCAAATTTTTGCACGCAACATCTATAATTTTGCCCAAATGCCGGTAATTTTCGAATTACCGGCAACGGCCTTGAACGATTAAGTTCAAAATTGGTAATTAGTTGTAGAGTGACAGCACCCAAGTTTGTGTCAAATTTCGAGTGGATCTGATAAACAGAAAAAAAATAAAAATAAAAGTTTTACTTTAAATAAAATTGAAATTGTTCTTCAGAAATATCATATTTCAGAAAATATCTGTCGGATTCTGCTGAAATTCCACACAAGCGTTCAAGCATGATTTCATTTTTCCAATATATCCAAGAATAGAGATCCCATCGCTTGAAATCTAGTAAAAAATAATATCTCCGAAAGTATTGGTTTCTCAGAGTTGGGAATGATATCAATGGATTCTTATGATGGAACTACATCACAAAAAAAATTGAATCTGAAATTTGTAATGTAAAAAAAATATTATTTTTTTGTTACTCAACTGAGATATTTATTTCCCAAACCTACTCTGAAAATTTGAACTGTCTAGCTTATTCCGTTAGAGAGTTGTCGTGTCTACGGACGGCCGGACATAATCGATTTTGACCACAGGTTCTTGATCAGTTAGTCGACCAAAACGTTTGAAACCATTTTCAGCCAAAAATTCGAAAATTACAGACATTTGGGCAAATTCATAAGCCCTCTGTTCCGAGGACCAAGAGCTCCAAAAAATACGGCTTCAAGATTCATGCAGTATTTCGTGAGGGTGTGTGAGGCGGGAATAGATAAAAGAATATGCGCGCAAAAGGTCCTGACTTCACGTCACTGCTTTTTGAGAATTTTGTATAAATATTCTTCAAAGAATGTCTAAATTCTTATGAGTATTTTTATAAATTTTATATCATGTATGAAACGTGGAAGAAATGAGAATAAGTGAAATTTAAGTTCTGTATATATTCATTTTAAGATCATACAAAGGGTAAAAATATACAAAATCAATTTTCCCTATAAATATAACTAAGACAACATCATACAACATGCCATTCAGATTCGAGGCTTGCTATATATATGAGATTTCTCTTCAAATCTCCACTTCTACAACTACTGATGAAAGAATACATTTAAAAGCCCTTCACTTAGTAAAAATTGTGGTAATAATTATCACATATCGGTTAACAATTTTTTTGCACAATGATAATCGACGAATTGGTCCTGGAACTCAAAATTCGAACAGGAGATACTTCACGAGGCATGTTGGTATGTCCCATTTTGGGGCTTCTTCCAGGAGGTTTGAACCCAGGAGTCTCCGTAGATAGAGTCTAACCTGAAAGGAAAAATATTCTCATTTTATCTTCAATCGTATTTGAAGTGCTCCAATCAGTTTGCCAGGAAGATTATCTTCTTGGCGAAGTCTTGTTTTCCGTGTCTGAGGGTGATAGATGATGTTAAATCGTCACAGAATTTTACCTCCATGTCTAACAGGCCAGAAGTGGCTGGCCTAAGAAAAGTACCCTGGAGGAGGCCAATCCTCACGACGTGACAGACAAGGCTCCTAAGCATATTATCCCTGGCTAACCGTCCCCAATAATAATAATACCTTCCACGAACGCAGGGAGGCAGAGGTTTGCAAAGTTTGGAATACCAACACCATCAACAAACGTTGGAAATGGCAATATGGATATTGAGAAGCGCCTCAAATGGTGGCTCATCATGAAATAAGGAACCAAGGAGCTTTCCTATTCAGGGCTGGTCAGAGAGCTTTGGAGAAGCTCAGTATAACTGGCATATCCATCGATCATGAGCTAGCAGGAACACCTATCACGCCAACAGACCAAATAAGAGTTGGCAGAGAGATAAGACAGGCACAACTGATGACACTACTCGAAGATCGCATGAGTAAACACCTGCACTCCATATTTTTCAGGAGTTTGAATGATCAGGGCCTGTAGGAATAATTATCCTTCGCCTTTTTGAAGTCCGCTGGGCCTAAGTCGGAAACGGAGGGATTCGTTATGGCTTGTCAAGATGGGCTGATAAATACCAGGCCAACAATGTGCAGAGCATGCCACAGCCAGCAGGAAACTGTTATGCACATTCTGTCTGCTTGCAGAGTCCATGCTCCAACAGGATATGTGGAAAGACACAATGCATCACTTCGAATTCTCTACTTCCATCTGAGAGAGGTTTATGGGATAGACAACGAACCAGTGCTAACATATGTGCCTCTGGAAATTGAATGTACTGGAACTATACGATTCCAACAACATGGCAGATCCACGCCATAAAGCGAGATATACTCTTGCTGGACAAATAACTCAAGGAATTGTTTGTCGTTGAATTTTCCACCCCTGCAAAAAATAATGTGGTGGTGAAAGAAGAACAGAAGTGGGAAAAATACAAGGATTTAATGTTCGAACTGGGGATCCTGCATCCACGACATAAGGTTAGGATGGTCGTATTAATCATAGGATGCCTTGGTGGAATATATATATATATATATATATATTCTTTTGACTGAGAGTTTTATATGTGTTAGCAGAGGTTGGTGTAACGGGGTACCATACAATTCTGCGTATGATACAAGAGCTTAGGGAAAAACCTCAGCAAAAAACCCTGTCTCCCCGTGAGTGTTGTGATTTGTAACTATTGTTCACAAAATTTGCTGAAATTTAGAAATATTGATAGGCATTTATTTCTTCAATATGGACTCCTTTGTCAAAAAACGGAGAGGTTTCTCCAAGGTACCCAAAACTCAACCTGAAAAGTGAAAAGACAAGAGGAGAAGAACGAACAAACTAAAAATAATACATAACCTTGGTGGAATGAGAGCGAACTACGTGACCGAATTGAAGATTATTCCGGTCTGCAAATCTCTGGCCGAGGATTTAGCGCACATAATGCAGAAGGCGCTGTTGCTCGGATCACTCGGATCATTAGATCCCATCAACTCATCTCTTTTGTTAAGGGATCCTGTAAGGACAGAACTACTCCAAGGAACGTGTGAAGTTTTTTAATGAGTAAACAATCAACAACTGGAGTCTCACACCCCTGAGAGAAGCGGATCCTCTCAGGGCGGGCCTATAATAGGTTTTTCCTCTAGACTGGAAAAAAATATATACTCTGAAGGAACTTGTGAGCACCCATGATTCTTAGTAGATTTCTTTATATTTCAACTCCTTAAATCCAACCTTTAGTAACTGGTTAGTATATTACCTGTCTCCTCAAGCTTAAAGGATATCTCGCAAGTTCCAAAATGGTTGCTTTCTGCGTGGGTGTCAAATCTTTGTTTCTTCTTATCATACAAGGGTCGAAGGCTTCGCTGGCTTCTAGAAGTAAGTAGAATATAGCATCGCTGTTGGAAGAAACCACGTTCTCTAGGGAGTTGAGGATTCCATCTGGATCTCTAAATTGTGTCTTCATAATCACCTGGAAAAATCATTGCTTCATTTTCATAATTATTTGCTCACTTGGTTGTGGTTGGAGTAATTTAAAGAAGAATTTATGCAGTACACTGGTATAACAGAGTACCAGGAATTATACTGGTATATATAGCGAAGAAATCTGTAATGATCTCTCACCTTAGCCCCATATTTCAACAAAAGATCGACTATTCTGATATCAGGGTCTTCATTTCTTGCCAAATATTCTACTAAGACTGGTCTCAACTGGGAATTTCTCACATTTACGTCATTGAATACTTTAAGATTGGGATTTGCACCAGCCTTCAACAGCATCTGCAAAATAGGTTGATGATCTTAGAACATAAGATTCAAAGTCAAACTCATCTCTCATCAACAAAAATATAAATGCTCACCTGAAGAATTTCATATCTATTGAGAATGTGATCAGCACTAGCCACGTGCAAAGGTGAACCAATCAGAGGAGAACTGCAGTTGACATCAGCACCTTAAAGAATTAAACCGTTCAATTCGGCACTATCCAATATCGTTCCAGCTTACCTGACTTGATCAGCAGTTGAACAATCATAGGATCACCCTTCAAGATTGCCAGATCCAGTGGGCTCGGTTTCTCAAAGTCGTAACCTTCTTCGTAGTTCAATCTGGCGCCTTGTTTGATGATCAGATTCACCATGTCGTAGTTACCCGAAGACACAGCGTAGTGCAGGACCTGTAATCGTCGGTTAAACTCTTTTGTTGGATGATTGATGATTATTATAGTTTACCGTTCTGAAATCATTGCGTTCATCTGTGATGGCGTTCACATCAGCGCCATATTTGAGCAGGAGAAGGGCTGTTGGCATACCCTACAACGGAAGAAGCAAAACAGATGCAAAATTCACACAAATATCAAGAAAAATTAATATTCACGAACCAAGAATAGGACCTTGGGGCTCACCTTCGCGCCTTGTCTGACCGCCTTCATCAATGGGGTCAATCCGCATCTGTCCCTGCTATCGGGGTTGGCACCGAAGGTCAGCAATAACTCCAGGAAATCCAGGTCGGTAACCAGGTTGATCTCGGCCCCGAAGAAGTATCTTTTGTTGGGGTCGGCGCCGTGTTCCAAGAGTAATCTGGCGATGTCCATGTGTTTATTGCGTATAGCCAGGCGTAAGGGTTCGTCTCCTTGCATGGTCTTTGGGAAGTCTTCACCAGTGTCCGGACGGTAGTCCACCTTGGCGCCACATTTGAGGAGAAGGCGTACGACTTCAGTATATCTAGAAGAATGGGTGGATTAATGGTAAATATAGAAATTTGTTACACTTTAATAGTAGTTTTTTGGAATGCCCTTCTGAAGATCTTGAGCTATGATCTCCCATTTTATCAGATCGAAATAGTCCAAGCAACTATCGAACAGCTCTCGAAGAGTAGAGTAGTTTTAGTTGGGGTACCTCCTCATCAGATTGCTGAAGGGAAAGGAGCGAGCAAACTATTTAACAGATCAGAACCCTAGTATGGGTATACCTATAAAGAATAGTTTCAAAATTTCGGAAAATGACAGAACAACACTCTCCTCTGTTGAGCTTGGTTCAACCAAAAGACTTATTGACAAATGAACATCTTCGCTTTTTCATGTACCTTGAAGTTTTTGACACATCAGAATCGGAATATAACCGAATGATGTTAATCAGCAAATGCTTCTTCCGATACAACAACTTGATATGGAAGATTCATTCGAGTAGCTCAATTTGAAAGGTTTGTTCCGCTGCTTCCAGCTGTGAGATCCCTCTTTTAGAACGGAGATATCACAGAATGGAAGTCTGAAGTTAAATATCTAGGGGTAACACTTTATAGTAAACTTCTGTGTGGAATAGGCATGTTGAAATCACTGCCAGCAAAGCAATTAAGGCTTTAAGGCTTGCATAAGTCTAGCGAGTAAGACTTGGGGCTGCAACCCTAAGATACTGCAATGGATGTACGTCATGGTTGTGAGACCTATCATTACGTATGGGGCAGTAGTCTGGTACTCAAAAACAAGCCAGAACAGTACAAGGAAATCCCTCGACTAAGTACAAAGGCTGGCCTGTGTGTGTATCACTGGAGCTATGGGAATCTGTCCTACCAGGGCACTTGAGATTATAACAAATCTCACACCACTTCATCTAGTGATAGAGAAAATGGCCCATGAAGCCATTCTCAGAATATCTAGGAAAGGAATAGGTGATGGGAGTATTAAAACCAGAAAGCCTGGTCCTCTTTTACCAGGTACATTTCATCAGCCAATCTTACTAGTGACGAAATGATTAAGAAAGAAAGCATAGAAAAGAAGGAGCGAAGACGTAGCCTCCTTGAAGCCATCCCAGATACTGGAGTTCATCAGAACTCTAGAACTGGAAGGTGAGCTATAGATGGTGATGACATCGACAGCTCTAACGGGGGGGGGGGGGGGGTGGCACAATAGACCATAAGGTCGCAGCGCAACATTTCCCCCAGCAACAATATACAATATACACGCACAGATCATAGTAGATAGAAGAAATACTCACCCATACTCAGCTGACAGATGCAACGGGCTATAACCACACTCATCGACTGCATTAACGTCACCACCTCTGGTCAAGAGCAGCTGAGTGGCTTCCAAGTACCTCTGCCAAACGGCATAATGTAATGGTCTGAGACCTTGTACAACAGGCTCGTTCACCTGCAAAGTTTCGGGAAATCGAGTTAAAAATAGATTCTAAATCTGGAATCGATGTTTTGGTAGATCGTACACTTCCTCGAAACTCGTATAATTATGTTTTTATATTTGACGGATCAAAACAAACACTGCTAACTTCGAACCGAATTTTCGAATTTCACTTGTTCGATCAAAATCAACCGATTAGTCTATTTGGTCTTTGTCTACCAATGATCTAACCCTTCCAGGTCCATCCTTGATCATCGTGACCTTCTCGCGGTCCAGACTTTTCCCCAACCGTACATATTTGTGAGTTTCGACTGGGAAACTACCACAATCACCAAGTGACCTAATTGGCCTTCCAAAAACAAATCTCATGGAAGAGTTTTTAGGGTGAAGGTGACTTCGAAAAATGATTAATTCCTTACCTTGGCTCCTTCGGCTAATATGATCCTTATATCGTCTAGTGGTACCATTTTTTTGATCGAATCAGCCAACTTCCTCTGGAGAGCCCTTCTGTGACTCTCGCACTCGGGAGTTGGCATCTTCTGTAGCTCATATGTTATTGATGTAGGGTACACCATCTAAATCTGTAATTCATAAGATGAGTGTTTGTTATTTCGCATAATATTCTTAGTAAATTTTCCGGCTTATCTTATATAATATAAAGTTAAGCATGTGTCTATGGGAGATGATAGCCCTACATAAGGGTCCTGTAGCGGCCTCCGAACATCTGAAGTTTTGAATAATCATCGTTTGGATTGGCCATACTTGGTTTTGAAAGAGACCCTCCTGGCCTTACGAGCAACGACTTTTCCTTCTTGAACTCAAGTATTGAAGGGATTTCTAAGAACAAGAGTGAATATCTTTTGAAACTATCGGAGGCGATTCTTCTTCAAGGAATTCATGCGGCTGCAGAGGAGTATATTTGTGAGAGGGGAGTTTTGAAAGGTTATATATTATTTTTAATTTGTTCGTTTTTCTCCTCTTGTCTATTCATTTTTCAGGTTGAGTTTCAGGTACCTTGGAGAAACCTCTCCACTTTTTGACCAAGGGATCCATATTGGAGAAAGAAATGCCCATCAATATTTCAAATTTCAGCTACTTTTGTAAACAAATTCAATATTTACAAATCACAACACTCACGGGGAGACAGGGTTTTTTGATGAGGTTTTCTCCTAAGCTCTTGTAAAAAAAGAAAAAAAAATTACAAATGACGGTGAGAAAATGCTTGTTTGATTTTTTTAACTCAAGTCGGTCATAAAAAAGTTAATTCAATTGAAGGAGCGTTTTATCTATCCTGAATGAAAATAACTAGTTTGTGCTAATGATATTTTCTTAATTACGACCTCCGGAACATAAGCTTGGTATCTAGACGAAAAAATCTACTTCCGAATGGTGTCAATTGTAAACTAAACGTCATAGAAAATATCTGTTCACAGTTTCTTATACTACGCGATCGATTCTATGAAATTTGTAATTTTCATACAATTCGGGGAAAAAAAAATTTACCTAAAAAAAATCAATGTATCAATGTATGGAAAAATCGTCAAAATATCGATCTTCGAATTTAGATTGAATCATGACTGTTCTTCATAAATTCAAGGTCGTACAATCCAATGGTGCTAACAATTTTTCTCTATTTTCCACATATCGCGAGCTAAGGACCGCGGAAAATCCGCGAAAATGGACCTGCGGGCCGATCCGCGGTTTTCCCAAACCGCGGCATCTGCGCATCTGAAATTTCGGATATGAGTAGATGAAGGATGTATCTACATCACATCTAAGTTTCATTTTGTTAGCTTGACTAGTTAAGGATGAGTGCATCTTGAAAATGAGGTTATATTTTGTAAAGTTTCACTTCCGAGACGCGCCATTTGAAGAATAATTTTTGTTTTAAATATCTGATCACATTTTCTTATTCTACGGGCTCGATTCTATGAACGTTATTATTTTTAGATCAATCGAAGAAAATTTTTTTTTGCGAAAATGGACTTTGAAAAAATTTCGTAAAAAAATCATCGAAAATTTTTTTTCATCCTAGATCAAACGACTCTTGGATATTTTTAGATAAAGTATCCACATTCAAGAAAAGGTAACTTTTATTACTCCACTATAATTTTTCGGGAAGTTATGAAGCTCGTAGGTTGGAATTCGTAAAACGCTCATAAATATATAGTATTCTAAAAACATCGTTAAGTCTAAACGGGATTATCGATTGATTAGAGATTTCTAAGATTCATTCAACATATTTTGATCTGTTGTGAGCAAGAATAATTGTTCCGTGCGATAGATACTTTAGGAATAACGACATTTTGAAAATGAGCGTCGTATGTAGACGAAAATACTTAAAAAAATGTATTGTCATCTGTAAATTAGAGGTTACATCGTACCATCAATATTGAATCTGAATTCTACGTCTCATGCCAATCCAGAAAAAGGTATCGTTCATTAAAATCGGTCCAGTAGTTCGGTTTATATAGACGTTTTCTCGCTCCGTCCCTTATTTAATAGGTCCACTCTATGAGTGGACTCCAACCTTCAGTTTTCACTAGCCCCTTACAGCTGTGTGTTAGGCAACACACAACATCAAAATCGGTTCACTGGCTGTTGATGTACACTCTTTGAAACAAATTACATCTCATCCAGCGAAACTACGGACGAAGACGATCGATAAAGGGGATTTCACGTTCGGCCAATCAGGAGAAAGCACGAACACTAACTAGTAAGTGGGCGGTTTTTCGATGGGTTGCTTCGTCGATGCAGTAAAGTTCGATGCAGTAGAGCGTCTATGCATTAGGTTTTCGATGTGGTGCACCCTACTCCTAATACGTACCTACTTTAAGGGTAGATACCGCAACCGAATGGGACAGTTAAATTCGTTGTTGGGCATAATCGGTCGAATAGTTTCGGAGTAATACCCATCTTAAATTTTGTTGTTATTCCCTCAATAACTCAAAATATTTCGAAATATCCACCCCCATGTGATATTATTTCAAGGATAGGTACAACAATAATTTTTAAAAGGTTTCTTTTTGGTTTTTCTTTCCCAAACTCTGAAAAATATCTATTTATTTCAGAATAACTATCAACAAAATAATTTTAGTTAAGTGTCTGACGAAGGAGTCTGATATAGACTCCGAAACGTTACGATATATGTAGTTGTTTCTTCGTTGATGTTGTTTCATTGTTATTTGTTAGGCAACATTGTTCGATTGATTGCTTCTGACGAATATCTTGTGTTTTTCACGCAGAAGCAAATCACAAAATAATAAATTTTTTATTTTATAGATATTTTTCAGAGTTTGGGAGAGAAAACTTGAAAGAAACCTTTTAATAATGAGTATACCTCCCACAGTATCCTTTAATCCTGAATTCTTAATTAAGGCAGGTATCAAATAGAAGAAATGTAGCCCTAACTTTAAAACGCTATAACTTGGGGGGAGGGGTATTGAACAAATAATTATATGATAGATTCCCGAAGTTTTTAATCCTGAATTCTTAATTAAGGCAGGTATCAAATAGAAGAAATGTAGCCCTAACTTTAAAACGCTATAACTTGGGGGGAGGGGTATTGAACAAATAATTATATGATAGATTCCCGAAGTTTTTACTGAAAATTCATCACATAAAATCTTTAGCATGAATTTGGAAATAATCCGTATTTTTCTAGGCATAAAAATAATTTTACATTCATTGGATTTTCCAAGAATTACTAGGATTTGGTATGAGAGTTTAAGTTTAGAATGGCTCGTTTATTATTTATTTTACTCATTGAATTTTCGGGGAATTATGATTTTTATTATTTTACTGGCATACTATTAGATAATATATTATCAATATGCATTCTAATAGTAACTTTATGGTGCAGTAACTTTACAACTCACAAAATTACATCTTGTTTATCAATGTAGAATATAGAAAGAAGAAGAATAATTCAAAAATGATCAGGGGCATATTCTAAAAAGGGAAGTTTTTTTTGTTATTCATTAACCGTAGAACATTAAGGTAAAGAGGATCGATCCAAATTCTGATTTCATGTCAAAACATTTAGTGATTGTCATTTAACATATCTCTTTTAATTTCCTTTTCCAATGTTTGGAAAGATGGAATTTTCTGGTGGAAGGTTAGGTAAATTTTCTGAACTGTATTAAAAATAGGAAAATTCGAAATTCATTTGTTATGGATCGGATCGCAGGTACGAAAAACGTCTACAGTTCTTGAACCGGAAAATTTTCAACGATAATTTTTGGCACACCTCCGTCTGTGTTTCTATTTAAGACACCGCAATTCACATTGTCTCGAACTAATTTCGAAAATAATGGCCCACAATTACCTTTTTTGGAGCACAGGAAATATCCGAAAATTCAAACCAACTTTGCACAAAACTCCTAAAGAGACTGGATTTCTGACCGAAAGCTAGTCGGATATATCGCGAAAAATCTATTTTTGACTTGTACACAGGTTCGTCAACTACGTAGTTCTATCCGGACGAAGTGCGACTGGCCGGTTTTGTTTGATCCAAGACGAGCGTCGAACTGTTTCGAAAATTGTGATAATTTGGACACGTGACAATTTTCAACGATTTTTATCGTGTGATAGATTGCGAAAAAAAACGGATAGTTGGTTGAAATTTTGATTTTCCAGTAAGGTATTCGGTGAGAATATGGTGTAAGGGAGATAACCGCGGTATTTATAGGTGTTTTTATAGTCTGAGCATGTCACCTATCCAGGTACTGAACTCACCCGAGAAAATTTGCCTTCCAGGAAAAAAATAATATTTTAACAACACTTCTAACAATATAGATCTGATCGAGTTTAAATATATTTTTCAAATTTCCCTATCTAACGAAAAATGCGAAATAATAATTGAATAAATGAAAGTCGTAAGGAAAAAAAATGTGGGAAAGCCCCGTGGACAGGAGACAGGAGCTTTGCCGCTCTTGTTCAAACTTTGACCAATTATATCTCCGAAAGTATTGGTTTCATAAATAATTCAATATAATAATAATAATAATTCAAATAGCATGAATTAAATAAGATTCCATTGATATCATTCCCAACTTGGAAAAACCAAAACTTTCGGAGTTATGATTTTTCAAAGTTTGAACAAGAGTGCCAAAGCTCCTGTCCACAGGGCTTTCCACTTTTTCAATTTGGCTTCTGTGCGTCAATTCTCAAGAATTTTCTTGATTGAATTCAAAACATAGGTCTACGACTCATCTCATGTTGAATTTATATACATCAGGAAATTATAATTAGAGTATTCTATGAAATCATATAGAATTGAGAATAATTATTGAAAAATCATATCTCCGAAAGTATTAGTTTGTTAGAGTTGAGAATGACATCAATGGATTCTTATGGTAAAACTGCATATTAAAAAAAATTGAATTCAAAATGTGTAATGTAAAAATTTTTTTTTGTTACTCCGAAACCACCTGGCCGATTTTGCCCAATAACGAACTCAACCGAGATATGTATCTCCTAAACATACTCTGAAAATTTCGACTGTCTAGCTCATTCCTTTCGAGAGTTATCGAGTTAACAGATGGACAGAATCGATTTCGACCATGGATTCTTGATCAGTGAGTCGAACCAAATCGTTTAAAACTATTTTCAGCCAAAAATTCGAAAATCACAGACATTTGTGCAAATTGATAAGCACTCTGTTCCGAGTAACAAGAGCGCCAAAAACGGAATAGTGTAGCTTCAGATATGAATGTCACACATTCGAGTAGGAGAAAATGGGATGTTTTGAGGAAATTAGGAGAAGCTACTCCTCTAACATCGTCATCTTCCAAAATTGATCTCAAATAGCTGCAGGATTTGATTAAATTTATTCTGAATTCATGAAACAATAGGGAAAAAGAGCCTTGTCTTGGTTATAAACTTTCTATAATAATATTTTGGATATTGAAAATTTCCCCAAAGCGAAAGAATCTTTTCTTTTTAAGATTGAATCGTCTGCAGAAGACGTTCTACAAGAATTGCTAGGTTGGTTCAGTAAAATAGTAACTGTTGTGATCAGGTGTCACTACTTTTATCGAATCAGGTTCCAATGATAAAATGAAAACAGGATCAGCATTTGTGGATTTGTCGGCTGCATATGACACAGGATGGAAATATGGGTTGATTTTCGAAGTTTATACCCACCTGAAGTGTGGAAAAATGGTACGTTTACTCGTAGATATGCTAACAGATAGAAGGTTTCGTGTATTTGTTGATAAGAATATTAGTGATATCGAAAATTTGAATAATGGTCTACCACAAGGCTCAGTTTGAGCACCTGATGACTATTGTGATATATTATATATTGTTGTATAGGGTAACCTTGCAATGCGAACTTAAGGTTTATTGTGCCATCAGATGCCATCGCCATCTACAGCTCGCCTTCCAGTTCCAGAGTTCTGATTAACTACAGTATCTGGAATTGCTTCAAGGAGGCTACATCTTCGCTCTGGCATTCCGCAATCAGGTGATCAGGAGTTTCATCCTCCTCCCCACAGAATCTGCACTCGTCAGTTTCTGCTAGCCCTAATCTCATCATATGCTTCGTAAGACAGCAGTGCCCTGTGAGGAGAACAGTGCAGAGGTGCAGCGTGTTTTTACTAAGTTCCATGTATTTCTTGGATCAGACAGTGTCAAAGATCCGGAATAACTTTTTGGATTGATACATTCCTGGGAGAGATCTCCAGAGAATACGTCTTTCAGATTCTTCTTTAATCCGAAATTCACTTTTGTAGATGTATCTACCTACAACATAGTAGGGTTCCGGACCACTCTGTCCATTTGTCTTGGAAAGGATTGTTCTATTATAGTCCAACTAAAACTATATGGAGTTCTGTCTGGCAAACTTGAGAACATTCGTATAGGATATCGGTCTAAGTCTGCCCAACTTCACGTAAAAGAAAAATGGGCATTAAGGCTTCCGTTCAACCCAAGATCAACGCCGCAGAAGAATGCTCTAAGACTTTGGACTGTGGTTTGAATTTGCTCCCTTACTTCGCGCCGTCCCAACATTAATATGCGCAATATCTGGATCGTTCTCAATTTGGCCACCAGCCAGGGGCGTATTTTGGTCTTCCTTTGTAGAAAAACAAAAGATCATATGCTCGTTTTGTCTGTAAATAAGACGTGTGCAAGGTCAGTAAATCGCATTGTTCCATTTTGATTCCTTCATATCGAAAATAATGGATGCGTGTTTCTATTTTGGATCGAGGAGGTCGTCGATGAAAATGTGACGCTGCATGAGTTCGATCTTGTGGTTTCCCTCGAGTAGATTTGATGATCAGAGCCAAACATTTCGGGCTATAATCTTCTCAACAGCTTCAGTGAAAGTGGATGAAATTTATCTATTAGAGAGGGACATTTTAATATTTCGAATCATAGGACTCGTATTTAATGGGTGATTTTCTATGTTCATGTATACCTCCGGAAAATAACAGTCAACAAAATAAAAATATCAGTTTAATATCGACGGAAATGTTCTGTTGATTAAAAAGAAGATTATTTTAACGAAGCATATATTTTATTAAAATACTTTAACAATATTCAGTCTTTATTCGAGACTTACTATACTCTTTGTCTTACAAGTATTCCCGATGTTTTTTTTAATCTAAATTGTTGCTGAAAAATCATAAAAAGATTACGGGAAAATATAACACAGATTTAAATTATTCTATGTGATATTTCGGCAACGGGAGTATCTTAAATTATATACAAAATTTTATTGGTGTATCACTAGAATATTCAATATAATTCCCCATGAAACTGGCGAAAATATCACAAGGTTTTCACAGAAAACAATTAAAAAGTATCACAGTATACACTGTCTAGAATTCCTTCATCTATGGACGGAAAACTCAAAAAGAGCGATCGAAATCTGAATGTTTGCAGTCGCAGAAAATCACTGGTAATCACAGGTAAATCAAAATTTGTTCCTAAGCCCAACACGATATATTTCCGAATATCACGGCCTTCCGATTTAGCTGATCTAAACGAGTGAGACCGCGGCTGAATTCTATATGAAATCAAGATTCAGTTCGGAGTTAAATTCTTGCGTTAACATCAGATTCTTGTTTGCGGAGTGGTCTGGTGCTGGATCTCCTGTTCTTGGTCATCTTGTACCATATGTTGGCAGCTATTGGTATTAAGGTTATGATGGCGATGACTATGCTGCCATATTTGAGTAGATTCTTGATCAGTGCTACTGTGTGGGTAGATTTCGCTATGATATCCTTCATTTCTTCAGGCAGGTCCTTGTCTTGCATGCTCTGAAGTAGGAAAAAACAATTAATGATCATCAATACCAATAGGATGTAAGAAGAACACAAATTCCACAGATGGTACAACTCTCGCAGCTATAGCTCTTGGACTAATCAATACATATATCGTGATACTTACCACATCGAACCAAGCGAGTGGCAAGATTTGTTCGTTCTCATATCTGGAAAGTTGGGAGAATTCCGAAATCTTCAGTATCTGCATGTTGAACTGAAGCCTCATACTGCCGCTCATAGGGAAACCCATGGTTGGGTGTAGTTCGAAGGATGATGCATGCTCTGACCCATTAGGATTGAGCCCGGTTATACTTTCGCTCAATCTGGGATCGGCCCTGTAGAAATGTGGATAGGAGACGAAAGTGGGGACACCTGGAACAATAAGAAAATTAGTAGTAGTATGCAGTAGAAATGTTAAAGAGTTCTGGGCAAAGTATACAGAGAATAATACTAAACGTCACAGATAACCTTCAACTGAGACACGAGTCTTAGGAAAACTACATGTACCTATGTATTTATTAATTTTATTGAGGAAGGGCAATTGACCTGGGGTCTATTGCACTGACCAGGTATATCTTAAGAGACAGTCCCCCATCCAGGTCCAGAGTTCTAATGAACCACAGTATCTGGAACGACTTCGAGGAGGTTATATCTCTCTTTGATTTTATGACCAAGCACTCAGGTGCTCAGGAGTCTCTAATCTCACTAGGTGTTTTCTCAGGCAACAGAGGAAAGCCTGTGAGGAGATGTAGCATATTCTGGTTAGGATCAAGGTGAGTCTTTGATTTCGAAGTACAAAAAATCTGGAGGAAGTTCTTGAAGTGCTCCAAAACTGGAAAATCCGGAGTGATTACCTTTTGGTTTCAATTTTCTCCCAGAATTTTTCTTCTTGGCTGTTCATACCTTAGCCACACAGGTTCGGGTCCAACAAAAGCATTTGAAGAGATGTGATATAGCTATCCACTCTGACAGTCAAGCTCTGAGCAGTGAGCTCCTATGTTATCGAGTCCAAGCTAAAATGGGAGTGCCGAAGAAAACTCAATGACGTAGGCAAGAACAACAGGGTCTCCTTGGTCTGGGTTCCTGGTCATGGGGAAATTAAAGGAAATAAGGAGACCAACACACTGGCCAAGAAAGGAGCACCAACCCCTTTCATTGTTCCGGAACCCTACTGTAGGGCTGATAGATACACCTACAAGAGTGAATTTCAGATGAAAGAAGAAACTGAAAGAGGTATACTCTGGATATCTCTCCCAGGAATGTATCACTCCAAAAAGTTGCTCCAGAACTTTGACACTGTCAGATCCAAGAAGTATATGGACCTCAGTAAAAACACGCTGCACCTCCTCACTGGTTTCCCCACGGGGCACTGCGGCCTTAGGAAGCATATGATGATATTAGGGCTAGCAGAAACTGATGAATGCAGATTCTGTTGGGATGGTCCTGATCGCCTAATTACGGAATGACTCGCCATCTCAAACCAACGCAAGCAATGCTTTCACAATAAATCAGCAGGGGCGAAGACGTTGCCTCCTTGAAGCCTATTCTAGATACTGGAGTTCATCAGAACCCTGGAACTGGAAGGTGAGCTGTAGGTGGAGATGACATCGACAGTTCTGATAGGGCGGCACAATAGACCTTAAGGTCGCAGTGCAACATTACCCCCTACAACAATATACAATATTTACAATGTACAACCTCTGCAGACAAAACCAGAACAGCAATCTCTGTATATAGAAGAATCAATAGTACTTCTCCTCTGTCTTCGCTAATCTCTTTTGGGAGGAAAACCTTGTGAATCTTACCCATTGAACAAGCTGTGCTGTTGTATAGTCCATGAGGGGGGCACGTACCACCATCCATCTCACAATAGCACTGGTTCTGCGGATAGTAATCCGGTGAATCCAGGAAGTGTTCCGGTATTTCGTAAGTGTACGAAGGGATATCACCATCCAGGACCGTACTCTCCTTCTTGAAAACCAACTCGATGTTTCGACACATATCTTTGTGGAAAATTTTTACAGGCTCTTTACGACTCACAACCTTCGGAGAGAACAGGCTACCATCTGTGCTATCGGTGAAACTGAAAAAAGTTAATTTTTAAGATTTTTCTTCAATTTTGAGACTTAATTAGTCGTTGTTGTTCGTGGTTCTTAGTTTTAGTTACCTGTTACATTCTTCTGTGCTCCAGTGGTTGACACCCTTCTTTCCGTTGATGCTCAAGATCTTTCCAAGCTTGTCAATGTCACCCCGTCCTGTATGGACTGTATAGACCTCATCTGATACTCCAAGATTCTAGAAAATAGAATGCTGGATCATTAGGAAACTCTGCGAAAGTTTGGGTTTGCATAATCTAAAAAGGGGGTCTGTGAAATCAGCTATCTACACCCCAAGTGTATATAACTAAGTCTAGACATTTATACTTTCAGCCTTGCTGCTCACCTTGCTGAGTAATCCCAGTTTCTCGGCCAATGGCTTATCCTGAAAAACCATGATACTCTTGGATAGCGAGTAGAGTTTATCATCGTAACCCATGATGAATCGATCAGCTGCCAATTTCAAGAACGCCTTCGAATATATCCCATTCAAACCGCTAGACACTGTGAATTTGGTCAGGAAGTTCGCGAATCTATTGAGAGCTGTGGCTGCCTGAAAAAGATATTTAACTTGAACTTTCCTCTCTATTTACATCGTCAAATATTATATAGGTCCATGGTTAGAACCTTGAGGCACCCCGTATCGTTCTCATACTAACCAGGAGAAATATGTTAGGGACTACCATGATGTCGTTTTGGCGTCCTTTGGAGAGTTCGGGGATGAATTTATACGACTTCTTGATCTGGAAAGTTACCTGGTCCTCGACGAATTTCAGGTTCACCCTTTCCATTGATTCCCTGGAAGAAAAGGGATCTATTTATTCGAATAATATCTTGGTTATCATCATCAAACTTTTTTGCAGTTCGATAGGTGTTGTGTTGGTATGTCTGAGGGGGTTTATATTTATTGAGGGTGTTCTTCAGGGTTCTATATTTGGTCCCAACTGTTTTTATATGGTGATGGGGATGTCTCACTCATAAAATGTTGGGAGATACTAGTATAAATAATGGGGGAAATCATGTGCTGATACTAATTCACTTACTGGTAAACGTATGGGCCTTTCTCTTCGACGTTGAGTTTGTCATCAAGTCCTTCCTCGTATCTTTCGACGTTTGTGTAATTGAAGAGGTATACTTTGACATGGATGTCAAAGGGTGGCTTCTTCCAAATCTCAAAACCAGGACCGTCTTCCCTGATTATCATATTCTGCAATACAAATGGAGAGATGAGAAATCATCCAACTGAGTTTCAATTATTTTCAAAAGAGCCTTGTTCTTTTCTTGGGATATATCCTTTAGTCAATCCCACCTCATTACTACAAAAACGTAACTCGAACAAGTATATTTTTCCATTTTGAACAATTTTATTGTTCATTTTCATTGGTTAAAGATTATTCATCTCCTATTTCTTTCTCCCACCAATGAATCATAATAATACTAAGTTATAATACTCACTGAGTAAATAATATTGTTAAAACCATCTGTGTACCACATGAAGATAATTCCAAAGAAACTGAATAAGAATAGTAGGACCAGAGCTGTAATAACTGCAAAACAAAGCAAGTTTTAGGTTTGCTATTAGATTTTATGAGGTAAATGAATGAAATTTTTCTCCGAGAATTGATGGTTATCTTACATTGCATATATTCGAGCAAAATATCGAAATCATTCTCGTGATAACCCCAATTTTAGACGGGGTTATCGAAACTGATTAGCGAAAAATTAGCTTCTATTCGAAAACAAAACCGAAATTGTCAAAAATCAAACAAAAGTTTATCTAATACCTCCACGATCTTGCACAACTTGTTTTGAATTTATCGTTCTGCAATGTCAAAAAACAATCTTTTATCAATCGAATCTGAATCGGATGTTCATTAACATCATGAAGTTGGTCTAGACTTATGGGGTTATCGCATGGTGTTCTCGCGTCTGGCGTTAAATTGCAGTACGTGCCCCTTAGATAACTTAATCTATGAGTTTATTTAAAGACTTGTTGCACACTATGAGGATATTTTTCAATTAACAATCACATGATGTACCCCTCTCAGAGACGATTAATCCACAATAAAGATAAAAGGAAAGAAAATAACGATAAAACAAGTGTCATTAAGGAAGGTTTTTAAGGTTATGTTGTGAAGCAACAATAAAAAATCACGATTGTGCATTTGGTTGGAGGTATTTGATTTGAAGAAACGATCAAAAACAGTCCAATGCTGTCGTACTTCCATATCTCTTCTTAGAAACTGCAAGAGGTTCTCCAGGTAAATTGTATTGATTCGGTTTCATGCCTGGTTCTTCACAGGACGACTTGGACACCAACGTGATAATGAGCAGGTTACTATAAACAAAACCTATACAGAGTGACCCTCTTCTTCTTCTACCGCGGTGCCGTCCCAGGCTGAACTGAGGCCTTCAGGCCCATTGTTCTCCCGCTTGCCAAACTCGTGAGACTCAGTCCAAAAAGCACGCTGACAGGAATGCCGCGAGCTTAAAAGGAGAAGTCCCTCTCACCGTAGGAATCGTAGGTGTTGGGTTGCCTAGGTGTATGACCCTCAATTCCTTAAGGTTGTTACAGTCGAACAGAATATGTTCAGCTGTTTCTTCCATGCTCTTGCACCAGCGACACAGAGCGCTATCGGCCAATCCCATCCTATTCAGATGTTTGTTGAACTGGTGACCAGTTAGTAATCCAGTCACCAGGCTCAATTATCTTCTTTCGAGTGAAAGAAGTTTCTTTACTTCAGACTTTGACGATGGTTTCTTAATGAGAAGCCTTGACTGCCTGAGTCCTACTCCCATGTTCCATACACTGGAGAAATTCCTGTCCAAACGATTCTTGAAGAATGTTTTAACAGAGGTACGACATACTGGAAGCGAGGGCTCAGGACCTATAGATGGTATCCGAGCCCCCTGCTTCGCCAGCTTATCTGCCTTAACATTACCTGAAATCTCCGAGTGAGCCGGACACCAGATGAGTTTTACAACGTTACCAGCGCCCAGCCTTCGCAGAGCCTTCCTGCATTCGCCTACTAAGTAGGAGTTTATTTTCACATCAGATAGGGATTTTAACGTTCCTTGACTGTCACAACATATATATATGTACTTGCCAGAGTAACCTAATCGGATGTTTTCCAGCGCGCAGACAAGAACAGCATATAGTTCTGCCTGTATTATAGAGCAGTTCTTCCCGAGAGGGATGGACATGCTCACTCGAGGTCCCACAATGCCTGCACCTGTCCCTGTAGTCGTTACAGAGCCATCTGTGAACCATGTGGGCCCCTCCGGTTTAAGGAGATCACTCCTTGTGACCCTCACGTATCGTCTTTCCTAGAAGATTAGACTATCTCTGGGATCCCACTGCTTGGGGGTCATTGTTGGTCACAGATGGATCTGTTGCAACCAAAGGGGAGAGAGCTGTGATCAACCTTCGACATTGATCATTGCATGAAGCTTATACTTGAGTAAGGTTCAATTAAGATTCATTTGGACAGACCCACTGCCCTGAAGGCCTTGGCTTCCTACAACTGCAACCTGCATGTGCAGGACTGCCAGACTACACTCGATGAACTGGAAGATTGCTGCAGGCTGTAGCCCCACTTGGGGTCTTCCAGAAGACCCAGGGGACCTGAACCTGCCATTGGCATCTCTCTCAAGGCATCAAGGTGGGAGAACAACAGCTGGTTGGGCCAAAAGGTCAAAGAACTCTAGAGTAGCATATCTGGTATAAGACATACTAGGTTAACAATTGTTGCTCCTTCAGCTGAAACAGCCAGACGATGGCTTAAACTCTACACGTCAGACAAGAAGTTAGGGTTGGTCGAGGATTCTGAGTACAGACTACGCACTATCCATATTTCTTTTATTCCTCTATCTCGTCTACCCAAATTTATCGTTGAACTGTTTCACTGACATATAGGGCTTCACACGAGAGCGAGATTTTTCTCGTCTCGTCTCGGTTTTCCGTTGAAAGATTATTTTCCACAGAAGGTATGATCATGGCAAAAACACGTACATCATTGAAAGATGATGTGATGCAAGCATGATTATATTTGAATTCTTGGTCATCGAGTAATTTAAAAGATGAATTTACAGTGTTTAAAATTAAAAAAATTATGAACATGTATAAATATTTTTGTATGAGAGCCTAATAAGTATAGCTTTACAAACTTATTCATTGTTATCTACCATTTCTTTTGTATATTATAATATTTATAATCGTTATTCAGAATTAAGCGAGACGAGACGAGACAACTGATAACGAGACGAGACCGAGACTTAATTTTTTAGAAATGGGCGAGACCGAGACGAGATTTTTTATATTCTCGCCTAGTCTCGTCTCGGGTGAAGCCCTACACCAATAATAATCTGAAGAAGTTGGAACTTCTGAGGCAACACCCTATATTTAAATAGAACTATTTGTTTACACAAATGCTAACCACCTCTCCAAGTATCAATATTTGCTTTTGGCTTCGACATTTTGCAGATGATTTTCTACGTTTCCCGAAATTCAAGACTGAAATTATGCAGCTTCATTGGTGGCATCAATCCAGATAAAATCCGTATAAATTGACGATTTGGCATTTTTTCGATAGTTCCCTACGTCATTTCCAGATTTACACTGGATGTACGAACGACAGCAATAGAGGTTATCGGCTGGTATTACTTAAGAGGTCGTTATAAAAACGTATATTCATATTATATCTGTTGTGTACAAGTTCCTTACTTCGTCTGAAGCGCTTCTCGAACAGATGAAACAGCTTTAGTTTTCAAGTTTGGCCTGATGTAATTAATGGGTCAACAGAGATAAATCTAATAAGTACATCGTATGATCTTTTCGATTTTTATCGGATTATTTACTCTACAGTAGGGGACATTGAGAGTTTTACAAGTTCATTTAATACGTCACCTATAAGAATGTTGTAATAGACTTGTTTAGATTTCCTTATAGTTGGGGTGACGATGAAAAAATAGGGGATGAGATAAAAACATGCATGGGGTGAGATCTGGCAGTCTTGGGGGCCAGGGGATGTCTATGAAGCGCCTATTTGTTGGGATGTAGCGTCCTGCTGAAACCATGTGTTTGTAGTGACAAATTGGGGAACCTTACGTTTTTTCGCGTATGTTCTGGGGAACATCGCGTTATCATTTGGCCCAAATCTCTGTAATTTTCGAATTTTGCCGAAAATGTTCTCAAACGATTGGTTCGACTCCTTGATGAAGAATTCGATGTCAAATCACCACGATAACTTAGGAAGGGAAAGAGAACGCGACTTGAAATTTTCAGGGTAGGTGGCGCGTCTCAATACGACGGACAAGTTCGTTAATGGGCATAATCGGCCCAATGGTTTCCGAGTGATCATTTTTTTTTCAACCAATACAAATCCGATTAAATTGACACTTGGTTAGTAGTTGTAGAATACAAACCTAAGGACGTTTGTGAAATTTTTATGAGAATCGTAGATAGATATCAGTAGAACATAAAAAAACATTATTAAAAAATATTATTTATGTCACGATAAACTGAGAACGGAAAGTGATAGCGACTTGAAATTATTAGGTTAGGCTGTGCATCCGAATGCAACATTTGAGTTTTTTTATAGGAATAATCGGCCAAACGGTTTTGGAGTTATACCCACCTGAAATTTGGTTGATATTTTCTCAATAATTCGAAATATACAGAACCGATTCAATTCAAATATGGTTATTAGTTGTAGAATACAGACGCAAAATTTCTTGCGAAATTTTGTGAGTCACGTATCACTAGGAAATTTTTACAAAATCATTGAATACAATTCTATATATCAGAAACTATTCTTCCGACATATCGCTTTTTGCGAGAGCCTTCAGTATCTAACTCTACTGCCAAGTCTCAAGTTTGAACACGATCGGAGATATACCGTCCATGAAAAAAAAATAAAAATTTTTCTTCAAAAATTTTATATTTCCGAAACTGTCACCTTGATTTCGCTGAAAAGTTCCCGACTTTTGAAGAATTTTCCTGTTTTCATTTTGAATATACCGATTCTTTCTAATTAAACTGACTTTTTCAAAATTTCAAAATGAACATTGCGTCAAAATCGAAAATCACAACAGTAAAAGATATTTCATATATATTCGTTTGTGAGTCTAAGAGAACTATGTATTTTCAATACAACCCCTCAATTTTCTTCCCTTAAATTTATTGATTCGATTGAAATGGGTTCCTATTTGAAAAGATAGTAGGCCAAATTAATATCGCCTGATATAATTTATTTATGCTGATGATTTCACTCTCGTTAGTTGATTCAAACATAAACATGCCAAGAATGTTGCCAAAAATTATCATTTGATAATTTTTTTAATTAATTGGTTAATTCCGTGAATTTTCGGAGATCAAAAAGTCGAGAAACAAAATAACGATAAGACATGTTGAAGTCAACCCGAATTCAACAGTTTCATGTCGAATGAGGGCGTTCAATCTATTGTCTATAAACATGCCTGTCGCGAAAATGTAAACAAAATGATATTTGAAGATTTACATTATTATTTTTTCCTAATTTGTATAATTCCTATAAATACATGAAAAATTTGAAAATTAAATTAATTTGGATGAATATATCCAAATAATAAACTTAACGAAACGACTATTGATCGTTATAAGATAATCCTATTTCCTTGCAAGTCAATGCCCTTTGAAATTGGCGGAAACATTTTGTTTTTATTGAATACTGCCTATTTGGAACAATTTAAAAGTGTGAAATTTGGCAGTTATATAACGCTAATTATGTTTTACTTTTTGATAGTATTTTCATTTCCGATTTTTTTTTCCAGAAGGGTGAAAAAATCAACCCCTTCATTATTTTGCATCTGAATTTTTTGAAGCATTTTTCAAACTGAAACTATTGACTATAATTGACTGCTATCTGATATTGTTCTTTCATAGTTTAGTCAACAAGTGCTTTTTAGGTCAAAATTTTTGAGTATTGTCCGAAAATTATGATTGAGGTGTCATTCGATCCGAGATGGCATGTAGATAGTTTTTGAGAAAAAGCGAAGGTTGTTCGCAGAAATTGCAATAGTTATAAACAATTAAGTGAAAAAAAAAGGAGGTTTGGTTTTTCCCCAATATCTCAAAAACTATCTGAGATAATTCAAATTTGAAAAAAGATTCAAATAGAAGAGGAAACACCTAAAAGAAAGTCGGAACTGTAGGACCAATAATTATAATTTTCCTAGAAGGTTGAAAATACGCACGAATACGGGTACTCCGGCTTGAGCACGCCTAGCCCCCTTCGTAGCTTTGATGAATAAATATTGTTTAAACTTATTAAATATGAAAATAAAAAATTTAAAAAATTCAAGCGCCTGCAGGATAGATCAATGAACAATAATCCATTGTCGAATAATTTTATCGCGATTTTTCATTTAGTTAACAATTTTTTGTAGCATGAACATTAACATTGCAAGTACGATAATTGTTAAACTATTAATCTGAGAATTTTCTCCTTTTGTGGGGCTATTTTTCAAAGGTCTTAGAATAGATTTCTATTGGAAAATTTTAAAAATTGTTAATTTTCGTTTTGTAATGAACAATTTACTGAAGTGAAAAATATAAAGCTTTAATTTTGAATATTACTATTGATCCGTTTTCTTATGATCAGAAACTACTTAAAAATGATTTTTTAAAATTATTATCTGCTATTGTATAAAAAAAAATTATAGAACATGCGCTGTTTATGAGATAATTTAAAATTTTCTTTTGAAAAGAAAATTGAAGTCCTATAATATTTCACTTAAGTAAAATGTTAATAACAAAACGAAAATTAACAATTTTTCAAATTTTCCAACGGGAATCTATTCCGATACCTTTGAAAAATAACTCCACGAAATGAAAAAAATCTCAGATTAATAGTTTAACAATTATGGCAATTGCAATGCTAAGGTTCGTGCTACAAAAAATTGTTAATTAACTAATGGATAACTAATAGAAAAGTCACGATAAACACTTTTGGACCACGGATTATTGCTCATTGATCTACCCTACAAACGCATGAATTTGTTAAATTTTTTATTTTCATATTTAACTAATTTAAATAATATTTATTCATGAAAGGTCCGAAGGGGGCGAGGCTTACGCAAGCCGGAGTACCCATTTTCGGGAGTATTTCCAACACTCTGGGATAATTATAAATATTCTTCTTCTTCATTCTTTTTTCAAATTTGATTTATCTCTGATAGTTTTTGAGATTTGAAGATTTTCTGTAACTGAATAAAACCGAAAATATGTAAGGGATGATTCTGTGATGGAAATTGAGGTGGGTATTTGGTATACATTTTTTTGAAAAACCTCCCTCCGGAAAAATTACACCCCTCTGAAGATTAACAAAAAAAATTGATATTGCATTGATTTGCATATTGAATAATTCAGTATAAATATTGGGGATGCTGTTTCAGAAGATTTAGAATTGGATGATTTTGATGATGTAGTTTATGAAGGCAATAATTGGAAAGAACAACATAATGGAATCATCAAAAGAAATTACTGTTCGTTGAGCACTGAGGTTAATATTATCTTTTACTTCCTTAAGTAGTGAGACATGTTCCTATATACAGTATTTTCATAATGTTGCTAGCAAAAAAATACTGAAATATGGATCTACATTTGTGTATCAAACATTTTTTCTTGAGTTAAGGTTCATAATACAGAAAATAATGTGTTAGTGGTATGAACTATTAAATTTTAAATTATGAAAAAAGGATAGTATTTTATTAATATATTTTGAACTATTAAAATAATTTGTTCGGACCACGGATTATTGATTATTATTGATCTACCCTGCAAACGCCTGAATTTGTAAAATTTTTTATTTTCATATTTAATTAATTTAAATAATATTTATTCATGAAAGGTCCGAAGGGCCTTTTAGAGCATTTTAAACCCTCTTGGAAAATTATGAATATTGATCCTAATTCCGGGAGTTAGGACTTTCTTTCAGGAAATTTCAACCTCTTCTTGAATCTTTTTTAAAATTTGAATCATCTCAGATAGTTTTTGAGATATTGGCGAAAAACCAAACCCCCTTCTTTTTTTTTACTTAATTGTTTATAACTATTGCAATTTTTGCGAGTGGCCTTAGAATTTTCTCAAAAACTATCTACATGCCATTCCAAATCGAATGACACCTCAATCATATTTTCGGAGAATACGCAAAAAATTTGACCTAAAAAGCACTTGTTGACTAAACTATTCAATATTAAATTGGTGTCAGCGTTATGTCAAATTTCATCCATCTAAATTATTCCTTAGAGGATATATTCAACAAAAAAAAAAAAAATTTTTGCCCAATTTCAAAAGGGAGGAAAAGGGGATCGAAAGGTAAAGAACAAGCATATCCTGATACATCCCCGAAGAATCTATGAACTCACCCAAGATCGTCCTCAATTTAGACTCATCTTCCAGCACGTAGGTTTCAACTTTCGCCAATTTTGCAACGTGCATTTTATCCAAGACGTCTTTGGTCATCTTGGCCGTTCTCGGAAAAAACTGCTGACAATTCACTTCTTTTTTCTTAGTCGGTTGTATTTTGGTCTTGTAGCAATCGCATATATGCTCGCCGGGCGTGTAGTTGAGTTCGTTTTCGATCTTGGGGTACATTTCGAGGGTGAAATGTTCAATCACTGATAGGATCGATCACTAAATTAAACACTTCCACTTGTGCTCACTTGTCTAAAGTGATATCGAGCCGGTGAACGTCCCTTTATAAAAGATTTTGGGCGCCTTATCTTCGGTAGACATGAAAACATCCTAATCGAAGATTTTCTGAATATGTGTAGTAGGAATGGATGTCCCTTAGTCAGGGTATCGAGATAAAATCTTGACTTTGTGGATACACACTATTTCAGGAGATTGTCGTTACTTTGGTTACATTTCAATTTATAGGAAAAAGTTTTTTTGCGAAAAATAACTTTGTTTCATTCATTAGAGTAAGCTGTGTCTTTAAAAGTGGGAAAGCCCTGTGAACAGGAGGTTTGGCGCTCTAATTCAAACTTTGACAACTTCTATCTCCGAAAGTATTGGTTTCTTAGAGTTGGGAATTATATTAATGGATTCTTATGATAGAACTGCATCATTAAAGGAATTAAATTCAAAGAATACTTTATTTATCAAGATTAAATGAGCAATCTGCAATGATTTAACCTCGTGGAATGGGTTGTTGCAACTTACAATCGGTGCATAGTTTTCACAACTCGAAATACCCAAGGAAAGTATCATCGAAATGTCTAGAGCAAGGCTGAAGACAATCATAGCAGATTGTCCATTTATTCCTGATATTTGAGTAGGTAGTGGATTACGAATAAATTATTTTAATAGTTCAAAATATATTAATAAAATACTATCCTCTTTTCATAATTTAAAATTTAATAGTTCATACCACTAACACATTCTTTTCTGTATTATGAACCTTAACTCAAGAAAAAATGTTTGATACACAAATGTAGATCCATATTTGAGTATTCTTTTGCTAGCAACATTATGAAAATACTGTATATAGGAACATGTCTCACTACTTAAGGAAGTAAAGGGTAATATTTACCTCAGTGGTCAACGAACAGTAATTTCTTTTGATGATTCCATTATGTTGTTCTTTCCAATTATTGCCTTCATAAACTACATCATTAAAATGATCCAATTCTAAATCTTCTGAAACATCATCACTAATATTTATACATAAATTATTCAATATGCAACAAGTCAATATTATTTTCGGCATCAAAACAGTCTCGTATATAATCACAAATTGATACAAGCGTGCCAAAAATAAACATTTGTGCTTCTCGCACCTTTATTTTCCAAAATGAAGTACATATACAGGGTGTATCTGAATAACACCGAAAAGGGGTTGATTCTGTGATGGAAATTAAGGTGGGTATTTGGTATAAAACATCCCCCCGGAAAAGTTACGCCCCTCCTAAGATTAACAAAAACAATTGTTTCTCTTTTTTATTTTCCCAGTTTATTAAAAGTCTTCAAGAAAGTTAATAGAATGGGTGATGAAGAAAATGAAGCAAAACTTGTAAAATATACGAACTATACACAAATACATTATGTAAGGGAAATTCCACCTCTGTACTTTTTGAAAATGCATTGCATTTTTTTCTCGTAAATGCTTAAGTTTTCGAAAAAACTTGTAGAGGAAAAAAAGTTAGTAAATGAATTAGGCTTAACAGCCATGTTTTTTTAAAAGGAAAATTTTCATCCAAAAAAAAGTTGTAAGAAACAGTATCTTAGGGGTTGACTATTTCAACTCCGTTTAAGCATACTTCAGGGTTGAAAAAATTCTAAAATGTGTAGTTTTATTGACAAATAATATTAACCAAGTTTCGCTCGTGTCTTTAGCTTAATATTGGGGGAAAATAAAAGAGAAAAACAATTTTTTTTTGTTAATCTTCGTAGGGGTGTAACTTTTCTTGGAAGAGATTTTTCAAAAAAAATTATACTTAATACCCACCTTAATTTTCATGACAGAATCACCCCTTTCATTTTTGCGGTGATATTCAGACACAGAAAATCTTCAAAAATTGCACGCATCATATTTAATCTAGTGACCATTACACGTCGTCTGTCTATTCGAAGTGTTTACGCATAAACGGGGTCGCTCGTTTATAATGAATGAAAGTGATAATGGTAATGTTTTGACTTCCAAATGTATTTTCCCCATTTTTATGAGTGTCGCAACCTCTATCTCGATTTAATCAACGATTTCAAGTGGACGTAGGTCTACCTATAAGAATACAGTTCTATCGTAGGCCAGTTACAGTTTATTGTCCCCTTTTTGCGCGCATGATCCTAGGGAAGAGCGTGCTATCATTTTGACCAAACAATTTTCGAATTTTTTGCATAAAATGGTCTCAAACGATGAGGTTAAAGATTTCTCAACTATGTCCATTTTTCATCAATTTTTTCTACGTTAACCAAGTTTGATTATAATTTTGCGTTATTTTATTAGAAAAGGATATGAAATATGAAAAAAGTGGAAAAGCCCTGTGGACAGGAGCTTTGGCACTCTTGTTCGAACTTTGACAAATCATATCTCGTATTTCTCAGAGTTGGGAATGATATACCTATATGCATTCTTATGATAGAACTGCATATTAAAAGAAATTGAATTCAAAAGTGTCATTAAAAAAACAACAAGAGCGCCAAAAATTATTAATCCGAAACCACCTGACAGATTCTACCCAATAACGAACTTATCCAAGATATTCATTCCTCAAATGTACTCTGAAATTTATATTATATCAATTGAAACTTAGCTAATGTTCCAGTTTTGTTTTTACTGGAGATATTCTGAACCCAATTTTATTAACTTACCAAAGTATATATTTCCATTACATTTCTTTATTTAACAATAAAGCATGTGTATGAAAAGAGTGTTAGCAGAGGTTAGTGTAACGGGGTACCATAGAATCCGATATATGATACTAAAGCTTAGGGAAAAAACCTCAGCAAAAAAACCCTATCTCCCGGTAAGTGTTGTGATAAAAATTGAAATTGTTGACAAAATATGCTGAAATATTAAATATTGAAGGGCATCTTTTAATGTACTATCGCTTCTTCCTTCAACAAGCAGAGAAGTTTCTCCAAGGTACCCGAAAGTCAATCTGGAAAAGGAAAAGACAAAAGGAGAAAACGAACAAATTAAAAATGGAATATTCCATGTTTTATTAAATAGATTTGAAATTCGCTACCCATTCTCAAAAATATTCAGAAACATTATGAATAGCCCTAAAACCAACTTGGAATATGTATATGGGACAATTATCAACCAAATGAACTATGGTTTCCTCTGCTTCCCCTTATTCACAGCTAGAGCTCTCAACTGAGTTCCATCTGAAAAGCATGTTGTTGCAACGACCATGACTGGTTCTTAAACAATTCAGAATAGACCATATTTTCCTTGGAAGATCAAACCCCGGAACTATATTTGAGGAATCAGAAATTAAATCTTTGTTGAATAAATCGCAAGAAATAAATTCCATCCGCCAAACTTCCTTATCACTTTTATTCAAATTGAGAAAACAGTTGGACCATAAAGGGTTACGTGACTTCAATCTGGGAATCTTATTGCCTGGAATATAGGAGAGAATCGGAAAAGAATTAAATTTATTTCAAGAATATGAAACAGCAGTTTGTCTGCGAATGTGGGGCGGGACAATGTTTGAAAGAACTGGCAACCAATGAAAACATGTAGATCTAATATAGTTCAAGTGATGATCCTCCTAGATGAATTCAGCTGTGTGAGCTGTGCATCAATTTTTTGAGTATGAGCACTATTAAACCAGACGGGGCAACAATATTCAGCGGCAGAAAAAACCAAGGCTAAGGCTGCCGTTCGAAGAGTAGCTGCATCAGCACCCCATGATGTACCAGCTAATTTCTGCAGAATATTATTTCTTGTTTTCAACTTCAGACGCAAGTCATCCAAATTGCCTTTGAAATTCAAAGAGGAACCTAGTTTAACTCCTAGGTATTTAGGGTATTTAGGATTAAAATTATGACTCAAGATAGAATCACCGAAAGTTATTATTATTATTATTTTAATGAATTGAAATAGATATTTTCAGATCAGTAAATTTTTTGTTCTCTACAGAATGAAGGTATTATTTGTAAAATTGATTATGAATCGATATCTAAACGCAATATTGATTAAATCGGGAAGAATATTTTTCGAATGGAATTAAGTATATGATAACTCATTAGTTACATTTTTAGAACAGTTCTACGTTTTAAGCATGAATTTAATAATAACCTGCATCATTTCATAGAATTTTCTTGATATATTTTGACTTATGTAACAGTCCATATATCGCTGAAATTGACAAGAGCCTTCAAAACCTTATTTTACAGCTAAGTTCTAGAATTAAATTCGATCGGATCTATATTATTGGAAGTATCGCAAAAATATGATTCTTTTTCCTGGATGAGCGACCGCCCTGGCCATGAATTTGAACAAGAGCGCCAAAGCTTCTGACCTCAGTGCTCTCCCAACTAGTTTAATTGGTTAGTATCAAAAATGCTCAATCAATTGAGGTTAGACGTAGTCAAAACATGTAATTATTATACCTCCTGTAAAACTGACTGAGATATTGTTTGCGTAATTTCAATATTATGCTACAACTAATTGGTAATTAGTGCATTATGGTGGCAGAGTTTTATCGGAATCACTTTTCTTGTGCGTGACGTTTAAATCGTCAAAATATCGAAATCCCCGATCGGAACAGGCAGGATTGTATTCGAATCTCGCAGACTTTTTTGGCGCTCTTGTTCCGAGGAACAGAGTGCTTATCAATTTGCCAGTCTAATACTCCGATCTTTTTTACGACGATGTCGAACGTGTATTGTGGCTTGTGGCTGAGGGGAGATAGTTTGAACATTTTCTTAATATTTATGTTGTTGTAAATTTTATTTAAAAATGTTCAACAATCCCTACAAAATTTCAAAAAATTACAAAAAAAAATTGGTTCAAGCGTTTGCTCTATTGTCCATTCTCCTGTATTGGACACTCTTAATCGAATTTATCATGGTAAATCAATCTACAGAATTTTCAATAGTATCATTATATTTTTTATTTATTATTTAATTTGGATTAGTTATTTTATTCTATTGAATATCTTCCAAACGAGGCACGATCTCGAAAAAAGTTATTCTCTGTTTTATCCTCAAAATTCGATTTTACATATGACATTCCATTTTGACACTCCCTCAAGCGAAGAGCCTGTATATTGAGCGTAAAATAAACTAGTACTATTGACGTCACGGGAGTTTTCGCAAAATTTATTCAATCATATTAGTGTCAAAAGCCATATTTTGTGCGAATTAATTATTGATGATAACGTTAAATATAAATAAATGATCTTTTATTCGCTTTTTCTCGCCACAAACCCGAATAGAAACTGTTCGCTATATAAATAAATCCAATTAGAGATAATAACATCGTTATCAGAAGTCTATTTTTCATATTTCAATCGGAAACTTTATCGAATCCCGAAAAGTTAATGGCGCCGAAACGTCGAAGAAAATTTTGTTTATTATTTTTGATCTAGTTAGGTCTGGCACACTGACAGTTCAGATAATCAGGCATCGATCTGAGGAAATGTATTTTACACACAAAACAGCTGATTAGAAAGTGATAATATCGTTCTCTTTGGATTATTCGCTCCAAAGAATTTCCAACGTGGTGTCATTTTGTCCAAATGTCTGTAATTTTCGATTTTTGGCGCTCTAGTTCCTCGGAACTGAGTGCTTATCAATTTGCCCAAATGTCTGTAATTTTCGAATTTTTCGATGAAAATGGTCTTAAACGATTTGGTTCGACTCACTGATCAAGAATCCGTGGTCGAAATTCATTCTGTCCGGCCGTCCGGCCGGCCGGTCCGGCCGGCCGGTCCGGCCGGCCGGTCCGGCCGTAGGCACGATAACTCTCGAACGGAATGAGCTAGACAGTTGAAATTTTCAGAGTATGTTTGGGGGATAAATATCTCGGCTAAGTTCGTTATTGGGCAAAATCGGACAGATGGTTTCGGAGTAACAAAAAAAATTTTTTTTTTTACAGAACAAATTCCAAATTAAATTTTTTTCAATAAGCAGTTTTACCATAAGAATCCATTCATATCATTTTTAACTCTAACAAACTAATACTTTCGGAGATATGATTTTTCAAAATTTCAATGATAGAATTATTCTGTGGCTATTCTATGAATTGTTATAATGTCAACTTTGACGTTGTCTCATTGTAATTCATTCCAGTAATGGTATCAATATGAGAATAAGAATATTATCATACTTTTGTTGGTTGATATTTTCATGCCGATGGTCAATCCATATGATGATGGGAATGGTAATGGTAAGTTAATAATATTGAGTTCAGAATATCTCCACTAAAAACAAAACTGGAATTGAGGAATAAATATCTCGGATGAGTTCGTTGTTGGGTAGAATTCGTCTATTGGTTTTGGATTGATAATTTTTGGCACTCTTGTTGAATTTAAATTCTTCTATGATGTTTGAATTCAATTTCTGCTAAGATGAAGTTCTAAATTTCAATAATGAATCGTACTTCTGTTTTCACAGAATGCTATAATTATTCTATCTAAGCTTTATTATATGATCTGTGTTCATACTCGTACATTTCATCCTGTTCTATAAGAGAGAGTCAAATTCATTTCAGCTATTTTAATTTGGTTTCTTCCATGGTGAAGTTCTCAGATTGCTCATTTAATCTTGACAAATAAACTATTATTTGAATTGAATTTCCTTTATGATGCAGTTCTATCATAAGAATACATTGATATAATTCCCAACTCTGAGAAACCAATACTTTCGGAGATATAATTTGTCTGTTTGAACTAGAGCGCCAGAAAGCTCCTGTCCACAGGGCTTGAACCCATTTTTTTATCGAAAATTATCTCAAACGATTAGGCGTTCATTGCCGCGATAACTTTCGAACGGAAGGAGGTAGCGACTTGAAATTTTCGGGGAAGGTTACGCATCCGAATGCGACGGTTGAGTCCGCTGATGGGCATAATCGGTCGAACGGTTTCGGAGTTATACTCATCTGAAATTTGGTTGTTATTTCCCCTATAACTCAAAATATACTAATCCGATCCAATTTAAACTGGGTAAATACTTGTAGAATGCCGACGCAGTATGTTTTGCGAAATTCTGTAACGATCGTATCACTAGAAAAAAATATACAAATATTTCTCTAAAAAAAAATAAAAACGTTTCTTCAAAAATGTTATATTTCAAGAAGTATTCGTCAGATTGCGCTGAAATTCCGCATAAACCTTCAGACCGAATTTTATTTTCCCAATATTTGCAAAAATACAGATCCAATCGAAAAAAGAAGGCTTGAAGATCCATGCCGTATTTCGTAAGGCTGTTCGAGGCGTGATAGACAGAAGGATATGCGCTCAAAAGCTCCTGACCTAACGTCACTGCCTCTTAAGAATTTTTAAAAATATTGGCAACGATCTTGATTAGTTTTCGTCTTATTCGCAGTTTTTTGAAAAAAAAAAAAATTCGTTCAAGCACTGACGTGAAGTCAGGAGCTTTTGCGCGTATATTCTATTGTCCATTCTCCTGTATTGGACACTCTTAATCGAATTTACCATGGTGCAAAAGCTCCTGACTTCACGTCAGTGCTTGAACCAATTTATTTTTTCGTAATTTTTCAAAAATGTTCTAGCGGTACAGTTCGCACAAAATTTTACACACGTCTTTATGTCGATATTCTACAACTAGTTACCAAGCTTCAATTCGATCGAGTCTATATTTTTTGAGTTACCGAGGAAATAATATTCCAGGTGGGTATAACTCGGAAACCGTTAGACCGATTATGCCCAAAAATGAACTCAACTCTCCCTTTCGGATACGCAACCTACCCTGAAAATTTCAAGTCCCTATCTCATTTCGTTTGAAAGTTATCGAGGCAACGGTCACCCATCTACTGAACTCACACAAGGCTGCTCTGATCTCCAAAAATATAGTTCAAACTCGGATCTTGGTAGTAGAGTTAGGTTCTGAAGTCTCTCGCAAAATTTCAGCCATGTCGGATGAATAGTTTCTGATATATAACATTTTTTTCATTGATTTTTTTTTTAAAATGTTCTAGTGGTACGATCCTCACGAAATTTCGCAAGAACTTTCACGTTGGCATTCTACAACTAATAACCATGTTTGAATTCAATCGGTTTTGTATTTTTCGAGTACTTGAGGAAATAACAACCAAAACCGTTTGGCTGATTATGCTTATAAACAAATTAAAATGTCGCATTTAGATACACAACGTATCCTGAGAATTATATGTTACTAGCTGACCCAGCGAACTCTGTTCCGCCTTAGAGGCAATAAATAAGCAGATTTTAGATTTTATTATACACGTTTGTCATAAAATATAGATAGTTTATATATATATATAATCATATATTTCTGCTTAACTGCGTCCAATTAATCATATATCAATTTGCAACATTCGTCGATAATCGACGCCGCTTCTGCGGTCGCATAAGGTCCCTATTCAAATATATTATGAGAATCTATCTGAGGTACCTATTAAGTTAATGTTTTGTTTGTGGTACAAATCACTTCAATCGCGTACAATTGTGCAATTAGAAAAAAACACCCTGTACACTAATGATTTATTTTCAATGATGTATCCCTCAAAAGTTTATTTTTTAACACAAATGAATGAAATTGTACGATTGTGGCATGGAAAACAGCAAGTTGCAATTGACGTTAAAAGAAGAACACCCTGTATGGAGATTTCGGACGAATACATTATGAGAATCCATCCAAGGTACCTATTTAGTTAATGCTTTGTTTGTGACACAAATCACTTCAATCACGTACAATTGTGCCATGAGAAAAAGGACACCCTGTATAGTAATGCTTTATTTTCAATGGTGTATGCCTCGAAAGTTTATTTTTAAACACACATGACTAAAATTGTACGATTATGGCAGGAAAAACAGCAAGTTTTAATTGACGTTAAACGACAAACACCCTGTATAACACAAAAAAGTATCCTATGTCCGTCTCCTGGTTCTAAGCTACCTCCCCACCAATTTTGAGCCAAATCGGTATAGCCGTTCTTGAGTTATAAGTGGTGTAACTAACACGACTTTCTTTTATATATATAGATATGGTTATGGTGACATAATAATATTATTCAATAATTGTTTTAAAATTTTCTAGTGATACAATTGGCACAAAATTTCACAAACGTCGTTTGTATTCTACAACTGCTCACCAAGTTTCAATTCGATCGGATTTGTATTGGTTGAAAACAAAATTACTCGGAAACCATTGGGCCCTTTAGGCCCATTAACAAACTTGTTCGTCGTATTGGGATGCGCCACATACTCTAAAAATTTCAAGTCGCTAACTCTTTCCGTTCTCAAGTTATCGTTCCCCAGAACATACGCGCAATAAAAAAGAAGGTTCACTTGCCCAATAGCTTTGCACTAAATTTCAGATGCAATAGATATTTTCTGCGTAAACTTCTAATAGGCACTTCGGGTATAACAGCTTGTATTGTGAAACTTAAGCCAAGTATTTTCTTTAGTTTTATCATCTATCAAAAGGTTCGCCAAGTGATTAGCCAGAACCTAATTTCTTTGTTGGGAAAATAACTATTTCTTCGATAGCTATATCAGCACCAACGTAAAACGCTCTGAGATATCATTGTAGTTAATGAATGATGCACTATTTTAGCGTCGAAGACAACAAATATATGTTGCAACATCTAAATTCGCATACCTATGTGTAATTTCGTAAATAACTGACGTAAAACTTGAACATTCCGTAGAATAATCGTATACCGACTTCATCCCAGTTTGATTAATGTCTTATTTGTCTTCAACGAAATGTATTTATATAAACATTGTTATTACGCGAGCAAAATGATTGATAGTTTCTATTCTGAAAGCTGCAGCATCGTCTGGAGAAAATTTTCAAAACAAACTAGATAAATATGCTCTTCCCCGTCATTTTTAAAAATTTATGTTTATCTTGTACGTTGCGAAATTCCACGAAGAATCTTGGAAATCGTGATTATTAAATACTGTTACCCAAATGCAAAAACATGGAGATTTGCGACGGGAAAACGATAGCATACATCACTTAGTATTAGCGGAAAAAAAACACGTTCTAATCTGACAAATGGTTTCGGAAATATAAAATTTTAGAAGAAATATTAAAATTTTATTTTTCAGGGGTACGATCCTCACCAAATTTCACAATAATTGTCGTGTCGGCATTCTGCAAGTATTTACTAAGTTTAAATTGGATCGGATTTGTATTCTTTGAGATATTGAGGAAGTAACAACAACATTTCAGATCAATGTACTTGTATATTGTTGTAAGGGGGTTACGTTGCACTGCGACCTTAAGGTCTATTGTGCCCCTCCCCGTCAGAGCTATCGATGTCATTATTACCATCTACAGCTCGCCTTCCAGTTCCAGAGTTCTGATGAACTCCAGTATCTGAGATGGCTTCAAGGAGGCTACGTCTTCGCTCCTGCAAATTTCTTGCCCAACGCATTCCTTCCGTTGGTTTGCGATGGCGAGGCATTCCGTTGTCAGGTGATCAGGAGTTTCATCCTCCTCCCAACAGAATCTGCACTCGTCAGTTTCTGCTAGGCTGCTAGCCCTAATCTCATGATATGCTTCCTAAAGCCGCAGTGCCGTGTGAGGAAACCAGTGAGGAGGTGCAGCGTGTTAATAATAATAATAATAAATCGACTTTATTCAACAAATGTACATACATTTGCACTGAACAGGCGAAGATTAGCTAAAGCTACTCTTGAAATCTTAGCCTTTCCACTTTACAAAATAAAATAAAACAAAAATAACAACATAGAAGTAAAAAAAAAGAGAACATTTTACAACTTCATTAACATTGATTAGATCATCAGTAGAAGAGAAAAAAAAAACAGAAAGTACCGTAACATAAAATAAAAACGAAAAAATGCAACAATGCGACAACAACGTGGCTAGTCTTGCTGATTCAGCAGTTCATTTTTAACGACTTTTCTAAATTTGTTTAGTGGTATTGATAGCTTTGGTTTGAAGGAATTAAAAAGTTTTACTGCATTGTAAGTAAAACACTGCGTTCAAACAGAGCTGTCTAGTGGCGAGGTATGTTAAGAATCTGTGAATGTCTGGTGTTGAGATTGTGTAAATTATTCCTGAAAACCAGTTTGTCATAAAGATAGGGCGGACTTTGAACATTAAACAATCTGTGCAAAAAATAAGGAAGTGGTATTTAAATATACTGGAAACTTTGAGCCACTTCAACTGCAGAATGTATTGAGAAATGTGATCATATTTCCTCAAATTAAATATGAATCTACAACAAGTATTTTGCACTCGTTGAAGTCGATATTGTGTGCATTTATCAAGACATTGATAATAGACAATGTTACAATAATTCAGAAGGGATAAAACCAACCCGTGTTCTTACTGAGGTCCAAGTATTTCTTGGATATAAGAGTTCCGGAGGAATTTCTTGGAGTGATACATTCCAGGAAGAGATCTCCAGAAAATACCTCTTTCAGTTTCTTCTTTCATCCGGAATTCACTTTTGTAGGTGTATCAACCAACACCACAGTAGGGTTCCGGGCCAATAAAGGGGGTTTGTGCTCCTTTCTTGTCAAGTCTGTTGGCCTCCTCATTTCATATGATTCCCGCATGACCAGGACCCCAGACCAAGGAGACCCTGTTGGTCTTACCTACTTCATTGAGTTTTCTTCACTCCCATATTAACTTGGACTTGATAACATGGGAGCTCAGAGCTTTAATAGCAGCTTGACTTTTGCAAGTACTTCTGACTGAAAGATATACATATACTCCAGCGCCAGCTCCTGTAGTGGTTTTTGAACCGTCTGTGTACCATCAGTATTGTCAGTATACCCATATAACAATTCGTTATCGTCCGAATATTTCGTTATCCGATCGTAACGACTGAATAACTTTCTTAAAGTTAAAGCAAAACTCTATCGAATCTATATCCAAACTTTAAAGATAATCTGTATACATCATAGCCATCCCTAATATATAAACTCGACAAAGACTCGGTAAAGATATTACAAACAATATGTGTATCGATAATCGATATCTATTCGCTACGCATTCAGTAAGAAAATCGCTAACGGTTATCTTTAATCCCTCTGTAAAGAAAATATAACGATATTCGGAGATATTCCTATATCAAAAAACTTTTTTTTTTTGCATTCATTACAGTAAATTCATTTTTAATTCCACAACAAGGACATATTTTGTTGTATTTCCGTCCATTGGGTCGAAAATGGTCAGGCAAGTTTATTCGAATAAAGCTCATGATAATATAAATATATGTATAGATCACTAGCAATAGGTATTGTATCATCAGTAATCAGCTAATCACTTACAGGCATGTGTGAACTCTTATGTATCACACCTTAGTACTGTCATCACTGGAGGGAATGTTCTTGTTTATGTTTATGCCTTCAATAACTGTGGTAACAAATCAAAATAAATTATGATACGTAGACGTAGTATATTGATTATAGCGTTTGAGTAAAATATGTAAAATAAAGTGATGAAGTTCTTACACTGATATTCCTTCCACAGCATTCCTTCATCGTATCATTATTACGGTAATTTTCATAAGTACCATTATTTCTACGAATTTTATTATGCAGAGCTTCCATTTTCTTTTTTTTTTCTAAGATTTAATCGTGAATATTCAGTCTCCGATCGACAGTCATATCGCATTATTTTATTATGTGTATCCATTGCACCAATCATTCGTTAAAATGCACCCACTTGTGATATCCTACAACAAGGTTAGTGGATGGATGAGTTGGTAAAGGTGGTGGTCAGATCGAAAATTGGAGTCATAAGGTATGCAGGTTCGAATCCAAATGAGGAACGAAAATTTAATTTAATACGTTAATTCAATATATGGTAATATAGGGGTACAATGAGAGGATGATTGAGATATCCGAACGATGAGACGCAGAAATATAAGAAAAACATTTAAAATTATGTTTTTCCACCGTAATTCTTGTTCCCAAAATAGGTATCTGTTCGATAAAGAACTTCTGTATTAAAACTTTACCGTTCGGATGATAGTTTTTCGTTATTTGATCTGTATCAAAGGAGTAGAGGTTTTTGATAACGATTTGTTGCTGGTTCAGATAACGATTTTTCGTTAGCGTACCGGACATTCAGATATTCTACCTCTAACGAATTGTTATACGGGTACTTAAAACGAAACCGTTAGATTCACAATTTATTCATTTCATTTTATTGTGTTGAAAGATTGCTGGCAAATATGAGCATTCACAATTGATGGCTACCAACAAAGACATAAGCCTCAGACCTCAGAAGTTTAATATATTCTACCATCCTTTTTGAACAACTGCCATCTATATTTCGGGTTCAATAATTCTGAGAATATCCTTGTACTTAAGCTAAGAAACTCAATTAGGGAATAAAGGAAATAAAAGAAAAATTCAATTATTGTCTGATTACACCTTCTAATCTCTAAAAGCTTTTATAAATTCTTAAAAACACACATGAGTAAAAAACTTACTTATGGAATGAGAACAGTACATTTAATCGACCGTTTCTAGATGTAAGGATCGGGGCTCCATTCTCCGAGCACCCGGGCAGTCATACAGGCTGTTTAGACTGTAAAATTTTGAAAAATAACACTTCTGTCTGTATAAAACGATTTATTCGGCGCCGGCCTCTCATCAAACAGCCTGTATGTTTAAGTAACCAGTACAGAGGCCCCACGAAGCCTACGATAATCCATAACTCGATTAACTTATAATGAAATCGAAAGGATAAACCAGTCAAAAAATATGAACGTTCCGTAACGTTACAGAATCATATCAACCTTGTCATTATTGCACCTTTATAAGATAAACAAAGAAGTCAATCGATACGATAAATTCAAACTTAAACACGATAACCTATCAATATAAAACCATGAAAATTATTCTGACGTCAGAGTCGACCCGAGACTGTACTGAATCTTAGACACCCTGTATAATATTATTTGAGAAAGGGGAGCCTCCAGGCAGTTTTAAGGCCACAATAGTTATTCCAACAACAACGCACCGGAGGCGTAACTGACCGAGGAATCGTTCATGTTTCTACATTGGCTGGATTGTGCGTATTTCAGGAATTTGAAGGTTGCGTTCTGTCCCGGATCGTTCCTCAGTATTTCTTGGACGGCCTGTAGAAGTACCCCGATGGGATGGCGACCGCAGATTGTGTTGCCGTACTTCTTCAGGTAATTGGTGAATTCCGTTGGGTTCAGGTTTTCGATGATGTCCATTCCCTGCAATAAGATCGATATCAACTTGGGGTTCACGAATAAAATACACAATATGTATATATCTACATATATACAGGGTGAGCCTTAAGTTGTACATTAAATTAAATGGTTTTTAATAATCTCAATGCAATATTTGTTAGAAAATGTTCCACTATTCCTGAATATTAAAAAACTGGACTTGATTTTCATAAAATATCTTAGAGAGAAGAGAGAAAAGAACTTTATTGATTAAAAATCAAATGGCTATCGACCAAAGTCTTCCAGCCAATAATTTACATTTTATTTTAATATACTAATTGAATAGACCACATTAGTTAGGTTAGGCGGGAAATTTGAATTACGATCCATCCGTGGATCCGAGCACTGAATTCCCCATGCATTTCTTATGGACCTAAAATTTACGCGAATTTCTCGCCTGTTTTTAGACACTTTGGCTAATTTCTTAAGGTTTATTTCGGTTGAAATAGAATCAGTGAACCTTTCTCAACCATCTAGAATCAAGTTTTCATAACAAAATTGTATATTTCCAAAATAATTAATAAATATAAAAGTGTTCACCAAATTCGATTGACGTATGTCTTAGCTCACTCGAAATCTGTCAAAAATAATAACATAACCCTAAATCGGCCTTGTAATGACGCACAACAGAAGTCATCTACGACATGCGGGAATCTTTCGAACTACACTGGTTTCAATTTTGATTTAAGGATAAATAGAAGTAGATTTTAATGTGGAAAGAACATGAACACATGCACTAATGACGAAGGTACCCAATACTTGATGTCTCTGTACTAACATTCTCTTTTAAATACGGTGGTTTCACCTCAAAGTTGAAATTCCTTGTTAAAAAATTTGAATATGGATCTCCCGCCAAGAGAATGATTCTAACCTAACTAATGTGGTCTATAATATATTATGTATTTGCTTTATAGTAGTGAGTGTAGGTGTTCAAAAAGGGGGAGCGCTGGTAGTTTTGCCTTTTCAGTGGTGTTCCTGTCATACCGGTGTAATAGAGGTTCCATAATATTTTGGTTACTCTGGTTCTTCATGAATTTCATGTCCAGTCTATGAAGTCTCGTTAGCATTGACTCCACTTCTGTTAATTCATATAGTAGTGTGTTGGAGGAGTTGTATAAGGGATTGTTTGAATGTCTCAACTTTGTTACTTTTCTAAGGCAAGTTCTTTCTACTATTTCCAAATTTTTGATTGTGGTTTTGGTTGTATTTGAGAATATTATGTGGCCATAATCTAACAGTGATCTGCATATCATTTAGTAAATTCCACTGGCTGTTTTGATGTTGATTACTAGGTTTTTGAATGTTAGTGATCTGAAGTATCTGGCTCGTATAACGGCTGCTTTTTTCTGTCCTTTTATGTGGTGTTTGAAACTTAATTTGTTGTCAATGTGTATTTCCAAATATTTGCATGTAATTTTTGGTCTTATTGTGTCATTGCCAATTTTTATGCTTGGATAGTTGCTCGTAATTTTGTATTGGAATATTATGAGATTGGATTTTTTAGGGTTTGGTTGTAGTCGTCAGCGTCTCATTCATGCTACTGTGATATCTGTGAGTTTTTGCAACCTTTCCATTCATTTTTTCGGTGTTGTACCGTGTAATATGTGTTGTATCATCAGCAAACTGCAGTGAATATGCTTCTCTGTCTATGTGGTGTTCAGTTGAATAGTTGTAACTATACAGAGTGAGTCTCTGACCACTGCATTAATTTTAACCAAAGATTCCTCTCATCAAATGAAATACTTTTTTCATTTACCATTTTTCCAGATTCGGCTCAGGTAAAAAGTTACCAGCGTTTAAAGATTTCACAATGTGCTAATACACTCCAGCATATAAATTATCTATGACATTGTTGGCGGACGAGAATAAGGCATGGTAACGTGGTTTACAGCTTGATTCGGGATTCCAACGCTCAGGGACGGATCCATAAAAGTAGTGAAATTTCTGGAGTTTTCCATTTTAAAACATTCAATGAAGAATATCTCGAAAACGGTGCGTTTAAGGAGAAATGATGAAGAATAATATAATGTTCTAAAACGATGGAATATTCTTGAAATGACTCAAGAAAAACTTTATATGCTTTCTTTATGCTAATTTCGTTTAGTTTTATGAATCCACAAGTCCATAACTAGAAAACCAGTAGAAATAGAAAATAACTAATATTTGGAAAATATGTATCATAGTTATAGGAAACTTTACGCCAACATTCATTTTATTCGAAAAAAGGATGTCAAAGCTACAAAATAAAAATTGACTTTTTTTTCTAAATTTCAACAGCCTGACTCTTTTTACCTGAGCTGAATTTGGAAAAATGTTAAATGAAAAAAGTGTTTCATTTGATGAGAGGAATCTTTGGTTAAAATTAATGCAGTGGTCAAAGACTCACCCTGTATACAGAGTGAGCCTTAAGTTGTACATTAAATTAAATGGTTTTTAATAACTGAATTGCCTTCGAGTAACATTTGAGCGTTTTCTTTTAAATACAAATCCCATTCGATATGAACTTACCATCTTATCTAATCTTTCTATGGATTGATGTATGTTTCCGAAAGATCTATCATAGTAGGTGTACCTAAAACGCTGTCCCCAATGGCAGAAGTCCGATGATATGATGAATAAATTTTGGGGGTCCGCCAGATACGTGGACAAGATCCTACCGTAACAGGCTTCTTTATCGGGACTTAAAGATCCGACTAGGATGGGTACGATGGTGAATTGACGTTTGAAACTGAAACTCATTGTTGAATGCTTGGCGGATTGAAAGAAAAAACTTACTCTTCCATAACTTTGGCAATATAGGGTAGGTGCATTTCGATGCTATGCTCGTTTTCGTCTGTATCTAAATCCATCCATTCGAACTGTCCCGTCATCTCCAGCTCCGAATTAACTGAAAAAATTTGGAATTATGTATGTTGATAATTCAACGTAAAAAAAATACTTTCAGGATCATCAACACAGACACAAAATTTACGAGCTTTCAGTTCACATTTGCAATTTTGTTACAGACAAAGCCAGAAGAAATACAGTGAATAGTTTTGATGACACCCATGTTTGGCTCTTGGCAAGGTATGTAATATTTCTAGATTTTACTCAAAAACCCTTGATTCATATTTTCTTTTTCTCGTTCCACAATTTCAACCCCTTAGCTTCAACTTATTTACTAATAAGTTGAAGTGCCTGTTGTAATTGGAGTATTAAATGAAAAATCCAGGGTATTTTCATAATTTGAGAAAATAGTTTATCAGTTAATAAAACGTTAAAATAGATCAGCCGAAATAGGATCAATTGTATATAATAGTTGAAATTGTATATTTTGACAAGATGCTGTCAAAAAATCAAAGGGATAAACTCCACTTCATATAAATAAAACTAGTCACGATAAGATAATATTTTTATGAAAAGTGGTGCCGTATTTGTAACTTGACCTTGGATAATTGATTCGAACTTGAATTTTGTCGGAATATAATTTCTTGGTCATCAAACCATGAAAATAGACATTGAAAACAGTGATTTTCTATCATTATATACCTAAATCATCATCAAACAAAATTATGTGAATTATCTACAATACATTAGGAAAGTAACAAACCTTGACTATCGATAGTGAGATCATACAGGGGAGTTTCATATTTTTGGGCACTGGACAAGGCACAACCTGAAAGTCTAACATGGTGGGATGGTCCTAGAATGAAGACCCTTCGCACAACTATAGGACTTATCTGTCTGTATGCGTGACCACCGCAGGCACCACAGTATTGGTAGCCGGCATGACTGAAAAAGGGGAGAATGGGAATTACATGATTTTCTACAACAATAGGAGGTTTAGAAACCAAGATATAAGTTTTTCTCTTTGTTCATTGTATATAAATATTCCCTAATAGTGATAATTTCTACTTACGGCGCTATAATAGCTCTGGCTGGTCCATGACTCAAATCAGCCTGATTCAGCCAGAAATCCAACTGACGAGACAACTCAGGACCTTTAAAAAAATCGTAAACAAAGAAAATGGTGAATCATTCAAGCAAATCAGATCAGCTACAGCTGATTCCTATCAAATCAATGATCAAATAAAAAACCGAACAATATCTAATTTTACCTGAATCAGTGTACCAACTACCGGCGTGAGCAGCTCTTCTGACGGGCATTTCAACTATTTCTTCAAAAAATGGTGTTCAAATTAATGAGGAATCTCTTTAATAATTTGATATCTACTTTGCTTTCATCTGCATTTCAAAGTAAATTGCAATTTCTCTTTCCAAGAATGGACAAACAATTATTTGTTCCTTTTCTATGTACAACAAATGTGTGTCTGGCTGGAAAGAGAAGACAAATATCCGAAATATCGATACAAAAAGAGAAAACAATGAAGGTCGTTGATCTCTAAAATAGTTCTTCTTTTCATTATTTCAAAGACTCATTTAAATCAAATGATCGAATTCCAATTATTTTTAGTACACAGTCTCGTTGCACAAAATAATATATCATATATCTCAATATTGTAAAAAAGCAGCATTCTGGCACAGATTAATCTGCCTGGTCATATTTTAACATAGATAGAATAAAAATATTATTCTCTATATTTCTATGGAATTGAACCCTAACCTTTCTTTTGTCAACGTCAGGCAACCTTAACCCCACTTTTTGGTGTGGAAGTTTCTTACTCGAAATGGAAGGCCAGGTAGAAATACTGAAAAAATTCATGGGTTTGGGCCTGAGTGAGTCCAAAGCGAAGGAAACAATAAAGAATTCAAATGTTACCAATAATTTACTCACAATTTTGAAACAATCTAATGCTGATGCAATCTCTCAGTCAAATGGTATATTGCTGTACCATCTTGCAAGTAAGATGAAACCTCAAATAGCCCCGCACTTACCAACTTTAGTTGCTCACATAATGCAGAATAAATTGGACTCTACCCTTAGAGTGGACAAGGCTATAGAGTATGCCCTGGGACATATTGACAACTTTTCAAATGAGGCATTCAATGAATATTGTGGGATTGGGGTTGTAGTAACTCCTGAACAGATCGAAAATGCTGTTGAAAAGTTGATCAACGAGAATAAGGTTGAGATTATTTCTAAAAGGTATCGCTTTAACACCGGTTTATTAATGCTAACGGTGAGGAACCTTCTACCTTGGGCGGATGGTAAAGCAGTGAAAAATGAAATTGATGTACAGTTTGTCACGCTTTTGGGGCCTAAGACAGAGGCTGATTTAGCCCCTGTTCAGAAACAAGATAAGAAACTGAAAACAGGCAAGGTGAGTGTTCGACAAGTTTAATTTATTTTCTACGTTTTGCAACAAATTTTTAGCCGAAGGAAGAGAAATGTTCTAAAGCAGCTGAAGATCCTAAAACTACAGATGAAATCAAGAATACTCTATCCATATTAGACGTGATGAAAAAAATCAGTTTTCACAAACCGGGGGAAAATTTTAAAACCGATGGTTATGTAGTTACGGAAAATACTCAAAAACTATTGGAAGCTCATTTGAAAGCTACAGGCGGTAAGGTGAGCCATATATTCATTAATCTTTAATATTTTCATTCAATTTGCGTATATTCCAAAGGTAAGAACCAGATTTCCGCCGGAACCAAATGGTATATTGCACATAGGTCATGCCAAAGCCATAAACATCAATTTCGGTTATGCAGCAGCTAATGGCGGAACTTGCTATCTTAGATACGATGATACTAATCCCGAAAAAGAGGAAGAAAAGTTCTTCGTAGGCATCAAGGATATGGTTAACTGGCTGGGTTATAAACCCGATAAAATCAAGCATTCTTCCGACTATTTCGATCAACTCTATGAGTGGGCTGTGGAGCTTATCAAGAAAGGCTTGGCCTACGTTTGTCATCAAACTGCTGATGAGATGAAAGGTTGGTTGGTTGGAGAAATATTTGTCATTATGATAACCTCATCTGTCAGATGTCAGACTCTTTATTGAACTATCCGGAGCATGATCATTTTAAGACACCTAACATATAGAAAATTTTACAAATATTTCCCTTGTCACAGGATTTAATCCGGAACCGTCCCCTTGGAGAGACCGTCCGATAGAAGAGAACCTCCAGCTTTTCGAGGACATGAAGAACGGTAAGATAGATGAGGGAGCAGCTACTCTCAGGATGAAAATCACTCTGGAAGAAGGAAAACTGGATCCTGTCGCATATAGAGTGAGGTTCGTTCCCCACCACAGAACGGGAGAGAAGTGGTGTATCTACCCTACTTACGATTTTACTCATTGTCTATGCGACAGCATCGAAAATATCACCCATTCGTTATGTACCAAGGAGTTTCAGTCTAGACGATCAAGTTACTATTGGTTGTGCAACGCCCTAGAAATATATTGCCCTGTGCAGTGGGAATATGGCAGACTTAACGTTAACTATACTGTTGTTTCAAAGAGAAAAATCGCTAAGCTTATCGATTGTGGGATCGTTAAGGATTGGGATGATCCGAGGCTTTTTACCTTGACCGCACTTCGTCGTAGGGGATTCCCCCCAGAAGCCATTAATAATTTTTGCGCTCAACTTGGAGTTACAGGGGCTCAAAGTACGGTAGATCCTTCGATGTTAGAAGCTTTTGTGCGAGACCACCTTAATTACTCAGCTCCAAGACAGATGGTAGTGATAGAACCTCTAAAAATTACCATCGAAAATTTCCCACGCGATAAACCAGTTCAAATAGAGGTTCCGAAGTTTCCCAACAACCCAGAACAGGGTGCAAGAACTGCCACTCTAGATAAGGTAATCTACATCGAAAGAACCGATTTTATGGAGGAAGGAATCAAGGGATTCCGGAGGTTGACAAAGAGCCAACCTGTGGGTTTACGATACGCCGGGCTCGTCTTGATTGTACGTAAAATAGTGAAAGATCACGATGGATTAGTAAGCGAGGTGATTTGCAAATGCGTAGATGTTAAAGAGGCCACCGAAAAGCCCAAAGCGTTCATCCATTGGGTTAGCAAACCATTGGAGATTCAAGTGAACCTATTCTCTCCACTCTTCAACCATAAGAATCCTGAGGACCCAAACGAGGTCCCTGGGGGATACCTCAGCGATTGCAATCTGGATTCGCAGAGAATCGTGAAAGGATTGGCGGATGTGTCCTTGAAGGGGGCTAGAGCTTACGATAAATTTCAATTTGAAAGAATTGGATATTTCTCTGTGGATACTGATACGACGGATGAGGTTCTGGTTTTGAATCAGACTGTGGGGCTCAAGGAAGACGCTGGAAAGTGAGACTTTTATCGCCAGTATAATTTATTGAAAATTATTAATATATTTTCATAAGAATATTTATTTTTTTTTTCATCTCCCTGGAATATTTCGGAATAAATGTCTGTAGCTTAGTTATAATGATAACCATATAAAGGTATGTTCGCAGTCTAAAAATTCTCCATAATATTTTTAGGATTACAATTGCATAGGCCCATAGACTAAAGAGTATGTAGTCTGTGTATACTCCATAATGAGAAGTTCTGTCATCTGTGCTTGCTTAATTTAGAGGTTAGAATTCGCTGTCATTTGGGATTGAGGAATATTGAGGATTCTTTTACATGAAATAATCATATCTTTTATATGTGACGGTATATTATACATTTAATTTTTGAGTTATGAATCATTCTGAATCTATTTATTTTACAATTATATATTATATAGATAGACTCATGTTATTGACATAATTCCGTGTTCTGCATCCTCGTCAGAGATTATTTCTCTGTCCCTCGTGCATGTTTTCATTGTTTTCAAACATTTACAAGAGAAAAAACCTCTATTGAGGTCAATCAACAATGGATTTGAAATCGTGCCTGTATGAAAAACTTGGTGATTTACCAAAACCCTCAGATGATACTGTTAAAACTTTGAAAGAAATTTTGAAATTCCTGGAATTAGGAGCTAGAATAGACCTCAAAGCTGTTGCTCTGGACACTCTTCTTGGTGAGTTGTTTTGAGGGATCTACTCTCAACCATTACAGTTATGAAGTAGTTATAAAGTATCATTTTTCAGCTTTGTCTGGAACAGAAGATGGAGCTAGATCGATACTTTCAACTTCAGAAATACTCATAAGCCTTGTTTGTCTCCTACAAGACAACAATAAAGCCATAGCAAAAGATGCAGCTTCTTGCCTGATCAATCTGTCCGCCGACAAGTATGGACCTAGAGAATTACTGAATCTAGACAAAGAATTCTGCCCCCGGCTTCAGACCAAACCAAAATCAATTGTAGACGAATGTTTCAAACATGTTTTCAACCAGAATAGTCACCTAGCGGATCAATGTTGTATGATTTTGTCGAATTTGAGCAGGGAAGAAGACTCGGTCAAACAAACATACGAATTGTTACAAGATACAGAATTTACGATCGACAGCATAATAAATGTTTTTACGAAATTGAAATATAATAGTAAAGGGGCGAATTTGAATTATCTAGGACCTTGGCTGAGTAATATGACGCAAGACGGGAGGGTACGGAAGCATATTCTAGGTTCCGTTAATATTGTGAATAATCTCATGACTTATACGCAATATCAAGAGTCCATTGTTAAAAGGGGAGGAACAATTGGTGAGTTGTGCTATATTTTTATGTAAAAGTACCAATATATACATCATATCTTCTTCTATCGTGGTTAGCAACTGTCATATTTATGAGTGATTAATTGATTTGACAATAGTATTCCTTTTGAAATTATAAACAATTAATACTTTTAGGCGCTCTGAGGAACTGTTGTTTTGATGTTTCATACAACGAGTGGTTACTTTTTGAAGTAGATATTTTACCAAGTCTCCTTTTACCGCTAGCGGGTAATGAAGAGTTTGATGATGAAGATACAGATAAATTACCCGATGAATTACAATATTTACCAGAAGACAAAAAAAGGGAAAGCGATCCTGATATTAGGTAACATCTATACATCTATTCAGTGATAAATTAATATAAAATTGGTGTAAAAAATTGATTATCAAAATATTTATTTCAGGAAAATGTTGGTAGAAGCTATAACTCAGTTATGTACAGAAAAAAAAAATAGAGAATATATTAGAGATAAAAACACTTACATCATTCTGAGGGAGCTACATAAATGGGAGAAGGATCCAGTGGTTTTAGTGGCAATTGAGAATCTGGTCGATATATTAATAAGGTATATCCACAAGTTAATTCTCTTTCCTTCTTGATAATAATATTCTTTCAGGACTGAAGAGGAAATTGGACTGGAAAACTTGAAGGATGTAGAAATACCCAAGGATGTAGAAGAAAAATTTAAGGAGATTGATATACAATCGGAAAACTCAGATAATAAATGATTTTATACTATAAACAGCTTTTCTTTAATATGAGTTGATCCTAGGTGGTTCTTTTCTTTTTCATTGAGACTTTATCGATCCCTTATTTGAGGGATTTTATTCTTTATTAATTTTGCTATATTATGGCGGATGCGCCAACACAGATCAGATGATTAGACAGATTATACACTGGCAGGACATCTGCCGGTTTCAGCCTAGTATTTTATATACAATATGAAAACCCTTCTAAAATATTTCAATTCTTCTGATTCAATGAAATTAGTGTTTACTGTATACAGGGTAATTGATAATTCGACGTGATCCTTTAACGCGTGGTTATACTAGACATCATTTGCATTGATTTGAGTCCAGTGAACCATGCTCCAAAGTCTATGGTTACTGAGATATATTGATATTTCGACTTATTCAAAGTTTTTCGACTTACCATCGAAAATAATTAATTTTGTGGAAAACTAGACAACACTGAATGCAGAAGTAAGGTTATTTTGAAAGCCGATGAGATGAGAATCATTTCCAGAAAAAATCATCCACCAAAAATTCGAATAATATGAAAAATAAAGAGTCAGAAGTGGCATCAATTGTTTTTCTCAATAAATTTCCATGAAACAATTGCGTATTTCTCGTAAAAAATGTTATTAACTTTGCGGAAAAATAACTGAAAAATCTTCCTTGGTTGATTTATTTCAAATGTACCTTTTTGGAAAAGGTACATTTGAAATGAATTTTCCCACGATATCAAAAATTATAGCCGGAAATCCGACTTTTTCGATACTTGGTTTAACCACTTACTTGTGATTATTAGTTGCTTATTACGAGTACGACTAGTACGAATAAAACAAAATTCATAGTATTTCTCCAATAAAAATTGAAATAATCCTCAATTAAATGAAAGTAATACTAAAGAATTCCATTTTGAGGAAAATTAGTTTCAAAAAGATTGTTGTGTCCCTGGAATAAAATACGCCTCATTGGAGCGCTTTTCCGGCCATATTTTTCGATTTCGTGAATGAATTATGGACATATGTACCTTTTTGAAAAGCTAATGAAACAAGGAAGTTTTTTCCTGAATTTTACACCAAGTTCATAATACTTTTTTCGAGTAATGAATTGTTTCATCAAGATTTTATAGGCAAACAGTTGATGCAATTTATGACCTTTTAAATCTCAGGTTATCTAATTTTTTAGTAAATTCTTTTTCACATGAAATGATAACCATTTCTTCAGCTTTAAAAAAATATTCATTGAATATTAAGAGTCGAATAGTTTTCACAAAATTTATATTATTTTCGATAACAAAGCAGAAAATTTCCAAAAAGTTGAAAAATCGCCATTTATCTTCGTAACCACAGATTTTCGGACCATGGTTCACTCGACTCAATTCATTGCAAATGACTTCTAGTATATCTCCTTTGATGGATCACGTCGAATTACCAAACACCCTGTATACATTATTTCCCAGCAACTCCGCACTATTTTATTTTTTACAAAAATTTGGTGCTTAAAAAATGATATAAAATTTGGCCAACTATGCGACCTCTGGTTTGAGCGGAAATCGCTATTCTAAACAAAATATCGATTATCTCGAAAAATCTGTACTGTGTGTATGAAACGCTCTAAACTTGTTTGTAATTATAATTTAGATCAATGTGTAAAGGTCGGAATATCATGAAAAATATTTTTTCTTTTTTGCTCATAACTCTTTCAAATATCGAATAATTATCCAGTGGAATTTTTTTTGGCGACTAGACAATATTAGTGTCAGCATCATTATGATTGTAACTAAAAAATTTTTGAACTTGGTTTTTGGCGCCCTAGTTCCTCGGAACTGAGTGCTTATCAATTTGCCCAAATGTCTGTAATTTTCGAATTATTCGATGAAAATGGTTTTAAACGATTTGGTTCGACTCACTGATCAAGAATCCGTGGTCGAAATTCATTCTGTCCGGCCGGTCAGGCCGTCCGGCCGTAGGCACGATAACTCTCGAACGGAATGAGCTAGACAGTTGAAATTTTCAGAGTAGGTTTGGGAGATAAATATCTCGGCTAAGTTCATTATTGGGCAAAATCGGACAGATGGTTTCGGAGTAACAAATTTTTTTACAAAACAAATTCCAAATTAAATTTTTTTCAATAAGCAGTTTTATCATAAGAATCCAATGATATCATTTTTAACTCTAACAAGCTAATACTTTCGGAGATATGATTTTTCAAAATTTCAACGAAATCGTATTTTTACGTTTATACTAAAATATCTTGGGGAAACTAACGAAATACACTTCTGTATCCTCATCTACTCTATCCTTATCTCCTCGTACCCTTGAACAAAGTGTGCCTGGCAATCTGAGCCCACCTATGTTGTGACAAATTCATTCCTCTTATCAATCTCCCTCTTGACTGTGTTGCTAACTTTACCAGCGATAGTCAACTTTGATTTACTGGCTCCCTTATCCAGTGGGCCATGTGTTGAAGTGAAGGTCTTCGGACCGTTTAAGAAGGCCGTAAATCAAATCGAGTTACCTAAGGATCTTCTGGTATACCATACGTGTCCAGATGGGTGGTTTGTTTACGTTAAAATGGGATAGTCTGGTTGTAATTTAATCGGAAACAAATTTGTGTTTGTATTTTTATTGTCACTCGGAGGAGTGGCGATTTGATAAAGGTTTTTCGTTATTTTCTATTTTGTCTTTCATATTTTATGATTTTTTTTCTCTCATGTCGGGTCTTCAAGACAATGAAATTCTTTGAAACTTATGGATTTTCCCCGTGTAACAACTGTTGTTCGTTAAATATAGCCCAAATGTCTGTAAATTTTGAATTTTGGGCTGAAAATGGTCTTAAACGTCTTGGTTCGACTAACTCATCAAAAATCCGTGGTCAAATTCTGTCCTGCCGTCCGTCCGTTAACTAACCATTCTATCAGAAGAATCATGAGAAACCATCAAATTACTCGCTAGTAGTTTGACAAGAGCGCCAAAGTCCCTGTTCACAGAGCTTTCCCACTTTTTTTTTAAATAAACTCTGCACTGTATCACGAGAAAATTGAAAAATTATTTCCAGAACCTTGCACCCAAAATATCTAAAAAAAATCCGTCTTCGAAATATTTCTTGATATGCTTCAGTGGTTCAGATGCGTTATAATTTCAATTTAGAATCAGGAAAACTTTAATTTCTTCTCACGTAGAATAAATAAGACGCTATCATTGGCAACATATAAAATCACAATTTCTTAGAATTCTGGCCACAAGTTTCCGAGATATTGAATCTCTATGAACATTTTCTACAGGAAAAATTGGTACTCTTAGGAAGGAATAGAAAACTTTGCGTGTTTTGGTTATCTTCATGTCACTCCTAAATGAGGAATCTCAAAAATTTAATTCCATTTGTTCTTCTCTAACTCCGCACATTCCGTGACTCCAATGAATTTTTTTTTACGACAGAAAGGAAGAAAATGGAACTAAACAAATCTGTCATCGCTTCCAATATTGGGTGTCTGTATTTGTAGCCTTCCTTCGAAATTGATATACTGGACCCATTTCCTTCTGTTTACGATATTATAGTACTTCAGGCCCGTATTGAGGAACAAAGGTGAATCGTTATTTTGCCCAAATGTGTTTAAATTCAATATTACAAATTTTGGACGAACTTTGGAATACCAACACCCTCACAAACGTTGGAAATGGCAATAAGGCTATTTAGACGTGAAAACCTGTTTCTGAAAATGGAAGCACATCATGAAATTAGGAACCAAATAGCTTTCCTATGTAAGACTGGACTCAGAGCCTTGGGGAAGCTCAATATAACTGGAATATCCATCGATGATGAGCTAGCAGGAACACCTATCACGCCAACAGACCAAAGAAGAGTAGGCAGAGAAATAAGACGGGCACAACTGAAGAAACTACTCCAAGATCACATATGAATAAAAACCGGCACTCCATATATTTCAGGAGTTTGGACTTGTCGGAAGAGTTATTCTTCACCTTTTTGAAGTCAGCTTTGCTCAAGTTTTGTTGTGGCTTGTCAGGATAAAGTGATAAATACAAGATGATATAAAATCATCATGAAAGTGGACACCCCAACAACTTGCAGAGGATGCCTCATCAGTCAGCAGGAAACTGTTATGCACATCTTATCTGCTTGAAGAGTCCATGCTCCATCAGGATTTTAAATAGAGACAATGTGGCTTTCCGAATACTCTACTTCCATCTGAGAGAAGTTTATGGTACAGACAGCGAACCTGAGCTGCCATATGTACCTCTGAAAATTGAAGCAGTTGTTGATAATGATAGAGCTTGCAACTACTGCTATTCCAATAACTCGGCAGATCCACGGCATTAGGCCAGATATAGTCTTGCTAGACAAAGAGCTCAAGGGGTTGTTTCTGGTCGAATTTATCTCCCTCGCCTAAAATTGTGTGGTGATGAATTCAAGGATTCAATGTTCGAACTAGGGATCCTGTATCCAAGTAATATATTTAGGGGTTCCACAGATCAATCAAGATCATATCGGATAGCCAAGCTGCCTTGAAGGTCTTGACTTCATACAACTCCAAATCCTCGCTTGTGCAGGATTACCGGACCACACTTGCTGAACTTGGACAGCGCTGCAGGCTGCAGCTCTTATGGGTCCTGGGCTACTCGGGCATAAAGGGTAATGAGATGGCGGACTCATTGGCGGCACGGGGGGCTTCCATGTGGCTCATTGGACCTGAAGCGGCCTGTGGTATCTCTTTCAGGGCAGCAAGGAGGGAAAACAACAGATGATTGGACCAAAAGGTCCAGGAAATCTGGAGCAGCATACTTACCTGGACACAGACATGCTCGCTCAACAATTACTGTCCCATCAGCTGAAAGAGCCAGACAGTGGCTCAGATTCTCTAGGGTAGACCTGAGAATCCTAACAGCTGTATACACGGGCCACTGTGGCCTCAGGAAACACCCAAGTACGCTGGGGTTGACTGAGGATTCCGAGTACAGACTATGCCTGGGGGACGACAAGTCTATCGAACACGTCATGTGTGACACCCCGCTAGGGACAGGATCAAATTTGAGGACTTATCTGTTATCAAGAGGCTTGATATCTTGTGGATGAAATATAGATTATAGGTGTGCCACAATAGACCGATTGGTCACAGTGGAGGGACGGGTTTCGTTTGCCCAACACAATTCATATAATATAAAAATAATAATAGTCCAAGGAATGTCTGAGAGGTTCCTTAGTGAGTAAGGTCGAACAATAAAAGAACTGGAGTCTCACTCTCTCGAGTATGCGTACCCTCTCAGGAAAGCCTATAAAAAGTTTTTACTCTCACGCAGGCAAAAAAAAGATAATAACCAGTGTCATGGACTGCAGTGTTGTGAAAGTAAGCAGCTTCACCCTCCTAGTGACTCTCTGACAATCTACAAGCTACGATCTCGCGCTAGGCCGGCCCTGGACCCGTAAGTTCCCCTTTATTTATAGGGACTCCTCGCTAGAAATCTGTTAAAATAAAAACCAACCGATTCATTTTATTCACGGCTTGTAGGGGGCACTGATAGACATATTGCCGTAACATCCGTGATTTTCGGAGTCTCGTCAAAATTTAAAATTCCCGAAGGGGTACGTTATTTATGCCCAAGTTTCCAGAGAGCGTGTCGGGACCCCGCGCGAAAGATACGGCGTTGAGAGCTTTTAATCGGCCTATGAAATTCTTCGGAAAATGGACGGAAATAGAATCGCGTTAAGGGGACCATATGGATATAGGAAAGATAATTTTTTTTAGGGATTGAGCGAACGGTTATTTCGACAATGCGTCAGTGCTCACCCATCCAGATATTGAACTCGCCCAACGCTGTTTAGTTTCAGGAAAAAATAATAATCCCAAGAATTTGAATTCGACTGTAAAAACAAGCTTCCAATAAAAACTGGTCCTAGAAAGATCTAAAACGATTAGTTTCGAATCAAATACATACACAGTTGGGTCAAAAGTTAAGTTCGTTTTTGGGCATAATCGGCCCAACGATTTCGGAGTTATACCCATCTGGAATATTATTTTCTCGATAACTCAAAAAATACATACTCGATCGAATTGAAACGTGGTATCTAATTGTAGAATGTCGACTTGAAGGAGTGTGTGAAATTATGTGAGAATCTCACCACTAGAAAATAAAAAAAATATATTATGTATCTCACGATAACTTGGGAATGGAAAGAGATAGCGACTTGCAATTTTCAGGGGTTGCGCATCCAAATGAGACATTCAAGTTCGTTAATTGGCATAATCGGCCAAACGGTTTTGGAGTTATACTCATCTGAAATTTTGTTGTTGTTTTCTACATAACTCAAACTATACAATTCTGACCCAATTAAAACTCAGTGATTACTTGTAGATCCATTATTTTTCGCGAAATATCGTATCCTGGAGTTACTTGAGGCGTAAGTTTTTTCGTATTCCAATTTCAATAGAATATACAGGGTGAGTCTTTGACCACTGCATTAATTTTAACCAAAGATTCCTCTCATCAAATGAAACACTTTTTTCATTTAGGTACCCTATTACCAGATTCGGCTCAGGTAAAAAGTTACAAGCGTTTAAAGATTTCACAATGTGCTAATACACTCCCGCATATAAATTATCTATGACATTGTTGGCGGACGAGAATAAGGCATGGTAACGTGGTTTACAGCTTGATGCGGGATTCCAACGCTCAGGTACGGATCCATAAAAGTAGTGAAATTTCTGGAGTTTTCCATTTTAAAACATTCAATGAAGAATATCTCGAAAACGGTGCGTTTAAGGAGAAATGATGAAGAATAATATAATGTTCTAAAACGATGGAATATTCTTGAAATGACTCAAGAAAAACTTTATATGCTTTCTTTATGCTAATTTCGTTTAGTTTTATGAATCCACGAGTCCATAACTAGAAAACCAATAGAAGTAGAAAATAACTAATATTCGGAAAATATGTAGGTATCATAGTTATAGGAAACTTTACGCCAACATTCATTTTATTCGAAAAAAGGATGTCAAAGCTACAAAATAAAAACTGATTTTTTTTTCAAAATTTCAACAGCCTGTATCTTTTTACCTGAGCTGAATTTGGGAAAATGTTAAATGAAAAAAGTGTTTGATTTGATGAGAGGAATCTTTGGTTAAAATTAATGCAGTGGTCAAAGACTCACCCTGTTTATGAAAGAATTATAAAAATTATGTATTATAGATTCTATCGTTACTGTCATTAAAATTATATTAAATGTATTCATTTATTATAAAAGCGGAGAAAACGGTATATATCGAAGCTACATTCGATAAAGAGTGTCCAATAGGGGTGAGTAGACAATAGAGCATTCGCGTAAAAGCTCCTGATCAGATCCGTATTTTTCGAAGAATGTATTGGGAAATCAAAATTTCGGATGGCTATAATTCCGAAGAATACAGTTATTCGGGCAAATTGATAGGAATTCTGTTCAGGGGAGCAAGCGCGCCAACAATTTTTCAGCTCCAAGTTATTCGTAAAACACGAACCCTAACAGCATTCAAATTTCACAAAAGTCCACAAATCATTTCGTCTACGACTTGAAAATATTAGAACAACACGTGCATTTTTTCCCTAACAGCCCACCTATCATTCAGTGACATTTAACCCTTAAGCGTTGAATAAAATATGGCACATTTAACGTTTCAGTTTGTTACTCAACATTTCGAGCGTTTGACGTGACGTGACACTTCAAAGAGATATATTGAACTTAAACGGCGCTTAACTCCCTAAGTTGGTTTTGAATCATCGGGATTAAATGAGTTGGAAGGAGTTGAACCGGTCCATCTTTCATTGGACATATATTTTCTGATTCGTATACAGTTTTAGCACCTCTTCTTTTCAATTTATACAGGGTGAGTCTTTGAACACTGCATTAATTTTAACCAAAGATTCCTCTCATCAAATGAAACACTTTTTTCATCTACCATTTTTCCAAATTCAGCTCAGGTAAAAAGATACAGGCTGTTGAAATTTTGAAAAAAAATCAGTTTTTATTTTGTAGCTTCGACATCCTTTTTTCGAATAAAATGAATGTTGGCGTAAAGTTTCCTATAACTATGATACATATTTTCCAAATATTAGTTATTTTCTACTTCTACTGGTTTTCTAGTTATGGACTCGTGGATTCATAAAACTAAACGAAATTAGCATAAAGAACGCATATAAAGTTTTTCTTGAGTCATTTCAAGAATATTCCATCGTTTTAGAACATTATATTATTCTTCATCATTTCTCCTTAAACGCATCGTTTTCGAGATATTCTTCATTGAATGTTTTAAAATGGAAAACTCCAGAAATTTCACTACTTTTATCGATCCGTCCCTGAGCGTTGGAATCCCAAATCAAGCTGTAAACCACGTTACCATGCCTTATTCTCGTCCGCCAACAATGTCATAGATAATTTGTATGCGGGAGTGTATTAGCACATTGTGAAATCTTTAAACGCTTGTAACTTTTTACCTGAGCCGAATCTGGAAAAATGGTAAATGAAAAAAGTGATTCATTTGATGAGAGGAATGACGAAGTTTCATGGCGTCATGATCTCTCCATGTTGTTTTATGAGGAAAATATTGAACTTGACGTGTTCTATCTTAAATAAGCCTATTTGTAACAGAGAGTTTTTTTTTGTATGTCGATATTTATGTTCTAGTAATTTCTTTCTGCAAAATTATTGATTAATAGCGGTTGATCTTATAATATTTTGATTTCCAGTTAGGAATGTTTGTGAACAATAATTCGAATTTTTCCAGAATGAAGGCATTTGGGTTAAAATGATCCTACGCATGATATGTACTAAATGATCCCGCGAGATCATTTTACGCACATGTTAAAGGATCTAGGGATTACCACCAATGTTCATTTTCAAAAGAATTAGAATGAAAATGGAATGAATGGACTGGATACCTCCTGGTACATCTTATGTCTGTAACATATCAGGGTAGATGAAACGGGAAAGTTTTCCTCAATGGTTTGATCATTTCTCGAATCATGCCAAACCTACTGCAGAAGATCCCGCTCTTTTAATTTCAGACGGCCATCTATCGCACACAAAAAATTCTGATGTGATACTGAAAGCAAGGGAACATTGCACTACAATTTTGTGCCTACCCACCCACTGTTCACATAAATTGCAACCCCTTGATGATGTAATGTCTCTACTTAGCGTACATGCATTCGCAAAATGTGGCATACATACTTTTAACTCAGATGTTCTTCAAGATATCAATTTTATTGCGGGAGAAACAACAGAAACAGAGCACAATACCGAAATATCTTCATCGCAGGTTCAAGGAGAATCGCCTAATGCTGATCCTGAGGAAAGAAGTAGTTCACCAAGTATCCTCAACTGCAAAAACGTTGTCATTGCTGCACATAGAGAAAAGCTGCAAACAACAACGTAATCTTTTGCGCAAACTAAGTCGAGATCGGCAGCACTTTCTCCTCCTCAAACTATGATCCCCGGGATCATTTTCCCCCTCACCGTGGGATCATTTAGGACACAGTGGTGTCCAAAATTATCCTTTAGCAGTCTTTTTTAAAAATGCCAAGAAATATATTCGTTTATCAGAAAATGGCGAAATTGATGCATAAATAGTTCAGCAGATATATTTTCTTAACAAAACGTGTTTTATTACTTTTCATGCATCCATTGTATAGAATCTGATAAGATTTTTTCTTAGGGGGATCATTTTGGACTACTTTCCCCTACAGTACAAGGAAATAGTTATAAAAGAATTCGAACAAAACTGTGCTGACTTCACGTGAGTGTTACTCATAAACCTCGTGTTAAATGTGTAGGTACCTATTGTTTTCTCGTCGAAGGCATTTATCACAAATTGATGTGGGTACAGGTGACCCCCGAATTCCGTTCTAAATGTATTCCATCATATGATAGTTGACCATATGCCAAACGACAACAATATGTAGAGATTCCTGGTACTATATGCATACGCAACATCCTCAGAGTCCATCAATCATTGTCTGGAAAGCAAACGAAAATATTGAAACCAAGCTAGAACCTCGTAAATATCATAGAGCGTGACAGTGTTGCAGAGGATAAAAACAAGGAGGTTCTCGGTGGCCCAGGGAAGTGATTAATTAGTCACTAGGACTTCGGTCTGTAGGATGGGGTGATTGATTACCCCCCTTCAGGGTGGCGGATCTTGCGAATCGGATGCTGTAACTTTATGCCGGATACACGATCTTTAAATTGATTGACTTGGAAACGTCGAGATGTCATCTGTAAAAAGTTTTGAGGAAACTGTCCTAATTGTGGATATATATATTTTTTTTTTTTCGTTTATTTGGACGAAAAAATCATTTTGTGGTCATTTGGTTTCACAAAAAATTGGTTCAAGCACTGACGGGAGGTCAGGAGATTTTACGCGAATGTTCTATCGTCTATTCACATCCATGGGACATTCTTTATCTAATGTAGCTTTGATATACAGGGTGTCCCAAAAATACCACGCGAAAGTGACACTGGAGATAGATTGGCATTAGGTCTATCAGATAGCATCAACATGACCTCAGTAAAAGTCCGCTGGTTTTCGAGATATCACCACTTTTGTGTATTTTTTAAAAATCTCCAGTTTTCGGTCTTTTATCGCCTAGCATTGCTAGAAATTACTTCAAACTCATGTTTTTTTTACCTAGGCTATCCTGAATAGTTGCTTTAAACAATGAAGTAATAACTTCACCGACAACTAGAACAAAATCCTTCAAAAAATGTCTAACTTGTTGTATTTTATGCCGAAGTTAAAACGTTAACTTAAGTTTGACTGACTGCTGTGAAAAAAAATTATAACAGACTGAATTGACAAATAATCGCAAAAACTGGTCCATTTCATGCCCTTTTCAAAATGATACAACACTACCCATTTTTTTTAATCAGAACCAGAATTGCTACTTATTAAAAAAAACCAAAACCCTTATCGGCTATCTCGCTCCCACATTCATTGTTTTGTAACATGGAAACCGGTCCGACTTTCACAGACTAGGGGTCTTCGAATAGTCTAGACCAGGGGTCACCAAATGGCGGACCGCGGTCCGGATGCGGATCGCGAACCTTTTTTTTGCGGACCATTTTTCCAGAAAACATGTATTCTTGATTAAAAAAATTCAGATAACTTTTCGTTTTATTTACTAATTATAGATATTGGATTTAGATTAACTGCTAGTCAAATTCTTATGCCATCATAATGCTATCAACGACCCGCGACAGATATACAGATTTTGTGAACGGACCTCCAATGAAACTAATTGGTGACCCCTGGGTTAGATACTAGAGAAAACTTTTTGGCGTTTGACGGATTTACTCATTTCCTAATATTTTCCGAACGGATATAGAGATACAGAGGAAATAGATACATAAATCTAAACGTCGTCCACCGACCAATCATCGGGGAAAATTTGGATATCGAGATGTGAAAATCATAGATTTCGGACGGGAAAGAAGAATTTTCCTTCGATTCCGGGTCAAAAATATTTCTAAGTGCCGACCCAAAAAATTTTTTTCATGGTATATCGATACGGAGCTCGTGTCTAGTTAAATCGAGGTCGCTGATCACGAATATGCAATTAGTTTTTCCCTAAGTGGCGTACTTTGGGAAAATTTTCACTTAGAGTGAAAAAATGGACGAAAATAGGTCAATTTTGGAAGTTCACACCGCCCAAAAAAATCGGAGTAGGGTGTTGCTGATTTTTTACGTCATATTTGGATCCTTCATCTATCGAATCAACTGAACAATAAATGTCCAGGTCGTACGCTTCGGAAATTATGATTTTTTTTCCCGAGGGTCTATTTTTCGGAAAATTCTTTCCGTGATATTTCCTCGGAAAATTTTTGTAATAAATATCTGATGGTAGATTCGGAATCTACGGCCCCGAATCTATAAAAATAAGTACCCGTTTCATAGTTTTGCGTCAAAAAATTTTTCTCGAAAAATGGGATTTTTTTAAGGCTAATGTATTAAAAAATTGCCAAAATTCGGCTGGTCTCCGATTTCGATGCAAATTACGTCATTTACTAATTCGGTACCGTAGATTACGAATATATGATCGGATTTTTCATTAGAGAATTTTCCGCGGAAATACCGCGAAATGAATTTTCCGAAAAACAGACCCTTGGGAAAAAATCATAATGTCCGAATAGTACGGCCTGGACATTTTCTGTTAGGATTATTCAGTAGATAAAAGATCCATATATGAGGGCAAAAATCAACAACACCTTACTCCGAGTTTGTTGGGCGGTGTGAACTTCCAAAATTGACCTATTTTCGTCCATTTTTTCACTCTAAGTGAAAATTTTCCCAAAGTACGCCACTTAGGGAAAAACTAATTGCATATTCGTGATCAGCGACCTTGATTTAATTAGACACGAGCTCCGTATCGATATACCATGAAAAAAATTTTTTGGGTCGGCACTTGGAAATATTTTTGACCCGGAATCGATGGAAAATTCTTCTTTCCCGTCCAAAATCTATGATTTTCACATCTCAATAGCCAAATTTTCCCTGATTATTAGTCGGTGGACGACGTTTAGATTTATGTATCTATTTTTTCTGTATCTCTATCCGTTCGGAAAATATTAGGTAATGAGCGAATCCGTCAAACGCCAAAAAGTTTTCTCTAGTATCCAACACATACAAAAATCTACAATTTTCCGATTAGATCGACGCGGCTTTGGTTATTCACTAAATCGGGTACGCAGATCACGAATCTGTAATTAGATTTTCCATATTTCGATTAGTTTCGGAGCAATGACGAAAAAAGTCGCAATTTCTGGCTCTACCTCCGGAAAATGGACTAATCAGTCGGATTTTTCGCCATATGACCAAAATTAATCGAGATACAGAAAAACTAATTACAGATTCGGAATCTACGCCCTCGATTTAGTGAATAGCCAAAGCCGTGGCGATCTAATCGGAAAATTCTAGATTTTTGTATGGGTTAGAATCTAGACAAAGGACTCACAGCTCTGGCAATGTGTTAGTTGTTGTATGCATTTTATCAATATTTCACAGGAAAAAGGTCATAAATACCTCTACAAGGGTTGAAGTATTACAAGATATTTTACTTGCAATTATCTTTTCGTGGAAAATATTAATTTCAAGGGCGAGACCACCCATGCAAAAATAAACCAGTTAACCCAAAACGTTTGAGTTTTACAAGCGAGCTGCTTTGTTTAGAAATACAAATGAGCGCTTCCCAACATGTGAAGTCATGGGACGCAACAGTGGTGATATCTCGAAAACCAGCGGACTTTTACTGAGGTCATGTTGATGCTATCTGATAGACCTAATGCCAATCTATCTCCAGTGTCACTTTCGCGGGGTATTTTTGGAACACCCTGTATACCGTTTTCTCAGCTTTTATAATATATGAATACATTTAATACCATTTGAATGACATACATCAGTAACGAGAGAATCTATGATGACATAATTCTTAATTCTTTCATATGTATTCTATTGAAATTGAAATACGAAAAAACTTACGCCTCAAGTAATTTCAGGATACGATATTCCGGGAAAACTAATGGGTCTATAAGTAATCATCGAGTTTTGGGTCAGATTTGTTTATTTTGAGTTATAGAGGAAATAACAACAAACATTCAGATGAGTATAACTCCAAAACCATTTTGCCAATTAAGCCAATTAACGAATCCAAATGTCGCATTTGGATGGGCAACCTACCCTGAAAATTTCAAGTCCTTATCTCTTTTCGTTTGAAAGTTATCGAGGCAACGGTCATCCATCCAGCTACTGAACTCACACAAGGCTGCTCGGATCTCCAACAATATAGATCCTATCATGTTCAAACTTGGAACTTGGCGGTAGAGTTAGGTTTTGAAGGATCTCGCAGAATTTCAGCAATGTTGGACGAATAGTTTCTGATATATGGAATTTATTTCAACGATTTTCAATGATTTTTTGAAAATTTTGTAGTGATACCAACCTCACGAAATTTTGCAAGAATATTCGCGAGTTATTGAGGAAATAGCATACAAATTTCAGATGGGTATAGCTCCAAAACCGTTTGACCGATAAAGCCTATATTAACGAACTTAAATGTCGCATTCAGATGCTCAACCAACCCTGAATGTTGCAAGTCACTATCTCTTTCGGTTCTAAGGTTATTGTGACATAAATAATATTTATTAATAATTTTTTTAAAATTTTCTTTGTGTCAGTATTCTACAACTAGCTACCAAGTTTCAATTCGATCGGATCTGTATTGGTTGATGACAAAATTATCACAAGGAAACCGTTGGGCAGATACGCAACCTACCCCGAAAATTGCGAAAGTCTATCCGCCGTATTCACAAAGCATTCAATCTCCGTTAAGTCCTAACTGAGGTCCTCAGTTAAGGATAAATAAGAATCGCAACCTCAGTTTAAGTGAAAATTAACGTGAAACAAGCCTGTTTCAGCACCGTTACATACGTTAACTGAGGTTGCGATTCTTATTAACCCTTAACTGAGGACCTCAGTTAGGACTTAACGGAGATTGAATGCTTTGTGAATACGGCGGTTTATCTCTTTCCGTTGGAAAGTTATAGTTCCAACAGCTGGCCGGGCATAATCAAATTTGACCACGAATTCTTCATCATTGGATACCCTATCCAAAATTAGGAAACCATTCAATAGTGAATGAAACTCATAGCTCTTCAGATCTGGAGTTTTAGAAATATTAAGAAACTATCATTTCTAATAGCTATATCTCCGAGAGTGTTATTACAGATCAGTATGATATATTTTCCAAAAATCTTATTATTGAAACTCATGTTTAATGAAATATAATTATTTATTTCTCCTGAAAATATTTCTTTTCAATAATTAATTATTCTATACATCGATATACTTTGGTATTAGTTGTCTAGATACATATAATATTATTATACAATGGATAATGACGAATCTAGGAAAGAAAAAATAAAATCTCTATCTATAAATAAATATCAGTTGAATATACAGGTTATCTACAAGTATTCGAAATAACTAACATAAGAATAAACAAGAATTAAAAAGTTTGAACATGTTATGTGTCCTGTGTAAAATATTTTTTATGAATGAAAAATAGAAAATTTGTTCTGTTTGATCAACTTTTAATTGTTCATAAATTGTGGTACCTTATATAGGATTTTTGCAGTCTTACATCGGTTTTTTGCATATTATGGCAAAATTGAAATAATTCATAATTCTTCAAACAAGTGAATTTTCCGATACTAGAACATACGAGTACATTTCAACAGTTACTCAATATAAAATATATTTTCGCATAAATAATTATACTGAGATCAGATTGACACAAAAAATATAAAAGTTATTGAGGAATAGTTCATTTTAGAAAACAGTTGTTATCTTAAGATATTGTTTAATACGGAAAGTTTAGTAAGGTAATATTCCTAATCCTAGGCGTTTAATGTTGAGATCTGCCATGACAGGTGATATTTTTGAAAGGTTTTTAAGCAGACAGGGGTAAACCTAGATACCTTGTTGAAATGTTGTCATAGGTTATAGACATATTTTTAAATTTCAGTATGGAGTTATATTTATCTTCACGCCTTTTTAAAATATATTGAGTTCTGGCAAATTTTTAAACTATAGAAAAAAATTGGCTAGGCTGCACAATATTATGTGATATTTTGGTTTTATCCCATTTTCAAAACTTCAATTTTTAAAATTAGATACTGCCCGAAATATGCTATGAACAACATATTGTTTTATTGTTAAACTTATGCCAAATTGTTTCTTTTTATGGTGCATATCGAACTCAAATCAGTTTTCAATATTTTTTGATTATATAAGGAAAAAGTGATTAAATTAAGGATAGAAGAGAATTGCTACTTTGCCTTCAGGAAATAATGTATAAAATTTGCAGAAAGTTTTGGTTTTGCACCCTTTTCGGAAAATTCAGATAGCAACCCTCCTAACTAGGTACTATCATCCCCAAACCATATGGAAATTTATCAATCAATAAGAACCTGTTGGAATGTACAACCTGTACATTCAGATTATCTGAGAAAACACGGAAAATCCCCAAAACATCGACCGCCCAATCTGTTTTATCTCGGCGCAAATTCGTAGGAGTTCGGGTGCAGGGGCGTACTCCTGAAATTCCCATTGTTCCCGTAGAATCCAGAATAGTTTCCATACATTCCTCTTCCGAAGTTCGTGGGTCTCAGATTCTTCTCGTTGTTGTACATGGAATTGTAATGGAGCAGGTTATGGGAGTGGTAGACAGGCCCGTAGTGGCCCAGTTCGCCGGAGTAGGGCTGGGCGATGGCGCTAAGTCCGGCGCTGAGCAGGTTCGATGGAAATATCGAGGAATTCTGGGTTTGGTTCTGATATCTGTTCTGGAAGAGACCTGGGTGGGTCAATTGGTTGTCCTGATGTTGTAACACTTCCTGACTGTCGTCGTCTGCAAGAATATATGGTTTAATTTAATGGAAATAAAGTAGAGGCGGAATTGAACCATAATAATATAAAGGGTGGTCCAGATCTTAACCAAGAAATTTTAACCACGTATTCTACGTCAAAAATAAGCCCTAGTTTGTCATACAAACATATGTCGAGAAATGCTTCCACTCCGAGATACAGGGTGTTAAAATTACAGAAAAAAAAATGTTTTTTATTAATAACTTTTACACTTTTTGAAATATTTCTAATAAATTTGGGACATAGGATTTAAGGATCAAGGAGCACTTTTTGAATGGAATAATTTTTTGTTTATTCTACCAGTGGCGTCCGCACTGCATCGAGACTGAATGTTTTCAGATAAAAAAATGATACGCCACCGGTTTTTCCAACATTAAAAATTACTTTTGAAATCCTTATTTAATATGGAGCAAATTCATTCTCTTGCGTTTTTGACATCCGAGGCACCGTTTCCGAGTAAAAAAATTAAACACATTCTCATGCATGAGGAAATCGCTAAAATTTGATATGGTACTTAATAATAATAAGACTATCTTTGTAAACGAAACGTATAATTACAAAAAAATAAGCGTTAATAGCCACTCAATTATGAATTTTAAGAAGGTGTTCGAAGTAAAAGAAAGAAAAACATTTTTTTTCCAAAAAATTTTAACACCCTGTATCTCAAAGAGGAAGCATTTCCCGACATATGTTTATACGACAAACCAGAGCTTATTTTTGACGTAGAATACGTGGTTAAAATTTCTTGGTTAAGATCTGGACCACCCTGTATACAGGATGAGTCTTTGAGCTGTACATTAATTTACTCATAAATTCCTCTCTTAATAATAATAATAATAATAATAATAATAATGTTTATCATCTCAAATGAAACACCTTTTTCATTTACCATTTTTCCAGTTTCGGATCAGGTAAAAAGTTATAAGCGTTTTCTTTACCTCTTGAACATAGAAACCCTTACTGGATTAATTATTGTATAATTATCTAAAAGCTTTATTATCTGGTGCTCGAAATTCAATGAAAATTTTTGAGAAAACTTATTTGCTCCCTCAAGTCTTATGTAAAGGTTTTTAATGATCTTAATATAGCATGTAGGTATTAAAAAATGTTCCACTAATCCTAAATATTAAAATACCGAACTTAATCTTCATTTTCATAAAAGATCTATACTAATTTTGTTTTCAAACAATACAGATCCACTCGAATTGAAACTTGGTCACTAGTTGTAGAATACCGACATGAAGACGTATGCGAAGTTTCGTGACGATCGTGTAATAAGGAAATTTAAAAAAAATATACTAAAAAATATTATGTATCTCACTATAACTTGAGAAGGGAAAGAGATAGCGACTTGAAATTTTCAGGATAGGTGGCGCGTCCAAATACAACGGACAAGTTCGTAAATGGGCATAATCGGCCTAACGGTTTCCGAGTGATAATTTTTTCATCAACCTATACAGATCCGATCTAATTGAAACTTGGTAGCTCGTTGTAGAATACTGACACAAAGACGATTGTAAAATTTTGTGTGAATGGTATCGCTAGAAAATTTATAAAAAAATCATTGAAAATCGTTGAAGAAAATTCTATAGATCAGAAACTATTCGTTCGACATCGCTGAAATTCTGCGAGAGCCCTCAAGTTTGCCAAGTTTGAACATGATCGGATCTATTTTGTTGGATATCCTTGTGCGAGTTCAGTAGCTGGATGGGTGACCGTTGCCTCTATAACTTTCGAACGAAAAGAGATAGGGACTTGCAATTTTCAGGGTAGGTTGCGCAACCGAATGGGATAATTAAGTTCGTTGTTGGGCATAATCGGCCAAACGGTTTCGGAGTTATCTCATCTGGAATATTATTTTCTCGATAACTCAAAAAATACAGACCCAAGAGAATTGAAACTAGGTATCTAATTGTAGAATATCGACATGAAGACGTGTGTGAATTTTGTAAGGATCGAACCAGTAGAAAATTTCAAAAATATTACGAAAAAAAACATCTTTTTCACGGTAACTTGAGAACGGAAAGAGATAGCGACTTTTAGCAATTTTCAGGGTAGGTTGCGCATCCAAATGCGACATTTAAATTCGTTTATTGCCATTATTGGCCTAATGGTTTTGGAGTTATAACTGAAAATATACAAATCTGACCAAATTAAAACTGGGTTAGTACTTGTAGATGGCGACCCACTAATGTTCGCGAAATTTTTCCTATTTCAATTTCAATAGAATACATATGAAAGAATTGAAAAATAATGTGATCATAGATTCTCTCATTACTGACGTATGTCATTTAAATGGTATTAAATGAATTCCTATTTTATAAAAGCTGAGAAATCTTTATATATGGATGTTACATTCGATAAAGAGTGTGCAATAGAGGTGAGTTGACAATAAAACATGCTGATTTCACGTCAGTGCTTATACCAATTTTTTTCGCTATCTATCTTACTTCAGGGTATAATCGACCCTTTCATACATATCATCGACCCTATATTCTTGTTAGTTGCTGTTATACCCAGGGTGTCCCATAAAAAAATTTGACAAATACCAAATCCTCATTCGTTGACGAAAAAATTATCTTATCCGCAGCCAGATCATCTAGAACCACGATTTTATCTCCACGAGACCTCATAACTCATCCTCCTCAAGCCAACTCGATCGAGATCACTTCAGTTATCCCGTTAAATCCAAGAACCACTCGAGAATCGAGTAAACACGCGGGAGATCCGGGACTTTACTTAGACCCAAGACTTTGTTTACAATTCGCGCCATACACATGGCTTTCAAATTCCACCAAAAACCATAAATTAGACCCGAACGAGAAATGATTCAGTTTACGTTAAGTGTCAGTGACGTTTTATGGTCGAAAGGAGTGACATGAATGTATCGAAAGCGTAAACAGTGGATCTCTTCAGCACGGTTTATTGAAGGGTCATTATATCGATCGTTTAAAGGTCTGAATGGGCCACTTGTGGAAGATTTTCTCGACCATTCGCAATTTGCACGATCGTGCGCATCTCTATAGCAATATATAGCATATGCGACCGATCGTTAAAATGGCGAATGGTCGAGAATAGACCCCCAGGACTGTATATGGTTATCGAAAAGTTACCTCAGGAATGTACAGATTTTGATAATTCATCTCTCGGTTACAGTTTCAACCCCAACACTACAAATTTTGCACAAAAGTCTATCATTTCAACACCAAAATTCATTAATTGGGTCCATTATTTGTGTATACCAACTGCCATTTAAGCTTCGATGCCTTTCTTCCCAACTGTTCCTCTTCCGTGATACGATAAGACTCTGTAGCTCCGTTCTCCACCTGTACCTTCTCGGTCTCTTCATAGAGGGCGTATTCGACTTCGTTTTACTCCGAAGTCTACACTTGAATCTAGGAAATAACTATCCTATAGTGGCTATCGCAGATAAAACTCTAACGTTGTTAGTTCAAAGATGTTATAGAAGGGCAGTATCTGTTTTCCTTGATAATTGATACTACTAACCTTCAGAATGTTGCTGTTAAAATTGTATGATGATCTGACGGTTTTCGGCTCAGGTAAAAAGTTACAAGTGTTCAAAGATTTTCACAATGTGCTTATACTCTTCTTCACATTGTTAACACAATCAACATAGGAAAATGTTACTGAAATCTTCGTTGTCGTAAAACAGAAAAGCTTAACATCTCTCTCAATTCTTATAATACAGAATGGTTTAACAAAAGTATTCCACTATTAATTCAGGAAGATAGGAGAACATGTATCATCTTCACATCATTTATTTCAATCTAAATGACCATGTCAAAGCTGCAGAACAAAAACTGATTATTTACTGCAATTTCAACAGCCTGTATCTATTTACCTGAGCCGAATCTGGAAAAATGGTAAACGCAAATATGTGGTCGGAATTAATGCACATCTCAAAGACACCCTATATACTTGATTTAAAACGGCAAAATGATAGAATCCACTATTTTTCTGTTTACATACCTTTGATCAGACAACTAGTTGGTGTCAATCTTGGTGCTTTCTGTCTTTGGGGGCTTGTTTGGGAAATGTCGGAAGACCTGTAATGAAAACGAAAACCACTATTTAACAAAAAATTCAACAAGCATTTATGGAGGTTTTGCTCATTCCTGAACACCTTTTTATCTTTTTATGCTCGAAATAAATATATAATTTTACCCTAGCTTTATCTGAATATTCTTCGATGTTCTTCCAGATTAAAAAAAAGGCGAAAGTCCTGTGGACAGGAGGTTTGGTGCTCTTGTTCAAACTTTGACTAATCATGCATATCTCCGAAAGTATAGAAATGCATCATAAAAGAAATTAAATTAAAAAAAGTGTAATTTAAATAAAAAACACGAGTGCATAAATTATTAATCCGAAACTACCAGACCGATTCTAACCAATAACGAACTTATCTGAGATATTCATTCCTCAAATATACTCTGAAAATTATATTATATCAATCAAAACATAGCCAATATTCCAGTTTTGTTTTTACTGGAGATATTCTGAACCCAATTTTATTATGTTACCGAAGTACCTATATATTTCCATCATCATATAGATTATCCAAGGTCATTATTGTACCTATCACCAAAAAAGTATAATATCATATAATCCTCATTCTACGATAGCTGAGGTTATTTCATTGGTCATTTTACATTCAATCATACTTTGTTTTCTAGAACAGGAGGGGTATTTTATATCATGAGAAACGAACCAGAAATAAAATCGACATGTCTCTTACAGGAAAATAAGATAACATGTATGAACAGTGAACACAGACAGTTCGCATTCTGTGAAATCATAGAAGTACGATTTATTATTGAAATTTTTAAAAATCATATCACCGAAAGTATTAGCTTGTTAGAGTTAAAAATGACATCAATGGAAACTGCATCTTGAGGAAAACTTATTTTGAAATTTGTAATGGAAAAAAAAATTTTTTTTGTTACTCTTAAACCATCTGACCGATTTTGCCCAATAACGAACTTAGCCGAGATATTTGTCCCAAACCTATTCTGAAAATTCCAAATGCCTAGCTCATTCCGTTCGAGAGTTATCGTGTTAACGGCCGGCAGGCCCGGACGGCCGGACAGAATCGATTTCGACCACGGATTCTTGATCAGTGAGTCGAAACAAATCGTTTAAGACCATTTTCAGCCAAAAATTCGAAAATTACAGACATTTGGGCAAATAGATAAGCACTCTGTTCCGAGGAACAAGAGCGCCAAATTCGACTTTACTCCAGCGAAAAAAATGTCAATTTGTCCAATTACGCGCCGTACAAGATTCCTCCCGGTCCGTGCAACAGAAAAAACCGCCTAGAAATCCCCGATTCCTCGAAAATAACCGCCGAGCTATTCGGGAATCGCGGTAAGCGCGCCTTAAGGTTGCCATTACCCCCGACCGCGGACGCGTCTATTTCCGTAACTGACAGCACGATGTGAATTAATAGCCGGGAAAGTATTCGGCCTCATCCATCTCGAAGAGGCTGTCTCCCCTTACAAATGAACGGGAATATCTAAAATACAGACTGGCAATTAGTAGTAGTTTGCCATGGAACGCCGTCTGTGCGTCTGTTTGTCGCGCGTCGCCCTTACAGAGGGAGCCATTAAAAAATGATCAGCGAGTCGGATGGCCCGGTAAGGATCATATGTCAATGTCATATTAGAGGTATTTTGTGACCGTTTAACCGTCATTAACTTGGTGCGTAAGAGCGCGAAAGGAAATGTAGCATTGATATTTGGATATAAGGATTGATTTGATTGAATAATGTGGTACAACACCACATATCCCCCGCCCCGAAGCAAGTTCAGTGCCATCAACCCAGGATTAGTTTGGGAACTGCTTGCATTTTTCTATTAATCAATTTCTTCAATATATTCCAGCGTTGACACCCGCAGTTGACACAGATGAGTAGGCCCCCACTCAGCCTCGGAATTTCTTTGGCAGTGTTTTCATGCCCTCAATGGAGCTATGGAATGATTTGTCAAAACAATCAATGAAACAGCGCACCACAAGTTCACACTTGGCGGTGAGTTCAACAAGACTGGACGCCCGAATTATGAAAGAAGTATCGTCAGCGAACAGAACTATCTTGATATAAGTCAAAAACGATGAACAAGTAGTAACATAAAGAGGAAGATCATTGACGAACAAAATGAATAAAAGAGGTCCCAAAACGGAACCCTGTGGGATCCCCAATTCAACCGGATACTTGGAAGATTCCCGCTGACCAACACGAACATAGAATTCTATATTATCCAAAAAATCCTTTACCCAATCGAGAACCTAAATCCGAGGCTATACAACTTGGCTATATGGTCTTAACCCTGCTGCTAGAGCTGTCTATGAGATTTTTATGGAAATTAAACTTAGTCAGGGTCAGCAGCTTCCTGTACTCCTTTTTTCGAGGGGTAGAGCTCCATAGACCTCTCAGATTTCAATTGTCGAAGAAGCCAATGAGAATTCTTCAAATCACGATTGGCTGCCCTTATTTCCTCGGCAATTCACAGAGTTCTCCGGTTGTTTTGGAGTTTTCTCTGCTTAATGGGACAAGCAGAGTCTAGAAGATTCTTTAGAATACCGAAAAACTGCGTATAAAAGCGTCCTCAAAATTAGATTTCCCATATATGCTTTCAAATGACGTAGAGGAGGCCACAACGGCAAGATTCAGAAGATTATCTTCGGGCAGGATCCGAGATATGTAACTTACACTTGTAGTGGGGATGTTCGTGGTGTTTGTAAATACAGAAACAATGATTGCCTTGTGATCACCTATGTCAGTATCAACAACCCTGACAGTCAAAAGTTCTTTATCGACATTAGTTAAAATATAATCAATTTTGGAAGATGGAAGTATAATCAATGTTGTTGAAAGACGGAAAAAAACAGTGGCTTTCGTTGGACATGTTTTTACAACAGAACGTTAAACAAGCCCGTAAACACCACACAGGTGGCGAAGCTGTAAGCGCTCGCGATTTTTCCCGGAATGACAATACCAAAGAACTAACATCCAAAAATACAACGCTGGTAAACTCGCTATCCGACCCGTCCATCAAACGCAAACGTCCAAACACACTTCAAAGTTGTCACGCAAACTTTAAACAGCCATAACTCAGACGAACGAACTCCAAGACACGGTTTACGATCGAATTATCCGAAATTATTAGAACAAACGCCAGCGGAACTTATTTATTTCGACTTTTATTATTTTCAACTACCTAAGGCCTCCCTGACTTATCGCTTTCTTCTGCTTCTGTTTGTTATTAAAACGGAGATATGGAGACAGTAGTCGAGATTTAGGGGTTTCGTAAGTGAGGTTAATCGTTTCTCGCGTATAAAGAAAACCGTGTTGGATTTGTTATGAGGTCAGGAAGCGAGTTTCGATAGACCTGGTCGTTTATTTTCGTTAGGAAATTAGCATCTGCGAATCGTCCAACGGGGAGAGATCTACGACGGCGTATTAGGGCCAACGTAAAAATAAAAAATCTGTCAATTAGTATAATTGACAGATTTAATCTGTCAATTAGACTAATTGACAGATTTAATCTGTCAATTAGAAATCTGTCAATTAGTATAATTGACAGATTTAATCTGTCAATTATACTAATTGACAGATTTAATCTGTCAATTATACCAATTATACTAATTGACAGATTTAATCTGTCAATTATACCAATTATACTAATTGACAGATTTAATCTGTCAATTATATTAATTGACAGATTTTTTATTTTTACATTGGCCCTAATACGCCGTCGTAGAGATCGGATATTGTATCTGGAAAAACATCCAGAGAGAAAGGTCATCGCGAACCCACAAAGGTGTTTTGGTACGCCATTGACTTTTTGACAGGATTTTGGAAACTCAGGATGACCTACAGGTCGTATACAACTGGCGCCAGACCTATTCCATTTTCATTTATTCATTCGTCCATATTGACCATATTAGTCGACAAGTGCCTTTTAGGTCAACATTTTTGCGTATTCTCCGAAAAAAACGCTCGTAAAAATTGCAATAGTTATATACAGGGTGAGTCTTTGACCACTGCATTAATTTTAACCAAAGATTTCTCTCATCAAATGAAACACTTTTCTCATCTACCATTTTTCCAGATTCGGCTCAGGTAAAAAGTTACAAGCGTTTAAAGATTTCACAATGTGCTAATACACTCCCCGCATATAAATTATCTATGATATTGTTGGCGGACAAGAATAAGGCATGGTAACGTGGTTTACAGCTTGATGCGGGATTCCAACGCTCAGGGACGGATCCATAAAAGTAGTGAAATTTCTGAAGTTTTCCATTTTAAAACATTCAATGAAGAATATCTCGAAAACGGTGCGTTTAAGGAGAAATGATGGAGAATAATATAATGTTCTAAAACGATGAAATATTCTTAAAATGACTCAAGAAAAACTTTATATGCTTTCTTTATGCTAATTTCGTTTAGTTTTATGAATGCACGAGTCCATAACTAGAAAACCAGTAGAAGTAGAAAATAACTAATATTCGGAAAATATGTATCATATTTATAGGAAACTTTACGCCAACATTCAGTTTATTCGAAAAAAGGATGTCAAAGCTACAAAATAAAAACTGATTTTTTTTCAAAATTTCAACAGCCTGTATCTTTTTACCTGAGCTGAATTTGGAAAAATGTTAAAGGAAAAAAGTGTTTCATTTGATGAGAGGAATCTTTGGTTAAAATTAATGCAGTGGTCAAAGACTCACCCTGTATAGGTGGAAAAAAAGAAGGGGGTTTGGTTTTTCTCAAAAACTGTCTGAGATAATTCAAATTTGAACAAAGATTCAAGAAGAGGAGGAAATTTCCTGAACAAAAGTCCCAACTCCCGGAACTCCTAGGACCAATATTTATGAGTTTCCCAGAGGGTTGAAAATACTCCCAAAAACGGGTACTCCGGCTTGCGTAATCGTCGCCCCCTTCGTACCTCTCATGAATAAATATTATTTAAACATATTAAATATGGAAATAAAAAATTGAAAAAATTCAGGCTCCTGCAGGATAGTTCAATGAACAATAATCCGTGGTCCAAAATGTTTATCGCGACTTTTCAATTAGTTATCCATAAGTTAATTAACATTTTTTTGTAGCACGAACATTAACATCGTAAGTGCGATAATTGTTGAACTATTAATCTGAGAATTTTTTCCTTTCGTGGAGGTATTTTTCAAAGGTCTTGGAATAGATTCTCGTTGGAAAATTTGAAAAATTGTTAATTTTCGTTTTGTTATTAACAATTTACTTAAATGAAAAATCACAAAACTTCAATTTTAAATTATCTCATAAATAACGCATTGGTCTATAACAATTTTTTAAACAACAGGAGATAAAAATTTTTAAAAATCATTTTGAAGTAGTTTCTGTTCATAATAAAACGGATCAATAGTAATATTATAAATTGAACAACGAGATATTATGACACTAGTGCGCATATACGTGGACGCGTCCCAGAAGAAGATACTTTTGACCAATCGCAAACCTGTTTGTTTTCCCAGCTCATCATCCAGAGTTTTGTAACATAACTCACTGTACAAATTTAAATTTAAACCAGAAGAAATAAACACGTATGTATCTCGTGAATTTCGGATAAATATTTGATGGCACCAGTATGATATCCATCTACTTCTGATAATTCCAATAAACCGCTATTTATTTCCATTAAAAATAATGGCGTTCGAATTTACGACAAAACTGAATTGGTTTTGCTAACGCAAAATAGGATTTTTGAAGCTCAATTTCCATAAAAAATAATTACACGTGGAATGAATAATATATTATGTTGTGTTTTATTGAGGCTATTGTCGGTACTTTTTTGACATTGTAGTATAACAAGAGATCCAGGATATTTATTCAGTACCTAAATAATACAAAATAAACTAAGGTACTTACGTTTCCTCGGGGTCACAGTCTCTAAATCCCTTAGCGAAAGGATTACTCGCAATTTTCAGTTGGGTTATCTGCAATTAAATTTAATATATTATATCGTTATCCGTGAAAGAAAAAAGGGGGAAAAATCCTGTGGCAGGAGCTTGGGCGCTCTTGTTCAATTTTTGGCAAACCATATCTCTGAAAGTATTGGTTACTCAGAGATTCTTATGATAGAACTGCACCATAAAAGAAATTCAAATAATAGTTCATTTATCAAGATTAAATGAGCAATCTGAAATGATTTAACCTCGTGGAATTGGATGTTGCAACTTACACTCGGTGCATAGTTTTCACAACTTGAAATACCTAAGAAAAGTATCATCGAAATTTCTAGAGCAAGGCTGGAGACAATCATAGCATTCCTGATATTTGAATAGGTACAGGATGATGAAACAAATTATTTTAATAGTTCAAAACATAATAATAAAATACAGTCCCCTTTTCATAATTTAATAGTTCATACCAGTACATAGACAACATATTATGACCTTAACTCAAGAAAGAATATTTGATACACAAATGTAGATCAATATTTCAGCCGTTTTTTGCTTCCAACATTACGAAAATACTGTACATAGGAACATGTCTCACTACTTAAGGCAGTAAAAGGTAATATTAACCTCGGTGGTCAACGAACAGTAATTTCTTTTGACGATTCAATTATGCTCTTCTTTCCTATTGCCTTCATAAACTACATTATTAAAATGCTCCAATTCTAAATCTTCTGAAACATCATCCCCAATATTTGCACATAAATTATTCAATATGCAAAAGTCAATATAAATTTGGGTATCAAAACAGTCTTGTATATATTCACAAATTCAAGATGCGGAACCTTGTTTTCCAACGCAAAATATTTTCAAAGTACGAATTATATAAACAAACTAGAACAGAAACAAGAGCGCCAATAAATATGACGTCTCTTATTGGTAGATAAGATAACATGAATGAACAGGGAACACAGACAGATAGAATTCGCATTCTGTGAAAACATAGAAGTACGATGTATCATTGAAACCATCTGTCCGATTTTGCCCAATAACGAACTTAGCCGAGATATTTATCTCCCAAACCTACTCTGAAAATGTCAACTGTTTAACTCATTCCGTTTGAGAGTTATCGTGACTACTGCCGGACCGGCCGGACAGAATAAACTCTGATCAAGGATTCTTGATTAGTGAGTCGAACCAAATCGTTTAAGACCATTTTCAGGCAAAGATTACAGACATTTGGGCAAATTGATAAGCATTCTGTTCCGAGGAACAAGAGCGCCAATTCATTCGAATTGAAGATACATATTCGGTTTTTATTCAAGTTGTAAATACTCACCCTGTGGTTCTGATAAGCAGTAACTGCAGTAAATGTCGTTTCTGGAAACACGAACGTCTTGAAATTATCACCAGTCTGTTCGTTTTGTTTCGCCTTGGGCGGCAGGTAAACCACGTGAAACCTCGGCTGATATCTATGCATAGAGTTCAATATAATCTGGAAGAAAGAGAATCATTTCAAACGGTTTCCTTCTACGCATGCGGAGAGATGGAAGTCAGACTTTGTGAAGATGCCGCGCAAGCACAGCTCTTTCTAGGTTATTTACTCACATGTCCATTGTCGTCCAATTGGTTATTTGTCAATTTAAGCTTGTCGAAGGATATTGTTTGTTTCATCCATTGTGCACCAGTGGCTGGACTGTCTGGATGGACGTGTATCCTAGGGGGAGACACAGGATCAGCCTTGCCAGCGACCACCCAGCTGGAGCTGAAAGAGAAGAAATACGTAAATTTCCAACTATAGTTTCTTTGGTGAATTTCGAAAAATACTAAGAAGATCCGGAAGATGAGAGAAAAAAATAATGTTTACCTGTGAAAAGCGTATCTGTATCTCTTGTCATCCACCGGTATGAAATCCATCATCAACATGTAGTCAGAATGTAGGTCTAATCCGCATAGTTTGACTTGAAAAGTGGGAAACATACGTCGGCCAGCTTTGGTTACAATCATCTCTGTCCCTAAGGCGTGAAACTCATCCCATAGATGCTTCATTTCTAGAATGGCAGTGGCGTTACTCAATACTGGACTAATCGGGGTTAAACTGCAAGAGTAAAGACATTTTTGACTGTCTATTTTCCCTAAAATATAATCGTAGCAATACTAAGACCAAATGCTATATGCCTGAAAGATTCAAGGCCGATTGACTTCGGCATCAGGTATGAAGTGAAACTGGGAAGGATGCTAGCTCATCTACAGACAAAACCACCTAATGTAGTCTACAGATTGATACCTCAATAAGCAGAGAGCTGAGTTCACTTGCCATTACGCCATCTAAGAAAGAATTGACAGTAGTTATTCTTAACATTGGAGGCAAGTAACCCAAACGACCAAAACCCAATTGAATCTAACGTAAGCAAGACCTCATTGGTCCTTTGCACCCAATCGCCTACCATTAATCTGATCTAAGACTATTGTTGTCTATTGTATACTGTTGTAGAGGGTAACGTTGCACTGCGACTATGTCTATTGTGCCCCCCGTCAGAGCTGTCGATGTCATCACCATCTACAGCTCCCCTTCAAGGAGGCTACGTCTTCGCTCCTGCAGATTTCTTGTCCAAAGCATTCCTTACGTTGGTTTGAGATGGCGAGGCATTCCGTTATCAGGTGATCAGGAGTTTCATCCTCCTCCCAAAAGAATCTGCACTCGTCAGATTCTGCTAGCCCAAATCTCATCATATGATTCCTAAAGCCACAATGCCTTGCGAGGAAACCAGTGAGGAGGTGCAGCGTGTTCTTACTGAGGTCCATATATTTCTTGGATCTGACAGTGTTAAAGTTCCGGAGGAATGATACATCCCGGGGAGAGATCTCCAGAAAATACCTCTTTCAGTTTCTTCTTTCATTCGAAATTCACTTTTGTAGATGTATCTACCAACCCCACAGTAGGGTTTCAGGGCCATAAAGGGGGTTTGTGCTCCTTGCTTGGCAAGTGTGTTGGCCTCCTCATTTCCTTTAATTCCCGCGTGACCAGGAACCCAGACCAAGGAGACCCTGTAGTTCTTGCCTACTTCATTGAGTTTTCTTCGGCACTCCCATATTAGCTTTGACTCGATAACATGGGAGCTCAGAGCTTTAATAGCAGCTTGACTGTTAGAGTGGATTGCTATATCACATATCTGATAGTTTCTTTCTAGGTTCATTTCCACGCATCTTTCGATAGTGAGCATTTGGTGCCTGGCCCATATACTCCAGCGCCAGCTCCTGTAGTGGTCTTTGAACCACGTAATGGCATTTTTTTTTAAGAACTTGGGTGGTGGATTCCCTGTCCCACTCTCTCTTTCTACCGAGCATCGTAGTGAAGTTCTTTTCTATGCTAAGACTTTACTGATATACTGCTTTTCTCTCTAGGTACCAGCAGTGTATACTTACTTCAGATGTGATTTTATATGGTTACTATGTCCATTGTTGTTCTGTTCGATGTCTGTAGCATCCTGTGACATGGAATCTGCTTGATCTAAGGGCGAATAAGCCTTCCTGTCTTTCCCGGCGGTTTGGAGACATGCTGAAATGTTTGATGAGTATTTAATACATCGACATACGGAATATGATTATACTGACACTCCTAGGTCTTCCGAGGAGACCTCTCATGAGATCTTAGGAGCTTATGTGAGTAAAATATACTATAATATGACAGTTATTCAATCAACTTGTTGATTAGTGACAGCGATTACGATCGAGATTTTTGAATGTTTTCGATTGATTAACTGACACCAAAAATTTCGATCCTATATCTTCGACGTCATTTTTTTGCAACCTGTACAATTCATCTTTCTTTAATACACCCGCAACTCAAAGAATTAATGACCTACAAATCCAATAATAGTAGTTATTAATTCTACTAAACATATATCAAAATCGAGTATAAATGAAATTAAATGTTTAGATTGCAATAAGTGCTACGTCGGGCAAACAAACATAAACATTCTCACACGGTATAATGAACATACGGGACACATTCGGAACTACAACATCTATAAATCTGCTGCTGCAAATTACGTTTTAACAAGTGGACACCCAATGTCCATAGTAAAACGCCTTAATATTGAGATATTCTTCAATTTCTTTTCATTTTTCGCGAATTGTGTTTCTCGGAAAAACCGTCAGGATTAAGTGGCATGCGTTAAATTGTCGACATAGATCATTATTTCACCCTGTACGTGTGTCCCATAAATCAGAGGATGAAGCTACAAATTCCCGATGTGTTTAACTAATGAGCATCGGGATATTTATGGGAATACCTGGCCGACGGGTGGCGTCTTCCAGGATTTGCTAAAGCTATATTTCTTTTCCGTCGCAATTGGCGAGTGATCTCGGAAGATAAAATACTTTGAGTTAACGTTTGGAACTGGTCCTAATTGTATTGTAATCAATTCGTTTACTCATTTTATATCGAGGGGTTTTTCAAAGGTGATTTCTCAAGCGTTTGGTTTTTAAATTGAAATGAAACACGGAAAATCTACAGAAGTATATGGAAGTTCAAGTGGTCAAGAAGACTAATTAAACATTTCGAGATTGCACACCTAACAGTTATTTTTTGGTTGCTACAACTATTCTAGAAAATACTTTGCTGATTTTTTAGACGATGGCAAATTTGCTGTCAATAGATCAAGTGGTGCCAATTTATTTAATTTCACGAAAAGATGAGTCGTCCAAAAGACTGCATGACCTTACCTTCAATTTGTTTCATGGGTGTTACTGCGGTAGAATACTGCCAACTTTCTGCACCATAACAGTAGGGGGTTGAATAACTCATTTTAACGAACTCGATGATATTTTTCCTTAGAAATTCGACCACTAGGAACGATCATCCATTCCAATATAGAATCCGAAGAGAATTGTCTGAAATAAATATAAATTACGGTGAAAATGATGTCTTGAGTTATATCTCAGTTATTATTCGTTTTATTTTCTTGCCTTCCTCTTCTCGCTTTGATTTATTGTTTATCTAACTATAAAATCTATATTTCTACCATATCTTGAACGATTATACAGGGTGAGTCTTTAACCACTGCATTAATTTTAACCAAAGATTCCTCTCATCAAATGAAACACTTTTTTCATTTACCATTTTTCCAGATTCGGCTCAGGTAAAAAGTTACAAGCGTTTAAAGATTTCACAATGTGCTAATACACTCCCGCATATAAATTATCTATGACATTGTTGGCGGACGAGAATAAGGCATGGTAACGTGGTTTACAGCTTGATTCGGGATTCCAACGCTCAGGGACGGATCCATAAAAGTAGTGAAATTTCTGAAGTTTTCCATTTTAAAACATTCAATGAAGAATATCTCGAAAATGGTGCGTTTAAGGAGAAATGATGAAGAATAATATAATGTTCTAAAATGATGGAATATTCTTGAAATGACTCAAGAAAAACTTTATATGCTTTCTAAATGCTAATTTCATTTAGTTTTATGAATCCACGAGTCCATAACTAGAAAACCAGTAGAAGTAGAAAATAACTAATATTTGGAAAATATGTATCATAGTTATAGGAAACTTTACGCCAACATTCATTTTATTCGAAATGAGGATGTCAAAGCTACAAAATAATAACTGATTTTTTTTCAAAATTTCAACAGCCTGTATCTTTTTACCTGAGCTCAATTTGGAAAAATGTTAAATGAAAAAAGTGTTTCATTTGATGAGAGGAATCTTTGGTTCTGTATACATAGTTATGAAAAGAAAAAAATGATATTGGATTCAGCATAGAAAGAAGAATGAAGATTTTCTTGAGTCAATATAGAACAAACAACAAAAATTAATCTTGTATATTCTGAAACCTATGGAAAGACCCAGTTTATATCATAATAACTATACAGTGAGTGTCTAAAGTAGAGAATAATTGATTTATTGTCTGCCCTTTCAAGAGTAGCGAAAAATGGTTTGACATGTCACATGTCATAATATTATACCATTTCCTGTTACCAAGCAGTGTTTTTTGGGCGCATGTTCTAGGGGAACATCGTCCTATCATTTCGTCCAAATGTCTGTAATTTTCGAATTTCGAGCTGAAAATTGGCTAATAGACTAATTCGGACTCCCTGATCACGAATCCGGTGTCAGATTTTTGGGTGCCGTCCGGCCGGCCGGCCGGCCGGCCTTCCGGCCGTAGGCACGATAACAGGAGCACCGAAGGTCCTATCGACTTCAAACTTTCAGGGTAGGTTTCTGATCAAAATGCGACGGTTAAGTTCGTTAACGGGCAAAATCGGCCGGACGGTTTAGAAGTTATAGACATTTCAAATTTTGAGGTTATTTCCCTGATATTTCAGGAACTAAAGAAGATGTTGAATCGAAACTTGGTAGTCAGTTCGAGGATATAAACGCGCAACTTTTGGCAAAATTCTGTTATGATCGGAATGTTGGTAACTTTTAAAAAAATATTTCTTTTAATTTTTTCGAAAAAAAAATTTTTTTTCCGTGAACTATTCATCAAATTGCAACAAAAACTTGTACTAACGTCAATTGTAGTATTTTGCAACATTGTGCAAAATTTTGGCTCTATACGATTTCAATTTCTGGAGATATAAGACAAAATGTGTCAAATTTCCTGGGTCTCTCTCAGTATTTTCATCGATTATTCTATGAACTCTTTGAATTCCACCGAAAACAAATTCAAAGACATAAACATAAAGAATCAAGTCATAGTTTAGACGTCGAAAGAAGGACGATGTTGATCGACTTGAAAAGGTACCTATTTCAAGAAATGCAATAATGAAATGCTTAATTTATGGATATAATATTATCTAAGTATTGTTGGGATCGGGCAGTTGGAAAATGAAAAACAATTATTATGATCACATTCTACAGGAATTGATACTAAATAGAAGCTAGATGAAGATTATTGTAATGGAAAATTTGTGTTCCAGAATGAACATGCGCCCGATAGCTCCTGTCCACAGGGCTTGAACCCATTTTTTTTAATTGCAAGCCCCTGTTAGTTTTCTTTCCATCCATAGATCATTCAACTCTGAATTCAGTAACGCACCATTTGGGACAATAATTTTCGAGATATAAATTTTTTCAAATTGAAAAAATTTTCAAATTAAGTCTATATCCAGCCTTGCCCTGAAACTTCGATGATACCCTCTGTAGTTATTTCGAGTGGTGAAAGCTACGCACCGAGTGTACAAGTTCCAATAACCCAGCCAATCTATGATGTCCAATAATTGACCCATTGCTCATTTATTCATCAAATAAACACTTTTTGGCGCTCTTGTCCCTCGAAACAGAGTGCTTATCAATTTGCCCAAATGTCTGTAATTTTCGAATTTTAGGCTGAAAATGGTACCAAACGATTTGGTTCGACTCTGATCAAGAATCCGTGGTCGAAATCGATTCTATCCGGCCGTCCGTCCGTTAACACGATAACTCTCGAACGAAAGGAGTTAGAAGATTGAAATTTGCAGGGTAGGTTTGGAGCGTAAATATCTCGGACGAGTTTGTTAACGGGCGAAATCCATCAAGCGGTTTCGGAGTTATGGCCGTTTTAGTAAAAACATTTTTTATGAATATTTCCGAAACCGATCACCCGATCTATCTGAAATTTAGCATCAAATTGTAGAATCATGACCTTTAGAGGCATGTGAAGTTTTGTATTGATCGGGTTACCGTAAAGTGTCAAAAAAAAAATGTTGAAATTTTTTTATTTTGTTTCTACAATAACTCTCGAACGGATTCAGCTGGGCAGGTGAAATTTTCAGAGAAGGTTAGGGAGATAAATATCTCGGTTAAGTTTGCTATAGGGCAAAATAGGCCAGATGGTTTCGGAGTAACGAAAAAAAAAATTCTTTTGACTTACAAATTTCAAAATAAATTTTTGTTTAAGATGCAAATAATAGTTTATTTATAGCTACAAATAATAGTTTATTTATGTATAAACTATTATGATATAGCTTTTTCACACTTCATAAAAGTTTAAGGAGTTTGAGACTTTATTTTCGAAATTACAACTCATTTCATTTACTTAGAATTCATTAATTGCCGATAAAATCGAGTCGTCTCCATGAGGAATACCAACACTGCCATTAGGACACCAAAAAACCATAGAAAAAGTGGTGCCACCATGTGCTCCAACTGCAATTTTCTCACAGACGTGGATATATCTTCTGCCACCGTTCTCCTCTCATATCTCCCTATGATAATCTTAATAATTCCCGATTCTACAAGATTGAATATGTGCCTGTTGAAAAGGGAAAAAACGGGAAGTCCCTTCTGGAAAAAAACCGCCACCTGTTTCACGAAAATCGGGGGTTTCATCGCCTGGACCATCCATTTTCCCGTCTCGCCGTCAACAAGATCCTTCAAGAAGCGTGCTCTTCGTATGGTCCTGCAGACTGCAATGTCTCTTGCGACAGCCGCTCTTATCAGACAGTCTGGTGTGTAATCACACGGATAATAATGATTTTTCAAGTAGTCAACACGTATCTTCGTGGTGTTGTACAATCTTACCAAGCTCAAGGGACACCCTATAACCAATTCGTTCTCCATGGCGTCGTTGATATTCCATATGTTAGCCTCCATGTTTTTACCGTTGAGCAGATACGTCAGTCTTGTGATGAAGAAAAAATTCGTCATGATGGATAGGACGAGTATAAAGTTCTTTAAGACCCCCTGACTTATCAGGTTGGTATGGAAGGGGAAAGATTGACCCAAGAAAATGACGTATGTCGATATGGGAACTGTCAGACATTCACGTAAAGAACCACCATTAATGGACCACTCTGCCAAAACCCATGCTATTGAGATACCAAAAACGGCCGAACAGCAAGCTATCCATACTTTAATTTCGAAAATCCGTAAGTAGTACTTCCATCTGGATATTTGGATGGGTGCCGGTATTAGCCAGACGACTGCGTCCTCTGTGTACGAAACAGAGAACTCTCCGAATAGATATACCCCGTACTTTGGCGCGTAGTTGCCCATTACGATGTTGAAACGAGTGAAAAGTTCAACGTCTAATTGGTATACATCCTTGTAATATTTCCCCTTTATATTTGTTTTGTCTAAAATTAAATTTAACATATCGATATCGATTCCTTTTTCGTCGCATTCATCGCACATGGAATACGCGTCGTGGTATCTGAAATGTAAGGAAATTGTTGAGTTTTTCCAAGTCTTCGGTACCTTGGGAGGATAGAGATTCGTCATGGAATAATTCTTGCATTTTCCTAAATTTTCCAAGGTTGTATTGACTGAGTTCAGACTTCTTCCGACGTACGGGAAATACGTAAAGATCTCCATTGTAACAGCGTTCAAAAAGATAGCGTCCACTATGTATAAAGAAGCGATATAGGTCGTTAATTCTTCGGGAAAATTACTGGAAACAAACAGGAATTTTCCTCTTGGATTAAAACTATGGTTAGTGATATTTCCCATGATTTGCATTAAATGTTGTAGTTCTTGCGCATCATCATCGAGTATCAAGTAAAAATTTGGTTTGAGGGTGGAAAACTGTGGAAATGTTTTCTTCTCATAGTCGGTATTAATAATGGGAAAGTTTAGGTTTGTGGAAAAGCCCGTGGCACTTATGAGGTCTTCGGTTGAGGTGTATGTTTGGATTATGATGTTTATACATTGTATAAGTGTGATTGTTTCGAAGTTTGATGGTGGAGTGATGTTCATTTTAACGTTTTAGGTTGAATTGTGTTGGAAATGGATAATACATGTTGTTTGTCTATTTGAGTGTTTTTTCTGAGGTTTAATTATGATGTTCTATGTCGTAATGACAGTTTTGTTTACTATTTCGACAGAGATGGACTTTTATCTATGTACTGAATGATGCTTTGCAGAATTTCTTCTTTTAGAGTCGAAAATGCTCTCAAATATTTCATTTGACTTATGGTTGGTGAAGAATACTTAATAAAATTCGATTATATGAATAAATCCGTTAGTATATACTGTAAATTTTGGGATAAGTGACTCAGAAAAACAAAATTGATGGCAGTAACTTAGAAACCATTTGGCGGATTTTACCCATTAACGAACTTCACCATCGCATTTGGACTCCCAACATACCCTGAAAATGTCAACTCTAAACTCATTCTGTTCGAGAGTGTTCGTGCTGCCAGACAGCCGCCCAGACAGAATTAAATTTGAAATCGGATTCTTCATCAGATATTCAAAAATTACAGACATTTGGATAAATTGATATGCACCCTGTTCAGGAGTGTCAGAAATGAAACCTTAATCTCTAGTAGAAACTTCTTTATTTTTGCTCATATAAAATTTTCAAATGGTGGAATATTGCTCTTAAATTTTTGCGCGAATGTTCTGGGGAACATCGCGTTATCATTTTGGCCAAATGTGAAATTTAATTCTGTGGTGCCGTCCGGCCGTTGCCACGACAACTTGAGAGCGGAAAGAGCTAGCGACTTGAAGTTTTCAGAGTAAGTGGCGCATCCCAATACGACGGACAAGTTCGTTAATGGGTATAATCGGCCCAATGGTTTCCGAGTAATAATTTTGTTTTCAACCACAATAAATCCGATCGAATTTAAACTTTAGGTAATATTATTTATGACACGATAACCTGAGAACAGAAGGAGATAGCGGCTTGAAATTTTCAGGTTAGGTTATGCATCTGAATGCGACATTTTAATTTGTCTATAGGTATAATCGGCCAAACGGTTTTGGAATTATACCCATCTGAAATTTGGTTGTTATTTCCTCAATAACTCAAAAAATACAAAACTGATCAAATTCAAACATGGTTATTAGTTGTATAATGCCAAAGCGAAAATTCTTGCGGAATTTCGTGAGGATGGTATAACTAGAAAATTTCAAAAAAATAATTGAAAATAATTGAAAAAAATTCTATATATCATAAACTATTCGTCCGGCATGGCTGAAATTTTGGAAGAGCCTTCAGAACCTAACTCTTCTGCAGAGTTCCAAGTTTGAACACGATCGGATTTATATTGTTGGAGAACCGAGCAGCCTTTTTTGAGTTCGGTAGCTGGGTGGGAATCGTCGTATTTTTACGAGAACCTTCAAAAACATGAATGTCATGATGACATATTTTTGCGCGTATGTTCTTGGGAAAATCGTGTTATTTCATCACAAATCCATGGGAGATGATAGCTCTACATTAGCGGTCAGACCTGGTTTTGAAAGAGATCCTCCTTAGGAGGAGGCAACTAAATATTGAAGGGCTTTCTATGAACAAGAGTGAATATCTTTGAGAAATAGAGAAGGCGATTCTTCTTCAAGAGATCCATGTGCCTTCGGAGGAGTATATTTGCGAGAGGGGACTTTTGAAAGGTTATGTATTATTTTTAATATGATATCGCTGAAATTTTGCTGAAGGCCTTCAAAACTTAACTTTAAATTAACCGCACTTTCTGATCTTGTAAGGTGAGAGGCTCATTTGTCGATATTAAATCTCGTGATGGGTAGAGAGGAATTTTAGGCCAGTTTTTCTATCACTAATGAGAATATATCTTTATGTTTCACCTCAACACCTTTAGATCTATCAATGGGCATTTATTGGTTAAGAAGGAGTAATTGAATATTACTGGAATTCAATTGAATTTCATTCAATATGTTAGTAACTAAACTTATAATTTTCTTTACTTTGATTATTTAAACATGACATTAATTCCAGCAATATTTTTCAAGAATAATAGTGTGTTCTTCTCCCAAAAAAGAATTGAAGGTAGACAATAATGTGTTAATTTTTTCATCACTGCTTTCTATCCTGACTTAACGAAAAAAAAAATTGGTTCAAGCACTGACGTGAAGTCAGGAGCTTTTGCGCGTATGTTCTATTGTCCATTCTCCTGTATTGGACACTTTTAATCGAATTTACCGCTTTTGCGCGTATGTTCTATTGTCCATTCTCCTGTATTGGACACTTTTAATCGAATTTACCATGGTAAATTCGATTAAGAGTGTTCAATACAGGAGAATGGACAATAGAACATACGCGCAAAAGCTCCTGACTTCACGTCAGTGCTTGAACCATTTTTGGCGCTCTAGTTCCTCGGAACTGAGTGCTTATCAATTTGCCCAAATGTCTGTAATTTTGGAATATTTCGATGAAAATGGTCTTAAACGATTTGGTTCGACTCACTGATCAAGAACCCGTGGTCGAAATTTATTCTGTCCGGCCGGCCGGCCGTAAGCACGATAACTCTCGAACGGAAAGAGTTAGAGAGTTGAAATTTTCAGAGTAGGTTTGGGGGATAAATATCTCGGCTAAGTTCGTTATTGGGCAAAATCGGACAGATGGTTTCGGAGTAACAAAAAAAAAATTTTTTTACGAAACAAATTCCAAATCGAATTTTTTTTAATAAGCAATTTTATCATAAGAATCCATTCATATCATTTTCAACTCTAACAAGCTAATACTTTCGGAGATATGATTTTTTAAAATTTCAATGTAAATCGTATTTCACAGATTGATATAATTATTATTCTATGTATGAATTCTCATAATGTCAACTTGACAGAAGGGAATATTGTAACTTCAAAAATATTGGGGTTGAAATACTCGTATTTTAGCGATGCAACGGGGACCTCACCCGAAAATGTTTGAAAATATTACGTAAATATTGAAAGCATAATTCTGTAGTTTGGTGAACGTAGATCAGGAAATTTTTGATCGATTACAAGGTAATTTTTTATTATTACTTATCTTCTTTCATATTTGTTTTATGGAATACCTACTATTTGTAGGTACTTTAAACCTGTTTTGGGCAATTGTCATATGAAACTTGTTTTTTTGGCGCTCTAGTTCCTCGGAACAGTGTTTTATCAATTTGCCCAAGTGTCTGTAATTTTGAAATTATTGGCAGAAAATGGTCTCAAACGATTTGGTTCGACTCACTGATCAAGAATCCGAGTGCGAAATCGATTCTGTCCGGCCGGCCGACCGGCCGTAGGCACGATAACTCTCGAACGAAAGGAGTTAGCGGATTGAAAATTGCAAGGTGGTTTTGGAGCGTAAATATCTCGGACAAGTTCGTTCGATCTATCTGAAATTTAGCATCAAATTGTAGAATCATGACCTTTATACGCATGTGAAGTTTTGTATTGACCAGATTACCGCAAAGTGTAAAAAAAAAAATTTGGAAAATTTAAAAAAAGTTTTTCCACAATAACTATCGAACGGAATGAGCTAGGTAGTTGAAATTTTCAGAGTAGGTTAGGGAGATGAATATCTCGGTTAAGTTCGTTATTGGGCAAAATTGGCCAGATTTAATTCGATTTCTTCCATGGTGCAGTTCTCATTCTCATGATTGCTCATTTAATCTTGATAAATAAACTATTATTTGAATTGAATTTCCTTTATAATGCAGCTCTATCATATGTATACATTGATGTAATTCCCAACTCAGAGAAACCAATACTTTCGGAGATATAATTTGTCTGTTTGAACTAGAACGCCAGAAAGCTACTGTCCACAGGGCTTGAACCCATTTTTTAGTTCTTTTTATAATTGTATTATTTTTTCGTATAAATTCATTACTGTTAAGTTAAATCATCCATCTTACCGTCAATAAGACCTCGTCCAAGTCCGATAAAGGGGTCCACTGGCAGCAGATCGCCACTCGGTCAATACCACCCCATCAACTTGTCACCGAACATTAAATCACTCCCAAAATCTAAATCACACCCAACTAAAAACAGATATTAATTTTCAGCGAGCACAGGAAAATCGGAAACTATCGCTGACAAAACGCTGTCGTCGGAATTTCCACCAAGGAATTTTCGCGGTTCGCAACTAACCGGTAATGAAGCGCGCTGAAAGACTGGTCGTGCAGTTTTTCACACTTGCTTTCAGCGAAAACCATGACAATTTCCGTGGGTTTCGTCGGGTCCCCCACCCTCGCCGAGGTGACTTAAGTCCTATGGGCGGAGCCGTGGGTGGTTGCCAAAGAGTGTACAGTCAAGATTGGAGACGGGATTAAGTGTTAGGTGTGTCGGGATAGGGATCTGGACTAAGGCAACGACGGCTCGATATACGGGATGTTCGGAGATTGGACTGCCATAATTAAATTTTAGATGCGAAATTGAATTATAAGAATAAAACAAAGAATAAGTTTTTTCGAGATAGGTCCTCGTTTAGAAGATATTAAATTAAATCAAATAACTAAGACATTGGTTCAAGCACTAGAGTGTGAAGTGTGGAGATTTTACGAGCATGTTCTATTGTCTACTCACCTCTATTGGACACTCTTTATCGAATGTAGCTTCGGGAAAAACCCAAGCAAAAAACCCTGTCTCCCCGTGAGTGTTTAGATTTGTAAATATTGAATTTGATTCCTTCGTGCAAAAACGGAGAGGTTTCTCCAAAGTTCCCAAAACTTCCTGAAAAATCGAAAGACAAGAGGAGAAAAAATGGGTTCATGCGCTCTAGTTCAAACAGACAAATTATATCTCCGAAAGTATTGGTTTCTCAGAGTTGGGAATTATATCAATGTATTCATATGATAGAACTGCATCCTAAAGGAAATTCAATTCAAATAATAGTTTATTTATCAAGATTAAATGAGCAATCATGAGAATGAGAACTGCACCATGGAAGAAATCAAATTAAATCTGGCCAATTTTGCCCAATAACGAACTTAACCGAGATATTCATCTCCCTAAACTACTCTGAAAATTTCAACTACCTACCTCATTCCGTTCGAGAGTTATATCTATGTCTATGGATGAAAAGCAGTCTCACTACTCACAGATCTCTTACTTCATGTTCAGTTCCGAAATGTAAGAATTTTCTGAGAAAAACTAATTTCGGAGCAAACAACTGAGATTTTTCTCACTTCGCTCACAATTCTTCGATTGATTAGATAATGTCTCAGGAACATCATTTGACATTATGACAATTCATAGAATAATATCATTCTGTGACAACGTTGAAATACGATTTATTATTGAAATTTTGAAAAATCATATCTCCGAAAGTATTAGCTTGTTAGAGTTAAAAATGATATGAATGGATTCTTATGATAAAACTTCTTATTAAAAAAAAATTAATTTGGAATTTGTTTCGTAAAAAAAAAAATTTTTTTTTGTTACTCCGAAACCATCTGTCCGATTTTGCCCAATAACGAACTTAGCCGAGATATTTATCCCCCAAACCTACTCTGAAAATTTCAACTCTCTAGCTCATTCCGTTCGAGAGTTATCGAGCCTACGGCCGGCCGGACCGGCCGGACAGAATGAATTTCGACCACGAATTCTTGATCAGTGAGTCGAACCAAATCGTTTAAGACCATTTTCATCGAAAAATTCGAAAATTACAGACATTTGGGCAAATTGATAAGCACTCAGTTCCGAGGAACTAGAGCGCCAAAAACGGAGAGGTTTCTCCAAAGTTCCCAAAACTTCCTGAAAAATCGAAAGACAAGAGGAGAAAAAATTATGAAAAGAGGATAGTTATCCTCTTTTCATAATTTAAAATTCAATTGCTCATACCGCTAACACATTCTTTTCTGTATTATGAACCTTAACTCAAGAAAAATGATTGATACACAAATGTAGATCCATATTTCAGACCTTAGACTATAGAAAGATTTCTATATTTCTATAGTCTAAGTTTCAGACAGTCATAGCAGATTGTCCATTTATTCCTGATATTAGAATAGGTATAGGCTGACGAACAAATTATTTTAATAGATCATTTCATTTGTTTGAAAGATTAAATATGTATTTTATATTCTAGTTTTCTTCATTCGAAAACTAACCTCATTATACAACAAAATATATTAGTAAAATACAATTCACTTTTCATAACTAATAGTTCATACCAATAACACTTTCGTTCTGTATTATGAACCATAACTCAAGAATAAATATTCGATACACAAATATAGACCAATATATCAGCATTTTTTTGTTAGCAACATTATGGAAATACTGTATTTAGGTACCTGTCTTACTACTCAAGGAAGTAAAAGGTAATATCAACATCGGTGGTCAACGAACAGTAATTTCTTTTGATGATTCCATTATGTTGTTCTTTCCTATTGCTTTCATAAACTACATCATTAAAATGATCCAATTCTAAATCTTCTGAAACATCATCCCCAATATTTATACATACCTAAATTATCCAATATGCAACAAGTCAATATTATTTTTGATATGAAAACAGTCTTGTGATATATTCACAAATTCAAGATTCGGCACCTTGTTTTCCAACATAAAATATTTCCAAAGTACAAATTATAAACAAACTAGAAAATAAATAAATTTGACATGTCTCTTATAGGTAGATAAGATGACATGTATGAAAAGTAAACACAGATAGAACACAGACAGATATAATTCGCATTCTGTGAAAACAGAAGTACGATGTATTATTGAAACTTTAAAAAATCATATCTCCGAAAGTATCAGTTTGCTAGAGTTTTAAATGACATCAATAGATTCTTGTGGTGGAACTGCATCTTAAAAAAAATTGAATTTGAAATTTGTAATGTAAAAAAAATGTTTTTCACCCAAAAATTCGAAAATTACAGACATTTGGACAAATTGAACAACATATTCACCATAGAAAGATCTAAACTCTATAATATCTTTTCTTCGAAATTTTTGTGACTTCCTGAAAACTCCCTGCGTGCTCCAGGAAGCGCCGCGCGCTTTTACGCGAGAGTGTACAGGCGGTCCAAAAATAATACACGCCTATATTCGAGACGTCTTTCAACCAGTAGCTGGTTGCCTCTTCCGACTCCAATAAATCAAGTTCTTGTACAAACAGTCTTGAATTCACAACGTTGTTGTAATAAATTTCCTTGGGAGCACAGGCAGGAACATCAAAAGATGTTAAGTTTATAAAGGCGCCCTTATTTATTGAATGAACTCTTTTTCCACATGTTCGATTTTTTTTTCGTCTTTTCTCAACGAATCAATGGCCTGAGATGCGTCAGACGGAACTGTGATCTTCGGGGTCAGGAAACTCGATATACTTTGAGGAAAATTTTATTAACTTCAATGTCGAAGATCAGACGGACGATGAAGGAAAATTAGCTAAGATGGAGGTAAAAGATATTCTTGTTAGGGTAATGTTGTGGCACGTTACACGACATGTTGAACACCGTTGAAAAACTAGTGGGAACTTAGCTGTAAAATATGGATGCAGAATTTCAGTGATAACTTTGATAAAAAGAGTGGGAAAGCCCTGTGGCTAGAGCTTTGGTGCTCTTGTCCAATCTTTGACAAATCATATCTCCAAAAGTATTGGTTTCTCAGAGTTTGGAATGATATCAATGGATTATTTTAATAGAACTGCATCATAATAGAAAGTAACTTAAAATTAAATAACGAACTTATCCGAGATATTCATTCCTCAATCCTCTGAAAATTGCCTATATCAATTGAGACTTAGGTCATATTCCAGTTCTGTTCCCAATTTGATAAACTTACCAAATTATATATTTCCATCATCATATGGATTATCCAAGGACATAGGTATAGGGTAGGGGTAATTATAATCTCCTATAATTGGTCATTTTGCATTCATCAAATTTTGTTTGTTAGAACAGAAATACATTTGACATGTCTGTCATAGATCAGATTACATGTATGAACAGTGAATCTTCGAAAGTATTAGCTTGTTAGAGTATAAAATGATATCAATGGATTCTTATGATGAAACTACATCTTGAAAAAATGAATTCGAAATTTGTAATGTAAAAAAAAATTGTTTTTTTCGTTACTCCGAAACCATCTGGCCAATTTTACCCAATAACGAACTCAACCGAGATATTCATCTCCAAAACCTACTCTGAAAATATCAAATGGTCAGCTCATTCCGTTCGAGAGTTATCGTACCAAATCGTTTAAGACCATTTTTATGTTCGGTGAAAAAATCATCGAAGTTTTCTTTTCGTCCTAGACCAAACATCTTCCGTCATTTTGTAGGTAAAAGATCCACATTTAAGAATATGTAACCCTTATTGTCCTGCTTTAATTTTTTTTTGGAGTTATGAAGCTCGGAAGTTGATCTTTTTAAATCGGTCATAAAAAAGTCAATTCAGTTGAAGGATCGTCACGTCAAAACTATTCCATGTATCAATTTGAAATTTTCAGGACGTATTCTGTATGAGTTAATATGTCCTGAATAAGAATAATCAGTCTGTGCTAATGATATTTTCTGAATTACGACTTCCGGAACATAAGTTTCGTATTCAGACGAAAAATTTCTACTTCCGAATGGAATCATTCGGAAACTAATTGTCATAGAAAATATCTGTTTACATTTTCTTATTCTACAGATTCGATTTCATGAATATTATAATTTTCATATAATTCGAAGAAAATAATTTTTTTGGCCAAAAAAATTTCCTTACATATGTAAGCAAAAATTGTCAAAATTTCGATCATCCAACTTTGATTGAATCATGACTGTTCTTTATAAATTCGGGGTCGTAGAATCCAATGGCGCTAACAATTTTCCTCTATTTTCCACATATCGCCAGTCAAGGCCCACGGAAAATCCGTGAAAATGGACCCGCGGGCCGATTAACAGTTTACCCAAACCGCGGCATCTGCGTATCCGAAACGTCGTATATGTATGAATAAAGGATGCTTCTACATCATATGTAAATTTCATCTCCTTAGTTCGACTAAATCAGGATTAGTACATCTTGAAAGTGAGGTTATATTGTGGAAAATTTTACTTCCGAGTTGCGTCATTTGAAAAATAATTTTTTTAAAAAATATCTGATCACATTTTCTTAATCTACGGGCTCGATTCTATGAACCTTATTATTTCTGTATCAATCAAAGAATTTTTTTTTTTTTGCGAAAACGGAGAAAATTGAAATTTGCAATGTAAAAAAAATATTTTTTTTTTCGTTACTCCGAAACCGTCTGGCCGATTTTGCCTGATAACGAACTAAACCGAGATATTCATCTCCCAAACCTACTCTGAAAATTTCAATTGCCTAGCTCATTCCGTTCGAGAGTTATCGTGTTAACGGCCGGACAGAATCGATTTTGACCACGGATTAGTGATCAGTGAGTCGAACCAAATCGTTTAAGACCATTTTCAGCCAAAAATTCGGAAATTGCTCAATTGGAATTGGAGCACAAAATAATAAATTTTATTGAATATATAATTTTCAGAGTTTGGGAGAGAAAACCCAGAAAGAAACCTATTAATACTGAAAATATACCATATGGGATTCTCTTCGACCAACGAATGGTTTTCTTTTAAATATCGATTTAAAATAATCAACAGATAAAATTATATAATATACCCCTATTCATTTTGCTAAAGAACTAGCTTCTAAAATATTTGGCATCAATTTAGGAACACCTTGTATACAACTATAGTCTAATTGCCTTTGTTTCTTAGCCTTCCATAATCAGCTGTTGTAACCTTTTCGCTCTGCCAAAGTAGTAATGAATTTCTTGGGTCATAAATAAAGTCTCACCTTGTAGATATTCCAATGCGTTGACAGTTGGAAATGTGGTGGTGATAACCTTTAAAAAAAATGTCAGTGCATGAGGCGATTAGAATTGTGGACCGCATATACAGGGTGAGTCTTTGACCACTGCATTAATTTTAACCAAAGATTCCTCTCATCAAATGAAACACTTTTTTCATTTAACATTTTTCCAAATTCAGCTCAGGTAAAAAGATACAGGCTGTTGAAATTTTGAAAAAAAATCAGTTTTTATTTTGTAGCTTTGACATCCTTTATTCGAATAAAATGAATGTTGGCGTAAAGTTTCCTATAACTATGATACATATAACGGCCGGTTTCATAATTAATTTTAAAGTCTCTTTAAATTTAAAGCATCCTTTAGTTGGAAATTTTGAACCAAAATGTCACTTTGAAGGATACTTTAAATTTAAAGGAACTTTGAAATTTATTATGAAACCGGCCGTTAGTTATTTTCTACTTCTACTGGTTTTCTAGTTATGGACTCGTGGATTCATAAAACTAAACGAAATTAGCATAAAGAAAGCATATAAAGTTTTTCTTGAGTCATTTCAAGAATATTCCGTCGTTTTAGAACATTATATTAATCTTCATAATTTCTCCTTAAATGCACCGTTTTCGAGATATTCTTCATTGAATGTTTTAAAATGGAAAACTCGAGAAATTTCACTACTTTTATGGATCCGTCCCTGAGCGTTGGAATCCCGAATCAAGCTGTAAACCACGTTACCATGCCTTATTCTCGTCCGCCAACAATGTCATAGATAAATTATATGCGGGAGTGTATTAGCACATTGTGAAATCTTTAAACGCTTGTAACTTTTTACCTGAGCCGAATCTGGAAAAATGGTAAATGAAAAAAGTGTTTCATTTGATGAGAAGAATCTTTGGTTAAAATTAATGCAGTGGTCAAAGACTCACCCTGTATATACGGTGGTCCTTCGTAGATATAATACACGAATGAAAATTAAGCATGTACATATTTACAGGTAAAAAAACTAAACCAATAAAAAAAATGGGAAACCCCTGTGGACAGGAGCTTTGGCGCTCTTGTTCAAACATTGACAAATCACATCTCGGAAAGCATTGCTTTATCAGAGTTGGGAATTATATCAATGGATTCTTATGATAGAACTGCATCATAAAGGACATTCAATACAAATAATAGTTTATTTATCAAGATCAAATGAGAAATCTTAAATGCTTTTATACTTCAAAAATTATCATTTAAAATAATAAGGAAAGTATCATCGAAATGTCTAGAGCAAGGCTGAGCATTCCTGATATTTCAGTAGGTAGAGGCTGAGGAACAAATTATTTTAATTGTTCAAAATATATTAATAAAATACAATCCACTTTTCATAATTTAAAATGTAATAGTTCATACCACTAACACATTCATTCTGTATTGGGAACCTTAACTCTAGAAAAAATATTTGATACACAAACGTAGATCCATATTTCAGCAATTTTTTGTTAGCAACATCATGTTACACTACATGAGGAACCAAAAGGTAGTATTAACCTCAGTGGTCAACGAACACTAATTTGTTTTGATGATTCCATTATGTTCTTCTTTCCTATTGCCTTCATAAACTACATCATTAAAATGATACAATTCTAAATCTTCTGAAACATCATACCGAATTTATACATAAATTATTCAATATGCAACCAGTCAATATTATTTTCGGTTTCAAAACAGTCTTGTATATATTCACAAATTCAAGAATCGGATACTTCTTTTCCAGCAGAAAATATTTTCAAACTACGAATTGACATGTCTCTAATAGCTAGATAAGATGACATTTATAAACAATGAACACAGACAGATTCTGTGTTCACATTCTGTGAATACATAGAACTACGATGTATTAATGAAATTTTGAAAAATCATATATCCGAAAGTATTAGCTAGTTAGAGTTGAAAATGATATCAATGGATTTGCATGATAAAACTGCATCTTAAAAAAAATTGAATTTTGCCCAATGACGTACTTAACCGAGATATTTATGTCCCAAAACCACTCTGAAATTTTCAACTGTCTAGCTTCAAAACGTAGGTCTTTGAATTATAATTAGAGCATTCTATGAAATCATAAAATTACGATTAAATATTGAAATTTGGAAAATCATATATCCGAATGTATTAGTTTGTTAGAGTTGAGATTGATATCAATGGATTCTTATAATGAAACTCAATCTCAAAAAAAAATTAAATTTGAAATTTGTAATGTAAGAAAAAATATTTTTTTCGTTACTCCGCGTATATCGAATTTTTTATAACAATTGCAACTATTTCGTTCTCTATGATATTTTCCTCAGTTTGTAACTCTTCGAAAGCTATTTATGAACGTTGATATCTCAAATACTTTAGAAAGAAAAAAAAAGTGCCTATCCTTGAGGCATTTCCAAGAATGCAATAATTAGATCAGAATTTTCTTACATGTAAATCGTCTTCAGGAAACCTGTTTTAATTGCTGGATAAGTGCAGTCTGATTCATCATCATCAACGATATTAAGCTTTATCGTAGCCTTATCGAATGGGATAAGCTTCTCTTTTTCCAATTTCGAAATTCTATAGTTCGCATCTGAACATTGTAGTGAAAGTAAGTCTGTTCAAATATTTAATTTCGTCACTAATAGTGTTTCCTATCGATCTAAAGTCATTGTGATTATAACCCTGACGATAGAATTTCCGTCTATTAGAGTGGATACGAAAGATATCGAATGAGAAAAGGTAATTTTACTGGAAATTACAAACAGTTGTAACATTGAAAAAAATTAAAGTTGAATAAGTTAATAGATGTTGATAACGCGCTAATCAATTGGTGAATATTTAAAAAAATTATTATTTAAAGAAAACACCCTGTACGTGAGCACTGAATTTTTTTCATTCTTTATTAGCGCAGATGAGTAATTCAACAAAATAATACAAAAATATTCCTTCGCACTATCATACGGGGTTATTAATGAATTTTATTGTTGTGTAAATAGATTTTGACCCCATTTTTTCATCTGGCTAGATTGATTTTTCACCCTGTAGGCAATTACATCCCCATTCTTATATCCTCTCGCTATCCTGACAAAAGATGACACAACTTTGAACAATTTTTCAACTAAATATTCTTTTGTTTCCTCAGATTATTTTTGTTGGTGTATGTTTGTAAAATGTATATAATTATCGTCATTCTTAAGTGAAATATACCAATGCTTATGTCCTATACCTATTAGACAAAGGATTAAAAATATCAATAATTTTACTGATAGAATATTTTACATTACACAATAAACGAAGAATTTGAACACGAAGAAAAATAATGTAAGAAATCTAAATAAATTTGAATTAAAACATTTCTCAAAGTTGTCTTTTTTAAAAATAATGCAGCTTCTATTGCGCCACTCTGCCTATACCAATACTCTAAGATCAGTTGTTAAAAGAGTTATTCAACATCGATGGTGAAAATGCGAAGAAATCGGAGGATGTTAATATGAAATATTGGTCAATTTTTATGAGGAGTTCTGTTTAAAATTTGCAATATCTTGCTTTTACACATTTTATATCGCATGATTGACAGCTATACGGTTCGATTCATAGAACAAAAAAACCCACACACCTTAGAGCAAATAGTCGATCTAAATCAATAAACTGATCATTGAATGACTTTGTCTTATTTGTTTTTGGAAGAGATAATGGATAAAATTAAATCACTGATCACTAATCAACTAATCTTCCATACAATCATTATCTTCATCCCAATTTAGATTATGATTCCTCCTGTGTTTCGTCACGTAATACTAAATGATTAATTGAAGAAATTTTTTATATTGATATTCTTAAAGTTATTTTTGTGAAGAATAAGGATTCGTATTATTTAAAAATCATTCAGCATCTCATGTTACACTGTTTTATATTTTTTTTACTGCGAAGAGATTAACGTACAAATCTATTATATTATGTAATCTGGATGTGTCATTCATATTGACTTCGTTTGAAATCGTTGTTTTCATAAGATAATTAGGATTGATTTTCTAGTAAGTCAAAGTCATACTCCAATAAAACGAGATTTCATAGAACAATGAAGATAATCTTACAGAACGTTCGCCCCTTGGTCATAGTGAACCAAAAATAATCCCACTAGAGACTGCAGGCTTATGTTTTTGGCTTGGAATATTTTTCCAGTCAATTCTCAAGAAATTAGGAAAATACCACATATAACATTTCCTATATTCTATAAAAATGTAGCGGTTATCTCTCTTTGGGTTCATGCAGTGATTCTCGACTTACTAAGCGCAGAATATTGCAAACAAATTTAATCAATTATAACGATTTTTTATATTATAGATTTATGGTAAATTTTCAATATTGGTACGAATAACCGTAAGTTGAAAATATCTCATAAGGTAGGGAATTTGAAAAACAAAATATTAAGTAATAGTTAATGAAAATCATAATTAACTGATGGTATAAATGGCAAATCTGAATTATTCCTACGATAATTTCTATATGACTAAGGATACTTATAATAATCCAGTCTCATGATAAAGAGGCAACATGACACCTAATTCCACAGTGCTTTTGGTCTCTACCCTCAGTCTGGGACCCCCTGTATATTCAGCAAACTTTTTTTAATTACAAATTTAGATCAGTTGGCTTAATAAGTAATTAAATTGGGAGGATGCTTGCTAATTTTTTATGTGAAAGTTGATATAGGCTTCATTCGGAATGAGAAAATTTGTTTACGTTTCTCAGTTCAGTTCAACGTTGTCTACAATAGAATAGAACAAGCGCTTCTACTTTTCGAATGTAAGTAAAGGGTGTATTTTAATAGCTTGAGAACTTAAAATTGAAATAAAGCTTTAAAAAATTCTTGGAATATTTTTTTAATTGTGTTCTTTAAAGTAAATTTAATGTTATTTCTATTGTGTGCTCTTCTATTTCTTTTATCAAGTCTTTCTGAAAATTCTTCTCTTTTTTGTTTAACTCTTTCCATTTGCTTTTTCTTTAAATTAGCCATAATTCTAAAATGTTACAAATTATGAATAATTCAGATTCTTCTAATGAGGATTCTTATTTTAAATTAAAAATCCTTTCTTGCTTGAAATTCTATTGAAAAATCTATTGAAATTATCTGACTATCTACCCACAACAACAATATACAATATATAGGTACAATCATTGGTCGCAGTGAAGAAAGGCCAATCAACCACTAACAATCTAATTTTATCCAACCTACTGTAATCTTTTTTTTTTATTCCAGGATAGCTAGGAGCGATGACCGATTTTCTTAAGCCTTTTCTTGCTCTACGTTCGAACGTAAAGCTCAGGTTATCTGCAGTCCAAGATCATATAGTTATAGACAATCTGGTTTTTAGGTTACACTACAGATATACCGCCATTTTGCTTTTTTTATGTTCGGTTTTAGTAACATCCAGACAGTATATTGGAGAGCACATAAAATGTATAGTTGGTGGAGGTCTCAATCCAAGAATTGTTAGTTCGTATTGTTTCTTCACTTCTACATTTACAATCGTAAGTATGCCCGTACTGATTTTGTTTCTTTATACAGGGTGAAGTAGTTTGTTTGTGCTTGACCGAGCAATCATGAGGGTTTTCTTTCCCTTGGCAAATGTTGTCCGAATATTTTAATATACAAATTATCGAAGCCTTGCAGATTATTTTTGCGCTTTAAAAAATTTGAGTCCGTTTCAGGTTGAATACACAGAGCCAGATCTGGTGAATAATGGTACCCTACCACATCTGGGTGTTGGACCATACGCTCTGGAATCTCAAAAACCGATCATCCAGCATGCTTATTACCAATGGGTACCCTTCGTGCTATTTACCCAGGCCATAATGTTCGCATTGACGCATTTGCTGTGGAAAAAATGGGAAGGTAAGTACGATATTACATTCGCTGAAGATATGAGGAGAGTTTCAGGAGTTTTTGCAAGCTGTAAATATGATTACTTTCGAAATATGAAACTTAGAGACTCGAAATTTGCAAGCTATGTTTGTGATTCGGCAAAATCGGCTCAATGGTTTCGGAGATAAGCCCATTATTTGAAATTTTACATTGCCAATAATTTTGTTCGAATCTAAAACTTACTAGAAGAAACGGAAAATATGTTTTAAGAGAAATTCAAACGTGATTTATTTCTTTTCATTTATATTGTATTTTATATTTCAAACTGCTTTAATATGGGTTCATATTCCAACAATTATTTTTAAGATGGAAGACTGAAAGCTCTTTTGGTTGGAATTCAAAATGCTTCATTTGCTTTCGCTGAAGAGGAAATCAAAGGTGGAGGAAGATTAATTCCACCAATCGAAAAGAAGTGAGTATCAGTGTGATTTTAATAATAATATAGTTGCCGTGATCGATTATATAAATATTCAGGGTGAGTCTTTGAGTTGTACATTAATTTTAACCATAGATTCCTCTGTCGAAAAAAGAAGGTTTTGGCGCTCTTGTTCCTCGGAATAGAGTGCTTATCAATTTGCCCAAATGTCTGTAATTTTCGAATTTTTGGCTGAAAATGGGGTAAAGACTCATTCTGTGAAAAAAGAAGACGGGATAGTTACACCATTTATAATTAAAAAATTAAGAAGAAAATTTAAATCCTTATACAATGCCATCTCTGATACATCACAGAAACAAAACACGGACAAAAATGAGCAGCGTTTTATGCTGGTTCAGTTTGATAAGGTGCACATTCTGATAGATTATGTCGTTGTTATTGTGAGCGTTAAATTGTAACGAAAAGGGCCATAACTTGTAATTTTTTCCTTTCAGAAAAGAAGGCATCGAGTTGATCAAGAACAAGATAATCAAAAGCCATTACGTCAGCAGATTCTGGCCTCTAGGAATGATCATTTGCGAGTGTCTTAACGTAGTGCACGTTTACTTTCAGATGTATTTAACGAACTTGTTTCTGGGAGGAATATTTTGGTCTTTAGGACCTAATCTTATGGACAATTCTCAAGCCAGTCAAACTTTGCTCGACAACAATTTTCCCAAGGTAAGTTGACATAATGTTTTCTTAGCTAAATAGATGTCGCGCCACTCAAAAGGAATGACCTCTCCGTCCCATGTAATCTTTGAATGTGAAGCCATATCCTGTTGGAGACAAAACAACCCTGAAGTCGCCTTTAGTGATGAAAGGGCCTCCAAAATGAACCTTGTGATAGGGCTATTAGATCTTGTAAGGCACATAACCTTTTCATATAACACAAAAAGACTCATAGGCTGCAGTGTTGTGAGTCCAAGTCTTTCCTTTCCTATGGCCCATGAAGCCATTCTCAGAATATCTAAGAAAGGAACAGGTAATGAGAAATCCAGAAAGCTTGGTCCTCTCTTACCAGGTATATATTTCATCAGCCAATCTTCCTAGTGACGACATTATTAAGAAAGTAAGCATCGAAAAGAACTTCACTACGATGCTCGGTAGGAAAAAAGACTGGGACAGGAGCACTGGAGTATATGCGCCAGGCACCAAATGCTCACTATCGCCAAGCTCCTATCCAAGCATCTTTCAGGCAGAAGTAGGTACTTGCAACAGAAATATGGGTGGAAATGAACCTAGAAAGAAATTATCAGAGATGTGATATAGCAATCCACTTTGATAGTCAAGCTGCTATTAAGGCTCTGAGCTCCCATGTTATCGAGGTCAAGCTAATATGGGAGTGCCGAAGAAAAATCAATGAAGTAGGCAAGAACAACAGGGTCTCCTTGGTCTGGGTTCCTGGTCACGTGGGAATCATAGGAAGTGAGGAGGTCAACACACTTGCCAAGAAACGAGCACAAACCCCCTTTATTGGTCCAGAACTCTACTGTGGGGTTGGTAGATACACCTACAAAAGTGAATTCCGGATAAAAGAAGAAACTGAAAGAGGTATTTTCTGGAGATCTCTCCTCGGAATGTATCACCCCAAAAAATTCTTCCGGACCTTTGATACTGTCAGATCCAAGAATTACTTGGACCTCAGTAAGAACACGCTGCACCTCCTCACTGGTTTCCTCACAGGGCACTGCGGCCTAAGGAAGCATATGATGAGCAGAAACTGACGAGTGCAGATTCTGTTGGGAGGAGGATGAAACTCCTGATCACCTGATTCCGGAATGCCTCGCCATCTCAAACCAACACAATGAATGCTTTGGACAAGAAATCTACAGGAGCGAAGACGTAGCCTCCTTGAAGCCACCCCAGATACTGGAGTTCATCAGAGCTCTGGAACTGGAAGGCGAGCTGTAGATGGTGATGACATCGACAGCTCTGACGGGGGGAACAATAGACCTTAAGGTCGCAGTGCAACGTTATCCCCTACAACATTATACTATATATACAATATTAGTCGTCATCATAAAATTTAAAGCTTTCACTTTCAGGTGACCAAGTGTAACTTCCAAAAATTCGGTCCTTCGGGCACCGTTCAAAGACACGACGTCCTTTGCGTAATGGCCCTCAACGTGATGAACGAGAAAATATACTCAGTCCTTTGGTTTTGGTTTGTCTTTCTCCTGGTAGTTTCAGTCCTCAACATCCTGTGGAGACTCGCAACTTACCTCCTGCATGGACGTAGTTCCAGGTTCAACAGATTCGTTCTGTCAGCCCAGACGACGGGGAAATTGAACACTTTGGCGGAGGTGACCGTTACAGATCATCTGCTCTACAAGGATTGGCTTTTCTTGAGATACATAGGAAAGAATGTTCAAGGTCTTTTGTTCAAGGAGATCATAAACGAGTTGACTGAAGGTTTGCATCAGAATATCTCTGTAGACAACCCTGACGAGATGTACAAGTTGCATCAGTAGTTTGTGCGAGATTTTTGTAGAATATACAACTTATTACTGTGATTGAGTGGGACTGCTGCTTTTAATTATTATTTTAAAACGAATATCATGACCTGTTTGAAATATATATTATTATTTAAGAAATTACAATAAATGAGGTGTAACCTATGAACCCAGAAGGAAATATGAAAATAAAACTACAGCCTAAAGAAGCTAAGGTAAAATAACAATCATGTTAACAGTTATTATGATGTCAAGACTAAAGTGGCTGAAAGTCCAAGTCATAATAGGTATAAAAATTGGTTCAAGCATGTCCGTTCACCTCTTTTGGACACTCTTAATCGAATTTACCATCAATATAGACCATACGAATACATTTCGTACCATTTTAAGGACTTGAGTAATGAGAGAATCGTCTAAGATAAGAGAATTCCTTTTAAAATATCGTTGGTATATTTTAATTTTGTGATATTATCTGAATTTAATTATTGAAATATAAAAAAGCACTGAAGTGGAGTAATTACTGTTTGGCGCGCGTGTTCACGTTGGCTAATATAAATTTGTGCCTAATCTTTTAAGCCAACCTGAAAAGTCGCTATCTCTTTCCGTTCGAAAGTTATCGTAGCCGGAATATGGGCCAAATTATAGCAAGTAATTCCCTAGAACATGCGCGTAAAAACTAAAAATAACAACAAATAATTTCTTAAAGGTAGGTAAATAATCATCAGGCTTTAGTTAATAATATAGCTCCAAAGAATTTCATGTAAAAAGGTCCATAAAACGACTTTATTATAAAAAAAACCAGTACATTTCGTCAATAACCATCAACTCCACCATCAATCCCTGTACCCCTTGGTATCCTTCCCAAAATGTTCCAACACACCATCGATCCAATCCCTCACGTGAGATATATTGACGTAAACACCCGGTATACCTTTCTTACCGCATCCAATCCCCCAGGAAACGATCCCTATCTGGTTATACCTCCCCGGTTGACCGGGTATGGGACAAATCAGGGGATTCCCCCCATCCCCAACGCAAGTATCCTTCTCGCTACCGCCCGCGCAGACGAAACTCTCGTGGAGTTCGAAGAATTTTCCCAATCTGGTGGTGCTGAGGCGCTCCTTGCAGGTGATGGGGTCCACGTACGGCACCAGGACCTTCTCCAGCCTGTTCAGCTCGGCGTTGAAGGTGGCGGCTATGCACTGGGTGTTGTTGGGCACGTTTACAGACTCCGAGATGCAGGAGAACACGGGTTCGTTGGGTTCGTCGTCGATTTTCCTCAATGTAATCACGGCTATGTCGTAGTGGAGGGATCCCATCTCGAATTCTGGGTGGATGGAGATGCTGTATAACTTTCTGGTGGAATCGCCTGGAAAATATAATTTTTAGGTTGGTAGTGAGTAGTGGTAGAATATACTGTGGCAGGTATGGAATTAGGCATATTTCGTTCATTATTAAAAGGTTTTTTCTGGGTTTTCTCTCCCAAACTCTGAAAAATATCTATAAAATAAAAATTAATTATTTTGTGATTTGCTTTTGCGTAAGAAACACAAGATATTTGTCAGAAGCAATCAATTGAACAATGATGCCTAACAAACAACAACGAAACAACATCAACGAAGAAACAACTATATCGTATCGTTTCGGAGTCTATATCAGACTCCTTCGTCAGACGCTTAATGAAAATCTTTAGAATTATTTTCTTGATAGTTATTGTGAAAATCAAGATTTGTCACATTGACAGTATTTGAAAATCATAGCTAACATAGTTTTACTTTCCATATCTCAAAAACCATCTGAGATTCAAATTTGAAGTCCGAAAACGGAGTACCCGTTTTCGGACGTATTTTCAACCCTCTAGGAAAATTATAAATATTGGTCTTACATTTCCAGCACTGCTAACTTTTTCAAAGAAAATATCCTCCTCTATTTGAATCTTTTTTCAAATTTGAATTATCTCGAATAGTTTTTGAGATATTGGCGAAATCCTCTAAACCTCCTTCTTTTTTTTTTCATTTAATTGTTTATAACTATTGCAATTTTTGTGAGCGGCCTTAGCATTTTTCCTAAAACTATCTACATGCCATTCCAAATCGAATGACACCTCAATCATAATTTTCGGAAAATACGCAATAATTCTGACCTAAAACGCACTTGTAGACTAGACTATTATAAGATTCCCTTATTGCAGTTTGTTGGTGTTGGTAATTTCTATTTTGCTTACGAATTATTTCTTGCCATTGTTGTTATTGTAGTTTGTAGTGTCGTTCCTCAAAATTTTTAAATAGATTTCGATTTGTTATGGTTTTTATCATGGTTTTTACATATATTACGTACTTTGCTTCAGAAAAATATCAAGCATGCTATATTTTTGAAATGATAATTTCAAGTTCTATCGAAATAAGCGAAAATATAAGGGGGTCCCATTCGAAAAAAATATTGTTATACATAAATATCGGTTTGCATATGTGTAAATGGAAAAATTTCAACTGAAGAAATTTTATAGCTATATTTCGTAAATGCACATCTTTGAAAATGACTCGGTAACTATGTAACAGTGTAATATATTGTATAAGATTTTGGCGGAATATTTATTCACCTATTTTTATGAAGTAGTATCCTTCTTCCTCCAGGCAGTGGGCTGCTGTTATCACAGCATCCTTATGGATAATGCTCGCCCCACATTTATAAGTTGGCGGAAATACTTTATCCGGCCTCTGGAACAGCATGCTGGCAGCCCAAGCCAGGACATCATCTTCATGGTAACCACAACCTCGAGCTCCAGTTGATTTAACTGGAGATTTAATCGGCTTTTTCGTTGTGGGCTTAACATTCCCTACTCTACAACATACATCAAAGTCTCCCGTACACTTATTACTTCCGTAAATTCTGAAAAAAAATTTAAATTGAGATCAAAAAGTTATCTGCATATAGACCTTAATGCGTTAAGCCTGAGAGCAAAGGGTCCAGCATCTTGAAGATTTGGGACTGAACTATCAATATTGATGTTCCAATTTAAAAAATATCTATTAATTTACCTTTGGTCCAGTAGAAATCTACCGTCTGTCACCACTTCGCCTGATGTGTCATTGCTGCACTGATAAAACGGTACGCAAACACAAGCCTCATCGTTTGTTTTCGGAAAGATGTTATCTTTTTCGGCCGAATTAAAATAAATTAACGTATAAATGATGAAGACAACGAAAAATGGGAAAGAAACTAATTTTAAGGACGCCATCGTGATCACTAGGACAAGACAATTCGAAAAGAGATAACAGAAGTTCCTAACTATAAGCATTCACATCATATGATTTCGGTGAAAAAATTGCAGATGATACACAAGTTTTTTTTGCATTTGGAATGGAGAAGGATCTTATTTCTGAAATACGCGAGCCGTTCAATAATTTTTCGGATGGATAAATAGACGAACACATAGATTTATTAATTCTTTAATAATTAAATCGTATCTGAAGTTTCACAAATCTATGGAAATCTATAGATCTGAATCCAGTTCTATCACTTTTGGCTCAAAACCCATGATGAGTTCCAGGATGATCATCTGACCATCTATGAGAAGTTATGTCCAGTTCCATCAACTTTTGAGCTCACCCTCGTACATTAGATCGAATCCACAGAATATATGTTCTGCGATTGAATCTGACAGATTCCACAGTATAAATTAAATAATTATCATAGATATTCTTGAGGTGCTGTCATTACTGTCAAAATTGTCAAAAAACCTTCAAACATGTTTTGGCATTGAGCCAGGGTGATTCATAACAACACCCGCATTACAACAAGAACAAATCCTAATATCGATTACCAAATTGGGAACTTCCAAAACTCTGGCGGCGGGATTCGGCAACTAACCAAGCTAGTAATGAGCCACGTGTTCGAGTTTAATTGTTCAGTATTCGTCAATAAACTTTTGTTTAAAAGAAAAATTCAAGTTGAAATAGTGAATATTATCCTGCCTAATATGTCTTCGACCAGAAACGACTATTGTTGTGTGCCTCAATGCAATTCATGGGCGAAAAAAATGTCAAAATGTATAGGTTTGAGTTTTCACTTCTTACCTCCGGAAAACCAAATATAAATATTGGAAATGCGTTAGAAGGATAACTAATAGACCGAAGAGTACTTAACCTGGACCTACATCCAGATAATCTTTATTATACCTCAAACATTACACTTATTGTTAATAATTCTTTTCTCATAATATATGTATCATATTTTGAAAAAATCATTTCAATTATTGGTAACTGTTTTACAAAAGCTTTATCTGGTTCAATTTGACACTATATTCTCATAAATAAACTAGACCATCATGCACCTGAACTTTAATTAATACATCAGTAATATGTTTACACCTCCTCCGTGCTCCGATTTTACAAGAATATACCATACCTTCTATTTTAAGTTTACCATTCTCCACATTAATGGGCCATCAATTTTATGTGGTACTGAATTAAGGGCACTACTTTTTAAACATAAAGAACAAATATCTATAAAACTGGGACCACAATTTGTTTTGTCACACACGAGAACATGATCTACATTTAGAACCTTTTCTCCTTCTACAAGGACTCTAGAATTAGAAGTTGAAGCTCCTATGTACTCCAGAAATTCTAATCAACTGAGTCCCTTCTTAATCATTCGCAAATAGTAACTGAAAGAACTTTTAAATATAATGTAAGTTTGACAAACATATATGAATATACTTACTGGTTGTAGTCTTTATATCAATCAAGTGCCATAAAATTAGTTATATAATGATCAATATTATAATCTATATCACAAAGTAATCCAACAATGATCTCAAGTCAATTATAATTTAAATTTTCCATGAAAATTTCGGTCAAACTTCGTCGACTGACCTGTCCAACACGAGATTGTTTACATTTATTACTAGCGTGGTTAGTTGCCGAATCCCGCCACCAGAGTTTTGGAAGTTCCCAATTGTTGCAGTGATAATACGACAAAATCAGAGAACATGACCGACCCAAAATCAGAAATCGAAAACGTACGTGTCTTTATCAGGGTACGTCCCTTGAGCAAGAAGGAAAAAAATGAGAACTATCACATAGTTCTAGTAGATACCTCCGAAAACTTGATAGTTCTCAACAAGGATGGCAACGGGGAGAAACGAAAACCCTACAAGTTCGACCAGATATTCACCGAAGATTCGACACAGATGGATTTGTACAGGGTTATAGCTGCACCAATTGTCGAGAAAGTATTGCATGGTTACAATGGTACGATATTTGCTTATGGTCAGACAGGCACCGGTAAAACTTACACTATGGCCGGAACTATGTCGAACACAGAATCTAAGGGTGTAATACCGAACGCTTTCTCACATATATTCACCCAAATCTCCAGATCGAGCGAAGAAAAATCATTCGTCGTGACTGTAACTTACCTCGAGATATATAATGAGGAAGTACGAGACCTCTTGTCTTCGAATCCCAACAAGAAACTTGCCATACGTGAACGAACAGACGTAGGTGTTTACGTTAAGGACCTTATGGGATTTACAGTGGATTCTGTAGATTCCATAACCGAACTGTTGAATAGGGGTAACAAAAATCGTGTGACACGTTCTACACTGATGAATGATGTCAGTAGCAGATCACACGCGATTTTTACCATAACCATCGAGTCCAGGAATAACGCAGATAATAAGACCATAGTCGGCAAATTGAATCTGGTGGATTTAGCAGGTTCTGAAAGAGCCAGTAGGACGCAGGCTACCGGCGAAAGATTGAGAGAAGCGAGTAATATAAACTTATCACTTTCTGTACTTGGAAACGTTATTTCAGCCCTCGTAAGTAAAATTTTCGGGATAAGATGGTTCGAATCGAGTTTGGAGCTTCTAAATTTCTATCATTTTAGGTCGATGGGAAAAGTACTCACATCCCTTATAGAAACTCGAAATTAACCAGGCTCCTTCAAGATTCATTGGGGGGTAACTCGAAAACGGCTATGATAGCAATGATAAGTCCATGCGATTTAGATTTCGAAGAAAGCACCTGTACTTTACGATACGCTGCAAGAGTTAAACAGATTCAGAATCATGCCTTTATCAATGTGGAGCAGAGAGGACTCATTGAAGGCTTCGAGCAGGAAATAGCAGATCTGCAGGTTTGTTATCTTATATATGATTGATCGGCTAATTGTCCATGCTCGAAATTCAATTAATATTCTTCAATTCAAATGAAAATTATGTGCCTTCTTTCTGAGAACTTTGTATTGTATTCCAGCAAAAGATTATGGAGCTTTCTACGCAGGATATTCAACCCACGAAAAAGAGAAGAGAGAAGTCGGCGATCGAAGCGAGAAATGAAGAATCACATAAATGGAAGGTAGAATTGGAGAAAACCGAGAAAGAGAAAACAGATTTGGAAACGAAAATATCCATGATTCAAAAGAAGATCCTCGTTGGAGGTATAAACCTCCTGGAAAAAGCTCAAGAACAAGAGTTCGAGCTCAAGAGTACCGACGCTGTACTGGAAAGCCTGGACAAGAGTCACCAGGAACTGCAGGAGAAACTGGAGAAGACAGGAGCCGAAAAAATCGACTTCAAGGAGAAATACGCCACTCTACAAGAGGAAGAGGCGGCTCTCACGAAGAAAATCAAGAAAATTCAAGCTCTATTGAACGAATTCAAGGAAGAATACAAGGATAAAGAGCACGAGTATCAGAGGGAGATGGAAGCTCTGCTGGATAATAATCGTCTGTTGATGCGAGAGACTCAGCTGGCAGCATTGATCATGGACAGCTATATACCGATCGAGTACACCCAGAAGATCGAGCAGAATCTCATCTGGAACATGGAGAGTCAAGAGTTCCAGATGAAGGGCGTTGCTTATACCGGAAATAATATGAGAAAACACAAAATTCACAGCGCCGAGTTTGACGTCGCTTACAGGCACGAGTTGAAACCTGTTTATCACAAGTACGCTGAAAAAAGGAGGGAGAAGCGGATATTGGAAAAGAAGACTTATTCTGCGTTGCAAAAGTACGGAAAGTGAGTCAAGGTAAGGGTGTTGGTCTTCTAACGTTGATGGGGAAGAGAATTTTTGTTTTTTTTTACATATAGGGTGTTCCATTTTAACTTTGGCTGAAATATCCTCCCCAGGTGGTAAAATCAGATGAAATGTTTGGTGTCAAGTTCATTTGGAGGTTAGTTTTGATAGAGAATCGCTTCAAGGTCCCTAATACATATTTCTCTTGAAAACTTATAATTTTCATCTTTTAAAGCTGTTCTTTTAATGAAAAATTATTTTAATGAAAGATTTTCCGGTAAAAAATTAGTTCAAGGTCATTCTGGATATTTTCAGAAATTCTGTCTAGAGAAGATATTTACCTGAATTTTAAATGGACCACCCTGATTAAAATTCGTGCTCCTATTACATAGGAAATATTGTTCGAAAGCATTATAGTCCATATCATAATAAGTGCGAAAAAATTCATTTAATTCTAGTCCAAAAGATGATTTTTTGTCAGTCTTGGTATAGCTTAAGCTTCTTGAAAGTTCGAGGATTTTTCCTGATTGAATTCCATTGAAAAGACCGTTTTCGGTCTGAAAATTTTCATTCTGTGTTATATCATTATGTAATAATCTTACTTTAATATTCCATTGTTGCTTTATTTTTTAAATTGCGTTTTTAAACATTCGTTGAACTAATAATACACAGAAATGTTGCTACTATTTATACAAATTTAACATATTACTTGAACAAAGTTGGTTCTCAATCTTATCTATCGTATTGAAATAAAAATTTTATTAAATTCAAAATTCTAAGCTTCTTAACTCTGAATATATGCTGAAAATATTTAAAATTTGGGAAATATATTTTTGGATTCTCAGAAGCTTCGTAGAACAAAAACATTAATAAGGATTGAAGAACAATATGATAAAAACAATGATAGGTACATTAGGCTTTTTTTTTTTTTGATAAATTGATTTTTACGCCTTACAATTGATCTTTTTCGCAGAGAAAAGACAGAAATTGGAGTAAGTAAATATTGCGCACTAAATAGATAATGTATTTTTGGAGATATACAAGTTTGGCAGCATTTAAAAGTCGTTCCTTGCCCAGTAAGCATTCTAGTCAAATTATTATTACTTTATAATGTTTTATAAAGAAATTTATCCCCACGCATTTGAGAAATTGAAATAGTTTAGAGTGATAACTTTATAATCACTTCTTACCGCTATATTTGAAAATAACTATACCTACTCCGTATAAATTTAAATAAATCCAAAGTATTCTTTGTTTTGAAGAGGTGCTGTTCTAGTCATATTTTGATTTTTTCGTTTAATTTTGAATATAAAAACCGAGTGTTTTCAGTTTCGATGTCTAATTGCAAACTACCGTTCTATTTGAATAACATTGTTAAAACATTCTAGTACATGAATATGAAATTATCAGCAAATTCATTGAGCAACTTTTATGCATGAAAAGATGTACATTAGTTAATACGCGTAATTATTAACCAAATCGTATATAGACTGTTCGACTTGCCTATTAACATTACCCAGTATTTGGAACTTATACATACATCATTTGACAATATACTATTTACTCAGAGATAGGCTAAAGATTTACTGTGTTTATAAAAGTGGTATAATTTTAACATTTGCAGTATTCGAGATAGATGATATATTTCAAGTCGGTATCTATATCATTTGCTGTGATCTTGCTTTAGGTATATTTTTTTACATCGTTTAGATGCTCTTTATGATATGTTATGACACATAGGTACCATTGGTGATGTTGTGATATAGTTGTATTATTTTTACTATAATTTTATTATATACAGTTTTTTTTCAAATTATTGATGTTAAATATATATTTCTGAGCTATATTGGTGATCATTGTAACCTATGATGGTGAAATACTCCCACAAGCTCAATTCTTTGGCTGGTCAGTCCTTGAAAGACGGACACAATTGATCCCTCCATATAAAATCATAATGTTATTTGAATGTTCATAAATCATTGGAACCTCCACCATTTATGGCACCTAAGCTGCCATTCTTTTAGCACAACTATCGCCATCTACACGTCAAGTAAGGAACTTCTAGGGTTATCCTTGTAGTTTACTATACAGGGTGAGTCTTTGACCACTGCATTAATTTTAACCAAAGATTCCTCTCATCAAATGAAACACTTTTTTCATTTAACATTTTTCCAGATTCAGCTCAGGTAAAAAGATACAGGCTGTTGAAATTTTGAAAAAAAATCAGTTTTTATTTTGTAGCTTTGACATCCTTTTTTCGAATAAAATGAATGTTGGCGTAAAGTTTCCTATAACTATGATACATATTTTCCAACTATTAGTTATTTTCTACTTCTACTGGTTTTCTAGTTATGGACTTTTGGATTCATAAAACTAAACGAAATTAGCATAAAGAAAGCATATAAAGTTTTTCTTGAGTCATTTCAAGAATATTCCATCGTTTTAGAACATTATATTATCATTCATCATTTCTCTTTAAACGCACCGTTTTCGAGATATTCTTCCAGAAATTTCACCACTTTTATGGATCCTTCCCTGAGCGTTGGCATCCCGAATCAAGCTGTAAACCACGTTACCATGCCTTATTCTCATCCGCAACGGAGCCTACAATGTCATAGATAATTTATATGCGGGAGTGTATTAGCACATTGTGAAATCTTTAAACGCTTGTAACTTTTTACCTGAGCCGAATCTGGCAAAATGGTAAATGAAAAAAGTGTTTCATTTGATGAGAGGAATCTTTGGTTAAAATTAATGCAGTGGTCAAAGACTCACCCTGTATTTAACATCATTTTGCATAAATAAGACATATTTATATTCATTGAAAATAAATTATTAATATGGAAATAATATGAATGAAAAGTCTAATACAGTTCATACTTATATTTCATATAATAAATACACCAAATTCAACAATTCAATATAAATTAATTTGGAATAAATAGTTAAAACTTCCGTATACATAATGGAAATAGAAATTTTCTAAAATATCAACTATCACATAATGATATTTCAATTTGAAATAAATTGCAATAAAGAGTATTCAAACATTGATCTTCGATAACAATCGAGACTGACAAAATCTCGGAAATAAAAAATTGTGAATACCAAATCGGAAAAACCCTTAAAAATGGTCTGGAATGTTTCGAAAAATTGAGTGTAAAAAACTGATCCAAAGTGCGATCCATAAAAAAGCTTTGGTATGGGAAAAGTTCCTTCTAGCATCACAACCATAAATTCATCTATTTTGATATTAGGCGGATTGACTTCATTCATTTATACCTAAAAATTCAGGGTACGTAGCAACTGTTGACTAGTAGCTATAATCAACTTTCTCATCTGGTTTGCGTTCATGGTTTCCCTGCATATCACAATGTACGGTTCGTAATCCTGAATTTCGTTCAGAATATCCAGCTCTCGGTCTGTATACACCATACCGTTATCCAGGCTGTTTGTAACTTTGGTAAGTCCATTTACACCGTTTGCATGAGTATCATTTTCTTCGGTTTCGTAATGCATCCCGTTTGTGTTTATACGTTGGGGGAAAACTTGAACCAGTTCTTCCAGGTTCATGCTTCTGGCCACTTGCGTCAGAACATCTAAAAGAAAAATATTTTATCTCACGATCTGTTAACCACTCAAACTTTTCATCTCAGGCTTCGCCCTTTAGAATCTTAAAGATTATACTAATTTACCTTTGAGTGTTTTTTTGTAGAAAAAGCAAATCTTATCCAATTCTTCTTCAGTGGATAGTTTCAAGATTTTCTGTTGCAGCGAAGCGATAAGGAATTTCCATTCATCTGTTTTCATCAACCGATCCTGTAAAATGACTCTATTCAAACCGATTTTATTTACAATTTCCCTTGGAATCAACCGAATTTGCAAAATTATACTCAACCTAACCTAGAAATAAAATGGTCCCTACCTTTCCGAAATGCGGTAGACACTGAGGACATCTATCGATCAAAAAAAAAGCTAACCTAACCTAACCTAGAAATAAAATGGTCCCTACCTTTCCGAAATGCGGTAGACACTGAGGACATCTATCGATCAAAAGTGGCACAGCATCTTTATATGACAAAATTATCGATTGTATACTATCTTTACCCCTCAAATTTTGATTTAACGCAAGGAAAGCTTCAACTTCACCATTCAAACCTTTCGGTACCACTGGACTACAAAGTATAGCTTGTAGTTTGACTGAAATCATAAAATATTACTCGGTTAAAAATAACACTGAAAAGCTTAAGTGGTTTCAATGTGCATTACCGAGTACCGTATCAGCTTCATCGTTGACCATAACCTCCGTTTCTACCGAGCAATTTTCAACACACATACTGTACATTTTCGAAACTATCTCCACTTGAAAGGGCGGCATCTTTTGCAGATATTCGTATCTGTACTTCTCGAACAGATAGGTATCCTTCTTGAAGATGTTATCGTCGAAAAGTTCAAACATGTTCAACGGGTTTTGTACCACTTCTGCGCCACAGTTCTGGTTTTTGGAATCGCCGTTACATGAGGTCCTGAAAGAAATAACCTTCGTTTATGTGCTATCACAAGACGGAGCAATATATCTGTTGTGTTTTCCGAAATAATCGAAACATTCCTTCGCAGAATAGAAGAAACAGGTATATTTGTCATACCCTTCATCTTCTTTCTTCTTATTGCCTTCTTTCAGTTGTAATATTTGGAGTTGGGATAGATATGACCTCACAAGCAATTTCAAACCTTCACTGGCCCCTTTTTCGTGGGAGATCTTCGCTTGGTCGATATCCTCAGTTTCCGAGAGAAGTTCTTCGAAGTATTGTTCCAGGGTTAGTTGAAGAAGGAGAGTGGCTGTGTTTTGTTCTGCGCCGATGCTTGATGGCAAATATTCCATGAATATCTACAGGAAAATATGAGAATATACTTTAAATTAGTCACACCCAACCACAAACATGTCTTGGTTATGACGCCTATACGTCTAGCGGTCTATATATCTACTAGAGGACTGAGTTGAATTGTCACCTACCTTTATCAGTCTGCTCATATTCATGACCCTTAGTTTCATCACCAAAGTGATGAGAATATTCGCAAATTTTTCAGTATAAGTCATAATGAAGAGATCGCCAACTTCTGAAAAATTCGTTATTCCCCTTGGACCTTGTTGCTTTGAATTGTTCTCGAATAAAATTTCCCAGTGATCAACCAGAAGTTTATGGAGATTCTCGACCTCAATTTGCTTCAAACAGTATTTCGCTTGGGGGAAGTTGTTCTTTTGAATATATAACAAACATAGAGCCAAGTTTTTTTCGTCTTGATGTGTAAAATTGCTGGAAGTAATTCGATTAATTGAAAATGAATATTTCGGTGTGTAAATCGGATCTTACTCTGGAATTTTAGCAGTTAACATAGCAATCAGTTTGTCCGTTGAGTATTCCTGGAGTATTTTACTTTTTAAAATGATGTATGGTAAATCCTCGAAGTCTGACGTTTCTAACATATTCAAAAGATCGTCCAGAAAGTTCTGTCTAGAGTTAGGAGTGAACAGTTTATCTGCTTCTTGGGCACTTCTAATTTCCAACATTATGTGCTTTAAATAATGGACTAATCCTTTAGTGAACTGAAATAAAACGGGAAGTTTAAGAAGCTGTATGTTTCACATTTCTATGTGTATAGCTCAGAATGTTATGATTAGTGCTGTACAATTTGACCGTTTAAACTTGCCATAAAGTTTAACCAGGTTAATTAGCTCAGCAGCTAGCTAATTAATTAAAGTTAAGCGGTTAAATTAAATTAACTGGTTAAATTAATTAAACGGTTAACTGATTAACCGGTTAAATTAATTAAACGGTTAACTGATTAACCGGTTAAATGGTAAATCGGTTAAAAAAAATACAAATTTTCTCACTAATATATTGAAAATTGTTGCACTGATAGAATGACAATACAATTTTCAATATATTAGTGAGAAAATTTGTATTTTTTTTAATTGATTTACCATTTAACCGCTTAATCAGTTAACCGTTTAATTAATTTAACCGGTTAATTTAATTTAACCGGTTAACTTTAATTAATTAGCTGGCTGCTGAGCTAATTAACCTGGTTAAATTTTATGGCCGGTTTAAACGGCCAAATTGTACAGCACTAGTTATGATACTAAATACAAGAATATATGTAATATTGCATGCAGCGTGCAGTGGCTAGACCGTTTGACTCAGGGGCTGGATGACCCAAGTTCAATCCTAGTGTGTATTTTTCAATACTTCGGTTGATTTTTATCGGAAGCAATGTTTTCCTTGCTTCCATGGCTGTCACGGATATTGAATTACCTGTAAATTCAGTTGGTCCTGAATCTTTTTGATCCTCCTCATAACTTCTACTGCCTGAATGCCAGCCATTTTATAGTACGGAATCGCTAGTTGATACTTTTTCTTGTTGCTACACCTGAAAGTTACCTTCTAAATAACCAGACACAAATTCGACATCACTCTGTACTTACATAACAAAATGGTCACCTAAAAGAGCGCAAGACCCTCTAAAGATCTCCGAGACATCATCCATGTTTTCCTTGTGTAACTTGACCATCTTTAAACTATCTTCTGTCGTGGCCCACTTTTTCAAGAATAAAGCAACTCTCAGTATCACATGTGCTTCGTTCATCAGGTTGCGGTAGGTGGGTAAGGAGGAAAATCTATGCTCATTTGCCACGATTACGAAATCGTTGAATATGGTTTTGGGCGTCGGTGATTCAAGGCTGTATAAAGTCCAGTAAACGGCATTGGAGCTGATCGAGAAAAATGTTCGATTCATTGAGTTGTAACAAACATAATTATAAGAACCGAAATATGAAAACATGTAACTTATAATTTGGTGATTAAACTTATTATTATTATTATATTCTGACTGAATTTGTTCATGGTTGGAAAAATTAGATCCTAGACATGATCCGGTTAAAAACCAGAATCAGTACAGTATGTACATGAAAACTACCTGCTATTGGAGCCTACTGAGTGTGTCGGAGATGAGTCAGCATTCGCTAGAAGGAGCAAATGGTTGCTTGCCGATAGAATCTTCTCTACCCCTAAAAACGGCCTCAGACCTACAAGGCAGATTCCATCGTCTACTGGAGGACATGCCTTAGCGAATAAAGAATTATCAGTAAGTGAAACTTATGTGAACAGCATATATGAACATTATAGATTTAAGATGCTCCACTTACATTATTGACATCATCCGACCTTTTTATACTATGACAAAGTTTATGTCCATTCCTAAGAGTATACGTTTCAAGTCCGCTCACAGTTAAAGCATGTAAAAAGTAATCTTCCATCACTAATTGAAAAACCGGAGCAGTAAAAGGATAAACAGCTATGCAGTAATCCGCTATCACTTTTTTGTCTGAAAAACAACAACTCATACATTCTAATAATTTGATCGTATATCAGAAAAATATCCCCACCTATATCTTCGAAATGAAACATATACCCTTCTTGTTGTGTAGCAACCATGCATGTAACGCTGTTCAGACATTTGGAAAAATCGCTTCTAAACATATTGTCGGTTTCTGTATCTTTGTTACATTTGTTCAGTACTTCATCTATGTATAAAGGTTTGATAACAAAAGTCTTATATTCTTCGAGGATGTGTGTCTGTGCGTCTTCGATTAAGATTGGCAAAAGTCGTAGTTGGATCAAATTCTTCACCCTGTACTGACTAACTGTGTTCTGAAATAACGGAAAGTTAAATAGATGAATTAAAATATGTTGAAGATATAATGACAATGGTTCAGTTGCTTGCGGTCCGGAATAAACTGTTTTGTCAGTCTTGTTGATACGCACCTCCAACGGTGAATTACTGAAAATAGTAGCTTTCATTTCTTTGTCCCAGAATGTGAATGGATTCTGTTTGTGAATAAGGCTATTTTCTCTAACTATACTTGGTAAATGTATCGTTATCTTTTCGGATCCTTCATTCATTTCCTCCCCAACCATTTTAGCGTAATCTATTGTGTCATCTGGACCTGGTAAGAATTAAAAAAAAATTCACAAGGTTGAACTTAATCGTTCACATATAAACATATTTTAAAAGTTCTCACCTCTCTGTGGGAATTCAGAGGATGTCTTCTTTGTATTACCATCTTTTGGTAATTTTTTGTGGATTTTAAATAAATGCATGTTGTCCCTGTTCATCGCCGCAATGTAATTCTCACACATTTCAATTTTTGTTGGTTCGAATGTTAGTTCGATTCTAATCCCGGTATCGTCAAAATCTAGAAATTTCATTTTGGAAATGTCATGTGTTTTAATTTTGAACTTATAGATATTTATAATATTGTTTGAGAGGATTAAAAGGTTGCCAGTAATCTGAAAAGAAAATAGTTTCAAGATCATGTACTGGATCTCGTTGCTTAATTCTTACCGGACAAACAGATATAAAGTGCGGATTCCTTTTTACGGGAATTTCTATCATCTCTAAACTTCCTAAATCTGACTGATTACTAGTCGGTGTAACCCTACCAGCTATTCTTGCCCTCATTGGCTGAACCATTCCACATTCCGACAACCCTAAACTAACTCCACTACTAGTCATTTTTGATTGCTGTAATGTAGCGATACTATTCCAGTTTACATATACCCTAACGAAATTCTGTTCCCTATTCTGACGATTGAATTTACTCTCTAGAGCTGCTACGAAGTCGCCTTGAAGAAAGAGAGATTATTAATCTGGAAACGTTTTATATTATAGTCCCTACCATTAAGACTGTAACATATTTGGGTTACTTCATCTATGGTGGGAAAAGTGAACAGGAGTTCGGCATTATTCTTCAAGTCTCTAACCTCAACGCAATTACTCATTAAAGCAAGCAAGAAGCGATCGGGTGGGGCTGTTGTGCATGCTGTTGGTTGTTCAACAGTTTGTACACTTTGACTAGTGAAATTATGAACGGATATTACTCGAACCATCTCCTAAAAGCAAAAACGACTACTTAACTTTACAGATTCAATGAAAATGTCATTGTTTACTTTTGTACTTCACTGTATTCTGTATCTCCTAATGAAATATCTATTCTACGTGAAATTAGACTTTTTAATTACTTATTCAAGATATTTCATTCAAAAAGGGCTTGTATCTTTAAAAATAGAGTCGACCTAATTCAAAATATTGATTGAAATATAACCTATAAGAAAGATTCACACTCTGAAAGAAATAATTCAGCACATATGCGACAGTCTACGGAAATTATATGGAATGAAAAATATTAGGTTTGACTAACAATATCAACATATATTTGGCTGAACCGCTGAAATTGCTTTAACATGATTACTTTTGAGGTGTTTGTTTTGATTTTTTTTATTTTGAGGTTAATAAATTCTAGTGTTTTGACGTTTCTAATTTCTATGAACCTTGTAACCTTCTGTGTTGATATCACAGATCTGTGAAGTGTGAATATGAATATATGCATTCTGTTATAAGCAGACACCTAACGAATCTGATTTTTCTTCTAGAAAATCGACAGATTTTCCTACATTAATTGAGAATTTTGGTTGCTAAATTTTCAAAGACTAATTATAATAAATCCTCGAAGATCCCACTAATCAAGGTCAAGAAAAGGTTTATTGATTTAATTAGTTTTCTGTGCACGACCTTCTTTTGCCGATCAATCTATGACTCACTCGAGATTTCGGTGACTGATCTTTATTGATAAATTTTGCTGTTCTTCCTCCCACACAATAATAAATTTGTAGAAATATTATTTGATATCGAAGCATAATATCCTCGGAATTCACCATGGCATTAAAAGCACAAGTGGGTCAGAAAATAATGAACGAAGTAATCAAACAAAAGGCACCTAAGAAAGGTAATCAACCACCAGGACATGGAGTTGAATGGAGAGTTCTAGTCGTAGATCAGTTAGCAATGAGAATGGTATCAGCCTGTTGTAAAATGCATGATATATCAGCTGAAGGAATCACTCTTGTCGAAGATATCAACAAGAAACGAGAACCGTTAACAACCATGGAAGGTGTTTACCTCATAACACCATCTCAAAAGTCTGTCAATGCTCTCATGAGAGATTACGAAGGACCAAGACTTATGTACAAGGCAGCGCATGTGTACTTCACCGAGGTTTGCCCAGAGGAATTGTTCAATGAGCTGTGCAAGTCAGCTGCAGCAAAAAAGATCAAGACCTTGAAAGAAATCAATATAGCCTTTTTACCCTACGAGTCACAAGTGTTCTCATTAGATTCACCGGATACCTTCCAGTGCAGGTAAAGGATACTTTATTGCATCACTGTGCAATTCTTGAGGATTTTGTTATTTTAGTTATGATCCAACATTTGCGGCTGCTCGTAATGCCAACATGGAACGTATGGCGGAGCAAATCGCAACCTTATGCGCTACTCTAGGCGAATATCCATCAGTTCGATATCGGGCCGACTGGGAGAGGAATGTGGAACTGGCACAGTTGATTCAACAGAAGCTAGATGCTTATAAAGCCGACGAACCTACAATGGGAGAGGGTCCGGAGAAGGCCAGATCCCAGTTGCTCATTTTGGACAGGGGATTTGATTGTATATCCCCGTTGTTGCATGAATTAACGTTCCAGGTAAAACAGATTTACCAAAGAGTTATTCAGATTCCCTACTTATAATTTTTTTTTTAGGCTATGGCTTATGATCTGTTGCCCATCGAAAACGATGTGTACAAATACGAGGCTTCCGCCGGGGTTATAAAGGAAGTCCTGCTGGATGAGAATGACGAACTCTGGGTGGATCTACGTCATCAGCACATCGCTGTCGTATCTCAAAACGTCACCAAGAACTTGAAGAAATTCACCGACTCTAAACGGATGACTGCAAGCGACAAAGCATCGATGAAAGATCTGTCGCAGATGATCAAAAAGATGCCTCAGTACCAAAAAGAGTTATCCAAGTATGCTACGCATTTGCATCTTGCCGAGGATTGCATGAAGGCCTATCAGACCTACGTCGATAAGTTGTGTAAGGTCGAGCAGGATCTGGCCATGGGAACCGATGCCGAAGGTGAGAAAAATCTCTTATATAGCTTATATAGTAAGCTTCAATCAAACTCTTTCCGCAGGTGAAAAGATCAAAGACCATATGCGAAACATAGTTCCCATACTCCTTGATCCCAAGATAGCTAACGAGTATGACAAGATGCGCATCATAGCTCTGTACGCCATGACCAAGAACGGGATAACGGAGGAAAACCTCTCTAAGCTGGCCACCCACGCTCAGATCAAGGACAAACATACGATCGCCAATCTTCAGCTGCTGGGAGTAAACGTGTTGAGCGACGTAGGTATCAGAAAACCGAAACAGTACGCTGTCCCTCGGAAAGAGAGGATAACGGAGCAGACTTACCAGATGTCCAGGTGGACGCCGATCATCAAAGACATCATGGAGGACTGTATCGAGGATAAGTTGGATCACAAGCACTTCCCGTTCTTGGCCGGCAGGGCTCAGAGCACCGGCTACCACGCCCCTAGCAGCGCTAGGTACGGACAGTGGCATAAGGATAGAGGTATGTGTCAATTTATAAATTACCCTGGTTTGTGGTCTTCACTAAACCGACCATTTTTACTTCGCAATGTTGTCATATGTCTTTAAGTTATTGAATTTTCGATATCTTGAGACTTTTACATAGGCATTATGGTTCATGAGTTGCACCTCCTTGACTTTTCCCAAAAGACACCCTGTATAAGCATGTACTTACTTCTTTCAGCGCAACAGACTGTCAAGAACGTCCCACGTCTTCTTGTATTCATAGTGGGTGGGATGAGTTTCTCAGAGGTGAGATGCGCTTATGAGGTGACAGCGAATGTGAAAAATTGGGAGGTTATAATTGGCTCCTCCCACATCCTCACACCGGAAGGATTCCTCAGCGACCTGGCTACATTAACCGGGTAGAAATCGAGTAAGAAAAATGTTACATTTATCCTTGATACAGATTAATCAGATCAAGTTTGTTTGTCTTTGAATATTCTCAGACGAAAGAGGTGTTACCATTTTGTTTAGTGCATTTTTAATGCTCCTTTATGTTCAACCACCTTTTATCGTTGAATAACATTAAAATATAAATAAAGTAACAATTGGTGGAATATTGAGATAATGGAGCAATAATTAACTAACGAAAAAAATTATAGTTTGAGAGTTTCTGTCAGCTTTTCATCTATATCTTATACTTTAGTGTAATCCACATTGTTATTTGTTTATTATTGATTATTTAAATTTCGTAAGTAAAATTTATTTTGCAGAATTTCTATTAAAACTAGCATTTGAAATGTTGATTGATATTTGTAATTATCAAGTATTAATATCAATACCACCGTGTTAGAAAATCTGATGAAGAAAATTCCTAATGTCTAGTCATTATTATGAGACACTGCCGAGAGTAGTGGGCTTATTCCAAAGACTTGAATGGGCTAAATGTATTAATTTGAAATTAAATATTCCAATCCAAGATTTAAACAGTTAAAAAAATTTGTACTTAGAATCCACTTCGCAGCAGTTGCTTTCTTGTCAAGCTGCTATTATTTTATTTTATCTTCACCGTAGATTTGACCATTTGAAGACATGCACATGGTATGACATTCCAGTATTCTAATTTAGTATTGTATATACTTATTATTTAGGTTCGATTTTCATAATTAAGAAATTCTTTGATTTTTTCCTAGCATAAGACTTTCAAATTCAGATTTTATAGTCTATAGTGAAATTTAGAAATTCTCTTGATATATCTGTCAATTAAAATGAATGTTGTGGAAAATGGAAAAACAATAACATTGTAAGGTGACGTATTCGGAAATTTGTTCATACTGTAAAATAAATTAACATCAATCTCAGAAAATTGGCCGAGCTGTTGAAAATTATTCTTACACAATCATAGTTCGAAACTATCTTCATTTGATTTTTCAAAATTGAAACGAAAATGATAAATCATATCGGGTGTTGCAAGAAAATTATATTTGTGATTATGGTTACTGTTTTAGACAAGTGATTATGAGTTATAAAAGACTTTTATAAGTAGATTTTAGTCTATTTATGTACGTTCATATTTATCCGATGCTTTACACTATTATTTGATAATTTAGAGCTTTTATTAATGTTGCTGAATATATATTTAATGATAAAGTAGAATAAAGTGTAGTGATTATTCAATGTGTGCGTGATTCTTTCTTACCTACAATTAACAGCGAAGAGATTTAATGTATATCTGAACATAAACCAGGCTCATAATTTGAAACTGTTATTAGGAATCTAATTTATAACATTGAAAAAGAATCGAACCTAACGTAACAAAGGATAGGTAAAAATAAACAACGGTATAACTATCCAATCAAGAGATATAGTATGTATTGTTGAAGGGGGTAATGTTGCACTGCGACGTTAAGGTCTATTGTGCCTCACCATCTACAGCTCGCCTTCCAGTTTATAGTTATCCTAAGAAATTGCAGGTAACAGTTATCAACAGTATAACTAACCCAAATAAGGCATGTAACAATTAACTAGAGCTTAACTTAAGATAGGTTATAATTAAAACCGGTATAGATGACTTAAACTAACAACAGACAGGTAACAGTTAACAACAGTAATAATAATACTAATATTTAATAATTTTTCATATCTAGATATGTGGAAAGAAAAACTGAATGACTTTAAATGACCCCTGCAAATCCCCCCAGGTAAGTCTTTAATATGCCAATTATATATTCACGTTAAAGAAGATTATTTAATTCATAGATTATAGAGATCTTCAATAGATACTCCGCCGTATTCACAAAGCATTCAATCTCCGTTAAGTCCTAACTGAGGTCCTCGGTTAAGGATAAATAAGAATCGCAACCTCTGTTCACGTGAAAATTAACGTGAAACAGGCTTGTTTCACCACCGTTAAATACGTTAACTGAGGTTGCGATTCTTATTTATCCTTAACTGAGGACCTCAGTTAGGACTTGACGGAGATTTAATGCTTTGTGAATACGGCGGAATATCTCGAGGTTCTAGAAATTGTTGAAAGAATTCTCAATCCTTGTTTGAAATAGGGATTAATTACACGAAAGAAACTAGGTTTATTTTTAAATATATAATCACAAAATTTACATAAAAAATACAATCTTATACCGTTTTGTACATATTTACATTTAAAATACACATTATTATGCTAGGAAAAATGCAAACAGAGAAGTGGTAACTAATTAATTATACAATCTACACATATTTACAATCAATACATCCTACATCCGCGAAAAACTGTAATATAAATGTACAAATATAATTTATGTACAACTTGAATACAATATAGTGAAATAAAAACAAATAATGCACCAGTAGTTCTAATAACAACATTGGTATATTCTGTGGTTGCTTAGATTACTTATAATGGGTATTGTGTACATTAGCATTTACATTTACAAAGTGTTGTGTAGTATTGAGTTTGAAATAAATAATGTGGGTGAGTATTACTCGTGTTAAACTTGAGGATAACCTCAATACCAACCATAAAAAGTTTGTCCGAAATTTTTCGCGTGATTTTGGGTATGATAACCCATCGGACTGTTGTGTATATTATTTTGCGTAAAACCTGGGAAAACAGGTTGACACAGGGAAGTGGGTGCTAAGGGTTGGTTATTCTCTATGGGGCTGGAAGTTCTCTTGATCTGGTTGGGAGACATCATCCACTGGTTGGAGATTGAGTGAATTTGTGGGTTATTTTCCGAGTATGGTGTTGGAGGTATTTCGTTGGTATTACCTGAAAGATTAAAGAGGTTTATATTAGATTATTTTATGTGTCGATTGTCTGCAGAGTTCCTTATTCTACACTATGACCAATAATATCTTTTTGGTAAGTAATACTGTTAGTTCGAATACAGGTTATGGGCCTACAGACGCATTGAACTCTATCCTAGGGAAGATTTATTATACAGGGTGTCCCAAAAATACCACGCGAAAGTGACACTGGAGATAGATTGGCATTAGGCCTATCAGATAGCATCAACATGACCTCAGTAAAAGTCCGCTGGTTTTCGAGATATCACCACTTTAGTGTATTTTTTAAAAATCTCTAGTTTTCATGGTATATCGATACGGAGCTCGTGTCTAATTAAATCGAGGTCGCTGATCACGAATATGCAATTAGTTTTTCCCTAAGTGGCGTACTTTATGAAAATTTTCACTTAGAGTGAAAAAATGGACGAAAATAGGTCAATTTTGGAAGTTCACACCGCCCAAAAAAATCGGAGTAAGGTGTTGTTGATTTTTGCCGTCATATATGGATCCTTTATCTACTGAATAATCCAAACAGAAAATGTCCAGGCCGTACTATTCGGAAATTATGATTTTTTTCCCAAGGGTCTGTTTTTCGGAAAACTCATTTCGCGGTATTTCCGCGGAAAATTCTCTAATGAAAAATCCGATCATATATTCGTAATCTACGGCCCCGAATTAGTAAATGACGTAATTTGCATCGAAATCGGAGACCGGTCGAATTTTGGCAATTTTTTAATACATTAGCCTTAAAAAAATCCCATTTTTCGAGAAAAATTTTTTGACGCAAAACTTTGAAACGGGTACTTATTCTTATAGATTCGGGTCCGTAGATTCCGAATCTACCATCAGATATTTATTACAAACATTTTCCGAGGAAATATCTCGGAAAGAATTTTCCGAAAAATAGACCCTCGGGAAAAAAATCATAATTTCCGAAGCGTACGACCTGGACATTTATTGTTCGGATGATTCGATAGATAAAGGATCCAAATATGACGTAAAAAATCAGCAACACTCTACTCCGATTTTTTTGGGCGGTGGAAAGTTCCAAAATTGACCTATTTTCGTCAATATTTTCACTCTAAGTGAATATTTTTCCAAAGAACGCCACTTAGGGAAAAACTAATTACATATTCGTGATCAACGACCTCGATTTAATTATACACGAGCTCCGTATCGATATACCATGAAAAAAATTTTTTGGGTCGTCACTTAGAAATATTTTTGACCCGGAATCGAAGGAAAATTCTTCTTTCCCGTCCCAAATCTATGATTTTCACATCTCAATAACCAAATTTTCCCCGATTATTGGTCGGTGGACGACGTTTATGTATCTATTTTTTCTGTATCTCTATCCATTCGGAAAATATTAGGTAATGAGCGAATCCGTCAAACGCCAAAAAGTTTTCTCTAGTATCCAACACATACAAAAATCTACAATTTTCCGATAAGGTCGACGCGGCTTTGGTTATTCACTAAATCGGGTACGCAGATCACGAATCTGTAATTAGATTTTCCGTATCTCGATTAGTTTCGGAGCAATGACGAAAAAAGTCGCAATTTCTGGCTCTACCTCCGGAAAATGGACTAATCAGTCGGATTTTTCGCCATATTACCAAAATTAATCGAGATACGGAAAAACTAATTACAGATTCGGAATCTACGCCCTCGATTTAGTGAATAGCCAAAGCCGTGGCGATCTAATCGGAAAATTCTAGATTTTTGTATGGGTTAGAATCTAGACAAAGGACTCACAGCTCTGGCAATGTGTTAGTTGTTGTATGCATTTTATCAATATTTCACAGGAAATAGGTCATAAATACTTCTACAAGGGTTGAAGTATTACAAGATATTTTACTTGCAATTATCTTTTCGTGGAAAATATTAATTTCAAGGGCGAGACCACCCATGCAAAAATAAACCAGTTAACCCAAAACATTTAAGTTTTACAAGCGAGCTGCTTTGTTTAGAAATACAAATGAGCGCTTCCCAACATGTGAAGTCATGGGACGCAACAGTGGTGATATCTCGAAAACCAGCGGACTTTTACTGAGGTCATGTTGATGCTATCTGATAGACCTAATGCCAATCTATCTCCAGTGTCACTTTCGCGTGGTATTTTTGGGACACCCTGTATTATGGTCCATAAGGGAATTATAAGTAGTTGAAAGGAAACTCACCTCCACTGTTAGGTCCCATGAGGGCTAAACTCCCATTGGCGATGGGCATGTTGGGCATATACCCATCGTGGTGATTACTGGGACTGGACGACTGTCCTATGTTGTTGCCGTTGCTGTCCTTGCATCCGATTTTGGGGGCGAAATGTGCCGAGGAGGAGGCGTGGGCCTCCGGGGAAGGGTTGGAAGAGACGCACGTCGTTTGGGCGGGAGTTATGTTCATGCTTTGCGATATGGGAATGAGATGATGCGGGGGATAAACGGAGGAGGAGGGATAGGGGTTTTGGAGGTTCATTGGGGGGTTCTGCATCGGTAGATTCGGTGACGTCGAGTGACCGTGGCTCGGGTACAGGTCTGACACTGAAACATTAAAATAATATCTTAGAAAAAAGAAGATGGAAAATCTTGGATAAGAAGTAATAGAGGTCAATGAAAAGAGGCTCCAAAGTTAGTGAATAGGGGAATAGGCATGTTTACATCACTGCCAGCAAGGCAACAAAGGCTTTAATGGCGTGTAGGAATCTATCCGGTAAGACTTGGGGTTGCAACCCTAAGATACTGCGATGGATGTACGTCATGATTGTGAGACCCATAATAACGTATGAGGCAATACCCTGGTACTCAAAAACCCTCGACAACTGTGGGGTTGGTAGATACACCTACAAAAGTGAATTCCGGATGAAAGAAGAAACTGGAAGAGGTATTTTCTGGAGATGTCCCCCCAGAATGTATCACTCCAAGAAATACTTGGACCTCAGTAAGAACTCGCTGCACATCATCACTGGTTTCCTCACACGGCACTGCGGCCTTAGGAAGCATATGATGAGATTAGGGCTAGCAGAAACTGACGAGTGCAGATTCTGTTGGGAGGAGGATGAAACTCATGTTCACCTGATAACGCAAGGAATGCTTTGGGCAAGAAATCTGCAGGAACAACAATATAAAATATACTAATATACTATACTAGTGAATAGTTGATAGATTATTCTTCAGGTAATCTAAAGAAACTTGTGTGAATTTTCCAATTCCATCTTAATTTCTTTCAATGTGTTCTCAGATTGATAATGCCATGAACATATTTTTTTGTTGGAATATAAAAAGGATATAAATAAGTGTATTGTGAAATAAAGCTACATTAATGATGATGATTGTTAGTTTCGATTTCGAACGTAAAAAAAACTCTTTCAAACGCTGAATCATAAGGTAAAGATTTGTTTGCTCTCTTCGTGGATTCAAGGTTGACGTGATTACCAGCAGTACGATTCATCAAGTTTACATAACTGTATTCTACATTGCTAGATGTGAACTGTGTAATGAAGAGTAACTCCATAAATATTATGATATTATGAGCTCAATATCTTCAAAATTGCTACTAGTAGCGTGTACAAAAGGAAGCGTTACAAATAAAAATCGATAGAAGCGTAAAACAATGCCCTTTAGATCTGATAGGTGTGCAACAACATGCTCACTTGCTGAAAGCATTAAGCCATCAATGCACTGGTAACATCTAACTTACCATAGAAGGGAAACATCGAGCCATCTATGTAGCTCACTGATAAATAAGAAGAAAGCGTATCATCTTATTGGTCTTAAGGGTATAATTAAGTGCAAGCTATATAGGTTTCTACTCACTTTGGCTAGAACTATTGCCACTTGGGAAGCTCCCTTCGCCGATGCCTTGTCCCAGAGAATTGTAAGGGGTGGCAGGAGCAGGGTAGGGTCCTCCTATGACCCCGATGGTAGGATAGGATGTTGAAGAAGATGACAGTTGCTTCCTTAGTCTTGCTCTCCTATTGCTGAACCACACCTAAAAGAACAATGTGGTTAAATAATGATAATATTTCATTGAGCATCAGCAGAAAGTAAACATCGATTACTGAAAACTCTTATTTTGAACTCCAAATCAAAAGGAGAAGTATTTAGTTGGCGCCGAAGTCAAATTCAGCTGCCCAGTGAGCCCAGAATCCATATGCCCCTCTTTGCTCCTTTGAGGCAACTCCTCGAGGTGGGGTTTTATAACCCTTGCTGTGGAGCATGGTCATGGATGATCTCCTGGAGTATACATACCAAACCAAGTTCGGGATTGGGATTTATGGAGCAAAGCTGCTCCTCACTATACCTCTAGGGACGCAACCCTCTGTCTTTCTAATATTTTTAATATTCCCACATAACGTATTGTAGTTGATACAAGGGTTGATATTGAATTTAGTGTCATCGGCAAATGCATCGACATTGGATCAGAGCATTCAGAGCAGACCATTGATAGACAACGCGAACAATAAGGGACCCAATTCTGAGCCCTGTAGTACACCACTTGATTTTTTTTTGGGCTACAGAGTGGCTGACCAGCTTAAACCTGAAGACTTATATTCTGTGATCCGCTGCAGCGACTGATCCCTACACATGAGTGCCCCAGAGCAACACGTGCTCTCTTGATCTCAGTACCTTCGGAATCAATCTCTTATACCAAATGGTGTATTAACAATGTGTTATTAAGATGAAATGTTTACAAGGATTCTAGGATGCCGTACCTGTATTCGCGCCTCCGTGAGCTTGGTCCTTTGAGCCAGTTCCTCCCTGGTATAGATGTCAGGGTATTGCGTTCTCTCGAAGGCCTTCTCAAGCTCGTCAAGTTGGTGGGCGGTGAAGGTGGTTCTTGAACGCCTCTGCTTACGTTTCAGCGGGATCCCAGGTTCACTTTCGCAGTCCGAACCAGCTTCGTTGTCCGACGATTTATCTGAAAGGAGAAGAATATTTTAGAACGATTGGCTACGAAAGATGGGAGGAAAGAAAAAAGAATCCATTTTTGACGCTCTTGTTCCTTCTGTAATTTTCGAATTTTTGGCTGAATATGGTCTCAAACGTTTTGGTTCGACTCACTGATCAAGAATCCGTGGTCAAAACCGATTCTGTCCGGTCGGCCGTTGACACTATAACTCTTGAACCGAATGAGCTAGACAGTTGACATTTTCAGAGTAGGTTTGGGTGATAAATATCTCGGCTACGTTCGTTATTGGGCAAAATCGGAGAGAAGGTTTCGGAGTAACAAAAAAAAAAAAATTTTTTACATGACAAATTCCAAATTAAATTTTTTTCAATATGCAGTTTTACCATAAGAATCCATAGATATCATTTTTAACTCTAACAAGCTAATACTTTCGTATATCGTAGATATGATTTTTCAAAATTTCAATAACAAATCGTATTTCTACGTTTTCTCAGAATTATATAATTATTCTATGTATGAATTGTTATAATGTCAACTTATTTTCATGAGGCATGACATTGTATGATTCATTTCAGCAATCGTAGAATTATGAGAATTATAATATGATATCATACTTTTTGTTGGTTGATATTTTCATGCAGATGGTCAATTCATATGATGATGGGAATGGTAATGGTAAATTAGGTAAATTAATAATATTGTGTTCAGAATATCTCCAGTAAAAACAAAAATGGAATATTGGTGTATTGGAGTGGATTTGAGGAAAGAATATATATTATCGTTCATCATAGAATTGAGGAATGAATATCTCGATGAGTTCGTTGTTGGGTAGAATTTGTCTATTTGTTTAGATTGATAAATTTTGGCACTCTTGTTGAATTTAAATTCTTCTTTGATGTTTGTATTCAATTTCTGCTAAGATGAAGTTCTTTCACAAGAATCCTTTGATATAATTCCCAACTCTGAGAGACCAATACTTTCGGTGATATAATTTGTCTGTTTTTAACTCCAATAAGCTTATACTTTCAGAGATATATGATTTTTCTAAATTTCATTTCAATAATGAATCGTACTTCCTATGTTTTCACAGAATGCTATAATTATTCTATCTAAGCTTTATTATATGATATGTGTTCATATACTCGTACATTTCTTCCTGTTCTATAAGAGAGAGTCAGATTCATTTCAGCTATTTCAATTTGATTTCTTCCATGGTGCAGTTCTCATTCTCAGATTGCTCATTTAATCTTGATAAATAAACTATTATTTGAATTGAATTTCCTTTATGATGCAGTTCTCTCATATGAATACATTGATATAATTCCCAACTCTGAGAAACCAATACTTTCGGAGATATAATTTGTCTGTTTGAATTAGAGCGCCAGAAAGCTCCTGTCCACAGGGCTTGAACCAATTTTTATATTATGAATTTCAACAGTAATAGACACTCCTACGATTTCACGATTTCAACTAACTCTTTTCGTTCGAGAGTTAGCAGACAGAATTATATTTGATCCTGGATTATACATAAGCGAGTTTGAGAATATTTTCGGCCGAAAATTCCAAAAATACGGACATCAGGGCAACATGGTAGCATACCGTTCCTGGCTTACAAATTCTCCCGAATTTCAGGAATGTTTTCCCCGAAATCAGTCCCTGTCCACATGTCAAGTATCACCACATACAAGATCCACTCCGTGTCGGTTCTAGTCGACCCCTCTCAAGATTTATTGGGCCTCTTTTCATCGTCGGTCCTTTTGGTACCCCAGGTGGTCTTTCACCTTAGCAAATTAAACATCAACAAGTCCATTCGCAAAGGCAGGCCGCGAAAGATTTCATCATTAAAGTCAGATTTGTAATACGATGGAAACCGGTAATTAGGGTAGATGACGGCAACAATGGCGTAACGTTGCCGGTTGTCCCTCGTTTTCCCATCGTACCTCGTTATTATTGTAACGCGATATCTGTTTCAGATTGTTTGTTTTGATTGTCTTCGATTATCAGAGGTTTCCTTTCGATTTAAGTAGGTTTATTTTTGCGAAAAATATGTTCCATTAATGATGAATAACAATATCGACCAAATGGCTACTTTTGCAGGACCATATACTCGTTTGATGAAAATTTCCATAACATTTTCGCAAATTTGGGGTTCTAATTAGGGCTTCACACGAGAGCAAGATTTTTCTCTTCTCGTCTCGGAAGAATTAAACGAGACGTTTTGAAAAATATTATACCGATGATACATGCAGTGCAAACCGAGAGTCTCATATTTGGTGTCGTTCAATTTTTTTATGAAGTTTTTATTCGAAAAATTAGTAAAGGTCTACATATAGATCAATATATTTTACAAAATAACAACTCTTGTGAGTATCTGTGAAATATTTAATTGTAAATTAAAATAATTTTTTCACATTTTTATTTCAACTTGTTAATGTTCTTATAACTTCTTATAGAACTTATATCTTATCATAAATATCTATCCTTTCAGATTTTTTTATTTGAGGTATGAATATGTTTTTTGCGCGTATGTTCTGGGGAACATCGCGTTATAGTTTTGCCCAAATGTCTGTAACTTTCGAATTTTTTTACGAAATTGGTCTCAAACGATTTAGTTGGACTCCCCGATGAAGAATTCGAGGTCAAATTTGATTCTGTCCGTCCGGCCGTATGGCCGTCCGGCCGTACGGCCGTCCGTTGCCACGATAATTTGAGAACGAAAAGAGCTAGCGACTTGAAATTTTCAGGGTGGGTGGCGCATCGCAATACGACGGACAAGTTCGTTAATGGGCATAATCGTCCCAGTGGTTTCCGAGTAATAATTTTGTTTTCAACCAATATGAATCCGATCGAATTGAAACTTGGTGAGTAGTTGTAGAATATGAACCTTAGCACGTTTGTGAAATTTTGGGCGAAACGTATGGCTAGAAAATTTTAAAAAAATTATTAAAAAATATTTTTTTTGTCACGATAACCTGAGAACGGAAAGAGATAGCGGCTTGAAAATTTCAGGTTATGTTGTGCATATGAATGCCACATTTGAGTTTGTTTATGAGCATAATCGACCAAACGGTTTCAGAGATATAGCCATCTGAAATTTTCTGAAATTTGGTGGTTTTTTGTTCCTCATTAACTCGAAAAATACTGAACCGATTGAAACCAAACATGGTTATTAGTTGTAGAATGCCAACGCGAAAATGTTTGCGAAATTTGGTGAGGATAGCATTTGTAGAAAATTTTTAATAAATCATTGAAAAAAAAAAAAAAAATTCTATATATCAGAAACTATACGTTTGAAATTTTGCAAGAGCGTTCATTACCTAACTCTACTGCCAAGTTTCAAGTTTTAACACGATCGGTTGAATATTGTTGGAGATTCGAGCATTCTTGTGTGAGTTCAGTAGATGGGTGACCGTTGCCTCGATAACTTTCGAACCAAAGGAGATAGGGACTTGCAATTTTCAGTGTAGGTTGCGTATCCGAAAGGGAGAGTTGAGTTCGTTTTTGGGCATAATCGGTTTAACGGTTTCCGAGTTATATCCACCTGGAATATTGTTTCCTTGATAACTCAAAAAATAAATATTCGATTGAATTGAAGCTTGGTAACTAGTAGTAGAAAATCAACACAAAGACGTGTTTGAAATTCTGAAAGAACCGTACTCCTAGAAAATTTGAAAAAAATGACGAAAAAAAAAATTTTAAGAACCGCGCCTCCAGAAAATTAAAAAAAAATCACGAAAAAAAAATTGGTTCAAGCACTGACGTGAAGTCAGAAGCTTTTGCACGTATGTTCTATTATCCATTCTCCTGTATTGGACACTCTTAATCGAATTGGTAAATTTGAATTAAGAGTGTCCAATACAGGAGAATGGACGACATAATTAACCATGGTAAATTCGATTAAGGGTGTCCAATACAGAAGAATGGACAATAGAACATACGCGCAAAAGCTTCTGACTTCACGTCAGTGCTTGAACCAATTTTTCATTTACCATTTTTCCAGATTTGGCTCAGATAAAAAGTTACAAGCGTTTAAAGATTTCACAATGTGCTAATACACTCCCGCATATAAATTATCTATGACATTGTTGGCGGACGAGAATAAGGCATGGTAACGTGGTTTACAGCTTGATTCGGGATTCCAACGCTCAGGGACGGATCCATAAAAATAGTGAAATTTCTGGAGTTTTCCATTTTAAAACATTCAATGAAGAATATCTCGAAAACGGCGCGTTTAAGGAGAAATGATGAAGAATAATATAATGTTCTAAAACGATGGAATATTCTTGAAATGACTCAAGAAAAACTTTATATGCTTCATTTATGCTAATTTCGTTTAGTTTTATGAATCCACGAGTCCATAACAAGAAAACCAGTAGATGTAGAAAATAACTAATATTTGGAAAATATGTATCATAGTTATAGGAAACTTTACGCCAACATTCATTTTATTCGAAAAAAGGATGTCAAAGCTACAAAATTAAAACTGATTTTTTTTTATTTCAACAGCCTGTATCTTTTTACCTGAGCTGAATTTCGAAAAATGTTAAATGAAAAAAGTGTTTCATTTGATGAGAGGAATCTTTGGTTAATATTAAAGCAGTGGTCAAAGACTCACCCTCTAAATTATAATATTTATTATCGTTATTCAGAATTAAGCGAGACGAGTAGACAACTCATAACGAGACGAGACCAAGACGAGATTTTTTATGTGAAGCCCTAACCACAGTGTCCTGGCAGTCTGGCACCCATAGAAGAGTCACTATTGACTCTAATCCGTTGCTTTATGGTTGTTTTGTAGCAAATTAACCAACAAAACTGTCAATTAATTTATTTGTAACACGTAACAGTGTTGCCCATATGTCACTTCAAAATCCTAATGCACTAATTCCAGCCTCCCAGAGAAACAGAGGGATCATCCTTTAAATATTGATAGAATTGTTTGAATATATCGTAATTTTCTGGGATTTATAATTAATTATGACGTTGCACTCAGTGTACATATTGAAAAAACATAACGATGGAAATAAAATAGTTGGAAATAATCCAATTTAACAAATCCCTAGAACTGGCCCAAGGTGCACAGCTTTAATCGAATAAAACTCATCTATCTCCCGTTCTTGACAGGACAGCGCTGTGATAGATCATTAATTTCGAAATTTCAGAATTGTGAGTCGTTTCAATTCGTTCATTTCCGGATACGTGGAAACGGCATTCGCCGTCATTATATTAATGTTAAAAGTATTGAAATTGGCATGTTAACTGGCCGGACAAGATGGCTGAAATAATTACTCCCTGCCAGCGAGAATGATGAATAAATGAGACGGAAGTTGAGAACGGAAGCCATTGTTTGTTTGGGTTCGAGTGTTGGTAATTTTGATCGAATTCTATGGTACCCCGTTACACTAACCCCTGGTAAAACTTTTTCTACCGTGATACAAACGCTTTATTGTTTGATGTACAGAATGTGGTGCTTTTGATTCTGAATATATGCCTATAAACAAGAATATTGTATTGGGGTAGCAGTCATGTTTGTATATATTGTATATTGTTGTAAGGGTAACGTTGCACTGCGACCTTGAGGTCTATTTTGTTCCCTCCCTTCAGATCTGTCTATGTCATCACCATCTACAGCTCACCGTCCAGTTCCAGAGTTCTGATGAACTCCAGTATCTGGAATGGCTTCAAGAAGGCTACGTCTGCAGATTTCTTGCCCAAAGTATTCCTTGCGTTGGTTTGAGTTGGCCAGCCAGTCCTTAATCAGATGTTAAATGGTTTCTTTCTGGGTTTTCTCTCCCAAACTCTGAAAAATATCTATATCGCTCCCCAGTGGTCAACTGCATAAGACTCCAACCGGAGTACTTGCTAATTACCACAAAGGAGAAAATAGTATACGTAGAGATCTATAGTGTTGGGTAGCCACAGCGAGGAGCTTGGTTGATTGAATTCCAGGTGTCACTTCTGTCTACTTTCTACTCACAAGTGATTGCTGGTTTTTTTCATTGTAGTAGTTGCTGTCATTACAAAAATTTGTTTGTCCCTGAAGAAGGGTGCTCCCAGTATCCGTATTCAATATATTTTTATTCGAAATCTGTAGGTCTGACAAGAGATGTTAAGAATCAATATTGACAAATATGTGGTGTAGTTTGAACTGCGCTATAAGGTGTTCTAATACGAAAACCACCGATTTAATGAAGTGGTGAAATCATTATCTCAAAGAATGGTACTCCAAGATGGTGTAATTTAACGCCTGCTGATTATTTTCTTTGGGGGTATTTTGAATCCATGGTTGAAACTGACAAACCACACTTTGGAAGTATATAATAGAAGGGAATGTAATATTGACCATGTCATTGGTGAAATAAAACCACAATTATTGAAAAAAGTTGTCAAAAATTGAACTGATCGGATGTGTTTCGTGAAGATTAGTGGTGGTGGTGGCCAGAATCCTTTTCAGATAATAAACGGAATTGAATTTACCTAAAAACTCGTTGGAGAAGCACTGAAGTCAGGAGAAAATTCTATGAAATCGTGGATCTTCTATGAATGTTGCAGGTTATTATTTGATTCAACCTTATACACCCTTGACAATCTTTCAGGTGAGCAAGCGCGCCAGGAAATAATGAAAAAACATCCCTTCAATTATTTGATGTTTATTTCGATTTGAATTTCACAAGCCCTAAAAAACACCCTTTTATTTCCTAGCCTCCTTCGTAGGAATGATAGAGAACGATAATAATGTTAAGAATGAAGTATATACCTACATATCAATCATAAAACTGGCTAGTTTATTATCCCATGAAAAAACTAATTAAATGAAAAAATTATCGTTGAGATTGTAACATTCCCTCTCAATAAATTTCCAACTTTATATGAACAACGGAGTCAACTTTATAGAAAGCCGTAAAAAACCCATTAATCCTTCATCGTCGACCGGCAAATGAAAAAACTACTTATCCAGGTAATAATAACAATTTTCTCAGGCCTCAGATCCACGGTGGGGAGATCAGAGGCGTTCTAGGGGGCGGTCACAATGAAATTACTATAATTTAGGATCTCAACACGACCTACTGTTCCACAACACTGACTTCCAATCGATAACGAATTCGAATGGGTAATTTGGACGCTTATGGAGGCCATTTTGTTTGTTTAAGGACGGCCATTTCGCGATTTGTCATAGATACGGACAGGGCGACACGTGAGGGGAGAAACAAGGAAAAATTGCTTTATGATCGAACATTAACACACACAGAAGTTCATCTACTAATATACTAACTGACAAAGAAACTGCAATACACAGAAGGAGCTGTTCAAATTTTAATTTTTTTTTGGTTAGATATACAGGGTGAGTCTTTAAGTAATACATAATTTTAACCATAGATTCTTATCGTCAAACGAAACACTTTTTTCATTTAACATTTTTCCAAATTCGGTTCAGGTACAAAGATACAGGCTGTTGAAATTTCGAAAAAAAATCAGTTTTTATTTTGTAGCTTTGACATCCTTTTTTCGAATAAAATGAATGTTTGTGTAAAGTTTCCTATAACTATGATACATATTTTCCAAATATTAGTTATTTTCTACTTCTACTGGTTTTTGGGCGTATGTTCTAGGGGAACATCGTCCTATCATTTCGTCCAAATGTCTGTAATTTTCGAATTTTGAGCTGAAAATTGGCTAATAGACTAATTCGGACTCCCTGATCACGAATCCGGTGTCAGATTTTAGGGTGCCGTCCGGCCGGCCGGCCGGCCGGCCTTCCGGCCGTAGGCACGATAACAGGAGCACCGAAGGTCCTATCGACTTCAAACTTTCAGGGTAGGTTTCTGATCAAAATGCGACGGTTAAGTTCGTTAACGGGCAAAATCGGCCGGACGGTTTAGGAGTTATAGACATTTCAAATTTTGAGGTTATTTCCCTGATATTTCAGGAACTAAAGAAGATGTTGAATCGAAACTTGGTAGTCAGTTCGAGGATATAAACGCGCAACTTTTGGCAAAATTCTGTTATGATCGAAATGTTGGTAACTTTTAAAAAAATATTTCTTTTAATTTTTTCGAAAAAAAAAATTTTTTTTCGTGAACTATTCATCAGATTGCAACAAAAACTTGTACTAACGTCAATTGTAGTATTTTGCAACATTGTGCAAAATTTTGGCTCTATACGATTTCAATTTCTGGAGATATAAGACAAAATGTGTCAAATTTCCTGGGTCTCTCTCAGTATTTTCATCGATTATTATATAATAATCTCAATAATATTAAGGTATTCAACATGATACTGCTTTTTTTCTTTACTGGTCAGTACGGGCCACAAGGAAGATGAACATGCGCCCAATAGCTCCTGTCCACAGGGCTTGAACCAATTTTCTAGTTATGGACTCGTGGATTCATAAAACTAAACGAAATTAGCATAAAGAAAGCATATAAAGTTTTTCTTGAGTCATTTCAAGAATATTCCATCGTTTTAGAACATTATATTATTCTTCATCATTTCTCCTTAAACGCACCGTTTTCGAGATATTCTTCATTGAATGTTTTAAAATGGAAAACTCCAGAAATTTCACTACTTTTATGGATCCGTCCCTGAGCGTTGGAATCCCGAATCAAGCTGTAAATCACGTTAGCATGCCTTTTTCTCGTCCGCCAACAATGTCATGGATAATTTATATGCAGGAGTGTATTAGCACATTGTGAAATCTCTAAACGCTTGTAACTTTTTACCTGAGCCGAATCTGGAAAAATGGTAAATGAAAAAAGTGTTTCATTTGATGAGAGGAATCTTTGATTAAAATTAATGCAGTGCTCAAAGACTCACCCTGTAGATAGTAGAGCAAGGAGTAAATGATTGAAATTTCGAGAAGAAAATCTTGAAGGTTTCTTCATGTAAACATTTTTTGTTACTTACATATTGTAGTGTAGTTTTTGGCAATTTTTTAAAATTTTACAACAAACCAGCTGTTCGAGGAGATCCAAAGTGGATGTTTAATTGTGTGTACGCGCACGTGTACGCGGAATTTATCGCCAGCAAAGTGAATTTGAAAGAGGTCGAATTATTGGTCTACGGGAGGCGGGGTTGTCATTTCGAGCGTACGAACAGAAATCCAACTACTGTTATGATATTATGTTGTCAAGCGTGGTTTGATAATACCCAAAATCGAATAAGAGTAGGCACCGGACGTCGAAGGGGCACAAACGAAGTTCAAGATCGATGTCTAAGAATTATGGCTATTATTGACCGATTTGCGACAACTAGATCTTTGGCTGATGAGTTGTTAGGAGAACAAGGCCATCCTGTAACTGTCCGAACGGTTTACCGCCGGATAAGGTCTTTTGGACTGCAGCATTATCGACCTCATCTTGTGTTACCTCTGACGGTTGAGCATCGCCGGCAACCATTACAGTGGTAGAGAGAACGTCAACATTGGAATGTGGAATGGCATCAGGTCGTCTTTTCTGATGAATCTCGATTTTCCTTGGGTGCACATGATGGCCGAAGAAGGCTTAGACGACATCGGGGAGAAAGACGTGAACCTCAGTCTGATATTGAGCGTCTTGTCCACCGGACAGTAGAATAGACGAAAGAAAATACTAGGCAAAACCTTCTGATTTCACATCCATGTTAAAATTTTTCATTTACCATTAATGAAATAAAAAACTAACTTTGCCCTAAAGATAAAGATAAATAAAACTTAAATCCAAAACGTCAAGTTTTCATTTCACTAAAGAATCAGGGAACCTCTAATATCTTTTCACCTAGAATAGCAACATGGCTGATATTTCACATTTCTCATCGTATATTTATACCCTTTGGGTACAAACTGAATTTTAGCTAAATCTGTAGATATACAGGGTGAGTCTTTGACCACTGCATTAATTTTAACCACAGATTCCCCTCATCAAATGAAACACTTTTTTCATTTACCATTTTTCCAGATTCGGCTCAGGTAAAAAATTACAAGCGTTTAAAGATTTCACAATGTGCTAATACACTCCCGCATATAAATTCTCTATGACATTGTTGGCGGACGAGAATGAGGCATGGTAACGTGGTTTACAGCTTGATTCGGGATTCCAACGCTCAGGGACGGATCCATAAAAGTAGTGAAATTTCTGGAGTTTTCTATTTTAAAACATTCAATGAAGAATATCTCGAAAACGGTGCGTTTAAGGAGAAATGATGATGAATAATATAATGTTCTAAAACGATGGAATATTCTTGAAATGACTCAAGAAAAACTTTATATGCTTTCTTTATGCTAATTTCGTTTAATTTTATGAATCCACGAGTCCATAACCAGAAAACCAGTAGAAGTAGAAAATAACTAATATTTGGAAAATATGTACCTATCATAGTTATAGGAAACTTTACGCCAACATTCATTTTATTCGAAAAAATGATGTCAAAGCTACAAAATAAAAACTGATTTTTTTTCAAAATTTCAACAGCCTGTATCTTTTTACCTGAGCTGAATTTGGAAAAATGTAAAATGAAAAAAGTGTTTCATTTGATGAGAGGAATCTTTGGTTAAAATTAATGCAGTGGTCAAAGACTCACCCTGTATACTTTCGCGAGATATTGCTGCTTTCAGTTCTTCGATAGATATGAAGAATCATATGGTGAAATTCCTAACAGTACATATATTTACACAATATTGGAAAGAATCTGTACATATATTCTAAATAAGATAATAATCCTGTGTCCAATTTGTATAATTTTTGTTGTTGTCCAACTATGGGAGAAAGTGGATGTCAGAAACAGAGTGAATGTTGTTGTTTCCAAAGGAATGCTTGTCTGAGTAAAAAAAAATTGCCTACTCATTTTCGTTAGACGTTCTCTATTTCATGGCTTTCTGCCAGTAATCGAAAGTGAGAAATTTAGCTCTACGCTTACTTGAGATGATAAAGGAACTCGAAGAGGGATCTACAGTAATTATAACTGTTTTGAAGAGTACAAAACCATTTTACAAATAGAAAATATACACTGAATGAACGAAATATAGACAATGGCGTAAACATAGAATGGACCTCACCACATATGTTCAATTTCGAGTCAGTATCGCTTTAGATGTCGATTTAAATTAAATTTTTTGAATTAAATTAAACCTTCATTCAGTAGAGAACAAAGAAATCTATTTCAGCGTATCTTATCTGAGAATATCGTAATTTCAATTCATCAAAACACGTCCAATATATATTTGATTCATTTTGATCAACGAATGGTTTAAATATCGATATAAACAACTGTTTTGCAACCTACTGTGAAACTGTGATACAGAATTTTTTTTAAATATTTTTAGGCGCATGTTTGGGGAACATCGCGTTATCATTTTGCCCACATCAAGATTCGAATTATTGCTATTTTGATCATCGATTTTGAGCAATATGATCTGTCATATTTAGAAACATATTGCTATCCACATTGCTATCTCAGCAACCTCATAATAGTACTTGCTAAGAGGATAACAAGATTTGGAATATGGCAGAGAACTACTTTTTTCTTCCACGATATCGAAAATATTAAAAATAGATATGTTCTTTAATAAATATAGGTATACATAATCGTTTATATTTGTTAAAGGTACTTTAAAATACTTAGGTTATTTTAAGGAAATTGCTAAGACTTAGTTCTGGCACTAACAGTCCCTTCTATTTATAAACAGAAAAGTTCACAAACTATTCAGCCTTGATAATAGGATTGATTCTTTTGATATAATTTAAGAGCTGAGGGAATTTTATTAATTTATTTATTTGTTCATGAGCAAACTAGGAGAGATACTGCTTCTTTCAAGTTAGAGATATGCATTCGAAGACCGAAAAACGGATGAAATGTTTATCAATTAAGGTAGAATTCTTCTTCTAGTTCACAAGAAAGTCATTAAATACAGTTTGGTCAGCTCTAAAATCAATGAATTTTGACCTACTTGATAGCAATATTGCTGGGAGGAAATTGATAACCAACATTGCTATAAAGGTCCGAACACAATACGAACAGAATACCATAGCCATATTGTTAAAAATTAGGAGGATAGCAATATGACTTGAATAGCAATGTTTATAGCAATACGCAAATAGAATAGGTCTCCTTATTGTTCAGTATTATTAAAACCATTTATCCATTGATTTTCATATTTTATATTTTATGGAATGATTATAATTCCTCCTTCGAACAAAAGCGCCAATGCTTCTGACGCCAGTTCTCCCATATTTTCCCAATTAATACTTCAAAGGCGGTGTTTTTTCTATACCATCAAGAGAACATTACGAAACCTGTTAAAACTGAAGAAATATCCAACGTTTCATTTCTATAAAAATGATCTAGAAATCGGATGGGTGTAAAACTCAGCACGGTCACCTTCGCACCGCAAAAAGGGCACAATTTGTTACGTCATCCGATATCTATTAACGGGGCGCTTTGTAGATCGCCGCTCTCGTCACCCGATCCATCCTCGAAGGACCATACGAAGAGGAGGCCGACTTTCTATTTATTATTTTAACGGCTACGACTGCGACTTGAACTTCGCCACAAAACCTTACGCGTCGGACACTTCGCACCCAATACGTTACCGGAGGTTGCGAAGAAAGTGTCGTGGAATTCGTAATTTCATACCTTTCGAGGTTCCGAAGGGGAACCGAAAGGTTCTTGGGTGGTTCTTGCGATTTGGTCCGTCATTAGTGACTTTGACGAGACGTGATTAACTCTGGGGCTCTTAGATTCGAAAATAAGAGGGGTGTTCCCCAAGAGATTATTCTTGGTCCCATATTTTTAATTTATAAGGTTATGAGTTAAAATTTCATGATGATCAGAGCACGCGTTCTCAAGTTATAGCTGTTTGTTTCAAGCGAATTTGGTGTTTTTGTTAAAAGATGGATGAGAAAGAATTTCGTCTGTATGAAGCATTGTTTTTTGATCGGAAACAAATCAAAAGAGTGGCTTGATGAGCATTATTCGAACTTTGCTTCAAGGAGATCAACCATCTGTGGAGGGTATGATGAATTTAAACGCCCAAATACGGCTGAGAACAAAAAAAAAACGTCGAAAAAATTGTTTTTACCGACCGACCCATAAACTAACCATGTAAATATTTCATTTTGAAACTTGCGGGGATGTATGTACAAGAATTTTTGCGATGTATGTGTACTCGTATGTCTAGATAGATTGAGGTGTCTCCTTTAGGGGTGGGATGAACACGAAACGAAAATGGAAGCCGCTAGAATGTTAAAAAACGAACCCCTCGCCCCATGGGGTAATTAATTGATTCCCACGACCCCTATTGGTAACAATATCGATAGGTAGCGCGACGAATCCTCCATTATCCTTCGCCGAACATGGGGCGTCCTCTAACAACCGAAACAGAGGGGAGCCACATGTGGAACGATCATGTTAAACATATATTACCGCCGTCGAGGAAACAAACCATTACGTCAGACTGTGTATAATTTGTAATTCACCCGATAATCAGCTAATTTTTGTCGAAATTGGGATGTAATTTCCTGCCAATAAAAGGACGTATGTCGTAATGATCGTTTTCAGGAAAATTCCATTAAAGGAACGCGTCCCACGTTCACGCGTTTTATATCGCACATTGGAAGTTTGTCGGTCCGATTACCGACCCTTGGGGTACTCCTAGAGGGCGTAATTCACTTACCGTCTGACTCTACTCCCCTTCCTCTTAGTAACCTGGATATTGCCGATATGCTCGGGGCGGTGCTTCTGTCGCAAATTCCTTCTTTGACCAGTCTTTCCCGGATTTCCCAACTGAAGATGGACGGGTTTTCCCTCTTGTACTGCTCGATTCTGTGTTCCACCTCGGGTGTCGCTACCCGGGGTTTTGAGCCGCCTATGACTCCGGGTCTTATGGAACCGGTCTCCTGAAAAAAATTGGATTAAATTATATCTCTTCTCACCGAAAGCTGAAATTTATTCAGCGATAGCATGTGAAGGGGGAGAGTAGAAAAGAATAGATTATTTGAAATGAATAGAACAAGAAATTTGGCAACAATGTCAGTCCTACGTCTACGTAACGTCGCGAAACAAAAGAATACACCAGCGAAGTTACGAATTACTCACAAATTGGGTATGTGTCAATTTTTAAGTTTCCGAAAGACCCTAATTCAAGAATGAAATGGTTCTTCTATACCTAGCAAAAACTGGATCCCTTACCAACATTCAGCTGTTTGTTCAATTCATTCCCAAGATAATGAAATCATCTGCCACGATTACAAAGATCTTTTTGAGTAGGGCTTCGCACACAGAAAACAATTGAATATGAAGAGTTTCCGCTATAATTACCAATATATTTTGTCTATATTATACATCGATCGTTCTAAAAATACACGATTTTTTAAAGATCTTGCGATAATTGAGATTATTTTTCAAGAAAAAATATAATTCACAACCATAAAAACTGATCCCATTATGAATTCAATACTTAACGGACAACTTTTATTGCTCCTAAATCCCAATGCTTTTGATATTTCGTTTCTATTTGAACATCTGGAGAAATTTATTGTTTTTTATTATGCTTCTTGTAGTGAAGATGTGAACAATTATTGTATACATCTGTGGAAGTACATATAATAACTGGTAAAGAAATGAAAAATGAAGCGTGATTGAATTCTTGGTCATCGAGTGATTTAAAAGATGAAATTAACATTGTTTAAAAATAAAAAAATTCGTAGGTACATGTACAAATATTTTTGTATAAGATCGTAATAAATATAGCATTACAAAACTATTCATTGTTATTTACAATTTCGTTTATACAGGGTGAGTCTTTGACCACTGCATTAATTTTAACCAAAGATTCCTCTCATCAAATCAAACACTTTTTTCATTTACCATTTTTCCAGATTCGGCTCAGGTAAAAAGTTACAAGCGTTTAAAGATTTCACAATGTGCTAATACACTCCCGCATATAAATTATCTATGACATTGTTGGCGGACAAGAATAAGGCATGGTAACGTGGTTTACAGCTTGATTCGGGATTCCAACGCTCAGGGACGGATCCATCAAAGTAGTGAAATTTCTGGAGTTTTCCATTTTAAAACATTCAATGAAGAATATCTCGAAAACGGTGCGTTTAAGGAGAAATGATGAAGAATAATATAATGTTCTAAAACGATGGAATATTCTTGAAATGACTCAAGAAAAACTTTATATGCTTTCTTTATGCTAATTTCGTTTAGTTTTATGAATCCACGAGTCCATAACTAGAAAACCAGTAGAAGTAGAAAATAACTAATATTTGGAAAATATGTATCATAGTTATAAGAAACTTTACGGCAACATTCATTTTATTCGAAAAAAGGATGTCAAAGCTACAAAATAAAAACTGATTTTTTTTCAAAATTTCAACAGCCTGTATCTTTTTACCTGAGCTGAATTTGGAAAAATGTTAAATGAAAAAAGTGTTTCATTTGATGAGAGGAATATTTGGTTAAAATTAATGCAGTGGTCAAAGACTCACCCTATATATTATAATATTTATTATCGTTATTCAGAATTAAGCGAGACAAGACGAGACAACTGATAACGAGGCGAGATCGAGACTTAATTTTTTGGGAATTGGTGAGACCCACACGAGATTTTTTATATTCTCGCCTACTTTCGTCTCTTGTGAAGCCATACACAAAATGGGTATGTGTCCATTTTTCAGTTTCCGAAAGACCCTTATTCAAAAATAAGATGGGTGTCTTCTATACCTCGAAAAACTGTAATTCTTACGAAAACTCAGCTGTTTGTTCAATTAATTCCGCATAGAATGAAATCATTAGATTCACTTTGATAGATGACAAGATTACAAAGAACTTTTTGAGATTTAATGGGCATAATCGGCCAAATCGATCTATCGATATACACATCTACCCACTGAAAAATACAAATCCCAAGTTAATCCATAGCTGCATGCTTTTCATCGATTTTCCAGGCTCTTAGACCGATAATCGATTTTTAATGAAGTCCATTGATTTTGCTTTTGAAGTGACGATGTGACGAATCGTCCTCTAACATCCTAATGTGTTGAGATTGGAGTTGGAGTATTTATAATGGAACATAACCAAACCTACATATCGCTGATTATCCCGGTAGTTCGAATTTCAATCAAGGAGAGGAAGTTGTAAAATATATTTTCGGAATGGCGCAAATTATTGCTGGATGGTCATCTTTTAAGAAGTTTTCGGATGAACTACGTTCAACGTAGGCGGTTCAAGGGTTAATAAAGCTCGTGTTACATATGACATCCAGTGATGTTCGTGTCTTCCGAGGTTGGAATTCGAACTTCAAGTCAAAATGCTGAATAAAGGTACTTTCGAAACTGTTTTGAAAAGCTCTGAGGTCAAGAGCTGCTTGACTACCAGGAAACATTTAATATTTTGGCTGTAAAATAGGTATTTGAAGGCCCTTGCAAAATTTCAGCGATGTCTAAACTGTATAAGTCAAGAAATAACAAGAAAATTCTATTAAATCGTTGAAATCGACAATCTTCTATGAATAGCGCAGGTTATTTAATTCAACCTAAGAACATAGAAATTTTGTTGGAATTCAACTAATCCATAGATAAACTATGTCTATATTGTTGGTTTATCTGTGAAATAATCATATTCCATGTACTGAATTCCAAAAATATTCTTTCCAATTTACAAAATACGTCTAATATCCCTAATTTTACGCATTTTGAGTATTTCGTTAAGATACGGATTTCAAATAATTTTGAGTGATCTTGTTCCTCGGAACAGAGTGTTTATAAATTTGCCCAAATGTCTGTAACTTTCGAATTTTTGGATGAAAATAGTCTTAACGATTTGGTTCGACTCACTGATCAAGAATCCATGGTCAAAATCGATTCTGTGCGGTCCGGCCGTTAACACGATAACTCTCGAACTGAATGAGCTAGGCAGTTGAAATTTTCAGAGTTTGGCAGATAAATATCTCTTCTTTTAAGTTCGTTATTGGGCAAAATCGGTCTGATGGTTTCGGAGTAACGAAAAAACATTAGAACTTTTGGATTTAATTCTTTTTAAGAGGCAGTTCCATCATAAGAATCCATTGATGTAATTATCAACTCTCACAAGCTAATGCTTTCGGAGATATGATTTTTCAAAATTTCAATAATACATCGTACTTTCTATGTTTTCACAGAATTCAAATTCTATCTGTCTGTGTTCTATCTGTGTTCACTGTTCATTCATGTCATCTTTTCTACCTATAAGAGACGTCATATTTATTTATGTTCTAGTTCATTTATATTTTTTTTTTATATAATTCGTACTTTCAAAATATGTTGTGTTGGAAAGCAAGGTCCGCATATTGAACTTGTGAATATATACAAGACTGTTTTAATACCAAAATTAATATTGGGTTTTTTGCATGTTGAATAATTTATGTGCAAATATTGGAGATGACGTTTCAGAAGATTTAGAATTGGATCATTTTAATGATGTTGTTTATGAAGGCAACAGGAAAAAACAACAAAATGAAATCATCAAAAAAAATTACTGTTCGTTGACCACTGAGGTTAATATTACCTTTTACTTCCTTAAGTAGTGAGACATGTTCCTATATACAGTATTTTCATAATGTTGCTAGCAAAAAATTGGTGAAATATTTATCTACATTTGTGTATCAAATATTCTTTCTTGAGTTACGGTTCATAATACAGAATGATTTTGTTAGTGTTAAGAACTACTAAATCATGAAAAGAGGATTGTATTTTATTAATATATTTTTGAGCTATTGAAATAATTCGTTCGTCAGCTTATATACCAATTCAAATAGCAGGAATAAATGGACAATCTGCTATGATTGTCTCCAGCCTTGCTCTAGACATTTCGATGATACTTTCCTTAGGTATTTCGAGTTGTGAAAACTATGCACCGAGTGTAAGTTGCAACAACCCATTCCACGAGGTTGAATCATCGCAGATTGCTCATTTAATCTTGATAAATAAACTATCATTTGAATCTTATTTCTTTTATGATGCAGTTCTGTTATAAGAATCCATTGATATCATTCCCCACTCTGATAAACCAATACTTTCGGAGATATGATTTGTCAAAGTTTGAACAAGAGCGCCACAGCCTGTATATAAAACAGGATATAAACTTAAATATACTCCATGATTCTCAGCAATGGAGGAAAAGTCGGAAATTCATCTGATAATGATAAAATAGTCGACATGTGGGTTCTGTAAATTTTGTATTGACTCAATTAAATAATTCACTATTTGTACTTTAACATATTCAATTATACAGATTGATACCCGACGCATCGTCTTGATGAAACCCCAACAGTCTCATCAATCGATATAAATCCCCGAAATCTTTTTTCGCGTCTTGAAAATAGTAATACGTGACTTAAAGGGGTTTCCCTACGCGCACGCGTCCCTATTATTGGAAAATTCGATACCGTCGCATTTCGTATATCTCAATGATCGTTGATGAATCCCCATTTGGTCGCCGTAACTCCCACGTGGAACACCTATTCCGCTAACAATGGCGTGAAACTGTTAAAATCGGAATTTGATTTTAGGTTTCAATTTCCGATAGCAGATGGCGTAAAATGGATTTATGTCTTTGAACGACCGCACAGCTCGTCTAATCTAGGTTTGTAGACTTCGATAGCTACATACGCGATACTGGAATTTACTAATTAAATCTCATTGTGGATGATGGCTTAACGGAAATACGAATTTCGGTTCATTATATCCTATATTGAATCTATAGATTGGAACAGGGGAAAAATTATATGATGCCCTGGAATTTTCATAATTTAGAAGGCATTTTAGACTGCTATAGTGAGGCCCTCCCTCACATATGCTAATGCTGTGTGGTGGACAAAAAATTGGTTCAAGCTGTGTGGACAGGAGCTTTTTTGCGCTATTGTTCAAACAGACAAATTATATCTCCGAAAGTATTGGTTTCTCAGAGTTGGGATTTATATAAATGGATTCCTATGATAGAAATGCATCATGAAAGAAATTAAATTCAAAAATAGTGTCGTTTAAAAAATGCTTCAAAAATTATCTTTAAAAAAAAGAACAATCTACAATGCTTCAATGCCGTAATGCTTCAAAAATTGTAATTAAATTTGTTTATCAAGATTGAATGAGTAATCTGCAATGATTCAACCTTGTGGAAAGGATTGTTGCAACTTACACTCGGTGCATAGTTTTCACAACTCGAAATACCTAAGGAAAGTATCATCGAAATGTCTAGATCAAGGCTGGAGACAATCATAGCAGATTGTCCATTTATTCCTGATATTTGAGTAGGTGGTGGATTACGAACAAATTATTTTAATAGTTCAAAATATATTAATAATACTATCCTCTTTTCATAATTTAAAATTTAATAGTTCATACCACTAACACATTCTTTTCAGTATTATGAACCTTAACTCAAGAAAAAATGTTTGATACACAAATGTAGATCCATATTTCAGTATTTTTTTGCTAGCAACATTATGAAAATACTGTATATAGGAACAAGCTCACTACTTAAGGAAGTAAAAGGTAATATTAACCTCAGTGGTCAACGACCAGTAATTTCTTTTGATGATTCCATTATGTTCTTCTTTCCTATTGCCTCCATAAACTACATCAAAACAGTCTTGTATATATTCACAAATTCAAGAATCGAATACTTGCTTTCCAAGAGAAAATAACAACTACGAATTGACAATCTCTAATAGCTAGAAAAGATGACATTTATGAATAGTGATCACAGAAAGATTCTGTGTTCACATTCTGGGAATACATAGAACTTACGATGTATTATTGAAACTTTGAAATATCATATCTCCGAAAGTATTGGCTTGTTAGATTTCAAAATGATAACAATGGATTCTTATGATGGAACTGCATCTTAAAAAAATTTTAATTCAAAAGTTGTAATAAGTTCTTGATCAGTGAGCCAAACCAAATCGTTCAAGACCATTTTCAGCCAAAAATTCGAAAATTACAGACATTTGGGCAAATTGTTAAGCACTCTGTTCCGAGGAACACGAGCGCCAAAAAGGATCCTGAGTAGGGCCGACAAGAAGAAAGTTCAGAGACGTCCTTGCTTTGCGTGAGAGCTGCAGGAGTGCCCCAAGGCTCAGTTCTGTCACCCACCCTCTTCTTGATCCATATAAACCATCTTCTTATTTCGAGCGACAGCCACTTTGTGAGCTTCGCGGATGACATTCTTTGTAACGCTAGACTCCTATGTGAGCGTCTTTCAGGCAGAAGAACTTGCAATAGAAGGATGCGTGGAAATTAACCTACAAATAAACTATCAGAGGTGTGATATAGCAATCCATTCTGACAGTCAAGCTGCTATTAAAGCTCTGAGCTTCTATGTCAGTCCAAGCTAATATGAGAGTGCCGAAGAAAACTCAATGATCTAGGCAAGAACAACAGGGTCTCCTTGGTCTAGGTTTCTGGTCAGGCGGGAATCATGGGAACTGAGGAGGCCAACACACTTGCCAAGAACGGAGCAGAAACCCTTTTTATTGGCCGAAACCCTACTGTGGGGTTGGTAGAAACACCTACAAAAGTGATTTTCGGATGACAGAAGAAACTGAAAGAGGTATTTTCTGGAGATCTCTCCTCGGAATGTATCACTCCAAAAAGTTCCTCCGGAACTTTGACACTGTCAGATCCAAAGATATATGGACCTCAGTAAGAATACGCTGCACCTCCTCACTGGTTTCCTCACAGGGCACTGCGGTCTTAGGAAGCCTATGTTGAGATTAGGGCTTGCAGAAACTAACGAGTGCAGATTCTGTTGGGAGGTGGATGAAACTCCAGATCACCTGATTACGGAATGCCTCGCGATCTCAAACCAAAGCAAGGCATACTTTGGTCAAGAAATCTGTAGGAACGAAGACGTAGCCTCCTTGAACCATCCCAGATACTGCAGTTCATCAGAACTCTGGAACTGGAAGGCGAGCTGTAGATGGTGATGACATCGACAACTCTGATGGGGGGCACAATAGACCTTAAGGTCACAGTGCAACGTTACCCCTACAACAATATACAATATAAAAAGTTTGGATTCCACCCAGAAAAGATTTGTACAACTGTTGAGAATATTATGAGGGACATCAATCTATATTGCCTCTGATATCCAGGTGCCAGAAGAGCTGTAAGGTCCTAGAAAATAAGTTTTAAACTTGTTTTGGACTGTCACAACTTACTCAATGAGCTTGAAGCACGCAATTAGGTCACAGTGATGTGATGTGACAGATTTGGCTACCAGCTCGCGAGGGATTGAGAGAAAATGATGAGGCAGGTACCTTAGATTTCCTTTTCCCTGGACGGACATACATTAAGAAAAAACTAATGCGAAACTATACCCGTTGACAGCTCGAATGCGTCGTTCAAAATAGCATAAGGGCCCTTTACCTCGTTTTCGATCCAGCTGTATAAACCTCGAAAAAACCTCATACACTTTTAATTCCATCTCGTTTAATGTGGTGTAAATTAACAGAACCCCAGGTGAGACCCCATTACCCCTGCTCTAAATTAGAAATGGACGCTACATCTACGGTGTAACGACCGACTCGTTACGGTATTGAGCGTGTCGTTACAATAACAGGCAGGTGTTGATTCGAAACTATCCGATACGACGCGCAAGATCGAGTTTCGGTGATGGTATTCGTGTTATTCGTCGCATATGTCCATTAACATGCCTTTTCCTGGAAGAACAGACCCGGGAACAGAACGCCGAGGGCTGGATAGTGGGGGGGGGAAACGCGAGGAGTCGGTTTCGGATTTTAACTCGTTCCTCCATCAATCATATACTCGGTAATCTTTGATTCAGAAGATTCGAAGAGAACTAGATGGATCCCATACACTTTTTATTGTGTGTTTGTGTTAAATTCTGCACCTACCTGATATCGGTTGAGTATTTTGCTAACGCAACCATGGGAGACCCTTAGTTGCCTGGATATCACGCAGGGTCTCACCCCAGCAGCTGCTAGCTCCACTATCCTCAGTCTGATGTGGTTTGGAAGTGGTCTACCGTTGATGAAGACTCCTCCGAGCTGATTGACCCGACCCTGACCTGAAACAAAGATTTATCATTGAGTTAACAGTCTTCCATTCCATTTTCTACTGCTTGGTACTCATGTTTGAGTATCTTTTACCAGGAATGATTCAGTATACCCATGTGGGAGTTTTGGGGAAAAGTATGGGTTCTTCTTGTGGTCTATAGGCACAGAACAGGAAGTAGATTAACAGAGCCACACTCTTGCTTCATCAGTAACGTTTGTGACATTTCTAGAAGTAATTTGGATGGGTACTTTTGCACATAAATATCACGTATGTGGAGAAAAACTCCTGTCAACTAATGTACGAATACCTTGACTTTGAGAAGTGCAGAGGTTACAAACTGGAATCAAAGATAAATTGGAAATTTGACTTGATCTTGGCAGCTAAGACGAACTCCTACCCCCAGTAACTTCTGATGATATACAAAATAAGAATTGTATGGTTTTTATGGTTGAGGTTCGATCACAAACCATATTATCCCCTGAATTCGATAGAGAAAAGAGTAATAAGCCTTGTAACGACCTGAGTAAGAAAAACTGAACACTATTGGACCATCAAGTACATATATTTGAAACCCAAAGAAGGTCTGATTGGTCGAAGTGTTGAAACCTTATCCCGATGTACCTACAGAAGAGGTCGTATAGACCTCTAATTTTTGAGAAGTAGGAGCAAAAATTCTCACATTGCTGCTGCAGTATAATTTATTTTTATGCCACATTCTTCCCAGACTATCTATTGGTTTTCATTATCTAAATTCAGTGCTCATTTTTTGATCCACCGCAAAGAACTCAAATGAAATTTTAAGCATTGTCGACATCTTATAATGTCAATAGGAGATCTTTTCATGTATCAGCTTTCTCTCTAGTTTTTTTTTCCAATAACAACTTATAAATCTGTTAAAGTCAACCCAGAATCCATACCTTGAGAAACCCACCATAAAAACCATTCCGTATTCTGACAGAAATCATATATCTCTTATTTATGGCATACAATAAATATTGCTGAAATCAGGTCGACCCACCCTCTCGATTTTTCTCATTTTTATAGCATTACCGTTGTTATTATAACTGTTATTTCGTTGTGTAATTTGTACCCATTTTTTGCTCCGTTTTCGGAAAGGGAAGAAAGTATACGACGTTTTTTTAACATTGGAGAACCTTTCTAATGTTGTTGGAGGCTAGAATTCGGTATGGATATATTGATTGGAAGATTCTGCACTATCTTCAATTATAATCTATTGAATTCACAACCTCAATTGCCACCATATGATCTGGATTAACTGCCGTTATAAATTCAGAATCAAAAAACGTCGAAACTGTATATATAATAGAAAATAATTAATTTCAGAGGGTTGATATCAATGCCTTATGAACATAGAAGAGGAAAATTGGAAACATCAAGATTGATCTGGTAAGTGATCCTTAGATTTTTTTTCCCTCTGTCATCTTAGTTCTTATGAGAAATGAATTGATACATATATGGAAGATATAAAGACATTCAACAATATTTGGAAAAGATAAAATCATTCAAAAGTTCCGTAGGTAACGGAACATGAGAAGATAATAATATTGCATAGTTTTGTAATACGTTAATAAGTGTTTAATACATTCTAGTCGACGCTTTAGGTTCCTTGATATGATATTAGGCTCTCAGTGGACTTTGGTGAATATTTTTTAACTTGGAAAATTCTTGTTTTTCTCCGGAAGAATTTAAAAATCGTAATACCTATATATTTACAGATTACCGAAATGCTGCAAAGATAAAATGAATGGAGCTCAATAATTATTCGTTGAACCAGGCAATGTACTGTTCATTTGTATCAAAATCAGCCTGTATACAAATTTTCCAAAAAAATATAGCTGTAGTGAGACATCTTTCCAGTTTTTGGCACAGTTGTTCCTCGTAACAGAGTGCTTATCAATTTGCCCAAATGTCTGTAATTTTTTAATTAAATTGATCTTAAACGATTCTGTCCGGCCGTTAACACGATAACTCTCGAACTAAATGAGCTAGACAGTTGACATTTTCAGATTAGGTTTGGGACATAACTATCTCGGTTAAGTTCGTTATTGGGCAAAATAGGCCTTACGGTTTCGGAGAAACAAAAAAATTTTTTGCATTACTAATTTCAAACTCAGATTCAGTTTCACCATAAGAATCCAGTGATATCATTTTCAACTCTAAGAAGCTAATACTTTGGGAGATATGATTTATCAAAATTTCAATAATGAATCGTACTTCTGTATTTTCACAGAACGCGAATTCTATCTGTCTGTGTTCACTGTTCATCCTTGTCATCTTATCTACCAGACATGTCGAATTTATTTCTGTTCTAGAAGATAAAGTATGATTGAATGCAAAATGGCCAATTATAGGTTATTTTATATACCCTATATGCCCTTAGATAATCCATATGATGATGGCAATATATACTTCGGCAATTTAATCATATTTTGTTCTGAATATCTCCAGTGATAACAATACTGTCATATTGGCTTAGATTCAATCGATATAATATAATTTTCAGAGTAGATTTGAGGAATGAATATCTCAGATAAGTTCGTTATTAAATTTTAATTTAATTTCCTTTATGATGCAGTTCTATCATAAGAATCCATTGATATCATTCCCAACTCTGAGAAACCAATACTTTCGGAGATATGATTCGTCAAGGTTCGAACAAGAGGGCAAAAGCTTTCCCAAATTTTTTTGAGAATATCAGATATTATCTTTCATGATTTGTAAACGATAGTAATTCTCATCTGTTTTATGAATGTGGGTATCAAATGACAAGAGATTGACTGATATTATAGATTATGTTAAGTTTTTCAAAATAGTTTTGATAACCATCTAGCGACGGAATTGATATACAATAAAATTTCTGAAATTAGTTCCTCTAAAAGAAGATGAATTGGGTAAAAAGACATTAAAAATTTGGGAATGTCGTTGTAATTTTTGCTACAATTATTTGATTCTTTGGAAAGCGTAGTTTTTCGTATATGTTATTTTTTCGCCAAGAATATAATCTCTCTGGAAATTTCTTGAAGCGTGTTTTTACAGTTTGGTAATAATGATTCCAAATATTTACAAATTACTAAAGTCAAAGTACTAAGGAACTAGTTTAATGTCTCAAAATGTACCATCAATATTTTATTCATCAGTTAATCTAAATTGAAACCTTAAACAAACATCTCCGAATAAACCTAGAAAACTACCTCCTAAATGGACCATCGGATGGCCTTAACGAAACCCGGATTTACCACCGTTGTACCTACCGAATCCCGCGCTCTCACCTTGGAAAGGGTATCCAGAAAAACACGGCCTGTGCATTATACCAAAGTTCCCGGTCACGGTCATCTCGAAAACGAGTCCACAACGTCGTACATGAACCGTACAAGAAACACCGCGTTCAACAAAACACTCTGTATCACAAACTCGGTGCGACTCTGATCTCGGTGAATCCCCGAACAAGTCTTAGCGATGATGCGCGTCGTACAACCTGTCTTATGGCGTGTAAGGCACTGACTAGCGACTCTGTCTGGATGTCGGTGCTCGATCTGGGTTGCTGGGTGGATGCGGGCTACGCCCATGGCTCCGCCCACGAACGGTAAGGTTTTAGGTTAGGTCGAACGTTCTCCCCTGTGTTTATCGCACCATTTTCATCGTTTTTTGATGGGTTTATTGTTTGAGTTTATGATGTATGCGTGTGTGGGTGATGATGTGCTATGATCGCTGTATGGGAGGGTTTATACGAGGTATACGAGTATCCTGAACTTCCGTTGGTCCTTCGAGGATACCTGTCAAACGATTTACGATACCGTATTCATGACTATAAGCTCGTTAATTCTTCACTTACTCAGATAAAGATCAGTATCTGTATTACACCATCACCGATTTAATTACGACCACAGTAGCACAACAAATATCAGAAAATTGTGCATAACTTGGAAGAGTGCCTTCAAAAAAGTTTATATACAGGGTCGCTGATTTGTATGGGAACGGTCGAATACTCCTTAAATAAAAATGTTAGGACACAAAAGTTTCAGGGTATTTTTAAATCTATTACAATACAATAAAAGGGGGAAAACCATATGGCAGGAGCTTCGGCGCTCTTGTTCAATTTTTGACAAACCGTATCTCCGAAAGTATTGGTTTCTCAGAGTTGGGAATGATATCAATGGATTCTTATAATAGAACTGCACCATAAAAGAAATTAGAAAAATTAATTCAAATAATAGTTTATTTATCAAGATTAAATGAGCAATCTGCAATGATTTAACATCGTGAAATGGGTTGTTGCAACATACATTCGGTGCATGGTTTTCACAACTCGAAATACCTAAGGAAAGTATCATCGAAATGTCTAGAGCAAGGCTGGAGACAATCATAGTAGATTGTCGATTTATTCCTGATATTTGAATAGGTAGGTATAGGCTGACGGACAAATTACATGTTTTAATAGTTTAAAATATATTAATAAAATACAATCCTCTTTTCATAATGTAATAGTTCATACCAATAACACATTCATTCTGTATTATGAACCTTAACTCAAGAAAGAATATTTGATACACAATTGTAGCTCAATATTTCACCATTTTTTGCTAGAAACATTATGAAAATACTGTAGGTATACAAGAACATGTCTCACTACTTAAAGAAGTAAAAGGTAATATTAACCTCGGTGGTCAACGAATAGTAATATCTCTTGATGGTTCCATTATGTTGTTCTTTCCTATTGCCTTCATAAACTACATCAAGAAAATGATTCAATTCTAAATCTTCTGAAACATCATCCCCAATATTTGCACATAAATTATTCAATATGCAACAAGTCAATATTATTTTTGGTATCAAAACACTCTTGTATATATTCACAAATTTAAGATGCGGAACCTTGTTTTCCAACACAAAATATTTTCAAAGTACGAATTATAAACAAACTAGAACTGAAATAAATATGACCTCTGTTATAGGTAGATAAGATGACATGAATGAACAGTGAACACAGATTGAACACCGACAGATAGAATTCGCATTCTGTGAAAACATAGAAGTAAAATAAAATAGCTAACGAAGAATGTTAAGACACAAAAGTTTTAGGGTATTTTAATATCTATTACAATACAAATTGAGTATACAAGATCAGCTAATGACCAAACAAAGTTGCTTTTTATTTAATGGAACACCCTATATATTCCATATTTAAATTCTTTCCGAAATTCTTAACAAAATTGACACAGCACATCATATCCAAAATTTGACCGTTTTCCAGATATCGAATTTTGAAAATATTTTTTTTAAACCTTTACTTAATTTATTTAAAGAAAAAGTGGGAAAGCCCTGTGGGCATGAGCTTTGGCGCTCTTGTTCAAACTTTGGCAATTCATCTCCGAAATTATTGGTTTCTCAGACTTGGGAATGATAAAAAAAAAGCTATAGAGAAGCAGTTTATCGTTATCCGTTAGATTCATATGGAATTAAAAAAAAAATGTTTGCTCCTAGTGTTACGATTGTCATTTTTTACTTACATAGAAATAAATTGATTTAAGTTGAAATAAATATATATAAATATTTTAATTTAAATTAAATAGAATTTATTAAACGAATAAACTATGAATCGATAATCACCCAGTAAGTGGTTTTAGTGCAGTAAATATCGAAATATGGCCCGGCAGATTTACCTTTTCGTTTCTATGGCCCTGAAGACGGATTCCCTTGGTGTCGTAAACTTTTGAAATCGTCCCATTTTTCAAAAGTCAAGCGTCCAAATGCCATTTACCAAAGTTAGAGGTAATAAACGCCGTAGAAATTCTTGAATAAAAGTCAAGACTGAATATGCTCCTTGCGTATTATGGCCGCAATAAATGGCGAAAAATTCATGGAATAGGATGGAAGAAATCTGCTTAAAATTAAGTTATGGTTTGTTATTTTCACGGCGACCAATCAGTACCCACTATTCCATTCAAAACTAATAAAAATGCCACGTGTTGGCGAAGTCAGTTTAGGTATGTAGAATTCAAAAAACTAATAATTTTTTTTTTCTAATTAAATCTCGAGAAAATAACAATAAAAATTATTATATTGGTATTGATTTTGATTATGTAAATCCAAACAAATTAACTTTCAAATTCTGTGATTAATATTTCGTTGATTAGATATATGGAAAATATAAAATAAGTATAGAAAAACAATTTTATTCTACTTTGTTCCTAATTGTACGTAAATGGCGCCTCTAAACAAATTTTTAAGACAATGGTTCATAATCCTGTTTTTGGGCGCATGTTCTAGGGGAACATCGTCCTATCATTTCGTCCAAATGTCTGTAATTTTCGAATTTGGAGCTGAAAATTGGCTAATAGACTAATTCGGACTCCCTGATCACGAATCCGGTGTCAGATTTTTGGGTGCCGTACGGCCGGCCGGCCGGCCGGCAGGCCGGCCGTACTTCCGGCCGTAGGCACGATAACAGGAGCACCGAAGGTCCTATCGACTTCAAACTTTCAGGGTAGGTTTCTGATCAAAATGCGACGGTTAAGTTCGTTAACGGGCAAAATCGGCCGGACGGTTTAGGAGTTATAGACATTTAAAATTTTGAGGTTATTTCCCTGATATTTCAGGAACTAAAGAAGATGTTGAATCGAAACTTGGTAGTCAGTTCGAGGATATAAACGCGCAACTTTTGGCAGAATTCTGTTATGATCGAAATGTTGGTAATTTTTAAAAAAATATTTCTTTAAATTTTTTCGAAAAAAAAATTTTTTTTTCGTGAACTATTCATCAGATTGCAACAAAAACTTGTACTAACGTCAATTGTAGTATTTTGCAACATTGTGCAAAATTTTGGCTCTATACGATTCCAATTTCTGGAGATATAAGACAAAATGTGTCAAATTTCCTGGGTCTCTCTCAGTATTTTCAACGATTATTCTATGAACTCTTTGAATTCCACCGAAAACAAATTCAAAGACATAAACATAAAGAATCAAGTCATAGTTTAGACGTCGAAAGAAGGACGATGTTGATCGACTTGAAAAGGTACCTATTTCAAGAAATGCAATAATGAAATGCTTAATTTATGGATATAATATTATCTAAGTATTGTTGGGATCGGGCAGTTGGAAAATTTTTTAATAAAAAAATTTGTACCGACGTTAAATCAAGCATTCTACACGAGTGTGCAAAATTTCAGTTCGATACGATCTCAATTCCAGAAGATATTGCTTAAAATTCACATTCCAGCGTGTTTTGACGTTCTATGGTCACAGAAAATCGTCACAAAAATCTATTTACCTCATTTGACGGCTGTTTGTCAAATCAATTAATTCCAACAATTGATGTCAGATTTCCTACATACCAAGTTCAAACACATTTTATTATATGGAAAACACTTATTATGATCACGTTCTACAGGAATTGATACTAAATAGAAGCTAGATGAAGATTATTGTAATGGAAAATTTGTGTTCCAGAATAATATTAAGGTATTCAACATGATACTGCTTTTTTTCTTTACTGGTCAGTACGGGCCACAAGGAAGATGAACATGCGCCCAATAGCTCCTGTCCACAGGGCTTGAACCAATTTTTTTTAATATAGTTTTGACAATGTTCTACGAACACTGGTTTTATAAACTATATATAGAATATCAATAAATTCAGATAAAGAATGGAGGAATTTAATGACATCTTATGTGACAATATAATAAAACTTTGTGTTGAATATACAGTCATTTCTATCTCCATATTTAATTCCATATTAATGAAAAAATCAATATTTACTTTTTTATTGCATTAACAAAAATAAATGAATATATATCTACGACAAAACTTTTTCTATTTGAAAATACATAAAAAAATCAACCTAATAAAAATATATTTTATTGGAAAAAAGTGTGAAAGTCCTGTGGACAGGAGCTTTGTCACTCTTCTTCAACCTTTGACAAATCATATCTCTGAAAGTATTGGTTTCTCAGAGCTTGGAATGATATCAATGGATCTTTATGATAGAACTGCATCATGAAAGAAATTAAATTCAGAAAGTGTAATTCAAAAAGAGTGCCAAAAATTATTAAGCCGAAACCACCGTCCGAGTGTTATCGTGTCTACGGCCGGTCGGACAGAATCAATTTTGACCACGGATTCTTGACCATTTTCATCCAAAAATTCGAAAATTGCAGACATTTGGACAAATTGATTATAGCACTCTGTTCCGACTTCCGAGGAACAAAAGCGCCAAAAAGAAATACAGAAGATCATCATCCGAAATTTGGTCGAACGAATAGAATTTTACTAAATAAATGTTCAACCATTATCAGGTATAGGAATAAGATATTGTTATATCGATCTAAAGTTAATTATAATAATAAACTTATTCTTAACACAAATTAATAATGGGTTATTTTTCGAAATTTATTTTTAATCCAGCAAATTCAGTTATTCATTGTGTTATTTCAGTACAACATATTTCATTTTGGAATGTTTATTATAGTAAATTTTCTGGAATAAATTCATTTTAACTATTTTGGACAAGTTTTAGGCTAATTTTTTCCGTTTACAAGGAGTTAATGGGGAACAACCAAAAGCACATTAAACCTAGCCTGAAATATAAAGATAGAACTATGATTTAAATGGTTGAAATACTTTTAATTCACGTAAAAAATCATAAATTATTAGTATATTTTCTACTCTCATTTTAAGGAACTTTATTCTTCACGATAGCTGAGTATATCACGTACGATGACTTATGTTCGTTATTGAGAATTAGTTTGATAATTTTTTTTTCTTCAATGTATTCAATCGTGGTTTCAAGATATTTTTCTGATTTAAACTTTTTTCGGGAATATTACCATTAATAACAAAATGGCGAAGGCGCAGGGTCTTTCACGCTTGAATTCTAATCTGTTTAATCAAATGCGGAAATGGGTAGAAATTTATCATAGTTAGTATAGATATATTAGAAGTATAAAATACCACACAGCTAACTGAACCATCGATTCATTGAAGGGACAATTTGGATATGTATTATTTGCAACTTTTTATGTATTATTTACAACTTTGTATGTATTATTCACAACTTTTTATGTATAATTTAGGAGTTCGTCATGTACCCTCTACGAGGAGTGGAAGGTAATTGAGTTTTTTGAATGGCATGACAAATATCAAAAATCGTCGCCTAGTTTGTTGTTTGAGTATAATATAGTGGACCAGTATACTGCAATCATTATATTATTCCAATATTTTGCCAATATCTCCAAAAATATAGATCAATTCGAGTTCAAATCTGGAACATTGCTGTAAAATCAGGTTTCGAAGGTTCTTGGAGAATTTCAGCGATGTCGGACGAGTATTTTCTGAGATACAAAATACTAGAACATTTAAAAATATATTATTTATGTCACGATAACCTGAGAACGGAAAGAGATAGCAACTTGCCATTTTCAGGTTAGGTTGTGCATCTGAATGCGACATTTGAGTTTGTTAATATGGCCAAACGATTTTGGAGTTATACCCATCTGAAATTTGGTTGTTACTTTCTCAATAACTCGAAACCGATCCAATTAAAATTTGATTATTAGTTGTAAAATGCCGACGCATTAATTCTTGCAAAATTCTGTGAGGATCGTATCACTAGAAAATTTTTAAAAAATCATTGAAAAAAATTCTACATATCAGAAACTATTCGTCCGACATCGCTGAAATTTTGCGAGAGACTTCAAAACATAACTCTATTGCCAATTTTCATGTTTGAACACGATCGGATCTGTATTGTTGGATATCCGAGTATAGCCTTGTGTGAGTTCAATATAGCTGGATTGGTGACCGTTGCCTTGATAACTGTCGAACGAAAGAAGATAGGGACTTGCGATTTTCAGGATAGGTTTCGCATCCGACTGGGAGAGTTGAGTCCGTTTTTGAACATAATCAGTCTAACGGTTTCGGAGTTATACCCACTTGGAATATTATTTCCTCGATAACTCAAAAAATATAGACTTGATCAAATTGAAGCTTGATAAGTACCTAGTTGTAGAATATCGACATAAAGGCGTGTGTACAATTTTGTGAGGACCGTAGGTACCACTAGAAAATTTTAAAAAAATTACGAAAATATATTATGTATCTCACGATGCCTTGAGAACGGAAAGAGATAGCGACTTGCAATTTTCAGGGTAGGTTGCGCATCCGAATGCGAAATTTTAGTTAGTTAATGTGCTGTTCAATTTGATGTTCTTAAGCTTCTAAAAGAACATCCTCTTTGAAGGTTACAGATAATTGGTGAATTTTGGCGAAATGATAATTCTTCGTGTGGAATTCGTAGACATGATAAAAAAATTAAATTTTTCTGTTGTGGATTCCATAGTTATGACCTGTAACAAGTCATAAACATATAATCACTCACTCAGGGGTTTCGATGAACCGAAAATTCAAGATTACTCGGTTAATTTGGACCCCTTTCTCATGTACCCAAAAACCAAAATCCCCGAAGCCATAAATTCAGAAGATACCGTTTTCGAAAAGTCAACTTTTCGAAGTGATTATTCCCAAAAATTTCGGTCAATAAGAACCGTAAAATCTGTATGAATAAAAGTCAAGTCCGAGTCAATACTGGAGCGTCCTTATATTGGCCATAATAAATAAGACGTATATCATAAAATCTGGAAGAAAAATCGGCCATGGGACTTCTCTGTGGACCTCAGATGCCTTCTGGACCGTGCCCAGCGTGAAATATACAGTAGGGCATAAATGTTGACAGATCAGGGTAAGATATACGACTGTCTAATAAAGGCTGGTAAAGTAAGGGACGTTGCGGTACTAAGAAATCTTCAATTGACTCGGAGAGAGTTTATGAGTTACTAAGTTGAGTATTAATGGAATTATCTGTAAATGTTTTGCTTTTCGAAATTGGCTTAAGGCGTGTTGCTGTTTTGTGATGCCCAAGATCCCAGGAATGTTTGACGATCAAGTGAAGATTAGGGGAGAACGGGCAAGAGATCTGTCTGCGTTTTTACATAGGAACAATGTGGAAGAAGCTTAATGTAATGGATATGTTGAAAAAAACTGTTGTTGCAGGATCTACGCCACTGGAACTATCATCATTTATTGCGCGTATGTTCTGGGGAACATCGCGTTATAGTTTTGCCCAAATGATGCAACTTTCGACTTTTTGACGAAAATGGTCTCAAACGATTTAGTTCAACTCCCCAATGAAGAATTCGAGGTCAAATTTGATTCTGTCCAGCCGGCCGTCCGGCCGTTGCCACGATAACTTGAGAACGAAAAGAGCTAGCGACTTGAAATTTTCAGGGTGGGTGGCGTATCCCAATACGACGGACAAGTTCGTTAATGGGCCTAATCGACCGAGTGGTTTCCGAGTAATAATTTTGTTTTCAACCAATATAAATCCGATCGAATTGAAACTTTGGTGAGTAGTTGTAGAATATGAACCTAAGCACGTTCGTTAAATTTTGTGCGAATCGTATGACTAGAAAATTTTAAAAAAATTATTTAAAAGTATTTTTGTTGTCACGATAACTTGAGAACGGAAAGAGATAGCGGCTTGAAGTTTTCAGGTTAGGATGTGCACCAGAACGCGACATTTCAGTTTGTTTATGAGCATAATCGGCCAAACGGTTTCAGAGTTATAGCCATCTGAAATTTGGTTGTTTTTTGTTCTTCATTTACTCGAAAAATACTAAACCGATTGAATTCAAACATGGTAATTAGTTGTAGAATGCCAACGCGAAAATTCTTGCAAAATTTCGTGAGGATAGTATTCGTAAAAATTTTTTAAAAAATCATTGAAAAGTAAAAAAAAAAATCTATATATCAGTAACTATTCGTTTGAAATTGCTGAAATTTTGCAAGAGCCTTCATAACCTAACTCTACTGCCAAGTTTCAAGTTTTAACACGATCGGTTGAATATTGTTGGAGATTCAAGCATTCTTGTGTGAGTTCAGTAGATGGGTGACAGTTGCCTCTATAACTTTCGCACGAAAGGAGATAGGGACTCGAAATTTTCAGGGTAGGTTGCGTATATGAAAGGGAGAGTTGAGTTCGTTTTTGGGCATAATCGGTCAAACGGTTTCCGAGTTATACCCACCTGGAATATTATTTCCTTGTTAACTTGATAAATATTCGATCGAATTGAAGCTTTTTAACTAGTAGTAGAAAATCATTAATTAATTAATCATTAATCATTAATTCGAATTTACCATGGTAAATTCAAATTAAGTGTCCAATACAGGAGAATGGACAACATAATTTACCATGGTAAATTCGATTAAGGGTGTCCAATACAGAAGAATGGACATAAGAACATACGCGCAAAAGCTTCTGACTTCACGTCAGTGCTTGAACCAATTTTTTTAAGATGCAGTTTCACCATAAAAATCCATTGATATCATTTTTAACTCTAATAAGCTAATACTTTCAGAGATGTGAATTTTCAAAATTTCAATAATAAATCGTACTCTTATATGTTTCCACAGAATCCTGTACATAATTATTCTATGTATGAATTATTATATGATCTGTGTTCTTACATGTCATCTTATTTTCCTATGAGAGATAAATGTCAAAATTATTTCTGGTTCGTAATTCTTGATGTAAAATACACCTCTCCTGTTCTAGAAAACAAAGTATGATTGAATGCAAAATCTCCAATGAAATAACCTCAGCTATCGTAGAATTATAAGGATGATATGATCTTATACTTTTAAGGTGATAATATAATGCCTGTGGATAATCCATATGATGATGAAAATATATACTTTGGTAAGATACATAATCAAATTGGGTTCAGAATATCTCCAGTAAAAACAAAACTGCAATATTGTGTAAGTTTTAATTGATTTAAAATGATTTTCATAGTAGATTTAAGGAATGAATATATCGGATAAGTTCGTTATTGGGGAGAATCGGTCTGTTTCAATTTAATTCCTTTCATGATGCAGTTCTATCGTAAGAATCCATTTATATCATTCCCAGAGACCAATAATTTCGGATCTCCTGTCCACAGGACTTGAACCAATGTTTAGACGAAATAATCCGTACTAAAATCACCTAAAAGTTGCTCTGGATCGAGAATGAAAAAAAATATGTTGTGGATATAAATTTTCAACATTTGCTCGCCAGTTTTCGAAAAATATTCCATCGAACTTCCACCGGAAAATCAACTGAGACAACTTACGACCTTCTATATAGCTGCCTTTGTTCTCCCGATGATATTTTTGTTGTCCGACGTCTTTATTTTGTGTACTGTTTTGTTTAGCAGTAAATAATGGCCTCTGCTACCGTCCAAGACGAAATGTCATCGATCACCCGAAGTACACAATGAGGACGACTCGAAATCATTCACGCTTAATGTCCCCGATTTGTTTTGAAAGGGACATGTTTATTTTCACGGAAACCGGGCCTCTGCGATCGCTTTAACAAGCCTAAAATCAAATTTCGAAAGCTCCTGTCGACGCGACAAATTGAAAAGACAGAGGACCGATAAGTCAACCCGAAGAATCGGAAGCGAGACCATAGTGGTTCCCTGAACTCCGAGCGCAAAAAGTATTTTATTATTTTATTGCTTTACGACTACTGGCGTGCCGGTATTGTTGCGTCGGTTTCGTTCCAGTTGTAAATATCTAAATGTTTCTTCAGAGGTCGCTTATTTATTGCTAGGGGAAAATTGTAAAACTATCAGCGACGCCACTAAAAATATCATATCGAAAAATTTGCGTCGATGGGTTGAGAGGTGTGAATTATTTAAATCAGATCGTTTGACACCTGTCAATCGGGAAGGGTTTGACTGGGGAAGGTTGGAGGGAGGTTTGATTTGTTGTAAATTTATAAAGCGACAAATTCGTCAATTCTAATCTCATATATTTGTAATAGTCTGGTCAACAAGTGCTTTTATAAACAATTAAGTAAAACAAAGGAGGTTTAGGTTTTCGCCAATGTCTCAAAAAATATTTGAGATAATTCAAATTTGAAAAAATATTCGAATAGAGGAGGATTTTTCCTAAAAAAGGTCCCACCTGCCGGAACTGTTAGGCCAATATTTATAATTTTCCTAGAGGGTTGAAAATAAGCCCGAAAACGGGTACTCTGGCCTGCGCAAACTTCGCCCCCTTCATACCTTTGATGAATAAATATTATTTAAACTTATTAAATATGAAAATAAAAAATTTAAACAATTCAGGCGCCTGCAGGATATGTCAGTGAACAATAATCCCTGATCCAAAAATGTTTATCGCGATATTTCAATTAGTTATCCATTAGCTAATTAGCAATTTTTTTTTGCACGAACATTGACATTGCAAGTGCGATAATTGTTAAACTATTAATCTGAGAATTTTTTCCTTTCGTGTAGCTATTTTTCAAAGGTCCTGGAATAGATTCCTGTTGGAAATTTTAAAAAATTATTAATTTTCGATTTGTTATTAACAATTTACTTAAGTGAAAAATTATAAAGCTTCAATTATGGTTTAAAAGAAATTTTTAAATTATCTCATGAACAACGCATTGGTTTACAACAATTTTTAATAATTATTAAGAATCATTTTTAAGTAGTTTCTGATCATAATAAAACGGAGCAATAGTATTATTATAAATCGAAGCTTTATAATTTTTCACATAAGTAAAATTAACAATTTTTAAAATTTTCCAACAAATTCCAACAAGAATATATTCTAAGGCCTTTGAAAAATAACTCCACGAAAGGAAAAAAATCTCAGATTAATAGTTTAACAATTATCATACTTGCAATGTTAATGTTCGTGCTACGAAAAATTGTTAATTAACTAATGGATAACTAATTGAAAAATCACGATAAACATTTTTGGACCACGGATTATTGTTCACTGATTTATCTTGCAGGCGCCTGAATTTTTTCAATTTTTTATTTTCATTTTTAATAAGTTTAAATAATATTTATTCATGAAAGGTACGAAGGGGTCGAGGCTTAATTGCGCAAACCGGAGTACCCGTTTTCGGGCGTATTTTCAACCCTCTAGGAAAATTATAAATATTGGTCCTACAGTTCCGGCAGATGGAATTTTTTTCAGGAAATTTTCTCCTCTATTCGATTTTTTTTTAAATTTGAATTATCTCAAATAGTTTTTGAGATATTGGCGAAAATCTAAACCTCCTTCTTTTTTTCACTTAATTGTTTATAACTATTGCAATTCTTACGAGCGGCCTTAGCATTTTCTCAAAAACTATCTGCATGCCAATCTCAATCGAATGACATCTCAATCATAATTTTCGGAGAATACGCAAACATTTTTTTTTCCTCTCGAATGGACCATTATTCCTTCATCAGTCCATTGCAAAAGTTGGATACCATTTTCGACCAAAAATTCACATAATATTTGCACGGTAACGAGCGTGCAAACAAAAGAATGGAGAAATGAAAAAATTAATAGATGTTCAGCCAAAGAATAGAGAAAGTTGATTGACATTCTGACTGGAAAATTTCCTATTTGTATTCCAGTTCAAAAGAGATATTTCTTCACCAATAAACCATCGAAATTCCTCGTCGAAACCTCTAACAAACGATGAAATCTATTAGGAGGCGTCGACCGCAATCTCCTAAATATCTAACAAAAAAAAAACACAATAGAAAGCAACCAACTTCCAATCGCCATGTCGGCCCGATGGAAAATCGAATTCCCACAGTTCCCCCACGTCGAAAAACACGCTGTTCCCACGCGCGTGTATTAACCAGCCGTATTCAAATCGTTATCGACAGGACGAAGCCATGTTTGATCTACGACCGATAGATCGTCCGCAAAAACAAATATTTCCGACGGCGTGACCGGCCTAGAGCGAATTATCGCGTTCTTAACGGTTTTTTTTCCCGATAGGTCTGGTCGGCGTTATGGCCGCGTCGTATGGTCGTCGAGGAAAGTGTCTGCTTCGATCGGTGGTTCTCGTGGGAATATGGTGATGGGTTTTTTTGCGGCTGGAGGAATGCGATGTTGAAGTTTGGAATGAAATGAAACACGTAAGAATTGCGGTGATGGTCACGCTTTTGCCTCCGTTGGGAGGGATCGTCCAACACCGAAAAATGATGAATTTGGGATGGAAATTCGAAACGAGTGTCTTCAGGAAGCAGACACATACAAATAGATATTCAAATTTTTATTCAGACCATCAACTCAGTGTAAAAAGAGGTGTTATTAAAACACTTCACGATAGAGCTAACCTTATTTGTTCTACTCTTTAAATTCGAAATAAAGAAATTGATTTCATCAAAAAATTTCTTGAAGATAATGGATATCCTAGACAATCATAAATACATCAATCATGAATTTAGATAGAAGAGCAATTAATCAAGTAAAACATAATAATCAACAAGAACAGCCACCCAATATGCTGAATGTGATCCCTTATGTTCGTGGCCTTTCTGAAAAAATCAGAAGAATCGGTTCTTAGTTCAATATAAGAACCGTTTTCAAAACACAAAATGATCTCAGGTCTTTATTAACGAAGACAAAACCCATTAATGAAAAACAAAAATCAAAAACTGTGTATATAATATTCCTTGTATTTGTGGTAAATCATACACAGGAGAAACATCAAGACCACTAGAAGTAAGAAAGTCAGAGCATAAGAATAACTTGAGAAATAGAGACATACAGAAATCAAAAATAGCAGAACATGTATGTACAATCCAAGGAGATCACATGATGGATTGGAGTAATACAAGGATTCTGATGACAGAAACTGATTATATTAAAAGGAAACTTAAGGAATCAACTTGTATTTTATTGAACAGAGAATGCAATTTTGCAAATTGCTCAATTGGTATTGACCATATTTGGCTAAATTTATTGAAAAAGGAGGTGGAACTTGGAAATTTCTATACAAAGTAAAACTATGTTAGCTATGATTTTCAAATACTGTCAATATGACAATTCTCGAATCTCAGAATAACAATCAACAAAATAGTTCTGAAGATTTTTTCGTTAAGCGTCTGAAGAAGGAGTCTGATATAGACACCGAAACGTTACGATATAGTTGTTTCTTCGTTGATGTTGTTTCGTTTTTATTTGTTAGGCAACATTGTTCAATTGATAACTTCTGACAAATATCTTGTGTTTCCTACGCAGAAGCAAATCACAAAATAATTAGTTTTTTATTTTATAGATATTTTTCAGAGTTTTGTAGAGAAAACCCAGAAAGAAACCATTCAATGATGAATATACCTCCCACAGCATCCTTTAATGTTTATATGGATTGAGTTTAATTTTGGCATTTGCTTGATTTTGGATGAAATTAGACCCCTGGGGGGCTCAAAAAGAATAGAATTCAGATTTAAACTCCGTAGTTAATTGAAGAATGAAGATACGAAGAAATATGCAAAATTTCGTGGGGATCGTATGGCGAGAAAAAATGTTCAACTATTTTGCTTGAAATTCGGAAACTATGTGTGGGATTGAGTTTAATTTTGGCACTAAGGTAACTAATAATGAGCCCTTGGAGAGTGCGAAATCACATGAAAAATAGAGCCCCTAGGAGCTTCAAAATATAAATCTGATTTAAAAATCTAAATATCTAGTTTATGTTCTATTGTCTACTCACCTCTATTGGACACTCTTAATCGAATTTAGAATCTATAGAATATATACCGTTTTCTCAGCTTTTATAATATATGAATACATTTCATATTTATGACATACTTCAGTAACGAGAGAATCTATGATCACTATGATCTCCGATGTCAAGTCAGTAATCTTTGGCGCGCTTGTTCACGTTGATCAATTTTAATGGAAAGATGAATGCTTCAAGCTCAGCGAAATAGTTAGAGAGTAGTGGACGCCATTCACTGTATGTGCACATTAACAGTGCTGTGCGATAACTCTAGAAAGAAATGAGTTAAATATATCAAATTTGCAGGGTAGGTTTGGTGCACAAATATCTCGGTTATGTCCGTTAATGAGCCAAATTAGCCGTGTGGTCTCGGAGATATAGCCATACGAAATCTTGTTTCCTCAATAACACGACAACTACTGTTCTGATCGTATTGAAACTCGGTAGTTAACTGAAAAATGGAAAAACAATGATAAATATTAGGATGTTTCCGCATAATTCAATCTTGAAATTCGGTGGCTTCCACCGAACACTCTGTACCCATTTTCCCAGCTTCAATTATGCCGTGCATTATCTCGACAAATTGGGTGGGTGGAAATTGTGATAATTACAGATCCGGAGGCTGCATCACATCTCTTCTCGTGCGCATCACAGTCATTCTATTCATCCTATTGGATCCAGTGGCTTGCCAATGACGGATATTCGTTCGTTGTAGGAGGGGCTTGAGATAATAATATCCGGTTTTGAAACGACCGGTCCCTGGGTATGCGGGTTGCCCGAGGTGTAAATCTAACTTGGAATACTGTTTTTGGCGCGCTTATTCCTCTGAGCACGCCTATCATTTTGTCCAAATATCTGTAATTTTCGAAATTTTGACAGAAAATGGTCTTACACCTTTAGTTTTGACTCACTAATAAAGAATTTGAGGTTTGAGTAGGACGGTAGAAATTTGCAGGGTAGATTTGGAGAGCCGACGCGCCGGTTATACGGTCGTTAATGGACAAAATCCGCCAAGTAGTTTCAAAGTTATAGCCATCTGAAATTTTCCTAATAACTCGAAAAACTCGGACTTATACAAACTTTCCTGAAGATCGTATCACTAAAAATGAAGAAAAAATTGTATACAATATGTATATAATATTGTATAATATAGAAAAATAACTAACAAACTAATACAGTGGAACATTTGTTTTGCAGTCGATCAACAAAATGTTCTTAGGATTCACAGAATTTCATGTGAAAGACTCTGATCATCTATTTCCGTTGCTCGCCGTGCATAAAAGTACAATTTTCCGCACTTGTTAGTACATAACTATTTCTTATTAGTGTTTTGAAATTATTATATCATTCCGTATGCATTCACGTTTTGAAAGTTTAACTTTTCTGAACCAGTGCGGAAAGATCACATGCTATTTCTTTCCGCACGTATATGAGTGCTGAAAATAAATAGCAGGTAGTTTTTGCGTACGCAAATATCAAAGAAAAGGTTATGCCTAATCGTTAATCTATTACTTCAGTAGATAAAATATTGTTCCTAACTTATTCGGAAAATGTATCTTTTTCGCACTCATTCATACAGTTGAAACAGTAATTATGGCATTCGGGAAAGGATCGAAGATGACTGTATGAGATAGAGGGAAAGGAGTACCGAAAAAAATTTGAATTTATTATTACTTTTCCAAACGCATTCACGTTTTGCTCGCTACTTGACGAGAAAGACTGAAGTCTCGCGGCGTGCATAAAAATACCACTTTTCGCACTAGCTATTTTCTACTAGCGCTTTAGATGTAGGTATTACTTTTCCGCAAGCTTTAACGTTTTGAAAGTTTCACTTTTCGAATCCAGTGCGGGAAGATTACCTGGTATTTCTTAACGCACGCATACGGGTGCGGAAAAGAAATAGCAGTTATTTTTTCCACACGCAAATGTCAAAGAGAAGGTTGTGCCTAATCGTAAATTAATCACGCTAGTAGAAAAAATATTGTTCTTAACTCATTCGGAAAATGTCTCTTTTTCGCACTTGCTGGGAAAATATTTATATTCATACAGTTGAAACAGTAATTATGGCTTTCGGGAGGAGCGAAGATTACTGCATGAGATAAAGAGACACAGAGGGCAAAGAGTACCGAAAAATTTTGAATTTATTATTACTTTTCCGAACGCCTTCAAGTATGCAGTCTCGTGCATAAAAGTACCACTTTCCATACTAGCTATTTCCTGCTATAGCGCTTTGAATGTAGGTATTACTTTTACGCACGCTTTAACGTTTAGAAAGTTCCATTTTTCGAAGCCAGTGCGAGGAGATCATCTGATGGTATTTCTTTCCGCGTGCATATACGGGTGCGGAAAAGAAATAGCAGGTATAGTTTTTCCACACGCAAATGTCAAAGAGTATGTTATGCCTAATCGTCAATTAATTACGCTAGTAGATAAAATATTGTTCCTAACTCATTCGGAAAATGTATCTTTTTCTCACTTGTTTAGAAAATATTTATTTTCATACAGTTGAAACTGTAATTATGGCTTTCGGGAGGATCGGAGATTACTGCATGAGATAGAGAGAGACAGAGGGAAAGGAGTACCGAAAATATTTTTAATTTATTATAACTTTTCCAAACGCATTCACGTTTTGGTCGCTACTTGACGTGAAAGACTGCAGTCTCGTGCATAAAAGTACCACTTTCCGCACTAGCTATTTACTTCTAGTTCTTTGAATGTAGGTACTACTTTTCTGCGACCTTTAATGTTTTGAAAGTTTCAAAGTTTGACTTTTCGAATCCAGTGCAGGATTAACACCCGCAATTTCTTTCCGCACGCATACGGGTGTGGAAAAGAAATAACAGGTATAGTTTTTCCGCGCGCATAATCCCAAAAGGAAGGTTATGCCTAATCGTCAATTAAATACGCTAGTAGATAAAATATTGTTCCAAACTCATTCGGAAAAGGTCTCTTTTTCGCACTTGTTTAGAAAATATTCATATTCATACGGTTAAATCAGTAATAATGGCTCTCGGGAGGATCGAAGATGACTGAATGAGATAAAGAGAGACACAGGGAAAAAATTTCGAAGCGTATAAGTCAAAATTAGTGACTTTTTCTTCGGAGATCCGAACCTCCTACAAAAACAGTAAGAACCTTATGGGAACTTACGTAAATACGGGGACCACCGGTGAGAGAAATAAAAATAATCCGACTCGGACGAGTAGAAATCGACTGTACGATGACAAAGCGAAACGAAGCCTCGATTGGTTGACACCGTTTCGGAAAACTGGTTGCCGATCGATTAAAATAGTCACGGTTCGAAAGAGATCGTCGTTCGATCGGACCATCCATCGGAGAAAACCGTGGATTTCGGGCTACGACAAAATGCCGTTTTTCCCGGTTATTGATATCAATTTTTAATGAATTTTGCGGTCGAATCGTCGCGGAAAGCTGAGTTTATTTCGAGAAATCCTGATACGACACTAATTTCTTTTTTTTTTTTTCGTTGGTTGGATGGATCGGTTGGCTGAGTTCATGGTAATGAATGGAGAGGTCATCGAATCGTCGCAATTTCGATTATAAGATGTAAGAAATATATAGTTATTCCCCAAACCGTTCGCGAAATGTTGCTTTTCCGAACGCAAATACAATTTGTAATGTGCTTGATTTGTTTCATGTTGTTCTTATTGTCGGGGATTTTTACTACAGTGAAATTTTCTTTATCCTTATTAAATGTTTTCTTTCTGGGTTTTCTCCCCCAAACTCCCAAAATAAAAAAAATATTATTTTGTGGATAGCAATCTATCTGATCTTTCTTTTCCGCACCCGTATGCCTATTTCTCTCTCTATCTCATGCCGTCATTTTCGATCCTCCCGAAAGCCATAATTACTGTTTCAACTGTATGAATTATAAAGATTTTCTAAACAAGTGCGGAAAAGAAACATTTTCCAAATGAGTTTGGAACAATATTTTAGCTACTAGCGTAATCAATTGACGATTAGGTACATTTGACATTTACATCTTCTCTTTGACATTCACATTCTCTTTGACATTTACATGCGGAAAAACTACCTGCTATTTATTTTTTGCACCCCTAGGCCTGAGGAAAGCGATAGCAGGCGGTGTTCTCGCACTGGCTTCGAAAAGAGAACCTTTCAAAACGTTAGAGTGTTCGGAAAAGTAATACCCCCATTTAAAGTCCTAGTAGGAAATAGCTAGTGCGGAAAGTGGTACTTTTATGCACGAGACTGCAGGCTTTCGCGTCAAGTAGCGACCAAAACTTGAATGCGTTCGGAAAAGTAATAATAAATTCAAATTTTTTTCGGTAGGTACTCCTTTCCCTCTTTCTCTCTTTATCTCATGCAGTCATCTTCGATTCTCCCGAACGTCATGATAACTGTTTCAACTGTATGAATATAAATATTTTCCCAGCAAGTGCGAAAAAGAGACATTTTCCGAATGAGTTAAGAACAATATTTTTTCTACTAGCGTAATTAATTGACGATTAGGCATAACCTACTGCTTGACATTTGAGTGCGGAAAAACTACCTGCTATTTATTTTTCGCACCCGTATGCGAGCGGAAAGAGATAGTAGGTGATGTTCTCGCACTGGCTTCGAAAAGTGAACCTTTCAAAACGTTAGAGCGTGCGGAAAAGTAATACCCACAGTTGAAGCCCTAGTATAGGAAATAGCTAGTGCGGAAAGTGGTACTTTTATGCACGAGACTGCAGTCTTTCACGTCAAGTAGCGACCAAAACTTGAACTTGAAGATTTTTGTGAAGTGTCTGACGAAGGAGTCTGATATAGACTCCGAAACGTTATGAAATAGTGGTTTCATCGTTGATGTTGTTTCGTTATTGTTTGTTAGGCAGTATTGTTCGATAGATTGCTTCTGACAAATATCTTGCGTTTCTTACGCAGAAGCAATGCACAAAATAATATTTTTTTTATTTCATAGATATTTTCCAGAGTTTGGGGTTGAGAAAACCCATAAAGAAACCATTCTACAATACACAGGGTGAGTCTTTGACCACTGCATTAATTTTAACCAAAGATTCCTCTCATCAAATGAAACACTTTTTTCATTGAACATTTTTCCAGATTCGGCTCAGGTAAAAAGTTACAAGCGTTTAGAGATTTCACAATGTGCTAATACACTCCCGCATATATATTATCTATGACATTGTTGGCGGACGAGAATAAGGCATGGTAACGTGGTTTACAGCTTGATTCGGGATTCCAACGCTCAGGGACGGATCCATAAAAGTAGTGAAATTTCTGGAGTTTTCCATTTTAAAACATTCAATGAAGAATATCTCGAAAACGGTGCGTTACAGGAGAAATGATGAAGAATAATATAATGTTCTAAAACGATGGAATATTCTTGAAATGACTCAAGAAAAACTTTATGTGCTTTCTTTATGCTAATTTCGTTTAGTTATATGAATCCACGAGTCCATAACTAGAAAACCAGTAGAAGTAGAAAATAACTAATATTTGGAAAATATGTATCATAGTTATAGGAAACTTTACGCCAACATTCATTTTATTCGAAAAAAGGATGTCAAAGCTACAAAATAAAAACTGATTTTTTTTCAAAATTTCAACAGCCTGTATCTTTTTACTTGAGCTGAATTTGGAAAAATGTGAAATGAAAAAAGTGTTCCATTTGATGAGAGGAATCTTTGGTTAAAATTAATGCAGTTGCCAAAGACTCACCCTGTATATGCAGGACTATATTATATTAAACTCTTGTGAAATCTGTAAAGGCTTGTAAATTTTTACAAACCATTAACAAACAAAGAGATAACTAATTACTACAGGAAAAAATTAAATTAAACAATAACCATACTCAAAATACAAATTTCAGCTAATTGCACGAGTTTCAACAAGAAATATAAATGAACAAAGCTTCGAATTTAATTTGAAATCTCAACGTAGAACGATATCCCTATATTTTGACATCATTTATGCCGAAAATATGTTAAAGAGTGTCCGCACCATGTATTCTATACATCTATACAGCAAAAATGTTGAAGTTGAAGCTTCATCCTTCCATTCCAGGCGTTTCTCACGAGCTCTGACGGTAACCCTATATCGAAGGAGGTTAAAATCGACTCTAATACCGAACGTTCCGCGCCATATAATCCCTGAACGCCCGACTTAGGCCCGGTCCGCAAAGCGGCCGCCACATACCCAAGCGTGAACCCGAGAACAAGCAATCGCCCCGTCAAGGGTCATAGGTGAGATTCCGATGCTTTTTTCTCGAATCCAAGACCACCCAAAAACTGTCGCGTTTAATTGGGTGTAAGCTCCGTTTACACGGGTGCCTTGCATCATTTATTCGTCACCATGTTGGATGGCTAAAAATATGGGAAAGAGTGCTGGTACATTTGGGTAATAGCTGGGCTTAATGTGGCAGAATGCCGAGCGATAGGAGCTGCTAATGCGTGGCAAATTAATAAGAAAGGGATGAGGCCCTTCTTGGAAGTTACGGCAATTATACGTTGAGTTGGATGCTGCAACCACCATGTATCGAATTCGAGAAAGATCGTCGGGTATTTCGGGAACTACTGTAGTATGCAATTAATAGAAGAAAATTGGTTCAATCCCTGTGGACAGGAGCTTTTTGGCGCTCTTGTTCAAACAGACAAATTATATCTCCGGAAGTATTGGTTTCTCTGAGTTGGGAATTATATCAATGGATTCCTGTGATAGAACTGTATCATGAAAAAAATTGAATTTAAAAAAGTGTCGTTTAAAAAAAATACTTCAAAATGTATCTTTTAAAGAAAAGAGCAATCTACATCAATGCTTCAATGATTTAATGCTTCAAATATTGTCATTAAATCTATTTATCAAGATTAAATGAGCAATCTGCAATGATTCAACCTCGTGGAATGGGATGTTGCAATTTACACTCGGTGCATAGTTTTCACAACTCGAAATACCTAAGGAAAGTATCATCGAAATGTCTAGAGCAAGGCTGGAGACAATCATAGCAGATTGTCCATTTATTCCTGATATTTGTGTAGGTAGAGGATTAAGAACAAATTATTTTAATAGTTCAAAATATATTAATAAAATACTATCCTCTTTTCATAATTTAAAATTCAATAGTTCATACCACTTACACATTCTTTTCTGTATTATGAACCTAAACTCAAGAAAAAATGTTTGATACACAAAAAATGTAGATCATATTTCAGTATTTTTTTGCTAGAAACATTATGAAAATACTGTACATAGAAACTTGTCTCACTACTTAAGGAAGTAAAAGGTAATATTAACCTCGGTGGTCAACGAATAGTAATTTCTCTTGATGATTCCATCATGTTGTTCTTTCCTATTGCCTTCATAAACTACATCATTAAAATGATTCAATTCTAAATCTTCTGAAACATCATCCCCAATATTTGCACATAAATTATTCAATATGCAACAAGTCAATATTATTTTTGGTATCAAAACACTCTTTCACAAATTCAAGATGCGGAACTAGAGCGCCAGAAAGCTCCTGTCCACAGGGCTTGAACCAATTTTTCTTATTTATATTCTCGCCTACACTCGTCATGTGTAAAGCCTTATCCACAGTTCAACAGCTCGAAAAAGAAGTCTCAGAAGGAATAAATGCGCGATAATTCCAAAATGAATATTTCAAATCGACAATACAACTCGATTTGATCGAGTCTTTTATCCAATTCAATCTCGATCGTTTAACACTTCAATTTCACGCCCAACCCGAAAACTCCCGACTCGTAAAAGCGCCGTCCCGTAAACCTTTTGATCCCGTATCGTTTCTCATACAGTAACGCCGAAACCGCTAATGGCATCCATGTGCGAAACGGGACTATCGAACGTTGAGAAATAGTCGTGCGACATGTGTGCCGATCCATTCGGATGGCGATACGGGCCCGTGCCATAATTTTCACTTTATTATGCCCGAACAATTAGTAAGAAGTGACATTTGTGGGTAATTATTGGATAATTGCCGGTGAGACTCGACCTCACGCAACTTTTACGCTTTAATTTAAAGCTCCGAGACCGATCACATCGGTTCTGGATTGTTTTTTCTCTTCATTAGACGTTCGGAGCGGAGAGGAGGAAATGTTTAGAAGATTTTTCAGTGTTAATTGACGTAACGATATCCATTTGTTTGGGTCGAGATGAGCGTTGAATGTCTGATGGGATTTGTGTGTGGATATCCAAGAAAAATAATTTGAGGATTTTCCGAAACGTTGATTTACGATTTTAACGTATACACCTTAAAGTGGAGTGTGTCTCCGCTACATATGTAATGAGAGTATACATGAAGCCAAAGATGTGACAATTCCAGAATAACTAACAAGCTCATGGACTGTCCTGGTCGATGGCAAAGAAAATTGGAAAGTTTTCTCCTTCTGGTGAAAGGGGATGGTCCACTAGCAAACTATACTAAAAGCTAAAGCTGATCTCTTCGCGAAGACCATCGTTGCTAAGTCGACTATCGAAATACAGGAAGCTTCCTACTGTTCCAACTAGGATGAGGGATATATGCTCCAGATCACGGGTCATTCGTCAAGAGCTTGATGGACTCGACTCCAAGAAAGCAACTGGACCAGACCGAATACTTGCTATTGTGCTCAAAAAGGGTACACAAGAGCCTTCACCTGTTCTCTGAAAGATATTCACCTTGTCATACGTGATGGAACCTATATCGAAGATGTGGAAGAAGTGTTATCTATCAAATTATGGCCCAATAGCGATACTATCTGTTTTGTCCAAAGTCATCGAGGCAGTTATCAATCTTGAAATGGTTAGTTACCTGAAGAACACTCGAATTTACCTCTGACCATTAGGACTATGTCATCGGTCACAGGTTAACGGAGTTCGGCGTCGGATGTATAGGCTATATCGTGCAGTGATGTTTGTCAGTGGGGCTCAGCATGAACCCGAACAAGACCACAGTGATTCTGTTTACTCGCAGCTGTTCTGTTTTGTTCTGTTCTGTTCTGTTCTGTTTACTTGAGCTCAACACATATCTCACACCCCTTCATCTAGTGACAGACAAAATGGCCCATGAAGCCATTCTCAGAATATCTAGGAAAGGAACAGATAATGAAAGACGAAATTATAAACCAGAAAGCCTGGTCCTCTCTTACCAGGTACATTTCATCAGCCAATCTTCTTAGTGACGAAATGATTCAGAAAGTAAGCATCGAAAAGAACTTCACTACGATGCTCGGAAGGAAAAAATACTTGGACAGGGAATCCACCACCTAAGTTCTTAAAAAATACCATTAAATGATACACAGAAGGTTCAAAAACCACTACAGGAGCTGGCGCTGGAGTATAGAAGGCAGGTACCAAATGCTCACTATCGCTAGGCTCTTATCTGAGCGTCTTTCAGGCAGAAGTACTTACAACTGAAAGATGCGTAGAAATGAACCTGGAAATAAACTATCAGAGATGTGATATTACAGCAATCTACTCTGACAGTCAAGCTGCTATTAAAGCTCTGAGCTAACATGTTATCGAGCCCAAGCTAATATGGGAGTGCGAAGAAAACTCAATGAAGGAGGTAAGAACAACAGGGTCTCCTTGGTCTGGGTTCCTGGTCACGTGGAAATTAAAAGAAATGAGGAGGCCAACACACTTGCCAAGAAAGGAACACAAACCCCCTTTATTGGCCCGAAACCCTTCTGTGGTGTTTGTAGATACACCTATAAAATGGAATAAGAAATACATGGACCGCAGTAAGAAGACGCTGCACCTCCTCACTGGTTTACTCACAGGGCACTGCGGTCTTAGGAAGCATATGATGAGAGCAGATTTTGTTGGGAGGAGGATGAAACTCCTGATCACCTATCTTTCTGAATATGTGGTCTTCATATGGTCTTTCAAGGGTCCATGCAAGTTGATGAGGATTTTTTTTTAAACAGGAGCGATCGTGTGATTGCGGTTGGTGTTATATTATAGTTTTCACCTTCTGAAATTTTTGCATCAACTTAGAATATTCTTTCGAACTCCGAGCATTATACGATAGTAGTGTAATGTTGCGGCTCTTGATCATTCCCACAATGCCAGGACCTTCCCCAAGTATTGTTTAATACTGTCACGGCCATGGATACATCACGACTCAACCACCTCGGAACATAGTTACATAACATCCGCGATTTTTCCCTTCACCGCCGATCTCTCCGCGCGAAAACCCGACAGTTTCGCGAGATAGATCGGCGACCGAAAAAAAAATCAACGAAACATTGCCGAAGTCTGCTTGGTTAGAACGGAAGGACCTGGGAATAATTGGTTCATTCACCGGAAATTTGAAAACGAATGACAATCGAGACTAGAGACGTGGCAGTCGACCGTGACAGTTGAAATTACCTCAAAGTCCACGGCTGTAAAGTTACACCGTCGTGCGACAGCGGTAAAAAGATTTGATTAATTGTTTTAGACACGGTGCACGATGTCGAGGGCCTTGGAATTTCATCGTATGGTGGAGAAACGCGGATTGATGGTGAAGATATCAAGATGGATACGTTGGTTGTCTGGTTTGGGTAATTAAGGGGTGTTGTGGAAGGAATATTCAAATTTGAGAACAGCTTCGATTTTCCTATGAAATCCAAGAGTCCTTTAATCAAATTCCTCTTTGGAAATCTTCGTCAACAATGCAGAATATGTTAGCTCTAATGCCAGACAAAGCCTCGCATTTGAGGAGGACATGGCCGGTTGTTTCGTCCTCCATGTCACATAATCTTCATTGAGAGGAGTCCCTATGTCCCTTATCACCTTCAAGTGCTTCCTCAGATTAAAGCAAACCATATTTTCGAGTGAAGTTCGGCTCAGGCGTAGCAATTTTGTTGTCAACCGTTTTAGATGGTCCTGCCACTTCCCTCTTGCTATGAACATTGTCTGAGGCGTTGTTGGGTGATGGTTCTGAATCAATGTGTCAATATATTGCTGGAGTTTCCTGAAGGAGAATCTACAAGCTGGTTCAGGGCCTATTAGAGAAGTTGCTGCTCCTGCATTGGTCAGGATATATGTCTCCTCATTGCCCCTTATTCCCACGTGAGCTGACACCCACATCACTGTGATTTTATTGCGAGCACCTGTCTATCTGGGAGAATATAGAGTCATGGATTAGGGGTGCCCTCATGATATTCTTCATCGCACATGCCGCAATAGCTATAATTTCTGCCTGAAATACTGTGGAATTTCATGGTTTTCCTATAGGTCTCGCCCCATGTATTCCAACGTCGATACCCACAGCTGACACAGGCTCATTTGTAAACCTGAGTAGGCCCCCACTCAGCATCTGAATCTCTTTGCTAGTCTTCCCCCTGTCCTCAATGGAGGAATGGAATGATTTGTCCGAGCTGAGACACTCCCCATTGCTTGACTGCCTGTAGTCTTGATGCTTCAAGCCTTACCACTTCCACTATAAATAGGAACAATGGTGGAAGGTTTAAGATAACATCAAGGTTAGCTGTGGAGGTTGTTGACATTTTACTCCCGTCACATTAAGCGTAGTTAGACCTTGTAGATGAACAATTTTGTTTGTGCAACTTTAGGCCAGGACGTTGCTACCCCGTACGTTAGGGCAGGTCTAACGGAAGCAGTGGGTATCTAGAGATTTTCCTTGGGTTTTAAACCCCAAATGCTCGCTATCGCTAGACACATATCCGAGCGAATTGCTGGCAGAAGTACTTGCCATCGAAAGATGCGTGGAAATTAACCTAGAAAGAAGTTTATTCAGACAGTCAAGCTGCTATTAAAGCTCTGACCTCCCATGTTATCGAGTCCAAGTTAATATGGGAGAGCCGCGCGAAGAAGACTTAATGAAGTAGGCAAGAACAACAGGTCTTCTTGGTCTGGGTTCCTGGTCACTCTGGAATTGAAGGACATGAGGAGGCCAACACCCTTGCCAAGAAAGGAGCACGAACCCCTTTTATTAGCTCGGAACCTTACCGTGGGGTAGGTAGATACACCTACAAAAATGAATTTCGGATGAAAGAAGAAACTGAAAAAGGTATTTTCTGGAGTGAGTCATAATTCGACTTGCATCCTGTTACAACATTGAAGAGGCATGGTGAATGATACCTAGACACACTTATTCACCGAATTTGCACTGAATCAATAAACAACTCTAAATCTATAATTTTCTTACCCTAAAAAGTAATTTGTACTCGATTAACACGATAATTCACGCAATAAACCGTTAATACCTGACAACCGGACTGAAATTCTTAACCTATAACTCTCTGACAGTGTTGCCAAATTTCTTGTGCATGGCTTGAACTTAAGAAGGTTGTGTTTCTACTCACACTGTGTGGTAAATTGTGAACTTGCTCAAGAAGACAATCTTCCTGAGAAACTAAGTGAAACAAGGTTCAGCACAACCATTTCAGTACGCCATCTGATGTCAAAGGACAGATTTACACGACGAATGACGATCATGCTAACAGGTCTGTTATTTCGCCAAAATTAGATCGTGTCAGTATCAGTGGCCGGCCATTGGAACGTTAAAACCAATCGATACATCTAAATTGGTCAATATCCCACCCAATCGAAATTTCCATTGTGTTTCTACCTTTTTTTTAACAGAATAATTATTACTTGAATAGGCTTCCGGTCATTTCGAAAACTGCCGCGCAAAGTGAAAACTAACGTGTTTTGGAGGTAAATTACTTTCATCATAAAACTGTGGAGTCATCTCCGTTCTATGTCCATAGAAATCCATCCTGACGCGGGCTTGGGGCATATGGAACTGAATAGAAACCAGTGACGGGGAAATTATAGGTTAACAATGACGGTTGAATGGCCTTCTTGATATGTTGTCATGATAGGTGATCATTAGATGTCACCCGGTGTTGTGATATTGTACATTATCGGATTTTATCGTCTTTAATGTGACCGTTCTGCTGAAACCACGCGTCTTCGAGGAGAATATCTTGAGGAACAAATAACGGGTGCATTTATTTCTAAGACGGCTGCATTTATTTGTGGGGAATTATTCGTGGATTTTCTGAGCGTAATAACTTAAAAAATACTGATCTGATGGAATCGAAACTCAGTAGTTAGTTGGAAAATGCCACCACGAAGATATATGCTAAATTTCATGATGATCGTATGGCTAGAAAAAATATTCAGTTAGTTCGCTTGAAATTCCGAAACCGCATATCGGATTGAGTCTAAGTTTGGCATTTAGATGACCAATAATGACCTCTTAGGGAATGCGAAATAGAACTTGAGGTCGCTGGGCAACGTTACCCCTACAACAATATAATATACCACATCATGTAAATTCTGTGTGTGTGCAAGCCAGATTCGAGGAACGCTACAGGTTCTTTATCAGCAAGTGAAATGTAATCGTTTGGCTCATCCTCGACTTAAAATTTGAAAATCGGATTGAGTCTAAGTTTGGCATTTAGATGACCAATAATGACCTCTTAGGGAATGCGAAATTTCATTGAAAACTGACCCATAGGAGTGTACATTTTTTTAACAATATAGATCTCCCAATACTGGCAAATTATTTGATTTTTTGCAACGTGAAAATTTATCTGCAAGTTGGGAAGAAACTCGAAGGCCATATTACCACCATTGGGAACCTACCCGGGCACTTGAGATTATCACAAATCTCAAACCACTTCATCAAGTGATCTCTGTGAACTGGAAAGCGAGCTGTAGATGGTGATGACATCGACAGCTCTGACGGGGGGGGGCAATAGAACTTGAGGTCGCTGGGCAACGTTACCCCTACAACAATATAATATACCACCTCATGTAAATTATGTGTGTGTGCAAGCCAGATTCTTTATCAGCAAGTGAAATGTAATCGTTTCGCTCATCCTCGACTTTGACTTTGAAAATCAAGAATAGTGTAAACCCATAGGATTAACCCATTTTTTCTAGCTCACAAGATACTCACATGAAAAAGACGTAACCCTATTTCCACGGCCTTCTCGATTCCCAGACTCTTACCAATCGAACATGTGTTGAAATACACTTGTTAATCAACAGATACCAATATATCGGCTTGGAATTGCATCCATTTAACTACTCTAACCAAATAAACGTTCGATATAAATCGAATATTCGCGAACCGACTAACAGATCAGCCCGACCGTCACCGACGCCCCTGATCCGCCTATCTTCTATCACGACCGTGCCGCTATCCGAGTCCAAAGGGGCCGCTCGGAAAAGGTGGCTAAATTACATTTTTTTCCGATTATTTTTTTTTGTTTTGTTGGTATTTTCATTCATCTTCGAGATCATTAATTTGCCGTGTGAGATTCAGGTAGCACCTTTTCGAAATTAATTGAGGAACGCCGCATGCTGAGATCGCCCGACAGCGGGATGTGTGTATTATCTCAGGTGCCTCTTTGTTATGACCGGATTTGATGCCTGTGTACCGCCGCGTGCTGCGCGCCCGAACTCGGAGTGGTTTACCGAATTTTTTCGCGAAATAAGGGTGTGGAATTCAGCTTTTGCTGGTTCATTTATCCATCAACTTATGCAGGGTCTCCCCATAGTTTTTTTTACGAATTACGACTTTATTCTTAAAAAAAATTGGTTCAAGCTCTGTGGACAGGAGCTTTCTGGAGCTCTTGTTCAAACAGACAAATTATATCTCAACAAGTATTGGTTTTTCAGAGTTGAGAATTATATCAATGTATTCTTATGATAGAACTGCATCATGAATGATATTGAATTTAAAAAAAGTCTCGTTCAAAAGAAATACTTCAAAAATTATCTTTAAAAAAAAGAGCAACCTACAATGCTCTAATGCTTCAAAAATTGTCATTAAATTTATTTATCAAGAGTAAATGAGCAATCTGCAATGATTCAACCTCGTGGAATGGGATGTTGCAACTTACACTCGGTGCATAGTTTTCACAACTCGAAATACCTAAGGAAAGTATCATCGAAATGTCTAGAGCAAGGCTGGAGACAATCATAGCAGATTGTCCATTTGTTCCTGATATTTGGGTAGGTGGTGGATTACGAACAAATTATTTGAATAGTTCAAAATATCTATCCTCTTTTCATAATTTAAAATTTAATAGTTCATACTACTTACACATTCTTTTCTGTATTATGAACCTAAACTCAAGAAAAAATGTTTTATAAACAAATGTAGATCCATATCTCAGTATTTTTTTGCTAGAAACATTATGAAAATACTGTATATAGAAACATGTCTCACTACTTAAGGAAGTAAAAGGTAATATTAACCTCAGTGGTCAACGAACAGTAATTTCTTTTGATGATTCCATTATGTTCTTCTTTCATATTGCCTCCATAAACTACATCAAAACAGTCTTGTATATATTCACAAATTCAAGAATCGAATACTTGCTTTCCAAGAGAAAATATTTTCAAACTACGAATTGACAATCTCTAATACCTAGAAAAGATGACATTTATGAATAGTGAACACAGACAGATTCTGTGTTAACATTCTGTGAATACATAGAACTTACGATGTATTATTGAAACTTTGAAACATCATATCTCCGAAAGTATTAGCTGAGATTAAAGCATTCATCATTGAATTCTAATTTTTTTGAGCCTCAATCTGAAGATATTTCTCTTGGAAACGTGTGGTTTTAGCATGATGGTGCATCATGTCATACACTGTTGAAACAAAGACGGTTTTGCGCAAGTTTAATCCTGATTTAACGTCATTGGATTTTTGATTGAGGGGATATCGAAAATTACAGTTTATGCCACTACATCAATTACTATTCGTTCTTTACTTTTTTAATACTCTTCGCTATTTGTAGTAGAAGGATAATACACAAAATACGGAATACCAGACTGGTGGTCTGAACACTTTGAAGTCGACTTTGAATTATTAAGAAAGATATACGGGTAGATTTTGCACGGTAATTATAGAACATAATTCATTTAGACACGCTTGTCTTTGAGCATATACAAAATTACTTTCAAACTGCTCGCTACTGGATGCATTTTGCCTGTCATGTAAATTTTGTTCATTTCACTGAATCAGTGAAGTGGCATAGGTTAAACGGCACGATATAGAGGCGGAGTATACAGGGTGTTTCGAAGAAGGGTGGCACTGTTGTTAGGGCTCACTGTCATTGAATAGCAGGTTTAAGGAAGGTTTTTTCTCATGTTACTCGATGAATGGGGCAATTCGAAAACTAGAGAAAATTACGTATAGGGAGAAGAGCTTTTTGGAATCTGAACTGTTTTTGTTTGTTGTGTTCCATATCTGGCGATATTATAGGTATCAAAGAGTTTGAGAGTCTCAATAATTAAAAATTTATAATGTTCAAGAATTCTAGTTAATTTACCGTGATAATTGGCGCCCAACATGGGGCTAGAATGATATAAAATTGTTTCATATTTGCATTTAAAAACATAAATGGAAACAAGGATTAAAACCGATGTTGGAATGGAGACAGAATATGAAGAAGAGAAGGTAAGAGGTTTTAGAAAGGAAAAGGAACCAAATGTAAATGAACCAAGTATTATGGATGTTTAACAAGCAATGAAAGGAATATCAGAGAAAATAGAAGAAAGCTCAAAAGAAATTATAGTAATTTCAGAGACATTGAAAGTAGAATTTGAGGAGAATTCAGAAATAATGGAAAGAAATTAATAAAAAATGGAAGAATTTTCAGAAAAACTAAATAAAATAGAAGAAAATACAATAAAAATAAGACTGAGGACAAACAAACATGAAGTGATAATTGCACCGAATGATATATTCACAGTAAACAATAATTTAATACAAGAAAATGAGAAAGAAGAATTTAATTACGATTTAAAGAATATGATCATGACATTGACAATACTGAAGATGGTATGGATCTAGAACAAAATGAAAGATTAAATATAATGATAAACGATTAAGATAAAGCATCTACAAAAATAATGATTGTAGTAGAAGAGATTATATTATTTAATAGAAGTATACACTTGAAATGAAAACCAATGAAGAATATGAAGAAGCAAACATGAAGGAAAATAGAATTAATAAACAAAATGTGTTAAAAAGAAAGAATATTATATGTGATATGAAAAGGAAGAATGATACTGAAAAATTATAACAGAAGTATCAAGGTTTTGTTGAAGAAGGTAACAGAATTAAAAAGATTAGAAATCATAAAACCTAAAACATACTCATTACCTTATTATTATAGAAATGAAAACAAAAATGTAGAAGAGAGGAGAGAATTATTTGACTAAAATTAAGAAAAAAGTGGGAAAGCCCTGTGGACAGGAGCTTTGGCGCTCTTGTTCGAACTTTGACAATTCATCTCCGAAATGATTGGTTTCTCAGAGTTGGGAATGATATCAATGGATTCTTATAATAGAACTGCATCATAAAAGAAACTAAATTAAAATGAAATAACGAACTTATCCGAGATATTCATTCCTCAAATCTACTCTGAAAATTATTTTATATCAATTGACACTTAGCCAATATTCCAGTTTTGTTTTTACTGAAGATATTCTGAACCCAATTTGAAAAACATACCAAATTATATATTTCCATCATCATATAGATTACTCAAGGGCATATAGAGTAGTGGTAATTATAATATCTTATAATTGGTCATTTTGCATTCAATCATACTTGGTTTGTTAGAACAGAAATACATTTGATATGTCTGACAGTTAACACAGATAGAACACAGAAGGATAGAATTCGCATTCTGTGAAAACATAGAAGTACGATGTATTATTGAAATTTTGAAAAATCAAATCTCCGAAAGTATTAGCTTGTTATAGTTGAGAATGATATCAATGGGTTCTTATGATGAAACTGCATCTTAAAAAAATTTAATTCGAAATTTGTAATGTAAAATAAAATTTTCGTTTTCGTTTTCTGGACGGCCGGACAGAATCGATTTTGACCAAGTATTCTGGATCAGTGAGTCGAACCAAAACGTTTAAGACCATTTTAATCAAAAAATTCGAAAATGACAGACATTTGGGCAAATTGATAAGCACTCTGTTCCGAGGAACAAGAGCGCCAAAAATGGAGAAAAGTCAGATAATTCCAATAGAAAGGACTTTGAATTTTGGATTAAGAATCGTCCGAACAGTTTGAGTGACTGAATAACTAAAAATTAGTAACATTCAAGAATTCTAGCTATTTATCATTCGATGAACTAGCACGTTGAAGCTCTTGACGCAACGTCAGCGCATCTATCGTGTTTCGATCTATTAAAATCGACTAACGGCAACTTTCGAAATAAGAATTTCAGTAGCCGAATATACGTGCAACAGTGAATAAAATAATGAAAAAAAAATCTATCAATTTCGATACCTAGGAGAGAATCAACATCCTTCATCATGGTTCTCGGCCAGCCCATTCTTCGTAGATGAGGAGGCAAGGTCGCCTCACCATCAGTGGTACCAGATGTAATGTATTATAAAAGATAAACTAATTCCTTTACGCTTCAATTTAAAAGTGCTACTGGGTATACCGGGACTTAAAAAATATCAAATTAAAATACGTTGTAGTCATGTTCTTTTTAGTCGGTGCCGTCATCTGCAGGTAGCGGCAACAAAGTATCCGACTGGAAGTCGACCATTCTTCAAGTACTATAGGATGAAATAAGTAATCAAAACCTTTTTTCTGGGTTTTCTTTCCCAAACTCTGAAAAATATCTATAAAATAAAAATTAATTATTTTGTGATTTGCTTCTGCGTAAGAAACAGAAGATATTTGTCAGAAGCAATCACAATGAACAACAACGAAACATCATCAACGAAGGAACAACTATATCGTAACGTTTCGGAGTCTATATCAGACTCTTTCTTCAGACGCTTAATGAAAATCTTTAGAATTATTTTGTTGATAGTTATTGTGAAATTCAAGAATTGTCACATTGACAGTATTTGAAAATCATAGCTAACATAGTTTTACTTAGCATAGAAATTTCCAAGTTCCAACTATTTTTTCAATAAATTTAGCCAAATATGGTCAATACAAATTGAGCAATTTGCAAAATTGCATTCTCTGTCCAATGAAATACAAGTTGACTCCTCAAGTTTCCTTTTACGATAAAGATGTTTCTTCGTTGATGTTGTTTCGTTGTTGTTTGTTAGGCAACATTGTTCAATTGATTGCTTCTGACAAATATCTTATGTTTCTTACGCAGAAGCAAATCACAAAATAATTAATTTTTATTTTATAGATATTTTTCAGAGTTTGGGAGAGAAATCCCAGAAAAAAAAACTTTTAATGATGAGTATACCTCCCACAGTATCCTTTAATGAGTACTTGAAATAAGTAACTCGTCGCAATATTATTATTATTATTATTAATATTATTATTCATATTATTTTGAAAAACGAAAATTAAAAGACTATGACTTATTTATCTCAAATAGCACCCTATATATTTTTGTCAATTTTTTAATTCTACTCAAAATTACCTTTCCAACGATGTATCACACTTTGTATTTTACATTTGATCTGAGGGAGAAAACGTCAATTGAAATTTCAAATTGAAAGAATTGCAGTAGGCTACGATATATTGTATAATCTTGATTTTTTCTAAGATGAAGGTTCCTTGAACGAATTGAAGTGGAACTATCTTCAAGGGTTTTCCTATTGAACTGAAACAGAAAATTGAAACCCTCCATTCTTCTCAATATCTTACTTCAATCCTTTTTGAGTTTACCCACCAAATTTGAGCACTTCATATCATACCGTTTTTCACTGGTCTTGGAAATAGTAATAACCAATACCAAATGGCCACCTTAAGTATAGATCACATACTGTGGAGTGGAAGCTTTTGTATGAATGTGACTGTATGTATGATGTTTCCAATATTTTTTGACCTTTCACGACGTTGGATGAGAAATTAATAAGTACCTATATATTGTTGTCGTTATGATTTTCACACACAGGAACTAACATAAGAAGAAAAGTTTTGGGAGTTATCACAACATATAGGTATCAAGAGAATCATTGAAGAATCTATGTACATATTATGTTTGATTTAACGAAATTTTAATCGTTCATTATATTTACAACTCAACACGAACAGTGCATTCATTAAATCCTAATTATTCGTCCTATTTCCAAATAAATTTCGTAGTGCCATGATACAGCACTTAGCATACGACTTAACGATTTGATGAGCCATCAAGTAGGTGTGAAATTCTATCAAACCGTGATATTTAGTCTTGTTACTCGGTAATATATATATGTAGATTAATTATATATCAACCATCCCAGTTAACGATCATTCGCCACATAAAACGCAACCATGACTTTGTAAAAAAATGAATTTGTGACAATTAAGCATAAATATCATACATTTATTTATCAATTGGGATTAAGGAAATTGAAAATATAAACTTAAAAGTAACCTATACGCAGAATTCGATAATATCAAAGTGGGGAATTTGAACTTTTTGAAAATTTTTTGATTTATTGAAACTACAGGGTGAGTCCTTGTGTTTTACATTAATTTTAACCATAGATTCCTCTAATCAAATAAAAAAACATTTTTTTCATTTACCATTTCTTCAGATTCAGATTAAGATTTTTCTTATGTATATTGTATATTGTTGTAGGGGGTAACGTTGCACTGCGACCTTAAGGTCTGTTGAGACCCCCGTCAGAGCTGTCGATGTCATCACCATCTACAGCTCGCCTTCCAGTCCCAGAGTTCTGATGAACTGCAGTATCTGGGATGGCTTCAAGGAGGCTATGTCTTCGCTCCTGCAGATTTCTTGCCCAAAGCATTCCTTGCGTTGGTTTGAGATGGCGAGGCATTCCGTTATCAGGTGATCAGGAGTTTCATCCTTCTCCCACCAGAATCTGCACTCGTCAGTTTCTGCTAGCCCTAATCTCATCATAGGCTTCCTAAGACAGCAGTACCCTGTGAGGAAACCAGTGAGGAGGTACAGCGTGTTCTTACCTACTTCATTAAGTCTTCTTCGGCTCTCCCATATTGATTTGGACTCGATAACATGGGAGGTCAGAGCTTTAATAGCAGCTTGTCTGTCAGAATGGACTTTCTTCTTCTTTCTAGGTTCATTTCCACGCATCTTTCGATGGCATTTGGGGTTTAAAACCCAAGGAAAATCTCTGGATACGCACTGCTTCCGTTAGACCTTCCATAACGCACGGGGTAGCAACGTCCTGGCCTAAAGTTGCACAAACGACAGCAGGGAACATACTTGTTCATCTGCAAGGTCTAACTACGCTTAATGTGACGGGAGTAAAATGTCAACAACCTCCACAGCTAACCTTGATGTTATCTTAAACCTACCACCATTGTTCCTATATATAGTGGAAGTGGTAAGGTTACAGGCACTCAAGACTCGAGGCAGTCAAGCAGTAGGGAGTGTCTCAGCTCGGACCAATCATTCCATACCTCCATTGAGGACAGGGGGAAGACTGGCAAAGAGATTCCGAGGCTGAGTGGGGGCATACTCAGGCTTTCAGATGGACCTGTGTCAGGTGTGGGTGTCGGCGTTGGAGTACATGGGGCGACGCCTAGGAAAGCCATGAAACTAAGCCTAAAGTTCTAAATGAAATTGGCAAGAATAATAAGGTCTTTTTAGTCTGGGTCCCCGGTCACTCGGGAATCAAGGGGAACGAAGAGGCCGATACACTTGCCAGAAAGGCAGCACGAACTCCTTTTATTCGCCCAGAACCTTTCTGCGGTATAGGAAAATGCACCTACAAGAAAGAGTTTCTGGAGAAGGAGGAAACCAAAAGAGAAACACTCTGGCGGAATCTTCCAGGTTTGGTTCATTCCAAAAAGTTCCTTAGGAACTTTAAAGAAGTGAGATCCAAAAGGTATCTGGATCTCTGTAAGAATAAGTTACACCTGGTCACTGGCTTCCTCACAGGACACTGTCGCCTCAGGAAGCATTTGATGAGAATAGGTTTATCAGATACTGATGAGTGCAGATTCTGTGGGGAGGAGGAAGAAACTCCTCTTCACCTTGTTACAGAATGCCTCGCCATTGCAAGTCAGCGAAAGGAATGCTTTGGACAGGAAACTTGTAGGAGTGAAGACGTAATATCCTTGAAGCCTTCCCAGATATTGAGGTTCATTTATACTCTGGAACTGGAAGGCGAGCTGTAGATGGCGTAATGGTGAGAACAGCTCTGATGGGGGGCACAATAGATCTCAAGGTCGCGGTGCAACGTAACCCCTTATCAATAATAATAATAATAAGCCTAAAGTTGCACACTACAGTATTTAAGGCAGAAATTATAGCTATTGCGGCATGTGCGAGGAAGAATATCATGAGGGGCACCCCTAATCCATGACTATATTCTCCCAGATAGACAGGTGCTCGCAATCAGATCACAGTGATGTTGGTGTCAGCTCACGTGGGAATAAGGGGCAATGAGGAGACATATATCCTTACCAATGCAGGAGCAGCAACTTCTCTAATAGGCCCTGAACCAGCTTGTTGATTCTTTTTCAGGAAGCTCCTGCAGATTTCTTCTCCAAAGCATTCCTTGCTTTGGTTTGAGATGGCGAGGCATTCCGTAATCAGGTGATCAGGATTTTCATCCTTCTCCCAACAGAATCTGCACTCGTCAGTTTCTGCTAGCCCTAATCTCATCATATGCCTACAAGCAGACAGAGTTCACGTCAGTTCTTTCGCCACATTTCCTATAAATCAAAGTGAAACTTTTAATTGGAAGTCCCTTCAGATATCGAATCCTATTATAGCCAGAGTTTGAAAGAACCGACGATTGTGTATGTTCTAGCAGCGGATTCGGAAAGGCGGCTTCACTATATTACGCCTCCTTATTGTCTTTTTTACGTTATCTCTGTTCCATTCTGAAGTTGACTCAATGAAAAATGAAGTAGCCGGTATACTGTACTCAATTAATTTCAGTGGCGTAGATCCGACATATCTTGGGCTCGTCGTTTCTTGATAGTCGAAAAATATCGAGGAAATTCTATGAATGGTGCAGGATATTATTTAATTCAACCATGGAACATAGAAAACTATTCTAGGAATTGAATTAATCAGTCATCATGTTCCACATACTCAATTCCGCAAATATTTTTTTCAATTCATTAGAAAACGTCCAATATGGCTAGAATAAGGGTGAAATAAAGTATATTGAATCTATTCTAATGAATTGAAAATGATATTTTCGTAATCCAGTATGTATATGGAATATAATTGATTGGATCTATGTCCTATAATAAGGTTGAATTAAATAATAACCCGCACCATTCATAGAAGATCCATGATTTCAATGGTCTCATAGAATTTTCTTGATACTTTTTGACTCATATCACAGTTCAGATATCGCAGAAATTTTACATTTAAAATGTATATTTTTTCGAGTCCCTGTAGGTATTAGCCTTGGTTGTTATGAATTGAATAATAATCATGTCAATAACGGAGGATTGGCCAATCTAATACTCCGATATTTTTTTTTACGACGATGTCGAACGTGTATTGTGGCTGAGGGGAGATAGTTTGTACATTTCCTTAATATGTATGTTGTTGTAAAGTTTATTAAAAAAGTTTTCTAATCAGAAAATTCAATTAGAACATAAATCACAAAAAAAAAGATTTAGACAACCTAGAAACAGTAGAAGAGCGACTTTTATCTGGCGTAATTACCTGCATCGCTCACATATCGTAGAATTATTAGCTTTCTCTTCAATTCAACCAGAAATCTTACAGTAATGGCCTGAATTAAAGGCTACACCAGAATCAATTGAAGTTTTTAGGAAGTATTCGTTCGAAACTGGATTTCTCAGCAGAAAAAATTCTAGCCGAAAAACTTGCAGAATTACTAGCATTTGTTATACCATTTTGGAATCCTTATTAAATGCGCCAACTTTTACAGTTATTTGCCGAACTAGCGTACTACAATTTTTGTCAGTACAGGCAGTTGAAATTAGACGAAATATGAGCTTTGAATATTTAGTGGTATAAAAAGTAACATTTTGCTCCAAATGGGGGCAAAAGTCATGAAGTTTTTGGCAATAATATACAGACAATTATTCAGGATGACATAATAAAAATAAAATTGGCAAAAAATTAAAATTTGCAGAAATGGGAATTGAATAACCATCACAAAGTATAGATTTTGCCTATAATTTTGAAATTACATCACCTAATTTTTTTTCTAATATTTTTCTGATAACCATCATGACTTGTAATTTCACCCGCTTCCGGCTTGACGTCGGCTTCTGGTACACCCTGTACGCCTTTGACGGACGTTTTGTTGTTGACCGATATAACGAAAATAATGGTGCAAGAATTTTCATACTCTACATACAGATATTTTCGGTTTTGATATGAAAATTGATTAATTTAATTGGTTCCTTCGTATCAATTTAAGTCGTCAAGGATTTCGAGGAGGTTCTGCGAGTTTCGACGCCGCTGGTCGCTCTTCCCCGTCGGCGAGCATGGGACGTGTGGATCGAGAATGACTGACAAATACACCTAGAAAAAACCAATTTATTTTTTAACATCAACTTCGTATCATAATATCATGTAGGCGGGTTCTTGGAAGATATCAATCAATCTCTAATATTAACACCGTCGGTAAGGTGTTTGCCCTCAGAAGAGGACATCCAATTATTACCGATATCAGTTCGATTGTGTTTTATTCCAGTCTTACTGACGATTAAATAGACAGTGATCCATGAAAAATTGTATATCATTCATGTTTCTGTGTTTTGGCGCTGTTGTTCCTCGGAACAAAAATCCATTGATATCATTTTCAACTCTAACAAGCTAATACTTTCGGAGATATGATTTTTCGAAATTTCAATAATAAATCGTACTTCTGTACTTCTTATGTTTTCATAGAATGCTGTACTTAATTATTGTATCTATGAATTATTATATGATCTGTGTTCTCGCATGTCATCTTATTTTCCTATGAGACATTAATATCAAAATTATTTCTGGTACACCTCTTGTTCTAGTGTTTTATAAGATAATTTTTTAAGAATTTTTTTTAAACGACACTTTTTTTTAATTTAATTTCTTTCATGATGAATTTCCATCATAGGAATCCATTGATATAATTCCCAACTCTGAGAAACCAATGCTTTCGGAGATATAATTTGTCTGTTTTTTTTTTGGAATTTCGAAATAATTTTGAAATATACGTAAGGCGAAAATAGTTAAGTATGATTTATTTATTTTTGGGATTTGAAAATGATAGAAGTAAAATATATACATCATCGATTGAAATCAGTTATATGCAAATCTCTTCCTGGAATAAATTCAGTAAATCAAATACATTTTTTTGTTGTAAATGTTCGGACATGTCGATTAATATTTTAAATATTAATCGCCCCCCCCCCCCCCCCCCCCCCCCCCCCGAAATTAATTCCTATTCCAAACCCCCCCCCCCCCGAAATTAATTCCTGGCTACGCCCTTGTATTATGTGTATATATGAATAGTCAGTGCTCCATTTCCTTTACATCCATGTATTTCCTGTTATCCCAATGAACTTTATAAGTAGTACAGAGTTCATTGTGTTATCCCAATATCCTATCATTGTATAAAGAATATGATCCTATCTGTTCGACGTGTAAGATTTTTTCGCAGGCAACACACGATACATCGTCAAGTAATTTGTGTTGTGTTTTTGTAAATCGGTGAGGGGCACTACGCCAGCACCGCCTATCGAAAATCAGATGAACCAAACGTAATAATATTGGATTTCTTCTGCTCTATTGGTTGTATGACGAAGTTTTATATTTAGTTCAGGGTCCTTCTAGTAGGTGTCGCTAACGAAGACTAATTTTAGAGATTGTTCAAAATCAGATTCAAATGATCTGCATGTTTTGATTTGTTTTGTTTTTGTGAGTGAATTCAAACGTTGAATACAATAATTTAGAGAAGGTTAGTACGAGTACGTCTTGAATTTATATTTCATGAGGAACTACATTTTGAGTCATTTAAAAATTCAATTGGTATAATTGTTTTATAGGTTACAGTTGAAGGGGCAAGTGGAAGAAGGTGTTATGTGCATATGTAACTTGTCCCGTTAGGATTAGCTTCTATTCTCCATATCTGATCAGATACACTGTGGTAGAAGGGGCTATGTTACATTAAACATCAAACACGCAAAGGAAGAATGAGTTATGTACGCATGAATCAAAATTTATATCGAAAACAGATATGATAGCAGAATGCTGTAAATCATGAAAAATCATCCAAAAACTAATCCTCACAATTGCACCAAGCAAATTATTAAACTACCTTCCATAAAAAAATGCCAGCTCACTTCACTAAAATCTAATTTTCTCGCAAACTTATATTTGTAACATAACTCCTTCTTCCACTTGCCCCTTCAATTGAGTAAATTGTGGAAATATAAAAGTATATTCTAATACCAGATGAAAACGTAACGTACATATGTGATAAAAAAGGGGTAAATTTTATTTGAATGTCTGTAAGAATCATGTCTTCAGAAATATCAATAAATTAGAGATCGTTCCCGGTCTTGTATATATATATTGTACTTATCTCTGATTTTAACTTGAAAATATCATAATATTTTTGTTGTTAGCGTTTCTGTATACTCTTTCTTCATTTAAATTACATGCATGAAGAATTTAATAGTAGAAAGCTTTATATCTACATAGATGGATAACAGCGTTTGTTGTAATGTATGGATGAGCCTGATGACTGCAGATAATCTGTATTCGTTCAGAATAAAATTATATTAAGCACTATGGTTAAACAATTTTCCTTGTTATGTTAACAGGTGTTTCCAAACAAATGAAGATGGAGCAATTCAATATAAACAAAGATGATTCAATTTAGCTGCAGATGTATCCTGTGAATATGAAGTTTGGTGGAATGATCTTGAGATAACCAAGGCAAAGTGCAAGAAGCTTTGGTGAAAATAATGTATCCACCTCAGTGAGTAACTCAGATGTGTTGGAATTACTTCATATTTTGCCACATCCAATGAATGATACCAGTATATCATTTGGAAATTCCATGTCATTCTGACTATTCATTGTGAGCAAAGGTAGGTTGGGAAAACTGATAAGTTTGAAGGTTTTAACATATTACCTAGTGGTCCTAAGAAGTCAAGCATGGTATCTGAAACAATTTTAATTCCATTCTGTCCTGCATGTAGGTTCAAACATCTATGACACCAGAATAAGAGACAATCGTATATGGGAAGAGACGATCTCATTATTTATCCTGAATTTCAACCCTATCTAACTATTGGCGCTCTTGTCCCTTGGAACAGTGTGCTTATCAATTTGCCCAAATGTCTGTAATTTTCGAATATTTGGCTGAAAATGGTCTCAAACGATTTGGTTCGACCCACTGATCAAGAATTTGTGATCATGACGTACATCCATCGCAGTATCTTAGGGTTGCAGCCCCATGTCTTACCGGCTAGATTCCTGCACACCTTTGTTGCTTTGCTGGCAATGATTTCAACATGCCCATTCCACAGAAGTTTACTATCTAGTGTTACCCCTAGATATTTAATTTCAGACTTCCATGCTATAATATCTCCGTTCAAAAAGAGGGATCTCACAGCTGGAAGTTTCCTTCTTCGAGTAAACAGAATCACTGTGGTCTTGTTCGGGTTTATGATGAGCCCCACTGACAAGCACCACTGCTCGATAATTCTAAGGCCCTCCTCCTGTAGTAAGTTACACAAGGTGCCCTCGAATTGTCCTCTGACTATTAGGACTATGTATAGCCTATACACCCGAAGCCGAGCTCTGTGGATGAATTCAGAACTTGAATACAGTTTACATAAAGTTAGTGTGTGGTCTACATGAAATATGTAACTTAATTTTGTGTCATTTGAATATGCAAGTGATATAATCATTGTATTCTATATACAATGATATAATTGTTTTATAGGTTGCGAGGTATGAGTAAAATTATGAAAATGTAAAAATATATTAGAATACCAATCGAAAACTTCTTTGTTTCTGTGATTTTATTTGAATGTCTGTAAGAATCATGTCTTCAGATATAACAGTGAATTATAAATTGTTCCATGTTTTGTTTATGTTTTTCCAAGCTATATGTTTTACACCAGGTTTTCTATGAATTAATATTGTTTTTTTCTTTCCACAGTTTATTCGATTATGTGAATTATATTCCGACCAAGATATTGAAATAGAATCTTCTAATAACAAGGCTGTTATGGACTTGGGATTAGTACGAACATCTTCAAAGTGAAACACGATCAAACCAGCTCATAGATCGCGAGGGAATGAAATAAAACATGTACCAATACACAGGTAACATACAGTCGACGATCCCATTTTATGCAAGTTTAACTATATCGAGTATCTCCCAAACTCTGAAAAATATCTATAAAATAAAAATTAATTATTATTTGATTAGTTATTTTGTGAAGTTCAAGAAGAATTTCACAAAATAATTATCAACAAAATAATTCTAAAGATTTTCATTAAGCGTCTGACGAAGGAGTCTGATATAGACTCCGAAACGTTACGATGTAGTTGTTTCTTCGGTGATGTTGTTTCGTTGTTGTTTGTTAGGCAACATTGTTCAATTGATTGCTTCTGACAAATCTTGTGTTTCTTACGCAGAAGAAAATCACAAAATAATTAATTTTTATTTTATAGATATTTTTCAACGTTTGGGGGAGAAAATCCAGAAAAAAACTCTCAATAATGGTTATACCTTCCACAGTATCCTTTGATGAATATCCACATTTTGTATTTAATTATTGGAATGTTTAATATCCTACTGAGAATATTGAAATGGTCAATCTTATCGAAAGCGCATCCACCATTTAAAAATTCGGTTGAAGAATCCCAAAATTTGAGATCAATATTCGATTGAATCAATTAGTAATTTTCCCGATTCTTTCTAAATGAAATCAAAACATTTTCGTTACGTAAATAAGGGAATATATCCATCTTCTAGAGATCCTACATCTGGAACGTATCTTAGAAAAATGTATTATCTTTATATTGTGTAGATATCCAGAAACTAATTTTTTTTTTTATTCACAATGTTTTAATTTCAATTACTATTTGATTTCAAACGAATTTCTTCTTGTTTTTTTTTAATACGATTCAGGTCTTTATTTGTATTGAAAATAAATTGAGTTTCAGAATAAAATGAGATGGATTTTATCAATTCAGAAAACACCAAAACTAATTGAATTTCTAAATCACTCGGTAAACTACATGGAAAATCAGATATCATATTCACAGGTGGAAAATGCACTAATTTTCTTGTACAGGGAGAGTAATAATAAGTAATAAATTATTTTGTTTATTCAAATATATTACACCTCATCAAGGAAAAATCCTATAAATTATTATAATTTTTTTCGTTCTACAGCTTGTTTGATGATGCGGATTATATTTCGAACAAGACTTTGGAATGGAGTCTTCTAAAATCAAGCTTCCAATAGGTGAGGGTTCAAGATGAAATTGTCGGAATTCAAGGAAGACCTGCTGGGAGATTGCGATGAGATAAACATACGTTATAAATAGGTATCACAAATTTTTTTATTTGTAGTTATTAGTTGGATTTTCAAAAAAAAATAGCATGCTGGCAGTGAGTTTGAACCTTTTCATTGTTTGATTAATTATTGTGGACGTTTAAAATAATATTGAGTCAGATTAATATGAGAAGATCAAAATTATCGAAGCTGTCGAAAGCGCATCCACCATTTAAAAAGCCAGTTTGAGAAATCTAATATTGATGATATACACCTTGAAGATCTGCTTAAATGCATGGTTCAAGTCAAATTTTAACTGTTTTCCTATATTATGTCATTTTGTATTTGATTATTGAAATGTTTAATATCATATTGGGGCTAATTAATTTGAGAATATTAAAATTATCAATCTTATCGAAAGCGCATCCACCATTTAAAAATTCGGTTGAAGAATCCCAAAATTTGAGATCAATATCCGATTGAATCAATTAGTAATTTTCCCGATTCTTTCTAAATGAAAGCAAAATATTTTCGTTTCGTAAATAAGGGAATACATCCTTCTTTTAAAGATCCTTCATATGGAACGTATCTTAGGAAAATTTACTACCTTTATATTGTGTAGATATCCAGAAAATAATCTTTTTTTTTTCATTCACAACGTTTTTATTTCGATTACTATTTGATTTCAAACGAATTTCTTCTTGTTTTTTTTTAATACGATTCAGGTCTTTATTTGTATTGAAAATAAATTGAGTTTCAGAATAAAATGAGATGGATTTTATCAATTCAGAAAACACCAAAACTAATTGAATTTCTAAATCACTCGGTAAACTACATGGAAAATCAGATATCATATTCACAGGTGGAAAATGCACTAATTTTCTTGTACAGGGAGAGTAATAATAAGTAATAAATTATTTTGTTTATTCAAATATATTACACCTCATCAAGGAAAAATCCTATAAATTATTATAATTTTTTTCGTTCTACAGCTTGTTTGATGATGCGGATTATATTTCGACCAAGACTTTGGAATGGAGTCTTCTAAAATCAAGCTTCCAATAGGTGAGGGTTCAAGATGAAATTCTCGGAATTCAAGGAATACCTGCTGGGAGATTGCGATGAAATAAGCAAACGTTATAAATAGGTATCACAAACTTTTTTTTATTTGTAGTTATTAGTTGGATTCTCAAAAAAAATAGCATGCTGGCAGTGAGTTTGAACCTTTCCACTGTTTAATTCTTTATTGTGGACGTTTAAAATAATATTGAGGCAGATTAATATGAAAATATCAAAATTATCGAAGCTGTCGAAAGCGCATCCACCATTTAAGAAGCCAGTTTGATCGCAGCTGTCGAAAGCGCATCCACCATTTAAAAAGTCGGTTGAAGAATCCCAAAATTTGAGATCAATATTCGATTGAATCAATTAGTAATTTTCCCGATTCTTTCTAAATGAAATCAAAATATTTTCGTTACGTAAATAAGGGAATACATCCATCTTCTAGAGATCCTACATCTGGAACGTATCTTAGAAAAATTTATTACCTTTATATTGTGTAGATATCCAGAAAGTAATCTTTTTTTTTTTCATTCACAATGTTTTAATTTCAATTACTATTTGATTTCAAACGAATTTCTTCTTGTTTTTTTTTAATTCGATTCAGGTCTTTATTTGTATTGAAAATAAATTGAGTTTCGGAATAAAATGAGATGGATTTTATCAATTCAGAAAACATCAAAACTGATTGAATTTCTAAATCACTCGGTAAACTACATGAAAAATCAGATATCATATTCACAGGTGGCTTAGAAAATGCAGTAACTTTCTTGTACAGGGAGAGTAATAATGAATAATAAATTATTTTGTTTATTTAAATATATTATACCTCCATCAAGGAAAAATCCTATAAATTATTATAATTTTTTTCGTTCTACAGTTTGTTTGATGATGCGGATTATATTTCGACCAAGAATTTGGAATGGAGTCTTCTAAGATCAAGCTTTCAATAGGTGAGGGATCAAGATGAAAATTTTCGGAATTCAAGGAAGACCTGCTGGGAGATTGCGATGAAATAAACATACGTTACAAATAGGTATCACAGACTTTTTTTTTATTTGTAGTTATTAGTTTGATTTTCGAAAAAAAATAGAATGTGGAGAATGTGTTTGAACGTTCCCATCGTTTAATTAATTATTGTGGACGTTTAAAATAATATTGAAGCAGATTAATATGAAAATATCAAAATTATCGAAACTGTCGAAAGCGCATCCACCATTTAAAGAGCCAGTTTGATCGAAGCTGTCGAAAGCGCATCCACCATTTAAAAGCCAGTTTGAGAAATCGATTATTGGTGATATACACCTTGAAGACTTGCTTAAATTTTGAATCTTGCTGCTGTATTTTCTATAATTATATTGTTCTCATACTTTTACCAATAATATTTGAATGGATTAACTGACACGATCTTAGAAATTCAACTTTAATGATTTATAAGTGAGTTGATATATGTTCATTAGGTTGATAGGGAATATCTGTTCTAGTTTTTAAATCTGAAATATAATGAACAAAATTTGGCATCTTCATGCTGTAGGTATTTCCAGATTGTTGCTTATATCCGTAATGTTCCAAAAACTATTCGCCTTCAACTGAACTTGCCATTAATAATTTTCAATTAAATTTTAATATGTTAGACCAGTGCACTGCGTTAGACATAGAACCGTGTTTGAATTCACGAATTTTCCAGTTTCATCTTGGAAAAATATTGAAGAGACTAAAGAGATGAAAATCGCTTGGTAAAATCTAAAGCATAAATTTCAACAATTTTCAAAATAAAAACTGTCATATATACTCATATATAATATCTCCGTTCAAAGAGAAGGATCTCACAGCTGCAAATATTGTGTATCCCGGCATTATTTATCACGAAAACAACACATTAATTATATGGTAGATTATTATTTCTCATATATTTCTTCTTTACAGACAATTCAAGAGGAACAAACTCCATCGTGGTTGATATGAGCAAGGCACTATGGAAAGAATTTATTGAAGAATTGTAACATAAAAAGTTGTGAACATTGAATTGAGCGTCAAAGTTTTATCTGAAATGTTTGAATTTGTTGTTTAATTGATAATAAATAATTCATGAAATAAATTGTCTTAGTTCTACCTCATTTTCGAACCAAAAGAGTTTAGTTTATAATTATAAATATGAAATGAAGTTTAAAAGGTCCCTAAGTCCAAAGACCTCCTCGGCCATAGGGCTGAATGCGGTCCTGTGCTAAGAATCGTACAAGGTCGAATGCATTCCAAGGGTGGGCTACACATAATACTTCACGTTGAATCTTCAGTTGCCTGCAACATCTAAAGTGAGGCCCAAAAATATTCTAAAGTACGATGATTACCACTCTGATCCTCAGTCCAGTCAAATATACAATTTCAATGCTATAGTCATTGATATTTGTCGATTTCTTCAAACTCCCATATCTCTCAAAATACTGAACAGAGTTTAATAAAATTTGGAAGAGATAATATGAACAACCTGCTCTTTCGATGTGCCAAATTTAAGCAAACTTTCAAAATTTGAAAAAATCCAAAGGTGTTAACCTTAGATTTTTTTCAGACAAAAATTTGATTGGTCTCAAATTTGGCACATCGTAAGAGCAGGTTGATTGTATTAGCTCCTCCAAATTTTATCAAATTCTGTTGAGTATTTCGGCAGATATAGGGGTTTAAAGAAATCGACAAATTGGTCGAAAAATCGATTTCTTTAAACCCCCATATCTCCCAAAATACTGAACAGAATTTGATGAAATTTGAAGGAGATAATACGACCAACCTGCTCTTTCGATGTACGAAATTTAGACAACTTTCAAAATTCGAAAAAATCCAAAGGGGTTAACCTTAGTGTTTTTTCAGAAAAAAAATCGAAAGTTGTCGGACTGGGCTCAAATTTGGCACATCGTCAGAGCATGTTGGTTGTATTAGCTCCTCCAAATTTCATCAAATTCTGTTGAGTATTTCGGCAGATATAGGGGTTTAAAGAAATCGACAAATTGGTCGAAAAATCGATTTCTTTAAACCCCCATATCTCCCAAAATACTGAACAGAATTTGATGAAATTTGAAGGAGATAATACGACCAACCTGCTCTTTCGATGTACGAAATTTGAGACAACTTTCAAAATTCGAAAAAATCCAAAGGGGTTAACCTTAGTGTTTTTTCAGAAAAAAAATCGAAAGTTGTCGGACTGGGCTCAAATTTGGCACATCGTAAGAACATGTTAGCTGTATTAGCTCCTCCAAATTTCATCAAATTCTGTTGCGTATTTCGGGAGATATAGGGGTTTAAAGAAATCGATTTTTCGACCAATTTGTCGATTTCTTTAAACTCCTATATCTGCCGAAATACTCAACAGAATTTGATGAAATTTGGAGGAGCTAATACAACCAACATGCTCTTACGATGTACTAAATTTGAGACAACTTTCAAAATTCGAAAAAATCCAAAGGGGTTAACCTTAGTGTTTTTTCAGAAAAAAAATCGAAAGTTGTCGGACTGGGCTCAAATTTGGCACATCGTAAGAGCATGTTGGTTGTATTAGCTCCTCCAAATTTCATCAAATTCTGTTGAGTATTTCGGCAGATATAGGGGTTTAAAGAAATCGACAAATTGGTCGAAAAATCGATTTTTTAAACCCCCATATCTCCCAAAATACTGAATAGAATTTGATGAAATTTGAAGGAGATAATACGACCAACCTGCTCTTTCGATGTACGAAATTTGAGACAACTTTCAAAATTCGAAAAAATCCAAAGGGGTTAACCTTAGTGTTTTTTCAGAAAAAAAATCGAAAGTTGTCGGACTGGGCTCAAATTTGGCACATCGTAAGAGCATGTTGGTTGTATTAGCTCCTCCAAATTTCATCAAATTCTGTTGAGTATTTCGGCAGATATAGGGGTTTAAAGAAATCGACAAATTGGTCGAAAAATCGATTTCTTTAAACCCCCATATCTCCCAAAATACTGAACAGAATTTGATGAAATTTGGAGGAGATAATACGACCAACCTGCTCTTTCGATAAACGAAATTTGAGACAACTTTCTAAATTTGAAAAAATCCAAAGGGGTTAACCTTCGTGTTTTTTCAGAAAAAAAATCGATTGGGCTCAAAATTGGCACATCGTAAGAGCATGTTAGTTGCATTAGCGCCTCCAAATTTCATCAAATTCTGTTGAGTATTTCGGGAGCTATAGGGGTTTAAAGAAATCGATATTTTCCTTTAAATATTTTTGCCCCTCACTATAGATTGTGCAGGCAACCAAACATTCAAGAGTAGGCGGGGCCTGATAATAAATCGATCAGGCAACACACAATACTTGGCGTTGAGTCTTCGGTTGCCTGGATCATCTAAAGTGAGGGGCAAAATAATAAATCGGTCAGGCAACACAAAATACTCTACGTTGTATCTTTGGTTGCCTGCACTATCTAAAGTTAGGGGCAAAATAATAAATCGGTCAGGCAACACAAAATACTTCGCGTTGAATATTTGGTTGCCTGCAACATTTAAAGTGAGGGGCAAAAATATTTAAAGGACACTGTCCAGCCGAAAATATCGATTTCTTTAAACCCCTATATCTCCCGAAATACTCAACAGAATTTGATGAAATTTGGAGGAGCTAATACAGCTAACATGCTCTTACGATGTGCCATTATTGGTGATATACACCTTGAAGACTTGCTTAAATTTTGAATCTTGCTGCTGTATTTTCTATAATTATATTGTTCTCATACTTTTACCAATAATATTTGAATGGATTAACTGACACGATCTTAGAAATTCAACTTTAATGATTTATAAGTGAGTTGATATGTTCATTAGGTTGATAGGGAATATCTGTTCTAGTTTTTAAATCTGAAATATAATGAACAAAATTTGGCATCTTCATGCTGTAGGTATTTCCAGATTGTTCCAGATGTTAGCTGTATTAGCTCCTCCAAATTTCATCAAATTCTGTTGCGTATTTCGGGAGATATAGGGGTTTAAAGAAATCGATTTTTCGACCAATTTGTCGATTTCTTTAAACTCCTATATCTGCCGAAATACTCAACAGAATTTGATGAAATTTGGAGGAGCTAATACAACCAACATGCTCTTACGATGTACGAAATTTGAGACAACTTTCAAAATTCGAAAAAATCCAAAGGGGTTAACCTTAGTGTTTTTTCAGAAAAAAAATCGAAAGTTGTCGGACTGGGCTCAAATTTGGCACATCGTCAGAGCATGTTGGTTGTATTAGCTCCTCCAAATTTCATCAAATTCTGTTGAGTATTTCGGCAGATATAGGGGTTTAAAGAAATCGACAAATTGGTCGAAAAATCGATTTCTTTAAACCCCCATATCTCCCAAAATACTGAACAGAATTTGATGAAATTTGAAGGAGATAATACGACCAACCTGCTCTTTCGATGTACGAAATTTGAGACAACTTTCAAAATTCGAAAAAATCCAGAGGGGTTAACCTTAGTGTTTTTTCAGAAAAAAAATCGAAAGTTGTCGGACTGGGCTCAAATTTGGCACATCGTAAGAGCATGTTGGTTGTATTAGCTCCTCCAAATTTCATCAAATTCTGTTGAGTATTTCGGCAGATATAGGGGTTTAAAGAAATCGACAAATTGGTCGAAAAATCGATTTCTTTAAACCCCCATATCTCCCAAAATACTGAACAGAATTTGATGAAATTTGAAGGAGATAATACGACCAACCTGCTCTTTCGATGTACGAAATTTGAGACAACTTTCAAAATTCGAAAAAATCCAAAGGGGTTAACCTTAGTGTTTTTTCAGAAAAAAAATCGAAAGTTGTCGGACTGGGGTCAAATTTGGCACATCGTAAGAGCATGTTGGTTGTATTAGCTCCTCCAAATTTCATCAAATTCTGTTGAGTATTTCGGCAGATATAGGGGTTTAAAGAAATCGACAAATTGGTCGAAAAATCGATTTCTTTAAACCCCCATATCTCCCAAAATACTGAACAGAATTTGATGAAATTTGGAGGAGATAATACGACCAACCTGCTCTTTCGATAAACGAAATTTGAGACAACTTTCTAAATTTGAAAAAATCCAAAGGGGTTAACCTTAGTGTTTTTTCAGAAAAAAAATCGATTAGGCTCAAAATTGGCACATCGTAAGTGCATGTTAGTTGCATTAGCGCCTCCAAATTTCATCAAATTCTGTTGAGTATTTCGGGAGCTATAGGGGTTTAAAGAAATCGATATTTTCCTTTAAATATTTTTGCCCCTCACTATAGATTGTGCAGGCAACCAAACATTCAAGAGTGGGCGGGGCCTGATAATAAATCGGTCAGGCAACACACAATACTTGGCGTTGAGTCTTCGGTTGCCTGGATCATCTAAAGTGAGGGGCAAAATAATAAATCGGTCAGGCAACACAAAATACTCTACGTTGTATCTTTGGTTGCCTGCACTATCTAAAGTTAGGGGCAAAATAATAAATCGGTCAGGCAACACAAAATACTTCGCGTTGAATATTTGGTTGCCTGCACCATTTAAAGTGAGGGGCAAAAATATTTAAAGGACGCTGTCCAGCCGAAAATATCGATTTCTTTAAACCCCTATATCTGCCGAAATACTCAACAGAATTTGATGAAATTTGGAGGAGCTAATACAACCAACATGCTCTTACGATGTGCCAAATTTGAGCCCAGTCCGACAACTTTCAATTTTTTTTCTGAAAAAACACTAAGGTTTAACCCCTTTGGATTTTTTCGAATTTTGAAAGTTGTCTCAAATTTCGTACATCGAAAGAGCAGGTTGTTCGTATTATCTCCTTCAAATTTCATTAAATTCTGTTCAGTATTTTGGGAGATATGGGGGTTTAAAGAAATCGATTTTTCGACCAATTTGTCGATTTCTGTAAAGGTTAACCCCTTGCGATTTTTTCTTATTTTGAAAGTGGGCTTAAATTTTGCATATCGAAAGAACAGGTTGTTCGTATTATCTCTTCCAAATTTTATTAAATTCTGTTCATTATTTTGGGAGATTTTCCGCCGTATTCACAGAGCATTGTTAAGTGTTTGAATCTCCGTTAAGTCCTAACTGAGGTCCTCAGTTAAGGATAAATATGAATCGTAACCTCAGTTAACGTATTTATCGGTGGTGAAACAGGCCTGTTTTACCACCTTTACCCCTTATTGTCCCTTATTATCCCCAGTTTATCCTTAACTGAGAACCTCAGTTAGGACTTAACGGAGATTGAATGCTTTGTGAATACGGCGGATTGAGTTTTAACGAAATCGACAAATATCAGAGATTGTAGTCTTTGAATATTATCGTATTGACTGGACTGAGGATCAGCGTGGTAATAAGCGCCCTTTAGAATATTTTTGCCCCTTACTTTAGATGGAGCGAGCAACTAAAGATTCAACGTGAAGTATTTTGTGTTGCCTGACCGATTTATTATAAGGCCCCGCCCACCCTTGGAATGCATTTGACCTTGAACGATTCTTAGCACAGGACAGCATTCAGCTCTATGACCGAGATCTTCGGATTATGAATTCAGAATTTATGCTTGCCCTGGAAATTTGCAGGAGCCCTTTTTGATTTAAGATCAGATCACAAGATTTCTAGTAATATTATTATAAACATTTCTATAAGGTAAAAACATTATACTCATTATTGTATTTCGAATCTTTTCTGCATGGCACCTCGTTAATTTCATGTCGGTAACCATTGATGTCCCCCAAGAGTCAGTATTCTGTAAGCAAGAAATACAAAGTATTAGAAGTAATATTCATTGTTGAAATATGAATAAATCCATCAATTTTAAAATACATATTTACCTAATACATATTCCACTGTATGTGGCGGCATCTAATGATATAATTCTGACTCATTTTGGAATTACATTTTTTCCCTAGTAGATGTCTCCGTTGTAGAACGTCACTGTTGGCAGGCAACACATATTACACTCACAGCTCAACTCTCCTGTATTACTGGCTGCCTGGAAAACATTACATAGGTTACAGATAATAAAATGATTAAAGCTACGTTAAAAGAATACGTCTATACATCACATATGAACAGTAATATAGGGTTGAAATCCAGAATAGGTAAAAGGAATGTATTGATCTTCTGGCCTGCCAAATTGGGAGTTATTCCGAGAACTTCTATGAAAAATATCGAAGAGGATAACATTAAAAGTTTTGTTCTTATATTCAAACTGCTGTGGGTCAGATAAAAATGGTCAGATTGGGTTGAAATTCAGGATAGATAATGAGATGGAATTGCTTTTCCGGTATGCTAAATTGAGAGTCATTCCGAGAAATTTCGAAACTTTGGACGAGAAAGAACAAGAGGATAACCTTTGAACTTTTTTTCATTTTATCAAACTGTTGTAACTCTCATAAAAATAAACCGAAAGGGCTGAAATTCAGCACAAGTGAACAATTTGAATCGTTCCTCGTATATGTTAGATTTTAAGCTATACCAATTAACACTCAAATTATTTGAATTGAGAAAAAACATTCAGAGATTGAAATAAAAAAAATGAGAGTTCATCGTCATTTTCTGGTAATTCTAATTCATTCCCTGTTATAGTTGCGAGATAAATTAGTTCAAATTGCATTAAATATATCCATTCTAAAATAACTAATTACCTAAAATATCTTAGACAAAATGAGGTGACATCTAACGGTACCAATCAGAATCAATTCACAGTTACGTTTTCCACTAGTAGATGGCGAGACCAATGAGAAGAAATCTAGTTATCAGGTCTTCTTCGTCCAAATGGTAGTCTCTGTTTTACAGTGCCGTGTTAGCCAGCAACACATAATACACCAATGGTTTCACACTCCTGCATGACTGGTTGCTGCGAAACATTACATATGTTACAGAAAATAAAATGATTAGAGCTATGATAAAAGAATACGGATGTAAATACAATATGAATAGTAACAGAGGGTTGAAATCCAGAATAAATAAGAGGATGGTATTGTTCTTCTGGTCTGTCAAATTAGGAATAATTCCAATGATATACATTTTTTTATATATTCTAGCTGCTATGGGTCAGATAAAATTGGTCGGATTGGTCGTTTCTAGAATGCGAAGCATAATCAGACGTCACACCTACGATCCTTCAACTTTGAAAATGCACTAATCAACATGTAGCTTGAGACTTCTTTTTTGATTTGTCGCATACTCACATTTATGTTTCCTCAAATTAAAATACACAGTATCATATCATTATACTCTTTATTATCCGTAACATAATCACCGAACCGACAGTTATATTGTTTCCTATCAAAATTTGCACTTCTGTCCATTAAAATGAGCAATACCCATATGTTTATCAAGATTTTGTTTGGTGGTGTAAGAGTTCTGACATATTCCACACTTAAACCGCTTTTTATTGAAATGTACAGAATCTATATGTAATTTAAGGTTATTTGTCCGATTTGAGGCATATTCACAAAATTGACACCGATGTTGTTTGGAATTCGAATGAGCACAATCTATGTGAATCCTGAGCTTGCTCTCCTTATTTGTGGCGTAATCGCACGAGTTACATTTGTGTTCCTTCAATTTCAAATGAATGAAATCAATATGCCTTGTGAGGTGATATTTACGACTTGAAGCATAATCACATAAGTGACATTTATGTTGCTTTATATTCAAATGTATAGAAACCATATGACCCTCGAGAGTACTCTTTGTATTCGCGGCGTAATCACAGAACTGACACTTGTATTTCCTTGAATGCGCCAAGTCAACATGTCTATCGAGACAAATTTTCAGATTTGCAGTGTAATTACAAAAGTCGCACTTGTAATCCATAGAATGTATCAAGTTTATATGTCTATGGAGATTAAGTTTCAGGCTAGTAACGAAATTACATATGTGGCACTTAAGTTCCTTTACATTCGAATGGATAGAATCAACATGGGTTTGGAGATCACTCTTTTGATTTGTAGCGTACTCGCATAAGTTACACTTATGTTGAACCCAGATCGAATGATCCTGATCAATCTGATTCTCCAATTTGTTTTTGAATGCAGGACAATCCTCATTAAATATTGGTTCAGCTTTAACCACTGCCTTTGAACTATATTCAAACGAGTTCGCATCTGTAACTGGCTCTTCACAAGTTCTATCAGAAGTGGAATTCTCCTCAAATTGTTTGAACTCACCATCAAAGTCATAGCTTTCCCTTTTTACACAGACTGCATTTTCAACTATAAACTTATCCTCAAATTTCCCATTTTCAATATTCTGATGGATTCCACAGCTCATATAATCTGAACATTCAGCACTAAAATATATCAATGAGATAATTTCATTCGCCTCGATCACACTGGTTTTGGTTGAAACGATACTTACCATTGAGATGACTCCATGATTTCTTGTTTAACATAAGTTCCATGATCATTTACATCCATTCTTTCGAATACAATTAATGAAAGGTACGTATTCCTATCCCGATTTATTATTAATATTATTGCTATCTTTCACAAACTTTTGGGTTCTGAAAATTCTCGTATTTCTCGTTCACAGACCCAGCGTCGCATTTCATAACATAACCTCACCTCACAGAAGCACAGAACCATAGACAAGATAGCACAGAATATAACTGACAGCTGACCAGCGATCATAGACAAGATTCATAGAGTACATAAACAGATACTCTGTGAACCACCACATAATACAACTGACAGCTAACCACAGATTATATTCATAGAGTAAATAAACAGATACTCTGTGGACCACCACAGAATACAACTGACAACTGATCACGACTAGATTCATAGAGTACATAAACAGATAGTCTGTGGACCACCACAGATTAAACAGAAGTCATAGAATGGAGATACTCAATTATTTAAAATGAGAAGAGGGACCTCCAACAATATTTTGATTCCGTCCAATTGAATTTAAAGCAACATAAACGATTTAAACGACACTTATCCAATTACACTACTCTGTTCATCTTAATTCGAAGATATGCATGTGTAATTTTTTCGATTACACTGCAAATATGAAGGAAATTCTCTTATATCATACAGAATAATAATATATGCGCTTGGACTATCTTGTATATCCGCTTGAATTACATGTACATTTTGGTCATTTTACTTAAAAGTTAAATAAAAGCTCATTAATTAACAACATTAAAATAAATACAGTTGAATTACAACGATTCTATTCATATTTACTTGGATTAGTTCTTAATAAAAATTTGTCCAGATTGTTCAGCTGAAGGTTTTGCGCAAAGATATTCTTCCCTTAGTTTTGAAAATGGGATACATTATAAATACCAAACATTTATGTCAATTATTATGTTATTATTCTATCTTATGAAGCAAAAGCCAAGTTATTTTATACCCTTCAATTATTTTTCAAAATGTTGTACCTACCCAAGTTATTCGCGAAAACTCAATACCTATATATCAAAAAATCGCACATGTACTCAAATTAGATCCAGCTATTAGGTAAAAAATATTATAATGATTGAGAAAACTCAAGAGCTATCGGGAACTTAACTATTCAGATTCAAAACATGTATTAAACGATTCAAATTCCAATAAGCAAATCCTAGAATTATCAATTAATTAATTATCATTTGAGCATATTTTGTTCATAAATCAAGTTCAACTACGAATAGTTTCTTCAAAACCGCTTATCAGAAGGAATTTACTTGATTGATTTAAAATGTGTTTCTTTGAAATGATATAATGCAGAAACCATTACACATAATCTTGCCCAAGGAAGAATAAAGTAGTCAGTAGGAGTTCATGAGTTCAAGAGTTTCCAATAATTGCAATGACTAATATAGTAATATTTACTAGGAAAAACTGATCTGATTTATTAATTAAGTTATACACATGCGGGCGCTGTAACTAACGATTCATACGTACAAGCTGATAGTACAAAAAATAGGCTTTGATTATCGCCTATTTTTTAGAAGTATTAAGGAATGAAAAGCTAGTATATCGAAACCGAAACCGATTGTCCGATTATGCCCATTAACAATCTACCCTGAAAATTTCAAAGCGCTATATATATTTCTTTCCGTTCGAGTTATCGTGACAACCAACGGCCGGCCAGAAATAATCGATTTTGTCCTCGAATTATCTTCATCAGTGAGTCGAACAAAATCGTTGGAGGGCTTTTTCGGCAAAAACATCGAAAATTACAGACATTTGGACAAAATGATAGCACGCTATTCCCTAGAACATACGCGGAAAAATGTTTAAGTCTCTATACCTTTGTGACAAAAAAAATTGTGAGAACTCATGTGGAGCGAAAAGTAATAAACGGATAACTTAAAAACTGGTGAACTCGATCCAAAAAGATTACACTTGCAGAACCCCCAGTAATTTCTTATTTGAATATTATAAATACCTCCATTTAACTTCTTCACTTGAAAGTTAAATCGCAAGTTAAACAGTTTTAAAGTCGACAATGTTCAAGGTGTTGTTTTTGTTCGCCTCTTTGGCCTTTGTGGCCGAAATAAACGGGCATAGTTACCACTTGGGAGGATGTCCAGATGTAGAGCCCCAAAGAAGTTTCGACATGAATAAAGTAAAGTTTTTTTTTAATAATTTTTTGTTTTCAAGAAAAACAGTTGATTTTGTATCAACACTCTAAATTTCTTTAACTATTGAACTTCAGGTCGAGTTTCTATAATTAAAAAAATTTAATATACAGGGTGTCCCGATATTACGAACATTTGAAGACTTGAAGAAAATCAATTTTTTTGAAATGGTTTGCGTTTCAGATGTTGGGTATATGGTACGCAGTAGAGAAGACAGGAACCGCTAGTTCTTGCGTGGTGTACAACTTCACCAGGACAGACGAACCTTACGAGTATGAGCTGGTTCAGACAAGTCAACACTTTCTCCTGAAATACACACCTTTAAAGCACATCTACAAGTATACTGGAACACTCACTGTGCCTGATCGTAGTACCCCAGCCAAAATGACCGTTAAATTCCCTTTAAGTGAGTATAACTATGAAAATATGAGAAAAAATTCGCGAAAAAATAATTTAATGTATAGCTAGCTCCTGTGACACCAGCATAGGCAAGCGGTTGCAATTTCTACAACCGTCGGCATGCTAAGGAGTGACAATGGGGCATACCACATTACCATTTCCCGTTTCAGCCCCCATGTCTTCCCTAATAGCCTCTTACAGGCCCACATAGCCGCTGTGGCTTTGGAAAGAATTTTGTCTGTGTTTTCTCCAGTTAAGCTCCATTTAGATATTTGTGTACCTTTCGCTCGATTCTATCTTCGTCTGATCTACTTAAATACTATCAATATTTACAAATACAACAATTATTACAGGTGTTGCTGGTTCCTCAAGTTTCACCATAGTCACAGCTGATTATGACTCGTATGCTCTAATTTTCACTTGCCAAAAATTGGCTTTTGCCAACAGACAATCTGCCACCATCCTGGCCAGAGACAAGATTATGGACAAGGACCTAATTGGAAAGGTAAGTTGTTGTTTAACATCTTGAAAATTGGCAACGAATTTGCTTCGAGTGGCAAATTTTAAATGTAGCGAATTCACCTGCATGCTTCAGTACTTAATAAATATTGTCCCTGAAATTTTAAAGGACTCTTTTTGATTTGATTCGCTACTTTATATTATCAGCATTGAAGAAATTATGTAAAATAAAAATTGGTTCAAGCCCTGTGGACAGGAGCTTTCTGGCGCTCTTGTTCAAACAGACAAATTATATCTCCGAAAGTGTTGGTTTCTCAGAGTTGGGAATTATATCACTGTATTCTTATGATAGAACTGCATCATAAAGGAAATTCAATTCAAATAATAGTTTATTTATCAAGATTAAATGAGCAATCTGAGAATGAGAACTGCACAATGGAACAAATCAAATTAAAAAAGCTGAAATGAATTTGACTCTCTCTTATAGAACAGGATGACATGTACGAGTATGAACACAGATCATATAATAAATCATAGATAGAATAATTATAGCATTCTGTGAAAACATAGAAGTACGCTTCATTATTGAAATTTCGAAAAATCATATCTCATAGTATTAGATTGTTGGAGTTGAAAATGATATCAATGGATTTTTATGGTGAAACTGCATCCTTAAAAAAAAATGAGTTTGAAATTTGTTAGTTAAAAAAAATTTTTTTTTTTCGTTACTGCGAAACCATCTGGCCTATTTTGCCTAATAACGAACTTAGCCGAGTATTCAACTCCCTAACCTACTCTGAAAATTTAAACTGCCTAGCTCATTCCGTTCGAGAGTTATTGTAGAAAAACAATTTAAAAAGTTCCAAATTTTTTTTTTTTACACTTTTCGGTAACCTGATCAATACAAAACTTCACATGCGTATAAAGGTCATGATTCTACAATTTGATGCTAAATTTCAGATAGATCGAGTGATCGGTTTCGGAAATATTCATAATAAATGTTTTTACTAAAAACGGCCATAACTCCGAAACCGCTTGATGGATTTCGCCTATTAACGAACTTGTCCGAGATATTTACGCTCCAAACCCACCTTGCAAATTTCAATCCTCTAACTCCTTTCGTTCGAGAGTTATCGTGCCTACGGCCGGCCGGCCGGACAGAATCGATTACGACCTCGGATTCTTTATCAGTGAGTAGAACCAAATTTTGGCAAATTGATAAGCACTCTGTTCCGAGGAACAAAAGCGCCAGAAAATACAGATTTCGAATCACATTCGGCATAAGGAAATTCGTGACCGGGATATTCAGAAGAAGAAAAACAAACCAACATGTGAAATTCGTAGTATCCTTAACAAGATTAGAATTCTTGTAAACAATGAATGATAATAGAAAGTATAATAAACCCAAAATAAACATCATATAATCCTTTTCGTTTTTAGCTCCGAGATATTTTATCAATAAATGAGATTGACCCTCACGACCTCTCTATCATAAGCCAAACCAACTGCCCCAAACCGAACTCTGACACGAAGGTTATCGATATCGATGACGAAACCCTTTCCGCCAAATCAGCAGGAAACGTGATACGAGGCACCGGAAACGCAATTGCCAGTGGCGCAGAATATGCGGTCGATGGAGTGGGAACAATAATTGATAAAGTGAGATCTGATAAGTCTGAGAAATAGTGATAATTTTTGAGAATTAAATGTCTAGGAAATAAAAACATACTGATAATTGTACTTTTCATTCAAATATAATATCAATTTATAATTATAAAAATCATGAGTTCGAAAAAGAACCGAAAAGATCACAATAAATAGTTTTCGAGAATATTCACATATCAACATTAAATGAAGATTTGAAGCTGAAATAAAAGTTCTCTCGCTGTTAAAAAATCTGCATCCATCGAGTTTTTGATAGAGAAAAAGAAAATAGGTTAACAATAAAAGGTCAATGAACTTTAGAACAAAGATACTGAAGTTGTACTCCTTATCCAATAATAATAATCCAGTGTGTGACTGCAGGACTCCATCAGGGATCAGTTTTAGGTCTGCTTTTTTTGGAAAGGTGAGGATGTATTATAGCTAGGCTAGGTGAAAGATGATGCTCCATCAAGTATACTGGTTTCTGATGATACAATAGAGCTGTGGACCATTTTTAGAGAAGGAAATAAGTGGGAAAAGGCATGTAGAACCTGGAGTACAAAGCAGGACAGGAAAAACACATACAAGGACAACCTTTGTTCAACATACATTGAGTTTAAGATAGAGAAAAAGAAATTAGGTTAATAATAAAAGGTCAATGAATTTTAGAACAGAGATAGAGAGTTGTACTCCTTATCGAAAAATTGTAATCCAGTGTGTGACTGCAGGACTCCATCAGGGATCAGTTTTAGGTCTGTTTTTTTTTGAAAAGGTGTGGATGTATTTTTAGAGAAGGAAATAAGTGGGAAAAGGCATGTAGAACCTGGGGTACAAAGCAGGAAAGGGAAAAACACATACAAGGACAAACTTTGTTCAACACAAATTATTTCAACAATATAATAATATGTGAACAGTTAATTTATTACTTCCGGCAACATAAGCGCAACAAAAAAAAATGTCCTCCCATCCTAACTAGAGATACTGAAGAGAGCTTACCCATTTCCCATTCTCCTAATATTTCAGCTTCAACTGGTAAAAAGAGATTTATAATACAATAAAATACGATTCAATTTCACCTAAAAACTATATAACCTATAATGAAAATCACAGGAAGGATAGAGGGTACGTTAACGTAACGTACACCAAAAGGTTTCGAATACCATCAAGGTTATTTTGACTAGTCTTACACTTAGTAATACTAATAGGGTGTACAAGAAGTGGAGCAAGCTGTACGGTGAGGATCCCTCTTGTCGGTTTCAATTGGCACTCTTTCTCTCGTAATATTTGTTCTCCCGAATTGTTCTGAGAATAATTTTTAAATTCATAATTATACCTGGTGTTCAGATCGATAGAGATATGTCGATAATACGTGGTATCCATCAGGATTCAGTTTCGGGACCAATATTTTTTCTTGGTTAGTATCCATTTGAAGAGAAAATGTTTCAGATAAATGTGATTACACAAAGCATAAAGGTATACAAGAGGCTCTATTTTATTTCTTGCTTCTTTCGAACGGAACACCAAAGGTGATTATATACAGTGTGTCCAAGATAAGGATGGGGTAGTAGTAGGAATCTAGGAAAGGGTATGAGATGCGGGGTCGGTTAAATTGGAGACAAGTTGTGTTTTTTTCAATATGCTGTTTAGATTCTAATTACTTATGTCAATGTAATACCCTGTATAGAAATGTTTCTCACCAGAAAAATATCAGAGACGGAAGAACTTCTGAACTAACTATCAATCAACCAACTAGACAAAATCCAACCATACACTTGCTCCTTATAGCTAGTTGAAAGTGCACATAAATACATAAATACCTATTAATATCGCGTTAAACACAGAATGCATCCTAAGACATAATAAAGCGACATAAAACTTCGATCTAACTACGGAGAAACACTTGGGAAACAATGTAACATAGCTACCAGAAAATACATTGCTCAATACATCGGTCCCAGAACAACAATAAACATAGGAAAAAATCAATACGCAAAGTTCAATACTGTACGAATACAAATTAATCGCTTTAAAGGATATAGAAAAAGTTGAATAAATAAACAACAATGAAATATCGAAATGAAGTATAAAGCAATACGAGAATAATATAAACAAAAACAATCGTTTCAACCTCAAGTTGAAGCGATAAAACAGAGAAATATTGGGAACAAAACTAACAGATAAATATGAAATACTGTTGATTAAACTTGACGAAATGGAATAAAATAGAACCAAAGATAAAAAACTAACCAAGAGACACAATATGAAAAATACGAAAGGTATAAAAAAATCAGTCGAACAAATGAATAAACTCAGACCATGTGTTAAGGTGATGCCCAGAGCAACAATACGTTACGGGATTTGGCCCCCTTTCTTGCTCTTCTTTAAGGATACATCATCGACATCCTCCCCCTTCTTGACCTCTGTAAACCTCTCCCCTTTTAAACTTACGATTTTGTTGTCTCGATAACGAACGAGCTTCTTGGGTTCGACTTTGGGGGCCACAGGTCGGTGCTCCTTCGTGAATGCGTCTTTGTCGACATAAGAGTAACGTTCTATTATCCTGTTCTTCAGCTCTGCGTCGTTGATGGTGGTTTTGTTCACGTGCAAGGTGAGAGTGTTGTTGGGGGCCAGACATTGACCGCTCTCCTGACGGTCTATCAAGATTTGGGTGGCTCGTTCTATGTCCCCACAGGCGATGGTTAAGCAGTGTTTGACCTATGAAAAAATTGTTTTTGGTTTATTTCACATATATATCAGGTATCACAAGTTTATCTAACTAGAATAGAAGCAAAATCAAGTATTGAAATAATTGATATACAAAATCAAATTAAATCTCACTCACTTCTATAGCACAAACATCCGGGAACATTTCCTGAAGGACTTCCACCTCATCAGCGAAATCACAACATGAACTATCCACTGAACTTCCGTCGCTTACTTCTGATAGTTTGTGAACTCTTTTTGGTACATCTGGACTCTCAGATACGCTTGAAGTCCTGAAAGATTCATTCAACTTTTAACACAGTATTAATACTTATCCTTTTGAACAAAAAATAATATGTTGAAGAAAGTACCTTGTTTTCGGTTTCAAAGCTATCTCTGGAAAAGATAAGTCTATAAGAGTATTCTTCTCTTCAGGTTGACTATTTCTTAGTTGTGCTTCCAATTCAAACATCCACTCATACACTGTCGAGTGGTTGATAGACTCGAATTCAGGGAAATAAGCAGACATCATTTCGCCAAACTCTGAAAAATGGATCACAGAAAATTTAGTTTATTTTTTTTATTGTTGTTTAAATAAATGTTACCTTCTACATCAAAATTTGGATCGTCGCTGATATCCTCGAGAATAGCAACTGCATAGCTGAGAATTATCTCATCGATAAGACTCAGGTCAGCATTAGGAATATGAGTTTTCACAAAGTTGAGCAAAGAATCCTTGATTTTAGTTTCTTGCTCTGCAAGAATTTGTTTCGACATAGTGTAGTTAAACAATTCCAAATTCGGACAGTATAAGTAGTTGAATATCTGAAAAGCATGGAAGGAAAGATAGAATCAAACTTAAATAAACAAATAAGGAATAAGTCTAATATGATGAATGAGCTAATGAGATGCACTCACTGCATCAAATAACTACAGCTTTTACTTTCAATATTATACAATATACCTCAATGAAAGTCTGAATTGTATTCTTCAAGAAGGATAGAACAAGATTTCATTTATAATGCTGGACGCAGCAAACGATTTTCAATGATATTATTGATATTGTTTATATTTTTCAATCAATAATCAACAATGCCCTGTTTTAGAATGACATCTTACAAGATATGGCAACAATGTTTTCGATTCTTTCGCCTGGAAACCACGAACATAGACAATCGTGTACAATTATTTTTTCAATCGATTATTGATTGTCCGGGTCTAAATTTTCTGTTTCTATTTACTTCTTTCCTTTTTAATTTCATATTGCAACAGTTTTTAAATAATAATATTAAATTCTAAACCACAGAATATACACTAGAGTATATTCTGTGTTCTGAAATCTATGTCACAGAATATACTAAAATGTGTTCACCACAGAGAAATAGAGGGAATATCCCAGAGAAATATCTATTTCTCTGGAATATCCCTCTATTCTCTGGTTCACCACAGAATTTAATTGTAAGCTGTGACTAGTGTTGTGAGTGTGGAAAATGTCTTAAATACTCCTCTGATAAATACCGAAAAATGTCCGAAAATTATCATTACATCTAAAAACAGTCGACATTTAGAGTTTTTTAGTATTTATCGACATTTTCTAAAATGTCTGGATAAATATCATAAATTTCTTTTCTACTAAAGAATTGTTTGACAATTTTCATTTTTGTCCGATATTTATTCTTCTTTTCTACTTGCTTTAACGATCTGAGATGCCAATTATACTAAAATTTTTAAAGAAGTTCATTTTTTGCTACTTGGATCAAAGATTCTTAACGATCTGTGAACCAATTGGGAAATTATACAATGTTTTTTTGAACAAGATTATTTTTATTATTTAACAGTCCAATTAAATCGATTTTTCTAATATTATTAATTATTAATTCAGAACCTTGCTCCTGTCCTTTATCTCTGATACTGAATAAAATAGCACGATACTATCTCATTCAATGATAAGTTATTTGTTATTTCCAATTGACCATGAAAAATTTCTTTAAATGCCTCAAATTGTCCTGATATTTTAACTTAACATGTGACGATTGTCATATTTTTCCGCAATGTCCGTAAATACTTAAATACTCAAAATGCTCGACCTTGGGGGAAAGTTTCGGACATTTTTCCAGGACATTTGTCCCTTACTTAAAAACTCGAGTATTTCACATCACTAGCTGTGACTGTCACAAGTGTCACAACTACTTAGTGTTCTGTGGTCTGTTCATTTCTTTTCTGTGCTCACTACTGTCACCTGTCCTATTGCACAAGTTTGAAATTTATTGAATATTTTTTATTTTTGAATTTTGTAATTACAATGAAATTAAAGGTATAAAAATGGCAGGATACGATTTCAAATCAGAGGAAGACGTAAAAGAATTCCTCAAGAATATAGGCATTGAATATCGATTTGGTTGCTATAGCGAGAAAAAACCTGAAGGTGAGGTTATAATTTAATCTCATGAACAATTTTATGAATGAAAGAATGAAAACATTTCAAGAATTATAGTAGAGCAAAAGGAATAAACAAAATCTCTTCTGGAGCAGTTTATTAATTCATTTTATGTATATATTTCAGGATATATAGGAATAATGAAACTATCAACAGACATTGATATATTGAAAAATTGTTTGAATGTTTGACACGATTTCATTAATTTCAGTATGTCATTTGTTGGGGGACTACTTGGAATCGATCAAGAAAGATTTTGAAAAGGCTGCCGTAGTGTATAAGAGTAACTGTGATGATTATAAATATGGAAAAAGCTGTTTGAAATTTGGAACATACCAGTTACTGGGTAGGGGAACTAGACAGTCCAATTATAAATATGCATACGATTATTTCAGCAAGGGTTGTGAGCTGGGAAACGATGCCTCCTGCTTGCACCAAGGTTTGCTGTGTATTTGTGATAACGAGGATAAAAGATTAGTGAGAGATGTAGCAAAGGTAGGTGTTTCCATTTCAATTCTCTTTTGTAACGCTGACGAATCAGGAAGTTTACTATGAATATTTTCTCTAGGGCATGTCACTTTTGGAAAAGTCTTGTGATATGAAGAATGCTAATGCTTGCTACTACCTTTCTGGAATGTACATATCGGGAGTGCAGAAAGAAGAAAAGGGAGAAAAAGTACCAGGTCTAGAAAGTTATGAAGTTAAGAAAGATATGAAGAAGGCTTTCCAATTTGCCTTGCAAGGTTGCAATTTGGGAAACGTTTATAGCTGTGCCAATTTGAGCCAGATGTATAGTAAAGGAGATGGTAAATATAGTTTTTCAATCTTTGAAATGAAAATAAATTAGCTGTGAAATTAACTATTTTCATAGTCTTTACTTTCAAAAATGTAATTATTCTTTGGAATGTGTCTTAATTCAACATTTTGTGATGCTCATAGTTTCACCTATACCTGATTTCCAGGTGTTGTAAAGAACGAAGAATTAGCGGAAAAGTATAAAACTGTAGCGTTAGAGCTCCAAGAAGAAATCACTAGTAACAAAACATTAACTTTCCAAGAAGGTCTGCCTCCTACGTGAAATAAATTGAAAATTTATACCACTAGTCGAATTTACCATGTTCAAGTATTGTGTAGATCATTTTGTTGATTATATGAAGATTTTTATTTATGTTTTCAGTTATTTATTGTATGTTTAAATTCTCTATCTGAATGAAACATATATCTTAAGGGATTAAATTTATTCTACCAATGTTACACATATCAATAATGGGTGAAAGTGAAAGTGGATATTGAAAGATTTAACTTTTATTCTCGGTAATAGAAACCTGACCACAACGATATCATATAAATGAAATTCACATCATAAATTATACCATTTTGAAATATGTTTAATGAACGCTGAAACCAGGAAGAAGATAATGGAAATGAATGCATACTTGATACCAACATGGAGGTAATAAAGCCTGAAATTAAAAGGAAATAATTTATGTCTAGGTAAAATCAAGTGATTAAGTTCAAGATTTGACCGTTTCTTACTTTCGATGTTTCCTTCGTGCTGCATCTATCGAATCCATACCATCCTTCAACAAATAAATCCTCACACCAAGATTAATTTGACTCAGGTATTCGTTCCAGTTGAAGCAATCTTTCGACATGCTGAACGGGAATACTCTCTTATCGATATCAGACAAGTCTAGCCACAATTTTTGAGTGTTGTTAGTCGTAAATTTCCAATCTTTGTTTGCGTACCAAGCTACGAATTTGGTGAATCTATATATTCTTGTGTAAGCCGAGAGCATCCTGAAAAATTAGGGCACTTCATAACGCAATCAGAAATTATGACGATGGAGTTAGCTTTTTTATCTTTTCTTGAACTTTATATTATTTAGGATGTTAATTTTAGGGGTAGCAATGCCTCCTTTGCTTCCATGGACGCCTCTGCGAAAAGTAGTGCAGATGAAAATCATCTCACAGTACTAGATTATTGAAATCTATAAATGAATTTGATACCATTTTCCACATACCACGGGTTCATTCCAACCAGTTGAAGATACAAGTCGACAAAAAATGCAGGCGTGAAGTGTAAAAAGAAAGTGTACAACAAATGAATGTAGATTTTCTTATTCATGGTGTTGCAAGGATACCAGAGGCATTTATTTGTTGGAATCTGATGTCCATAAAATGCAGATAAATCATGGAAGTCTCCTGTTGTTATCGGGTTCTCCACGGACGATACATAGTTGTAAATTTTCAAATCGCTTTGCCTGCGAACGAAAAAAAATATATATCGAGTACCACTCTTCGGATTTGTATCAATTCATTCTGGAAAAATGAATTTTAGAGTAACTAGAAAGAAATCATTTTGGACATCACAAGTTTTTGCCTACCCAATGATGGAATTTTTGTATGCAGCTACAATGCAAGCATTGACCACATAGTCTGCTGGAACATTTTCAATGAGCATTTCTTCATCTACGTTTATCGTCCTCAGTACTCCAAGATAATTGTTGGCAAATACCCCAACAGTTGCGTAGTAATTGTCGATGTATCTCTTCAATGGTTCTTTATACGTATTTGTAACTGGAAAAATATATTCCTCAATTGCGACTTTGACATCATCGAGCAATATTCAACATGTATCTAATCTTGATTCAAATTTGGTTCAATTTTAAAGAGCCCTTCTAAATATAGGTAGAATAGATTGATTTATTTTACCTATCGCTGGTCTGACAATGCAAATGGGAAGACCATTACCATGAGTCTTCATCGAATACTCTGCGATATTTTTAGTAATGCCGTAAGAACTTATCCATTCTCCTATTATCCTGTAAAGAAGTATCAATTAATTATTGAGTAAACTGCCAATTTACCGAGAACTACTTTTTATTCATGATAATTGCAACACGTAATACCGAATTGTCAGCTAAATAAATAAATTCATACAACTTACGATTTTTCTTCGAGGTCAAAGCTTTCCCCTCGCGATTTTATCATATCCAGCAATTGTTCAGCCTCAATAGGGGGTTCATATAATTTCTCTTCAATTTCTTCACGCATACAGTTACTGTAAGCAGTGCTAACATAAACAAATGACGAAATACTCCTACATTTTTTAGCTAAGGTTAAAATATCTAGAGTGCCTGCTACGTTAATTTGAGCTGTTATTCTCAGCTTTTCATCCAACTTGACTGAAGCTGCCCCATGAAAGATTACATTCACCTGAAAATATTTAAAAAAAAAGGGGAAAATTATAACAAAAAGGTTGAGGTAACTAAGGGATAATGATGCTCACATCATTTCCTAGCATCTCCTGGTCTTTTTCATCCAAACCAAGATTGGGTAGAGACAAATCACCATAAACCGATACAATTTTCTTCTGAAAATCTGGTTGTACTTTTCTGAGTTCAGAAAATACCTGGAAAAGGGTGGATCAATTTCCAAAATTATATTGTACATAACGTGATCAAAGGAGCCAATACTTCCCATACACTTACTATATTCTGAAAAAGTTCGTCTGTCCTAGTTGCGATATCTTTGTTTTTTTTCTGACGAATGAGCAAGTAGATTTTCTTAATATCCTTGCATGATCTCAATAATTTTTCAGTTAATAATTTCCCAAGAAATCCAGTGGCACCTGTAATAAGGACGGATTTGCCTTTGAAAAAATCAACTACCTGCAAACAAAATATATTATATATATATTTAAAAAAAAATCATAAAAAAGTCTCAAATTTTCTACATATTGTATACTATGGTAAAATATCTCTGAGAGAGAATTGAATATTAATTACCTCACTTCCTCTAGTTTCAATATGTACGACATCGTCAATTTCAGAGAAAGAGGATAAATCAACCCGGCCTTCAACTCCTTCAAACTCATTCACCCTCTTGTAGCCTCGACATGGATAGCCCAAATGCATTGTGGCAGAGAACTATACTATTCTGGGGCACTCTTTGAATTGCTTATGTATTACGTATACAAGAACAATGTAAGTAAATCAAAGGATAGCACTGATTAGGAGATTGTTACATTCTACGAAATTATCAGTAATATCATGAATATTTCGCAAAAATAAGATGTAGATTATGTACATAGACATGCATAGACAAAATATTATTATTATTCTATGTCTATGTGTACATGCATAGTAATCCTACTTTGAATGACCTATTGAATTAACAGCCTAAAAAATTTCCACTACACTTATTCACCGACGTGATTATTTCAGCGCCATTTATGTTTTTACTAGTGATTCGTTTAGGAATTCTGTTGTTGATTGTAAGTATATTTGAATTTAAAAGTTTCAAAAAAACTTAACAGTACAATGCGCAATACGCATAGAAGAGCATAGACATAGACAAGATATAGTGGGCATAGGGCTCTCCGCCAAACTGTCATAAATTCAAGTGAGCACCGAAGTTATGGTTTCTTCAATCTTTTATCATGTGCTGGGCTTACGCAATCTACACAAGGAACATGCGGCTTCACCAGCTGTCCTCTGGCTGATATATTGGGGTAGATTGTTTTGGTGTTGGAATTTCTACTTTAACCATTCGTGGTATACTATCCAGAGGTTTTGTCTACACGTATATGAGGGAAGATAACATCCCCAAGTGAACGCACACAACACTGAAAGGAAGGATTCAGGTAATTCCAGGAATCACACATCAAACTTGTACATAAGCAGAATACGATTTTACACAAATCACCCAAGACACATACAACAGAGAAAACCGAAGGTAAGGCTAACAAGAAATCGTACATCAACCTATAAACAGTAACATCCTCAGAGAAAATCAGATCATATAATAATATAAGTATAAGTTAATATAATAATATAAGTAATGGTTTCTATGAATGTAAGATCCACAGAAGTAGAGAACTAGGATGCGTTTTTGTTATAATCGAAATGTCTCATGGATTAATCGTAAAAGTATTTATGTGTTTTTATTTTCGTTAAGTTAATATTCACTTGACAATAAAAACACACGGATTCATTTACGATTGAAATAAAAATGCACCCTTTGATTGATGAACACAGAATATAAATTCCCTACTAATCGCTGGAAACAATTCAGCGGCCATGTACTGGGGTGGCGGGGGTTTTATTGATGTGGCGTGACTGGGGAGTAGCGCTAGCGACATCGGTGATTAGAATTGGAAATACGTTTTTCCTACGGCGGGAACATTTGAAATATACTAATCAATTTGTGATCTGTTTATGGAAGCTACAGCGCTTCCCAATTTTTGTTTCAAGATGCAATTTCACGAAAATTCCAACTTTAAAATTTTGGCTGAAATGTATTCTATAAGATCATAAATTTAAATGGTTTTTAAACAATCATCATTCAAATTGAAAATATTGAATGGAACTATCATCACTTTGCATTTAAATTTCCAAAATATTAATAAAATATACCTAGTGTACTACTTATAATATATAACTTGAGAGTGAGTGATAAGTACTCATTAAAGGATACTTTGAGGTATACTTATTCATTCCCAAACTATGTAAAATATCTCTACAATAAAAAAAAATTATTATTTTGTCAATTACTTTTGCGTTAGAAACACAAGACATTTGTCAAAATGTATAGTCATCACTCATCAGATATTTAGTAAGGGTTTGAATCCTCTATCTGAATTAAACATATATCTTAAGTGATTAAATTTATTCTACCAATGGGGCACATATCAATAATAAGTTACAGTGAAAATGAATATTGAAAGATTTAACTTTTATTCTCGGTAATAGAAACCTGACCACAACAATATCATATAAATGAAATTCACATAAAAAATTATACCATTATGGAATATGTTTAATGAACACTGAAACAAGGAAAAAGATAATGAAAATGAATGCATACTTGATACCAACATGGAGGTAATAAAGCCTGAAATTAAAAAGAAATAATTTATGTCTAGGTCAATTTAAGTGTTAAAGTTCAAGATTTGACCGTTTCTTACTTTCGATGTTTCCTTCGTGCTTCATCTATCGAATCCATACCATCCTTCAACAAATAAAACCTCACACCAAGATTAATTTGACTCAGGTATTCGTTCCAGTTGAAGCAATCTTTCGACATGCTGAACGGGAATACTCTCTTATCGATATCAGACAAATCTTGCCACAATTTTTGAGTGTTGTTAGTCGTAAATTTCCATTCGTTGTTTGCGAACCAAGCTATCGATTTGCTGAATCTATATATTCTTGTGTAAACCGAGAGCATCCTGAAAAATTAGGGCACTTCATAACGCAATCAGAAATTATGACGATGGAGTTAGCGTTTTTGTCTTTTTTTGAACTTTATATTATTTAGGATGTTAATTTTAGGGTAAGCAAGGTCTCCCTTGCTTCCGAAAAGTAGTGCAGATGAAAATCATCTCACAGTACTAGATTATTGAAATCTATAAATGAATTAGATACCATTTTCCACATACCACGGGTTCATTCCAACCAGTTGAAGATACAAGTCGACAAAAAATGCAGGCGTGAAGTGTAAAAAGAAAGTGTAGAACAAATGAACGTAGATTTTCTTATGCATGGTGTTGCAAGGATACCAGAGGCATTTATTTGTGGGAATCTGATGTCCATAAAATGCAGATAAATCAAGGAAGTCTCCTGTTGTCATCGGGTTCTCCACGGACGATACATAGTTGTAAATTTTCATATTTCCTTGCCTGAGAACGGAAATGATTGAAAAAATAATTTTAGGGTAACTAGAAAGAAATCATTTTGGATATCACAAGTTTTTGCCTACCCAATGATGGAAGTTTTGTATGCAGCTACAATGCAAGCATTGACCACATAGTCTGCTGGAACATTTTCGATGTGCTTTTCTTTATCTGAGTTTATAGTTCTCAGTACTCCAAGGTAATCGTTGGCTATTACGCCAATACTTCCGTAGAAATTGTCGATGTATCTCTTCAACGGTTCTTTATATGTATTTGTAACTGAAAAAATATATTCCTCAATTGCAATTAATCTTATTTTGATGCAACGTTTGGGTTAATTTTAAAGCACCCTAATACATTTAGGTAGAATAGTTTGGTTTATTTTACCTATCGCTGGTCTGACAATGCAAATGGGAAGACCATTACCATGAGTCTTCATTGAATACTCCGCGATATTTTTTGAAAAGCTGTAAGAACTTTTCCATTCTCCCATAATCCTGTAGAGAAATATCAATTGATTATTGACTTTAATGAGTAAACTGCCAATTTACCGAGAACTACTTTTTATTCATGATAATTGCAACACGTAATATCGAATTGTCAGCTAAACAAATAAATTCATACAACTTACGATTTTTCTTCGAGATCAAAGCTTTCCCCTTGCGATTTTATCATGTCCAGCAATTGTTCAGCCTCAATAGGGGGTTCATATAATTTCTCTTCAATTTCTTCATGTATAGAGTTACTGTAAGCAGTACTAACATAAACAAATGACGAAATACTCCTACATTTTTTAGCTAAGGTTAGAACATCTAGAGTGCCTGCTATGTTGATTTGAGCTGTTATTCTCAGCTTATCGTCCAATTTGACTGTAGCCGCCACATGAAAGATTACATTCACCTGAAAATATTAAAAGAAAAAGGGGAAAATTATAACAAAAAGGTTGAGGTAACTAAGAGATAATGATGCTTACATCATTTCCTAGCATCTCCTGGTCTTTTTCATCCAAACCAAGATTGGGTAGAGACAAATCACCATAAACCGATACAATTTTCTTCTGAAAATCTGGTTGTACTTTTCTGAGTTCAGAAAATACCTGGAAAAAGGTGGATCAATTCTCAAAATTACATTTGTACATACCGTTATCAAAGGAGTCAATGCTTCCCATCCACTTACTATATTCTGAAAAATTTCTTCTGTTCTACTTGCGATATCTTGGTTTTTTTTCTGGCGAATGAGCAAGTAGATTTTCTTGATATCCTTGCATGATCTCAATAATTTTTCAGTTAATAATTTCCCAAGGAATCCAGTGGCGCCTGTAATAAGGACGGATTTGCCTTTGAAAAAATCAACTACCTGAAAACAAAATATTCCCTGATGTGAATAATTGCATATTCAAAAAAAATTATAAAAAACTCTCAAATTATCAACATAATGTATACTATGGTAGAATATTTCTGAGAGAAAACTGAATATTACCTCACTTCCTCTAGTTTCAATATGTACAACATCGTCAATTTCAGAGAAAGAGGATAAATCAACCCTGCCTTCAACTCCTTCAAACTCATTCACCCTCTTATAGCCTCGAGATGGATAGCCAAAATGCATTGTGGCAGAACTATACTATTCTGGGGCACTCTTTGAACTTGTTATATTATGTCGTCAAGAACAATGCAAGTAAATCAAAGAAATATAATCTGGCAATTTTCTCGCTATTATGGAAGTGATAGGATTGTCTGAATGTGATAATTGTACTTTGAATAACCTTGTATTAAAGTAATAGCTTCAGAAATACAGTACAAGCTCATTCATATGAACACAAATAATTCTGGCTTGTTGCATTTTGGGAACTGTTCATATTTGTGAAGGTCAAGTTTTTTAGGTGTTATTTCTTAATGGGTTCATGAATATCAATAATAATGAGGCTCATTAAGTTACAAAAGGTTTTTTTCAATTAGAAAAGCCTTCAGATATATAAAAAGCCTTCATTAGAGCGTAAAATATTGTGTATTTTAGTTCACGAAAATACTTACAGTATAATCACACAAGTGGCAAATATGGTTCTTCAAATTTAAATATACTGAATCCATTTAGATTACAGTTTTGGGTTGTAGTGTAGTATAATAATATTTATGAGCTCACAACAGAATCACATAAGAGGCATCAGATCGGATGAACTGAACCTATATGCATTTTGAGATTGCTGTAAATATTCGATTCGAATAAATCAACTAAAAAGGAATTTTTCATATTTATTAGTCATACTTTTAAGTTTTGAACCACAGAACACATAGAGGTATATACTGTGGTAATAGGACATCTGTGTCTATGACATACAATGACATAGGAGGGCATAGACATAGACAAAATATACTGGGCTCTCCAAAAAACTGTCATAAATTCAGTGAGAAATTAATGTGTCAATGTTTTCTATTCTATTGAATGAAGATACAGGTAGGAAGTAGAACACATAGAATACGTTCCGTAAATCAACCAAAGTAACCAATTTTTTCAGGACCGGTAACTACTCTGGTGAGATTGTCATCTGTCAGTTGTTTAAGTTTATAGGTTAATGTTTGTTGAATATTCGTGATATCAGTTAACTTGAAGTGGAACAAATAATATCTAATCTATCTCAATTAAAGAATCCATTATCCATTATAATAGCAACAAAAATTTGTAGTTTTTGAATATATTATCTAAAACCAGTTGAAACATAAGACCACAGAACACTTTTGACATCCAAACAATAACAAACCAAAAGAACCAAAGAAATTCGTCGGTTGTTCTGGTGCCTGAAAATCTACCGCTTTCTTAGGAACCAAGTTCCGTAAATAACCTATATCTCAGGAACCAACCGAACATTTCATATTTACGGAACGGAAAAGTAGTAGTATTCCTTGTCTATGGTAGTAACCATGGGGTGGAAACTCTCTCACTAAAGTCTGGTCCCTTAGAATAGTTCTTTTAGTTCGAATAATCCCACACAAATTTGAGGATGTCTCTGCCTTCGCTCGATTTGTGGATCACGTGATGCTTTATCAGCTGATCTGTGATCAGCTGTCCCGCTGTCCCCTACCGGCGTGCTTGTTTTTATTTTTACATTTTACATAGTTTTGGTGAAATCTGAGTGTTCAGTGTTGTGAAATAAACTTTTTCGAATATCACTGTTTGATGTTCGGTAAAAAACTGTAATAAGAATACAAGTAAAGTGATTAAGTGTTCTCCTAATATTGCAGACAAGGTTATGGTCTTCATGGCTAGGGGAGTTATTCATAAATAGAAACAAACAACTTTAGCTTATTTCTTCAATCATGGTGGAATGAAACGTGATGATCTTTCCAAATTACTTGAAGATATTGTTAGATCGTGGGCCTCATGTCGTGGCACTTCTTTGTGATCAAGGTTTTGCAAATGTAGCTGCTATAACTTGAGAGAAACCACTGGGTGATTTTCACGTACAAAATGTTTTTCACATTATGATATCCATTTTTTGTATTATATTTCTCATTGGATTCTGTCCTTCTAAATGTATATTGGAGTAGAATATACTTCCACATAGTGTTGTACTCGCATAATGATAACCATTTTTTGTACGATATTTCACATTTGATTTTGTCCTTGTAAATGAATATTGGAATTAAGGCAGCCATTCATTTAACTGCTCCTTCAAATTTGAAGGTATATAAGGATAATTTTATTGAAGAAAGTTTTTACCTCATGCTGTATAATTATTTTTTTAAACATGTCATGCACACTAAATTTTATTTTCATGCCAAATGTATTTTTTAATTTCGATATTCTTTCTTTTTCTAATATACATGTACATTAGTTCACATGAAATGTTGAACTTAAATCATGAATCTGATATAATTTTATTAAAGAGAGTTTTGGGATTTCATTTGTTTTCTATATATTTGTCTATGGTAGTAACCGCAACAACCAAGGTGATTTACGGAACGTATACTTGATTGAAGTTCTAGTTATATTATATTATATAGAAATATAGAATGCATGTTGGTTCCAATATGAATGATAGAGGTCATTAAAACAAAATCAAACCAAAATGACACATATTTGAAATTGTGTCAATTAATGACAGTATTCTCATTCTATGATCTTAACATTCTTAACCTAGCTTCTGTAACCTTAAATAAAAATAAGTGCATCAAAATATTTAAAATTTATTTTCTCATGTTTCCAACATAATGGTAATGGTTGAAAAACTGACATCTGAAGCAACGAATACAGGTGGGTATAGGGATTTACCTAAACATCTACAAACAACCGATTTGGAAAATATGGAGAAACGTTTGATTGTTATTCTGGAAAATGCCCAATTGGAGTCTGTTAAAGTAGGTATACTCAGTAGCTTTTATTATTTGGTATCTGAATTATGTCAACTTCCCACCAGATAGGTGAGAAATTCCAACTCTTGAACTCTGTCGATCATTCGAATATCTTGAAGAAAAATGGAAGAGATCCAGATTCATGCAGACCAGATATCACACATCTCTGTTTATTGACATTATTCGACAGTCCTTTGAACCGAGGAAGTTTGCTACAGGTTTATGTACGTACTACAAATAACATACTTATAGAATTCAACCCTGAAACAAGGATACCTAGAACGTTCAAAAGGTTTGCCGGCTTAATGGGTAAGTTATGTGACATTTTATTTTCATCCAGTAGTATTTTTCAATTATTCTGCTTGAAACTTTATGAATCTCAATATCCGCTTCAACAAATATTGTGTCATTTATTCAAATCTCTTTTTCAGTACAACTTCTTCATAAGTTATCAGTGAAGGATGAAAATGAACGTAAACTTATAAAGGTGATTAAAAACCCTCTGACAGATCATCTTCCAAGTGGTGCTAAGAAAATTGCCATATCATCTTCATTCAAAGAAATTAAACCTATTAAAGATTTGGTGCCTAAGACTGAAGACCCTATAGTTATTGTGGTGGGGGCAACAGCCGATAGTGATTTGGACTTGAAATATGTCGATGAGAATTATTCATTGAGTAATTATCCCCTGACTGCAGCTATATCGTGCTCTATGCTTTGTTCTACGTTTGAAGAAGCTTGGGGAATTTTATGAATACTTTCACAACCAAATGTGTTGGTGATTATTGTATATAAAATAAACGTGAGACTGATGGAGAAACAGCTTCTTCTCATTTCCTGAAATCTCATAAATGTTGTGAATTATGAAAGTAATATTAGAGAAACAGAAATAAACACAAAACATTTTGTCGATAACTTTATTTCATCAATAATCTCAATATTTGCAGTACTGCCGTATATTATCATATTTACAAAAAAATATACAAATATAGGAAGAGAGTTTAGATGGAGAGACCTCATTGAACATTACAATATAATTTTTAGATGTCAATTCTTCGAAAGAATCTTTTTGAATCATTTTAGCGTATGCATTAAAGGAATGTTTAATTCAATAATTGAGTCACTGTAAGTATGCATGAAGTAAAAAAAACAATGGAGTTTTTCATTCTTTAAAGAACGATAGGTTCATCTTTCGTTCAAACTTCGAGTGTGTTTTTGTCTGTATACCATGAGTCATCCTCGGGAACATTGTACACTATCCAAATACAGGTTTTTCATCTACGATTTTAGGATTTGTATGACTTCAAGCAAATATGTGTTTTAATCAATTATATATAGGTTCAAGTTTATTAAAATCTGGTAAAAAATCCAGAAAATTATCAATAACTCCTTTGTATTCAGTTTGTAATTTCTTTTCATTATATATATATTCGACTTCCATATATAATTACTTTTGTAGAGGATTTTACGATAAAAATGTTTCCCCTCACATTATTGTGTAAAGAATTTTACCCTTTAGAAGTTGCTTAAGAAATAATAATTTTAATAATTCAAAGATCTTTAATAGTCAAACAATTACGGCAAAAATCGGAACATAAAAATTGGAGAAATCGAGAAGCATTTGAATTGATGTATTAAAAAAACAGAATTTGGCCCTTAGTACTTTGGGTTTGGACAAAATATAACAGCTTTTTACTCCGAGAGAGTGACATAATTGGTGGAAAATAAAATAATATTCATGACATAATCACTTTGATCGATCAAAAATCATTTTTCAAGCCTTCAATTCCACGTGGAATGTAGAAAGAATAGTCATAATGAGATGTTCAATAATTCCATCTAATACAAAATGATTTTTTTCAACGGCTGTGTTCTTAACACACATCCGAAACCCAAATCAAATAAAAGTTTTAGAATCTTTAAAATGTTCACGATGATTCACAATATGTATTAAATTGTAACATGTACAGGATTAAAACATATATTTATCACTATCCAACACATGGTTTCGTTCCATTTTTGACACTGAAATTAAACAAAAATCCTCCATAAAACACATCAAACCTGAAATAAACTTTCTTATTTACTTTTTGAAAACTCGAAAAGAACAATCTATTTTTCGAAAAATCCCTATGAGACGCCACTTCAATTACTTTTTTTTTGGAACAAAACCATCTTTCCAGAATATTCATAACGGACAAAAATAAATGCTCATCTTTATCCGTTACAAGTGAATCAGTTACATTAAAAAATTGACAATCAGTTACTTCTTGAGGACAACTGTAACAATACATCTCCAAGCGACCTTTTTGTCATCTCCTTTGAGTTCGTTGAAATGCATGATTCTGCAAAAACACGAATATGAATAAAAATTACATTTATAAACTTAGATATGCAATATAAAGACAAATTTGAAAAATACAAAATGAAACACATTTACCTGTAAGAAGTATATACCTCGAAAACAAACCATTGGAATTTTTGAGAAAAATTTACATTTCAGACGTTAAGAACTTTAAAATAGCAAACACTCGCTAGTTTAAAAGTACAAGGTTCAAACTACCCTACTTTCCCAACAACTACCCATTTGTGCTTAGTTTCTTTACAAACAAAAACCTATAATTGGCTAGAGAGTTAAGCTTGATACAGATTACTAAAGATGTAAGATTACTGGACTTCTTTGGAGCATAGTAGTGGACGAGCTCCTCCACAGGCTAACGGAGCTAGGCTTTGGCACAATAGACACAGTGCAACGTTACCTTCTACAATATACGAGAATACTGACTTTGTTCTTCAATATGACGGCATTAAATTTAAAACTTTGGTTTAAACAACACCACGCGACATTAATTTTTGTTTCATTCTTTACCTCCAATACAGCAGTTTCATCATTTCGTATTGACTACTTTATATTCAATATTAAATTAAAATCATATTTAATCATTTTCTTCTTTAAGTGCATGTTCTAGGAAACAGTATCATTTTGCTCAAATGTCTGTAATTTTCGACTGTTTTGCCAAAAATGGTCTTGGACGATTAAGTTCGACTTGCAATTTTCAGGGTAGGTTGCGCATTCGAATGTGTGAGGTATGAATATACAATAAAACATGCGCGCAAATGCGTTTCTCGAATTTTTTTATATATGGAAGTTTTGTGTTTTGTTTACGTGTAGATCACTTCATGCCAGTTTATGGAGATCTCCAAGTCGTACCCTTATATATACTTTCAGGGTTGTGTTCGAATATTAACTCCGTAGAGTAATATTTACTCCATTGCGTTCGAAAACTGAAAGGTTTTTTCTGTGACTGTCGTTCGAAAAGTCGGAGTATTCGACTCGGAGTTCATTTTACTCCTGTCAAAATTGACATAACTCATGGGACGGAAAATCTAGTATCTTTGTCTCACTGTTTTATGAATGTTTTGTGAGGTAATTTAATAGTTTTAATACTGTTCACAATATATATTTATGATTAGAGTTACATATATGTGAAGAAAACCATAATAATAGGATCTTTCTTAAACCAACATAACCTATTTTCCGATATTGGCACCTTCTGTCACTGTCATGTCAGTGTCAGAGTTAACTCCAGAGTAAATATGTCAAACCTTCAAAAACTCTACTCTACCCCGTGGAGTTAATTTTCGAACACAACCCTGGCTGTGAAATTCTAGTTCCCTAGCAAACACAACAACAATAAAACACAAAGTACAAACAATCTCTGCATTTATTACAACTGAAGGGAACACACTTAGTATACGAAGGGGAGGGGGGCATACAAAACGACAGACTCACCATCAGAGGAACTAGCCAGGTACATTAGTTGTGAACGGGGGGCGCAGACTGTCTTTCGATCTCTTCGAGACTGATGGCGTGCTCGGCCAGGCCCGCTGTGCTGGGCAGCTCGCCTACCCGCGCCCTCTCCAACAGGTCGGACGAGAACCAACGGGACAACTGATTGGTGGTGTTTACCGTTGTCGAAATGGAACTGTCGTCTTCTTTGCGGACCGTATTACGACCACCTGTATTCATTTTTCATTAAATTAGGGCAAAACGCAATCATAGGAAAAAGGTAAACAATATAATAATATACTCCATTCACTGTTATTAAGTCTCCCGTTTGGCCATGAATTTTGACACATTTCACCGTGTATATTCTGAGAATGTTAGGTTATGCTCATTTTCCTGTCAGATAACTACGCAACGTTGTCCTCTCTACATAGAAGTCGTAGTAATTATGTATTTTCAATATGTGAATTTTCTTGGGAAAAATAATTAATTTGAGAAGATATTATGTGAATTCAAGAATTCCAAAAACCTGGCGACTGTCGAAGAAAATTTTTCCTCTGTTTTTACTATGGAAATAATTCACTTATATAAACTGGTTGGAAGATTCAGTTTGTTATTTCCTTGTACGTAAATCAAGAATAAATTGTTGAAATTTTAATGAAAAATCATGGATATAGTAGTGCGTTACTTTGTGATAGTTCATTTGAAAAAAGAATTAAAGTACCTGAATAACCCGGCAAGAAAACGAACAGACGTACCTATGGAATTCCCCACTTGACGAAATTCTCAAGAAATAAGCCTACCGAAGACATTTAAATACCTTGTTGCACAACTTGAAATACACCAGTTTCAAAATGTAGTGGTACTACGAAACCCGAGTCACTGTTAAATCTTAATAAAATATAGTGATAGGATAGGAAACTAAGTAATTTCATTCGAGAGTTCAACATGTCCTGAGACAGAATGAAGTTTTCCTAATGCAGATTTCCGTTCTGTATAGCACTTCCTGATACTTTGTCCCTGCTTCTTCAAAACTGTTTTCGGCATTTCCAATTTCAAAGCGAAGAGTTCTTTATTATTCGAATTTAATGATCTGTGATAATATCTTGCCTAACATAGAACATTATGTTGATTGTTGAGAATAGAAATTAGCAACGTCTCGTAGAATTGTTTTGACATTGACGATATTTCAGAAGTGCCAACCTGCCTTAGTTTTAGTTACAAAAACATGATAGATCTAAATCATGGCCAACCGGGAGATATTATAGAAGTGAATGGAGTATACATTAGCTTTCACGTGGTACTAGTACAGTGCCAGAGGACTGTTGACTCTGCGTCACAGCAGGGACATTGTCAAAGGTAGATTTATCGAAGTTGATGTTCTGAATTGTTTGCCCGACAATTAAAACATTTAATTCCATACATACCCGGAGTTTTATCGAATGTAGTTCCTAGAAGCTGTTAAATTTTAGTGGATGTTTTGAGAGCCAGTTTTATATTAACCTTTTTAAACATACATAGTAATGTAAATCCCTAGAACGAATCTGTTGGACCTGTATACACACGCAACATGATCTCTTTGTTCACAAATAACATTAGTTAGATTCCAATGTTAATATTCCCAACACGTGACAACTAAAACTAATAACTTTTGGAATAGAATTTACGATCATTAAACCCTGTTAGTAAAATTTTGGATGAATTATCGTAGACGATAACATTCCTGCTAATTTCTTTGTTCTATTTTTCGCCTGAATGAACATACTGGTCGGAGTGCAGAAATACACTTTGCTGTTAATCGAACTCTGATAATATTGATGCTATTAGCGATTCCTCTTGAATCTACAAAGTCAATGTTCTTCTCTAGGCTTACTTTGCTGGGGTCCTGCACCGCTGAGAAACTGCTGCCAGGCCGTTTTTTGCTGTTGCTGTTGTTTGGCGAAACTCTGGGTGTTCTGTTGTTGTTGTGAAGTTTGCTGTTGTGTCGGCTGGGTATTGGTCGACACAGGAACGGCCTGCTGGTGTTGCGCCCGCAACTGTTGCTGCGTCAGCTGTGGAAACTGTTGTGGTTGCTGGTTAGACTGGTTAGAATACTGACCGATAAAGCCCAAAGAAGATACGCCTGGGGGAGTTCATTTTATTAGACATATAGGACAAGCATACGTACAAATCGAATATTCTTTCCAAACAGATATATCGAACACAAACAGGACGTGCAATATCCCACAAAATAAATAAAATGATTTTCCTATTTTTCGTCTAATATGATCGTTAATGTTCCTGTACGAATGAGTCAGAGAATTAATAAGTTAAAGTCTATAGAGGGCTTTATAAATGTAGAACACCTCACAAAAAAATGAGGCAAAGAGAATATATCAAAATGTCCAAATACTAGTGAACCGGTAAATCTATAAAGCCAACAGATAAATGAACTGATAGATCTATGTAGCTAGCACATCTCTACGTAACTGGTAGATCTACACAAGCAGCAGATCAATGGACCGGTAGATCGATAGAATTTATCCTCCAATTTGTAAACTTCATTAATGTTATTATGCAACTTTTATACAGTTTTAAGTACTGTTGAAGTGTTTATCCTATGCAGATAATGAAACGAAATGATCGCACCTGTATTTTGCTGTGGTGTTTTCTGGTGTTGACCGTACTGTCCTCCTCCAAGCTGTTGGCCAGTAACAGCCTGCTGCTGTCGCGACTGTTGCTGATTGAACATGAACTGTTGCTGGTGAGCGTTGAAGAATTGTTCAGGGGCGGTACTCTGATATCCTGAATTGGCCTTCACTATCGGACGACCGGCTGGAAAGTATGGCATAAAAAATGAGTATTGGTACATCTAGAGGTACTGTTATTAGTTTCAAAGACAAATAGTATTTAGATATAATATAAAGAAAATTTACCCCACAAAAAAAAAAAAATCTGATTGAACAAATAGAAATTACAACAAATAAACACTTTTACCAAAAACTACTGCATGCAAATTCGTGATACCAATAAACTTTCTACGTTCCTGACAAAATATTCTACTCTCTTCTATTTAAAAGATTTACTTTTGTAGTTTTGTGAGAGGAACACGTAACATTAAGCTTGAAAGATCCGTTTATGACCTGAGTAAACGAATATGTTTTAGAGCAGCTGCGTAAGTTTGTTAAACGGCCTCAATAAATTGAAATTTAGTTCCGAGATCAGTCTCTTCAAAACTACGAATCCAACACAGCAGTCTACGACAACACTTACGTTGCTTGGAGTGATACTGATTATTGTTCCACTGACTACTCGGCTGTTGCGGTTGCATTCTGGCGCCGATCACGGCCCTGCCCTGCTGGAACTTGTTAGCCTCCACGTTCTTCGATTCCTTATTTCCTACAGAATAAGTTCCTTCAGATATGTCATTCTTCTCACTACTACTACTTCCATGCAGATTACGTCCGGATCTTTCAATTTCTACTGTAAGAGTTTTGCGTTCGGGAAATTTTATCATCATGAAGCCGAACCAACACGAAAAATGATTATATGAAGCCTGAACGAGGGATCAATGTTCATCAGGGACTACTAGATAGGTTTCTGCAAATATGGCCTTGACAGATTTTATGCCAGTTACCATGATGACCGACACGATCGTGGTATATAATAATAATAATAATAATCTTTATTTTGAGAAATAATTACAATACATTGCATGTAGAGCAACCATTGAACAAAATAGTGTCAATGTCAAAAACACCTACATATCATAAAATTCTTTCATGTATAGGGTTCCAATTTTATTAACATATCAAAGATTTCTTTTTTATATGCAGTAAGATTATTGATCACTTTGATGCGTTTTGGCAATTTGTTCAAACATTTGATGGAAGTGTACAGTGCCCCTTTTTCAGTTACACTCAGTCTATGCATAGGATACTGCAGATTTACATGTCTAGTTGGGTATAGCCCTCTTGTTTCAAACTGTTTGAATAAATGCCTATTTCTGAACAAAAATAACAGACATTCTTGAATGTATAAAGCTGGTACTGTTTGTATACTATTTTTCCTGAAGTAACCCCTACACGACTCTTTGCACTTCAAATGCAACATTATTCTCAAAGCTCGTTTTTGAATCAAGAACACATTTTCAATATCTCGACTACTTCCAAAACATATCAAACCATATCGTATTCTTGACTCAAAATTTTCATTGTTTGAAAGTTTGCATATTTTACAACTACCCTGAGTGTGTAACAGATTTGACTCAGTCTCCCACAGAGCTGCTCAACATGTACATCCCAGCACAAAAACTATCCATATAGACCCCCAGGAACTTGGAGTGTTTACTAACTATAAAGTTCTTATCACCTAAACTGACATTAGCAGGTATGTCAGAGCGGGCATAGTTTGTTTTGAACAGTACGAGGCTTGTTTTATTTTCATTGAGAACCAGTTTGTTTTGTAGAAACCAAGATATTGCTCTTTCAAAGTCGAGATCTGCTCTGGCAATTAGACTGATCATATCAGGAGCCCTGACTAGCATATTCGTGTCGTCAGCGTAATTTATCAACTTACAAGTCTCATTAAGCTTCATGAAATTATTCAGATCATTTACGTAAACTATGAAAAGCAATGGTCCCGTAATGCTGCCTTGTAGAATACCAATGTTTATATATATATTGTATATTGTTGTAGGGGGTAACGTTGCACTGCGACCTTAAGGTCTATTGTGTCCCCTGTCAGAGCTGTCAGTGTCATCACCATCTACAGCTCGCCTTCCCCAAAGCATTCCTTGCGTTGGTTTGAGATGGCGAGGCATTCCGTTGTCAGGTGATCAGGAGTTTCATCCTTCTCCCAACAGAATCTGCACTCGTCAGTTTCTGCTAGCCCTAATCTCATCATATGCTTCCTAAGACAGCAGTACCCTGATAGGAAACCAGTGAGGAGGTGCAGCGTATTTTTACTGAGGTCCAAGAATTTCTTGGATCTGACAATATCAAAGTTCCGGAGGAATTTCCTGGGAGAGATCTCCAGAAAGTACCTCTTTCAGTTTCTTCTTTCATCCGAAATTTGTAGGTGTATCTGCCAACCCCACAGTAGGGTTCCGGGCCCATAAAGGGTGTTTGTGATTCCCGCGTGACCAGGAAGTCAGACCAAGGAGACCCTGTTGTTCTTGCCTACTTCATTGAGTTCTCTTAGGCATTCCCATATTAGCTTGGAGTCGATAAAATGGGAGCTCAGAGCTTTAATAGCCGCTTGACTGTCAGAGTGGATTGCTATATCACATCTCTGATAGTTTCTTCCTAGGTTCTTTTCCACGCATCTTCCTATTGCAAGTACTTCTGCCTGAAAGATGCTCGGATAGGAGCCTAGCGATAGTGAGCATTTGGTGCCTGGCCCATATACTCCAGCGCCAGCTCTTGTAATAATTTCGTCACTAGAAAGATTGGCTGATGAAATGTACCTGGCAAGAGAGGACCAGGCTTTTTGGTTTTAATACTCTCATTACCTGTTCCTCGATATGCATCTAAAAACGATATCGCAGCGGGCTTTTGAGTATTTGGCAGATAGACTCTATAATTTTCTTTCGGTAGATATTAGGAGTTCAGTTTCTGCGCCGATATTTAAGCGGAGGGTGAGGCTCTTTCTGGTAAAGCAAACTAGACATGTAATATCAAGTCTATTCAAATTTAATTGAATCTTCCGTTTCACTGCTTTCTTTGGTTTGAACTTGCCTTCCCAATAGAATGGGAAAAATCCTTGAAATTTATTTGGTTGTTTCTATATTACCTTCATTGCTTTATATTACCTGTGTAATTGAGAATGGAGTTTAATTAGGTGATTCACCCCACGCACAGGCTATGCCTTTGTGGGAATCATTGTTATTTGTGGCATGTATTATGTACCTATTATTCCTACAAATAAATTTCTATTTTCCATTTCCTTTCCTAGAAATTCTGAGAATGGCTTCATGGGCCATTTTGTCTATCACTAGATGAAGTTGTGTGAGATATGTGATAATCTGAAGTGCCCTGGTAGGACAGGCCAGCCATAGAAGTTTACTATCTAGTGTTACCCCTAGATATTTAACTTCAGACTTCCAATCTATAATATCTCTGTTCGAAAAGAGGTTTCTCACAGCTGGAAGTTTCCTTCTCCGAGTAAACAGAATCACTGTGGTCTTGTTCGGGTTTATGCTGAACCCCACTGACAAGCACCACTGCTCGATAATTCTAAGGCTCTCCTGTAGTAAGTTACACAAGGTGTCCTCGAATTTACCTTCGACCATTAGGACTATGTCCTCAGCATAGCCTATACATCCAAAGCCGAGCTCTGTTAGCCCGTGGAGGAGCTCGTCCACTACCAGGCTCCAAAGAAGGGGAGACGTTACTCCCCCTTTAGGTGTTCCACGAGTGGCTTTGACAGAAGTGCTCTTATTGTCCACCTGTGCCTCGCCTTTCAAGTGCATCTTTAACAGACACATGTGTTGTGTCGTCGAAGGCCCCAGATATATCCAGGAATGCACATATTGCAAACGATCATGGTATATAATCCTTATCTTTCACAATAGTTTGCTTGTTTAATGACATAATTGGTCCGTACTAAAGATTGAAACCTTTCTAATAATCCCAAATCAATATCAATGACTTAAAATGCGATTTCCACCAAAGATATAGAAGCATTTGTACGTAAACAATCGTAGGGAAGACGAAAAAATCCATTAATTAAAAAATAAAATGAAATAATCATATTCTCCACAATTAAAACATAACGAAGATAATAATAATACAAAATACATGCAAAACAAAACCTTCTAGGTAAGAATTGATAATCCTAAACATAATCCAACAAAGCCACCACCTTCATCGCAAACGCCAAACTTACCATCCTCCTTGTCAGCTGTCATCTTGCGCAGCACAGAAGTGGGCGTGAACGCCAGTGGAGTGGGCGGGGACGAGACGTTCTTATTGGACGAGCCGTTGTTCGGGCTCTGCTGCATCTCCTGCTTCTTGCGAAAGTTGACCTGCTGCTCTTCCAGCCTCTTTTTGATCAGCGCCCTCTGGAGTATGCTCTGAGTGTGCACCTGCAGTTCCCTCGGCGACGGTATACGTTGGTGCATTGCTGCAGAGCGTCAAATTAGATAGACGGACAAGACAACAATCGGGATATTGGAATTTTAGCATGGAGGGGATTTTCGTCCACTTGAATTGATCACAAAACCCTCAATTCCAAGACAAATGTGTCGAGAATTGTCCATTCTTTTCTACATTCGCACCAGACTCAAAGAGTACAAGCGGTAACCCCTGCATTTTAACTAGCTTGATAATTTTAAGAATTCTTGGACTACAAAAAAGCAGTTTTCCACTCACCAGGCACCGTTAGCGTGTTGGGACTGGTGGCCATTATTGGCGACACGCAAAAGGCTGCATGAAAGGGCAGAAGATATGTTTTCGTTAGAACAACCAACGTACAGAATATTATATGGATATCTCTGGATCAGGAGGAGGTACAAGATGGCGTGGTTAGCGGGGCTTTGTTGGTATAATCTAGGGAATCGTGGCTATACAGGATAAAGGAAGGATTAAGCAGGTTTAATGAGTATACCTGGTGACCTTGGATCCACCTGAACTTCCTTGGTCCTTAGTCACCAGATATAAAGGGTGTTACAATAGTTTGGATGTTAAACGCCAATTGTTTTTTGACTCTACATTTTTCCTGGATTTTCCCGAGCTCATAATTGGGGCCTTCTGAAATCTATGTCCACAACCCAACCACCATCAAGAGACACAAAGACCAGATTTCACCCAGTTTCTATATTTTCGAACTCTTGGAGGAAAAAAAGGAAACGTGGTTCTCTGCCGTATTTCAAGTCTTGCTTTGTTCTTGGCAAGTACTATTATGAGGTTTCCGAGATAACAATACAGACAGCAAGATTTCTTTGAATATGACAGATCATATTGTTCCAAATCGTTGATAAGAATAGCTATATTTCAAATCTTGCCGAGGAAGCAATATCTATTTCTTGGCAACAATGATATTTGCAAACAGAATGGTTCTGAATATCTTTCACTGTTAATTGTAATGAAGATCAGATTCCTTAGAAAAAATCTTCATTTTAGATATCACCGATTTTCAATTGATGTTAAACATGGATCCATTTTATTGCAACATCCTTTAATAGCATGACTAACTTTTCGGTAATTCAATTAACTCTTAACCCTAGCATGGAAATATGTGATATTAAATTGACAATGTCTTTGAAACAAACAATGGTACGATCAAATAAATAGAAAATTATCGATATCATACAAATAATAAATTTCACTTCATGTAAAATAAATATAAAACCACAGCCAAGCAATAAACAAACTAGCAAACGCAAAAGCAAAGCAAATCAAGCGGGCGTAGGCAAACCAAACAACAAAAGCAAAAGCGATCAAAATATACATGAACCCCGGCTGGGTTCACTCACCGTTTGGAAGGGGGGATACCCGCAACTGCTGCTGTTGCGAGAACATATGATGGGGGGGCGGCACAGGACTGAGAACCCGGGGACTGGGCCCCAGTCTCTGGATTCTCAAGATGGCGTTGAGCATCTCGCGATGCCTCGGCTGGAGGGCGGGGTTGGCCAGCTGCTGGTAGATGTGCTGGGGGGTAATGTCGCCCCTTTTCATCCCTGTATTCGAAGAAATGTCTTTGATCACTTCGATGAATTTTATGTGTCTATCTGTCCACATATAGGTATAGATCGGTGTGTACACAGGCTGTTTTTAAAGGTGTGCATTATCTTATAACGATATAGACCGTATTAGTTAGGTTAGGCGGGAAATTTGAATTACGATCCATCCGTGGATCCGAGCACTGAATTCCCCATGCATTTCTTATGGACCTAAAATTTACGCGAATTTCTCGCCTGTTTTTAGATACTTTGGCTAATTTCTTAAGGTTTATTTTGGTTGAAATAGATTCTGTGAATCTTTCTCAACCATCTAGAATCAAGTTTTCATAACAAAATTGTATATTTCCAAAATAATTAATAAATATAAAAGTGTTCAACAAATTCGATTGACGTATGTCTTAGCTCACTCGAAATCAGTCAAAAATAATAACATAACCCTAAATCGGCCTTGTAATGACGCACAACAGAAGTCATCTACGACATACGGAAATCTTTCGAACTAGAATGGTTTCAATGTTGATTTAAGAATAAATAGAAGTAGATTTTAATGTGGAAATAACATGAAAACATGCACTAATGATGAAGGTACCCAATACTTGTTGTCTCTGTACTAACCTTATCTTTTAAATAGGGTGGTTTCATCTCAAAGTTGAAATTCCATGTTAAAAAATTTTAATATGGATCTCCCGCCAAGAGAATGATTCTAACCTAACTAATGTGGTCTATAGAACTCATACGCATACTAATTCACAAAAAGGTATGTGTTGCAAGGTAAGAATGATATCGCCATTCAAATTATTTACAGATATTTTCGTTCAATCGTAATAACCATTCCATTTGTTGGTGTATCTTTAGTCGAATTTAAGCGAATAACCGGAACAGTGCGGTTAATACCAATCCCTTGCTAAACATAACCGATCGGTTATAATAGCAAGGGATTGGTCTTTTAACCGCACTTTTCCGGTTATTCACTTAAATTCGACTTATGTATTACATTTTTTTCCAATACAATTGCTTTCCCTAGAACGAATATTGACACAATTACATACATGTTATAGGTAAGATTTCGCACCAAATACTCTAATTCCTCTTGAAAAAACACTCACCGTTGAAAACACTCCGTATCGATGAAAAAGTCATAACTCATCCTTAATTTCAAACCAAATGGAGTAAATACCATTGAAGTCGAATTTTTGCTGCAAATGGTGACATTTAAGACAAAGTCGAAAGACCTGCATAGATTAGATGTCGAGGTATGAGTTCCAATTGGGTTACTGTCATTGGCATTCTAAATATTACTGTAGAGTGCCTTCAGAAGGAAAAAATCGGGAGGTAAAGATTAATGACATTACGTTTATGTCTGATGCGTCTATAACCAAGAGTTAGAACCCTCCCCTATTTTAATCCTAAACGACCGGCCTGAAACATGAACCGCAGTAAAAACTCACCTTGTAGTATTGCCTGAGCTTCGGGTCGACTGAGCAGCTCTTTGCTCTGCTGCTGCGCTAGCTCCTGCAAGGGAGACGACCTAAGGTGGGGGGCGGCGTGTAATCCCATCAGCTTGTTCAGCATGTTGGCCTGCTGCTGTTGACGCTGCAGTTGCGCCTGTTGCTCCTGCTGAGCCTGCTGCATCTTCAGCAGGAACTCGCTATGCAGGGGGTTCATTGAAGGCGCCTTTGGACTGGCCGGACCGCCGATCAGGTGGGATTTCTGGGAGTTGAGGCGGGCCTGCGCTTCGTCCTGCTGCTGAGAATGGGACAGCATCTGAAAATATTAAATGTTACATTCAACGACCAAAATATGAAGTGGTGGTGTCTTCTGACAAAACCGTACTGAAGCTTATTCAAGGGCAGGATTTAATTGGTCGATTGGATGCACTTCGACCCATAAGTTCTTTTGTGCAAAACCATGCTTCAATCAACGATATTATGTAAAATAAATCAATAGTAAGTGGGACGAAGACCTTGCATATTGTTGTAGAGGGTAACGTTGCACTGTGACCTTGAGATCTATTGTCGAGGGTTTTCCTCGTACTATTCTGGCTTGTCGATAGCCAATTGATTCTTAACCAATTACAATTATTACTACTCACCTCCATTAAACTCATAGCAGGCATCTTCTGATGATTGGCCCCATTTGCCGGAATGACCTGTCCTCCAGAAACTTGAGCCAGCTGTAACAGATATGGAATTTGGAATAAAAGAATCGTACAAACTATATATATGCTTGATAAATAAAAATTTCTGACTAAATAATTGATTTCGATTCGCTTCAACTCTTTTAATTGAGAATTAAGTGCTTACCAATCTTTTGAAAGCGGCCATATCGTCGTCTTTTTTGATTATGTTTTTGTTATGATTTTGACTCGCTGAAATATCCAGGTTTTTCTTCATCTTCGATTCGAGTTCGTTCAAACTCAGCACTTTGCCCGGAAACTCTGGAAAAAATTAAAGTACGCTTGAACATAGTAGGCAGATCGATCTGGCACTCGGAGAGTACCGAAAACGCACGTAATTCGACGCTAAACTGAATGTACAAAGAAGGCAAACTTACGTGTCTTGATGTTATTAAGCATATCGTTCTTCTGTTGCGTCGCCTTGGCCCCGAAACCCTGCTTGCCCCTCTGGAACATGTCGGCGATGTTGACCTGTCCCGCGGCCGGCTTGGGGTTGCCCGGTTCGCCCACGACGCCGCCCGCGTTCACAGCGGCGGGCGAAATCGGAGCGAAGTAGGCCTCCGAGCTGCCCAGTTGCGGTATGTTGACCGCCACCGTGGACTGGGGCTCGTTGATGTCGTTCAGGAGGTTCTTGAGGAGGTGCTCCTCGTGCAGGGAGGATCTTCTGCTGTCCGAAGCCTTCTCCGGCGATTCGCGCTTGAACCAGCGGCTGAACTTCGATTTGGTGTTCTTGTCGGCCGTACCGTCCACTCCGTTCTGTGATAGAATGGTAAATGTAGATCGTTCGAAGACTTTAATTTAGTTTTAATTTTGAAATGAGACGAAGCTTCATAGAGAGGAAGAAAAAACGAATAAGAATGAAATAAATACAAGACAAATTTACCTCAAATGAATATAATAATATTTATCAATTATTCCCTCTTCAGAGGCTTATTTTGGTATTACAAAATCTAGAGGTAGGAGAGAGAACATCACTGAGAGCAACAACACGAATGAGACACCCCCTCAATAGATTGCACAACGCACCCAATGAACTACACTACAGAAAGACCAAGTTACAGCCAATAACAGAAACACTGAAAATCCTAAATGGCAGATTTTTGAATCGGGTCAAAGAACTGGAGGATATATATTGCATGTTCCGCAGAGATACAGTGACCAACCCACCCAGGAAATTTCCAGCCCAAATTGTCATGGACAGCCTCACGTCCATGGCCAATTAGATCAGAGACTCAACTCAATATAAATTATTTATTATTATTATTATTTTTTATTTTTTTACCACATTGATGATGACAGTTATTATTATTATTATTACACCCCCTCATTGAAATATATATCTGTATCTTACCGATAAAAGTCCAGGAATGGTATCGCACTTGAATAAATCGTCGAAGATGAAGGAATTCTCGTTGATAATTTCCATCCCACCGGTAGAGGTTGGTGGATTCTGACCTTGACGGTTCTCTTTATCGTTGTCGTTCTGCTGTTCATGCTCTTGTTTCTTCTCGATATTGTCTATAAAATGAAAAATAAATTAATAATCAATGGTTTCTCCAAAAACTTCCTTCGGATTGACGATTACAGCGACACAAAAGGGATAAGAAAATTATATTACACAGCGACTAGACTCATTTTCATTTTAGCCACCCCGTATAGTCCACCAAGCCCCCAACCTCTCTGAAAATTTCAACTGTCTAGCTCATTCCGTTCGAGAGTTACCGTGTTAACGGCCGGACAGAATCGATTTCGACCACGGATTCTTGATCAGCGAGTCGAACCAAATTGTTCAAGACCATTTTCAGCCAAAAATTCTAAAATTACAGACCCTTGGGCAAATTGATAAGCACTCTGTTCCGAGGAACAAGAGCGCCAAAAAATTAAACTTACCGGTCCGACCTCCCTTTCCCGAACCACCCTCCTGCTGGGCGTTCTTCATCTCGACCTCGCCCTTGGTATCCACCTGATTCTGAGGCTTCTGTCCGTTCTCATTCTGTTCCTCGTCCAGCCTCTCCTCCGAGATGCTGCTCTTCTTCTTGGCCCATTCGCGCACCCTCTTGGCCTGCGACGAGGACGACTGCATCTTCTTTTTGTTGCCGCCCTTCTCGACATCGTCAAAACCGCGGAGCTCGATGGTGTCGTTCTGAGACATGGGACCCCCAGAAAACCTGCATAACAAAAATCGTATCAATGCGAAGGTCCTTGCGAAAGCTTCATCTCCACATTTAGGTTGTTAGGTTCCTTATCATCTGATCATATTCGTGGATTAAAGATACTTACCATTCGGGCTCTTCATCTTTATCACCGGATATCCGTCTATTACCATATCTTCCCATGTTGTTCCTCTGCGGCTTGTCCTTATCTCTAGACATATCGAACTCTCTTCTGAAGGGCCGTCTATCGTCTTGGTTACGGTAATAGTCGTTGTCTCCACCTGAACATGAAATCATTCTAAGTGTTTGTGATCAAATTTAAATGAAAGACAAAGCCAAACAGACTGTCCGTCGTATTCACAAAGCATTCAATCTCAGTCCTAACTGAGGTCCTCAGTTAAGGATAAATATGAATCGCAACCTCAGTTAACGTATTTAACAGTGGTGAAACAGGCCTATTTCACATTAACTGAGGTTGCGATTCAAATTTATCTTAAACTGAGGACCTCAATTAGGACTTAACGGAGATTGAATGCTTTGTGGATATGGCAGAATGTTCGTTAAATACCACCAACGGCAAAGAGTGGAATTTAATATCAGTGCAAAGTGGAATACCTCAGGGATACGTCCTGAGTCCGTACTTATTCCTTATATTATACCTTGTATATTGTTGCAGAGGATAACGTTGCACTGCGGCCTCAAGGTCTCCCATATTAGCTTGTACTCGATAACATGGGAGCTCAGAAAGAAACGATGTTAGACAAATGGGTCTAAAAGATCGAGGATCAGTACCGTCATTCTTCCCTATTTTGGTATGAAGGTTACCTTTGCCCTTCTCCATTTACTAGGTACTTGACCCAAGACTAAACGGCTTCTCTTGATTTTCATTATACCTTGTACTGGATGGAGTTTAAAAATCTTCGAAACTGAATTGAAACCAAAAGGTGTAAGAACTAGGATGTTAGCATATCAAACGGACAACTTTGTGAATCAATTACACAACACAGCTACTTGAAACCTAACACCAACCCTGCCGATGGGAAAAATGACGAAGGGGGAAATGAAAACCTGTCAAAAACACTACGACTTACCCTCGTTCTTGTCGTTCAAGTCCCACGAGTCCCTCAGGATCCTACCGCTGCCGATCCTCCTGTTCACGTTCTGCTGCACGTCCCTCGGGCCGATGTGGGCGTTGTCCCCCTTGCCGCCGCCGCCCCCTATCGGGCTGTGCGCCCTGTTCGTACCGCCCGAAGGTCTGCCGCCGTTGTGCGCCTGCTCGCCGCGCATGGGCACGAAGCAGCCGGTGTTGAAGCTGCGCCTTTGCGGGCTAAGCACGATGCCGTCGTTCTCCTTCCGGATGCGCTCCCTGGGATCGCCTGGTCGCCCGCGTCTGCCGTCCGGCGCCAGGGAGACGTCGCCCCCCTTGCCGCCCGCGGCGTCCGTCGGCGTGGCCGACTTCATCTTGTGGTCGCCCCAACGTTCCGGATCCCAGATGGTGGGGGGTCTGTAATTTGGGAAGAAATGTCGTTAATATTGCACTTTCCAAACTGAACATATTGGTGATATCCCAACAAAGCAATATCGAAGGGGTTCATTTGATATATGTAGTTCTTTAACTCCTCATAAACTCCATTAATTTTATCTATAGCTAGCTGAAGAGGTCCATCTGTTCTCAAGGGGTTAGTTTGCTTCACATTTTCTCGAATATCTAAGGGGCTCATTTAAGCCCAAGTTTCTTCACTCCTTAGAAACTCGATGTATGTCCAGTTGAGGTCCATTTGTTTGTACAAATGATTAATAAAGGAATTCATTCAAGCTCTAGGGACTCATGGTTTTCCCTCACTCCTTAAAAACTCCATTAATTTCCTGTAAGGACAGCTGAAGAGGTCCACCTCTTCTTGAGGAGCTGAAGAGGTTAGTTTGCTTCACATTCTTTCATACGAAGGAATATCAAAGGAGTTCATTCGAGCTCTAAAGACTCATAAAGTTCCTTCACTTGTCACAAACTTGATTTATGTCCTCAATAGCCAGTTAAAGAGGTACATTTGTTCTGGAGGAGCTGAAGAGGTTAGTTAACTTCCTATCACTATTTTTTTCTACAAATTAATAATTAAAGAATTCATTCAAGCTCTAGGAATTCATGGTTTTCCCCCACTCCTTACATACTTCATTCATTTCCTACAAAGACAGCTGAAGAGGTCAGTCTCTTCTTGAGGAGCTGAAGAGGTCAGTTTACTTCACATTCTTTCATATGAAGGAATATCAAAGGAGTTCATTCGAGCTATAAACACACATGGAGTTCCTTCACTAATTACAAACTCGATTTAAGTCCTCAATAGACAATTAAAGAGGTCCCTTTGTTCTTGAGAAGCTGAAGAGATCAGTTTGCTTCACATTGTTATATACGAAGGAATATCAAAGGAGTTCATTCAAGCTCTAAAGTCTCATGAAGTTCCTTCACTCGTTACAAACTTGATTGATGTCCTCAATAGACAGTTAAAGAGTTCCCTTTGTTCTTGAGGAGCTGAAGAGGTCAGTTTGCTTCATATTGTTTCATACGAAGAAACTTTAAAGGAGTTCATTCAAGCTCTAAAGACACATGGAGTTCCTTCACTAGTTACAAACTCGATTTATGCCCTCAATAGACAATTACAGAGGTCCCTTTGTTCTTGAGGAGCTGAAGAGGTCAATTTGCTACACATTGTTTTATACGAAGGAATATCAAAGGAGTTCATCCAAGCTCTAAAGACTCATGAAGTTCCTTCACTCGTTACAAACTCGATTTATGTCCTCAATAGACAATTAAAGAGGTCCATTTGTTCTTGAGGAGCTGAAGAGGTCAGTTTGCTTCACATTGTTTCATACGAAGGAATATCATTCAAGCTCTAAAGACTCATGAAGTTCCTTCACTCGTTACAGACTCAATTTATGTCCTCAATATACAATTAAAGAGGTCCCTTTTCTCTTGAGGAGCTGAAGAGGTCAATTTGCTTCACATTGTTTCATACGAAGGAATATCATTCAAGCTCTAAAGACTCATGAAGTTCCTTCACTCGTTACAGACTCAATTTATGTCCTCAATATACAATTAAAGAGGTCCCTTTGCTCTTGAGGAGCTGAAGAGGTCAATTTGCTTCACATTGTTTCATACGAAGGAATATCATTCAAGCTCTAAAGACTCATGAAGTTCCTTCACTCGTTACAGACTCAATGTATGTCCTCAATATACAATTAAAGACGTCCCTTTGCTCTTGAGGAGCTGAAGAGGTCAGTTTGCTTCACATTGTTTCATACGAAGGAATATCAAAGGAGTTCATTCGAGTTCTAAAGACTCATGAAGTTCCTTCACTCGTTACAAACTTGATTAATGTCCTCAATAGACAGATAAAGAGGTACCTTTGTTCTAGAGGATCTGAGGAGGTTAGTTTGCTTCACATTTTTTCCTATGAATTATTAATAAAGGAATTCATTCAAACCGTAGGAACTCATGGTTTTCTCTGTTCTTTAGGAGCCTATTCTATCTTTTTGCCTCAGATCTAACATCGGTATATCACTTGAATTGTTATAAAACCAAATAATTCATTAAGAAATGTTTATTGTAAGTCTTAGAATACTAATTATTTTAACTAATGGCACCCCGACTTCAGAGATGCATGCTTCAGACCACAGATGGCATGACTATATGTGAAAGAATAAAACCCAAGAATATCTACAAGACACAATATAATGGTAACACTTACACGCACTCCGTGTTGATAAAGTCTGGTTTCTTCTTGGACAGCGGTACTTCCCTCAAACCAATCAGCTCATCTTTGGAGTAGCGATACTGGGTGCTCTCGCGAGCTGCCAATATCGCTGGATCCGAGAATTCATGGGTTTCGGCCACCATATCCCTGAACACCATGGCACCAATCAGCTGTTCGTCCTCTGCGAAAGAAACTGATCATTTAGTCGGATTATTTTTGACGCGATACTTTGAATCCCCTAATAACATAATTTAAACCATTCAAAACTGTACGTGAGACATTTCAACCTCCCACAAGTATGTAGATTGCCATGAGCGAATGAAAAAATGTTGTAAATTTCACATATTCAATTTTGAATGTAGGTCTATAGTATAAGTAAGTTTGTGAGATATTGATTTAATTATTTCAATACTTAGAACGAGTCGTAGAGTAAATATTATGTCGAAAAAAAGGATTGGTATAGTCTGTGCAATATTTTTTAGAAAAAAACATTAAGTTAGCCATTTCGAGGACTTCAATGTACATAATACGAAAAGGAAAGTATACATTTACAGCCAGATCCCAAAGATTCTCTCAAGATCAAGAAGCTCAAAGAAACTTCGCCACACGTCTGCAATGCATCAAGATTAATTTTCTGATGTACAAACAATGATATTATTTTTGCCAGTGCCTTCCGTTCGAATTTTGCATTTACTACTTTTGGAAAAAAAAATGGTAGGTCACTTCTCTTGAAATAACAATTATTTATGGATTTCTCAAGCATTTCTGAGCAAATTTTACTCCAACAGACACATGGACTTATTGTTCTAGACATTTGTATATTGTTGTAGGAGGTAACATTGCACTGCGACCTTAAGGTTTCACTATTCATAAAAGGGGAGAAAATAAACCCATATTCTTGACGTTCACTGTATAATAAAATGATAATTAATATTATATAAAAATAGGAATAACAATCTTGATGTCGAGAAAATGAAAAGAAACGTAAATATTTTCACCACAATTCTCTACGAATTATTTTAATATGTTTTTAATCAGATCGTAAGTTACAGCAACCGGTGGAACTAAAACCTGTTGGACTCACTCCAAGACACCCTCTTGATCCTCGGCCAGACCTGTTGGGCCTTCCTCTTGTTCAAGATGCCCGCGACCAAACCCCCGTTCGCAGCGACGCCGCTCGACGTCCTCACCGTACTCCTAGGACCCCTCGTCTTCGCCATCTCCCTCTATATCACGAACACTTTAAAACACGAGAACGAATCGCACAATTCGAAAAAAAAAAATTACGAACAACACGTCCACTAGAACGGTAGGCACATCGACTCAAAAAAATTATATAATAATAATAATACTAATCGGACAAAACCTTAGAAACGATCCCACCACACAGAAATATAAATCTTCGTCAAAACGTTCGCGGAACAGTCGGCTCTGAACTGAAATGATGGCCGATCTAGCTCAAAAAAAATCCGTGTGTCCGAAAAAAATTATCTCGGCACGTTTTTAAGCTGCCCGATCGCCGGATGTCAACAACGGGACGTTCGGACATGATTTAGCATCCGACGACGACCGAAACCGATACTGAACGTTACACAGGCTGGCGCTAAAGTAAATTGAATATTTTCGATTTTTAAACTTCTTCGAAAAACTCTATGGATCCTTTCAGGACTCAAACGTATTACTTAGAAAGCTGAAATTTGGTATGCAAAAGAGAATTAGCGAGCAAATAACAGAAAATGTGAGAAATCTGTCATTTTCACCCTTCAACCCTCGTAAAGGGGTACGCAGTCTGTGTATAAAACTAGGGTACTTCCCAAAATCCTAGAGAGCTCAGATTTGATACGTAGGCTAGAATTAGAGAACAAACAACAAAAAAATTAAGAAACGCGTAAATTTCGCCCTCCAACCCCCATAAAGGAGGTGCAGATCTGTGAATGAAACTAGGGTACTTCCCGAAGACCTGAAAGGTTGAGATACGGTACGTAAGCCAGGATAAACATACAAGCAACAATAAAATTGTGAAATTTACAAGTTTTTACCCGTCAACTCCTTAGCGGGGGTATACATTTGAATGTTGAACTAATAACGTAATCCTGATTCTCTTGTTCGTTTGTTTGTGTGTTTGCGATTGAACCAGTAGCCTGTGCTGTAGCCTAGATAGGCTTATTCCACGAGGATGAAATAATATATGGGAGTTAAATCAGATGACCAAGTAGGCTAAAGGCTACACTTTCAATCCAGCTTTTCGAAATAGATTCCTTAATTTATTTCTTATTAATATAGACATTTCCTACAAGAAATTTTCGAAAACTACTCTTATTTTTTTTTGCTGATGAAAGCAGACCCAACAATTTATTTCAATATATTATAGTACATTGTAAATAAACAAAAAAGATATAACTATCAGAGCTATTCCCTTTTAATAACTGTCAAACTTTGGATGTTTGGATGTCATATATGTATATGTCTCTTTCGAGAAGAGAATACACTACTGTGCACTACTAGTGATATCTAGATGTCATTGTTGTAACTTGTTATTTAATTAAAAATTGCATACAACTGAAATGATCTATTCATCTGATAATTTACAATATTCTGCATGCTCGATAGTTACTTTGATAACTGTATCTATATTATTAAAATTTCAAGTGTTTTGAAGTACTTGATATTCATTTTGATTGTTCATAATATTGGGTTCATACATTTTTTTTAAAGGAAACCTAAAGGAATCGGGATTTTCCACTTGGGAAAACTTGAGTAATAAAAAGATCTACACGCGAAAATTTAAATTATTGAATGTATCCACTATGCAATAAACTTCTTTAATAAATAGGTATGAAAATCTGATCCAACAGCAAAGTGACAGCAATATTTTCGTCAAAATGTTAGTAAGATCTAGATATTTTCAATAATTATTACATATAAATCAATACTTTTGCATTGTTTAAAAAAAGAGTTGTCATCCCATATTGAATGACAGAAAAATAGATCATCCTGCTGTTTTTTGCGCATAAACAAATACAAATCACTAGGGATTTTTCGTGATCAACGCAATTATCATCAATTTCCATTTAAATATGCATACTTGGGAATTGACTAACGATAAACAAAAAAAAATTACAAAAACGAAATGATCCAGATGAAAGAAATAGTCAAATACCTGTTATTGACAGAGAAAACTTTCATTTTTTCTAGTGGGTCAACCATTGAAACCTAGTGCCAAATAAACTAAACGATATTTCTATCAGAATATGGTATCTAATAAAATTTTAACTCACCTTTTTCAACAACTTCAAGGGAGCTCTGAGTTTTATCTAAATTTTCAGCGTCTTCCGCCAGTGACATGACGATACTCTTTCTTTGGTTACACTTGGAAAAGTCTACTATATACCTATTCTAATTGTACAATAAATAATCAAAAAATTTTTGTATATAAAGCAACTTATTCGTTATAAAACTAATATTAATATCACAGTCTGTTAAGGTTTCCTGACAACAAAAACTCAATCATACACATATTATGTAAAATAAATCTGCGCTAATTGTACCGAAGAACTTCAGTTTAACGCACAATTATATCATCTACTGATTTTAAGCTAATTGAATTCTATTTAACGCGAATATGGAAACGTTTTCAACTTCAAATAGCAAAAATATTAACAAACGCCATTATGTATAAACCTTTTCGTTTTCTTTTTGATAATTTGTGATTCGAAAAAGAGAGATAGCGATATTATTTTGTGCTGCCACCTGTACTAGCTTTCTAGAAGCTTTCGTTCCCAAAATATAATCTAATAATTAATTAATAATTAAAGAAAATATATAATCTCCTTTTTTTCTTTTATTTAAAAAGTGACAACCTAAATTATATGGTAATTTAAGATAATTAAAATTTAAGACTAAGAATTTTTTCCAGTAGTTCGCTAATCAAAATCACTGTGTCAAAATTCAATCAATAAGACCACAGAATAAGATCTGAAATAATTTTCTGTGACTCTCAAAGTAGCATCTCATGGCGAATTGTCAAAAATACGTCAATTTCATTATTTTGATTTGTCATTATTCACCGCAACATTAGATAGTGGAGTTTAATATCTGCATTTTAATTATTTCAAGTTATAATGGCAACTGAACGGTATAGTTTTTCTCTAACGACTTTTAGTCCTTCTGGAAAATTAGTTCAAATAGAGTATGCCCTAGCTGCAGTTGCTGCTGGAGCTCCATCGGTTGGAATAAAAGCTTCTAATGGTGTGGTAATAGCTACAGAAAATAAGCATAAATCAATTTTGTATGAGGAACATAGTGTCCACAAAGTTGAGATGATTACTGATCATATAGGAATGATATATTCAGGTAAATAGTTGAAAAAAAAAATGTTTTTAAAGCTTGATTTTCAAGATGAAGCTGTAATTTGTAATGATAAAAGTACAGTCAATTAGTACAAACTCTACGATCATTTCAGGCATGGGACCTGATTACCGATTGTTAGTAAAGGAAGCCCGTAAGATGGCGACGCAATATTTCCTAGTATACAGGGAACCAATACCAACAGTCCAACTCGTTCAGAGAATTGCTGCTGTAATGCAAGAGTACACACAGTCTGGAGGTGTGAGACCATTCGGAGTATCCCTATTGATCTGCGGGTGGGACAACAATAGGCCCTATTTGTTCCAATGTGACCCCTCTGGAGCATATTTTGCTTGGAAAGCGACCGCGATGGGTAAGAATTATATAAACGGAAAAACCTTCCTGGAGAAGAGGTTTAGCGAAGATCTAGAGTTGGATGATGCCGTTCATACAGCTATATTGACCTTGAAGGAGAGCTTTGAGGGACAGTTGACGGCTGATAATATCGAGGTTGGAATCTGCGATCAAACAGGTTTTAGGAGGTTAGAACCTTCTCACGTTAAGGATTATTTGGCAAACATTCCATGAATGTGCTATTTGTATTTGTGTATCATCTTGTAAGTTTCACTCGATAATTTTGAAATAATAAAGATTTAATCAGAAAAATTTTGTTTTTATTTCATTGGAATAAGAACAAAAGTAGGCCCAATGACCAACCCTCTTACGTTATGAACTGCCATCTAGTTTTCATTCATTGCTCTGGATAGCTACCGACTTTAAGTGCAGCAAAAAAAGGAGTGAATCAAATATGTTATTGGGCAACGCTAAAAATGTTTAATTCTCTCATAAAATATAAAACAATTATATTAAATAACATTCTTGACATTACATATTTACCTAATATAAAAAAATGTTTGCTTATTGGCAGTAAATAAACATTATTCTCTAAACAATGGATCTATTGCTCTCAAAAACTCATCACTAAATTTTTTTGTACTGAATCTATCTACAGAAGATCTCGCTCTTTCACGAATACCGTGGATTTCTTCCTCCCCTGCATTGATTATGTAATTGATAGAATGGGCATAATCCTCGGGCCTTAATGCAAGGAACCCCAGTCTAAAATATCATAAGTTTATAATTCTGTTAGAAAAATGTACCATCCCACTCACCTAGATCCTTCAGAAGTCTCGATTATATCGAGAAGAGGCCCCCCCGACCTGTGGGCGACAACCATCAGACCAGCTGCCATCTGTTCAACAATGCTGATACCAAAATGCTCGTCCTGCATGGTATGAATGCCGATGAAGGCTTCCTCGAACTCCGCAAGCAGTTCTTTGAAGCTAACATTTACCTTGAACTCAACATTATTTTCTAAGCTGAGGTGTTTGCTCAGGTCCTCAAGATCTTTAACTCGCACTTTGTCACATGCGTTACGACAACTCCCAACAAGTACCTGAAGATAAATCATGGTTGACAAATATTACATCCTAAGTCTGCTAGCTCGCAAACCTCCAGTTCGCAGTCGTCCAATGCAATTTTGAAAATTTTTTCCCGTTTCAATTATTTGCCACTTACCAACGTAATCCTCTCAAATACTTCCTCAGGCACTACTTCCCTCAGCTCGTAGAGCGACTGCAACTGAAGAGCGTGATTCTTTTCAGGCCGAAACTGAGACAACGATAAGATTCTAATTTTTTCAGGCTTCTCAGTGCTTCTGGGAATTTTCTTGAAATGATCTACGTCGCAAGGGGGATACACCAGATGCAGAGGGACGTTCCATAACATTGACAGATGCTCGAAGGTGAAGGTGGAGTTGACCAGAGTGATATCTGAGAATTTGCCAGCGAAAGAATACATCTAAAACGTGTAGAATTGAAGAAAATCAGTTTTCACAGCAATAAACAAATTATTGTTCGGAACTATCGTTGGTTCTCAAATATTATGAATCAGTATCAACGCTACTCTCTAGAAGAATGGAATAAAGAGTTCTTTAACAGATTTTGAGTAATAAAAACCAAGAAATAAATAAACACACCAGAGCAAAATATTTGTAGTAGATTAGTTTTCCGAATGTAAGAAAAGGACTTCTGGCAATTCTTCCGGCGTTATTATACATAGTCTCCCTTTTAGACACTCTCTTTGTCATCTCTTTGGTTATGATTGGGTAATGAAGGTAACTGCCAGTCTTACAGCCTCCCATGTATTTGAACACCAACATGGCAAAAGTCAGTCCTATGGTATCAATCATTATATCTGGAAAAGAAGAAGTTGAATTAAATTCAAAATTTGCAATAAGGTTGAGATTCTCTCACCTGGAGTGGCCTTTCGTAGGGCTTCAAACCCTAAATACATAGAGCCAAATGCTTGTCCTAAAAGAGTGAAACACGGATATTTTGACGCCTCAATCCAAGATCTTTTCGTTAAATATATAAACTTTATAGAGTTGTCGATGTCAATGTTCATAACTTTTTTAACATTTTCCAGAATTTCGAGTGGGGCGACATCAATATCTCCACTGTAGATGTACATTTCAGCTTTGGGAAACCTAGAATAGATGATAAAATATTTTCAGAAGTAATCATAGTAAACCCTTTTTGTCATGTTGTCATAGCAGAGCTTATTGATCAAGAGGACACTATACCATCGTCATATAAGTTTAGATTTACGTTTTACCTTTTCTGTAAGGCTTCTACGGCCACCCAAAGTACTCTCTCTCCTCCACCACCGGCATTGCAATAAGGATGGAAAATTCCAACTCTCAACTTCTCGTTGTTCTTAAGTCTATTCCTTCGGAACTTCCTTTTATAATGAAATACAGCTGCTATTAGTGAGACTATCAGTAAGATGACGGTCACTGAGCATACCATTCCCAATACTTTCAATTGGGTAAAAATTGGAATCCTAAAATCAAAACAGTTTAGAGTTAGCCCCATCTTCGGTATGTTTGTTGGATTACATATAATTGGCAACAAACCCTGCCATACTCCAGGCTGAATATTTCTTGTCGTCATGCGATACAAAAATTTACAAATAATCGGCTTCTTATCAGGATTATATTCATAGGTTATGTTTTTTTTTTCACCTGTCAGTGTAGTGGTTATTTGCTAACCTGTTATTTGTTATTGTTATTACAAATATATATTATATATATAACAGATGATATCCGTTATTGGAAATAACGCTTTTGAAGCAGACCGTTATCTGTGGTCTCTATTTTCTAACCTATTTATCACTGTCACATCTGTGACCTGTCCTTGAAATTTGAAACGTCAAGAATTCAGGTCTGGAAGAGTGATATGAATAATGAAATCGAAAACTACAATGTAATCTGAGGTCGTAGTCGACCAAATTGATAAACAAAGTATTGAACATGCACAACTTCCGGTATATGCACAAATAGCAATATCAAATAAGCATAATGGTGGCCATTCACTATGATTTTCAAAAAGATTCATCATTCATTGGGTAAGGTCTGTTCATTGAATAAATGAATTGTTTGTTGTAATATTACTTTTCAGGGAAATCAGGAAACCAAAACAAAACTATCTCATTCCGGCGGTATTCCTAATATGTCTAACAGCTACATTTGCTTTGATAATCCTATATTTATACCACAACGAAGAAATGTTATCGTTGAGAATACGTACTTCCAATTCAGTTCCTAAACGTCTTGTCTGCTACTACAATTTTCCAAGCGCAAATGATTTGCAGCCAAAAAATATAGAGGCGCTTTTGTGCAGTCATATTGTAGTCGGATTCTTGAATGTAAATAGTAGTTATGAGCTTGGTGTTAGTGAAGCTCAAGTGGAAGTTTTGAAGCAAGTGAATGATCTGAAAGATCAAAATCCTCACCTGAAGGTGTTAGTTTCGGTTGGGGGTGCTGGAAATACCAAAGGATGGTCAGAGATGGTTCATAACCATATGAATAGAAAAAGGTTAGTATGCAATGCTTATATTACTAATACGATGTTGTATCCTTAATCGAATGAAATTGAACTAACCAGGTTCATAAAATCAACAAGAATATTTCTGAAGAACTACGAGTTAGATGGGATCGATCTCGACTGGGAGTACCCTAATGATTTGGGTGTGAATGGCAAAGAAAGAATCCACTTTACACAATTATTGGAAGAATTCAGGTCGCACATTGATAGAAACTCATACAAATTTCTTCTGTCCGTTGCTGTACCATCTTCATCGTTCCGAGTGGATACCTCTTACCAAGTCAATTACCTTAACCAGTAAGTGATAATGTCGATATTTTTACTTGATAATGAGCTTCATCAATAGGAACAGGTTGAAGCTAATGCATTTTTGCCCAATTAAGAATTTCAGTTTACTTACTCTAACTTCTATTTAAAGGTTTACAGATTTCATCAATGTTATGTCCTACGATTACCACTTCTTCTCCAATTTAACCCCCTTTACGGGATTGAACTCTCCGCTTATAAAATCCTCCATGGACAATGGCATTTTCGCTTCGTTGAATATAAATGATACCGTTATTTTTTATGAAGACAAAGGAATGGATAGGAGTAAGATGAACGTTGGCTTACCTACATATGGACACACCTTCACGTAAGTAACACGATATCATGGATGCGTTTTACTTTCGAAATTTAATCTAAATCTTGCTGTGAAATTTGAAAGAAGGGTGTTTAGGCGTTAAAACCTATTTTATACCTAGGCTCTAGGTCATTAAAATTTTTGAACCTCCATTTCTTGATATATTTGATCCAAAATCGTTATAAATTATTTCAATCGCACTGTTTTTAATCAAGGATATCAACTTATGTTAATTTATATACTGTATACTTTTGCCTGCATGTTCTAGAGTGCCTTATTCATTATTATAGTTTTGCATTTCTTCAGTTTCATTTGGATTAGTGAAAAGAATAGTGTTGAATCTAATTTAATTTTGCCGAAGGATATAAAGAGTAAATATTAATGAAATATCACCTTTAACACCTCAATCGGGTAGATTTCGAGAACCAATTTTTGTTTCAGTTTATTTAATCAGTACAACAATGGTCTGTACTCTCCTGCCAGGGGATATGGATCTGTCGGAACCAAAGGCTTTGCCAGTTACCCAGAAATATGTAGATTTCTGAAAACCAACAAAATTATGCGATATTTTGATTCTACCACTAAAAGTCCATATGCAAGCAACGGTTTGGAGTGGGTCTCTTACGATGACAATAATAGTTTAACATTGAAGGTTAGTAATTTTATGAATATGTGCCAAGTAAGCGACGTATCTTAACATTCATAGAAAGTGTTCTAGCCCCTAAGGTCAGTGCATGGGATTTTAATTTTTTTTTTAATTTGAATAATTGTTTCAGGTTCAATTTCTGAAAGACAAGGGTTTCGGTGGAATCATGATGTATTCACTGAACGCAGACGATTTCAGAGGAGAGTTTGGAAACAGTTTCACCCTTATTAAATCAGCGAAAAGTATTATTAAACAGTAATTAACTAGTTACCTGAAGAATTTATTATTTTGAGCTGTGATTACAGGTTTTAATGTTTGTTTTGAATATTGAAATTTTTAAATAAATGTTTATATTTTATTGTTGTGTACTTGAGGTTAGTTTGAAACTTTTTTCCGATCTTCTCAATAAGCTAGTCCTAATGGAGACAAAATCATTTTTTATAACAAGGGTTTCTTTTTTATCTCAGTCACAGGCTCCCCTAAGGTAGGTTCAAGCTCCGGTTTGGGATTGGTTGGACGAAGGCTGTTCTAATGAATGTATACATTTTTTTCCAATAACTATAAAAATACTGGTCTGACCGAATTAAATCTCAGTAGTTAGTTGCAAAATCCCGACAAAAAGACCAGAAACGCTCTGGCTACAAATTTGAACAAGCATGCCAAAGTTCCTGACCACAGTGCTATGTAATACTATATTTGGAATACATTCGTTTTATAATCCGTTTCAGTTTATTAATTAATTATATTAGTTGATTTGCTTGTTTGGAAAAAATTGTCTTGCACGCCAATGAGATCTATAGTGAATTATATGAGGAGAATGAAATCATAATATTGATCTCCACTCATCAATTATATTTCAAAACAATTCGTTGATTTATTGCCGAAAATTATATGGCGCGTCTGCGTTATTGCATCATTTAAAAATCAATAAAAAAAAGGGTCCTACTTCTGAAGTGAAGAAGTTTCAACCTTGGATTATCGTGTCTAAAGTCTAAGGTTTTTACTAAAGAACAGGGTGAGTAATAAACATCTGTTAAATTATATCTCAGATGATGTTAATCTTGATTATAATCTCAACTTCAAAAGATGACTGGTCCTCCTTGCAGGATTCATGTCAATTGTCACATGTCACTTTTCGAATAATATCAGGAAACCAGGTCAACTTCTCAAATCCGATGGAATCATAATAATTTTGATATTTATTACGGTTTTTGACCATGGACATGTTTTTATCAAACTTCAATTAAATGTAGAGTTAAATTAAGATTCGCGTGCAATATTACGTCAATTTTTTCGTCGCACAGCGGCTTCTTCAATAAATACGACGAAAATAACTTCATATGAACCGATATCCGGAAAAACAATTGTATTGAGTAATTCGCTTCAACAGCCTGTATTTCGAAAATAGTGCCTTTCCTGATATAGATTTACATGTAGTTTTCGTTCTACTTTTGACATTGAATATACCATTTAAATTTTTTCAACTTAATTTCGGAACCCCTGTTTCATACAAGAGATCAACTTAAATAATACTATTTCTGCTTATATAATCTTAGTTATAATTAAATAAAAAATTAATAAAACATCTATAACACCTATATTGTATATTCAGTATACTATAAATATTAATTATAGGTAAAGGGTATTTTATAATTAATTTCCTACAATAATTAGGATACGATCTTCATTCAAATTGAATTCTTATCTTAAATTTATTAATTTAATCAATAACACATTCTCCCATAATTACTTCTGCAATGTCACCTTTGGTGCCTTTAGAATATTATTGTTTGCAAATTGTTTATGTTATTATATTTCAAGTTTTGATACGCTTGCTATATATGACATAATTAGATTGTTTTCCTGCTTAGGAAATTATACAAATTTAAATGTACGAATAATACTTATTAGTATTACTTGGTTTGTCTGAGATATTCTTGTTACAGATGCGGATCGGTGGATTGGCTCATCTTCAATTTTTTCAATGTTAAGAATATTTTCTGAATAATTTATTTTATGTAAAAATTTCGTGTGAACATGGTGCTACTTAAGTGGTCAGTTGGAAAGAGGTGAGTTAAATGTTTCAGCAAATATTTCGCAAGAACAACAGGGTCTCCTTGGTCTGGGTTCATGGTCACGCGGGAATCATAGGAAATGAGGAGGCCAACACACTTGCCAAGAAAGGAGCACAAACCCCCTTCATTGGCCGGAACCCTTCTGTGGGGTTGGTAGATACACATACAAATGTGAATTTCAGATGAAAGAAGAAACTGAAAGAGGTATTTTCTGGAGATCTCTCTCCGGAATGTATCACTCTCAGAAATTCATCCGGAACTTTGATACTGTCAGATCCAAGAAATACTTGGACCTCAGTAAGAACATGCTGCACCTCCTCACTGGTTTCCTCACGGGGCACCGTGGCCTTATTAGGAAGCATAGGATGAGATTAGGGCTTGCAGAAACTGACGAGTGCAGATTCTGTTTGGAGGAGGATGAAACTCCTGATCACCTGATAACGGAATGCCTCGCCATCTCAAACCAACACAAGGAACGCTTTGGGCAAGAAATCTGCAGGAGCGAAGACGTAGCCTCCTTGAAGCCATCCCAGATACTGGAGTTCATCAGAACTCTGGAACTGGAAGACGAGCTGTAGATGGTGATGACATCGACAGCTCTGACAGGGGGGCACAATAGACCTCAAGGTCGCAGTGCATAACGACTCCCCTACAACAATATATACAAATATCTCGCAAATACGTAAAACACCTGTATAATTTTTCGTGAAGCTGTGATTTTTTGTATCAATAACTTTCAATATTCTGTACCCTTGATTTCCACCTAATATAATATCTAAGTATCATCAATCTTTTTTCAGGAATACGTTAACCAGCACTACTTCAAATTCAATCCAGCTTTTCAGTTTCTTCTTCATCGCGTTAAATTTAATACTTCAATCAACCTCAGTGACAATAAATGTTCCAGTAAACGAATCTAGAAGAGTTGTTTGTTACTACACTTTTCCAGCACCCAGCTATTCTTTGAAACCGGAAGATATCGATCCAAAAATATGTACCCATATTCTTGTTGGTTTCGTAGCCCTCAACAACTGTTCGATAGAAATATCCAAAGATCAGGAGGAAGTAATCAAGCAGGTTGTTTCGCTGAAGAAAAAAAATTCGAATTTGAAGATAATGTTGTCTATAGGAGGAGGTGGAGGAACTTTTGGGTTTCCACAGATGGTCAGCAGTCCGAAAAATAGGTCTAGGTGAGTATGGCAAGGGTTTTATTATTATTATTATATGGATTGTGTTGGGCAGACGAAACCCGCCCCTCCTCTGCGACCAATTGGTCTATTGTGGTACGCCTAGTATATAATCTATATTTGACCCACAAGCTCAAGTCTCTTGAAAAGGGATATGAGTCTGGCGGGTGAGAACTTGTCCAGTTCCCTCAGTCTCAGTTTGTGGACTCCTAGTTCCTCAAATCTGATCCTGCCTCCAGCGGGGTGTTCGATAGACTCGTCGTTCTCCAGGCAGAGTCTGCACTCGGAGTCCTCAGTCAAACCCAGCGTATTAAGATGGTTTCTGCGGCCATAGTGGCCCCTCGTGCCGCCAATAAGTCCGCCATCTCATTAACCTTTATGCCCGAGTGGCCCGGGACCCACAAGAGCTGCAGCCGGCAACGCTCGCCAAGTTTAGCAAGTGTGGTCCGGCAATCCTGCACAAGCAGAGGTTTGCAATTGTATGAAGTCAAGGCCTTCAAGGCAGCTTGACTATCCGATAGGATCTTGATTGATCTATGGGCTTTCTCAAGTATGAACTTCACGAAGTGATCAATGGCGAGAATTTCTGCTTGAAAGACAGTCGCAAAACTACCCAGGCTGATGGATTCACCCCTAGCAATTCTGCAACCGCTAACTCCCTCTCCCACCCCTTGGGTGGTAGCGGAGCCATCTGTGAACCAACAGGGACCTTCAAGCAGTGGGGTCTCAGAGACGGTCCTGCTGGGAAAGACGCCTAGATAGGACCACTCTGTGTAGGGTCTGGCTTTAGATACGTCCGATCGCATGCCCATTATCTCATTGGCCTCCAATTCAGCCTGCAGAGAACCAGGCACGTAGCCGATCGCATCTGGCTCATTGCAAGCCATATGCAGAAGTCTGTATGTCGCCATCCGGGCCACGCTCCTGATAGCCAGGGTGCAAGGTCCAGTAGGCGTTCCATAGCTTCGGTGGGGGTGGAGCGAAAAGCCCCTGTCACCATCAATCACGCAGATCTCTGAATTTTTGCAAGGTTGAGCTGAGACTGCACCTTTACAGTACACTCCCACCAAGCAATGGCGCCGTAAGTGATTTGTGGTCTCACCACCATCACGTACAACCGTGTTTCGGAGCCAATCCCCACCTCTTTCCACAAGTCCGCTGGCAAGCCCAGAGAGAGTGCCTAGCCTTGTGGATCATCCTTTCCAGGTGTGAATTCCAGTTCAGCTTTCTATCCAGAATAACACCAATATATCTAGCCTCATCCGAAAAAGGGATTTTAATTCCATTCATAGTGTCCTCTAGTTTGTTAGAGTGTTTCTATAATTGTCCCAGTTTGCCAGATACCTTAGCGTGGTTAAATAGTCTCCGCAATAAGCGCGCAATAAGTCAAATATAAAATTGTAAAGAATCATTATCGTGTTCCAGATTTATCCAATCCATTGAATACACGGTAGCTGCCCTGGATCTGGATGGTATTGACTTGGACTGGGAATTCCCAAATAATATATTGAATAATGACAAAGGCAGTTTCATAGACTTGTTGGAGGATATCAGACAGAACATCAAGAACTCTGTGAGGAAGTATTTGATATCTATCGCAGTTGCAGCTCCAATAACGATAGTGGAAACATCTTACGATATTCCAGAAATCGACAGGTAGGATTTCTGAGCTAAAGAGATTGAGGTAATCGCTCTTTTTTCAGACTTGTCGATTTTGTGAACCTAATGGCTTACGACTACAATTTTTTCTCCTTCTGGACCCCTTGGACAGGTATGAACGCTCCTCTATACGCCAGATCTAGCGATGTTTTCTACTTCGCGACTCAAAACATAAATTATACTTCTCATTATTGGGTGCGGAGGGGGATAAGTAGAGAGAGACTCAATATAGGACTTCCAGTTTATGCTCACACTTACAAGTGAGTATGCCAAATGATCAATAATCTAGCATTCTCCATCAGAGTTCATTTGAAAAGATCCTGTGCACTTTTTTAACGGATCAGCCTTATAGAATTTGTTCTGTCTAGGTGTCGGTATAGCTCGGATGAAGGTGTATAAATAGATAGATAGATCCTTACTTAATTAGGAACCCTAATATACATATAAAAAGCATATTGAAATATACAAAAATGTAAATATAACACAGACTTATGAAATAAACATCAATGAGCAAGAAATTACAAGTAACATATTAAAAATGAATAAGTATAAAAAACAACAAACAGAAATGTAAATCCTATACAGCTACCTGGACAAATATTCACGTATTTTGGATGTATTCCTTCCTGAATAGCTAGAATACCCCCGATGTAATATTGGACTGCAAATCGCTGTAGAAAGTACAAATTTTTTTTTCTGCAGGTTAGCGTCGCCTAACAAAACCTATTTAGGAGCACCGGCAATTGGTGATGGAGTTTTAGGAGGAGCAGGATCGGCTAAATATGGGGAAGTATGCGATTTTATGCAAACTCAGAATCTTACCACTGTTTTTGATGAAGAAACCAAAAGTCCGTATGTTACAAATGGATCTGAATGGGTTTCTTTCGAAAACGAACAAAGCATCAGATACAAGGTTTGTTGTTACCCCTTTCGTCCTAATTCAAAGATTCAGATAGTATTTTTCCATTTTCATCCATAACGATTTCTATTTTCAGGCGAAGTATGTATTAGATAATGGTTTCGGAGGTGTTATGGTATTTTCGTTGAGCTCCGATGACTATAGTGGTAAATGCAAAAAGAATGAGAAATTTCCAAATACAAAGTTGATACATAAAATTTTTATATAATAAAATGTACTTTTACAACCTTTTTTTTTCATATTTTTTTTGTACAGTGATACATGATCGTTTGGTCGATCTCTTTAGTGGATGACTGGTGATGTTAATCAGGTATGGAATTCCTTTTTTGTTCCCTTTAAGAGTATTTATTGAAACGCATCCTGGTTATTCTTTATGTATTTTCTTTAGTAAAAACATATATAATGTGACTTCACGTCAGTCCTTTTCCTTATTTTGTATATTGGAAGTTTAATATCGTATTGGAAATATTAATTTGGAAAGATTAAAGTTTTCAAAAGCGCATCCATCATTTATATCCTGCGCATCCACCATTTGTATTTATTGAATTTTCCATTTCGATATAGGTAATGTTACGTTTATATTTTAAGCCTCGTCTCGGATCTTATGCAGTCGTTTGTATTGAGGATTAATGACTAAAGTGAACGAAAATTATTAAAGTTTTTTTTTTCAATTCACAATAATGTAATTATAAGAAAAACAATTACGGTGTTCTATGCCTCATTTCAAATATGACGGTTAAAGATAGTCGAAATTCGAATTTATTCTGACAGGTTATGTTTGTCTTAAGTTGCTTGAGTTTTAAATTTTCATAATTCGTGTATTTTGTTTTACCTTTCCATCATCCCATCATATTATTAGTGGTCTGTGTCATCCCCTAATGGTGGTAAGGGTTTCATAAATATCATTGGTTGTTTGATAGCTTTTTGGGTATAGTAATAGTTCGGTTTTTGCTGCTGTTTACCTTTTTTACCGGGGATGTTTTATGTTTTACGACCATTGCCTCTCGGGCGAAGGTTAAGTGTTCCCTCAGGCTCAATCAATTATCTCAGAAAGTTCCCAACTCATTTGGAACAATTCTATTAAAAAAGTAGGAAAGCTCTGTGGACAGTAGTTTGATATCAATGCATTCTTATGATAGAACTGCATCATAAAAGGAATTAAATTCAAATAATAGTTTATTTATCAAGACTATATGAGCAATCTGCAATGATTTCACCTCGTGGAATGGGTTGTTGCAACTTACATTCGGTGCATAGTTTTCACAACTCGAAATACCTAAGGAAAGTATCATTGAAATGTCTAGAGCAAGGCTGCAGACAATCATAGCAGCCACTCACCATCCAAGTTCTTAAAAGAAATGCCATTAAATGGTATACAGACGGTTCAAAAACCACTACAGGAGCTGGCGCTGGAGTATATGGGCCAGGCACCAAATGTGAAGAGGACAGTTGAAGAAGTTTAAAATTTTAAATTCATATCTTATTAGAAAGATTTTCATTTACTTTTTGTTTTGTTATAGGTTTTGAAAACTAAAAAAATATGGAACCCTTTGAAATACCGTCACATAAGAGTGAATTAGAAGTGGACAAAGATTTATCCAAAACCGACATCATAGACTATCTTCAAGGTATTATAAAATCAAATGGAAATTGTAGATTGTCCAAAATTGACCTGCAAAAAAATTTAATCTTTATTTCTTCCTATTCTTGTAGAATCAAGAAATAACTACAAAAATGGCACAGGATATATTATTGAGGAATGCAGAGCATATTTCTCTGCTATATATCATTGTGATATTCTGCCTATAGACAAAATCCATTTAGCTTATGAAGACTTACATAGAGGTATAAATCATATTGAATAGTTGGAAAAAACATTCATATTCTTACGATTTTATAGGCTTGAAACGATTGAATGAGGATTTAGGTCCTATACTTCTAAATTGGGTGGATGAAGATGTTGATGAGGCTCTACGTCTACAATATTTGAATATAATTAAAATCCACCTCTACTGTTATGCCCAAATAATCATCATCTTCGAAACGAAGGAAGAAGAGAAAGAAATGAAGAGCTTAAAATTTAAAAAGGAAAAAAAGAAAACCGTTAGCTCTTATTGTATCGATAAACAACAAATAGTCATAAGGCTGAATAGTTTAATTCAGCATGACATAAAGAAGTTTTGGAATCCACCTATAATAGAGGGAAGTTTCATAAATTTAATATCAGAAGTTTGCTATAGGTTCCTTCAAAATTCGTCCATAAAAAATGAGAAGTATGTATTAACAGAAATATGGAGTTTTTTAGGTGACTATATTTGCATATTCCCACATTTCTTGTAGTTGAACCAATGTTATTTATTCTTAGGTACATTAATCAAGGAACATAATCATGGAAACTCGTTTGTGATAAGAATCGTTGAACTCATAAAGTTACACGAGCATCTTGTCCATTGTTTGCCGGAGGGATTTAAGTTTTTGGTGGAGAATTACAACTGCAAAAGTATGATACACAATGTAATACAAGAGGTGACAGAATGGCAAACAGATGAGAAATATCACGATGCTCAAGTGAGTATTAATGGGGATTCACGAAGACTTTCTTCAACGATTCGGTTCTAGGGTGCTCGATATTGTTCATCTTTATTGGTCCAGATGGCCATACTCATGCCGAATCTCATGCTGCCTGAAGTGATGTATTTGACCAAATATCTGTATAACGACGTAAGTGTAGTGTTCACAATAGTTATTCCTTCAATTATATCGGAGTTATTTATTTATTTATGATCCTTAAACAGCAAAAATCTGCTGGTAACAGAGCCTAAATTTACACAATAGATTTCAAACAACAATATTTCTCAAATACAATCCACCAAAATTTGCAAAACAAAAATAAAATACTAATTCTAAGTACATAAAGAAATTACTGAAGTTTAAGATAGTTTTTGAGGTCATGGCACATTTTCTAATATTCTTGCTACAGACTATTTCGACAGGGACAGAAGTAAAGACATCGACACCCCGATACACTGGAGAATTTTGACAGACACATGTTCTCGCCAATTTTTTTCTTAACACATCCTTGCTTCTAATATTGTAGTTATGCTTTTCGTTAACTAAGCATAAAGTAGTTTGAGTCATCAATAAATTATTCTTTATTTTATAAATTCATTTTGTTTGTTCTAGTTTCTTCAATTTGATAATATTAAGTATTGAAGTAACAGAATATAGCTGAGTTTTTGGTGTGTAGAAGTCAAAGTTGTAAATAAATTTGATAGATTTGTTCTGTACTCTCTGAATTTTATCTGTCAAATATTTTGGACCATTTCTCCAGCAGGTAGTTAAGTACCCAAGCTGGGATTCTATAAAGGTATTATACAGTAATGCCTTTGATGAACAATCTAACAAATAATAACATCTTCTCACAGCTCCTACCGTTGTAGAAATCTTTTTCTTCAGTTTTTCTATGTGAGGTCTCCAACTCAACTCATTATCAAATGTTAAACCTAAATACATATAATCCATCACAGATTTGTGTTTGGCATTATTCATAGCTAAATTTATATCACAGGTTGCTTTATTTATTCGATTGAACAACATATACAGGGTGTCCCAAAAATACCACGCGAAAGTGACACTGGAGATAGATTGGCATTAGGTCTATCAGATAGCATCAACATGACCTCAGTAAAAGTCCGCTGGTTTTCGAGATATCACCACTTTTGTGTATTTTTTAAAAATCTCCAGTTTTCATGGTATATCGATACGGAGCTCGTGTCTAATTAAATCGAGGTCGCTGATCACGAATATGCAATTAGTTTTTTCCTAAGTGGCGTACTTTATGAAAATTTTCACTTAGAGTGAAAAAATGGACGAAAATAGGTCAATTTTGGAAGTTCACACCGCCCAAAAAAATCGGAGTAAGGTGTTGTTGATTTTTGCCGTCATATATGGATCCTTTATCTACTGAATAATCCAAACAGAAAATGTCCAGGCCTTACTATTCGGAAATTATGATTTTTTTCCCAAGGGTCTGTTTTTCGGAAAACTCATTTCGCGGTATTTCCGCGGAAAATTCTCTAATGAAAAATTCGATCATATATTCGTAATCTACGGCCCCGAATTAGTAAATGACGTAATTTGCATCGAAATCGGAGACCGGTCGAATATTGGCAATTTTTTAAAAAAATCCCATTTTTCGAGAAAAATTTTTTGACGCAAAACTATGAAACGGGTACTTATTCTTATAGATTCGGGGCCGTAGATTCCGAATCTACCATCAGATATTTATTACAAAAATTTTCCGAGAAAATATCGCGGAAAGAATTTTCCGAAAAATAGACCCTCGGGAAAAAAATCATAATTTCCGAAGCGTACGACCTGGACATTTATTGTTCGGATGATTCGATAGATAAAGGATCCAAATATGACGTAAAAAATCAGCAATACCCTACTCCGATTTTTTTGGGTGGTGGAAAGTTCGAAAATTTACATATTTTCGTCAATTTTATCACTTTAAGTGAAAATTTTCCCAAAGTACGCCACTTAGGGAAAAACTAATTGCATATTCGAGATCAGCGACCTCGATTTAATTAGACACGAGCTCCGTATCGATATACCATGAAAAATTTTTTGGGTCGGCACTTAGAAATATTTTTGACCCGGAATCGGAGGAAAATTCTTCTTTCCCGTCCCAAATCTATGATTTTCACATCTCAATAACCAAATTTTCCCCGATTATTGGTCGGTGGACGACGTTTAGATTTATGTATCTATTTTTTCTGTATCTCTATCCGTTCGGAAAATATTAGTTAATGAGTGAATCCGTCAAACGCCAAAAAGTTTTCTCTAGTATCCAACACATACAAAAAACTACAATTTTCCGATTAGGTCGACGCGGCTTTGGTTATTCACTAAATCCGGCACGTAGATCACGAATCTGTAATTAGATTTTTCGTATCTCGATTAGTTTCGGAGCAATGACGAAAAAAGTCGCAATTTCTGGCTCTACCTCCGGAAAATGGACTATTCATTCGGATTTTTCGCCATATTACCAAAATTAATCGAGATACGGAAAAACTAATTACAGATTCGGAATCTACGCCCTCGATTTAGTGAATAGCCAAAGCCGTGGCGATCTAATCGGAAAATTCTAGATTTTTGTATGGGTTAGAATCTAGACAAAGGACTCACAGCTCTGGCAATGTGTTAGTTGTTGTATGCATTTTATCAATATTTCACAGGAAATAGGTCATAAATACTTCTACAAGGGTTGAAGTATTACAAGATATTTTACTTGCAATTATCTTTTCGTGAAATATATTAATTTCAAGGGTGAGACCACCCATGCAAAAATAAACCAGTTAACCCAAAACATTTAAGTTTTACAAGCGAGCTGCTTTGTTTAGAAATACAAATGAGCGCTTCCCAACATGTGAAGTCATGTGACACAACAGTGGTGATATCTCGAAAACCAGCGGACTTTTACTGAGGTCTTGTTGATGCTATCTGATAGACCTAATGCCAATCTATCTCCAGTGTCACTTTCGCGTGTATTTTTGGGACACCCTGTATACTGTTTTATCTAGATTAATGCTAAGTTTGTTGTAACGTAGCCATTCAAACATAAAGTACCCTGATTTAAGATTAACATAATATATCAAGCTATGAACATACATCAAATACTGCAGCGGACCCAACACTGACCCTTGCGCTACACCCACATGTAGAACTTCATGTTCCCATTTCACTATTTCAGGTTGTTCGTAGCTGCAAAAGCCTCTCTTTTTCCGAAATAATTTTTTTGTTTGATATTTATCTATTAACTCTTATTTTTTCAGTCCTTTACCTTGAGGAATTGCGTATTATCAGTAATCACAGAGGTTATTTCGAACGTTTTGACCAAACACGATCTGACAGAGGAGGAGAAGGAGTTTCGCGATGAGTTTATAGTCATTTTGAAAGAACATATTGGAGATTCTTCATCTTTGGTTAGGTCAAAGGTACATTGTGGTTTGTTTGTTATGAGTGAATGATATATTTTATTGAGGAATAATTCAGTTGTGGTATTTTGTGAAAATTCAGTTTAATTGATGTTTCGTTATCGTTTTAAAATTCTCTTCAGGTATTTCAACATTGGGCACGACTTCAGAAAGAAAACGCTATACCCCTTTCGCATCAGAATGAAATTCTGGAAATGGCCATCGAACATCTAAGAGATAAGGGTGCTCTAGTTAGGAAATGTGCTGCGAATTTGGTGACCATATTTTTGTCCCATAACTCCTTCAGTTATGATGTAAGTATGATAGTGTTTCGCAAGATAATTATGGCTATTGAATTTGAGATATAAAAAGCTGTTTATTATTACTTTCAGTTGAAACTTAGCGAACGTAAGGAAAATTTGGAAAAAATAGAAAGTGAAATAAAGGATTTGGAGGATTCAATCCAGAAAATATATCAGGATTGCAGTAAAGAATTAGAAGAAAAGTGGAACGCAATCAAGGAAGATGTTAAAAAAGTTGTAGAGGAAGAATTTAAAGAAGGTAAAAAAAATTGAAGGTGGAAGGTTAAATTTAGATGCAGACACAACCCAACGCATATCTATCTACCTATTGAATAACTTGTAAATTGTTGAACACTAATAACATTTTAATTAATGAATTGTTGAAAGTTCAGGAACAAAGAATCCAATTTTCAATTGAAGTGGTAAGCTATAAAATACTTTTTCCACAGAGACCGAGGCGGGAGATATCCCTGAAGGAATTGAGGATGTTTCCGAATTAATTCGTATCTATTTGATGGGAAAAGACTATAAGAGTGCCATTAAACTGTGCCGTTCGGCCGAAAATGTCGTGCCAACATGGAAGAACGTCCTGTAAGTATATGATATCGAACAGCTCGACTGTGACAGTTTGTAGAAGCGACCTAAACCTTTGATTCCAACGTGTCTCCGTAGCAAACAGCTGGGCGATTGCGGTAAGGTAGAATTGACACTGGAACTGCTCAAAAGCACGATCACGACGGACGGCAAGAGAACCGAGGAGCTGTACGTTAAATTGGGTAAACTGAACGGGGAGGCGGAGTTCCTGAGAGACACCGTCACATTTCTGATGCTCATAGATTCCGCCATCGAACACATGGTGAAGTTGTTGGAGACGCCTACGATCGGGGAACTTCACGAAGCTATAGAGTTCCTAATCGCTTCGTGTCAGTTCAACATCGATCGAAGTACAATGGGTATTGTAGGTGAGGTGTCTGTTTGCTTTATCCTCTGATTAAATTTACTCGACTGACTATTTTTTCCTCAGAAATGTTGAGGATCATGCAGAGGAACGAACAAGAACGAAAAGATGCTATAGTGAAAGCTTTTAAAACTATCTACTTGACGACAGATGCCAACAATATAACGTTAGTGTTGTCTTTATACAATTGCTCCAATTTAGATTGATACTTGACGTTCACACTGACATATTTTTTCAGGGAACACTCTACGATAATAGTAAACCGCTTGATCTCCCTACTGAAGTATGTGCCTCTACACAATTTGGATGATCTTCAAAACGTGTTGGCCGAATGGGCTAAGAGAGGTTTCATCGACAATGATGTAATCGATATGTTATGGCAATTTTTCACCAACAAAGTACCTACTTCAAATGAGGACAGGAGAGCCGCCTTGGAGTTACTCCGAATGGCTTCTATCAAGAGAGTGTCCATTATCATGAAGAACATCAAATTGATTTCAGCGATTGTTTTCGAAAGTAATAATCTTTTTATTAATGACAACATCGCTCTATATTTTGGCAAATACTAGCTTTAATATTGGAATTAATTCTATACATTTTCGATTCTATGGTTATAAATATTATCGGACCTAGAATGTTCCTTGGGGAACACCAAGTAGATTTTCTCGGTACACAGTGTACAGAACACAATCTTTAGGATATTTCTCTAGCAGTTGTGGATGGTTGTTTTGTTTTTGTTATAGAAGAAGGAGATAAGATACAGGAAGACATGCTGCTGGTCGGAACTGCCTGTAAGGCTTTAGGTGTGGTAGGTAGGGAAAAAATAGATATGAATTCGAAGCAACCAGCATTCAAGATAAGCGCTGATGATGAAGTGTTCAAATCTCTGGTGGAGATTATGTCGGTTAACTTTTTCCAGAACGTACACTACTATAGCGGTGCTGTACCAAGCGCCATCACTTTTGTGTACAAGGTAGGTTTATACCGGTTATGAAAAGATAGATCTTGATAATAAATACCTTCAAGGTCTGCGCTAAGCCGGAAACTGTGTGTGAGAATCTCCTAAAGAACATATTTGCAACAATAGCGAACAAAAACGAGAAAGAACTAGCTGAATTCCAACTGGTAAGGTTTTGTCAAATATTGGGGTGCATAGCTATCAGTCATCTCGATTACATGGATAACACCCTGTATAAGGAGTTGAAAAGGAGGAATAACATTAGGGAACTGAAGGAGAAAAGCAAGAAAAGCGACAACCAAAAATCCAAGAATACTTCGAAGATAAACGATTCTGTATTGAATCAAACCAATGTAAGTGTTTATAATATCAACAACAAAGTAGCTAATTCGTTATGAAAAATAAACAATGAAGTCCTAAAAAAAAACCAGGATTAGTCACAAACCATCTGAAGAGAAAAATTAATGAAAATGTCGTTGGATATGTTGAATACACTTTTGTTTTTCAGCCCCACGAAGAATCCACCCTGGAGGGGGCCCAAGCAGAGGACTCGGACGCAGAGTTTATATTGAGCGTTTTAGAAAACGATACGGTGAATGGCTCGGGTTTGCTGGGAAAACTTTCATTCATCATCAAAAACATCTGCCAGAGGCCTGATTTGTATGTTAATTCTGTCACTCAAGGTGCTGCAGTTATAGCTTTGATCAGGTAAAAACTTATACCTACTTGACATTTGTAATTGCACAAGATTCATACTGAGTTAGAAGGAGAAACGATCATTTTGTTCAGTAACAAAGAAGCGATTACCAGCTTCAGGCTTCTATATTACTCTCAAGTGGTGGCCTCAGGGTAAAACATCCTTTTTAACTATAGTATTCATTTTAGGTTCATGTTGGTGTCCAGTAGGTTTTGCGAGGAAAATATGCAACTTTTATTCACAATCTTCGAAAAGACGACCCATTCAGACCTGAAATGTACGATCTTATACCACTGTTCGGATTTACTGACAAGATTTCCGAATATCGTAGAACCGTGGACTCCCAGGATTTATCAGAGGTGAGATAACTTTTTTTTTAACTGGCAAAAATCAAAACCATTATCCACTGATATCGTCCTTCACATTAAATTTTCGAAATATTCCAACGCAGCCTCGTGGATCCTTTGTCCGATATAAGAAAGGCCACTTTCTTCACATTGTCCAATCTGATACTGAGGGATATGATAAGGATCCAGGGACACATATCGACAATGGCAAAATGCATAATCGACCAAGACGTCGAATTGAACAAGATGAGCAGGACATTCTTCGTGCAGTTGTCGCACAAGGAGAATAACCTCTACAACGTGCTACCAGACATTTTTTCTCACCTCGTAGAAACAACGGAGACTGATGACCTCAGAGTCATAATGAAGTAAGTCTTTTCAGGATTTACAACATGTTGTTCCTATTTCCATGCACGCCTCTGTGCTATAGACCACATTAGTTAGGTTAGAATCAGTCGCTTGGAGGGAGATCCATATTCAAATTTTTTAACATGGAAGTTCCACTTTGAGATGAAACCACCCTATTTAAAAGAGAATGTTAGTACAGAGACAACAAGTATTGGGTACCTTCATCATTAGTGCATGTTTTCATGTTATTTCCACATTAAAATCTACTTCTATTTATTCTTAAATCAACATTGAAACCAGTGTAGTTCGAAAGATTTCCGTATGTCGTAGATGACTTCTGTTGTGCGTAATTACAAGGCCGATTTAGGGTTATGTTATTATTTTTGACTGATTTCGAGTGAGCTAAGACATACGTCAATTGAATTTGGTGAACACTTTTATATTTATTAATTATTTTGGAAATATACAATGTTGTTATGAAAACTTGATTCTAGATGGTTGAGAATGGTTCACAGAATCTATTTCAACCGAAATAAACCTTAAGAAATTAGCCAAAGTATCTAAAAACAGGCGAGAAATTCGCGTAAATTTTAGGTCCATAAGAAATGCATGGGGAATTCAGTGCTCGGATCCACGGATGGATCGTAATTCAAATTTCCCGCCTAACCTAACTAATTTGGTCTATAGGTGATAATAATAGAAACATAATGTCTAAGAGTGAGATTGATACCTCCCTCAATATAAATATCAAAGTTTCAGCATGTGAAATAACTCTTTTCATAAGCTCATACAGATTAACGAATTTTTCAAGGTTCATGTTTGATCTGATGGACAAGAAGAAGTACATGGAGAACCTGGTCGAAAGATTCTGCTGCAAGTTCCCACTCACCGAGAATATGACCATCCATAGGAATATCATGTACTGCCTCACTTTGGTCACTTACAATGAGAAGGCGTTGAAGAAATTGCAGGAGAACTTCCCTCTTTACAAGCATTTGGTGCACGATGATGAGGTGTACACTAGTGTCAAACAAATTCTCAGCAACTGCAACAAACAGCAAATAGGAAAAACCGATTTGAAGGTGAGTTTATTTGGTGAAGATTATAATTATCTGTACAGAATGTTTGTTTCACTGTTGGGTAAGAATTAATGGTGATGTGGGTAAGGATACAGTAACATAGAAGAAGGTTTTTTAGTTATTACGAGAATATCAGGATATAATTGATATAATTTTCCTCTAATTCACAGCCTATCATCACAGACATCGAACAGTCCATAGAGAGTGTCTTTGAAATAATGGATGGTGATCAAGCAGCCCCTACACGTCCAGTGGTCAATAAGAAGAACGCTAAGAAAACACCTGCAGCTAAAAAGACGAGAGCAAGAAGGAACAAAAGGAAAAAGCAGAGCAGCGATGAAGATGAGAGCGAATGAAATAGTTTTATGAATAAATATTAGTTTTGATACCAAAGTTGTTTATTATTTATTCCACAATATGAACATTATATTAGCGGTAAATTGAAAACACCCTTATAACACACAAACATGAAGAAATAAACTAAACGAGATGATGGAGCAAATCTATAATGCAATTATAAAAATGACAACAGAATTATTAACTAACTACTGACGTGAAGTCAGTCCTCTTTGGATGAGCGCTTGTTCACGTTGAATGATGAGTGGTTCAAGCTAACCAGCCAGCCTTATTATGCGCATGCGCAGTTTACTCGTCACTGAAAGTGTTCTCTATAATGCTGCTTACGCAAAAAACGTCTGCTCATGGACATAACGAAAAATTCCCGAAAACAGGCAGCATAATTTTTAAAATTGGCCCTAGGGACACGTTGTTCACACTCCCCTCGAAACTGGCGTACACACACACAGAATTGAGATGAGGCTTTCCTACCCCTTTCCACTCGGTCAACTTTCTGACAAATTAAAATGTCTTTGCGTCAGTATTTTCTAACTGGATTATCGCGCGTGATATCCGAGTAAGAATACTACATGCAGTGTTTCGTGAGGTGAGAATAGACAATCGGAGAATTTTTTCGATGTTAGACATATCCTTTGTACACTGCGCAAAAAAATTAATGCACATTATGGAAATCTCAAATTTATTCTACAACTGAAGGTGTTTTCAATGATAATTATTTTTATCAGAATTATGCATGCATATGTTATCCACTTTCATCGTTTTTCTTCAATACAGATGTTTTGTCCCAGCAGGAATAAAAAAAGATGGGATTATCAGATTTTGAATGTATTGGCTCCATTCTGAAATCAGTTGTTCTCGATCAATTCTAGTGATCAATAGTTTTTCTTTCGTTTGATTTCCTATACTCGATCGCTATGCAACGCAAAACACGCAATTTGACCCAAGAGGAATGTGCCCCAGCGGTAGTATTGCGAGAAAAAGGGTGGACATACACAAGAATTGCAGAAAGGTTTGGAGTTTCCCATACAAGTGTGTCCAGAATGTTGCAGCGATTCAGGGAGACAGGTATGAATGTCCGAAGACCAGGACAGGGTAGACCACGGGTAACAACTGCCATTCAAGAACGTTACTTGAGAGTTTCTTCGTTGAGACAACGGTTTGCAAGCGCTCGCCTCCTTCAAAATCAGCTTGAGCAAACTCATGGGGTGCAAATTAGCACTCAGACAATGAGAAATCGCCTCAGAGAATATGATTTAAGGCCTCGTGTCGCGGCAAGAGGCCCAGCTCTTACCCCAGCCCATCGAAGGGCGCGTTTGGATTTTGCGAGAGAGCATATATCCATTTTGGGAAGAGGCTGATTGGGAAAGAGTTCTCTTCACAGATGAGTCTAGATTCTGCCTCTACCATTGTTATCGACGTTCCCTTGTATACAGACGTCACATGAAAGATATGCTCAGTGCAATTTCCTGAATACTACTGGTTTCGGGGGAGGATCGATTATGGTATGGGGTGGAATATCTTTGACTGCTCGCACAGACCTAGTAGTCGTTGATAATGGAGCTATGAATGCTGATAGGTATATAAGGAAAATTCTTGAAGAGCATGTAGTGCCATTTGCCCCATACATTGGTGAAATTTTCATTTTTATGGACGATAATGCCAGATCCCATCGTGCGCGAATCGTTCAGGAGTACCTTGAAGAGGTTGAAGTCTCTCGAATGGAATGGCCAGCAAGAAGTCCAGATCTCAATCCGATCAAGCAGGTTTGGGACAACCTCAATAGAAGGCTGAAAAGTTCAGAAAATCATCCAGCTACTCTTAATGACTTAGGAATCCAACTCAGAGAAATCTGAGAAGGATTAAATCAGAACAATTTAAGATCACTCATTTTGAGTTTGAACCGTCGTTGCCGAGCTGTAATTAACGCAAGGGGTGGAAATACCAAGTATTAAATCACTTATCAGCATTCCAGTATTTTGAAAATTGTTTATTTCTCTTCTTTCACATAAGATTCGGTGAAATCCTTAATTTTTCTTCCATTTAATGTGTCTTGTTTCGTTCAAAACCTTCCCGAAAGAACATAAAAAATAAGTTATAAAGTCAATGTAGAGTTAACTTTCATTAAAATTGAGATTTTCAGAATGTGCGTTAATTTTTTTGCGCAGTGTATATTAAGAGATTTCTGCTGATATAGAGAGGGTAGGATGTGTAGGAAAACTATCCGATTGACCAACTATGATTTTTATTTTAAACAATACCATACTCAGTTTTAAAATCCAAGGAAGAATTAAAAAATCTTCTGGTTCTAAAATTAAAAAGAGTACATAATATATATTTCCTATATCACTCCACAAAATTATTTTGACTAAGTTAGGCACTTTCCCGTTAATTTTCATTCATCTATTCAGATTTCCATATAGATATTTCCTCTGTGCAGGACAAAATGGAATTCCACGTTCTTGAAATATCTTGAGATATATCTATCATATAAAAATGAAGGATTGATATTTTTGGTTTTGAGAGTTATTGATAATTTATTTATCAATTGAGGACATGTGTATCTCTCGAATACATTTCAAGAAAAATGGAAGAGATCCTATAAAAAATCATATTATATTGATACTATTTACATAACAAAAGAAAAAGAAAACTTCTCATCTTCAATGAAGAATAACTCCTTCAATTATCGAAAATCATCGTATCCACTTTGAGTGATTTAATCTGAATCAACCAAACTACAATATCCAACAAATACTGAAAAACTAATTAACGAATTTCCTTGATAAAACTTGCAATAAAAATAGCTCTGGTATGTAATTTGATTTTTTACGATACCTTTAAACTGGTATCTTAAAGTTGTCAAACGGAAAACAATTCAAGCCGGGAGATTAGAAATTGTAGCTGGACAGAACAACAAATAATATCCATACTTTTGTTTTATCAACAAATACATTCACAAAGAACTTAAAAATCAACAATGGCTCATTAATTCAGAAAAATTAATACATCAATAAATGATTATATCACTTCAATTAAAGTTTTCAGGTTTATTTGGTTTTTATAGAATTATGAGAAAAAATGATCAACTGAAGACAAATGTACAAATATATACAGCAAAACAGTATATTTAAATATTGTTTTTTTTTATTATTTTACAATAGTATAACATTCTCTGGGTTGTTGGGAATGCAAACATAAATAAAACATAACTTCATGATATTTTGGCGTCTCGTTAAATTTTTTTAATGACTGGAATAACCAAAATATGTGTTTGATTGAAATCCCAATTTAATTTAAAAAATCATAGAGAATAGTTTTTAGACCTCTTAGGAAAATATCGTAAACGGTGATGCATCGAATGTCAGGATCAGTCTTTGTTTTATGTACTATAATTATGCAGGGTGTTTCATAAAATTATCTAAAATACTTTGGAAAAATAATTTCTTTTACTTTAGGAAAACGAAAAGGAAAATTTGGAATTTACTGATGGTAGAGGTTTTTCTGTCAAAGAAACTCCACAACATCCACAATAGAAATATATGAAATTAATAGATATTTCTTTGCCAATTTAATTATCAGTCAGCAAACATCAGAACAAAATTCGTGGAAGAATAAATTATTTTATTTATGTAATAAAACATTTTTAAAATACATGGGAGATTTTTAGTAGAAAAAGGACAGAATAACCTCTTCCGTGGAATTATAAATCGCCCCATATTCATTCTATTAATGCACAGTTATCCGCCAGACCAATGGAAAATCAACCAAACACGATTATCTCTTAGTTTTTAAGGCTTGAGGAGTGATAAATAACTGTTAAGGCAAAATTCACTTGGTCATTCAAGGTACACAAACACTGCTTTCAGCTATTTTAAAAATAATAACAATTATATACAATCTTTCTCGATTTTCTCCAACCTTTTATCACTTTCCTGTATCAAAATTTTCAATTTCAACATGCTTAAAGAAAAAGGACCAAAATGAAACAAAAAATCATTCTCGTGAGATTACTGATCGAACATTTTTAGCCCCGATAATTCGAAACTTACCAGGGTTTAGATGGAACAAAATATATAAATTTTTTTCGATAAAATATTTTATGAGGTTAGCATGTTATCTGTTTCATCCCAACGTAACATAAGTGAAAGACAATTGGTAAAATTACCATATCAGTACAGAGGGGCAACTCCAATCAACGGAATTAAAATAACACGAGTTTTCTTAACTTCCTCTGTATAATAGTCACTTTGATTAGGAACAGCATCCAATTGCTTTCTTTGTAATAAATAATGAATATACAAATAATTCAGGTAAAATAAATAAATTTCCATATTAATAATCATTTCCAACATTCGTTTGATGGTTGAAGGTTTTGGAATTTTCAAAGATACAACAATATTCAAGAATGTTCTCAAAATATCACTTCGGAAACAATACAACTTGAATCCTGTTTGAGGACATTTCTGAAAAGTTGTCAGTTTTATGGCACTCTACGGTAAGGTTCAAAATTTGGCCCAGCAAAAATTAAAACCACTATTCAAACAGCGTGATTCATGAAAAGCTCCAATATTTCGAATGGAGCCTCAATATATTTCATCCTTTTTATATTTCTCGTGCATTTTGCAATTATATAACTTGACCAATTGCTTAAATTAAACCGCCTACTCAGAATAATTACTTTTCATTTCAAGAAATTAGAATGAAAAACAGATAGTTGACATTATTTATGAATGTGGTTTCAACAATCGGTTGCTCATTGTCACCTCCTAGAATTTCTATAGTGTTCAGAAATATCAATCAAACATCAAATATAATACGTGGCTCTAATTACAAAAAAATTGTTTTTATCAATTATAATAATTCTTGAACACTACAACAAAATTCAAGAAAATGACAACGTATAGGTGGACAAAATCAACTTAAACCTGTGTGAGGAATATGAAAATGATGAAATACAGTATGTCCAAGATAAGGATGTGATATCATTAGCATATAGGACATGTTAAGAGATATGGGGTGGGTTAAATTAGAAAAAAGCTGTGGATTTTTATACCTAAGAATATACTGTGTAGAAAGTTTCAAAATTACACGTTGTTATATTATATCCGGAAAAACCAGAATTTTTTTTAATTGTTTTAAAGAGTTTTACTCAGGAAAAATTTTAAATAGCTAAAACAAGTTTTTTCTATGCTGTAGTTGAGCTTATGCCTGTTGTATGGAATAAATAAATAAATAAACAAGTTTAAAACCTTTTTAGCCGATTACAAGAGTATTATATTCAGATATCACTTCAGATTTTGTCATTTAATAAAATTAAGATGTTTACACCATTAGATAGAGCAGACAAAATGGCAATTTATTTTAAAAATAGTTTTCGAATAAAGCCGGGAAAAAATAAAACGATTTTGCAAAGTGTCAGGCTTATCCTGGAATTTTGAAACTTTCTAAATGACATAATGTTAGCTATATAAAAACACAACTTTCCTCTCTTCTAACACAGTTTCCTAGACCCTAATTTTATCTCATTCTCATCTTGGACACACTGTACAGAGAAGGTAAATGTTACTAAAACAACCGCAGCAGATATTACCAATGCTGTAGTTCATATTTACTTAACATCATTGCGATGTGTTGCCCAAGTGTTTCATCACAAAAAAATCCAAAATTCAATCGAAAAAGATCAAAATTATCAGACAACATTTGAGTTGCCAAGCAGAATATCACGTAGTAACTTCTAAATTAAACATTTGTATATCTACAAGCGATCATTGTGGCAACTTTTAACCCTCCAAACTCTTCTTCGAACGAACTGAAAATCGTTGAATACAGGTCCTAATTTTCGCGATAAAACAGTTCGAGTTTGATGATTCCGGAGAAATCCAAAGACCCCAACCATCTACATCAAAAATCAACTGGAAAAAAGGAGACAAACAACATCATCTCAAACATTTCATAACCGAAACTTGCAAAGATCAAGTTACACGATCGATAAATCGATCGCATTCAATTTGGTACAAGATCAATAATATAAAAAAAAATGAAAACGAGTAAATAGAAACTGATCAATAATTAATATTTGTATTGGAGACTAGGTTCAATCTATGACAACATACGGCAGAATTTTCAAAGTCTCACCGTTGTAGGAAGGCCTTTCTATGCACTCGTGCCACTCGGCGAATCCCCGAAACACACTGTCACCCGTCCGTTTGTCAGCAGTTTCGTCCGGGGGTTCCCCCCCTTCTGAAATGCTGTACTTTTTGTAGTTTTCTTTGGGCAGATCGCCCTTCAACTTGCATTCGTTATTTACATTAGGCACTACGTTGACATGAAGACCGCGTTCGTCTATGTCCGTTATTTCATCGTTTGTTTCGGTCAACAGGTTTCCGTTCACGTTCGGCAGAAAAGTTTGACTCAGTTGCTGCACCCGAAACTCATCCACATCGTCCAAGCGATATCTTTCCGTGTAAAAAGTCTTTGCCGGACATGTCTCGTCTTCGAGGAATTCGAACCTGCAGGGGGGCTGCAACTCCGTCTCGGCCGGCTCCTCCTCCACCGAGAAGTCCGATTTGTTCTCCCTGAGGATGCAGGTACAGCCCGGCTCTTCCTCGGTCTCCTCAAGGTTGGCCAGATCGACAGGGGGTAGCTGGGCCAGTATCTCGTCTACCGTCAATGGTGGGGGGCCCTCTGGTTCGGCAGGCTGTTCGTTTGCAGGCTCAGACGCCTCCTACATAAATCATTCAACTATTAATGTACTGTATGATTAATATGTTTATTCTCTTCTTTTAACAATTTATTTCTGACCTTAAAACCGCATAAAAAACAATTGTAACAAGGCCTAAACAACTAATGAGCTAAAGCTAAATGATTACACTTCTTTAATAAAAAATAATAATTATAAAGAATAATTGTAACAAGTAAAGATCAGTCAAATTACAAATAAGTTTATTTTTTATTAAAACAGTAGTTATTTTTTCTTCTTTATTTAATTCTCTACTCCAGGATTAAAAGTTCCTGAAAATATTCCGCCAGGGACTGATATGGATTCCCCTCCAAGTTTTTTAGGGTACAGGGTGCAGCAGAACCAGTTGAGCAGTTTTGAAGAGTTATAAAAAGAACCCATGATATGTATGAAATAACTGTGATTATTTTTTAAATCATTAGGACCTCACGTCCTAACTCTCTGATAATTTGTCCAAATTCATTGCTCCCCATGGGCACTTTCTGGGGAAACTAAATAACACTCCCCAACAGCTGTAGGTCTTGCATTGGCTTGAGGAAGAAAGTGTGAGGTCTGGCACTGTGCATATATGTATATTGTTGCACTCTTCAGATTCTGCTAGCCCTAATCTCATCATATGCTTCCTAAGGCCGCAGTGCCCTGTGAGGAAACCATTGAGGAGGTGCAGTGTGTTCTTACTGAGGTCCAAGTATTTCTTGGATCGGACAGTACCAAAGTTCCAGAGAAATTGCTTGGAGTGATACATTCCGGGGAGAGATCTCCAGAAAATACCACTCTCAGTTTCTCCTTTCATCCGGAATTCACTTTTATAGGTGTATCTACCAACCCTACAGTAAGGTTCCAGGCCAATAACGGGGGTTTGTGTTCCTTTCTTGGCAAGTGTGTTGGCCTCCTCATTTCCTATGATTTACGCGTGACCAGGAACCCAGACCAAGGAGACCCTGTTGTTCTTGCCTACTTCATTGAGTTTTCTTCGGCACTCCCATATTAGCTTGAACTCGATAACATGGGAGCTCAGAGCTTTAATAGCAGCTTGACTGTCAGAGTGGATTGCTATATCACATCTCTGATAGTTTCTATATCACTTATACAACCTTAACGTAATGCACATATAACCGACACCTGAAACTAACCTTTTTCTTACTAGCACCGACATCGTCCACGACTATGATCTCATCCTCGTCCTCCTTGACCCTGGACCGACCACTCAGACTCTTATCGTTGATCACAGATCCGGATTCGATAACCCTGTCGTTCTTCTCGCCCACCGTCAGTCTCGAAGAGAACCTGTTCTTCTGTTTGGACCTGTTGGAGTTCGTGTACAACCTCTGGTCGATCATGGACACCCTTTCGGTCAGTTTGGCGGCGCGCTCGTTCAGGTCCTCCTTCGGCTTCGAACTCAACGGCGGCAGGTTCAAGATCGAAGAGCTACCCTTGTTCTGGAGGCCGGCTATGAGCTCCTGGGTCGTCTTTACCTTCGAGTTGCCGCGAGACATGCAAAGACTACTGGACAGTTTAGAAATCGTACTTAGTGAGATTGTTAATGATCTGTCAACGGTCAAGGTCATTTCTGTCGAACCAGACCGAGGGGATATTGGCAAACCTGCGTTTTATCAATAATCGAATACATTTTTTTTATTTTAGATCAAATCTGGATTTGATGGTAGTATAATAAATAATAAAATAATGTAAATTTCCAATTAAAATAATCAGACATCTCTACATCTTATATTTATATATGTACTCAATAATCGAATGAATGCTGTGTTTGCTATGACTAATGGTAATGTCAGCCCGTATTTGAGTAAAGTATATAGCATTCTTTAGTAACGTTTCACCATGGTCAATATCAATGAGCTCCAATTGCTTTCTTGCCAGATTTAAACCCCCTGCAGCCTCAAGGCCATAAATTAAGCTTTATGGATGAAATACAAGGATACATAATCAAATACGGTCAAAATGTAAGATTTACATCTCAATTTTGAGGGTAACTCACCGGCAAGTCTATGTGAGCCTTCCAAATACAAAAGACGGGTAGCAATCTATGGACTTACCTAGAGACTGCCAATTTGCTAGCCAGAGATGACTCGGCATCGTCCAGCAAATTCCTGTGATTCTTTGACCCTTTTTTCCTGCCCCTCTTCTTGGGTAGCTGCTGCTCCAAGGGGGGATCCTGCCTCAGGGCATCAGGAAGACTAGAATTTGAGTCGGAATTGATCATGATAACGCTAGAATTCGACCTTAACTCGTTTATTTTGTTTGTGTGGATTGTGTCCTTGAAGCTGGAGTTTGAGTTGTCGGAGAAATCGAACTCTGTAGTCTGGCCGTTCAGTTTTGCCCTCTTCGTCTGAGATATGTGCTCGGGCGCTTCTCGGGCGGGCCTTTTTCTGCCTTTGTCCAAATCTGTCTTCTCCGTTAACTGGCCGGGCTGATAGGTCGGTTTTACTTGACCGTTGGTGTCTGGCAACAGCATATTCTTCCATTTTTTGACTAATTCTTTCGCTCTCTTTGATAGGGATTCGTTGGAGGTCTTTTTTCTCAATTCATTGATATACCTTCCCAATCTGGTGGTCTGCAAGATCATTCTTTGTTTAATTAAGCATGTATTGTTTTAAAAAATTTAATAATTTTATTCAGCTCACTTGGGGATATACCAAGATGGTTTCAATTTAAAATATGTACCCTCTAATTATTTAATTAGTTGCTCAAACATATTTGCAATCCAAATATTTGAATCAACTAAATTTCAAACCAACATTACTATCACTAAGAGCATCAACTAACGGATATCCTGAATATCTCTTAATATATTATTGATCGACTTCATTCTTGATAAATAACAGTACACAAATTGATACAATGAATGATGAAGCACCCATTTTGGTCTATTATTTTCTCAAATAATGTACTTTTTCAATAGCTCTTTAAATTTCATTGTGTAATCCGATTCTATTAAACGAATTTCTCAAAACTAATTGGTTTTTCTAAGCAAAATCTACTCATACATTCAGCCACTATCAAGAATATTCTTGAACTCTACTGTTTAAACCTAAAGGTATGTCAACAACAAAAACTAAAAAAAAAGTCTATGTTACGTAAATTATTTATTTTTCTCTCTAAATTTCAATGATGAAAAGTTATAACAGTTTTCTTTGCATACAATGCTTTTTTCAGTATCAATTTGATTTATGGAGGTTTCATTTTGGGAATTCCTAATGGGTTATTCGACTTGTTTATATAGTTACATACTTATATAAGTACACAAAAGTACTCATTATTCTTGAGATTCATCAAGTCGAGTGTTAATTAGCTGCAATTAAAATAGCAATTTGAAATAATCTAATTTAGATGTTTTGTTGAAAATTATACAAGAAATCAAAATTGAAGATATCTGAAATAAATACATTTCATAAGTACAAGTGAAACTCTGGAATATAACCCATGTTCGATGATATTAAACTCTCCCCAGACAAAATAAATTTGCTTTTATGAAGAGGGCAACAAGTAGAATATAGATGAGAACAACTTAATTTGATGACCAATGTCAATACTGTGAAAATTAAAACTATAACACTTAACTGGTAAAATACTCATATTCATTACAAAAGTAGACATTGAGAGGCATATATATCTATAAGAATTACGCTTCTAACCTACAGTGGTATCTAAACTAGAGAAGAGGATATCTACTTTTGGAAATATTAGTATATCTTACCTCCAGTAATTCTTTGGTAATAGAAACTTTTTCCAATATAGATATGATTTCAATGACTGCTGGCATGTCGACGACCTTAAAAATTATAAATAATTACACAAATTAAGTTAAACCTGCCAGAAATAAAGATAACACACTGTGTATAAAATGGTTTATTGGTGGTAACCAACCAATACACAAATGTAAGGATTTCTAGGAAGGAAAAATGATCAATTTCTGGCTTTAAACTACACAAAACAATTAAGACCAACCAAAAAATTCGTTTTTTTGGATTATTAATGACTTTTCATATGCAAAGCTGTAAATTGACGAGCAACTATTTGACGTTGCGAAACTAATAGTTGCATATCACTATATTTGGAACTCCTACTGCAAAATACAGAAGTATTTGGTGGAAATTCGTAGTTGTAATCAATTTCAAACACACAAAACACTAATTTTTCAGATAATGTTGAAATTCGAGCACATCACAATCCACCTGGTTCAGAAGCTCATAATGGTGAACACAAAATTCTTGATATATCACAATTTAACATGAATTCTTACATTATAATTATTATCCAGTGACCGTAGTAACCTCTGAGTTAATTCTATTACGTTATTCTGCATTTAAAGTCGATCTGTAACGAAAAAACCGAATAATCTTTGCCAGAACTTTGCGTAGCTCTGTTCCACAGTAATGGCGCTGGTACATTGCGCTTTGTGCAGTTCTCGAGTCTGCACTGTGTAAAGGGGAACATGGTGTACCCGAAAAGACTGAGTGGGGATTGGAAGAACGAATCCGTAGATCTATTACTGCGCATGTCTGAAACCAACTCCTAGGGTCTCCGGAGATAAATTTCCCAAGTGAGATTTTTTTTCTTTCGAATATCCGTCCTTATGTCATCACTTGACACCTCCTATGCTTTAAGGCTCAGTTAACTTGACTATTTTATTCATTTTAGGAATTCACAGGTATCTTCTTCACATGTAAAGTCTCATGGAAAATGTACAACTGCGAACAAGTGATTTTAGATTTGTAACTAACCAACCCTGTTTTGGCGGTAAATACGATTCATATTAGTAATAATCTGAAATCAATCGCATTTCCAGAATATTACACTTAGCTTTATTGTAATTGATATGCTGGTCTAAATTCGTAAAATTCAATCATCTGCAGCCTACAAAAATAATCATATTCAGTTTGATACTGATTTTCTGACAAATATTTTTCTAATATTGAAAAATATTTTTCTGCTGGGAGGAATTTATTTTCTTCTGATATTTATCAAAATGACAAAGTTGATCGATGAAAAAATGCAATTACCAACTATATTTCAACTGTATTGAAGGTACTTTATTCAATATTTGGAGAATGGGAACGGGTTACACAAATAAATATTTATAAAATTATGAGAAATTATTTGAAATGTAGTGGCTTTTAACCCGTTAACTGTCAACCACAGAATACAAATTTAAACTGTCAACCACAGAATACTAATGTTATCTTTGGTCATAGAACAATATGTAATTTCAGGTCTCAGTATTCTATGATTTATACGTTAAAGTTATTGGGATAATTATTTAATTTTAAATTATATTAAAATAATTTTTAATAACAATTTTTTAACCATTGGAATGTAGGCATATTTTGTATAAATGAACCTGTTAAAACAAATTTTTTAAAAACTCATACAGTTGTCAATTTTTGATAACTTGACAGGTGGAAAAGTATGTTTACTAATTTTCCCATGAATATTGGATAAAAATATTAAAAATTGTAGGGGATTCCAATTTAAATAGTATAATGTCCACGTAATCCTATACCATATAATATCACTGTTATTAAATAAATTCGTTATACGTAAGGAATGACATAAATTAAATATAAGGTTGAAGCTTAATTTCAGTTGTAAAGTAAAATGAAAAAGAGTCCACATTCCCTTGAGGAGATTTGCCTCGATAGAATAACCGATAATATTCATTTGTACGTAAACTATAACATTGTAACAGACATCAATCAAGATGGACAAATGGAATGCGAATATGTTTTCAAAGATCCAAATATATATTTCATTCAACCAGTTTCCGAGAAGCTGATGAATAAATTGCTTGAGAAGAAACTCCTCTGTAATTCAACCCTTCACCTATTCTCTGAACAAAATACAACATTAAGGAGTGTAAGAATCGAAGATATCAGGGTAAATAAAGATGGCATGATGTTTTTGAAAAATCATAAAATTACAGATTTGGAATGTATTAATATGAAAACTATAAGTATTGTAGATATTATAGGTAAGTCCCAGTTAACTGGGAATATGCTTGTTGACTAAATAACAGCATACTTTAAAAATGGACCTAACAAGACATAGATTGAGAAATTTGTAGTCTAATTTTTTTTTAAATTAGACTGCTCTAATTGATTAATTTAATATTTTTAGATTGTTTGAATACCTGGTCTGTGCAGAACTTGGTTAGTGCAAATTTTTCTAAATGTTACTTCATGGACATATCCAACTACTGTTATATGGTGAAAATTCTGGCCTTCAAGAGATTGAGAAGTTTGGGTCTAGCCTATACAGAATTGAACCAATTCTGTTTCAACATGATTTGTACAGATCTGAAATTTTTGGAAAGGTTGGATATATCTGGGACATATATCACCTGCTTAGAACCTTTAAGAAACCTTAAACACCAACTTCGAAGCCTTAGATTAGCTGTAAGTGCCATATTAACCATAGATATGGTTGGTTTTATATTTTTGCTATATCTTCTTTTTTTCCAGGATTTACCTGTAGTAATTAACTTAGTCCCTGTAGTCCGTGAAATGTACAAACTTCAACACTTAGATGTAAGTATATTCAATGAAAAACTAGACAACCTCGATATAGAAGTAGGACAATCTCACATTGCTCAACTGCTCGAGTTTAAAGACGATATGCCCAGTTTGATATCATTGGAGATATCAGGCTGGAAAGATCACATCTCCAAAGACCTTCTGTACAATTTCATAATGACACATCCGAAGTTGGAGTATCTGGGCATTGTATTCAGTGATTTGATGTTCGAACCAGCTTTCAGCGAGAAGCAATACTTTCAATATCCCCGTCATTTGGTGATTGGTGGACTGGGAAACAAGGACCAGATCAAAGTAAGCTTCTGTTGAAAGTATTCATCAAAGCATTGAGAATTTTGATCTTTCAGGTTGCCCTACAACGGTACAAAGATAAAGCAAGCTACATCCAGAAAGCCCTCTATCATCTATTCCAGATAACAAACCGGGCTTCACCAGAACCTTGTCCAGAAATGTTCGAACTGGTCCTTCCAGTAATGGCGAATCATCCTCTAGTTTTTGGCGTACAGATGGCAGCGACAGCATGTCTCTACAACCTCACAAAGGGCGAACTCTCTAAAAACATCCACCCTAATTTGCTCAGTGAGGGTATAAACCTCACCCTTAACGCGATGAGCAGCTTCCCTAAAGAATACCAACTGCAGAAAAACTCCCTTTTAACATTATACAACGACAGAATTTTGCTGGAGATAAATTTTGATAGATCCAAGTGTGCCGTTTTGGTCCTAGACGCATTGTGCAAATTTTCGGACGACAATGTAAGCAGAATGGCTGCAGCAATCTGTAGCATCCTGGCATCGAAGATTTCTTCGAAAGAAACCTCTCAATTAGGATCCAAAGTGAAATATATGAGTAAGCTGTTGCAAATGGTCGCCAACAGGGTGAAGAACGAAGTATCCGACATAACCTTGAAGTTTACGCTCAGCGCCCTCTGGAACTTGACAGATGACAGTCCGGATTGGTGTACAGTATTTGTGGTAAAAAAGGGGGCGATTCTCTTCTTGAAGGTACTTCAGAAGTTCAAGAACGACAGTACTATAGAGCCTAAGGTCTTGGGACTTTTGAACAACATAGCGGAAGTGACGGAGCTCAGGAAGAACCTTATGTTAGACGAGTTGATGAATGAGCTGTACAGTTTGTTGAAATCTGAGAACATAGATGTGAGTTACTTTGCAGCGGGAATCGTTGCTAACCTTGCATCAGATGGGGAGGAGCATTGGATTGCGACTAGTCATAGTAGAGACGAGATGTTGGCTGAAATGGGAGATGCCATCTTGCAGTGGCAGGTCCCACAGAACGAAATGGTGGCATATAGAAGTTTCAAACCGTTTATTCCTCTGTTGGACGCAGATATGGATTATAGGGTACAACTTTGGGCTTTGTGGGCGATTCATCATGTCTGTACCAAAATTCGTAAGTAGGCTTATTTAAGTTGCAGTGATAGGGTATATTCACAAAAAAAAAATGGTCATCGGTAGTAGTAACTCTTTCTCTAGTTAAATAAGATGTTATCTAATTGTATTTCATGTTCTTTTTTTCAGCCAAACGTTACTGTTCAATGCTCAAAGAAGAAGGTGGAGATAGATTATTGCACAGGTTGATATATAAGCCTGAATGTCACGAAGAAATCAGAAAACTTTCTGAACAAATAGCAGAAACATTAGAAAAACAGATTTAATTTGTTGATTGTAATGACTGAATATCGATTTTCAGTTCAAAGAATCATGGTAGCATGTGACTTTGGCCTTTGATAATGGTATACAATTTAACAGGGGTTTTTTTACCCCTTCTGTTTTTGTAATGTGAGGATGTTACGTTGACCCAAAACGCGGCCTTGAACAGTTCCCTGATTGTTTTAAATGATCCAGAATGTATTTATATAAATATTGATCTGCCGGAAAGAAGATTATTTATGGATATTTATTTATACCTCTATTGGGAAAACTTGAAAGTGTTATTTTTTTCTATTATTTGAGCATTTTGGCCGCCTTTGGGTTACAAAAGAGTGCCAAAGCTATCTGAACATCTTAAATTCTCTTCTTGCTGATTTTCGCATGTATCTGAAGAAATTTCTGCCTTATTTATGAGATTACTTATTTTACAAAGATTATTGTATCTATAACTTGTACAGTTCTATTGATTAGTGATATTGAAGAATTGTGGTATATTTAATAATATAGTTTGTTGAATTTTCTTTCCTTTGTGCTCTATAGAATGAGAATATGGTATTCAGACAGACAGTATCCCAAATAATGCAGTTTACAACTAACGATGAAATTGCCTGCTACAACAATGACATAACGATATTTTTGATTGAAGAGAGAATGTTTTTCTTAAAAGGATATAGAAATCATCAAAATTTTATATTGTGACAAAAAAGAAGCAAAATATTGGAGATTATCATAACTGAAGTGTTTTAATCGAGTTGTTTGTGAATTCACACAAAATTGCTGCAAATTTTAGGCAAAAATGCCACCAAAAACATCTTTGGTATTCACAACACACTTGACAATTATATTTTCGGAGAAAAAATTTTCATGTTATTTTTCACAAAGATCATTTGTCAATTTTACATCTAAAGCAATGTAGAAGAGATCTCTGATATTTTACAGATTTTTAAAATTCAAAAGCGGTACACAACCTGAATTATTCTCAAATAAATATACAAAAATTGTGTCAACAACTTTATGATCTACGAATAGAAGCAACTTTATTGTAATATTATCATCATAAATATTTTTTATTACTATATAAATTATATTAGAGGAAAAATGAAAGAATATATAGATAAAATGGCGTTTTATTTATAATCCCATGGATTAAAAGTAAACCAATAACAATTATACTTCTTCTCCAAACAAGGCTTCAGTTTCGGGGCTGGGATTCACAGCCTCTATATTATAAAACGCAGCATGTAGCATAATGACCATGAAGGAAGCACCAAGAACCCAGAATATAGCTGAGTGTACACCAACTAAATATAATATTGGCATACTCAGCACTCCAACTACCACAAATCTTTGATTTTTTGAGATTTCCAATCCAAATATCGTCAAGTTTTTAGTTTCATAACACTTATTTACATATCGGTTGATATAAAAACTGCCAGCAAGGGCAAGAAGGAGTAACGGCGAAGTAACTCTAAAAGCATGAGATTAAGATCATCAAAGCAATCGATCGTCCAATGAAACTCACAGGCAATATATCACTAATCCTAGAGAAACAAATATATAGTTTCCATAAAAGTGTTCCAGATTTTTCTTAATACGTTTAGCGGTTCTTGGGATAGATGGTGGGGTTTTGAAGTTACCAGTATTGATGAATTCCATCCATGGTCGAACTTTTTGACTAGATTGCTTTATTAATTCTTTGAAATCTGGAATCTCAGTGGGTACACGGAAAAGCCTGGAAAATTATTGATTTATCTTTCGTTCTTTGTTCAGATATGTTGACGAACCACCTTTGAAACTGCGATACTTTGGAATCGATAGATGTAGGGGAGGCATCTATGTGACCCGATAAATCTACTGCTGTTTCTCCCATTTTAAAGTGTTTTTTTTAATTTTGTGAATAAATGATACATGAGAATGATTTTATGAAGAATGTGACGTTTATCATAGAAATCTCCGATGTATTCAATGGTAAAAACAAGAATTTACATTACTAATTTGCCATATTTTTGTTTACATATACGTAAACTGACAGCAAAAAAACAGAAAACAGGTGACGTGACAATCACAGCATAGAACTAGGTGAAAAGCATAGAGATATATGGTGAAAAGTGACATTTGCCAATGAACAAGATGTGTTCCATTACCACGTGATTACCACAACCGATTACAACAATTGTATATTTCTCCCTAAATTAAAATAAATTATTCACAAAAACTAGGATCTATCATATCTTCTCAGTCCATTCAGGCTACTGAAAAATTTAAATTTTTAGTGCAACTTGATAAGATACTTCGAAAAGCAGTAGTCATAGAAAATAAATAGCAGTAGTCGTAAGCACATTTGACGTGCACCAATAGGATTGTGCCAAATGTAAGATGACGTAGTTGTCAGAAATCGAGAAATCCTAGAATTTGAAGGCGGCTAGAACTGCTAGAAATCCGATTAATTGAAAAGTACCAAATATTTAGATCCGGGATTTCTTGCTCAATTGAAAAGAACTTTAACGTTAAAATAGTAATTTCAAATTTGCTCTTACGCTTTTGTTGAGTTTCATTCGAATTCTTCTAGTTATAACCTACCAAGCTATTTTCAGGGAGAGACGCCAGTGAAAATGAGGTTTTTGGAAGTGTTTCTGACATCACTGCTAGTATTCATTGTCTCTGTTAGCAGTCTAAAACAAGGAGAATGCGAAGGTAATAATGAAAATCGTTTATCTGGAATATTAATATTTAATAACAGCTATACTTGTTGAGTCATGAATATGGAAATACTGATGCCGAATTGGTTTCAGTTTGTGTGAAGATATTAACCAAATTCTCGAGTACCCTATCAGAGGAACAGAAAAAAGACCCTAAAAAGATAGAAACTGAATTTAAAAAGTTTTGCAAAACGGTCAAGAACAAAGAAAATAGATTTGTGAGTGAACTCCGTTTTATAGTCCCAAGCTATATTTATCAACCATAATTTATTTTCTAGTGCTATTACCTAGGAGGATTAGAAGAGAGTGCAACTGGTATTTTAGGTGAGATGTCTAAACCTTTGTCATGGTCGTTACCTGCAGATAAGGTGTGTGAAAAGCTCAAGAAAAAGGATGCACAAATCTGCGAGCTACGTTACGATCCTGAAATTGATCTCAGAACTGTGGACTTGAAAAAACTCAAAGTGAGGGATCTCAAGAAAATCATCAATGATTGGGGTGAAAACTGTGATGGATGTGTAGAAAAATCAGAATTTATCAAGAGGATTGAAGAACTTAAACCACAACATACCGAATTATAAGGATATCAATCTGTATTTGAATTAATGGAATATCTGTAATTTTGGGACAGTTCTTAAATGGTGTAGAAGTGATATAAAATGTCGTGAAATAACTAGAAATGCAACAAATTGAACTGTTACTAAAGTTGAGATGTATCTCGAAGGTTTTCTATGAAGGGTCAACTTTTGTTGAAACAAAGTTTTGTTCCTCATTCTTTTTAAGGTGATCCAAAGAATTTTTAATTATATACCTCACAATTCTTTCATTTTGTCCGAAATTACTTTCATAATTTTATTGTCTGTTCATTTCAGTTGATAATTTATTTATTTCAAATAGAGTAATTGATTTGTATTGTGTATTTAATCATTCTGAAATTCCTTCTCATTTAATGTAGCTGTTTCTCAGCAAAATCCTTTATTTTCATTTTTTTCAATTCACTCTGAAGGCGTATGCTGGCATAAGTAACAAATTACTTCCTTAGTCGGTACAGTGGAATAGAATGCGGCCATCGCCTTCCTTGATGTGAAAGCTCAGGGTAAAATATAGATATAACAAGTTTGGAGCATCATGCCCATAGGGACTCGAGAAGGTTTGTGCCGAATCTAACAAATAGTTTCTGAAATAAATTTTTTTTTGTAGCGACAAAAATTTGCGCGTGAGCATACTACAATAACTAATTACCAAGTATCAATGAGATGGGATCTGTAGTTTTTGAGTTATTGAGGAAACAATATTCCAGATGGGTATAACTCCGAAACCGTTTGGTTGATTATTCCCATTAACGTACTTAACCGTCACATTTGAATGCGCAACACATAAGTCGAATTTAAGCGAATAACCGGAACAGTGCGGTTAAGACCAATCCCTTGCTAAACATAACCGATCGGTTATAATAGCAAGGGATTGATCTAAACCACACTATTCCGGTTATTCGCTTAAATTCGACTAGATAGATAATAGATATAGGCCGAAAATTGCAAGTCGCTATCTGTTTCCGTTCGAAAGTTATCGTTGCAACACCGGTTGGCCTGACAAAATTGAAATTGACCTCGAATTATTTATCAGTGAATCGAACCTAATCGTTTGAGACCATTTACGGCTGAAAATCCGAAAATTACAGATATTTGTGCAAAATGATTGCATGCAATAAGTTGGTCATCCTGTATTTTTGATACCGGGGATTTTTGGAAGCATAGATATTAGAGATAAGTGACTCATTCATTCGTCTGATTTTCTTTCTATGACGTAAGGTGTGCAGTGGAAAAAATTTTAAAGTTTTCAATTTATCAATTCAATCCAGCCCGAACGATGAATATTTTGTTATATACTGTTGGAATATCGCTTTTCATAAAGGCAACTATTCAGTCTCCCCACATATTCAAGGAGAAAATTACATGTGATATATTCAAGAAAATTGGAAAAATAACCAAACACTATGTGATACCTGCTAAAATAAACGTCGAAAATGGGGATTTGCGCGTTATTGTCTCACTTTGTAGCAAAGATCCTTATGTTCCTGGGGGACAAACCACCAATTCAAATATTTTCATATACGACAAAGCTTCTGCACTAAATAATAGTGATATACAACCTTACGAAGTGCTGGAAGATCAGGCGGATATTAAGATTAGTTTACCAACTAATATTGAATGTACAAATTATCTGAAATACACAGTAACGATAAAGTTGGCGCAAGTAAAGGTAAAGACGAAATATTTTTAGGTTGGGTTTTATGGAATTCAAATTTTCCTACTTGATATCAATACAACACAAGTACAGTTAAGTTTGTCCTTGGTTTAATACTAACTTCTGCTTAAGAAACAAAATAACAATACAGCCATCATCCATGTAGCCACTAAATCTTATTGTAAATTTTTTTCATTAAATATAATTGAATGATCATTGAACTATTCCTCAAAACTGTTGAAACAATGTTACTTCACAACTGATGGGTAAAAACATTCTCCACACTTGATACTGCAACGTTGAACTAATATCAATCGATATTTTCACACTAGTAAGATGACTCATTATAGATTATTGGAGTGGTTCCAAACTATTGATTGGTTTTACTCTAATCTAGACATGAGTCATGGTTCGTCTGAAGAGTAGTATAACAACAATGGTTCATGTTTTAGGCCACATCAAGTATTGAATTATTATCATATCTAAAAGTATTGAAATGAAAATAATTTATCCTTTTTTTGTCAGAAACCTCGTCTGGATGTGGACGAATGCGAAATAGAAATAGCAATTCCAAATCCAAATCCAGATTTTAATCACCAGTGTAAGAAATATATCGATGGTAAATGGTTTATAGATCTGACTCCGCTCAGAAGACGAACATTTTCTGTAAGCAATGCGAAAGGAGAAGTCTTCAATGTGTCCCTGTGCGACTCAGCGGCTGGATGCAACGGGCAAGCTGGTTGTAAGATAGGAGCAAATGAAACAACAACAATAGGTTCATTGAAATCTCACCTTGTTAAATATGATATGAAAACAAACAATGTCGTAGTTTTTTCGTCAGTAAAAGAAGGAAACGTAAGTAGTAGTTCAGGTTGTATTGTTTCTCGATGACAAACAGTTCTTTATTATAACCATTGTACATATAATTTTACATTATTACGGACAGCTAGGCTACACCTGGAACCACCTCTACCAGAGTTCTCTATTGGGAATACCATTAGCAGGCAATAAGGTGACTTTTCTATGGGTGCTAGGGCATTCTGGTATTGAAGAAAATGATAAAGCCGATAACTTGCGAAAATGCACTCCTGGGTGACAACTGCTGAACCAGAACCCTTCTGTCGACTTGGAAAAGACCACAATTAATAATCTATTATGTGCAGAATTGAGTTGATCGCTGACCTAATTGGCCATGGACGTGAGGCTGTCCATGACAGTTTGGGCTGGAAATTTCCTGGTTGGGTTGGTCACTGTATCTCTGTGGAACATGCCATATATATCCTCCAGTTCTTTGACCTGTTCGAATATCTGCCATTTAGGATTTTCAGTCTTTCTGTTATTGCCTGTAACTTGGTCTTTCTGTAGAGTAGTTCATTGGGTGCGTTGTGCAATCTATTGAAGGGGTGTTTCATTCGTGTTATTGCTCTCAGTGATGTTCTCTCTCCTACCTCTAGCTTTTGTAATACCGATTTTGTGGCATTTGCATATAGTGTATGTCCATACTGAAGAATTGGTCTGCACATTGTTTTGTACTTTTTCCTGGCATTTTCAATACTTATTCCTTCGTTCTTGTAGGTGAGACATTTGAAGTGTTTTGCTCTTGCAATTGTTCTTTCTTTGAGAGGTTTGATTGAAGCTTCATATTTGCCTTGCTGTCGATTTGTAAGCCAAGGTATTTTATTGAGGGAGATGGTGTTATATTTGTACCATAGAAGAGCTTGGTCTTATCTTGTGGTTGAAGATTATGAGCTTAGATTTTTCAGGGTTGGGGCATAACCGCCATTTATAAAACCAGGTTATCAGTCTGTCCACGTGATGCTGTAATTCCTTTATCGGTTTTTCCATGAGAGATTATAATGGTGTCATGGCCATAAAGCAGGAGATACTGTTCCTTGTTATTGTCAACTGTTATATCATAGCAGAAAATATTGTAGAGGAAAGGGGAGAACCCTGTGGTGTACCCTGTTCTGGAGAGAATGAGGGGGATGTTGTCTCATTGGTTTTTATAGAGAGTTTCCTTTCTTCCAGAAAACTTTTCACCATCTTCATCAAGTAATTCGGAGTATCGAGTTTGTGTAATTTGAAAAGCGGGCCCTTATGTCACACGCTGTCGAATGCCTTGTTGATATCCAAACTATAGCAGCTGTTTTTTTTCCGGGTTCTTTGGGCATTATGTGTGTTGGAGACAAATATGGTGAGAGGATGGATTGCTGATTTTTTTGGGCTGAGCCCAAATTGGTATTTTGGAATGGCATTAGTAAGTTTCTTCTCCAGTCTTCTTTTAATGATTTTTAAAAAGTTTTCCCAGTACAGGCGGCAGTGTGATGGGTCTATAATCTTGTACTTTATGATGGTCTGTACCGTGTTCTGGAATGGTTATTATGGTGTCTTTTTTCCATATTTTTGGGAATACTCCGGACCTCAAACAGTATTCATACATCTGAATTATTTGGGTATGTATACCCTTGTCTAATCTCCCTACAATGTTCCATGGAACAGTGTCTGATCCCGGGGCACTGTTCTTACTTTTAGAAAGAACTTCATAGTATTCCTCTTCCTTGATTTTTATATTTCGGGTATACCGTCAGCATTATTGAACAAACTTTCATACCAGGCGTATTAATATAATTTATGAAATCTATGGTATTGAATTACGAAAATATAAATTTAAATGTTCATCTATTTCAGAAGAAAAGAACTATGTTGGTGACCTTGAGGTGTAACTGGAATGTACCGTTTATATCGAATCCAAAATTACTCAACGAAGGAACCAATTTCAAATTCGAGGTGGAATCTTCGTTTGGCTGTGTGAAATTACCGAAAAGCTGCGTTATAATGGATGAAAATCTTCATATAACTTATGATCTGAGAAAATTAACCAAGAAGGAGGGATTCATTGTCAGCAACACTTCAGCACAATTTCGGCTTAATATTTGTGGAGAATTGCAGATAAGAGGAGGAAGAAATTCTAAATGTAACGCGGAAAATTCACAAGTTTGTGAAATTCAAGGAAATCAACAGAGAAATAGAGGTACGATAAGGTTTTCAAATGTGGAAAATAAAATTTTTAATGAATAATCACCCACACACATATTCGTAACTATTAATACGTCAAATTATTTCTAGGAAGTATTCCACATTTTGAAGTGTCCAAAGAAACCCTTACAGCATCCTTTACAGATGGCCATCAGTGCAATGTTAACGAAACATACTCCACAATCGTGCACCTAAAATGTTCTTCTATAGATAAAGGACCTATTCGTGTCTCTGATAAAGGTTGCGTTACGAATATTTCATGGGAAACACCAGAAGCTTGCCCGACGTTTAAAATTGACGCAAAAAGCTGTGCCTTACACTCACCGTACGGTAGAGTGGATCTGAACGGACTGAAGAGGAATAACGGTTTCAAAGCGACGCTTTCAAGGAACGAAATATTAGTTTATAACATTTGCGATAAGTTAAACTTCAATTGTTCCTCATCGGACGAGGTATCCGTCTGCCTCAACGATGGTAATAGACAGAAGATAATAGGTTGGAATGAGCCGAATTTATCGTACATCAATGGTAAGCTCCAACTGAAATACACAGGAGAAAAATGCGAGGGCAAGAAGCAACCATACTCTCTCACGATTAATATGATCTGCAATTTCGTAGAAAAAGAGGTGGAGCCCGTATTGTCGAAAGTTGATAGTTGTACTTTTAAAGCCACTGTTTCTACTCCTTTGGCCTGTTTGAAACCTTGGGAGATACGGAGTTGCTCTGTGGAAGCTGAGAACTTTAAGTATGACCTGAGTCCTTTGATCAGAAAAGACAGGAATTATGAGATTGAAGATGATAAAAATAGTAATGTTACGTATTTTTTTAATTTGTGTGCTCCGGTTCTGCCTAAGGAAAATTCATTGTTTGATTCCAATTCCATGATGTCTATGCGCGACTCCTCTGCGGTACTCATCACAAAAAAGTGAGTATACTTGTATACGGTATTATTAGTCATTTTAAAGTGTCGGAATAGGACATGAAATAAGCCAACGTTTCATTTACTTAAGTCCAACCGTTAACACTGTTGTGATCTAATCTACTAATTGCGGTCGAGGTATGGGAACTAAAGAAAGTCACCAAAAATAATTCGCTACAGAAATCTTAGCTATTTTCAAAAAATAAAAATTTTTTGAAAATATAATAGGCGAATTTTACACTAGATAAAGCTGAAACTTAACAAATAATACACAAATATTTTAGAGAGAGAGAAGAGAGAAAAGAACTTTATTGATTAAAAATCAAATGGCTATCGTTGAGAATTAATTTATGAATATCTTTGTTCAGTTTGCTGAATTTTCTTTTCACAGATGGATCTTCACAAGTTTTATATACACGATACATCTGTTTTTTAAGCCTTATTAAATTTAAAATGAAGGGGGGGTAATGTTTGGCTGAAGAATTTTTTCTTGACTGTTGGCGAATATTTTGTTGATGGTTGAAACTGTAAACCGCCAATGATTCTGTCTCAAATTCACAGGTTCACGTCCCTAGGTCAAGTAACGAATCCTGTCATCATGGACGATAAGGTACTTGTGAAACTTACAGGAGGTATGTGCGAGGGTGTGCCAGGTGAAGTTCAGAAAAGTAAAATTAATTTGGAATGTTCAAATGTTGAGGAGGGGCCGAAAATCCTTATTAACGACAGATGCTCGTTAGAGTTTATTTGGAGGACAAAGCATGCTTGCCCCATCATGAAACAAGGGGGAACATGCTCTCTTACTGATGGTAAGTTTGACAATAATATTAATCATGCTATATATCACAACTTTGTGGTATGATTGGCTAAATATTGTGCATATTTTTGGCAGGAAACTCCAGTAAAACGGTACCCGGTAATCCTATAGAGATAAAAATGGACGATTTGAGCACATACCACTTCAGCTTGTGCCTGGAGTACTATCGTTGGTGTACAAGCCTCGGTTCATGTGTAACGAAGAAAATTTTGTCCAAGAGAATCCTGGTCCAAAATGAAATTTTTTACGTACAACTCACTTTGGACAATTCCAATGGTTCAATATTGAGAACTGCGAATTTGATGGTAGAATGTGATCCCTATACACTTCTCAATGTTTCTAAAGGACAAAGTAGGAATCCTGATCATCTTGAAGTTCAAGTAAAAACAAGATTCACTTGCGCTAAGGGTATGTGGTGTTGGGAAATTTTGCGTTTACATGTTGTTCGGTTTTGGCTCTTTTCACTTATTGCATCCTGATTTATATGCCTGTTTATTTAACGCTTTTTTCTTTGAATAAATTTCTTTTTGACTTGGCTCTGAATAGGGAAAATTAATATGATTATGTTCTTATTTTTACAGCTTTAAGAAAGGCATATAGGGCTGCCGATCCAATTGACCAAAACGATGAACCTGAAAACCAGTCGGAAACAAACGATAAATCTGTGAATGAAAGTGGACCGGCATATCATATTATTCACAGTACGGATGATATAAAGGAAGACAACAAAAAACATTCTAAAACGGCTATTTCTGATCAAAATATAGCAAAAGAGAAACCACATGAAACGGCAAAGGAAATCGAATTAAACCAAGCTTCTCCTGCAATCAGAACACCCAGCCAACAAACACCAGAGGCTATAAACGATGCTAAACCTTCTCTTACATCCGAAAGTGATCACGATGATGAAAAAGCCAAACCTTCCGATGATATACGTTCTATACCGGGTCGAAAATGCGACATATCTGTTGGAGGAAGCAAATTGAATATAAATGATTTAATATCCAAGGAATTTAAATCGTCCGATGATACATACATACTGAACTTTGACGGTAACTCATCCAAGTGTGGAGGTTTGATCTGTAAAAATGGCGGCAACTTGTTAAATTTCATTGAAGAGTGTCCTGGAATATCGTACGGAGAAGATTACATTAATCTGAAGTATTCAAACAGTGGAAGCAGTCACTATTTGTATGCAGGTAATATAAAAGTCTTATTATTATGATAATTTCTAACTAACAAAGATGATGAACAGTTTAGATTTCAACATAGAATCATGAGAACTACTTGATAACTACCCTTTTCTGTCCGTTTCCGCCTATTTTAATCCATTACCCCCACTCTTTTCTCCCCTCTCAATCTAACGGCATCTGCCGAACCCCGAAATCTAGAGGTTGGCAAAGGTGCCGAAAGGGGAGACGTTGCCAGATTTAACAGAATAATCTTTATAGTGATCTGAATTTTCACCATGAATTACATGATTTTCAGCTAATTCCAGCTTGTCTACTGTTAGCAAGAGTATTGAACTTGTTTTGAAGTGCAACCATGGTGAGATTACTGCCAATGCTACAGAAACAAGCAGTAAAATTGCTTTTTACTACTATTCACCAAAAATATGTGATTTTTCAGAATCATCCAATAATTTAACATTCATTTTTGTTATTGTTGGCCTGTTTGTATTTTTGTTTTTGGGCTCTGTCCTCTGTTATGTGCTTTACAAGAAGAATTATTTTAAAAGATGGTCCTACGATTCTGTAAGCCATGAGGCTCCTTTGATTAACCATTCTAAAATGCTTTAATTGAAATAAATTCAACTATTTCATATATTAATCCATTCAGTATTATTTTCCACATCAAAAAGTGAATTTACGTTGTTGTATGAATCGTTCTTTATCTGATTCTCAATTATTTTTTACTTTTGCTTATAATTTTGATGTTCCTAAAAACATAAATAGTTTTAAGTAAAAATTGTTTTTGATATTTATTTATTTTTTTGTTTACTTTGCGTTTTCTATGATTTCTTTTAATTAAACTGTATTAAGTTTAAAAGTAGTCTTAGTTCTGTTTTAAATTGTTAATAAATTTTTTTCAATACTGTCTTTTAATTATTAACTGCTGTGTGATGCAAGTGTTAAATATTGCAAATCAGTTTAACTATTGATGTGTCACAAGAGCTAATTTGAGAAATGTTACCATTTTTAATGTGCCGACATCGCTCAATATCATTAGTTGCAGTGTGCATTTAGCAGCTAATCGAACACTACTAATCCAACATGAAGTAAAAGGTTGTCAAAACTGAGTAAGTGGCCGTATAATACTCAAAATTTAATGTGATACTTAAACATACTCTATATATTAAAATTGCAATAACTCGTAATCATATTAGGAAAATGAAGGCATGATAGTATAAAAAAAATATTGGATAATTTCCTATAATACATTAAAATCTTTTTAGAAACTCTTCTGATACAATTCGAGCCCTTGCATTAACAGCCAACTTCATCTCTGATATTTCTTTGTCAATCTCCTCCATAAAATGAATAACAAAATCCACCAATTTGTGTTTGTACATCTGTTCGGTATGGAAATTCGTGATTAAAAAACTTATGTCATATCCTTCTACAGGTTTCCTCCTCAGAACAATGAAGTTCTCAGCCCTCATCATCATGAATCTCATGAACTTTTTGCATAGTATCTTCTCAATCTCGTCAGCCTGCTTAACAGCTATGCTTATTCTAACCGAGTTGATAGATGACTCGATCAATACTTTTTCCTTGTCATTTCTTGAAATCACAACCGGTGTTAGAAGTAGTTCTTTGTTGGATCTCACCTCCACTTCAGGTTTGTTATGTCTTTCCACCCTTTGAGAAGAGAAATCTTTTAGACACATAGCAGCGGTTAGGGTGTGTCTCACAGCGGTTAAGTAAGGCTTCAATGTAGCAGACATATTTGTATATCAGCCACAACTGGATTATAATTCAATACAATACGAACTTATTCAGGCATATTTTTTGGAATAATGTTATTTAGAGAAAATTCTGGTTAACAGAAACCGATTCAAAGGATGTCCATAGACAAGAACACAGAACACTAGTGACATTATGGCCATAGAAGAATCAAATTAAATATGATAATGAATGACAGATCGGCACGGTGCACAGAATTTAATATGTGTTGATATTGATAATTAGATTTTTTGAACATTTCATTATATTCCACAATTTAAAATGAATACGAAGTAAACTTGTATCAAATTGCGTTGGAAAGTTCGATTGAAATATTGAAAATTATAAATAAATATATTATCAACTCTATGGTGTACAGTGAAAGTGTCAAAAAGGATTAAAATTGCGGAAATCAAATCACATTGGAAATTTGCAAACAGCTGTCAACTTGTGCATTTAAAATCGTAAAACATTGAATAAATATAAATAATTATCTATCTTGAGCTCTTGCCTCATATTCTTCGGGTAAGTCGTAATTTTACCCATAAATTGATTATAATTGTATTAGTAATGCGTTAAACCTTATATTTCAAGATCCATATAGGAAAGGTTGTGGTCAGCAAATCAGGCCAAATATTTGAAATTGTTCACATATCAGTGTTTGAAGCACTTCTTTAAATCGTTAATTAGCATAATGGTTTGTTGCTAGAAAAGTGTTACACTATTTCGAAGCTATTCTTATGATTGACATTCTTAAAAGCAGCTGAGGTACCAGAACATTGTTTGGAAAAGGAAATTTTACAGAATTGTTTGAAATCAATAATAGTGCTTATATGTATCAAACATAATTCTTGATATTGTGCAACTACGCTGAGAATCTGAGCTGTACATAGGTAATATGCTTCAAATTATTGTTATTAATCAAATTCATCTATTTCACTAATGAAGTATCTAGATAAAGTGATATCGTTTTTTCCAGCTGAAATATTGGATAGATAAATGATAAATAACGATGAAATCACTGTTTACAAAATTTACGGTGTATAAATTGTTAGGTCTATATCGTGCAAAATAAATACATATACTGGAAATGCCAATTATAACAGATTTGTTTCAAATTGAGGATATATAATACCTATATGGTAGTTATCTGGTATGTCTGAATTGCTCTGGTATTATTTTCAGTTTTCGGTCAACCATGGATAAGGAGAAAGAGAGAAATGAGGCCATATCGAACATACGAGCATGTCTTATTTCGGTCAAAGGGAGGGTTTCCCTACGTCAACTCGAAAGTAAGCAAACAGTATTTTTATTCATTATTTTCTTCACCGATTTCTAAGGGGGGGAATTTTCTTTCCGCAGGATGCATAACAAAGGAATTAATTTCGCCATTAATACATGTATAAACGTTTGAATCACATGATTGATTAGGATTTAAAACTTGTAACTTAATTTATCAATATTAATCAATGATATCATTGTATATTTAAATTGCTGACATTCATATCATATCTTATCTTCATAGTTGTTTGTTGCGGGCGATGGGCTATCATTTTACCATTTCATTTGTTTTGTTCATAGTAGATCTGTGACTTTTGGTGGAGGTTGTAAAAAGGGAAGCAATTTTTGGATACTTCCTATTTATGATGTTATTGGATTCTTCAACCTTGAGTAAATTATTACCACTATGATTGCAAACACCAATTTCATTGATGAACGTATATTTTTGCATATTTTGATAGATGACCATGCATATTTTGATAGAGACCATTTCAAAAATATAGCATGCTTAATATTCATGAAAAATACGGGGTGTCCCATTTTCATACCGATATCTGATTATTTTTGTTAGGGTGATAATTTTAGGGAAATTAATGCTTTTCGACTAGTTTAATCAATTCGATCAGAAATTGTTCAATTTCAGTCGATATGAAAAATCTAATACACATTTTCGTAGCTGATTACAGAGTGATATGTGGACAAAGGATTCCCTATACCCGTTTGGGCTACAGGAATATTCAAGACTTCATATCTTCCATACCTTCTCTGACGATGACCCAAACATCCAGTGGAGAGTATTTTGTGGATGCGCAGGTATCCGAGAAATCTGTACATATAACGGACATGGTCAGTAAACAGAAGAACGCGAAGAAGAGACCACCTCTAAGGTAACTCTAGAACGGCCAGACAGCAATACCAATTTTTCCTCCCATTGGAAGCTTCTTCCTGTTTGAAAGACATCTTTTTCAACTTTCAGGAGTACACCGAAAAATGTGCGATTCCAAAGGAGCATAGCGGCACCGAAGAACTGGAACGCCATCACCACCAAATACAAGCCAAAACAATACAACACCTCTACGAGGACGGCGGCCGTATCTCACAATCAGTTAGTGAATAGAAGTCCGGCAAAGGAAACATCTAACATCTTCAAGCCTAAGCCCGCAAATGTAGAAGTTCCCGTGTTCAAGTAAGTATGAGTTATCTATAGTTATCTATATTCTAGTTGAAAAGAGATGGAAGTTTTCCTGAATATAAACCGTCGTTATCATATTTCAGAAGATCTAATTCCGGCGAGTCGGCATGGAAGACACCTGCGGCGAAGACACCGGAGCCAGTGAGCGGAGTGATGTTGAACACCCCCATGAGGACAAACTACAGTTCTCCAGGTATATCGACAAAGCCTGCAGGGCTTCAGAACCCAACTAACGGTACCAGACTTCGATCTTCGAACGTCGTCGAACACAGGAGTCCGGTCGATCTGGTTACGTTCTCCGCTTCCTTGGTGGAATCGTCTAAGAAGAGATTGAGCAAGATGATGTCGGAGGTATCGCTGGATAGGGACAGTGGGAATAGCAGTCCCACAAACGATGTTAAGGTCCGATATTCGGATATTTATTTTGATTAAGTCAACAGGAAATACTAGACGTTAATATCATTATTAGAACTGGGTCGCGAGGCTTGGTCCAGCTCTTTCTGAGTGTCTTTGTCTGAATTTGTAATTTATTTTCAGGTACCAGTGATTGAAATGTTGACTGGAAACCCGATAGAAGATTTAAGAAGTATTGTTGACTGGTACAAGCTGGGAAAAATAGATGTTAACCACACCGTTATGCAACCAAAGAAAAAGTATGCCAAAGCTCTATATAATTGTAAAATAACAGTGAGTATCTCCGATAAATCGTTTCTTCTCCCAACGAAACTACTTTTTTGTCAGGTTGATAGTCAGACGTACCTCAGTTATCCAGAGGAATTCCACGATGCTAATTCTGCGGAGGTTTTTTGTGCGCAAAAAGCACTCGACGAACTTGTACCTAAATGTGCGAGAAAGAGAAAGTTATTGTTGGCCACCAACAAAGACGTAAAGGAACGGATTCCACCGATGTTGCAACAGCATGCTCAGGTAGGGGATATCAAAGTATTGCATCTCGTTTCCGATTTTACGTGATAATGCAAGTTATCTTTTTACCAGAGCAGAATTTGGGAAAATGGTAAATGAAAAATGTGTTTTATTTGATAGAGGACTGTTAAAATTCGTGCCCTAGAGAGTGTTGGACTCACAATACAGTGCCTACCAACCAAACTCCACCTCCTCGCACATCTTTCGTTCCGCATTGGTACCGGACCCTTTAGGGCCCTTTGCGTCTCTGCGGGCCGTATATTTCCTCATTCTAAGTTTGTTCCATGGCCTGCCTGTTTCTATACTCTACCTCTTTCTTCTCCATTATGGTTGTCAAGATCTTGAAACCATCTTTCCATTTGCCCTCGTTGTCTAGCATCTCTTCCACAATTCCCTGATAAGTCAGGTTATCCCCGAAGAGGCTTCTTAGCCCCCGCCTTTCTACTGTCCACCTTTCGCATTCCGATATCATGTGCCCGACGCTATCCTCCGAATTGCACGTTCGGCAGTTCGGTTGGTCAGACTTTCCAATTCTTTCCCTGAAGACTTCAAAGGAGCCGAGTCCCGTAAGTATTTGTGTAAACCAGTAATTGGTTACCTTATGGCAGGATTTGCTTCGTCCATCTCGCAGCTTCCTGCTGTGACTCTCACCTATCTTGCCATGCCCTCATTATCCTTATCCTGATCTGCCTACCCACACCAGGTCGGTGTCCATACATTCTCATACACTCTACTCCTTTCCGTAGCCAGAAGATCTATTGGAGGTGTGCCCGCAATTACCTTACCCTCGGCGCTGCCGTTATTTTCCTTCTATATTTTTCCGTACCACACGCTTTTGCCCAGGCCGGCGCACCATACAGTGCTACACTGTGGGCTACCGAGCTCAGCAGTTTCCTGCCGTATTGTCCCGGCCCCCTAATATTTGGCATTATCTTCGCCAGGGCCACCGTCCTCTCCATCATCTTTTCCGCAGCATACTCCAGACTCTGGTAACAGCCTCCGCCCACTGTTCCGCATCCACGTCCTCTTCAAGCACATCAAGTACGCCGTATACCGGCGTCTGAGTGCTTGCCTCAGCTTTCTCCTTAGGAGTGGTGTCGGGGACATTACTCCTCCTCAACCTCTCCTTCAGATCTACCTTCTCGAGGATTTCCGCCTGCTCGCAAAGCTCCGCCACCAGCGACTTAATCGCTAATGACGTGTTCTTTTCCATCTTCCTGCCCAATTCCTTGCACAGGTCGATGGTTCTTTCATGGGCTGCCAGGATCTCAGAGATATCTCCCTCAGGGGCCTTCTCTTCCGTCGCTGACATACTCCCATTTCTTTCTTGGCTGTGCAGTTCTCTGTCAGACATCTCAGACTGGCTGAGAACGTCTTTCTTTCTAGCCTCCTTCGCGGGCATCGCCTCTTCCACCCCTTCTTCCTCACAGGAAGCAGAGGTGTCATCCTCAGCAAGCTCCACGGTCTCTATCTTGCTCTTAGCTGTCCCAGACTTATCCGCCGATGTCGGCGGCCTTTTGGCTGAGGTCAGCACTGGGCTTTCGTTCAGTTTCCTGCCCACAGGCTTAGGACTGATGTCTAGGTCGTCGTCGGAGCCCCTGCCCCGACTGAGACGAAGGATCCTTGCCGACCTGCCTCTCCTTCTTCTGAAGCCCTTTGGCTCCGTCCTCAGGAGGTGTCTGGTTCCAGTAACCCTACAGGTCGAGAAGGCTGGTTCCCTCCCTCTCGACTTCGTTTTGCCCCCTTCGCCAGGTAATGCCGATGGGGGAGTAGGGCAGCATGATCCCCCCGTCGACGTCGCGGTGTCTCTCCGCTGGTCTTCCCTCTTATTTTCCATACCTGAAAAAAAGTTTTATCCCGCCACAAGGGCGGTTCTTGCCCGGCAGTGCAAACACACATCCGGTTAGCTTGGGTTTTCTGTCGGGGTTTTCCTTCCCTTATCCTTACCTTACTGTAAACGCATCATTGCACGCTCCCTGTCTCTCTCCGCCTCCACACGTCACCACTATGCTGCTCCGCCTGCACGCACTCCTCGGATCCTTCCCCCTACACTGCCAGCCGACCCTTCCGGGTCAGACGCTGGCAGGGCCCGGTCAGTCTTTGTTTCGCTATGGCCCTCGGAGCCCATCTGGGACCACCTGTCCCCGCTAACAATGCTAGCATCGCTCCTAAAGTCACAGCTACTGAATCCCTCACACCACGACAAGGTGCTGACATAGTGAGGGTAAATACTCACCCTGCATATATATTCTTTTGAACTTTTAGCATTACATTTTGTGTATCTAACACAAAGCTTATTTATGTTGATAATTAGGGTATATGGAGTTCGAGAATAGAGGAAGACTATGCAGATCTATATTTGGAACAGCTCCCTTCGAATTGGTTGGAGATAATCGACTCCTGCGACTGTGTAGCAGTGGAGAGGATTCAAGACGATAGATACGTACTGAGATATTGCCTGCCCGGAATGGTAAGATGTACCTATTATTCTTTGCACATGCTCATAGTAAAGCTCCATTTGCTATCTTAACTTTCTGTAACGAACGTTAATAATAGTTTGGGGAGTTGATAAATTTGATTGAAGTTTAATCCTTTGTTGATATTTGAGGTTAGTTTATTGTTTTGACTCTTGAGTCAGTTCAGTTTTCAACAACAGCTCAACGTGTTATTTGTCAATATAACCTAACTTTGTGCACAGTAAGAGATTGACATAGTTAATTGGCACATTGGATAGTTTCAGTAGTTTTTGTTGTTAGGATTTTTAATATGTATTTCTACTACTTACCTTATTGTATACTTTGATTAATTGCAGATTAGTGTATTAATGTTCATTAGCTGGGTTGTTGCATTAATATTTCCTATTCTTGATCTTTGTAACATATCAATGGAATGCTTTGCGGGCGAAAATGATAGAACTTCATGTACAAGAATTGGAAAAGTCAAGGGATATTCTTTAAAATAGAAGGTATCACCATGGATAAGATGACTGTCTTAAAAAAGGATATCTGATTATTAAATGTTCAACAGAAAGGACATATTGTGAGAAACTGGTGGAATACAGAAAAACTGCGACGAAATAAGAGTTGTTAATTGGTCCATTTGGATGTCAGAAGCTCCCTGGAAGCAAAAGTATTATGAATGTTGCCAATATCTAGATTAATTCAACTTCGAAGCATGTCCCAAACATGACCGAACGATGGCGGGTCTGGAAATTGCGGTGGCCATGGCATTATTTCAGTTCCTTCGTTATTTAACCAATCTGTCCCAATATGAGCGACCTGTGGACGAGCAGTGTAATGCATCAATTGAAGAATATCATCCAAATATTGCTAAGCTCTGTGAAACCCCTATGTTCTTCCTCGCCATACCATAAGAGTTCACTCCAACTGGATAAAAAATAGTTCTATCATTTCGTCGGCATATCCGCATGTACTTTTACCTGCTTGATGCTCTAGTGGATGGCTTGTGGTGCATTAACACTTTATGAATTGTTCCCTAACAATATAGGTTTTACAGAAGGGAGAAAAATTCGGTTCCATACTTCCCCCAGATGTGTCTATACCTTCCAGCACGATACAGTTCTCCGACGACAACAAGTTGTTGGCCCAGATCACCTGCATCATGTTGTTGAACGAGATTTGGTGTCAGCAGTTGGATACACCCCAATTCGTAAGTTCTTTGAATGGTTTCAGTTTAATATATTTTTTTTTATCCGCCCAGGAGGTGAATACTTTTATAGGCCCGCCCTGAGAGAGTTCGCTTCTCTCAGGAGTGTCGGACTTTAGTTGTTGATTGGTTACTCACTAAAAAAACCTCCCACACTTTCTTGGATGAAGAAGGACGAAGAACTGCGTCCTGCTCTTTCAGCGTCCCTTAACAAAAGAGATAAGCGGCCTTCACAGTTGATAGGACCTGATGATTCGAAGTAATCCAGGCAACACTGCTTTCTGCATTCTGTGTGCCAATTCCTTGGCCAGGCATCTACAGACCATAATCATCTGCAACTTTGCCACATAGTTCGCTCTCATTCCGCCTAGGACGTTATGATTAGTACTAACTTTACTCCTTGGGTACATTATCATTTTCAGTGGGGGAGGATTCGACGACAACCTTGAGTTCTTTGTTCAGCAGGACTATATCTGGCTCATTTTCAAGAACTGCTTCAATCTCCTGAGGCACATATGGTAGCACTGGTTCTTTGTCTATACCATAAACCTCTCTCAGATGGAAGTAGAGAATTCAGAGTGCCGCATTGGGTCTTTCCACATATCCTGATGGAGCATGGACTCTGCAAGCAGACAGAATGCGCATAACAGTTTCCTGCTGGCTGTGGCATACTCTGCAAGTTGCGGGGGTTCTTTCATGATGTTCTTTCTATGCCATCTGGTATTTATCACCCCATCTTGACTAGCCATAACAAATCCCTCCGTTTCCGACTTGAGCCCTTCAAAAAGGCGAAGGATAATTTTTCCACAGACCTTGATCTTTCAAACTCCTGAAATATATGGAGTGTAGGTGTTTACTCATGTGATCTTCGTGTAGGGTCTTCAGTTGCCCTGTCTTATCTCCCTGCCAACTCTTGTTTGGTCTGTTGGCGTGATAGGTGTTCCTGCTAGCTCATCATCGATGTATATTCCAGTTATACTGAGCTTCTCCAGAGCTCTCTGATCAGCCTTAAATAGGAAAGCTCCTTGGTACCTAATTTCATGATGAGCCACCATTTCCAGAAGCGGGTCTTCACTTCTCAATATACTTATTGCTATTTCCAACGTTTGTTGATGATTGATAATTTTACGTGAAGCAATGCTTCCCTTGCTTCCATTCCACGAATCTAACTTTTTTGTTCGAACAGGAATACCACAACGAGATGTCCTCTAAGATGGAAAAGTACTACAACGAGGAAGGACAAAGTCTAAAAGCGACCGATATACAGGTAGGTTCTTATTACGTGGCCAGCTACGAGTTCAACTGGTACCGGATCAGAGCACTGGAGGTTCAAGAACACTCCGTCAACTGTTTTCTGATCGATTTCGGTGAGGAATATCTGATACAGAAACACATGATTTGCAACATCAAGAGGGAGTTTGCGTTGTCTCCAGCTCAGGTCAGTTAAACCGACTGTTCCGAGATGTATAGATAACTTGGTGCTGGATTTCTTTCAACTGAGTCTCGTATGTTCAGAATCATTTACAGAGTGTATTACTTGGGACGTTACGGATGATATTCATTGCTCTAACCAAGAGTGCTAGGGGCGCCCATAGATTTACAAAGTTAATGAATTTTATAGATTCGAATGAAATCACCATGTTATCTAGACCTCTCCTAGACAGTTCTAAAAATGTTCTAGGCTGAGAAAACCACTGTTTTAGGCTTTCGTATGTCGACTAGCAGGATTAGAAGATTTTTACGATGCCAATGTTCCTCCAGAGAAATTGATGTCATACGTTGGTAAAGAAGTGTTATTAGCCGAACTCAGTGAATCAGGTGGGCAATATTCAATTATAGAAATATCAGTTACAGTAGAATTTTATATATTAAGATTGGTGTCATAGTTATATAATCAGCGAAAGCTCTCCCAATATAAAACTTGGAAGTGACACAATTACCCCAAAAGAATCATGCAAATACCTGGGCATACAAATTGACAGCAAGATAAACTTTAAAGCACATTTAAAATTTAAAAAAAAAGCAGCTATCATGTGAGCTGGGCACTTTAGGTCCCTGATTTATAAAAATCTACGAATCAGCAGCAAAATGGCAACGAAGATCGACAAATTGAAGTGTAGACCTTTATTGAACTATGGACATACAATTTTCACAAATTCACCAAAAACAACTCTAAATATAATAGAAGTAGCAGAAAGAACTTGCTTACGAAAAATTACAAAAATAAGACACTCCAACAACCCCCTCCACAAACCATCCAATCAACTCTCTCTCTCTCTCTCTCTCTCTTTCTCTCTCTGATTCCTTTTGTTAATTTATTTTTATTGTTATTGTAGATTCCACAGAGACTGATCAAACTATTGCTGTGGATATGTACGATATAAACCAGGGAGTATCTATAAACAAACAGTTGCTTGAGTTTTTGACAATCGAAATTGCTACGCCTAGGATCAAGCAAGTGAGTTTTCCCATTTTGTCGAGTATGTAACAACGGTTCTTTCATTTGAAAATTTCTCTTTTTATTTCCAGAACACTATCCAAACGGTATACGTCTCTCATCTGGCAGAGGAAGGCATGGTCTATATCCAGATCCATTCCAAAAGTTTCGCCAGCCTGGAATGCCTCATGCAACACATAGAGCGCGCCATAGATCAAATGTCCTCTAGCGAACATATCGAAAGAATGACCAGGAAGAAATGGGAACGCAACAAGGACAGGATTTATCTCTCCAGAGACCAAGGACATTGGCGTAGGAGCAAGATACTTGATATGTCCCCGGACGGGGAACATGCCCAAGTTTTTTTCATCGACGTAGGAAACTTCAAAATTGTCAAGGTGATTTTCGGTTTTTCCAACCTCCGGGACTATTTTTTCGCCAAGTTAACTAGCACTCGAGCTAAACAAACGGATTCTTTCAGCTACGTCTGTTCTGAAGATATTGAGGATATCATTGGTCTGTTGTAGGTTGTCGAGGAAGTTTTCTACCTTTTGGAGGAGATAAGCGAGGTGCTGTATCAGTTTCCCTCCCAGTCGGTGATGATAAAGATGGCCCTGGAAACTGTCCCTCAAAACTTCGTCGAGCTGGCGAGTAAGCTGTTGAAAGTTGACTCCTCCGTCCTATTGAAAGTAATAGGTACAGACGAGAATGGCATTCCTATCGGTGAGTTCTACAGAAGATCGAACGACGACGGACTGTTTTGTATCAATAAATCCATCATGATGGAGATGGAGATTAGGTGAGGCGTTCGATATCATGATTTGCACAGTTTGAACGGTTGGTTTTCAGCTCGAGAACTGAAAGCAACGCCTTGAAGGGTACAAAGGGGAAGTTGGACAAGTTGACTCAAAGTGGACGTAAGTGTTCTTGTTATCCGCCGTAATTTTTTGTATTGTGTTGTCCTTTTTGGCGCGCTTGGTCCCCTGAACAGAATACCCATCAATCTGGCCATCCGTAAGCACGTATTAGTCTCGAACGCCATCAGTTAGAGAGTTTAAATTTGTGGGGTACGTTTAGAGTTCAAATGTGCCGGTTAAGTTCGCTAATTTTGCAAAATCCAGCGAGTGGTTACAGAATTATAGTCATCTGAAATTTTGTTTTCCAAATATGGCGTATCATATTGATCTGATCGACATAAAGCTTGGTAGTTAGGTTAGGCGGAAAATTTGAATTACGATCCATCCGTGGATCCGAGCACTGAATTCCCCATGCATTTCTTATGGACCTAAAATTTACGTGAATTTCTCGCCTGTTTTTAAATACTTTGGCTAATTTCTTAAGGTTTATTTCAGTTGAAATAGATTCAGTGAACCTTTCTCAACCATATAGAATCAAGTTTTCATAACAAAATTGTATATTTCCAAAATAATTAATAAATATAAAAGTGTTCACCAAATTCTATTGACGTATGTCTTAGCTCACTCGAAATCAGTCAAAAATAATAACATAACCCTAAATCGGCCTTGTAATGACGCACAACAGAAGTCATCTACGACATACGGTAATCTTTCTTTCTACACTGGTTTCAATTTTGATTTAAGGATAAATAGAAGTAGATTTTAGTGTGGAAAGAACATGAACACATGCACTAATGACGAAGGTACCCAATACTTGATGTCTCTGTACTAACATTCTCTTTTAAATAGGGTGGTTTCACCTCAAAGTTGAAATTCCTTGTTAAAAAATTTGAATATGGATCTCCCGCCAAGAGAATGATTCTAACCTAACTAATGTGGTCTATACACACAATGACTGGAAAATTTATTTAAGTATCTTTCAAAACCTAATTTCACAGCCAAGTTCTAGATTTAAACCAGATCGGATCTATATTGTTGAAAGTATTGTGGAAATGTTATTTTTTTTCTTGGCTGCCAGTACCTGGATGGGTGTCCGCCCTTGATATAAATTTAAACAAGCGCGCCAAAGCCCCTGACCTTACCGCTTTTCCAACTAGTTCGAATATTTATTTATTGATTATTTAAAGATGTTTGTTGAGCTGAATTTATGTTCTACAGAATTACCGGAGGAGGTTGTCATAGGTAAGGTACAGAAATTATGCGTAGAGATATTGCAAGATGCGCTCTAGGAGATAAATTTGAATTAGAGTAAAATAGATGGCACTACCATAGCAAACTGCATGCATTAAATACAGACAGAAATGTCACGGGCGTGGTCCAAGATGTCTTTAAACTGGTGTACTTACTTTCTTGCTATCTACATTTATCCAGAATGCATGACATAGTTATCAGTTTAGTATTCTGATTATATTTGTTCTCAATTTAAATTTTTCGTTATTATCATGTTCTTTTTTCCCTACTTAAATAATAGAGTTGTATGCAAAAACTTAGTATTTTTAGTTCAATTTTTCTTTTGCTGTGGATTGATCATTTTTTCTTGCGGTAGCCATGTTAAGTACCTAATGTTAAGTAACGCTTCTTCTTTCGATCTTTCGGTTTTGTCTTTGTTTGTAAATCATTCCTATGTCAAATAGGTTAAGTTAAGAAGTGTTGAATTCTTCTCTGTTTGATCATTTTCTTGTATTTACATGTTATTTTTAGATGATGGTTATTTTCATACACTGATTTTTAGTTGATTTGTCTCGATACCAGTGCTATATGCGCTGTTTATGGACACTTTGTTTCAATATTGAATTTGTTCAGTGATTAATTAATAAATGATTTCTAAAAAAAATTTACACTACAATCAGAGTAGTTTTACCATTATGAATTGAATGGTTTATGTCGAATGTTCCAGTTGATTTATATACTTCGACCTGTTTGTAGAAAAGGAAAAAGTGCCATCTGGGGGTTCCTTGATGAGTCCTAAGCTTCCCGAGATGGGGTCTTACTTCGGGGTGAACGTACCCTTCACAGTGAATCCTTGGAATTTTTTCGTAAGTAACGACAGACAAGTAGGAAGGTCAATTGTAAACGGAAACGATGTAAATGAAAATCTTTCAGGTGCAACCGTACAATTCCAAAGATCAACTGGATAGCATGATGGTAGCCCTTCAGGATAGGTATACGAATGCGACGTTCAGTCCGCCCCTAATAAAAAACATTGTTCCTGGTCAGATATTCGCAGCAAAGCACACCGACGGTATATGGTACAGGTAAGCGGAACAAGCATCTTGCATTACGATGTTTGTATTCAAGAGTTGTGTTCGAAAATTAACTCCACGGAGTAGAGTAGAGTTTTTGACGGTTTGACAGATTTAATCTGGAGTTACTCTGGCACTGACACTGACAGAAGGTGCCAATATCGGAAAATAGGTTATGTTGGTTTAAGAAAGATCCTATTATTATTGTTTTCTTCACATATATGTAACTCTAATCATAAATATATATTGTGAGCAGTATTAAAACTATTAAATTACCTCACAAAACATTCATAAAACAGTGAGACAAAGATACTAGATTTTCCGTCCCATGAGTTATGTCAATTTTGACAGGAGTAAAATGAACTCCGAGTCGAATACTCCGACTTTTCGGACGACAGTCACAGAGTAAAATTTACTCAACCTTTCAGTTTTCGAACGCAATGGAGTAAATATTACTCTACGGAGGTAATATTCGAACACAACCTAGGAAGCTTGGAAGTAGTGCAGGTCTTGATAAAATGCTTTATTGTTTAAGAACGAGCGTCTTGAAAGTCATACATTCTGGATCGATATCAGTTTTCTATTGCGACTTTGGATATTATTCTAACTTGTCTGTACACCAACTGATACCTTTGGACGATGAGTTTGCCAAGTTACCACACCAAGCGTTGAAAGCCAAGCTGTCAGGTACTTATTACTTTTTCTTGCAAAAGTTCTTTAAAATTTTACTGTATTTATATTTCATTGTGTAATATTTCCAGTTTTATTTTCCGATTATGTGACCCATATTATATTAAAAATGAAGCTATAATAGATTTGGGTGAACGGATAAATCTGGAGTTGAATTTGATTGTACTTTCAGGTATCAAACCGAAGAAGAACAAGTGGTCTATGGAAGATTGCGAAGTTTTTTCAGAACTCGTGAAAGGAAAAGCTTTGATATCGGTACTGATTGATATAGAGAAAGACGAGCTGTACGAATCTGATCCTGTATTAAAACTGACTCTAATCGATACCGCAACTGATGAAGATGTCTTTATAGATCAGGAACTCATAAGGAGAAGTATAGCAATAAAAGCTGACTAATTACGGGCAATGTTTCTATTTGACACCGTACTGTAAATATTTTATCAATAACATAGTTTGTTTAATGGATTTTTTGGTTAATTAAGTAACAAATTGATTAATCAAATGATGATTCATTAGTGAAGATTATAAATATAACGTTATATGTTCATGTTGGAATATTTGTTTGTTTCAGATAGAAATGTTAAATCTTTTATTTTAAAATTTAACAATACATTGTGTTATTGCTCATGAGAATACTCTGTTTTACGTTAGGGACGGCTGAAGTTTTGTTTATGCCAAGTTATGATTTTTCTATAATTTTGTATTAAAGTTTCAAAATGTTTTTTTTTATTATTAAAACATCCCAGATGAATACTCGATAAAAATGTATTCATTCTTCATTTTCCTTACAAAGACAAAAATACATTCCTTTACTTTTATGTAAAAGCAATTAATTAACATAGTCGGAGGTTAGGAAATTGATCCCCCGATTCATTTTGTGAAAAATTCTCCTTCCACTGTTGATCCAGAATAATTTCGTGTAGATCCATCTGCAATTATTTATAATTTTGTTTTTTACTCCATTCTTTCAAGTGGTTTATCAATAATGTGAAAATTTCCCACGTAATATACAAATTTTCGCATCCCAAATATAGAGAAATTTAATTTCTTGCAGTTCCATGATTTTCCTGGTACCATTCGACACTTTCCTTAATAGCTTTTGAAAATGGAGTAAATTCAAAATCGGGTAAATATTTTCTCAGTTTAGAGTTACTCGCAGTTTTCTTATATTGGCCATCCGCTTTCGAGGTATCAAAGGACAGTTCCCCCTTGTAATTATTTGCCTTCAGTATCTCCTCTGCCACTTCTTTGATGGAAACTTCATCAGTTTCATCCACTAAAAATAGTTTATTTTGCATCCTTTCGTCTTATTTCATAAGAATTAAATACATAATTATAACACCCAAAATATGTAACTTATAATTTCGTGATTAAACGTATTATAACTGCTAGAAAAGTGAATATTTCAACTGTAAAAACAAACCTGCAAGTACGATGGGTTCTATTTCATTATAATCAAATAGTACCCATAAAATTAGTTTTGCCAAGTCCTTCGAATATATGAACTGTCTTAGTGGCTTTCCGGAACCATACACTGTGAATTCTCTTCCACCTGAAAATATATACAAAAACAGGAACAAACTTGATGAAGATTCTTTCTTTTTTATGGAAACCACACTTACCTATCTGAATCACATCAAAAAATTTTCTTATAAGAGCAGGAATTACATGGCCAGACTTTAAATTATAGTTATCATGAGGCCCAAAAACATTACACGGAATAACAGAAGTGAATTGACAACCATGTTGTTGATGGTACGCTTTGTTCATTACATCAACCATTCTCTTAGCATAACTGTATCCAAAATTGGAGATATGGGGCGGTCCATTATGTACCTTTAAAGCAATTTCTTATTGAACCTTGTGATATTTAAGTAATACAACAAAAATGTAATGACCTATTACCATACTTTCATCTATGGGGTAGCTAGTTTTATCGGGAAATATGCAAGTTGAAAGACAAGAAACAACTTTTCTTACACCAGTATCATAACTAACTTGGAGTATATTGTCATTAATATGAAGATTATCTTTCTGAAAATAATACAATCAAAAACTACATAAATGTAAATATTGCGAGAGCCCTCACAAGAAAATCTAAATTATTCGACATATTATCGAAGAGACCACCAACTTTAGCAGCTAAATGAATCACATGAGTTGGTTTATGCTTCACAAATAGTTCTTTGGTTTGATTAAGATCACTAAAAAGTAATAAGTTAACGGTGTGAAGTCAGATACTCAGGAAAGTACGTAATGATAATACCATAAATTCGCATCTTTACTGTTAACAAATATCCAGTTTTCCTTTTCTCTTTTTTGGGAAGTGACCAATTCTTCGATAGCTTTTCCTACCAAACCACTGCCACCCGTTACCAAAATTGTTTTTGATTCATTCATTATATCGGGGCTGCCAAATATTAATAATGTAAACGTATACAAATGTTCAACCAGTATCGAGTAAAATTTGTTGACGAAGTCATGACTCATGAATGTCACAGTGTCCAATAACCTAACAATACTCCTGTGACAGGAAGCACACCATAGATACGTCATAACTCATAATTATTATTCTTCTATTGATTTAGAAGTGAAAAATATTCATTGCGATTTTATTCATTTTAAACAGAATTTCTCAAGACAATTTTTAACCACTTACAAATTAGCAGTAGTAGTTTTTACAAAGTAGTGCCCTTAATTCAGAACCACAAAGAAGGTGTTAACATATTGCTGATGTTTTCTAAGTTCAGGTGCATGATGTTCCAGTTCATTTATGAGGATATAGTGTCGAATTAATTGATCCAGATAAAGATTTTGTAAAACAGATATATACATAATATAAATATATTAAGTGAAAATATAGTTCCAAAAACAAATAAACTCAAATCATCACGGTATAAAACCCATTTATTTTTCTATACAACTTAAAAATTAAACAGTTTCTTGTACTGGAGGTTCATAACCTTCAGGTTTGTCAACTTTCTCTCCTGCCACACCTGGCTCAGCACCACCTTTGCCGCTATCCCCATGGAGGTCCAATAGTTTCGAAAGATCGAAACGGGGCTTCTTCAACACCTTGACTTTACGGATGAAAACATCATGCAATGGGTAGGTTCCCTGACACAACTTTTCAATGTCTTTAGCGATGGAGTCGGGCAACAATTTGTTGACTACCTCTTTCAAATCGCTGTGGCCAATGTCACGGTTGATGACTTCAATCATCTTCCTACGGATGGCCTTGACCTGTAAAAAACCAAAGACAAGTCAGACATTGAGGCTATAGATAGATTTGAGTTTTAAATAATATTTTCAAGACAGTTCTTCAGATATATGTAAATTTGCGTCGTTAGGGAACAAGATGTTATCTTCATGTTTGTATCAAAGCGAGCTGAGTGGATCATCATTTAAACTGTCAATAGAATCAACTGAATTTATAAGATACCTTTTCATTTAATTTCTTAACAAGGTAAAAATGCCCTGATTATATAGCCAATGATAGGAAAATAGTTAACTATCATATATGAAAATTTTGAAAGCATATAAACGTTTGCTAACATATCTAATGTAACAAATTGTCTGTGATTCTGTATCTAAATCAAACCAAATATTAATTCAAGTGTACTTACTTGTGTATGCTGGGCATAGCATGTTTTCCTTGTGGAAGCAGGGTCTTTGTTTGTAAATCCAATACAGAATACTCTCAATAAGTATCCATCTGTAGTTTTTACATCAGCAGAAGCTTCAATGAGGGTCTGCCATTTCTTGACCATCGACCTGAGCTTATCAGTGGTCAAGTCCATTCCGTGGAAGTTAGTGAGAACGTTACGTCCTTAAACAAAACAAGCTTCATTCAAAAATGAGTAAATAAAGTCTACAGAAAATATAAACTGAAAGATTGATCAGAATTTGTATAATTTGCGTCGTTTAGGGAACAAGAAGTTATCTTCATGTATGTATCAAAGCGAGCTGAGTGGATCATCATTTAAAATAACCAAAATAAACACACAATATTATATCACCCTTACCTTGAACATCTTCAGCAATGAGCTTGAATTTCCTGAAAGATCTATCGGCATCATTATCGTTTTGAAGATCAGCCAAAGATACTTCAAATACACGTCCCTTCAGACCCTCAGAAGCTATTCTAGTACCTTGTGTACGGTTGACTAGGGTCTTACCAACTTGTCTGCTGGTGAACATGGAAGGTGCCTTGACATCATACCAGTCTTTGCGGGTGAAGGGGTCAACACTGAAAACATGATCATTATATTATCCTTGTTCAAAAGTGTTTCAGAAAAGATTATTAAGCACTAATTTCAGATGTGTAAATTGCGTCATTAGGGAACAAGAAGTTATCTTCATGTATGTATCAAAGCGAGCTGAGTGGATCATCATGTGAATTAACAGAAATATATTGTAAAATGCCAACATGTTTCTCTAACCTAATAAAAACAAATGTAGATTTTATCCAGATGTAAGAGTTAATAAACGAAAATACCAAAGACTTTCATTGAAACAAATGAAATATACTTACAACCGAAGTATTGTTACATATAAGAGCAGAATAAGAACTTCTGAATCTACTAAAAAGTTAGAAAAATACAGTTGTACACACGGTTTAAATCAAAAAAAATTTGGACCATCACCGAATATTTGGGATAATAAATGTTAACATTGTACAAGAAAATGACAAAATATAATTAGAAGAAGGAGATTTTTTACTTACACCTTCTTCTTGACACCCTTCTTTCCTCCTTTAGAGAGACCCTTGTTTTTACCAACAGCCATGATTGATATAAGGACGATAGAAAAGGTAGAATATGGTTAAGTCAAATTGACATGACACATAAGGTACAGAAAATAATTTTTTTCAACATTCTTTTTCTTTTTATCTTCGTTTCGTATTGAAGATTGAACTATTAATTTTTGGGAAATCAAAATATACAGTACTACGATACCTAAAAATTCAAATATAAATGAAATCTTAATTTATTCTGGAAATTTTCAACATAACTTACACGATCATAGAAGGCTTGAGATAATGACAGTTCACGCCAAATTAAACAATTTTTGCTAATTAAATATTTAAAAATTTAATGGAATTTATAAATCCCTGATGTTTATATTATCCTGCTTAATAGCGTTATTGTCCAAATATATATTTGGTACCATTTATTATCTTTAAAATTTTCCGATGATATCATATGTTCCTGACGTCACTTCCATTATGGCTGCCGCCCAAAATGACAAAAATAAAGGGCTGTAATTTTTTACTTTTTTAAAGAAAACGACAAAACAGAACAAAAAAAGATTTGACGATCAAAAATATCTAAGTAAGTTTGTACTTCTAGCTAGTTGATATTATGTGATATCTGAGATTCTTCAATCTCTGACGCATGGTAATGTAGATGTAAATTTCAGGAATTTTTATTAGAATCTACGGAATCTAATGTATTCTATTTTGAATTTGAAATTTGAATTATTCATTTTCCAAACAATTCGATGCAAATATTAGGTGGGCGTTTGAGATTCAGGATCTAAAAATATCACTAGTGACACAAGATTCTCAAATTTGGTTATTTTTAACTATCCCTTTTCTAAGCAGTTTAATTTTCTCCTTACTATGTTCCCCTTTCATTTTGTAGATTTAAATAAAAGTTCGAATATGTGCAATGGTGTATATTGACGAATTAATGTGACTTAGAGAAGATAGCAGTTGACTAAAAACAATGCCTGTATTATCACCACACCATTCTTCACCAAGCTATAGGTCTAGCTATAACAGTGCTCTGGATAGACCAACGTACTATAACACCACATCCATAAGTCCAAGAATTTCAAATTATTCGGAAAGATTCACAACACGATCTTACATAGATTCAGAAGGACGACGAACAATTTCAAGGTTAGAGTTTATGAAAACACTCATACGTTCTTGTAAATTCAATCTGGGAATTTCAATTTATTATTTAAATGTTCGGTTATCCCAATACAATAAATGTTTAGGATGACTTACTTTCATGCATAAGGTGAGGTTATGTATATTTGACCTAAATACCTTAATTGGAAGTTTTTTGATATTTTTGTAGTTTTAATGGCCTAAACAATTATTTGTTTAATTTGGATAAAGAATATATATTAATATATATCTGTTTTGAAGAGTGACAGGAAAAATATAATATCTTAAATTGGAATTTGATAGTTTTAAAGTATGAGTCATTGTTGTGGCTTTGAAATTCGATTATTCATACCCGTGAAATTTTGTACAGATTAATTTTTCATTTACGATTCCTATCATATCATTAAAGAACCTGTGGAGGACCTTTGGAGATGATTTGTGACATCCTTTTACTAGAAACAAGGAATTATTCAGTATATCAATAAAAACCTCTGAATATATGTGATAACTAGGTCCCCTTAATAATTTAACACTTTGGAAAAACAACTTCTAATGGCAGTGTGCTTGGTTGAAACATTTATTTCGTGTTTGTTGCCCAGCCATTAATCCCGTGCTTTTTTCCAGAAGCGGCAGCATAACAGAAGATGGCGTCAAAACCAGGTTCAAAGAGGAGATCAGAGATGGCAGTGTTAGACGGGATTCGCTATCCAGGGACCCGGGCGTGAGTTCCATAAGGGAGAACTCGGTCTTGGACTTTGGTAGCCGACGTGAAGGCTCTCTATCCAGAGACAACTCAAGGCTCTCTTCCGTGGACATCCTCGATGACCTCACCGATTTCAGGAATAAGTACTCGCCCTCTAATTATGTACCTGCCATTCACCGTAAGAACGACAACATCGGTCGGTCTAAATCAATCAACGACATCGGTTTACCGCCCATTGAAAAAACTAAGAAAAAGGTAACTGAGGGTGTCAATACTAACATGAGTGTGTCGCCTACTACCACAGCTACTAACGATAATTCTTGCAATAACGATGACAACGGCAACAGGGCTTCCGTCGCCGACCTACGTAAAAGGTTCGATAGCCGATTACCGGAGAACAAAGTGTCCAAATCTCCGCTCGATATAGAAACACCGGAAGTTAAATTGTCTGACAATAAGTTTAAAATACTCGACCAGTCCAACCTCAAGGTAAACGGGGAAAAAATTCCCAACGGTATTAGGACGGTGAAGAGGTCTTCACTCCCGAAAGCCACAGTTAAGAAGACCCAGGTTAAGAACGACGATACGAAAACGGAACTTCCCGAGAACCACGTTAAGATAATCAAGATAGCTGGGGTACACAAAGATTCGGATGAGCCGGTTAAACCTAACCTCAAAATCCAAAAAGTCGGTGTTGAGAAACAAAAGAATGGGGTTGAGAAGAAAACATCGAATCTGGATAAGAAATCGAGTCTTACCGTAGAAAAGAAGACGGATAAACAAAAGACGAAAGGTACATTGTCAAAAGATGTCGACACGGTTGACAGTTCAAACGTTAAAATCAACAATGAACAAACGAAACTGACGAATGGTGTTGTGGAGCTGAAGAAGAAAGCATTGGATACCGGTAGGGAGTGTGAAGATGGTGGAAAAAAAGACCAAGTCAACGGTGTGGGAGGTGATTCCTCAAGTCAGAGCCTGAATGAAGACTCCGCCTCTGGAAACATGTGCAGGACGAACAATTTTGCTTCGTACATATCCAGTAAGAACCTGGAAGGCGGGGATAAGCAATGTGTGGTCGATAGAGTCTTCGAAAACAGCAACGAGCCAGAATTTATTTACATCGAGAAGCCTGTTCCCTACACCAAGGTACGTGCTTTCAAGTACTTTGTTTTGAGCCCTAATGGAACTAATCGTATTGTAAGCTGTTTTTTAGTTTAATTTTTTATTTGTGGAACCTGTAAACGTCTTTGACTGTTAGTTTGAGAATATTTTCCTTTATTTATATATTTATTAAATTAATAAATAAAAAAATAAATAAATAAAATACAAATTGAAACAAATTGAAAGTTTGTTCGGATCGGAGGAAGTGGACATATAAAATCTGGTCATGAAATTTCAGTTTCATCAAATATCAAGTTATTAAAACCGATACCAATGTTTTTATTAACTGCACGAAGTCAAACTGTCTGTGTTTTTAGAAATATTCACCGTAGTTTATTTTAATCCTATAACTGCGGAAGTAGTCTGTCTTTAACTTATTTGGGGCCGATTCTCTCCTTTGTTTTAACCGTTCCTTTTTCTCAGGTGTGTAGTAATGGACCCCGAGATTTTTCAAATAAAATTATGATGTCATATAAAAATTCTTTGAGAGCGTTTATTATTGATGTTGGAGAACAAATAATTACTAATAACGTCTTCAAACTTGAACGATATCAGGTTGGTACTTACACCACAGTTGTTCTTTTCAAACAACAACCACCATCTATATGTCAGGTTGGGTAATTCTGGTAGATCTCTCGTATCTTCAGTTATATATTTAAATGTCGGTAATTTCTAATTCACTATCAAATTTCGTTTTATCCCACTTACCAAGGAAATGTTTAAAAATCAAATAAGTTGGTACATCTTCAGAAATTATGGTTATAATTGTAAGTTATTTTAAATTCTGTCCGTACGTAATAGTATTCCTATTATTAATTATAATTTTTTTTTGGTGGAACTGTATTGTTTGAATTTTGGATGTTGTATGTGGTGGGTATATGGTACCACCGTTATCTGATAATATTTTTTCAAATCGAACCCTTAATCGATGAAATAGCAAAAGTATTTTAATTCTTCTTCGAGAGATCGTGTACAATTTTTTTTTTCGAGATCGTCACAACTGCGCCTGTCATTTGAACGTCAAAAAAATTCTGGTGAAATGTCAAAATTTCTAAAGTCTGACCGCGACATTTCGATAGCGAAAAACGAGATAAGGATCGTGCCATGTTTTGTGAGAAAGAGGCATCAGCGACAGAAGACGGCTAAAGGTTGCTGATGGTATGCTGAATTGTGTGATGAAAGAGGCCTGTTGTTCTAGGATCCAGACACGCGTAAGCGAATTTTATTAAGATGTTCTAGTTGGTCTCTCTGGAATTTTTGAACGTATACATTTTCGGATAGGAATTAAAGTCGGGTCCATTAAGATCATCAAATATCGTCCAGTAAGATGAGTTTTTACAGAAAATAAAACGAATTGAAATAACACGAAATGAGATGAAGTAAAAGAAATTTCTAACACTTCGATCTGAGACTAACAACATTCGGTTAGGATTGTTAGGGATTACGAATAACCACTGAAAAATGGACGAAATGTTTATCAAGTAAGGTTAAATTCTTCTTCTATTTCAAATGAAATTCATGAAATACGGTGTTGTCGGCTCTACAATCAATGAATTTTGACCTACTTTATGGCAATATTGCTGGGAGAAAAATGATAACCAACATTGCTATAACATTCCGAACAGAATACTTAATACCATAGCCATATTGTTTAAAATTAGGAGGATAGCAATATGATCCAAATAGCAATGTTTATAGCAATACACAAACAGAATAGGTCTGAATCTGTCTACCACTATGAGACCTTTCAGACGCTCCTAGGAGCGAGGAGAGTCAGTTGTGTCCTGTGTAAACTTTGTTACAATATCCTTACGCCAGCTTAGGCGCTGCACTGTTAATATTTGATACAACAGTGCATGGTGGCCACTAACCTCTGACTAGATCTGTGGTTTGCTCTATCCACTGTGCTTGAAGCCTTCATCATTCAATTCAAATTGGTCAAGCGTGACAAAGAGTACTGACTTCACGTCAGTGCTTTTTGGCGCTTTTGTTCCTCGCAACAGAGTGCTTATCAATTTGCCCAAATGTCTGTAATTTTCGAATTTTTGGTTCGACTCACTGATCAAGAATCCGTGGTCAAAATCGATTCTGTCCGGCCGTTAACACGGTAACTCTCGAACGGAATGAGCTAGACAGTTGAAATTTTTAGAGTAGGTTAGGGAGATAAATATCTCGGTTAGGTTCGTTACTGGGCAAAATCGGCCAGGTGGTTTAGGAGTGAAAAAAAAAATTTATATTACAAATTTTAAATTCAATTTTTTTTGAGATGCAGTTTTATCATAATAATTCATTGATATCATTCTCAACTCTAACAAGCTAATACTTTCGGAGATATAATTTCAATAATAATTATTCTCAATAATTCTGTATGATTTCATAAACACTCTAATTATAATTTCCTGATGTATATAAATCTAACATGAGATGATTCATAGACCTACGTTTTGAATTTAATCACGAACATTTCTGAAAACTGACATGCAGAAGCCAAATTGCAAAAGTGGGAAAGTCCTGTGGACGGGAGCTTTGGCGCTCTTGTTCAAACTTTGACACATCATATCTCCGAAAGTATTCATTTTTCAGAGTTGGGAATGATATCAATGAATTCTTATTTAATTTATTTCATTTTATGATGCAGTTCTATCATGAGAATCCATTGATATAATACCCAACTGTGAGAAACCACTTCTGGAGATATGATTTGTCAAAGTTTGAACAAGAGCGCCAAAGCTCCTGTCCGCAGGGCTTTCCCACATTTTATTATATTTTCTACTCACATTCGAAAACTACCAACGAGCAAGTCGCTTCCGTTACGCAAGCCAGGACCGTATTTTTAGACGGGACGAATAATAGAGGGGGGGAACGTTGAACGTTATTCTACGCGACGTCGTCCGCAGCGAAAAACGTGTCGTCGCGATAAGATAAAAGACGCATCGATCCTTATCGATCTATCGTGTCCGTGCCGCCTAACGCGACTCAATAGTCAGTACCTCCTCCGACTCGGCGCAGGCGGCACGTCTTTCTTTGATCTTGCCGCGACCGATCGTCTAGCGATGTTCGCCGACTATTTGCAGGCGATTTTCGCGGCCGTCCTTCTCGTGTTCGCGGCCACCGCCGCCGCGGCTTTCGTACGGGGTTTCTGCGTGAGCATGTCCAGGAGGAAGACTACCGGCATGTACCAGGAGATCGAGTCCCTAGGGATGGCGGCTTCTTCTTACACGGTAATTTTCCGGATCCCTCCTCGTGGCTGGTTTGAACGGAAAACGTTATCGCGGGAAGTGGAGGGGGATTTTGGATACGCGAAGTACGGGGGACGTCGGACGGATAGACGGACCGCTTTGTACGGGGACACTTAATTGGCTGTAACTGGGCCGAGCTCGTTTCGTAAGCTTCAATCTTCTAGATGTCTTCTAGATGATTAATATATTGTTGGAGGGGGTAACGTTGCACTGCGACCTTAAGGTCTATTGTGCCCCCCCCCCCCACCCTCAGAGCTGTCGATGTCAGTACCATCTACAGCTCGCTTTCCAGTTCCAGAGTTCTGATGGACTCCAGCTGGGATGTCAGAGATCTCACGATTCTGTATGGTATCTCACGAAAGTTGCCCAATATCTCACGATTTTTTTCATCTTCTCTTATTTTAGGAATCTGCTCGACTTTTGCGTGGAAAAACGTCTCGGGAATACAGATTTCTAATATATTCGAATATATTTCTTGTCTATTTGCTATCTTTAGAGCAATTCATCAACTTAATATATCCGATAGGTTCTGTTACACCGTATGGGTGTCGAATGTCTTATGTTGGGGGATTCCCCGTGCTCGATATCGCAATATCGGGGATTCCCTGCTTCAAGTGCCTATATATTACGGAGAATTGATCTAATTATAGCGTATTGAGTTGATTTATGTTTCGTATTATTTTATATCGCCCTTCAAATAGGGGCTTAATTCCGTTCAGCGAATAGAAAGAAATCCGAAAACCGTCCTATCTTACGATATTTGGTCAGCTACATCTGGCATCACTGGACTCCAGTATCTGGGATGGCTTCAAGGAGGCTAAGTCTTCGCTCCTGCAGATTTCTTGTCCAAAGCATCCCTTGCGTTGGTTTGAGATGGCGAGGCATTCCGTTGTCAGGTGATCAGTAGTTTCGTCCTCCTCCAAACAGAATCTGCACTCGTCAGTTTCTGCAAGCCCTTTTTCTTGGTTAATTGGGGTCATTACTGAAAATGCAAACTCAATAATTGTGAGTTTCATTCCAGGTTTGCTTCAGAAACTATCTATATTCAGTTTTCAAATTTGGGGTTTTAAATTGCATAGTTTCTAGTTCACAAGTTGGCAACAATGTCTGCTACTCCTACTAGGATTGACGTACTACACGTGTAAATTTCCGAGAATGGTCTCAACCGATTAGGTTCATCTCAGCGATGAGCAATGCTATTATGTCTATAACAAATCTATCAAATCAACTTAACGTAATACTCGAATAAAGATATTTTTGCTTAAGGACTTGGCATCGTCGCCGAAAACAAACAAGAACAGGGTGTCACCGTCATCGTCTGTGGCTAGCGGTACCAATAGCGTCGGCACTTCCGGTGCTTTGAATTCGAACAGTCTTGGCAGAAAATCAGTGGAGAGGGAAAGGCGCAGTGGCATCTTTGACGAAGACTCTTACGAAAGGTGAGCAATCTTTTTTAATCGGTAGGGAAGAAGAGTAATGCGAAATGAAAGACATTTCGAATACTAAAACTAAATACAAGCATATATGACAAAGTATATGTCCACCTCAAATATGCGAGGATAGTAGGAGTGCCTGGGTAGACTGAACAAACTACACAGGTAACAACAACAGGGTCTGCTCGGTCTAGATTCTCGGACACTCAGAAAGAAGGGGCACTCCAAAGAGTTCCTTCAGAATTTCTTGTAATTTATAATAAATTGATCTAAAGTAATAATCATCAAGTGCATCAAGTGGTCTAGTTTTGATAAGTACATGACTCCATGTGAACCTGTCCTCATAATTTGGAATTATTTCCAAATTTCGAGGAATGGACAAGGGAATATCCTTAGAAGTTTTGTGCAGTTATTCAAACTGCTGTAAATCAGATAAAAATGGTCAGATTGGGTTGAGATTGATGGAAAATGATCAGATGTTATTGTTTTCCCGATGTGCGAAATTGGGAGTCATTCCAAGAACTTTTAAGCTTTTTGACCAAAATGAGCCATGGGATACCCTTAGAAGTTTTGCGTTTTTATTCAAATTGCTGTAAATCAGATAACGCTGGTCAGATGGGGTTGAAACTGAGGGAAAATGATCAGAAGGTATTGTTTTTCCGATGTGCGAAATTCGGAGTGATTCCAAGAACTTTTAAGCTTTTTGACGAAAATGAGTCATGGGATACCCTTAGAAGTTTTGCGCTTTTATTCAAATTGCTGTAAATCAGATAAAGATGGTCAGATTGGGTTGAAACTGAGGGAAAATGATCAGATGGTATTTTTTTTCCGATGTGCGAAATTGGGAGTAATTTCAAGAGCTTTTAAGCCATCAGATAAAGATGGTCAGATTGGAACAAAAAACGCGATGTTCCCCAGGGTTGGGTTCGAAAATTAACTTCACGGAGTAGAGTAGAGTTTTTGAAGGTTTGACAGATTTACTCTGGAGTTAACTCTGACACTGACAGTGACAGAAGGTGCCAATATCGGAAAATAGGTTATGTTGGTTTAAGAAAGATCCTATTATTATTGTTTTCTCCACATATACAGGGTGTCCCAAAAATACCACGCGAAAGTGACACTGGAGATAGATTGGCATTAGGTCTATCAGATAGCATCAACATGACCTCAGTAAAAGTCCGCTGGTTTTCGAGATATCACCACTGTTGCGTCCCATGACTTCACATGTTGGGAAGCGCTCATTTGTATTTCTAAACAAAGCAGCTCGCTTGTAAAACTTAAATGTTTTGGGTTAACTGGTTTATTTTTGCATGGGTGGTCTCGCCCTTGAATTTAATATTTTCCACGAAAAGATAATTGCAAGTAAAATATCTTGTAATACTTCAACCCTTGTAGAGGTATTTATGACCTTTTTCCTGTGAAATATTGATAAAATGCATACAACAACTAACACATAGCCAGAGCTGTGAGTCCTTTGTCTAGATTCTAACCCATACAAAAATCTAGAATTTTCCGATTAGATCGCCACGGCTTTGGCTATTCACTTAATCGAGGGCGTAGATTCCGAATCTGTAATTAGTTTTTCTGTATCTCGATTAATTTTGATCATATGGCGGAAAATCCGACTGATTAGTCCATTTTCCGGAGGTAGAGCCAGAAATTGCGACTTTTTTCGTCATTGCTCCGAAACTAATCGAGATACGGAAAATCTAATTACAGATTCGTGATCTGCGTACCCGATTTAGTGAATAACCAAAGCCGCGTCGACCTAATCGGAAAATTGTAGATTTTTGTATGTGTTGGATACTAGAGAAAACTTTTTGGCGTTTGACGGATTCGCTCATTACCTAAGATTTTCCGAACGGATAGAGATACAGAAAAAATAGATACATAAATCTGAACGTCGTCCACCGACTAATAATCGGGGAAAATTTGGTTATTGAGATGTGAAAATCATAGATTTCGGACGGGAAAGAAGAATTTTCCATCGATTCCGGGTCAAAAATATTTCTAAGTGCCGACCCAAAAAATTTTTTTCATGGTATATCGATACGGAGCTCGTGTCTAATTAAATCGAGGTCGCTGATCACGAATATGCAATTAGTTTTTCCCTAAGTGGCGTACTTTGGGAAAATTTTCACTTAGAGTGAAAAAATGGACGAAAATAGGTAAATTTTGGAAGTTCACACCGCCCAAAAAAATCGGAGTAAGGTGTTGTTGATTTTTGCCCTCATATATGGATCCTTTATCTACTGAATAATCCAAACAGAAAATGTCCAGGCCGTACTATTCGGAAATTATGATTTTTTCCCAAGGGTCTGTTTTTCGGAAAATTCATTTCGCGGTATTTCCGCGGAAAATTCTCTAATGAAAAATCCGATCATATATTCGTAATCTACGGTACCGAATTAGTAAATGACGTAATTTGCATCGAAATCGGAGACCGGTCGAATTTTGGCAATTTTTCAATACATTAGCCTTAAAAAAATCCCATTTTTCGAAAAAAATTTTTTGACGCAAAACTATGAAACGGGTACTTATTCTTATAGATTCGGGGCCGTAGATTCCGAATCTACCATCAGATATTTATTACATAAATTTTCCGAGGAAATACCGCGGAATGAATTTTCCGAAAAATAGACCCTCGGGAAAAAAATCATAATTTCCGAAGCGTACGACCTGGACATTTATTGTTCGTATGATTCGATAGATAAAGGATCCAAATATGACGTAAAAAATCAGCAACACCCTACTCCGATTTTTTTGGGCGGTGTGAACTTCCAAAATTGACCTATTTTCGTCCATTTTTTCACTCTAAGTGAAAATTTTCCCAAAGTACGCCACTTAGGGAAAAACTAATTGCATTTTCGTGATCAGCGACCTCGATTTAACTAGACACGAGCTCCGTATCGATATACCATGAAAAAAAATTTTTGGGTCGGCACTTAGAAATATTTTTGACCCGGAATCGAAGGAAAATTCTTCTTTCCCGTCCGAAATCTATGATTTTCACATCTCGATATCCAAATTTTCCCCGATGATTGGTCGGTGGACGACGTTTAGATTTATGTATCTAAAATCATCGGAAAATATTAGGAAATGAGTAAATCCGCCAAACGCAAAAAAGTTTTCTCTAGTATCTAACCCAGGAGTCACCAATTAGTTTCATTGGAGGTCCGTTCACAAAATCTGTATATCTGTCGCGGGTCGTTGATAGCATTATGATGGCATAAGAATTTGACTAGCAGTTAATCTAAATCCAATATCTATAATTAGTAAATAAAACGAAAAGTTATCTGAATTTTTTTAATCAAGAATACATGTTTTCTGGAAAAATGCTCCGCAAAAAAATAGGTTCGCGATCCGCATCCGGACCGCGGTCCGCCATTTGGTGGCCCCTGGTCTAGACTATTCGAAGACCCCTAGTCTGTGAAAGTCGGACCGGTTTCAATGTTACAAAACAATGAATGTGGGAGCGAGATAGCCAATAAGGGTTTTGGTTTTTTTTAATAAGTAGTAATTCTGGTTCTGATTAAAAAAAATTGGTAGTGTTGTATCATTTTGAAAAGAGCATGAAATGGACCAGTTTTTGCGATTATTTGTCAATTCAGTCTGATATAATTTTTTTTCACAGCAGTCAGTCAAACTTAAGTTAACGTTTTAACTTCGGCATAAAATACAACAAGTTAGACATTTTTTGAAGGATGTTGTTCTAGTTGTCGGTGAAGTTATTACTTCATTGTTTAAAGCAACTATTCAGGATAGCCTAGGTAAAAAAAAACATGAGTTTGAAGTAATTTCTAGCAATGCTAGGCGATAAAAGACCGAAAACTGGAGATTTTTAAAAAATACACAAAAGTGGTGATATCTCGAAAACCAGCGGACTTTTACTGAGGTCATGTTGATGCTATCTGATAGACCTAATGCCAATCTATCTCCAGTGTCACTTTCGCGTGGTATTTTTGGGACACCCTGTATGTAACTCTAATCATAAATATATATTGTGAGCAGTATTAAAACTATTAAATTACCTCACAAAACATTCATAAAACAGTGAGACAAAGATACTAGATTTTCCGTCCCATGAGTTATGTCAATTTTGACAGGAGTAAAATGAACTCCGAGTCGAATACTCCGACTTTTCGGACGACAGTAACAGAGTAAAATTTACTCAACCTTTCAGTTTTCGAACGCAATGGAGTAAATATTACTCTACGGAGTTAATATTCGAACACAACCCAGAACATACGAGCAAAATGTTAACTTCCTGAATGTTTCAGGTCTCCCAGCCTCAGTTATAGACTAGGAACGAGTAGTCCAACAGCAGTCTGCGCAGCGACAAGTGTGAAGACACTGGGGCTAAACGGCCTGAAGAACATCGGTAACACTTGTTTCATGAACTCCGTCATCCAATGTCTTTCCAACACGAGACAGCTGTCGGAGTATCTTCGTCAGGACGTCTACATCAAGGATATCAACACCACCAACTCCAGCATGAAGGGGTCCCTCATCAAAGGTGAGAAAAAGGGATAGCAACCGTTGAGATTTTCATGCTATCTTTGCAGCGTTCGCGGAAGTGATCAGGGAGCTCTGGGCGGAAGATTCTTGCGATCGGGCCGTGAATACGGCCTCCCTGAAGGGTCAGATACAGAGATTCGCGCCCAGGTTCATGGGTTTCGCCCAGCAGGACGCGCAGGAGTTCCTGCGTTACCTGCTGGAGGGACTCCACGAGGACGTGAACAGGGTGACGGAAAAACCGAAACCTATCCACACCGAGATCGACGACAAACTGAAGTAAGTCGAAAGTTTGGCCCGGTGCAGAGTCGGTTCTTGATTATTGCGTAGAGTAGGCCTGGTTTTTACTCCTTCTTTTTTAGCGACCTTGAGAAGTCCGCTGAGTCCTGGAACCGCTATCTTCGAATGGATAACTCGCGCATAGTAGACATCTTTGTGGGACAGTTGAAATCCACCCTGAAGTGCACTTTCTGCGGTCACTGTTCTGTCACTTTCGACCCCTTCTGGGACCTGTCCTTGTCCTTGCCGACCCGTACGGGCCAGCTCAGGCTGTCACAGTGCCTAGAATCCTTCACCAGGGAGGAGACCTTAGACGGAGACGAAAAACCGGTGGGTTATTCAATTTCGTCCACAGATTCCGAATTTCACATCGGAGTAGACTAGCAGACAATCAGACCTGTTCTGTTTGCGTATTCAAGTCATATTGCTATCCTCCTAATTTTTAACAATATGGCCATGGTATTAAGTATTCTGTTCGTACTGTTATAGCAATGTTGGTTATCAATTTTCTCCCAGCAATATTGCTATAAAGTAGGTAAAAATTCATTTATTTTTGAGCTGACAACACTGTATTTCATGACTTTTATTTGAAAAACAAATTCCAAATCTTGTTAACCTCTTAGCAAGTACTATTATGAGGTTGCTGAGATAGCAATGTGGATAGCAATATGTTTCTAAAATGACATGATCATATTGCTTAAAGTCGATAATCAGAATAGCAATATTTCGAATCTTGCTGTGGAAGCAATATCTTTCTTAGCAATATTGCTATGCGCAAACAGATTAGGTCTGAATATAACAAATATTGGCAATGGATATCCAAATATTAAATTAGATATTCTATAAATGTCTCCCCTTCCAACTATCACGCCTTAAGCACAGATCAAGATATGAGAAATGACTCGAGAGTCAGTTATTTGACCTTTAGTGAGAGGATTATAGTAAATATGACGGAGATATCTGCGTTATCCCTCTATGAGGTTTAAAATAAATTCCTAGCTAGAAATGAGATCAATACAGGATAATAATATTGGCAATATGAATTGAATAACCTCGTTTAACCCTTGACTTATTTCAGACATGCTCCAAATGCAAGGAGAGACGAAAATGTACAAAATCCTTCTCGATACAGAAGTTCCCGAAAATTCTAGTTATTCGTATCCTTTTTATGATCTTCGTACAACTCATTTTCATAAAATTGACATCCTGAATATTTCTCCTTAACTATTTCGATCTAGATTTGAAACGTTTCTCGCCAACGGAACGATTTAGGGGCAAATTGAACGTCACCGTAGACTTTCCATTGGAAGGATTGGACATGAGCAAGTATGCAGCCGAAGAGGCGATGGTCAGTAAATACAATCTTTACGCAGTCTCGAATCACAGCGGTACCACGTATAGTGGGCACTATACGGCGTATTGTAGACATCCATATGCCATGTCGTGGCATGAATATAACGATTCTAGGTGAGTAGACGCTTCAGTTGTTGATGGGGTTCCACAGGGGACCAGTTTTGGTCCTCTTTTGTTCGTTACAATAACAAAGTGTGAACTGGTTTGAGTTGAGAGTTTGTTATTCGATAATAGCAAGTTCTTTACTGTTGAAAGGTTGAAACATTTGTTAGAAGTATGTATTGTGGTCAACATCATATATTAAATTTAATCTTTATAATCTGTCAGTCCCGAGGCACAGGTGGGCAATAATTATTTTGAGATGGAAGTACTCCAATTTATTAATTATATCATTGTTTGTTTTTTGCAGAGTCAACAGCGTCTCACCCAGATCTGTGGTAAGCAGCGAGGCCTACGTTCTGTTCTACGAACAGGAGGGGCAGAAGTCGCACCTATAGTATTGCCTTCCGAGGAAAGGGGGATGAAAGAAATGCCATTTTAATGAGAACTTTATTATTTTTGTTTATGTATTTTCGTGAAGAGGACCTCTGGTGGAAAAATGGTCGGTATTGATTTTTTTTACCGTATCATCTTCCACTTTGAATTGATACCGGTAAAATTTTGATTGAGAATAGTCAGTGTGGCCTGAGATGCATAAATTTTCATGAAAGTTGTTTTTCAGTTTTGATTGGTTGAATTTTTTATAGGAAGTCTATAATGGGTATGAAATTGAGCATTCTTAGGATGTTTTGGACTATTCTCAGGTTAAATTATTCTCAATTTAAAGTGACAAGTTGAAGTTTGCGCCCTGATCAAGTTACAAATTATGGCTTTCAAGTATTATTCCATACTGTATTGCTCTGGGGCCATCTTGAATGTTCCTGCGTACTAAAAGCCAGAGACGGTCCTCGTTGAAAAAACCTGTCTGTCATATTTATTTGTCTTATGTGATTTGCAACTTATACTCTTGTATTTATATTACCATACTACTGTTGATATTTCGGAGATTTTAAAGAACAAAATATATTAATTTATTTATATTTTTCAAATTGTGACTATTTTAAACATAGTTGGTATTTGTATTGTTAGATGAAGAAAAGTTATCGGATAAATGTTTGTGTAGAAAAACCGAAGCACAATATTAAGACGGCGATTGCTGTTAGGTTTTCATAACGTTGCCTCAATGAACAATTCCAGACCCGTATTTTCTGAATTTTGACTGGAAGATAAATCTGGATTCATTTTCTACCTCTTGAATTTTGAGCAGCTTCTTTAGTGTATTAGAATGAAGGTACTAAACTAGTTGATTTATTATAAACTATGGTTACCAAAATTAGACAAATCAAAGAAAATGAGCACTTTCAAATTAAAAGAGAGAGTAATTTGAAATATTGAAAGGCTTTATCTATAAAAAAATGTTCAAGCACTAACTTATAATAAAATGTTTGCAAAATGTTGTGTTTATACTCCGGACAATTGAACGTTCAAAATTGTCTAGAAAGCGACGACTCTGGGTATGCGTTATCCGTTAATTTGAGGTTTGATGGATTTTCTGTGATCTGATCACAAAATGCGGGGAGCGAAAAACACAGATAATCCGTTTGACCTATTTTTCGATAGATTTTTGTGTTAATTATTTAAAAATAATAATCCTTAGCAATCGAAAATCGAAGAAGGTTAACGTTTGAAACTACGAGGGTAGTACGCCACCTAGCGAAGTACAAAAGAAATATATTTTTATTTGTCCGCATAGTCTCTTTTAGCCAGTGAAATATTCATTTACAAATATTCCGCGTGGGCCGAGCTAGGTCACCCTCATCGCTCAGTTTTCCTCTAAAGAGGAAAGCGTCATTTAAGGGCAGACACGAACCGCGGTTTCATGGTTGTTACCAATCATCAGCGTGACTTAGCAGCCTGCATGAACAACCGAAGGAGTTCTAGGAAGCTTAATTCCAACAACTACGAACTGGTAGGGAGAGAATCCCTAGTTGTTCGTTAATTATTTCTGATCCGTCCTACTTACGGAGATTTGATGGCTGGTTCAAATTTGTATATTTTTGAAGTAATTAAAAAGCCTTTGTGTAAATCAGCTTTTTTATTTTTTAGGAATGAAAGCTGTCATTTTTTCATGAATTGTGCACCGGTAATACGGTGCTTAACAATGAAATATACTGAGATGAAATATATTTTTCCAATATTTCCAATGGTATTAAAAATTGCTATTTAATTGTTGGACAACGAAATCAAAGTTTATGCAGAAATTCATGAGAAGTTCAACTTTGACACTAAAACTGTGTGAAACTTATAACCCAGAACTCGCTAAAATTTTGTATGTACAAAACATGAAGAGTCATCTGAAATATAAGCCTATTCTAGATGAAAGGAAGTGGAAGTTTTCCAAATTCTTGAGATGAAAACTATACGTTTTTGATTTAATTTTTACATTAGTCTTCATCTTATCCCTTCACCTTATATTATACAGGGTGAGTCTTTGACCACTGCATTAATTTTAACCAAAGATTCCTCTCATCAAATGAAACACTTTTTTCATTTACCATTTTTCCAGATTCGGCTCAGGTAAAAAGTTACAAGCGTTTAAAGATTTCACAATGTGCTAATACACTCCCGCATATAAATTATCTATGACATTTTTGGCGGACGAGAATAAGGCATGGTAACGTGGTTTACAGCTTGATTCGGGATTCCAACGCTCAGGGACGGATCCATAAAAGTAGTGAAATTTCTGGAGTTTTCCATTTTAAAACATTAAATGAAGAATATCTCGAAAACGGTGCGTTTAAGGAGAAATGATGAAGAACAATATAATGTTCTAAAATGATGGAATATTCTTGAAATGACTCAAGAAAAACTTTATATGCTTTCTTTATGCTAATTTCGTTTAGTTTTATGAATCCACGTCCACGAGTCCATAACTAGAAAACCAGTAGAAGTAGAAAATAAATAATATTTGGAAAATATGTATCATAGTTATAGGAAACTTTACGCCGACATTCATTTTATTCGAAAAAAGCTATGTGTCAAAGCTACAAAATAAAAACTGATATTTTTTCAATATTTCAAAAGCCTGTATCTTTTTACCTGAGCTGAATTTGGAAAAATGTTAAATGAAAAAAGTGTTTCATTTGATGAGAGGAATCTTTGGTTAAAATTAATGCAGTGGTCAAAGACTCACCCTGTATATTGTTGTAAGGGGTAACGATGCATTGCGACCTTATGGTCTATTCTGTCCCTTCACCTTATCAAAAATGAATAAAACAAGACTTAATCAAGTATTCCTTTATTCCAAATACAGGGAAAATTCAAAAATAAATCATGCAGATAAATGTCTGAAATTGTGGGAATCAAGTAAGTGTTACAGCCTCCATGACAAGGCTCAGTACCCAACAGACAGAGCGCAACAATTAATTAACTCTGAATGAATTCGAGAACTGTTACAGACTTGTCCAAGAAGAAACGTATTTAAGAATATCAGTTAAAAATCAAGTTTATTTCTGGATACCCACTTCTACATTGATAAAATAATTCTAATCTTCATCCACCGGTTCACTTTTCAAATGAGTTCTAGCGTGTTCCCTCAGTTCGTCTTCTTCCGTAGTCTCGAAGTCGCATATGTTGCAAAACAAAATCTCCTTCTTGGGATGGCTGTTCAGATTGTGATTTTCGAATGATGTAAGGTCGTCCGTTTTGTAAGTGCACTCTTCGCATTCGTGATTGTACTTTCTCCTGTTGCGGTTCTTGCAGTGGCGCTCCTGATGACGCTTCAAACTGTGTGCCAAAGTAGTTGCATAAGGGCACTTATCGCACTTCACGACGCGCTCTTTGGCATGCTTGCTACTCTCGTGTCTCTTCACCGAAGCTGAAGCGAAATTAACGTAAGATAGGAGCCACATCGTTTGAAATCGTTTAGAGGAGAACACTACTTACCGTTAGACAAAGACTTAAATTCGCAAAATGTACACTTGAACTCGGTCTCCTTGGTATGTTTGTAGCTCAAGTGCATCTTGAAATTGGACAGATTGACCGTCTTGTAGTTGCATTTTTCGCAAGAATAAATCTTTTCCCTCAGATGTTTGTTGGAGTGGCGATTGAAAAGGTCGCCACGGAACGTCTGAAAGTCACACTGATCGCAAGAAAGTTTCTCGCTGCTCAATTTGTGCACTTTGGTGGTGTGCTTCATCACAACCTGAAAACGATTCCAACAGATTTAATGAATTATTTCTGCAGCACTTTTAACTACATTTACCAACCTCATGCTTGGGAGATGTATAGTCGCAAAAAGGACAGACGTAATTTCCCTCCTTAAGGTAATGGTTTCCTTTGAAATGCTCCAGAAGAAGCTCAACATGGTCATCGGCATCTTCACACAAGTCGCATATTCCCGGTAAATCCCTTTGAGTTCTTATATCGTTAATTTCACCATTCAAATTCAACTTTACAGGAGGAGGAGGCATCCTGAAATTGAAATAAATGTTAGAATAATGAGAATAACAATGACATTCCAGAACTTACCTTATTGGCTCAGCCAATACCTTAGCAACATCAACTGATACTACCTCAACATCCATATCCAGATTAGCCTGGTAAAATTTGTCACATTCCTTATCAAATTCTTCATCGTTGCTTAACTTTTTTACTATCTTTTCAACAACTGGAGGTAACTCTTCCTTCGTATGGTTTATGAGCAAGGAACTTAGAGATTTGGGGTCTATGTATTCAGGTATATCTACTAGACCAGGTGTGGTTCCAATTATCTCAACATCACTATCGTCGCTTTCCTTCTCATCCTTAACCACTATGGTGTCAGCCTGAAAAATTTCAAGAAGAGCCTCTGAGAATTAATGGACCAAATTGAGTTTTTGAAAATTAAGCTTATTTGAGGATGGCTTTAGTTAATTACCTGATTGCTGGTACTCATGTTTTTTGGTTAGCCGTTGATATCGTGCGATATTATTAATTGTTTCCAATATGAAATATATCAATCATATGGAATACTTCTATTTAGATACTAAAATAATTAAAATTACTATGCAATTGCAAAGTACAACACAATAAACATTACGGTTGTTCAATTCCTGTGTATTGTGTAAATGACATTTGTGAATGGAAGAAATGACAAATGGAAACTTTCCACAGGCAAAGAGAACTATAGCTCTTTTTCTTCAAGTTTAAACGGATGGTTGGATGCATTCTAAGATGTCTAAATATTTCCCCCAACTCTTATTTATTCCTTAGAATTATATATCTTGAGTAAATTAGAATGAAGAGATAATATAGTCCGTTTAAGATATATTGACATCAAGGGTGGCTTTGGAAAATCGAAATTCAGTTGGCAACGGTCGGTCTAGTTATATTTCAAGTCACATAATTTAGGTTGTTCGCATTGAAAATAACCATGAGCTGATGAACTGTCATTTATTATTTATTTCTTACAATTTCGATATAACGAAAATCGAACAATTTGGGATAGTTTTTACATGTGTGTTTATAATTAATCGTGCCGAGTTTGAGTATGTCCGCATCCTTGTGCTATTAAAAATGTCTGGAATTGCTTACGATACCTCTCGCCTAACAAAAAGGGAACACGAAGCAGTATATAGATGTTACTTTGAATTCTTCAGGGAATCTGTAGATATTACCGCCAGCATTGCTCTAGTGTTCCAGGTAAACTGTTATTCAACCACTAAGAGTGTATTCTGATTAATACATTGGCCATAATATTTCAGATTTTTTCAAGTACTTACTGTTAGAAGAATTCTTAGGAAAAAAGAGGAAGGCGCATCATTCAAACCTGGCAGCAGTTGTGGAAGAACTCCTGTGATATACGACTTCACATTTAAAGAAACATTACATTAAATTCGAGATTAAATTGAAGTTTTTGAAAATTTGAGAGAGCACTTCACTGAAGATTTTCTTCGATTAGTTCTTTCCTTCATGAGCTCTACGAACTAAGCAAATCAAAGTTTGAAATAGAATTTTAAATCATTAAGTTTTTCAATATAAATTATAATACTAAAACGACAATTCGTAGGAAAATGGCAAATAATCTTTTCTGTTCCTAGTTGCAATTGAAATCTCACAGCTTACGTAAAAAAAATGTACATAGTAAAGTTTTGGTTCTGATTTTTTTTGTGGAAAAATAAACACTTGAACTATTAGATATCATTGCATGAAGATTATAATATTTTACAAGCTATTACTTTCCAAGTTAAATTAAGACAGAAATAATAAATCTGCTTAAACACTGATAAATTATTTCTTCTTCCAAAATAATGCTCCATTATTCAACCCACCTCTCAATAATTTATACTGATGAAGTAATAATAATAACATAATATTTATTAACATTATATTAATGAAATTATTCAATAACAAATATGGATACAATAAATGAAAAGTGAGTTTCTTATGGGCTTTTACACCTTGATTGATTTTCCAATGGCTTTGGATAAGGAACCCAAGTTCTAAGATATATTGAGATGCACATGATTATTACGTCAAAAGGTTCTTCATCCGCCCTTAAAAAAAACTATCCAATTTTTGTTCTTCTCTATTATAAATAATGATGTTTCCAATTCCTTGAAATGGTTTCTGGGCATCAACCTCATATTTATGTTTGTTTCATCAGTCAACTGCAGTTGAAGTTGGAAAATTATCCTTCCAAAATCTCAGGATAAAATACATTCGCGATTTGAATTTCCAAAGTACATCAAGAAAGCATTTATAAGGCTTTTCGATTAATTACAAATAGGAGATAGCATGGAAAATATTCAAGGTTATGTTTTATGTTAATATTTATTTTCTCTGGTTACCGAACAGTAATTTTTTGTAACTAGAAATAAAGCACCAACTACACGTTCAAGGCCTACTTCGATGTCAATATATCTTAAACGGACTATACAAATAGAAATTATTAATATATATTCTACAGTATGGACATTGTATATATTGTATATGTATATGTTATCTATATACAATGGTATGGATAATATCACAGAGATAATCAATACATATGTGTTATTGGTTATTGTATTCTCTGATATCAATCCTAACCTATTTTCAAATTTTGTCAACAGTGAATTTAGCAATTTAAAATTTAATTCATATTTCTATATACAAAGGTAATGTTTTGCAAAATTGACCTGATCAAAATCATATAATTGAAGGATTATTATTTCAGACGTACTATGTTTGAACTGACGCCCAAAGACAAATACAGCCCAATAGTATCAAAAATTAATTTGTTCACAGTATTCTATCTTCCGGTGCTTTCCCTCATCATTTACCTTACTGGAAACCATTTCAAACTAGGCAAATATGAGAATTTCGTTGTGTTATCCGTATTGGCGGCATTAGAGCTTGCAAAATACTACTTTTTTAAGACTTCCAAAATAGACGCCGATGTAAAGGCGAAAACAAAGAAACATTCCAAAGTAGAAAGAGTATGGAAGATTGTGACGTTCAATTTACAAATGTTATGCATTATTTATGCTGTCGCTGTACTGTTGGGAGCCCAGCTATTGAATAAATTCCAGGAAACTGTAATGCTGTCGTCTTTCCTGGTTGTTTTAGCAATTTTTCCGGCTACTTTGTATTTGGAAATTGACGATATATTTCAGTTGTTGGGAATGATAACAACGATGCCTACAAATTCGTATTCTAACCTGTTTATGGTTCAACTCCTAACAACCTTAATTGGAGCTTGGCTAGGAGCCATAGTCATACCACTCGATTGGAATACAGAATGGCAGTTATGGCCTAATTCCTGCATATATGGATCACTAATAGGTTTCTATGTCACAAATGTTTGCTTCTTCATAATACATTCAACCAATTTAATGGCTACAACTAGGAAAAACCAAAGATTCAAGAATATGTTGTAGATTTACCACAATAAAACCACAGTTTTTGATATATCTGTTTAATTCTAAATAACGGCAGTCTTTCATGAATTAATCTTTGTTGCCGCACAATTGTGTCTGGTAACACCTCTCCTTGACATAAACGGCTTGAAACATTTTTCACAATGATAAGTGGCTCTCTCTACATGTGTGATTTTGTGTTCTTTCAAAGCGTCAGACCTGAAGAAACTTTTATCACATTGTTCACACTGATAGGGCCTCACACCTGTGTGGGTCCTAGTGTGAATTTTGAGCATGTAATGGTCGACAAACCTCTTATCGCAGTATGAACAAACATACTTTTTGACCTTGCTGTGAACCCTACGAAGGTGATCATAGAGGTTTCGGTTGCTTTTGAATACTTTGGAACAAAATTCACACACGCAAGTATCATTGGCATGTTTGGCCATGTGTATATATATTGCAGAAGCTGTTCTACCTAAAAAAATATAATCTCAACAAATAAATTCTTTTGATATATTATATCCTCCAAAGAATAATAGAAACAACTTACCTTTATAGTCACATAAACTGCAAGAATATTTCCTTTTCTCTGCATGAGATAATAAATGCGTTTTCAATGATGTAGAGGTGGAAAAGTTTTTACCACAATTTTCACACACAAAAGCCTTAATGTCTGTATGTACTGCTATAATATGCTGCTCTAAAGACAGCCTTGAGTTGCAACTCTGTGGACAGTCGGTACATTTATATTTGTCTGTATGACTAACCATATGCGACTTAATACTTGACTTTTTCATGAGTTTACAACATTTAGGACAGGGATACAGGTGAGCTTGTTCATGCTCAACTAGTTCTTGTCTACTCGACAATATTAAATCACATTTATCGCATTTAAAAACTGAATTTCCATCATGTAAAGTTTGATGATCTAGGTAAATGAAAATTTCATCGAATTTTTCATCACAAATATCGCATGTGTAAGTGTTATCTGATAATGAAATTTCGTAGTCATGGTTGTCTCCACTGAAGTCAATTTTCTCTCCTAAAGGCTCTTCATCATACGAATCCCAGTCCTCTGTATCATCAACGAAATTCTCTATTTTGCATTCGTTTTCCTTCTTTATTTTGGATTCCCTCAGTGTTTTGTCAGATTGCAAACACATGTTCCTGAAAGACCATAACTCTTCCAGTTTTTTGGAACACAAGAGACATATACTACTAGGAAAATCTTTGATTATTTCTACATCCAAGGCTGTGCAAGCCTTTACTTTGACTACTATATCATTTTCTAAGATGGATATAAGTTTGGTATTATTTTGTTTCAAGCATAATCTACAGGACATTTCTGGATATTGGCTCAAACATTCACCATTTATTGAACAAATTTATTATCTCAATAATTATTCTAATGTTAGTGTTTATTGTTTTGCATCCTTCACAGAATTAGGCAAAAGTCATTACTGTTCATGTTCATAGATTTGAAATCGATAAAATTTTCATCAGAGACATCTCTATTTTCATATCGTTTTTAAAAATATCATACAATTGAAATTATAAATCTCGTTATTCAGCTTTATGAAATATTTTTTTTTAATTTTGTTCAACCTCAACGATTCTTTACTGATTAATTTCCGATAAGATAAAAAACCGTACACCGTACACGTATGATGCGTCAAGGTTATTGGGCACTTCACGTAATCCAAATTGCTAACTTCATGCCTATTTCGTTCTCATCATTTTCATCAAAAGGTCGTCTTAAGGTTATTTGGTTATATCTATCTTCAAATTTGAAATAAAAAGAAATCCGTAATCATGTTCTCTAGAATGCTAAGAAACTCATTGACTGCAAGCCGCAACTTCAGCATATCCAGTCAGGTAAAATTTAAAAAATTCTTAGACTATTCTGATAAGAATACTTAGGACCTAGGTCAAGAGGTCAAAAGTTATTCAACTATTTTCTAACATTCCGTGTGATACCATTTTTCTTTTCTGTACGAAATAAAGAAAAAGTAATTAAATAATTGATTTATTTGTGATGGAAATTGTTGGGGAAGCCTTAGAACATTTAATTTAGAAGTCGGGTTGTGAACTAAAATGTTCCATACTATTTCAGAACAATGTGAAGGTAGCTGTTGCAGGTGCTTCTGGAGGAATTGGACAACCTCTATCACTGCTCCTAAAACAATGCCCCTTGATCACAGAGTTGTCTCTATATGATATTGTCCACACCCCTGGTGTAGCTGCCGATTTATCTCATATCGAAACTCCAGCCAAAGTGAAAGGATATATGGGTCCCGAACAAATTAAAGAGAGTTTAAAAGGTGCAGACATCATTGTAATCCCCGCAGGTGTCCCAAGAAAACCAGGTATGACCAGAGATGACCTTTTCAACACAAATGCCAGCATTGTGAGAGATATTGCTAAAGCTGCCGCTGAAGTGGCCCCCAAGGCTCTAATAGCCATAATTTCAAACCCAGTAAACAGCACAGTACCAATTGCTGCTGAAGTATTAAAGAAAGCAGGAGTACACGATCCTAGGAGAGTATTCGGTGTTACCACTTTGGATATCGTGAGGGCTAATACTTTTATAGCGGAAGCTAAGGGACTCAACCCATTGGACGTCAAGGTTCCAGTCATTGGTGGACATTCTGGCGTTACCATTATACCACTCATTTCTCAAGCAACCCCGTCCGTCAGTTTTACTCCCGAACAACTGAAGCCTTTAACTGTGAGAATTCAAGAAGCTGGTACAGAGGTAAGTAGGAAATTTATTTGTTGGTGTAGAGAACAAATATACAGTTGAGGAAGGTTGCAAATTATTTGGTTCTTGCATAAATCAAACTAGCAAGTGTGGTGGTGCATAAATCCTAACATAACGGACTGCAAACGTTAAATCCTTCTATCTAATGCACATTTTTATGTTTTAAAAAATTTCTCATCTGATGTTCATCTACTAGGTTGTGAAAGCCAAGGCCGGAGCAGGTTCTGCAACTCTTTCCATGGCATATGCAGGTGCTAGATTCACAATCTCCCTTATCAGAGGTCTAAAAGGAGAAAGCAACGTTATTGAATGCGGTTTTGTACAGTCTGATTTGACAGAAGCATCATACTTCTCGACACCACTCTTGTTGGGAAAGAACGGCTTGGAGAAGAACTTGGGTATTGGCAAACTGTCAGCATTTGAAGAAGGTCTTTTGAAAGAGGCAATCCCAGAATTGAAAAAGAACATCCAGAAAGGTGTTGATTTCGTAAACAAGAACTAAAAACGGATGTACTAAGGATTATGTTGGTGTGTATCTGTGTTTAGCCTTTCGAGTGGTTTTATCACAAGAGAGCACTTGAAGGCAATTGTATATGATATTTATACAGAATAAAATTCTCAATTATATTTTTTTCTTTCTGTAATAAATACATAATGAAGTAGCTATGATAAAAGTGGAGTTATGTGCCCTCCTCATACTTGAATTAGGTTCAGTCTTTGCAGATCATACAGGGCCAAATTAATGGATGAAAATAATAATATAAATAACATTTATTTAAGCGTAACTCGCTTCAAAGATCGATATTAAAAAATAATAAATAAATTAAAATACCATGCTCAAACAGCAGATGAAGTAATCCCCTATTTAAAATTTACATGTGTAGACTAGTTTGTGGGAAAATACAAAAATAGGAGATCAAACTTCGCTAAACGCAACTTCACTATAAGAGAATGAAAGAAAAATTCTGCAACAGTTTGGAGATCTACCACATCTGAGAACTAGACGATCAAAATCATCCAGTTGTCCATATAAAAGGCTCTAATCTATCGTCAACGTCTAGATGATTATTTAAAGTTTCCATAGATTCTAATACTTCATTCAATAACATGTGACACTTGTTTAGTTGAGAAGAAAGTTCTTGTATTTTGCTAAGTTTCTCAGCATACTTTGAAAATTTTTTCTGTTTCTCGGTAGCACCATTGAATATTTTGGTTATTTCACCGTCAGTCTAAAAAGCAGATTTTAGAATTTTGGTTGTTCATTTCAGTAGTTCGAACATACCTCTCTTATTTTATTACCGAGTGCATTCTGCTCCACTGCTACCAAGTTAGCGCAAGCCGTTAAATGACTTTGGTACCTAGCACACAACCTGAGAAGAGGTGCAGGATCCAATCGTTCCAGAACTTCTGGATCTCTGGCGGCTGGAAGATTCAAAGTAGCCCTCATAATTGGTAAAAACATAGGTATACTCTGTAATCTTTCTATATCAGGGTCTTTTTCTACATTGGGTCCTCCCTGAGCTGGATTAACTAGGACAATACTATGTGGTATTTTCTTTTGTTGTTTTTGTGGTATTTTTCTAGGAGTAGATTTGGATCTAAGCAGCTGTTTATTTTGAAGCTTTGGGGAATCTAAAATTAATTGATTTAATGTTTGCTCATACGACCTGGGAAGTGATACAAACCTCCTATAGGTCTGTTGACAGTGTAACTTATATAAGGTAAATCTACGTCGCTACAAAGACTAGGGCCTGGGGAGGTTGACCTGGGTCTCCCTATACCCCCATCAGCCTCAAACTCTGAAGGAGTTCCTCCAGGATTGGCGATGGTATGTTGCCTTCTTAAATTAGAAAATTTTCCGGAGTTTGAATCTAAACCTCCCTGCCTTTTTGCGGCAGTGTTGGACTGCGAAGAATGTTCGCTTCCCATTATTTTTCAACGTTAAAATGATCTTGTACAATTAAAACAGGTCAGTTTCCATCGGAAATCAATCGATAATATTTTGGATAACCTAAAAAAGTGACGTTATTAAAAAAGAAGTGTAATCCAAAGATTTAAACTCTGTGGTGTAATCTGTTTCTGTGGTCTGGGAGACATCGAGTGTCAAACGGTTCTATGACTTTTATTGACGACAGTCTAGAAGACCATAGAATATTATATCAATATAATTTTGTATTATAATAGCTGTTATCTTAAATTAAAACTTCGGAAAGTTTGGAATTGAATTACATTATGGTATTATTCTCAATATTTTTGAACATTCTTTGCCTTATATATTTTTCTACGAGTGCTGACCTAATAATCAGGTCTCTGAATGGCACCTAAGTTTTACATGATGCTTGTTTTAGGCTCACACAATTCTTCTGGTCCAACCCGATATAAATCCTGAAACTAGGACTTATTCAGATTATGAATCGGTCAATGAATGTATGGAGGGTGTTTGTAAGATATACGAGGAACATTTGAAGAAAAGAAATCCTAACACGCCCACCATTACTTACGACATATCTCAGTTGTTTGATTTCGTTGATCAGGTTAGCTCTTTCTGCTTTGCAATAATTTCATTCCTTTTTAATGCTTATCTTCATATTTGAAGAGTTCAATTCAAATAACTCCGATTCTATTACAGCTATCAGACCTAAGCTGTTTAGTTTATCAAAAGTCAACCAACACGTATGCACCTTATAATAAAGACTGGATAAAAGAAAAAATCTATATATTGTTACGACAAGCAGCTGGTCACTCAAATGGGAGGTAAATATTATAACCAGAGACTCATATTGCAATGGAAATTCATGAACGTAATTTAGATTTAGAATGTCTTTTATTTATTAAGAGAATTTCATCTTATGTTTAAATTTAATTGAGATGTTGAACTGTGTTGAGTTCTTATCTAATAAAAAATTTGATAGTTTTTTATGTGGATTTTATTCAAAATAGTTCATTCAAACATAAAAATATTGTAATCCTCCAAATCAGTTTCTTTGATATAATTAAATATACACTCTTCAAATTCTTTGGAACCACAAATTACCACTTGCAAACTATTTCCTTTTACATTATTGATGAATCTGTTGATATCATTTCCTTCTATTTTTTTTTCATGAATGATTTCTTGGTATTTACATGAGATATTAGTGAAATCTGTTAAAAACACCTCATAGTTAAAATTCCAATGATCCTTGAACCCGTAAAACTCATTTCTAAGAAGTATGTCATGAAAACTTCTGCAACAGAAGAATAAATGTAAGAACGTTTCACAAGAATTATTATACAACATAGTTTTTATAATTGAATATATTGGGGCAATTCCTGTTCCTTGAGCTATAAAAAGTATATTTTTCAAAGTATAATCGATAATGAAGTTGGAGTATGGGCCTCTCCATAATGTCTCATCACCAATACTCAAATTACCAAGATAAGAGGACATTTTTCCTTCATCATATAGCCGAACCAATATTGTAAATGATTTATCATCATTTTCTCCATAAGGAATTGGAGTGTAGGCCCTGGTGAACTCTTTTTTCGAATTCAATTCACGACCTTTCAACAGAAAATGTTGACCCGTTTGGTAAGTTAATTTTTTGACATATTTATTGTCATTTTCGTTGGGAGAACGACAATACTGAAATTTATAAAGATATGAATTTGGAGTATGATGTTCTTTACTGATGAGTTTAAAAACGGTGTAAGCAGTAGGACATATACAATTTTTATAAGAAAAGCTAACTTCTTCCTGATATCTTCTCAAGTTTTGGGAATATTTCATCAGTTGCTCCTCGTATATATCGAAAATGCAGGGATTACATCCAGAGTTACAGCAGTCTGAATCACTTGGCTTGACTGGTGGTTCCATATCTGATCAAAATTCAAATTCAATCCATTTATTTTCGAAAAATCAGAAGGTTTTTGATAATTCGGAAGACCATAGAGTTATATAGATTTGTTAGGTTAGGTTAGGCGCATCTAGTGATTATTATTACTTATTAGATCGTTGAAGATTGAATGGACATGAAAACAAGCAGTAATGAGGAAGGTACGCGATATTTGATGTCTCCGTAATCCGTACTAACATTCAATGTCAACTAGCCTGGTTTAATCTCAAAGTTGAAGCTTGTTTAAAATTTGAATATGGATCTCCCGCCAAGGAATGGCATAATATGTACTCTATGCATTTATGTTTTTTTACTACTTTCACGACCAATAATTTTAGTTTCTTTATTTATGTAACATCATTAAACGTGAACAAAAATGCTTACATGCTTAAAAAAAAAGAGGTTTGAGCACCTCACCTTGAAGTTTGAAGAGGAGGAAAAGCAACTATTATTAAAGTTCTATGAAATATTTATTCTCTCTGGTCTGTCTGGTATTTTGTGGTTAAGAGTCATTTTTGCGAGTCAATTTCAGTTTCGTTTGGAATTTGGAAGTCAATTTTGAGAATGGCGGTTTTGAACACGAAAAATATGGGAACACGTGAAATTCCTAAACAAAAATCAAAACAGAACAACAAGGATGAAAAGAAAAAATCAATCCTGATAGCTCAAGAATTAAAAATAGCCAGATCATTAGCAGGAAATGAAAAGGTGTTCAGGGATAGGGCCCTTAAAAGTCTTAAGAAATGGTTTCGAGGAAGATCTGAAAATTTGGGTATGTTTCTGAATTGAATTTTTCTCAACCTATTCTAATTGTATCGTATTTTAGCATTCGCAGAGGAAGATTTTCTCAGGCTTTGGAAAGGACTATTTTATTCAATGTGGATGTCTGACAAACCTCTTGTCCAAGTAAGTTTTATTTTATTAATGAAATGATTGCGTTTATTTATACTATATTTTCAGGAAGAATGTGCTGAAAGTATTGCCAGTTTATTGCATGAGCTACCCGCTGAACATTCCTTGATTCTTTTTAAATGTGGCTTGATAACTTTGTGCAAAGAATGGTTTGGTATTGACCAATTACGATTAGACAAATTTTTGATGGTAAGTTCTTTAAATTTCTTCCTTTTTAATGGAACTTTTCTGAATACTTCTTTTTTACAGTTTGTGAGAAGATTATTGAGACAAGCCTTGTTAGTTTTGAAGAAAAATGGTTTCAAGAAAAATAATATTGTTGAATTTGGAGAAATACTATCTGGAACAATTTTAGATTCAGGGAAAAAAGATATTATGGGACTCTTCATGCATTTTACCGAAATATTCCTGGAAGAATTGGCAAAAGTATTTTGGATCATGCCAGTTTCTGTGAAACCATACTTAACCTAACTTTTTTTAGGTTAGTGAAGGCAGTTTGAAACCATATCTTGTGAATGAATTTTTAGTACCTTATATGAAAACGTTGGCTGTATCTGATGATCCTAGAAGACTAAAGCAGATACGAAAGTATATTTTCGTTCACTTGATGAGCCAATCAGAAGTTGGGTTGGAATATCAAGAGAGATATGAAGCATGGAAGAAAGTATGTATTTTTAATTTACCAAAAGTCAATATTTACATTAACTTCGCATATTGTTTGATTGTAGCAAGGTTTTCCTGGCACAATTCATGGAATGCAAAAAGTTGAAAATGGAGATGAAGATTCCGAGGTATACAGCGATGATGAAGCAGGTTTGTCTGGAAATAAACCTTTAGATCCTAGAGCCGGTAGGGTCGACGTTGAACTTCCACAGATTCCGTTCAATGCAAAATCAGTAGCAGACTTATTGATCAAGTATAAATATGTTGATGGTAGCAAAGTGGCTGCGAGAAAAGTCATGACGTTACTCTCAAAACAGTAAGTTCATTGCCTTGTTTAGTGTTATTACAGAGGTTGTAATGAAACTATGCTGGAAATATACATTTTTTCGGTTTAAAATTAATTGAATTTCTTTTTTAGATTCAGAAAATTATCTAAGGGCATATATCCATTGGGTGTAGTAGACTTGAGACTGCCAAAGAGTGACATTAAAGACTTGAACGTTAGGAAGGCGGTAAACCGATTGGTTAAATTCGAGAAAAAAATAATGGGGGACAGTGCAAAATCACGTAAGGCAAAAAGTAAAGAAGAAAAACAAGGACCTCCAGCTAAAAAGCTGAAGTTACTGAACGGGGGTGAATCCTCAACAACAGAAGAGGATAAAAGTGAGGAAATCCAAGACAATGTCGATACCTATATTGAAAAAAATTTGCATAAATGTAAGAGAAACAATGAAGGAAAACCCATAATCAACATACCTAGGAAGTTCTTGAGAGAAGGCTTCCAAATAAAGGGGGATCCAACCAAGGCAATTGTAACTCTCCCCAAATATTTATTGTCCGAAAACGGTCAAGTACCAGAAGAGGTCTTTGAGAGGTTCTCGGGACTTTGGAAGGTCTTCAACAATGGTCCCGAAGGTCCAGATAAATCGTTGGAGAGAACTGTCACAACTGAAGCTGAGGTCTCTACAAAAAAAACTGTGGGGAAGGACAACAGTAAAAAAATAGATAAATCGTTGGATAGAACTGTCACAACTAAAGCTTCAAATCTTCAAGTTTCTTCGAAAAAAACTTTAGGAACGGTGAACAGTAAAAGAAAGGCGGATAAAATAATCTCGAACGGCATACAAAAGAAGAAGAATTTGAAGGGGAAAAATGTGCAGAAGAAATCTACAATGATGAAGGCTATCAAATCCTATCTGGAGAAAAATCAGGAAGCTAAAGAACCAGAAAGTGAGTAAAATGTAGATTACATCGAACAATTGTGATCAATCTGATTATTCCTATTTATTGTATTTTTATAATTTGAGATGTGAATATTTATGTATAAAAATTTCAGTAAAATACAGTAAATACGAATGATGCAGTTGTTTTTTTTATATTTGACCAACTATAAAAATCATGCGATTTCTTCTTAGGAGAAGAATTACACTACCAAATTTCACAAATGGAAGAGTACAAATTTCTGCTTAAAATTACAGACATTTGGGTAAAATGATTCTCCACAGCATGCACGCAAAAATGAATAAAAAACTAGAGAGTCAAATGCGTGGAGAAAAAGTTCGACTTTTAACTCATTGATTTTGATCAATGATCTAACAGAAGTGTGACGTGCTTATGGTTATAGTTTGAAATGCCATTTGATATTTTTCAGATAAAGAAATGTTTTCGAAAAGCGCTTGGGACGAACCTCTGAAAGAGGGCGAATACGAAGTTGTGATACCGACGAAATCGTATGTAGAAAAACTGAAAAAGATCTCTAAGAAATCTACCATGAATCTCCAACATCTGATCGACAACAGTTTGGTCAAATTCAAACATCCCAAGGAATTGAGCAAGGACGCCCTGTGTTCGACGCCCGAGAGAGCTAAGAAGGTTAAGATAGATACCAGTCTTAACCAATCGCAAGAATTCGACGAGTACCATTCTCAGATTTTGAGCTCACCCGCTATAGTTTTTGACGGTAGCAGGAAACCTGGTAAGCCTTTGTTGAAGAGCAAAAATACAACACCGATTAATCCTTTTTATAAGAAGTACAAGTCGTAATTTTCGGAAGAGAATGTTGATGAGAAAGGCAAGGGAACGGCACGGCCTGGGTAATTGATTTTGGGACTGTAGAATTGTAGTTCTTTTCAAGGATCCCAATAACAGAGTGCCCCAAGTAATTCCGAGAAGAAAACGTATTTGGAATTTTCCTCGTTACATGCATTTGGTCCATATCTTACTTTGCGTAATTATGATCCTTCTAGGATACTACGATAATTTACAATACATCCAGAAATCAATTTCCCAAGTTGTGTGGTTTGTCAACTTTGATATTGACTAACTAGTTAGACTATATATCGTTTCCCGCTATATCACTTAGTAATCACTTAAGGACCAAGACTGCTAAATTAGAATTTATAAGTTTTTCTACCTGATGATGGTCTTGATGTTTACATTTTTTCCTGATGTTATTGCCCTTGAATTTTATTCGATTCAATAGATTTTGTAGTTGATTCTGAATATTGACGTTGAAATATATTTTATACCAATTTGATTCTTTATGGAAGATTATGTATTTGTAATCTTATTATGGGTATTTTATTCTATGTGTAATTTGTAAATATGATTATTTTTTTATCAATAAATGTTAATATTTGAGATGAGTGTTTCGAAATTGATTATGGTTGGCATTACACCTGAGGGATTTGCCAAAAGGTTTGAGTCCAGTTGATCCAGTAACCTGATATGTCCTACCCAGTTACGAGTAGCAAGAGAAGAATGAAACAGGTATGTAACACTTCATCTATTTTCACAATTTTGGTTGAAATACTTAACAAATTTTTCTCTTATTTCCAAAGCAACATTTGGTGACCTCCTATTATGAGGTTGCACGTTTATGAGAGCATTAGGAACTCGTGGTTGTTCATCTTTGCTCACAACGGACATCTCTTGACGAGTTCTCATGTAGTTATGTAAGCAAACTTACGATAAAGGTTGCTTTGCTGAAATACGTCACTGTCGGTATGTCGTCCGTAGTTTCCAATATCGACAACCAAAAATTTGTAGAGAGGATCTACTATCACAAATAAATCAATAGAGTCCACAGTTTTGTTACTGAACTGTTCAGATCCACTATTAGCACATTTTATAGGAATATGTTTTCCATCGATTACACCTATGCAATTAGGGAAGTTCCACATTTTTCTAAATCCAACTTCTGCTTGCATCCACGTATTCTCATCAGGAGTTGGGAGGTATATCGGTTGCAATAACTTCCAAATAGAGATACACACTTCTTTTATAATACTACCAACTGTAGAACGTCCAACTTGGAAGCGGGAAGCGATAGTTTGATGCGATTCTCCCGTAGCCAAGTATCTGAAAAATATTGATTGTAGGGTGATATTTATGTACTACAGCATTAATATTTTAATAAATAGGTACCTTAAACATATTGCCAATCTTTCTTTGCTATCTATTGAACATTTCCAATTAGTATTTTGTTTTGTTATTTCTGATTTTAATATTTCATACAATTCTTCAAAACACACTTTCGACATTCGAATCTTGGTGTAAAATTCATCTTCTTTCAATGTTTGCTCCCTCCTGAGCCTCTGGTTTTCCCTGTACTCTCTCCGTTTTCTGGCTCTATCCCGTACCCTTATGTTTCTAATTCTTCTTTTGTTTTTCAAATACAAAAAAAGTAACATCAAAATATCGTCATCAGATTCTATGTCGCTCCACATCATAGACAAAGACAACATATCATTCCACATTCTCAAAATCAATTCAACAGAACATGTACGTCTGTCTTCTGCACAAAATACTAATAATTGTATATTGTATATCTCTTTGAGCTTTGTGGAGTATGCTACGATTTTTAAGATTTCTTGGGATTTCAGGAATCCTAGCCCCACACGTTTAGATTGGATTTAACGAATGAGAAGTTCAAAACATTAAAAATAATCGGGATAAGTTCAATATTAGTTTTAAAAGAAATAAGTAAATTAAATTGAATAAAGAAATATTCAATTTTCAGTACCCTTTAGCATAGAATAATGTTTTCTTTTTTCTTGACAAGTTGAAAAATTTTGAGGTTACATTCAGAGACAAGTTACATTATTATTCTGTGAATTTTCCTCCCAAGGGGTGTGTCGTCTGAAACGATAGGTTTTAAATAACTAGTATTTACGATATATTTGTATTATGTGTTATGTGATTTACGATAGCGAAATACGATTCCCAAGAAACTGTTATTTTGTAACGAGAATTGATTGCCCACAAATAACGGTTCGGTTCAGCTGATTTTGATTTGGGTTGGGGCGGTTGGGCATTATTTGGTTATGTTTATTTGTTTATTGATTTAATTTAATTATATTTAAAAACATTGAATTAATTCAATGATTTAGAACAAATGATGGTAGGTGGTTGTTTCATTTGTTGAATGTTGAAAACATTTTAAGATGGATATGGACCAGTGTGCTCATGTAGAAGAAGTAAAATGTGAAGATTGGTGAGTTTCCTCATTTTATTTAGTTCCACAATCAAATTTCTTCCGACAAAATTAGTTTTGTATTGTGTTCGACTATTTGTACAGTCAGCAAAAGGTGTGAACATCTTAAACTTAATTGCCCTATAAAAAGATGTTGACTGCATTTTCTTTTAGCTGGGAAATGGAAGAATGTCATCTGCAAGAAGTGAAATATTCTGATAGCTGTGAATATGGGTCCCCAAAACAACATTCTGATGATTCAGTCGATCAACATGGTGGATCAGGTGATAATGGACCTGTTATTAAAGACACTGATAATGTTCAATTGAGTTTGAAATATTATAAATGTAACTCTTGTGATTATACGGCAAGTCAGATGGCTAGCCTCAAAAGACATATAAATTCTAAGCATTTAAATTTCAAGGAACACGGGTGTCACTTATGTTCATACGCTGCGAACGTTGAAAGTGATCTTACAAGACATATAAGTTCAGTCCATTTACTATCAAAGGACCATATTTGTCATCTATGTGATTTTGCTTCAAATTCGAGTAGCGATCTCAAAATTCACATCGATTTCGTTCATTTGAACAAAGAAAAACATAAATGTCACCTCTGCGATTTTGTTGCGACTCATAGTAGTGCCATAAAAAGGCACTTAAATTCTGTTCATTTGAAATTGAAGCAACATGAGTGTCACTTATGCGATTATGTGGCTAGTCGGAAATACTCTCTAAAAACGCATATGGAATCTGTACATTTGAATTTGAAGAAATACAAGTGCCTCTATTGCGATTATACGTCGTATCGAAAAACCGTTTTTGACAGTCATATGGCTTCTATCCATTTGAATTTGAAACAATATAAATGTACCTGGTGCGATTACGCAGCGAATCAGAAGAGGAGTCTTAGGCTACATATAGAGTCCGACCATTTGAACAAGAAGGAACATAAGTGCCACTTATGTGATTATGCCTCGAGTTGGAAAAAAGATCTCCAGGGTCATATCAATTCGGTTCATTTACAATCGAAGAATCATCAGTGTCACCTATGCGATTTCGCTTCGAATTGGAGTCACCATCTCCGAAATCATATTGATTTCGTCCATTTGAGTAAGGAAAAACATAAATGTCACCTTTGCGATTTCGTTGCGAGTCGAAAGGGTGATGTTAAAAGACACGTGGTTTCCGTTCATTTGAATATGAAGGGATTCAAGTGCCATCAATGCGACTTTGCGGGGAATACGGAATACGTCCTAAAGTTACACGTGGAAAGTGTCCATTTGAATTTGAAGGAACATAAGTGTCAATATTGCGACTATTCCGGAAATACGAGAGGTAACCTGAAGCAACATATAGATGGCGTTCATTTGAAATTGAAGCAGCATAAGTGTGACTTGTGCGAATATACATCTAGTCGGAAACACGCTTTAAAACTACATGTGGATTCGGTACATTTGAATTTGAAGAGATTCAAGTGTAACTTATGTAGTTATGCCTCAAGTTGGAAAGTTCATCTTAATAGTCATATAAAAGCAGTCCATTCAGACTTGAACGATCATAGTTAATTATGTAAACACTGTAGCTTAAAGCTAATACAAATTTTACTAAAGTATTTATTATTATTATTAGAACGTGGTTGTGAGGTTTGGTCTAGCCCTTCAGAACTTCAGTCTTTTGTTCTATTATCCTACTTATTCAATACTAAGCACATTTTTAATAGTGTTAACATTGTATATTGTTGTAGGGGGTAACATTGCACTGCGACCTTAAGGTCTATTGTGCCCCCCCCGTCAGAGCTGTCGATGTCATTACCATCTACAGCTCGCATTCCAGTTCCAGAGTTCTGATGAACTCCAGTATCTGGGATGGCTTCAAGGAGGCTACGTCTTCGCTCCTCCAGATTCCTTGCATTGGTTTGAGATGACGAGGCATTCCGTTGTCAGGTGATCAGGAGTTTCATCCTCCTTCCAACAGAATCTGCACTCGTCAGTTTCTGCTAGCCCTAATCTCATCATATGCTTCCTGAGGCCGCAGTGCCCTGTGAGGAAGCCAGTGAGGAGGTGCAGCTTGTTCTTACTGAGGTCCAAGTATTTCTTGGATCTGACAGTATCCGGAGGAATTTCTTGGATTGATGCATTCCGGAGAGAGATCTCCAGAAAGAACCTCTCTCTGTTTCTTCTTTCGTCCGGAATTCACTTTTGTAGGTGTGTCTACCAACCCCACAATAAGGTTCCGGGCCAATAAAGGGGGCTGGCCTCCTCATTTCCTGTGATTCCCGCGTGACCAGGGACCCAGACCAAGGAGACCCTGTTGTTCTTACCTACTTCATTGAGTTATAGTGTTAACATACCTGACGACAGCCTTAGGAGCCTTGGCTATGATGTGGTAAGGTTTTAGAACTGACTGATCCATATGTAAAATTCTTAAGCTGGCCAGCTCTGGGCATTTGCAAACTATGTGTTCGGCAATTCCCTTTTCTTATATCCTTCATAAATAATAATGAGATGTGTGTGTATAAATGTAAAAACAAACATGAGACTTTTTATTCAGAATGTTTCTTTGAAAATGTAGATACCATTACTAAGGATTAGTATTAGTTATTTATACTTATTAGTATCATTTACTTATAATGTATCTACATGTAGGAATCCAAACTAGATTTACAATAAAAAAATATAAGTATTTGTGTAATTTTGTATCAACGAAAATAAATATTTGACTTGAGCATTCAACATTTATTTATCTAAAGAATACAGGAATTTGAATCACAAACAGAATAGAACCTATGGGATCACCTGGAGAAAACTTTTGTTTATCGTAATCTACATACCAAATATCAGCTTTCTAGGACTGATTAGAAAAATTTTTTTTTCTCAAAGAAAACTACAACATCTCAGAAACTCATCTTCATAATTCGTTGAAATTTTGTATGTACATTATAGGCAACAATAAGATGAGTTATCTGAAATATCGGGCTTATAACTATTATAGGTGGGAAGCCATTGAAGTTTTTCCGATTCAATATTGAAATCAAAATTTGACTTTATGATTAAGTTTTTACAGCTGTCTTTATATGTTAATTTTGGTTATGATTCAATTTTTACTGTATTTAATTTTGTTTAATTATATATTATATACAGGGTGAGTCTTTGACCACTGCATTAATTTTAACCAAAGATTCCTCTCATCATCAAATGAAACTCTTTTTTCATTTACCATGGGTAAAAAGTTACAAGCGTTTAAAGATTTCACAATGTGCTAATACACATAAATTATCTGTGACATTGTTGACGGACGAGAATAAGGCATGGTAACGTGGTTTACAGCTTGATTCGGGATTCCAACGCTCAGGGAGGGATCCATAAAAGTAGTGAAATTTCTGGAGTTTTCCATTTTAAAACATTCAATGAAGAATATCTCGAAAACGGTGCGTTTAAGGAGAAATGATGAAGAATAATATAATGTTCTAAAACGATGGAATATTCTTGAAATGACTCAAGAAAAACTTTATATGCTTTCTTTATGCTAATTTCGTTTAGTTTTATGAATCCACGAGTCCATAACTGGAAAACCAGTAGAAGTAGAAAATAACTAATATCTGGAAAATATGTATCATAGTTATAGGCAACTTTACGCCAACATTAATTTTATTCGAAAAAAGGATGTCAAAGCTACAAAATAAAAACTGATTTTTTTTCAAAATTTCAACAGCCTGTATCTTTTTACCTGAGCTGATTTGGAAAAATGTTAAATGAAAAAAGTGTTTCATTTGATGAGAGGAATCTTTGGTCAAAATTAATGCAGTGGTCAAAGACTCACCCTGTATATACCATAATACCATATGGACGGTGTTACAAATCAGTGAATAATGCCGATCAGTACAGGAAAGAGCGCGTTCAAGCTCCTGACCTCATGGCTGTTCTTTTATAATTGTTGCGCGCATGTTCTAGGTACACAGCGTGATGTCAATTTGCCCAAATGTTTGTAATTTTCGATTTTTTTGCCGAAAATGGTATAAAACGATTAGGTTCGACTCACTGCAGCTGCAGCCGCCCCTGGCTGCGCCAGTAGCGCCCATTATTGCTTCCTTTAATTCATTCATTAAAATATCTGATTAGTTATTTCGAGAAGATAAATCTCCTACTGTCAGATCCTATTTATATTTTCTAAGTCAAAGGACACCTCTGCGTATGCGTAAATGACTTGAAATGTCCCCGGACTTACTTAACATCTTCCATCCTCGTCTCACACCCGTCTGTAAGTCGGAATTTTTCAAAAACTTCACCGAGCGCTTGTGCGCGAGCTAGAGGTGACCTTCAAGTCCGCTATATTCCAACTTTTACTCCACGTAATTTCACTTTAAGCCCGTCTCACATGTAGGAATCGCGTATTTGTATCCTTACTCGCGTAGTTTACGTGAAGAAAGTCCTCAGAAACAAAATCAAAAGTGATTTTCAATAAGATTTGTTAACAGCGGTTCCTTGAAAACACTTTTATCCGAAAAAGTTGACTTAAACATTTTGGTGAGTTTGTTTTTTGGTAATGTAGGCGATTGGGAAGAAGAGCGATCAAGTTTTGTAGGCGGTAATTTTTTTTTTAATCCGGAATCGATTCTAGGGTGTGAAAATATGTAAACAATTTTTTTCTCGTCGGTTTCTAAATATACATTTGTATTTTCAAATATGTTGTTTATGTTTGCTTGTCGAATTTTTATTATTTCGATATCAATTTTTCTCATTCATGCATTTGCGTTGTTTTTATTTGTTACATTTTTTGTTTAAACAATATTAGATTTATTTATTTCATTCGATTAATCGTCCAGGGTTGTTACTGAAGATTTGTTTATGATTTTTATCGTCGTAATCTCATCCGGGAATATTAAAAAAATATTTATTTCGAATATTTCTCTTACGTTAAAAAACCTATTATCTCAATTCAGAAACTGTGAATGTGTAAATTAAACTTGAAGATCTAAGAGTGAATCATGAATATATTATATAATAACAAATATTCAGCAGTGTATTAGGACAACCTTATATTTTTGTCCCACCGATATTCCATATTAACACATCAGAATCATCAGATAAAAAATTCTCAAATTGATTCCTGCATCAAAAATATTTGTTGTTTACAAATTCCTTATCTTATCGAGGATTTTCAATGTATCCATCTCACATCAATATACAAATTCATCGATTGCCAAAATTTTTAAATTAATTCCTTTCATAAATTTGCACGTGTTGCCATAGGCGTAGACGCTAATTGGAACTACACCAGTGGCGTATCAAAATTATACTTTTTTACGCCAGTAATGTAGTTATATATTTCCATGCAAATATCCAAGGGTAGCTAATTTATCTAGGTACTTTCGTAGATTTTTGTCGGAATAAAACATGTCGAGATCATCAATAGGAAGGCGGTTTTATAGAGGGGAGTCATGTAATAACTTGGTTGGTCTCTTGGACAAAGGACAACAGGCTGAAGAGGACAATCGATGGACGTTTGAAGTGGCATGGGAAGCAGCAAATAAAGGTAGGTTTGCGAGTTCGTTCAAAGTAATTTAAATTCTTCCAATTGTCCGCACAATAATTTTTGAATTAAATAACTTATATATCTGTATATTGTATATTTTTGTAGAGGTTAACGTTGCACTGCGACCATAAGGTCAATTGTGCCCCCCTGTTAGAGCTGTCGATGTCATCACCATCTACAGCTCGCCTTCCAGTTCCAGAGTTCTGATGAACTCCAGAATCTGAGATGGCTTCAAGGAGGCTACGTCTTAAGACGTAGCAGGAGCTAATTAGCTCCTGCAGATTTCTTGCCCAAAGCATTCTTTGCGTTGGTTTGAGATGGCGAGGCATTCCGTTATCAGGTGATCAGGAGTTTCATCCTCCTCCCAACAGAATCTGCACTCGTCTGTTTCTGCTAGCCCTAATCTCATCATATGCTTCCTAAGGCCGCAGTGCCCTGTGAGGAAACCAGGGAGGAGGTGCAGAGTATTCTTACTAATGCCTGGTCCATATACTCCAGTGCCAGCTGGGAATTTTTCTTTCTTGGAAAGGATGATATAAAGAACATATGTTATATAATAATAATGATATAATTTTTTGTTAGAACATCTACTTTACGAAAATGAAAATACAATGTAATATCTTATATTACAGTTGGAGGTATTTACACAGTGATAAGATCTAAGGCTTACGTTTCAACTGAGGAACTTGGAGATCAATATTGTCTGTTAGGACCATATAAGGAAGCCTGTGCTAGGACCGAAGTTGAAGAAGGTCCTTTAGGATCAGATCTTCTGAATGATGCAGTCCAGGTACTCAGAGATAGAGGCTACAAGGTAAGACCAGGTTTCATCCGGCATAAGATTGTTTAAAAATGGAGAACAATTGGAAAGTACACCCAGTTATTCTAAAGTAGCGATTAAGACAACTTTGAGTGGCTCTATCTCTCTCATTTTTAACTTGCACTAAGTAATTTTACAACAACAGTTGCAAAATAACGAACTTCAAAAGCTTGATAAAGCTGACTTCAATTGACTGTCCCAATACACTCGACACGACTAGGGGTAGTCTATTTCACCCCTTCTGCTACTGTTCACCGCTCTCATAGGGTTGTACTCGTGCACCCTTAAAGCCGTAATCTAAACTCTACTACTTACAAGGGTGAAAATATAATTCATGTATGCTTTTTCAGATTGTTACCGGAAGATGGTTGGTGGATGGTAACCCCCAGATAATTCTGATGGATATTGCTTCGGTTTCTTGGAGATTAGACGAGTTCAAGGCAGAATTGTGGGACAAGTGCAATCTGGGTGTCCCCCATCTCGACATAGAGAGTAACGATGCTATAATTCTCGGTCAGATGGTTGCCGAATTCATCGCAGAGGTAAGATTGATCCTTTGAAAATTTCACAGTACGTGTAACGTTACACTATTTCTTTCCCAGTTTAAGAATGTCGCAGATGCAAGGGACGAAGGTAAACAACCTAAGATTGTCTGTCATTTCCACGAATGGCAGGCCGGCGTAGGACTGATCTATCTTCGTACTAGACATGTGAAAGTAGCTACAGTTTTCACCACTCATGCCACTTTGTTAGGACGGTACTTATGTGCCGGAAGTACTGATTTTTATAACAACTTAGATAAGGTAAATTCTGCACTCTGATCTGGACTAGTTTGCTAGATGTTTTCTTTGGTTGTTGTTAGTTTGTATTGTTTTGAATTCATGGATATTAGAAGTTCTTCTTTTTCAGTTTGATGTAGATAATGAAGCAGGTAAAAGGCAAATTTACCACAGATATTGTATGGAAAGGGCTGCATCTCATCTGTCCCATGCCTTCACAACTGTCTCGGACATCACAGGTAAAATCTAAATAGTTTAATTAATCATTTTTAGGAAACACAATAGACCTGAAGGTCGCAGTGTAACGTTACCCCTTACAACAATATACAATATGGCATCTTTGTGTGTTTCTCCCCCATACTCCCAACTGCTTTAATTCCCACATTATCCTCATCGTAATTTCAGGGTACGAAGCCGAACACTTACTGAAGAGGAAACCAGACGTAATAACCCCTAACGGTCTGAACGTTAAAAAATTCTCTGCCATACACGAGTTCCAAAATTTACACGCCTTGTCCAAGGAAAAAATTCACGAGTTTGTGAGGGGTCACTTTTATGGGTAAGTTGTTGTCAGATACCGGTATTCGTTATTATTGGCTTAACATTTGTTTCATTATGTTTCTTCAGTCATTACGATTTTGATTTGGACAAAACTTTGTACTTTTTCATTGCTGGACGGTACGAATTTGGGAACAAAGGTGCAGATATATTTATAGAAGCTTTGTCGAGACTGAACCATTATTTGAAGGTGAGTATGGCTTTTTAAGAGGCAGGAGCTTAATTGTGGTTATTATTATTGAGCTATCAGAATTGCGATCAATTTGATCATTTGTTCTTGTACCAGTCCTAAGGACGTCATCAGTGATATTCATAAATCTGATAACATCCTTAGTAGTACAAAGAGAATAATGCTTTAAGGAAAGCAAACCACTAGTATATGATAGATGAAAGGACTAGCAGAGACCATCATTCCGAGCAATCCTGCTTTCATCTATTATATCCTTAGTAGTACGAGTATTTTGAAATATTCTGGTTTTTGAAAATAAAAACAAGTTGTACTCATTTTGGTCAAAAACCTTAATATTTCTTTAAGTTTAATACCTATCTTTATCTTCGATGTTTTTCCAGTCAACCAATCCTGACGTTACAGTAGTGGCCTTCATGATTTTTCCAGCCAAAACTGCCAATTTCAACGTTGAATCTTTAAGAGGACACGCTGTTACCAAAAGTTTGAGAGACAGCATAGTCGATATACAGAGTAGAATTGGGAAGAGAATGTACGAAATATGCCTGAGGTAGGTAAAATGTACCATATCCGGTATAACCATGATAAAACTTGATAATATATCAAGATTGATACTAATTTTATACGTGAATATGTCGAAAAAACCCTTAGCATCTGCTCGATTTTTTGCACCAATTTCACAAGAGGTGTCCGAGAAAACTGTAGTGAATTTTAATAATATTTTGTCAATTTGCACGCTGGACTGATCTACAAACTGCATAATCTCGGCTGTCCCACATATCTCTTGCGGTTGATTAATGAATTTCTCGCAGACAGAACAATCCAAGTGAAGTCAAGAACAAACTCTCCAACGAATTCACCCCCAGAGAAGGTGTTCCTCAGGGTTCCCCTCTATCACCATTTCTGTACAACCTGTATTGCTCGGACATCTTGCCACAGTACCTAATAAACAAAATGAGATATATTTTACAGTTTGCAGTCGACACCACTCTGATCGCACATGGTAAAAGTATACAAGATACATTAAACAGAGTGGAACATTTGAAGGAAGGGATGGTTCTATGGCTGAGAAAGTGGAGAATAAAACTCAACCCAAAAAAATCTAAATATATGCTTTTCCACCATAAAAGTAACCAGAATTCGCCGACTATATCCTTGGATAACACCACCTTACAACCAAGCACAAATTGTAGATATCTCGGCATGATAATTGACCATAAAATGAATTTTAAAATGCATATTAAAACAACTAAGCAAACAACTACCAATAGAGCTAGCCACTTCAGAACATCGACATACGGAGATGAAGGCGATTGGGATAAGTCATCCGAACAATCCACTATATAACCCAGCCAACGAATATAATTACGAGAAAACAAAAATAGAACGAATAAGTAGTAGAATACAGAGACAATACAAGAAATTCATCAGTCAGCAACACAACACTAATACAATAGAACTACTTAATACACAACATATCCCACCTTGAAAGTTGAAAGAACTAAGAGGAAATTACCAGAACAACCAATATTTCAATACTTACCTAGCCTACTTTAATATTCCAGACATTCTATTTATCACAGACTCACATACCCTTAACATACTACACTGCGCAAAAAAATTAACGCACATTCTGAAAATCTCAATTTTCATGAAAGTTAACTCTACATTGACTTTATAACTTATTTTTTATGTTCTCTCAGGAAGGTTTTGAACGAAACAAGACACATTAAATGGAAGAAAAATTCAGGGTTCCACCGAATCTTATGTGAAAGAAGAGAAATAAACAATTTTCAAAATACTGGAATGCTGATAAGTGATTTAATACTTGGTATTTCCACCCCTTGCGTTAATTACAGCTCGGCAACGACTGTTCATACTCAAAATGAGTGATCTTAAAATGTTCTGATCTAATCCTTCCCAGATTTCTCTGAGCTGGATTCCTAAGTCATTAAGAGTAGCTGGATGATTTTCTGAACTTCTCAGCCTTCTATTGAGGTTGTCCCAAACCTGCTCAATCGGATTGAGATCTGGACTTCTTGCTGGCCATTCCATTCGAGAGACTTCAACCTCTTCAAGGTACTCCTGAACGATTCGCGCACGATGGGGTCTGGCATTATCGTCCATAAAAATGAAATTTTCACCAATGTATGGGGCAAATGGCACTACATGCTCTTCAAGAATGTTCCTTATATACCTATCAGCATTCATAGCTCCATTATCAACGACCATTAGGTATGTGCGAGCAGTCAAAGATATTCTCCACCCCATACCATAATCGATCCTCCCCCGAAACCAGTAGTATTCAGGAAATTGCACTGAGCATATCTTTCATGTGGACGTCTGTATACAAAGGAACGTCGATCACAATGGTAGAGGCAGAATCTAGACTCATCTGTGAAGAGAACTCTTTCCCAATCAGCCTCTTCCCAATGGATATGCTCTCTCGCAAAATCCAAACGCGCCCTTCGATGGGCTGGGGTAAGAGCTGGGCCTCTTGCCGCGACACGAGGCCTTAAATCATATTCTCTGAGGCGATTTCTCATTGTCTGAGTGCTAATTTGCACCCCATGAGTTTGCTCAAGCTGATTTTGAAGGAGGCGAGCGGTTGCAAACCGTTGTCTCAACGAAGAAACTCTCAAGTAACGTACTTGAATGGCAGTTGTTACCCGTGGTCTACCCTCTCCTGGTCTTCGGACATTCATACCTGTCTCCCTGAATCGCTACAACATTCTGGACACACTTGTATGGGAAACTCCAAACCTTTCTGCAATTCTTGTGTATGTCCACATTTCTTCTCGCAAAACTACCGCTTGGGCATATTCCTCCTGGGTCAAATTGCGTGTTTCGCGTTGCATAGCGATCGAGTGTAGAAAATCAAACGAAAGAAAAACTATTGATAACTAGAATAGATCGAGAACAACTGATTTCAGAATGGAGCCAATACATTCAAAATCTGATAATCTCATCTTTTTTTATTCCTGCTTGGAAAAAACATCTGTATTGAAGAAAAACGTTGAAAGTGGATAACATATGCATGCATAATTCTGATAAAAATAATTATCATTGAGAACATCTTCAGTTCTAGAATAAATTTGAGATTTCCATAATGTGCGTTAATTTTTTTGCGCAGTGTATCATACTGTAAAACATAAGTTGTATAAGGGCAGGAAGACCTCGGTCGATAGCCCTTTGAATAGTTTTCAATAAAGATAGTAGCTTTTGTCAATTATTGTATGAAAATAAATCGAAAAGTCCTACAAATTGATGAGTTTTCAGTGGTCGTCTACCAGAATCCAAGGATCTGTTACAAAAGGACGAAATGGTCAGGCTGAAGCGTTGTATATACTCGTTACAACGACAAGGATTACCCCCTGTTACAACGCACAATATAGTCGACGACTGGCAGGACCCTGTACTCAACGGTGTCAGAAGGTGTAATCTTTTCAACACGTCAAATGACAGAGTCAAAGTAAGAAGTATTCCAATATTTGAGTAAGTTAGTTAACATACATTTCTTCTCAGATTGTCTTCCATCCAGAATTCTTGAGCTCTACCAATCCCCTGTTTGGTCTCGATTATGAGGAGTTCGTAAGAGGATGTCATTTAGGAGTTTTTCCTAGTTATTACGAGCCTTGGGGGTACACGCCAGCCGAATGTACAGTGATGGGGATTCCCAGCATCACCACGAATCTATCAGGTGAGGGAGAATATTGTTTTAGCCGTATTTCGGTAATTTATTATAGCAAAAAACCATAATGTTGCCTAATAAACAGTATCGCAACGATAAAACAACTTTTCTGTTACGTTTTAGACCCTAAATCAGACTCCTTCATCGCACACTAAGCGAAAATCTCAGAATTAGTTGTTGTTGAACACTCATTCTTTTGTCAGTGTGACCAATTCCAGAATAAATGTTCAACAACAATTTTCGCTTAGTGTACGATGAAGGAGTCTGAGTCTTATTGTTCCACAGAGGGTTGGAGTTCGTAAGGATCTTTCTAGGTGGAGCTGGTATGATTTTATTCCAGTACTTCGCCACAATAGGGCTTAACTTTCCTTGAGCTCCTTCGTTTGGCATTCAGTGGCTTCGTTACACCTGTGGACAACCTCAAATGTTTATTCGATAACGATGTGATGAACTTATTGAACTGCCTCCCCCCTGATGGTTGAAACTTGAAATTCATTTCGGTTTTCATTCTGTTTTTCAAGGTTTCGGATGCTTCATGCAGGAACATGTAGTAGATCCCATGTCCTACGGTATATATGTGGTAGATAGACGTTACATTGGCTTGGAGGACTCTGTACAACAGCTCGCCCAGTTCATGTACGACTTCGCACGTTTGAATAGAAGACAACGTATCATCCAAAGGAACAGAACAGAACGATTGAGCGATCTCTTGGACTGGAGGAATTTGGGAGTTGTGAGTTCATTTAATTTTTTTTTATTTTGGGGAAAATTAATTTGTTCGTACTTTGATTTGCAGTATTATAGACAAGCGAGGATGAAAGCTCTGAAAGATGTGTACCCAGACTTTAAAGACGTTTTAGAAAATGGTATGGATGGCATGAATTTTTCTAGACCGTACTCTGAACCTCCAAGTCCTAGCTCTAGTAAACTCACTACTCCAGCGGCTTCTATACATGGTAGTGATGATGAAGGAGACTCCGTTGATGAAGAAGGAGAGGTAAGAGGATGAACTTTAGATTATTTTACACTTGAACAATGCTAAATGAAAGCCATTTGGCTGATATTGTTATTCAATATTCAATGAAACATAAATTAAATTATTTTTGACCAAAAAAAAACATTTTGACCATACATCGAAATGAAGAATCTTTTTGGAAAACTCTTTATATGGATTATATTAATTTCTCTTTCAGTTGGCAGAACTTCAAATCAACCATAAATGAAATCGACAAACTAAACTCGAGAGTGTAGAACTTAATCTTACCATGTTCAAACCAAGAATACTCCAAGTACACGGCTAGTACTTTTGAAAAGTCGAGAACATTAGCTCAATATTTGTGCCATTAAACAAGTTCCATGAGAAAATGTATTGAAATTTGTTTTAGGAACTGTAATACTCAGATTTAATGTTAAAAAATGTTCGAGTGTGAAAATATAACATGTTAAATTGTTAAAATTCATCATTGAATTTGTATAACTAATTTTTGGGTCAATTTTACACATTTTACCAATACAAGATGTATACATTGTTGGTACAATTCATTCGTATCATGGTTATCCTTTCGATTTAAAACGTATATTTCCTCACCCGAAAAAAACTATTTTAGATATTGTTCCTTACTTATTCCCAGAAATTTTCTTGTGCTAGTGATAATTGACTTACTCCCTTAAATAATGATATAAACTGGATTCTGAGGTACTTTAATTTTTAATTAATTGATATCTAGAAATATTTGTTTAAGATTTTAAACTTGTTGCATTGTTTTATTATTCAATAAATGAATATTTTGTTGAGAGACATTTTTATTAATCATCACGGAGTATCCTGATTTAATTCAAATTTATTCCTGATTAGAACAACTAATAAGTATAAAAGATTTTAAACGTAACTAGTTATATAAAATTATAAATATGGTTAGATAGTTAGGAGAAACTGAATATCCTGGTATGTATTAAGAATTTCGCCAATGTGTGTACTGTGATTGGTGAAAATTCCTTGATCTTGGTCCTATTGGTGACTTTGCTTATAGATTTCAACAAATATTCCAAGTTTGGCTGAAACTGAAGAGTCCCATTAAAAACATCAATTTCATACAACTATCAGAGCCTTATTTGGATCAATTTTTGTGGATTTGTGTTGGATTGTTGCTGTCCAATATCGCATAATTCGCTTATTGCTAAAGTCATCAAGGTCTTCCTCCAGATATCTAGAAACCATCAAAACACCATATAAATTTACCTTGTGAATGCCAGTTGATTCGTCGGAAAAGATGTCATCCCCTTCGGTACACATGAGAACCTGGCATCTGGATGGGGTGATCTGGACCACTTCGAAGGGACGCAGTATGCTGACATCCTCGTGGGGGTCAAATTCCCTCAGTCGGAGCACCATGGACCTTCTGCCAGTTTCTCGATTCCATCTCGAGCTGCAAAAATGGTACCGGATGGCAGTTTGCGCCATGGAGTGGTAGGTCACGTAGGCCGTGCCCCAATGCTTCTCTGTGGTGGCTGAGGGCGAAATTATTGCTCAAGAAAATGAAAAGAATGAAATGAATTCGTGTATTGGTTACTTTAGAGCCTCAAACTGCGTGATAGAGGGAGGCAGATGTATCTGATATCTTTACGATATATCAGCCACCTCATTTTAGTGGCTAATATACGTAGTTGTTAAATTAACAATGCGAGAATAGGAGAGAGCATAAGAGGCATTGCAAAGCTGCAGTTGACAGCCTAAAACCTTATAAATTGTTCGGCATATGTCGTTGAAGCGAACATTATCTCCTTGATCTCTTCTGCCTCACCCTGAGCCAAGTTTCAGAGGTGACCCACCTGTATAGTAACTATTGGCGTCGTAGTCAGGAAACATATCTAGTCCACTTGATTCCATCGTCTATAATTCGAAATGGTTGAAAAATTCATTCGAGTGCACTGGATGCTAATAAATTTATGCCAAAATTTACCTGGATTAACTTAGCCAGGCTCATGCTCTTGTATTTCAGACGATCTAAACCTTCATCACCGACTAAATATTCTGGCAGTTTGTATTCGAAATCCATTATCTTTATCTCAGATTCTTGAATGGTCAGGCTTATAGTAACCTTAGAACCTACTAGGTCGATGGAAATAGAATCACTGGAAGAAAAATTCCTGTTCTATATATTGGCAATTATACTAACTAAGGGTCCCCTCGGACATTATTACAATAAGTAATTCATAGCCATTTACTCAGGATTAGGCCTGATATCCCAGCCTTTGTATGGAAAGTTAGAATATTTCCTCACTGACAATCCGATTATTCCAAATCTAGAAGACCTGAATGATATCCTTCTCTCATGGTATTCATGGTCCACTTCGTAAATATCTGCTGATGTCCAAACCCTCAAACTTTCATCCCACAAGCAAACATTTGGCTTCTCCAAGTAGATAACGTCTTCAGGCAATCTGAAAAATACGTTTCAGGTTTGGTGAATATTAATTTGAAAGCATGTATTAGCAAGGACTGAATCAACACTTCCTGTTGTCAATTCGGAAGGATCAGCATCATCTGAAATAGCAGAGTTCAGAAGGCCAGCATCAGTGATGATGTGAAATTGTGTCTTGAAGATTAACTTAATGAAATACAAGGATTGGTCAATCGAATCCACGTGGCATCATCTCGCTGTAGATGATAGTCTCACCCCAAACTGATAAAAATCATCTTCTCCTTCTCTTGCTGTACGTTTCCTTCCCACAACTCCTGTGCGTCCTTATGTTTCTGGAGCTCCGCGGGATTGAAACCACCACCTTTCTTCATATCCATTTTGCTGCTATACTTCGCTGTCAGTCTTTTACCCCTAAGGGCTTTAAAGGTCTTACTGGACATACTGACGCTTTCTTGGGATTCTAATTCGATCCACGGTGGTAGTGGTGGTTGAAACTTAAAATAAAATGGGACTTCTTCTAGTTTCTTCAGCGGCTTAGCTATGGAAGAGAAACATGTGGTATAATTAAGGGAAGGAAGGAATTGCACACTAACCTGCCCTCAGAGTCATGTGAAACCTAACAAGAGGCTGTGGCTGCGGGGGGTGGAAAACAAGTTGAACCTTATACAGCCCTCCAACCAGTTGGTATTCCCTCAGATTCAACTCCTCTTGACCCACATCTCTGCACATCTTCCTCCTAATGGAATCGTAGATAATATCTGCATAAATGAACGATTTTGAAACGTAAGAAATCACTATTCGACCACTCTGGCGTACCATCAGCAAGATCCACATATTCGTGGGGTGTTGGATCGAGATTCTGGAAAGGCACTTTTGGTATATCGTTAAGAGGTACTTCCGGAAGGACAAAGGGTGTTGGATATTCATCATCGGGGTGCTTTTCTTTAAATTTCTCAACTTTTTCTTTGTATTGTGCTCTGAGGTAGCACTCAAAGGCATATTTGTGTTTCAGTAATTTATCCTCGTAGTTGGTTTTGGAGAGGTCTGAAATAAAAATTAATATTTTCTTCAATTCATCATCTCTCTGAATACGGTCTTACCTTTGGTCAGATAGTCAGGTTTTGGTGGTGGATAGAAGGATTCAGAAGTATCACTTAGATTGTCGTAAGGCAAATGTAAGCATATGAGAGCCTTCTTATCGCATTGTATAGAGTTGGGGAGTATGCATATTAAATCTACTTCGGATAGATGAACCTCTCTATTCGGCCTGTAATTGATGGATGTTGCTTAGGATCCACCGGATAATGAGATAATAAGAAGCGAAGAGAGGAGAAACACAAAAGTAGAATAAGAAGGCAGGTGGTAAAAATAATTAATCACAATGTGAACGCACATTCCTCAGTTGTTAAGACTTACGCAGGAGGCTTCCTTGGGTTTGGCAAAGGTATAGGCCAATCCAACTTCAACCAAATGGACAAGGTGAAGGAAGGATTCTTGTAATCGAATGTTCCATGGTCTAAATTGACTATCCTCAAATTCTTATGTACATCCGTTAGAATATTGTACATTGCTCTATCCAACATACGTTCTTGGACGTTGCGCAACATTTCTGAAGCCTATTGCAAGATATAAGTTTATTTTATAAAGTAACAGTTCACCATCATTCGTGACTTTCAGACAGTATAAACGCTTTGCAGCTTCTGTGAGATTTAGTTGAGTCAGCATTAACAAAATTGCTCACCCATTTCCACTGGTCCAGTTTTTCTTTTTCGCCCGGAGACGTATAAAAAACCAACTCTTCCAACCGCTTTAAAAGCTGCAAAACCCAATAGGTACAGATAAAATTTAAGATAAAAGGTAACTGACCGACTAAATAGAGCAAACGCAATAACAAAGAAGAAACAATCTCAGTTAGATATTTCTGCATGTAAAAAAACAAATATTTCGCATCCCAGAGGGTTATTGGTGTTCAGAAGAATCTCCCTAGGTGGCACTGGTAAGATTTTCTTTCCAGTATACTTCACCACAATGGGGTTTAAGGTTCCTAGAGAACCTTCGTTTCTCAATCGGTGGCTAAGCTTCGCTGGCGATTGGTAGCGACCATGAAACAGCTACGTATCTGCTCTGAATGTCACTTTTCTCTTTGGGAGGATGCTGAGGGATGAGGTGACTAACCCGGATCACGTATATCTGTTGATGGTTAAAATCAACGAATATTTCGCCGTGTATCGTTCTCACCTCAAGATTCACGCAACACGTTTTTCCAAGTTCCCCAATATCCATATCTTCAATGTCATGCTCCCATTTTTTCACAAACGAAGTTAACTGGTCACTTTTTGTCACCAGAGGGACCTTTTCACAAGTCCTATAGTGCTTCGCCTGAAAAATAGCGTTAAATATCAACAAGTACTCTAGAATACAACCGTGCTAAATCTGATGATCTCGGTTGTTATGCCCATTCGCTAACGAATTAACTGAACACCTTAACCATGGGTACATCCTACCTCAGACTCCTTGATTAGGTCCCAGATGTGATGAAGAAGTTCCTCCTCAAACCTTCTTATCCTGTTCAATGTCACAGCGTTTCGTTGTTCTCGAAGTTGTTCTTCGCCTTCGTCTTGTTGCCATTTCATCAACGCCTTCTGATAAATCTCTTCTTTTTGTCTCTGCTCTTCCAGTTCTATTTCGTATTGTCTTTGTGCTTCCTTCTTAGCTTCCTTCTTCAAATGTAAACTTTGGAATTAGCAAATTTAAGGCGAAGATCATTTGAATACTAACTGAAATATCTCAAGGCGATTCCGCCAAATGTTAAGTTCACATGAGGATGTTTCAGATTGTCCAAAATGTTTATACTTACTCTTGTTTTTTTCCTAACTTTTTGCATGTCAGAGGGACTTGTTTTTTTTCTGCTTATATTCGAAGTCGGTTCCAAAAATGTTACTTCGCTCTTATCTGGAAATATTCACTTTAAAAACACTTTTCATCCCTCATTTTAATGGATATCTAAGGATAGAGGAGAACATTACAGAAGGAGAACCTTAACAGACATATTAATCTCAATGACACATCAGCTACCAGAGGCTTGGACAAACTTCAGCGAGCTCAAGACACATTTAAACCTTTCAACCAACCAAACAAGCTTTTAGAGTCTTTTGTGAGATAGAGAGTTGAGGATAAAGAGTAGATGAACGAAGGGACCCCACTTACTTTTCTTTTTCTCGAGGGTTTTTTGTTCCTCCTTTTTCAATCTCCACTGGAACATGACCTGATCTTCCAGATGTCCTGGTACGTTCAGATCCGAAAAATCCTCAACATTGAGCTGAAAACAATATTTTTTAATCTACAACCAGTTGGATGCATATGTGGAGAAAGAAGTGGTGGATGGTAGAAATGTTATATGATAATCAGATATGGCCCTCAAGGCTTCAAAGCAAGTTTTCGATTAATTATTCGACCTTTTCTTGTGAGCCAAACTTTGACCTCCTCTTCATCTTCTTTTTGATCTGTTGATGTATAGGCTTCTTGTTCTGTTGGTTCTTATAGTTTTTTGACTTTTTGAGGATCGGAACCGAGGGTATTTCCTGTTGTTCCCCCATGACGACGTCTTGTGCAGATGTTGTAGTGAAAGAAGAGCTCATACGTCCTTTCATCCACTTCAGTAGTTCATCGCCCTATAAGTTGATGTTAAAGGATGAAGCAAACTTTGCTGTTTAGGGACTTACCGTTGTTGGTATGTCTTTAGGATCGACTGTGCTATCTATACTATCGGTATAGGTGTAGGTCACGGTTGCTACTTCTGTAATTGATTTATTTAAGATAGAATAAAACAATAACTAAAAGCTCAACTAGATACAGAAGATTCTCCTATGGAATCATTGGTAAGTTGGCAAATAGAGGAAATATTTTGGAAACACTGTGGGGCAACTTGATGTTGTCCAGATCATAAAATATTTTGATGTTTCTTCAAGATATGAATGAATGCGAATATTTACCAAATGAGTCCTTTCCAAAAGAAACTCCACTGCCATCGGAGGATCTTTTACCAACGTTTTCGTTCTTTTTGTGTACAGCCTTTTTCCTTTTTGGGTTGAAGTTTGTTTCCTGCCCTGAAAAATACAGATAGAAAGGATGAATGTATATAATCACATATTATACCATTGACAATCAACTCTTTGGATATATCCTCAACCATGTCTGTATTTCTGGAAGGTCAGATCGTAATATTACATTAGGATGACATTCCGACGCACTAACTTGATATTAAGAATCGTTGTATCAATAAAATTACTATGAATCAAGCAAACGGTACGTAGTTTTTGTAAATTTTGACTGCCCCCTATACAGGGTGAGTCTTTGACCACTGCATTAATTTTAACCAAAGATTCCTCTCATCAAATGAAACACTTTTTTCATTTAACATTTTTCCAAATTCAGCTCAGGTAAAAAGATACAGGCTGTTGAAATTTTGAAAAAAAATCAGTTTTTATTTTGTAGCTTTGACATCCTTTTTTCGAATAAAATGAATGTTGGCGTAAAGTTTCCTATAACTATGATACATATTTTCCAAATATTAGTTATTTTCTCCTTCTACTGGTTTTCTAGTTATGGACTCGTGGATTCATAAAACTAAACGAAATTAGCATAAAGAAAGCATATAAAGTTTTTCTTGAGTCATTTCAAGAATATTCCATCGTTTTAGAACATTATATTATTCTTCATCATTTCTCCTTAAACGCACCGTTTTCGAGATATTCTTCATTGAATGTTTTAAAATGTAAAACTCCAGAAATTTCACTACTTTTATGGATCCGTCCCTGAGCGTTGGAATCCCGAATCAAGCTGTAAAACACGTTACCATGCCTTATTCTCGTCCGCCAACAATGTCATAGATAATTTATATGCGGGAGTGTATTAGCACATTGTGAAATCTTTAAACGCTTGTAACTTTTTACCTGAGCCGAATCTGGAAATGTGGTAAATAAAAAAAGTGTTTCATTTCATGAGAGGAATCTTTGGTTAAAATTAATGCAGTGGTCAAAGACTCACCCTGTATATTCAAAAACAACAATTTATACCGGCTTGTGGTATAAAATAGATATTGATCATGATGAGTCTGGTACCTACTGTTTTCGGGCAATATATTTCAAAGATTAATTTTTTTCCCCTCTCTTGGAATTTTTTTGCTGGATTGATGTGCACGAAGGATCGATTCTGGAAAACGACAGAGGATTCACTTTTTCTCAAGTATATTCTTCAGTTCTTCATAAGGAATGTGAAACCAACATGACGTTGGAGGTTGTTAGGATACTGTTTAGTCAATATCCGAGAGTGAGGCTTGGTTCTATTTACGAAATATATTCATTTAAAGCAAATATATAAAAATAAAATTCATTGATTGAAAATTCAACAGACTTTCTGACTGGTAAGATTAATTATTATTTATGATTTTCTGTTCTAAATTGTCTTCGTAGAATTTAGTCGTATAAAACAAAAAAATTGTTGTATTGGTCCCATTTTTTCAGTCTTTTTTCTCCGAGTAGTTTTCAATTTTCATAGTAAAAATTGGTTCAAGCCCTGTGGACAGGAGCTTTAGCGCTCTTGTTCAAAATTTGTCAAGATTTGTTGTTATTCATCAAGATTAAATGAGCAATCTGAGAATGAGGACCATGGAACAAATCAAATTAAAATAGCTGAAATGAATTTGAATCTCTCTTATAGAACAGGATGACATGTACGAGTATGAACACATATCATATAATAATTCATAGATAGAATAATTATAGCATTCTGTGAAAACCAAGGGCGTAGCCAGGGGGGTTCAAACCCCCCCGAAATGATATTTTTCTCTTAAAAAAATTTTTTTTGCTGCAAAAAGTGACCCTTACACCCCCAAAACCCCCCCCGAAATTAATTCCTATTTCAAACCCCCCCCCGAAATTAGTTCCTGGCTACGCCCTTGGTGAAAACATAGAAGTACGATTCATTATTGAAATTTCGAAAAATTATATCTCCGAAAGTATTAGCTTGTTGGAGTTAAAAATGATATCAACGGATTTTTATGGAGAAACTGCTGCTTAAAAAAAATTGAATTTGAAATTTGTAGCTTGAAAAAAAAAATTTTTCTAGTTACTCCGAAACCATCTGGCCTATTTTGTCCAATAACGAACTCAACCGAGATATTTATCTTTCAAACTTACTCTGAAATTTTCAACTGCCCAGCTCATTCTGTTCGAGAGTTAATGTAGAAAAAAAATTTTAAATTATATTGTTTTTTTTACATTTTACGGCAATCTGATCAATACAAAATTTCGCATGCGTATAAAGGTCATTACTCTACAATCTGATGCTAAATTTCAGATAATTCGAGTGATCGGTTTCGGAAAAATTCATAAAAAAAGTTTTTACTAAAAACAGCCATAACTCCGAAACCGCTTGGTGGATCTCGCCCGTTAACGAACTCGTCCGAGATATTTACGCTCCAAACCCACCCTATAGATTTCAATTCTCTAACTCCTTTCGTGTGTATCGTGTTAACGGACGGCCGGCCGGTTAGAATCGATTTCGACCTCGGATTCTTGATCAGTGAGTCGAACCAAATCGTTTGAGACCATTTTCAGCCAAAAATTCGAAAATTACAGACATTTGGGCAAATCGATAAGCACTCTGTTCTGAGGAACAAGAGCGCCAAGAATTAGGAAAATTCGATGATAATAAAATTACAGAAAACATGTACATGAAGTCAGGAGCTTTTGCGTGTGTTTTTATAATTCAGAGATTTAGGTACATGATTTCAAATTTCAGAAGAAGTACCTATATATATATATATATACCAGTTCAAAATTTTATTTTCACGATAATCACGAAAATAAAAAGCTGATCGAGCTGAAATCCAGTACTCCATCGTAAAATGGCAACTTGAAATCTGGCTTGTCGGCATTCTACAACTAATTACCAAGTTTCAATTCGATCAGATCTGTATTTTTCAAGTTATCGAGGAAACAAGATTTTAGATGATTACAGCCTCCACAGCGTTTGACCGATTTTGCCCATTGACGAACTTAACCGTCATATTTGGATGTACAAACCTACCCTGAAAAATGCAAGTCGGTATTTTTTCATTTCGAAAGTTATCGTAGCCGGCATTTGGCCAAAATGATATCACGCTGTTCCCTAGAAAATGCGCGCAAAAACATTAAGCGGATACGTAGTTACTTTGTCAAATTTTGAAGTATTTGTCATAGTTTGTGGGAAATTGTGTAGAAAACTCCTTTTTTCTTGATTTTCTTCTCATATTCTGAAAATGGCAAAGAAAAAAACACGAAAAGGAAATAAAGAAGCAACGGCAAAGCCAGATGAAGATACTGCGGAAATAGAAAAAGGTACACTCGTGTTCGTTAAGAATCTATTACATAAGAGAGTCTTCGTAACATATATTTCAATTAGTTTTGATTTCAGAAAAAGAACCTCATTATCCTCTACGAATTCCTTCGTCCAAACTAAGAGTAACTTTGGTTCCTTCTTCCTCTGACTATAAGGCAATTTCGGTTGACTCTTTAACAAGAAGAAAATGTCCAGCAAGATCCAGGAGCAGGAGATCTTTTTCTGACCGTAGACCTTCGGAAGTTCCCACAAAAGTAAATTTTTAAGTTTTGATTATCTTTACGAAAACAATAAGTGATATTCCTCCAAATTTGGTGTCTGTGAAGGAATATCAGTTGGTGTTTACTTGAAATGTACAATTAACAATTCCTGAATTTGGCAACCATTATACATCCTCCTTTTGAAACTACCCACTCCAAACCTTTCCTGATCTCAGGGTAGCCTTCTCCTTGATTGGGTAAGGAGGCGCATGAGTTTTGTATCCGATGAAGATTTGGTCAGTGTTGAAGAGGAAGAATTAGAGGAGACGGCAAAGGAGAAAAGAAGGAAACATCATCCTGAAGGCTCTGACGAAAAGATTCAAAAGAAAGTGCACTCCAAACCAGAAAAACATAAGAAAGGAAAGGTGAAACCAGATATAAACCTCATTGTTTATTTATATATTGAAAAATTGGATATAGCAAAAGGTGAAAGAAGTACTTGAAGAAAAAATACTTACGTTACCAAGACCTGAAGGTTTAGATGACATGGTAACCCTTCTGATAAAGGAAAGAAAAGAGGCTAAAAGGGTAGCTGAGGAGCAATCTCGACCAGTGACAGAAGCTTCGGAACCAAGCACTAATCTATCTTTAGCTAGCTCTAAGAAGGGGCGAAGAAAGGGAGTAATTATAAATCCATATCATATCCTGCTCTTCTTCCAATTTATCCTCCTGACCTCCAATATTGAGCTTACGAAATAGATTCATCTTCAATTCCATTCTCAATTGAGTCACCTTTCAACTGATCGTATTCTATAATTTTCCAGAAACTTAAGGTTAAAATCAAATCTGCAGAAAATTTGAAAATGGAGAATGAAAAAGCTGTCATTGATGCAGAGATGCAGAAGAAAGAAGAGGAAGATGAAAAGGAGGAGTTACAAAAACAGCAGAAGATCTCAGAGAAGGAACAGCTTAAAAGAATCGTTGGATTGAAGTCGACTTTGGAGGTCATCAAGTCGATAGACGACCACAGCAGAAGGATTCATAGCAGGAAGAGGAAGGAGGATTACGTAAGTTAGATACTATCGAGAGCTAAGAGGTTCTTTGGAGAAATCAAGCTTCACGACCTCATTGTAATGATGGTAATGATGGCAACCTGTTATATTCAAATTTTCAGTGGCATCTTTATGTTGAATGCGGAAATCTGCCTATAGTGAATCATATTGCCAATATGACTACATATCTTCATTCCTGGAGAAATGTAATGGTCGATACGACTCCAGAAGAAGGTTCAACAAGAACCAGAGACGTCCTGAAGGTGAATTCAAACGTAGTTTATAGATTGACAAACTTCTCACCCATATCTTGTACATATCACATTTGGTTTTAGTTGCTGAATGTGCTGCAAGACTTCATCGATAATATGCCACCAAAGTACCCTCATAAACTGGAAAATTTCAAATGGGTGAGATTGCTCTGAACGTCTTCGAAACGAAGAAAATTCCATTTTTTTTTCAGCTCCGGACCTCTTTCAGGGCTCAACTGAGAGAAATGATGGAGCATATGACGTTCAAGCTTTTGAGAGACGTCGATCAAAATATGAACCATATAAACCTGTACACTGGAGACTTCAATTTCAAGGACGACAATTTCACTTTATGTTTGTGGTTGAAGTTCAGGATGCCTACTCCTTTGTTCAACCCTAGAAAACCAGCACCGTAAGCAAATAACTATACTACGTAGAATTACATTAGAAAAAAATGATTGATAAAAGATAAGGTATATTTTTGTGTTTGTATTTTGGTTTGTATTTTGTTAGAAGGTGAAATATGAACAAAATTAAAGTCCAATCTAGTAGGTATCTTTAGGCCTCCAATATCTCTGACCATAAAGGATCTGAACATGAGTCTAGAGTTTCCACCAACTGTTACTGGAGAAGGAATGGTTGTCAGGATAATGTATCTCAATTACGATCATCTAAGTGATACCAGTAGAGGATTCCTCAAACCAGCTAAACCAGAATATTACAACTTCAGTAAGTACTGATTCAGCTAGTAGATCTTCAACTTATCCTATGCTTTCAACTATTTTCATTCAATCATCTTTCAACTTGACTTTCCATCTTAGTTTTGCTCTATACTTCACATAAGATGCTCATCTGTAAAGCCTAAGATTACTATGCACCTCTGTCATTACAGATCTAACGACGGTTATGGAGAACGAATGGAAAGTTATGAGAAAGTACAGGGTAATTGGAAGATACAGGGCTCAGTACGAACAGGAACTGCAAAGACACGAGAAGAACCTCCAGGAGAAGGCAAATTATAAACCCTTCTCCCAAGCGCCTCCACCACAAGATCTACCACCGTTGTCTAAATTTCAACTACCGGAAATAGACGACAAAGAGGAGATACCGAATGTACCTTTCACAAAACTGGATCCCACCCCCGAGGAGTATGCAGAAACACTTGAGGGTAGGCCTTGTTGATGTTTGTGTTATTATATCTAATAACAGAAATAATATCCTATAATTCTTTTTTTTAATGGAGAGTGCGAATACAAGGATTTGAGGAAGCATCTGCTCTATGTCCCTAAACAAGATGAGATCAACCTGAGGAAGTATATAATTCTTGGAGGTCTGCACATACTGAACCTTTTCTATCAGCCACCTCAACCTCAACATTTAGTCACCATAGTCCTGAGCGTCTCCACTTGTGAGTCTTTCTGGAAAATCCAATACCATTAACAAGATGCTTGATTTCCAGTTGTCCTGCCCAAATGCCTGACTGAGGTACCCTTCTACGAGGAATTCAAGACCTTGCCGCCCAGTGGCGAGCAGAAGACGCCAGAAGAGCTAGAAGCGGCTCTCAAGCTACAAGAGGAAGGCTTTGCGAAGCTTCTTTCGATATCAATCACGTGAGATTATAACTTTCTTGTATTTCCCATCTTTCGATGGTGGTTTTCAGTCTCCCAACGCACGTCATGTACTTGGAACCACCGGTGGTGTGTATGTGGATGGAGAAAAAGAAAATGTGGAGTACCGAGGACATACAGGATGTAAAACACAACGAGGAAAAGGGAACAGTCAGCTTTAGAGCTGGGAGGTTCGGTATATTTGGTCTGGCTACGTTCAGATATGGCAATCTGCCTTACCAGGCGTGGGACATCAGACCGGATGAAGAGTAGGTATACATTTCGTTAATATAATATAAACATGAGCTGAATAGTCCATGGCCTATGGATGAAAATACAGGCATACTTGCCTTGGAAGAAGCAATATGTTATCGGTCGTATCAGGATTCAGAAAACAGAATCGCTCGATTCATTCATAGTTTTGTTTCAGTAATAATATAATTTTTCAACTGACTGCTGCAATACTGATGTTCGAATTCAAAATAAAGGACTCCTTTGTTACCGTTATGCAGTTTCAGAATGGACCAAACAGTGCCCTTCAGCATATAGTTTCGAAGACTTTTTCCATCAATAAGTTATCAAGGGTAATCTCTACATTTTTTAATATTTTTATATGCTTACTCGTAGTTTATGAGTATATTTTATTTTTAGGTATATGTGTATTGTATAGGTTTATGTGTTGGGATTCAAATCGAGGATTATAAATTCTAATTAAACCCTTATTTTTTCTACAGATTCTCAGGGAGGGTGGTGTTGATATCTTCCCTGATTATGATGCTTTTTGTTACGTAGAAGGTAAGAATTGACTACTAGAAAACTTAGATACAAATATAAATACAGATTATGTGGAGAGGAAGAGGAAATGTTTCTTCTTTTGATAACAGAATGCAGACAAAGCATCCTTACGCCAGCTACTAGAGTTCATAATAACTCTAGAAACTGAATGGGGAGGTTACCTTTAGACGTTCCTTAGGAAGCTAAAGATGGATGGCACAATAGACCTCTAGGTTCTACAGCTACAGATGCCCCCGATCTCTTAATCAAGCACAGGGGTCCCTTGTATATTGTTGTAGGGGGTAAATGTTGCACTACGATCTTAAGGTCTATTGTGCCTCCGCGTCAGAGCTTCGATGTCATCACCATCTACAGCTCGACTTCCAGTTCCAGAGTTATGATTGAACCGTCTGCGTACCATTAAATGGCAATTTTTTTAAGAATTTGCGTGGTGGATTCCTTGTCCCAGTCTTTCTTCCTACCTAGCGTCGTAGTGAAGTTCTTTTCGATGCTAGGTTTTACAGCTCTAGGTTTTAGAGCTACAGATACCCCCGATATCCCAATCAAGCACAAGGATCCCTTAATTAACCTTGTCTATACTATTAGACTAGATTCGAACATTATAAAGTCTTCCCAGATTTTCCTGTAAAATTATAACATAATACAATTGAAATCATCATTATTAGGTAGTTGCGAAAAGCATTGGGCCACAGAGTACATGTGCTACTACAATATGGCCCAGTTATCCATATGCTACAATTTCGCTTGGTCGAGATGGAACGCTACCGAAGGATATAGATCTATCGTCATGCAGATGAGGATGTTCAACCCTGAGCACCATACTCAAAGGTCCCACAATCTGGTTCTGGTGACTCCTTCGAGGGCTGCTTTCATCAACTGCGCAGAAGTCACACCGGTGTTTTGTAGGGATCCAGTAGAGGGTAGCAAGGTAAGTTCGATTATTGTGGGTTGTATTTCAGAAACTTTTCAGATATCTTAATATATAAAAATCTACTGTAAGTGTTTGTGTGTTTCCTCCTAAACCACGTGATCGATTTTGATGAAGTTTCGTGTGTTTTTGAGTGGGTCCCTGTATGGTTTATAGTCAGTTCGATTATTATGGGTTGTATTTCAGATATCTTAATATATAAAAATCTACTGTAAGTGTTTGTGTGTTTCCTCCTAAACCACGTGATCGATTTTGATGAAATTTCGTGTGTTTTTGAGTGGGTCCCTGTATCATAATGGGACACAGTAGGAGGCGCCACAATCAGGTTATAGAATATCCGTTTTGATTTTTAGTACAAAATGGCGGATGCGCTTGTTCAGTTATTACAACATTCATTCTTCTCAGATATCAGAGACAGTTCAGTCAGTGTTTCACTGTTTGTGCAAATAAACTTTGAGACACAATAAATAAAGTGAAATTAATATATTAATATAATGTCGAACATATGAAGGTTGAAAATATCGTTTCAAAACCTATTTCAAAATGGTATAACACTTAGGTACTAGTAATTCAGCAAGATTTTTGTGAAGAAACCCAGTTTTATACACATTTTTCTTGTTCTCTTCCTCTGTATATTTTCTTCGGAACTTTAAGCATTACATTTTGTAGTTCTTAATTCGATGTATGATACTAGAGCTTAGGGAAAAAACCTCAACAAAAAACCCTGTGTTGAGATTTGTGAAAATTGTGAACTAAAACTGAAAAAGGAAAAGACAAAAGGAGAAAACGATCAAATTAAAAATTGAATATTCCATGGTTGATCCAACAGATTTAAAATTCACTACCCATTCTAAAAAAGATTAAGAAACTATTTAAAGAACCCTGAAACCACCCTGAAATTTCTATATGGGACTACTTGATTATCAACCAAATTATCTATTGTTTCCTCTGCTTCCCTGCATTCATAACTAGGGCTCTCAACTGAGTATCATCTGAAAAGCATGCAATAGCAAGTTGTAACGATTCAGAACAGATAATATTTTCCTGATGGGAAGGTCAAACCCTGGAACTCTATTGGAAGGATCAGTATTTAATTAAATTCTTGAAAATGTCACACGAAATCCAATTAAACTGACAAATTTCCTTGTCGCTTTTATTCAAATTGAGTAAACAGTTGAACCATAAAGGTTCACGCAACTTCTATCTGATAATCTTATACCCAGAGGGAAGAAATTTCTCCTGATAGAAATTTTCCAGTGTACCTAAACTTTTCAAAGGATTATGCATAAATCTAAAATATTTTTTGTTACAGTTCAGCTGCAATCTTTGGTACCTTATGAAAGCCACAAGTACCATTTATGTGAGGAATAAAATATCAGAAATATCACAAGAAACCGTCCATACTTTGGCTGGAATGCTTATTGGAACCAGAATATTGAGTTTTAGTTGATTGTGTTTAATCGATACATAAATTTGTGTTTTATCCCAATAAACTTATATTTCAACAATTTCATTTGAATGTCATTATATTTCCACTCGTAAAAGTATAGTTTTCACGCTTGTTATCACTAATGAAATGTATTAAAGTCAATTTTTATGCGTTATCATGTTTTGTATGGAACATTATTTTCTTGTCAGCTATGTATACTTTCACGTTTCGTATATTAGAAGCCTGGCAATATCTGCATTGCGAGCGACTCAAGGGTTAACATTATTCATGATATTATCATTCGGAACTTTGTGACAATAGCCATTTCCATTATGATAATACCTTCAATCGAACGCTCGACTACGATATCGAAAAATTTTTAAACGGTTAGTGTCGTAGTCACTGTGTGAAGTGTACAAGTGATACCGGTTACAAAACATACAGCCGAGGTGAATTTTAATTTTCATTCATTATTATCCAATTGAGTTTTTCAGTTTTCCACTTATTTTATGAGTTATAATATCAGGAAGTATTCATTACCCTTAAAAAATTTATTCGGTTAAACTATACAATTTTCTGAATGGAAAATTAATACTTTCTATGAATTTAATGATTTTTTAATAAGTACTTGGTTTTGGATATACAGGGTGATAAGTTGAATAAATCTTAAATCAATCAACAGGCATATTTCAAAGTTTAAAGTTATAGCAATATAATAATAATAATAAAAAAAATATCACCCTTTTCGACTGTCTTCGTTTACCATTCCTGAAATAAAAAAAAATCTACAAATATTGCTTGGTTTTATCATATATGGTGATTAATGAATTTTTGGCGTTCTTGTTCCTTGGAACAGAGTGCTTATCAATTTGCCCAAATGTCTGTAATTTTCGAATTTTTGGCTGAGAATGGTCTGAACGATTTGGTTCGACTTACTGATCAAGAATCCGTGTTCAAAATCGATTCTGTCCGGCCGTCCGTTAACACGATAACTCTCGAACGGAATGAGCTAGACAGTTGAAATCTCCAGAGTAGGTTTGGGTGATAAATTCTCGGTTATGTTCGTTATTGGGCAAAATCAGCCAGGTGGTTTCGGAGAAACAAAAACAATTTTTTTTACACTTCAAAATTTATAGTCAATTTTTTTTAAGATGCAGTTTCATCAGAAGAATCCATTGATATCATTCTCAACTATAACAAACTGATATGATTTTTCAAAATTTCAATAATTATTCTCAATTCTATATGATTTCATAGAATAGGTACTCTAATTATAATTTGCTGATGTAGGTATGTAAATCCAACATGAGATGATTCATATAGACCTACGTTTTGAATTTAATTACGAAAATTATTGAAAATTTACGCACAGAAGCCAAATTGAAAAAGTGGGAAAGCCCTGTCGACTTTGGCGCTCTTGTTCGAACTTTGACAAATCATATATCCGAAAGTATTGGTTTCTCAGAGTTGGAAATGATATCAATGGATTCATATTCAATTTAATTTCATTTATGATGCAGTTCTAACACAAGAATCCATTGATGTCATTCCCAACTCTAAGAAACCAATACTTTCAGAGATATGATCTGTCAAAGTTTGAACAAGAGCGCCGAAGCTCTTGTTCAGAGGGCTTTCCCAATTTTTATTGTTGAAAAATGGATTTTGACTCCATTAGTTATATCAATTCTCATAACTATTCAGACAAAAGATAACACAAATCTTTGCAAATTTAAAAATTATATTGATTTCTCATATTAATTTTATTTGTGTCCGACTTTTCGTTCTATTAATTCCTGTTTTTACGTAGTAAATAGTAACTTATGATTATTGTTAATGAGGTAATACATTTTTTAACAAATGAATAATTTTTATTAGTGTTTGGACCTCTTATGACATTCTAATGCTTTCAAACCATATTCGGACAAATTAATATTTTCATAGGTACCAATTCTTATAATCTATATTCTATACTATTCAGACAAAGGATTGTACATCCATAATTTTACAATACATCTTTGTCTGAATAACTATAGGATATAAGAATTGCATACTAGTAAAATGTATAATTTGAATCTATCTAATTGAAAAAAATCAAGAGGCAAAATCTATTTATCTATCATTGAAATTGTGTCCTAATTTTTTTGTATACTTTGCATATGTTACACTTCTGATGTTCATTGTTTTATTAATTGATTCAATCTTTATTGGTCGTTAAACCTTAGACTTGATCTAAATGAAATACCATCATTACAAATTCAAGTTCATTCAATTGTTTTGTGCCTTTGAATATTAATTCAGGGTTCATAGAACTGAAGCAGCCCGAAAGCATGTGCTTATTAAGCCACCACCCCATACCGATACATTCCAACTTTATTTTTGGAAACAATTTCTTAATATAAGACTATGATGTACTGAATACGGAACCCAATATTATCCGAAGGTGAATAAATCTGGACAAACTGGAGTCCTCTTACAAAGTTGAACCATATGGAAATGGATTTTTCGGTATTCATACGTGGGATGTTGTTTCCGCAAATTCAGTTTGAATTTTTCCATTTTCCAGAAGATGGAGGTTAGTATAACCATTCCGGAATTCTTTGCGGGTCGAAGCGTTTTCATCACGGGAGGCAGTGGTTTTATGGGAAAAGTCCTCATCGAAAAACTGTTGAGATCTTGTCCTAAACTGGAGAATCTTTATATGCTGATAAGGGACAAAAAGGGGAAAAAACCAGATGATAGGATCAAGGAAATGTTGGAGCTCCCAGTAAGTAAACTGAATCAAGAACGAGCTCACAAATGTTACAGAAATTATTTAACCATCATCTGATTGATCAGAGAATCTTTTCCAGTTGTTCAAAGTATTGGTGAAGGAAAATCCAAAAGCACTAAAGAAGGTCAAACCCATTTTAGGAGACGTCATGGAATTAGGCTTAGGTGAGTTATAGTTCAAAGAGTGAACCTAAAATGGACCCTTGTGGAACTCCATATGAGTTTCAAACCTCAAAGATCCTTGATAGAAACTCGAGAATATATTCTAATTAACAGGATACTCTTCTACCACACAGGTCTTAGCGAAGAAGATCGCAATCTTCTCATAGAGAACGTTTCCATAGTTTTCCATGCTGCAGCATCCGTCAGATTCGATGACCATCTCACAGACGCCATCATACTGAATACCAGAGGTACTAGGGAGGTTTGTCTTCTAGCGAGACAAATGAAGAACATCACCGCTCTTGCGCACTTCTCCACAACTTACTGCCATACTGATCGTAAGGTAATTGGTGAGGAGATATATCCAGCACATGCTGACTGGAGGGATGCCATCAAAATTGCTGAAAATGTCGACAGATTTACGTTGGATCTGATGACCAAGAAGTATATAGATCCTTTACCCAACACCTACACCTTCACCAAGTCATTGGCGGAGCAGGTAGTGCATGACTTGTGCAATGGGGTAATTCCTTCCCTCATCTTCAGGCCCTCCATAGGTGAACATAAGAGATACACTTCTAGTTGTGCCTAAACTTGAAGATCTTTTTTTTATAGTTATATCTACTTGGAGGGATCCGTTTCCTGGTTGGATAGATAATTTCAACGGACCTGTCGGACTTTTGGTGGCTGTAGGAAAAGGTGAAGTATCCAATTAGGAGACTTACGTAAATATATAATGAACTTTTGATAGGTGTTCTGAGAACTCTGTACACAAATCCAAACCTCCGAGCTGATTACGTACCTGTGGATTTGATAACCAGAGGTATCATTGCTGGTACTTGGAATAAAGTAATGACCAAGTGAGTATCACGTTTGACCTGATAAATCATTGTTGACATGTTGATTATCTTCTCAGAGAGTCCCAAATCAGAAATGAAGTGGAGGTGTATAACTGCAGTCAATGTGATGTATCTCCAGTTACAATGAAAGAAATCGTTGCAATTGGACAAAGTTTCCTTTTCGAATGTCCCGCGAGCGGAGCCCTGTGGTTTCCCAACTGTACCATCACCAATTGCCGGTTCCTACATTTCTTGAAAGTCTTGTTTTATCATCTAGTTCCTGCACTCTTCGTTGACGGTTTGTTGAAATTGACTGGGCATAAGACTATGTGAGTGGGAAGTTTTGAAGAAGTGCAATTTTGATAAACGATTTTTTTTTAAGTTTGATGAAGGTGCATCGAAGAATTTACACGGCGAACATGGCTCTAGAGTATTTCATAACCAACCAGTGGAAATTTCTGAATGACAAGGGAAGAGCCTTGCAACTCCTATTACATCCTTCAGATTTGGATGATTTTTCCTACAAGGAAGACGAGATTGACGTGTATGAATATTTCAAGTCTTCTATATACGGAGGAAGACAATATTTACTTAAAGATCCACCAGAAACTTTACCAAAGGCGAGAACCGAAATTAAGAGGTAATAGTTTTAATCATAAACTGAAAATGTTGGCTAAAAGTGTATAAACGATATTTTACTAATTGTTTCAGGTTATGGTTCGTGAACCGATTAATTGCAGGAGTTTTCTACTTAGTTATGCTTTATTCAACAATTTACCATGTTCCTTACGCAAAGATTTATACAGTGTTATCGACTTATATTTACGATTATTTCTCAGCGTTGTAAATATTCTGCTATTATTTTTTCTATTTATACATGGCTTACTTACAACTAGAGTAATTTTCGAATTTTTAAATAAATATTATTTTTTCATCGTTTTTTAATGCATTTAACTGTTGAACAGGTGGTGAAAATGAACAACTTTGGGTAGCAATAAATATTTATTTATAGAGAACAATTCTCATGATATGATTATAAATTCTTAAAAACAGTATATTTCTCTATCTAACAATGGAAGTTTGAATTACACAGGATGATTCTATTGTTGTATAAAATCGATAATTTGATCAACAATCTTGTAAATGCTGTGAAATATTAAGACCTTTATAATTCCAACGAGAACAAAGCATAATTTTCAAGAGCAAATGTCTTCGATTGTTATATAATTTCCTTTATTCGATAAAAAAATAATACAATTAAATTAACAATTAGGTACCTAATATTATCTCGTAATTAATATTTTTTATATTCAATTCTATAAGAGGAACATAAAACATTGTAGATATAGCGTTGTTGAAATATAAAATAAAGAAAAAGCATTCTGGATTGTTTTAGTACAAAATTAAATAAGTACATTAAATTTTTTGTGAAGGCAAAATAGTCATCACCTGTCACAAATTAATAAAAAAAAGTCTCGAGGATATTTGGATATAATTTCCAAGAAAATTTCGTACTATATATGTATGTAATTAATGATGTTGAGTACACACAATTACTAAAAAGGGAAAATGGGGAAACAGAAAAACAAACAGTGGTAACAATCATTTAGACACGATCCACATACTGTTCCGTTGAAATTAATATCTTTTTGGGTTAGGATTTGAAATTGACGATGTTCCTAAAAAAAACTCGTAATACTGTCTCTATGGTAAATTGATATATGGGAAGGGTAACTTTGAAATAATGAAAATTTTAAAGTCGAAAATACTAAAACTACAATCAACCCTCAGCTATTACTATCTCTATCTTCATTTAGACTAAACCCATTTAAATACCCATTAGTGAGAGGGTGGCTGGACCAAAGTTTCACTTTATCATCCTGTGGAAGATCTGGTATGTTATAATTTGAACTAGAGCTAGGACAACGGTCGTCACTAGGCGAGAAACTTTGGAAAGTATCACTCCCGCTAGAGATATTGTTGAAATTGGAAGGAACACTGGAGAAGAGATCTTCTGATAAAGCTGGATTGAGTTGTAAATTATTTGGATAAGGATCCCTACTGGGGGTGGCATTCAAGGCACTAGTGTTCATCTGAAAGCTACTGGCGCTTTCAAAATTACCACTTTTGTCCAAATTATTATCACTTATGGTCTTCAAAGACATGTTATTACCAGTTTCGACCTTGATTACGCATGGGATCTGTATGGGTACCACATTAGTCTTATTTGGTACTTCCATCAAGATACTAACCATCGCCTTCTCGTCTAGCTTCTTATCGTCATCCATTATGGCAGTGTAGTCTGATACAACAGGAGCCAGAATACGATTGTTTAATTTGAGATCATTTTCCACCACAAAGTTGATAGGTTCATCCGGTATGGTATTATCCGGACTTGCAGTCGCTTTGAAGTCTTCAGATGACGTCAAGGGTGGCCAGCTTGTATCGCTGTTTAAGTCACCCTCAATCTGAACGTATTTCAAAGACTTATCCACTTTATTAGTGCATCTAGGGAGGATGTCGTCGATCAGGAAATACTCAATGATATAAGCTACCACGAAAGCTATGAAGCTCATCATTATCATGCCCAACTTGAACCATAAGTCTGGTGGTACTCTCAAACCAATAGTTTCTCGTACAATCTCGACTGGTTGGATTGCAAAATAGATTGTGGTTATCGCAGTTATCAAAGTGATCACCATCACCTTATGGTTCCGGAAAATTATGCGCCGGTAGGGCTTCCCTTTGGAAAACACGAGTGCCATGGCGATGTTCTGGAAGCAAACTGTGATGAAGATGTTGTAGTTTTCAAAGGTTGGTACCGCATCCTCATCCTTGGAGATGCCAGCTGGAACGTACCAATATTGCGTGCACATCCACCAGAAGAGGCCCAACTGGAACGAAATCGCAACGACAAGATGAACGAATAGTGACGCTATCGGTTGGGGGCTTATAAGACTCGTCAAAGGAGGATTCTTGGACATTGGACCATCGAAAGCCTTATTGGTGCCGAAGAACAAAGCGAAAGTCGACGTTATACCCAAATCCATCCACAAGAATTGGAAATCGGTGAAGTTTGTGTATGAGATCGCCAAATTGATGACGCCTGCGAGTTGGTTCATACTGTAGAAGATCATATATTTGAAGATGCCGAAACTGGAGACAAGGGCTGCCCTTCCTTCCTTGATCACCTTGACCACGCAGCTTATGTTGGGGTTTTTCGAATTGAAGGGACTAGCCAAAGATGATTCTTCATCTGATAAGGAGATGCCAGCATGTGCAGCTTTTAGAGCACCACAATCATTCGCTCCATCTCCACACATACCTGAAGAAAAATTCGTTTAAGTTGGAGTAGCCGGAAACACTAGAAATTTGTCTTACCAACATAATATCCAAGTTTCTGCAATTCCTCAACCAGTTGCTGCTTTTGGTCAGGACCCATCCTGGCAAAAATCGTGCCCCTGGATAGGATCCTAGGTAGTAATACTGGATTAGGATGTTCCCTTACGATTTCCCAGACTTTACCAGTGAGGGCAAACCTATAGTTGTTGTTCATACATGGTTTTTTGGGGTCCATATATCTTACCGAACTTTGCACTTGCGATTCTATAGTGTCCAAACTGACCACACTGGCAGAATTCGACATGACGCTTGTATCGGTAGGGGTATTTTTAGGTTTGAAGTTATTAAGGGTGAAGAATAGGTTGGGAGGGTTGCTGTTGTCACAGTTTATGGTTATCACGCTTTCTTCGGCCTTTAACATGTCGCAATCCTTAGCAACACTGATGGCGGTTAGAAGGTTATCCCCTGGAAAATATACGAATGTATTACCCTAAAAAGACGAAGGAAATTGATAGTTTTACCTGTGACCATCACGCAACGAATATCTGCGTCAATCAACTCGTTGATAGACGACGTAGTTTCTTCTTTCAACCTGTTCTCTAAAACAATCAAACCCAAGAATTCTAAATCCACTTCCAATTCCTCCCTCTTTAACTTGTGCAGCTTGGGATATTTCGTGAATATCTCCTTATGGGCTATCGCGATAACCCTAAAACCATCCTGGGTGTAATTCTCCAGAACCTCGTGGAAATTTTTAGGCAGCGTGCTTTTGTCGATGAAGTTCAAGAGCATCTCTGGCGCTCCTTTGCAATAATAGTCGAAGCCTTTCTTATCTAAGGTACGCGAGATGACGCCCATCCTTTGCAGGCTGCTGGAGAAGGGGAACTCCCTCAAAAGCGCGATTTCTTCGATGCCGTTGAGGTTTTGGGTCGTAGCTTGTGGAGGTCCGAAAGAGGCCCGTACAAGAGGCTTGTATTTGTTGTCTTCATTTTCGGATTCTTTCATTGACCAGCCAGTACTCTCGAACATCTGAAAATATTAGTAAATCGTTTATTTTTAATGTGATCCCGCATAAGAGCGACGGTATATATTCGACCTATTGTTAACTTACCTTGAGATCTAATGGATCACCAACGATTTCTCCATTTATAATAGTCAATGAATGGCATGATACTAATCCACCGAAAAATGTATCGTACGGTAGATTAGCCACGTCACTTGCAGATGGACCAAAGGAGTTGCCAGAGGCGGGTATGACACAAGAGAGATCAAGCCCATCTTCTGTGAGGGTACCAGTCTGTAACATGATTTTCAAATACAGTGTACAGATTTGATTTGAGGTTAAAGAGAGTGAGATAAAGACCACACGAGGTAGAGTGGGATCCAAGGGGAAAGGAAAAAGGGTAGAACATCCACCTACCTTATCGAAACAAACGCAATTGATGGAGCCTGCCACGTTGATTATTCTTGGGGCTACACAATATATTTCTTCCTTTCTCAACCTTTCTTGCGCATTGGAGTACCCTGCCGTCATAGCAGAAGGCATGGCTGGTGGAACAGATATTGTTATCACATCTAGAGCTTGCAAAATAATTACTTCTGCAGGTATATCCCTTGAAATCTAAAAATTTAACACAAACTCGTCAATATAAAGCATCAAAATGGGACTGTGATTATCTTACCTTCAACAGTACTTCGTAAACGATAGCTACCATTGCAATCGCTGCCATCAGAAAAACGTACTTGTAAGAATCCCTTTCGAATTTGAAGTCAATAGGATTAGGATAGAGGATGCTTCTAACCAAACTTCCCTTAGCCGTTGAAAATCCTGTCCGGATTACCACTGCTAAGACTTTACCCTTATCGTATCTAGTTTGTATGACTTTGGTTCCACAGAAGAGACTGTGTCTTGCGTGTTCTTTGGAGTCGTATATCAGGTTCTCTTCGTCAGGCATTGAAGTCTTGGTTACCGGTACAGATTCACCTGAGAAAAATTGGATCAGAAATCTATATATACAGGGTGTCCCAAAAATACCACGCGAAAGTGACACTGGAGATAGATTGGCATTAGGTCTATCAGATAGCATCAACATAACCTCAGTAAAAGTCCGCTGGTTTTCGAGATATCACCACTTTTGTGTATTTTTTAAAAATGTCCAGTTTTCATGGTATATCGATACGGAGCTCGTGTCTAATTAAATCGAGGTCGCTGATCACGAATATGCAATTAGTTTTTCCCTAAGTGGCGTACTTTATGAAAATTTTCACTTAGAGTGAAAAAATGGACGAAAATAGGTCAATTTTGGAAGTTCACACCGCCCAAAAAAATCGGAGTAAGGTGTTGTTTATTTTTGCCCTCATATATGGATCCTTTATCTACTGAATAATCCAAACAGAAAATGTCCAGGCCGTACTATTCGGAAATTATGATTTTTTTCCCAAGGGTCTGTTTTTCGGAAAACTCATTTCGCGGTATTTCCGCGGTAAATTCTCTAATGAAAAATCCGATCATATATTCGTAATCTACGGCCTCGAATTAGTAAATGACGTAATTTACATCGAAATCGGAGACCGGTCGAATTTTGGCAATTTTTTAATACATTAGCCTTAAAAAAATCCCATTTTTCGAGAAAAATTTTTTGACGCAAAACTATGAAACGGGTACTTATTCTTATAGATTCGGGGCCGTAGATTCCGAATCTACCATCAGATATTTATTACAAAAATTTTCCTAGAAAATATCGCGGAAAGAATTTTCCGAAAAATAGACCCTCGGGAAAAAAATCATAATTTCCGAAGCGTACGACCTGAACATTTATTGTTCGGATGATTCGATAGATAAAGGATCCAAATATGACGTGAAAAGTCAGCAACACCCTACTCCGATTTTTTTGGGTGGTACAAAGTTCGAAAATTGACCTATTTTCGTCAATTTTATCACTTTAAGTGAAAATTTTCCCAAAGTACGCCACTTAGGGAAAAACTAATTGCATATTCGTGATCAGCGACCTCGATTTAATTAGACACGAGCTCCGTATCGATATACCATGAAAAAAATTTTTTGGGTCGGCACTTAGAAATATTTTTGACCCGGAATCGGAGGAAAATTCTTCTTTCCCGTCCCAAATCTATGATTTTCACATCTCAATAACCAAATTTTCCCCGATTATTGGACGACGTTTAGATTTATGTATCTATTTTTTCTGTATCTCTATCCGTTCGGAAAATATTAGGTAATAAGCGAATCCGTCAAACGCCAAGAAGTTTTCTCTAGTATCCAACACATACAAAAATCTACAGGCTTTGGTTATTCACTAAATCGGGCACGCAGATCACGAATCTGTAATTAGATTTTCCGTATCTCGATTAGTTTCGGAGCAATGACGAAAGAAGTCGCAATTTCTGGCTCTACCTCCGGAAAATGGAATAATCAGTCGGATTTTTCGCCATATTACCAAAATTAATCGAGATACGGAAAAACTAATTACAGATTTGGAATCTACGCCCTCGATTTAGTGAATAGCCAAAGCCGTGGCGATCTAATCGGAAAATTCTAGATTTTTGTATGGGTTAGAATCTAGACAAAGGACTCACAGCTCTGGCAATGTGTTAGTTGTTGTATGCATTTTATCAATATTTCACAGGAAATAGGTTATAAATACTTCTACAAGGGTTGAAGTATTACAGGATATTTTACTTGCAATTCTCTTTTCGTGGAAAATATTAATTTCAAGGGTGAGACCACCCATGCAAAAATAACCAGTTAACCCAAAACATTTAAGTTTTACAAGCGAGCTGCTTTGTTTAGAAATACAAATGAGCGCTTCCCAACATGTGAAGTCATGGGACGCAACAGTGGTGATATCTCGAAAACCAGCGGACTTTTACTGAGGTCATGTGATGCTATCTGATAGACCTAATGCCAATCTATCTCCAGTGTCACTTTCGCGTGGTATTTTTGGGACACCCTGTATATATCGCAAGATAAATACAAATCGCATTCCACTTTCAGTGTGCAAATGAAACTGTCGATATTATAGTTAAATAAATCGAGGAGATTGACCAATTTTTTTAAAGAAAAGTGTTTTTGCCAAAAATCATATTATCAAAATCATTATGAAACATTAATTACTCGGAAAAGTTCGAGGGGTAGTTTTTATTCCAGCTAGGGAAAGCCAAGTTTCTTCCGTAGAACCAAGGGTCTTCGGAATTGTTCAACTTTATCCGATGGAACTGGACAAGTTCCTCAGAGATGTAGTTACCAAGTTTTTATAATATGTGCTAAGTTTCTCAGATGTGTGCCAAGTTTCTCAGATATGTGCCAAGTTTCTCAGAACTATGCCAAGTTTCTCAGAGACATGCTAAGTTTCTCAGATATGTGCCAAGTTTCTCAGAGATACATCAAGTTTCTCATGTAGGTGAACGAAGTTTCTTTGAAGACACCCTATAAAAAATGTTTAAACCCACCTGTGAGCATCGCTTCATTCACTACGCAATTTCCACTAAGTAAGACCGCATCGCAATGCATCATGCAGCCATGGGCTGGTATGACCAATATATCACCCGGTACCAGACACTCTGTAGAAACAGTTTCTGTCGTCTGGTTCACTTCTTCTTCCCCACAATCTTTCTTGCGTCTTTTATGTCTCAGAACATCACACATGTCAGATCCGTGTAACGTTTCGTATAACCTCTTTTCAGTCTGGAAAATAAATTGAAATTGTATGAAAACCACTGCAAATGTATGGCACCCCTGTAATCCTTTTTTATTCACAGTTAGGGAATGTGGAATAAGGTAGACCAGGGAAAGAAAATTTGCTGATAAAATTTGAACCAACCTCTCTGGTCTGAAGTACGCTCTTCAATATATTATATATACTTATAGCTGTTACAGCTGCGGCATAATAGAAATAGTTATCAGAAAACCAGAGTATCAAGCTGAAGAATTGGAAAATGTAGAAGGGGCCTAAGACTTGCTGGAACAGCAGACCCAATACTGTGCTTCTCTCAATAAGAATAACGTTAGAGCCATAGACAGCTCTCCTGAAAACCAAAAATACACTTTACTATATCAATATTCAGCTGATGGAGAAATGATGGTAGTTATACCTTCTGAAAGAATCGTCTTCGGAGAGCGGTTGATAGTTATGTAAAGTCTGTCCTGATACGCCTAGGTCTAATTGGCTCAACTTTTCAAATTTTAAGTTCTCTTGGCTCCAAATGTAATCGACTTTTTTATGGGAGAACAAAGTCAAGCTGGAAGCAGATTAGACGAATTAGTTTCATGCACATTCAGAACTTCAATGGTATATCGTATATTGCTGTAGGGGGCAACGTTGCACTACGACCTTAAAGTCTATTGTACCCCTCCGTTAGAACTGTCGATGTCATTACTATCTACAGCTCGCCTTCCAGTTCCAGAGTTCTGATGAACTTCTGGCATGGCGTCAAGCAGGCTTCCTCTTCACTCCTACAGATTTCTTGCCCAAAGAATTCCTTGCGTTGGTTTGAGATGGCAAGGCATTCCGTAATCAGGTGATCAGGAGTTTAATCCTCTTCCCAACAGAATCTTCACTGGTCAGTTTATGCTAGCCTTAATCTTATCATATGCTTCTTAAGGCCGCACTGCCGCAGTGTCCTGTGAGGACACCAGTGAGGAGGTGCAGCGTGTTCTTACTGAGGTCCATATATTTCTTGGATATGAAAGTGTCAAAGTTCTGGAGGAACTTTTTGGTGTAATGCATTCCTGGAAGAGATCTCCACAAAATAACTCTTTCAGTTTCTTCTTTCATACGAAATTCACTTTTGGGGACAAAGGGGTTTGTGCTCCTTTCCTGGCAAGTGTGTTGGCCTCCTCATTTCCTTTCATTCCCGCGTGACCAGGAACCCTGTTGTTCTTGCCTTCTTCATTAAGTTTTCTTCGTCACTCCCATATTAGCTTGGACTCGATAACATGGGAGCTCAGACCTTTAATAGCAGCATGAATGTCAGAGTAGATTGCTATATCACATCTCTGATAGTTTCTTTCTATGTTCATATCCACGCATCTTTCTATTGCAAGTACTTCTGCCTGAAAGATAAGCCTGACGCTAGTGATCATTTGGTGCCTGGCCCATATACTCGAGCGCCAGCTCCTGTAATGGTTTTGAACCTTCTGTGTTCCATTTAATGGCATTTCTTTTAAGAACTTCGGTGGGTGATTCCCTGTTCCAGTCTTTTTTCCAACCAAGCATCGTAGTGAAGTTCTTTTCGATGCTTACTTTCTTAATCACTTCGTCACTAGAAAGATTGGCTGATGAAATGTATCTGGTAAGAGAGGACCAGGCTCTCTGGTTTTTAATACTATCCTTACATGTTCCTTTCCTACATATTCTGAGAATGGCTTCATGGGCCATTTTGTCTATCACTAGATGAAGTGATGTGAGATTTGTGATAATCTCAAGTGCCCTGGTAGGACAGGTTCCCATAGCTCCAGTGATACACACACAGGCCAGTCTTTGTACTTTGTCGAGGGTTTTCCTTGTGCTATTCTGGCTTGTTTTTGCGTACCAGAGTACTGCCATATACGTGATTATGGGTCTCACAATCATGACGTACATCCATCCCAGTATCTTAGAGTTGCAGCCCCAAGTCTTAGCTAGATTCCTGTACACCTTTATTGCTTTGCTAGCAGCGATTTCAACATGTCTATTTCACAGAAGTTTACTATCTAGTGTCACCCCTAGACTTCAATGGTAAAACAGATCCACTTTCATTCTATCTGCTTATACTAGAAAGAACTGGTCAAATCTGTGGACCCATCGGTAAACCAGGTGCGTCACTATGGTTTAAGAAGCCTTTATGGTGTACGCCATTGACTTCAAGCAGGAGAGTGACCCTGTAACCCTACAGGGTCACTCTCAAAGCAGAAGCAAACATCCTCCACCATTTTGAGAGCAGCCTGCGTGACCGCAAGATGTATTTTTTTCTTATTATATTATTATACTGAACCTCCTAGATCTTCCCCAAAAAGACCACTCATAAACTCTTGAGAGCTTGCGCAAGTAAGGAGATTCAGTTCTATTCTGCGTAGGCTTCATTACGCTGTCTCTCCTTTGGCATTTGAAAATATTAGCGTAGTTTTTAGACCAGCAAATTCCATTATGGTGAAGTGAGAGTAGAAGAAGAACAGTTAAGTTTTCAGATTTTATCGCTTCACAACTATGTGTGAATTTTTCCACTGGAATAACTTAAATTTACGCAGGCAACATGTTAGATATGATGTAATTGCAATGAAATTATATCGAATATAGTTTGTGTTTACCTGTCCACGTTTTTGAAATGACCATTTGAGAAATTTATACTTAGAGATGGTGAGAATTCGGTCAGGACCTCAATGAGTTCAGGATTCACAATTTTCAACTTATTTTCCTCTTCTAGCTGAAATCTGAACACATCCTCGGCTCTTATAATTTGCATCTTACAGACGTGCAACACTTTGCGCTGTCTGAATGTTTCCTGCAAGGATAAATTACGACCTATATTCTGTATTTTTTTTATCGTTATTCGATTTGTTATTTTCAGTATATAGAATGTTGTTTGTACTTACTATAACTAAAACATATTGTGCTTGAGTTACTGAACAAATGGAACTCGTAGCGTAAAGGTACCAATGGGGCATCCAATGGAAAACGAGTCTCGATATACCAAGTGTTAAAACGAAAGAGATATACGTTAGAAGAGTCTTGATGTTGTTCCTTTTGTATCCATTTATTTCCATTTCATCTTGTTCCCCCTTATTTATGAGCATGCGCTTAGCACTACTCATCCCTGATGATAACAAAATAAATTTATTAAGAACAAGAATTTTCATTAAAAACATTTACGTTCACCATCAAATATTAACAGTGTTTCATGTAACGAAATTAAACAAATATTGAAGGAACAAAATCCTCGTCAGTTGTTGAGTAAAATGAAGTGACTACTCCATAATAATTTTTCATATAACGGACTCAAACAAATGACATTTCCAGTATAATTAAATTAATAAAAATACGACTAGGAAATAAGCGAGTCCAACCAAGCATATTGTCAAGCATTTCGTGCTTAAAATTGAAGGTGATGATAAGAGTAATTTAATTGTGTGAACGACGAGTAATAAATTTAATTATTTATTATTTTTGCGCGCTTCTTCCACCAGGGAGCAACATGAAAAGGAACAGTCTGAATAAAAGCAATAATTTCCGAGTAAATCATCAGAATGAATTCCTAGAGCTACGAAACCCGTAATCGCAGAGTTCTAGTAGCAAATCGAACAGGTTATCCAACCACAATTATTCGATCCTTTGTTTAAATTGTGAACGAATAACAAGATCTAACCAGATATTGACTCAATATGCGTGAATGATAGTGAACTAAATGTAATATAAATGCTTATCAGGTTGGAATTTCCAGCTTAGATCACGTGTAACGGGATTCCAGAGAACTTACCTGGAAAATTCACATGTTCAGTTCGAGAATTTCGAAAAATTCACTAAGCAGACTTCCAGCAGATATCGCATATGTGAAATATGGATCGTCCATATTGAACACGTAAGTGATTCATCGAACGTTCCAAGAAAGGACATAAGCGCTCATTATCGACGCAAATAAAGATATTTTTCGTTGATATGATAACTACGGGGGACATTCGGAAAAAAACCAACAGAATACACACTATGCAGGATATATCAGAAGTCGATTTTTCCTGAATTTCTTTTCTTGCGGTTGTTAAAAACTTCTTTATTGTTTTTGAATCGAAAATAGGTGCAAAATTTCACAATAAGGTACATTATTTTCAATTCAAAACGTTATTCTTTCTGTTCTTCGTCTATATCTATATTAAACCTACAAATTTTTCATTTTTAACTCGCTTTAATTGTGACCAAAAATCTAGTTTCATTTGGGCCTGATCCTGTTAGCTTTTCATCGATTGATTTATACAATGGGCTCAAATTTTCCTTTCCATCAATGGTACCTATATAAAGAGTTTTCCAATTAGGTTAAATAGCACACGATATTTTGGCCATTTAATTAAGCCAAGAATTAATTTTTATGATGCAGATCTATCATAAGAATCCAATGACATCATTCCCAACTCTGAGAAAGCACTACTTTCGGAGATATGATTTGTCAAAGTTTGAATAATTACTCGCAAGTATGTAGAAAATTTGGGGCATTTCATTATGATATACGCCATAAAAAATAATTCCATCGTCTGATTGTACCTTAAACTTCCTGCAAATATAGTTAATCTCAATTAAACCATGATCAAACTATAAAACATCTTATCTCTGATATAAAAAAAATTGATAGTGGACAGAATACAATTTGGTTAATAGTTTGAATTTACTGATAATGATAGATATTGTACATTCCATATCGAAATCTTACATTTCCGCTATTAAATCAACATTATGTAACATAAAATATAATAATTACTCATCTAATTGTCGAATGACATAGATTTCTGGATTCTTTTAGCTGAACAAAACAACGTAATACCATCTGATGATGTTGATTTTGAAGCACATCAATTAAACAATGATACATTACGAGTTTAGTACGTTCGAACCTACCCCGGCTTGTTGAAGTAGACGGAAAACTAAATTAAACAAGTTGAACATTTCGAAGCCACAAAAAAATAATAATACCTGATCCTTGAAGAAGTTCGGCGTGCTGTTCTTGCACAGTCCTGTCAGATGAATTTTTTTTACGGAAAAGGCATTTCAAAAAAGCCATTTTTTATCTGAATCAGACGTCCCAAACTATGCACGACAATTTATCACTTTTCAACAGTGTCTACGGCGATTTTCACTAAGTTTTTCTTTGCGCACTTCACTTGGTGTCTTTTAAAAACAGCTAACAGACGACTGAGTGTCTCCCTATAGCACTTCTGCCCTTTTCGCGACTGCGATTTTAATTTTCCATTTAATCCAATGACGTCTCAAGGTACATGTGGAAATTGTTTACTCCTATAGAGATAGATCTGTGGAAACCCTGTAAAGATATTGGTGAGAAAGAGTAGATGGACTTCGATACAACTGGAAACGTATACGTTGTATCATTGTATAAAGAGTATGTCCTTATACAATGTATGATTCGCAAGTCAAGAAGACTTTCCTTAACTATATTTTAATTGGTATAATTCTGGCATTATCTTTTTGAATGCTATTTACCTCAAAACGTGTATTGTGAACATTACAGGGGACTGTTTTTGAGACAATAATAAAAGAGAATATGCGTTTTGATCGTTTTTGATGTAATTAATACAAGTATAGGTACTCCAAAGGAGGTTGTTTAGCGTCGGGCACGATCAGTGCTTGGATGGATGACCGCTCGAGAATTATTAGAAATTCCGTTTGATGAATAAGATTTCCGATGTGTGCCAGCTAAATTGAGTAAAAGGGAACATTGGTCTGTCCTTGGATGGAGTCGGAGCAGTCTGATCCCGATTAATGCATCGTGGAATTGCTAAGTTATTTATAGAGTATGAATGAAATGATCTACGCTGATCATCTCAGGAGTTTTCCACATTTTTAGGTGGTTAATAGCCTCCAAACATCTCACAGGTTTGCCTTTTCTTCTTCGGAATGTAACAATTCTTTCTATCCATTCTTTTTCACTACTTCGTACTGCCCAGCGTTTTCGAAATTTTTTTCTAAACAACCCCGATTTCTCTTGATCTGGTGGTATTTAATCGAAGTACCAAGATGATTAAATTTATCTACAATAAGGGGAAGTCAATGAAACACTGGTGGTATTTTTTATTCGATTTTTATACGTACTCTAGAACGTATACTTTTCATGATAACTTTTTCGTTGCTTGTTTTAAAAGGGTTATCATTCGGATATAATGAATGAAACATGGCCAGCGGAAGTGTGACAGGTTTGTGAGTTATGGGTAACTTCAGGTAGCTTTCTAGCCAGGTGTGAAAGTTGTTAATCTTTCAACAACCCTAAGGGTTCTAAAAATTCCCTAGCACCTTTGTGTCAATCCGATTTCGACTTCGGAGAAATGACCCAAGAAAGTTTGGATATTTATGAGAGAAGTTTGTTTTGATTTCTTTATTCTTAAATTTATTTTGATTCTCAATTATATGTATACCTTCTTATTTGATTTCTTCCCGCTGCTTTGGAAATCTTGGAAACAATACTTCCCAACATATTGAAATGTAATTTGGTTCTATTTTATCAGCGTTTTTAAGATGTGTTTCTATTTCAACTTTCATTAATTTCTTTATTCAATTAAACTTCTTTTGCTACGGAATATTTCAATAAATTTAAACTGAAGTTTGTATATGTTTCCTCTTGAATGTTGCCAGTATTCTCATACTGTCTTATCTATATAATTTCTTTTCCTTTAGTCCATTTATATCTGGCATTGTTGAATCCCAATCAAATAAATGAATGGATTGAAACAAAGAGAAAACCTGAAATTTTAGCAAATAAGTGAGTGATATCAAAGACGTCGGTGTGAGTCTTTCTTTTTCTATCCCACCTGTTGATGAACGCTTGTTCACTTCGTTGTTATCAAGCTTAAAGATACTATGTTACACTTGTTACATTTTAACACGTTGTGTAATCGTATAAGCAAATGAATCCTCGATTTAAGGTCATCGCAGCTGATTGAAGACTTGTGCCAGCAAGTCGCAAACAACGGGCCGACGTTTCTAACGATCAATCGAGCGATCATCATCACCGAAAGACTTGCGAATAGTGACGTAACGTTTCCAGTTGAAACCGCCGTTAATTAGTCACTAGACTCACCTTATCTCTCACAGACTACTCCAGATATCAAGTGAACGTCAAATTATCATTTTGGGGCATAAGAATAGTCTTACGTCAGTCTCCGGGGTCGTTCTTCGCCCTGTATCCAACGTTGCTAGTAACGAAAGCACTCTCGATATTGTGCATCTTATTTGTGACCACCCCTTTGATTTTGTCCAAATTTTTCAAACTGTTATACGCGTTATACTTGAAGAAGTCACTGGAACTCATAGCAGCACTTATGGGAAGACTTGGATCTGCCAGTATCGCAACACCTGAAGACACAACGCGGGAAAATCTGATGACGTAGTCGGAAAAACGGAAATAAAGCAATTAACTATCGGTAGAGTTTTTACGAAATGACTCACACGGTATTCAGTTCACCAACCGACTTAACCTCACTTTCACTGGATCACTAAGAACGATGAAGGATTCAGTACAATATTAAAATACTAATTTCAGTCCAGGGACTTCTAATGAATGATGGTAATATTAAATACCTTAAAAACTTCATTTTAACCATTGAAAACGACGGGAAAAACTGAGACCGCGGTTTTAAGAATTGAGGATGGGACAGTTTGGACGGATTTTAACGAAGTTCATGCGTTTGGTGTTGTTTTTGTATCACTGAGGGTGGTAATTTGATGGAAGAAGCGAATTTTCTGATCGAAAATCTTTCGTATTTCGATTTGCAATGTTTGCGAGCTATCTGCAACGTTCACAATTCGACTACCGCGAATAGAATGATGGAAATCGAAGTCGGAATGCCGATGACCGACTCAGATTTTCAGCGCATGATGGTGGGTTGCACATGGGAGCAAAGTTCATTAGAGAGATATCGAATTTTCGTCGTTGCATAGGCGCCATCTGTGCGAGCATCATTCTCCCGCCAAATGGTACTCGAACTTCGTTCTCAGGGTATAGATGACGCCACCTTCCATGAAACCGCCTGTATAATCTAACCAGGCGAAACAATCTTAATAGTTTGATTAGTTTGCAGTTTGCATCCTTGACCATTGCATTTCCCATGCATTTCTTATAGACCTAAACATTACATGGATATCTCGCCTGTTTTCAGAGGCTTTAACAAATTTCTTAAGATTTATTTCTGTTAAAACAGATTCAGTGAAGTTTTCTCAACAAGCTATAATCAAATCTTGACAACAAAATGTTATATCTTCAAAACACAAGTGGGCAATGAGACCACTTCTGTCAAAGCCACTCGTGAAGCTGCTATTAAAGCTCTGACCTCTCATGGGAGTACTGAAGAAAACTCGATGAAGTAGGCAAGAACAACAGGGTCTCCTTGGTCTGGGTTCTAGGTCACACAGGAATCAAAGGCAATGAGGAGGCCAGCACACTTGCCAAGAAAGGAGCACAAACCCCCTTTATTGGCCCGCAGTCCTAATGTGGGGTTGGTAGATACACCTACAAAAGTGAATTTCGGATGACAGAAGAAACTGAAAGTGGTATCAGGATGAGATTAGGGCTAACAGAAACTGACGAGTGCAGATTCTATTGAGAGGAGGATAAAATTCCTTATCATCTGATTACGGAATGCCTCGCCATCTCGAACCAACGCAAGGAATGCATTGGGCAAGAAATCTGCAGGAGCGAAGAAGTAGCCTCCTTGAAGCCATCCCAGATACTGGAGTTCATCAGAACTCTGGAAGTGGAAGGCGAACTGTAGATGGTGGCGACATCGACAGCTCTGACAGGGGGGGTACATAGACCTTAAGGTCACAGTGCAACGCTACCCCCTCAAACAATATACAATAAACAATATATATCTTCAAAATAATTAATGAATATAAACGTACTGGTGGGCAAATTCGATAGACGCTTGTCTTAGATCCCTCGAAATCAGTCACAAATCATCACATGCAGACTCTGTGAATCGGAAAAAGAAACTGATACTGAACAGATAGTTTGAAAATGTCCAGAGCTGGCCAGCCTAAGAATTTTACCAGTTCTAAATGCCCAGGAAGTGATAGACAAGGCTCCTAAGACGTCATCAGGTATGTTAACACCATTGACAATGTCCTTAGGATTGAATAAACAGGGAAATAACACCAAATATCCTATCAGTCGCAGTACAGAAGGGCTGGACATAGATGCATTTAATACATTGAAACATAGATGAATATAATACATTCTTATCATACTATGATTCATGATACATTCTTATCATTTATTATGATAAGAATGTATTATATACATCTATGTTTCAATGTATTAAATGCATCTATGTCCAGCCCTTCTGTATAGGTCTAGCCAACACCTCCTTTTAGGAGGTGTTGACTAGACCTATATGCGGTCCATAAGAGAATGAATTTCACTCAATGATAGCAGCAACCAATTAATCGACTGTGACGCCAGTGGAATCACTCCCCCTATAATAATACTGCTGGAATGTAATCAGATTATGACATTTATTTCTGTTACTATCAATACTTATTTCATTGCAGAATTAGCTTTTTGAACGCTGCATTGAACAATCCAAGAATCAAAACATTTTATTGCTCACTTAGCTTTTTAGCAACATCGCGTTTCTGTGTCCTACTCGATTAATTATATTTTTGAAGACAAATCTAAGATATAAAAGCACATGCTTATGAAGAAATCTAGTGAGAAAAACAAACATTTGATTCTGCAAAGTAAGCGTCTATGAAATCTAGGACATATAAGTTGTAGTACGTGTATTCATGAAGGTTTATTTCGTAGATAATGCTAAAAAAGGTTTAATTTTGCGATACAAGCTTCTGTCAAAGTTTTTTTGTTGTTTATTTCTTGTCTGAGCTGAGGAGAAGTGAGGACATCAATACACTAATATAAGACAGGCTCTAACTCTCTTAGTGGTGCCAAATCCAACAGTGGCCTAGGAAAATACACCTAGCTATACATTTCGAGAAGAAAAAACCAACAGAGAAGCATCAGTCATCGCAATCAGGTTATAAAATATTTGGTTTGTTTTCGATGCAAAATGGCGGATGCGATGGTACAGTTATTAGATCATCGAATTTTCTCAGATCTCAGAGACATGGTGATGTAACTTTGACATTCGTTATCAGTTTAAACTTCAGTCAGTATTATATTAAAGTGTAATTCACGTGTGAAAGGTTTCGGAATGTGATTAAAAACTATGCATTATGGAATTCCTTAGCTGCAGTATTGAAGTGGCATTTCAGATACCTAGTAGAGAATCTTAAAGAAGTTACTTATATTTATGTCAACTACAGCCACATAATTATTCTTCACCAATCGTACCAAAACTACAGGCTCTTCTACAAAATGTATCAAATATACAATTGATCAGCTTTTAGGATACCAAGAAATGAAAGTCAATTTTTATTTTTTTCCTCGGAACAGAGTGCTTATCAATTTGCCCAAATGTCTGTAATTTTCGAATTTTCGGCTGAAAATGGTCTCAAACATTGCGGTTCGACTCACTGATCAAGAATCCGTGGCCAAAATCGATTCTGTCCGGCTGGCCGACCTTAGACACGATAATTTTCGAACGAAATGAGCTAAAGAGTTAAAATTTTCAGAGAACGTTTGAGAGATAAATATCTTGGTTAATTTAGTTATTGGGCAAAATCGGACATATGGTTTTGGAGTAACGAAATATATATTTTTTTTACATTACAAATTTCGATTATACATACATTTTCAACTCAAATTCATCTGTGTTCATACATTTTATCATTGTCATCTCATCTACAGATAAGAGAGATGTCAAACAAAGTATGATTGAATGCAAAATGGAATAACCTCAGCTATCGGTAATCCATATATGATGATGATGTTGAAGGAAATATATACTTTGATAAGTTAATCAAATTGGGTACAGAATATCTCCAGTAAAAACAAAACTGGAATATTGGCTAAGTTTCAATTGATATAATATAATTTTCATATAGTAGATTTGAGGAATGAATATCTCGGATAGTTTCGTTATTGGGTAGAATTGATCTGTGGATTCTGGATTAATAATTTCTATAAAGCCTTTTGAATTCGACTGAACATTTGAAACGAGTTCAAAAACCGTTTATATAGTTTGAATTTATTAAAAAAATGCATGTACAAACCGTCATTTTCGAGGTCTCTAATCGCCCCATAGCACCTCGGAAGACGGGTGTACCTTATTCGGTCCTTTTCCATCCTTAAAACTGTCAATCAAGCCACGCACTTCACTAAGAAAAAATCACATTAAGTTGAAGCACTCACAAACAACACCAAAAGCCGCATAGTTGTGCTGGGTCATCAATAATCCCACATGTATGAAGATCACATCGTTATTTTTTCCGGGAAAACCCGCGAAAACTGCTAGATTTGAAACAATGAGATAGGGTAAGCGAGAAGGCCAAGCGTTCGGACGCTAGACAACAATACAAATGTGTCGTAATCAAATCCTCAAACCCTTTTAAGAGAAAGAAATTTGCCTGAACAGCTATATCATTATCAAAACGAGTTGTGATTACAATGAGTAAATAGAATAGAATTGAGAATAATTGAGAGATTATAAATGTTACTGTGAACGAAAGGTTTAGAAGTGAATCACTCTGTTTATGATCGAGCGTGACACTCTGGGTGATTGTCTTCCGCATAAACAGAGTGATAAGATAAATTCGCTAAACTGTTTTTAACGACCCAAGTGTGCCTCAAGCCCTTTGTTTGCGATTTAAATGCAATTCTGTGATTGATTTCATTGTTGTTAACTTGGGTAAGATGGTTGTTGTTATTATAGGATTAAGGAACAGAAACTGATGAGTTTGTTTGGTTGCAGGTAGCAATAGTAGAGGTGAGTGTTTGAAATTATTGAAATGAACTGTTAGTTCTGTTGCGAACACCTATATCCAAAATGTACGCCCTATAAATACGAATGTAACGATAGGAACATGAACAATTACACTAAATCCTTCCTGTAAAAGTTAATCCCATATGATAAATCGAATACGGACCTGGATTATCCTGTAGATTTATCTGATCGAGTCTCCAAACCATAAGATAAGGATATTTCGTGACAGAATAATGTTTATTGCGCATCCTTTATTTTCAATTTCAATTTCTGCTAATTTATTTACCCAAATTTGCATTTTTTATTGCGCAAAAGATTGGATTGTGTTTCGGGCACTTTACATTCACCGAAAACATATTTCTTTTCCTCAGGAAAGGATCAAGAAAACTGACATTTTTTCGTGCATTCGAATAATCAAAGTTTCTTTGACATTTCACGACGTTTTTCTCACCCATTATATTTTCCTTCTAGAAATTGAAGTATTTGTGAATATTGAGATGTTACAAATCATTTTAATATGTTGATCATTGCCCAAAAGTCTGTAATTTTTGAATTTTTATCCGAGAATGTTTTGAAACGATGATTTTCAACTCACTTAGGAAGAATCTGCCCTTGATACTGTCAGTCGGCCGACCAAGCGGTTCCGGAGTTAGAGCCTGAAATGTTGTTTTCCGAATATCTCGAAAAATACTAAACTGATCGAATTGAAATTCGGTTGTTAGTTGAAAGATACTGACACAAAAACTTACACAAAAATTCGTGAGAATCGTATCACTAGAAATTAAAAAAAAACTATCCTTCAGATATCGCTGAAATTTTGTAATAACCTTGAAAACCTCATTTTACAGCCAAGATCTAAATTTGAACTCGATCGGATTCATATTGTTGGAGATATTGGGGAAATATAGAAAAATGGCACCTATCCAAGACAGCTAGTGGACCAGTTTGTTTTGCGTGCTTGTTTACACTCCACAAATAATGTATATATTCATATAAAACGATGATTCAGGCGTTCAACTTCCACGTGATCTCTACAATTTCATAAAGTGAGTTTGGAGTAGAGCTGGGAGTTTCAGACATACGCTCCGGCGGCTCCAGGGGCACCGAGTTCAATTCCCAGACCAGAAGTAGCTTTTTTCATTCCAAAACCTTTTGTACATTAATTACACATCAATATAATGTGTCTTAATCTATATTTTTACAGACAGCGTAATACTGATTGAGTCAGCGCATCCACCATTTCATATTGAAAAACAGAACAAATATTCTATAACTTGCCTGCAGCGCCTCCTATTAGGTCCGATTGCAACTTTTAACAGTCTAGGGACCCACTCAAAGACACACACAAGTTTTCATCAAAATCGGTCATGGCATTTAGAGGGAGTTCGAACACATATACAGGGTGAGTCTTTGACCACTGCATTAATTTTAACCAAAGATTCCTCTCATCAAATGAAACACTTTTTTCATTCACTCCCGCATATAAATTATCTATGACATTGTTGGCGGACGAGAAAAAGGCATGGTAACGTAGTTTACAGCTTGATTCGGGACTCCAACGCTCAGGGACGGATCTATAAAAGTAGTGAAATTTCTGGAGTTCTCCATTTTAAAACATTCAATGAAGAATATCTCGAAAACGGTGCGTTTAAGGAGAAATGATGAAGAATAATATAATGTTCTAAAACGATGGAATATTCTTGAAATGACTCAAGAAAATCTTTATATGCTTTCTTTATGCTAATTTCCTTTAGTTTTATGAATCCACGAGTCCATAACTAGAAAACCAGTAGAAGTAGAAAATAACTAATATTTGGAAAATACGTATCATAGTTATAGGAAACTTTACGCCAACATTCATTTTATTCGAAGAAAGGATGTCAAAGCTACAAAATAAAAACTGATTTTTTTTCAAAATTTCAACAGCCTGTATCTTTTTACCTGAGCTGAATTTGGAAAAATGTTAAATGAAAAAAGTGTTTCATTTGATGAGAGGAATCTTTGGTTAAAATTAATGCAGTGGTCAAAGACTCACCCTGTATACTTACTATAGATTGTGGAAAAGCTCAATGGAGTACATTCATTATCTCGGTTGCTGTATATATTTATGGAAAATCCCAAGACATGTCAAATTTAAATTTTAAAATGTCTTTCTTCTTCGTAGAAATACGAACCCTACGTTCAACCCCATTCGAAAGATAAGTACAACCCCCAATTGTTCAAATAGCTAGTATGGTCTCTTGATACATCTTTTGAAAGGTTGCCTCATTCTCTATTCAGAAATGTTATCACTTTCATGTTTATTGCGAAACTCAAAACAGAAAAAATAAAACCATGTGATTACCGAAATTCATTATAATATTCCCTCGAATATTCCCAAATCTTATTACAATAATACTTAACTCATTTGCCTTCCAGATGTGTAAAAAAATGTTTGTGGCAATGATAGTTTGCCTTCGCAAATTGTTTTGTGCTGATAAGTTGTAGTAATAAATTGTCTAATTGTGTTTGAATTTCATTAACTTCAATTTTGAATAATGGTTCAATTAACGGAAATGCAAAAAATAACAAGTTTACAAATGATTGGTTACGGAGGTAACACCCGAAGACAAAACAAGCACTGACGTGAAGTCAGAAGCTTTTGCGCGTATGTTCTATTGTCCATTCTTCTGTATTGGACACCCTTAATCGAATTTACCATGGTAAATTATGTTGTCCATTCTCCTGTATTGGACACTCTTCATTCGGAGAATGGACAACAGAATTTACCATGGTAAATTCGATTAAGGGTGTCCAATACAGAAGAATGGACAATAGAACATACGCGCAAAAGCTTCTGACTTCACGTCAGTGCTTGAACCAATTTTTTTTTCGTGATTTTTTTAAAATTTTCTAGGGGTGCGGTTCTTAAAATTTTTTTTTTCGTCATTTTTTTCAAATTTTCTAGGGGTACGGTTCTTAAAAAATTTTAAACACGTCTTTATGATGATTTTCTACTACTAGTTACCAAGCTTCAATTCGATCAAATATTTATTTTTTGAGTTATCAAGGATATAATATTCCAGGTGGGTATAACTCAGAAACCGTTTGACCGATTATGCTCAAAAACGAACTCAACTCTCCCTTTCGGATACGCAACCTACCCTGAAAATTGCAAGTCCCTATCTCCTTTCGTTCGAAAGTTATCGAGGCAACGGTCACCCATCTACTGAACTCACACAAGAATGCTCGAATCTCGAACAATATTCAACCGATCGTGTTAATACTTGAAACTGGGCAGTAGAGTTAGGTTATGAAGGCCCTTGCAAAATTTCAGCAATTTCAAAGGAATAGTTACGGATATATAGAATTTTTTTTTACAATTTTCAATGATTTTTTAAAAATTTGCTACAAATACTATCCTCACGAAATTTTGCAGGAATTTTCGCGTTGGCATTCTACAACTAATTACCATGTTTGAATTCAATCGGTTTAGTATTTTTCGAGTTAATGAGGAACAAAAAACAACCAAATTTCAGATGGCTATAGCTCTAAAACCGTTTGGCCGATTATGCTCATAAGCAAACTGAAATGTCGCGTTCTGGTGCACATCCTAACCTGAAAACTTGAAGCCGCTATCTCTTTCCGTTCTCAAGTTATCGTGACAACAAAAATATTTTTTAATAATTTTTTAATCATTTTTTAGCCATACAATTCGCACAAAATTTCACAAACGTGCTTAGGTTCATATTCTACAACTACTCACCAAGTTTCAATTTGATCAGATCTATATTGGTTGAAAACAAAATTATTACTCGGAAACTACTGGGCCGATTATGCCCATTAACGAACTTGTCCGTCGTATTCGGATGCGCCACCCATCCTGAAAATTGCAAGTCGCTAGCTCTTTTCGTTCTCAAGTTATCGTGGCAACGGCCGGAGGGCCGGTCGAACAGAATCAAATTTGACCTCGAATTCTTCATTGGGGAGTCGAACTTAATCGTTTGAGATCATTTTCGTCAAAAAATTCGAAAGTTAGAGACATTTGGGCGCTTGTTCCATGGGAAATTTCCGAATATTCCGCCTATAACCCAAGGGACATAAGTCAAGCAGAGATGCCTCCAGAACATTCAATGTCAGCCATACATCGATTTTAAACATATTAAAACAAATTAAAATGCATCCCTATAAAATGATAACTACCCAGGAGCTTTGGAAGATGATTTCGATAGTAGATCCTATTTTTGCGAACAAATGATGGACAAAGTTGGATAACAATAATATTCAATAAGTAGACCATTTTGTTTTTTGATGAGTGCACTTTTTCTCTCAACGGTCATGCTAATCGTCAAAATTTCCGCTACTGGTCCTCCGAAAATCCTCACTGGATGACAGAGGAACACACGCAATTCCCTTAAAAGGACAGGAAATGTTCGAAACTATATCATAGGTCCCTTTTTCATTGAGGGCAATTTGAATGGCGATAAATATTTAGCACTACTTCAGAATAATGTCGTTCCAACTTTGGTAAATTTATATCCTGATAAAGGAGATTCTTAAGTTCCACGGAATACGATATGGTTCCAACATGATGGAGCACCACCACATTACCAACGCAATGTCCAGCAGTACACTCAATACTTCCAAATCGTATAGGAAGCCGAGAAACGATCGAATGGCCAGCTGGATCCCCTGATCTTAACCCATTAGATTTCTTTTTATGGGGAAATGTGAAGAGCATTTTGTACAAAACTAAACCCCTTGCTTTGAATGACCAAGAGATCGAATAACGCTTTGTAAGGTCTTCAGGTGGTGTTGAAAATTTCGCTTCATTCCGAAAATACTAAAACCACGAATCATCTCAGACTTATATCCTGCGGAAACAATGAAATTGTTGGTACCTACCGTCTTCCTCATGAATGTCGGGATCAATCATCCTGATTGCCGGATCAAACCTCAACTTTCGAACTCGGAAAAACCACTAGCCACAATTTTTTTTTAACACTGATCCAAGACGCAGTTATTTCGAAAACGGTCCACTGTTCACATTAGGAAAAATTGAGCGTGCTTTGACGCTGTCTCTTAGCTCCGACTGAGATTGTGAAAGTCCCATACTCACCTTTTGATACACATTTTATATGAGTCCGATGTGGAAGATAAGATTGCGACCAAACAGATTACTGAAAGTTTCAGAGACAATTGAACGGTTTTTTGAACGATTGATGTGAGATAAGGGAGATACGGCGGGTCAGATGAAGCTCTAGATTTACTAATTTTCGGGATGATGATGAGTGCCTGATAAGGGATACTGAGCGTGTTATTCGGTAGGATTAAAACTAACTGGTTCACGTGAGAAGTATTGACCTCCAGGTGGACTTCCTAGGTCGAGATGTTGGTCAGATGTGGTTATTTCAAGGTGGGATGATGCTGTGGCTTTGAATTGTCGGAAAATGGATGACATAGGATATATACAGTTAATCTTTCATTCGAAATTGTTCAATTTGGTACATATATTTTTCATAAGGAAAAAGATACAATTTTCCCAATATTTCCAACAATATAGATCCGATTGTATTCAAATCTTAAACTTGAAAGTAAAATTAGGCTTTGAAGGTTCTTGCAAAATTTCAGCGATATCTGACGAATAGTTTCTGAGATACAGAATTTTTTTTAATATATATTTTTTTAATTTTCTAGTCATACAAACATCACGAAATCCTTCCTGTGACTATTTTTCAGCTAACAGCCGAATTTCAACTCGATGAGATAAGTAATTTTCGACTTGGAAAAATATGGCTATAACACTGAAACCACTTGGAGGATTTTGCCAATCAAGAAACTTGACCGAGATATGTATACCCCGAATCTACCCTGCAAATTTCAACTCTCTAACACATTGCGATCGAGAGTTATCGCACCCAAGGACGGACGACTGGGATTCTTCATCAGTGAGTCGAATTTTCTTTTAAATTTTTTTCTAGTGATAGGATATTCACGAAATTTCTCGAAAATTAGCGCGTCGATATTCTACAAGTAATTACCAAGTTTTAATTGGATCGGATATGTATATTTTGAGTTAAAGTAAAAATGACAACAGAATTTAAGATGGGTATAACTCCGAAACGGTTCAGTCGATTATGCCCATTAACGAACACAACTGTTCAGGTCGGATGCGAAACCTACCCTGAAAATCTCGAGTCGCTATCTCTTTCTGTTCGAAAGTTATCCTGGTAACGGTCAGCGATACTGAACTTACACAAGGCTGCTCGGAGCTCCAACAATATAGATCCTATCGTATTCAAATTTGGAACTTGGCTGTAAAGTTAGGTTTAGAAGGTTCTCGCAAAATTTCAGCGATATCGGACGGATAGTTTTTGAGATACCAATTTTTTTTTCAATGATTTAAATTTTTTTTCTAGTAATACGATCCTCACGAAATGTCGAAAAAATTTGCGCCTCGGCATTCTACAGCTAATTGCCATGTTTGAATTGGATCGGACCAATATTTTGTGAGTTATTGCGGAAATAACAACAAAATTTCAGATGGGTATAACTCCAAAACCGTTTGGCCGATTATACCCATTAAAAAAGTTGCCCCTCGCATTTGGACGGCACACCAACCCTGAAAGTTTCAAGTCGCTATCTCTTTCCGTTCGAAAGTTATCGTGGCAACTGCTGGCCGGACAGAATCAAATTTGACCTCGAATTCTTCATCAGTGAGTCGAACCTAATCGTTTGAGACCATTCTCATCCAAAAATTCGATAATTACAGACATTTGGGCAACTATAACATCCGCATAAAAGTTGCTGTTTTGCTAAAAATTTCTAGCATGTTAAAATTGATGAACTTACGAATACCATTGGAAAAAATAACTGGAGTGCATTCTTATAGCTCCAATAAATTACTCACCATCCGATAACCACCAAGTGCGTATCACAAGCCATTTCATCCTAACGTTTCGTTTCACAAAATCGAGAATCTTCAAGCAATACATCTGCTCTCCTCTGGACACTGCCTTGAAGAACCTCATTTTGAAACACAAAAAAATCCGATGCACAGTACAAGTTCCTCTAAAACCCTTGATATAATTTTTATAGACTCGTTGCAGCTTGAATAATTACACTAATACTGAGGAAAACAAATCGAAGGACAGGAAAAATAACTTCCTTAAAGACTGATAAGTTGAACGTAGTATAATGATTAATTTAATGTTTTAATCGGAATCAGGGCACGATTGGTCGTTCAGCAATTTTCCAGAAACGCTTACCACATTGAGATTAATCGTAATTGGGTTTTGGATTTTTTAGAGATCAATAAATATGGGGAAATAAATAAATATAAAATTTATCAAGCAGAAAAGAAAGGTACATTAGAACCACTAATTATTATTCTTCGGAGAACCAAGATAATATTGATACTATATCTAACTCATAGCAAAGAATAAATCGTTTGCTTATATATCATCATTGATTTGGGTAGTCCAGAAAATCTTATTTTCTGTTACGATAAGAAATCTATAGGTATACCTGATTTTTCGGATGGCCCATCTCATCTTTCCCCCATAATCAGCCAATTTTTGAGATGAACTTCAAAGATATTTGATTTTTCTTGATTTCTTCTACAGATATGAACATAACAAATTTCTGCATGAACCTCGAGGTCGTCATTACACGTTTAAATACAAAAATCTTTCGTTCTGGAAATGTAGGGAGAAATAACATTCCAAATGGTTGCATCTCTGAAACCATTGGGCGTATTTTCCCCATTCTCACACTCGTCAGGCGCATGTTGACATCGGACCTACCCTGCCAATTCCACGTCTCTAAAGTTAATTATTTCGAAAGTTATCGTGTCTACGAACGAACAGAATTTAATGTGACAATGGAGTCCTCATCGAATGGTATCGTTTGAGGCTGGCCGTTTTCACGATAACTTTCGAAAGTAAAGAGATAGCGACTTGCAATTTTCAGGATAGGTTGCGCTTCCAACCGCGACGGTTATGTTTGTTAATGGGCATAATCGGCCAAACGGTTTCGGAGTTATACCCACCTGAAGTTTTGTTGTTATTTCCTCAATAACTCAAAAGATATATATCCGATCGAATTGAAACTTGGTAATTAGTTGTAGAATGCCAACCTGCGAGTTTTTCTTCAAACATTTTATATTTCGGAAGCTATATCTGTCAGATTTCGCCGAAAATCCGCACAAACCTTGCAATATTTCGTGAGGTTGTGTGAGGCGTGAATAGACAATAGAATATGCGTGCATAAGCTCCTGTCTTCACGTCAGTGTTTTTTAAGAGTTTTTCTTACTTATTATTGAACGGTTTTTTTCTGGGTTTTCTCTCCCGAACTCTGAAAAATATTTATAAAATAAAAATTAATTATTTTGTGATTTGCTTCTACGTAAAAAACACAGGATATTTGTCAGAAGCAATCAATTGAACAATGTTGCCTAACAAACAACAACGAAACAACATCAACGAAGAAACAACTATATCGTAACGTTTCGGAGTCTATATCAGACTCCTTCGTCAGACGCTCAACTATGTTAGCTATGATTTTTAAATACTGTCAATGTGACAATTCTTGAATTTCACAAAATAACTATCAACATAATAATTCTAACGATTTTCATTGAGCGTCTGACGAAGGGGTCTGATATTGACTCCGAAACGTTACGATATAGTTATAGTTGTTTCTTCGTTGATGTTGTTTCGTTGTTGTTTGTTAGGCAACATTGTTCAATTGATTGCTTCTGACAAATATCCTGTGTTTTTTACGCAGAAGCAAATCACAAATAATTAATTTTTATTTTATAGATATTTTTCAGAGTTTGGGAGAGAAAACCCAGAAAAAAACCGTTCAATAATGAGTACACAGATGAGTACCACAGTATCCCTTAATGATTACTTTTTCTTACTTAGTCTGGAAGCTTTTTGCCAATATGTTATTTTGAGGACAGAGAGATCATCAAGAAAGGTAACGAAATGTCTGAGAAGTCCTAAATGACTGTTCAAAAGCACTATGTTGATGAATAAGATCGAATTCGACCAAAAAAGTTGTGTAATGATCATGACTGTCTTAAATGGTCAATTTGCAGTTTGTAACGTAACGTTTAAACATCAGTAATTCGTGTCAATTCCAAAGATGCACCATTTGGAAATATTGTACTGAAAGATCCAAACACGCCGTATACTTCCGTAGCTTTTCGCGAGACCACACGGGTCACCATCGACCTACATGTTACATAAATCCCGTAATCTCCAACCTCTCATCCTGACCAAAAAAAAAACTCCGCTAAAATCGTGCCAGATAACCTCCTTGCCTCCACCGAGACCCCTCGGACTAACAGTCGAACCGGCACAAACAACAATAACTCCAAATTAGCGATACTGCCTTTCGCCAAAGCGTCCTAAGTGGCTTAAGACCCGACCAGAGGTGATTTTCCTTCTTTCTCCTCGTACCCGATGACCAGGTGTCGGTGAGAAACGAGACAACTAACCGAGAAAAGAACAAGTTCGCGTGTGTGTGAGTCGTGTCTTGTGGCAGTACCCCAGTACTCCCAGTACCCATTCGCTTTCCTTACGACGAGCACCACTCTGGCTCCGTGACCTTTATGGTGTAGTGGTACCATGGGATACTAGACGGACGGTACTTGATTCGCGTGTACCGTGAGAAGTGTCTACGAACCGGAAAAGTTGCATCATAAACTGTAGAAATCTTACAGATTGACTTTTAACCCTTCATCCTACCCTGGTGCCTCCCCTTCTCAATATGTAAGTACCAAACTCTCCCAAAACGTATATGTAACATTTTTCTCAGATGAATCACAGCTGCATCGATCTAACCGTCGAATTCCTGTGGAAAATCGCGTTTGAACTCCATTTGGAGCTTTCCGAAAATCGTGAAACGTCTCGTCTTTCGCCAGGCATAATTTGCGACGTTGTTCGTACCATCTCTCGTATTTCAGACGAGATAAAAGACCTGGGAAGTGTGTATTACAAGTTGGCGAGATATTTAACACGATATGAATAATTTGAATAACTTGAAGGACAGCGAGTATCTAATAACCAGCTGTACAGGTCGGCTAGAAAAAAATTGATATGAACTTGTTGCAAATCAGGTGAAGATACTCGATGGTATCTGATGAGCGATTCGGATGGGGCTATTTGAGGATGGGTGTACTTGAGAAAACTTCATTGATGAATAAATTTCATGTACCCTTGAATAAGACGGTTTTAAATATCGATATAAAAGCATCTAAATAATTGATTTCCAACATCCTCTAAAACTGTCGACATGTGAGAATTTTCAAAATGATTTTTTTGGTAGAAATTGTGATAACTCTTGAAGATTATAAGCTAATTACTCTCATTTATTGTTTGTTGTTTCATATAAGAAAACAGTTAGTCCATTTGGTAAATGTACCAGAGACAAAAACGATAAAAAACGCATTTTCACGATTGTTGAAGTAGACGAAATGAATAGTTTAAAGCTGTCTTTGTCCAGAAAAAAGGATTCTTATAGATTCCCAATACCCACGGCGATGGATAGGTCGGTTTGGTCCTGTTGCATGGCCTCCGCGTTCTCCAGATCTAACACCACTGGATTTTTATCTCTGGAGTCATGTGAAAAGTCTAGAAAAAGGCTTTATAGGGTTTACTATATGACCAATTGGAAAAAACCCAGGTATCATTGAAATATCGAAATATGGGTTTGTGTGATACTGAAAAATATACAGGTCACTGTATGTGTCGAACATCAGCTTCTAGAAGAAGCTGGAGCCAGTATGACTACGCTTAAACCTCATGGTTATTGGAAGAGTACGAATATTACTGAAGATATGTTATAGAGGACAGTATATCTTCATCAAATGAGGTTTCAGGAATGCTGGCAGGCATATCTTCTGAAGTCTAGTTTTTCTTCACAGAAAGTTGATAACCAGAAGATAAAACATGAGTCCATGTTGGCTGCAGGCCAATTCATAATTTCTTAATGAAACTTATTAAATATATAGATATTAAAATTATTTCTCTGTCTACATTATGCCCAAGGACCATAAATTATTTAGATTATGCCCAAGGGTATAATGTACTCAATAATGTCATTGGTAACAAAAAAATATATTAAATATATATAATCATTTATTGAACTTCGAGCATTACATTTACAATAAAGTATGTGTATGAAAAAAGTGTTAGCAGAGGTTAGTGTAACGGGGGTACCATAAAATTCGATAGTGTTTTGATTTATGAAAATTGAAATTGTTAACAAAATATGCTGAAATATTAAATATTGCAGGGCACCTTTTTCTTTATTATCGCTTCTTCCTTCAGTAAGCAGAGAGATTTCTCCAAGGTACCCGAAACTCAATCTAGAAAAAGGAAAAGACAAAAGGAGAAAACGAACAAATTAAAAATGGAATATTCCATGTTAATTGTATCAAATAGATTTGAAATTCGCTACGCATTCTAAAGTATCTAGGTATATATGGGACAATTATTAACTAAATGATCTTTAGTTTCCTCTGCTTCCCCGTATTCATGACTAAGGCTCTCAACTGAGTTCCATCTGAAGAGCATGCTATTGCAACGAACATGACCGGTTCTTAAACGATTCAGAATAGACCATATTTTCCTTGCAAGATCAAACCCCGGAACTCTATTCGAAGGATCAGAAATTAGATCTTTGTTGAATAAATTGCGAGAAATCCATTCCGACCGCCAAACTTCCTTGTCACTTTTATTCAAACTGAGAAAACAGTTGGACCATAAAGGGTTTTCAATCGGGGATTTTTTTCGCCCGGATTATAGGAGAGAATCGGAAAAGAATTAAATTTATTCCAAGAATTTGAAACAGCAGTCTGCCTGCGATTGTGGGACGGGACAATGTTTGAAAGAACTGGCAACCAATAAATAGGTCTAGATCTGATAGTTCCATTGATGATCCTTATAGATGAATTCAGCTGTGCATCAATTTTTTGAGTATGAGCACTATTAAACTGGTATGACATAAACTTTTTTTTTATGAATATTTATGTTACATGAATTCGGAATATTTTATCTTAAGAATTCTCTTTCCGTTGAAAAATTCTTTCCACGACGTTGAAAATGCAATGACGTGAGCAAATGCAAATTTTCATTCAAAATGGAAAACTATAATTAGATAATTAGTAAGAACAAATCGTTGATTCACATAATAACACTGTTTCTTATCATTTGCGTTTTGTATATGTAAATAAATTTGGATTCCATATTCAAAACAGTTTTCCCGATAAGTTTAACCATGTTTCGGAAACATTACACCACGAATAAAGTCGTCAATATCACTTCAATACATCAATTAATATCCTACATTCTTTTGCATAATCATCAGTATCGATATAAAAACACCCACGTGCGATATGTGTATTAAAATCGTACTGCTTGATTTGGAAATTTCACCGTAATATACAGGGTGATTCGCGAAGACCGATCGTTAGAATATTTCAAAGAAAGACTCGAGATTGTATTCTACATTGTTTTAATGTGTCACTTCTTGTGAAATGTGAAATCATTCCAATGTTAATAACTTGTAGATTTTTGCATGAAAATTCCTAATTTTCTAGCTTCTATCAGAAGGCATACCAATGCTTCTCCTTCGTTAATTAAAAATTCAATTGACCATACAGGGTGTTTCTATTTCAATGTCAAAGTCAGTCATGACAAAAACCTCAAAACTCATTTTTTGCAAATGAGAACCCATTTTTTTTATTGGTCAGCTGGAATCTACGTTAAAAAATAGTGTATTTTTAATAATAAATGCTACTGCTTTACTTACCGAATATCTCGGGAAAGAAGCATTTGAAAAAAATGAGTTTCGAGGTTTTTGCCATGATTGACTTTGACATTGAAATAGAAACACCCTGTATGTTCAATTGGATTTCTTATTTACTAAGGAGAAGCATTGGTATGTCATCTGATAGAAGCTAGAAAATTAGGAATTTTCATACAAAATTCTACAAGTTATTAACATTGGAATGAAGCCCTGAATTTGAGAAAATTTAAAGGGTTTTTCATATTTCACACGAATTTTCTAAGAATAATTTATGTGACACATCAAAACAATGTAGAATTCAATGGGTAATCTGATTATCTGTGAAAAACTGAGGATTAGATTTAAAAACGAAATAATTCACCTTCTCTAACAAAGCTTGACTATAAAATTTCAAGTGTTTATCTCAAGTCTTTCATTGAAATATTCTAACGAACGGTCTTCCTGAATCACCCTGTATATTCTACGATCAGGAGCTCCCGAGATACGATGAAAAAATCACTGGAAAAGCCAGAAAATCAGTAAATATAGACTTGAATGTGGGAGTACATTTTGAACAATGTGTGAAATCTTCGTAAGGAAGTTTTTGCGCTATAATCTCATCCGCTAATGTCTGTATTTCGCGAATTTTGTTGACAAAACGGTACATTGGAGTCATTGGACCTGCTTATGACGAAATCGTGCTCAAATACATTACTATATCTTTCGGGAGATACTTTACACGCTTACGGTTTGAACACGAGTTCGCATATGGGCATTATTTGCCCATTGGGTCCAGAAATATGCGATGTATTGAATTGTAATTTACCCTTGAAGCCTCTCATGGAAAAAATCAACAGAGTTATCGGCAGGACTTTAAAAACCGACCTGTTACATTAACTGTTGCTAGAACGCAATTCTTCAAGGTATCCCACGTGGTAACCCATCAATTTGGGGACCAAATGAGGCAATACGTCAAGTATGGGCGGATAGTTGTGAATGGACCATCTTGTAGTTCCCCCACCTACTCACGTAGCAGGTTTTGAATGAAACACATGCCCCAATTTGTGGTACAGGTCTCGATTCAATGAAAGCTAGCGGTTCTATGGTATATTTTAATGGTCGAGCAAATGGTATGATGGTTTGGCGTGTGGGAAAGACGAGACGATTTGGGGGGCCCACAAACTGATGTCGATTGGACGATTGGAGTAACGGGAGTATGTGAAAACGATGCAGATCTTGCACTGAGCCCTGTTACTTTCTCTTCGAAATATAACTATAATTCTTTTGTTTTTATATATGTGTGTTGTGTGGTCTGCCTTTTTCTACAAATTCTCAGCGGTTAAAATACGTAGATTTCGAGATGGGCTGATAAATATTTTGAATTTCATGTAGAGCTCCATAACCTATTGTTTTTATTCTTAGAACGCTTTGGAGATCAACAACAGATTTTCTCGAATGTTTATTTTTTTTGCCCGCATATTCTACGGAACAGCATGCTATCTTTTTTGCCCAAATGTCTGCAATTATCGATTTTTTCGCTGTAAATGGTCAAATTCGATTTTGTCCGGCCGACCGTCCGTTTCCACGTTAACTTCCGAACGGAAAGAGATAGCGACTTGTACTTTTCAGGGTAGGTTACGCATCCAGATACAGGTGATGAGAGATTAGAAACCAGAAAGCCTGGTTCTCACATTTCATCAGCCAATCTTCCTAGTGACGAAATGATTAAGAAAGTAAGCATAGAAAGAACTTCACTATACGATGCTCGGTAAGAGAAAAGACTGGGACAGGGAATCCACCACCTATACTCTTAAAAGAAATGCCATTAAATGTTAAACAGACGGTTCAACAACCACTACAAGAGCTGGCGCTGGAGTATATTGGCCAGGCACCAAATGCTCACTATCGCTAGGCTCCTATCCGAGCATCTTTCAGGCAGAAGTACTTGCAATAGAAAGATGCGTTGAAATGAACTTAGGAAGAAACTATCAGAGATGTTATATAGCAATCCACTCTGACAGTCAAGCTGCTATTAATGCTCTGAGCTCCCATGTTATCGAGTCCAAGCTAATATGGTAGTGCCGAAGAAAACTCAATGAAGTAGACAAGAACAACAGGGTCTCCTTGGTCTGGGTTCCTCGGAATTAAAAGAAATGAGGAGGCCAACATACTTGCCAAGAAAGGAGCACAAACCCCCTTTATTGGCCGGAACCCCACTGTGGGGTTGGTAGATACATCAAGTGAATCTCGGATGAAAGAATAAACTGATGAAAGAGGTATATTCTGGAGATTTCTCACCGGAATGTATCATTCCAAAAAATTCCTCCTGAACTTTAATTGATACTATGAGATCCAGAAATACTTGGACTTGGACCTCAGTAAGAACACGCCGCACCTCCTCACTGGTTTCCTCACATGACACTGCGGCCTTTTTAAGCATATGATGAGATTAGGGATAGCAGAAACTGACGAGTGCAGATTCTGTTGGGAGGAGGATGAAACTCCTGATCACCTGATAACGGAATGCATTGCCATCTCAAACCAACGCAAGGAATGCTTTGATCAAGAAATCTGGGGGGGGGGGCACAATAGACCTTAAGGTCGCAGTGCAATAACGTTACCTCCTACAACAATATACAATATATATATATACGCATCCAAATGAGACGGTTAAGCGCGTATAATCGGCCACATGGTTTCGGAGTTATACCAACCTGTAATTTTGTTGTTATTTCCCCGATAACTCAAAAAATACCTATCCGATTTAATTGAAATTGTGTAATTAATTATAGAATGTTGACGGACAAATTTGTGCAAGATTTCATAAGGATCGTATCACTAGATAAAAAATAAAAATATTTCTTCGAAAAAAATTATAATTTATCTTCAAGAATTGTTTATTTCCGAAACTATTTGTCGGATTCCGCTGAAATTACACGTAAACCTTCAAGCCTAATTTTATTTTCCCAATGTTTCAAAAAATACACATCCGATCGAACTGAAATATTCTAGTATTGTTGAACAAAAATGGCTTGAAGGTTCATGCAGTAGATAATGCGCGCAAAAGCTCCCGACTTTACGTCAGTGTTTTTGGAGAACTATCTTTTTTTGTATTTTGTGTAGCTCAAGAAGTAAACTGCAATGCATTTTAGCAAAAGATTAGAATTTTTTTTGTTTGTTGCAAGATTTATGCAAAATGCAAAGGAAAACTAAACATATTCGGTAAGAATATAAGATATTATTTGGTTATGATGAACATCTCATTTGAATTTTATTCATGCGAGTGCTTTCACTTTTTTTCTCGAGCAAAATGAATCCAATAACTTATAGATATGTACAGGGGCGGACAAAAAAGTTAACATTGGCAGATATCTTAGGGAGTGTTGAAATTTTTTAGCAATTGTTTTATATACAGAATATTGAGTGTGTAAATCTCCTTTATATGCTGAAACCCTCTTGAATTTTACTCCATTCAGCTCTATTCTGTTTTATATGCTGATTAGATACCATAAAGATGTCACAATATATTCGGATTTTCTTACAGGTTGCTCCTCACGACCATATCACTGATCCTTCTGGGGATGACACATTCAACCCACACAGAACATGAGTATAAGGTAAGGGATATCGAATTATCCAATACTCCAGATGAACATTCTAAAAAACTGCAATTTTCTACAGGTAAACAATATAATCTTCCTGAAAGAGCACTATTCTTGGTGTCAGGTGACGCCAATACAGCAGATCATAACATCCCCCGGCTATCAGAGTGTCACAATCAACAACAACATATGCGTTGGTGCCTGTTGGAGTTACAGCATACCCAAAACACAGCCAGCCGAGCCTGGTGAAATACTTGAACCATATTGTGACAGCTGTCAGCCTAACGTTACCGAATGCTACCATGTAAGTAGGTTGTATCTAGTGTAGAGAAACTCTGTGTCTAAATGCAGCCTTAAGAAGGGACAGAGTATTGTAACATTCGTTTAAAATTCAATTAACGTTCTGGCAGGTAACCCTGACATCCGATGACACCAACCAAGCAGTCCCAAAGACAATCCAGAAGCGTATCGAGATCATAAAAAGCTGTCACTGCAGACCCTGCGACAAGGTACCTAAAGTAGAATGCGATCTTAGTCAAGAGAACACTTTAGAACTACCTCAAAACATGTACACAAACAAGGATTCAAAGTCGACAACACCACCTTCCGATCTTCCAGATAGAGACCTGATGTTTCTGCTGCCCAAGATTAACACAAACGCTATAACCAAGCTCCTGAATGAAGATCCTAATGGGATTGACAACAGGCATAATGTGTCCTCGAAGCTGCTCAAGATCTTGAATATTTGGGAGAAGATGCCAAACAGTTCGGCTATGAAGACGAATACAGAGAAATCGGAGAGTCTTATGGAGGCTTTTCAGGGTCCGGAGAAGAACGACTTGAATGGTAATTGAACATTTGACGGGCTGTTTGTTTGTTGATAATTTAATACTTTATTTCAGAGATTGTCAACTATATTAATGCGGATGACGCAGAGAATTCTAATATGAATATACAGAAACTGAATAATGTGCTGGAGAAATATCAGAAAAACAAGAATATGAGGACAAACCAGCGTAATATTTGGCTTGGAACACCCAATAACGAAAAGATCTTGGAAGACCTAAGAAAATCGCAACTGCCTCCAAGTTATGGCATCGAGGGTAGTACCCTAGGGATCAAGCACCACTATAAGGGCTCTCATATAGGTTAGTGACTTCTTGTAATCCAAATTTTTCATATCCAACACTTTTTCGTAGCTTAAAATAATTTCGACAACTTAATTTGTACATTTTGTTATTGAGCAGGTATGGGTGTAAAAACGAACGAAGTTGAAGCACTACAAGTGGTAACACTGCCTTCTGATACTGAGGACGATGTGAAAACTACCACTCAAAAGCTGGAAATTTCCTCCCACCCCTCTAAAACCCATCACTTCGTGTTGGAGGAAGAGATGGTCCATGGTAAGATGGAGCATTTGATAAAAGGGCCACATGGTAGTCTTGTCTTGCAGCCTGATATTAAAGTTGAAAAGAAATTGAATCTAGAAACGGATTCTCTCACTCCAAACCATCAAGGTGTGGTCATAACTTATACTGGAGATGACCAAAATGCGCCTAAACTTATTGAAGATTGAAATTAATATTTAGGAAAATGTATACGGAATATCTCCAAATGAACCCAAAGAAGTTTTTCAAAGACAAAAGAAAAATTATGCAAACATGTAATATATCATATGAGATATGCTGTATGCATTTCCAAATAGTTTTTTGATGGACAGTTCAAACGATCGATAATTTTAAAGAATAATTCTGAAGATGTGCCAGAACTCTTAGTACTTGTGTAAATGTTTTCAGAATTCCAGAAATTCTACCCGAAGAATTGAATCTAATTAGTTAAGGGTTGTTTTCACTTTGTTTGAATTGAATTTTACACTGCAATTCAAAAACATTTCTTATTTCTGAGTTTATAGATCCATTCCTTAAATACACAAAGTAGACGCTCTGTAAACTCGGACCTTTTTTATATGGAAAATATGAATTTTATACAGCTTGATGACCTTACTATTGATCTGTTTTAGATTATGACCCAGTGAATATTTGTTACATCTAGTCTTAAAAATATTGTTTAAATTTTCGTAAATTGAATATTGAAATAATTGGTAATATTATGTTATTTGTAAAAAATATGTTTTATGTTATCTACTAACTGTTAACTGTATTTTGTACCTTTTCTTTCTAATACTAATTTTATTGGATATATGAAATTGTATTGGCTGTGTATTTTTAGTCAAAAATTCTTCTTATATTTCTACTCCTTGTTATGTATTTGAGATATTTCACTAATAAAGATTTTTCCGTTCTAATTATGTGTTAACTATTATTAAAAAATAAAAATATTAAGAAATTAAATTGAGGTCCAAATATTTTTTTTAATTAACCTCAAAATCAAAGATCTGTCTAATCTCCATAGACCTAATATATATTGGGTCTACGCAATTATGTATCTGTCACCTATATATTATTGGAACTACTTCAGCATATACATTGAAATAAAATGAAGTATTTGTAATATTTGTATTCTCATATATGCTTATATTGTGCAAATCATGAAATATTTATATTAATGTTATGATTTATCAAAAAATTATAGGATATTTTCCTTTAACGGCTATCAGCTATTACGATATTTATAAATAACGGTTATGGATGACATATAGAAACGCTATTTTTTACTAAATCACTGTTGTTTAATAATAACATATTTGTATTCTGTGATCGCTACAAAGTTCTGACATTTTGGCGCTATATTTTCATTTCTTGTCTATGATTTCCATTCCTTTCCAATTTCAAACTATTTTTTTTGTGAATTGTTTTCAAAGTGTGTCTTCTAGATATTAAGAATCATAGGCGATCAATAAACAGCTGGTAAAATTTAAAATAAATGGATCCTCAAAAGGAATATTCGAAAGATCCCAGGATACCCTGTCATTATGGTAGGAAATGCTATCAGAAAAACCCTAATCATCATCAAAAATATAAACATCCACCTGACCCTAAGAGGAAGGTGAATATCCTTTAGGTATGTACATATCAGTTTTTATATTCACTATTTTCTAGAATCAGCACAGAGTTAATAATGATAATGTAAAGCGACCAAAGTTGATTGAAACAAACACTAAAAAACTTGATGATACCAAACAACCTCTTGATGGAGAAAATGAAAATGATGTTAAAATGTCTCCTGGAAATGATACGGAACCTTCGGAGAATCCTAAAGTATTCAGTAATGATGTATCTGATAGTGACTCGGAAATTGAATCTAAAGATCATGATACACCCATAGAACGAAGTGAAGTTCAAGAAGACACCATTTCTTGTTCACATCAATCTCAAGCTGTAGACAAAATTATAGGCTCTCCAAAAGATACCCCAATCAAGTCAATTTGTAACCATGATGGTGGACATAATAACGAATATAGTAAGGAATATATCAAGTTAAAATTCCTATTTGAAATGCCTGACGATTTTTACAAATTTTTCGACTTATGTGAACGCTTGAATGCTGGTAATCCAAGTGGAGCCTTGTTAAATATCGGTCTAGAGTTAGTGGGACCCTTTGACGTCCTTAGTGGTAAATTTTGTGGAGTGGAGAGGAAGAGTGATGACTACTTGATACACTGGAGATATTATCATGACCCTCCCAATTTTCAGACTGTTTTGAAAGGGAATGATAAGATAGGGTACCATATTGGTTATTTTAGAGATTATCCAGATGATAAACCTGTTTTTCTGGCTGATAATTGTGCTATTGAAAATGGTATTTTGACGCCTGTGGGAGAGAATATATTTGGAGCTGTGTGGTAAGCTATGTAAAGTTTCAAACTAATAACAAAAATATAGTATACTTGTGCATTGAAATCTGGTGTATTCCAACTTAATGCGGGCGCATCCACCATTTTTCTGTATCATTACCAAAGACGTAGTTGAAGGAATTGGGAAGTCTATTTGGGGTTAGATATTTATATTATTCACACATAAACACAATGAAAATGTTATATCATGAGATAGTTCAAAAGTGATGAGTACTAGTAGTACCTTGAATAGTTCATGCAAACCAGCGCATCCACCATTATGCATTTCGAATCAACTTCATTGAATTTTTACTGCATAGATATACAATGAGTTATTTACAAGTTAATATTCAATCCAGCTACTGATATAACTTAAATTGAACCAGAAAATTTCAAAATTTTGAGAAGAAACCAAAATAATTGCAGTGTTTATTAGTAAGTTCTAATTGCGATCTTTCTCTTACTGCAGTTCATATATTGAAGATGCAAAGAAGACTTGTGACCCTTTCAGTAAGATGAAGTTCATCAAAATTCATAATGCGGTTAAAGGAGAAGCTGAAAGATTGGGTTATGACATATCCAGAAAAACAAAGGCGATGAAGAAGAGAAATGACAAAGTACTATCTAGAACTTTCAACAAAGTAGGACTAGTGGTACCGTATGAGAGAAAGTAAGTTTTTCAAAGTTTTCATATATGTTGGGCCAATAAAATTGACTATTTAATGCTGAAATTAAATCGAAAATGCATGTTGATGTGGTAAAATATGTTGGTGTTGTGCTTTGCGAAGGGAAAGTTGGATACATGATCTATTTTTGTTTATATTCGATATAGCTCAAAATATGTGTTCGATTTCCCAGTGATTTGAATGAAAAATTTATTAAAGCACTGACGTGAGATCAGAAGCTTCAGCGCTCTCGTTCATGTGATGATACTGATTTTTAACATAGAACTTTGCTGGAAATTGTTTGTTATTAGAGATCCATAACATTTGTTGATCTCATTATTTTTTCAATGTAAATCTTTGTAAATTTGAATAATCCAGTTCTGAAAATGAATACTCAACATATCCATGTTACAGGAACTAACAGGACCAAGTCTTCCGCTTCGAACGTTTTAAATGAGAATTTTTTTTCTAGATCTCAGTTGGGCTACAGGAAGCTAGCCATGTCAGAAAAGGAGCTCGAAGCTCTTCTGACGAAAATAGACAAAGCGACACCCGAGGAAAAATCCAAATTCTTGGGTGAGCTACAATCAGAAATTTTAACCTGGACTGATATAGCTTCTGACGAATGCGATTTCGGAACAGGGATCGAACTAGGATGGGACATCCTTTGTCACGGTGTAGACCTAAACCACACCACTTCCAGACTGTTGGCCTCTAATTTTCGTCAGTTGAAATGGGAGTCTTTCGCTAAAATCGCCGAAGCGCACATGAGCAACAGAAGAAAAGGCTGTAACTTGAGCGTAATATAATTTTTTTCCATTTGTTATGAATAGTTCGAGAACAAAAATGGATCATGTGTGAATGTTATGTATGTAAAATATTTTTCATCGCTTAAATTTATGTGTTACTGTTTCTCTGATTAAATTATTGCTTGTAATAAAAGTTTTAATAACTGGTTGGGAAAGCTCTGAGGACAGCAGCTTTGGCACGCTTCAAATTTAAAGCCAGAGCAGTCATATAATAATAATAATAACAACACAGTAGCAGTCATACATAAGATTCCGAGATATCAAAGTTTTATTAAAAACAAAAATTTCTGCTTCGAATGTTACGATTCTTATGAAATTTGTCGTGAACCTTTAAATCGTTACCCTTCACCAAAATACCAATGTTCAACTCTATAGGATCCGTAGATTTGGAAATATTGGAGAAACTAATAATCAGCAAGATAAATAGAATCGTTTGCAACAATTCTTGCCTCACAATTCAAATATTACAGATATTTGGGCAAAAAATTTGGGAAAATTATCATTTCGATCTCGAACGTTTTTGTATAAATATATATTTTGTAGTGATTCTTAAAGTAGGTATATTCAACAGTTATAATTATAATTCTTCGAAGAAGGCCACTCTTGATTTGGTCGAGCCGGATTTACTCTTTTTCAGAGTCGAATACTTGTTTTCTCCTAATTTTATCTGCTCGTCGTGTAACTGGTCGAAGTCCGACTGTTTGTCCCCCACTTTCAACACCGCAATCTCAGATCGTAGCTCTCTAAGTTGGTTCTGCAGGTGCTTGGATTTTTCCAAATAGTCAACTCTGTCAAAAAATTACAAATTATTGAAACTTTGGCATTGGGAATCATCACGAAAAGTTAAATATGATTACGATTGAATAATTCTATGAAAGTTCACTCCATAGTTATTGATTTTCGGAAGAGTGTAAAAGATTACTTTACCTTTCTTTCTCGATCTCGAGGGAAAGCTGATCTGCGTCTGCATTCTGCAAAAGGTCGTAAGAGTTCAAACTTAAATTAAGCAACGGCGAACTATCGTGATCTAGCAGATTGAGGTCTGGAGTGAGTGGTGGACTCAACGGAGGTGCATATAACGTGTTCAACGACTGAAACAGAAGAAATCGACGATGAGAGAGAGAGAAAGAGAGAAGAGAACTTTATTGATTAAAAATCAAATGGCTATCGACCAGCCAGTAATTCACATTTTATTTTAATTTACTAATTGAATAGTATATTATGTATTTGCTTTATAGTAGTGAGCGTAGGTGTTCAAAAAGGGGGAGCGCTGGTACTTTTGCCTTTTCAGTGGTGTTCCTGTCATACCGGTGTAATAGAGGTTCCATAATATTTTGGTTACTCTGGTTCTTCATGAATTTCAAGTCCAGTCTATGAAGTCTCGTTAGCATTGGCTCCACTTCTGTTAATTCATATAGTAATGTGTTGGAGGCGTTGTATAAGGGATTGTTAGGATGTCTCAACTTTGTTACTTTTCTACGGCAAGTTCTTTCTGCTATTTCCAAGTTTTTGATTGTGGTTTTGGTTGTATTTGAGAATATTACGTGGCCATAGTCTAGCAGCGGTCAATTTGTAAATTCCTCTGGCTGTTTTGATGTTAATTCCTAGGTTTTTGAATGTTAGTGATCTGAAGTGTCTGGCTCGTATAACGGCTGCTCTTTTCTATCCTTTTATTTGGTGTTTGAAACTTAATTTGTTGTCGATGTGTATTCCCAAATACTTGCATGTAATTTTTGGTCTTGTTGTGTCATTGCCAATTATTATGCTTGGAGAGTTGCTCGTAATTTTGTGGTGGAATATTATGAGATTGGATTTTTTAGGGTTTGGTTGTAGTCGTCAGCGTCTCATCCATGGTACTGTGCTACCTGTGAGTTTTTGCAACCTTTCCATACATTTTTTCGGTGTTGTGCCGTGTGTAATAAGTGTTGTATCATGAAATCGACAATGTTTAAGGATAAAAGAATAAAACATACTACATGGATTCATACATTATCCCAGCCCTGTATAATGAGGTGAATCGACCAATGAAATAGTACAAACTCACCGACGATATGGAACCAATTTTATTATTTGACCCTGTGTAAGTGTTTCTGCTCAAGAAATCCAGAAGCTTTTCCTTGGCCTGCTTTTCCGCCTCTCTCGCTCGTAACAGTTCTTCCTTCAAATTATTGGCTTCTGATGCTCTGCGTTCGGATTCCTCAACGAGCCTTGCCGTTAGCATTTCAGCGTCGCGAGTCTTCCGCTCAAGAGATATCTGAAAGGTGGTAATTAACATTGGATGGTTCTTAACTTTCGAAGCTTTAATATACTGCTTACCTTCTCCTCGTCCCTCTGCATGGCAGTCAGTCTTAACAGTGCTATTTCTTGCTCTGCCTCCGCAGCTTTTTGGCTTAATAATATGGCTTCTTCGACAGCTATTCGGCTCTTTTCAGCTAGGAGGTCGGCACTCTCCTCTGACCTCCTCTGCAAAATGGGAGAATTTTAGATGAATTATCAACTTAAATGGACAATCAATTCGATCCAACTGAAGTAAATGTTGTTGGTAAAGATGTTGATCTGTTATTATTACTTAAAGCTCGAACTCTAATTGAAAAATCATTAAGTTTCAAAACCAGGCAAGGCTCAACAACCATTGGAAATATTCTTAAATACGAGTTTATCTAATACTTACGAGAGCCTCATTTGCCGAAGAAATTTCTTTTTGATACTGTAGCAACCTCTGTTCCAAAGCTGCCCTCTCTTTCTCCGCCTCCTCCCTAAGTTTTTTCTCTCGTGCAAGACGATTCCTCTGTTCCTGCCTCCTTTGTTTTTCTTCCTTAGCTGCCGCTTTCATCTGTTGCAGTTCCATAGAGTCGGGCTTCCTTCTCCTCATGAAGAGATCGTGATTGCCCATACATAGATCCAAGATCTGAAAACAAATAATCGTATTTGGTTGAGAGGCAAAGAAATGAATTGTTGAGAAGAACAACCTACCAGTTTATTCATTCGAACTTTTTGGCTGAAGAAGATAAAGTTTGGTGAACTCTTATCGACGGGTTTAATCATGAATTTCTTGTCGTCAAAACTTATATGTCTGATTTCTGCCCATGTGAAGGTCGTCTTAGGCTGCAATTTATTCTCTTTCTCGTATATGTTCAATCCCAGAGCTGTCACACCGAGCCAAAGGTCAGTTTCTTTTTTATTCTAAAAATTGAACAGCTCAGCAAATATTCTGTATCTTATTCCGTAAAATAAAATTACTCACCGTTATAGGGAAATAGTTAACGCCATACATGTCTAAATCTTGAGCTATCTTCAAGTATTCCATTTCCGCCTCGTCCCTAGACATCCCCCTGTGATCAGCGTACCAAACTTTTATCTTATCTTCCCACATTGCCGAAGTCATCTGATATTGGTCAATAACCCTTTGCGGTAGAAGATCTTCGCTAGCTAGCATACCAGGTTTGTAGGTGTCTTCATCGAAATCCCCAAACTAGGAAGGGAAACGATGTTAAACTTGAATAAAGCATTGAAATCCTCTATTACCTTGGCTTGGACTGCATAACTGGCTAAAAGAACTGATGCTTCTGGGGGGCAGTAAACATCCATGGATAATATTGCTTGTTTAACTTGTAAGAATAACAGATGTTGTGTAACTTCTTGAACAAGTTCTTCTGCTACTTCCTCTGGGTAAAACTTGGCAAGAAACATGAAGGAGGCAGTGCTATGGTGGTCCTTCTGGATACTTTGGTCTTGCACTGCAAGAATGAATTAATTATGAAATAATTTGAGATTCATGAGCAATATGTGGAGTTTATCAATAGTTCCAACTCTATTTATAACAATCAGAATAGAGTATACCTTTCTTGTCTAATTTGAGCCATGAAATAAAACCCTTAGAATCCTCATATTGTAGGCCAAAATACCAAGTTTCCCTAATTCCTGTTGTCCTGCACACCAATTCGAAAAGGTCTCTGCCAGTTGCTCTCCACTAGAACGAATGAATCATGAACGTTTTGATGAAATAACCAATATTTTAAACTCTCACTTCCAAGTTGAATTCAAGCTCGGCATCCAGCGTGCACACTTTCACTGGGAAACTTTTTCCGCTCTTTTTCCTACGGAAATGAGGCATCTTGTTTAACATTATTATTTACAATTGTTGGAAAACATCGCGGAAATAAACAAAAAGCATACAATCACATCTACCAAGACCCTGACAGCCAACGGTGACAGCTGGTGTTGGTGACAGAATGAAAGTACACACCAGACCAGACACCAAACGGTAAAGAACTCAATTTATTCCATTTTCTGATAGAAAACTGTAACATCCGTAGTTTACTCTGTCGTCAAATTTCCAAACCCAGAATGAAGGTGCAGGCAACTAAAGATTCAACTCGAAGTATTGCGTGTAGCCTAACCAAATTATTATAAGGCTTCTAGAGAATGAGTAGTATCAACTTTGATCCTCGATCCATCTAGACTTTGTCAAACAAATGCTTAAATTATATGGTCACTAAAGCTTTTTAGATACGTGTTATTCACATCGCAGTAGATGGCCGAATCACTCCTATAATCCTTGCATGCAGAGGCAGTATTCCCAGTAATCTTAATCCGAAGTAATCTTGAAACGTACTCATTTCATCAACACGCTGTAAAACCCAGAAAATTTATCAGAATTTTATGAAATTTATGATGGAGGATATACTCGACCTGCTCCTACGATGGGCCAAATTTGAGTTCACTCGAAATTTTGTTCGAAAAAAGTGAATTTTTTTCATTGCCTTAAACCGCTTTATCTCCCGTAAAAATGATCAGAATTCAATAAAAATTGGAAGAGATATTACGACCAACTAACTCATATGATGTGCCAAATTTGAACCCCATACGAGAACTTTCAACATTTTGGTCGAAAAAATCTTAAGTGAGTCTTTGAAATTTGTCGATTTCTTTAAACCGCCATATATCCCGAAAAACTGAACAGAATTTATTGAAATTTGAAAGAGCTGATATGACCAACGTTCTCTTACGATGTGCCAAATTTGAGCCCAGTCCGACAACTTTCGAAAAATTAATTTACAAAGAGAAAATGTTAATTGGATTGAGGATCAGAGTGGTAATCATCGTCCCTTAGAACATTTGTGCCCCTCACTTTAGTTGGCGCAGGCAACTAATGTTTCAACTCAAGGCATTGCGTGTAGCCTAACCAAATTATTTTAAGACTTCTAGAGAATGAGTAGTTTCATTTTTAATCCTCGATCCATCTAGTCTTTGTCAACAAAAGTCCCTTTATTATTTGGCCTCTAAAGCTTTTTAGATAAATGTTATTCACATCACAGTAGATGGCAGAATCGTTTCAATAATCCTTGGATGCAGAGGCAGTATTCCCAGTGATCTAAATCCGAAGTAATCTTGAAACGTATTAATTTCATCAATACGCTGTAAAACCCAGAAAACTCATCAGAATACAATGAAATTTGCGATGGAGGATATATTTGACCTGCTACTACGATGGGCCAAAATTGAGTCCATTCGAAATTTTGTTCGAAAAAAGTGAATTTTTTTCATTGCCTTTAACCGAATTATCTCCCGTAAAAATGAACAGAATTCAATAAAATTTGGAAGAGATAATACGACAGACTAACTCATACGATGTACCAAATTTGAACTCAATCCGACAACTTTCGAAATTTTGGTCGAAAAAATCTTAAGTGTATAGTCTTTGAAATTTGTCGATTTCTTTAAACCGCCATATATCTCGAAAAACCCAACAGAATTTATTGAAATTTAGAATAGATAATATGACCAACGTTCTCTTACGATGTGCCAAATTTGAGCCCAGTCCGACAACTTTCGAAAAATTAATTTACAAAGAGAAAATGTTAATTGGATTGAGGATCAGAGTGGTAATCATCGTCCCTTAGAACATTTGTGCCCCTCACTTTAGTTGGCGCAGGCAACTAATGTTTCAACTCAAGGCATTGCGTGTAGCCTAACCAAATTATTTTAAGACTTCTAGAGAATGAGTAGTTTCATTTTTAATCCTCGATCAATCTAGTCTTTGTCAACAAAAGTCCCTTTATTATTTGGCCTCTAAAGCTTTTTAGATAAATGTTATTCACATCACAGTAGATGGCAGAATCGTTTCAATAATCCTTGGATGCAGAGGCAGTATTCCCAGTGATCTAAATCCGAAGTAATCTTGAAACGTATTAATTTCATCAATACGCTGTAAAACCCAGAAAACTCATCAGAATACAATGAAATTTGCGATGGAGGATATATTTGACCTGCTACTACGATGGGCCAAATTTGAGTCCATTCGAAATTTTGTTCGAAAAAAGTGAATTTTTTTCATTGCCTTTAACCGAATTATCTCCCGTAAAAATGAACAGAATTCAATAAAATTTGGAAGAGATAATACGACAGACTAACTCATACGATGTACCAAATTTGAACTCAATCCGACAACTTTCGAAATTTTGGTCGAAAAAATCTTAAGTGTATAGTCTTTGAAATTTGTCGATTTCTTTAAACCGCCATATATCTCGAAAAACCCAACAGAATTTATTGAAATTTAGAATAGATAATATGACCAACGTTCTCTTACGATGTGCCAAATTTGAGCCCAGTCCGACAACTTTCGAAAAATTAATTTACAAAGAGAAAATGTTAATTGGATTGAGGATCAGTGTGGTAATCATCGTCCCTTAGAACATTTGTGCCCCTCACTTTAGTTGGCGCAGGCAACTAATGTTTCAACTCAAGGCATTGCGTGTAGCCTAACCAAATTATTTTAAGACTTCTAGAGAATGAGTAGTTTCATTTTTAATCCTCGATCCATCTAGTCTTTGTCAACAAAAGTCCCTTTTTTATTTGGCCTCTAAAGCTTTTTAGATAAATGTTATTCACATCACAGTAGATGGCAGAATCGTTTCAATAATCCTTGGATGCAGAGGCAGTATTCCCAGTGATCTAAATCCGAAGTAATCTTGAAACGTATTAATTTCATCAATACGCTGTAAAACCCAGAAAACTCATCAGAATACAATGAAATTTGCGATGGAGGATATATTTGACCTGCTACTACGATGGGCCAAATTTGAGTCCATTCGAAATTTTGTTCGAAAAAAGTGAATTTTTTTCATTGCCTTTAACCGAATTATCTCCCGTAAAAATGAACAGAATTCAATGAAATTTGGAAGAGATAATACGACAGACTAACTCATAAGATGTACCAAATTTGAACTCAATCCGACAACTTTCGAAATTTTGGTCGAAAAAATCTTAAGTGTATAGTCTTTGAAATTTGTCGATTTCTTTAAACCGCCATATATCTCGGAAAACTTAACAGAATTTATTGAAATTTAGAATAGATAATATGACCAACCTTCTCTTACGATGTGCCAAATTTGAGCCCAGTCCGACAACTTTCAAAAAATTAATCTAAAAAGAGAAACTGTTAACTGGACTGAGGATCAGTGTGGTAATCATAGCCCTTTAGAACATTTTTGCCCCTCACTTTAGTTGGTGCAGGCAACTAATGTTTCAACATTGTGTGCATTGTGTGTAGCCTAACCGAATTATTTTAAGGCTTCATCTTTAATCCTCGATCCAACCAATATTGAAATTTATTGATTTCTCTACACCACTATATCTCCCGAAAAACTGAACAGAATTTAATGAAATCATCATCTTGTCATCATTTGAGTTAGTTAGACCAAAGACTAAACAATGTAATCCTCGTCCCTTAGAATTTGAGCCCAATCGAACAATTTTTTATGTGTTTTATTTTTTGCTTACAGAAATTTAAAGCAGATCGACAGCCGTGGATGTGTATATTAGGGGAACACCATGATGAAAATTCATTGAAAAATTGAAAATGTATTGTAAATATTAACAAAAGTTAAGAAATCGTTTGTAAAAATTGTTTATAACACGAAATGATGCCGAGATTTAACTGATTAAATTTGAATAATGAAATCACTGCATTCATTTCATTTATCCTAAAAAACAGTAATTTGGTGGCAATTACGAATTGTCTAATGAGTATAAATTTAATGTAAAAAATCTCAAGTTAAGTATCAGGAGCAACATGGATTCTCCCGCCATCCCTGTTGTGTCAAGTCACAATATTTCCATTAATAAAACCGCATTTTGGCGAGTCAAAACACTACTGAAAATGGAAATCTAGAGGTTTCTGGCAATTTGGGAAAGTACCATCAAATATTAGCATTTTTGGGTAGTGTATGCGCGTCTGGTCGGGTATCAGGAGCATATGAGATCGAGGAGGTATACGGAATTTATCAGGAGCTCCGGATATTTCGCGCCAATTCTCCGCCTCTCTAGGAATGCATTCGACCTTGAGCGATTTTTAGCACAGGACCTCACTCAGCTCCTTGTTCAATAAAGGAGGTGTGCGGATTCTATCAGGAGCAACTTCGAAGGAAAATATACACCATTCCTGATACATAACCTAGAACCGTCTCGCTATTATTATTCTATTAAAAACAATTCGGACTTCAAGAGAATCAGCTAAAGATTTTCACAGTAGATGAATCAGAGATCAGAGAAAAAAATTTTTACATCCTTCCCATGAAAACTGAAGGCAATACTAATGAAAATTTGAGGACAATCAAATTGGTATCTCTTTTTTTCGAAAAACACACATATCAGAATTAAAAACTTGTGGATTCTGTGGAAAATCAGACCATATGAAAAATTACGAGAATTTGAAACTCAAAAATCTTCTGAGAGAGACATTGAGGAATAAGGAACCTCGAATATATATTTTTTCACTATACAAAATGATTTAGCAACGCCAAATCGACTTGAAATAACACCAAGCAAGATTGTCCATGGTCAGGTATCAGGCGTATCGCTTATTTTACCACTATTTTCATTGGGTTAATTAGCATTATTTCGATAATAAAACCGCCTTTTTGTGAGCGAAAACGCTACTAGAAATGGAAATCTAGAGGTTTCTGGCATTTTGGGATAGTTCCATCGAATATTGGACAATTTGGGTAGTGTATGCGCGTCTGGCCGGGTATCAGGAGCATATGAGATCGAGGAGGTATACGGAATTTATCAGGAGCTCCGGATATTTCGCGCCAATTCCATAAGCCCCGCCCACTCTAGAAATGCATTTGACCTCGAGCAATTTTTAGCACAGGACTGCATTCAGCCCAGTGTTCCATGAAGGAGGTTTGTGAATTCTTTCAGGAGCAACTTCGAATGAAAATTTACGCTACTCCTGATACGTGTTCTAGGACCATTTCGTTGTACTCATTCTCTTAAAAACAATTTGGCAGCTCCTGATAAGTAGAAAAAAAAATATATGAACCAGAGATTGGAGGAGAACATTTTTTTTATTCTCACATCCTAGTCATGAGAATGTAGTAAAAATTGAAAACAAATCATCCTGGAAACTGTCATCTTGCGAGATAGAAAAAATATTAGAATTGCAAATCTTCTGATCTCTGAGAAAAATGCAAACATATCGTGAAATGTTTGGAAATTGAAATTTTTCTTTTAAATGCCAAAAATCTTCTCAGAGTAACAATAAGATATTAGGAACTAGGTCGAATATTTTAATTTCACTTTTCGAAAAAATATCATAATGCCCAAACCGCTTAATAGAGCATCAAACAAGATTGCCCTTGCTTAGGTATCAGGAGTAACGAAAACTTTCCCGCCATTTCTGTGTCTTGAATTGCAAAATACTAACAATTAAATCCCATTTTAGAGGGCAGAAACACTACTAGAAATGGAAATCTAGAGGTTTCTGGCGTTTTGAGATTGTTCCATCGAATATTGGACAATTTGGGTAGTGTATGCGTGCCTGGCCGGGTATCAGGAGCATATGAGATCGAGGAGGTATACGGAATTTATCAGGAGCTCCGGATATTTCGCGCCAATTTCATAGGCTACGCCCACTCTGTTAGCATTAGACCTTGCGGGATTCTCGGGACAGGACCGTATCTAGCCCTTTGATCAGCCAAGGAGGTGTTTGGATTCTATCAGGAGCAGAAAATATTTTCCTCCAACTTGTGATTAGAAATTTGTATGCGCGTAAGCTATATTCGAGATGGCGTTGTAGTTTGTTTTTGGAGTTGATTTGTTGACACAGTATCCAAAATTTGATTCTTTTCAGAATTGAATTAAGGAACAGTAGTTAAAGTGATCAGAATGTTACTAGCTTATTATCAGGACCTAAAGGGAGTCTGTTTATTACCAGAATTAAACAATAACTACTTTAAATATCTTTATTCTATATTTATTTATCACAAATATGGTTTTAACATACTATACAGGATATAATTATTTTACAATTGTTGATTATGATATTTCTATTATTTACAGCTATTATACATAATTAATACAAGAAGAAACATATTTTTCCAGACTTCCTTCACTTTATTTTTGCATAATTCCATGGTTAATTTAATCTCATTATCATACCATTTCATATAGGTGGTGTTTCCAGGATAACTTTCAGATTAGGGTGATAGCATCTACTCCAAATCTGTAAAAAATGAGTATACATATAGTCAACTGAATTCGAAATTTTTATTGAAAAACGAACAAAAGTTCTTCGAAATTTGTTCATTTCATCAATTCCCTGTGTAAACACTGAAAGTAGATAAGAATTTAGAGAAATTCGTAATGGATAACTTGCTTCACATGGTCCTAGGTTGGGCCAAAACTATGTCGAATAACTTTCGAAATTTTGATCGGTTCTATTGGTTAATTCGAACAAATAATATGCTCGACCTGTTCTTACGATGCTCTAAATTTGAGTCCATTCCGATAATTTTCGAAACATTTATCGAAATAAGAACCAGGGCACTTGAGATTATCACAAATCTCACATCACTTCATCTATTGATAAACAAAATGGTCTATGAAACCATTCTCAGAATATCTAGGAACAGGTGATGAGAGTATTAAAAATCAGAAAGCCTGGTCCTCCCTTACCAGGTACATTCCATCAGCCAATCTTCCTAGTGACGAAATGGTCAAGAAAGTAAGCATGGAAAAGAACTTCACTACGATGCTAGGTAGGAAGAAAGACTGGGACAGGGAATCCACCACCCAAGTTCTAAAAAAAATTGCCATTAAATGGTACATGGTTGGTTTAAAAACCAATATAGGAGCAGGCGACGGAGTAGGATTCCGGCAGAGACCCGTCATTTGACATATCCAGAGAGGCTAATTCGGTTCAACCTGACAACATTGAGAGAGCGTCGTCAAAGGGGAGATCTTATTGAAACATACAAGATCTTGAGTGAGCACTATTCGGTTCAGACGGATTTCTTCTGTAGACCCTTTAGAGAATCCTTGAGAGGCCATAAACATAAGCTTCGCAAAGAAAAATGTGCCACACTCCAGCGCAAAAATCACTTCAGTAATAGAGTGGTTTATCAGTGGAATTCTCTTAAAGATGCTACAGTGTCAGCTCCCTCAGTTAACAGCTTTAAGAACCGCTTAGATAGGGAAATGGAGGCTGTGAAAAACATTAATATACACTACATGTGAAAAAAGTGATAGAACAAGACTTAATTTGACCAATCTGTGATATACGTTGTGATGCTCTAGTATTAAGATGGCTGTGAACACCTGGTCTAATTCCCACAATGTAACAATTGTTAAATGCCCGGAACCCTACTGTGCAGTAAGTGAATACACCTAGAAAAGTTAATTTCGGATGAAAGAAGAAACTGAAAGAGGTATACTCTGGAGAAGTATATGGATCTCAGTAAAAACACGATGCACCTCCTCACTGGTTTCCTCATAGGGCACTGCTGTCTTAGGAAGCATATGATGAGATTAGTGCTAGCAGATTCTGTTGGGAGGAGGATGAAACTCCTGATCACCTGACAATAGAATGCCTCGCTATCTCAAACCAACGCAAGGAATGCTTTGGACAAGAAATCTATAGGAGCAAAGCCGTACCTACAATTTATCCAAAATTTGAACGGATTGAGATCAAAGGTTATAACCTTTGAAATTCATTATTTTCATCAAGATGCTGTACTAAGGAACTCGGAAGGGATAACCTTAAAACTTATTTTCATTTCTTCAAAATGCTGTCACATTAAAATAGTCAGATAGATAGTCACAATAGATAAAAGGATGGTATTGTTCTTCCGGGGTGCGAAATTGGAAATCATTCCAAGAACTTTAAAAATTTTGGGAGGAGGAACTCTCTGGTATTTATAATGCATTCATTATCGTAGTTGTGAGATAGATTAGTTGAAATATGATTAAATCTATCTAAAATAATCACTCACCGATTATATCTTCGACTGTATGTGGCGGCATCTAATGGTATCACTCTGAATCATTTTGAAATTACGTTTTTTCCCTAGTAGATGTCACTGAGGTAGAACGCCTCTGCTGGCAGGCAACACACATTACAGCTATAGTTCCACACTCCTGTATTACCGATTGCCTGCGAAATATTGCATAAGTTAGCGAAAATAAAATGATTAAAGCTATGTTTAAAGAATACAGCTGCATATAACGTAAGAATTGTAGTATAGGGTTAAAATTCAGAATAGGTAAAAGGATGGTTTTGCTCTTCCGTTATGTCAAATTGGAAGTCATTTCGATAACTTTCTACATTTTCGACTAAAAATTACAAGGGGATAACCTTAGAACTTTTGTTCGATTTTTCAAACTGCTGTAAGCGAGATAAAAATGGACAGATTGGGTTGAAATTCAGGATAGATAATGAGATGGTATTGCTCTTCCGGTGTGTCAAATTGGAAATCATTCCGATAACTTTAAACATTTCCAACTAAAAATTACAAGGGGATAACAACATAAAAATTGAGTCCACTGCAACTATCTAGAATTTATAATGCATTCTGTATTGTAGTTGTGAGATAGATTAGTTGAAATATGAATAAATCTATCCATTTTAAAAGAATTACTTACCGAATATATCTTAGACTGTATGTGGCGGCATCTAATGGTATCACTCTGAATCATTTATAAATTACATTTTTCCCCTAGTAGATGTGTCTGAGGTAGAACACCTCTGTAGGCAGGCAACACACATTACACCTATAGCTCCACACTCCTGCATTACTGATAGCCTGCGAAACATTACATAAGTTAGCGAAAACAATATGATTAGAGCTATGTTAAAATAATACAGCTGTATATAACATATGAATTGTAGTATAGGCTTGAAATTCAGAATGGGTAAAAGGATGTTTCTGCTCTTCCGTTGTGTCAAATTGGAAGTCATTCCGATAACATTCAAAATTTTCGACTGAAAATTACAAGGGGATAACCTTAGAACTTTTGTTCGATTTTTCAAACTGCTGTAAGCGAGATGAAAATGGACAGATTGGAATGAAATTGAGAACAGATAATGAGATGGTATTGCTCTTCCGGTGTGTCAAATTGGAAATCATTCCGATAACTTTACACATTTTCGACTAAAAATTACAAGGGGATAACCTTAGAACTTTTGTTTGATTATTCAAACTGCTATAAGCGAGATAAAAATGGACAGATTGGGTTGAAATTGAGAACAGATAATGAGATGGTATTGCTCTTCCGGTGTGTCAAATTGGAAATCATTCCGATAACTTTACACATTTTCGACTAAAAATTACAAGGGGATAACCCACATAAAAAGTAAGTACACTGCGACTATCTAGTATTTATAATACATTCATTATCGTAGTTGTGAGATAGATTAGTTGAAATATGAATAAATCTATCTATTTTAAAAGAATTACTTACCGAATATATCTTAGACTGTATGTGGCGGCATCTAATGGTATCACTATGAATCATTTTGAAGTTACGTTTTTCCCCTACTAGATGTCTCTGAGGTAGAACGCCTCTGTTGGCAGGCAACACACATTACACCTATAGTTCCACACTCCTGTATTACCGATTGCCTGCGAAACATTACATAAGTTAGCGAAAACAAAATGATTAAAGCAATGTTAAAAGAATACAGCTGTATATAACATATCAATAGTAGTATAGGGTTGAAATTCAGAATAGGTAAAAGGATGGTTTTGCTCTTCCGTTGTGTCAAATTGGAAGTCATTTCGATAACTTTAAAAATTTTCGACTAAAAATTACAATAGGATAGCCTTAGAACTTTAGTTCGATTACTCAAACTGCTGTAAGTGAGATAAAAATGGACAGATTGGGTTGAAATTGAGAACAAATAATGAGATGGTATTGCTCTTCCGGTGTGTCAAATTGGAAATCATTCTGATAACTTTAAACATTTTCGACTAAAAATTACAAGGGGATAACCCACATAAAAAGTGAGTCCACTGCGACTATCTAGTATTTAAAATGCATTCATTATCGTAGTTGTGAGATAGATTAGTTGAAATATGAATAAATCTATCCATTTTAAAAGAATTACTTACCGAATATATCTTAGACTGTGTGTGGCGGCATCAAATGGTATCACTCTGAATCATTTTGAAGTTACATTTTTTTCCCCTAGTAGATGTTTGTGAGGTAGAACGCCTCTGTTGGCAGGCAACACACATTATACCTATAGTTCCACACTTCTGTATTAGTGATTGCCTGCGAAATATTACATAAGTTGGCAAAAATAAAATGACTAAAGCTATGTTAAAAGAATACAGCTGTATATAACATATGAATTGTAGTATAGGGTTGAAATTCAGAATAGATAAAAAGATGGTTTTGCTCTTCCGTTGTGTCAAATTGGAAGTTATTCCGATAACATTCAAAATTTTCGTCTAAAGATAACAAGGGGATAACCTTAGAACTTTTGTTGGATTATTTGAACTGCTGTAAGCGAGATAAAAATGGACAGATTGGGTTGAAATTGAGAACAGATAATGAGATGGTATTGCTCTTCCGGTGTGTCAAATTGGAAATCATTCCGATAACTTTAAACATTTTCAACTAAAAATTACGAGGGGATTACCCACATAAAAAGTGAGTCTACGACGACTATCTAGTATTTATAATGCATTCATTATCGTAGTTGTGAGATAGATTAGTTGAAATATGAATAAATCTATCCATTTTAAAAGAATTACTTACCGAATATATCTTAGACTGTATGTGGCGGCATCAAATGGTATCACTCTGAATCATTTTGAAATTACATTTTCCCCTAGTTGATGTTTCTGAGGCAAAACGCCTCTGTTGGCAGGCAACACATATTACACTTATAGTTCCACACTTTTCTATTACTGGTTGCCTGTGAAACATTACAGATATGCTAAAGATAATAAAATAATTGGAGCTTTACATCACATAATTATGATAATAGGGTTGAAATTCAGAATAGGTAAAAGGATGGTATAGATCTTCGGGTGTGCCAAATTAGGGGTCATTCCGAGAACTCACAAAATTTTGTACGAAAAAGAAAAACATTAGAACTTTTGTGCATTTTAGTCAGATAGAAATGTTCAGATTGGGTTGAAATTCAGGATAGATAATGACATGGTATTGTTTTTCCGGTGTGCGAAATTGGTAGTCATTCCAAGAACTTTTGGACGAAAAAGAACAAGAGGACAACCTTGGGACTTTTTTTCATTTTATCAAACTGCTGTATATCTCATAAAAATAGTCAGATAGGGATGAAATTCGGTAGAAGTAATGGGATTGAATCGGTGTTCCGATGTGCTAGTGTTGAAATGAGTTAAAATTGCATTATATCTATCCATTTCAAAATAATTATTTACCTTTGAAATTTGTTCATTTCCGCGGTATCTCCTGAAAAACTTTATTATAATATAATATCCATGAAATTTGGCAGAAATAATATGGCCAACCTGCTCTTACGGTGTGCCAAATTTGAGGCCATTCAGACAATTTTCAAACTCCACATATTCAACTAATGATAATAATATAATTTTATTACCAGGTTTTTCTAAATATCCCTTGTTTCTTCCAGAGATTTTTGTGCATACCAAATCTTCTGTAGTCATTTAACCACATTTTCCACTTTTAATCAGAAACAATATTATTTGATTTTAAATATAAAAAATAAAAACTGTTAAGTTCAACATTCAAATTCATAAGAATCATAACCTCCAAATTCAAAATTTTTGTTTTGTGGTTGAAGCATAGAATACGAAGAGGTATTTCAATCTATGGTAGAAAAAATGTATATACATCAGTGCTTGTAAACTTAACACACCATACAAAGTCGAGAATTGTGAGTGCAGTATCTATTTTTGAATTTAAATCAGACTATTTATGTGTAGTTTGTATCAATGACATACAAATCTATGTCTCTTGTTTAAATGATAACGGTATTCTGTGGACTGGAAGATTTAAAAAGAGCATAGAACACAACATAATTCAAAATTTTGGCGGCTTTTCTAGAATGATTCTTATTCACTTTTAATTAACTCTGAGTTCATTTAAAAGAATGGGCCAGGCAAAAAGACATAAACAATTAGAAGTCGTATTTTTTTCTACTTTATTCGATTTATCTCAGATTATATTCACATGATCTATCTTAGATACAATTATCCAATACTTACAACGAACATATTTTATACACAAGACTTAAAATAATAATGTGACCACAATTTTCTCAAAACCAGATCTTCCCCAACCTAGGCTTGTGGCAACAGGTTTCCCCTCGAGAAAAGATGGTTTAAATCTTGGTTCGAGCATCAGCAAAAACGATATGTACAGCTTAAAAATAGGCAGTATCTGATTCATTAACTGACGTTAAGTCGTATCACCTCTTCAAATAAAAAAATAAATAAAATGAAAATTTCGCTTATGAAATGAGTAACATGAAAGATGAAACAAGCTAAAAAGATAGAGAACAGATTAAGACTAGTTGAAAGGGTGATTCATTATCTGTATGGCTTTTAAGGGTAGAAATATCTTAGTCTATCTTGAGATATTCAATCTCTCTGCTTGCACTTTCGATTTCTGTTTTTATCTCAATTAACTTCTAATAATCACGAGCTAACTTTTGTTTCGTCTTCGTTATTGTGCGTTTTCTAGCCTTTTCAGAACTTTCTCCGGCTTCGAAAGGCAGTCGTTTATCCATTCAACATCAGGCGCTACATAACCTCCAATTTGGTTCTGGTCCTTGCAGCCAGTGTCCCACGAGAAGACACCGGACAGGACGTACCTGCTCTGGTCGTTCGTACAAGCTAAAGCACTTCCGTAGTCCACCTAAAAACGATAATAACAAAATTTCAGTCATATGATTAGTTTCTTTAGACGTTAAAGGCATATTATGAGACATTTCCATGTAATGTTCGATGTTCGACGAAGAACTATCTGAAATATCCTTACCTTGCATTGATCCTTCTCAGAGAAACCACACAGAGTGTTTGGACTATAGTTTGGCATCATATTTTGATACGTGCTGCCTAGGGTATCTCTACATTGTTCATTGTCCATTATATTGACACCAATGGACCTCATTACAGCTCCTTTGGCATGCACTGAAACATCAGAAAAATTATAAGAAGTCCATGAATCAAGAGAGCAAAAACGATTTTATTGGCGCAACTTACATTGTAAAATCCTCTTGCCCCACCCTGTCGCAATGCAGTTCCTTGTAGGAATCTTGTTCGGCTCAGGTAGACAGATAGTCCCGATATTCTTAGCAGGCCTCAATTTTTCCTCAAGTATTAATATTGCCAAATCGTTGACCAAAGAACCAGCCTTATACCCTGGATGTTTAACAATGACAGAAACTTTGACAATCTGGAATGGCAGAGGTTCCTCGTCTATGCCAAGTTTCCATTCGCCACCCTTAACCAATACATCGCTGGTTGCAAGCCTGAAAGAAGCAATCTTATGTAATGGAGAGAACAACAATAAAGAACCAAACATACCCATCAACACAGTGAGCGTTGGTTAGAACAGCGTTTCTTTTGATTATAGCCCCACCGCAGAGCAATGTTCTGGTGGATTCACGAAGGATCATAGCCTGCCATGGAATTTCAGCAAAGTTGGTGTTCAATGGACCCGGTCCCTTTGGTGACGTGTTCTGCAATACAAGAACATGAGTACCAGTAACACAAAATGGAACTAAGGATTCCAATCTTATAACCACGCCACTCACCTGATGTCTAACACCACAAGATTCTTCTTGGTTCCTCTCCAAATTTTCGTTTGGTCCTACTGGTTGGATTGCCCTCCTTTTGTTCGATCTGGAAGGCCTAGATAGGTCTGATCTATACTGAGCGATGTCGTTCTGTGCTAAGTTGTATTGTCCAATGCTGTCGTCTTCTTTGTATTGCCCATCATCAAACCCATTGACTAAGTTCGCGGATGGCCATGGGTCCTTGTAGTTTGGATCTCTGCAACATACTCCAGTGGTTCCGGATCCAACATCTCTGCACACCTGAAATAATATATCAGACATTTGAGTTTCCAGAGGTTCGGACATTATAGCTTCTACTTACCGTCGTTGGTACTCTGCTCAAGGCTTGTTCGTTGGTCAACACCACCGGCACAGGACTGACAACACCTTCAGCTGAACAATAGATTTCTTGAACACACTTCAACGCTGCGGCACATGCAGCTGGTGGTACCACATTTTCGTTCTGGATGGTCTGATCTGGTCTTACTTCAGGCCTTGGCCTCACTTCAGGTCTTGGTCTCACCTTAACGGAGGTATCAGATGTGTCCGAACCTTCTTTGTCTTGTGGAGGTGGGATATACTGGTTACTGGTGCTTGATGGAGAACCTCCCCTATCCGGGTATCCAAAGGTTGGTGTAGGTTTGGGATAGTTGTAACCAGGAGTTGGTTGTGGGGGAGTTGATGGTGGAAGGTATTGAGTTGGTCTAGGTCTTGGTTTTTGAGTAGTTGGGTAGGGCCTTATAGTTGGTGAAATGTTGGTGGGTGACGCAGATGGAAGGTTGAACTCAGGTGTTGGTTTGGGGTAATCATATCCAGCAGTCGGTTGGGGTCTGGGAGTTGTTGAAACCTTCTGGGTATTAATGAAAGTTGGTGAAGGACTAGGTCTTGGATAATCGTATCCATTAGTTGAAGGCCTGTAAGATGGGACATTGAAGCTTGATGATGGAATCAGAGGTCTCTGGGTAGTTGGTTGTGGTTTACGTGTTGGATATCCAAAGGTTGGTGTTGGTTTAGGGTACGTATACCCTGAAGTTGGTTTTGGATAAGTATATGCTGGAGTAGGTTTTTCATAGGTGTATCCAGGGGTAACCTTATTGAATGTTACTTGTGGGATTGAAGGACTTGGTTGGTAGATGACTGTCGGCCTTGGTGAAGTTGATGGAGATTGATAGGTATATCCTGGTGTCGGTCTATAAGTTGGAGACGTAAAGGGCGACAAACTTGATGGTGAAGGCTGATACGTCGGTTGATATGGTTTCACTTTAGTTGGAGTTCTTGGTGGTAAATACTCAGCTTTCGTTGTTTGAGGAATGAACGTTGGTGGAGGACGAGGTTTGAAAGTTACCGGAGGACTGTATGGTTTTGGAGTACTTGGGAATGGTCTATATTGATTGTTTACGTTACTGCTCGAAGTTGGAGACACTGGAGGAAGGTATTCCCTGTTAGCTGTAGGTCTGGGACTTGACGTGGTATAGCTTGGAGTGTATGGTTTCTGAGTTGGGAAAGTTTGCGGCGTAATATAAGGTTTCTGAGGAGTAGGTGGGTTGTACACGGGAGTATAAGGTTTTTGAGGTGCTGGTGGGTTATAAGTAGGAGTGTAAGGCTTTTGAGGAGCTGGTGGGTTGTATGTTGGAGTGTAAGGTCTTTGTGGAGCTGGTGGGTTATAAGTTGGAGTGTAAGGTCTCTGTGGAGTTGGTGGGTTATAAGTTGGAGTGTAAGGCTTCTGTGGGGCTGGTGGATTATAGGTTGGAGTGTAAGGTCTCTGACTTGGGAAAGGTGATGATGGTGATGGTTGTGGCCTATACGGTGGTGGTGTTGGTCTCGTTGTTGGACGAACGTAGGGTTTCGGTGTGGATGGTGGTAAGTAATCCTGGATGAATGGTGGTTTTGGTTTTGGAGTAACATATTGATTGTTCACGCTCGGACTATAACTAGGAACGAATGGCTTAGGCGAAGGCCTTGTAACGGGTCTTTGTGTTGGATACGATGGTACGTATGTCGAAACTGGTACTTCCAAATCAGGGGAAGCTGGAGTAGGTGGCGTTGGACCTCCAAGCGGTGGAAGATACGCAGGACCTTGAATCGAAGAAGCGAACCTAACGTCTTCGAAGTTAAAATTGCTGTAGTCGGGTGTGCTTCCAAAAATGCTATTGCTGGTGCTTCCAGAGATGTCTCTGACAGGTTTTTGTGTACTCTCTCCCTGGTGGGAAGCCCCAAATTCTCCAGCATTGTTAATTTCGACTGGCAGGACTTGGATCAGTCCTGGGCTGAATCCAGCGACACCTCCGAATTTGATGAGGGATTCTGGAACTGAGCTTTTGCCGGCTGTTATGAAGGTGTTGTTTCCTTGGTTCTGTCCAGGAAGGATAACGTTTACTTCTTGGGATTTATCCTTGTTGGAGATCTTGCAGCAAGCGTTGTTCCTCAAGTCGCATAGTTCGTTCTGAAAACAAATGGTATCATGTTTACGAATGCCAAACCTTAGAAATAATAATGAGGTGGTTCTTCTGAAGGGTTGCGAGATAAATTTCTGAGTCATAAGAGTTCTAATTTTGCTCTGATTCAAATCTACGAAATGTGTGACGGTGTTATTCAAGGTTCAGTTCCCCGCCTCTCCTAATTCATTGATACCTTTCAATGGAAGATCGAAAAATGTGTGAAACGTATTAGTTCACCAATTTGGTCGAAGTTGAGGAACGGAAGTCAAGGAGAACCTTAATAAAAACTCGTTTGATGGTCAACGAAGAACTTTGCCTTTCACTTGTGAATCTTTATATCAAATGGAATAATTCTCGATCGTAAAATTGTTGAATTATTAAGGTCGAATTCGACTCATGCCATCATCGAACTGCCCACCACCCGACATAAAAGAGGAATTTATGTAAAACCTCCTACAAATCGTGACAAGAAGCTATATACGGTCGATCGTACGAACTGGATTGCAAGCAGAACGAACTTCGTCGCTTTGCACCGAGAAGAACTTTCTCTTGCATTTTGCAATGTCAAGGACGAACGGATTGCGTTGTTATAACTCTTGTTCTGGTTCATGGGGACTCCTTTGGCGTCCAGTTGGTATATAATTGCCCAGTAGAAAGCTTCCAAAAAAATGAACTAAAAAAATTTTCGACACTCCTGAAATCTTCAGTTATGCTCGAAAAAATGATGATTAATTTTAGTATATTTTCTCAAATGTTTAGTCTTCGTGTCTTTATTTTACAACTAAACACCGATCAGATCAGTATTTTTTTAATTATTCGGAAAACAAATTTCAGATGGCTATAACTCTGAAACCACTCGCCGGCTTTTGCCCATTAATTAACTTAACAGGTTCATTTCGACTGCAAACATACCCTGCAAATGTCAACTCCCTAACGTACGGCCGGATAATTAAATTTGCCCTCGGATTCTTCATCAGTGAATTGAAACTAATCGTTTGAGCGATGTCGGACGTATAGTTTCGGGTATATAGAATTTTTTTCCATGATTTTCAATGATTTTTTAAAAATTTTCTAGTGATACGATTCTCACAAAATTTCGCAAGAATTTTCGCGTTGGCATTCTACAACTAATGATCACGTTTGAATTGGATAGGTTTTGTATTTTTCAAGCTATTGAAGAAAAAACAAACAAATTTCAGATGGGTATAACTCCAACACCGTTCAGCCGATTATGCCTATAAACAAACTCAAATGTCACATTCAGATGCACAACCTAACCTGAAAATTTCAAGTTGCTATCACTTTCTGTTCTCTAGTTATCGTGACATAAATAATATTTTTTAATAATTTTTTTAAAATTTTCTAGTGATACGATTCTCACAAAATTTCACAAACGTCCTTAGGTTTGCATTCTACAACTACACACCAAGTTTCAATTCGATCGGTTCAGTGTTGGTTGAAAACAAAATTATTACTCGGAAACCATTGGACCGATTATGGCCATTAACAAACTCATCCTTCTTCCTGGGATACGCCACCTACCCTGAAAATTTCAAGTTGCTATATCTTTCCGTTCTCAAGTTATCGTGACAATAAATTCGAAAATTACAGACATTTGGGCGAAATGATAACGCGATGTTCCCCAGAACATACGCGCAAAAAAATAAGACGTTTATATATAAATGTAATATTCGTTTTAAGTTTGAAACGTTTTTGGAAGTAGCATTACAGTGTTTACAAACCAACACGTTGCAAGATGTGGGTGAGATAAATCTGTAACGAAAGAAAGTCGAATTTGGTTACATAAACCAATCAAGATAACATTTTTCTATTATGTCGCGTCGATAATAACGAACAAAAGAAAAAAAAATGCTTTAATCATCTGCCTTTCCTTCAGACTGGTCTGAACATTCCTCAGAGCTCCAAGAGGTTAATTTGTTACGTAAAACGTGTCCTTAATATTTGATGAGGAGACTCTAACAGTTCATTAGGATGATATTACTTAAGATGGCTCAAAATTATTAGCATCATCATTGCACATCTTCACCGTGCCCTGAAGTCATTAAAAACTGAAGGACGAATGAAAGGACAATGTGCTATTGTTGAAACTGTAAGAGATAATATTGAAACAAAAAAATTCTGCATACTCATTATCTCAGACCATTCTTCTTCTTTTATGTCTCGAAGAATACAGATTCAACCAAGCTCAAATCGAGTAGTTAAGTGTAAGAATTCGAGAAAAGCACTGACGTGAAGTTAGGAGCTTCTACGCGTATGTTCCATTGTCTATTCACGCCTAAAACGTGAAAAAATGCAGTGGGCATCTACAGAACTCAAATTTTGAAATGAAATAAATTCAAAAATACAAATTTGATCCTCACGAAATTCTGCACAAATTTGCGGGTCGGCATTCTACAACTACTTACCAAGTTTCAATTTGATCAGATGTGAATTTTTTGATTTATAGAAGGAATAATTTGAAATTTCAAATGGGTATAACTCAGAAACTGTTTGGCCTATTACGCTCATTAACGAATTCTACCGTCACATTTGGATGTGCAACCTACCCTATAAATTGCAAGTCGTTATCAGTAGAAGTGTATAGAAAAACTAATATTCACAAATTTTGAACTTCCCGATAATCAGCTGGAAAATTTTAGCCACGAATAAGTACACAGCATAAAGAAGAGTAAATACATATTTATTTTTTTTAATTTATCTTTAAAAAACATATTTTCTGTTACTTTCTGCAACATTTATGAAAATTAGGGATATACTTTGAATTTATTTCAATTTAAAATTCAAATACAACAGCAAATCGAAGTAAGGTTGCAACTGCAAACGACTTTATTAATAGCATTTGATAAGAACATTTTTCATAAGAAATATGAATAAGAATCGAAAAATTCATCATTACCAACGATATCTTTCGTTCATTCATTATATCCAAAGTTATACCAAGTTTTCCAAATATCCTTAAATACAGGAATATTTATCTTCTGTCAAAAATTATCACATAAAAAAAAAATTATTATTAAAAACTACCAATAGTATAGTATATAGGGAACGTTTTGTATTGTTAAAAACTCCAGTTCAATTCCTTGTTCGATCATAATTTTCAGCATTATGATTATCAAATTCAAAAAGGACCTTTTTGCTTTAATTGACGATATAACTCCGTGAAAAATCACAGTAAGTTCTTTCTAATTACGTCAAATTGAAGGACATTAAATTTCCTAAAAAAGCATCATGGTGTTATTTGGAAAAAAAATTCTAAGCCAGTTGACCTTTTTTGATACAAGCAAAAATAAAAAAAAAATCTTTTGGGAGTTTTCAAAGGATTATTCCGGAACACTACAAGTTAAAAAAAACGTATGGCCAAATCTGAAGGTTAGATACTTGAATCTACAATTTGACTCTTTTTTTCTGCTAAATGATCATTTTTCCTTGAGTTACAGCCTGTTGAATATGTTGAAAATCGAAATAAATTCAAGGTATATCTCTAGCTTCCTTGGGGCAGTATATTTATTTTTCTTAAAGATAGTAATAGCTTCTTTGTAATCAAAATTCAATTTTAAATATATCATCAGCTGGTTTCGGTTTTTAGTAACAGTCAGAGTTACATAAATAGGCTATTTTAGGGTACTCTATTGGGGTCGTAGATTATAAAGTACACCTATTCGAAAATGAGGGAAATACTCTATTTTAGTGTACTGGTAGCAATCCTGGTTGTATCCCAGGCTACAAATTTCTGTACTCCAATAACAAGGTTGGCCTCAAGGAGGGTAGGTCTTTCAATGGAATGTTACTACCAGGAATTCGTCTTTTTTAACAGTGTAGTTTATTCACAACGAATAAGAGGGGTTTTAAAATGTAGTCTCATGTAATTCTCATATACCGACCCATTAATGGCTGCGATAACTACACGAAATGACTGTTATTCGAAGCGTGTAGGTACCTCCATGAACAATACCGAATTAATCCCTAATAAAAATTAGCCAGAGCGTAAAAATACACGTAATTGACTCTGCAGCATCCCAGATAATGACGTCTTGGTGAAGACACCTCCTTGTGTGTTCCAGTCAAAATAATGACCACTTTAGCAATAGGATAAGCTAATAGCTGTGAACCATGAAATGTATACGCGTACCACTATTGAATTGCCTCTACTTAACAACAGGACGAAGCTCGTAAAGCAGATAGATCTCGAGATTATTACGATTTATATGTGATGTTAACAATTAGCCACGTCTAGATTGTGTGTTTTGTGTTTGTTGGAACGTTACACGGTACACGTAGCTATGCCGAAGAGGTGTTAGCATGGGAAATATTGCAAAATTATCGATCTGTCAGGTCAATCTCGATTAAATCGAAATATTTCATAGGTTTCGTCATGGTTAGACGGCAATTTGTTGAGAGTCGACCTTTGAACCTGTCAGTGCGTTTTGTAAGTTTTGTAATAGATATTCGTTGCATAAAATATTTGGTTAACAATAATATAAAGTGTTTGACGTACAGGGCAGAGATATTCTAATGAGGGATTAAGAGTTTAAATGTCAGATGATAATATGATAATGAGCTTGTCTAGATCTTCCCAGATAGGATGGTAATGCAAAAAAAATGTGCACATAGTTATAAATCACGTATGAGTTATTGAGCCACGTAAAAAATGTATTAATGAATAGATTGAAATATTTGAGGATTAAGTTGTTTGTGTTATAAATCTTCTTATGTAATATATCGAATGAGAGTGTGTTGAACTTTGCCCTGAAAAAGTTTAAAATATGCAGTGCAATATGACAGTAGATTTATGAGCTAGAAACATTTCGGTGGGGTTTAAGAGCAATTTGGTCCACTGCAGTATTTGATGAATGTTCATAGCTTGAAATACTTTTATCTTAAATTAAGGTACCTTATGTTTGCTGACGATACTGTGCTGGTGCTTTCCTCTCATGATTTGAAACAACTTGAATGTAATGTTAACTGTGATCTTGAATTTCACCATGAATGGCTGTGTTAAAACAAACTTAGTATTAATCTAGATTAAACAGTATATGTTGTTCACTCAAAAAAACAAAGCAACCTGTTATATAAATTTAGCTAGAGAAAATGCCAAAATCTGTGATGGAATATTTAGGTTTAACACTTGATAATAAGTTGAGTTGGAGGCCTCACATAGAAAAACCGATGAAGAAGATTTCTCCAATGGTAGGAGCTGTGAGAAGATGTTGTTGTTTGTTAGATTGTTCATCGAAGGCATTACTGTATAATAGCTTTATAGAATCTCAGCTTAAATACTTAATTCCCTGCTGGGGAAATGCTCCAAATTATTTGACAGATAAAATTTAGAGAGTACAGAACAAATCTATCAAATTTATTTACAACTTGGACTTCTACACACCAACAACTCAGCTATATTGAGTTACTTCAATACTTAATATAAATAAATTGAAGAAACTAGAACAAACAAAATTAATTTATAAAATAAATAATAATTTATCGAGGACTCAAGTCATTGGGGTTGAGGAAGATCTTCAGCCCAAGATTTATTCTATTTTCCATTTGTATACCAGTTCTTTAATTGGTTTAGGTGAGCTTGCATGTTTATTGTGCAGGTGGCATCAGCAAAGACACCTGTTTTTGTGTCATCGCTTACTGGCATATCGCTGGTGAACAGAACATAGAGCAGTGGTCCTAATACACATCCCTGAGGTACGCCAGATTATATTAGGTGCTGTTCTGATATTCCATCATCGAATTTGACTGAGAAGTATCTTTATGTTACGTATGATTTCACTAGAAGGAAAACTCCATATTTTCAAGGGTGTTTACGATGGTTCTATGGGATTGGTGGATTATTGACGTATTTCTTCTCAAACCAAACTGATAGTTCGATAATACGTTTGACAAATCATGGTCTTATTCAAGCCTTTCGAATACCAATCTTTCGAATAATTTGCCAAGTATGGGTACCAGGTTAATTGGTCTGTTTGATGCTGCTCCTTGTGGGGATTTGCCATTTTGATGTATCATTATGATATTGGAATATTTATATATGATAGAAAAGGAACACACATATAAAAAAAGTTCAGGGAGAAACAGAAACCAACAGAGAAGCATACACCCAGGTTTGGAGCACTCCAAAAAGTTTCTCTAACTTCTGCACTGAAATCCAAGATCTTCGATTTGATCTCAGCAATTATATGCTTCTTCAAATGTTTATAAAGCTTATTAGTAGTAAGTACAAGTTGAAGAATCAAAATTACTCGATACAGTCGATCTGTAGATTTTTCCGTAGGTACCAAAAATACCAACAGCCGATAAGGAAAATCTTCAATAAAGACCAATAAAACAAACAACAGTGAAGATAATCTAGAGGAAAACAACGTTTTCCATTGTAACAAGATGACGTAATTTGGTCTCATCTATCTCTAAGATCTTGACAGTTAACGAGGAGATATCTTGAACAAAGATTCTACAAGACACTCCGTATCCATTATTCGCTTAACAAGCCTTTACGAAAGCGTGACCTCTTTCCAATTAAAGGGGGAGGAACGGATTCTTTAACAAACATAACATCGGGTCCTTATCTTGATCCTTTTGTCTGGGATTGAATGACCGGCTCGAAAATATTTTGCTGGCTGCAGTCAACATCCTTCTGAAGAATTTGACATCGAACGTGATGCAATTGCTTCGGTATTCGATGTTTGTAAGCGAGTTTTGGCGCTGGTTAACTTTCACTGGGTATATGCACACTTCTTGATGTCATCTTCGACTACTGTGGCCGATATAATCGACAGAAGATTACATCATACTGTCCACATCTCTCCCAGCTGAGTGAACGTCATACCAGTTCGATTAAAAATAAGGCGAATTTATTCATAAATTAAAATATAATTGTGTACGTTTTTTGCGGAAATTCGAGGTGTTGGGACAATTTAATGATATGGAGGATCGATATTGCTTATGTAGCCACATAGAATCAGGTTTATTTCGATGTACTTCCACCGCAATACAAATATTCATTCATAATATTCGATTTTCGGGTGAGTTAGGTTACTCGCTTAATCGCCTGTTGGGATCTCCAGACAAAATCTCAAATTTTGCTGGATATTCTGTACCAATTATGTTGAATGTTGGTAAAATTGTTGTGTAACCTTTCATCTTCACTATAATGCACTTTTATAATGAACTAGATTCGTTTTTCCACATGTTTCAAGTGTTACAATAATTGAAGATATCATTATTAATGGAATTATTATTATTATTAAATAATAACAAAACTTCAGGCAATAACCTATAAACTCATAAATTAAAATTCCAAAAGCAACCAAAACTGAAGTTTAACTGCAGAATTTGAGACAATTCTGACGGATAGTTTGCGAAATATAAAATTTTTGGAGAAAAAAAAATTTATAAACGTACGATTCTCACGATTGTTCGTAAGCTTTAGAGTGTCGACATTTTATAGGTAATTACCAAATTTAAATTGGATCAGATTAGAATTTTATGAGTTATTGAGGAAATAACAACAAAATTTCATATATTGACATAACTTCAAAACCGTTCGGCCGATTAAGCCCATTTACTAATTTAACTATCACATTCAGATACACAACCTACTCTGAAAATTGCAAGTAGTGATCTCTTTCGGTTCGAAAGTTATCGTGACAACTGCCACCCATCCAGCTACTGAACTCACCCAAGGTTGCTCGGATCTCCAACAATATAGATCCGATCGTAGTGTAATTTGGAACTTGGCTATAAAATTAGGTTTTGAAGGCCTTCGTCAAATCAGCGATATCGAACGGATAGTTTGGCAGATACAGATTTTTTTTTATTTTATTTTTAAATTTTCTGGTGATACGATCCTCAAGAATTCTCACAAAATTTGCACGTCAGGTTTTTACAACTAATTACCAAGTTTAAATTAGATCGAATCTGTATTTTTTGAGTTATTGAGGGAATAAAAACGAAATTTCAGATGGGTAACTCCAACACCGTTTGGCCGATTATGTCTATTGACGAAATTAACTATCACATTCGGATGCGCAACCTACCCTGGAAATTGCAAGTTGTAGAATTGCTCACACAAAATTTCAACGATATTAAACGTATAGTTTCTGGGATACAGAATATTTTTTAATAATTTTTTAAGGATCTTCACAAAATTTTGCATCAGTGTCAACATTATACAACTAATTACCAAGTTTCAATTCGATTGGATCTGTATTGTTTGAGTTATTGTGAAAACAAAATTTCAACTTCGAAACCATTTGGCCGATTATGCCCATTAACGAATTTTACTATCGTATTCGGATGCGATATTATTAATGTATCATTGCATGTTGAATAAAGAACAGCTACAAAGAGATTCTCTGCGATCATTTTCTTCCTTCCGTACTTTATGATTGCGTAAACCAGCTGACCGTATGAATCAATAAAAAAATTTCTGGGAACCTCTTTGATAAAGCCTATACCTGTACACTCAATCCTATAAGTTCGAATAGAGAGTACGACTGCGAGATATTCGAGAAGATTGCGCACAAACCAACTCATCCGAGTGTACACTCGTAATCGGGCGTACAACGAGTAATTGCAGCAACACTGTTACGAGATATTGGCGCCAAAGAAGAAGATGATCAACCATGTAAACTTTCCAGTACGCCTTGACTTATGATCGCTTTTGATTTCTACTTGTTTTCGTTTCAAACCGTCTCGCTAAGAATTCTGTATGCTGCTCGTGCAACTGTCACTCCAAGAGCAACATTCAATTCGCAATGGTATGCTTGGAGTAAATAGCTGATCCACCATCTTAAAGTTATGCCAATACGGTCTCAAAATGGGTTTCTTGCAATTTGTATATTTCATACTGAAATAATTTTTTATTATCATTTTTTGAATAAATATTTATATATTTTTTTCTAGAGATACGATCTCCACAAAATTTTGTACATGTTTGCGTGGTATTTTGCAACTAATTATCAAGTTTCAATTTGATCGGATTCGTATTTTTCTAGTTATTGAGGAAATAACAATACATTTTTAGATGAATATAACTCCAAAGCCGTTTGACCGATTATGCCCAATATCGAACTCAACCGGCGCATTCAGATCCGCAACCTATCCTGAAAATTGCAAGTCGCCATCCCTTTTCAAAATTTCAATGTTGCCACTTTTATGGAAAATACTGAAAATTTAGAAATTTGTAAATTTCGTGAAAACAAATGAGGCATCTGTACCTGAACATTCAGTATACACTGTAGGGACACCCGTATATATCGGATGACATAGGAACATTTTCATTTGACCCTCGTGTGTGTAGTAGAGATCAACACAAATTAGCTACACTTGGAATATGTCGAATAACTAACCTACATTACTATAAAAGTCTAGTTGCACGGGAATGAAGCATTATGTTATGTCGTTTAAACTTTCGTCAACCAGTTTTGAGGCATAATACCAGGTAGAATTTGATGTACAAGTTGGAGACCTCAACGGGCCTTCAAGAGAGTAACCCACGTCATATATCCAAATCAATGTTGGAATGAATGTATTACACGAATTGATGAGTCTGATACATAGATGGCGCCAGAAAAAGAGATTTTTTCACATGAGTACTAATATAGATGCATAGAACATTATTTAGACTTTCTTGGATGTGACCTATCCAATTCACAGGACAATGAAATTAAAATTCTTCATAATATACAAAATGGCGAATGCGCCAGGTCTTTTTGTTAGCCATTCATAGTATCCCAGAGAACTTCAGTTTTCGCCGATAGATGCCGACTCTAGAAAATTTATCGATATGTCAAAATAAATGCGAAGCATTGTTTATTCGTGTTTCTTATTGAAAGTCGTACAATTCGCTTAAATTTCATATTTTGGGTATTGTAATTGTTTAGTTTGATATTTTCTTAGTTATCAGTGTACTTTTGGTTTTGTTCTTGGTTTGTATCAAGAAGAATGGCAAGATAATTATGGTAGGGTATTCAAATTGGAATATTTGTTTGTGCCAAACATTTTTTACTGAATATATTGAAGAAAAGATTGAGAAGTAGAGCACTATACCTTCTAACGAGTCTTATAAATAATGCGTTTTATTTACAAAACAAAATGAGGTGCTCTTAATTAAAGACCCGTTATTTGATTAATGTATCAATTCAATGATGATGACCAAAACATTGCTATTTGATGGGAAGGACACTTCTGAAGAGGAAGGTTGGTCATATCAGTGTTATCTTACATTTCCTTTATACATTTCGACGAAATTTACAGCCTACATACCCAAATATGCTGGTCAAAAACTACGCGAAGAAGAAATATTTTTGATACTCCAAAGATTACCTTCCAATCGTCTCCTTTCATTCCTATCACATTTTCTAATATTCAAACATCGCATGTAATATCCAAGTAACGATTAACAACACCAACCTAAAGCCTTCAATTCGAGAGAAGGTAAAGTGAAATGACTCCATTACGAGGAAAGTGACCAAAAAAACCTTGGTTGTCTGTTATGTCTGTCAAAGTGCCTCCGGCAAGAAGATAATAACCATGCCGAGAGATTTACAGCGTGTCCAAACTAGAATACTGTCTTAATTCATACTTGGCATGGGTGGAGGTGTACTCGACATTAGATAGTGGTTCCTAAATTAAATCAGGTCACTCCTCCAACCATAATTTCGTAACGAATTCTTGAAACATTTAGATTAGTTCCATTGATTAACAATTGATAATGAATTATTGTTTCGAAGGGAGTACGACCTTGGAAAGATCGTAGGCTGGATTATTTTTGGCGAAATATTTATTAGAAAATTAGTTTGGAAACAATGCTGTACTGCAGGTATACCATGAATGAAATCAGGAAAAAAATTGAGAAATCAAACATTAGGTACCTACTTAATTTATTAATTTTTTCACATTTTTATTTCAACTTGTTAACTGTTCTTATAAGTTCTTATATCAACTTATATCTTATCATAAATATCTATCCTTGCAGATTTTTACATTTTAGGTTTGAATGAGTTTTGTTTTCAAGATCGATTTCTTACTCTCGGTTGAGTATATGTGACTATAAACTACTGAGTAATAAACGTGTATACTATTGAAAGGGTTTCTTTGGCTCAAAAATATCTGCCTAGAAGATCGTCTTATTTACTGCAGACACATACAGTAAACTTTTCTTATACACGACTCGACCTTTTTCAACACCCACAGAAAACAATTGAATATGAAGAGTTTCCACTATAATTACCAATATATTTGGTCTATACAATTATGCATCGATTGTTCTAGGAATATACGATTTCTTAAATACCTTTCGATAATTGATATTATTTTTCAAGAACAAATATAATTCAGAACCATAAAAATTGATCCCATTATGAATTCAATACTTAACGGACTACTTTTATTGCCCATAAATCTCAATGCTTTTAAAATGTCGTCTCTATTTGAACATCTGGAGAAATTTATTGCTTTTTAACGTGCTTCTTGTAGTGAATATGTGAACAATTATTGTATACATCTGTGGAAGTAAATATAATAAACCTGATAACGAAATGAAAAATGAAGCTATTCAATGTTTCGAAAAGTGCAGTTATGAGGAATGCACCAAGAACAACCTCAATGATCTACCCACTGGGAAGGTATTCATTGAAAACGAAACCAATTTGTCCAATTCAATTAAAAAATGTATCGACATCGATGCCTCTTTAAAACATCAACAACACCTTCGAAACATTGGAAAGCTGAGTTTGAAGAACATTTGCTATTAGAAAGAGCAAATAGGAATCAAAATTGTATTTTAGAGTGGTGGAAAGAGCATGAAAAAGTTCCTACACTTTCCAAGATGACCGATGATTCATTAATGGCTACATCCGTACATGTTGAAAGATTATTTTCCACAGTAGGTATGATCATGGCAAAAACACGTACATCATTGAAAGATGATCTGCCGTATTCACAAAGCATTGTTAAGTGTTTCAATCTTCCTTAAGTCCTAACTGAGGTCCTCAGTTAAGGATAAATCTGCATCGCAACCAAAATTAAAGTATTTAACGGTGGTGAAACAGACTTGTTTCATGTTAATTTTCACGTTAACTGAAGTTGCGATACTTATTTATGCTTAACTGAGGACCTCAGTTAGGACTTAACAGAGATTGAAAGCTTTGTGAATACGGCGGGATGTGATGCAAGCGTAATTATGTTTGAATTCTTGGTTCGAGTTATTTAAAAGATGGATTTAACAGGTTTATAATTTAAAAAATTATGTTCATGTACATTTATTTTTGTATAAGAGCGAAATAAATATACCGCCGTATTCACGAAGCATTGTTAAGTGTTTAAATCTCCTTTAAGTCCTAACTGAGGTCCTCAGTTAAGGATAAATTGAATCGCAGCCTCAGTTAACGAATTTAACGGAGGTAAAACAGCCCTGTTTTACCACCTTTATCCCTCATTGTCCCTTATTATCCCCAATTTATACTTAACTGAGGACCTCAGTTAGGACTTAACGGAGATTGAACGCCTTGTGAATACGGCGGATAGTTTTACAAAATTATTAATTGTTATCTACAATTTCGTTTATATATTATAATATTTATTATCGTTATTCAGAATTAAGCGAGACGAGACGAGACAACTGATAACGAGACGAGACCGAGACTTAATTTTTTGGGAACTGGCGTGACCGAGACGAGATATTTTATATTCTCGCCTATACTCTCGTCTCGTGCGAAGCCCTAATGTGCACAGAAGTTCTTTATACTTTATCTTAAGAAAACAACCCTCAAAAATGTCCTGTATATTTCGGTTTCATCTGCGCTTCTAATTTGCAGTATCCTCTTGATCTAAAGATCAAGACTGTTCCTGACCTCACCCAACTGACCTAGAAAACCCATTATTCGGAATGATTGACCAAAAAAGTTTTAATTCCAATGATACATTCATCAGATGCTAACGTATGCGATCGGATCATCGTAAAACCAGATGTCACTCTTGAAATTCCATAAAAGAAACACATTCTAATCAACCGCAAGTATTTATTCATCGAGTTAAACTTGACCGTTATATTGCAACAAATTGGACGCGACTCTTCTACGATTATATAACGAAGAAGAAACTAATATTACTCAACGTTGAGGAGGTCTCGTCTTTTCCAGAATCAAACTTCAATCTGTTGACATTTGGACCCGCGATTCAATTAAAAATTTACGTCGAAAAGGTCGAATAATGAAGTGGCTTACTGGTGACATTTTTGACAGAATGATCACTGAGGTTGTTTGGTGATGTTTCGTATGAGCTGGGTGAACTTCTTGAGTAGAATGTAATAATTTCGTAACGTTGGTCTAGAATTTTGGAGCGTGGAGTATCGATATGGAAGATCTTGGGTTATAGATCAACTTTAATTATACCGTTATTGATTTGTCATGGGTTGCTGAATGGTGCTCTTAAAAATTGCGAAATATGACGGGCAATAAATAATGTTAATGTTACACTTATTATAATTTATGAATTGGGTGTAATTTTTAAAAGTTATTGTTTAAATTTGCACTCGATTTGATACAGTCTTTTATCCTCAATTGATAATGGATACTTACAAAGGAACGAATACCAGAATTTGGCATTTGAATTAATCGTTTCGAAATAGGTTGAAAGATTTGAGTGCAAAATGAAATATCAGTCCGATAAAATAGTGAAGGGAAGGAAATATACATTAGTGAGCTCTATATAATCAGTGAAATTGTTCTAATTCCATTAAATTGAAATAAAACAATTCAATCGACCAGAAGGTTCGCGATTTAAATGATTTCATAGGTTTTTCTTGTTACTTTTTGAATTTGTCAGAGTTCAGGTATCGCTGAAAGTTTTAAAGAGCTTTCGAAACCTTATTCGACAGCCAAGTTCTATATTTGAGGGGCTTAGAGCAGTGGTGCTTGTCAGTGGGACTCAGCATAAACCCGAACAAGAACACAACTCGGAGAAGGAAACTTCCAGCTGTGAGATCCCTGTTTCTGAACGGAGATATTATAGAATGGAAGTCTGAAGTTAAATATCTATGGGTAACACTAGATAGTAAACTTCTGTGGAATAGGCATATAACTGACAATAACTGCTAGCAAAGCAATAAAGGCTTTAATGACGTGCAGGAATCTAGCCGGTAAGACTTGGGGCTACAAGCCTAACATACCACGATGGATGTACGTCATGATTGTGAGACCCATAATTACGTATGGAACAGTCATGGAGGTAGAAGGAAGTGCAGGGGGCATAAAGATCGAAACTTGTCACATACTCCACCATATTGGTGTGTCCCAATTTTCTATAGGAATCCGGAATTCCAACCAAAGAAAACTCAAAATTTCATGTTTATAACAAAGGATTTGCCCATACCAATATGGCCGATTTTATATGACACTTTCGTTTCAAGGGAAATATAGCACATGCTCCCTCCACTTCCTCCTACCTCCATGGGGACAGTAGTCTGGTGCTCAAATACAAGCCACAATAGTACGAGGAAAACCCTCGACAACGTACAAAGGCTGGTCTGTGTGTGTATCACTGGAGCTATGGGAACATGTCCTACCAGGGTACTTGAGATTATAACAAATTTCACACCACTCCACCGAGTGATAGAGAAATGGACCATGAAGCCATTCTCAGAATATCTAGGGAAGGAACAGGTAATGAGAGTATTAAAAAAATGGGTTCAAGCCCTGTGGACAGGAGCTTTCTGGCGCTCTAGTTCAAACAGACAAATTATATCTCCGAAAGTATTGGTTTCTCAGAGTTGGGAATTATATCAATGTATTCATATAATAGAACTGCATCCTAAAGAAATTCAATTCAAATAATAGTTTATTTATCAAGATTAAATGAGCAATCATGAGAATGAGAAAAGCACCATGGAAGAAATCAAATTAAATCTGGCCAATTTTGCCCAATAACGAACTTAACCGAGATATTCATCTCCCTAAACTACTCTGAGAATTTCAACTACCTACCTCATTCCGTTCGAGAGTTACATCTATGTCTATGGATGAAAAGCAGTCTCACTACTCTCTACTTCACTCACTAATCTCTTACTTCATGTTCAGTTCCGAAATGTAAGAATTTTCTGAGAAAAACTAATTTCGGAGCAAACAACTGAGATTTTTCTCACTTCGCTCACAATTCTTCGATTGATTAGATCATCATTTGACATTATGACAATTCATATTCATACATAGAATAAATAATAATATCATTCTGTGACAACGTTGAAATAAGATTTATTATTGAAATTTTGAAAAATCATATCTCCGAAAGTATTAGCTTGTTAGAGTTGAAAATTATATGATTGGATTCTTATGATAAAACTTTTTATTAAAAAAAATTTAATTTGGAATTTGTTTCGTAAAATAAAAATTTTTTTTTTGTTACTCCGAAACCATCTGTCCGATTTTGCCCAATAACGAACTTAGCCGAGATATTTATCCACTTAACCTACTCTGAAAATTTCAACTCTCTAGCTCATTCCGTTCGAGAGTTATCGTGCCTACGGCCGGCCGGACCGGCCGGACAGAATGAATTTCGACCACGGATTCTTGATCGGTGAGTCGAACCAAATCGTTTAAGACCATTTTCATCGAAATATTCGAAAATTACAGACATTTGGGCAAATTGATAAGCACTCAGTTCCGAGGAACTAGAGCGCCAAAAACAGAAAGCCTGGACCTCTCTTACCAGGTTCATTTCATCAGCCAATCTTCCTAGTGACGAAATGATCAAGGAAGTGAGCATCGAAAAGAACTTCACTACGATGCTTGGTAGGAAAAAAGACTGGGACAGGGAATCCACCACCCAAGTCCTTAAAAGAAATGCCATTAAATGGTACGCATACAGTTCAAAAACAACTACAGGAGCCGGCGCTGGAGTATATGGGCCAGGCACCAAATGCTCACTATTGCGAGGCTCCTATCTGAGCATCTTTCAGACAGAAGTACTTTATTGGCGTAGAACCTTATTGTGGGGTTGGTAGATACACCTACAAAACTGAATTCCGGATGAAAGATGAAACTGAGAGAGATATTTTCTGGAGATCCTGGATTTCCCCGGAATGTATCACTCCAAGAAATTCCTCCGAAACTTTGGTACTGTCAGATCCAAGAAATACTTGGACCTCAGTAAGAGCATGCTGCACCTCCTCACTGGCTTCCTCACAGGGCACTGCGGCCTCAGGAAGCATATGATGAGATTAGGGCTTGCAGAAACTGACGAGTACAGATTCTGTTGGGAGGAGGATGAAACTCCTGATCACCTGATAACGGAATGCTTCGCCATCTCAAACCAACGCAAGGAATGCTTTGGGCAAGAAATCCGCAGGAGCTAAGACGAAGCGTCCTTGAAGCCATCCCAGATACTGGAGTTCATGAGATCTATGGAACTGGAAGGCGAGCTATAGATGGTAATGACATCGACAGCTCTGAAGGGGGGCACGATAAACCTTAAGGTCGCAGTGCAATTTTACCCCCTACAACAATATACAATATATATCTGAATTGTTGGAAATATTTTGGATATATGATTTTCTCTTGCCTAAATCTTAACAAGCCTGACAAAACTCCCGACTTCAGTATTTTTACAACAGGTTGACCATTCCTATTGGGTCTATACTTAATCACCGAAATTTCCAATGTGCTTTAAATTAAACAAAAATATTTTCTTTTGTTTTTTGATTAATCTAGATTGCAGGCAAAAACCCTTGAAATAACATGCTTATAACTGTTGCCCAGAGGGAAAAGAAAGTTAGATCGGACTCAGCTGAAATGTCATAGACATTCCCTGACATTTCAAGATTAGTAAAAATTGTACATATCACGACAGAGTAATCGAAACAATATTTTATATAACACTTAACATATCTCAAAGCTATCATAATGAAAGTAACGGGACTTTGGATAAATTTACCTAAATAAGGAGCTCCCAAACGAGTCACTTCATTACGTTAACAAATACGATTAAATTCTAGGAAGTAATGATGATTATTACAACAATATTGCAAGGATGACGCTCGAAAATTTGCCAAGAACCATGGCCTTTGACACGGATGTGCTAACCAATGAAGTGCCTGCGTATATGGTTGAGCGAAGAATTTTGTTTACTTATGTGGGAGGATACAGATTGAGCAATGTGTAATTTTTTATTGATCAGGAAATATGCAAGGAAAACTTGTACGAGGATCCGAGTCTCATGGTTCAATACGCCTGGGCATCGCGTTGTGAACAATTATAGGTGATGTAAGTATCACCCACAGTCAATTGGAATATTTCGAAATTTATGCATAAGTGTCATTTATGTGTAGTAAAAGCTGCAGCTAAAAAATTGAGAGTATATTCCTAGTTCATGTTTCCAATTCGGTTGAAACTTCAAGATGGGAAATCGAGAATTTAAAGTACTATTTGCACAAATTTAGGATATCATCTTCATCTGTAGACAGTATTCAACTTGAATGAATTGTAATCAGCAATTAAATGCACTAAATCTCGAAAAGCTGCAAGAATTTATTCTGAATTTCCTGGCTTGTCTTCTTGCTTATTATCTTTCAATATTATTAATATACTAAATATTGGAAATTTCCAGACAATAATAACAAGAAAACAGGAACAGCATTTGTGGATTTGTCGGCAACATATGACACCAAATGGAAAGATGGTTTGATTTTTAATCTTTATACCCATTTAAAATTTGGAAAAAGGGTTCGTTTACTCGAAAATATGCTGACAGATAGAAGGTTTTGAGTTTTGTTGATGATAATAGTAGTAATTTTTAAAATTTGAATTATAGTCTCCCACAAGGTTCGGTTTTAGCCCCACTTCTTTTCAATTTATACCTGTGTGATGTTCCTGTTACTTCCTCTGAGAATTTTATATACAATAATGCTTGCCTTTGCATTTCAACATTCTGATTTCCAAAATATAGAAAATAATCTATCTGCAGGTTTAGAAATCCTGAAAAATATTCTATTTCAGTGGCGTATGTGCCTGAATCCGAATAAAACTGAGGTTTTCAGTTTCCATTTGAACAATCATAAAAAATATAGAATATAGTGTACATTTCAGTGATTCATTCTTGAAACTTAATTATAATCCTAAACATCAAGGAGTGAAACTAGATTCTTCTTCGAATTTCAATGCCCATTTGGATGACTTGCATCTGAAGTTGAAAACAAGGAATTATATTCTGCAGAAATTAGCCACATATTGTCCTCCCGGTGTCCTGTTTGGTTTAACAGTGTTCCAGGGTAGTAAATTGATACAGGGCTTAATTCATCTATGAGGATCATCATTGGAACTATTAGATCCATAGGTTTATTGTGTATCATATGCTTCCTAAGGCCGCAGTGTCCTGTGAGGAAACCAGTGAGAAGGTAATTTCTCCGAATAGAGTTCCAGTGTTATATCTTCCCAGGAAAATATGGTATATTCTGAATCATTTAATAACAGGTCATGGTCGTTGCAATAGCATGCTTTTAAGATGGAACCCAGTTGGGGAAGCAGAGGATGGGCTCATAAAGTTTCTGAATCTGATACTTATAGATTTATAAAACCCAAAAATGATTGTGTATATGACACTTACGTCATCCTCTATCCGAAGAAGAGACGGCAGGCCTCGTTTTCTTCGACTACTGTACAACAATAAAATGTCTTCTTCAACATTTTATATAGGTACAGGCTCATCTAAAGTTTCGCAACCAATTGTTGTCGCTGACAATGACATTAATATTTCAGATGAATGCCATTGATTCTATCTATTCATCTCGAATTTATTGTTTACACCATAGGAGTAGATCGTTTTTATTAGAAACAGCCTTAAGGTCACGTCGAGCCTCGATAAACTGCTAGATAGTAATAAAATTGACACTACATTGTAGCGAATTGCATGTCGGTATAGATTCAGAACAAAAGCAACAACTTAGAGGCGAATTCTAATGAGTTTGAATTAATTCAATCTCATTCTTCGATGAATAGTTGGAATTTTAATGAATTTGATGTAGTGGGTGATATCTATTTATGTTTGGCAGATTGAACCATTTTTCTAGTATAGTCACACAATTTAATTTAAATAATTTGTATCATTTTCTCATTGATATTTGATCCTATTCAGTTTTGAAAAAAAAAATTCGTTTATTCAAATTTTATCAGGCAATAAGATCCACCTCTTCATGTTAATCTAATATTTTCCACATTAAAAACCCTGATCCTTCCCTTATATTATTCCTTGGGTTTGTTGTTGGAATAATGAATTAACTAACACTATGTTCTGTTCACGGTAGGACTCACAACATAATATAAATATTTAACAGTTATTCATATATTCCTATTGTTTTACAATGAAGACATTCAAAATAACTGGCAATTAACAAAGAAGCTCAAGTAGATCGTTAAAAGACTATATCGATAATAGTGATGACCTAATCACTACGTCTGTTGGAATATCTTAAACGGAATTATTCGAGAACTAGATATTCAAGAATAACCTCATAATTTAATTATATTAAATCAGGACATGAATAGACCCCTGTTGAACTCCAAATATTGGTTCATTCAACCTTAATCTCCAGAAAAACTTCATCCTCGCAATTTCATGACAGAAAATTATGAAAAAAAATTCCACTTACCGATTTTCTGACTCCCTGAAGTCCATTGGATATGTACTCTGGCAGAACACCATTAGGACACTGATTCACTGGTACACAGACAAAATCTTCACCTTGACACTTCCTGGTGTAGCTGCTTGGACTCAAGGTATACTCATCTTCGTCTCCAAACTTGGGAACCCCCTGACCCTCCAAAGGATGCTTGGTGGAGAATGGTTTAGGTTGAACACCGATGAAGCCATCTTTTACAGACAGCTTCGACCCGTTTGCAGTGTACATATTTTGTAGGAACGGGTTCTTGGAGAAGTCCGGTTTTTGCTGCTCGTTTCCAACAACCTGAGCTGGATGGGCTGTTGGGAAGACAGGCTTCTGGTCTTTGTTGAAGAAGGGGTTCTTGCTCAGGTCAACCTTCTCGCCTTGGTTGGAGAATCCGGCGTTTGATGGTAGTTTTTCGAAGGCACCATTGAGGAAGGGATTGCTGGGGTTGACTCCGGTGTTGAAGGATACTGAACCTTTGACGTGGGCACCCTTGATTGAAGCTTTCTTAAAAGGGGATTCTTGGCCTGTCCACCAGTAGCAATTTGGATCATTTTGGCATTTTGTTTTCAAGTCAGCTTCAGGTGTGGATAAGATGGGGGACACCATCAGTATCCCCACTATAAATAGTGGCGACATCATGGATTGATCTGGAATAAAACAGTATTTAGACATTGTCCCATTGGGTATTTGGTTGGTATTTTTTGCATATGCCACTAAATGACCTGAATGTTCGGCTTCTAGCTAAAGGTTTTTGGATCTGTTGCCTCCAATTAAACAGAGGCATTTAATGGACTATGTTAAACCGAGTGGTTTGTGGCGATATTTTGATGATATATTTGTAACTGGTCAACATGGTTGAGACAAATTTTTCGATGTCATAAATTCAAAAGAACCAACATTACAATTCACTTTGCAAATAGAGATGAATATTCAGTTTGGTTTTTAGATGTTTCGATAATTAACTATCCGAATTATAATAAAACACGTGTCCTCAGAAATAAGACTCATACAAATAGATATTTCTGTCACTTGATGAACATCACAAGTTTATGGTATCTGCTAATATCGATATTATTTTTAACATTTAAAGTTGCTTTCAGCATGGACTATTTTGGTCATAAACTTGCTATGAGCCCTTTTTCAGCTCGTGAAGTATGCCAGTATGGGATATTATTCTGGTATACAAAAATAAGCCAGAATAGAACAGGGAAAACCCTCGACAAAGTACAAAGGCTGGCCTGTGTGTGTATCACTGAAACTATGGGAATCTGTTCCTAATCACTCGGGAATTAAAGGAAATGAAGAGGCCAAAAAAGGAGCACGAACACCTTTTATTGGCCCGGAACCATACTGTAGGGTAGGTAGATACACCTACAAAAGTGAATATCACATGAAAGAAGAAACTGAAAGAGGTAGACTCTGGAGATCTCTCCCAGGAATGTATCACTCCAAAAACTTTCTCCAGATCTTTGAAACTGTCAGATCCAAGAAGTATATGGATATCAGTACAAACACGCTGCATCTCCTCATAGGACAATGCTGTCTTAGGAAGCATATGATGATATTAGGGCTAGCAGAAACTGACGAGTGCAGATTCTGTTGGGAGGAGGATGAAACTCCTGATCACCTGATAACGGAACGCCTCGCCATCTCAAACCAATGCAAGGAATACTTTGGGCAAGAAATCTGCAGGAGCGAAGACGTAGCCTCCTTGAATCCATCCCAGATACTGGAGTTCCTCAGAACTCTGGAACTGGAAGACGAGCTGTAGATGGTGGTGACATCGACATCGACAGCTCTACAATATACGACATAAAAGTATGCTAACAATCAACAATACTGATTCAGAATAATGTGAAATGTTCTTCTCCTTACACTATTAATTCTGAATAAGTTTTCTCATTCAAATTTCGGCTTTACCCAGGCAGCAAACTCAGAGATGCTGTTTTGGCAGTTTCTGCCACATCTGGAGGTGTCGATGACAAATTTTCTTCGTAAGACATTTTAGGAACAGGTAAAATCAGATTCTAATGTTGAGTTGAAAGCAGATAGATACATTTGAGAGTACGATGGTGCCTCGATTTGACTATAGAATTCATGTATCGGTGAAATTACATTGTAATTTTATGGGGAATAGATATATACAGACCTTAGATTGAATATTTTTTTCTCATTCAAATTTCGGCTTTACCCAGGCAGCAAACTCAGAGATGCTGTTTTAGCAGTTTCTGCCACATCTGGAGGTGTCGATGACAAATTTTCTTCGTAAGACATTTTAGGAACAGGTAAAATCAGATTCTTATGTTGAGTTGAAAGCAGATAGATACATTTGAGAGTACGATGGTGCCTCGATTTGACTAAAAAATTCATTTTTCGTAGAAATTGCATAGTAATTTTATGGGGAATAGATATATACAGACCTTAGATTGAATATTTGAAACAAATATCAATGAAGTTGAGACATAATTCAGATTGAGCGTTAATAGATGGTTTCGGGAATGTTGAACATTGTTATTATTGCAAGGTCGACGAATTTTTATTTTATTTTATAGATATTTTTAAGGAAATACGATTGAATGATGAATGAATGTACCGAAATATCCTTCAATGATCACTTGAACTATTGACCCATGCCACCGTAGACTATCACAAACTCCCAAGATCTCCAACAACCGATAGCAAAGCAGAACATGAATAAAATCACACATAATTCATACATTATCCCACATAAATAATGTATAACTTCTTACGCGCAACATCGGACCCGTTGATATTTAGAATCCTCTCCTCAGAAAACCGAGAAGCGAAAATCAAACAGGCAAAGTCCTATGAGATGCCTTGAAAAAATTATCTAACCGGAGATTTAGGTGAAAACGTGGGCGAACAGAAATCGAGAAAGGTCACGAATCCATATCTAGAATTTCATCTGTTGATCCGGTTCTGGATCGTCCTGGAACATTCACCTTGCATGCGAGGCAGAAGTCGCCGATGAGTAGGTTGCTAAAATTATTACTCTTATAGCCGGATCTACCAGGGAATCTTTTTTTTTTTCGGACGAATGAATTATGGCGTCGACTTGGTTTTGCGACTGATACGGCGTTGGTGTCGCCGAGGATTCTTGGAATTTCCAGGTGTAAACGTCCTCAGAAAGGATATGCCAAATTTAGGTTTTTCAAATTCTTCCATAAGATTCTAGTTTGAAATCACTGTGGATTATGAACACTACACTACTACCTACATTCAAGTCCACTAAAAATGTTGTCTTCTGACATATATTTCGGATACTATGTTTCCATCTTCTGAGACGAAGCGTTGCTAAAGCATGCTATCAGTTTGTACACTCAAGTATGGGTTGACATTATACCCTTAGTCATATTAGTGATAATAATGGGTTGTTAATAGGGGTTAGATGATTATTGAGTAAAATATCTTTTCTCTTATACATTTCGATACCTTCAAGGGTTCTCAAGTACAATTTATTGGATTGTTAGAATAATTTGACGCAATTTTCTGAGATTGAGTGTCCCGTTTGCTCTTTATAACGTGTGAGAATGTTTATGGTTATTTGCCCGAGAATTTAAACATTTAATTTCATATACAGGGTGAGTCTTTGACCACTGCATTAATTTTAACCAAAGATTCCTCTCATCAAATGAAACACTTTTTTCATTTACCATTTTTCCAGATTCGGCTCAGGTAAAAAGTTACAAGCGTTTAAAGATTTCACAATGTGCTAATACACTCCCGCATATAAATTATCTATGACATTGTTGGCGGACGAGATTCGGGATTCCAACGCTCAGGGACGGATCCATAAAAGTAGTGAAATTTCTGGAGTTTTTTATTTTAAAACATTCAATGAAGAATATCTCGAAAACGGTGCGTTTAAGGAGAAATGATGAAGAATAATATAATGTTCTAAAACGATGGAATATTCTTGAAATGACTCAAGAAAAACTTTATATGCTTTCTTTATGCTAATTTCGTTTAGTTTTATGAATCCACGAGTCCATAACTAGAAAACCAGTAGAAGTAGAAAATAACTAATATTTGGAAAATATGTATCATAGTTATAGGAAACTTTACGCCAACATTCATTTTATTGGATAAAAGGATGTCAAAGCTACCAAATAAAAACTGATTTTTTTTCAAAATTTCAACAGCCTATATCTTTTTACCTGAGCTGAATTTGGAAAAATGTTAAATGAAAAAAGTTTTTCATTTGATGAGAGGAATCTTTGGTTAAAATTAATGCAGTGGTCAAAGACTCACCCTGTATACCCGATTTTAACATAAATATTTTAAATTTCAGCTACTTTTCAATTCTTAAAATCACAATACTCATGGTGAGACAGGGTTTTTTGCTGAGGTTTGTCCATAAGCTCTTGTATCATACGTCGAATTGTATGGTACCCTGTTACACTAACCTCTGCTAACACATCTTAAGCTCTCAATCAAAAGAATATACCGGGTGGCCCACCACATATTTTGAGAATATTTTTTTACGATGTGTGTAGAGTGTTCAAAAGCACAATTTAAAATTATTTTCATATATACAGGGTGTTAGAAAACAAAGATATAGAACAAAGTTACATTTTTTTAAATGTTACACCGTGTATTTAACCTAAAAAATGGAATGGCAAGCTCAAATTATGATGATTTCCTTCACTTTACACCTGAGAAGCACCATTTTCGAGAAAATGGCGAAAAATTTTAAATAAGGACTTTTTGGCGCTCTTGTTCCTTGGAACAGAGTGCTTATCAATTCGCCCAAATGTGTGTAATTTCCGAATTTTTGGTCTCAAACGATTTGGTTCGACTCACTTATCAAGAATTTGTGGTCGAAATCGATTCTGTCCGGCCGTCCGTTAACACGATAACTCTCGAAAGAAAGGAGTTAGGGGATTGAAATTTGCAGGGTAGGTTTGGAACGTAAATATCTCGGACGAGTTCGTTAACGGGTGAAATCCACCAAGCGGTTTCGGAGTTGGCCGATTTTAATAAAAACATTTTTATGAATATTTCCGAAACCGATCACTCGATCTATCTGAGATTTAGCTTCAAATTGTAGAATAATGACCTTTACGAGCATGCGAAGTTTTGTATTGATCGGATTGCCTTAAAGTGTCAAAACATTTTTTCTTAATTTTTGAATTTTGTTTCTACAATATCTCCCGAACAGAATGAGCTTGGCAGTTGAAATTTTCAGGGTAGGTTTGGGAGATAAATATCTCGGTTAAGTTTGTTATTGGGCAGAATAGGCCAAATGGTTTCGGAGTAACGAAAAAAAAATTTTTCACTTACAAATTTCAAATTCAACTTTTTTTAAGATGCAGTTTTACCATGAAAATCCATTGATATTATTTTCAACTCTAAAAAGCTAATACTTTCGGAGATATGATTTTTCGAAATTTCAATAATGAATCGTACTTCTATATTTTCACAGAATGCTATAATAATTCTATCTATGAATTATTATATGATCTCTGTTCATACTCGTACATGTCATCCTGTTCTATAAGAGAGAGTCAAATTCATTTCAGCTATTTTAATTTGATTTCTTCCATGGTGCAGTTCTCATTCTCAGATTGCTCATTAAATCTTGATAAATAAACTATTATTTGAATTGAATTTCCTTTATGATGCAGTTCTATCATGAGAATACATTGATATCATTCCCAACTCTGAGAAACCAATAATTTTGGAGATATGATGTGTCAAAGTTTGAACAAAAGCGCCAAAGCTCTTGTCCACAGGGCTTGAACCAATTTTTTAAATAGCAATTAATGAAGAAACCAGTTGCACCTTCAGCACTGTCAGTAATTTTTTAAAGTAGACATATTGGCTATTCCTATACAGAAAAAAAATTCAACTCTGGATATACAGTATGATCATTATTAATTTTCAAACTTCAACTACAAATAAAGGTCGAAAATTGCTGAGAAACTATCAGGTTTAGGTGTGGGAAAACCTAAATAACTAAATGGTATAATCGTTTCTAAAACATATGACAGACGACATAATTTGTGTTGGACAAGAGTGTAGTTACTAGTGTAGTGTTCTTTAATATGGTGATACTGAATAAAAATATTATTCCTCAAGCTTTAAAGGGCTATATACAACATCCTCCAGCTGATATAATCTATTTGAAATTCACACAACTAAAATCACCCAGTATCTCATTCCTGAAATGAAAAAAATTCAACATTCCAATCCAAAAAGGAATGTTACATTGCATCTTCTACCTCTCACCACTGACCTTTCGTTCAATTCTCCAATATTACCACTATATTTCGAACTTTTATCTAATACCAGCGCTAATGTATGTGCATCAACATCATATCTCATATTGCTATTATGGAATAAGATTATTCCTTTCAGACACACCTATAATTACATGCTGTTACATTGCAGAACGTGGATCATTGATAACTCTTGTGGGATATCTTATAATTAAACCGTGTAATAACTGTGCTTTTAAATTTTGTTTATTGGATATTAATATGTACCTACCGGTAGGTGGTAATTTCCTTGATACCTATCTTTTACTGCTACTGATGAAAAAATTCATATAACTGTAACTTGAACAGGCACGGTTTAACACGAAATCAACCCTGACAAGGGAATTTGTCAAAACAATCTAATAATACTGTTTTTTGGCGCTCTCGTTCCGGGAACAGAGCGCTTATCAATTAATTTCCCCAAATGTCTGTAATTTTCGAATTTTCGGCTGAAAATGGTCTTAAACGATTTGGTTCGACTCACTGATCAAGAATCCGTGGTCGAAATCGATTCTGTCCAGCCGGCTGGCCGTTAACACGATAACTCTCGAACGAAAGGAGTTAGAGGATTGAAATTTGCAGGGTAGGTTTGGAGCTTAAATATTTCGAACGAGTTCGTTAAAAAGTAAAATCCACCAAGCGGTTTCGGAGTTATGTCCATTTTTAATAAAAATATTTTTTATGAATATTGTCGAAACCAATTATTCGATCTATGTGGAATTTAGCATCAAATTGTACAATTATTACCTTTATACGCATGCGAAGTTTTGTATCGATCGGGTTGCCGTAAAGTGTCAAAAAAAAATTTTTATTTTTTTAAAATTTTTTTTCCACAATAACTCTCGAACAGAATGAGCTAGGCAGTTGAAATTTTCAGAGTAGGTTTGGGAGATAAATATCTCGGTTGAATTCGTTTTTGGGTAAAATCGGCTTGATGGTTTCGGAGTAACGAAAAAACAATTTTTTATTCTAGAAAACAAAGTATGATTGAATGCAAAATGACCAATGAAATAACCTCAGCCATCGTAGAATTATCAGGATGATATGATATTATACTTTTAAGGTGATGATAAAATGCCCGTGGATAATAATCCATATGATGATGGAAATATTTTCTTTGGCAAGATACATTATCTTGCAATATTGTCTAAGTTATAATTGATATAATATAATTTTCAGAATAGATTTGAGGAATGAATATCTCGGATAAGTTCGTTATTGGGGAGAATCGGTCTGTTTGAATGTGATTTCTTTCATGATGCAGTTCTATCGTAAGAATCCATGTATGTAATCCCAGAGACCAATAATTTCGGAGATATGATTTGTCAAAGTTTGAACAAGAGCGCCAAAGCCCCTGTCCACAGAGATTTCCCACTTTTTCTCTACAATTTTTTCTCTGCGATTCGTAGTTTTCTAGTAAAAACAAGATTCCCTGAATTTTCCTAGAATTTCATGACCAATAACGTCGAATTAAACGTTCAATATGAATGTTTATCTCCCGAACTTCAAGATCCTTTCGAGGTAGCTCAAATACCATAAAAGAAATAATACTAATTTACTTATTGACCTCAACCTAAACCCGGATACCATAGAATCGATTAGGTTGGGTTTTCAGCCAATTATGTTATGAATGCTTGAAATCAATGATTTATCGAACGACCAGTTATAAACTAAGCAAAAAAAAATGAAGAAGATTAAATAGATCCGGTTCTATAAATTCAACAATGGATATGGATCTGTTGACATTTTAGGTTACCTTGAATGATTTCGATCTTGGCTTTGGTATCAATGTTTTCCAGATGAAATTTTCAGGGAAATTTCTGTGGACAGGGACTTTGGCGCTCTCGTCAAACTACCAGCGAGTAATTATTCAAACTTTGACAAATCATATCTCCGAAAGAATTGGTTTCTCAGAGTAGGGAATGATATCAATGGGGTCCTATCATAGAACTACATCATAAATAATAACTTAGGTCTATGAGTTACCTCATGTGTTCGATTTACATACATCAGCAAATTATAATTAAAGCATTCTATGCAATCATAAAATTACGATTCATTATTGAAATTTTGAAGTATCATATCTCCGAAAGTATTAGTTTGTCAGAGTTGAAAATTATATCAGTAGATTTTTATGATGAAACTGCATTTTAAAAAAAATTGAATTTGAAATTTGTAATATAAACAAAAATTTCGATTTTCGTTACTCCGAAACCATCAAGCCGATTTTTTCCAATAACTAACCCAAATGAGATATTTGGCTCCCAAATTCACTCTGAAAATTTCAACTATATAGCTCATTCCGTTCGACAGTTATAGTGTTAACGGCCGGACAGAATCGATTTTGACCACGGATTCTTGAGTCGAACCAAAACGTTTTAGAGCATTTTCTGCCAAAAATTCGAAAATTACTGACATTTGATCAAATTAATACGCTCTCTGTTCCGAAGAATAAGAGCGCCAATAATAAATAAATAATAAATTCCAGAACAACAAATATAGCAACAATCCAACGAAACCCATATCTACCCGTCAACAAGTCATAAAAAAATGTGTAAAATTTATCGCTACCAATGTTCTCATCGTCTCGGACCGGCCTCTTGATTTATTAAGGAAGCAAACATCCCAAATTAGCGTTTGTTAAGCCTACCATAGACCTAAAGTAATCCAGCGATGATACATTGCTGACATTAAGTTATACGAAAATATTCGAATCGCTATTTAAATTGTAAATTCGAGTTGTCTAGCGACCTCGCAGGAGGATTCAAAGTGTGAAGATGATGTATAAATATATGTGAAAATGCCACAACGTGATCACCTTGAAGGTGACGATCGAAAACTTTGTTTAGAACGAAATTTGAAGGAAATAGGAGACGCAAGAAGATGAAGCTGGTGTTGCTTCGATATCTGTGTGGATTCTTCGAAGAGAAATGGACAGAAAATGACAGCCATAAGAAGGTTAAATGATATGCCTTTTTTTTTAAATTTTTTCTTCAATCTATTCTGCTTGTATTGTCTGATTTTATTGATTTGGAGTGAATCAAATCTAAAACTGATGAGCTGATATCCCATGTCATTATTCCTTTATGTATCTAACCTTTATACTACGGGAGTATTTTTTCTGCCGCTGAATATTGTAGCCCCGACTGGTTTAATAGTACTACTACTCAAAAACTTGATGCACAGCTGTATTTATCTATGAGGATCATCACTGGAACTATTAGATCTATACCTATTCATTGGTTGCCAGTTCTTTCAAACATTGTCCCGTCCCACATTCGCAGGCAGACTGCTGTTTGAAATTCTTGGAATACATTTCATTCTTTTCCGATTCCCTCCTACACTCCAGACAATAAGATTCCCAGATTAAAGTCATGAAACCCTTTATGGTCCAACTGTTTTCTTAATTCGAATAAAAGTCTCAAGGAAGTTTGGCGGTCTGAATGGATTTCTTGCGATTTATTCAACTAAGATTTAATTTTTGATCCTTCAAATAGAGTTCCAGGGTTTGATCTTTCAAGGAAGATATGGTCTATTCTGAATCGTCTAAGAACCAGTCATGGTCGTTGCAACAGCATGCCTTTCAGGTGGAACTCAGTTGAGAGCCCTAGTTGTGAATGCGGGGAAGCAGAGGAAACCATAGATCATTTATTTAAGAATTGTCGCATATATAGATTCAGGGATGGTTTTAGGGCTATTCATAATGTTTCTGAATCTTTTTTAGAATGGGTAGCAAGTTTCAAATTTGTTTAATACAATATAGAATATTCCATTTTTAATTTGTTCGTTTTCTCCTTTTGTCTTCTCCTTTTCCATATTGAGTTTCGGGTACCTTGGAGAAACTTCTCTGCTTGTTGAAGGAAGATGCGATAGTAAAGAAAAAGATGCCCTTCAATATTTAATATTTCAGTATATTTTGTTAAAAATTTCAATTTTCATAAATCACAACACTAACGGGGAGATTAGGTTTTTTTGCTGCGGTTTTTCCCTAAGCTCTAGTATAAAATATCGAATTCTATGGTACCCCGTTACACTAATCTCTGCTAACACTTTTTTCATACACATGCTTTATTGTTAGATAAAGAAATTTAATGCTCGAAGAACAAAAGAATATATACATATATTTCTTGTTTGAGTTTGAAGAGCAAAATTCTACGAGTGTAAGGTGCACCTGTGAATTTGCTTTCTTTTATTTTTGGTATTTTATTCAGGAACTAGCCATATATTTCAGTGTATAGGTCTGAAAATATTCATTAAGTAAGACAGAATATATAGGAGGTTTTTTTCTGGGTTTTCTCTCCCAAACTCTCGTGTTTCTTACGCAGAAGCAAATCACAAAATAATTCATTTTTATTTTATAGATATTTTTCAGAGAGAAAAAGTTTTATTTCTTTTCCTAGTGAAACGATCTTCACGAAATTTCACGAAAATTAGCAAGTTGACGTTCTACAAGTAATTACTAAGTTTTAATTGGATCAGATTAGTATATTTCAAATTATTGAGGAAATAACAACAAAATTTCAGATGTCTTTAACTCCGAAACCGTTTGGCCGATTAGGCCCATTAATGAACTTGACTGACTCATTCCGATGCGAAAACTACCCTGAAAATTGTAAATCGCGATCTTTTTCTGTTCGAAAGTTATCGTGCAAAATGATAGGACGCTAATATGCGCCTAATAACTAATAGATATACAGGGTGAGTCTTTGACCACTGCATTAATTTTAACCAAAGATTCCTCTCATCAAATGAAACACTTTTTTCATTTACCATTTTTCCAGATTCGGCTCAGGTAAAAAGTTACAAGCGTTTAAAGATTTCACAATGTGTTAATACACTCCCGCATATAAATTATCTATGACATTGTTGCCGGAAGAGAATAAGGCATGGTAACGTGGCTTACAGCTTGATTCGGGATTCCAACGCTCAGGGACGGATCCATAAAAGTAGTGAAATTTCTGGAGTTTTCCATTTTAAAACATTCAATGAAGAATATCCCGAAAACGGTGCGTTTAAGGAGAAATGATGAAGAATAATATAATGTTCTAAAACGATGGAATATTCTTGAAATGACTCAAGAAAAACTTTATATGCTTTTTTTATGCTAATTTCGTTTAGTTTTATGAATCCACGAGTCCATAACTAGAAAACCAGTGGAAGTAGAAAATAACTAGTATTTGGAAAATATGTATCATAGTTATAGAAAACTATACGCCAACATTCATTTCATTCGAAAAAAGGACGTCAAAGATACAAAATAAAAACTGATTTTTTTTTAAAATTTCAACAGCCTGTATCTTTTTACCTGAGCTGAATTTGGAAGAATGTTAAATGAAAAAAGTGTTTCATTTGATGAGAGGAATCTTTGGTTAAAATTAATGCAGTGGTCAAAGACTCACCCTGTATAATAAAATATATGCGCATATTAATGTTTTTAGACTGGAATATTCGTATTTTGTTACTCATAAATGAATCCTTTGTACGTTCTTGTCACCGCAAAAGATCACCTGATGAAACACCAATAAAGACCAACACTCCTATTCCCTTTTTGGATTTCTTAACATTCGAATGAATATATCTATAAATGTTTGGTATATTTTAACAAATCTAATCGTGGGTTAATCTAACGTAAACGATACCCAGTGACTCACCGACTTATAAGGATAGGAACCGGATCCTCGCAGTCTCAAGTGACAAGATACGAATTTCAAGGTTTTTCTCTATGGTTACTATAAAAATTACTGGCTTCGGTAGTTTGCGATATGTATGAGAAAAATTTAAACGGTAAATAAACACTTTTTACAACTACCTAACTTGGAGTTGACGGACCTAAAGACAGACACACACGCTAGGAGAACATTATCTGTTCAGATTTTTCATCTAGACATCTCTGGGTCATCAATTTTAAAAGATATTCTTTATGAGTCGAACTATTTTAATAAATCGTGATATAAAAGTGAAAATGCACATTTTAATTGGCGTCAGGAGCATTAGCGCTTGTAATGGAATTATAATTAAATGTCACGAAGATTTTTTATGATGTAGTATACTTCGAACACACAGAAATACTCCTCTTGGATTATAATATGTAGAATTAGGCTTTGAAAGCTCTCGTAAAATTTCTGTTATAACTGAACTGCAATATAAGTCGAAAAATATCAAGAAAATACTGTGAAATTGTTGAAATCATGAATCTTCTATGAATGGTACTGGCTTTTATGTAATTAAACCATAGAACTTAGAACTATGTTTCAAGAATTCAACTAATAAGTTATCATATTCCATATTCTGAATGTTATTCTTTTCAAATCATTCATTCATTGGACATACGTCGAATATGCCATATTTTACGCATTTCGAGCAAGTAGTGCGTTTAATTAACAATTTTGCAAATGAAACCTTCAGTAGAGAACAAAGAAAATCAATTCAGCATCTCTGATCTCAAAATATCTGATAAGATAATGATCCTATCACATATTTCCTAAATTTAACACCAAAGAAAGTCATCATTTCTCAAAATGTAACTTTTGATGAATCTATAAGGTAGAACAAAGGACAAAAAGGCTGAACGATTCTCCAAAAATACGTTTCCTAACTAGAAACTATATTGGTTCTGCATTTCTTGCATCAGAATTGTCCTACACCTTATAAGATCGTAGAAGAATTTATGTCTTTATCTGCTTACGCTGTATATACCGATAAAATCGCTATCTTAGGATTATTGAACTTGATTCGCCGTAAAAGCTGATATGCATCAAAATTCATCCTTACATAACAGTTTTCAAACGCTCAACCAGTTCTGATGCACGATAACAAGAATAATTCGATGTATACCGAGGAGACCCCAACAGGCGGTTAAGCGAGTAACCTGCAATATGACGAAATAATTTTGGCACATTGATTTAATCAATTTTACACGCATATTGTTGGCAATTGCGTGCTATATTTTTTCCAAAACATCTGTAATTTTCGAATTTATCGACGATAATGGTCTGAAACCATTAGATTCGACTCACTGATGAAGAATTCGAGGTCAAATTCGATTCTGTCACTCTGCACTGTCCTCTGCCACGATAACTTTCGAACGGAAAGAGATAGCAACTTGAATTTTCTAGGGTAGGTTGTACGTCCGACTGCAATGGTTGAGTTAGTTAATGGGCGTAATCGGTCAGACGGTTTCGAAGTTATCCTCATCTGAAATTTTGTATATATTTCTTCAATAACTCAAAAAATCCAGATTTCATCGAATTGAAACTTGGTAATTAGTTGTAAAATACCAATCCCAACATTTGTGCAAAATTTTGTGAGGATTGTATTACTAGAAAAAAAGTTTTCTTCAAAAATGGAATATTTCAGATTCCGATAAAAATTCGCACAAACTTCAAGCCACCATTTTACAAACGACTTCCGGATTTTTCAGTCCTTATTTGCCAAAAAATCTTTTAATATGCTGTCAAATAATTCAAAATGATACCTCTAAGTATTGGAAAATCCGCTACTTTCAGATAGCCCCAGTTGGCCTTCTATAGCAGATATTACGTGGACATCCTGTACATCCGTGAGTCCTACGCTTATTAAAACGAAGCCTTGACATATAGCTGATTCATTTACCTGTGATCTTCCCTACTTATTACTCAAATTATCGACCCGATGATCTTTTAAGGTAGTGGAAGTCGAAATATAATAAGAATTCAGAGTTCCAGTTAGAAATGCCATAGGTGGATAGAGGTAATAGAGCAAGTATTCCAATAATGTTTACAAGTGGACATAAATAATGCAGTCATGAACGTTTCAGGTACTGGGAATAATCCAGGGATTCTTTCACGCATTAGACGATGTGTTCTTGGTCATCTCCTTTTCTTAGAAGGAGTTTTATGCAACTGTAATTTCAATAATATTGCGATGCGTTGAATGAATACACGTTCTTTAGATATAGCGACAATATTATAATGAACTTCAACATCGTGAATATAAGAGATTTTAGAAGAACCGAGGGGGTCTTTAGCGCACTTGTGTAATGATTAACAGAGATAGGACATTTTTAAATACTTTATTAAGAAAAGCGTTTTGTATTTCATTTGAAATAGCTTCTAGGACATACTTTATTTTTGCCAAATGCCAAATAAGTACTTAAACACGGTATCGTATAGCCATGTTCATAGGAACAAGCTCGCTAAAGACAGTTGTTTAGGGCTTCACACGAGAGCGAGATTTTTCTCGTTTTGTCTCGTTCTCGTCTCGGAATAGCGAGACGAGACGAGACGTTTTGAAAAATATTATAGACGATACAGAGACCACATACAGCGCAACCCGAGAGTCTCTTTTTTGGTCTCGTTAAATGTTTTTGGCGCTCTAGTTTCTCGGAACTGAGTGCTTATCAATTTGCCCAAATGTCTGTAATTTTCGAATTTTTCGATGAAAATGGTCTTAAACGATTTGGTTCGATTCACTGATCAAGAATCCGTGGTCGAAATTCATTCTGTCCGGCCGTCCGGCTGGTCCGGCCGGCCGTAGGCACGATTACTCTCGAACGGAATGAGCTAGACAGTTGAAATTTTCAGAGTAGGTTTGGGAGATAAATATCTCGGCTAAGTTCGTTATTGTTCAAAATCGGACAGATGGTTTCGGAGTAACAAAAAAAATATTTTTTTTTACAAGGCAAATTCCAAATTAAATTTTTTTCAATAAGTTGTTTTACCATAAGAATCCAATGATATCATTTTTAACTCTAACAAGCTAATACTTTCGGAGATATGATTTTTCAAAATTTCAATAATAAATCGTATTTCAACGTTGTCACAGAATGATATTATTCAATGTATGAATTGTCATAATGTCAAATGATGTTCCTGAGACATGACATTATCTAATCAATCGAAGAATTGTGAGCGAAGTGAGAAAAATCTCAGTTGTTTGCTCCGAAATTAGGTTTTCTCAGAAAATTCTTACATTTCGGAACGGAACATGAAGTAAGAGATCTGAGAGTAGTGAGACTGCTTTTCATCCATAGACATAGATATAACTCTCGAACGGAATGAGGTAGGTAGTTGAAATTTTCAGAGTAGTTTAGGGAGATGAATATCTCGCTTATGTTCGTTATTGGGTAAAATTGGCCAGATTTAATTTGATTTCTTCCATGGTGCAGTTCTCATTCTCATGATTGCTCATTTAATCTTGATAAATAAACTATTATTTCAATTGAATTTCCTTTAGGATGCAGTTCTATCATATGAATACATTGATATAATTCCCAACTCTGAGAAACCAATACTTTCGGAGATATAATCTGTCTGTTTGAACTAGAGCGCCAGAAAGCTCCTGTCCACAGGGCTTGAACCCATTTTTTATGAAGTTTTTATACGAAAAATTAGAAATGGTCTACATAGAGATCAATATATTTAACAAAATATCAACTCTGTGACCATCTGTGAAATATTTTATTTTGGATTAAAATAATTTTTTCACATTTTATTTCAACTTGTTAACTGTACTTATAACTTCTTATAGCAACATAGCTCTTATCGTGAATATCTATCCTTGCAAATTTTTGTATACTTTTGAAAGGGGTATCGAAAATTTCTACCTGAAAGATCGTCTTACTTACTACAGATACATACAGTAAACTTTTCTTATATACGACTCGACCTTTTTCAACTCCCACAGAAAATAATTGAATATGAATTTTATTTTTTTATTTGTCTATATTATACATCGATGGTTCTAGAAATACACGATTTTTTAAAGACCTTGCGATAATTGAGATTATTTTTCATGAAAAAATAGAATTCACAACCATAAGAACTGATCCCATTATGAATTGAATACTTAACAGATAACTTTTATTGCCCCAAAATCCCAATGCTTAAAATTTTTTTTTTCTATTTGAACATCTGGAGAAATTTATTATTTTTAATTGTGCTTCTTCTAGTGAAGAGGTGAACAATTATTGTACACATCTGTGGAGGTACATACACCTAATATAACTGGTAAAGAAATGAAAAATGAAGCTATTCAATGTTTCGAAAAGTGTTATGAGGAACACGCCAAGAACACCCTCAATGATCTACCCACTGGGAAAGTATTAATTGAAAACAATTCCTATACCAATTTGTCCAATTCTTTTTGAAGAACATTTGCTGTTAGAAAGAGCAAATAGGAATCAAAATTGTATTTTAAAGTGGTGGAAAGTGCATGAAAAAGTTCCTACCCTTTCCAAGATTAATTGCTACATCCGTACCTGTTGAAATATTATTTTCCACAGCAGGTATGATCATGACAAAAACACGTATGTACATCATTGAAAGATGATGTGATGCAAGCGTGATTATGTTTGAATTCTTTGTCATCGAGTAATTTAAATTGACAGTATTTAAAATTAAAAAAAAGGATGTACATGTAGAAATACTTTTGTATTGATGCGAGATGAGACGAGACAACTGATAACGAGACGAGACCGAGACTTAATTTTTTGGGAATTGGCGAAACCGAGACGAGATTTTTCATATTCTCGCCTACTCTCATCTCGTGTGAAGCCCTAGAGTTGTTGAACCTATATACATATCTTCTGTATTCTATTCATTCCTATCTAAAAATTCAATCATATCCAGTCCTCTATGCTCCAGTTTTCGTTGTGAATTTCTTCTTATAGCCAAAAGGCAAATTTAACTCAACAATGAACTATTCGGTAACTTGATATTTGGTTATTATATAATAACAAGTTCTATCCCAACGAATTAATTGGAGCTACTCGATCTCAACCTTCGGCAAAATAAATACAAACTAAAGTGGTTATTATGCTAATATTTCTGCTGATGCACGTGAAGATATCGAAACTTTTGATACCTCTAATCAGCTGTGGCAACTGTTTTCTGTGAATCCAAGTATGTTGATTGAGGCAGGCACGATTCATTCAGGAGTGTTTCAATTAATTCATAGAAAAAAAACGTGTTTGTATAACTTTCTTCGGGTAATAATCTGCCAATTTCATTATACTGATTGATCGATCGATCAATTTTGCACCATGTTTGAATTGTGAGATCTATGAATAATTGTGGTAGCATAAGAGAATGACAGATAATAATGAAGTCTTGTCGATATGGTGGCCATTGAGTTCACCAGATCGTACCCCACGTGATTATTTCCCTTAGGGGTTGTACTAATTGTTCGTAATTTCAATTAACTAAAGAATAGGAATATAAAATAAATTTACATAAAATAAAATAAAATTGCATAGAATAATCCTGAACTGTGAAATTGATTTACCGTTGCAGTGAACCTCTTGTATTTCTTTGGAAATTATTACTCTATATGTACTTCCTAGTTATTCCGAAAATATCGAAAAAATGAAAATAGTTTTAAAACTCTGATTCAAAATAGATGTCAACAGAATTCAAATTTTAAAATGAAATAATTCCAACAATACAAGGCTGATTAAGCTGAAATCTGGTAACCTATTGTAGAATGACTGCCTGAAGAATTGTGTGGAATTTTAGCAGAATCTGACAGGTACTTCCTGAAATATGAATTTTTTTCTGAAATTTTTTTAATTTTTTTTCTGGTTATCAGATCCTACCAAAATTTTGCGCGAATTTGCGGGTCGCCATTCCACAACTAATTATTAAGTTTGAACTTGATCAATTCTATATATTTTGAGTTATATGGAAAATAACAACAAAACTGCAGATGGCTATAATGCCGAAACCGTTTGGCCAATTACGCCCAATAAAGAATTTAACCGTCGTTTTGGAGGCGCAACCTACCGGCCGGACAGAATCGATTTTGACCTCAAATTCTTCATCAGTGAGTCGAACCTAAATGCTAAACTTTCGAAAAAAAAATATTTGGTAAAATGATAGTACACTTTTCTCTATAAGATGCGCACAAAAACAATCAACACAATTAAAGGATATTTGGTTCAATTTTCCAAAGAACCAACTAAAAAGTGATTCCATAAACTTATTGAAACTCGAAAAAACATAATAAGAATGAATCTTCAAGATAATGAAGAAGAGTGGACAATTCGCAGGCATATACAGGGTGTACCAACAACATAATTGAAGGATATTTTATTGAAATACATCATCGAAATTCAGACAAAATTGAGAATGATTACCATTTTCAAAGCTCAATTGAATTGTGAAAAAATTTCTTGATTTGTTTCTGTTGAATTTTCAAAAAGTATCAACTATAATTCTGATTCTACAAATTTTGAATTTCAAAGTCGAAAAAACAAAATATGAATGAATCTTCAGGATAATGAAGAAGAGTGGAAAATTCACTGGCATATACAGGGTGTACCAACAACATAAATGAAGGATATTTTATTGAAATACATCATCGAAATTCAGACGAAATTGAGAATGATTACCATGTTCAAAGCTCAATTGAATCAAGAAAAAAATTGGATATTTTTGAGTAAAATTATCTGAAATTTTAGCAATATATCGAGTTATATTTCCCTCTAGATAAGATTGAATTTTCAAAAAGTATCAACACTATATTTCTGTTTTATAAATTTGAAAGTCAAAAAAACAAAATAAGAATGAATTTTCGAGTTAATGAACAAGGGTGGAAAATTCCCTGGCATATACAGGATGTACCAAAATATTTCCATATCCCAGATCCTAAAAATGTCTGGTCTCATCCAGTAGAGGCGTTAACTGTTGCATACTTCGTCGTGTACTTACAGGGTGTCACTGTCCACTTTTCAACCAGAAAACAAGAAAAAACAAAACACTAACACGATCTGAAGGGTTTCACGCAGAACTGAATCGCGTCGGACCAGCGCACTTCGATTTATACCTCGCGCATCTCGAGATATTCGCGGATCCAAGCCGGCCTATCCCACCAATATTTTCTCGATAATCGAAGAAGGCTAGGAGCAATAACGCAGGAGCATCGGCACTCTGGATTGTGATATTTTCGGAGAAAATTGATGAGGAATTTATGATATCGCAACCGGTGTTTTCGGCATTGAGAATTTTCGACTATCGACGACGGTTCCTACTGTATAGAGGGTCAAGGGTGAGAAGATGAATTGTCTTCGGGGATTTTCCTGGAAATTTTTTCGATTCACCCGAAGTACCGGTTGACACTTTCGACACTTTGCACGTATTTGTCAAGGATTCGTTCGATGATTCATCAGGAACTGTAGGAGGATTGCAAACGATTAAGAATTGTTGCAATTTACTGAGAAACAATTGACGATGATCAAAAGTCGTGGAGAATTTCAGGGTGATTTGGTGAAAAAATGTTTCCTTGGATTCGAAAACTACTATTTTTTTTATAGCGATACTACCCTCAAGAAATTTTACAGAAGTTTGCGCGTTTGCATTCTATAGCCAATTAGGTACCAAATTTCAATTCGATCGGATCCGTATTTTTTGAGTTATTTACGAAATAATATTTCTGATTATATAACTCCTAAACCTTTCAGCCAATTATGCCCATTAACGAACGCAACCGTCACATTCGGATGCACAGCCTACCCCCAAATTTGCTTGTCGCTATCTCTTTCCGTTCAAAAGTTATCGTAACAACAGACGAACGGCCGTAAAGAATCGAATTTGACGTCGAATTGTTTGAGACTATTTTGGAAAATAATCGAAAATTATAGATATTTATCTCCCAAACCTATTCTAAAAATTTCAACTGTCTAGCTCATTCAGTTCGAGAGTTATCGTGTTAACGTCCGGTCAGCCGGACAGAATCGATTTTGAATATAGATTCTTGATCAGCGAGTCAAACCAAATTGTTTAGGACCATTTTCATCCAAAAATTCGAACATTACAGACATTTGGGCAAATTAATATAAGCACCCTGTTCCGAGGAACAAGAGCGCCAATAATGGAAATTCAATGATAGGTATTGCTTATTAATTTTCATTCCCCACATATCGTGCAAATTGGTCCAACATTTCCTTCTGAATTTCTTCTGTCCAGTTTGGCATCAGTTGAATAAAGAAAATTTGAAGTTTAGCTAGGAGACTGCAATAAGCGATTAAGCGAGTAACCTACACTCTTGAGAATCTATCTGAAAAATTTACTTTCGGCCTTTACGTTTTCATTCAAGACGTATTTTGGCAAATTTTTTGATGGAGAACATTCTCCAAGAATAGTTTGATTTCAGAATACCAAGATTCATCAAGCTTAGATGAAGAACATTCGATTATTAGTGATCGACTGGCTGCATAGTGTCTTACTGTATTCTAGTTTGAGTTCACTGTGGACTAATTTTGAACACTATACACTACTAACTATACTCTGGTCCACTACAAATTTTGTCATCTGACATAATTATGTTTGGAAACGATTTCCATCTTCAGAGACAAAAGCATGCCATCAATCTCTACACTCGAATATCACTTGATATTATAGTCTCAGTCATACATCGATTAGTGAGAATAATGAGTCTTTTCTCTCATACATTTTGATACCTTCAAGGGTTCCTAAGTACAACTTAATGGAATTTTTCAACATTTTGACGGAATTTTCTGAATTTGAGTTGTTAAAACGTGATTTACAACAGCAGATTTGAAGATGTTGTTATTCCAAATATGTCCAGGATGCTCCTTATACCGTGTGGGAAGGTTTCTGGTTGTTTGCCCGACGTAGCACTTGTTGCAATCTACATTTAATTCTATGCATACCCGATTTTAACATCATATGTATTTCCTAGAAGATGTTTAATTTTCGTGGAAGTTTTGAAAGTTGGTTATATGAACCTTTTTAGAAATATCCCGGAGTTTGTTGTTTGTTTTCGGATAAAGGTCGTAATTCAATAATTTGGTGGTAAATTTCAGACATATGGAAAGATCAGTTTCGAAATTATACATAAACAAAATGTTCAGCTTATAATTGCCATAACTCCGAAACCACTATATCGATTTTTTCCATTAAAGGACCCAACTAAGATATTTATGTTTTTAACCAAACCTGACAATTTCAACTCTCTAACTCATTTAGTTCACGAGTTATCGTGCTTTCGGCAGGCTGGCTTGCTGGGCAGGATTGGATTTGACTACGGATTATCCATCAATGATAGCACGTTGTTCCTGGCAGAATAAGACGCAAAAATACATTTTTAAAGGACGATTCCAGTTATGAACTCACGTATGATAAAATATGACTCAAATCTATCTTTAATTCCTTTCAAATATTCCAAAATATTGACTAATTCCTGGACCTCCCGCTGACCGAACATAATCAATAAATTCTTGAATAATTTTTTGGGTATCCGAACATTCACAGAATTGTCGATCCGTGTATTATACCCGGAACCGCTAAACGATTAACAGGAACCACTTTACATGCGAAGGTCCTCTTCTGAAAAAAACATATTCGATGTAATCCAACCACAGATATCTTCCTCTATTCATACAGACACGATATGGGAATATCAAGACCGTAATTGAATGATTATCTCGCTGATTAAAACGTTGTATTCACCATCGTTAGACTCCAATTAGTTAATGCGATTGTTATTATTGTTTAATTATGACGAGATCGCGGCATCCTTATTGTGTTTACATATCTATTGAGGATATCACGGTATGTTCATTGTTTTCATATCGTCCGACAAATGGAAGATATATCGTTATGAGTGATATGAATGAATATAAGGATATTCATTATTCTACAGATAAAGTACGAATCTTGTTTAAAGGAGGTGTATTCATAATTCTATGGATTTTCTGGGTTTTCACTCCCAATCTCTGAAAAATATCTTAGATTAAAAAGTGGGAAAGCCCTGAGGGCAGGAGCTTTGGCGCTCTTGTCCAATCTTTTACAAATCATATCTCCGAAAGTATTGGTTTCTCAGAGTTGGGGATGATATCAATGGATTCTTACGAGAGAACCGCATCTTAAAAGAAATTAAATTCAAAAAATAGTGTATTTATCAAGATTAAATGAGCAATCTGCAATGATTCAACCTCGTGGAATGGGTTGTTGCAACTTACACTCGGTGCATAGTTTTCATAACTCGAAATACCTAAGGTAAGTTTCATCGAAATGTTTAAGGCAAAGCTGGAGACAATCATAGCAGATTGTCCATTTATTCCTGATATTTGAATAGGTATAAGCTGACGAACAAATTATTTTAATAGTTCAAATTATATTAATAACATACAATCCCATTTTCATGATTTAATAGTTCATACGAGTAACACATTAATTCTGTATTATTAACCCAAACTCAAGAAAAAATAATTGATACAGAAATATAGATCCATATTTCAGCATTTTTTCTAGCAACATTATGAAAATACTGTATATAGGAACATGTCTCACTACTTAAGGAAGTAAAAGGTAATATTAACCTCAGTGGTCAACGAACAGTAATTTCTTTTGATGATTCCATTATGTTGTTCTTTCCTATTGCCTTCATAAACTACATCATTGAAATGATCTAATTCTAAATCTTCTGAAACATTATCCTGAATTTATATATAAATTTTTCATATGCTACCAGTCAAAATTATTTTGGGTTTCAAAACAGTCTTGTAAATATTCACAAATTCAAGAATCGGATACTTATTTTCCAGCAGAAAATATTATCAAACTACGAATTGACATGTCTCTAATAGCTAGATAAAATGACATTTATGAACTGGGAACACAGACAGATAGAATTCGCATTATGTGAATACATAGAACTATGATGTATTATTGAAATTTTGAAAAATCATTTCTCCAAGAGTGTTAGCTTCTTAGAGTTGAAAATATTACCAATGGATTTTTATGATGAAACTGCACTATAAAAAAATTTAACTCAAAAGTTGTAATGTAAAAAAAAATTTTTCGTTACTCCTAAACCATCAGGCCACTTTTGCCCAATAACGAACATAACCGAGATATTTAGCCCTCAAACCTACTCTGAAAATTTCAACTGTCTAGCTCATTTCGTTCGAGAGTTATCGTGTCTACGGCCGGATTGGCCGGACCGGCCGGACATAATCGATTCTGACCATGGATTGTTGATCAGTGAGTCGAACCAAATCGTTTAAGACCGTTTTCATCAAGAAATTCGAAAATTACAGGCATTTGGGAAAATTGATAAGCACTCTGTTCCAAGGGACAAGATTGCCAAAAATGTTTGATTAAATTGAAATTACTTGGTTTAGAATCGATTGATACTTGTAAGAAGCAATATATAGAACAATGTTACCTTTTAAACAGTAACTGAAAAACACCAACGATGTAACAACTTTTCTGTAACGTTTCTGGGTCTGATTCAGATACCTTCATCAGATACTAAGCGAAAATCTTCAGAATTATGTTTTTTTACAGTTATTCCGAACTTGAACACACTGACAGTCTTTGAAAAAATATAGTAACAAAGTTTCACTTTACATATAAATTTCCACGAAGGTATTACCTCTCTCTTCTCTTTCTTCGAAAAACGACTTTCTTTGATTGTTCAATGGTCCATTTGAAATTTTGATTTTTTGATGAAAAACAGACAAATTATATCTCCGAAAGTATTGGTTTCTCAGAGTTGGGAATTATATCAATGTATTCATATAATAGAACTGCATCCTAAAGGAAATTCAATTCAAATAATAGTTTATTTATCAAGATTAAATGAGCAATCATGAGAATGAGAAAAGCACCATGGAAGAAATCAAATTAAATCTGGTCAATTTTGCCCAATAACGAACTCAACCGAGATATTCATCTCCCTAAACTACTCTGAAAATTTCAACTACCTACCTCATTCCGTTCGAGAGTTATATCTATGTCTATGGATGAAAAGCAGTCTCACTACTCTCAGATCTCTTACTTCATGTTCAGTTCCGAAATGTAAGAATTTTCTGAGAAAAACTAATATCGGAGCAAACAACTGAGATTTAACTCACTTCGCTCACAATTCTCAGGAACATCATTTGACATTATGACAATTCATATTCATACATAGAATAATATCATTCTGTGACAACGTTGAAATACGATTTATTATTGAAATTTTGAAAAATCATATCTGAGATTTTTCTCACTTCGCTCACAATTCTTCAATTGAACATCATTTGACATTATGACAATTCATATTCATACATAGAATAATATTATTCTGTGACAACGTTGAAATACGATTTATTATTGAAATTTTGAAAAATCATATCTCCGAAAGTATTAGCTTGTTAGAGTTAAAAATGATATGATTGGATTCTCATGATAAAACTTTTTATTAAGAAAAATTTAATTTGGAATTTGTTTCGTAAAAAAAAAATTTTTTTTTTGTTACTCCGAAACCATTTGTCCGATTTTGCCCAATAAAGAACTTAGCCGAGATATTTATCCCCCAAACCTACTCTGAAAATTTCAACTCTCTAGCTCATTCCGTTCGAGAGTTATCGTGCCTACGGCCGGCCGGACCGGCCGGCCGGACCGGCCGGACCGGCCGGCCGGACCGGCCGGACCGGCCGGCCGGACAGAATGAATTTCGACCACGGATTCTTGATCAGTGAGTCGAACCAAATCGTTTAAGACCATTTTCATCGAAATATTCGAAAATTACAGACATTTGGGCAAATTGATAAGCACTCAGTTCCGAGGAACTAGAGCGCCAAAAAATGGGTTCAAGCCCTGTGGACAGGAGCTTTCTGGCGCTCTAGTTCAAACAGACAAATTATATCTCTCGAAAGTATTGGTTTCTCAGAGTTGGGAATTATATCAATGTATTCATATAATAGAACTGCATCCTAAAGGAAATTCAATTCAAATAATAGTTTATTTATCAAGATTAAATGAGCAATCATGAGAATGAGAAAAGCACCATGGAAGAAATCAAATTAAATCTGGCCAATTTTGCCCAATAACGAACTTAACCGAGATATTCATCTCCCTAAACTACTCTGAAAATTTCAACTACCTACCTCATTCCGTTCGAGAGTTATATCTATGTCTATGGATGAAAAGCAGTCTCACTACTCTCAGATCTCTTACTTCATGCTCAGTTCCGAAATGTGAGAATTTTCTGAGAAAAACTAATTTCGGAGCAAACAACTGAGATTTTTCTCACTTCGCTCACAATTCTTCGATAATGTCTCAGGAACATCATTTGACATTATGACAATTCATATTCATACATAGAATAATATCATTCTGTGACATCGTTGAAATACGATTTATTATTGAAATTTTGAAAAATCATATCTCCGAAAGTATTAGCTTGTTAGAGTTGAAAATGATATGAATGGATTCTTATGATAAAACTGCTTATTAAAAAAAATTTGATTTCGAATTTGTTTCGTAAAAAAAAATTTTTTTTTTGTTACTCCGAAACCATCTGTCCGATTTTGCCCAATAACGAACTCAGCCGAGATATTCATCCCCCAAACCTACTCTGAAAATTTCAACTCTCTAGCTCATTCCGTTCGAGAGTTATCGTGCTTACGGACGGCCGGCCGGCCGGCCGGCTTGACTGGCCGGACAGAATGAATTCCGACCACGGATTCTTGATCAGTGAGTCGAACCAAATCGTTTAAGACCATTTTCATCGAAATATTCCAAAATTACAGACATTTGGGCAAATTGATAAGCACTCAGTTCCGAGGAACTAGAGCGCCAAAAAGGATCTGCAACAATCATAAATTTCAGTCGTTATTTGCGACAATTATTGAACATAAAACAAATCATGGTAGTTGTCTGGAGGATATAAACTTTGGGATAACCTTGAGATTGAAAGAGGTCAATTAAGGCATGGAACCTCACATTGGAGCCTCATGATTTACCATAAAGGTTTCAATTATATTGGCAATAAATAAAATGATAATTTTATATTCGACGATAAAATTTAATTGCCCTCCGGCTATGACTGATAAACTGACAGATTATCGAATAAAACTCTGTGAGTTCTAGACCGGTCTATTATTTCATCTCCAGTTATTGAACATTTTGCATCCAATGATTATAATGAAATGCAATTCGATTCATTACTTTTGTTTTTTTCCGCTGAACGGAGTGCCTATACATTTGCCCAAATGTCTGTAGATTTCGAATGGTCTCATACGATTAGTTTCGACTCCCTGATGAAGAATCCGAGGTTAAACTTGATTCTGTCCGGCCGGCCGTCACCAAACTGAGATCAGCAAAATCAGTTCCCTAAAAATCTTGAAAAAATAAAGTTCAGTAAAGAGTATGGCCTCCTCAAACATCAACCACAGCCTTACAACACCTTTGCCTACTTTCGATCTGATTGTTGAAGAAGTCTAAATCAATTTCTCTCCAGAGTTACGGTGAAAGCCGTCTGAGTTCTTGAGTTGTATGTGGAGATGGTCGATGAGAATCCAAAGTTCTTTGTAGCCGATCCCAAGGGTGTTCAATTGAATTGAGGTCTGGCGACCGAGGGGGCAGGGCTTAATGTGGAATACCATGGATTTCCAGAGCTTCATCGACAATTCTCGCTCGATGGGGTGGCGAATTATCGTCCAAAAATAAGAAATTTGGACCAATAGTAGCACGGAACAAAGGAATAGTATTGTCATTGACTTGCTCTATGTAAGTTTGTTTGTCTATTGAAACAAATGCCTCCCCAAACATCAGTAACTGTACCACCTCTGAACGGATGAACTTCCTGAACCGATCTAAGACGGCAGTTCCACGGTCAGTCTGGTATCAGTCTCGCATCACATCAATCATGGATTGATGGGAGATTGACGGAAATTGGTTCTATATTTGTTGATTGATGGACTGATGATCCGGACTGATGGTAATACTGATGCGAGACTGATACCAGACTGACCGTGTAATCTCCGTCCAAGATTTCTGGGCACCAGAGGATACCCGAACACACCGACTACCCGACAGCCTTGACTCATCTGAGAACAATACAGACCTTCATTGATTGTTCCATTTCCAATGCTCATTGGTCCATACCAATCTAACTCGCATATTATTTTAAGTTAGTGGAATCCTTCGACGAACTGTTTCGATCCAAACCAAAACACTCGTAACTTTCAAAAGGCGCTGTTGCATGATTCGACAAATACTCTAAGGCAGTCAGAAATCTTGTGCAGGAGTGGTAGATCTTGGGCATCCACTTCTTGGTCACGTTTCAGATCCAAGAAATACTTGGACCTCAGTAAGAACACGCTGCACCTCCTCAATGGTTTCCTCACAGGGCACTAAGGCCTTAGGAAGCATATGATGAGATTAGGGCTAGTAGAAACTGACGAGTGCAGATTCTGTTGGGAGGAGGATGAAACTCCTGATCACCTGACAACGGAATGCCTCACCATCTCAAACCAACGCAAGGAATGCTTTGGGCAAGAAATCTGTAGGAGCGAAGGCGTAGCCTTTGAAGCCATCCCAGATACTGGAGTTCATCAGAACCTTGGAACTGGAAGGCGAGCTGTAGATGGTAATGACATCGACAGCTCTGACGGCGGGCATAATAGACCTTAAGGTCGCAGTGCAACGTTACCCCTCACAACAATATACAATATAAAACTTGAAAGAAATTCGCAACATCTCTCTGATTACGTCCTGCCACGATCATATCAATATGCCTGTTGGTTTCATCCGCTCTGAGTTTACGTTTAGGCATTATTGCAAAACAAATTCTCATTTTTTGAATCAAAGTTGAGTGTAAGAACGTAAAGCAATAACTGATCCAAAATTCCCAGAAACGCAAACGACAAGAACTTGCTTGAAACTGAAACAGTTATCAAACGAGGAGCAAAATACACCTTTTAGGTAAAAGAGAGTACAAGAAACAAGTATCGGCAACTTTTGAAAAGATCACAAAACTTCTGAACTTCCTTAACTTTTGTGGAGTAGTATATTACGCGCAGTGCTGAATACACAAAAGTTACTCGCCTCATCGCCTGTTGGAGTCTCTACCGCAAAAATCTCATATCATCGATCTTAAACGTAGTGAACGACATTTAAGCTGCGATTTGAAACAGAACCGGGATTCTAGCCTTGTTTCACACGACAATGAGAGGCGTCCTTGTCAAGGCTGTTTTGAAACACGTAAACGATGTATCATCCCGCTTTTAATGTAAGATTTTTATGATATTTCTGCGATTCATCTGAATAATTTGACTATTCGGGGTATTTCCATCTACTCATCTAGATGGCGGTGGTAAAATGGTATGTTGGTTACATCATTCCTGACATTCTACCACTGTGTAATGTCATTTAGATTGGGTGATATCCATGGGAGATTAATGAAACGAAATATTTGATTTTGTTGAGCGAAATTGTTGTTCTATTGTGCTTCGATGTTAACGCTTTATAGTATTGGGCATTTGGCGATTTCATTTGTGATGAATATGGTATAGTAAAGGGTGATTTAAATAAAACATAAAAAAATTATTTCCTCCCTCAGAAGCGTGTCTTTTACTTCCTACAAAATACTGAATGATGTTGAGTATGAATGGAGAAGCGTAAATACGTAAAAAAAATAATTGGACATCAACTGACTTCAAATTTCAAAATGAAATAATTCCAAAAATACAAATCTGATCATGCTGAAATCCGGTGATCTACTGTAGAATGCCTGCTTGAAGATTGTGTGGAATTTGAGATAAATCTGACATATAGTTCCTGAAATATAAAACTTCAATGGTTTTTTGAAAAAAAAATTATTTTTATTTATAACTATCAGATCCTCAAGAAATTTTGCACAAATTTTCTGGTCAGTATTCCACAAATAATTATCAAGTTTCAAGTCGATTTGTTTCGTGTTTTTCGAGTTATTATTCGGATATAACTCCAAAACCGTTCGACCGATTATGCCCATTATACTATAGGTATTGCTATCTGAAATAGTAGAATTTAAGTTACCAAAATTTCTTAGAGAATACGTTTGCCATTGTAGCTTCTTTGATAAATTGCTTAACCCTTTCTCTAAAAGAATTTTTTATTTTTTGACTGCTATTGATAATGATATTAATCTTAAATACTTGTTGATATAATTTTGATCGTAAGGCAGACTTTTATCATAGAATAATTTTGCCAGAGTGTGAGCTATGTTTTGCACAGAAAAAAGAAGTAAATCATTCAATTTTGCACTCGAAAACCACTACAGATAGGGATGAAAAATTGACACAGAAATAAGCAAGAGGCTACGGCAAATCGAAAAAGTCAATAATATACAGGGTGCTCTGTTTGAAATATCAAAGTTGATAGTTTTTGTTGGCGCTCTTGTTCCTTGGAACAGAGTGCTTATAAATTTACCCAAATGTATGTAATTTTCGAATTTTTGGAAGAAAATGGTCTTAAAAGATTTGGTTCGACTCACTGATCAATAATCTGTGGTCAAAATCGATTCTGTCCGGCCGGTCCAGCCGTAGACACGATGAACTCTTGAAGGGAATGAGCTAGACAGTATAAGTTTTCACAGTAGGTTTGGGAAATGAATATCTCGGTTAAATTCGTTATTGGGCAGAAGTTTTTTTTACATTACATATTTCAAATTCAGGATGCAGTTTCATCATAAGAATCCATTGATATCATTTTCAACTCTAACAAACTAATACTTTTGGAGATATGATTTCTCAAAATTCCAATATCAATTCGTAACTCTATGATTTCACAGAATGCTGCAATTGAAAATTAACGTCCGTATCTACGAATTTCTTGATCTGTGTTCATACATCATGTCATCATTGTCATCTCATCTACAGATTAGAGACATGTCAAACAAAATATGATTGAATGCAAAATGAACAATGAAATAACCTCAGCTATCGTATAGCTTTTGGATATACTTTGGAAAGTTGATCAAATTAGGTTCAGAATATCTTAAGACAAAACAAAACTGGAATATTGGCTAAGTTCCAATTGATATAATATAATTATTTTCATAGTAGATTGGAGGAATTAATATATCGGATAAGTACGTTATTGAGTAGAATCGGTATGGTGGTTTCGGATTAATAATTTTTGGTGAAATTAATTTATTTTATGATGCAGTTCTATCAAAAGAATCGATTGATATCATTCCCAACTCTGAGAAACCAATACTTTCGGAGATATGATATGTCAAAGTTTGATCAAGAGCGCCAAAGCTCCTGTCCACAGGGCTTTGCCACTTTTTTTATATAAGCGGCAACACTGCAGCCCTGAATATATTCTAGATCGATGAATCAGTGGTTTCTACCCAAGAAACTAAAAAAAAAACAAATTTTTAATAAAATCATACGTTCTGTTCTCCGTAAAAGTCCAGGGTAACATTGACAGCTAAAATTTGAACACAGAGTTGATCAATTTTGACGTACACAAGGTATACACAAGCCATCTTATCTCATTTTATACATGTTATCCTTTCAACTTAACACCTATAGCCAATTCACTTTCGTCAGTCTGCGGTTCCTTGAAATTGAAATTAACTGAATAATCTTCTTCGTGTACTGTTCGGTTAATTAAAATGCATTATTTGACCGAAATTACCAATAAACAATCGGCGAAAGCAAATAAGAATGCTATAAATTTTGCCGTGCTGTTATTACATAAAGCGTTATATTATATCGAAGGTGGGTAACCCAAAAACACGATATCGAAGTGTTTGGTTACACGTCTCCGAGAATTATTGATATTTTTATCCCTACGGCTAGAATATATAGCTTCGTTTGGGTTTTTTCGAGATTGAAAGATTTAAGGATGTTTACTCGAAGTTAATTGTATAAAACGGATGTGAATAGAGTGTATATCAATAGCAATGCATCCATAAAATCTTAAGTAGATAAAACATTTATACACGATTTTGATCAATTTCATCTAGGATTACAATATCTAATACCATGCGATTGAGTCAATGAAATTCATTCACCATTGACTGAACGAGAAAGCTGATGTTCCAAACACCACATCAGTTATTTTATTAAACCCTTATTGTCCAACTGTTTTCTCAATTTGAATAAAAGTGACAAGGAAGTTAGGCAGAATTTCTTGCGATATTTTCAACAAAGATTTAATTTCTGATCCTTGAATAGAGTTCCGGAGTTCCCAGGAAAATATGTTCTATTCTGAATCGTTTAAGAACAGGTCATGGTCATTGCAACAGTATGGATTTCCAGATGGAACTCAGTTGAGAGCCCTGGTGGGCAATGCGGGGAAACAGAGGAAACAATATATATCATTTGGTTTATATTTGTCCCATATACAGGGTGAGTCTTTGACCACTGCATTAATTTTAACCAAAGATTCCTCTCATCAAATGAAACACTTTTTTCATTTACTATTTTTCCAGATTCGGCTCAGGTAAAAAGTTGCAAGCGTTTAAAGATTTCACAATGTGCTAATACACTCCCGCATATAAATTATCTATGACATTGTTGGCGGACGAGAATAAGGCATGGTAACGTGGTTTACAGCTTGATTTGAGATTCCAACGCTCAGGGACGGATCCATAAAAGTAGTGAAATTTCTGGAGTTTTCCATTTTAAAACATTCAATGAAGAATATCTCGAAAACAGTGCGTTTAAGGAGAAATGATAAAGAATAATATAATGTTCTAAAACGATGGAATATTCTTGAAATGACTCAAGAAGAACTTTATATGCTTTCTTCATGCTAATTTCGTTTAGTTTTATGAATCCACGAGTCCATAACTAGAAAACCAGTAGAAGTAGAAAATAACTAATATTTGGAAAATATGTATCATAGTTATGGGAAACTTTACGCCAACATTCATTTTATTCGAAGAAAGGATGTCAAAGCTACAAAATAAAAACTGTTTTTTTTTTCAAAATTTCAACAGCCTGTATCTATTTACCTGAGCTGAATTTGGAAAAATCTTAAATGAAAAAAGTATTTCATTTGATGGGAGGAATCTTTGGTTAAAAGTAATGCAGTGGTCAAAGACTCACCCTGTATAGATTTCAAGATGGTTTTAGGGCTATTCACAAAACATTCTGAATATTTTTTAGAATGGGAAGTTAATTTTAAATATATTTGTTATACCATGGGAGGATCGTATCACTAAAACCAAGAATATTAAAAAATTGGTTGCCTGTAAAGTCGGTATACGGGCGAAAGTTTTACGTGACAACGACTTTGAGTGGTAAAATAATTTTAATGTGAATATTCATTCGTATAGTAGGAAGAAGGATGAAATAATAGTAACAATTTAAAATATTTATTTATACAAAGAATTATATTTAAAACATTAATTTATACAAAGAATCTCGCACTGAATTTCATATTAACAAAATTTTATTTTTACCTTTACACATACATACGTATTTATATACAAATATACATACAATAACTTGCAATACATTTTCACTTTTTATGTCTGTCTCTCTCGCTCTTAGGCGGGCTAACCATGCCCGAGTGGAAGGGACGCGTGCCTCTCACTCGCTCTCATTGTGAGCGCATAACGTGAGCGGAGCGTAACGCAGTTTCTTGAAGTGTCACCCGGCAAACCAATTTATAAGACGTTGTCACGTCAAAATATTATCTGCCTCACGATAACTTGAGAACGGAAAGAGATCAAGACTTGCAATTTTCAGGGCAGGTGGCGCGTCCTAATATGAAAGACAAGTTCGTTAATGTGCATAATCGGCCCATCAATACAGATCCGATCTAATTGAAACTTGGTTACTAGTTGTAGAATATGAACTTGAAGATACATACGTAATTTTGTGAGAATCGTATTAATAGAAATTTTTAAAAAAATTATTATTTATGTCACGATAACTTGAGAACGAAAAGAGATAGCGACTTGCAATTTTCAGGGTAGGTTGAGCATTGAAATGCAACATTTGAGTTCTTGAATAGGCATAATCAGCCAAACAGTTCTGGAGTCATACCTATCTGAAATTTTGTTTTTATTTCCTCCTTAACTCATTAAATATTGAACCAATCTGAACATGGTAATTAGTTGTATAATGCTGACACGCAAATTTGTACGAAATTTCGTAAGGATCGTATCACTAGAAAATTTTCAAAAAATCAATGAAAATCAATGAAAACATTCTATATCTCGAAAACTATAAGTCTGATAACTCTGAAATTTGCAAAAGGCTTCAAAACCTAACTTTACAGCCAAGTTCTAAATTTGAACACGATCGAATTTATATTGTTGGAGATCTGAGCAGCATTGAGTGTGCTCAGTAGCTGGATGGGTGATCGTTCCCACAATATCTTTCGAACGGAAAGAGGTAACAACTTGCAATTTTCAGCACAAAAGTTTACGTCAGTGCTTATTAAGAATTTCTGATTCTCACTATATAGACAAAAGTCACTAAAATCCAGTTAGTGCAATTAGAGTTTTATTGGAGAAACGTCAGGAGTCACAAAGAAGATGCCTGCAGCTAAATCGAATAAAAAAAATACGAAATAAATCAATAATGATGCGATAGTAGCGCGGATTCTCACTTTACGACGTGTCCATATCTTGATTGATTGAACATAAGTGGCTATTATACAATCCGTCTCTGTCATCGCCGAAGAATTCCCGAAATAATAAAAGCAAGATATCCTCGAAATATCATCCTGTTCACTCAACATGGTACGGTTCATGGATAGCGACAAAACCAACGATCTTCGTTTCCATCATCGAACAATTTGTTACAATAAATCCCCGCGTGTATCCCGCTAAATTATGCAGAACATGGAAGATTGAATTTTGACCTTGTTTGGTTTTGTTTTGAAGATGGAATTCTTAAGTCAGAAATTATGATAGTCGAGATTATTCATTGGAATGTTCGAGGTTGAGAAGAATTAACGATATCACGCTGCATTCGATCTGTTCATTCATATACATGAATTGATCGTCAAACTCATGAATAAAATGTGGAAAAGCCCTGTGGACATGAGCTCTGGCACTCTTGTTCGAAATTTGACAAATCCTATCTGTGAAAGTATTGGTTTCCCACAGTTGGGAATGATATCAATGGATTCTTATGATCAAGAGCGCCAAAAACAAGAACGAAGTTCCTCACTATAGTCCTTTAACTCCGAATGTAGTCTGTATACATATTTTATTTTCTTATTTTATAATATTTTTTCAATGAGAATAATGCAGAAAATTAAATACTGGTGTCTTTTGCTTGATATACAGGGTGTCCCAAAAATACCACGCGAAAGTGACACTGGAGATAGATTGGCATTAGGTCTATCAGGTAGCATCAACATGACCTCAGTAAAAGTCCGCTGGTTTTCGAGATATCACCACTGTTGCGTCCCATGACTTCACATGTTGGGAAGCGCTCATTTGTATTTCTAAACAAAGCAGCTCGCTTGTAAAACTCGCTTGTTTATTTTTGCATGGGCGGTCTCACCCTTGAAATTAATATTTTCCACGGAAAGATAATAGCAAGTAAAATATCTTGTAATACTTCAACCCTTGTAGAAGTATTTATGACCTATTTCCTGTGAAATATTGATAAAATGCATACAACAACTAACACATTGCCAGAGCTGTGAGTCATTTGTCTAGATTCTAACCCATACAAAAATCTAGAATTTTCCGATTAGATCGCCACGGCTTTGGCTATTCACTAAATCGAGGGCGTAGATTCCGAATCTGCAATTAGTTTTTCCGTATCTCGATTAATTTTTGTAATATGGCGAAAAATCCGACTGATTAGTCCATTTTCCGGAGGTAGAGCCAGAAATTGCGACTTTCTTCGTCATTGCTCCGAAAATAATCGAGATACGGAAAATCTAATTACAGATTCGTGATCTGCGTACCCGATTTAGTGAATAACCAAAGCCGCGTCGACCTAATCGGAAAATTATAGTTTTGTGTATGTGTTGGATACTAGAGAAAACTTTTTGGCGTTTGACGGATTCGCTCATTACCTAATATTTTCCGAACGGATAGAGATACAGAAAAAATAGATACATAAATCTAAACGTCGTCCACCGACCAATCATTGGGGAAAATTTGGATATCGAGATGTGAAAATCATATAGATTTCGGACGGGAAAGAAGAATTTTCCTTCGATTCCGGGTCAAAAATATTTCTAAGTGCCGACCCAAAAAATTTTTTTCATGGTATATCGATACGGAGCTCGTGTCTAATTAAATCGAGGTCGCTGATCACGAATATGTAATTAGTTTTTCCCTAAGTGGCGTACTTTGGGAGAATTTTCACTTGAAGTGAAAAAATTGACGAAAATAGGTCAATTTTGGAACTTTCCACCGCCCAAAAAAATCTGAGTAGGGTGTTGCTGATTTTTTACGTCATATTTGGATCCTTTATCTATCGAATCATCCGAACAATAAATGTCCAGGTCGTACGCTTCGGAAATTATGATTTTTTTCCCGAGGGTCTATTATTCGGAAAATTCTTTCCGCGATATTTCCTCGGAAAATTTTTGTAATAAATATCTGATGGTAGATTCGGAATCTACGGCCCCGAATCTATAAGAATAAGTACCCGTTTCATAGTTTTGCGTCAAAAAATTTTTCTCGAAAAATGGGATTTTTTTAAGGCTAATGTATTAAAAAATTGCCAAAATTCGACCGGTCTCCGATTTCGATGCAAATTACGTCATTTACTAATTCGGGACCGTAGATTACGAATATATGATCGGATTTTTCATTAGAGAATTTTCCGCGGAAATACCGCGAAATGAATTTTCCGAAAAACAGACCCTTGGGAAAAAAATCATAATTTCCGAATAGTACGGCCTGGACATTTTCTGTTTGGATTATTCAGTAGATAAAGGATCCATATATGAGGGCAAAAATCAACAACACCTTTCTCCGATTTTTTTGGGCGGTGTGAACTTCCAAAATTGACCTATTTTCGTCCATTTTTTCACTCTAAGTGAAAATTTTCCCAAAGTACGCTACTTAGGGAAAAACTAATTGCATATTCGTGATCAGCGACCCCGATTTAACTAGACACGAGCTCCGTATCGATATACCATGAAAAAAAATTTTTGACCCGGAATCGAAGGAAAATTCTTCTTTCTCGTCCGAAATCTATGATTTTCACATCTCGATATACAAATTTTCCCCGATGATTGATCGGTGGACGACGTTTAGATTTATGTATCTATTTCCTCTGTATCTCTATCCGTTCGGAAAATATTAGGAAATGAGTAAATCCGTCAAACGCCAAAAAGTTTTCTCTAGTATCTAACCCAGGGGTCACCAATTAGTTTCATTGGAGTTCCGTTCACAAAATCTGTAAATCTGTCAAGGGAAGAATATCTCGAAAACGGTGCGTTTAAGGAGAAATGATGAAGAATAATATAAAGTTCTAAAACGATGGAATGTTCTTGAAATAACTCAGGAAAACTTTATATGCTTTCTTTATGCTAATTTCGTTTAGTTTTATGAATCCACGAGTCCATAACTAGAAAACTAGTAGAAGTAGAAAATAACTAATATTTGGAAAATATGTATCATAGTTATAGGAAACTTTACGCCAATATTCATTTTATTCGAAAAAAGGATGTCAAAGCTACAAAATAAAAACTGATTTTTTTTCAAACTTTCAACAGCCTGTATCTTTTTACCTGAGCTGAATTTGGAAAAATGTTAAATGAAAAAAGTGTTTCATTTGATGAGAGGAATCTTTGGTTGAAATTAATGCAGTGGTCAAAGACTCACCCTGTATAAATATATTTTAGGAAAACATTTATTATGAATATATCAAATTTGATTCTGTCTGGCTTTTGCCACGATAACTTTCAAACGGAAACAGTTAGCGACTTGAAATTTGCAGGGTAGATGGCGTGTACAAATGCGACAGACGAGTTCATTAATGGGCATAATCAGCCTAACGGTCTCTGATTACTAATTTTTTTTTCAACCAATAACTTGATAACTAGTTGTAGAATAACAACACAATAACGTATGTGGAAATTAGTCTTTCACTAGAAAATTTATAAAAAATGTTGAAAAAATATTATGTACTCACAATAACTTTCGAACGGAAAGAGGTAGTGACTTGTTATTTTTAGGGTAGGTTGCGCATCTGAATGCGACATTTGAGTTCGTTAATAGGCACAATCGGCCTAACGATTTTTGTGTTATACCTCATATCATAAATCAAAATATATAAATCCAATCCAATTAAAACTAGGTTATTACTTGTAAAATTCTGACGCGCTAATTTTGACAAAATGTCGTGAAAATCGTATCACTAGAATTCTGACTTCACATCAGTGTTTTTCTCAATTTTTGCGCGTATGTTCTGGGGAACATTGCGTTATCATTTTGCCCAAATGTCTGTAATTATCGAATTTTAAATATCAGAAACTATTCGTCCGAAATCGCTGAAATTTTGTGAGAGCCTTAAGAACCTAACTCTGCTGTCTATTTCTAAGTTTGAACACGATCCGATCTATATTTTTGGAGATCCGAACAGCCTTGTGTGAGGTTGGGTTAGCGTTGCCTCGATAACTTTCGAACGAAAGGTGATAGGGACTTGCATTTTCAGGGTAGGTTGTACATCCCAATGGGAGAGATAAGTTCGTTTTTGGGCAAACTCGGTTCAACGGTTTCGGAGTTATACCCACCTGGAATATTATTTCCTCGATAACTCAAAAAATATAGATTCGATCGTATTGAAGCTTGGTAATTAGCTGTTGAATAACGACATAAACGTGTGAAATTTTATGAGAAACGTACTCCTAGAAAATTTAAAAAAACTGGTTCAAGCACTGACTGTGAAGTCAGAAGATTTTGCGCGTATGTTCTATTGTCCATTCTCCTGTATTGTACGCTCAGGCTCAGATAATAGAATTCACCATGGTAAATTCGATTAAGAGTGTCCAATACAGGAGAATGGATAAAAGAACATACGCGCAAAAGCGTAACGTAACTTCACGTTTCTTTATTGAAATTTTCATTGTTTAGGGGGGTATTAAGTACTCGGTTGATAAGAAGATGGCAGATGACCAAACTTGTAATGGAAAACTCAAACCAGAATAACTGTAAATTTGCCATGAAAAATTATTCTCTCATTAGGACATCCTCATTAGATGAATCCCTCTCGTATTTCCACAGAACTAAATGAGCAAATTCACCTCCATAACCCTGCATCAATTAGCAGCAAATCATCCGCGAAAACCGAAAGAAACTTCTAATGAGGCAACGCGAAATTTTTCCTTGAAATCTTACGGATCTTCTCGAATTTCTGCCTATTCAAACATTCCAATTGCTGTTGCGACACCGAAGCACCTTCCAATTAAACCACCAGGGGGTTTCGTAACAAACGTAATATTTAAATTTGGCGCCTATTCAACCTCTGTCATTCTTGCGGCTGTTGAGAGCCACTCGAGTGGGTTGTACGGCGCGAATTTGAATATATAAATATACAGTAGCCGAAATCGATTAGGCAAATACGTTTTTCGATACTTGATCTCATTGTGATCCGCATTTGAATACTGAACTCCTCATGGTATTATTTATTTTAAGGATACGTGGGTGTTGCTGAATGTATAAAAGTAGTTGATCCATATATGCTTTCTGGTATAATATTTTTTGTGCTTTAGAATCAATTAAGGATCTCCATGTACAGATTTCTTAATAACACCCAAACAAAATAATACATTTTTTGGCGCTCTAGTTCCTCGGAACTGAGTGCTTATCAATTTGCCCAAATGTCTGTAATTTTAAAATATTTCGATGAAAATGGTCTTAAACGATTTGGTTCGACTCACTGATCAAGAATCCGTAGTCGAAAATCATTCTGTCCGGCCGTCCGGCCGTAGGCACGATAACTCTCGAACGGAATGAGCTAGAGAGTTGAAATTTTCAGAGTAGGTTTGGGGGATGAATATCTCGGCTAAGTTAATTTTTTTAAAAAAGCAGTTTTATCACAAGAATTCATTCATATAGCTAATACTTTCGGAGATATGATTTTTCAAAATTTCAAAGTAAATCGTATTTCACAGATTATGTATATTCTATGTATGAATTGTCATAAAGTCAACCATAGACAAATGCTCAGTTCTCTCAATTTATGACGGGACTGACAGAAGGGAATATTGTAACTTCAAAAATATTGGGGTTGAAATACTCGTATTTTAGCGATGCAACGGGGACCTCACCCGAAAATGTTTGAAAATATTACGTAAATATTGAAAGCATAATTCTGTAGTTCGAGAGAGGAGACAATTTTGTGAACGTAGATCAGGAAATTTTTGATCGATTACAAGGTAATTTATTATTACTTATCTTCTTTTATACGTGTTTTATGGAATACCTACTATTTGTAGGTACTTTAAACCTGTTTTTGGGCAATTGTCATACGAAACTTGTTTTTTTGGCGCTCTAGTTCCTCGGAACAGAGTGCTTATCAATTTGCCCAAGTGTCTGTAATGTTGGAATTTGTGGCTGAAAATGGTCTCAAATGATTTGGTTCGACTCACTGATCAAGAATCCGAGTGCGAAATCGCTTCTGTTCGGCCGGCCGACCGGCCGTAGGCACGATAACTCTCGAACGAAAGGAGTTAGCGGATTGAAAATTGCAAGGTGGTTTTGGAGCGTAAATATCTCGGACAAGTTCGTTAATGGGCGAAAACCATCAGGGGGTTTCGGAGTTATGGCCGATTTTAGTAAAAATATTTTTTATGAATATTTCCGAAACCGATCACTCGATCTATCTGAAATTTAGCACCACATTGTAGAATCATGACCTTTATACGCATGTGAAGTTTTGTATTGACCAGATTACCGCAAAGTGTCAGAAAAAAAATTGAAAATGTGGTGCAGTTTTCATTCTCATGATTGCTCATTTAATCTTGATAAATAAACTATTATTTGAATTGAATCTCCTTTATGATGCAGTTCTATCATATGAATACATTGATATAGTTCCCAACTCTGAGAAACCAATACCAGATATAATTTGTCTGTTTGAACTAGAGCGCCAGAAAGCTCCTGTCCACAGGGCTTGTTTTTATTTTTATTTTATAGATATTTTTCAGAGTGTGGGGTAGAAAACCCAGAGAGATAGTATTTAATAATGAATATACCTCCTACAGTATCCTTTAATGATTACTTATAATACTTTTGTATTCGAATACAAACTTTATACCTATTTGAATTGTGGAAAAATGGTTCGATTAGTCGGAAATATGTTGATGAATATGATAGAAGATTTGTTGTTTTTGTTGATAATAGAAGAGGTAATTTCAAAAATGTTGATAGTGGTCTCCTGCAAGGTTCAGTTTTAGCACCTCTTCTTTTCAAATTATACCAGTGTGATATTCCTGCAATTCTTCTGAGAAATTCATATACCTACTACCCTCGCATTTCGTAATTTTGATTTCCATTGTATACAAAACAAGTTTAAACTTGAACTTGGCTGTAAAATACGGTATTTCCGATAACCCTACTCAGCTGAAGTGATACCACTCTATTTCACAATGACCAGACTCACAGAGTTAATTTATCATCTTCCTGTTAACATAGACAACACATAGCTGGGCTATATTGTATATTGTACGGGGTAACTTTGCAATGCGAACTTAAGGTCTATTGTGCCCCCCCATCAGAGGTGGAGATGTCTTCACCATCTACAGCTCGCCTTCCACTTCCAGAATTCTGAGGAACTCAAGGCTTCAAGGAGGCTACGTCTTTGCTCCTGCAGATTTCTTGTCCAAAGCATTCCTTGCTTTTTTTTCAGATGGCGAGGCATTCCGTAATCAGATGATCAGGAGTTACATCCTCCTCCCAACAGAATCTGTACTCGCCAGTATCTGCTAATCCTAATCACATAATATGCTTCCTAAGACAGCAGTGCCCTAGAAGAAACCAGTGAGGAGGCGCAGCGTGTTTTGACTGAGATCCATATGTTTCTTGGATCTGACGATTTCAAAGTTCCGGAGGAACTTTTTAGAGTGATACGTTACTGGGAGACATCTCCAGAGTAAACCTCTTTCAGTTTCATCTTTCATACGAAATTCACTTTTGTAGAGGTGTATTCACCTACCCCACAGTAGGGTTTAGGGTTCCGGGCCAATAAAAGGAGTTTGTACTCCTTTCTTGGCAAGTGTGTTGGCCTCCTCATTTCCTATAATTCCCGAATGACCAGGAACCCAGACCAGGGAGACCCTTTTATCCACGCCTGCTTCCTTAAGTTTTCCTCGGCACTCCCATATTAGCTTAGACGAGCTCAGAGCTTTAATAGCAGCTTGACTGTCATAATGGTTTGGTGTATCACACCTCTGATAGTTTCTTTCTAGGTTAATTTCCATGCATCTTTCGATTGCAAGTATTTCTGCATGAAATCGCTCGGATAGGAGTCTAGTGATAGAGAGCATTTGAAGCGACTGTGTACCGTTTAATAGTATTTTTTACAAGATCTTGGGTGGTGGATTCCCTGTCCTAGTTTTTTTCCTACCTAGCATTGTAGTGAAATTCTTTTCGATGTTTACTTTCTTTTAATCATTTCGTCACCAGGAAGATTGGCAGATGAAATGTACCTGATGACAAAGGACCAGGTTTTCTGGTCTTCAATACTCTCATTACCTGTTCCTTCCCTATATAATAATGGAATGGCTTCATGGCCCATTTTGTCTGTCTCTAGATGAAGAGGTGTGAGATTTGTGATAATTCACATTATTGATGATGCATCAACAAGTAGCTCAAATGACAACTACTGTCCAACCTGTGATCCTACAGCAGCCTGCATCTTTGAGGCGATCAGCTGTTATCATATTCCATATACTTATTTCCGAAAAGAAGTAGAGATCAATAATATCTACTTCGGCATCTTTAATCTGGAAATATAAGTCCCAATTCATCAAAATACGTTCAATATACCATATTTGATTCAGCTTGACCAATGAATGGTTTTAAATATCGATATAAATGCATCTAAATAACTGTTTTCCAACCTATTCCAAAATCATCCTTTCCACTGACATTTCACTGATCTGATAAAAATGACATGGCCCCAGACAGACATGACATTTCTAATTATATCATCATGAAATTTAATCGACTTTACAACTAATATCATAAACCGTAGACAACGTTGTTGTTCGAGTGTAATACAGAGGATCAGTACACTGTAATAGTTATAATATTTCGATATTTCGTCAATATCTCCAAAAATATAGATGCTATATACATGCTAAGGGTGCGTAGGTGACAAAGGAGCGTACTACTTCTTTGTTTAACCACATTTTCATTTCGCTACCTGATCAACAGATCATATGTGTAATTTCCTACCCCTTTATTCTCTTCTCAAATTTCCCCAGCGCCTACACAGCAAGGATTGGAGTCGTTTAAAAATTATTATGTGTTAAGATCTCCCAAACTATCACAATCCTTGATTCATGCTCATCGAACGTATCATCAAGCTCAAGAACTTAATTTATCTCCATCTAAAACAATCAATCAACGATAGAAATCACTATCCATCGAACTTATGATAGCAAACATTCAACATATCATCTCTGGTTACGACATACCTCTACAGCAAATTATTTACAACCCATATATTCGGGATTAGGTATAACAAATTCGTCTTGGTTCAGAAATATTAAAACATTCTGTACGAAAGATGTTCTATGAATTATTAATACATTCCCGATTGCAAAATATCGATTCTACGCAAGGATTTTTATATCGCGTTGTATGTCAACAGAGTCCATTGTTGGCTTCGATTTTTCACGGTGTTATTGATAAAATTAAGATGAGCGTACCTAGTTAGTTTTTGCTTCGATAGAGGTTAGGACAAATCATCTTCGCCTCAAATTAGAAAATTGCGGTATTTTATATTGTGTTACTCAATAGGTCCATCCGATTTTTTTTAAATTTGTTCTTGTTCCTATTGTTCCATAAGTTATTATGTTTCGAAATACGTAGGTCATGGGAATTTGGGATATGTATATTATATGTTAAGTATATTGCATTTATAGACCTAATTCATGGGTTTCCTTGAACTTTCGATGGTGTTTTGACTTTTGAAGTTAGTTTGTTGGAAACAGACAACAAATCGGATAAAGTGAAACAGAACTGTGACCTGAATTTGTTGTATAGAATAGTATATTCTAAAATAAGTTGCAGAATGGGCTCCTATTAAAACACTAATGCGAAATTCGAAAACGAGCGACGAAGTAGAGAGTTTTCGAAACAATGAGTGTTGGAATTGCCTTCTGCAACGAGTATTAGACGATATTTCCTCTATTTCAGACAAGTTTTGTAAAATACTGTTGAAATTTAATGAAAAATTCGGATTATACATCCTAGTGACTTTTGTATTGTACCTTGGTAGTTGGTGTGGCTGTTACGAAAGTTGACAGATTACGGAATTTGGATTTGAAACGTACGTAGGACATGGAGATCAGATTTAAAAGTTTCCTAATAGCATTCCAGCACTGTTTTCAGTGCTGGAATGGACTCATTACGATACTGAAATAGAGAAAGTATTTTCTAGAGTTTTTTCATATTTTCCACTGACCTACAACATTACATGGAGATAAAATCTACATCTTGGATGTAAAATAAGATTTTAAAGGCACTTGCGAAATTTCTGCGATAACTGCTTTGTGATATGAGTCAGAAAATATCGAGGACATTCTATGAAGTCATTGAAATCATGAACCTTCTATGAATGGTGCACGTTATCTATTGATTAGAACATAGAACTGTTCATATAATTCATCTTATCAATTTTAGAAATCAAACATTCATATTTTTTTCTCTCCTCTAAAACTGACATATCAGAATTTTCAAAATAATTTTTCATGTTGGAAAAAATATGATAATTTGGAAAATTCTTAAAGAATACTTACGTTTTGTCATCGTTTGTTGTTCATTCAGAAAAAATAAAATTTCAACCGTTTATGGTATTTATCTATTTGAGTGTTTGGTATTTCTCTTTAAAAACAAAAATATAATGTTACAACATACCACAGTTCATAATTACCCTACAAGAACCCTTGATATACACTATCCAAGGCACAGATTGAGTTTGAGTGAAAAACATCCGTCTTACAACTGTATCAGGATTTATAATAAATTGCCAAGTAGAATTAAAATGATAACAAGTCTTGTGCTGTTCAAAAGAAAAATGAAGGAAATATTAATTGAGTTGGAACCATACTCATTAACTGAGTATTTTGAAAATGAATTTGAGATGGCATTATAAAGAGTTTCAAATTTTTTGTTTTTTGACACTATTTCATTCTATGTTGTAACATACTCTGAAATAAAGATATTTATTATTATTATTATTATGTAGAATATTTCGACAATTCCTCAAATCTTGGGTACCCTTGGGTATCTGGATAAAATATCAAACAAACCTAATTATATGGGTCCCAGTCCATAAGTACCATATTTAACTCGTCCATACCCGCGATATATTAATTATGTATTAAACAACGATTTAAAATAAATAAAATAATTAAAATAAAAATTTCAATAATTTTCAAATAAATAATGTGTTTTATTTACAAAACAAAATGAAGCGCTCTTATAGATGACCCGTTACATAATTTCCGTGCTCACCTCGTATAAAAATCTCCGAACACCACTCTTCATGGTATCCCATAATTCAATTATACCATAACAGATTCAAAAACAATCATCATTCCAGTTAATTACCATCGATTCTTCTTGTCGAATAATAACCGAATGTCGATTAAAATGTTAAGCTTACAAAAGGAATAGCCTATGGGTTAACTATAATTGAACCTTATTACTTCTGCATTCTTATAAATGTTAAGGTCTCCAGTTTTTTATTGGTGTCTATTTCGACATTACTGATGGTTTTTCGACTTCCTCAAACAGATAAATCTTATCGCGATGTTAACATCAAATTTTTTTCATCCCATCACGTTCTCATCTGCAAATTGTTAACCGATTAACAGTTTAAAGGGGGAGTTATTTGAATTAAATCAAGATGAAAGATATCAAGCTGCTTGAGGAGTTGTGAAAAATGCTAATTAATGTTTATATTCTGTTTTTTCATCCGGTCAAATGTTAATTAGGAAGTGTTACGTGAAATAAATGCTGAATAATAAGGAAGAAGATCTGAATAATATTAATTACTGAGGATAATCACTTTTAAATTTTTTAAGAAAACCAGATATGGAATTTGAAATAATATCTACGAAAGTATTGGTTGATAGGAGTTGGGGATGATATCAATGGATTCTTATGATAGAACATCATCGCAAAAGAATATAAATTCAAAAAAGTGTAATTTAAAAAAAAAACAAGAGTAGGTACCAAAAATTATTAATCCGAAACCACCATACCGATTCTACCCAATAACGAACTTATCCGAGATATTCATTCCTCAAATTTACGCTGAAAATTATATTATATCAATTGGAACCAATATTCCAGTTTTAGTGGAGATATTCTGAACCTAATTTGATCAATTTACCAAAGTATATATTTACATCAACACATGGATTATCCAATGGCATTATATTATCACCCAAAAATTATAATATTATATAATCCTCATAATTCTGCGATAGCTGGGGTTATCATTGGTCATTTTGCATTCAATCATACTTTGTTTTCTAGAACATGAGGTATTTTATATCGTGGGTAACGAATTTTTAATAGAGCCAGTAATAATACGACATGTCTCTTATCGGCGAATGAGATGACGTGTATGAAAACAGATAATACAATTAATAGATACAAATCGATTTTGACCACAGGTTCTTGATCAGTTAGTCGAACCAAAACTTTTGAGACCATTTTCATCCGAAAATTTGAAAATTAAAGACGTTCAGATCAGTATTTATTGAGTTATTTTTAGATTGCTATAGCTTCGAAACCACTCAGCGGATTATGCCCATTAACGAACTAAACAGGCGCATTTGTACTCCAAACATACCCTGCAAATATCAATTCTCTTACTTATATCGTTCTAGAGTAATCAGATTCGTTAATTTTCGGAAAAAAAATCGTAAATTACGGTAATTTGAGCAAACTGACAGGCTGTTCAGGGGAAAGAAGAGGCCCAAAATGACATATTTTTCATTTTAACTCGAAAAAACAGAAGATACAGATAACAAGGAAACACCTTGGATAGATTCTCGCTGTTCTCCAACAGATGGCGTTTCAGTACTGCAAATATTCATAGTTCGAGATCACAAAATTCTATGCAACATAATGACGCTGTGCAACATGTTGTGAAGCCAATGAAAACCTATTTGGAAAGGTCTTAGTCTATTCCATTTTGCACTTTGAATTTTGGGTAACATTTAATTAGCAATTTTTTTTCTACAGGGCATTAATTCAAATCAAAGAGGAACTATTCGGAATCCTTGTAAAAGTATGGAAGAAATGTATATTTTAATACTAGTATTTTCCGTTTTTAACTCTTGTGAGGAATTCAGAGGTTGCAATACAAGAATGTATAAATGACAATTTGGTGGATGCGAAATTAATGTCCAGATATTCCATTCACGTTACAGCTACAGCGCATTCAGCTAAAATGAGTTCTTATTAACTCGTTAAATAGATATAAAAATATTTATCTGTTCATATTATGCCCCAGAGCTATAAAGTATGTATTTACGAGTAGATTATGCCCGAGGGTATAATAACATTGTTAACTAAGCAATAAAATCTAAATTTTAATCTGTGGTATGATATAAAGATATTGTTTGAAGTCCCAGTGGTTTACATAGTATTCCTCATTTACAACACTTGAATCATTAGTAATGAACAGAAGGCCTTTCATTTTCCTCGGTATGTACGCCATCGTAACCAACAAGAAACACATCCTTCAACTTCGGAGCCTTCTCTTCAATTCCCCACAAATTAACCTCTTTCATATTTTTCTTGGTCAAGAAAATCTCAGTTACCTCCGGCAAATAAGTGAGATTAACCAGGGAAAACCTGTTGAACCTATCCGTTTCCAACTGAAGGGTCCTCAGTCTTTTCAAAGGGGTCAAAACCTCTTTCGGCAGCTCCTCCAGGTCATTCCAACTGACAGACAGCTTCTCCAGCTGATATAAATCATCAAAAACTCCATTGGACAGATTTTTGATGCCATTATAGTCCAGGGAAAGAGATACCAAATTCGCGTTCTTCAACACGTCGTCTCCCAGTTGCGTCAAATTTTGGTGGGTGATCGCCAGAGTCACCAACGGTAATTTACCGATTCCCATGAGATCTTCATCGTCGAAATTCTGCCATTTGGTCACCTTTAAGTTTCGCAAGGTTGGACAACAACCGAGGAATATGTCGTCTTCGGATTTTTGTATATTCGAATTTGAGATTGTCAGGTTCTCCAGTTTCGAGAAGAGTTTTAAGGTGTTTTTGGACAGATCTACTATATTGCTGTTTATTATTGCAAGATCCCCCACACGATCGAAATACGTGTCAAGACTATGTTCATTCAGTGGTCCAGAATAATTTGATATGATGACCTTCTCCAGGATCTGGATGTCTTCGATTGGCTGGACCAGGCAGTGGGGAAGGAAGAATAGCAGGAGACACAAGGTTCGGCGAAACCTGAAAAAGGTACCTAATTAAGATGTATAATATAGACAAAATAAACTGCTCCACAAGAGTTAGAGTTTGAAGACAATATCAAAAACATGATCAACTGCCAATAAAAACTTATTAATTCGATTTGAATGCATATTTTCACCATCTGGTCGTCTTTTTTCTTGAGTTTGGCAGTTTTTCACATTTTTCGTAAGATTTAGCATTTCAATATGCAGTTAATTTATTGTCAGTCTCTTAGCGATATCGAACATAGTAAATTTCATGAGCTTCTCAAGATGCCAAGACGTAAATTAACAAACGCCGAGGCTAATAGGGCTATCGGTATGCTACAGGGTGGCCTCACTCAAGTCGCTGTGGCAGAAACATTACAAGTATCGCAAAGTGTAATATCGCGACTCTGGAATAGGTTCAATGAGACAGGTTCGGTGCAGGAAAGACATAAGGTTGGTGGACCAAGAAAAACAACACCCGCACAAGACCATTTTGTCACCATTTCGGCGAGGAGATATCATCTTTCTTCATGTAGGATGCTGAGAAATCAACTTTTAAATGCCAATGGTTCTGAAATTTCCATTGAATCCATCCGACGTCGTTTGGGGGAGATTAACCTGGCTTCTAGACGTCCATTGAGGGATGTTCCGTTAACTCGTGAGCATAAACGACAAAGATTAGAATGGGCCAGGCAGCATGTTAATCTGAACGTCCAATGGCGTAGTGTACTTTTCACAGATGAATCCAGATACGGTCGATTTTCAGATTATCGAAGAGTAAGGGTATGGACTATACCGCGTATACCCCGAAATCGCCGTCATGTGCAAGAGGTTCATCCATTTCGAGGAGGCTCTGTTATGGTATGGGCTGGGATATGTTACAACGGGCGCACAGACCTTCACATTTGTCCTGGCAATATGACTGCTTTACATTATAGGGAACATATCATTGGCAACGTAGTGCCAAATTTTCATGCTACCATTGATGAAGCTTTCCAAGTTCTTGACGATAACGCAAGACCACATCGTGCAGCAATAGGAGAAAATGCGCGAGACAAGCATGGTATTCCACATTTACCAATACCTCCGCATTCGCCAGACTTAAACTGCATAGAACATGCATGGGATATGCTACAAAAAAGACAAGATGATCCCCAACCTCCACCAGAAACATTGAATGACCTCAAAGCACTACTGCCTCGTTTATGGAATGAAATTCCTCAAGATATGCTCAACACCCTCGTTGACAGTATGCAACGAAGATGTCAGGCGGTCATTGATGCCCGTGGTGGCCATACCTTGTATTGAAGGCATAAAAAGACAAAAAAACAATAAAATGTCCGGAAATAAAAGTCGTTAAATTTGACCCTATTCTGTTAATCACCCTGTATATGTTGCAGACCAAAAAACTTACGTGCATTTATAATTTTGAACCTAAACTTATATTAAATTACGTTTTCAGCGCACACAAAAGTTTCAGAATGTCCGTTATTTTAGTTGAAACGATTATCCCTAACTCTTGTGGAGCAGTTTATGTCAAGATGACATATTAAATTAAAACGTAAATTTCCGGCGCATTTTTCCATTATTTTACACAATAGAAAGTAAAGTGTCTATGGGAGATGATAGCCCTACATTAGGGTCCTGCAGCGGTCTTCGAACATCTGAAGTTCTGAATAATCATCGCTTGGATTGGCCAGACCTGGTTTTGGAAGAGACCCTCCTCGCCTTACGAGCAACGACATTTTCCTTTTTGAAATCAAATATTGAAGGGATTTCTGAGATCAAGAGTGAATATCTTTGAAAATTAGCGGAGGCGATAATTCTTCAAGAGATCCATGCGGCTACAGAGGAGTATATTTTTGAGAGGGGACTTTTGAAAGGTTATGTACTATTTTTAATTTGTTCGTTTTTCTCCACTTTTTCAGGTTGAGTTTCGGGTACCTTGTGGTGAAATGACATTAACTTAGTTTGTGCGCTTGTTCTCCTGATATAAGTGTGATAATAGTCAAAAATATGAAGAAAATCGTGAATATTCTAGGAATGGTGCAGATTATCATTTAATTCAACATTAGAACACAGGACTGTTCATTTCGTGCCAGTATTGCGTTCAGATCTCGATTTCAAATCAATTTAAAAAATAAAACCTTCATTCAGTTGGTACAGAAAAAAAAAGTTACTAAGCATCTCTGATTTGAAAATATTTTCTTCAATTAATCAAAATACGTCCAATATACCATATTTGTTTCTTTTTTACCAATGAATGGTTTCAAATATCGATATAAATGCATCTAAATAACTGTTTTCCAACCTGCTCTGAAAATGATATTTGAGTCAAAATGATTTCTTGCGCGTATGTTCTGGGGAACATCTATATATCAGTAACTATTCGTCTGAAATTGCTGAAATTTGGCAAGAGCCTTAAGAAGCCAACTCTACTGCCAAGTTTTAATTTTTAACACGATCGGTTAAATATTGTTGGAGGTTCTAGCAGCCTTGTGTGAGTTCAGTAGATGGGTCACCGTTGCCTCGATAACTTTCGAACGAAAGGGACTTGCAATTTTCAGGGTAGGTTGCGCATCCGAATGGGAGAGTTAAGTTCATTTTTGGGCATAATCGGTCTAACGGTTTCCGAGTTATACCCATCTGGAATATTATTTCCTCGATAACTCAAAAAATAAAGATTCGATCGAATTGAAGCTTGGTAACTAATAGTAGAAAATCAACATAAACACGTGTTTAAAATTTTGTAAGGACCGTTCCCCTAGAAAATTTGAAAAAAATAACGAAAAAAAAAATTTGATTAAGAGTGTCCAATACATGAGAATGGACAATAGAACATACGCGCAAAAGCTCCTGACTTTGCGAAAAAAAATTGGTTCAAGCACTGACGTGAAGTCAGGAGCTTTTGCACGTATGTTCTATTGTCCATTCTCCTATATTGGACACCCTTAATCGAATTTACCATGGTGATAACAATAGAACAATAGAATTCAACATGGTAAATTCGATTAAGAGTGTCCAATACAGGAGAATGGACAATAGAACATAAGCGCAAAAGCTCCTGACTTCACGTCAGTGCTTGTTTCGTATCAAATCGGTATAAAATTGTGATAATCTCGAATATTCTTGAAGATTGTTAGTTATTAAGGCATTTTCTTGGCTTTTTGTCTTATATTGTATAAAAATCTCCTATTTCGACAATTTCAAGCGCGTCAAAATTCGGAAAACTTGCAGTTATATTTATCATAAATTATTGATTCAAAAAGTGGGAAAACTCTGTGGACAGGGGCTTTGGCGCTCTTGTCAAACTACTAGCGAGTTATTATTCAAATTTTGACAAAAGGATCGGTTTCTCAGAGTTGGGAATAGATTCTTATGATAGAACTACATCATAAAAAAATTAATTCAAAACGTAGGTCTATGACTCACCTGATATGTTTAATTCACATACGAGAGTAAATTGTAATTAGAGCATTCTATGAAATCATAAAATTATGATTATTTATTGAAATTTTTAAAAATTATATCTCCGAAATTGTTAGTTTGCTAGAGTTGGTAATGATATCATCGGATTCTTATGATGAAACTACATCTTAAAAAAAATTGAATTTGAAATTTGTTAAAAAAAATTTTTGTCGTTACTCCGAAACCACCATGTCGAAATTGCCCAATAAATAACTCAACTTTAAATCCCAAACCTACTCTGAAAATTTCAACTGTCTAGCTCATTCCGATCGAGAGTTATCATGTTAACGACCGGACCGGCCGGACAGGATCGATTCTGACCTCGGATTCTTGCTCAGTGAGTCGAACCAAAACGTTTGAGACTATTTTCAGCCAAAGATTCGAAAATTACAGACATTTGGGCAAATTGATAAGTACTATCCGAGGAACAATAGCGCCAACAATTAGACCAAAAATTTTCATTACAGTTCTCATCTTTTTAAATTGAAAAATTCATACATTTTCGAATCTTAGGAGGCCCTCATCTTTTCAAATTTATAAATTTTCGAATCTTAGGAGATTTGAAATAATTTGACAATTGATAAAAAATGTTTATTCCAAAAATATCAAGAAAAATGTATCACATAATAACTAATTCTAAATATATGCACAGCATAAAACGATATACAGTTATACACCCAATGAATAAATGTATTCCCCAATATTCATGTTAATTGAATCGTACAATGGATTTTGTATATGGATTGGGTGATCTATGAACTGCAACAATTTAAAATATACTTACATTACGATGAATATCATCGATTCAAAGCCTTCAAAAGGGAAATTAAAACAAATCTCACAACTTCAACAGACTTCAGGTTAAGAGTTCTACTCGTATCTAAGAATAACGAAAAACAATAGACAATACTGATTCGTATTCAAATTGAATCGCAATTGGTATAATTATGCAAAAATTCAATTCAAATGGTGGCACTATTTTATGCATCGTTCATTTGGAAACATGAGAGTTAGCTAGAAATGATTTTTTCTAATTCTGGTAATTTTCTGTCTGGTTCAATTTTTTTCTTCCCGAAATTTCGACTCAAATAAACAACGAAAACCAAGAGAACAACTGAAATGATGAAAGCAAACTGATAAACAATTACTTTTATGAGTGCGTCACTTTTTTTTTCCATTGACGAGAAAAATTGGTATATATTATAAGATTTCTGGAGAGTCTGAACTGAATCATTTTTTTCGGTCATCATCTTCATTGCTTCGCTTTCAGACCGATATGATCTTGATTTATTCGTTGTTTCCGTTGTGCAACATGTTGGCGTGTTATTTGAAACTTGCAGACATACTTCTCCACCTGGTACATTTACATTTTTTTCCATTAAGAATAGCAACATTTTTTGGAAATAGCCACATTTGAAAGAATTCTCCAAAACATTAATTTGGTTCAAAGAAGGAGAAATATCAGTCATATACGTATAATTAAAAGTCTCTATCGAGTTATTTTTCAAATTTAGTTCGATCAAACTCCTTTGCGTTGCCAATAAACCTGCATCTAAGGATGTTAAGAAATTATAAGAAATATCTAAGGATTCCAACCTCTGTAAAATGGAGAACACTCCTTCTTTCAGCCCGGATATTTTGTTGTTATTCAATTTGAGGGTGATAAGATTAGGAAATAGTTCAAGTACGTCTTCGACAATATCCACGATGTTGTTGTGGTCCAAATGAAGGTCCTTCAAGCCCCAGATACCACCTTTGAAGGTGTTTTTATCAACAATTCGAAGATCGTTGTGACTGACTATCAAAGTTTGTAAATTTTCCAATTTTTCCACACCCAAAAGAACCTTCAAATGGTTATTGGATAGATCTAGGTATTCTACACTGGAATATCCTGTTGTAGTCTGGAATTTAGTGATGTTGTTGTGACTAATAATCAGTTTTTCTAAGCGTGAAAAGTGAATTAAAGTTTCCAGGGGAACTTCTTTCAATGTATTCCAACTGAGATCAAGTTCTGTCAATTCTGGTATCCTGTTTTTGACGAATGAGATGTTTGAAAACTTATTTCTGGATAAATCCAGTGTATATAGACCGTCAAATATATTTTGGTGTACAAGAGAATGTCCCTGTTTTTGTTCTGGCAGCATCATGAAATCAATATCATTCCCAGATAGATCTAGATACTTCAACTTCGATTCCAAAGAGAAAAAGTTTTGGTCAACAGCTCGTAATCCATCTGAAATTTTCAGGATGTGCAGGTTAGACTTGAAGGACTCCCTGAATATTTCTGTGAGCTCTGAGGTCCAAATTTCGTTTGGTAGGTGTCTTATCCAGATTCCACATCGGTGAATCAAGTTTTTTTCATATAAATCAACGTTGGTTTCCAAGTTGTTTAAGTATAGATCCACGGTTTTTATAGGTTCTTTGCACCATATTTCAAGCTGCGCTTCTATGTCGAAGCAGGAGATCGAAGTGATGACTAAATGGAATAGAATCATTTTAGGTGCCTGAAATAAAGATCAAATTATTTCTTCATGCAGAATTATTCCAGATTTTTGTCAAGTTCTAATCACTTCATTCGCAGAATTTTCTGGGAGTTGGTTAAATAAAACCGGCAGTTGCCACGATAACTTTTGAACGGAAAAAGATAGCGACTTGAAATTTTCAGGGTAGGTTGCGCATCCTGATACGACAGTTCAGTTCGTAAATGGTCATAACCGGCCGAACGGTTTCGGAGTTATACCCGTCTGAAATATTGATTCCTTGATAACTCGAAAAATACAGATCCCATCGAATTGAAACTTGGCTATTAGTTGTAAAATGCTGACGCACAAACTTTTGAAAAAATTCTTGAGGATCGTATCACCAAAAAAGTCTTCAAAAATGTTATACAGCGTGTCCCAAGTTCGAGTGCCTATTAGACGTTTCTGGACAAATGTACATATTTGAAATCTGAAAATAGAGATTATGATATTGTTTGAAATTCTCTACAGAGCTATAATATTTTCGAAGCCCAAGCACTTCCTGTTATACAGGGAGTGAAAATAAATTTGATGAAACAAAATTTCTTCAAGTTTTGCATTCCTGGTATGATCAAGTATTCAATGCTAAATACATCTCTGTTAAAACCATTGTATTCATTCGAATAGTTTTCAAAATATCGAAAAAAAACCGGAAAAAAGTCAAATATGTTTAGTCAGTATTATGTTCATTATTCTTATTTTAAACATCATGAGCGTGAACCGTTTTTACAACATCGAAGAGGAAGAATGTACAAAGGTCATTCATCTTTTGAATTTCAGAAATATCATCACAGGGTGTTTCAAATTTTGTGTCGAAAATTGGCCATAACTTCTGTTACCCATAAACAGGGTTATAATTAAAAAAAAAGAAGTTATGGACAATTTTTGATCACAATTTTCGACACGAAATATGAAACACCCTGTGATTATATTTCTGGAATTAAAAAAATGCATGACCTTTCCACATTCTTCTTCTTCGATTTTGTAAAAACGGTTTACGCTCAGGATGTTTAAAATAAGAATAATGAACATGATACTGACTAAACATATTTGACCTTTTTTACCGTTTTTTTTCGATATTTTGAAAACTATTCGAATGAATACAATGGTATCAACAGAAGTGTATATTCAACATTGAATACTTGATCATACCAAGTATGCAAGTATTTCCACCCTCTGTATAACCGGAAGTGCTTGGGCTTCGAAAATATTTTAGCTCTGTAGAGAATTTCAAGCAATATCATAATCCCAATTTTCAGATTTCAAATATGTCCAGTTCTCCAGAAACGTCTAATAGGCACTCGAACTTGGGACACCCTGTATTTTAGTAACTGTCATATTCCGCCGAAATTCCGCACAAACCTTCAAGCCGCCATTTTGGGTTCGAGTACTGAATTTCAGCACGAATGGATTTGTATTTCAGCAATTATTGTGAAAATGAAATTTCGAATTTTCGCATTTTTTTTCTCGTTTAACGCTAAATAGATTGCAGTATTTCTGAGAATGTGTCAGGCGTAGATAGACAACAGAACATGCGAGCTAAAGTTCCTGACTTCACGTCAGTGTTTTTCTAGAATAATTTTTCTGGTTTTCCACTTTTTCAAATGGTTTTTTACACAAAAAATTTCAGAAAATTGAATAAAATTTCCAGAAGCCATTTATCAAATTGTTATTGTCTTCAATTATTTATTATTTCCAGATAATTAGCCGATACAATCGAACAACGATAAAAATATTGCGACTTGCCCTGTAAGATATATTATTACTGTTAAAAAAAATCAGTGCCTTCATCGTTCAAAAGTGTTTTCATAATTTGATTTATTTCAATTATAATGATTCGAAATAATTATTTATTATTTTCATAAGAATTAAAACAAGTTTACTGTAGTCGTTAATATTATAATAGAGTGATAATAATATCAAATTGATAATTTTAAACTAATTATAGGTCAGTATCATGATAAACATCGAGCGTAATATAACATTGTTGCTTCAATTTCATGAATGAATTTTCGTCGAACGAAAAATAAAAAAAAATTGACGTACCATACTTGTACGAAGTTTTCAAAAATGCAACTTAACTGTTCGTTATCTTTCAACTACTGAATGGAAAAGTTTTTCTTCTTTGTCCAGGTCTAAACGTTTCATAATACAGGATGATGTTGGATTTTTCTGATAACAATTTAAAGATAAATCCTTGAATATTTTGATACTGGTCTTACTATTCGGTACTATCGCCAACAAATGTGTAGGTATATATTATCTGTGGTTAGTTTTATGCAATGGCTCTTGAATATACACCATATACCGAGGAGATCCAGAATTATCTCTACAAATGTTCGATATCACTCCATTTCATATAGACTGTAGAAATTTCAATGAATAATGATTAATATTTCTAATTTCCACAAATTAATTTATTAAAAAAATGGGTTCAAGCTCTGTGGACAGGAGCTTTCTGGCGCTCTAGTTCAAACAGACAAATTATATCTCCGAAAGTATGTGCGAAATTGGAAGTCATTCCAAGAACTTTTTTCATTTTCGAGCAAAATGGGCCATTTGATACCTTAGAAGTTTTATGCATTTATTCAAACTGCTGTAAATAATATAAAAATGGTCGGATTGGGTTGGACATGGGGGAAATTGATGGGGTGGTATTGTTTTTCCGATGTGCGAAATTGGGAGTCATTCCAAGAACTTTTTTCATTTTCGAGCAAAATGGGCCATAGAAGTTTTATGCATTTATTCAAACTGCTGTAAATCGGATAAAAATGGTCAGATTGGGTTGGACATGGGGGAAATTGATGGGGTGGTATTGAAGAAGAAAGAAGAAGTTCAATTCAAATGATAGTTTATTTATCAAGATTAAATGAGCAATCATGAGAATGAGAACTGCACCATGGAAGAAATCAAATTAAATCTAGCCAATTTTGCCCAATAACGAACTTAACTGAGATATTCATCTCCCTAACCTACTCTGAAAATTTCAACTATCTAGCTCATTCGTTCGAGAGTTATATCTATGTCTATGGATGAAAAGCAGTCTCACTACTCGCAGATCTCTTACTTTTTGTTCCGTTCCGAAATGTAAGACTTTTCTGAGAAAAACTAATTTCGGAGCAAACAACTGAGATTTTTCTCACTTCGCTCACAATTCTTCGATTGATTAGATAATGACATGTCTCAGGAAAATAATTTGACATTATGACAATTCATACATAGAATAATTATATCATTGTGTGACAACGTTGAAATACGATTTATTATTGAAATTTTGAAAAATCATATCTCCGAAAGTATTAGCTTGTTAGAGTTAAAAATGATATCATTGGATTCTTATGGTAAAACTGCTCATTGAAAAAAATTAATTTTGAATTTGTTTTGTACAAAAAAAATTTTTTTTTGTTACTCCGAAACCATCTGTCCGATTTTGCCCAATAACGAACTTAGCCGAGATATTTATCTCCCAAACCTACTCTGAAAATTTCAACTGTCTAGCTCATTCCGTTCGACAGTTATCGTGCCTACGGCCGGCTGGCCGGACCGGCCGGACAGAATGATTTTCGACCACAGATTCTTGATCAGTGAGTCGAACCAGATCGTTTAAGACCATTTTCATCGAAAAATTCGAAAATTACAGACATTTGGGCAAATTGATAAGCACTCAGTTCCGAGGAACAAGAGCGCCAAAAATAGGGTTGGTATTTTGGTTAAAAATGTTATATTTTTCACTAGATTCTAAAGTTTCATGATTTGGACAAAATAAACAAATTTAAACGAAAATATCTCAATAGCTAACGTCGTTCTGAATTATTTAAGCCTCATCAAAAATCCAATATATCCATCTAATTACTAAACCTGGACGCAAAAATAATCTATTTCCTACAACTACCACCAATTTTCATCACCTTTACTATAAGGAAATTCAATGGAAAATGATGAAACAAGACAACTATATAATTTCTTCATTTTATACCCTTTCCAAGAATCAAATAAAAACAGGAAATTATATAATCACTTGTCAGTTGGTAAAAATGTCGACATCGCTCAAGTGCATTATTTGCGATAACATTGAAGCCAACAAAATTGATTCGGAAAAGAGGAAATTGCGAAAACCGAGATCCATGGATAAAACCGCAGAAACTGTTTTATCTTCCTGTGTTGTATACAGGGGAAGGCCATGAACCTATACTCCCAAGACCAGTTTGGAATGCAGCAGTTTGCACTTGTAAAGAGCTGAATTTTCACAATATTTTTAGTGGATATCAACGATTTCCATGCGTTGGTGGAGCGTATATCGTTTCATTTTTGAGCACATGTTCTGGATCTATCATTTTGCCCAAATATATCTGTAATTTTCGTCCGGCCGACCGTTGCCACGATAAATGAAAAAATTGTTTCATTTGATGCGAGGAATCTTTGGTTAAAATTAATGCAGTGGTCAAAGACTCACCCTGTATATTCGTCGAGAATTACTGTATACAGGGTGTTTCCTTATTACGGTACATAATTTCGTTTAATATCAAAATGTGATTTCGTAATTTTGCCTCTTCAAATGGAAATTCGATCATTTTATTTAAGACGCTATCATTTGGTCGAGGTGTCTGTATTTTGCAATTTTTCTGTCGCTAATCAGATTCCAAAAATTGCCTTGAGAAATACCCTTCAATTTTTGAGATTTGTATACTGGAATATGTTATCTCGCAAAATCTTTATCATATCATAATTCAAGCCTTAGTATTTCTATTTCTGTCAACTCTAGTTCCAACTTATGAAGTAATATTAGATTCTAAGAATATCGCCAAGTCATGATGGGAGGAGCACAACAGGAAATCAGTTACAACGATTGGTCAGTTGTTAGAGAAAAGGCGGGCCTTATCTCCTTGAAACTATCATAATCTACCACAATTTCGAAACCGGGATATCTGTTGTTAAGGGATGAATTTAAGGGACCTTAAAGGAGTACTTCTCCACTGGATCTTAGAAAAAACTTCCATACAGCTACATGGAGATATTTGAATATCTCACCAATTTTCTCTAGATGCTGGCATAAAAAAAACAACGAAACTTTGTGTCAACATTTTCCAACTAATAACTGAGTTCGATCTGTATTTTTCGAGTTAGGGCACCCTATATACAGGGAGTTTTTAAATTGATGTGAAAGATCTTAAGTTGTGGTTCTTTAGCAAAAATTAATGGGGGTATTTCATATAATTTTTTGTTGTAAACCTTTTTTCTCCTAAGCTATTGCCCTTTAAAATTGGGGGAAAGTTGGTTATTGAATAACTCATCTATGGAACAAGTTGAGAGAATGATATTTGGAAAGATAGCTAACGCTAATTCAATGTCACTTTTGACAGTTTAGTAATCCCGAAATGTTATCACAAGAGGGTTAAAAAAACATCCCCTACAATATTTTTCATCAGAACTTTTTAATGCTTCAAAATCTTGCACACTAAAAATCTGACTGGAAGAGCGAAATCCCATACGCAACTTTTTTATATCGTGACTTATTCACATAAAATTGTTAGATTCATTACAAAAATATATAATATTACTCCGAATTTTTTCAGACGTTATAATTCTTAGAACAAATTGAGTACCTGCTGTCAAATGTAGTCATATTAACTAATATCGAGGAGGCTGATGTCAAATAAAATCTTAGTGACAAATATTTTTTTTAATGTATGAATTTTTATAAAAACAAAAATTCTCCTTAAATTTCAAAGGGTATTAACATGGAGTGAAAGAAGCTAACAACAAAAATTTTTTCAAGCACAGACGTGAAGTCAGGTGCTTTTGAGCGTATGTTCTATTGTCCATTCTACTGTATTGGACACTTCAATCAAATTTACCATGGTAAATTCGATTAAGATCCATCCAGATACTGAACTCACACAAGAGTGCTCGGATCTTCAATAATATAGATCCGATCGTGTTCAAACTTGGATCTTGGCAGAAGAGTTAGGTTTTGAAGGCTCCCGCGAAATTTCAGCGATTTCGGACGAATAGTTTGTGATATATTGAATTTTTTTCAATGATCTTGAATTACTTTTAAAGGAATTTATAGTAATACGATCCACACAAAATTACGCAAACATTTTTCCATTGGCATTCTAAAACTTATAACCATGTTTGAATTGATAGTATTTTTCAAGTTATTGAGGAAATAATAATCATATTTCAGATGGGTATAATTCCAAAACCGTTGGGCTGATTATGCCTATAAGCAAACTCGAATGTCGCATTCAGATGCTCAACCTACCCTAAAAATTGCAAATCGCTATCTCTTTCCGTTCTCAGGTTATCGTAACGTAAATTATATTTTTTTTAATTTCCTAGTATCATGATTGTCACAAAATTTAACAATCGTCTTTGTATCAGTATTCTACAACCAGCTACCAAGTTTTAATCCGATCGGAGCTGTATTGGTTGATAACAAAATTATTAAAATGATTACTCGGAAACCGATTATGCCCATTAACGAACTTGTCCGCCGTATTGGGATACGCCACCTACCCTGAAAATTTTAATTCGCTATCTCTTTCCGTTCTCAAGTTATCTTGGCAAAGGTCGGACAAAATCAAATTTGAATACGAATATTTCATCAGGGAGTCGAACCCAATAGTTTGAGACCATTTTCGGCAAAAAATCGAAAATCACAGACATTTTGTCAGAATGATAACTCGATGTTCCCCTGAACATACGTGCAAAAATAATGCGAAACTTCTGTACAAATATTCAAATCAATATTCAACCTCTATTTTTTGGCGCTCTTGTTTCTCGGCACAGAGTGCTTATCAATTTACCCAAATGTCTGTAATTTTCGAATGTTTGGCTGAAAAAGGTCTTAAACGATTTGGTTCGACTCACTGATCAAGAATACGTGGTCGAAATCGATTCTGTCCGGCCATCCGGCGGCCGGCCGTTGACACGATAACTCTCGAACGGAATGAGCTAGACAGTTGACATTTTCAGTTATTGGGCAAAATCGGTCAGATGGTTTCGGAGTAACAAAAACAATTTTTTTTTTACATTACCAATTTCAAAATAAGTTTTTCTCAAGATGCAGTTTCACCATAGGAATCCATTGATGTCATTTTTAACTCTAACAAGCTAATACTTTCGATGATATGATTTTTCAAAATTTCAATAATAAATCGTACTTCTGTGTTTTTACAGAATGCGATAATTATTCTATCTATGAATTATTATAATATGATCTGTGTTGATACATGTCAACTTATTTTCCTGAGACATGATATGTCAAATTTTGATATTTAATGTCCATGGTTAATCCATATGATGATGGGAAGTGTAATGATAAGTTAATAATATTGAGTTCAAAATATCTCCAGTAAAAACAAAACTGAAATATTGGTTTCAATTGATATAATATAATTTGGAGTGGATTTGAGGAAAAAATATATCGTTCATCATAGAATTGAGGAACGAATATCTCGGATGAGTTCGTTGTTGGGTAGAATTGGTATATTGCTTTTGGATTCATAATTTTTGGCACTCTTGTTGAATTTGAATTCTTGTATGATGTTTCAATTTAAATTCTGCTAGTATGAAGTTCTATCATAATAATCCATGGATATAATTCCCAACTCTTACCAATACTTTCGAAGATATAATTTGTCAAAGTTTGAACAAGAGCGCCAAAGCTCCTGTCCACAGGGCTTGAACCAATTTTTTTTTCGGTCAATTGCTAACGTTCTTAAACTAAGGAATTAATTCACCAAAATATGACTTCATTCCGAAACATCGGAAGATGAAGCGACAAAAAATTAATTCTCCAAAAAAACGCCGTATCGCATTACGAACAAGTGAAAGAGTACCATAAAACAAATGAGCCCATATAATTGAGGGTCGTCATCGCGCGACATCCGAAAGATACAGCGTGCCATCGACTGAAAGACAGAGATAGAACGACAATCAGCTGAGGCATTCGTAAATATATTTCAGAATTTCAGGAGCTCAGTTCGATGTATCACCCCAGTGTAGTGACATATGTCGGATAGACACATGTGCTTTTAAAATCCTCTACTTGAAACCATGTCAGAATGAAGTACAGACTTCCCAAAATACGGGACACCCATATACACGAATGTCACATTAGTCTGAACGACAAAATGAACCTAGCGAACAACTTCAATTCTAGTCATAAATACAACCAAAACGTCCTCGAACACCAAAGAAAGGAGACCAAACTCACCATGTTCAAAACGGCTGAAAGTGTCCATAAAAACAACAATTATTTCATGGCGAACAAGACCCAAAAGGGTGCCGATCTAGTCAAGTTTCCAGCGGATTTCGGTAGGAACGTGTACGGAGTTCCCAAAGGTTCAGTGTTTGGTCCGGTGAATTACCAGGTGCATTCTGGGGATCCTAAGAACTATAGTTTTCGATTCAACGGCGAGATATGTAGTTATAGGGGTGACTCTAGTGGAGGTGGTGGGGAAAGTTGCTGGGATAGTGATGAGGATAAGGAGGTGAATCATATTTTTGAGCCTAGAAACAACGGACCTAAGAAGTGCCTGGCGTGGGCTTGCAAGGCGTGCAAGAAGAAGACTGTCGCGGTTGACCGAAGAAAAGCGGCTACTCTTAGAGAGAGAAGACGACTTAGGAAGGTAAGAATGTCTAATTTATTTTTATTCCACGCTCCTATTTATTATTATTGTTCTATTGCCCCACCCATTCAATCCTAAGGACATTGTCAATGTAGTTGACATACCTGATGACGTCCTTAGGAACCTTGGCTATCTCACGTCTTGAGGATTTAGAACTGGTTCTCCCATAAGGAAAATTCTTAGGCTGACCAGTCCTGGACATTTGCAAACTATGTGTTCGGCTGTTGTTTCGTCTGTTGACTTGACCATGCGGTACAATTGGTATTTGTACCCATAGTGTCCTGTCAGCAGTCCCATCATTACCCAACGCTCAGCTCATATCAGCTGCAGAAGCTTTCTAGTATAAGATGAGGATGAATCCACCAATCTTTTTTCCTGTGCAAGTATTTATACAAAGAGCTGTTCTGTTATTTAGCTCCCATTGTTGGACTGCTGCTCTGTAGTAGCCTTTTGCAAGTCCACAGAAGGGTTCTGGTCCTGCAGATGTTGCCTTGGAAACCCTTTTTGCAAGTTCATCGGACTTTTCATTTCTTTTAATACCACAGTGTCTTGGCACCCATAGAAGAATCACCTTATTGCTCCTAGCCAGTTGCTTTATGAGATTCCGGTTTTCCCAGGACAGTAGGGAACCATAGATGGCTCCAAAATGACTCCAGGTCTCTCAGGAGAGCCTGGCTGTCCATTACAATATAGATGTGCGCCCTTTGAGGTTCCTTTTCAGACACCCTTGAGCACAAATATAGACAGCTAGTGTCTCAGCCGGCTAAGGATTCACACGAGATGAGAGTAGGTGAGAATATAAAAATCTCGTCTCAGTCTCACCAATTCCCAAAAAATTAAGTCTCGTTTAACTCTCGGTCTCGTCTCGTTATCAGTTGTCTCGTCTCGTCTCGCTTAATTCTGAATAACGATAATAAATATTATAATATATAAATGAAATGGTAGATTACAATGAATAATTTTGTAAAGCTATATTTATTACGCTCTTATACAAAAATATTTGTACATGTACATTATTTTTTGAAATTTTAAACACTGTCAAGTTCATCTTTTAAATTATTCGATGACCAAGTATTCAAACATATTCACGCTTGCATCGCATCATATTTTAATGAAGTACGTGTTTTTGCCATGATCATACCTGCTGTGGAAAATAATCTTTCAACAGGTACGGATGTAGCCATTAATAAATCATTGGCCATCTTGGAAAGTGTAGGAACTTTTTCATGCACTTTCCACCATTCTAAAATACAATTTTGATTCCCATTTGCTCTTCCTAATAGCAAATGTTCTTCAAACTCATCTTTCCAATGTTTCGAAGGTTTTTTTGATGTTTGAAAGAGGCTATCGATGGAATACTTTCCCAGTGGGTAGATCATTGAGGGTGTTCTTGGTGTATTCCTCATAACTCTTTTCGAAACATTGAAAGGCTTAATTTTTCATTTATTTACCAGTTTTATTATAGGTACCTCCAAAGATGTAGAATAATTGTTCACATCTTCACTACAAGAAGCACAATAAAAAATTGGTTCAAGCCCTGTGGACAGGAGTTTTCTGGCGCTCTAGTTCAAACAGACAAATTATATCTCCGAAAGTATTGGTTTCTCAGAGTTGAGAATTATATCAATTTATTCTTATGATAGAACTGCATCATAAAGGAAATTCAATTCAAATAATAGTTCATTTATCTAGATCAAATGAGCAATCTGAGAATGAGAACTGCACCATGGAAGAAACCAAATTAAAATAGCTGAAATAAATTTGACTCTCTCATATAAAACAGGATGAAATGTACGAGTATGAACACAGATCATATAATAAAGCTTAGATAGAATAATTATAGCATTCTGTGCAAACATAATCGGAAAATTGTAGATTTTTGTATGTGTTGGATACTAGAGAAAACTTTTTGGCGTTTGACGGATTCGCTCATTACCTAATATTTTCCGAACGGATAGAGATACAGAAAAAATAGATACATAAATCTAAACGTCGTCCACCGACCAATCATCGGGGAAAATTTGGTTATTGAGATGTGGAAATCATAGATTTGGGACGGGAAAGAAGAATTTTCCTTCGATTCCGGGTCAAAAATATTTCTAAGTGCCGACCCAAAAAATTTTTTTCATGGTATATCGATACGGAGCTCGTGTCTAATTAAATCGAGGTCGCTGATCACGAATATGTAATTAGTTTTTCCCTAAGTGGCGAACTTTGGGAAAATTTTCACTTAAAGTGATTAAATTGACGAAAATAGGTCAATTTTCAAACTTTCCACCACCCAAAAAAATTGGAGTAGGGTGTTGCTGATTTTGTACGTCATATTTGGATCCTTTATCTATCGAATCATCCGAACAATAAATGTCCAGGTTGTACGCTTCGGAAATTATGATTTTTTTCCCGAGGGTCTATTTTTCGGAAAATTCTTTCCGCGATATTTTCTCGGAAAATTTTTGTAATAAATATCTGATGGTAGATTCGGAATCTACGGCCCCGAATCTATAAGAATAAGTACCCGTTTCATAGTTTTGCGTCAAAAAATTTTTCTCGAAAAATGGGATTTTTTTTAAGGCTAATGTATTAAAAAATTGCCAAAATTCGACCGGTCTCTGATTTCGATGCAAATTACGTCATTTACTAATTCGGGACCGTAGATTACGAATATATGATCGGATTTTTTATTAGAGAATTTTCCGCGGAAATACCGCCAAATGAATTTTCCGAAAAACAGACCCTTGGGAAAAAAAATCATAATTTCCGAATAGTACGGCCTGGACATTTTCTGTTTGGATTATTCAGTAGATAAAGGATCCATATATGAGGGCAAAAATCAACAACACCTTACTCCGATTTTTTTGGGCGGTGTGAACTTCCAACATTGACCTTTTTTCGTCCATTTTTTCACTCTAAGTGAAAATTTTCCCAAAGTACGCCACTTAGGGAAAAACTAATTGCATATTCGTGATCAGCGACCTCGATTTAACTAGACACGAGCTCCGTATCGATATACCATGAAAAAAATTTTTTGGGTCGGCACTTAGAAATATTTTTGACCCGGAATCGAAGGAAAATTCTTCTTTCCCGTCCGAAATCTATTATTTTCACATCTCGATATCTCGATAATTTTCCCCGATGATTGGTTGGTGGACGACGTTTAGATTTATGTATCTATTTCCTCTGTATCTCTATCCGTTCGGAAAATATTAGGAAATGAGTAAATCCGTCAAACGCCAAAAAGTTTTCTCTAGTATCTAACCCAGGGGTCACCAATTAGTTTCATTGGAGGTCCGTTCACAAAATCTGTATATCTGTCGCGGGTCGTTGATAGCATTATGATGGCATAAGAATTTGACTAGCAGTTAATCTAAATCCAATATCTATAATTAGTAAAAAAAACGAAAAGTTATCTGAATTTTTTTAATCAAGAATACATGTTTTCTGGAAAAATGGTCCGCAAAAAAAAGGTTCGCGATCCGCATCCGGACCGCGGTCCGCCATTTGGTGACCCCTGGTCTAGACTATTCGAAGACCCCTAGTCTGTGAAAGTCGGACCGGTTTCCATGTTACAAAACAATGAATGTGGGAGCGAGATAGTCGATAAGGGTTTTGGTTTTTTTTAATAAGTAGCAATTCTGGTTCTGATTAAAAAAAATTGGTAGTGTTGTATCATTTTGAAAAGGGCATGAAATGGACCAGTTTTTGCGATTATTTGTCAATTCAGTTTGATATAATTTTTTTTCACAGCAGTCAGTCAAACTTAATTTAACGTTTTAACTTCGGCATAAAATACAACAAGTTAGACATTTTTTGAAGGATTTTGTTCTAGTTTTGTCGGTGAAGTTATTACTTCATTGTTTAAAGCAACTATTCAGGATAGCCTAGGTAAAAAAAAACATGAGTTTGAAGTAATTTCTAGCAATGCTAGGCGATAAAAGACCGAAAACTGAAGATTTTTAAAAAATACACAAAAGTGGTGATATCTTGAAAACCAGCGGACTTTTACTGTGGTCATGTTGATGCTATCTGATAGACCTAATGCCAATCTATCTCCAGTGTCACTTTCGCGTGGTATTTTTGGGACACCCTGTATATCTTTCCTCAAATCTACAATATTCCAGTTTTGTTTTTAGTGGAGATATTCTGAACTCAATATTATTAACTTACCATTACCATTCCCATCATTATATGGATTGACCATCGGCATAAAAATATCAACCAACAAAAAGTATGATATTATATTATCTTTCTCATATTTATACGATTGCTCGAATGAAACAACGTCATGTCTCAAGAGAATAAGTTGACATTATAACAATTCATAGAATACCCACATAATAATTCTATCATTCTGTGAAAACGTAGAAATACGATTTACATTGAAATTTAGAAAAATCATATTTCCGAAAGTATTAGCTTGTTAGAGTTAAAAATGATATGAATGGATTCTTATGATAAAACTGCCTATTAAAAAAAAAATTAATTTGGAATTTGTTTTGTAAAAAAAAATTTTTTTTTGTTACTCCGAAACCATCTGTCCGATTTTGCCCAATAACGAACTTAGCCGAGATATTTATCCCTCAAACCTACTCTGAAAATTTTAACTCTCTAGCTCATTCCGTTCGAGAGTTATCGTGCCTACGGCCGGACCGGCCGGACGGACCGGCCGGACAGAATGAATTTCGAGCACGGATTCTTGATCAGTGAGTCGAACCAAATCGTTTAAGACCATTTTCATCGAAATATTCGAAAATTACAGACATTTGGGCAAATTGATAAGCACTCAGTTCCGAGGAACTAGAGCGCCAAAAATAATAAATTTCTCCAGATGTTCAAATAGAGACGACATTTTAAAAGCATTGAGATTTAGGGGCAATAAAAGTTGTCCGTTAAGTATTGAATTCATAATGGGATCAGTTTTTATGGTTGTGAATTCTATTTTTTCTTGGAAAATAATCTCAATTATCGCATTGTCTTTAAAAAATCGTCTATTTCTAGAACAATCGATGTATAATATATGACAAAATATATTTTTATTATAGTGGAAACTTGAAGTTCTAGAAATTAGAGAAAAACACAATTTATAATTTCGTAATTTCAAACAATCAGAATGAAGAGGTGTAAGACCTCATACATTTATGTATAAGCGTCAAAATTATACAAGAAATACTTTATATCGATGCACTCCTTCATTAATAAGTTCTTCAAGATAGAAGTGTGTAAATCTGATCTAAAACTTGATTTTTTTTATTCAGGTTAATGAAGCATTCGAATTGCTCAAGAAAAGGACCTGTAGCAATCCAGGACAAAGGCTGCCTAAAGTTGAAATATTGAGGAGTGCCATAGAATACATAGAATATTTAGAAGAATTATTGCAAGGCTCCAAGTCATCTAATGAATCCTCCAGTAGCATATCTTTCAACACCAACATAATTGTGAGTATACTACTTATATTATCTATTATCGAAGGGTATAATCATTATGATTCAATGGAGGAATTTGTATTTGTTGAATTAAATAATGCATGACAGTGTCGATCTTATCGAGTACGTATTTAATAATCATTAAAGGATACTGTGGGAGGTATATTCAGTATTAATTGGTTTCTTTCTGGGTTTTCTCTGTCAAACTCTGAAAAATATGTATCAAATAAAAATGTATTATTTTGCGAATTGCTTCTGCGTAAGAAACACAAGATATTTGTCAGAATTAATAGAACAATGCTGCCTAACAAACAATAACGAAACAACATCAACGATGAAACAACTAAATTTCATAACGTTTCGGAGTCTAAATCAGACTCCTTCTTCAGACACTAACGAAAATCTTCAGAATCATTTTTATAATTTTTTTTTATTCGAAATTGTCCAATCAAGGCAGAAAATTAAGAGGACTATCACTACCTGGCTTAATCTTGACAGACAGGTCCTTCACGTATTTTTTACCAAGTAGATACATCTATCAGTCATGTATCTCGGCTAAGCGACTTTCTGTCATCACACGTTTAAGAAGCAAAGTGCCGCTGGTATAAAAGTGTTGTCACTTGCCTCCGCTATCCATTTCGCCCGATCTTTTACATCTGGCATGTTGTATTTCTGTCATCTCTGTGTGTAGATTATTATTATCGGGGGATCGTATGAAAACCAGTCAATTTATGCGAAATATAGCAGTTTTAACGCCATGGAACATAGGTTGCTTGAATGAGCTTGCAGAATTGTTAAATTTATGCTTGATACAGTTTCATCTGAGTATTTTCAGGTGTTTAAGCTGAGAATTGCCAATTTGGTATTTGAGGGCTCGATTAATTTTGAAATAAATATCTTGGAGACTTGCTGGGTGGTTTCATTCTACTTCGAATATATATGGGTCCCGCTTCTTTAAAATGAATAGTAGAATATATATATATATATAATAGTAGAATATATATATATATATAGTAGAATATTCAACTCATCATTTTTTAAAAATATTGCTCTTCCCTTACAAAAATGATATAATCATGAAATTTGTTCGACTTCAAGTCAAAAAGGGGGAAAGCCCTATGGCAGGAGCTTTAGCGCTTTTGTTCAATTTTAGACAAACCTTATTTCCGAAAGTATTGGTTTCTCAGAGTTGGGAATTATATCAATGGATTTTTGTGATATAACTGCACCATAAAAGAAATTAAATTCAAATAATAGTTTATTTATCAAGATTAAATGAGCACTCTGCAATGATTTAACCTCGTGGAATGGGTTGTTGCAACTTACACTCGGTGCATAGTTTTCACAACTCGAAATACCTAAGTAAAGTATCATCGAAATGTCTAGAGCAAGACTGGAGACAATCATAGCAGATTTTCCATTTATTCCTGATATTTGAAATGGTATAGGCTGACCTATTCTTTTAATAGTTCAAAATATATTAATAAAATACAATCCTCTTTTTATAATTTAATCGTTCATACCACTAGCACATTCATTCTGTATTATGAACCTTAACACAAGAAAGAATATTTGATACACACATGTAGATCAATATTTCAGCATTTTTTTGCTAGCAACATTATGAAGCTACTGTATATAGGAACATGTCTCACTACTTAAGGAAGTAAAAGATAATATTAACCTCGGTGGTCAACGAACAGTAATTTCTTTTTGATGATGTTCTTTCCTATTACCTTCATAAACTACATCATTAAAATGATCCAATTCTATACTTCTGAAATATCATCCCCAATATTTGTAAATTGCGAATTATTCAATGCGCAAAAAGTCAATATTATTTTTGGTATCAAAACAGTCAGTACCTATATATTCACAAATTCAAGATGCGGAACCTTGTTTTCTAACACAAAATATTTTCCATGTACGAATTATATAAACAAACTAGAACAGAAATAAATATGACGTCTCTTATAGGTAGATAAGATGACATGAATGAGCAGTGAACATAGATAGAACACAGACAGATAGAATTCGCATTCTGTGAAAACGTAGAAGTAGTTATACGAAAGTAGTAGCTTGCAGAAGTTGAAAATTACATCAATGGATTCTTATGATGGAACTGCATCTTAAAAAAAAATTGAATCCAAAAGTTGTAATGTACGTTACTCCGAAACCATCAGGCCGATTTTGCCCAAAAATGAACTCAACCGAGATATTCATCTCCCAAACCTACTCTGAAAATTTCAACCGTCTTGCTTTTTCCGTTCGAGAGTTATCGTGTCTACGGCCGGCCAAAGACATTTGGCCAAATTGATAAGCATTCTCTTCCGAGGAACAAGAGCGTCAATAATGAATATAATCTTGAAATCACAACCTACCAAATACAAACACATCAATAATTATTACAATACAAGAAACACCGTTCGGAAGAAGAAGACAGTTGTTGATCTTAGCAGGAAACTTGCAACTTCCCTGGTCAAATCAGAGTTGAAAAATCTTTTAAGAATAAATACAATATATTTGTTCTTAAAAAAATCTGACATATCTTTTAGTGATCATCGTTTGCGATATTTTCGTATCAAAAGTGGCCGAATTAAACCTAGACGAAGTTATGTGACACATGACTTCCTGGACCTTTTAAACCAATCTCTTTTCCTTGTTTTTCCCGTATCTCGAGCCCTGGAATCTACGCTGATTAATGTCGCAACCATTCGATGAATATTGCCGTCATTCCCATTAATTTCTTCATAGAAACTGTGTTCAATTTAATCTTTGCCGTGTTTACCATTAATCCTGCTTGTCCCAAGTGCAGATACGCTGAAAGTTCGTCCGGGATCTGGAGGACGGCCAGCATGGTGCGAGGGCGATAAGAATGTCGGGAAACATGCTGAATGTTCTGGATTGGGCCCGATGAAAATCGGATAGAAATATCTACGACATTAAGTTGTGGGCTGTTGGATAGTAATATTTGAGGATTGTAGTACTTGCATTGCATGAAGCTCTGAGGAATAAGTCAGTTTTTCTGGATTGTTGTTTGTGCAAGATCCACATCCTTGTACAGGCTTTTCCGACATTATTCTACGTCAAAAAATAGTTGGGAATTATATCAAAGGATTCAAATAATTCAAATAATAGTTCATTTATCAAGAATAAATGAGCACTCTGCAATGATTTAACCTCGTGGAATGGATTGTTGCAACTTACACTCGGTGCATAGTTTTCACAACTCGAAATACCTAAGGAAAGTACCATCGAAATGTCTAGAGCAAGGCTTGAGACAATCATAGCAGATTGTCCATTTATTCCTGATTTTGAATAGGTATAGGCTGACGAACAAATTATTTTAATTGTTCGAAATATATCAATAAAAAACAATCCTCTTTTCATAATTTAATAGTAACCACTAACACATTCATTCTGTATTATGAGCCTTAACTCAAGAAAGAATATTTGATACACAAATATAAATCAATATTTCAGCATTTTTTTGCTAGCAACATTATGAAAATACTGTATATAGGAATATGTCTAACTACTTAAGGAAGTAAAAGGTTATATTGACCTCGATGGTCAACGATAAGTAATTTCTTTTGATGATTTCATTATGTTCATAATCAGTTTCATCATAAGAATCCATTGATACTATCTTCAACTCCAACAAACTAATGCTTTCGGAGATATGAGTTTCCAAAATTTCAATAATTGATTGTAATTTCATGATTTCATAGAATGCTCTAATCACAATTTACTGATGTATTTAAATCTAACTTATGAGGTGAGTCATAGACCTACGTTTTGAAGAATCCATTGATATAATTCCCAATTCTGAGAAATCAATACTTTCGGAGATATGGTTTGTCAAAATTTGTCAAATTTGCCAAAACCCCTGTCCACAGAGCTTTCCCACATTTGTTTGTGTAGAAATGTTCCATGTTTAAGATTTTGTATTCAAAATACCGCCTTCCTCGGAAAAAATAAAAGAAAAACTGTCTTCAGGAAATTAATTTCAGCACCCTGTATTTCGAGAATAGAGCAGTCTATAGAGCTGGAATCAGGTAATCTTTTGTAAAATGGCTGCTTGATGATTTGGAAATATTTTAATTTTTTTTTTTTTCTGTTATGATTTCCTCATTTTGTTTGCGTGCCTAAAGATTGAAGAAAGAGATACCTTTCAATATTTAATATTTCAGTTTATTTTGTTAAGAATTTCAATTTGTATAAATCACAACACTAATAAGGTATTTTTGCTGAGGTTTTTTCTCTAAGCTCTAATATCAAACATTGAATCTACTGTTGGTATAGTTGTCGGAGCATTACAGTAAAAATATTGGGTAATGAATTAAAAATGATAATATATATATATATAGAGTTGAAAAATTAAAAAATTCTTATTCGAAGCAATTACCATCACACTAATGACTTTTTGCCAACGTGGCGCCAATTTCTATATCTCCTCTATATAAATCTATAGATATTGCAATTTTTTTTCCGAAACTAGGTCTCAAGCAATAATTTCGAAATTGACTTTATTATTTTTTTCAGAATGGATCTGGAAACCACTTCATATCAGAGAAATTGAGTAACTTCTCTGAACAAACCAACAAATTTTCTTCGCCTAATGGTGAGTTAATCTTCACTTATCCTCTAATTTTGCGAACTCTACCAGGGTGCTAAAGTTATTGATGTAGTTGTGTTGGTAACTGTGATGGTGTTCCTTGATTCTTGTTCCAAAATGTATCTTCTTTATTGCCTTTGGATTTAAATCATTCCAAATTCCGAACTCATTTTTATATACATATTTCAATTAGAATCCTCAAAAATTTTCAGAGAGTCAAAATATTTCATTAAAAATTGAATTAATGTAAATCCAAAACAAAATTATTAATTTGAAACTTTTTCAAATCAAAATTTCCACTTTCACGAATCATAACAATAATTTTTCTTGAATCAATATGGATTTGTAGCAACTAAAAGCCACTAGCATTGAATTTTCGAGCGCATGTTCTAAGGAACAGCGTGCTATCATTTTCCCAAATGTCAGTAATCTTCGAATTTTTTGCCAAAAATGGTTCGACTCACTGATGAACAATTCGAGGTCAAATTCGATTCTATCCGTCCGGCCATTCGTTGCCACGATAACTTTTGGACGGGAAGAGATAGCGACTTGCAATTTTCAGGGTAGATTAGCCATCCAATTATGTCGGTTGAGATCGTTAATGGGCATAATCGGCCGAGCGGTTTCGGGGTTACATCTATCTGAAATTTTGTTTTTATTTCCTCGATAACTCAAAAAATACAGATTCTATCGAATTGAAACTTGGTAATTAGTAGTAGAATGCCGACTCGCAAATTTGTGCGAAATTTTGTGAAGATCGCATTACCAGGAAAAAAAATTAAATTTTCTTCAAAAATGTTATATTTCAGAAACTATCTGTCAGATTTTGCTGAAATTCTGCACAAATCTTCAAGTAGTTATTCTACAATAGATTACCAGATTTCTGCTCGATGGCATTTCCATTTTCGCAATTATTCCATTTCAAATTTTGAATTCAGTTGATACCCAATGCTTGAAGGTGCGTGAGGCGAGAATAGACATAAGAACATGCGCGTAAAAGCTCCTGACTTCCTTTTTTCACAGAATTTCCAATGAAATATCCTTGGAAACATTAGAATATCAAGCAACTGGAAGTTTGGAAAGACATTTCATATGAATTCAGGAATTTATAAATTATTGAAGAAAAAAAATCCCTTAAATATCTCATAAATGTTCCTTCAACCAACTCCTTTCAACTTTAACTTCTCGAAAATGTACAGTTTCGCCATCTTAACTCGGGTGCCCAAATTCCACCCTAATGGCTCCAATAATAATATAAACCCCGGGCAATATATAACACCAAAATAGCACTCGTGCTCTGACAAGGATCACTTGATTCCTAGAGTCGGATTTCTGTTACCTCAAACACACCGTCCCTCCAGAGACCAATTAGCACTTTATAACATCCGTTCTTGTTGAGATGTTTTGGTTCCGATAGGTACTTGAGTAGTTTTCGGGGGGTTTTAAGTGCTACCGGATATAACACCGAGCTTGCGGAATGTTATATAGAGTGTTTTTCATCGCATTTTAAAATTGACGAAGGAATCATCTCGTTTCTTTCGACATATGGTCAAGAGTGGACCACAAACTATTGGGGATGTTTTAAGCTGCATTATATCTTTCGGTAGGGATTGTTTTGGCTGTTTAGATTCAGGAAAAAAGTGGGAAGGAGACACGTCTTAATGTTGATTTTTTACTACTAGTTACCAAGCTTCAATTCGATCGAATATTTATTTTTTGAGTTATCAATGAAATAATATTCCAGGTGGGTATAACTCGGAAACCGTTAGACCGATTATGCCCAAAAACGAACTCAACTCTCCCTTTCGGATACGCAACGTACCCTGAAAATTGCAAGTCCCTATCTCCTTTCGTTCGAAAGTTATCGAGGCAACGGTCACCCATCTACTGAACTCACACAAGAATGCTCGAATCTCCAACAATATTTAACCGATCGTGTTAAAACTTGAAACTTGGCAGTAGAGTTAGGTTATGAAGGCTCTTGCAAAATTTTAGCAATTTCAAACGAATAGTTACTGATATATAGAATTTTTTTTTCAATTTTCAATGATTTTTTAAGAATACCTTCGGTGATATGATTTGTCAAAGTTTGAACAAGAGCGCCAACAGTCCAAAGTTCACAGGGATTTCCCACTTTTTAGCGCTCTTGTTCCTTGGAACAGAGTGTTTATCAATTTGCCCAAATGTCTGTAATTTTCGAATTTTTTGATGAAAATGGTCTGAAACGATTTGGTTCGTCTAACTGATCAAGATTCCGTGGTCGAAATCGATTCTGTCCGGCCGGCCGGCCGTCCATCTGTTAACACAATAACTCTCGAACGAAAGGAGTTAGAGGATTGAAATTTGCAGGATAGGTTTGGACTGTTAATATCTCGGACGAGTTCGTTAACGGGCGAAATCCATCAAGCGGTTTCGGAGTTATAGCCGTTTTTAGTAAAAACATTTTTTATGAATATTTCCGAAACCAATTACTCGATCTATCTGAAATTTAGCATCAAATTGTAGAATCATGACCTTTAGACGCATGTGAAGTTTTGTATTGATTGGGTTACCATAAAGTGAAATTTTGAAAATTTTTAAATTTTGTTTCTACAATCACTCTCGAACGGAATGAGCTAGGCAGTTGAAATTTCCAGAGTAGGTTAGGGAGATGAATATCTCGGTTAGGTTCGCTATTGGGCAAAATAGGCCAGATGGTTTCGGAGTATCGTAAAAAAAATTGTCTTTAACTTACAAATTTCAAATTAAATTTTACCAGATGCAGTTTCACCATAAAAATCCATTGACTTCTATGTTTTCACAGAATGCTATAATTATTCTATCTATGATTTATTATATGATCTGCGTTCATACTCGTACATGTCATCCTGTTCTATAAGAGAGATTCAAATTCATTTCAGCTATTTTAATTCTATTTCTTCCATGGTGCAGTTCTCATTCTCAGATTGCTCATTTAATCTTGATAAATAAACTATTATTTGAATTGAATTTCCTTTATGATGCAGTTCTATCATAAGAATACATTGATATAATTCTCAACTCTGAGAAACCAATACTTTCGGGGATATAATTTGTCAGTTTGAACAAGAACACCAGAAAGCTCCTGTCCACAGGGCTTGAACCAATTTTTTTTTCATAAATTAGTGTAAATCGTATATAATTTATTTATTTATTTATTTATTTGAGTTAATATGGACTTGCATCAAGTGAAAGCCCTAAGCATTCAAAGAATTCATTGGTCCTTCTGCTGTCTTGTCCTTTTTCTCCGAAACAAAGGAAGTTCATGAATGTTCTAATTATCATATCACAAATTCTGCAAATTTTATTCCTGATGGTTGAGAGTAGAAATAGAAAAAAATTATTTTTTCAGCATCATTTCCTTGGTTCATTTGTTCACGAAATATGAAGGAAATGCTGGTGAAAATTTGAGAAAAATCAATAGTACACCCGATTTAGTTTTGTTGCTCGATTTGAATCGTATATCAATTGTAGATGATAAACCAAAACATGAATTCTCTAATGCATCAAAACTGAAGTCGGCGCCAATTAAAACCTTTAATATTCCATCTTTTTGTCTGCTCATATATCTTTCACACTCTGTTCAAGTTAGATCTAATTATTGTAGATGCAACTGAGCGTTAAGAAGTTGGACTAAATTAGAAACACAGTTCCACTGGCTCATTTACATGAGGCTCAATTATTCATCTGCTTTGATCCCGAATTAGTTATTTGCGTTATTATCAAACCTAGATTCGAATGCGTTGTAATAAATACTCGATTGAAGTTACTATTCTTATGGGAACCTTACACTATTTTTTCGCTTTTCTATGAAAATCAAGAATCATTTAAAAAAAAACAGGAGTGCCAAAAATTATGAATCCCATTCAACCCAATAACGAACTTATTCGAGATATTCATTCCTCATATCTACTATGAAAATTATATTATATCAACTGAAACTTAGCCAATATTCCAGTTTTGTTTTTACTGGAGATATTCTGTACCCAATTTGATTAACTGACAAAAGTATATACAGGGTGAGTCTTTGACCACTGCATTAATTTTAACCAAAGATTCCTCTCATCAAATGAAACACTTTTTTCATTTAACATTTTTCAAAATTCAGCTCAGGTAAAAAGATACAGGCTGTTGAAATTTTGAAAAAAAAAATCAGTTTTTATTTTGTAGCTTTGACATCCTTTTTTCGAATAAAATGAATGTTGGTGTACAGTTTCCTATAACTATGATACATATTTTCCAAATATAAGTTATTTTCTACATCTACTGGTTTTCTAGTTATGGACTCGTGGATTCATAAAACTAAACGAAATAAGCATAAAGAAAGCATATAAAGTTTTTCTTGAGTCATTTCAAGAATACTCCATCGTTTTAGAACATTATATTACTCCTCATCATTTCTCCTTAAACGCACCGTTTTCGAGATATTCTTCATTGAATGTTTTAAAATGGAAAACTCCAGAAATTTCACTACTTTTATGGATCCGTCCCTGAGCGTTGGAATCCCGAATCAAGCTGTAAACCACGTTACCAAGCCTTATTCTCGTCCGCCAACAATGTCATAGATAATTTATATGCGGGAGTGTATTAGCACAATGTGAAATCTTTAAACGCTTGTAACTTTTTACCTGAGCCGAATCTGGAAAAATGGTAAATGAAAAAAGTGTTTCATTTGATGAGAGGAATCTTTGGTTAAAATTAATGCAGTGGTCAAAGACTCACCCTGTATTTCCATCATCATATGGACTATCCAAGGGCATTATTATATCACTCAAAAATTATAATATCCTATAATCCTCATGTTTCTACGATAGCTGAGGTTATTTCATTGGTCATTTTGCATTCAATCATACACTTTGTTTTCTAGAACAGGAGTTATTTTATATCAGTAACGAATTTTGAGAAGAACAAGAAATAAATGTGACATGCCTCTTATCGGTAGATAAGATGACATGTATGAACACAGATTATGAAATTCATAGATACAAATACGGACGTTAATTTTCGATTAAAGCATTATGTGAAATCATAGAATTATACGATTTATTATTGAAATTTTGAAAAATCATATCTCCGAAAGTATCAGCTTGTTAGAGTTTAGAATGATATCAATGGATTTTTATGATAAAACTGCATCTTAAAAAAAATTTAATTTGAAATTAGTAATTTAAAAAAAAATGTTTTTCTCGTCACTCCGAAATCATCAGGCCTATTTTACCCAATAACGAACTCAACCGGGACATCTATATCCCAAACCTACTCTGAAAATTCATCTACCTAGCTCATTCCGTTCGAGAGTTATCGTGGCAACGGCCAGCCGGTCGGACAGAACTATTTTGAACACGGATTCTTGATCAGTGGGTCGACTCAAATCGTTTAAGACCATTTTCATCCAAAAATTCGAAAATTACAGACATTTGGGCAAATTGATAAGCAGTCTGTGCCGTGGAGCAAGAGCGTAAAAAATTAATGTGAGAAGGAAAATAATTTTTAGTTGAAAAATTAAAAAGTTGTGTCATCCTTTGTTTGGGTAAGCATAGGATACAAGAATTGGTATATCATTGCTAGACAGGATAAAATATCGATCTAGCAAGTTGAAAAAATGAAGTCTAAATATAATTTGGGTTTTTTTGATAAATTACTCTTCTACACTCAAACAAGTGAAAGAAATTCTCTATAATTACAAAAATGCCATAATTTTCCCACTCCATCCATAATTTTTGTAATTTTCATGTGGTTCGAAAATTTTTCATGGTAAAATCGTATCTTTCAATTTCCCTAGCATCTTCTGAAGACAATTTTCTTCCTGATATCTCCGAAAGAAAGGTGCACACTTCCAATCATAGGGATCTTCTTCGGAGATACACATGGCATCGGCATCTGTGTGTTATACTATCCGCCCAATTTGTCTATTTCTGTTTTATTTTGACTAGTGATCCTCGAAACCGCTGAAGAACACGAAATCCACATTAAGGGCGTGACTTTCCGATAGCATCTGGTACTTCACAATCTTTACTCAGATGACATTCTCACCAATAAATATTCTTTTCTTTCGGAAGGTTAAGCCAAAAGCAGGACATGGATAGTGATGGTATATTAAGGGATTTATGAACTTGGTATATAACGTGTCCGCCAAATAACTTTTTTTTTTAAAATGCAATGAAAAACAAGCTACTGAATATTTTCTCAAATTTCTTTTTTAATTTGAAAGCACCATCCTTCCGGTTAATAATGGAAAATAATTTCATTCAAATGGCTGCCTCGGCTGGCCATGCAGTAGCCTACACGATCGGTCCAATTTTTAAGCACATTATCGATTGTGTGCAGCTGTATTTCACCAATGGCTTCACGAATATTGTCCTTTAAAGCGTCAATTGTCTCTGGCTTGTTGGCGTAACACTTATCTTTGACGGCACCCCACAAATAATAGTCTAACGGTGTCAAATCGCAGCTCCGAGGTTGCCAAACGACATCAGCTCTGCGGCTGATAATGCGATCTTCAAAAACAGGGCAACTCCTGAACCAATTGGACTTTGTATGGCGTCATACCAAGGTCTTTATGAAAATTCGTCTCAATGATGTCTCCGAAATATTCAATTCTTGAGAACGACGGTGAATTGATGTTGATGGCGCTTCACGCACACTTTCTGCCACAGCAGCAATATTCTCGGGTGTACGCACTGTTTTTGGCTTTTCACGCTTTAGTTTATCGATGAGGATGCCAGTTTCTTTCACTTTTTTCACAAGATAACAAACATACGGAGCTGACGGAGCTTCTCTTCTTCCAAAATCCGTACGCAATTTTCGCACACATTCTGCAACATTACCATGATTTTCAAAGTAATGTCACAATATTTCCCAGCTTTGTTCAAGCGTATACACAACCATATTCGTTCAGCGTAAGGATAAAACTAATTATCTGTCAAAACAGACATGAGCTAAGTGTTACCATTCACGAAATAAGCACTAGTTGACAAAAAAAAAAAAGTTAGATGGCGGACCCTTTACAACACGTTTCTGCATATTCGTGGGAGTGGTGCTCAACCTTTCGGACATGAAGTAAATTACATATACTCAAAAAAATATGATATAAAAACATTATTTCAATGTTTTTATGTTAAATGTTAAATTGAAGTTCTCCAGCTCAAATACAGCATATTTTCAGGGTAGATTTCAGGCTGGAATAGAAAGATCTAGTTCTACAATAGCCCTATTTTGTGCCATTGGGTCTAGATATATGCCCATTTGATATCTCATCTTCCAATTATCTCAGAACATATTCAGATAAAAATTTCATGAACTGATATTATTTGCAGATGTTTATTTCAATAATATATAAAAAATATAGGCACTCAAATCCTTCTTGACTGCCTGTTGGGATGATTAGGCCCATTAACGAACTTGTCCGTCGCATTTGGAAGCGCCACTTACCCTGAAAATTTCAAGTCGCTATCTCTTTCCGTTCTCAAGTTATCGTGGCAAAGGCCTGGTCAGAAAGAATCAAATTTGATCTCGAATTCTTCATCAATGAGTCAAATCTAATCGTTTGAGAACATTTTCAGCCGAAAATTCGGCTGAAGTTACGGACATTTGGGCAAAATGATAACGTGATGTTCCCCAGAACATGCGCGCAAAAATGATTTATCTCAGAAACAATCAGTCAGATATCGCTGAAATTTGGCAAGATCCTTCAAGACCTTATTTTACAGGCAAGGTCTGAATTTAAACTGGATGTGATCTAAATTGTTGGAAGTAATGTGAAAATATTAGTTTCTGGAAGTGGAGCAGCCTTGAGAGAGTCCAGTACCTGGATGGATGCCCACTCTGGCTATGAATTATAACAAGCGCGCCAAAACAGATTTCAGTAAATGAATATGCTGTATTCAATAAAAATCCTTGATTTTACTCGTTACTTTACATTATTCGCATTGAAAAATCGATATAAAAATAAACTATTCATAATTTTATATTGTATTGAAGTCACCTCAAATGCTTCACGCGCATATCCGCAATATGCCACATGAAATTCAGTGCAGATTCCAGCTGTAGATTTGCGATGTTGTCGGAACCACCCAAGTTCAAATTTTTTTTGACAAATTACCTCGTTTTGTAGCCGTGGCTTAAGCGAAATAAACAACCGACCGAGTTGTCTCGGAAAGTTTATTTTAAGACGCTCCTTTATATTAATGCACAACATTAATCTTGTACATGACTGATGGGGTTGTAGTTTCTTGTCGAATAGAGTTTGGCAAGAATATGCAATGCTGGTAATTATCCCAATCTCTGGAATCTCGGATTTCGAATTGGACGAAAACGTGTGATGCTGAAATGAATTTTCCGCATTTTCTCAGGGAAAAATAAGGGAGATTAATTGCAACATTGAATGGAAAGAGGAATATATCTTATGCAGATGTAGATCTTCAATTCGTGGACAATTCAATCCTCTGAGGATTTCTAAATATAAAGTTTCGTATGATACCCAAGACGGGTCCCATTCTCGATCTTTTAGACCCATTTATCTGATATCGTTTCTACTTGAAACGATGGAGAAGGTAGAGGACAACTACGTAAGAACGGAGAATCTGGAGAGCATTTCACTTCACAAAAGTCAGCATGTTTACAGGGCGATCGATCTACAGAGACTGCTCTGTATCAGCTGACTGAAGTCCAGAGAACTCTGGAAAAAAAAAATATCGCAATGTGTGCATTCCTGGATATATCTGGCGCCTTTGACAACATGTTAAAGAAGCACTTGAAAGGCGAGGAGTGAATAAAACCATTATAAAATGGATGTATGAGGTGTTGTCGACGAGGATAGCCGAGACACAGGTGGGTAATGAGACCACTCGTGGAACACCTCAAGGATGAGTAAGGTCTCTTCTTTGGACCTAGAAGTGGATGACCTCCTCCACAAGCTAATAGAGCTTGGATTAGGGTGTATAGGCTAGGCCGATGGCATATTCCTAGTCAGAGGTAAATTCGAGGACACCTTGAGTGACTTACTACAGGAGGGCCTTAAAATTGTCGAGCAGTGGTGCTTGTCAGTGGGGCTGAGTATAAACCCGAACAAGACCACATTGATTCTGTTTACTCGGAGAAGAAGACTTCCAGCTGTGAGATCCCTATTTTTGAACGGAGATATTATAGAATGGAAGTCTGAAGTTTAATATCTAGGGCCAACACTAGATAGTGAACTTCTTTGGGTTAAGCATGTTGAAATCACTGCTAGTAAAGCAATATAGGCTTCAATGGCTTGCAGAAATCAAGCAGGTAAGACTTGGGGCTGCAACCCCAAGATACTGCGATGGATATAAGTCATGTTTGTGAGACCCATAATCACGTATGGGGCATTAGTCTGGTATACAAATATAAACCAGAATAGAACGAGGAAACCCCTCGACAAAGTACGAAGGCTTGTCTGTATACGTATCACCAGAGCTATGGGAACCTCTCCTACCAGGGTACTTGAGGTTACCACAAGTCTCACACCCCTTCATCTAGTGATGGACAAAATGACCCGTGAAGCCATTCTCAGAATATCTAGGGAAGACACAGGTAATGAGAGTATTAAAAACCAGAAAGCCTGCTCCTCTATTACCAGGTTCATTTCATCAGCCAATCGAAATGATTAAGAAAGTAAGCATCGAAAAGAACTTCACTACGATGCTAGGTAGGAAGAAACTCTGGGAAAGGAAATCCACGAACCAAGTTCTTAAAAAAATGCCATTAAATTGTCCACTGACGGTGTTATCTCGTACCCCCGAATATAAGGGTCCTAAAGCTTTGGCACTATGAAGGCCTTAGTCTTCTGGATATTACAAATTGATGATATATCCCTTTATGAATAAAAGACGTAAATGCTTTATTTGATCTATTTACAAATTATACATATATATCTGAGATCTGGTTGTGTAGATTTCAACAACTCTAACGATATTCCGTGAGTTAACAATACACTTAAAGAGGCGATATTACACTTGCTTAAATTGTACTCACTCTTTATAGGTACGTTCTTATTTAACCAGAGCGCAATGCTAACTAACTAAACTTCTTGAAATATTCAAAGAGGTAAACATTTTTCTCTCCCTTAATATCGTTGCGACCACTCGCTATGATCCCTAGTCATTAAATTGATTGTGGTCACTCTAATCTATGGCTAATTTCCTAGTTTGGCATTCTCAGAATTGAACCGACAATAAACAGATTAGAAACGGAACTTATAAATATTCAATTTATGGTATTACAAATTGTCGCACCCAAATTGTCTTCTCCGTACATTCCTTGAACCTAATCAAAGAAAGTAGCAACCAGCGTCCTTAAAATGCAACTGCATAGATTTGTCGGCGTCCTTCTCACTACGGAGTAATGAAACCTTACCTGGTAATTCTGATGTGTAGGTACTGATATGAGCGTTAACAGACGGTTGCAAAAACAATATTTGTAGGAGCTGGCGCTGGAGTATATGGGGCAGGCACCAAATGCTTACTATTACTAGGCTCCTATCCGAGTCTTTCAGGCAGACATACTTGCAATCGAAAGATGCGTGGAAAAGAACCTAGAAAGAAAGTATCTAAGGTGTGATATAGCAATCTATTCTGGCAGTCAAGCTGCTAATAAAGCTCTAAGCTCCCATGTTATCGACTCCAATCCAATATGGGAATGCCGAAGGAAACTTAATGAAGTAGGCAAGACCAACAGGGTCTCCTTGGTCTGGGTTCCTGGCCACTCGGGAATTAAAGGAAATGAGGAGGCCAACACACGCCATTAAAGGAGCACGAACACCTTTTATTGGCCCCGAACCCTAATGTGGGGTAGGTAGATACACCTACAGAAGTGAATTTCGGATTGAAGAAGAAACTGAAAGAGGTATTTTCTGGAGATCTCTCCCAGGAATGTATCACTCCAAAAATTTCCTCCGGAACTTTGACACTGTTAGATCCAAGAAATATATGGATCTCAGTTAAAACACGCTGCACCTCCTCACTGGTTTCCTCACAGGGCACTGCTATCTTAGGAAGCATATGATGAGATAAGGGCTAGCACAAACTGATGAGTGCAGATTCTGTGAGCAGGAGGATGAAACTCCTGATCAAAACATCCTGACTTCACGTCAGTGCTTGAACCAATTTTTATTGATGACGTAGTATTTGGTTTTCATTCGTCAAAAAGCCAAAACAGCAGGCTATTTAAAATGAAACCTGTACATATCATTTCAATAAAGGCAATTTATGGTTATTATTATTTGTTTAATATGTAATAAGATTTGTCAATCTCCAATCGCTTTTCCATTTGGAAGATTGCCTTCTTACCGAAGTTTATAATTCCCCTGGGAGGCTGGTTTGAGGTAGGTCTTGAACCCAATGCCCGGTGCCTTCTATTTCAAGTACACAGGCAGTGTTCTTGTCTAGATGGGATCGGGAGGATTTGAACATGGAATTAATTACTCCCGATCAGACAGGGCATGCTCCTTCTATTCCCGTCTGGACATTGTGTGTCCGTATTTTGTGGCTACGGCAAAACCTACATAATTCAGTGAGTGCCAGACATTGTGGAAACAGTTCCAACTAAATCATTGGACTGTCTCGTACCGTGGCAGATCTTATAATGATGATAAGGAAATTATACAAAGTCGGTTTATTTATATCTATAAAATATCGCCTTAGGGTATTTTTAGAGATTCAGACGTTTACTGCCGTTAGAAAATAACGGACGAAAGATGTGCGTTTAGTGTAAGTGATTTTGTATATGGCGCGCAGGGGGGGATGGAGGAAAATTCGACGTAAATAAGAGTTGGGGAAGCACTGACGGGAAGTCAGGACCTTTTTCGCGCATGTTCCAATCTCTGTGCGGAATTTCAGCTGATTCTGACACATAGTTTATGAAATATGAAATTTTTAAAGAAATAAAATTTTTTATTTTTGTTTTAGTTATATGATTTTTATGAACTTTCACGAAAATTTGCGCGTTGTCATTCGACATGTAATTACCGAGTTGTAATTGGATCGGATTTGTATATTTTGGGTTATAGGGGAAATAACAACAAAATTTCAGATTAGTATAACTCCAGAACTATTTTGCTGATTATGCCCATTAACGAACTTAAATGTTTCATGTAGATGCTCAATCTACCCTGAAAATTGCAAGTCGTTATCTCGTCCCGTTCGAAAGTTATCTTGAGATACATTATTATTTGATAATTTTTTTAAAATTTTCTAGGCATACGATCCTCAGGAAATTCTACATACGTTTTTGCGTTGGTATTCTACAACTAGTTACCAAGTTCCAATTCGTTCAGTCTGTATTTTTCAATTATCGAGAAAATAATACTTCAGATGGGAATAACTCCGAAACCGTTGAGCCGATTATGCCCAACAACGAATTTAATTCTCACATTGGGATGCGCAACATACCCTGAAAATTAGTCCCTATGTTTTTCCGTTCAAAAGTTATCTTGGCAACGGTCACCCGTCCAGCTACTGAACTCACTCAAGGCTGCTCGGATCTCCAACAATATAGACCTGATCGTATTCAAATTTTTAAATTAGCTGTAAAGTAGGGTGTTGAAGGTTCTCGCAAAATTTCAGCTCTATCGGACCCATAGTTTCTGAGATACCTATATAATTTTTTCCAATTATTTTGAAACTTTCTAGTAATACGATCCTCACAGAATTTCGCGTTTTCGAGTTTGTATTTAAGGGAGACCTAAACTAGAAAGCCAGTCTTTCGAATTTTTTATTGCGATTTCTACAGGGGTTTTCAGAAATAATGAATAATTATATTATATTATTATTATAATGATCCTCCTAGGTCCCGAGGAGACCTCTCATAAGCTCTTGAGACCTTGAGCGAGTAAGGAGAATAAATTGTATTCTGTGTAGGCTTTGTTACAGTGTCCTCACGCCATCTTAGGCACAGCACTATTCGAAATTCGAAAAGAATTTCAGTACGATGCTAGGTAGGAAAAAATACTGGGACAGGGAATCCACCAACCAAGTTCTTAAAAGAAATGCCATTAAATGGTACACAGACGGTTCAAAAACCACTACAGGAGCTGGCACTGGCGTATATGGACCAGGCACCAAATGCTCACTATCGCTAGGCTCCTATCCGAGCATCTTTCAGGCAGAAGTACTTGCAATAGAAAGATGCGTTGAAATGAACTTAGGAAGAAACTATCAGAGATGTGATATAGCAATCCACTCTGACAGTCAAGCTGCTATTAAAGATCTGAGCTCCCATGTTATCGAACCCTAGCTAATATGGGAAAGTCGAAGAAAACTCATTGCAGTAGGCAAGTACAACAGGGTCTCCTTGGTCTGGGTTCCTGATGGTTACGTGGGAATCACAGGAAATGAGGAGGCCAACACACTTGCCAAGAAAGGAGCACAAACCTCTTTTATTGGCCCGGAACCCTACTGTGGGGTTGGTAGATACACCTACAAAAGTGAATTCCAGATGACAGAAGAAACTGAAAGAGTTATTTTCCGGAAATCTCTACCCGGAATGTATAACTCCGAGAAATTCCTCCGAAACTTTGATACTGTCAGATCCAAGAAATACTTGGACTTCAGTAAGAACACGCTGCACCTCCTCACTGGTTTCCTCACAGGGCACTGCGGCCTTAGGAAGCATATGGTGAGATTAGGGCTAGCAGAAACTGACGAGTGCAAATTCTGTTGGGAGGAGGATGAAACGCCTGATCACCTGATAACGGAATGCCTCGCCGTCTCAAACCAACGCAAGGAATGCTTTGGGCAAGAAATTTGCAGGAGCGAAGACGTAGCCTCCTTGAAGCCATCCCAGATACTGGAGTTCATCAGACCTCTGGAACTGGAAGGCGAGCTGTAGATGGTGATGGCATCGACAGCTCTGACGGGGGGGCACAATAGACCTTAAGGTTGCAGTGCAATGTTACACCCTACAACAATATACAATATATAAGAGACCCTCATAGGGCTTCACAAAGCTTTGACAGCTCTTAATTGCCAAATTAGAGCGATTCTGTGTCGATTTGCAGTTCATTTTTGATACAACCATCGAAATAAATCCACGATTAAGCTAATCGAAGCTTCGGGAAACCCAACACCTGTCAGCTAATATGAGACCGACCGAAGTGGAATAAAGGTAGAAACAGACTATGCCCACGTGCGCAACGTACGCAACGCATTATGATATCTAGACCCTAGAAGCACGCTACACAGACGCTATCATACGCAACGCTATCCCACGTGGCCCACGCAACGCGGTATCCGCCGATCCAGATCGACGTGGGAAGGTGGAGGGGATCGTATACGCCAAAATGGCGTAGACTAGTGTGTTTCTATAGAAACTTACATTCGAAACACGTCAGTTTGAATTTGGAAAGATGGGAGATGAACAATTCATTGATTTAATTAGGAATTATGAAAACATAGTACGTACACTGACAAATAACAACATCTGATGTCAATTATATGCGTTGCATACGTGGGACAAGTGTGCACACAAGCTCTCCAACGCTGCGTCGCGTACGTGGGCATAGTCTGTTTCTACCTTAAGTCTCTCTAGGCTGCAGCATGGACTACTCGCTCAAATGGTATCGGTCAAGCACAAACAAGCAAACAAACAAGTTAATTTTTGACCTAAGTGTAGTGGAAAAGAGTGTAGTTAATAGTGTAACCTCAAGCAAAATCTCTTACACCCTAGAACTCCTAGAAATCCGTTTGCTTCAACACAAAATTTTCACCATCCAATTTTATCCAAATCCGACCCTGTCTTTCGCGACGCGTGACAGAAGAGTGGCATTTTTCGTGTCACAAGAGTCCATAAATCGACTGTAATTCCGTTTGTTTATGTGACATCATCTTATTTGTTTTATGCGGCAGTTAAAAATGATTCCCCCGTTATTACTAAAAGGAATTAATAGATTATTTTTGGGGTCTTAATAATGTTATATATCAGGGAGTTTATACGGAGAACCTTCAGAAATCGGTTCTTTGGATCCGAATATATTATTATTACCTCGTAAATTTCCCGTTTAATGACGATCGCGAGAAGTTTCCAAATCGGTGTGCGTATACAGGGTGGTCTTGATATTGGGTACCAAATTTTTTTTTTCAGGGGTTTTCATGCGTTCGATAGTTTGTGGTACAGTTATTTCTGCCGATACGGATGCGGAAATTGCGGATACAAGATTTCCTACCGAGTTTTCTCAATTTTTATACAGTGCTTCACAGCAACTTCGCACCAAAAGGGACTTTTCTTTTCTATTAATAATTGCGAGTATATTTCTTACAAAAAGTTAGTGAATCAAATATAATAATGAACGATATCAAACTCGGCCAACTGCAACTTCCGGTTTGGGCGGAAATCGCCATTTTTAAACAAAAATGTCGATTATTAGAACTTTTTGTGTGAAACTCTAGTGAACTTGTTCGAAATTTAATTTAGATCAATACACAAAAATTCAAGTCGGAAATCTATGAAAAATATTTTTTCTTGTTCTGCTTATACTTAAATCTTTTAAAAATTGAATAATTACCTAAAGGATTTTTTTGGTGACTAGGCAATACAAGGGTCAGCATGAATATATTTGTAGCTAGAAAATTTGGTTTTTCGACATTTGTTTGAATCTTCACAAATCTGCCATTATAGGAAATAATTAACTGAAACTAACAATGACAAAATTCTTTCTAAATCAAAAATTTTGCTATGAATTGGCATTTTGCAACAAGATTTGTATTCGTGGGATTCTCAGATGTGAATTGAATGTGAAATTGAAAGATTCAAATGGCTAAAATATGAATAGGAGCAACTTTGTCCTTGAATGAAACTTTTTTTGAGGGAAAATTGGAACAAATGTCTGAAAACCAAGTTCACACAAAAAATTTCTAGTTACAATCATATTAATGCTAACACTAATATTTTCTAGTCACGAAAAAAAATCCGTTATATAATAATTCAATTTTTAAAAGTGTCATAAGCAAAAAAAGAAAAAATAAAAATGAATTATATCTGTAAAAAAAATATTGTTCAACTTTCAATCAAACCTGAATGTATGGAAAATTGTTTTAGATATATTGTAGTGAAAATTTGAAATAAACTTACCACTAATCATTAGGGGTATAGGCTCCTTCAGCAGTTTCAAAATGACAATAAAATTTATGATGAACCCCTGTAGGTTCGGAATGGGTAACTTGTAAATCTTAAATAGCAAGCCATATTTGTTATCGGAAAATCAAATTCTAGGTCAAAATACGGGAAAGCCCTGTGGACAGGAGCTTTGTTGCTACTTTTCAAACTTTGACAAATCATATGTCCGAAAATATTGCTTTCTCATGGTTGGGAATGATATTAATGGATTTTTATGACACAACTGCATCATAGACAATTAAAAGCAAAACGTAGATCTATGACTCACCTCATATGTTGGATTTACGAACATTAGCTAATTATAATTAGAGCATTCTATGAATTCTATAAAATTACTATTGATTATTGAAATTTTGAAGAATAATATCTCCGAAAGTATTAGTTTGTTGGAGTTGAGAATGATATCAATGGATTCTTATGATGAAACTGCATCCTAAAAAAATGAAATTGAAATTTGTAATGCTAAAGAATATTTTTTTTTTCGTTTCTCCGAAACCATCTGGCCGATTTTGCCCAATAACGAACTTAACTGAGATATTTATCTCCCGAACCCACTCTGAAAATTTCAACTACCTAGGTCATTCCGTTCGAGAGTTATTGACAAATTGATAAGCACTCTGTTCCGAGGAACAAAAGCGCCAAAAAAATACGTGATATGTCCGTATAATTTTTGTTCATTTGCGATAGATGGTGGTATACGTGCAACGAAGGGGAAAGGAGAAAAAACAGTAAAAACACCAAACAAACATGTATTACCATATTTAACTGGCAACCTGTAAAAAATTGCAAAATATTTGGTGTTTTTTCTGCTTTTCTCTTCGTGATGCGTACATAGAATTCGAATTTGCCATAAAAATAGGGGTTGTAATTGAAGAAAAAAAAAGTTACCACCGCCCCCTCCTACGGGGGGATGAGGGGTTGGGCGTTCTACCGGATACACCGTTCAGAGATATCAGAATTTTGTCTCTACAATTTTTTTCTTTGGGATGCGTAGTTTTCAAGTAAAAACATAATTCCTGGTTGGATGAATCATCCGGTATAACAAATGGAAAATCGGATATATTATGCATCATTTAATGAACATATTTTCTTCATTCTTGAAATTCAAGTATTAAGAGATTAAAAAAACCTAGCACTTGAAAGAGAATACCTGAATACTCATCCAATAAAAGTCTAAAAACATTTTTTTTTTCAGAATACGACATGTCTGCATCTCCTACAACCTCGAGCTTGGATTGTCTTAATTTAATTGTACAAAATTTATCCAACAATAGAATAACAGAATCTACTGAGCCCACATAGTAAATTATTAAATTATATCAGTCAAATCTTTGAGTTTCATTTGTAATCCTAACCTCCTTTAGATAACTTAGATAGAGAAACGTTGCTAAAAAGACCGGAAGTCCTCATGCTTACAAGAGCGCATCCACCAAATATTAAAACACAACTGCGTCTTAACGATGTAGTCTTCCTTCACGGTCTTGACCAATTTTCAAGGTCCTAGGTCGATTATTCCAAAAATAATATATTATGGTCTCTCTGGAACACTTGGAAAGAACGTGAAAGTTTTACTGTCTGGCTTTCTAGAAATCATCCAACGACGAATTATCAATTCTTTTCATACATTATTGATACCTGGATGATTGTTTCATCTAGAGACAAATAATTGGTGAATGCTCCCTTGGTACAAGGGAGAAATTCATGTTTTTGAGGAGCTATTCTGATATTAAACCTCCATGGTTGGACCAATGCCCTGTAGTGGTTTTTCCCAAGCCAACAGAAGGGTTCTGGTTCAGCAGGTGCTACCCTGCTGGAAAATATGTTCCGAGATCATTTCTCTTCGAAAATCAGCTGAGTTTGCAAATGAATAATCGAGATAACCTCTAACAAAATTCGGGGAAAAACTTATGTCAAAATGAAACGAAGAGTTCGAATAACATAAAATTTATTCAAGATCAACAACAATATTATAATATAATTTCTGATCGAAGGAATACATCTTCAGAATCATCGCGATATACCTATTGAAAAAAAAATGTTTTCAGATTGCAGTAGAACCAGGAGCTCATGTATCTATTTATTGTCATATTGGTTCGTAGACTTGCCATATTAAGTATGAAACATACAGTTTGAGTACAAAAAGGAAGATGCATTCCGACGAAATCTGAGGAATATTTTTACAATCGGGAGTGGGCAAGTAGTTGCCTCTCCTGCTGTAATAACTGGTGCGCTGCCCTGTCCATTTCTTCCTGGGTCATCTCCATGGCCTCCTGCATCTCCTTGGAGGTATACCTGATGAACTCCGGATCTGCGTAGTCTCCCAAACCCTGCTCCGTCAAGATCCTACCAACCAAACTCTCAGCAGAACCTACCACCTCAAAGGGAGGGGTGATGTCGTTTGACGTTATTCGATTCACCATCAAAGCATTGCCGTTTGGTCTTCCTGCTAAAAAAAAATGATGTTAACCTGGCAAAATTATCGAGATCTCCATGCAAACACGAGTTAAGTGCAGATTCCATAAAAATCGAAGGTGCTTCGAATGTCACACGAAACGGTTAATGTGTTAGGGTTAAAACACCAACCTAAGGTTAGGATTCACACCCTTACCCTTATAAGTGGGGTGAAGTAAATCGGATCTCCTGCAAAATACCGAAAAATGAAATCTCACGCTTACAACTCTGTATTTTGATCTGTGGGTCTCATGGGAAGTGGAAACATTTAATTGAAGTGGGGAAGAAAATCATTAGGACCAGCACTGGGCCTTGGGGAACCCCCAGTATCGACCGAAAGGTCCTGTGATAGATCTCTTCAAATAAAATTTAATATGATAACTATATCCCGTTCAGAGGACTCTCCCCAAAAAGAAGAATAAATATCTTACTCGATAACACCAGGAATACTCTTCCCCAAAGGACTGACATTGTTGATACCATCTTTGGTTCCTCTTCGTACTGAATTGAATGGAACGAATTCCATGCTGGAATCCACATGTGAATGTTTTGGTTTTGTGGAGTTCATACTCAGGAATTTCTCCCTGAAACTGGCTCCCCTCCGCATTGAGGACCAAACGCTGCCAAACAGCGTATGGTTTCGCTGCAAACGAGATTATACTGAAGCCAGTGCCAACATGATAGATTGTGGAGTTAAAGAATATAAGACAAACAATTCAAACGAACAATGTGAATGATTCAACTCCAAGAAATATACTTCTATATGAAAAGAAGAAGAGTAAAACTTCTCCAAGCTTACCCTATGTGTTGGTTCAGGCTCAAGCATCTCATCCAAATTCCCGGAGATCGCTCGCTTCAGTTCGGGGCCAGCCTCGTGCAAAGTTCTAAGACCAGCTTGTAGGGTTACTGTGTGTTGAGTCTCCTTGTCTCCTCCCTTCAGTTCCTCCTCCTTTCTCTTCTTAAACCTCTTGAAGTAGTCCTGGATCAGGAAGGTAGCGTAAAATTTGCCGACAGTCACCTCGTCCTCAACTCCAGGGGGAGGAACTACCTGATCCAGCAATTTGGGATCTGTGCGTTTCCAAATCTTCTTTATCACGGCCCTGAGCTCCCCGTTGGCGTCATCTATGTTTCCTGAAGATGGTACATACAGATTTTAGTTCAACAATGATGTAACTTTAATAAAATCAACTTCGATTCGATACCCTCAAATCTTCGTAAGATGAGGGTCATTTCTTAAGATTATCAGGGAATGGAATGAATATTTACCATCGGTCTTGATCTTGAGGGAGGTTCTCACAACGGCAAACAGGGTGGCGTTGAAATATACCGTACCATCGCTATTCAAGGGCATGTTCATCGAGACTAATCTTTTGCAAGCTATCCTGTAAGGACAAAGCTTTCCGAAACCAAGTGGAGGAGATATTTTACGAAGTAAAGTTACAACGTCAAGATGCTTTATCCTTCCCTTGGCATCTGGATCATATTCGCTCCAAAGCCTGATGAATTCGTCAAGATGATGACAACCAAGGATGGACCAGTCTCTGGTTAGATAGTCAAAGTTGTCCATGATGACAGCCACGAATAGGTTTATGATCTAGGACATATAGAGTTGAATCTCAGGTATTTATTTTTTTCAAGTTTTGGAGGTACTAAAAATATCAATAATAACAGCTCTTGTTGAGTCTGGGATGTGCGTGGACTTATTATGTCTTGGATGTGAGTAGGAGGAGGACTTACCAGGAATGAACACAAGACGTAGAATGATATAAAGTATGGGTACGCTATGTCCGATCCACAGTATTCTTGACCCAACCTGCTGTCACATTTGGCTTTGGCGTCAGCGCAGTCCATCATGATTTCTTGCCAGGCTTCGCCTAGAAGAGAAATTTTGTTGATTTAAGAATAAAAACATACATTAGCTATCATTTTAGTAGCTAGTATCTAGAACACTAGCTTTCATCTTAATTTATTTGTGGTGTACAACCAAGTAGCTGAGTTCTGAAATGAAAAAATTACCTGTTGCTGATCTGAACAGCACTAATATAGCTTGGAAAAAGGTAGCAAAATTGGAATTCCTATTTATATTTCCCTCGCTGCTTCTGGACTCTATTTTACCAAAAGTTTGCATTCCAATGACGGCATAAATGAAGAACAACATCAACACCAACAGTGCAACGTATGGCAGGGCCTGGAAGGATTTCAAGAAGGTCCAAAGTAAGGTCCTGATACCTTCGCCTTTGCTCAATAGTTTGATGAGCCTCATCACCCGAAAAAGACGGAAAAATTTCCCTGTGAACTTGAGAGAACCACCACCAGGCTGCAAAATGAAGTGGGAGGTTAATTCAGATCTATCACTTATGAGTCAATACTCACGAAAACTTCCTGATATACTATATCGATAAAACCACCAAGGACAATGACGAAGTCGAACATATTCCAGGCATCGCTCAGGTAATTCTATGAAATAATGAGTCTCAGTCAGAGAATGATTTCTATTATAGGTACTTAATTATAATAATACTTAAATATCTCCTCCAATATCCATACTCACTTTTACTCTGAAAGCAGACAGTTTGAAGATAAATTCCATGGCGAATATGGCGGTGAAAGCCATATTGGACTCGTCCAGAATCATGGTATAAACCTCGGAAGGTTGGGGAATCTTCATGGCTAGCGTAATGGTGTTTATCAAGATCAGCACGAATATTGCATATTCGAAGGGCTTCGATGTAACAAACCACCATACCTGAAAATTGATCAAGATTATGAGAATATACTTTCAAATAAATCGAGACATATCCTCTCATATGCAGAAACTGATGATATATGATGATATATTGCACACAGAAAACTTAAAACTAACCTTATACTGGATACGTTCTTTGGGTATATATCTCCTCACAGGCTTAGCCTTCAAAGCAAACTCTATGCAGTTCCTCTGGTTCTTATCGAGGTCGCAGTTCTTATACTCTTGTTCTCCTTCGTTCTGGAAGGTGACAATAACGAAACCTACGAAGATGTTGACCATGAAAAAGGCAATGATGATGATATAGGTGATGTAATATACTGCCACTACAGGACGATAGTTCAAAATTGGACCCTTGTTTTCTTCGTGGGAATCTATGGAGACGTGGAGCAGGTTAGGCCAGCCCTCAAAGGTAGAAACGGTGAACAGGGTGAGCATAGCCTTGGCAACGTTGTCGAAGTGGAAGCGATAGGTTTTCCAGGACCTCTCAACGAGTTTGGGTCTTGTGATATCACCCTCTTGGTAGATGATATAGGTGCCACTGGAGGAGAAATACAGGAGTTACTTCTGAGGATGTAGGGAGTAATTTTCAATTTGAACTGAATATACTCACTTGCAGTAGGAAGCATCGAGCTTAGAATGGTCTGAACATACAGAAAATTTCCCCTGAAAATTCGAGAGGATTAAAATATTTTTGGGTCAACCTATAATATCAAAATTGAGTTGATAATGACCTTGAAAAGTTGTACACCAATGACGGCAAACATGAATTGCAGAAGACATGTGACGAGTACAATATTACCGATGGTTTTGATGGCTACGATGACACATTGGACTACATGCTGAAAATAACAGAGAAAAATCATTGAAGTTGTTAACCAAAAGGAGAAATACACTGACCTTCAAGCCTTTGGCTCTGTTGATTGCTCTCAATGGTCGAAGTACCTTCAATACCCTCAAAATCTTGAACACTGACATTCCAGCTTCACTGTGGGAGACAAGAAACATTGGGATATAGTTGGATTTAACTGATGATTCCGAAATACTCACCCACTGGATATGGAAGTCAAAGATACGCAAACAACGATCAAGTCAAGGACATTGAAGGCTGATCTGAAGAAAGCTCCATCATGGAGTATACATCCATATGCTATGGTCTTCAACAATAATTCAACAGTGAAGATAGCCGTAAAATAAGGGTCACATGTTGATGGAAGCTGAGGAAAAACGACAATAAACCTTCGAGGTTATACCTTGGAGAGGGTCGTACCTTTGTGAAGAAGTCATCAGCTCCTGTTTTAACAGGCTCCTCGAGAGCTAAAAGGGCGGAAGATACCAAGATGCAGACCAGGATGACGTTGCTGAAGAAACTGTGGTTGCAAAACCAGTGACAAAAGACTCGGAATCTATGGAAAATCAGTTGGAATATTTAATAATACATACAGAAAACTGAGATGTATGTTTAGAGCTATGTACATTGCGATGTCCACATCTTCTCCCAAATATTTGTATTTTATTACTATATATTTCTTCTATATGTCGTTGCAAAATAAAAGATATTTCCGCTTTGGCAGAGTATGTGAAATTTATCAATATACAATATGCAACAAGGAATTAAAAGAAAACACTACAATTTTTCGATAAGTACACTAAAGGGCTATTTCAGGACCAGATGACCATATGGTAGGTTACTTCATCGGCCTTTAAAATATGTTTGCTCCCATGCTCTGCTAGTACCATAAACGTATTGCATCTTGTATCTTGACTAAATATCTTGGTGAAGATGATGGTTCAAAAAAGATCAAAAACAGGGACAAAAATAAACGTAAAGAAGCTATGACGAAACGCAAATAAAACATACTGTCGCTATTCTACATTGAAAATCCCAAAATATCCGGCTGGGTCTGAAAAATAACATAAAAAAATTCACTCAAATTCAAAAATATGAGGTGGGGGCAAAATCAGGGGATGGGGGATAAAACTGCTAACGACGACAGTAGTTTTTTTGATGTCGTTTAACTGAGAGGCGAGGAAACCATCTATGCTCACTTTGGAAACAATTATTTAAGATGTATACATGGTGATTCACGAAGACCATTCGAGATGAATTCTTGGAATTTCAGATTCGTTCGACTTCGGGTTTCATCGGAAATGATCCCAACTTTTGTTTTTTAAAGGTAATACACAGTTTTTTCATTGATTACCCTTTGAATTCTACATTGTTTCAATGTGTCACTTACATATCATTCTTAGAAAGTTCGTGTGAAATCTGAATTAACCCTTTGAATTTTCTCAAATAGGGCTTCATTCCAATGTTAATAACTTGTTGATTTTTGCATGAAAATTCATTATTTTCTAGTTTCTATCAGAAGACATACCAATGCTCCTCCTTAGTTAATTAAAAATTCAATTGAACATACAGGGTGTTTCTATTTCAATGTCAAAGTCAGTCATGACAAAAACCTCAAAACTAATTTTTTTCAAATGAGAACCCATTTTTTTATTGGTGAAAAACCTTAACTATAAAATGTCAAGTGTTCATATCGAGTCTTTCATTGAAATATTCTAACGAACGGTCGTCGTATGTGGGTGGTGTGTTCTGTATTTCGGGTATCCTATATTCCTGGTATATCTGTTTTTTTATTCTGTTTATTTCTTGTTTATGTTCATTTACTCGTAGTATTCATGTGTATTTGGCATATAGTGGGCGATTTTTTGGTATTGTGTTGTTCATTATGTGTATATAGTTTAGCGTTTGTTAATAATTTTATTCAATTTTTTTTATTGTGATATGTGCGTGTCGTGTGATGGAACATTTCTTTCATATTCGCTATATTTTTAGCAGTTAATGCAGTGGTGACATAGAGGTTGGTTTCCTCGCCTGCGAAGCGGACTTTAAAACCACTGGTTTCATCATGGGGGCAACCATCATCTACCACAATCAGTTTCACCTGTTTGTCGGTGAGAAAACGAAGAAAGAAGTCGCTGGGGGAATTGGTAACGTAGAGTTGGGGTTATCTGATTCAGCATTACTCGCTGTCTCCTCATCTGCAAAGATTCAATACCGCCAGAGGTTAGTCAAGGTGAATTCATGACGTGGCTGCAAGATCATGGCTAACCTCCTGGCCATAGTTTCAACAATCAGAATTTTTATAAATGTTCTTTGAGAATTATGTAAATACGTTAAAATGTTAGAATTGAGTTTACTCTTGCAACCACGTTCTATTAGAGACTTACTTGTTTGTGTGAGAGAAAATAAAAAATGAGGTCCCTTTCGGAATTGGTTTGATTTTGTTGACTACGTTTATCTCTGATAACCGTCGCCTGGGACGTGGTACATCCTCGATAGCCTCTGAAAATTATCAACACAACTACTGTGCCTGCCCAAACCCTACTTTAAAACATTCACGATCGAATTTGGAAAATCAAGCATATAAATTATTACGAGAATTTTGAAAATTCTATGGACTAATAAAATACTAGAGACTAGTGATAAATTTGGTAATTGTACATTGAATTCAGATACAGTCAAGTCTCTTCTCTAAAACGCTGCACAAAGATAAACTTGTATTGCACCATACCTTCAGAGGACTTATTATAGACCCTTCTATAAAGATATTTTCTTATATTGAAATAATCTAATTCAACTCATCTCTTGAAATGAAGGCAACTAGATTTCGACTCACCTTCCTCTGCCATTACATCCTCTTCATTGAAATCTTCTTCGAACTCTTCTTCCTCTAAATCGATCTTCGTCTCTGAATCATTATCTTTCTTACTTCCTGACCTGAAATACTTGATAGTGTACCAACAAATCACACCCAAGACGCTAACATTCAGAACTAAACATAAAGAAGCAACTATCTGGAAGGAGTTCCACAAGAATCAGTCTTGGGCCAAATGAACTTCTCTGCGTTCAGTAGTGCCATATTTGAAATAATCTTCAGGGATTTCAGAGGGAGAGAATCAATATTCTTACCTTTCTGAACCATACTGTCCTTCCTCCTCAGTTTCTTCCTCCAAACTTTGTTCCTCTGCTCCTTCTTCTAGAATTGGTGTAACTGTTCGTGATCTGTTCTCCTCTTCACCCTGTTCACCTTCTTCTTTTTCAACCTCACTCAAAGATTCAGCATCTGCCAAGTTATCAACAGCGATAGCTAAGAAAACGTTTAACAGGATATCTAGTTTCTGCTGAGGAATCTTGAGATTTTTATGATGCGAAGAATATAAAGTACAAGTTATTAAGAAAGGATACAGTTACCACAAATGAAGAGAATGATGAAATATATGCAGGCCAAAATACCTGGGAATCCCACCCCACCATATGCTTCTATACCGTTGTACATTACTACATTCCAATCTTCACCAGTTAGAATCTGAAAACAAAATCAAAACCAGGATGCAAATTTCAAGCTGTTGTTCCGCAATACATCCTCTCAATTTTACCTGGAATACGGTCAAAAGGGCTTGCCAGAAACAGTCAAAATTGGACCTAGGTTTATTCTCGTATTTGTTGAAATTGAATCTACCCCCAAATACTTGCATGCCAAGAAGGGCAAAGATCACAATGAACAAGAAGAGTAGTAACAGAAGGGAAGCGATCGACTGTATTGAGTTCAATAGTGATACCACAAGATTGGACAGTGACTTCCAATATCTGCAAAAATTATGGTATAATATGTAACGAACGTTTCGTATTACCAACTACCCACTTTGTGACCTTGAACACCCTCAAAAGACGTACACAACGAAGCACAGAAATACCTAAGGGTGGCATAATGGACCGTTGTGTCAAAACAGTTTCAGCAATACTTCCTATGACTACAAAACAGTCGAATCGGTTGAATTGTGACACAAAATATCCCTAAAATGAGAAGGCTGTAATTTGAATAACTTACCAAGAGGAGATTAGCTCACCTGAAGTCCTAAACTGTACATCTTAACTAACATTTCCAGCGTGAAGAGGGTAATGAAAAATATATTGGTTATATCTGGAATGGCAGAAGAATTAAGGGAATTCTTAGAAGACTTTAGGTATTACCTTGAAACTGATCCAACCATAAGGGTTGTCCGTGGTGCTCGGACGCCAATACCAACGTATTCAAGAACACCAAGATGATGATCAACCAGTAGAATGCCTGAGATTTTACAGCTTTCCTACAGGCTCTTCTACTCTTCCTGTTTAATCGATCGAAACATCTCTTCCTCTTCTTCCACCACGATTCTTTCTGAGATTCTTCTTCTCCTATACGATCAGTGGACTCCATCTCGTTCCTGATGTTTATCTTGGTATCTTGCGCCTGTTGCTCCACCTCACCCTCCGGTTCTATGTCTTCAGCTTGGGTTATCCAGTCCAGGTAACCTCTGAGGTCTTCTTCGATCTGCTGTTTTTCACGTAATTTTTGAAAGTCGCCTCTGGATTTAGCCTTTTCTCTTTCCTTGGAGAATTCTCTGGAATTTTTCGGAAATCAGGATTTCGGCAGAGGAAATAGTTGGATACTTACCCACTCAAGACACCAAGAATTAAATTCATGACGAAAAAGGCCCCCAAAATGACCATAGAAACGAAGTATGACCATTGCCATGTTCTGCCAAGAGCATCTTGAATCTAACGTGGAAAAGGAATTTGCAATGTTCAATCAATATATCAATTCAGCTCTATTTCATTGAATTTTGGAACATATAGGCTGTTTGGAAGGGCGAAGCTTATTCAATAGTATTTTTTGAAGCATTTCACTTTTGAAATTTTTGTTGGAAATCATAAAACACCCTGTATATATTATTCAATTACAATCGGAATCAATTAAATAGAGATATGCTCGATCGAAATTACGATGAATGGATACATAAAGCAATTTATCGGCGCTATCAAAGGACGAGTAAATAACAACCCCTATCATCTATCCCTCGTATATTAATTATCGGATATTCAATAGCTCCATGAGTTTATTTTTAGCCTCTGGACCAGTATTGATTAACCTGCGTCAGTCACTCACGTTATACAGGACATCTGTCCATCCTTCCAGGGTGATGCACTGGAAAACAGTCAGCATGGATAGGCCAAAATTGTCAAAAGTCGTGATGCCATTGTTCGGACCGTTCCACCCCATACGACACACGTAGGTCTCTCCGACCTCCAAACAGCTGTATCCGGTTCCCTCCTCCAAAGAGCAAGGATGCGGGTCCTCCATTATCTGAAAATCTGGGAGCATGTGATTTTTTCAACATTTCGTTCGTTCGTAGGTGAACTGTACTTATTGGATGGCCCCTGTTGAACTGCCCTAGGCTAGATTTGAGTTAAAGGTTGAACAATTCAACATTCCAGGGACTTGGTTAAAGCCCTGTGGACAGGAGCTTTTTGGCGCTCTTGTTCAAACAGACAAATTATATCTCCGACAGTATTGGTTTCTCAGAGTTGGGAATAATATCAATGGATTCCTATGATATAACTGCATCATGAAATAAATTAAATTTAAAAAAAGTGTCGTTTGAAAAAAATGCTTATCTTATCTTTGAAAAAAAGAGCAATCTACAATGCTTTAATGCTTCAAAAATTTGTCATTAAATTTATTTATCAAGATTAAATGAGCAATCTGCAATGATTCAACGTCTTGGAATGGGTTGTTGCAACTTACACTCGGTGCATACTTTTCATAACTCGAAATACCTAAGGAAAGTATCATCATGTCTAGAGCAAGGCTGTAGACAATCATAGCAGATTGTCCATTTATTCCTGATATTTAAGTAGGTAGAGGATTACGAACAAATTATTTTAATAGTTCAAAATATATTAATAAAATATTATCCTCTTTTCATAATTTAAAACTTAATAGTTCATACCACTAACACATTCTTTCCTGTATTATAAACCACAACTCTAAAAAAATGTTTGATACACAAATGTAGATCCATATTTCAGTATTTTTTTGCTAGCAACATTATGAAAATACTGTATATAGGAACATGTTTCTCTACTCAAGGAAGTAAAAGGTAATATTAACCTCAGTGGTCAACGAACAGTAATTTCTTTTGATGATGCCATTATGTTGTTGTTTCCTATTGCCTTCATAAACTACATCATTCAAATGATCCAATTCTAAATCTTCTGAAACATCATCCCCAATATTTATACATAAATGATTCAATATGTAATCAGTCAATATTATTTTCAGTTTCGAAACAGTCTTATGTATTCACAATTCAAGAATCGGATACTTGTTTTCCAAGAGAAAATATTTTCAAACTACTAATTGACAATCTCTAATAGCTGGAAAAGATGACATTTATGAACAGTGAACACAGACAGATTCTGTGTTCACATTCTGTGAATACATAGAACTTACGATGTATTATTGAAATTTTGAAACATCATATCTCCGAAAATATTAGCTTGTTAGAGTTGGAAATGATAACAATGGATTCTTATGATGAAACTGCATCTTAAAAAAAATTTGAATTCAATAGTTGTAATGTAAAAAAAAATATTTTTTTTCGTTACTCCGAATCTATTAGACCGATTTTGCCCAATAACGAACTTAACCGAGATATTTATCCCTCCAACCTACTCTGAAAATTTCAACTGTCTAGCTCATTTCGTTCGAGAGTTATCATGTTAACGGCCGGACGGACGGACATAATCGATTTCGACCACGGATTCTTGATCAGTGAGTCAAACCAAATCGTCCAAGACCATTTGCAGCCAAAAATCCGAAAATTACAGACATTTGGGCAAATTGATAAGCACTCTGTTCCGAGGAACAAGAGCGCCAAAACGCACAAAGGAACAACCTTAGGAGTTTTGTGTATTAATTCAAACTGCTTTAAATCAGACAAAAATCAGATTAGGTTGAAATTGAGGGAAAATGATCAGATGGTATTGCTTTTCCGATGTGCGAAATTGGGAGTCATTCCAAGAACTTTTAAGCTTTTCGACCAAAATGAGCCATAGTATACCCTTAGATGTTTTGTTCATTTATTCAAAATGCTATAAATCAGATAAAACTGGTTCAAGCACTGACGTGAAGTCAGGAGCTTTTTCGCGCATGTTTTATTATCCGTCTTACTGTATAGGACACTCTTAATCGAATTCTCGAAGGAGATCAGACAATAGAATTCACCATGGTAAATTCCATGGTGTCCAATGAAGGAGAATGGACAAGAGAACATACGCGCCAAAGCTTCTGACTTCACGTCAGGGCTTGAACCAATTTTTTCAGCAAATATTTCAGATTCAATGTTCAAGTCTGCTGGCCTATGAAGAATTACCCCAGAAAAATATATGATAGAATTCTCCAGGGTTTCAGTAGTTATTCCTGCATCATATTGGAATTTTAGTTTTTTTTTTACTTACTGTTTGCTGCATCGAAGCAAGTACTGTTGAGTTTTTCTGAGAAGAGTTCTAGTCCAATGATGGCGTAGATGATCATCACGAACAATACCAAGAAGGCGATATGTAACAAGGGGACCATGGCCCTCAAGATGGAATTTAACACAATCTGCAAACCTAGAAACATATTTTTGAATCACATTACTTATAGAGATGTTGGGGTAATGTATTCATCATGTTGTTGATCACAGTATGAACCCACAATACGCAGATACCAAGATGTTATCGCGTTACTTTGGGTACGGCAACGTTGTTATAGGGGAGAACCTTGCACTATGACCTTAAGGCCTATTACTCCCCTCCCCCCAACAGAGTTGTAAATGTCACCACCATCTACAGTTCGCCTTCCAGTTCCAGAGTTCTGATGTTCTCCAGTATCTGGGATGGCTTCAAGGAGGCTACGACTTCACTCCTGCAGGTTTCTTGCCCAAAGCATTCCTTGCGTTGGTTTGAGATGGTGATGCATTCCGTTGTCAGGTGATCAGGAGTTTCATCCTCCTCCCCACAGAATCTGCACCCTTCTGTTTCTGCTAGCCCTAATCTCATCATATTCTTCCTACTTCATTAGGTTTTCTTCGATACTCCCATACTAGCTTAGACTCGATAATATGGCAGCTCAGAGCTTTAATAGCAACTCGACTGTCAGAATACTTCTGATAGTTCCTTTCTAGGTTCAACTCACTTATCTTTCGATTGCAAGTATTTCTGTTTCTGCACTACTAGGCTCTAAAGAAGGGGAGATGTTACTCCCCCATGAGGTGGTCTCCTTGGGGAACTACCGAAGGCCCATTAACTTTTATTTGACAGATTATAATCCTGCTTCTGCTTCTAGAATAATTCTGAACCAGATATATAGTGTGTATTTTACATCAACACTTTTTTTAGGGATTATAAAAAATTGAAATTGAAATGGTCTGGCCTAATTTTAGATAACATATCGTCCTGCTAGATAAGATTGATTGACTTGATTACGCATCTCTAACCAGGACAACATTTTTCGGGAACTATCTCTGATGGCTGAGATATATGTACATGACCATCAAACTTTCTTTCGTAAGGTTAGAATCCTGATTTTTCTTCTGTAATAATCCCAGAGAGTATAATATTTTGGTTTTCTATCTTATAGAAATTTAGATTGTTATAATGTTAGAAATGTCATGTACTCACTTGGCACTCCTGATACCAATCTTAAAGGTCTCAGCACCCTGAAGGCTCGCAAGGCTTTCACGTCGAAGTTTCCATCTGTGAAGAGCTGGATTATTGGACTCACCATACTGGAAGGAAATGATATATTAATATAGAAAACTGATACATCTAGGAGGATGATGATGGTCATCTTACCCTATAACGACTATGGTAAAATCGAGTAAATTCCATCCGTTACGAAGATAAGCTCCTTGGTGCATCAGAAATCCATAAGCCATAATTTTCATTATACATTCAGCCGTGAATACCACAAGGAAAATATACTCGACATCTTCCTAAAAAAAACTGGTTAGTTGAGGCTGTCATGATTTCATCACGAATTATTCCAATGGCCAGGTTTAGGCAAGGTTGTCAGGTCAAAGAGTTCATGGTCGACCAAATGCAATAAGCTGTACCAAATCTGGTATACTCATACTATTTTTAAAAATTAGGTATAAAGCCAAAATTTATGGTATGAATAACTTATCTGTCCTTAACCCCCAGCTACCAGCGACTACGAACTGGTTCCTCAGCAAAATCATATTCATATGGTTAGTTTTGAAGGCAAACAATCTTCTAGGACCAGAAGAACAAATTTAATTCTAACAGGATTGAACTCCTCAGCCTATGCAGAGCTTTTTTGAGTCTACTCACCAAGTATGCGTTTGTTTGATTGGAATCTCCATTGGGGAAAGGTGTAAACAGGGCTAAGGCTACGCAATTTCCTAAGATTGTTAAAAGAATAATATATTCAAAAGGTCTGACCATATGTTAAGGAAATAATTCCATCTCAATTGTTGATGACATAAGACATCGTGGAGGTCCAACACATTATTCATGTTTTAAATTTTTTTCAAGGGTTGGATTTTTCTGGAATGCTGATCAATTACTAACCTAACCCTACACTACGATGCTATGTAGGAAGAATCACTGGGACAGGGAATCCACCACCCAAGTTCTTACAAAAAATGCCATTAAATGGTACACAGACTTTAGACCGCAATAAAATGTTGATAATTACTTTTCGAAGGTAAGTAATTATTATAGAAAACATGAATTCTGTATTTGTTGCGCCATATTTTTGTCAAATAGAGAACTTATTAGCCGATGTAATATATTTAGAAAATAATCAATGTTGATTTGGACCATTAAAGTTAGGTAATTCAATATAAGTTCATTCTGAATGTGTAAAACTTTGGTCAAAAGGATACTTCCAATCTATAATGCTTATACAAAGTTTTCTTATCGGATTTTTGAGCGTCAGACAAAAGAAGGCACGTGGTGGTTTCTCTGGAATAGTTTTTGGTCCCCTGCGGACAGGTCTCTTCGGTTGAACTGTCGTTGAATAGGGACCATTTGGTTGAGCTGCGGCAGCTTGCCCTGCAGTCACGTTGTCCATGTTGGCTTAAGTTTGTTGCTTAGAGGTTAATACTGAAGGCATAATGTACTGAAAAATCAATATAACAGATATAACATTCCAACTCCTCAAAAATTAATAGGTACAGGGTTCATTTGGTGGGGAATTGCAATTTCTTACAGGTTAAGCTTAATACATTTACTTTATGAGGGTTTTCTGCATATGGATCAAAAATTTTCCGGACTAAGTACGAAAAATTCATTTTTATTCATGGACATAATTTCCATCTAAGACAATACAATCGTTTGAACATTTCTCTAACTTTTCGATACAATTTTTATAAAATGCTTGATCTCTGCTAGCAAAATAGGCCACAGTTTCGGCTTTGACTTCCTCATTGACGCTAAATCTTTTTCCCTGGAGTATTTTCTTTTCAGGTCTCCGAACAACCAGTAGTCGTTGGGGGCCAAATCTGATGACAAAGAGGACTGGGGCAGCAATTCGAAGTGCAATTCATGAAATTTAACCACCGTAGCCATTAATTTGTGTGATGGTGTTATCTTGCGGGAGCAGTGATTTTTCTTTGTCATGTGGGGCCGTTGTTTCTTTGTTTCTTCGCTCAATCGGTCAAATAACGCTTCAGACGGTTTAGAATTGATCCTATTTCCTTTTTCAAGATATTCAATAAACAAAATACCATGCGCATGCCAAAATAGTGACCCCCATAACCTTGTCAGTCACTTTTGAATGCTTCCACCCGCCTCAACCCCCTCAGCTGACGTCTGTTTTGACTCTGGAGTGTAATGGTATATCCAGGTTTCATCCATGGTCACATACTGATGCAAAAATCCTCTTCATTATGGTTACAAAGCTCCAAACAGGCCTCAGAATCGTCGATCCTTAGTTGTTTATGATCGGTGTTAACAAACAAGGCCCTCACTTTGCGTTGTACTTTATCATACCCAAATTTTCGTGTAATCTAGTAAGCACACTGCCATATGATAACTTTGAAGTCCCAGATATCTCCCCCACTTTCATTTTACGGTGGGTAAGACCAATTTTCTGGATTTTTTGGCGTTTTCTTCGTTAACAGCCGTATTTGGGCGAATACTGGGTTAAGCATCTTTGAAATCGCTACGACCCCTTTTAAATTCATTCTTCCATTCGTAGATGGTTGATTTCCCTGGATCAGAGTCCGTAGAATACCTATCAGGTCACTCTTTCGCATTTTTTTCAATAAACGTTCATCAACGCACGAAATTCTTTCTTATCCATCTTTAAACAAAAACACCAAAGTTGCGTGACACAAACAGCTATAACTTGAGAACGAGTGTTCCGATTGTTATGAAATTTTGACACATAGACTGTTAGAGGATGGCACTAGCGAATGCCATAATTACATTTGGTGCGTATTGGCAAACTACAACTAAAATCCAAGTTTCAAGTCGATCGGATCTGTATTTTTTGAGTTGTTGAGGAAAGAATATTCCAGATGCGTCTAACTCCGAAACCGTTTGGCCAATTATGCTCATTAACCGTCGTATTTGAATACGCAACCTACCCTGAAAATTTCAAGTCGCTATCTCTTTCCGTTCGGAAAATATCGTGACAACGACCTCGAATTATTCATCAGAGACCATTTTCGGCAAAATTTCGAAAATTACGGACATTTGTGCAAAATTATAGCACCCCGATCCCAAGAACATGCGCGCAAAGCGCCCTATTTTACTGTTGCAGTGATTCATATCAAAATTTTTACAAAAACGTTCCACGATCAATAGTAAGTAAGTTATGAAGTAAAAAAGACACTAAAAATTCGACAAAACATATAAGAGGAGATAATTAACTTTTGCGCTAGGTTTTGGAGTATTTTTTTTTAACTTTCGCTACTATTGCTCACCTATTTACTAGAACACATAGGCTGCCAAACACTACAACACGTTGGTCTATTTTTAAACCGAACCTCACTCACTGAAGTCCGTATTCAACGGACAACCCGCAATTTTTTTCCCTTCGTCCAGAAATTTCCGTCGCAAGGTAACAATAGGGCCCTATAATCACTCTATTTCGACTCGATGAAGGTGAAATCTAGGAGAAGCTTTTTCGGATACCTCGAATTCGTGCGTTCGGTCCAGAAACTCTGTCAACTTTGTTAGTCAGCCGAGTGCGGGATAATTTTGGAACAGATTATTACGACTACGTCAGAGTCGAATCAGAGGCACCACATCTTAACTTGCTGCCTCTGGGAAGCGCCCATTCGCTTCCTGTTTACCGGTAAAAATGGTCCCGAAGGTCCGCATATGTTGAACTTCCCCATTTAGGTTAATTTTAATTCATAATGGATCTTCGGAACGGCACAATTACGGATTCCAGTGGCGTGCGGTGAAATTTGAAAGGAGGGAAAGAATTTTCTAAAACTCTCCAATTTTTATAGGGTGATATTTTCAGCGTTTGGGTTTTGGCGCGTTTATTCACCTGAACAGGGTGCCTATCGATTCACTGATGAAGAATCCGAGATCAGTCACGGTTCTGTCCGGCTGCCAGTACGATTACGCTCGAACGCAATGTGTTAGGGAGTTGAAATTTTCAGAGTAGGTTTGGAGACCAAATACGACGGTTTAGTTCGTTAATGGACCAAATCCGTCAAGTAGTTTTGAAATTATAGTCATCTGAAATTTTTGTTTTCCCAAAAATGTTGGGTCAAAAATTAACAGTGCTGTGCCTCAGGTGGCGTAAGGACACAGTAACAAAGCCTACACAGAACACAACTGGTTCTCCTTACTCGGTCAAGCTCTTAGAGCTTTCGAGGGGTCTCCTTGTGGAAGACCCAGGAGGATCAGTATAATTATAATAATATAATATAATATAATAATAATATAACTCGAAAAATACTAATCTGATCGAATTAAAGCACGTTAGTTAGTTGAAAAATACCGACACGAAGTTTTATGCAACATTTTGTGACGATGTTATGACTAAAATATAAAAATATTTAAAAAATTCTGAATCTCAGAAACTATCCGTCAGATATCTTTGAAATTCTGCGAGAGCCTTCAAAACCTTATTTTACTGTAAAGTTCTAGATTTGAACTCAATTGGAAATAAATTCTTGGAGATATTGGCAAAATTACGAAATATTTTAAAGATCCCAGTGTACTGGTGCACTGTTTTACACTCGACCAGCAAACTTATCAACGGTTAAATATGCTACTTATGGAAAACGGATTTCGTAAAAAAATCATCGAACATTTTTTTCGTCCTGGATCAAACGACTCTTGGTACTTTTAGATAAAGGACCCACATTTAAGAAAAGGTAACTTTTATTACTTTACTATAATTTTTCTGGCGGTTATGAAGCTCCTATGTTGGCATCCGTAAAACGGTCATAAAGATATAGTACTCTGAAAAACATCGTTATGTCTAAACTGGTGTATCGATGGATCGGAGATTTTCAGTATTTATTCAATATGCATTGATCTGTTGTGAGCAAGAATAATTATTCTGTGCGATGGATACTTTAGGAATAACGACAATTTGAACATAGGCGTAGTATGTAGACGAAAATCTCTAAAAAATATGTTGTCAGCTCTGAATCAGTAATTATATAGTGCCATCAATATTAAATCGGAATTCTACGTCTCATGTCAATCCAGAAAAAGGTATCGTTTACTAAAATCGGTCTAGTAGTTCGGTTTTTATAGCCTTTTCCCCTCCTCGTCCCATACGGACGGAAAATATTCCGTAAAAAATCATCGGAATTTTTTTTTGCCCTAGACTGAACAACTTCCGTTATTTCTTAGATAAAGGATCCACGTTTAAAAAAAGGTAGCATTTATTGTCCTGCTATAATTTTTCAGGGAATTATGAAGCTCGGAAGTTGAAATTCGTAAAACGGTCATAAAAAAGTTAATTTAGTTGAAAAATCGTGACTTCAAAAGTATTCCATGTATCAATTTAAGATTTACAGGTTGTATTCTTTATAGGTTTATCTGTTCTGAATAGAAACAATAGTTCTGTTAGAATGATATTTTCTGAATTGCGACTTCCTGAACATAAGGTCGTATTTGAAAGTGAAATTTCTAATTCCGAGTTGTGCCATTTGGAAAAAAATTTTTTTAGAAAATATCTGTTAACATTTTCTTATTCTCCGGGTTCGATTCTATGAATAGTATAATTTTCATGTAATTCGAAGAAAATAAAATTTTTGGTCAAAAAAAATTCCATACATATACAAGCAAAAATTGTCAAAATTTCGATCATCAAACTTTAATTAAATCATGACTGTTCTTTATGAAATCGGGGCCGTAGAATCCAATGGTGCCAATAATTTTTCTCTATTTCCCACATATCGCGAGTTAAGGCCCGCGGAAAATCCAAAAAAATTGACCTGCGGGCCAATCCGCGGATTTCCCAAACCGCAGCATCTGCGCATCTGAAATTTCTGATGTGAGTAGATTTAGGATATATCTACATTTCATGTAAACTTTATTTCGTTAGCTTGACTCGTTAAGAATTAGTGCATCTTGAAAGTGAGGTTATATTTTGTAAAATTTCACTTCCGAGATGCGCCATTTGAAAAATAAATTTTTTAAAAAATATCTGATTACATTTTCTTATTCTACGTTCTCGATCCTATGAACCCTATTATTTTCATACCAATCAAAGAAAAATTTTTTTTTCGAAAATGGACTTAGAAAAAATTTCGTAAAAATTTTTTTTTTCCTAAATCAAATGTCTCTCGGAACTATTGAGATAAAGGAACCAAATTTAAGAAAAGGTAACTTTAATTACTCTACTATAATTTTTCTGGGGGTTATGAAGCTCGCAAGTTGGAATCCGTAAAACGGCCATAAAGATATAGTTTTATCTAAACCGGTTGATCATTGGGTTAAAGATTTTCAGAATTTATTCAATATACATTGATCTGTTGTGAGCTAGAATAATTATTCTGCGAGATGGATAATTTAGGAATAATGACAATTTGAACATAAGCGTCGTTTGTAGACGAAAATCTCTAAAAAAATATGTTGTCATCTCTAAATCAGTTATTGTATCGTGCCATCAATATTAAATATGAATTCTACGTCTCATGTCAATTCAGAAAAGATATCTTTCATTGAAATTGGACCAAAAGTTCGGGTTTTATAGCCGTTTTCCCTCTCCGTCTATAACTATAATTCTTTGCCACCCTCGATCCAAATCTACTTAATTCGGCCCTGCTTGCCTCCCTTCATTGCCGTTGCTCAGCAGAGCTTTAATAGTAGCTTGACCGCCAGAGTGAATTGCTGTATGACATCTCTGTAGTGGTTTGATGGAATATATTTTTCTGTATATTTTATCCAGATACAACATAGGGTTCGGAGTTATGGTCATTTTGAGCTGGGATTGATTCTAATTCTGGCATTTAGATGACCAATAATGTCCTCTCGGAGCGTGCAAAACTGCAAAATTTCATGGACCTACCCTAAGGAGGTAAAAAAATAAATCCTGAAACGAAATTCGATATATCTGAACAAATTAGGAATGCTTTGTTGACGACGTGAATTGTTATTAAATGGTTTCTTTCAGGGTTTTCTCTCCCAAACTCAGAAAAATATCTATAAAAATCTATAAGATATTTGTCAGAAACAATCAATCGAACAATGTTGCCTAACAAACAGCAACGAAACAACATCAACGAAGAAACAACTATATCGAAAAGTTTCGGAGTCTATATCAGATTCCTTCGTCAAACGCTTAATGAAAATCTTCTGTATTATTTTGTTGATAGTTATTCTGGAATTCGAGAAGTATCACATTGACAGTATTTGAAAATCATAGCTAACACAGTTTTACTTTGCATAGAAATTTCCAAGATCCAACTCCTTTTTCAATAAATTCAGCCAAATATGGTCAATACTAATTGAGCAATTTGCAAAATTGCATTCTCTGTTCAATAAAATACAAGTTGACTCCTTAAGTTTTCTTTTAATATAATCAGGTTCTGTCATTAGAATCTTTGTATTACTCCAATCCATCATGTGATCTCCTTGGATTGTACATACATGTTCTGCTATTTTTGATTTCTGTATGTCTCTATTTCTCAAGTTATTCTTATGCTCTGACTTTCTTACCTCTAATGGTCTTGATGTTTCTCCTGTGTATGATTTACCACAAATACAAGGAATATTATATACAGAGTTATTTTATTTTTGTATTTCATTAATGGGTTTTGTCTTCGTTAATAAAGATCTAAGATCATTATGTGTTTTGAAGACGGTTCTTATATTGAACTTGATTATTGAACCGATTATTGCTGTTCTTGTTGTACTTAATTATTTGCTCTTCTATCTAAATTCATGATTGATGTATTTATGAATTGCCTCAGATATCCATTATCTTCAAGAAATTTTTTGATGAAATCAATTTCTTTATTTCGAATTTCAAGAGTAGAACAAATTATGTTAGCTCTATCGTATAGTGTTTTAATAACACCTCTTTTCACACTTAGTTGATGGTTTGAATAGAAATTTAAATATCTATTTGTATGTGTCTGGTTTTCCTGAAGACACTCGTTTCGAATTGGTTCGGATACTTAATTATCGAAACATCTAGAAAAGAGAGCTGATTATTTTTCTCTATCTCCAAAGTGAGTTTTATTGTAGGTGCCTTTGATTTTATGAAATCGAAAAATTTGCCTAACTCTTCTCTACCATGTTGCCAAATTACAAATATATCGTCAACATATCGCCACCAAGCTTTTGGTTTCAACGAATATGTATCCAAAAATTTTTCTTCAAAAATTTCCATGAATATATTACTCATGACAGGTGACAAAGGCCATTCCAAAATTTTGTCGATAAAAAACATCTCCTAGTTGGAAATGGGTGGTATTCAAACATACATCAAGCATTTCCATATTATCATTAGCATTACATTTTGAATCTTTAATCACCGAGTCATCATTTACTAATTTCGTTCGAACTATTTGAAGCGACTTATCGACAGGAACATTGGGGAACAAACTGACAACTTCAAAACTTTGTAGAATTTGTGTAAGCATATGTTTAACCTCCGAAATATCGCAAAAAAAGAGTATCCCAAATTATACTCTAATTCCTTTGAACTTGAAGTACCCACTCGTCCCAAGAATATCAATAATGCACTTGAAAATCCCATTTGTTGTGGTATGTCGAAACAGACGGAAGAATAGGGCTATTTTTAACATTCAACAAACTTATTAAAGATTCATTGAAGTGTTGATAGAGATTCCCGAGCAGGGAGGTTATTGAATTGTTCTTGAAATCTGCTTGGAATGCATGCGTAAACAGATCATCTTTAGAAAAGTTTTAATAAGGCTAAGGCTTCCTCAATCATTCATAATGCCATATTCAATTGAGAACTTTACTCAAAATTGAAAATATGCTTCAAGATGAAGAGCCTCTTTTTGACGCGCTTGGTCACCTGCACAGAGTGACCGAGAATAGTCTCAAACGATTATTTTCGACTCACTGATTAAGAATGCGGCGTCAAACTTAAATCTGTCCGGCCGGCCTTCAGCACGATTACCCTGGAACGCAATGAGTTAGAGAGTTGAAAGTTGCAGGGTATGTTTGGAGTTCTTTTGCGTCGGTTGAGTTCGTTAATGGGCAAAATCCGCCTAGACGTTTCGGAGTTATAGCCATTTGAAATTTGGTTCTCCAGATAACTCGAAAAATACTGATATGATCTTAAAGCGCGGCAGTTTATTGAGAATACTGACATGAAGACTTTCCTGGGGATCATATGATTAGAAAAAGTTTAAAAAAATTCTGTATCTCATAAACTATCCGTCAGAAAAAAGACTGGGACGGTGAGTCCATCACCCAAGTTCTTAAAAGAAATGCCATTAAATGGTACACACACGGTTCAAAAACCCCTACAGGAGCTCGGCTGCTCCATTTCAAAACACAGTATGTGAAAATAATGGAATTGTGTGGGAAACGAGATCTAGTGTTTTAGTTTGGCCCTGAGACGTTTTTAATGCAATTTTTGGCGCTCTAGTTCCTCGGAACTGAGTGCTTATCAATTTGCCCAAATGTCTGTAATTTTCGAATATTTCGATGAAAATGGTCTTAAACGATTTGGTTCGGCTCACTGATCAAGAATCCGTGGTAGAAATTCATTCTGTCCGGCCGTCCGGCCGGCCGGTCCGGCCGTAGGCACGATAACTCTCGAACGGAATGAGCTAGAGAGTTGAAATTTTCAGAGTAGGTTTGGGGGATAAATATCTCGGCTAAGTTCGTTATTGGGCAAAATCGGACAGATGGTTTCGGAGTAACAAAAAAAAAAATTTTTTTTTTACGAAACAAATTCCAAATTAATTTTTTTTTGATAAGAAGTTTTATCATAAGAATCCACTCATATTATTTTTAACTCTAATAAGCTAATACTTTCGGAGATATGATTTTTCAAAATTTCAATAATAAATCGTATTTCAACGTTGTCACAGAATGATATTATTCTATGTATGAATATGAATTGTCATAATGTCAAATGATGTTCCTACATTATCGAAGAATTGTGAGCGAAGTGAGAAAAATCTCAGTTGTTTGCTCCGAAATTAGTTTTTCTCAGAAAATTCTTACATTTCGGAACTGAACATGAAGTAAGAGATCTGAGTGTAGTGAGACTGCTTTTCATCCATAGACATAGATATAACTCTCGAACGGAATGAGGTAGGTAGTTGAAATTTTCAGAGTAGTTTAGGGAGATGGATATCTCGGTTAAGTTCGTTATTGGGCAAAATAAGCCAGATTTAATTTGATTTCTTCCATGGTGCTTTTCTCATTCTCATGATTGCTCATTTAATCTTGATAAATAAACTATTATTTGAATTGTTTTTATTTTACGGTTACGTGTTACAGTTCGTCGTATAATTTTTTCTACATAATCAAATTGTTCATATCTTTAGTTGTTACTATAGATTTGGCACATGCTTGGTTTTGGTATTGAATATGAAACATTTTTGCTGGTTTCAAATCCGAGTATCTGCATCAAAATTTGAATAAATAACAGTTTATTATATGTCACCGAATTCAAGATAACAAACAGTTTAATTATGTCTAACGTTTATTAGTTTAGGAACACTACAATAGTTAAGAAATACTACAACCAAAGAATCTACTACATACTATCCTCTAAATTGCTGTTGTCATACTCCTCGATTAAATCTGGAGCAGAATCGCAGAATCTGATCATGTCTTTCAAATTGCCAAAACAGAGTATCTGGTATATACTGTGTTTTGCTCTGGGAAAAGCAGATGCTGTGTTTTGAAATGTGAAGATGAGAAAATTTGGGCAGATACTGGGTTGTGGTTATGTCATATCTCTAAATCTATTGAAATTATCAGCAAAGGGGCTAGGTTGAAAGATGCGTCCAAACACAGTATATCCAAATATTAAGAAATATCATTTTCTGAAAAAATATTAGTTACTGTGTTTTGGAATGGAGCAGCCGAGCTGGCACTGGAGTATATGGGCCAGGCACCAAATGCTCACTATCGCTAGGCTCCTATCCGAGCATCTTTCAGGCTGAAGTACGTGCAATAGAAAGATGCGTGGAAATGAACCTAGAAAGAAACTATCAGAGATGTGATTTAGCAATCCACTCTTACAGTCAAGCTGCTATTGAAGTTCTGAGCACCCATGTTATCGAATCCAAGCTAATATGGGAGTGCCGAAGAAAACTCAATGAAGTAGGCAAGAACAACAGGGTCTCCTTGGTCTGGTTTCCTGGTCACGCGGGAATCATAGGAAATGAGGAGGCCAACACACTTGCCAAGAAAGGAGCACAAACCCCCTTTATTGGCCCGGAACCCTATTGTGGGGTTAATAGACACACCTACAAAAGTGAATTCCAGATGAAAGAAGAAACTGAAAGAGGTATTTTCTGGAGATCTCTCCCCGCAATGTATCACTCCAAGAAATTCCTCCGGAACTTTGATTCTATGTCAGAACCAAGAAATACTTGGACCTCAGTAAGAACACGCTGCATCTCCTCACTGGTTTCCTGACAGGGAACTGCGGCCTTAGGAAGCATATGATGAGATTAGGGCTAGAAGAAACTGACGAGTGCAGATTCTGTTGGGAGGATGATGAAACTCCTGATCACCTGATAACGGAATGCCTCGCCATCTCAAACCAACGCAAGGAATGCTTTGGGCAAGAAATTTGCCGGAGCGAAGACGTAGCCTCCTTGAAGCCATCCCAGATACTGGAGTTCATCAGAACCCTGGAACTGGAAGGCGAGCTGTAGATGGTAATGACATCGACAGCTCTGACGGGGGGCACAATAGACCTTAAGGTCGCAGTGCAACGGTACCCCCTACAACAATATACAATAAACAATATCCGTCAGATATCGATGTAATTTTGCAAGAGCCTTCTGCACCTTATTTTGCAGCAATGTTCTGGATTTGAATTCGATTGGATCTATACTGTTGGAAATTTTATTTTTCAGGAAACCAAGCATGCTTGGTCAGTTCGGTACCTGTATGGGTGATTGCTCTGACTATAAATTGGACAAACGCATCAAAACTCATGACCTTAATGCATTTTCGACTAATTTCTGCTACGAATATTAATTTGGCGGCTGTTAATATCGCAAATCACCCTCGTATATCACAAACATTTTTTCACTTTCCATCATTTCAAGTGTCCTCGAGTTGATTGAGTGAAGAGTACTTCAAATATCGATCGGGCGAGAGATATAAAGGCTTTTCATGTACTGTAATCACAATTAGGTTGTCTGTCTGATAACCTCCGAAGTATTGATTCATTTATTTCACGGTATCAATTAAAAATGGAAATGAATAATTCCAATCTTCTACTTTTATATTTTTCCTCAATTCTCGACCCCTCAGTGTAGAAACTGGTCATATTTCTGAGCTCACAAACTATCACAGTAGGATCTCATTTTACTTTTTGGATATTCGGAGTTCTATGGGGTTCAAACCCCAAAAACACACCAGTTCGTATATCTTATAATATCTTCCCCAAGAATAAACGATTATACATTCCACTTACCTGATTTCAACAAATCAAAAATCATTCAATTTTCAAAATAAAATTAAGCTCGAGATATTCATATCAAACTTCAAACTTTTTTGAGTTTACCCACCAAATTAAAACTTTTCAAGTTAACGGTTCCAGAGTGGTGTTGGAAATAGACAACAACCAACGGCCACCTTAACCACTTCCATTGCACTGCTCGAAATGAAATCAGACATGAAAGATGTAAGGAAACAAAATTTAACTAAAATACTTGTATTATCCATAAGTATATCAATTTGATATAAGTTTCACTCAACTTGAAACATTCAAATTGTTAAGTTCATGAAAAATCTGTCGATCAAAAAAAACAAGTTTTCAACAATGAAACGCAACAATAAAAACCAAAATTTAACCTACAGTCTCTGGTAAAAAAAATTAAACTAAACCCCTACTTAAAAGTCCGCACTGAGCTCCTCATAACCTTCAGATTTGTTTCACTTCCGTCACTTCCCTCGGCACAACAGTGACACCTTCTTTGGCGTAGGTTTCGCTCGGTTCGACCTTAGATGGCGCTGTGGGCGTCCTCAAACCCAAAATTCCATTAACAGCCTCCGCAACCTCGACATTCTCAACTATGGTTATGTGGTTTCCTTCGAAAACCTTAACTTCAGCTAGGTTGGCACAAAGATCTCCTAGTTTATAGTCTTCCGCAATGTTAGGGACGCTCAAGGTTGAGGGTTTGAAGAGTCTCACTGACGACTGTATCTTGGGGTAATCCGGAGAATAGCCCCTCAGCTCCCTCAAACGGGTATAGAATGCTCTAGCTACCTTCCTTTGGTATTGTGGAGAATGTGTGGAGTCTTTGGAGGCAATTATTTGTGCTACATCAAGGCGTTCCTCAAAACTATTACATTTGTAGATTTTCTCCTGAAGAAAAGATTGAAATTAACATCAAACCCCTTCGATAAACTCATGAATCTAACTTACCCTATTCTTTAGAATAATTTCATAAGGAAGATATAGAGCCATCAAATGACAAAGCATAACAGTTTCGAACTCGGCATCTGAAGCGCTCTTAACCTCTTGTTTGCACATTTCCTGAAGCATAAATGGAGCACCATCCAAACATATCAGTGTTCCCTTGTGGCCTTTCTTTTCCATCATCGCTATTGCCTCCAAGGCAATAATGGTACCCCAGGAGTACGCAATGATGTTGAGTTTTTCATTTGGTACAAGAAATTTCTCAATTTGCTGTAAAATTCAACACGATAGAAATTAATTTTAGACCCAGGACAGAACCCTGAAGAACCCAAGTGTGTGATACTCACCGTAACGGCTTCTATTGCCAAATCGCTGTAACTATTCGTGGGGTTCTTGTAGCAGAACTGGACACCAATAACCTTAGCCCTCAAATTAGCTGCGAGTGGTTTTAGGGTAGTAGCAAAACCCTCGATTCCAGGGAAGCAGAAAATATGTGGGGCATCAGATTTTTCTTCAACTAAGCTTGGTAGCTCGATTATCGGTACAGTAGATGTAGCCTCATCTCCAAGATATCTCAAGATAAGTTCAATTCCGGTTGGAAGTCTCTGGTGAACAATACCAGCTTCACGATCTGATTCCTTTGATTGTTGGATCTCTTGTAATCTGATTTGGAAAGAAAATATGTCATACAAGGAGCCTACAGATATTTAGTATTCATTCACCTGGCAAATGTCATGCTTCGGATATCCTGAGCAGTCAGGAAGACCTCGAACTCCCTTTCAAGAGTTTGTTTGATTTCTACAGCGGTCATGGAGTCCATCCCAAGTTCTGCCAGTGTTGCATGTGGTGATACAGTCTGTTTTTTAATACCTACAAAGGAATTCGTGTAGTGACATATCGAAAAATAAGTAGAACCAAAGGGAATGAAATATTTTGGGAAGGAAACTCACCTAATATATTAGCAACAGCATCTACAATATTATCAGCACCTCCAGCTCCACTTCTCTTCTCTGCTACCACCATGCTAGAAACGATGGAAGCTTTCTTTTGCCTGAGGAAGTTATCCATAACTTGCAGACAACTAGATATTCTTTGTTGGAGAGTACCACCAATCTCCATCTCAGTATGTTCTTCCATCATCTCAGCAACTAAACCAACCTGCGATGAAAAATATTATATAAATTATCACACATCTACAGACATATTAGGATCAAATAACACTCTGTATAATGCAGAACAAGGAGCGAATTAGACCGGAATAGGATACTCACATCTCCAATAGCCCCCCATTCAATTGCTAAGGCTGGATACCCATCTAATTTCCTTCTTTCGCAAATTCTTTCCATTATAGAGTTTGCCATTCCATAATTCGTTTGTCCTGCGTTGCCTCTACCGCAGGATACAGACGAGAAAATAACGAAGTCCCTGAAAAAAGAACTCGTATTATCCATTGCAGGAATTTATGCATCAATCAATAAACTCAAATACAATAACTATATCCGATAAACTTTTAGAGGGACAAGTGTAGAACGTCGTTAATTTTGATTACTGAGATTATTGAATGTATATAGTAATTATCTACCTCAAATCTGGACATCTGACTCTGGTTATTTCATCGAAGTATCTAGTAGCAACAGCCTTAGGACCCAAAGAAACCCTGAAGCTTTCAGGACTTTGGTTCTCAACGAGCGAGTCTTTGAGAACAACAGCTAAATTAAAGATACTCTCGATTGGACCTAGCTCTTGGGCTTCCGTAATCAGTTGATGACAACCCTCTTTGGTAGTGATGTCAGCCGTTGATATCTTGATCACAACACCGTAGGACTTCCAAGTACTACGGAAAAGTTACAATATGAGATTTGAATATATTTGTATGCCTTCTTGAACTCACTTCACCCTATAAAATTGGTAGCCTGTTTGAATGCCACTTCTAGAAGTCAACACTAAATACTTTGCTCCTCTTAAAACGAGCCAGTCTGCTAGCTCCAAACCAAAGCCTCCAAGACCTCCAGTTATGATGTAAGATTTCGTATCGCTACAAGAAAATCTGCAAAAAAGATATATTAAAGGAAGAACCTGCAAGATACGGAACAGAAGTATTCACCTTGGATATGCACTGTTAAGGGTTACTGGTGGAATTACTGTTTTTGCAGATTCCTCTTTACGAACTTGTATGGTGACCTTTCCCATATGTTTTCCAGTCGCCATGAAACGGAAAGCTTGTTCGACTTCACTCATCTTGAACACGTTTGCATTGAGTGGTTTGATGTAGCCATCTTGGATTCCTACCACAAGATAATATCGTAAAAACCATCCTGAAACAGCATCTAGTATACCTCACCTTCACTCATCATGTTACCAATCTTCTTCTTCTCTGCTGGCTCAGCGTCGAACAGTTTATCCAACATGATTCCATGGAAAGAGCATCCTTTAGAAAGTAGCAACATTCCCAAACTGTTGTTGTTGGCCAAATCAAATTTTCCAATTTCCAGGAATCGTCCGCCCTTTGCCAAACACCTGACGGAGGCTAAGAGTTTCTCCTCAGCCAAGGAGTTCAAGACTAGATCCACACCACGTCCCTTCGTTTCCTGCTTGACCAGTTTCTCGAAAGTCGTATCTCTGGAGTTGCCAATGTGACGATCTGAAGTATTGAAATGGACGGTCAAAACATCATTCGAAATCGAAATAAGTATGGAGTGAATGTAAAGAATGCAGAATTGAATATGAAGTACCTGTCAGTTGAGGGAACAGTTTCTTGATGTGGTCTCGTTTTTCCTGTGTACCAACTGTGGTGTATACAGTACATCCGTATGCTAAAGCTATGCTTATAGCTGCTTGTCCTACACCTCCGGTACCTGAATGAATAAGGACAGAGTAGCCTCTTTTGATCTTTCCAATCTGCGAATTCGTAATTATGATTCATGTGTCTTTGTCTTGCTTCTATGGTATTCACTTACCAAAACAAAAGCGTATAGTACTGTACCATAAACAACGGGAACTGTAGCAGCCTGCTCCATCGTCCAATTTTCTGGGATATCCCAGATCAAATGAGTATCAGCTGAAAGAAGGGTTGAAAGAGCCCCATAGCTTACCATTCCCATAACCCTTCGACCACTGTGAAAAGGCATATAGAATATATTATTTAAGTACAACAGATTTTGCCTTATGGTGTAATAAAGTTTTGACTTTCAAATAATTGTGTATTATCAAAACCTTGTTGGACTCACCTCGTTGTCCTTCCAGAGTATTCAAAACCTTGAATGCATTCCTGTTGGGTTCTGTCCATGGTGATAACATCAGCATTTATACGACCTGAGGCAGTCATAATATCCCTGAAGTTAATAGAAGCGTAGTAAATCTGAAATTATAAAAGGTAAGTACCAGAAAGAATCAAAATCAACTCCGTAGTACCAACCTGAACAAGTGTTCTCTCTGGAGGAACTACGCTGTTGGAGTTCAGTGTACCTTCGATCCATTTCAAACTTGACAAATCGCCTCTAAGTTGAGGATTGACGAAGCAATGTTCAGATTCTATCTGTTCTATGTCGTCCAACAGCAAATGCCTGTAAGTACCCCATTGTCCATTCTTGTAAATGTTGACAGATAAGTTCCTCTTCATCTGAGCCGCATAGAAAGGATGGTTTGGATCGAATGGTGGTGTATTGGCATCGAAGATTAAGAAACACCTGACGTTCATACCTGAAAATTCGGATTGAGTTTATGATTTTCTCGTCAATTGAAACATCTACCTCCGGGCTCCCTTCGGATGCAATTGAAAAGTCCAAGAATGCCACTGTATTCTTCGTTCTGCGAATATATAATTACATGACTGTCATTCTTCAAAGCACTCTGTAGGGTAGGAAGCCAACTAAAGTCTTCGTCAGTTCCCGAAATATTGATAACTTTGTATTCTTTCGATTCCAATGCTTTCCTGAAGTACACCAGTTTTTCTGTACCAATATCGTGCACTGTCAGTATATCTATATCTGCGAGGTCTTGTTCAGTTAACGAAGAAATACTGAAGTCTGTATCTTCTCTGGACAGGATGAAACCCTTTTCTTTCAAAGCACCAAAAGCTTGTTGTAGAACCTACAAAGATTCGATTTTAAAACCTGATAACCCTCAGATACCTGTAAGAACTTACCATGGCTCTTTGAAGTATTTTGGTGCCAACAATCAAGTTGCAGTCGTTTTCTGTAACTAACTTCTTATCTTCAACCGTCACGTTAGGTAATTCTAGATTTTCTTTGCTGAATACTACAATATTTGTTTGAATGAGAGGTTGATCACTGAAAACTTGGTGAATCAAGGGGCCTAAAGGTTCACTTCCTTCCACTGTGGCTTCATCGACCACCTCTACGACCTTGATCTGCACAAGACCGAAAACATCAAATTTTTTATACTTGGTTTTTTTACACGATCAACCTACCTTGATTGCGTAAAGATTTTCCAACCCTATCTGCATGTTTACACGAATAGACTGCTCAATAGGAAGTTCGATATCATTGGGTACAAATTCATATTTCTCCAGAACAGGCTGGCCTAGTTGTTTCCTCCTGGGTATCGAACTGGCCAACACGCCTTTAATTTCAACACCTCCACACCTAGATAAATAGGAATATGGTTGAGAATCATCTAAAATACCATTGAAATATTTCCATTTACCTTATGATATCAGCCTCCTTGTAGGCATAAACTGGAAGAACTGGATTCTCCCCAAATGACTCTACATACTGGAGATGCTTTTTGGCGTCAATTGTCAACTTCTTAATGCTTGTTGGAACGTACAATAGCCTCGTGTCGAGTTGGAGAATTTTTATTTGGAGCATACTGTCCATAAATGACACCCAGTTACCATCCCATTTCAGCCAAGCAACTGTAGCTGCAAGGTTGCACTCTTGGAGACCTCTAAAGGCGCCTCTAAGAAAAAAAGTTTTCACATTGCATATTTTCATATCTAAAAATTTACTCTATTTGGATTAAAATCTATTGATAGCTTACTTGTAGTTGTAGCCTCTGAGACGCAATTCTTTATAGATGTCTTTACCCTTCATAGTTAAATCACCTGGTTTGCTGGCATCAGAAGGTTGAAGAAGTTCTGGTTGCTCCAGTTGATCTTCGGTCAAACAATAAATTCTTCCACTCACTACATCTGTACCCCCTTCAATAACCTAGGAGTTGTCCATTAGAATCAATGACAGTGAATATCAAATAAAAGGACTCACTTCGAAGTTACCGCTGTTTCTTTGCGTCATAATGGTGAATTCAGTGAGGTCCTTGCTCACTGTTGTGGCTCTATTGAAACGGCAATTTTCAAAGACCAAGGACATCTCCTGTTCCAACTTATTGAGAGTGAGAGCGAGAGAACACCAAACAGCGTGCAAATAGCCAGTTGCTGGAAAAAGATTCCGCCCTACGAAAGAATCAAAGTTGATTGAACCCAAGATGAAATTAATAAGAAATCTTTACCATCAATGATATGACCTGAGATGTATTGGGATTCTTCTTGCTTCAGGGATACGCCAACAATTCTCTCACCACTCTTCATTGAATCAGTTTCTCTGTAGAACATGACGTACCAGTTTTTAGAGTGATCCCATTTGATCTTCGGGGAGATCATTGGTGTTCCTCTACTGACTGGATACTGAACTCTTGGATACAAGTTTTGGATTTGTGGATTGAAGCCGTACTCGTATAGACTAAAGAAAATTTTAAATCAATCCAAGTGGAAGATGCATTCCTCTAATATCTTACCTTCCAAGAGCCTCCAAGAGCGTGGAAGTGCCTTGTTTCTTGGAATCAACGACGAACCTAACAATTTCAGTATCTCTATCAACGGTGCTCTTCAATAGTTCCGCAAAAGCACCAAGACCAAGTTCCAATATGACATGGTCCTCTTCGATGTGACTTGAGAGATCTTGGAAATATATTTGGGAAAGTAGAGCCTTTATGAAATACTCAGGAGATGCTACTTTCTCTGTAGAAGCTGACAGCCATTTACCACTCCTCTGTTTGGGTTTCGAGATGATCTGCTTGATTCTTGGTAAAAGGGTTGATTCTGCAATGATAGAGTTTGAATGGAAGGAATTATTGAATAATTGATTTATTTACCAATTTTGGATATCTTTCTTGTGAGCCATGTCACTTCCACAGCACTTATGTGTTTAACTTCTACCCCTATTTTTTTTAGAGACTCGACGAAGTTTTGAGTGACTTTATGAGCTCCAGATATGGTCACGCTCGTTTCCGTATTCTTCCATATTATTTCGATGCTTGGTGGAAGTAGTTTCCTAACCTTGAATTCAAATGAATAAAGGTGTTATCGAATCTCACAGATTAAAAGCTGAGGTCTCACCTGTGTTTCTCCAAGATGAACCAAATAGGTTGTAGATGGTTCATTTACAACCTTGACATGATTCGCAATTTCGAATGCAGTCAACACAGTCTGTTCCAGGGATAAACTACCATCGTAATAAGCACATGCAAGTTCTCCCAAAGCGTATCCGATGATAACATCTGGCACCAATTCCAAATCTTTCAAGATATCAACTAATCCAATATGAAGTGCCAAATTCCCCATGATGTTCTTCACAACAGGATCAATTTTGGTGGCTTGGTTTTCGATGATCTCAGTTATATTAATTCCGGTGTTTGCATTGCTCAAAATATCGTGCACTCTGAAACGGAGCCTCAAGAGTATATGAACATTTACTTGGTGGAAAATGAGTTACCTTTGAATTGCAGCAGCGAAAACTGGGAAAGCGAAGAAGGATTGAGCCAGAGACTGCCAAGAATCCTCGAAACTTCCAAAGGCTAGTACTAATGGTGGTTTTACACCCGAGAAACTTTTAAGTGACTTCCTAATTTCCCCTCCTTTGGTAGATATAGTGTAACCACGATAACAGTGACCCTCAATATCTTTCCTGGAAGAACAAGTGGTCAAGTATTCGTTGTAATTCTCAATATTAAACTCACCTGAAAACATCATGAAGTATTTGTATGTGTTCGGCATCCAGTTTTCGTGAATTTACATCTTCGGTAAGGGTAGTAATAGCCTCTGGTGTTCTTCCACTGATGCATAAAAGCCGTGGAAGGTCATCTTTGGGCTGACCCCCATCCACTTTGATTTTCGGGTTCCATTTGAGCAGAATATGGCAATTACCTCCACCAAAGCCAAAACTGTTGATACCTGAAATTTTTATGCGTTTTCAACGTTCTGTAGAACTGTTTTTTTAAACTAATTCCTTCAAAATATGTGTGAATGTATTTACCTATAAGTCCTCTATCATCCTGAAATGGGATCTTCTCAGAAACCACGTTTATTCTTCCTTCTTCTAAGGCAGGAACACCCTCTCTTGGTTTAGAATAGTTGAGATTTGGTGGGATGTAACCTTCTTCCAAGCCGATAATACACTGAAAAATATTGGTGACATAGTTTCGATAGTTCTTCCTAAATTCAAATTTTCAAACCTTGATGATGGAGCAAAGACCCGAAGCTGGTTCCGAATGGCCTATGTTCGACTTGACGGATCCAATTAGTAGAGGATCTTCTCTTCCTTTACAGAAAACTTCGTCTATAGCTGAACATTCTTCTGGATCACCTACTTTAGTACCTAAATGGAAAAAGCATAGTCACTTTCATTATAGATTGACTGGAGGGAAAACATCCACTTCTTGAATGTCTTATAAGTTATATTTAGAGCATTTGGGGTTGTCGATTGAGCTCACCTGTACCATGGGCCTCTAGAAAGCTCAGAGATCTTGGATCAACTTTGCACTCATTGTAGAAATCCTGGAGAAGTCTTTTCTGGGCTTCTCCAGAAGGATAAGTGATACCTTGTTCCTTATAACCATCACAGTTCGTCTTCGCATGCAATATCTGAAATAAAAAGATAATATTAAAAACCCGTTAGGATGGATATGATTGGTTAAAAGTACCGAAGCGTACACCCTCCTAGCATCTTTAGCCTTCTGCAGAAGCACGCAGGTTATTGCTTCTGATCTAGCGTACCCATTTCCGCTAGCATCGAAGGACTTGCAGCAACCATCGTCGCTTAGTACACCTAACCTGGAAGGATATGTTTCTCAGTTGGTTTTTAATCGTAATTGTGGAATGTCCTAAAAGGATTTTCCGTGTGTTATCACCTGGCGAATTGAAGAGATACGAAAGGATGAAGGGTTAAATTCGCTCCACCCACTATGGCCATGTCGCACAGTCCGGTTCTGATGGCTCTGTATGCATTTTCAACGGCGTACAAGGAGCTACTGCAGGCTGTATCTGTTATGGTTGAAATTCCTTTCAATTTCAGGAAGTAACTGATTCTGTTCGCAAACATCGACCTCATACATCTGGAAATATATTGAGGTTTTATCGGTCTATAGTTTCTGATTTTTCCTCATTTCTGTAGACTTTATCATATTACTGATCGTAGAATTTTGCAATTAAAAATTTCAGAAGGAGCATTAAATGCTGTTCTAGGTTTCATATGATTCCGTTTATAAGTTTCCGAAATAATAATAATGAATAATCCAAAAAAAAATTGTGTATAATTTTTTTTTGGAGTTTTGCTTTTAATCCCTCAATTCTTGTGTATATTTCGACGAATTCGTCAAACTGACCCTGTTATTCCGAACTGCTGAGGTTCCAGATTTTCGAAAAACCAATCTTTCTCGCTCTCCGAGAAGCAGGTCCCGAAGAAAACCCCTGTGTTGGTTCCCTCTAATTCTGAAGGATGGAGTCCTGCGTCTAAAATTGCCTCTACGGATTTCTCCAAGAAAATCCTGACAGCGGGGTCTATGGCGTTGGCCTGCCTATGATGGAGACCTGGAAGAGTCAATATTCGTTGAAATAATCGTTATGGAATCAGGAGTTTTAAGATCTGCTTCGATTTCAACATCACTTCTCGAATTACCCTCGTATATTAATACTAACCGAAGAATCCCGCATCGAACTTTTCGATATCGTAGATTTTCCCTGTCCTTTGAGGAATTTCCTGGTGTATATGTTCCCATCTCCTGTCATCGCCATCTACCATATCACATTTGTTCATCAGGTTATCCCTGAACTCGTGCACATTTCTGGAGTTCGGGAATACTCCAGAAATACCTTGAAACACAACAAAATATCAAGAAATTTCGAAATTTCAGTATAAGACTCTGAAGAGTTCGTTTCGGGGATGAAACGTTGCCCCTAACGTTCGGTTATTCCTCGTGATTTTGATATGAGTTGAATATAGACACGTGAATTAATAAAATAATAAGCCTGGAACATTATTTTCCTCTGCCTTTCAAAAAATTAACTCTAGCTCAAAAAAGTGGTTCCAGCACTGACGTGAAGTCAGTGCTTTCAGATGAGTATAACTCCAGGACAATTTGGCTGATTATGACAATTAACGAACTTAAATGTCACAATCGGATGCGCAACCTACCCTGGAAATTGAAAGTCGCTACCTCTTTCCGTTTTCAAGTTATCGTGAGATACATAATTTTCTTTTGTAATTTTTTTAAAATTTTCTATTGGTACGGTTCTCACAAAATTTCACAAACATCTTCGCGTCAGTATTCTACAACTACCTACCAAGTTTCAATTCGATTGAATCTGTATTTTTTGAGTTATCGAGAAAATAATATTCTAGATGGGTATAACTCAAAAACCGTTCGACCGATTAGGCCCAACAACGAACTTAACAGTCCCATTCAGATGCGCAACCTACCCTGAAAATCGTAAGTCTCTATCTATTTTCGTTCGAAAGTTAGAGAGGCAATGGTCACCCATCCAGCTACTGAACTCACTCAAGGCTGCTCGGATCTCCAAAAACATAAATCCGATCGTGTTCAAACTTGGAACTTGACAGTAGAGTTAGATTTCGAGGGCGGTCGCAAAATTTCAGCGATATCGGACGAAGAGTTTCTGATATATAGAATTTTTTTTCAATGATTTCTTAAAAAATTTCTAGTGATACGATCCTCACGAAATTTCGCAAGAATTTTTTCTTCAGCATTTAACAACTAATAACCATGTTTGAATTGGATCGGTTTCGTATTTTTCGAGTTATTGAGGAAATAACAATCAAATTTCAGATGGGTATAACTCCAAAACCGTTCGGCCGATTATGCCTATTAATAAACTCAAATGTCGCATTCAGATGAAAAACCTAACCTAAAAATTGCAAGTCGGTATCTATTTCTATTCTCAGGTTTTCGTGACATATATAAAAATTTTTAATAATAATAATAATAATAATAATAATAAGGTCTCTATTTCACAAGAAATCTCAAGGGGAAGTTCACCCAAAAAACATTTTCTATTGATACGATTCTCACGAAATTTCAAACGTCTTTAGGTTTGCATTCTACAACCAACAGTTGAATATCTCATTCCTGGCAAAACTCATTAAGAACAATAAATCAAAGAGCAATAAAGAAGATAAACCCGGTGTTTATAAGTTAAATTATTGAGTTGTGATAAATTATATACGAGAAAAACAATTTGGAACAAGAATTAAGGAACACCACAGCTAGCAAAACAACAGAATTAATTCTAATAAAAGTCTACACAATTTGAATTGAGGCGTGAGATTAAATTATTGGGAACTGGTAGAAATATTATTTTAATTTAATGCGATGTAGTCTGTGTTGACGAAGCGCGTCCCAATATTAAATGAATAAGTGTAAATCATATACAGGGTGTCCCAAAAATACTACGCGACACGTGACACTGGAGAAAGATTGGCATTAGGTCTATCAGATAGCATCAACATGACCTCAGTAAAAGTCCGCTGGTTTTCGAGATATCACCACTGTTGCGTCCCATGACTTCACATGTTGGGAAGCGCTCATTTGTCTAAACAAAGCAGCACGCTTGTAAAACTTAAATGTTTTGGGTTAACTGGTTTATTTTTGCATGGGTGGTCTCACCCTTGAAATTAATATTTTCCACGAAAAGATAATTGCAAGTAAAATATCTTGTAATACTTCAACCCTTGTAGAAGTATTTATGACCTATTTCCTGTGAAATATTGATAAAATGCATACAACAACTAACACATTGCCAGAGCTGTGAGTCCTTTGTCTAGATTCTAACCCATACAAAAATCTAGAATTTTCCGATTAGATCGCCACGGCTTTGGCTATTCACTAAATCGAGGGCGTAGATTCCGAATCTGTAATTAGTTTTTCCGTATCTCGATTAATTTTGGTAATATGGCGAAAAATCCGACTGATTAGTCCATTTTCCGGAGTTAGAGCCAGAAATTTCGTCATTGCTCCGAAACTAATCGAGATACGGAAAATCTAATTACAGATTCGTGATCTGCGTACCCGTTTTAGTGAATAACCAAAGCCGCGTTGACCTAATAGGAAAATTGTAAATTTTTGGGTGAGTTGGATACTAGAGAAAACTTTTTGGCGTTTGACGGATTCGATCATTACCTAATATGGTACGGATAGAGATACAGAAAAAATAGATACATAAATCTAAACGTCGTCCACCGACCAATAATCGGGAAAAATTTGGTTATTGAGATGTGAAAATCATAGATTTGGGACGGGAAAGAAGAATTTTCCTCCGATTCCGACCCAAAAAATTTTTTTCATGGTATATCAATACGGAGCTCGTGTCTAATTAAATTGAGGTCGGTGATCACGAATATGTAATTAGTTTTTGCCTAAGTGGCGTACTTTGGGAAAATTTTCACTTAAAGTGATAAAATTGACGAAAATAGGTCAATTTTCGAACTTTCCACCACCCAAAAAAATCGGAGTAGGGTGTTGCTGATTTTTTACGTCATATTTGGATCCTTTATCTATCGAATCATCTGAACAATAAATGTCCAGGTTGTACGCTTCGGAAATTATGATTTTTTTCCCGAGGGTCTATTTTTCGGAAAATTCTTTCCGCGATATTTTCTCGGAAAATTTTTGTAATAAATATCTGATGGTAGATTCGGAATCTACGGCCCCGAATCTATAAGAATAAGTACCCGTTTCATAGTTTTGCGTCAAAAAAATTTTCTCGAAAAATGGGATTTTTTTAAGGCTAATGTATTAAAAAATTGCCAAAAATCGACCGGTCTCCGATTTCGATGCAAATTACGTCATTTATCAATTCGGGGCCGTAGATTACGAATATATGATCGGATTTTTCATTAGAGAATTTTCCGCGGAAATACCGCGAAATGAGTTTTCCGAAAAACAGACCCTTGGGAAAAAAATCATAGTTTCCGAATAGTACGGCCTGGACATTTTCTGTTTGGATTATTCAGTAGATAAAAGATCCATATATGACGGCAAAAATCAACAGCACCTTACTCCGATTTTTTTGGGCGGTGTGAACTTCCAAAATTGACCTATTTTCGTCCATTTTTTCACTCTAAGTGAAAATTTTCATAAAGTACGCCACTTAGGGAAAAACTAATTGCATATTCGTGATCAGCGACCTCGATTTAATTAGACACGAGCTCCGTATCGATATACCATGAAAACTGGAGATTTTTAAAAAATACACAAAAGTGGTGATATCTCGAAAACCAGCGGACTTTTACTGAGGTCATGTTGATGCTATCTGATAGACCTAATGCCAATCTATCTCCAGTGTCACTTTCGCGTGGTATTTTTGGGACACCCTGTATAATTTGAGGAAGTAATTCAGTTCAAAATTAAACTAACAAACCATATTTTGTAGGTTTACCTGTAATGCAAACTTCTTCTCCAGGTGCAGGATCTGCAATTATCCTTCCATTTAGTATCGAAGGATCATTACATTTATCTTCTTGGAGTTGTGCGTCATCTGTATTACTTGGCGCCATTATTGAAGCTTTTGAGAAATCTGTAATCAAATCATAAACTTGGAAAGGATATAGATCGATCTGAACATTATACATTTTCTCCCTGCGCAATCTTATGAGATCGGGATTAAAAATTTTCAATACAAAATTCTTAAAATAATTAAATTAATTTACAATCTATGATAAATGATGACTAAATTAATCGATTTTGAGGATTTTTCTGGGTAAAATTGCTTCGTTGAATATACTCTGTAACACTTGATACATTTTTCTAGAACCAGAACTAAAATATAAATTATTTCCCTGAAATTTCAATTTCCAAAAATTTCTTCCCACTGGATAGATTTCAACATATTATTGAACTGTCGTACGGGAAGTATCAAATATGTTCATTGCATAATGTCATTTTAAAAACGAAAAGTTCTTTTCCATTTTAGCAATGATTGTTGAGAATGGACTGGCAGAATTAAATAAACAAAAATTAAGAAAAAAATTGAGAAATATAAAGATAAAATAAAAATAAATAAAAATTTATTTAAAACAAATTTCGCTTCATTATTTTTTATATATTAATTATTTATTATTCCCAATCCTTCCTGGATAAACTTACCTTAAATAAAATTAAAACACCCTAATCCTTAACCAGGCAAGATGAAAAATATAAAAACCAACCACTACCGTTAACTTAAAAAACAACAAAACCACACCAATTAAACTAAACAGATGGTGGAAAAAAAAATCACTATACAGTACTAAACCAAAACTCGGAATCTCAGTTAATCTCGGGGGGTGGCCATTTATAGATTTTTTTTCGGCATCAGATACTAATTTGAATACAATAAAGTTCAGTAGTAAACCCAGCCTACTTGGTAGGGACGATTGGAATTCGATTATATTCCTGGGGATAATGAACTCGAAAAAATGTATTTTTTAGTATTGTTCAGTTCCTGTTAAAATTTTTATATCGTTTGGAAATATGGGGACTATGTATTGGAGTTTAAATTTCAGTACGATATGATAGGTACTGATAAAAAAGGGGGAAAGCCCTGTGGCAGGAGCTTTGGAGCTTTTGTTGAAACTTCGACAAATCATTTGACGAAGTATTGGTTTCTCAGAGTTGGGAATGATATTAATGGATTCTTATGATAGAACTGCACACAAAATAAATTAAATTGAAATAAAAGTTTATTTATCAAGATTAAATGAGCAATCTGCAATAATTTAACCTCGTGGAATGGGTTGTTGCAACTTACACTCGGTGCATAGTTTTCACAACTCGAAATACCTAAGGAAAGTATCATCGAAATTTCTAGAGCAAGGCTGGAGATAATCACAGCAGATTGTCCATTTATTCCTGATATTTGAATAGGTATAGGATGACGAACAAATTATTTTAATAGTTCAAAATATATTAATAAAATACAATCCTCTTTTCATAATTTAATAGTTACCACTAACACAATCATTTTGTATTATGAACTCAAGAAAAAATATTTGATACACAAATGTAGATCAATATTTCAGCAATATTTTGCTAGCAAAATCATGAAAATACTGTATAATACAGGAACATGTCTAACTACTTAAGGAAGTAAAAGGTAATATTAACCTCAGTGGTCAACGAACAGTAATTTCTTTTGATGATTCCATTATGTTGTTCTCTCCTATTGCCTTCATAAACTACATCATTAAAATGATCCAATTCTAAATCTTCTGAAACATCATCCCCAATATTTGCACATAAATTATTCAATATGCAAGTCAATATCATTTTTGGTATCAAAACAGTCTTGTATTTGTATATATTCACAAATTCGAGATGCGGAACCTTTTCTTCCAGCACAAAATATTTCCAAAGTACGAATTATATATACGAATAAGATGACATGAATGAACAGTGAACACAGATAGAACACAGACAGATAGAACTCGCAATCTGTGAAAACATAGAAGTACGATCTATTATTGAAATTTTGAAAAATCACATCTCCGAAATTATTACCTTGTTAGAGTTGAAAATGACATCAATGGATTCTTATGATGGAACTGCATCTTAAAAAAATTGAATTTGAAGTTTGTGAAAAAATTTTTTTTTCATTTCTCCGAAACCACCAGGCCGATTTCGCCCAATAACGAACTTAAACAAGATATTCATCTCCTAAACCTACCCTGTCTAGCTCATTCCGTTCGAGAGTTATCGTGTCAACGGCAGGCCGGACAGTATCGATTTTGACCACGGTTTCTAGATCAGTGAATTTTCAGCCAAAAATTCAAAAATTACAAACATTTGGGCCAATTGATAAGCACTCTGTTTCGAGGAACATGAGCGCCAAAAACAATTCCATAAATGTCTGAAATAACGAGGGGATTTGAAAGATAGGAAGAAAAAAGTTAAAAATAAAAGAAAAATTATAAAAAAAAAATCAACATACGATTAAAATGGATATTTGGGAGTTTGATGAAAGATTTCTTTTTTTTTTTTTTTTTAAATAGATTCGCATTTTTGTTTTGTTTTTGTATTTGGCTGGCAGATAATTGAGATCATGAATGGGTTCATGTATATGTGTAATATTTGAATATTGTTAAATAAATGTTATTATTTGTTACTGTCAGGCACAAACCATAGGTTTAGCTGACAGAATTTAGAATAAATTTATTGTATTTGATTTTGATAAAATAAACTTGAACTTGAACTTGATACTCCTGAATCAAACTGACAATCTGAAGCAAGATGTGAAGCACAGAAAAATCGCCACAGGCAATGTTAATACTATTGGCGCGCTTGTTCTCCTGAACAGAGTGCCTATAAATTAGACCAGTTGTCCGTAATTTTCGAATTTTTGGTTTTAGTTAGAGAATTGGAATTTGTAGGGTAGCTTTGGGGTCTAATTGTGCCGGTTGAGTTCATTAATGGGAAAAATTCGCCTAGTGATTCCGGAAATATAGCCATCTGAAATTTTGTTTTTCGAATGATTAAAAAGATACTTGAATCTTGGCAGCTAGTCATAAAATCCTGACAGACTTCTCCGAAATTTATGAGGAACATATGACTAAAAAATTTTAGAAAATTTTGTAGTAATTTTTTAGTGAATCAATGCCATGAATCAGTCAAATTTTCGAGAAGTTTTTCCCAGAATTGTGGCATTAATTCATCAATGGCTCACTCAATATTGTTCTGAAAAGCTAACAAAGTTGTAAGTTTGTCAGCATAAACTATGGATATATCATAACCAATGAAAATAATCGGGAGGAGTTGAATTACATAATCTTAAAAGGACCGAATGTTTTCACCAAATTCTCCCTTCAATGAATGGTTACGTTAGCTGTGTAGCACGTAGCGCATTCCTGTTTATTTCAACCAAAAAATGGACGAAAACCTCAATAAGTTTCGAGAGCAACTCTGATTTTGAGTGTGAAGTTTCTCAGTTTAGTATCGTTGTTCAAGTCTTAATTAATTCATGATTAAAATGGCAATCTTTTCTGGGCACAAATGTCAAAGAACTGTCAGTTTGACAAACGGCATTCTATCGTTATCGAAAGACCTCATATGCAGGTAAAAAAACACCCCATATATAAATAAAAATCATTTTAAATTGGTCACTGCGCTGGAGGATGTGGATGATTCATTTGAAGCATAAGAATTTAATTAAAAAGGATGGATATTTTACTTCCTTCAAGTTCGGAGTGAGGAACAGACATAAAGTAACTTTGCCCTTGAAAAAGTTTGTCGCACAGGACATTATGAATGAAAAATTGAATACAATGGACGATATTGAAATATATTGTTGTGGCTGGTGAGACCGGATGATAGGTATTTAAGGTACCTACATACATTTATGAGGGGGGAGAATGGAATCCTATACAGAACAAATCGATCATTCGGTTGGGAAGCAGCTTTTTGCGCGCATGTTCTGGGGAACATTTTCCCCAAATGTCCGTTTTCACGATAACTTTCGAACGAAAAGAGATGGTGACTTGAAATTTTTCGGGTAGGTTGCGCGTCCAAATGCGACGGTTAAGTTTGTTAATGGGCATAATCAGCCCAACGGTTTTCGAGTACTAATTTTATTTTCAACCATTACAGATCTGATCGAATTGAAACTTTGTAACTAGTTGTAGAATGTTGACATAAAGACGTATGTGAAATTTTGTGAGGATCGTATCACTAGAGAATTAAAAAAACAATATTTAAAAATATTATTTATCTCACGATAACTTTTTCAATTTCAATTTTCAGGGTAGGTTGAGTAACCGAATGTGACATTTGAGTTTGTTAATAGGCATAATCGGCCAAACGGTTTTGGAATTATCCCTATCTGAAATTTTGTAGTTATTCCCTCAATAACTCAAAAAATAAGAAATGGATCCAATTAAAACATGGTTATCAGCTGTAGAATGCCAGCGCAAAATTTTTTTAGGATCGTATCAGTAGAAAATTTCAAAAAAATCATTGAAAATCATTGGGCAAATTTTTATATGTCAGAAACCATTTGTCTGACATTACTGAAATTTTGCAAGAGCCTTCAAAACCTAACTATACAGCCAAGTTCCAAATTTGTATGTGATCAGATATATATTGTTGAAGATCCGAGCAATGTTGGGTGAGTTGAGTAGCTGGCTGGGATACCGTTGCCTCGATAACTTTCGAACGGAAAGAGATAGCGACTTGCAATTTTAAGAGTAGGTTGCGCATCTGAATGCGACATTTAAATTCGTTCAGAGACATAATCGACCCAACGGTTTCGGAGTTGTACACATCTGAAATTGTTGTTATTTCCTCTATACATTCTGGTCTTTATCGATGTTAAATTCGATTAAGAGTGTCCAATAGAGGTTTTTTTTATTCAAGAACAACAATTGTTTTACCTTATTATGGCTTATTCAGGTTTATATTTGATGTCATGAAGAAGTCAATCGGATTTAAACGAATTTCCATCAAGTAAAGACCGAACCAATCCAATATATATTTATTTCATCTCGAAGAATGAGGGTTAGGTCAAAAGTTGAAGAATTCAATTCTCTAAAGGCACTAAGGAGCATACCATCGGAATAAATGAGGGTTGAATGACAACTACCTGGACTTGACAATAAAAAACATTTTATGTGTGGAATTTAATTTATTTTTCACCGCAAACACCTTTCTACATCTCTATATATTTTGTATTACCTATTATAACTTCCGCTCGTTTCAACAATCACCTCGTGGTTCAGGATATATTTTTTCTCAGCTTCTATTTTCCCCATTCAAAACAGAAAACTAGATGGTAACGAGATATACGTACAATTAGTTATTTAGATGCTTTATATCGATATTTGAAATCATTCGCTGGTGAAAAAGAATCAAATATGCTATATTGAACTATGTTGAATGTCGTTTTATCACCTCAGCTTTAAGATATTCCAGCAGCTGTACCGACAAGAGGTGTAAATTAAAACACTCGATACCATCATAAACATTATAGTTACTCAAATAGAATGGTGACATGTTTTTCATGAAATTCCAAACATATACCGCTCACAAGATGATCGTGCTACTTTTTAAACGGCCCACCCTATATAGAGGATGATAGCTCTCAAGCATTTGGATATGGAGACAATGAACCAGTATGTAAAATTGAAACATTGTAAATTATATTATTTCTTATGAGGAGAAATAGGGTTCAACGTACTCTCAGTCAGTGTCATGATAAAACAATTGATGTATAGTTCACTCATTGGACAATCACCTGTATATTATGAAATATTAATTCACCAATAAAAACTACCGATGATAAAAACATGCCTACCAGGAGTATACCAAAAACAAGTATCAATTTATCTAGACCTAGCCTTGGACTGACTTCCCTTAAAGCGCTGTGATTCTTGGGTGTTAGCACCAAGGATGTCATCCATTTTCCGCTGAGGCCACTCTCTTCGAACCTAGAGAACCACATGTTGAACACCAATAGAAAAGGTGATCCTTCTGGGAGAATTCTAGAGATGAAATGCGTCATTATACAATCATCGACAACGTGAAGGAGAGGAACACCATTCTGGTCTAGGTATTTGGTGTTGATCTTGAACACAGCTTCCCTTTTACGTTCCAAAGCCACGATATTCCTATGAAAGGCAGCATTCTCGATAGCCGGTATAGATCCGTGATAATTCTTGAACACTCTCTTTGATAATTTCCTCATCAAATCCGAGTCTGTACCTTCGTCGTGTAGGATGTCCAATGTCGTCTCGATCGGCATATCAGAATCTAACAAATCCTGCAAACTATTGATCTCAGGGTAATATGAGACGGTAGAGAAGTTTTTGAACAGGTTTCCGTTGAAAATGCCAGCTAGAACCACGTGAAAAACGAATAGATAAGCAGCTAAGACAACCCTATACTTGAGGGTCTTCGTAGAGGTCATAGATACGGCTCTGAAAAAGATGTAATAAAGGCCTCCAGAATGTCTTAAGGAGAACAAATCCAAAAACAAGCAAACCAGCGTCGCGAAAATCACTATAAAGATCCATGACCAGATAGAGAAAACCCTCAATATAGAGATCCAAGCAGGTATTCTGCCAGATTTTGGCACCACAGGGCATATTTTGTGGCTTTGGGTAACTTGACTAAACTCCACATTGAATCTGGAATATTTATAGTCCAAAAATATGCCATTCATGGCTAAATCTATCCTTCTTTTGACCACATCTCCTAAACTACCAGTGGAGCTACCATTTGGCAATATATGTCCAAATCTTTCGACATCTGGACCTTTTTTGTCTTCAAATACTACAGTGAAGTTGAGATGTTTCGCCAGATGTCCCAAAGTACATCCATCAACGCCTCCGATGTAATGGGAGTATTGCAAAACGTCGTAGCAAGTACTAACGTGGAAAAAAAGAGGTTTGACGACCTCAACTGCTGTTGGGTATCTATGGAACAAATTAACTCTGAGCGAAATATTGTTCAATGTTCTTAGAGTGTTCAAGGTGACCATTGGATACTTCATGATGTCTTCGAGGGAGTACCAATCCATTCTACCATAGTTGTCATGACGTGGCTCAAGAGGTCGGTATATGTAGAATTTATGAAAATAATTGCAGTTTGTTTGGACGACTACATTTAGGAGCCCGTGTTTTTTCCACGCTGTTCTTAAGAGTCGGTATATTTCGTTCTGCAATTGTTCCTCACATTCTGTAGTTGATATTAAGACTATGGATACAACTCTCTGGTAGAATAACCTAAGTTTGTTCCTTTTCTTCAGATAGTTGTGGACCAAAATGACAGAGGGAGTGACCAACACGATTCCTCTGTTGAAATCTGCATACAATCTAAGTTTTTCCACGCTTTCATCAGTATTTCCAGTTCCTCCCTGGGATATTCTGGAGATATCTGTTACATTGCGGAAAATATATTTTTCAGGAACTTTTTCCCGCACAAGAACTTCGGAAATTATTATATTTTTTCGACTGATACCCAAAGAAATGATGAGGTTGTTTAGGTGTGACTCAGATCTTCCATACATGTTCTTCCCAATTAAATTCACTACACTTAAGGTCCTTATGCAGGAAAAATACCAGTCATAATATTTCCCCACGTGATCATATGAGCTTGGACGTTCAACTTTGAATTTTCCATGCAAATTATCTTCTTTGGATAATGCTGAAATGATTATAGGAAATAACAAAATAATTTTGATGGCTAATTTCATCTTAAATAGCGTTGAAAGGTAATAAAGACTTGCTGAGCTGTCTGTCGGTTTATAAGGACGCAATAATTGCCCTGGAATGTCGATAGTGGGTTGGAGCATGTTTGCATATTCCTCAAATCACCCCAAGGGTGGAAGCAGAAGTGTTCTCGCTCTTGAGTTCGAGGTATAAAAGATTGATTTTGATTGGATAATCACTTGTGAGTTTAATCCACAATGTCAGTGATTCACTGACGCAAGCAATGCCCAGACGAGTACCTGGATCAATATCGACAAAATTGTAACTTGATAGAATGATAGAAATGGCTAAATCGACAATTAAACCAAGGTATGAATGCACAGAGTCTTTAATACAAATATATTATACTAATAATAATATACTATACAAAGTTTTATCACTTATCTATATAACAAGCGCTCCAAAAATACTGTCAGACACACACGTAGAAACATACTATAGCTGATTAGTGTTTACCTTTCGAAATAACTCTCGATTTCACTGAAATTCCTGCCGAGGGTTTCAGGCAAGAAGAAATAGATGAACATCACACTGACCAAGTTAAAAATGGCCACCACGCAAAATATGGAATGGATATCTATGGAATCCAAGATGGCGGGGAAGATTTTCACGAACAAAAACATCATCACGTAAGCTGCCGAAACTAAAAAACCGCCTACCACTCCTCGGACCTTCACCGGTAAAAGTTCCCCGATTAAAGTCCATGGTATCACCAAGAATCCAAGAGATCCAAAAGCCACATACCCCAATACAAATATATACGCGAGATTGTAGGTATGGTCACTCGTAGTTATGTTCATAGCTTCTATTTCTTCGTTTGGTAATACTGTGAAGTAGATGTACACCCCTGCGATGAGGCTGCAGAAGGCCATGCCCAGTCCCGAGGCCATCAGGATGGTCCTTCTGCCGAAACTCTTGGACACGACAACCGACAGTGCAGACGAGATGAATCTGATGATACCCAGCAGCACCAAGGACGCCATCTCGGTCATGCCTTGGTCCTGGTTCTGTCCGTCGAGCTTCCTGAAGATGTCGGTGGCGTAAAATATGATGACGTAGCCTCCGGTTATCTGCTGGGCGAGGAAGATCAATAGGAGGATGATGGTAGGTTTGTACACTGCCTTCTCTCTGAAGAGCTTGATTTCCCCAATCAGTTTTCGCCACCTGGTCTCGTTCTCGTCGCAGATGTTTCTATTCTTTCTTTTCACCAGGAGAAGGTGATGATATTGGCTGTCATAGACCTGCAGAATGAATATGGATATCAATATAGTAATGGATTTGACGAAATATTGAGACCTAGGTATTCTACCTACCTCTTGATTCTTGTATAGGTACCTAAACGCTTTCTGTGCTCCACCATAATCGTTCCTGAATATTATACACCAATAGGGGCTTTCTGGCATGAATATCATGCCCAAACCCGAGAAAATCGAACCAGCACACAACAGAATGGCGGTCATTTTCCAGCGCATCAGGGTGCCAAACAGATACGTCAAGAGGACACCAAGGGATACAAATACACTGTTAAGAGACAGCAGGGCTTGCCGAAGTGTTGGATGGGTTATTTCTGAGACGTACACTATAGACGCTGTTGTAAGACCTGCGAAAAATCATTAGGGGTTAATGTGGACACTATGTTTTATAATTAGAGAGCTGAAGATAGCTGGCCACCTCAAGCACCAGATGATCAATATCATAAATTACTACTCACCTCCAGTAAATCCTGAGATAATCCTAGCAATGTATATGTGCCATAATTGGGTTGCATATATCTGGAATATCCAACCAGCAACAAACGGCGTAGAAATAAAAACGCAAACTCTTTTTCTGCCATAAGCATCCATGACAGGTCCTATGATCAGTGCTCCTAATGGTAAAGCAATTGCAACAATGCTTGCTGAAAAAATTTATAGATAACTAAGTATTCTAGTTTCAGTTCACTGTAGACTGATTAAGACCACTAAAATAGTAACTACACCCTTGTCCACTACAAATTTTATCGTCTGACATATGTTTCTGAGACGAAGTGCGACTAAAGCATGCTATCTGTTATTCTACGTGATTTGCAACAACAGATTTATCGATGTTTTTGTTCCGAATGTGACCCGTGTTCTATTAAACCTTGTGAGAATGTTTCTGGTTGTCTGTCCGACGTAGCACTTCTTGCAATCTAAACATTTAATTTCAAATCCGATTTGAACATGTTCGGAGTTTTATGGAATGTATTTCCTAGAAGTTGTTTAATTTTTATGGAAGTTTTGAAAGCAATTTGTCATTTTACTGAAGAGTTTTTTATCTTTATGATTCTTGATATTTTTCTGGACTATTTGATGACTATAGGTGCTCGTTTCTTTCGGCAATATAGAAATAATTATTCTTTCTTTCTTGAAGTGTACATTGCCTTACATTACTAGTGTAATGAGATAACTAAACATAGCAGTTTAATGTATGGAAATATGATTAATCTCATTCTTACCTATCCAAGAAGCCTCTGATCTTGTTATATGTATAGGACTGTCTTTTTTTGCCAATTGTGGTACCAAAATTGAACTGAAAGACATGTTCGCTCCTACTTGTATTACAATAGAAAACGCTATGCAAGCTGCGATTATCTGAAACAGTATATTTATTATACACAGGTTGGTTCGTCGCTGTATATCTATCAAGAACATGTTGAATTTTGAAAGATGATCATTTATTGTGAAATCCAGATGTCGTACAGGTAGTTCTAGCAATAATCATGCATATTTTAGGAGGGGAGGTTAGATGGCCAGTCAGGCCACCGAGATTTTTAGTGCGCTTGTTGACTTTTTCGCCGAAAATCTGAGGTCGAACTTAATGCTGTCTGCCGACCGGCCGTGACCTCGATAACTCTCAAACGAAAAAAATTAGGGAGTTGAAATTTGCAGGGTAGGGTTGGGGTGAACATACCTCGGTTTATTTCGTTAATGGGCAAAATCCGCTGAGTGGTTTCGGAGTCATAGCCATCTGATGTTTTGTTTTCTTATAACTTGATAAATACTGATCTGATTGGAGTGAACTTGGTAATTAGTTGAAAAATACCGGTTCGAGGACTTGCTCAAAATTTCGTTAGGATCGTACGACTAGAAAATTTAAAAAAAATTATTTAAAAAAATGTTGGCTTGTGAACAATTATTAATTTATTGGAACTTTTGCAGAAATTTGCGTGTCAGTATTCTACAAGTAATTTCCAAGTTTCAATTTGATCCGATATGTATTTTTCGAGTTATTGGGGAAATAAAAAAAAACTACAGATAGGTATAACTCCAAAACCGTTCGACCGATTATGCCCATTAACAAACTCAACCGCCACAGTCGGATGCGCAACCTACCCTGAAAATTTCAAGTCGCTAGCTCTTTCCGTTCGGAAGTTATCGTGGCAACGGTTGGCCGGTCGGACAGAATCGAATTTGACCTCGGATTCTTCATCAGTGAGTCGAACATAACCGTTTGAGAACATTTCGGCAAAAAAATCGAAAATTACAGACATTTGGGCAGAATGATGCACTAGAAAATGTGCTTAAATTAAATTGTAATGTAAACCAGATTGTAGAGAAAATGATCTGTACCTGTCTCGTGGAATGTTTCCATGATAATGCAACTTCTCTCTCTTGACGTTGAAATACCACTGGTTCTTTTTCCTCTGAAATATACGCCTCTACTTCTCCATTCATCTGAAGAAAAATCATAAGTTCCAATATTTCAGATATCCGGTATAATTTTTTCTCATTTATAATTATCCATATTCAAAAACCCACATTCGGAACAACTTTATACTTTAATACTACATAGGTACTCAAAAACAAGAAAAATAATTTACCTATCGATTGAAATCAACAGGTGCCGAATACGGCAAGTTTGGTGGACGTACATAAGCATACAAAATATTAATACGTACAAGACTTTGATGTAGACTTCCATACATTATTGGACGGATTTGGAAGCAATCTCTTCGAATAAGATCGTAATGAATATGAACAGTAAATGATAAGAAATAGTGCATAAATTGATTAAATGTATTTTCTAAAGTCGCTAACATCAAAGGGTCGGCTCTGCGAAAAATTCAATAATATTTATGAAAATTTTTCGTGTGTTTTTTCTGCGATTCGTTTATCAATCGATATTATATCAGCTTATTTACATAAAAATTATAGTTCTATTTAATTAAATATGTTACCGTGCTGTCCCGCGTTTCAACATAAACCCGACGAATGAAAATTGTTTGGCGACGAATGAATAATTGTTTATGTTTCATTTATCACCAAACTGAGGTACTTCTTCGAAGTGCATGTACCTGAGAAGGTCCCTTTCTCTTCAAGAATGAATCATAAATAATGAGCTTTCGTTAGGATAATCAAGAAAGTACGGGGGCGCTCAAAAAATATTTAGAAATTCTGTATGCAATTGTTTTTATAGCAAATAATGAAGAAAGGTTGGCTTGAAAGGTTCAACAGTGAAAAGATAGGATATGAAAGCTTCTTATTCGAATATTTTACTAAAGCTAAGGCCTGTGTGTGTATCACTGGAGCTATGGGAATCTGTCCTACCAGGGCACTTGAGATTATCACGAATCTCACATCACTTCATCTAGTGATAGACAAAATGGTCAATGAAGCTATTCTCAGAATATCTAGGAAAGGAACAGGTAATGAGAGTATTAAAAACCACAAAGCCTAGTCCTCTCTTACCAGGTACATTTCATCAGCTAATCTTCCTAGTGACGAAATTATTAAGACAGTAAGCATCGAAAAGAACTTCACTACGATGCTAGGTAGGAAGAAAGACAGAATTCACCAACCAAGTTTATAAAAAAAATGCCATTAAATGCTATACAGACGGTTCAAAAACCTTATAGGTCCTCTCTTACATTACCTGGTACATTTTATCAGCCAATCTTAATAGTGACGAAATTATCATGAAAGTAAGCATTGAAAAGAACTTCCCTGCGATGCTCGGTAGGAAAAAGACTGGGACAGAGCATCCACCACCCAAGTTCTTGAAAGAAATGCCATTAAATGGTACACAGATGGTTCAAAAACCACTATAGGAGCTGGCGCTGGAGTATATGGGCCAGGCACCAAATGCTCACTATCGCTAGGCTCCTATCCGAGCATCTTTCAGGCAGAAGCACTTGGAATAGGAAGATACGTGGATGAACCTAGAAAGAAACTATCAGAGTTGTGACATAGCAATCCACTCTGACAGTCAAGCTGATATTAAAGCTCTGAGCTCCCATGTTATACAGTCTTAGCTAATATGGGAGTGCCGAAGAAAACTTAACGAAGTAGGCAAGAGCAACAGGGTCTCCTTGGTCTGGATTCCTGGTCACTCTTGAATTAAAGGAAATGGGCTCTTCATTGGCCCGGAACCCTACACTGTGGGGTAGGTAGATGAAAGAGGAAACTGAAAGAGGTATACTCTGGATATCTCTCTCAGGAATGTATCACTCCAAAAAGTTTTTTTCCGGAACATTGACACTGTCATATCGAAGAAATACTTGGACCTTAATAAGAACACGCTGCACCTCCTCACTGGTTTCCTTACAGGGCACTGCTGTCTTAGGAAGCATATGATGAGATTAGGGCTAGCAGAAACTGACGAGTGCAGATTCTGTGGGGAGGAGGATGAAGCTCCTGATCACCTGACAACGGAATACCTCACCATCTCAAACCAAAACAAGGAATGCTTTGCGCAAGAAATCTGCAGGGGCGAAGACATATAATCCTTTTGAAGCTATCCCAGATAGAGATCCCTTTGGACACATTGAATATGCTCCAAACTACTCCAATAAGTATTGTTTTGATTCAGGAGTGTAGTGGTGGATCAATGTTGCGTCCATTGTTTAAAATCAACGTATATAAACTATACACTTATTGAGCCTGAAAAGAACTAAATCCACAACACGATCTTAAATTTCTGTAATCCACAATAACATAGTTGTGAAAGATAATAATATGTTTGGTATTGGTGAAACCACCTGATACCTAAGACAGTCACAGATTAAGGTCCCACATACGTCGCGACTTATGATCCAATAAGTTGGACAGCTTTGTAAACATATCAATCGAATCGCTAACAAAGTTATAACATCGTCAAAGTATATGTTATATTCGAGCCTTTCTGACCTTCTATCTTCGCATCGGCACACAAATCCGTTAGTCTCTGGTTTCCTTTAGACTTCACGGCCTTCAAAATCCAAGTCGTTTCTCAATTTGACTTGCATTATTTGAACTGTTAACGATATTTTGATAACGGAATCACACTTTACTATCGTGATAAGACTTGAACTATGTGTAAACTTACATTTTTGGCCGATTTTAGATTCTGATGAGTCTTCGGGCACTGGAAAGGGTCTTTTTAACTTTTCATTCCTATGACCGTTGCTTGTTATACAAGAAATAGTTGGTGTTACATTCAAAATATCTAGATGATGCTAATAATAAAAATTATCACTGTCTGAGTAACGTTCAACGTAAAAACTAATCGAGTTCTATTGCGTTTGATACCAAGATAATTTTGTTCAAACATTATGACGCTGACTGAAAAGTATCTACTCCTTTGAAAGTTTGAACACCAGATTTTTGGTTTAGATTCGATTTAGCGAATTGTAAACCACAAATCAATGTTTCCTCCTATATCAATGAACCAACCTCAAAGAATGAGACAAACATAAGTATTTCTTATCAGCACTGATTTAAATATTTATGTAGATAATATAAAAAAAATGTTTGAACAATTGAAAAAAGTATTTCACCACGTAGGCCCCGGAGGGATTCGAACCCTCGATCTCCTGTTTACTAGACAGGCGCTTTAACCAACTAAGCCACGGCGCCCTGTTATTTATTTCAATAATTGGACAGACTTGAGGAGGTGGTAGAGTAATCAAAATATTTGAGCTCTGAATAATGCTACCAATACCACCTCAAACAATTGATTTTCATATTGACTATAATTGTACACAATGGCAAATATTCTCTAATTATACAAAAATTCGATCACAATTTTTGATCCAGGTAGTTCAAAACCCATACGAGTTGTAGTCCTACTGTCCTGCTATAGAATTTTGAGGTTATGGCACACCGGTTGCATCTTGACAATCTTGACATTGATGTCATTTAAAAAATTTGATAAGGGAACAGCGCAGTGATTAGATTATTAATATTCAGCGCAAATTTGTCAACTTTTTGTATGGGTTGGTAGGAGGAAAACATTCATTGGACCCTTTAAAATTCATAGCACGATCGCAGTTCTTTATCGCTGATCTCAAACATTGAATCTTTAGGTAGATAAAATTTACTATGCAATACTCATTCTTGAGTAAATATTCCTGCACTATTTGTTAATACCTTCAAATAATGGGACAACATAACTCCAGAACAGACTTTGAATGGGTGTACACCGAGGAACCCCATGCTAGCAGAAGGAAAGTAATTCTAGGTATGTTTTTATGTGCTTATGAGTCTCAATCTATCTGGCTGATAAAGATGTATGTATGATAATGTATATCATGTCAATATTTGTAAAGCGAACAATTATATTTTCAGGGTATTTAAAAATATGGCTAGTACTTAATTACTGTGGCAAATAATATCAGATTGATACAGAATTAAAACTTATAGATTCTTGTTGTCTTGTTCTCATTGACATAAATATATTTGTAGTATTATCTTCTCAGAATATATAGTAAAGTATTTGTGCGTGTAAAAAGATGTATTTTAAAAGAGTTATCATCATTTCAGATTGCGAGAACAATATAACTAATGATTCATATAATAATTTCCATTATTTTGATAAAATTCCTCATTTCCTTAATGATTTTGTTATCTGATATCCTTGATAACGTGTTGCTTTTAATTATCAACGCTAAATACATCATTTTACAATAGGCGAAATGCTTTAACCATTAATCTGTTCATTCACCAAATTTAAGGATTTCTATCTTCATTATTATCATATATTATTGAAGAAAGAAATAATTTTTTGATTTAGTATTCGAGTATTGGTGTTCAAAATTCTTAATACAGTATGTTCAAGGAACAACAATCTGAATTTATGCAATTTCTACAGCTTATTGTTATCTGCGAATATGTGTTTTATCTATAAAGATTGGATATAAACTACCACTTGACACAATGAGATTGAGAGATCATTTAAACTTGATTGATGGAAGTAAAAATTAAACAAATAGAAAGAAGTCATATTACTTTCGTACTGATTGGAATAACTACACCATAAAGTTTATTACACACCTCTTAAAATGCGGGAACTAAAAATTCGTTATTAATATTTTATTTCAATGATAAAAATTCGAAAAATAATATTAAAACATGTATAGAATTGTATTCATATATATTCTGAAGCTTTCTGCAAGTCGATTCCAATTCAACAGTATTACAACGATTTTAATTTGAATTTTTTTCAGAGAAATATCCACAAATAAAAAAATTATTCGGCTACGATCCCAATTTCAAATGGGTGGTTACAGGAATGGTTTTGCTCCAATTCATGATGCTTTTCGTTATGAAAGATAGATCGTGGCCAGTAATACTTCTAGTCGCTTATTGTTTCGGAGGAGTCATCAATCATTCGCTTATGTTAGGTGAGTAATTGCTTATATTTTCTTCACAAATTTCTTATTCCTTTTTCCAGCCATACATGAACTATCACATAACCTAGCCTTCGGACATGCAAGACCAATGCATAATAGAATATTTGGATTCTTCGCCAATCTACCTATAGGAGTGCCTGTATCGGTCAGTTTCAAAAAGTACCACCTGGAACATCACAGGGTAAATATTCAATCTCCTGTTGAAATTACACTAGCCAACTTAAAAAAAAAACACCTGTAATAATTTTCTTACCCCTCAGTACCAGGGGGACGATAAGAAAGACACCGACATACCCACGTACCTAGAAGCCAAGTTGTTCTGCACTACGTTTGGAAAGTTCTTCTGGGTGTGTCTTCAACCCCTCTTTTACGCCTTCAGACCTTTGGTGACCTATCCCAAGCCTCCTACGACTCTAGAATTTGTTAACCTGGTGATACAGTTGATTTTTGACGCTGTCGTAGTTTATTTCTTCGGTAAGAATTGTGGTAATTATTTCGTTCTGTGCTGTCTCCTTTGTAATTACTGTGATTACGATTCAGTACCGCAGGGACTTCTACTTTTGAAGCCTATGATCTAATTTCCCCAAACGATACGTTATATGATAGGTTAATGCCCTTGAGATGCAATTGTAGAATTGTTGGAATGTATTTGTATTTAATTTTTGAATTTTTAAAAATAGTTTTTTTTTCAGGGGGCAGAGTATTGGGTTACCTCATCATCGGTTCCATGCTGGCCATGGGTTTTCATCCTGTCGCTGGACATTTCATTTCGGAGCATTATATGTTCAAGAAAGGTTATGAAACGTACAGTTATTACGGACCGCTTAACTGGATAACATTTAATGTCGGATATCACAATGAGCATCACGACTTCCCTGCAGTTCCCGGTTCCAGATTACCGGAGGTAATTAAAAACTTATGAGTAGTGCTGTACAATTTGGCCGTTTAAACCGGCCATAAAGCTTAACCAGGTTAATTAGCAACAGCAGTCAGCTAATTAATTAAAGTTAACTGGTTAAATTAATTTAACCGGTTAAATTAATTAAACGGTTAACTGATTAACCGGTTAAATTAATTAAACGGTTAACTGATTAACCGATTAACTGATTAACCGATTAAATGGTTAATCGGTTAAAAAAAAATACAAATCATTCAAAATGGTAACAAATATTTGTTTGTTATATTTAAAAATGGTCTCTAATGAATGATTTATTCACAAATCTTTTGCAAAAAAATCATTCTATTAGTGCAACAATTTTCAATATATTAGTGAGAAAATTTGTATTTTTTTTAACCGATTAGCCATTTAACCGGTTAATAAGTTAACCGTTTAATTAATTTAACCGGTTAATCAGTTAACCGGTTAATTTAATTTAACCGGTTAACTTTAATTAATTAGCTGGCTGCTGAGCTAATTAACCTGGTTAAACTTTATGGCCGGTTTAAACGGCCAAATTGTACAGCACTACTTATGAGTACCTCTATTTGGTCTTTGAAATTTCATAACAAACGTATATTCAGCGATGTAACGTAATCAAATCAAATTGCGAAGTTTAGCCGATGTAGATCTGAAGTTCAAATCGTTTTCAGGTGAAAAGGATAGCTCCCGAGTTCTACGATGACCTACCACAGCATGACTCATGGTCTGCGGTATTATACGACTTTATAATGGATCCGGAAGTGGGTCCTTATGCAAGAATCAAGAGGAAGTCCAAAGGACTTTCGACGTAAAACTTTCAAATTTACAAATTCACCTGTGACTCGATGTGCTATAGCTTTTGAATAATATTTTTCACTATTTGTTTCCGATTGTTGGAAAAGAAGAAAAAATGTATTTATGTGAATTTTTCCTGAAATGATATGATGTATGTTATGTATTTTTGATATTCTCTATCTCATTTTCTTACTCAGGGCAACAACAATAGAATTTATTGCATAATTATATCCTTCAATTTTCATTTTATTATAATTTTATCTTTCAATATTGATTCTTTATACCAATCGTTGTTTTTCTTGCTAGACCAAAATAATCTGTAAGTTTCGCCATTTTATATCAATTTGATGCTTTCAACTTATACAGGGTGAGTCTTTGACCACTGTATTAATTTTAACCAAAGATTCCTCTTATCAAATGCAACACTTTTTTCATTTTTCCAAATTCAGCTCAGGTAAAAAGATACAGGCAGTTGAAATTTTGAAAAAAAATCAGTTTTTATTTTGTAGCTTTGACATCCTTTTCTCGAATAAAATGAATGTTGGCGTAAAGTTTCCTATAACTATGATACATATTTTCCAAATATTAGTTATTTTCTACTTCTACTGGTTTTCTAGTTATGGACTCGTGGATTCATAAAACTAAACGAAATTAGCATAAAGATAGCATATACAGTTTTTCTTGAGTCATTTCAAGAATATTCCATCGTTTTAGAACATTATATTATTCTACATCATTTCTCCTTAAACGCACCGTTTTCGAGATATTCTTCATTGAATGTTTTAAAATGGAAAACTCCAGAAATTTCACTACTTTTATGGATCCGTCCCTGAGCGTTGGAATCCCGAATCAAGCTGTAAACCACGTTACCATGCCTTATTCTCGTCCGCCAACAATGTCATTTATAATTTATATGCGGGAGTGTATTAGCACATTGTGAAATCTTTAAACGCTTGTAACTTTTACCTGAGCCGAATCTGGAAAAATGTTAAATGAAAAAAGTGTTTCATTTGATGAGAGGAATCTTTGGTTAAAATTAATGCAGTGGTCAAAGACTCACCCTGTATACAGTAATTTTGAATCGAGTGATCTGTTATTTTTTTCAATTGCAGTGTTCTTCTGTACATCACGGCTGGTCCCTGATATGTCTATATTTTTGTAAATTATGTTACCAATAAAGTGCTAGTGAAATCACTTAATTTTTAATGTATTCCTCCCAGAAATTTAATCATTCAATCTCAGTTCGTATAAAATAATGTTTTCCTCTTGGAGTAGAGATGGTGAAGTTAATTATTTCGTAACATTTGCTTCGCAGCTATTTCTCTTCATTTTGGAACTATTCGAATAATAGTGGCAATCCGATGAAGAGAATTTCTTTTATTTTTTAGTGCTATGCAGTTGTTTGAGATAATATCGTCTAATGGCAGCACAATGTATGCCGGGTTCAGCTAGTATCATATTTAAATATATACAGGATGTTCCAGAGTAGGTGTAACAAACTGATATACCTGTCACCTACCTACTAATGAAAATAAGAACAAGTTTTCTGCAAACATAGGTCCTAACTGTCTTCTTCCAGACACAGCGTGTTTGAAGTTGTTTTTGTGCCCATGTTCTGGGGAAAATTTTAAAAAAATCATTGAAAAAAATTCTAATATCGGAAAGTATTCGTCCGACTCCGCTGAAATTTTGCGAGAACTAGGGTTGCCAACTCTGAGCTATTGAAATAAAGGACATCAACGTCTTGGGTACGGGGGCCTTTCAAAAGTTCAAAGGACATCAACGACTTGGGTACGGTGGCCTTTCAAAAGCTCAAAGAACAACATAATGGAATCAGCGAAAGAAACTACTGTTCGTTGACCACCGAGGTTAATATTACCTTTTACTTCCTTAAGTAGTGAAGCATGTTCCTACATACAGTATTTTCATGATGTAATTGTTAAATGCAGTTACATCAGCCTAGGCCGCTTACTGTGGTATGTATAATAATAATAAAAAAATTCTGAAATATTGATCTACATTTGTGTATCAAATATTCTTTCTTGATTTAAGGTTCATAATAAAGAATGAATGTGTTAGTTGCATGAACTATTAAATTCTGAAAAGAGGATTGTATTTTTTATTGATATATTTTGAACTATTAAAATAATTTGTTCTTCAGCCTATACCTATTCAAATATCAGGAATAAATGGAGAATCCGCTATGATTGTCTCCAGCCTTGCTCTAGACATTTCGATGATACGTTCCTTAGGTATTTCGAGTTGTGAGAGCTACATACACCGAGTGTTGCAACAACCCATTCCGCAAGGTTAAATCATTGCATATTGCTCATTTGATCTTGATAAATAAACTATTATTTGAATTTAATTTCTTTTATGGTGCAGTTCTATAATAAGAATCCATTGATATCATTCCCAACTCTGAGAAACCCATACTTTCGGAGATATGGTTTGTCAAAAATTGAACAAGAGCGCCAACGCTCCTGCCACAGGGCTTTCCCCCTTATGTTTTAGTTTATTTTGAAAACTATTTGGTCTGATGCAACAGTTCGAAGAGAAAGTATATTATTGAATATCCAATGAATTTCAATTCCGATAGAAAACATATGTCAGAATTAAAAATTACCTATTCGATCTTAAACGATTCTCTAATTACTCAAGTCCTTAAAATGGTACGAAATGCATTCATATCTTATTAAATCTGAGAAAACTGTATATACCGACCTATACTGACTCATCCCTCTATTGAAAAAGAAATAAGTAAACTTGAGGGTGGGCATCTTAGAAAATACGTGTTCTGTTTCAGACTGACTGAAAATGCAGACAAAACGAGCCTGCTCTAGGGTAAGCACTAAGCAGCTATTTCTAAATTCAATGACGGTTCTTACAGCCTCAAAACAAGTTGTTGATCTCCTTCTCTCTACCCTACATGATTCTCGCAAATGGTGCGTTTTTATTCCAATCGAAATGTCTAATCGATTAATCGTAATTGAATCGAAGGTTTTTATTGTCAAGTATTCATTCACTTTACGAAAATAAAAACATACCGATTCTTTTACGATTAATCGATTAGAAATTACGATTAAAATAAAAACGCACGCAAACTATATGTACCCAAATGGGGGAGAACTCATAGGTATATTATGTATTGTATATTTTGTTGTAGGGGGTAACGTTGCACTGCGACCTTAAGGTCTATTGTGCCCCCCCTTCAGAGCTGTCGATGTCATCACCATCTACAGCTCGCCTTCCAGTTCCAGAGTTCTGATGAGCTCCAGAATCTGAGATGGCTTCAAGGGGGCTACGTCTTAGCTCCTGCCGATTTCTTGCCCAAAGCATTCCTTGCGTTGGTTTGAGATGGCGAGGCATTCCGTTGTCAGGTGATCAGGAGTTTCATCATCCTCCCAACATATTCTGCACTCGTCAGTTTCTGCTAGCCCTAATCTCATCATATGCTTCCTAAGGCCGCAGTGCCCTGCGAGGAAGCCAGTGAGGAGGTGCAGCTTGTTCTTACTGAGGTTCAAGTATTTCTTGGATCTGACAGTATCAAAGTTCCTGAGGAAGTTCTTGGAGTGATGCATTCCGGGGAGAGATCTCCAGAAAGTACCTCTCTCAGTTTCTTGTTTCTCCTTTTCGTCTTTCACTTTTGTAGGTGTGTCTACCAACCCCACAATGAGGTTCCGGGCCAATAAAAGGGGTTTGTGCTCCTTTCTTGGCAAGTTATGTGTTGGCCTCCTCATTTCCTATGATTCCTGCGTGACCAGGAACCCAGACCAGGGAGACCCTGATTGTTCTTGCCTACTTCATTGAGTTTTCTTCGGCACTCCCATATTAGCTTGGATTCGATAACATGGGAACTCAGAGCTTTAATAGCAGCTTGACTGTCAGAGTGGATTGCTATGTCACAACTCTGATAGTTTCTTTCTAGGTTCATTTCCACGCATCTTCCTATTGCAAGTGCTTCTGCCTGAAAGATGCTCGGATAGGAGCCTAGCGATAGTGAGCATTTGGTGCCTGGCCCATATACTCCTGCGCCAGCTCCTGTAGTGGTTTTGAACCATCTGTGTACCATTTAATGGCATTCCTTTCAAGAACTTGGGTGGTGGATGCCCTGTCCCAGTCTTTCGTCCTACCGAGTATCCCAGTGAAGTTCTTTTCGAAGCTTACTTTCTTCATCATTTCGTCACTATGAAAATTGGCTGATAAAATGTACCTCTGTTAAGAGAGGACCAAGTGTTCTGGTTTTTAATACTCTCATTACCTGTTCCTTTCCTAGATATTCTGAGAATGGGTTCATGGGCCGTTTTCTCTATCACTAGATGAAGTGGTGTGAGTTTTGTTATAATCTCAAGCGCCCTGGTAGGACATGTTCCCATAGCTCAGGTGATACACACACAGGCCAGCCTTTGTACTTTGTCGAGGATTTTCCTCGTACTATTCTGACTTGTTTTTGAGTAGGTACCAGACTTCTGCCCCATACGTAATTATGGGTCTCACAATGATGATCTACATCCATCGCATACAAGCTTGAGGATTTTTATTGTTTTTCACATGAATGAAATTTGAAAGATATGTATATATAATATGTTGACACCATTTCACTTGTTTTTTCTGTAGGAGATTCATTTGAAATAAAGAACATTTATTATTATTATTATTATTATTATCTTAGGGTTGCAGTCACAAGTCTTACCGGGCATCTTAGAAAATATGTGTTCTGTTTCAGACTGACTGAAAATGTAGACAAAACGTGCCTGCTTTAGGGCAAGCAATAAGCAGCTATTTCTAATTCAATGGCGGTTCTTACAGCCTCAAGACATTATGTTGTTCTCCTTCTTTCTACCCTCCATAATTCTCGCAAACTATTGACCAAAATGGGGTGAACTCATAGGTAACTAAACAGAGAAAAACTCCTTCCGACCTTGGTGGAATGTCGTCGTTCCCTCAAACCTACCTGTCGTTCCACACCTGACCGTGGCGGAAACGCCTCCCATCTCCGATCCCCACAGATCGCCCTCGTATACACAGCCTCACCAGTTGCATTCCAACATGGCGTCTTCAAGAATGTGTGAATAACTGTTCGCAATGAGAATGCACCGTGCACTTGTTTCCCCTTTATATCATTCACCTGATACGATTTTCCGGTGAACCGCCTGAAATCCACAGCTTCCGCCGAGGACGCCTCGTTTTCTGTGAACCCGCGCGTCTACGCCACCTCGGTGTTGTTTTTTTCGGGTTTCCTCTCGGTGGAATTGGCGTTTTTCTTGGGAAAATGTTTGGTGCGATTGTGACCTGTAGACGAGATGTCCCATAGAGATTTTACTGAGGTGAGTGGACTTAAGGGATTAGAAGGAAATTGGATTATATGGTGAGTTTGGAGGTGTTTCCCTTTGTTTGGATCGCTGTATAGCCCCGATTTGCATTCGGGGGACCGAGAGAACGTCTATAATTCAGCTTTAACCGATTGAATTGCGATATTTCCTAGTTTAAATCCTTAAATCGTTTACCTACCTAGAGTTTAGTTAAGAAAAAAAATGAAGAAAGTGAATATCTTCTAAATTTCCACTTAGTTATAGCAGTGCTGGATTAAAATTTAAGTTTTTTAACCACGCTACAAGTGTTGGTTTTCCTACAACACCTCTAGAAGCTAAAATCAGTTAAAACATTTTGGAGACCCCAACAGTGGGTTAAGAAAGAAACTAAATATAAATCGCCAATATCCTCTAAATTATATATTCCCGAAGAATACCCGGTCTTTAAATATGCTTTCGAAGACCGTATTTCATTGATTAATTCATTAGTTAGTCGAAAAACCTTTCCACGAAGCAAAAAACGAGAAAAAGATTTGGAGACCCCGACGGTGGGTTAAGAGCGAAACCTAAGGAGAACGAGTTATGCTATTTCGTATTAAAATAAATTTAAAAAAAATGGTCTCTGTGCTTTAATAGATAAGTTCTCACTCGAGCTTCCAATGCTTTTTTTTTCAAAAACTTGTGAACATCGAATAGAAATAAAACACCAAAAATCAATGAAATATTTTTCATAATTCTTGGCGCTCTTGTTTCTCGGAACAGAATGCTTATCAATTTGCCCAAATGTCTGTAATTTTCGAATTTTTGAATGAAAATGTTCTCAAACGTTTTGGTTCGGCTAACTGATCAAGAACCTGTGGTCAAAATCGATTCTGTCCGTTTTCTGAATAGATTATTGAAAGGAAAGAAAAACACTGAGCTAAGATTTAACAAGGAATAAACGCAGATGACATAGGTAGATATATTTAGTGTTATATCCCATATTTGAAACTAAGATAGAATCAGGAAAATATACCTAAGTCAAACTTTAACGAATTCTTAATTACTTTTAATAAATATTGAAACTGATGTTTTACTACGTAATATTTTGATTACCTTGTCAGTGATCAAATATAGGAGTCGAATTTATCAAGTAACTTGTTTAAAGTGATTCTAATGGTAAACTTCACCTCCGAATAACATTAACAATATTAGCCCCAATCTTAGACTATAAAAAAAGTATAGTTATAGTCCATAGTGTAAGGTTTCAACAGTATGGTCCTACGTGAATTGAAACTTGGTGACTAGTTGTATTCTACAACTAGTCACAAAAACGTATGTGAAATGTTTTGAGAATCGTTTCACTTATACAATGAAAACAAAATTATTAAAAAATATTATTCATCTCACGATAACTTGAGAACGGAAAAAGATAGCAACTTGAAATTGTTAGGGTGGATGGCTTGACCAAATGCGAAGGACGAGTTCGTTAATGGGCATAATCGGCCGAACGGTTTTGTAGTCATACCCATCTGAAATTTCGTTGTTATTTCCTCAATAACTCGAAAAATACTAATCCGATCCAATTCAAACATCGCAATTAATTGTGGAATGCCGACGCGAGAATTCTTGCAAAGTTTCGTGATCATCGTATCCCTAGAAAATTCTTTAAAAATCATTCAAAATAATGTTGGGCATATTGATTGATAGACACTATGTGCAGGGGAATATGCGCCCCAAAAATCAATTCTCAACACTTTTTACAAACAGAATTAAATTATATGATTATTACCATCAATAGGTCAACTATAATTCTCATTTTAGAATTCTCAATTTAGAATTCACAGAATCAAATATTTGGAAAAAGGTATCCTGTAGAAAAATTTTATCGTACGAATATTGTAATTGCGAAATAACTGAAAATGATTGATTCCGTTCTGAAAAACTGAGTAAGTAGCGCAAAACGAATCTATTTTATCGTAAATGTCCGTTCCAATTGTTTTCTAATGATCGCTCTTAATAACATGGCTAAACCAATACATATAAATTAAATCTAAATGTAGTGTAATCTTATTCTTAATTAGTATTATTGTATTTAATCTGCCATATCCCTGGGAAATATCTGATTTAAAAATGTATAAAAATACTGTAAAATTATCTTAGAACAAGAATAATACATTTTTCAAGAATTTTCTGCATACCTATGTCAAAAGGAAACTTTTCTGTTTGTAATCTCATTCAAAATCGGTTCAAATAATGCTTCTAAAACTGCAAAAATTAATAGAAAACTTCCAGTTTGGATCTCAAAATAGAATCAGGAAAACTTCCAAATATTTTCCCCTAAAATAGCTAAGGCTATTATGTCAGATATATCATTTATTAGTGGTCCTTTTAATACAAGTTTTCAGCGAATTCTGAAGATAAGTTTCCGAGATGTCGAAGTTTTCTTGAATTTTTTTTTTTACTTTCTACTGTTACGATTCTCGTGAACTTTTGTATGAACCTTGAAATCGATGTTCTACGCCTAATAACAAATCTATTTTTGTCGAAAAAACCATTATGAATTCCAAATGTATGAAATTTGGATAGGAGTTTAGATAAGCGAGATTTTAGAAATCGTCAACAACAAAACTCATTAGTTATGTTGTTAACAGTGTTTTGCAATATGATAATAAAAGAGAAACCATGTAAAATTAATCCTGCGTAGATTTGAACTGAACAAGAGTTTCACTTTCGTCTAAACGTTTCCAAAATCCGCGATGAAATAATACAGGATTTTTTTTTTAGAGTTTTGTAGCTTACAAACCAATAATCGAATTCTTATGGACGATATATGTTTCTGTAGGAAATTTAACGCCCTACAAAAAATATATCTTATAATTTTTCGAGAAACCAACTCGTTCAAAAGTTATTCAAACTGAAAGTTAAGTTTATGTCATAGTATTATTTGCTCAATAACTCGAAAAACACGAAACCGATTCAATTCAAACGTGGTAATTAGTTGTAAAATGCCGACACAAAAATTCATTCAAAATTTCGTGAGGATCGTATCTCTAGAAGATTTTTAAAAAATTGCCTTGTGTGAGTTCAGTAGCTGGGTGGGTGACCGCTGCCTCGATAACTTTCGAACGAAATGAGATAGAGACTTGCAATTTTCAGGGTAGGTTGAGCATCCAAATGGGTGAGTTAAGTTCGTTTTTGGGCATAATCGGCCCAACGGTTTCGGAGTTATACCCACCTGGAATATTATTTCCTCGATAACTCAAAAAATATAGACTCGATCGAATTGAAGCTTGACAACTAGGTGTAGAATATTGACACAAAGACGTGTGTAACATTTTGTGAGAATCATACCCCTAAATAATTTTAAAAAAATTCGAAAAAAAATGGGTCCAAACCAATCGAATTTACCATGGAACATACGCGCAAAAGCTCCTGACTTCACGTCAGAGCTTGAACGAATTTTTTTAATTTTCTAGTGGATTGATCCTCACGAAATTTCGCAAGAATTTGCGCGTCGGTATTCTACAACTAATTAATTTATTATAATAATATTAATATTCCTTCTAATGTGCCTCACCACCTTATACTGTCTAGAGTCACCCCTGAATCAATCATCCTGTACATCGCATTCCGAAGCTGATAAACATGGTGTAAATTTCGCATTAACTCCTCATAGTAGATCTCCTGCGCCGATTCTGTACATCATCAATTTCATAGATCCCTAATAGTCAGCTCATGAATTATTGATGGCCATTTAACACCGGTACAGTCAATCTTGATTATGTCGATGGTCCGGCCCTAAATCTTTCATGGGAATAATTGGATTTCGCTTTTGGAGATTGCATCGTCCCCCTTTCGAGATAAAAGTCCGACCGTGGGTCCCGTACGGCCGATAAGTCGTGACGTAAGTGGGTCGATTCCCATCTGCGTACGCCTCGTAATAATAATAATCCGACCTGGTCGGGCATAATTACTTTTTTTAAGGTAATTAAAACTAGGAAAGGAATTTCTGAGTCTCGGTTAGATGGATGGCGGCGATAGAACGATCAATTTCCTCGATGAAATTATTGGGAGGGTCCGAAAATAGGGCCATGGGGAAGATCAGAGGTCTGTCGCTTCGCCAACCGTTGCAGTCTCCAAAATAATTCGATTATTTCCACCCCCAAACCAGGGTTGGGCAAACTTCGATTAAAACAATTTTAAAAAGCACTGATGTGGAGTCAGGAGCTTTTGCGCGTATGTTCTATTGCCTATTGAAGCCTCATACACCCTCACAAAATACTCCATGAAATTGAGTATGAATAAAAGAAGCGTTAACAAATAAAAATTTTTTTACGGATTTACTACGAAAAAATCATTTTGAAAATTCTTAAACTTCAGAGGATGTTGGAAAACAGTTATTTAGACGACTTTATATCGATTTTTAAGGTAAATAAGAATAAGTTTGCTGCAAAAACGGGTACTAACTCTCTTCTTCGAGACACAGGGTGTTAAAGTTGTTTTTGCGCTCAAGTTCTGGGGAACAGCGTGGAATCATTTTGCCCAAATGTCTGTAATGTTAGAATTTTTTACCGAAAATGGTCTCAAACGATTAGGTTCGACTCACTGATGGAGGCGTCGTTGCCACGATAACTTTCGAACGGAAAGAGATAGCGACTTGAAATTTTTAGGGTTGGCGTTGCACACAAATGCGGCGGACAAGTTCGTTGATGGGCATAATTGGTCCATCGGTTTCCGAGTACTAATTTTGTTTTCAACCAATAAAGATTCGATCGAATTGAAACTTGGTAACTAGTTGTAGAATACCGACTCAAGAACGTCTGTGAAATTTTGTGAGAATCGTTTTACTAGAAAATTTAAAAGAAAATTATTAAAAAATATTATTCATCTCACGATAACTTGAACACGGAAAGAGATAGCGACTTGCAATTTTCAGGGTAGGTTGCGCATCCAAATGCGACATTTGACTTTGTTAATAGGCATAATCGGCCAAACGGTTTTCCGGTTATACCCATCTGAAATTTTGTTTTTATTTCCTCAATAACTGAAAAAATACAAATCCGATCTAATTCAAACATGATAATTAGTTGTGGAATGCCGAGTAACAAATTTTTACGTAATTTCATGAGGATCTTATCACTAGAACATTTTAAAAAAATCTTTAAAAGAAATTTTATATCTCAGAAACTATCCGTCCTATATCGCTGAAATTGTGCGAGAGTCTTCAAAACCTAACTTTGCAGCCAAGTTCCAAATTTAAACACGATCAGATTTATATTGTTGGAGATCCGAGCAGCCTTGGGTGAGTTCATTAGCTGAATGGGCGACCGTTGCCACGATAACTTACGAACGGATAGAGATATCGACTTGCAATTTTCAGGGTATGTTTCGCTTCCGAATTGGACAGTTGAGTTGTTGGGCATAATCGGTCAAACGGTTTCGGAGTTATACCCATCTGGAATATTGTTTCACGATAAATCAAAAATATGGATCCGATCGAATTGAAACTTAGTAACTAGTTGCAGAATACTGACGCAAAGACATCTGTGAAATTTAGTGAGGATCGTATCACTGTAAAATTTTAAAAAAATTATGAAATAATATTTTTTATCTCACTATAACTTGTGAACGGAAAGAGGTAACTACTTGCAATTTTCAGGGTAGGGTAGGGATGTGTACATAAATAATTTCATACATAATTAGAGACTGGATGCATAACATGAAGGTTGAACCCAAAAAAGAGAAAAAACAAACCCTCCAATCGTAAAACCCTTTATATTATTTTCGACTAATGAACTCCCAAAAAAAATTGAGTCCGTAACCTTTTCATATCTTCTGTTAATCGTTGTAAGATCAAATCCCAACCGTCGAAAAAACACGAAGTTTCGACGTCTCCAGCGACTAATGAATTTTTTTAACTCCGTAGGAGACTGACACCGACAATAATCGCTGTCTCGATTGATATTGTTCTTGCGGTTTAGTTGTTTTGACGGCTAATTACAGACCTTGAGGAATATACGCCGGAAACGGACAATCTCCACACGATTTTCGTCGACTTATCCTCGGATATTGGCCTGAGAAAAGTGAGGGGGCCAACAGGGACTCCATTGTATTCGGTAAAGACCGCAACAGACTCGCCCGCTCGGTGAAAAATATCGCGATGTTTTTCGATAGTCAATTTTGTTTCTTCGTCAGGTAGAATGGGAGGCGTATCTAGGTAACCGCATGAGTAAGATCCCGAACTTTTTATTTAACTGGAGCCGTTTTAATTGAATGATTGTTCTTGGACGAGAGATGTGTCTATTTTGAATGATGTATCTGCCTTAATAAGAAGGAGGATTGGGAAATTGCTAAGATTATATTCACAAGGCAATGACTAGAATGGTCAATAAACACATTTTAGCCGTATAAAGTCACCAGGAGTGGATGGGGTATTTCGAGCACTCCTGCAGAAAGGTATGGAAGAGATTCTTGCCTATCTGAATATCATAAGAAGCAGTCTTGCCTTGGGTCCAGTACCTTGTAAATGAAGAAGGGCAAAAGTAACCTTCATACCAAAAATAGGGAAGAAAGACGGGACTGATTCTCGGGCTTTCAGACACATTAGTCTGACATCGTTACTACTAAAAACGATGTAGAAGGTAGTGGAAGAGCGGACCGTCCTACAGATACTGCTCTGTATCAGCTGACTGAAGTCAACCAAAGAACTCTGGACAATAAATAAATCGCAATGGCTGCGTTCAGCGGACACAACAGTTGCAAAACAGTTGGAAGAATTTTCGCTGAACGATCCTGCTCAGTGAGCGCCTGCTCAACATGTTTAGTGAGCGGTCGCCATTTTTGTGAGCGACATTTAATTCCGCTCACTAAGCAAAACATGCTGTGAAAACTGTCAAACCATAGTTTTAGGGGTTAGATTTTTTTGAAAGTGTAAACATTTAAAGAGAACACAATAGAATTAGGTTATGTAAATGTCACCTTCGCACCGTTTTAACTTCTAACCGTTCAGAAAACCGCTCTCTGATCACTTTAGGATCTGTGAGCGCTCAGTGAGCAGCTTTGCAACTGCTCTTTCCGCTGAACGCAGCCAATGATTGCATTCCTGGATATATCTGGGGCCTTTGACAACACAACACATGTGTCTGCTAAAGAAGCACTTGAAAGGTGAAGAGTGAATAAAACCATTATAAAATAGAAGTATGAGCTGTTGTCGACACGGATATCCGAGGCACAGGTGGGTAATGAGACCACTTCTGTCAAAGCCACTCGTGGAACACCTCAAGGGGAGTAAGGTCTCCCTTTCTGGAGCCTAGTAGTGGATGAGCTCCTCCACAGGCTAACGGAGCTCGTCTTCGGATGTATAGGCTATGCCGATGACATAGTCCTAATAGTCAGAGGTAAATTCCAGGGAAACCTTGTGTGACTTACTACAGGAGAGCCTTAGAATTATCGAGCTGTGGAGCTTGTCAGTGGGGATGAGCATAAAACCGAACAAGACCACAGTGATTCTGTTTACTCGGAGAAGGAAACTTCCAGCGGTGATATACCTCTTTTTAAACGGAGATATTATAGAATGGAAATCTGAAGTTAAATATCTAGGAGTAATACTAGATAGTAAACTTCCGTGGAAAAGGCATGTTGAAATCACTGCTAACAAAGCAATAAAGATACTGCGATGGATGTACGTCATGATTGTGAGACCCATAATCACGTATGGGGCAGTATTCTGGTACACAAAAATAAGTCAGAATAGCTCGACGGAAACCCTCGATAAAGTATATAGGCTGGCCTACGTGTGTATCACTGGAGCTATGGGAACCTGTCCTACCAGGGCACTTTAGATTATCACAAATCTCACGCCACTTCATCTAGTGATAGACAAAATGGCTCATATTTATTTGTGTTTATTTCACCGTTGCTAAGCAAAAAAAATTACAAAAATAATTCACTGTAATTTCAGGTAACAATGCTCATATTGATCTAAAGTGTCGGAGTAAATTTTAATTTATCCTCTACATTTATGCCTGGCAATAGAATTCCGGTGTTCAATACAAGAAGAATAGGGGCTTTGCATGATGAGGGACTGTCTATGCATCGAATCGCAGATTGATAAGGGATTCCCCGCGCAACAGAGTTGATTGCAGACGTTGAACTGGACATCCTAGGGCAACTAATGCAAGATAAGATCGGTATCTAGCATGTCATGTATTTTTACACGTCGAAATCAAAACATATTAGGCGAAGGCGACGTAACCTTACTATAGACCTACCGAATATCCATGAAATTTCGTATTCCTCTCTAAATTGGTTCTTCTACATTTCAATTTTTGGTATAGTCATTTTATTATACACCATATTTTTCGTTTGTATTTTTTTGTAAATTTAGAAATGAATTTATTTTGTAATATTCTCCTTTGAATTACTTGTAATATTTTTGTTTAATTTTGACAAACATAAAGGTGCCAAGAATTTTGGCGATGTGCTTATGCACATTTTCCTGACATATAATAAATATGTATACAACTTTTTGATGAATATGTCGTTGAATATGGATGGAAATATGGTCTCATATCGACATTGTTTATGAAAATTGATGAAAACTCTTTGTATCCTCCTCAACAATCCCGAAACCTTCCATTTTGATATCTGGAATTATCTTAGGTGGAACCAGAAGGCACAACACAACTCTCAGCTGCAAACCGTTCTCTATTCCTTGAAAAAGTCCGCCAGTCCAATGCCGCCTGCCAAAATGGCGACTTTTCGACAGCAGTCGCTCTGTACACGGACGCTCTACAGTTGGACCCAACGAACCACATACTCTACTCCAATAGATCTGCAGCCAGATTGAAGATGGGCCTGTTCGCGCAGGCCCTGCAAGATGCCATCGCCGCCAGAGACCTCTGTCCCACTTGGCCGAAAGCATATTACAGGTAAGTCTCAACACCATATCTCCTATTAAGCCAAGATGTTTCAATGATTTTTCGACAGGCAGGGTGTCGCTTTACAATGCATGGGCCGGCATGGTGAAGCCTTGGCAACGTTCAGCCAAGGACTAGGGCAAGATCCCACCTCTCAACAACTCCTGGCTGGTCTGATAGAGGCTTCGATCAAGTCACCATTGAGGCACACCTTAGAACCTACTTTCCAGCAATTGGAGGTCATGAAATTGGATCGTAGTCCCTTCGTTTTAATATCAGTGGTGGGGCAAGAACTTCTAGCACATGGCTTGTATAATTCAGCAGTAGCAGTCTTAGAATCAGCTTTGAGGATAGGTTCTTGCTCCTTGAAGCTACGAGGATCAGTGTTTAGCGCCTTGAGCTCAGCTCATTGGGCTTTGAATCAACTAGACAAGGCTATAGGGTGGGTAAAGCATTTTTCTTATACGATATTTCATAGTTTTATAATTTCGATCATCAATTTTTTCTTTACAGGTATATGCAACAGGATTTGGCTATAGCTAAGAGCTTGGGAGATACTTCAGGCGAGTGTAGAGCCCATGGAAATTTAGGATCAGCGTATTTTAGCCAGGGTTCATATAAAGAAGCATTAACTGCTCATCGTTATCAATTGGTTCTTGCGATGAAGTGTAAGGTAAGAACCAAACACCAAATTCTTCATCGTAAATGTTGTAGAGTATCGACAATGATTCCATGTATTTTATTCTGTAATTCAAGGACACACAGGCCGCCGCTTCAGCATTGACATCTTTAGGACATGTTTATACGGCAATTGGTGACTATCCGAATGCCTTAGCCTCCCACAAACAGTGTGTACAGTTGGTTAAACAGATGGGTGACAAATTACAAGAAGCGAGGGAAATTGGAAATGTAGGAGCTGTATATTTAGCCATGGGTGACTTTGATTCTGCTGTAGACTGTCACACGCAGCATCTGAAGATAGCAAAAAGGCTAGGCAATCAGGTAGAGACACTCTCATTCTTTAATTCGATCAATGACCAGCGGTAGCTTTATCTGAAGATATAAAGATCCGAATATCCTTAATATCCATTATTTTGTTTGCAGGTTGAAGAAGCTAGAGCGTATAGCAACTTAGGATCAAGCCATCATTACAAACGAAACTTTACACAGGCCATAGTTTACCACGAAAAGGTTTTGAGATTAGCCCAAGCTATTGGAGATAAGTGAGTGTGAAAATATTCTTCTGTTCGATAATCTTCATTGCTGATCATCCTAAATTTCAGATCTGTAGAGTCAAGAGCTTATGCAGGTCTGGGTCATGCTTCTAGATGCGCTGGAGATTTCGTTCAAGCCAAACAATGGCACGAGAGACAGTTGGACGTTGCTCTTTCTACCAGAGATAAAGTTGGAGAAGGAAGGGCTTGTTCAAACTTAGGAATAGTTTATCAGCTATTAGGTATGTGCGATTTTCATTATTCTACATCATTCTATGCCATGGTAATCATTAAATTATTTTTCCTATACAGGAGAATATGATGCCGCTTTAAAACTTCACCAGGCACATTTAAACATTGCAAGAAGTCTTCAGGATAGAGCTGGAATGGGCAGAGCTTACGGAAACATTGGTAATGCACACTCCGCAGCTGAGTTTTACGAGTCTGCAATAAAATATCATAAGCAGGAATTGACTATTAGTAAAGAGGTGCACGATAGAAGCTCTGAAGCAAGCACGCATGGAAATTTGGCTGTGGCTTACCAAGCTTTGGGAGCACACGATATGGCTCTATTGCATTATAGGGCCCACTTAGGTAAGAGAATTGAATAAGTAAGTTGCAAAATTACTTATATTCTTTTTCTAGGAATAGCAAGAGAGTTGAAGGATGCTGCTGGCGAAGCATGTGCTCTACTGAACTTAGCCAATTGCCTGAGTTCTCGCTCAGAATTTTCTGAAGCAATTCCTTATTACGAGCATTATTTAATGTTGTCGCAGGAATTAGCGGACGTTGAAGGAGAAGCAAAAGCTTGCCACTTCTTAGGTTATGCACATTATTGTATAGGAAATTATAGAGAAGCTGTGAGGTACTATGATCAGGACCTGGCTTTAGCCAAAGATTTGCAAGATAAAATGAACATGGGTCGAGCATACTGCAACCTAGGTCTTGCACACCTCGCCCTAGGTCAGCTGGATACAGCATTGGAATGCCAAAAATACTTTTTAGCGATAGCACATATGACTAACAACTCTTCAGGTAAATTCAGAGCTCTTGGTAACATCGGGGACGTATTGATCAAGATGAACGAATTAGACGAGGCCATAAAGATGTATCATCGACAGCTTTCCCTAGCACGTAGTATTAGAGACAGAGAAATGGAGGCTGGTGCCTGTGGGGCTTTAGGAATGGCTCATAGAATGATCAAAAGATTCGACAAAGGCTTAGGTATAATTCATTCGATTACACCCGAGGACAGTGTAATTATTTGTTCAAATTCCAGGTTATCACACTCAAGAACTAACACTGAGACAGGAAATGTCGGATTTACAAGGTGAATGTCGAACACATGGACACCTAGGATCTGTACATATGGCTTTAGGTAACTATTCGCATGCGATTAAATGTTACCAAGAACAACTACAAAGATCTCAGGAATTACAAGACTGCGCCTTAGAAGCTCAAGCCTATGGCAATTTAGGAATTACAAGGTAAATCTTCATGGAATTGCGAGTTTCAAGAATTTCATGAGTAATCAATTTTACAGACTCAACATGGGACATTACGAAGATGCCATAGGGTACCTTGAGCAACAGTTAGCAACTCTGGAAAGACTTAGTACTCCGACAGCTCAACTGGACAAAGGAAGAGCTTTTGGAAGTTTGGGAGATTGCTACGAAGCTCTGGGAGATCCAGAGGAGGCGTCCAAGTGTCACGAACAGTATTTGTCCATCGCGCTCAAGTTAATCAGTGCCAAAGACCAAGAAAGAGCTTATAGAGGTCTAGGTAAAACAATTCATCACTGATTTTCACAGTGATTCTTCATTTCATCGCGAGGAACATAATCAAGACCACCTTTTTGCCCTCAGGTCACTCACAAAGATCTCTTGGTAACCTCCAACAAGCCTTGGTGTGTCTAGAGAAGCGACTGGTTGTGGCTCACGAGTTAGAAGTTCCGGAAGCGAAGGCAGCTGCTTACGGTGAACTTGGACAACTTCATGCAACTCTTGGTAACTTGGAACAAGCCGTATCTTGTCTGGATCACCAGAGAAATATAGCGAGAGACTTGAGTGAGTGCCTCTGATTAGAATCGTATACCACGAAAATAAATGACAATATTTCAGATGACAGAATCATGGAGGCAGACTCGATATCTGGTTTGGGATACGTATATCAACAAATGGGGGAGTATATGACGGCTCTTAGGTACCATCAAAACGATCTAGAGATTGCAGAACAGTTGGAGATTGCATCTTTACAATGTAGAGCTTGTGGAAATATCGGTAAAATCATTGAATTATTTCAAATGAGTTTATTTGACTTATTATAATATTCCAAAAATTTAATTTCATATAATTTTAATTAGGAGCTGTTTATGAGAGCATGGGAAACTTAGAGCAAGCTGTTCAGTATCAAGAACAGCACCTGCAGATTGCAGCCAGTACGAATGATCAACTTGCGAAAACTTTGGCGTACAGTTCCTTGGGCAGAGTTCATCAGCTTCTAGGCAATCGTAGCCAAGCTGTAGCGTATCTATCTCAAGGTCTGTGCATTGCTGAAGCCTTGGGCAGAAGAGACGAAGAGGTGAGAACTTACATATTCCGGGAATAACCATAATCCGCAATTAGGAATTTTTTTCTTGATGTTTCAAGGCAAAAATAAGGCATAGACTGGGTCTGGCCTTGTGGGCTAACGACGACTTAGAAGGATCCCAGAAACAGTTAGAAGCCACCACACACTTGCTGGAAAATATCAGGAGGGAGTCCAAAATTGTAAAAGACTATAAATTATCACTCTTTGAACTTCAGTCTTCCAGTTACCAAGTTCTAGAGAGGGTTTTAATAGGTAAGTTTTCATTAGATTTAGAGTGACTATCATATGTACAATAATTTACTTTTTTTCAGAACTCAAACGTGAGGAAGATGCTCTGGTAGTGGCTGAGAGAGGTCGTAATCGAGCTTTCGTAGATCTTTTATTGGAGAGACAAGGACTCTCGGAGAGTAGGAATAAACTTAAGAACGGTAGGATGGATGAATATGTGAATTCCATCGAACATATTCAAGACATAGTGAACCGGCAAAAAGCATCTGTCCTCTATTACAGTTTGGCTGCTGGTTATCTTTACGCCTGGTTGATTGTGCCCAATAAAGGTCAGTACATCTCTCGATTATATACCAATAAAACAGTAGATTTCACCATGATTTACAATTGTTCAATTCATCCTAGGTATTGTCAAATTCCACTCCTCGTCCCTTCTTGAATCGAGCGAAGACCTAGTGAAGAACTACGACCCCATACCTACTGGCAGTGGTAGTCTAGAAAAACTTGTGTCATCTGTACGAGATAGTCTAGGAGTCGAGATGTCCCCTTGCACCACCATTGCCGAAGATCAATACAACGACGACACCCTGTCTGAAAGAACGGGATTCTTGAGAATGGTCAACAGACAACACCTAATGAACTCTAGTAATTACTCCTTGAGTTCTTTGTTTTCCTTGGGTAGCGTAGGAGGTTCCGTGGCTTCGTTACAAGGTTCCACAAGATCTTCAGCGAGCACTCAAGGGTCCACTAGAGTTAACAAGAGACAGAGCTGGAAGGGACCATCCTGTCTTCATGCACTGTATCAGCTACTGATTCAACCGTTTGAGGAATTCTTGCCGAATAAAAGTAAGTAATATACTTCGCCTCCTACATTTCAACCTCTAATGTATATCTTCTTCATCAGCTACATCTGGCAAGGATGACACGAATCGTAGGGAACTGATACTAGTTCTAGAGGGAGACTTATTCCTTGTACCTTTCCCAGTTCTTCGGTCAGGGTCTGATAACTCAGAATATCTCTGTGAAAGGTTCTCCCTTCTGGTGATACCCAACCTTACGACCCTGAGATCTACACGGCTGAAGAAAAAAGATCCAGAGCAGAATGTGAGGAGCTTGATAGTTGGTAATCCCAAATTACCATCTGCTATTGTCAATCATTACGGCTGGAAAGAGATACCCCAGTCCGAACACGAGGCAACGATGGTTGCTGAACTCCTGCAGAGCCAGGTGCTTCTAGGAAGTATGGCTACCAAAGAACAGGTCCTGAGTCAGATGGAGGAAGCTGAATGTATGCATTTCTCTACTCATGTATCCTGGAAATTGTCTTCTTTGGTTTTGAGCCCAGGAGAGGTGAGGGAAATGCTATAATATCAATCTTCTCTCATCTTCAATAATTGAACAATTATTTCAGGTTCTGGATCAGACACAGTCCAAGAGACTTTACATATCAGACAATACAGAAGATGAGGAAGGTAGTGAACTTTCCACCAGTGCAGAAATACCACCTTTGTCCGAGTTTTTATTGAGTGCAGCAGACATTTTATCTTTGAAATTATCAGCCAAATTGGTTGTGGTAAGTTCCTCCCATACAAGAGACCAACAAGGGTGGGCAACGTCCGATGGGTTGGTAGCACTTGTTAGAGCTTTCCTAGCGGCTGGAGCTCAGGCTGTTCTCGTATCACTGTGGCCGGTTCCAGACACTGCCACCAAAATACTGCTTAGAGCGTTCTATTCAGCGCTGCTACAAGGAACCAGGGCAGCTAGAGCGTTGGCGGAGGCTATGCAGACAGTCCAACACACGAAACACTTTGCACACCCTGCCAATTGGGCCGGGTTCTTTCTGGTTGGCGGAAATGTCAGGCTATCCAATAAGGTGAGGCACTCTTCGAGTTCAAGGACGTAGTTCCTATAAAGATTTAAATGTTTCATAGGTTGCTTTGATGGGTCAAGCGCTTTGTGAATTACTCCAAATTCCGGATAAATGCAGAGACGCTCTTAGAGTATCTCTTCATTTGGTAGAGAAGAGCTTACAGAGGATACACCGTGGACAGAAGAATGCTATGTATACCACGCAGAAATCCATTGAAAACAAGGTACGTGTGAAATCTAATCAAACACTTGTAGATTATGTAAGAAAATGTTTTTTTAGGTGGGACTCATAAACGGATGGCGAGAACTGTTGATGTCGGTCGGATTTCGCTTCGAACCTGCGTCTAACGGCATCCCAAGCAGCGTTTTTTTCCCACAATCAGACCCCGATGAACGTCTGACTCAATGTTCCGCCAGTCTTCAAGCTCTCCTCGCCTTGAGTAGTACCTCAATTCAAGCCCTGTCCAAACTGACCGCTACTTCGGACGTTGCCGATGATATAATCGCGGTTATCCAATCCGCCCTCTCACAATACTCCTCCAAAGGCGTGGAACACGAGACCGTGGAAGTCGCCCTCAACGTCAGGCTGTGGAGGGTGCCAGGTTGTCACGAGCTTCTCGCATCTCTAGGTTTCGATTTATGCGACGTAGGGCAAGATAAAGTGACCCTCAGGACAGGAAAGCAATCCAACAGGAGGAACATACAATTCACGCATCAAGCTTTGCTGGCACTGTTTGGTAAGATTGAAGAAAACCGATTACGTAATCAGAATGTGTAACATGTCTCACTTACCACTTGCAGATACTCAAGAAGCCCCGAAGAGTTTAACGATTGATTCTTCGAGCAGCCTGGAGTCCTTAGCTTCCGTTGACAACGACTTTTCTCACTCGGACAATGAGATGAACCTCTGTTCTAGGCCACCCTCGCCAAATAAGAAGCCTTCAAGGATTCACCCCCTCATTTCAAGGTCGCTTCTGTCGAACAAGCGACTTGGAGGAGCTTTCACGAGTTACGTAAGAAGGAGGGGAGAACCAGACGGTAAAACCTCGACGAACGAGAGCACGAAACTCGTAACTGTTGACTCTAAACCAAAGAAAACCAACGTCCTAACCAGACCTGGTGGAAACGTATCCGACCAGGCCTTCACACCAAGTCCTCCGGTCGTGCTGCAATCAGAGAACACCGCAATGGCCATGTCCTTAGCGCATCAAAGTAGAATAAGAAACTTGTACTCCCAGAGCGAAGCCAAGGCGGAACACAGGCCGGACAGTTCCAGCAGCGCCAGTTCTATAACCGACTGGGACAGCGGACTGAATACGGTCCTAAGACGCCAGAACCAGCACCACAATCAGAGCAATATGTCTCAGATGAACGTAGTCAGGACCAAGCCTTTGGTGGACTTGGCCATGTTCGCGAAACTTGGATCTGGCATCTTCGAGAACAGTTCCGATAGCGAGTTGGAGAAGATGGAGGCTAAACTATTTAACACTAGAAGTAAGATGGCGTATAAGAAGTGTAGGAACATTATATCGACGTTGGATAGGTTGAGGTGTCGGTCAGAGTTGAGTTCTGGCCAGACTGCCCTTCCGCAGAATCCCAGGAAGACTATCACGTTGCCTAGTGAGGAGACGCTTCCCAGTAACGAGAGGTTGTTATATTTTTCACCAAACGACAAGGATATCGCTTCTAAGGTATGTTGGAATTTATACATATTCACAGTCTGTTATTTCTTAATCTAGGAACCCAGGTTCCATAGGAATATTTCTTGTTTCTTTAGAGTGTTTTGTTCCAGGTCCACAAAAAGGCAGATGACGACCACATGGTACAGGAGTTCCCCAAAAAGACTGAATCTAGACCAAACTCCACAAGCATTCATGATACCATCTTGGCAACCCAACTGAGACACATCAATAGGGAACTGACACCGACCATCTCTGAAGTCTACCACGAAAGGAACATAGGGTTAGGTCTAGCTCCCCCTCTGGCCAAACTACTGCTGAATCCTTCCTCCAACGTATGCAAAGAGATAAGTGATTCTGCTCTGGATAAGATAACTCTTGGAATCTTGGAAACCGGCCTGGAAGACACTATGAAGGGAGTTACTTGCGGTAGATGTAAAATAGATGCTTGCGGCTGCAGTAAGGGACCTAGTAAACCCTGGCTGACCGAGAACGCCAGCGCTTTACAGCAAATTCAGAGTTCTGACTTGACGACAGCGGATATATTGGAGAGGGAGGTGAAGAATAAGAAGGGACTCAGGTAATGATGGTGTCCCGGCAAGACCACCTGATATCGGAGTATATGTTGACTTTTTTCAGGGCTGATCTCAAGCAGAAAGAGGAGAACGATCAGAAAATACCTCCAGTATTCACGGACATTTCGAGGAGAGACGAAGGAGATGGAAGAAGTATCGCGGACTCCAACTGTTCGAGTTATAAAAACACCAAATTCGGGACTTATCATTGTACCGACAAGAGCAAACCGGTGGCGAAACTAAGAACATTACATCCTCCAATTCCTTTACAGAGGAAAAGTAAACAAAGTTAATCGCCAAATCTCTTGTTCTAAAGTGGTTCTCAAATTGATTGCTGAAAATGCAATCCTTGTAAATATTATATATTTCCGTAACAAATTAGCTTCTGTAGAATGTTGAAGATGCTCCAACTGTAAGAAAAACTATTTATTGAGAATATAAACTAAATATTGTAACTGTATTCGTGATTGTTTAGAGCCTTATTGAATTGTGATCTAGAACAATATGCAATAAAATTTTACTTAATAAATGCATGTGTTGATTCATTAAATAACGGGGTGATCTCAAGACCAACACTATATATCCCCGAAGAAAGTTCAGTGCTCCTAAGACAGGATTAGTTTGAGAACCGTTTGGATTTTTCTATGAACTCCACGAGTCTGTTTGATTAAGTGCTGCTAGCTAATTGAGTACGCTATGACAGCCTAAAACAAGTATATATAGAGCATATTTTATAGGACTATATTTGTATAGTGTTGTGGGGGTGTTCTAACGTTGCACTGCGACCTTAAGGTCTATTGTGCCCCCCGTTAGAGCTGTCGATGTCATCACCATCTAAAGCTCGCCTTCCAGTTCCAGGGTTCTGATGAACTCCAGTTCCTGGGATCGCTTCAAGGAGGCTACGTCTTCGCTTCTGCAGATTTCTTATCCAAAGAATTCCTTGCGTTGGTTTGAGAGTGTGAAGCTTTTCGTAATCAGGTGTTTCATCCTCCTTCCAGCAGAATCTGCACTCGTCAGTTTGTGCTAGCCCTAATCTCATATGGGATAACTACTATCTAGAGTTACCCCTATCTAGATATTTAACTTCAGACTTCCACTCTATAATATCTCCATTCCGAGGGATCTCAGCTGGAAGTTTCCTTCTCTGAGTAAACAGAATCACTGTGGTCTTGTTCAGCCCCACTGCTCGATAATTCTAAGGCCCTCCTGTACTAATCACACAAGGTGCCCTCAAATTTACCTCTGACTATTAGGACTATGTCGTCGGCATAGCCTATAATAGAAAATAGAATAGAAAATATTTATTCACCATCACTGTCACTGCTATGTAAAAATACAAACAATAAAAGAAAAGTACGTCAAAAATAAACCTTTACTCTTCTTCTCTCTCCAAAAACTCCTTTACTGTATATGGTTCACCGTTTATAATCATCCTGTAGACTTCCTTTTTATAAGACCTTATAAATTTCTCATTTCTTTTATTCTCTGTGGCAACGATTCAAAAAGTCTTATTGCCATATATACAACATATTTTTTTTTGTAAGGCTTCTAGAATGAGCTGGATAGAAGTACTTTATCTTTTGCCTGGTTTCGTTCTTGTTTCTACATTCTTCAAAATAGTGGTTAAGCTTCAGGAAGAATGTTAATTAGCAGTCGATAAATATAAAGACCACTACGGGCCGGTTTCTGAGGAATATAACATGTGGTTTATCCTCCGTTTATCTGTCCAATTCAATAGAATTCAGTAGATAAACTGAACATAAACTCCATTCAAATTCGTCAGAAACCGACCATAAATGTTGGTATCTTGTTTCTCTTGAATATCCCACGACACGATTCTCTGTATCTTAGCCCATACATTGCCCAAATAGCTAGTTTCTGCATCAAAAAAACTCGTTCGGCTGACGTGCTGTTACCCCAAAGTGCTAATACAGTAATTCATTTTACTCTGAAAACATGCAAAATATACTGTTCTCAGGACGTCACATTCAACTTTTTTCCGTATTGCCAGCAGAGAGTACACCGCAGAGCTAAGTCCAACGCCCAGCTCCTCGCAGTGGCTTCTCCACGTGAGCTGGTGGTCCACCACAACACCCAATACCTTACATTCACTTGTAACCTCTACCGCTTGATCCCTAAAATTGAATGTACTTATTGATTCTGACTCTGTTCTTGATCTGGTCTCAAAAATTAGGCTTTTTGTTTTACTTCTGTTCAATGAGAGTCCATTTTTCTGACACCTTTTATTTATTATCTCCATTGCCTCGATCAGTCTAGAGAGCAGCTCACTCTTATCTCTGCTGTTGCTAAAACATTGTTGTCATCAGCATACATATAGGGGTTCAGCGCTTCATTCATTAGTAAATCAGGAAGATCATTCATGTATAAGGTGAACAACAAAGGACCCAAAATACTCCCCTGTGGCACACCAATATTTACCTGCACGACCTCCGATACGTACTCCGAAGAGTCCACAGGAATCATTACCCTTTGTTTCCTTCCCGTGAGATAACTCCTGAACAGCCGAAGCATATAACATCCCTTATACCATACATCTCTAGTTTATGCAACAAATACTCATGATTCACATGATCAAAAGCTTTTGACAAGTCAACGAATAGGGCGGCTGTTATGCTCCTACCTTCTAGTGTTTCTATAACCCTCTGCGTGAGCTCAAAAAATGCTGTTTCAGTACTTTTATCTTTGATGTAACCATGATGCGTTTTCGTCACAATGTTGAACTTATGTAAAAAATTCAATAATCTACTTGCCAGAATTTTCTCAAAGATCTTCGCAAATGTTGTAAAAGGAGATTTTGGCCTGTAATTATTTAAGTCATCAATATTTCCCTTCTTATAAATAGGCCTAACTACTGAAATCTTTAGATTGTCAGGAAAAATATACCTCCAGTAAATGCACAATTCATTATACAGGGTGAGCCTTTGACCACTGCATTAATTTTAACCAAAGATTCCTCTCATCGAATGAAACACTTTTTTCATTTACCATTTTTTCAGATTCGGCTCAGGTAAAAAGTTACAAGCGTTTAAAGATTTCACTATGTGCTAATACACTCCCGCATATAAATTATCTATGACATTGTTGGCGGACGAGAATAAGGCATGGTAACGTGGTTTACAGCTTGATTCGGGATTCCAACGCTCAGGGACGGATCCATAAAAGTAGTGAAATTTCTGGAGTTTTCCATTTTAAAACATTCAATGAAGAATATCTCGAAAACGGTGCGTTTAAGGAGAAATGATGAAGAATAATATAATGTTCTAAAACGATGGAATATTCTTGAAATGACTCAAGAAAAACTTTATATGCTTTCTTTATGCTAATTTCGTTTAGTTTTATGAATCCACGAGTCCATAACTAGAAAACCAGTAGAAGTAGAAATAACTAATATTTGGAAAATATGTATCATAGTTATAGGAAACTTTACGCCAACATTCATTTTATTCGAAAAAAGGATGTCAAAGCTACAAAATAAAAACTGATTTTTTTTCAAAATTTCAACAGCCTGTATCTTTTTACCTGAGCTGAATTTGGAAAAATGTTCAATGAAAAAAGTGTTTGATTTGATGAGAGGAATCTTTGGTTAAAATTAATGCAGTGGTCAAAGACTCACCCTGTATATGTCAGGTACAATGCATCGTTTTATTACAAATATGGGTATGTTATCATATCCACACGATCTCTTGTTTTTCTTTTGCTTAACGGCTTTAATGATCTCTGGCTTTTCAATCCTGAACATAAAAAAGGATCTAATGGAACTGTTATGGCTCTGAGAGAATATAGATCGGCTTGTTGGATATTACTAAAGTTCAATGAATTGTGGAAACAAAGTTTTTATTTTTATATGCAATATAATTTCATTGTATACAGTATTCAACAAATAATCTGAAAAAAAAAACATAATAAAAGATGTTAAACTCAACTGAATAATTTTTCTATATCTTCCAGAATACAACAACCTCAAAAGTAATATACATAATTAATCTGAAAAAAAAAATAATAGAAGATTTTAAACTAAAACTCAATAAATTTTCTACATCTTTTAGTATACGGGAGTATAACAGAACCTAGCAAGTTGAACTCATTGAAATCAGATAGAAGGGGTTTTGAACTGGACCTTAATAAATTTTTCTGTACACAGAAGTATAATAGAAATTCACACACAAGTCCTACCCATATTAATAATTTGAAAAAAGGGTTTTGAACTAAAACTTAATAATTTTTTCTATATCTTCTAGTATACCGAGGTATACCAGAACGTTACAGATCAAAATCATTGTAATCATAATCATATTCATCTATAGGCCCATCGCTTGGATAATCTGCTTCATCGTCCATATCCAGCATGTCATCGATCTCCTCCTGATCTAGTTCAAAATGTTTCTCGTAATCAGGTCCATCATCTGTGTAATCCACTTCGTCGGACATATCCAGCATATCATCCTCTTCCCCTTCCGAATGTTTGTCGTAATCAGCTTCACCGTCTGTATAGTCTAATTCATCGGACATATCCAACATATCATACATCACATCCTCTGGTGATTCTTCGTTATCATCTTCGTAATCATTATCGGGCTCATCGCTCAGGTAATCCGTTTCTTCAGCCGTATCCAGATGGTCATCCATCAGATCCTCTACTGGTTCTTCATCGTCTTCGTAAGCGTACTCATCGTTCGAGAGATAATCATCAAGATCGTGTTCTACTTCCGAGAGAGGTGTTCGATCTCTATAAGAATAGCGAGTGCCTCGACCATTTATGACCGCATTCATCATAAGTAAGCACTCCATAGCAATTGAAGTAGGTATGACATTTTCTTTTGGTCTCTCCTTGACCACTTTTTCTCTTTGTTCTCTGGTCTCTTTGTCCATGCCTTCCATAACCTGCAATTAAGAACAGCTTTATTTAAGAAATCTTCGTGATATAGGTATCAGATGGCAGAACCAATACACAGGGTGTTTCTCGAATAAATATTGTATTCTTCAATGAAAATTATTATCACAGGGCAAGGTAGTGGCCCCTTCAAGGTACAATTGGTTGCCAAAACTCACAAGAAGCTACACAAGCAAACAAAGTATGACTTGTACTTTTGGTAAGAAATTTAGTCCCTGGTCTTCTATGTTGTGTTATGCAATAGTTCTATAAAACAGGTATGCTACTTTTTTACCAAAATTCAGGGTTTTTACTACTTTTATGAGAGTTATGTACATCTATTTTATTAATAATAATAATAACAGTACTTTATTGGAAAAACATTCCAAAAGGCCATCGACCGAAGACTATTTTATTATTATTATTATTATTATACATATCACAGTAGGCGGCCTAGGCCGATGTAACTGCATTTAACAATTGTTACATTGTGGGAGTTAGACCAGGTGTTCACAGCCATCTTAATACTAGAGCATCACAACGTATATCACAGATTGGTCAAATAAAGTCTTGTTCTATCACTTTTTTCACATGTAGTGTATATTAATGTTTTTCACAGCCTCCATTTCCCTATCTAAGCGGTTCTTAAAGCTGTTAACTGAGGGAGCTGACACTGTAGCATCTTTAAGAGAATTCCACTGATAAACCACTCTATTACTGAAGTGATTTTTGCGCTGGAGTGTGGCACATTTTTCTTTGCTGAGTTTATGTTTATGGCCTCTCAAGGATTCTCTAAAGGGTCTACAGAAGAAATCCATCTGAACCGAATAGTGCTCACTCAAGATCTTGTATGTTTCAATAAGATCTCCCCTTTGACGACGCTCTCTCAATGTTGTCAGGTTGAACCGAATTAGCCTCTCTGGATATGTCAAATGACGGGTCTCTGCCGGAATCCTTGTAAACTATCGATTGTAAATTAAGTCGATAGCAACAGGTATAATGTAGTTGAATTATGAAGACGTCAGCAACCTCAGTAATTGATTGTACAGTTTTATATATAAACCTAACATGTTAGCATATAGCGTTCTGTTTATTAACTCAAGAGTGTTGACAAGATCCATTATACCTAGGCAACGATAAAAATTCTACAAAATCAAATACTAAAGTTTCAAACAAGTCTTTTATTTCTTATAATCTTGTAACATAAACACACAAGTAAATAAAATAAATTCAAATTACATAGTCATGATCGGAGGAACTTATAGTCCGGCTAAATCCAGAGCACTGAGACGTCTTCATCGGAATCGGACAATACCTCATAGTATATTACCTCACCCAAATCCGGAATGTCTTCTAACTTGCTCGTATTTGCTTCAAATCTCTCCCTAACGATGACGTTCCTTCGTTCGTTAGACTCCTTGTCCATTTTTATCACAAACTGTAATAAAGAACAGCAATCCTTAACAAATCTCCATAAAATCGATATCAAATTGTTGGTGGAGGAAAGATGCCATATACCAAGAATTCCGAGGCAAAATTTATAACCTCCGCATGTTGATTTCTTGGTTATGGACTAAATTTCTAATTAGTTCAGGTAGTCCGAACCTAACAGAGAAAACACAAAAAATGTCTTTATATCTCTACACAGTCCCTTTTAAGCTCGATATACTTTTCTTTGCGATGTTGAATTTCTTCGATACTCTATTTATAGTGAGAATCGAAGGATCCATGAACTGCAGACACATCTTTCACCACTGATCCATCTTGAGAGTGACACTTTCCTCACTATAGGCAGTTCTGGGTTGTTTCGTCTCCAGCGGGTAAAGGAAAGATTCCAGATCCTAGTCTGATATTGTTTCTACACCCACGTGTACTCTGGCGGCCGTTTTGGCTATCACGACCACCGGCTCTGGTCCGACAAAGGAATTTTTAGAGCCTCGTTTGGCGTTAAGAATCTTCCCTTTCCTTGCTGAGTTCCATCGTGTTCAGGCAACCACACAAGTGATAAATCATATCACATATGTAACTAATGTCCACATATTCACCGAAAAAATTCACTTCTGATACGGAACAGATACTTACATAGTTAAGTATCTGTTCCGTATAGATAAATATAGGTTAAGTTTGCAGTGTGAGGACGCTACATAGTTATGTAGCGTCCTCACACTGCAAACTTAACCTATAATTATCTATTTATTTATTTATTAACGGGATAAACCCAATTTCACAAATCAATGTTAATATACAATAACAAAAGTTAATAAATAATACAACTTAATACATAATACAACCTAATACACATTGTGAAAAAAAAAATATATAAGGATGAAACAATTTTGTTCAATGCTACTAGGATTATTATCACATCTCAACTCCAATTAAACATGTAAACTGCTCCACAAGAGTTAGGGATATCATATTAAGTTGTTCTGAGGGGCGTAAAATCAACAATATCAAAAACATGATCAACTGCCAATATGAACTTAATAATTCGATTTGAATGCATATTTTCACCATCTGGTCGTCTTTTTTCATGTGTTTGGCAGTTTTTTACATTTTTCGTAAGATTTAGCATTTCAATATGCAGTTAATTTATTGTCAGTCTCTTAGCGATATCGAACTTAGTAAATTTCACGAGCTTCTTAAGATGCCAAGACGTAAATTAACCTACGTCGAGACTAATAGGGCTATCGGTATGCTACAGGGTGGCCTCACTCAAGTCGCTGTGGCAGAAACATTTCAAGTATGGCAAAGTGTAATATCGCGACTCTGGGATAGGTTCAATGAGACAGGTTCGGTGCAGGAAAGACATAAGGTTGGTAGACCAAGAAAAACAACACCTGCACAAGACCGTTTTGTCACCACTTCGGCGAGGAGATATCCTCTTTCCTCATGTAGGATGCTGAGAAATCGACTTTTAAATGCCAATGGTCCTGAAATTTCCATTGAAACCATCCGACGTCGTTTGGGGGAGATTAACCTGGCTTCTAGACGTCCATTGAGGGATGTTCCGTTAACACGTGAGCATAAACGACAAAGATTAGAATGGGCCAGGCAGCATGTTAATCTGAACGTCCAATGGCGTAGTTTACTTTTCACAGATGAATCCAGATACAGTCGATTTTCAGATTCTCGAAGAATAAGGGTATGGACTATGCCGCGTATACCCCGAAATCGCCGTCATGTGCAAGAGGTTCATCCATTTCGAGGAGGCTCTGTTATGGTATGGGCTGGGATATGTTACAACGGGCGCACAGACCTTCACATTTGTCCTGGCAATATGACTGCTTTACATTATAGGGAACATGTCATTGGCAACGTAGCGTCAAATTTTCATGCTGCCATTGGTGAAGCTTTCCAATTTCTTGACGATAACGCAAGACCGCATCGTGCAGCAATAGTAGAAAATGCGCGAGACGAGCATGGTATTCCACATTTACCAATACCTCCGCATTCGCCAGACTTAAACTGCATAGAACATGCATGGGATATGCTACAGATGATCACCAACCTCCACCAGAAACATTGTGACCTCAAAGCACTACTGCCTCGTTTATGGAATGAAATTCCTCAAGATTTGCTCAACACCCTCGTTGACAGTATGCAACGAAGATGTTAAGTGGTCATTGATGCCCGTGGTGGCCATACCTTGTATTGAAGGCATAAAAAGACAAAAAAAAAACAATAAAATGTCCGGAAATAAAAGTCGTTAAATTTGACCCTATTCTGTTTCACCCTGTATATGTTGCAGACCAAAAATACTTCCGTGCATTTATAGTTTTGAACCTAAAACTATATTAAATTAGGTTTCCGGCACAAACAAAGGTTTCAGAATGTCAGTTATTTTAGTTGAAACGATTATCCCTAACTTGTGAAGTAGTTTATATTTGATTTCACTTTACTTTTACATTTAGCCTGAATTACCCCAAATTCTCCAATCCTATAGACCACATTAGTTAGGTTAAAATCGGTCGCTTGGCGGGAGATCCATATTCAAATTTTTTAACAAGGGATTTCAACTTTGAGATGAAACCACCCTATTTAAAAGAGAATGTTAGTACAGAGATAACAAGTATTGGATACCTTCATCATTAGTGCTTGTTTTCATGTTATTTCCACATTAAAATCTACTTCTATTAATTCTTAAATCAGAATTGAAACCATTCTAGTTCGAAAGATTTCCGTATGTCGTAGATGACTTCTGTTGTGCGTCATACAAGGCCGATTTAGGGTTATGTTATTATTTTTGACTGATTTCGAGTGAGCTAAGACATACGTCAATCGAATTTGGTGAACACTTTTATATTTATTAATTATTTTGGAAATATACAATTTTGTTATGAAAACTTGATTCTAGATGGTTGAGAAAGGTTCACAGAATCAATTTCAACCAAAATAAACCTTAAGAAATTAGCCAAAGTATCTAAAAACAGGCGAGAAATTCGCGTAAATTTTAGGTCCATAAGAAATGCATGGGGAATTCAGTGCTCGGATCCACGGATGGATCGTAATTCAAATTTCCCGCCTAACCTAACTAATGTGGTCTATTGTAAGAGGACCGTAACTGGTTTTCAGAAGAACACACAGAGATCAGAAAATACACTATATTCAACAGAAATCCTTACAAAACAGTTATAATAGAGAGTTTTTAAAAATACGGCATCCTAAACTTTTCAATATTTCACAGCTAATAATAATGAAAGAAATCCTCTCCGAGCAGGACATATCTATGGGTCCATTCCTCCCAGGATTCATCGTCCTCCTCTAGATACTCCTCTTCCTCTTCGTCCATATCGTCAAAATCGGATTCGGACGATTCCGATACTGTATTGCTCGTAAGGGGTACTACTTTTTCTTCTAACCTTTCCTTGACGGTGTTTCCCCTTTGTGCTCTGTTTTTCTCATCCATTTCCAGCACAAGCTGCAATAAAGAACACCATTCCTTAGCTATTCACCACAGCAACTACAAAAAACAACTACAAAAGTCTCAAAGATATAGTGTCTAGACGAGCAGAGCTAAGGGAAAGAATTTTGACCAAATTCGAAGAACCACATAATTTTTTTGATATTTCTGTACTTGCAATTATCGTCTCAAATTCCAACAAAACTGAAGGTTTTCTTGAACACTTTGGAATTACAATGATTAAAACTAATTCTGCATATGCCTTCCATGTTGGTATCTCCCTGAACCATAACTGATCATCGGGTGAAAGTTAAACATCCAAAGGATCAAACAAGAACTCAGTAATTCACATGTGTTGTCGCTAACAAAGGTATCCCTTTGAACCACCTCTAAGGCACATTTCTATACGCAAATCGACAACATATCTCACAACTTATACTGCCCATAAGATTTTAATAGACGGTTAATCTCAATCCCTACCTTTATTTATTATTTCCAATTTTTCAACAAAACTCCGACAACTGAACCGTTTATCCAAGAAATACACCACACGATTACACAACGTTGGCACATCACATCACAAGATACGTAATCCTTGTATCTTAAGTAATCATTAAAGGATACTGTGGGAGGTATATTCATCATTAAATGGTTTCTTTCTGGGTTTTCTCTCCCAAAGTCTGAAAAATATCTATAAAATAAAAAATTCATTATTTTGTGATTTGCTTCTGCGTAAGAAACACAAGATGTTTGTCAGAAGCAATCAATCGAACAATGTTTCCTAACAAATAACAACGAAACAACATCAACGAAGAAACAACTATATCGTAACGTTAGAAGAGCAAATAATCAAGTACAACAGAATAATCAACAAGAACAGCAATCCAATCTGTCGAATGTGATCCCTTATGTTTGTGGCCTTTCTGAAAAAATTAGAAGAATCGGTTCTAAGTTCAATATAAGAACCGTCTTCAAAATACAAAATGATCTTAGGTCTTTATTAACGAAGACAAAACCATTTAATGAAAAACAAAAATAAAAATACTGTGAATATAATATTCCTTGTATTTGTGGTGAATCATACACAGGAGAAACATCAAGACCACTAGAGGTAAGAAAGTCAGAGCATAAGAATAACTCGAGAAATAGGGACATACAGAAATAAAAAATAGCAGAACATGTTTGTACAATCCAAGGAGATCACATGATGGATTGGAGTAATACAAAGGTTCTAATGACAGAACCTGATTATATTAAAAGGAAACTTAAGGAGTCACCTTTTATTTTATTGAACAGAGAATGCAATTTTGCAAATTGCTCAATTGGTATTGACCATATTTGGCTGAATTTATTGAAAAAGGAGGTGGAACTTGGAAATTTCTATACAAAGTAAAACTATGTTAGCTATGATTTTCAAATACTGTCAATGTGACAATTCTCGAATCTCAGAATAACGATCAACAAAATAATTCTGAATATTTTTTGTTAAGCGTCTGACGAAGGAGTCTGATATAGACTCCGAAACGTTACGATATAGTTGTTTCTTCGTTGATGTTGTTTCGTTGTTGTTTGTTAGGCAACATTGTTCGATTGATTGCTTCTGACAAATATCTTGTGTTTCTTACGCAGAAGCAAATCACAAAATTATTAATTTTTTATTTTATAGATATTTTTCAGAGTTTGGGAGAGAAAACCCAGAAAGAAACCATTTAACCTTGTATCTTACCAACTTAAGCACATGACCTTGACAATTTTGTATGTGAAGCAACTGTATATCTTGCTTATCGATGACAAATAGAGTTATAGTCCACATTAGTTAGGTTACAATCATTCTCTTAGCGCGAGATCTAAATTCCATTTTTTTTACAAGGGAGTCTCATGGAGTTCTTATATCCATAATAAATGCATGTGGAATTCAGATCCAAGAATGGATCGTAATAATTCAAAGTTCCTAACTAATATGGTCGACTGTCTTTTCTTGATACCAATACATACAAATACATGATGTTAATTATTTTATGGAGACTTGATTTAGGATGATACGTATTGAATAAAATAGTATAACTATTTTTCAAAACTTTTGATAGATAATTATTATCATAGTGATACCGTACTTGATAGACGAAGGTGAATGTTACCACAACAAGAGCCTGTAGATGCTATGAATTGAATAGTTTATCAACTTATTTAAAGTCGTTAACATAAGTCTGAAATTGAAACTACGGTTTGTCTTCGTATAGAAGTTGATATCAAATACTCGAAATATTGAATAAAAAAGTGAATAAGACAATATCTTCAGGCGTTTGCTACGATAGCGTTTATGCAAAAATTTAACAATCTCACCTTCTCAATAATGTTATCCAATACAATGGAGGGAGATATAGTTTTGATGGGCTCCCTACATATGGGACAATAGTTTCTCTGGCTCCTCCACTTGAGTATGCAGGAATTGCAGAAGGTATGAGAGCAATTCAAGGTAACAGCCTTTATGAACAGTTCTTGACAAACGCTACATTCTAACTCCTCTTTAAAATTATCTACATTGTTGCTAGCCTCATCCTTGGATTTATTCCTCTTTGGACTTTCCGCGGCTTCGGGCGATCTATCCCTCTTCAAAGTGGGGGAACTTGCGGTGGTAGGGGGACCGGAGGTATTTGAAGTACTTGAAGGGGCAACGGCTGCAACTGAGAATACATTTCCTGCAGAAAAATCTAGTTAAAGAAACTATTGCAAAGTAAATATTAACACTTTGGTTAATATTTATAAAAATATTGTTAGAAATACATAATTGATGTTTTCTTTAATAAATACAAACTTTCAAAAGTTAGAGATAAGATTCAAATTTACCTGAAGAAGATGTTTTCTCCCCCTCAGCCCCTCTTCTTTCGTAACAGTGGTCGTTAGAGACGCTGGGTAGGTTGTCTCCATTTATCGTTGAAACAATGAAACCGGTAACTGGTGTACTGCTGGTTGTAACGAACCTAATTGGATTCTCGGAATACCTCAAAGTGACCGATCCTCCTCTGCTCTTTATTAAATCTCCTGAACGCAAACATTTAGAATTTCCTTTTAGTAGTTCATCATTTACAAGTGTACCGTTGGTACTCTGGAAAGAAAACAGAAACATCTGTTTTATACCTTGGAGAAAATTAACCCAAAAATGAATTCAATAGGCAATCTTTCAAACATCAAACAAAAAAGATTGCATAAGGAGAATTACATTATAATTTTAGTTTAATTCTGGCCATACCTTCATGTATACCAAATATATATTTGGTTATCATTTATTGCAACTTACGTTATCTGTTATAATCCATCCATCGTTTATAGCCTCAATGTAAAAATGTATTCTTGAAACGGCTAAACTATTGAGAACGTAATCTGCTTGCAAACTTCGACCAACTGAAAACTGAAAATGTTCGTTAATAAAAATGTGGAATATAGAATTGTTGGTGTTACCCTTTCTTTAGTAATTTCGATTTCCTGATTATTGGAGAGATTTAACAGTATCGGTTTGAAACTCATGGTTACACGATTTCATACAACTATTCACTAAATAAATTAATTAAATGCTATACGAGTTACAAGAAGAATTCGCAACATTTATCACCAATTGATAGTTCAATACGAAATACGACATTTATTTTTTCACATGACAAAACTAAAAAACCGCAGTCGCACTATTAAATATTTTTGACACCAAAAGAGCAAAAGACCTAAATTCTATAACTTATGAACTATGAAACATTCTTCTTCTTTTACATCTTACATTATCATCAATTATTATTATTCATATTATATTAAATAAATTAATTTGAAATGTTGAGCAATCAAAATAAATTGTTTAGGGGGATCGTAGATTTTACATGAAATATTTTCATCTCAGATCCGCTAGCGGGAGCCGTGACTAAAAATAGCATCGATTACGGAGCACTCGAAACAGGTTGCTGCTGCGTAACAGTGATAAAGTCACATATTAGTGTTCTGCAATCTGTGCGCCGCTTTCTCAATCGCGAGTTAACTCGAGGTTGCGAGTTACGCAGGTATTTAGCGATTCATGAACGTTACCCGCAACCTTAAGTTAACCAGAGAAATCTATTTCTCTGGAGTTAACTCGCATTCTCGCAATTGAGAAACCAGCCCTGTGAGTTGTGACAAGTGACAAGGCAGTCCAAGACCACAGTGACGTAGTCACAGCTCCTAAAAATCACAACAACTGAATACATAGAAACAGGGGTTATTATGACCATAGATGTTATGAACTAACCAATGATTTTGTTATTTGTGCGCATCTGTTGGTAGTTGGAATCTGTGGTGTTTATAGATCTCAACTTCCGCCGGAAGTCTTCAAGAAACAATTCAGAATCAGGAAATATTTGAAAAATTACAGAAAACAATGCCTTTATTTTTTGTTAGAGCCCTTTGTAAAAGATTAAATTTCTATTTGAATTTCGGATTAATTTGATATTTTATAGGTACTGAAAATAGGAAGTTTCAATCTCCTTCAAAGGATAAATCATTAGTTTATCTAAGTACTCCATTGAATGTGGATCTGTTTTCAAAGATATCAAGGAACAGAATTTTAAATTGGCACCTTTTTCAACTCCAAAGGACAAATTGGAACATGATGATCATCCCATTTAAGCTTCTATTGGTAAGATAAATGTAATCTTTCAAGAACAAAATAGACAAAAATTTTTTCATTATATTTATTTATTAGATGATAACATTGATGATACACGGAAAATCTCTCTCTCTCTCTCTCTCTCTCTCTCTCTCTATTATTATTATAGGCGAATTTGTTGGATTGGACCTTTAGTTGGACTTCCCCTTTTTCGAATGGCAATTATGCATATGAGTTATGAGAGAATCTTTACGGCTCGTTGTATGTTCGCACAATTCGCACTTATACGGTTTCAATTTCAAGTGGATAGAGTCTATGTGTCTCTTGAGCGGAGCTTTTTCATTCGTTGCATAATCGCACGTCGGACACTTGTGTTCCCTCAAATTCAAATGAACCGTATGTATGTGCCTCTTAAGTAAATTTCCACGACCCGCAACGTAATCGCATAAGTGACATTTATGTTTTCTCAAATTCATATGCACCAATTCGATGTGATCCTTCAGGCTACTTTTGATATTCGTAGCGTAGTCGCATATATTGCATTTATGTGGCTTCAACTTCAGATGAGCGGTGTCCACATGAGCTTTCAGAAGGATTTTTCGACTTGTTTCGAAATCGCACGTGTCACATTTATATTCCTTTGAAATCGCATGAATGGCTTTCAAGTGGTTCGTAAGACAATTTTTCTCACCAGCGGCATATTCGCATAAGTGGCATTTATGAGGCCTCAGTTTCATATGAACCGAGTCTATATGCTTTTGCAGGGTACATTTCTTCTCCGCAATGTAATCGCACAAGTCACACTTATTCTTGCTCGATTTGTGCACGGAATCCAGGTGCTTCCTCACAAGACAGGCCTTGTTCGCGACGAAATCGCATAGGTCGCATTTGTGTTCCTTGGAATGGATATTTTCTATATGCTTCTGAAGAGGATAGTTCGCGTACGAAGCGTACTCGCATAATTTACACTTATATCGCTTTAGCTTCAAGTGAACGCTATCTATATGCGTTTTGAGGGTACATTTCTGGTTCGTGGTGTAATCGCATAAGTGGCATTTATGACGCCTCAGTTTCAAATGTACCGCCTCTATGTGATCTTTCAGAACTTGATTTACGCCCGTGGTGAAATCGCATAAATGGCACTTGTGTTTCTTCAAGTTCGCATGAACGGTATCCGTGTGGTTCTTGAGGTGGAGCTTCTTGGTCGCGACGAAATCGCACGATTTGCACCTGTATTCGTTCAGATGGACAATTTCGATGTGTCTCTTGAGTTCGTCGTTTCCATTGACACCATAATCGCATAAGTGACAATTATATTTCTTCACGTCCGAATGAACCGACTCTATGTGCGCTTTCAGAGTTCCCTCTCGATGCGCGGTATAATCGCATAGGTGACACTTGTGAGGCCTCAGATCCAAATGGATCGAGTTTATGTGCTTCTTCAGAGTGTAATTAGAAGATGTGGCGAAGTCGCATAGATGACACTTACTTTTCTTCAATTTCAGATGGACGAATTTTATATGTTTCCTTAGACCGTGTTTAATGTTGAAAGCGACATCGCAATGAGGACACTTGTGTTTTCTCAAATTCAAATGAACAGATATCACGTGGTGCTTGAGAAGAGTTCGATTACTAAAGGTAGAATCGCACACGTTGCATTTAGGCCTCTTCTTGCGAGAATTGACGAGTTGCTCTAATTCCGCCTCCATTTCTGAACTGTTTCCGTAAGAATCGGTTTTAATCGTGTATGCTTCTCGATCGTGAACACCATTTTTATCGGTGAACTGTTCGACGATGTCCAAGTCTTCAACTTTCTTTTCTGGAGTCTCGCAGCTGTCTTCATCCGAATGCTGGGCACTGAAAAAGATGCAAACATGTCCATTATGATTGGTTTGGTCTATATTTTGAGATACTGGAAATGCCTATTATCTGATACCACCTGCATTAACAAATTTATTACAAGAATACTTACCTATCGTCTGAAGACAATATTCCTTCTTTGTCGTCGTAACATTCATCAGAACTACCCATCTCTTCCATTTAAATGTCTTATGGGCGTGCAGATATCAAAGTGAATATTTGATCGTGAATCCAACTAAAACTGAATAAAATTGAATATTTGGTTAGATATGATATGATATTTGGTGAAATCTTAGTGAAAGTAATCTTATTCCAAACACTTTGTTTGAAAAGTGGAGGGTGTATAATCCAACAAAAATGTATTAAGACTAAAATTCTGATAAATACTTTGGCAGTCAACTTGTTAAGGTTGTTTAGTAGCATGCTGACGAACCATTTATTCCAAACATGAAGAGACTTACTTTATCATGTTAATTACACTCTTTCAAGCTGTTTCATTGTTAAATTTATTCATCATAAATGATATCTCATTGATGCCCAAATAATTTCTCGGCAATAATATAGCTGAAAGTGAAAATTCAATGTAAACATATCTTACAGCACATAACACAAATAATTTTTGTTTAACAGCCAATAGAATTCTCTGGTCTCAACTCATTAGTCATGAGGAACACAGAATATTCGCAAAAAAGTAGTTTCTTTCAGTTGTAGTTTTCTTCCTGTTGGTTCTGCCATCTAACGGTAGTAAAACGAAAAGTTTCATGCAGTTCGGATCAATCTCAATAGGTGTCACTATGTGTCAAAAAATATTTCATAAATTGAAAATGAGCTGATCTTCGAATATTTCCGCTATTTCAAAGTTAACTTGAAAATGAAAGAATTGTTTAATGATGATCACACCTGAAAGTTCTCACTTTAATTTCCAGTTTACAACGAAATAAATTGTTGGAAACGTTATATAATTTCAACCTTCCAGATCGAGACTATACGTGATGCATCCTGGATTTCAATAAAATGTGGGCGAGAAGTTGAGACCTGAAACTCGAAACAGGTAAAGTCAATGACCAATACCACAAATATTAATAATCTGCCACAGGGATAAATAGAAAAGGAGTGAAACAATAACATATTTTTGAAATGAAACCCTCTGCTCATATTTCAGATAATTCTACCTATTAACTATCTGCTGAACCTACGTTCTTCTTGTAAAACGAAGAGCATATGCAGCAATTGGTGCCACTATTGTTTCTCGAATATTGCAGCTCTTTGCCTTAATATATTATTTCAGAGTTGGCATGAAAATGTAAAACTGTTTGATGATGTTCACACCTCATTTCGTTTAATTTCTAGGTTGCAATTGGATAAACTGATGGACATTTTACTTTTAACAACCCAGTCCAAAACTACGCGAAGTATAGTGGATTTCATTAAAATGTGGACTAGATGTTGAATACGAGAGTCATACAGGTATAGTAAAATTTAGAATACCACAAATATTAATAATTTTCCAAAGCGAGGAATGAAAGAATAACCCATGTTTGAAATGAACAATTCTCTGAATATTTCGGCTATTTTTCTTGATAGACTAGATCAGAATTGACATGATGATAAATTGTGTATTTGGCTATCTCTCCAATATCCAGGCTGCCATTAGAGCTTTACAGTGAAAAGAAAACTGAAGTTTTTCCGATGCTGTGTTGAAATGAGTTAGCATCTACATCGACCAAGGGACATCAGAGAACACACCAAAATTGGCTTAGATACTTTTTAAGTGAAATGCGAAGTCAATGAAGTAGGCAAAAACAACAGAGTATAAAATTTCAATGTATTGTTGGTCATACAAACAATTAAATAAATATTTGATGACAACACTGATGATACAATTCTGGGTTGCGTTTGAATATTAACTCAGTAGAGTATTATTTACTAAATCATGTTTGAAAATCGAATAGTTGTGTATATTTTACTCTAAGAGTGTCGTTCAAAAATAGAGTATTTGATTCAGAGTTAACTATCGTAACTCTACAAAGTAGCTGGTTTAATTTAACTCCATAAAATTGAAATATAACTCATGGGACGGAAAATCTCGTATTTTTGTCTCACTGCCTTATGAAGAGTATATTTTTTGTTCTGTGAGTAGTCTCAAGTTTAATTTAATAGTTTTAGTACTGCTAACAATAATATTTATTATTCGCGTTTCATATATGTGAAGAAAACCATGATAATAATAATAGGTTCATTGTTAATACCAACATAACCTATTCCGATATCGGTACCTTCTGTCACTCGAACTCCAAATAAACCGGAAATATTCGAATATTGCATGAAGAGTAGTCAACTCCAGAGTAAATTCATCAAACCTTCAAAAACTCTACTCTACTCGGTGTAGTTAACATTCGAACGCAACCCTGAAAGTTTAAAATAAAAGGACATTGTCCAAATTACAAAATGATATAACGTTAAATTTGGAAATTCGAAGCTCCTCATCTAATTCTACTATTTCGAACTGCAAGAACGTTTATGATGTACGAGACTTTCTTTGCGATTCGCTGTATATTCGCAAGAATCGCACTTATAACTTCTCAAGTTCAAGTGAACAGCCTCTACGTGTCTCTTTAGTTTACCTTTACCGCTTGCTGCGTAATCGCACGATTGACACTTGTGTTCTCTCGAAGACAAATGGATCGTACTTATGTGGCTCTTAAGATGAGATTTACGACCGGCAACGTAATCACATAAGTGACACTTATGTTTCCTCAAATTCATATGGACAGACTCGATGTGGCTCTTCAGTGAATGTTTGCGATTCGTAGCGTAGTCGCATACATTGCATTTATGTGGCTTCAAGTTCAGATGTACGGAATTTAAGTGAGCTTTCAGATCAATTTCTCGATTTGCTTCATAATCGCACAGGTTACATTTGTGTTCCTTCGAGAGCGAATGGAAAGCTTTCAAGTGGTACGAGAGGGACCATTTCTTGCCAGCGGCATAGTCGCATAAGTGACATTTATGAGGCCTCAGTTTCATATGAACTGACTCTATATGGTTTCTCAGAGTATATTTTTTTCGCGTTACCAAATCGCACAAGTGACACTCATGTTTGCTCGATTTGGAATGGATAGAATCCATGTGATCCCTGAGAAGGGCCCTCTCATTCGCGACGAAATCGCACAAGTCGCATCTATGTTCGTTGAAATGGACATTTTCTATATGCTTTTGTAGACAGTATTTCCGATTTGAAGCGTACTCGCATAAGTGGCACTTAAGTTGCTTGATATTAAGATGAATCGAGTTTATATGACTTTTCAGGTTGGGTTTACTGATCGCGGAGAACTCGCATAAGTGGCATTTATGAGGCCTTAGTTTCAAATGTACCGAATCTATGTGCTGTTTCAGAGACTGCTTTAATTCTGTTGCGTAATCGCATAAGTGGCACTTATGTTTCTTCAAATTCGAATGCACGGAATTCAAGTGGTCCCTGAGGGCAAGTCTCTTGTTTGTGACAAAATCGCATGATTTACATCTGTATTCGTTTCGATGGATAATTTCGATATGTCTCTTGAGTTCACTGTTGTGATATGCAGCATAATCGCATAGGGGACAGTTGTATTTCTTCATGTCGAAATGTATCGAGTCAATATGCGTTTTTAGAGCGCATTCTCGATGCGCAGCATAATCGCATATGTGACACTTGTGAGGCCTCAGATTCAAATGAACCGATTCTACGTGCTTCTTCAGATGATATTTACTAGTTGCGGCAAAATCGCATAGGTCGCACTTATCTCTCTGCAGTTTCAAATGGACAAATTTTATGTGTTTCTTTAGATCGCCTTTAAGATTGAAAGAGACGTGGCATAGAGGACATTTATGTTTCCTCGAATTCACATGTATAGATTCTATGTGATTCTTGAGACTGGTTTGGTAGTTATTGGCATAACTGCACTTGTGACAGTTATATTTCTTCTTGCGAGAATTGATGAGTTTCTCTAATTCCGTCTCCATTTCTGAACTGTTTCCGTGAGAATCGGTTTTAATCGTGTATGCTTCTCGGTCGTGAACTCCATTTTTGTCGATGAACTGTTCGACGATATCCACATCTTCAATTTTCTTCTGGCAATCTTTGTCTGAATGCTGGGCACTGAAATAGATGCAAACACATTGAATACGTCTGTTATGGTTGGTTTGCTGGGTAAAATTACAGGGGCAAGGATGTTTAAAGAGAAGGGAATACATTCTTCGGTAAACACTATCATGGTACTTAAGTTTTAACTATTGAACTACAGAATTCCGCTAAAACACATTTTGAAACTTGATACGATATCAATGAGACTATATTATAATGTAATGACATGTTTATGTATTAAGATACTGGACATGCTCATTATCTGGTACCACCGACATTAACAAAAAATCCCCAATTTAATACAAAGATACTTACCGATCAGCTAAAGCGAATATTTCTTCTGCTTCATCACAACATTGATCTTCAATGTCCATCTCTCCCATTTCAATGTCTTATGGTCATGCAGATATCATCAAAATGGATTGAACTCTGGATATTTGATAATTATAGAATCCATCTAAACCACAACCATATCATAATTATTATCATATCGTCAGAGACAAGTCTCTGATTGTTATCTATGTCTCTGATATCGTATCAATGTTTTTTGAATAAGGTAAGGTTACGTTTGATGATCACAGATAACTATGATGATAACGTGCACAGAATATATAGCCGTCTTCTTTTAGCATACCTTTTCTAATCATTTCAATTTCTGTAACATATGTAATGTTTCGCAGGCAACCAGTGATACATGAGAGTGGAACTATACATGTAATATGTGTTGCCTGCCAATATGGGAGTTCTACAACAGAGACATCTACTAAGGGAAAAACGTAATTTAGAAATGAGTCAGATTGGTACCATTAGATGCCGCCACATACATTGAAGGTATATTCGGTAAGTAATTATTTTAAAATGGATACATTTAATCATATTTCAAGTGATCTATCTCACAACTACGATAATGAATGCATTATAAATACTAGAGAGTTGCATTGGACTCGCTTTTAATGTGAGCTAAGGCAGTTTGATTAAATGAAAAAAGTTCGAAGGTGGAATAGTTTGAAAGTTCTCGGAATTACTTCCAATTTGTTACACCGGAAGAACAATAACACCTCATTATCTATCCTGAATGTCAACCGAATCTGACCATATTTATCTGACCCACAGCAGTTTGAATATATGAACAGAACTTGTAATGTTATCCCCTTTGTTATTTTTCGTAGAAGTTCTCGGAATGACATCCAATTTGTTACACCGGAAGAACAATAACACCTCATTATCTATCCTGAATTTCAACCCAATCTGACGATTTCTATCTGACCCACAGCAGTTCGAATATATGAACAGAACTTGTAATGTTATCCCCTTTGTTATTTTTCGTAGAAGTTCCCGGTATGACTCACACTTTGGTACACCGGAAGAACAATATCACCTAATTATCTATCCCGAATTTCAACCCAATCTGACCATTAATATTTGACCCACACCAGTTTGAATATATGAACAAAACTTCTAATGTTGTCCCCTTCGTTATTTTTCAAAGAAAATGTTTGAAATCCTAATCCTAATTAACCATAATAAAGGGAATGAATCTTCTGACGATTAAAATGGTAGAGAATTTTCGCAATTATTGTGTATCCAGGCATGATTTATCACGAAAACAACACATTAATTATATGGTTCATTATTATTTCTCATATAAATATTTCATTTCTTCTTTACAGACAATTCGAGAAGAACAAACCCCATCGTCGTGGATATGAGCAAGGCACTACGGGAAGGATTTATTGAAGAATTGTAACATAAAAAGTTGTGAACATTGAATTGAGCCTCAGAGTTTTATCTGAAATGTTTGAAATTGTTGTTTAATTGATAATAAATAATTCATGAAATAAATTGTCTTATTTCTACCTCATTTTCGAACCAAAAGAGTTTAGTTTATAAATATGATATGAAGTTTAAAAGGTCCCTAACTCCAAAGACCTCCTCGGCCATAGGGCTGAATGCGGTCCTGTGCTAAGAATCGTACAAGGGTGGGCGGGGCCTATTATAAATCAGTCAGGCTACACATAATACTTCACGTTGAATCTTTAGTTGCCTGCACCATCTAAAGTGAGGCGCAAAAATATTCTAAAGTACTATGATTACCACTCTGATCCTCATTCCAGTCAAATATACAAATTTCAATGCTATAGTCATTGATATTTGTCGATTTCTTCAAACTCACATATCTCTCGAAATACTGAACAGAGTTTAATAAAATTTGGAAGAGATAATATGAACAACCTGCTCTTTCGATGTGCCAAATTTGAGACCAGTTCTAAATTTGTCGATTTCTTTAAACCCCCATATCTCCCAAAATACTGAACAGAATTTGATGAAATTTGAAGGAGATAATACGACCAACCTGCTCTTTCGATGTACGAAATTTGAGACAACTTTCAAAATTCGAGAAAATCCAAAGGGTTACCTTAACCTTAGTGTTTTTTCAGAAAAAAAATCGAAAGTTGTCGGACTGGGCTCAAATTTGGGACATCGTGAGAGCATGTTAGCTGTATTAGCTCCTCCAAATTTCATCAAATTCTGTTGAGTATTTCGGCAGATATAGGGGTTTAAAGAAATCGACAAATTGGTCGAAAAATCGATTTCTTTAAACCACCATATCTCCCAAAATACTGAACAGAATTTGATGAAATTTGAAGGAGATAATACGACCAACCTGCTCTTTCGATGTACGAAATTTGAGACAACTTTCAAAATTCGAAAAAATCCAAAGGGGTTAACCTTAGTGTTTTTTCTGAAAAAAAATCGAAAGTTGTCGGACTGGGCTCAAATTTGGCACATCGTAAGAGCATGTTAGCTGTATTAGCTCCTCCAAATTTCATCAAATTCTGATGAGTATTTCGGCAGATATAGGGGTTTAAAGAAATCGACAAATTGGTCGAAAAATCGATTTCTTTAAACCACCATATCTCCCAAAATACTGAACAGAATTTGATGAAATTTGAAGGAGATAATACGACCAACCTGCTCTTTCGATGTACGAAATTTGAGACAACTTTCAAAATTCGAGAAAATCCAAAGGGGTTAACCTTAGTGTTTTTTCAGAAAAAAAATCGAAAGTTGTCGGACTGGGCTCAAATTTGGGACATCGTGAGAGCATGTTAGCTGTATTAGCTCCTCCAAATTTCATCAAATTCTGTTGAGTATTTCGGCAGATATAGGGGTTTAAAGAAATCGACAAATTGGTCGAAAAATCGATTTCTTTAAACCACCATATCTCCCAAAATACTGAACAGAATTTGATGAAATTTGAAGGAGATAATACGACCAACCTGCTCTTTCGATGTACGAAATTTGAGACAACTTTCAAAATTCGAAAAAATCCAAAGGGGTTAACCTTAGTGTTTTTTCAGAAAAAAAATCGAAAGTTGTCGGACTGGGCTCAAATTTGGCACATCGTAAGAGCATGTTAGCTGTATTAGCTCCTCCAAATTTCATCAAATTCTGATGAGTATTTCGGCAGATATAGGGGTTTAAAGAAATCGACAAATTGGTCGAAAAATCGATTTCTTTAAACCACCATATCTCCCAAAATACTGAACAGAATTTGATGAAATTTGAAGGAGATAATACGACCAACCTGCTCTTTCGATGTACGAAATTTAAGACAACTTTCAAAATTCGAAAAAATCCAAAGGGGTTAACCTTAGTGTTTTTTCAGAAAAAAAATCGAAAGTTGTCGGACTGGGCTCAAATTTGGGACATCGTAAGAGCATGTTAGCTGTATTAGCTCCTCCAAATTTCATCAAATTCTGTTGAGTATTTCGGCAGATATAGGGGTTTAAAGAAATCGACAAATTGGTCGAAAAATCGATTTCTTTAAACCCCCATATCTCCCAAAATACTGAACAGAATTTGATGAAATTTGAAGGAGATAATACGACCAACCTGCTCTTTCGATGTACGAAATTTGAGACAACTTTCAAAATTCGAAAAAATCCAAAGGGGTTAACCTTAGTGTTTTTTCAGAAAAAAAATCGATTGGGCTCAAAATTGGCACATCGTAAGAGCATGTTAGTTGCATTAGCTCCTCCAAATTTCATCAAATTCTGTTGAGTATTTCGGGAGCTATAGGGGTTTAAAGAAATCGATATTTTCCTTTAAATATTTTTGCCCCTCGCTATAGATTGTGCAGGCAACCAAAGATTCAGAGTGGGCGGGGCCTGATAATAAATCGGTCAGGCAACACCCAATATTTGCGTTGAATCTTCGGTTGCCTGGATCATCTAAAGTGAGGGGCGAAATAATAAATCGGTCAGGCAACACAAAATACTCTACGTTGTATCTTTGGTTGCTTGGACCATCTAAAGTGAGGGGCAAAATAATAAATCGGTCAGGCAACACAAAATACTTGGCGTTGAATCTTTGGTTGCCTGCACTATCTAAAGTTAGGGGCAACATAATAAATCGGTCAGGCAACACAAAATAGTTCGCGTTGAATATTTGGTTGCCTGCACTATCTAAAGTTAGGGGCAAAATAATAAATCAGTTAGGCAACACAAAATACCTCTCGTTGAATATTTGGTTGCCTGTACCATTTAAAGTGAGGGGCAAAAATATTTAAAGGACGCTGTCCGGCCGAAAATATCGATTTCTTTAAACCCCTATATCTCCCGAAATACTCAACAGAATTTGATGAAATTTGGAGGAGTTAATACAGCTAACATGCTCTTACGATGTGCCAAATTTGAGCCCAGTCCGACAACTTTCGATTTTTTTTCTGAAAAAACACTAAGGTTTACCCCTTTGGATTTTTTCGAATTTTGAAAGTTGTCTCAAATTTCGTACATCGAAAGAGCAGGTTGGTCGTATTATCTCCTTCAAATTCCATCAAATTCTGTTCAGTATTTTGGGAGATATGGGGGTTTAAAGAAATCAATTTTTCGACCAATTTGTCGATTTCTTTAAACCCCTATATCTGCCGAAATACTCAACAGAATTTGATGAAATTTGGAGGAGCTAATACAGCTAACATGCTCTTACGATGTGCCAAATTTGAGCCCAGTCCGACAACTTTCGATTTTTTTTCTGAAAAAACACTAAGGTTTACCCCTTTGGATTTTTTCGAATTTTGAAAGTTGTCTCAAATTTCGTACATCGAAAGAGCAGGTTGGTCGTATTATCTCCTTCAAATTTCATCAAATTCTGTTCAGTATTTTGGGAGATATGGGGGTTTAAAGAAATCAATTTTTCGACCAATTTGTCGATTTCTTTAAACCCCTATATCTGCCGAAATACTCAACAGAATTTGATGAAATTTGGAGGAGCTAATACAGCTAACATGCTCTTACGATGTGCCAAATTTGAGCCCAGTCCGACAACTTTCGATTTTTTTTCTGAAAAAACACTAAGGTTAACCCCTTTGGATTTTTTCAAATTTTGAAAGTTGTCTCAAATTCCGTACATTGAAAGAGCAGGTTGGTCGTATTATCTCCTTCAAATTTCATCAAATTCTGTTCAGTATTTTGGGAGATATGGGGGTTTAAAGAAATCGATTTTTCGACCAATTTGTCGATTTCTTTAAACCCCTATATCTGCCGAAATACTCAACAGAATTTGATGAAATTTGGAGGAGCTAATACAGCTAACATGCTCTTACGATGTGCCAAATTTGAGCCCAGGCCGACAACTTTCGATTTTTTTTCTGAAAAAACACTAAGGTTAACCCCTTTGGATTTTTTCAAATTTTGAAAGTTGTCTCAAATTCCGTACATCGAAAGAGCAGGTTGGTCGTATTATCTCCTTCAAATTTCATCAAATTCTGTTCAGTATTTTGGGAGATATGGGGGTTTAAAGAAATCGATTTTTCGACCAATTTGTCGATTTCTTTAAACCCCTATATCTGCCGAAATACTCAACAGAATTCGATGAAATTTGGAGGAGCTAATACAGCTAACATGCTCTTACGATGAGCCAAATTTGAGCCCAGTCCGACAACTTTCGATTTTTTTTCTGAAAAAACACTAAGGTTAACCCCTTTGGATTTTTTCAAATTTTGAAAGTTGTCTCAAATTCCGTACATTGAAAGAGCAGGTTGGTCGTATTATCTCCTTCAAATTTCATCAAATTCTGTTCAGTATTTTGGGAGATATGGGGGTTTAAAGAAATCGATTTTTCGACCAATTTGTCGATTTCTTTAAACCCCTATATCTGCCGAAATACTCAACAGAATTTGATGAAATTTGGAGGAGCTAATACAGCTAACATGCTCTTACGATGTGCCAGTATTTTGGGAGATATGGGGGTTTAGAGAAATCGACAAATTGGTCGAAAAATCGATTTCTTTAAACCCCCATATCTCCCGAAATACTCAACAGAATTCGATAAAATTTGGAATAGATAATACGACCAACCTGCTCTTACGATGTGTCAAATTTGAGCCCAATCAATTTTTTTTCTGAAAAAGATGTAAGGTTAACCCCTTTGGATTTTTTCGATTTTTGAAAGTTTTCTCAAATTTGGCACATCGAAAGAGCAGGTTGGTCGTATCATCTCCTCCAAATTTTATTAAATTCTGTTTAGTATTTCGGGAGATGTGGGTGTTTAAAGAAATAGAGTTTTCGGTCGGACTGTGCGTGGTAATATTCATTCTTCTTTAAATATTTTTGCCCCTCACTTTAGATGGTACAGGCAACTAAAGATTCAACGAAAAGTATTTTGTGTTGCCTGACCGATGTATTATTAGGCCCCGCCCACTCCTGGAATACATTCGACATTGAGCAATTCTTAGCACAGGATTGCATTCAGCCCTAAGGCCGAGATATTTGGATTTTATCAGGAGGCGGTTTAGTATATAATAAATATTTGTATTCAGACTTTATGCTTGCCCTGGAAAATTGTAGGAGTCCTTATTGATTTAAAGTTCAAATTGTATTGAATGTTTCAATGAAAACATTTATTTATTCAATATATCGTATAATAGATCACAAGATTTCTAGAAATATTATTATTAACATTTCAAAGGGTATAATCATTATGCTCATTATTGTATTTCGAATCTTTTCTGTATGGCAACTCGTTGATTTCTTGTCGGTAACCATTGATGTCCCCCGAGAGTCTGTATTCTGTAAGCAAGAAATACGGAGTATTAGAAGTAATATTCATTGTTGAAAAAATATGAATAAACATATTACCTAATATATATTCCACTGTATGTGCTGTACATGACATATGAATAGTAATATAGGGTTGAAATCCAGAATAGGTAAAAGGATGGTATCCATATTCCGGCCTGCCAAATTGGGAGTTATTCCGAGAACTTCTACGAAAAATAACAAAGAAAGAACATCAGAACTTTTGTTCATATATTCAAACTGCTGTAGGTCAGATAGAAATGGCCAGATTGGGTTTAAATTCAACATAGATAATGAGTTGGTATTGTTCTTCCGGTGCACCAAAGTGGGAGTCATTCCGAGAACTTCTTCGAAAAATAACAAAGGGGATAACATTAGAAGTTCTGTTCATATATTCAAACTGCAGTGGGTCAGGTAAAAATGGTCAGATTGGGTTGAAATTCAGGATAGATAATAAGATGATATTGTTCTTCTGGTGAGTCAAATTGGAAGTCTCCAGAGAACTTTCAAATCTTTGGACGAAAAGAAGAAGGGGATAACTTTAGAACTGTTTTGCATTTTTTCTAACTGTTCATAACTCTCATAAAAATAGAAGGTTCAAGTAACCAATTGAATCGTTCTTAGGACGTGTTAGATTTTAAGCTATACCAATAACTTTAAAATTTTTGACAAAGAAAAAACACCCAGGGATTAGAATAAAATAAGAGTTCATCGTCACTTACTGGTAATTCTAATTCATCCCATTTTGACAGAATGATGTGACATCTAACGGTACCCATCAGAATCAATTCACAGTTACGTTTTCTATCAGTAGATGGCAACACCAATGAGAAGAAATCTAGTTATCAGGTCTTCTTCTTCGTCCAAATGGTAGTCTTTGTTTTACAACGCCGTGTTGGGCGGCAACACATAATACACCAGTGGTTCCACACACCTGTATGACTGGTTGCTTGGAAACATAACATGTTACAGAAAACATAATTAGAGCTATTTTGTATGAATAGGGCTGTAAAACAAACATGAATAATAATATAAGGTTGAAATCCAAAATAGATAAAAGGATGGTATTGTTCTTCCGGCGTCAAATTGGGAGTCATTCCAAGAATATCAAAAAATTTCTACGATAAATAACAAAGGGGATAACATTAGAAGTTTTGTTCATATATACAAACTGCTGTGGGTCAGATAGAAGTGGTCAGATTGGATTGAAATTGAGGATAGATTATAAGGTGGTATTGTTCTTCCGGTGTACCAAATTGGGAGTCGTTCCGAGAACTTCCATGACAAATAAAAAAAAATGTTTATTGCTTAGATATGAAGTACTCCCAATTACAAGATACAAGTAATAAATGTTTAAATTTGATGAAAAACAAAAAAAAATATATAGGTACCCTCGGGTACCTATATATTTTTTAGCTCACATTAAAAGTGAGCAACTGCAACTCTCTAGTATTTATTATCGTAGTGTTGAGATAGATTACTTGAAATATGATTAAATCTAGCCATTTTAAAATAATTACTTACCGAATGTATCTTCAGCTGCAAATGGCGGCATCTAAAGCTACCAATTTGATCCATTTCGAAATTACGTTTTTCCTCAAGTCATGTCTATATTGTAGAACACCGATGTTGGCAGGCAACACATATTACACCTATAGTTCCACATTCCTGTATGACTACTTGCCTGGGAAACATTACATTTGTTACCAAAAATTGAAAGATTAGAGCTATGTTAAAAGAATACAACTGTATATCACATATGAGTAGTAATATAGGATTGAAATTCAGAAGTGGTAAAAGGATGGTTTTGATCTTCTGATGAGTCGAATTATTTTCATTTAATCAAACTGAATCATATGGTATTGTTTTTCCAATGTGCGAATTTGGGAGTCATTCCGAGGAGTTTTAAGCTTTTCGACCCAAATGACACTATCTTCAAATTGAAATCTTCACCATTTGAATAACACTTAGAACCTACTTGTTCCGTATTATCTTCGAAAATACTCACATTATCCTATTCGGGGTTCCCCTTTCTATTGTTTCCATTTGTTTCAAACTTTCTCTCTTCGGAAGAACAATACCTTCTTATCAATTTGTTCATGTAAGTCACTTAGGTCATATTCCATTTTCGCTAAGTATTATCCAGTCCGAACTTCATTTTCATCAATCAACTCTTCAGCAAAGTGGAGGTCTTCAATAGATCCTATATATCTCTTTCTAAATATTGGGGACTGAAAGACAATCAAAAAACAGTTTTCACCCCAATTACAGAATTGGATATCATTGTACTACAAAAACTTGTGTCAAAATGATGATACTCACAGACCTAGTAGGGTAGTACATATTTCTTCCTTAACATGGATACACTGATCATTTATTTCCATCGTTCGAACTCCTTCCTTTCCAGGAAATATGCATAAAATAACCTAAAAAAATTGAATAGTTCATAGAAGGAAAACAACAGAAATCTAATATAGTTTTGAACACAGAAGATATTGATGTGAACAGCGATTTCAAACAGTGACTGTGACCCATCGATGTTGCTATTTATCGTGTTCTGTGGTTAGAAGTACAGAACCACAGATTTCCAATTAGGAATCGGTGATAAACACTGCGTTTTACTGACGTTAGATGGCAGGACTAACAGGAAAAGATTCATTTATTTAAATAATAATAATATACCAGAGACAAGTCTCTGAATATACCTTGTTTTATTTTGGGAAAATAGACAATGGAATATATATTATAGGAAAAACATTGATTTGGTTATGTAACAATATAATAAAAGAAAGTAGGAAGTTATAACACAATACAATTAATGTTAACATTTTCATCATATAGAATTATAATATAAACTTTCAATTCAATTATCATTAGACTAGAATGTGCTTTTGTATCTTTCAAAGGAACGATCTTTCGCGAAATCTTATTAAGGAAAAATCTTACCTTGAAGAACACCACTAATTTTGCTGCGAATTCAGATGGGCAGAAGCCAAATGTTTTCTTAAACTTCCTCCATAATTTGCAGCATAGTTACATAAGCTACACTTGTGCTCCTTCAAGTTCAGATGAACCGAATCGATATGCCTCTTCAGATCGCCTCTCCTATTGGAGACATGTCCACAATATTGGCACTTGTGTACCTCAATTTTCGGATGAATCGAAACTATATGCTTTTTAAGATCACTTTTTCTATTCGAGGCATAATTACACTGGTCACACTTATGCCGTTTCAAATCCGAATGGGTAGATTCGAAGTGTTTCTTAACGCTAAAGCTATGACTTGCTGCGTAATCGCATAAATGACACTTATGTTGCTTGAAGTTCAGATGTAAATTGAGCACGTGTATTTTTAGGGCGTTCTTCCAACCGGAAGTGAAATTACACATGTCGCACTTATATTTCTTCGAATTCAGATGGATGGATTCGGTATGTTCTTCCAGATGACTCTTCCAATGCGAAGTGTAATCGCAAAAGTTGCATTTATGTTTCCTTGAATTCAGATGGACAGAGTCTATATGAAACTTTAAATGTCTCTTTTCGTTGGCAGTGTAATCGCACGAGTTGCATTTATGAGGCTTCGAATGATCCGTTGCATATTCGCACAGATAACATTCTTGTTTCGTATCATCTTCACAAATACTAGGATCGAAAACATCTTGATCAAGTGTTTCGTTTTCTGTTGTTTTCACTTGTCTGGAACTATATCTACTAAGATTAGAATCATAAATTCCTCCTTGCTGAGTATATTTCATGTCTACAGCAAGCGAAAACCCCTTCTTATCAATCGGATCATCATTTTCCATTTTAACAATGTATGATTCAGTTTTAACTGCATTACCTTCAACAAACTGTTCAGCAATATCCACATTTTCAATATTTTTCACGTAAGCCTCACATATTGGGTCTTCTTTTGAATATTGAGTACTGAAATATATGGAGCAAATTTGACACAGTCGTGGAATAGGTTCAACGTTAATTCCAAAAATAATACTTACAAATCAGCGGTAGCACATATTTCTTCTTTTACATAAACACACTGATCATTGTTTTTCATCATTTCAATGCGTTTCTTTAAGCAATTTGTATGGATTAATTCACATTATCGAAATCAAGGATAGTTAAAAATTAAAATAAAATAATATGAAATTTTGACGGAATGTCCATAGAATAAAATCAGCTAGTCACCATAGAATAGCATATTAGACATAGAGTAACCTATTCGTCATAGAAAAACATGTTAGACATAGAATAACATTTTAGACATAGAATAACAGTGACTTTTTCAAATATCATCCCGTTTACCGCTGTGCAAGTTCCAAATTTTTTTTTATAGTTCCGATCATTTGGGAAAAGGGTTGAAGAGTGATTTCGTCAGAACTCAGAACAGTAGCAGCCCCGCAAAATCCTACCAGAGCACACCTCTAAAATCACAAAGCTTCTGTCAATCACTATTCAGTGCTTATGTTCATAGAGCATATCCTTTACGAAATTCGAATTTAAGCAGAATTTTCCTAATTACAAAAGGTCCACCTACTCTTGGAAATGTATGAAAATGACCATGTAATAAATTAATATTTAATAATAATTTATTTGCATTTCAAAAGTTTTTATTTCATCACAGAACATACCGTAGACATAGAATAAGGTGAACTGTAGCTAATTGTTAATAACTAACACAGGGTGAAATATTCATTGATTTTAACCATCAACAAATATTCCCTTGTGATCCCGGCTTGCCCCCTCATCGGAATGGATAATAGTCAAATATTCAGGGCATATGTAGCACTTTAAATAGGGAAACTTATCAGTATAGAAAGGCGAACAACATAACAATAGAATCAAACCATATTCAGGAAATTTTCAGCCGAAAATATTCCAGGTTCCTGGTCTTCCGGCTGTTCTTCCATAGAACAATCACTTTGTTCATGAACAGAATGGCTGTTTCTCATGTGTTTCTTCAAATATCTATTCTGAGTCGCCGAATAATCGCAAAGAAGACACTTAAAATTCTTCATATTGTAATGAACGCAATCTACATGCATTTTAAGGTCGCTCTTCTGATTTGCAGCATAGCTGCACAGATGACAACAATGTTTCTTCAAATTCAAATGCACGCACTCCATATGCTTGTTGAGATGCCCCTTCTGGCCTGTGGAATAATCGCAGAACTCACACTTATATTTCTTGAGGTGCAAATGCACGCATTCCACGTGTTGCTTCAGGTCTCTCCCCCGAAACGACGTGTAATCACAGTATTCACACTTCAGTTTATTCAGGCTCAAATGAACACGTTCGATGTGTTCCTTGAGATTACCCTTTTGGGCTGCCGAATAATCGCACGACCCGCACTTGTACTTTTTCAACTTCATATGGGCGCTCTCCACGTGAGTCCTGAGCCCCCCCTTTCGATTGGAGCCATAATCGCACAGATGGCATCTGTACTCCTTCAGGTTTAAATGTATTGAATTTATGTGCATTTTGAGGTTGCCTTTCTGGCTCGCCGTGAAGCTACACAAGTGACATCTATGCTTCTTAGGATTTAAGTGAACACCTTCCAGGTGATCTTTGAGATCTTTCTCTTCGCTGGCCAAGAAGTCGCACAGGGTGCACTTGAGCGTTTTCAGATTTAAATGGACCCCGTGTATGTGTGTTTGAAGGTCCCGTTTCTGGTTTGCTGCGTAGTTACACGAATAACACTTATACTTTTTCAAATTTAAATGTACGCTATCTATATGCCTGACTAGGTGATGCTTGTGAGACCCTGTATAATCACACAAGTGACACTTATGTTTTTTCAATTTCGAATGGCCCCTCTTCATGTGATCATTGTACTCGTACTCGAGGAACGATTTGTAGTCGCACAGGGGACACTCGAATTTTTTCGAAAGGTCTCGTATCCCTTGGTTCGATTTGGACCCTATTAGATGTTCTAATTCCTGTTTATCATGCCCTTCCCATTTGAATTGTGCAGACATGTCCTGATAGTGATTTTCAGCTTTTATTTGGACGCTATGTATTGCCATGGTCTCGCTAAATAATGGTTTTAGATCTATAACTTCTATTTCTTGTGGTCCGCTGTAAATTATGCTATTGTGGTTAGAATTGCTGTAACATACAGAAGATTATTACTATGTTACGCAAGAACATAACAGACAGTAAATGAAAGATTACTCAATAATAGATTAGGGAGCAAAATATAACGTTCGTTCAACAAATGAAACAATAATCGTCAGGGATATAAGAATAGTTAACATTATTCTAATTAATAATGATATGAATATTTCAAAATGGACTGCTCAGGGCCCTACTATACTTACCTGTTGGTTGAGAATGATTCTTGGGTGTGATATTCTACCTTTTTATGATTGACGTGTTCCATAAAATCAATATTTTCAACTTTAATTTTTATTGGTTCGTCTTTCTCTCCCATTGCCATAAAAACCGTTGAAATATTTTCGTTAATTGCCATTTCAGAGTAGTAGAAGTTTGCAAACAATCAATATATCCAACAGAAATCCATCTATTACAATATAATCATTCTTATATTTGAAACTTTGAAAGGAATAAAATAAATATACCCATGAAATATGAACTAGATCTAGATGTCACAAATGTGAAGCACAGAATAATAATAATAGAGGAAATGACATCTGATAGAAGTGTCAGTCTGTGATAACAGGAGCATATAATACTTCAGCCGTTTTTTTGCGTACCACTATTTTTGAAAATTATTCAAAACCAATACGTCATTTCACCATTTTAGTTATCCTACAAATTTATTCAAAAAATTACCATTCTAGTTCTACTAGAGCCCCCAGAGGCATTATCGTGAACAAATAATACCCCTAGAATATTTATATTTGTAGGTTATAAAAGGTGTTCATTATTTTAAAAATTACCACTTCATATAATGGTTACATACAAGTTTTAAAAGTAATACATGCACGCCCACACTGTTGAGCACGGGCGTTGCCAGGGGGGGGGGTTCAACCCCTCCTCAAAACGTTCAAAATATTATATTAATATTGTAATGAAATAACGAGAGGCGAATTTTTCAACCTCTAAATTAAGACTTGGCTACGCCCGTGCTGTTAAGAATTATTTTTGAAAAACTGCTCTGTTGTCTCTCGAAAACCACGTCGGTTTACAAGGGAGTGCGCAAGTGGGATAGACGTGGAAAATAGAAAGTTCACTCTAACTTTATCTAGCTCAGCAATATGAATTTTGAGCTAAAATGATAACTACTCATCTGTAATCACATGCTGCTCGCAACTTTCTTCCGTATTCCTCTTCGCCAAGCTGGAACTGAAGATAACTTCGTAGAAACCAAAAATAGAATTGAAAATCTGACGATTTACTCTTGAACCACTGCGAGAAAATTCATGGAACTTGGTACACAAACCGAGTGACATCTTGGAACTTTTTCGGTCTATATTTGAAGAAAAAACCATGTATCAACATCAAAGTTGGAATATTCTCTATTCTATCACTTCTTATGTCTGATATTTCGGTATTTTTCCGTACACCTTCAAAAAACGCAAACATCGAGTGAGAAATAAGGGGAAGCGCTGTGAATACCCACCACTTTGTTGTGTAGGACGTTCCGGTCATTTTAGAACAGCCTGTACCTATATCATTCCGGAATTAGGTCACCGTCGAATTAATTTGTGATACCACCATTCTCTTCATCATTGATTCAGACGTAAATCCCAAGAATTCTGAAATATGAAGAATCAATCTGAACACCTGCTCATACTATTTAAGAATTTATGTCGCGACCCTTGTACTGAAAGAGGAAAAACGTTTTTTTTAGTTCTCAACATGAAACCTCTGACAGTAATATATACACTACTTTCAGCAATACTAATATACCATGCGAACTCCACTACTTCCCTTAAAAAAAGAGCCTTACAGCCTTCGCACGAATTGACTCAAAATGAAAAATGGAAAAAGTTTTTCATCGAAAACAAATTTGACGACGTAAACATGATGAAGTCTTTAGCAGATCTGGTGGTCGATTTATCCTTGAGATATCTGGATAGATGCACACCTATAATAACCTACGATTCCTCCAGTGGAAACTCGGAAAATCTCTTCATGAACGGACTCCTTCGAAAATTTTCTTTTCCTCAAATTCATGGAGATATCCAAGTTCGATCCTCGAAAAATTCCAAATTGTTGGGATATAAAGAGACTTGTAAAGTTTACATTCTGTTTGTTGAAGATGTCATGGATACCGACACGATTCTGGGATCTCAAAATAAGGATAAGGTGAGCTGCAGGAGCCATAGATACCTCACGTACCATGATTTTATATCCGAAATATACTTGTTATCTCTCTTTGTGCTTATTTATTATGTACAGATTATTTTTTAAATTCTACTGATATTCGAATTTGATATGAAACCATTGTCGAGGCATGATCAATACGTAATAATCATACGAAACAATTTTAGTGATTTTTCTATGCTACTGAGGTTACACGGTCAATCAGGGATCAATCTGGCATCAATTCAGTCTAACATCAATCATGAATTGATGTCAGATTGACTGGGAACTGATTCTATACGTGGTCAATCTGACATCAATCCTGCCATCAGTTTGCGCGTATAGAATCAGTTTCCCGTCAATCTGACATCAATCCATGATTGATGTCAGACTGAACTGATCCCAGATTGACCGTGTAACATCCGTATAAGATTGGATTGATGTCAGATGGGAAACTGATTCTATACGCGTAAACTGATGGACTGATGGTCCGGAATGATGGCCAGATTGATACCAGATTGACCGTGTAATCTGACATCAGTTCAGTCTGACATCAATCATGGATTGATGTCAGATTGCCCGTAGACTGATGGATTGATGCCAAGATTTATGTCAGATTGACCGTGTGACTCCGCCTATCAATGTAGCCGTTTTGTCGCAGGTAATCATAGTCACAAAGTCGTCACAATGGAGGGTACACGAATACCTAGCGGATCGTTCTTCGCAGAAAATACTTAATCTACTCATCATATCCGAATCCGAAATGGTTGTAAGAGCTGGAGAGGTGAGTTCAATGAATTATGCAAACATTACGAGTATCATTCAGTGGCTGAGTTACGCCGTTGATTGGTAACGACCATGAAACCGGCACGTATCTGCCCAGATTGGCCCTTTCCTTTTCAAAATGACGTTGAGCGATGACGATTATTTCGCAATTTGTCTTTTATATGTAGGGTGTTTATTTAAGAGCTTCAAACTGAAATAAAACCTGAAAAAATTGATGGAATGTTTTTTGCACTCATGTTCTAGGGAATTGCGTGCTATCCTTTTGCCCGAATATCTGTAATTTTCGATTCTTTGCCGAAAATGATTAGGTTCGACTCACTGATGAAGACTTCGGGGTCAGATTCGATGATGTACGGCCGTCCGTTGCCAAGATAACCTTCAAACGGAAAGATACTGCGACTTGCAATTGCAAGGTAGGTTGCGCATCCGAATGCGACGGTTGATTTCGTTAATGGGCACGATCGGTCAAACGGTTTCGGAGTTATACCGATCTGACATATTGTTTCCTCAATAACTCGAAAAATACAGATCCGATCGAATTGAAACTTGGAAAATAGTTGTAGAATGCCAACGCACCAATTTCCGAGAAATTTCGTACAGATCTAATCACTAGTGAAAAAATGGTAGAAATATTTCTTCAAAACAAATTTTCCGTCAGAATTCTCAAATTTTGAAATGATTTTCCACAATTTGTTGGTGGTATTCAAGTATTAATCATTCTATTCATTATTAATATACCAAATCACTGTTTGCTAAAGGTCACTCAGAAATGATTCCTCGAGAAAGATCTCTGAATTAAAAAAAAACACCCTGTATAAAAGTCGCAAAATAACTTGGCCTGTACTCAATACTTGCCAACACAACACTGTAGAGCAATTAATGTGTTTCTCAGGATATTTTTTTACGTGTTTGCAGCAAATACCGTATGTCCTTTATACACACAAGTTGTATATTGACGCCATTGCTTCCAGCAAACATATAGTCCTTACTTCTTGGAGGAATGGCAAATTCACCAGACCAAACTTGAATCTTTTTCCAAAAAAAATGTCAAATGGTTTTGCCGGACATAGGTTTCTGATATCGCTGGCCCACTTTCCTCCGTTTGTTATAAAAAGGTGAGTCAAAAAAAAGGTATTAACAGCGTGAGTTTTTAACTTGGAATAAATTCATTAAATCAAAGACAGTTTTTTTGCTATAAATGTGCTTGTACATTTCGATTATTAATTTACAGAGAGTTGCGCTATTTTCGATGTAAGAAAATGTTATACAGCGTGTCCCAATATTGCATGAGTCGTAGCCTGCATACCAACTGCTCGATTCAAAGGATATACCTTCCACGAACGCAGGGAGGCAGAGGTTTGCAAAGTTTGGAACACCAACATCATCAACAAACGTTGGAAATGGCAATATGGATATTGAGAAGCGAAGACTCGCTTCTGAAAAAGGTGGCTCATCATGAAATAAGGAACCAAGGAGCTTTACTATTTAGGGCTGGTCAGAGCGCTTTGAGGAAGCTCAGTATAACTGGCACATCCATCGATCGTGAGCTAGCAGGAACACCTACCACGCCAACAGACCAAAGAAGAGTTGGCAGAGAGATGAGACAAGCGCAACTAAAGACACTACTCGAAGATCACATGAGTAAATACCAGCACTCCATATATTTCAGGAGTTTGAAAGATCAGGGCCTGTCGGGAGAATTATACTTCGCCTTTTTGAAGTCCGCTGGGCTCAATTCGGAAACCGAGGGATTTGTTATGACTTTTCAAGATGGGGTGATAAATACCAGATGGTATAAGAAGAACATCATGACAGAGGACAACCCCCACAACGTGCTTAACATGCCACAGCCAACAGGAAACTGTTATGCACATTCTGTCTGCTTGCAGAGTCCATGCTCCATCAGGACATGTGGACAGACACAATATGCGGCACTCCATCTGTGAGAGGTTTATAAGATAGACAACGAACCAGTGCTACCATTATGTGCCTCTGGAGATTGAAGCATTTGTTGGAAATGACAGAGCTCGCATCTACTGGAACTAAGCGACTCCAACAACTCGGCAGATCCACGCTATAATGCCAGATATATACTTCTGCTGGACAAATAAATCAAGGAATTGTTTGCTGTCGAATTTTCCTCCCCCGCAGAAAATAATGTGGTGATGAAAGAAGAACACAAGAGGGAAAATACAAGGATATAACGTTGGAACTGGGGAGTCTGTATCCAAGGCATAGTCGAACTAATCATAGGATGCCTAGGCAGAATGAGAGCGAATTGGAGATTATTCCGACCTGAAAATCCCTCGCCGAGGATTTAGCGCACATAATGCAGAAAGCGGTGTTGCTCGGATCACTTCGAGTCATCAGGTCCCATCAACTTTGAAGGCCGCTTGCAGGTCATCTCATTTGTTAAGGGACGCTGTAAGGACAGGACGAAGGACTTATCCAAGGAACGTGCGAGAGGATTTTTAGTGAGTAACCAATCAAAAACTGGAGTCTCACACTCCTGAGAGAAGCGGATCGCCTAATATACATACATTCTATATGCTTCAACAGAAAATAAACTTCCATCTGCAACATTAACAATCAAGATCCATTACAGTACCTAGTACACTATATTTTTTGTTCTTTTTGGAAGATTAAACATATTAACATCAAAAAGAGCGTAATTTAAAATACCAATCAACCAGTCCAAGCATATTCAGAACAAAAAAAATGTCTTTGGTTTACCGAATTTTTCCAAGTTAGAGACTGGACACTGTATAGCCCTGAACTTGATACAATTGATTTCAGGGGATTCGACTCGAACGATAACATGAAATGGGATGGACTGGAAGTGCGACTTATCAAACTGTTAGCTCGCACTTTCAACTTCACAACTGACCTCAGGGAGGCCCCAAACGCGAATACTTTAGGGTGAGTTGATGAACTCCTATTTATGGAGTTCTCAAATTGGAGATTCGTTGCTTTGTTCTGCCATTTTATCCCTTTCAGATCAGCAGATGCTGTCGTCAAATCCATCAGCGAAGGAAAGGGTAATCTGGGCATATCAGGCATATTCGTTTCCAGCGAGGTTATACAAATGGTTGACATTTCCAACATGTATTATAGAGATTGCGCTGCTTTCATGACGTTGACATCTACGGCCCTCCCAAGGTTAGTTTCAAGATGCAACATAAACGAAACTTTTTGGAAAAATTTGGTCGCTATTTCCTTAGAAATGAGCGGCAGATGTTTTTGCTCCCTCGAGGACTCAGTGGGTAATCTAATTGGATGTTTCCAAGTAGAAACAATGCCATAGGTTCAAGATGCCATTAATAACTAGTTGGAAAAGCACGGAGTACAGAAGCCTGGAAAGGCTTTCGGTGGGTGGTTTCAATGCCCCGGCATACGCTGATGACATAGTGATAATCGTTAGAAGCAAGCATGAAGGCATACTGAGTAGCCCAATGCCTGCAAGGAAGAAGAGCTTAACATCAATGGGAACTTAATAATATATATATGGGTAAGCCTATATCCTCACGAAGTCAAAGCCAAGGCTCCTAAGGACGACATCAAGCATGTTAACACCTATGACAATGTTCTTAGTATAAAATAATTAGGGTTCTGAAGGGCTGAAACAAGCCATATGATAAAAGACACTCTGTTCTGATAGGTAGAGAGGGTAGATACGATATACAAGTTTCGAAAATCAACTTGCAGGTACAGGGCCATCATGGGTCCTTTCCACTGGACGGTGTGGCTGAGTTTGACCTTCATCTATCTCTTCGCCATATTTCCGCTGACATTCTCGTACAAGCATACTCTGAAACCTCTCCTTGAGAGTCCCGAGGAGATGGAAAACATGTTCTGGTATGTCTTTGGCACCTTCACCAACGCTTTCACGTTCGATCAAGGCGATTCCTGGACCCACTCGGATAAGATGGCTACAAAGGTGTTCATAGGTGAGACCAGACACTGTGTATTTCTTGACACCCCCCACCACATTGGTGCACTGGGTGTTTATACAGTACGAAGAACTGGCTTTTTAGATTAGATTTAACATTATCGCCTCATATTTTCGACTTATGTTGTATTTTTTCAGGATTTTACTGGCTCTTCACGATAATCATCTCAGCCTGTTACACAGGATCAATAATAGCGTTTGTTACATTACCTGTTTATCCAGAAACTATAGATTACGTATCACAGCTGCTTAGAGGAAGATATCAAGTTGGTACTTTAGGTAAAAGAAATAAAATCACAACATATATATGCATGTCTGAAATTTAGTTGTTTTTGGAAATTGCATCCCATTCCACTGATGGTTTCTTTCAGATAAAGGAGGATGGGTTAATCGTTTTTCTAACTCAAGTGATCAGGTGGTTGAAAAACTGTTGGGTAAAGTTGATTTGGTCCCCACTGTAGAGGAAGGTGTTAAGAATACCACGAAGGCTTTCTTCTGGCCCTATACATTTTTGGGATCTAGGGCTAATTTGGACTATATTATCCGCACTCAATTTGTTTCCACGTAAGTTGATCAATATCATGGAACTCTTCATATACAGGATTGGGATAAAGTATGTGACCAATCGAATATATATTTAAAACGAAAAGGACGATATACAGCATGCCAAAAAGTAACGTAACCTGTATCTCATATTATACGTCAAGGCAACCTAAAAATAAGCTTTGTCCGTATTAAATTTGCAGTGTTCTCATGTTTCAGGAAGAAACGAGCCGCTCTCCACGTAAGCGATGAATGCTTGGCGTCTTACGGCATCACTACCACTTTTCCCAAGAATTCCCAGTACGCCCCTGTTCTCAAAGCAGGGCTGGATCGAATAGTTCAAGGTGGCTTCATGAATAAGATAAAGAATGACGTGGAATGGTTGATGGTGAGGTCTGCAACCGGCAAGTTCTTGGCGGTTAGTTAATTTTTTTAATATCAGGGATCCAAGGCTAGCATTGGCTACCAGATGGTCATCAGCTCTACCTCGATTGTATACGCTCAAAAGTTCCCAAAAAGGAACCTCTGGGGGCGTGTATTTACATTCGTACGGCTACCGAGTCCACGCTGAGAATTCTGAAATCAAATAACCAGGCTTAACAGCTCTGCAATTAGTTAGAGGCAATAAGGTGCAAAAATGTATCACTCCCAGAAATTCCTCCGGAACTTTGGTACTGTCAGATCCAAGAAATACTGGGACCTCGGTAAGAACACGATGCACCTTCTCACTGGTTTCCTCACATGGCACTGCGGCCTTAGGAAGCATATGATGAGATTAGAGTTAGCAGAAACTGACGAGTGCAGATTCTGTTGGGAGGAGGATGAAACTCCTGATCACCTGACAACGGAATGCCTCGCCATCTCAAACCAACGCAAGGGATGCTTTGGGCAAGAAATCTGCAGGAGCGAAGACGTAGCCTCCTTGAAGCCATCCCAGATACTGAAGTTAATCAGAACTCCGGAACTGGAAGGCGAGCTGCAGATGGTGATGACATCGACAGCTCTGACGGGGGGCACAATAGACCTTAAGGTCGTAGTGCAACGTTACCCCCTACAACAATATACATTGTGGTAGGGGACGAAATGATAAGGTTGCTGATCTTGCGATAAGTTCATCAAGGGTTGCACCTGAACCCTTCTGTAGTCTTGTAGAAGACCACAGCCACCCAGCAATGGCAGTTAATTTTCGAAAAATTCTTGCCGGCCTACAAGAAGCTACAGCTACAGAAGCAACTACAACAGATAGAGCTTTTGATTATTGTAGATCTTTTGACAGGGCATTGCCAGTATAAATATCGACCAGTCAGTTCCCAATCCTCATGACGTGAGAGCTAAAGATGTTCACAGATTTATGAACAAATCAAATTTGTTGTAGTTCTGAAAGGTTGATTCCTATCTAACCGACCCTAATCTTAATGACAATAACAATCTACCTCAGTGGCCTTCTCTAGTCAAGCAATAAAATCTCGTATACAAGGGGTAAATCGATTGACCTAGCTGGCTGCATATTACTCTTCCTCTCATAGCTCCTCATCGATGCTGGTGTGGAATTTTAAAACTTTAACCGCCCTGTACTTACATCCTTACTCGATTTCTTACAGGCCTCCACAGGCAGAAAAAACCGTTTGGTGGTGGAGGATCGAGCGTTGACCATCGACGACACCCAAGGCATGTTTCTCCTTCTTGGCATCGGGTTGATCTTAGGAGGTATATGTCTTTTCTTCGAGATATTCGGGGGTTGCTTCAACCTCTGCAAGAAGAAGGATCGTTTCAGAAAGAGTAGCAGCATTCCCAGTAATCCACGGTCTTACAACGGCTCAACACTTGGCCAACGTGGTTATCGTACAAGAATAGTATCTACGATAAATTCATTCGACCCTCATATGTCTACAATAGTCAACGATTGTAGCACAACGAACGCGCAAACGGTGGTAGGTGTGGAAGTATTGGAGGACTCGTCTACTTCCAAGGATCTCAGTGATGGGAGTAACGATTTGGGAGAAATTGACAAGGAGTTAGATGCCTTGTTCGATTTCGAAGACTACTTCGGAGAGAAAACCATTGGGTATTTAAAACAGGAAGAGGAATAATTAAGATAGAAATTTTCGGGATTCATCCAGTAGCTAAAGTATTTAATGTAAAGAAAGGCATAGCTATTATGAGATAAATTTAATTAAATACTGTTAGTGTTTTCTTAGACATTCTGGTATATTATTGTCACACAATAGATTTTAAAGTACGATTTAGATTCTGCTATTTGTGAAAAATATAAAAAAGCACTGACGTGAAGGCAGAACTCTTTGGCGCGCGTGTTCACGATGTCTAATTTGAATTGAATGATGAGTGTTTCAAGCTCAGTGGATAGAACGAGCCGGAGATCTACCCAGAGGGTAGTGGACACCATTCACTGTCGTGTCATAAATTAAGAGTGCTGTGTCTAAGCAGGCATAAGGATAGAGTTACAAAGTTGACAAAAAACACAACTAACTTTCGTTAGACGCTCAAGCTCCGATGAGCTTCTGATGTATTTTATTGGGGAAGACTAGGGAGGGTCAGTATAATCTAAATCATGTTTATAGCACACGCGTCAAACAAATTGACCTTATCATTTGACTAAATCCCATTATCCAAACCAGGACATCCGAAAGCAGCTGAATATCTTACATTCAATTGGAATCATAGTACGACCCAGATATATTAAGAATGATCTTATATGCGCCACTTATAAAAATATGTTGAAACCCCAGAAATATTGGGAACAATGAAAAATTAATTCGCGAATAAATTTGGCCCCAGCTTGTGTATAGACGTATAGCTCCTGTAACTGCGTCATAATTATGTTAACAAGGATTTGTCATATCATTGATGTTTACTGAAAAGTAGCTAGCAGGATTAGCAGATATATAGCACAACAATATAGGTCTCTTATTTTGTGGTCACGAATATTCATGAAAATATCTGGATCTGGCCTCAAAATTTAGGTCACTTGTTTCTAACACCTAACACCTATTGAATTTGAAGAAATCAAGAATGCAACACAAGTATTCTGAGAATCTTTGTCGATTCTAGAATTATCGAATCCAATTTTGTAACTTTAAACAAGTAATTAATCATAATCATATGATATGACACGAAAACTTGTGCAAAATTTGGTTAGGAAAATTATTTATAAGAATTGGTTGAAGCACTGACGTGAAGTCAGGAGCTTTTGAGCGCATGTTCCATTGTCTATTCAAGCCTCAAACGTCGAGTTTATCGAGCATAGTTTCTGAAATATAAAATTTTTCAAGATAGCTGGAAAAAAACGAAAATTTAACCCTAAACATACAAACTTATTGTTAATAATGTTTTATTCGCCTCTGTTGAACACTTGGACACTCTTATTCGAATTTACCATCGATATAGACCGTTTTATCAGTTTTATAAAATATTAATACATTTGATTAACACTTGAGTAACGAGAGAAACGTATAATTTTTAATTCTGACATATGTATTCTATCTGAATTGAAATTCGTCAAATATCGAATGATACACGAAAAAACTTACATCTCAAGTAATTTCAGGACACGATATTCACGAGATTCCGAGAAAAAAGGAAATAACAACAAGAATTCAGATGTGCATAACTCCAAAACCGTTTGGCCGATTATGCCTATTAACGAACTCAAATGTCTCATTCGAAACCGCAGCCTACCCTGGAAAAAGCAAGTCTTTCCGTTCTCAAGTGATCATGAGATGAATATAATTTTTTAATAATTTTTTTTAAATTTTCTAGTGATGCGATCCTTACAAAATTTCACAAACTTCTTTGCGTCGGTATTCTACAAATACCTACCAAGTTTCAATTCTATCGGATCTATATTGTTTCAGATATCAAGTAAACAATATTCCAGATGGGTATAACACTGAAACCGTTCGGCCGTTTGGAGTTTTGTTAAATGGCAATTAATGAAGATACCAGATGCGCCAGCTATACAGACAGTATTTTTTCGAGTAGATATGTTGGCTACCCCTATACAGAAAAAAAGTTAACTCTGGAATATACAGAGTGATCATACTTAATGTTCAAACATCAACTACAAATATTGGTCAAAAACTTTCTTATTTCAAATGGCACACCTGGTATTTCTATATCTCGTTGAACGTAAAAATTAATTTCGTAAAACCTATCTTCATAAGGTTTTCCTACACCTAAACCTGATAGTTTCACAGCAATTTTCGACCATTATTTGTAGTTGATGTTTGAAAATTAATCATGATCACTGTGTATATTCCAGAGTTATTTTTTTTTTCTGTATAGGAGTAGCCAATATATCTACTCGAAAAAATAATTGCTATTTAAAAAATTGGTTCAAGCACTGACGTGAAGTCAGAAGCTTTTGCGCGTATGTTCTATTGTCCATTCTTCTGTATTGGACACCCTTAATCGAATTTACCATGGTAAATTATGTTGTCCATTCTCCTGTATTGGACACTTAATTCGAAATAACCATGGTAAATTCGAATTAAGAGTGTCCAATACAGGAGAATTGACAACATAATTTACCATGGTAAATTCGATTAAGGGTGACCAATACAGAAGAATTGACAATAGAACATACGCGCAAAAGCTTCTGACTTCAAGTCAGTGCTTGAACCAATTTTTTTTTCTTGATTTTTTTTAAATTTTCTATGGGTGCGGTTCTTAAAAATTTTTTTTTTCATAATTTTTTTCAAATTTTCTAGGGGTACGGTTCTCACAAAATTTTAAACACGTCTTTATGATGATTTTCTACTACTAGTTACCAAGCTTCAATTCAATCGAATATTTATTTTTTGAGTTATCAAGGAAATAATATTCCAGGTGGGTATAACTCGGAAACCGTTTGACCGATTATGCCCAAAAACGAACTCAACTCTCTCTTTCGGATACGCAACCTACCCTGAAAATTGCAAGTCCCTATCTCCTTTCGTTCGAAAGTTATCGAGGCAACGGTCACCCATCTACTGAACTCACACAAGAATGCTCGAATCTCCAACAATATTCAACCGATCATGTTAAAACTTGAAACTTGGCAGTAGAGTTAGGTTATGAAGGCTCTTGCAAAATTTCAGCAATTTCAAACGAATAGTTACTGATATATAGAATTTTTTTTTTCAATTTTCAATGATTTTTTAAAAATTTTTTACGAATACTATCCTCACGAAATTTTGCAAGAATTTTTGCGTTGACATTCTACAACTAATTACCATGTTTGAATTCAATCGGTTTAGTATTTTTCGAGTTAATGAGGAACAAAAAACAACCAAATTTCAGATGGCTATAACTCTAGAACCGTTTGGCCGATTATGCTCATAAACAAACTCAAATGTCGCATTCAGATGCACAACCTAACCTTAAAACTTCAAGCCGCTATCTCTTTCCGTTCTCAAGTTATCATGACAACAAAAATATTATTTAATAATTTTTTAAAAATTTTAAAGCCATACGATTCGCACAAAACTTCACAAACGTGCTTAGGTTCATTATCTACAACTACTCACCAAGTTTCAATTCGATCGGATTCATATTGGTTGAAAACAAAATTATATCTCGGAAACCACTGGGCCGATTATGCCCATTAACGAACTTGTCTGTCGTATTGGGATGCGCCACCCACCCTGAAAATTTCAAGTCTTGAGCTCTTTTCGTTCTCAAGTTATCGTGGCAACGGCCAGACGGCCGGCCGGGCAGAATCAAATTTGACCTCGAATTCTTCATTAAGGAGTCGAACTAAATCGTTTGAGACCATTTTCGTCAAAAAATTCGGAAGTTACAGGCATTTGGGCAAAACTATAACGCGATGTTCCCCAGAACATACGCGCAAAAACTCCATTATTTCAATGTTTCGCCATTTTCTCGTAGATGGTGCTTCTAAGGTATAAAGTGATCTGAAGAAACTCATCATAATTTGAGCTTGCCATTCCATTTTTTAGGTCAAATACAGGGTGTTACTTTTAAAAAATGTAACTTTGGTCTATATCTTCGTTTTCGAACACCCTGTACATATGAAAACAATTTTAAATTGTGCTTTTGAACATCCTACACACATCACCAAAAATATTCTCAAAATATCTTCATTTACTCCCTCAAAACGAGCTTCGTGTCAGTGGTGGGCCACCCGGTATAATATAAAACAACAAACAAAATGTGAAAGAAGAATTAATTCAATCAAATCAGTATTTTTTAAGTTATCCGGAAAACAAAATTTGAGATGGCGAAAACTCCGAATCACCTAGATAATTTAAGAGACTTAACCGGTGCATTCGAACTCTAAACATACCCTGCAAATCTCAACTGTTGAACTCATCGAGTTCGAGAGCAAACGTGCTGGAAGTCGGACGGACATAATTAAGGATGACCTCAGATTCTCCATCAGCGAGTCGAAACTAAAAGTTTGAGTCCATTCTCTGCCGATAATTACGTATAATTGTATAAATTAACAGGCGAACAAGCGCGCTAAAAATAAGAAAATACTGTCCCGAAGTTCTGGATGTCAACTGCACTTCGTACCGGGATTTCCAGATAAATTAACAAGTTGATTTACATTTCGCAACAATATCAAAATAATTTTATGGTAGACGAATTTGCGGAAACAAATATTTGACTATTTGATCAGGGATCAGTTTGAAACAATCAGCTCCTTTGAATTTTGATATTATCTATTTATTTGGAAGTCGTTTGGCCATTATTGAAACGAAAAATGGTGAAGTGATCAGTTAGAAAATGATATTACTTTGGATTACAGTATTTAGTTATTTGGTAAGTCCATGTGAATTTATTTATTTTATTGCATTATGCATAGGAAGGAAATTGAATCGGAAAATACCAAATGGTTTTGGAGTAATATCAATCTGAAATTTGGTTCTTATTTACTCAATAACTCAAAAAATACAAAACCGATCCAATTCAAACATGGGTATCAGTTGTAGAATGCCAACGCGAAAATTCTTGCGAAATTTGGTGAGGAGCGTAGCACTAGAAAATTTTTAAAAAATCATTAAAAATAAAATTGGTTCAAGCACTGACGTGAAGTCTGGAGCTTTTGCGCGTATCTTCTATTGTGATTAAGAGTGTCCAATACAGGAGAATGGACAATAGAACATAAGCGAAAAGGCTCCTGACTTCACGTCAGTGCTTGAACCAATTTTTTTTTCGTCATAAATATATTTCCTTCATCTTGCTACTCATAAATGTGGGCTGAATAAATCAAATACTCCAAATAATATTTCCTATTGGTTAAATTATTTGAATTTATGAAAATCGTAGACACAAAGGAGCCATGGATCTAGCCTGATAGACTGCAACAACAAAGGATTCATTTGTTACGACATAACAAGATTCTACCAATGCGTAGAAATCGGAAATTCGACGTTCGTGATTGGCAGTCCACAAGAATGTCCGCCTGGACTGATTTGCGATGACCTCTCGGATTTGGAATGCGACGAACCTGAAAATATTCCAACAACGAAAAAAATCACTGCGGAAACTACACCCTGGATCACAACTTGGAGGACAACAGACGGGAAAACGGAAAGTAAACGATGGGATTCAACGTCAGAAATAACGACCGTAAAAACAACAACAGAAGGCCCTAAAACAACATGGGGACGGACGACACCCGAGGGCACGAGCGAAACGGAACTACCATCGACAACCGCGAGTGGAATTTCCTCCAGTTCGACAAGCGTCGCAACAGATACCACAGAAGGAACCGTGACCTCATCAACTGCATCTGATATATCGAGCGAGACAACAGAGGGTGGAATTTCCTCCAGTTCGACAAGCGTCGCAACAGATACCACAGAAGGAACCGTGACCTCATCAACTGCATCTGATATATCGAGCGAGACAACAGATACCACAGAAGGAACCGTGACCTCATCAACTGCATCTGATATAACGAGCGAGACAACAGAGGGTGGAATTTCCTCCAGTTCGACAAGCGTCGCAACAGATACCACAGAAGGAACCGTGACCTCATCAACTGCATCTGATATAACGAGCGAGACAACAGAGGGTGGAATTTCCTCCAGTTCGACAAGCGTCGCAACAGATACCACAGAAGGAACCGTGACCTCATCAACTGCATCTGATATAACGAGCGAGACAACAGAGGGTGGAATTTCCTCCAGTTCGACAAGCGTCGCAACAGATACCACAGAAGGAACCGTGACCTCATCAACTGCATCGGATATAACGAGCGAGACAACAGAGGGTGGAATTTCCTCCAGTTCGACAAGCGTCGCAACAGATACCACAGAAGGAACCGTGACCTCATCAACTGCATCTGATATAACGAGCGAGACAACAAAGGGTGGAATTTCCTCCAGTTCGACAAGCGTCGCAACAGATACCACAGAAGGAACCGTGACCTCATCAACTGCATCTGATATAACGAGCGAGACAACAGAGGGTGGAATTTCCTCCAGTTCGACAAGCGTCGCAACAGATACCACAGAAGGAACCGTGACCTCATCAACTGCATCTGATATAACGAGCGAGACAAAAGAGGGTGGTATTTCCTCCAGTTCGACAAGCGTCGCAACAGATACCACAGAAGGAACCGTGACCTCATCAACTGCATCTGATATAACGATCGAGACAACAGAGGGTGGAATTTCCTCCAGTTCGACAAGCGTCGCAACAGATACCACAGAAGGAACCGTGACCTCATCAACTGCATCTGATATAACGAGCGAGACAACAGAGGGTGGAATTTCCTCCAGTTCGACAAGCGTCGCAACAGATACCACAGATGGAACCGTGACCTCATCAACTGCATCTGATATAACGAGCGAGATAACAGAGGGTGGAATTTCCTCCAGTTCGACAAGCGTCGCAACAGATACCACAGATGGAAGCGTGACCTCATCAACTGCATCTGATATAACGAGCGAGACAACAGAGGGTGGAATTTCTTCCAGTTCGACAAGCGTCGCAACAGATACCACAGATGGAACCGTGACCTCATCAACTGCATCTGATATAACGAGCGAGACAACAGAGGGTGGAATTTCCTCCAGTTCGACAAGCGTCGCAACAGATACCACAGATGGAACCGTGACCTCATCAACTGCATCTGATATAACGAGCGAGACAACAGAGGGTGGAATTTCCTCCAGTTCGACAAGCGTCGCAACAGATACCACAGAAGGAACCGTGACCTCATCAACTGCATCTGATATAACGAGTGAGACAACAGAGGGTGGAATTTCCTCCAGTTCGACAAGCGTCACAACAGATACCACAGAAGGAACCGTGACCTCATCAACTGCATCTGATATAACGAGCGAGACAACAGAGGGTGGAATTTCCTCCAGTTCGACAAGCGTCGCAACAGATACCACAGAAGGAACCGTGACCTCATCAACTGCATCTGATATAACGAGCGAGACAACAGAGGGTGGAATTTCCTCTAGTTCGACAAGAGTCGCAACAGATACCACAGAAGGAACCGTGACCTCATCAACTGCATCTGATATAACGAGCGAGACAACAGAGGGTGGAATTTCCTCCAGTTCGACAAGCGTCCCAACAGATACCTCAGAAGGAACCGTGACCTCATCAACTGCATCTGATATAACGAGCGAGACAACAGAGGGTGGAATTTCCTCCAGTTCGACAAGCGTCGCAACAGATACCACAGAAGGAACCGTGACCTCATCAACTGCATCTGATATAACGAGCGAGACAACAGAGGGTGGAATTTCCTCCAGTTTGACAAGCGTCGCAACAGATACCACAGAAGGAACCGTGACCTCATCAACTGCATCTGATATAACGAGCGAGACAACAGAGGGTGGAATTTCCTCCAGTTCGACAAGCGTCGCAACAGATACCACAGAAGGAACCGTGACCTCATCAACTGCATCTGATATAACGAGCGAGACAACAGAGGGTGGAATTTCCTCCAGTTCGACAAGCGTCGCAACAGATACCACAGAAGGAACCGTGACCTCATCAACTGCATCTGATATAACGAGCGAGACAACAGAGGGTGGAATTTCCTCCAGTTCGACAAGCGTCGCAACAGATACCACAGAAGGAACCGTGACCTCATCAACTGCATCTGATATAACGAGCGAGACAACAGAGGGTGGAATTTCCTCCAGTTCGACAAGCGTCGCAACAGATACCACAGAAGGAACCGTGACCTCATCAACTGCAGCTGATATAACGAGCGAGACAACAGAGGGTGGAATTTCCTCCAGTTCGACAAGCGTCGCAACAGATACCACAGAAGGAACCGTGACCTCATCAACTGCAGCTGATATAACGAGCGAGACAACAGAGGGTGGAATTTCCTCCAGTTCGACAAGCGTCGCAACAGATACCACAGAAGGAACCGTGACCTCATCAACTGCATCTGATATAACGAGCGAGACAACAGAGGGTGGAATTTCTTCCAGTTCGACAAGCGTCGCAACAGATACCACAGAAGGAACCGTGACCTCATCAACTGCATCTGATATAACGAGCGGGACAACAGAGGGTGGAATTTCCTCCCAGTTCGACAAGCGTCGCAACAGATACCACAGAAGGAACCGTGACCTCATCAACTGCATCTGATATAACGAGCGAGACAACAGAGGGTGGAATTTCCTCCAGTTCGACAAGCGTCGCAACAGATACCACAGAAGGAACCGTGACCTCATCAACTGCATCTGATATAACGAGCGAGACAACAGAGGGTGGAATTTCCTCCAGTTCGACAAGCGTCGCAACAGATACCACAGATGGAACCGTGACCTCATCAACTGCATCTGATATAACGAGCGAGACAACAGAGGGTGGAATTTCCTCCAGTTCGACAAGCGTCGCAACAGATACCACAGATGGAACCGTGACCTCATCAACTGCATCTGATATAACGAGCGAGACAACAGAGGGTGGAATTTCCTCCAGTTCGACAAGCGTCGCAACAGATACCACAGATGGAACCGTGACCTCATCAACTGCATCTGATATAACGAGCGAGACAACAGAGGGTGGAATTTCCTCCAGTTCGACAAGCGTCGCAACAGATACCACAGAAGGAACCGTGACCACATCAACTGCATCTGATATAACGAGCGAGACAACAGAGGGTGGAATTTCCTCCAGTTCGACAAGCGTCGCAACAGATACCACAGAAGGAACCGTGACCTCATCAACTGCATCTGATATAACGAGCGAGACAACAGAGGGTGGAATTTCCTCCAGTTCGACAAGCGTCGCAACAGATACCACAGAAGGAACCGTGACCTCATCAACTGCATCTGATATAACGAGCGAGACAACAGAGGGTGGAATTTCCTCCAGTTCGAACAAGCGTCGCAACAGATACCACAGAAGGAACCGTGACCTCATCAACTGCATCTGATATAACGAGCGAGACAACAGAGGGTGGAATTTCCTCCAGTTCGACAAGCGTCGCAACAGATACCACAGAAAGAACCGTGACCTCATCAACTGCATCTGATATAACGAGCGAGACAACAGAGGGTGGAATTTCCTCCAGTTCGACAAGCGTCGCAACAGATACCACAGACGGAACCGTGACCTCATCAACTGCATCTGATATAACGAGCGAGACAACAGAGGGTGGAATTTCCTCCAGTTCGACAAGCGTCGCAACAGATACCACAGACGGAACCGTGACCTCATCAACTGCATTCTGATATAACGAGCGAGACAACAGAGGGTGTTATTTCTCCAGTTCGACAAGCGTCGCAACAGATACCACAGACGGAACCGTGACCTCATCAACTGCATCTGATATAACGAGCGAGACAACAGAGGGTGGAATTTCCTCCAGTTCGACAAGCGTCGCAACAGATACCACAGACGGAACCGTGACCTCATCAACTGCATCTGATATAACGAGCGAGACAACAGAGGGTGGAATTTCCTCCAGTTCGACAAGCGTCGCAACAGATACCACAGACGGAACCGTGACCTCATCAACTGCATCTGATATAACGAGCGAGACAACAGAGGGTGGAATTTCCTCCAGTTCGACAAGCGTCGCAACAGATACCACAGACGGAACCGTGACCTCATCAACTGCATCTGATATAACGAGCGAGACAACAGAGGGTGGAATTTCCTCCAGTTCGACAAGCGTCGCAACAGATACCACAGAAGGAACCGTGACCTCATCAACTGCATCTGATATAACGAGCGAGACAACAGAGGGTGGAATTTCCTCCAGTTCGACAAGCGTCGCAACAGATACCACAGAAGGAACCGTGACCTCATCAACTGCATCTGATATAACGAGCGAGACAACAGAAGGGTGGAATTTCCTCCAGTTCGACAAGCGTCGCAACAGATACCACAGAAGGAACCGTGACCTCATCAACTGCATCTGATATAACGAGCGAGACAACAGAGGGTGGAATTTCCTCCAGTTCGACAAGCGTCGCAACAGATACCACAGAAGGAACCGTGACCTCATCAACTGCATCTGATATAACGAGCGAGACAACAGAGGGTGGAATTTCCCTCCAGTTCGACAAGCGTCGCAACAGATACCACAGAAGGAACCGTGACCTCATCAACTGCATCTGATATAACGAGCGAGACAACAGAGGGTGGAATTTCCCTCCAGTTCGACAAGCGTCGCAACAGATACCACAGAAGGAACCGTGACCTCATCAACTGCATCTGATATAACGAGCGAGACAACAGAGGGTGGAATTTCTTCCAGTTCGACAAGCGTCGCAACAGATACCACAGAAGGAACCCGTGACCTCATCAACTGCATCTGATATAACGAGCGAGACAACAGAGGGTGGAATTTCCTCCAGTTCGACAAGCGTCGCAACAGATACCACAGAAGGAACCGTGACCTCATCAACTGCATCTGATATAACGAGCGAGACAACAGAGGGTGGAATTTCCTCCAGTTCGACAAGCGTCGCAACAGATACCACAGAAGGAACCGTGACCTCATCAACTGCATCTGATATAACGAGCCGAGACAACAGAGGGTGGAATTTCCTCCAGTTCGACAAGCGTCGCAACAGATACCACAGAAGGAACCGTGACCTCATCAACTGCATCTGATATAACGAGCGAGACAACAGAGGGTGGAATTTCCTCCAGTTCGACAAGCGTCGCAACAGATACCACAGAAGGAACCGTGACCTCATCAACTGCATCTGATATAACGAGCGAGACAACAGAGGGTGGAATTTCCTCCAGTTCGACAAGCGTCGCAACAGATACCACAGAAGGAACCGTGACCTCATCAACTGCATCTGATATAACGAGCGAGACAACAGAGGGTGGAATTTCCTCCAGTTCGACAAGCGTCGCAACAGATACCACAGAAGGAACCGTGACCTCATCAACTGCATCTGATATAACGAGCGAGACAACAGAGGGTGGAATTTCCTCCAGTTCGACAAGCGTCGCAACAGATACCACAGAAGGAACCGTGACCTCATCAACTGCATCTGATATAACGAGCGAGACAACAGAGGGTGGAATTTCCTCCAGTTCGACAAGCGTCGCAACAGATACCACAGAAGGAACCGTGACCTCATCAACTGCATCTGATATAACGAGCGAGACAACAGAGGGTGGAATTTCCTCCAGTTCGACAAGCGTCGCAACAGATACCACAGAAGGAACCGTGACCTCATCAACTGCATCTGATATAACGAGCGAGACAACAGAGGGTGGAATTTCCTCCAGTTCGACAAGCGTCGCAACAGATACCACAGAAGGAACCGTGACCTCATCAACTGCATCTGATATAACGAGCGAGACAACAGAGGGTGGAATTTCCTCCAGTTCGACAAGCGTCGCAACAGATACCACAGAAGGAACCGTGACCTCATCAACTGCATCTGATATAACGAGCGAGACAACAGAGGGTGGAATTTCCTCCAGTTCGACAAGCGTCGCAACAGATACCACAGAAGGAACCGTGACCTCATCAACTGCATCTGATATAACGAGCGAGACAACAGAGGGTGGAATTTCCTCCAGTTCGACAAGCGTCGCAACAGATACCACAGAAGGAACCGTGACCTCATCAACTGCATCTGATATAACGAGCGAGACAACAGAGGGTGGAATTTCCTCCAGTTCGACAAGCGTCGCAACAGATACCCACAGAAGGAACCGTGACCTCATCAACTGCATCTGATATAACGAGCGAGACAACAGAGGGTGGAATTTCCTCCAGTTCGACAAGCGATCGCAACAGATACCACAGAAGGAACCGTGACCTCATCAACTGCATCTGATATAACGAGCGAGACAACAGAGGGTGAATTTTCCTCCAGTTCGACAAGCGTCGCCAACAGGGGATACCACAGAAGGAACCGTGGACCTCATCAACTGCATCTGATATTAACGAGCGAGACAACAGAGGGTGGAATTTCCTCTAGTTCGACAAGCGTAGCAACAGATACCACAGAAGGAACCGTGACCTCATCAACTGCATCTGATATAAAACGAGCGAGACAACAGAGGGT